>CM077305.1:135030000-137955000 GCA_039655065.1 Glossophaga mutica | reverse complement strand
GATTTTGGACAATTATTTTTCCCTTCTGCTTCTAAAAGATAATGTAGTTGCCTGATAGAAAAGCCTCTTACTTTTTTGTATATCAGAAAGAAGAGAAAGAAAGCTATCTTAGAAACATATTTAAAGCACATGATGAAAATGAAAGGTTTATAAAAAACCTTTTAGAATCTATTTTCTTTGTGCCAGGTACCAGATGTTGATGTTGGCAGTGCTTAAGAGGGTCACAGGGCATTTAAAATCACTAGGCTGCGGGGAATGAAATTCCATGTCTGTTGCACTGAAGATTATTTAAAACTTGTGTTTACCTAGCAGTAACTAGTACAAAAGTACTTTTCCTATGTGAGCCCCTCTTAAATAGGTACCCTAGAAATACATGATTAATGATATTGCTGCAAAATATATTTTTGTTCCAGGGACTCTTACAGCATTATCAAAGTCACTGGTTCCATTTAAGACTTTATCTTTCAATGTGGTAAGCAGATAGCTTTCAACCTTATTAGACATGATTGGCCTCACGATTGAGCCATCCATTTCAAAGTAGAAGATGGAGGTTTTGCTGTTCGGTTATTATACACGTGCAGAAAAGGTACATATATTGTATTTAAATATTTCCTGTGTATCCTCTAGAAGTATAAGTTTTCAAAATAGCAGGACCTCTTGGTCTCCTCTACGTAGTTTCTTCTTTGGGTGTGCCGAAGTTCCTTTTCTCACTGATAGGATTGTAAGGGAGAAATAAGTTTTCCTTGACCCTCTTGGGATCCCTGTCTGGGTCTGAAAATTAAACTGATAAAGACAGATTAACAAGAGACAAGCATACAAATTTATTTGATACAAGGTTTATCTGAAATAGGAGCATTCATAAGGAAATGAAGACCCAAAGAAACAGTTAGACCTGGTTATTTTATGCTAGGTTTGATGAAGGGTGCACAGCTGTGGGGTACACGATTGCGGAGAAGGGTGCACGTAGGTGTTTGATAGGTGCAGGAATATGAGGTAATCGTAGTGAACTGGGGGAAGAGTCGCTTCTGTGTGCTAGGATTCTTTTCTGTATCCCTTTGTCTTCAGAGATGAGATGTCCCTTTCCTCTGGGTATAGGGAGGGCTTCTGGAATATGAAGATTTTATGGCCTGTTTCAGGGAGGATGGGCTAGGAGAAAGTCCAATTGACCTTCCTGCTTCTGCCATTTTCTCCTCCATGTTAAGCAATTGAGTATGCCAGGGTGCTTCATTTTGATGTCCTCTAGGGTTAGTGGTTTTCATGCAAAAATGGGACTTTAGAAAAGTTCTGAAAAACAAAACTGATTTTCATGTTCTCTCGAGAGTACCACTTTGTGCTCATTATAGATTATTGTGTCTTCTGGCACCACGAGTCAGACAGTGATCTTACTGAGCTTTTCCAAACGTTTTAAAAGGATTTTTGTCGTAGTTATCTTTTTTTACTCAAGAAAATTTATTTATAAATACAATGGAATTAATTTTTTATAGGCTACATTTCCCTTCTTGTCCATCTAAAGGAATTAGTTTCTTTTTCTTTTCTGTAGAAAAGGAAATATTTCAAATAATCTTGCTATCAGGGAAAAATATTGGAAGGAGATAAGTCCGTGTGTCATCAGTTGTTGCCTCTGGATACTGAGATTACGACTGATTTCTGTCTTTTTGTGCTTTTCTATACTTTTAAGATTTTCTACAGCTAGAGTATATCACTTGTACAATCAGATGAAGGAAATACATATGTGTATTTTAGCTGAGGCTGATACACCTGAGTACACCTATTATACGCTTATTATACGCCTCTTATAACATTGCCTGTTATAACAGCAGATTCTGGAACCTTGGTTCTGGACAATAAAAAAAAAACAAAGCCATGTTGGTGTTTGTGTAGCTTTCAGAGCCACCTGCCATTTGGATTGGTGGTATAGTTGTGGCCCACCTTCTCATTGGGTTTGCTGGTGACCAATGGAAGCAACTATATTTATAACTTAAGTGGCAAAAAAAGCTCAATATTGTTGCTTTTAATGCCACATGGTTCTTTACGTTCTTCTTCCCATGTATATATCCTGTGAATATATCTTTCTTATAGGTAGAGTGGTCATTTAGTGTATTTGTGCAATGGAAATGGATTTATAGGGTGATATGGAGAATCCTGGATGTAATTATAGAATTTCCTGTATCATATCTGTGTAGTTTAGTGGAAAATGCAAAATGAATACTGCCTTCTAGGCAGATACATTTAGGATTCCCCCGTAATTCATAAAGTCCTTATTATAGTTTTTAATGTTACTTCCAGTTGGAGGAATTTCTTTAAACCATAGCATTTTATAGTTCCTTGGAAAAGTTGCATAGAACACTAGTGTTTGGACTCAGAGGACTGTTTCATTACTTTTTAAGTGTGATCTTAAGACTAGTATTTTTAACCTCTGAACTTTGTTAACCTCATCTGTAAAATGGGAATACTAATAATGCCTTCCCTTAGGGTCCTTGTGGGGAAAGAGGGAAGTATGTTTCATTTATTGAGTAAGCTACTCTTAGCAAACTAACTAAACTTGAATGGAGGTGTTTTGGATCAAACCCCTGACTTCAGAGCCTAGAGCCAAATTGCATTTGTCTATTCTACTTGGAAGAGGGAAGGTCAAAGATGTATGATTTTAATCTTATTTTTCTGAGAGGCTATGCCTACTCTAACCTCCATAGCTTTTCTTTAAAAACTTGGAAATAGTTATTCATTTTCTTTTCCTAATTACTTGGCAGAAATTTAGAATTCAAAGAGAGAAACTAGTAACAACCACTTTTTTTTTCACACTTCCAGATCAACAAAAGGAATTCTTGGGTCCTAGAGACCAAAGAAAGAACCAGCAGGAGTGCCCAGGGTGAATTGATGGATTGGAGAGCCTGGCTGGTAATTACTTTCACTGAGCTAAAACATTAACTTAATGCACAGGAGCAGGGTGAGATAAAATCCAGATTTGTGCCTCCTCCTCCCCTCCTCCATGGAGATCCGATGCTTTCCTTCTGGAGACAGCCTTCTCTTGGGTGGGATAGCCCTCCTTCCTTTCCTTGGCATGGATGTTCATGCCCTACCATGGCAGACTAGTTTGTACCTTTTGTTTTGGTTGTCATGGGCAACTATCGGTGGGGCTATAAGACTAAATCATCCAGCTTTCAGAGTGGCAAGGAACCCCAGTTTTTAAAGGGTTTTCAGCTAAATACCAGGCATTTACAGATTTAACACATCTTAGGGTTCAAATTTCTAGAATTGGCAAGCTTCAGCTTTTGGTCTTTTGTGACACTTACATAGTGCACACCTTGGGAGGCCAAGAAGGTTTCTTTTTAAAATCAACATGTTGATTGCTAATAACTTTGTAGTGTGCCATGCTGTGATAGATTGTGAAGCTATAATGTAATTTAGTGACATGATCATTTAATTGTGTTTGCCAGGGGTTGGGAGGGGCACGCACATATTTTCAGGTAATTGTCAAACCACAGAACTTGAGAGCTCGTTTAACCTACAATGCTCTCAGCCCCAGCCCTTCTATTATAAGTGAAGGAATTGGATATTTAGAGAGATGAAAGTTTCAGCTCACTAGAACCAAGAATGGACTTGAACTCAAGTTTTCTGGGTTCAAGTTGTTGTTACTTTATGGGGATACAAATAGTAGCTACCTTTGGGATTTAGAGAGAATCAAATTTAAAAAAATCTATGTTCAGGGTTAGGCACAGAGACAGACATGGAAAAAGATATAATAAAGGAAAGCCACCATCATTGTCATTATCATTTTTACTTTTTATTGTTGCTATCATTACTACCACCACCATGTTTTATAAGATAATCACACAATTCCTTGGTACGTACCATGTTGTAGAAGCCTACCTTTTGCTAATAAATTGAAGCAAGTACTCAACTTATCATGACTCTACTTAAAGAAAATTCCAAAATTTTTGATACTTTTGACTTTAGTAGAGACCCACAAAAGACATGGTACAAGGTGATTGAATTTACAGTTCTGGTTTTGAATTTTGTACATTTTGGATATTTGTGTTGATTATGCTTCTACTAAGATTCATCGAATGTGATTCTGCTGAAGTACATCCTCTTGAAACAGCAGGGATTCTTTGTAATAATGTTCATTGTTCAGCAGTATCCCGAACGTCCTTGTTTCTTTAGACATCTATGTGGAATATGTAATACTTTTAGTATTTAAGTTTCCTAATCCTTTCAACACAGGGCTTTAAGTTGGAAGACTTTAGTTATGAAATCTATTCTGATGCAATTTTTCAAAAGATCTCTGACTTTAAAGGAATTTTTGATGACATAGGAATATACTCACAATATATTAATTGAAGTGTACACAAAGCTATAAATAGTATGACTCCAACTTTGTGGCATATAAAAAGGTGTGTGTGTATATATAAATGGACTATGAAATCCTGGAAGGCAATATACCAAATGAGTAATAATAGTGTTACCTGTTCTCTGGATAGATTAATAACATATTTTTTAAATTTTTGCATATATATTTTTAACTCCCAATGAACTGTAACTCACTTTTCATACTTTATATAAATTATTTAAGAAGAAAGAAATCATCAGTTATGCCTTGATAAGATAGTTATTGGTTAATGCCATTTTGTGTCATACCAGGTCCAGCTCTGTTTGATATACTTGCTGTCTCATAAGCTCTGTAGAAAGAGCATGAGCTGTGGAGTCAGATGGGCTTGGGTTTCCACCCCATTGTCTTCATTAAAGAGCTGGTGTTGGTTAAGTTGCTTCTCTTAATCTTAGTTCTCATATATATTGGGATGCCATCTTTTTTTTGCAAGGATTCTTGTTTTTAGTAATTGAGGTAACATTGACAGCATTAGACAAGTTTCAGGTGTACAACATTATAATTTTGATATCTGTATGCATTATAGCATGCTCACTGCCAAAAGTCTAGTTTCCATCTATCACTGTGTAATTGACCCCCTTTACCCATTTTGTTCTTGCCCCACACTTACCCTCTTGTAACCAATAACCTATTGTCTGTATCTGTGATTTTGTTTCTGTTTTGTTTTGTTTGTTCATTTGTTTCTCTTTTTTTATATTCCACATCTGAGTGAAATCATAGAATTTAAAACTTTTCCATCTGACTTATTTCACTTAGAATGATGCTCTCAAGATCCATCCATGTTGTTGCAAATAGCAATATTTTATATTTTTATGGCTGAATAGTATTCTGTTGTCCATAGTTTCTTTATCTGTACAACTGCTGATGGACACTTAGGCTGTTTTCATATCTTGGCTATTGTAAATAATCTTCCTTTGTAAGGTTTCTTGATCCTTAAAGTGGCTTGCTCTTGGAGGTGCTCAGTAAATATTAGCTTGTTTTCTTCTCCTAACCACCACTCTTACTTCCCAAACCCCTTCACCAAATTCTGCAATGATCAATTCAGGGAATAAAGGAGCTTGGTAGAAAGTTTTACTGTCATGCTGACATTTCCAGTGGTTTGTCTTTTTAATCATCTCTTTTACTATAAAAGTCTCGATTCCTCTAAGTCTCACATCCTTGGGAACCAAACTCTTGGCAATCATGAAGTGTCTTACCTCAAAGGAGAAAACCGAGCAAACCAAAATCATGATGAGCTCTCTGGAGCAGAGTGTGAGAGCATGCCTCTCCCTTAGGATTGGCTTGGGAATGTGCAGTAACGGCATCACCAGTCACCTCTCACTGGCAGTGATGTGGAGGGTGTGGGGAGAGGACTCTGGGGCTGAGGTAGGATTTATAATTGCATGGCCGTCTGGCCTTCTCCGAACATTCTTTTCCCTTGCAGGATTCCTGTAATTGTCATCAGATGGCTCAGACTCCCAAATGTTTCCGGTATTTCACTGACTTCTGGAGTGTGTTTTAAAAAAAAAAAAGGTCATATTTGGCAACCATTGCTTGTTTGTGTCTGCTCTGTTGTATATAGATACATGCAGATCAGGCACCTCGAGTATAGAGAAACCAGTCAGATGTACAGTCCTCCTTACCATCTTCTCTTGAGCCTTCCCACTCCCTTGGCTGATTCTTTTCTACCTGCACTGCTTTAAAGGAAAAAAAAAAAAAAAAAAACAGGTGAGGAAAGATGTAGTCAGTAGTCCTGTTTTCAACTATAGTCAGCTGTTCTTTTAGTCTCATGGGTTCTGGGGACTTAAAACATTGCATCTTTTTTTGGGTCTGCTAAAGGCCTCACGGAGGTTGAGAGTTGGACAGTAAGTGAACCTTGTGAAGAATGATTCAAAGTCTTGGGCTATCCACTGGGGGAAATGGGCATTTGAGACAGACCCTGAATTTCATCTGATGAAATTTGAATGACAGAAATGATAGCATTAATTCACAAAGCAGGTGTTTTGTGGAAAAGAACAACCCAGAAAGCACAGAGGTGGAAAAGATGTGTGTCCAGGAGGGGCATGTAAGGCAGTTTAGCTTAAAAATGAGAAAAACTTTACATATTTGCATTCATGTTTTACATAGGGGTCAGCCTAATGATTCCAGTTTTGGGATTAATGCTGTCTATAAAGTTGAGATATAAATGGAATGGCCCTTGCCTTCAAAGATGGTTGCATTTTGAATTTTCCTTCATCATATGCCTATAACTGAATACAGGACGATATCTTGCATGTTTTTTTATCAGATAAGCTCCTGTAATTTGACATTGATTGCTTTTCAAGGAAGGGGAAAATTGCCTAAATGAAAAAAGACAGCTAATTAAAAAAAACTCACAAAAATGGAGTGGTTGATACATCTAAGCTTAAAGATATTTTCCCACCCCCTCATTTCAACTAAGCAGAGACTTAGTAGAGAGGCGAGGTTGAATAGGATTGGTCAACTACATCATATTGGGAAACACAAAATTGAAGAGAACTGACACATTTTCTTCTGATCCATGCTGGTGGCTGAGAAATTGTGCTTTTTAAAAGCTACTTTGCTTTACTGGCTCTTACTCTTCTAACTAGTAAAATAGTTTGTTGCATTCTGGTGCCCCTGTTTGTATCATGGTAGAATGTTCACTGAACTTATAGGGATGCAGCTGTAGATAGTGATGTTAACTGTTGACTTCTTTACTTCAAATTGCCCTTTCATAGTCAGATTATTTTTTAAAATGATTGAGGTAAATACTGATGTCTACCCTAAAAGCTGTCTCGCCTATCTCTTCCCAACTGGCTAGGTTGGAAGAAAGGAACAGGAAAGCTCTTGATCTTAGCAAGAATAAGAAATATCTCAAGATTAATATTTTAAAAACTCATCATGACAATGTCATTTCCCTTGGTGGTGATTGGTTTAAGTGTAGACATGTGGCTGAGTTTTGGTCAGTAATTAGTCGGAGGAAGTCTTCTAGGAGAAAGTAGTGAAAGTTTCCCATCTGGAATGAAAAGCAAACTACTGCTTGAATTTTGGCTGCGATTCGTGGTGAGGCGTGAGCAAGCACGAGGATGGACACTGCAGTAAGAAAGTCAGAGGCCTTGTCCTTGACACCAAGCACTAGGCTGCTACCTCTGAGCACTTGTTCTGTGAGAGAACCCATAATTATGTAAGCTCTTAAAAACTGAATTTTCTCTTACCTGAGGCAAATCTAATTTCTGTCTAATAAAATGGCTCTATGTTTTGATCACACCTTTCCTATTATTTTCCCTTCAGATTTGTAAAGTATTTCTTAATCTATAACTGTGAGTATCATTTCAATTATTTTCTGTTTCCAGAGATGAGAGGCGTATACTCCTTTTTGGGGGGATTGAAAACTAGAACTGACCCTCCCCCAAAGAAGTTTATTCCTGTTAGGGAAGTCATCTTGTTGACCATCTCTTTCTCAGCACTGGAAGTCCCTTGGTGAAAGGTTCGATGGTAGAAAGATAGGCTTGATAATAAGAGAACAAAGAGGTGTTGCTAAATAGTCTAAAAATACATTCTTATTAATGTGGTTATTCAGTTTTCAGTTGGTATTGATATTTCTTTGAGCTCTAAGGTTTGTTTTGGTGTTTGACTTTGTTGACTGTCCTGTTACTATACTTAACCTGTTTCTTGCAGTTTATTTGCGCTTTTAGTAAAGAAAACTCACTTTATTTTCTAAGATGGATTATAATTAGGAATGATTAGTATAAAGAATCTTTCACACTTAGTACCTCTAATGAGATAGAAATATTCTAAATGTTGTTACGAATAGATTATATTTAGAGAGGAATCTACTTATTTTAGTTAACTTTGCTTTTGTATCGTGCATCCTTATTAGGCTCTCATGTTCCTCCTCCACATGCAAATCCTTGTGAAATCAGACCTCAGCAAATACAGTTATTAACTTTCAGGGGCCCTAGCAGTGAAAATGTCAGTGAAGTTTGTTGGCTCTACATGGCTTGTTTTTATAGTACTCTTCCTTTTTTATACATTCATGATAAATACAATTTCTTCATTTTTCCTGCAAAGTGAATTTTCTTTGTTGGTTCTTTTCTGTTGTTTATGATTTTGCTTCTTAGCATAAAAATAATTGAGTATATTTGAACTCCTCCCACTCCTACCACCACCTACTGTTTTGGTTCCTTCTATTGTCTGGGAATGGTCTTCTTAGCTCCTTGGATCTCTGGACATTGTACATTCTGTCCTTTTGCCAAAAACCTGTAAATGTCCCAGTAAAATTAACTTGGTTACTATGTTTAATCATAGTTAATTAGGTTAGTTCAACTTCTAGGAGTCAGTGCTTTACCCTTCTCAGTGACCCTGTCCTCCACTTTTTGAGGAAACTAGACAAGCTAGTGAAAAAGTTTTGAAGAACTTGACCGGTGGAGTTATACTTCTTGAGTTCAAATACTGGCCTCACTGCGTATAATTTGCATGTCCTTGGACAAGTTATCCGGCTTCTGTATGTGTCAGTGTTCTGTGAAATGGAGACTAAAATGGTACTTACCCTGTAGGTATTTGTGAGAATTCTATGAGTAGATTTACGTAAAGTTCTTACCATAGTGCTTGGTGCATGTTTACTAAGTGTATAGCTGATATGATGGTATGTAGCTGATTTTTTCAGATGACTTTAAAAAAAAAGATTTTATTTATTAATTTATTTTTAGAGGGAGGGGAAGAGAGGGAGAAAGAGGCAGGGAAAACATCAGTGTTTGGTTGTCTCTTTCATACCCCCTACTGGGGACCTGGCCCCAAACCCAGGCATGTGCCCTGACTGGGAATCGAACTGGCAACCCTTTGGTTTGCAGGCCAGTACTCAGTCTGCTGAGCCACTCCAGCCAGGGCTCAAATTACTTTTTAAAATTTGCTTTTCCTTTTGCTTTCAGAAGCACCCTGTGAAGAAGGAAATATTAACCCTATTTTATAGAGCAAGTCATAGAGTCACAGTATGTAAATTTTGTTATGAATAGAGTTGGGATCATATCTAGATATCTCCTCCCCTCCTAGTGTGTTATACTTGACTGTGAATTGCATCTTTAGGAAGTTGCCATATTTTTGTGATGTTACATAAGATAGAAGGTGTAGATGGGAAGGGCATAAATTCCTGTTCCTTATAGCTGGCATAATGGTGAGCTAGTTCATTCATTCTGAAATTATTTATTTATTAAATCTAGATATTTCTCCCTTTGCATGGTTCCAGGATGCAAAATTTCAATTGTTACAGTTAATTAAATAACACCCTCCCCCAACAACACAGTTCAAATTTCAGTCACAATGTTATATTAACCACGAGTATTTGTACTAAAGTACAACTTGCACATCTTGTTATTTGGTTCATGAACAGACAGTAAAGGGTATAGCTGTGTTGCCTCTTTGTCTCTTTAAATAAAAATTCAGGTAACATTTTGTGAAAATGGATGATTTAAAGAGGGAATTGGCTGACAAAGATGAAAATGCAGCAAAGAAATGAAAAGTGATAACACGGGAAGTGAAATTTGAACCAGTGGTAAGTAGAGTTCTAGAAAAAAAGAGGTGATCAGGGAAGGTCAACACTGTTCTAGAATTTGTGTGTGCAGCCAGAGGAGTTTGGCAAAGAATAACATCATAAGTTAGGAGAGCGATTGTGACGAAAAGGATGAAGACATGACAGAAGAAAGGCTGCTGGCAAAAAACTTCCTAGTAAAGGAACTCTTTAGGGATATTGCACGACAATGAAAACACCAAGGATAAAATGTTGGAAGCTAATCCAAACTGAGATAGGCATATGCCAATTCACCAAGGCCTTAAAAAGATGCTCATTTGATATTTTTAATTTATAAAGAAATAAAACACTTTTATTCTTAAAGTTTCTGATTTTTGAATTAAAATGCCCTAAACAAATGGTTTAGTTTCTTTCCATTTTTGTATATAACGGATAATAAGAGTTTTTAATGTTTTTAACAAGAATGTCAAATGTCATAGAAAAATCATAATTTTCTAATTGATTATTAAGATAGCTTCGCATGGTTTCAGCTTTCATGATTGTTTTATGGTCTTGCATTACCATGCAAAGTGAGAGCTGCCTATATTTATTATTGAGCCGAGTGGGCACTCTTGTAAGTGGTGGGAATGCAATGATGCCTTATGAAATATTATTCCAACATGTGCCAGGTTGCATAAACATATGTGAATAAAGAGCAGTCCTTTTTCTCAAAGAATTCACATTTCAGTTGATTGATGAGAGACAAGATCATTATACCAGAACATAATACATTTCTTTGAATGCAATGATAGTGAAAAACCAGGCATTATAAGAGCTTATATGAAGAACATCTGATCTTAGTTTGGGAGGGTGAGGGTTGGGAGAGGCAGGGAGACAGCCTGGAGGATTTAGGAGTTAATTTGGAAAAGCTGTGTTGAAGAGGTGAGAAAGTTCTGTATGGGGAGTACTGGATATTTTAAAAAGTTGATTGTTGCACGAACGTGGAAGGCAAGATGGGACAGATGGATCAGTAATGCCAGGGAACCTTTAGGCAGTGGGAGAGCTCTTGTGGTTTTCCCCAATTTCTTTTAAACTGAGTTATAATTTGTGCCTAATAAAATTGACCCATTTTAGTATATCATTTGGGGTGTTTGATATAAGCCCTGTAACCACCACTAGTGTCCAGATGAAGAATGTTTAACAACACCCTCTAAAATCCTTGGTGCTCCTGAGAGATTAACTCCTCCTCTCACCCCAACCCCTGATGACCACTGATGTTCTTACAGTTTTGTCTTTATTAGAATGTCATATAAATGGAGTCATATAGTATGTAATCTATTAAAAATCTGGCTTCTGTCACCTAGTATAATACTTTTGAGATGCATCTATATTATTGCATGGAAAAGAACCTAATCAAGAAAACAAACTAACAAGCATAATATAACCAAAGACACTGAAATTGAGAACAGGCTGACAGTCACCAGAGGGGAGAGGGGAGGGAATTTCAGGGGAAAAGGGGAAGGGTTTACAGGAATAAGTATAAAAGACACATGGACAAAAACTAGGGGGGGTGGAAATGGGAGGGAGGTGGGGAAGGCTGGGGTGGTGGGTTGGGGTGGGAGTAAAAGACAGAAAACTGTACAAGATCAACAATTTAAATAAATAAATAAACAAACAAATAAATAAGCCTTTGGGTTTTAAACAAGAGTATTATCTGAGACATTTGATTGAAGGATGGATTTGAGAGGAACAAGACTAGAGACTTTTACTATAATTTAGCCAAGTGATAATGGAGAAGGGTTGCAGAAGAGGGGCTTGATTTGAGGAGTGTGTAGGAGGTGGAATTGGTCTCAACTAAGGTAGGGAGTACAGGAGTAACAACAAATAGAGAAGAGGAGGCACTGTGTTGGCTGTGTTGAGGGGGAGGAGCGTAGGATTATCCTGAGGTGAAGTACAGCAGGGTGTAGGCATGTAAAGGAGTTTTCTTCCTTCTGTATCCTCCGATCTTTGCCTGAGTCAAATTTGTGAAACACTGACCTTACTTAAAGGGCTCCCTTTTCTCTTCAACCTGCCACATTGTCATGAAGAATTTGTTCCCAACACCTTGCCTGCACTATGGACTATGAAATGAAGGGTGTCCTCTTTGTACATTATCAGCTAACTCAGTTCGTCCACAATTTCTCATAATTTTCCACAGATAGCAATGTAAACGTCTCTAGAGTTTACATTGCTATCTAGAAGCTATAGTTTCTTGGTCCATGGTGCTGGTAGTCAGAGTTCAGTGGTAACAAAATAGCTACAGGCTGGGTTCTCTTTTGTAAGGATCTTTTCCACCCAAAGAGGTGACCTATATTTTTGAGAGTGCTACACCTGAACCAGTTTGAACCTTATAGAATGGAAGTGGAGATGAAGGAATACAATATCGTCCATATTTAACATATGGCTGACTCATCTTTGTGGTGCTCTGATTTAGTCAGGATTCTGGGGCTGCATCTAGGCTAATGGGAGAATTTTTGATTGATTAATAATGTCCACCTCTGGCCTAGGAAGGAAGCACTCTAGGATGTGGTGGATAGAGTACTTGCCCTTCGGAGGAAAAACTTTTCAGAAAGGTGATGAACCACACAAATGCCTATACCCACAGGCATGATTACAGCTGTCATAGCATTTGATCTCCAGGACAGCTCCATGAGTTATAGAGTATTTTCTCTCATATGATGGTGAAATGAAGTTACAGAGATGTCGGGTAACTCCCAGTATCACACAGCTGGCACTGGCAGAGCTGGAATTCAAACCCCAGTAGTCTGGCCCCTTACTCCATGCTCTTCTATGTACACCATGCTGTCCATAGAATTCTAGAGTGCTAGCACTGCAAGGACTCATGGGAACTGTGTCATTCGTCTACTCTTAATTTTATAGTTAAAAGGAATGAAGTCTAAAGAGGACTCTAGGATGACTCACTCAGGATCACAGAGGAGAGTGGAGGCAGAATTAGCTGTCCTTGTTCCCTCCCTCCCCCCTTCCTCTGCCCCCAAGTAGCCCCTGTCACTCTTGCAATTTTGTACCTGTGTTTTGGTTGCCTGTCAATTTCATATCAGTGAAGAATAATGTCGCTGAAGTAGGCAGCCGGGCAAAATTGTTATTTAATTCCATTCTTTTCCTTGGCCTTAGCTCTCTCTTGCCTGGGAATGTAGTAATTGGCTCTTTCTGTCCCCTCTTATCACTTTATTATTCCCAAGGGAGCCTAGAATCACCTTTACTGTTCTCCAGCCTGTCCTGTATGATCATTGATTGTCTGGTCTTTTGCTCTTTCAAGTCTCTTCCTAGTAGCAGTTGGAAAGGGGAGAAGCTGCTCAATCAGCTGGGTGAGAGTTGAAGTTTTGGGGTGGGGGGAGAAAGAGAACTATCATGGGATTGGGGATATTGTAGTGCTGGTCGAAGACCTTCTCTTAGGGGTTTGGACCTTTGTGATTTTGATCCTGCTGTCCCACCTATACCCACCACAGCTCAGTCCTCCACATTTGGTGTGGGCATCTCTCCCTCTGCAGTTGGGGGTTCAGAGCTGAGAAAGAGTGTTAAAGAATTTTCATGCTCCCAGAATTTATTCACATGGAACCTTGGTTACATAGGCTAACTGAGCCAGAAAAGGGATCTCATGCCTTGACAGTTTACATATCATATTTGTTGTTATTTTTTAAGGAGCTGCAGTTTTGGGATAAATTAACTTGTTAATCTTTCTTTTAAAAAGTTTCTCATGTAAGCTTATTCAAGTACAGAGGCTGATGCTTTCTTTTTTCTTTCCTCCTGCTTCCCTTCCTTCTTTTCTTTCTCCCTTGTATAGTGGGTCTTTGTAAAAATTTAACTCTTGTCCTAGCCTCTTCCACCAACCTTACCCAGGAATAAAGTTGAATATTAATACATTATGGTCACCATTCTACATTGGCTTACTCTTTCTCCACATTCTCTATAATTAAAAATGTCCTTCTCAATTTCAACTCAAAATACCTGAAAAGATTCCTTGTTTGGTTAAGAGAAAGCAAATTTCCCTAGGTAAGTTCCCATATGTTTTCTGTAAAAACTGGCACACACTTTCTTTGTATTTCATCCCTGTCAAATGAGATCCTTTTAAGAGTAATCAGCCAGTCTGAGCCACTCATCTCTTTCGGCCTGCATTTTTTGGGGGGTAATTTTAACTCTTTTGGTGCTGTCCAGGAAAGTTTGCTCCTTCCTATCACAGTGGAAGAGTTGGATTTCTGAGACTTAACCTCTTTAGTTTTCTCAGGTGGCCATGGAGCTTTAGGTCTGTTCTTCTGAGTATGGGCATGTGCACAAGGGAAATTCTCCTTCAAGGCTATGGGAAGGCCCCAACAAACGTGTTCACATGGTTCATTTCTCTTGTAAAGCTTGCATGTACTTTTATATGCTTTTTATTAAAGTGGGCCCCAACAGTGTATAAACTTTAGGCCTTACCAAACCTGCATCCACTCTTGAATAGTTTCCTTCAAGAAGCTATAGTAAGAGCTTCTCTCACCTTAATTAGTCAAATGAGCTTGATTCAGCTATACTCTCAGTGGCCTCCCAGTTGTAGTAGAACTTTTTAAACTCTTTTAGAACATTTTTACCTTTACATTGCAATGACAAGCTTACATATGGACACAGATTAATTCTACCTAGTGGGAGTTGGATTTCACAGACTCACAGGCTTAAAAACCTAATTGATTATTTTCTTCCTGTTTCTTTTCCCACTGCCATCATTTGCCAAATTCTACAAGTTAATCATTTTAGTTTGCATTGCCTCTTGGAATTGTTCCCTCCTTAAAAAAATAAAAAGTCTCATTATGATTACTGTGGAGTTGGGTGGGGGGAGGTGGTTTCTAAAGTGAATTCATACCATTCTTTTTAAAAGTATTCACCTGAGGATAAATTTATTGATTTTAGAGAGAAAGGGAGGGGGAAGAGAAATATCGATGTAAGAGAGAAATATCGATCAGTTGCCTCCTGTACATACCGTGACTGAGGTTCAAACCCTCAACCTAGCTATGTGCCCAGACCCACATCAAACTGGTAACGTTTTGATGTACAGGATGGTGCTCCAAGCAACTGGGCCACCTGGCCAGGGCCATATCATTCTTTTACTCCTTTTCAGTCTCATTGCCCTACTGAAAGCTGGTTGGAGCAATTGATTAGTTTACCTTCATGCTCCCCCCAGGGCACTTCTCATTGGGAGTAGAGGGCTGTCCAAATGAAAGACCCCAATTGGAGGCTTTTTAAAAATATATATTTTATTGATTATGGTATTACAGTTGTCCCATTTCTCCCCATCATTCTCCTCCACCCTGCACACCCCCTCCCACCCACATTCCCCACTTTAGTTCATGTCCATGTGTCGTAAGTTCTTTAGCTTCTACATTTCCCACACTATTCTTGCCTTCCCCCTATTTTCTACCCACTGTTTATGCTACTTGTTCTCTGTACCTTTTCCCCCTCTCTCCTTTTCCTACTCCCCTGTTGGTAACCCTCCATGTGATCTCCATTTCTGTGTTTCTGCTCCTGTTCTACTTCTTTGCTTAGTTTGCTTTTGTTCTAGGTGTGGTTGTTAATACCTGTGTTTGTTGTCTTTTTACTGTCATATTTTTTATCTTCTTTTTCTTAGATAAATCCCTTTAACATTTCATATAATAAGGGCTTGGTGATGATGAACTCCTTGAATTTGACCTTATCTGAGAAGCGCTTTATCATCCCTTCCATTCTAAATGACAGCTTCGCTGGATAGAGCAATCTTGGATGTAGGTCCTTGCCTTTCATGACTTGGAATACTTCTTTCCAGCCCCTGCCTGCCTGGAAGGTCTCTTTTGAGAAATCAGCTGACAGTCTGATGGGAACTCCTTTGTAGGTGACTGTCTCCTTATCCCTTGCTGCCTCTAGAATTCTCTCCTTCATTTGAATCTTGGCTAATGTAATTATGATGTGCCTTGGTGTGTTCCTCCTCTGGTCCAACTTCTTTGGGCCTCTCTGAGCTTTCTGGACTTCCTGGTAGTCTATTTCCTTTGCCAAATTGGGGAAGTTCTCCTTTATCATTCATTCAAATAAGTTTTCCACTTGTTGTTCTTCTTCTCCTTCTGGTACCCCTATAATTCGGATGTTGGGACGTTTAAAGATGTCCTGAAGGTTCCTAAGCCTCTCCTCATTTTTTTGAATTCTTGTTTCTTCATTATTTTCTGGTTGAATGTTTCTTTCTTCCTTCTGGTCCACTCCATTGATTTGAGTCTCAGTTTTCCTCCCATCACTATTGGTTCCCTGTGCATTTTTCTTCATTTCACTTATTGTAGCCTTCATTTGTTTATCTAATTTGTGAGCAAAATCAACCAATTCTGTGAGCATCCTGATCACCAGTGCTTTGAACTGTGCATCAGATAGGTTGGCTATCTCTTGGTCACTTAGATGAATTGGCTTCGGGGGTCAGAGAGGGAACAATGGTGCTTGCTCTGCTTTCTCTCATATTCCAGTCTCTTCCGCCACTTCCCCCAAGCAAATTGGGCCCTTCTGGTGCTGATTTCCCTGTGGGCGGGCTTGTGTACATTCTAGAACCCTGTGGGTCTCTCCAACAAACTCTCCTGTGAGGCTGGGAGTCTCTCCTGGCACCTCAACCCCCACATGTGTTTTCAATCAGTGCTTTTAGGCTTTATTTCCCAGTGCTGGGGCCCTGGGTTGCACAGTCTGTCTCACTGCCTGTTTTCGACTGGTTTATTTGCATGTGAATGTGTGACTGCAGTCAGCTGCTCTGTGCTCCTCACTTGGTCTGCTTGTTGCCTTCCCACGCCCTGTAACTGCTGCCTGTGCACCTGGGGTGTGCCAGCTGTTGCCTGCGTGTCTGGGACCACTAGCCACTGCTTTTTCCTGCCGTGATACCTCTCCGCCAGCCACTGACTCTGCCCCTCTTACCCGTCTGGGTGAATCGTTGTCGGACTTTCGTACAATTCAATTTTCTATCTGTTCTGATTGTTTTTTTGATAATAAATTTTTGCTGTCCTTAATTTTTGTTGTGAGAGGAGGTACAGTGTGTCCACCTACACCTCCATCTTGGCCAGAAGTTTCCCCAATTGGAGACTTTTGAAAACATCTCTGACTTTATTGCTCTTTAGCCCCCAAATTCCATCTATTTCACATACTTTCTGGTTGGAGTAAGTCCTTCTCTGTTCAAGGTTCTCCTTGAAAGTTGGCCACCTTATCTGTCTACCTCCACCTCTCCCTGACACACTCTTTATAATTGTGCCCTAGCCATCATGTTTCCCAGGTATACCTTCTGTTTTTCAGTCTTTTTTTGAAGGCACTTAATGCTGTGTACTATGTGGAGCAATTATTTGTACATTTGGATGATACTCTAGAGTAGGTTTAAAAAATTTTTTGAAAGTGCTTTGGCTTATTTATTTTTAGTCATGGTAGGTATCCAAGTACTAAGCGATAGAAGTAGCCCCAGACTGCTGCAGAGAGAGCTCTGGGTGGAACCCCACAGAGCACACAGAACCCTAGTAATCTGCCCCCCCCCGCCCCCCCGCACTGCTCCGTGAGCACTTCGCAACAGGGACTGTGCTCTCCAAACGGCCAGTGCTGGGTACGCACAGCAGCAAAGTCTCTTGGACTAAAAAGACAGGCATGCCTGTTTGTTATTCACGTGATGCTCTTCTACACTCTTTGAGTAGGAGTTTAACCAAAACTTTTGAATCTTCGACAAACCTGAAAAAAGAAAAATGGATGCTAGTCCAGTGTTGGTTGAGGTGTCACTAGTCACTTTGTGTTTGAACTTAAAATTATTTTTTTAAATCTTTCAATTTTTTATTCATGTATAAATTTTTTTAATTTAAATGAATTTTAAAATTTATGTTTGGGAACTTTATCAATGTACTTTTGAATAATTGGATTGTTGTATAACTAAGGTTAGTAATGATCTAGTTTAAATGCAGCCTTGGTGTTTTATTTGTATTACTTTCTTTAAAAAAATTTTAACAGCATGAAAGGAAAGTGAATATAAAAGTAGTTTAAATGAAGTGAAGGTTTAATTTGTGAATTAATCTTAATTTGATTTTTTGTATAGCTATTATAATCAAGTGCTAAAAAGATAATATTAAGCAGTGCATATTGTTTGAAGCTCTTATCAGCCCTTCCCCAATAGATCTTAAATCTAAATCAATATTAAATGCATCCTAAAGAATATATATATTTCATTAGACAGCCTGAGCTTTGAGTAAATTTTTAGACTCTTGAACCCTGTAATATGCAAAGGAGTAAGCTTAGATATAACATAAGCATA
Source organism: Glossophaga mutica (assembly GCA_039655065.1). Lineage (NCBI taxonomy): Eukaryota > Metazoa > Chordata > Mammalia > Chiroptera > Phyllostomidae > Glossophaga > Glossophaga mutica. The sequence continues at coordinate 137,936,826 of CM077305.1, read as the reverse complement.
AATCATTATAATTTGTGTGATTTATCTCTGCAGTGTAAATATTGTGCTCATGTGGTAAAGCTGCTGTCCTGGAAATCAGGTTTTGGTTTTCTGAGTATTTGTGGGATTGGAGGAGGTTTTAGGGTTATGTTTGTGTTTAGATTTAATTTGAATGGTTAAGTTGAGATTTATGGTGGTCTCTGTGTGTAATGTTTTATTTACTTTTTTAAAGCTATGAAACATCTGAATCTGATCTTTGGGGACCAAGTTCAAGAAATATGGTATAATTCTATTTTAATTGTTTCTCTTAATGGCACCATATTTCTGTTTATTTGCAGTTTGTGTATTTAAGACATTAACATATTTAATACCCTGTAATTGGATATCTTTAACTTTCTACTACACTAGACTCCTGCTTTCAGATTTTTGGACTCTATAAACACAGGAGCAACATTAGAGCTGTCTGTCTTTTGCTTAAAGTACTGAATGATTGCACTCTGATATCTTCATTACATGAAACATATACCCCTGGTTTACTTGAGAGTAAATGTTTCTAAGAATTGGGGATGCTTAGCTTCTGTGACAGATTGTATACTTCTTCATTGATCCACTGATACATAAATTCATTTTTTTTTCAAAAATATTATCAAGTTCATAATATGCTATGATGTATAGAGGATATAGTGATGAACAAAAGAAATATTTCTTTCTTGCTCTCAAAGTATCTTAGAATTGGTAGCAGGGGGTGGGGTAGTATGAAACCAGGCAACCCAGTACCATGTGGTAAATGCAGTGGAACGCTAAGTCCATCAGCACATGCAGGAGTGCCAGAGATTTCTGGCAGAACTGACACCTCTGTCTCCTTCTCCTCCATAGTTATCCAGGTGAAGTGGTGTCGAAGAGTGGTTAAGAATGATCCTGGCACAAGCAACAGCAGTGGTGAAAGTCCAAAGTAAAGAGAGAAGTCAGCACATTAGAATATGAGTTAAAAATGTAGGCAACTAAAATTCAGATAACCAGAACTCTTATTTTGGATTAGAAAACATTTGTTTTGTATTTTACTTTGGTGCAAAGTGAGAAGTGACTATAAATTTGTTTGATTCCCCCTTCCTCTTGTAACAAATACTCATTTATTTTAGAAAACTTGAATTGTTTATACTACCAAAAATTAAAAATCAGTTGTAATCATATTACCTGGAGATTATGGTACTTGTCATTTTATAAGTATTCTTTGTTTCTTTTTCCTTAAAAAAATAATTTTAAATAGTTTCTAAATCCTCACCTGAGGGGATTTTTTTTTTTTTTTTTTTTTTTTTTTGCTGCTTTTTAGAGAGAGGGGGGGAAGAGAGGGAAGGAAAAACATCTATGTGAGAGAGAAGCATTGATCGATTGCCTCCCACATGTGCTTGGACCTGGGATTAAATGCATGTAGACTGGGAATTGAACCCATAACTTAGGCCCGTGCCCTGACTGGGAATCAAACCCATAACACTTCTGCTATGGGATGATGCTCCAACCAACTGAGCCACACCAGTCAGGGCTCAGATTTTTTTTTGTATGCATTTTTAATTTAATAAAATTGAGATGATACCTAACATGATTTTTTAGTAACTGAAATTTTGTACTTAATGCAAAAGTCACATTAATTGTTTTCATAGCCTTGTGGTATTTATAAAATAAGAATTTTAATGACCACACAGTATTCTGTCATGAAACATCATTTATTTATAGAGCCTCCATTATTGGAAAGTAGGTTGTGTTCAACTGTTTGCTATTTTAAATATTGCTGCAGTGAATGTATTTGTTTTAAACTTTTTAAGTCTCTGATTATTCCCTATAGCATTAAAAAGATAGATTCTTTATTCTATGTTCTTGCCTCTTTTTCTGTAGATATAAACTACTTGTTTATCACCACCCCTCCCCCAAAAAGCCAGTCTAGTGCTAACATGAGGTCTTGAATCTAGATTTTCAAATCTTTGGCATTTAGACCAGTGCTCTCCAAGACACCTGCTTTAAGAACAGATTTGGAAATGAACCTCATTCCATCTAGACAAGTAAAAGCATAAGTTGAACTGGATGTTATATGGCTGGACATGAAATGTAAGGCTAGTGTTGTTAGATGGTGATATAAATGTGAAACTATTGTGTCCATTTTTTTGGAGTGTCTTCATGTCTCTAGAAATGTTTTACTCACGGATTTTTTTTAAGCAGAGCAATTAAATCTTTTATAGGGAATATTCTTTAACTGTATGATAAGTAACTTAGTATGAGTAACTTGGAATGTATCTTATTAGATAACTACCTCACTGGAGTTAAGAATCAAAAGAAAAATGGAACTGTTTCTGGGGTGAGCATTTTTTCTTAAAGATTTGAAGAGGGTTATTTCGCCCAGAAATAAGTAGAAGATCTTAACAATAGGAACCAGTTGGCTCACAGGGGTTTTACTTTTTTATAGCTTTTGTGCTGTTTTAGGGCTGAAGTCATGTCATCTTCATCTTCTCATCCTGTGTCCACCTTAATGTTCAGCACATTATTCTCAATAAATATCCCCTCAAAACAAAACACTTTAAAAAAACAATAGCTTTATTGTGATAGAATGTATCATGCAATTCACAACCTAGGGTATTTTTATTGGTGTCAATGGTTTTTAGTATATTCGAGGTTGTGAAACCATCACCACGATCAATATTAGAACATTTTTATCAACCTCAAAAAGAAGTTGATACCCTTTGGGCCTCACCCCTGCAGCCATAGGTAGCCACTGATCTACTACTTTCTGTCTCTGTGCATTTGTCTATTTTGGACATTTAGTAGAAATGGAATCACATTATACTTTATGTGGTATTTTGTGACTCTTCCTTCATGTACTAATAATTTCAGTATTATCTATGTTGTACCATGTATAAGTATGTCATTCCTTTTATTTTTAACAAATACCACTTTATTATTTTGGGGTATAAACATGACATATGTATATATCACATTTTGTTTATTCATCTATCAATTGATGGAACAAATTCTTTTTAATATCTAAATGCATTTGGGTAGGTTTGCTCTACAAAGGCAAAGACTAAGGAAGAAGATAAGTTACAAGACCTGAAATTGGAGATGCTTTCAAAGCTCGTTAGTGGTAAATATAAGATATATATATATATATATATATATATATAGTTATATAGTTAGTGGCTATAGTAAGGTATATATTTATAACTTTAGAATTAATATAAATTGTAAATTTATAAATATAAATTTAGAAAATATAAAATAAGTTTAGAATATAAGTTTAGAAGGTATATATAGATAAGTTTAGAATTAAGTTTGCATGTTTGTTGGGTCTGAGGGAAGAATATCACATCAATCAGAACATCTTGTCAGTTCTACCTGTGTAATATCTCTTAAATCTGCTCTGGACTCTGTATCTCGAGTACCTTATCTAAGCAATATCTTTTGTTTGGTCAATTCTTTACTACCATCATCCCCTGAAGCAGGCTAAAAGACCATTTATAAAATATTATTTTCCTTTGGGAGTCAGAAGTCCTTAAGATAGCCAGCCTGCATTATTGTCTAACATCAGGTCCCAGCTGTCTTCTCTTTTTTCCCCATCTTCCCCTCCTACAATATTTATTTTTGTATTTCACAAAGGATAATGGACTCCTTTCTGAAGTTGGGCACCCCAGATTTCAGCTTGTACCACGTCAGGAACTGTGTTAAGGACTCCTTTTGGAGCTGGTGTAGTGGAAACATCCTGTTGTGCTTGTTTCCTTTGAGTCTCTTATCATCTTAGAGATGATGCCTTGCAAGTCGTAGTGAAGGTTAGAGATGTGTGGAAGTGTCTGGCACATCACATGAGCTTAATCAACCATGTCTTTTCCATTTTTTATTTGGATTTTGGTTTGTATGTAGTGGATTAGGTGAGTTTGATATCAGCCCCCTCCTTTTTTTTTCCGCTGGAAAGAGGGATTGACACGTTATGATAATTGGCTGTAGTTTCAAGGTTGTTTTATTTTTTTCTTCCAAGGTCTGTAATCTTTGCCTCATAGTCCTGTTTTTGTGAAGTCTCTGGAATTGTATTACTGATCTAACACCTCTACCTAGCAGCAGTACTTCCTTGGGTTCCTGCCTGTAGAAAGGTGATCACTTGTTGCCCTTTCTCCCCCACAAAAACATTTGTGTATCTGTATCTTTATGTTTTCTCATTATGAAAGTAATAGATGTTTATTTAAAAAAGAAAATTTAGAAATTAGAGAAATGAATAGAAGGACTTAAAATCAAGTTGCAGTCTAATTACCTGCTGTGGTTTATGGTTTTCATCTTTAGTGCATATATACATGTACGTGTCTACATTTTATAAACTAGAAGTTGGGTGGTACTGTGTGTTTTGTTTAAATGCTTTTTCCCACTTGCCAGTGTAGGTGTTTTTTAGTGTTAGTATCATGTAAGTAATTTTTTATGATCTCATAGAATTCTCTTGGGCAAAGCATGATTACTGTCACCAGTCCTCTCTGAATGGACGTTTAGGTTGCATCCAACATTGGATTATTTTTACAGTGCTGGCTGTGATTTTGAAGTCATGAGTTATTCTGATAATGGTTTTTACATCCTGAGTTAACAGTGCTCATGAAATAATTTTCCTGAGGTTTGATGCCAGGTCCAATTCAAACTTGTTCCTCTCAGTTTCCGCAGGTCTTTTGTAATGTTACCACCTGCTCACGTGACAGTACTTTTTCTTCTTTCACTTCCTTTTTGTGCTATTATCCGCTGCTAGCTTTCTTTTTTTTTTAATATATTTTATTGATTATGCTATTCCAGTTGTCCCATTTCTCCCCCATCATTTCCCTCCACCCCGCACACCCTCTCCCACCCACATTCCCCCCCTTTAGTTCATGTCCATGTGTCATAAGTTCTTTAGCTTCTACATTTCCCACACTATTCTTCCCCTCCCCGTCTATTTTGTACCTACCATCTATGCTACTTATTCTCTGTACCTTTTCCCCCTCTCTCCTCCTCCCACGCCCCTGTTGCTAACCCTCCATATGATCTCCATTTCTGTGGTTCTGTTCCTGCTCTAGCCGTTTGCTTAGTTTGCTTTTGTTTTAGGTGTGGTTGTTAATAGCTGTGAGTTTGCTGTCTTTTCACTGTCATATTTTTGATCTTCTTTTTCTTAGATAAGTCCCTTCAACATTTCATATAATAAGGGCTTGGTGATGATGAACTCCTTTAACTTGACCTTATCTGAGAAGCACTGTATCTTCCCTTCCATTCTAAATGAAAGCTTTGCTGGATACAGCAATCTTGGTTGTAAGTGCTTGACTTTCATGACTTGGAATACTTCTCTCCAGCCCCTTCTTGCCTGTAAGGTCTTTTTTGAGAAATCAGCTGACAGTCTGATGGGAACTCCTTTGTAGGTGACTGTCCCCTTATCCCTTGCTGCTTCTAGAATTCTCTGCTTCATTCTAATCTTGGTTAATGTAATTACGATGTGCCTTGGTGTGTTCCTCCTTGGATCCAACTTCTTTGGGACTCTCTGAGCTTCCTGGACGTCCTGGAAGTCTATTTCCTTTGCCAGATTGGGGAAGTTCTCCTTTATTATTTGTTCAAATAAGTTTTCCACTTGTTGCTCTTCTTCTTCCTCTTCTGGTACCCCTATAATTTGGATGTTGGGACGTTTAAAGATGTCCTGAAGGTTCCTAAGCCTCTCATTTTTTTTGAATTCTTGTTTCTTCCTCATTTTCTGTTTGGTTGTTAGTTTCTTCCTTCTGGCCCACTCCATTGATTTGAGTCCCAGTTTTCCTTCCATCTCTATCAGTTCCCCATGCGTCTTTCTTCATTTCATGTATTGTAGCCTGCATTTTTTCATCTAATTTGCAAGCAAAATCAACCAATTCTGTGAGCATTTTGATGACCAGTGCTTTGAACTGTGCATCTGATAGGTTGGCTATGTCTTCACGGCTTAGAGGAATTGGCTCTGGGGCTTTCATTTGTTCTCTGGTTTGGGCCATTTTTGGTGGGGGTTTTTTTTGTTTTGTTTTGGTTTTAGTCTGGCCGCGGCTATTACGTAGTGAGGGGTGGAGCCTTAGGTGTTCCTCAGGGCGGGGCAGCCCAGTTGCTGGGTTGTGATGCTATAGGTGGGGGCGGGGTCCGAGAGGGAAGAATGGCGCCTGTTGCGCTCTCTCCTGGACTCCAGTCCCTTCCGCCACTTCCCCTTCGCCTGGATTATCTGTGCACTCGTGCGTGCTGTTACGTAGTGAGGGGTGGAGCCTTAGGTGTTCCTCAGGGCGGGGCAGCCCAGTCGCTGGGTTGTGACGCTGTATGTGGGGGCGGGGTCAGAGAGGGAACAATGGCGCCCGCTCTGCTCTCTCCTGGATTCAGTCCCTTCGCCACTTCCCCTCTGCCTGGACCGTCTGCGCACGTGAATGTGGGACCCCCTGGTTAGCCAGCCGCCCTGTGTGGCCTCACTGGGTCTGCACAGTTGCCCCCCCCGTGCCCAGGGTCCACCAGCTGCTGCTTGTGGGCCCGGGGACTGCCAGCCGCTGCCTGTGCACCTGGGAACTGCCAGCTGCTGCTGCTTGCGTTCCGGGTCCGCACCTCCACTTTTTCCTGCTGCTACTCCGCCCCTCTTACCAGTCTGGATGAATGGTTTTTGGACTTCCATACAGTTCAATTTTCTGTAAGTTCCAATTGTTTTCTTGTTTCTAAATATTTGTTGTCCTTAATTTTGGTTGTGAGAGGAGGCACAGTGTGTCTGCCTACGCCTCCATCTTGGCCGGAAGTCCCGCTGCTAGCTTTCTAATATCTTCATACACCCACCTTCAGTTTACTTTGGCAAAATTCTGCCTTATTTTGTCCCATACCACTGTCCTATCTGAGTTTAACTTTTAAATAATTATTTCTTCATGTTGGTTAACGTCTCTTTCCATTTCACAATTGAGCCTTTTGACTAAATTTGTTTCCATGATATTTTCCATTGCCTTGTCTCAAATTTTGGTTTATTTAAATATTTATTTTCATTAATTATTCTAAAAGAGATTGCTTGCTGCTTCTAAATAAAAGAATGAGTAGAGGGGTTTGTGTTGGGTAGTACAATCAAAAGACATATCTTTATAAATAATTGTTGCCCAAATTGGGATATTACTAAAGTTATTTTTAATCCAGGACTGTCTTTTCTCCTTTTGGTTCCGTTTTTTGGCCTTTAACAAGTTGATTATGTCCTTAAGGAGCATTAGCCATTTTAAATAATTTTAATATGAAGTTAAGTATGTCATTATATATTAAAGTCATGGTTATTAAACTTGGCGGTGCATCTGAATTACTTGGAGATCTTGTTTAATTAGGGACTGCTGGATCCTACCCCAGATTTTCTGATTCTGTAGATCTTGGGTGAGGTGTGAGAATCTGCATTTCTAACACATCCACAGATAATGCTGATACTGCTGGTTCTGAAACCATTCATTGAGAAAAATTGTCTAAGGGAACATAATCATTTTTTGATTATCTGTACTGTTTGTAATTATCTATTCTTTTTCTCTTTACACTAATATGCATGATAACAACTGAGCATACTTTAGTAGAGGAGTTACTTGTTTAAAAAACAAACAAAAACCATTATTGTCAAAATATGAGAGAGTTATTGGATACAGAACTATACTCATTGTGAGCAAGACCAGTAGACACATTGTCTGGAGCCTTAGTTTAGGGTTCTGGGTTGTTCAGTCCAAGATAAGTTTCTTTAAATCTCTTACAGTCTTAGTTTTCTTGCCGAAAAAATAAAGGATTGCTACCCCATCTCTTTGGACCCGTCCCTCTACTTCTTAAATCTGTAGGCAGAGCCTCACTGTGTTTAAGTAGGTTCCCAAAGTCAAATATTCTCAATTAAGAAATGCTTATGTGTTTTCGATAAATGTTCAAAGTAGTTTTAAAGAGGACTTATCACAATGGGGATTTAGAACTTGGATGAGGAAATACTATGAAATCATAGATATTCCAAATGACTTTGGAAATCAGAGCTACAGGACAGATACATCCTGTCTGCTAGAGTATGAGGTTGAGTCTGTAGAAGAAGAGGAGGTGAGAGAGAAATGTTTAAATAATGTGACTAGAAACTGTCGTTGGCTTCATTTGATTCATCAGATTCAGATTCAGTTCAGTGTGCAGTTCTCTGGTTCTTTATCTGATATAACTAGTAGTTGTTACAATTATTAGTGTACTGGCAGTTTGGACCTTTGGGTTTGAAGTTCTTTCTACTTGACAGCTGAAATGGGGGAGATTTTATGAAAACTTTTGAAGATGGCTGTGAGGTATATTATTTGTATTGGAATAGAAAGGATACACTATTAGAAAAAGCACAGAAGGGAAAGGGCTATAGGTGTGTAAAAGGCGAGGCCACAGCAACGCTTGGCTGCTGCTAAGAACTTACAGTACCAATAAGATGAACAGGAAGTTTTTTCTACGCACCTGAGCTTCTCACGTTTAGACTTGGTAAAAAGCCTGCTAATTTAGCCAAAGATGGTTCAGCTATATTGTAGAGACAAGTCCCTTGTTCTCTGAGGCTGTCACTGTGAGTTGGAATTTCAAATCTTTTTAGAAAGCCATTTCGACTATTGATTATTATTGTTGTTGTGTTCTCCCTCACCCAATTTTTGAGGGCATGACATGTGTGGTCTTCTTTTCTTGTCAGCAATTAGGAAAGAAATCTCAACAGGGTAAGAAATCTTATGACACAGAAAACATTTGCCTGAAGTGTTCCCATGTGAGCAATGGGCATGGGCATATACTAAAAGAGGGGAAAAAGGGCTTTTTGTTGAGAGTGACAGACAGACAGGTCGAGCAAAGTTTAACTTAAATCCTTTCATTGATATTGGAAAGTCATAAGCTTTCATATGACACTGCCACATTCAACTCACTGTGTGATCTGGAGCTCTGTGGCTTTTACCACTGTGTGTGTGTGTATTGTAAGCATTTTATGAACTGTAGTGTCTGATCCATCCGTCTGTCTGGGCAAGGATGTCCCTTGATAGCAGAAAAGAACAGCAATCAGGACAGAATTGGTCAATGTGGCATGTCTAATGGTGGGAAGATATTTGAAGGACCTGCTATAGACACAATAGTCTCTCTAAATAGCCTCTTTGCACCCGGAGTCTTATTGCAAACAGGTTCATTACGGAGAGACATTCTGACACACAACATCACAGTAATGAAAGTAGCTCTGTTTTTCTAATATTGTATCTTGCCACTTCAGTTATGCTGCTGGTACAAGATTTCCCTTGTGTTGTTGTATATTTCTCCAGAAAAGGAATCAGTCTTCATAGAATATACAATTATTTTGTACAGGAATGTATAACTCATACCTAAGATCCAGTCCTCCCTGTTTATGTGCACTAGTGTAAAAATAATTGGCAAACACATCTTCCAGACCAGAAGATTCCAGCACCTTCAATTTGTTGGGCTAGAAGATGTTGAACCAGAGTAATAATAAACTTTAAAAAAATCTGTAATGTTCAAAATGGATTTGTGGTCAATCATAAAAGAAGAAAATATTAGTACAGTTTCCCATGAGGTGTAATTTTTTTCCTGGGGTTTCAGCCAACTCCAGTGTCATATCTGTTCAAAGAGGGGAAAATACAAAAGGTTTTCATCCACCAAGCTTTACATATAACTACTATATGATGACTTAAGCTATTGGATTTTCTGCCTGTTAATGTACAGCTTGAACATTATGAACATGGAAAAAAAGGTTATATTGGTTTAAAAGTGGATATGGAAAATGTAATGTGCTCAAGTGGGAACAATGGCATATTAAAAAAAACATTCATGACACAGATCTAATAATTCATTTGCCCCTGTAGGAGAAGAGTATCAGCTCTGATACTGGCTCATAGTTTATTTTTATACACACCCCTGGTCCCTGCAGTGCCCCGTGTGTGGGTTCCAGAGAAAAGGAAGAAAATAACCTGTAGGGAAATCAGCCTGGAAACCTTTCATTAAATACATTGTACTTTGTATTGTGTCGTTCACAGAGTCTTTGAGAAATAAAGAAAGGAAAACCTGTTATCAGTCCACATGTGTGAAATATTATATTTGAATACTATCATTTGTTTTAAGATTAAGGCTGAGGCAGCAGACATATTAGTTATTATTCACTTACATCTGGTAGATAATGCAACAGGGATTTAAAAATTCTTTTTTTCATTTCTGTTTCCTGCCTTCCTCCCCCAAACAATGGCAGAAATACTACTTTAACTTAAAACATGCTGGCTAAAATATTTTCATGTTGGAAATGTTGCCTTTTTATAGAGGATTGGGTGATGAGGGTAATAAAATCAGTCTTAAAATTTTTGGTGGAGTTTATCTGTCATTCAGCAAAAGACTCATTTCTAGAGAAAATTGGAGAAAGCGTTAAATACATTCTCTCATGAGAAAAATACACATGGTAAGGGTGAAACCGAATAGTGACACCTTTATCAAGTTGAATGTCCTTTGGTGTGAGCCTTTGTCTTGTCATTATAGTTCATGTATTGCTGTTGGTAGGCTTTTAAAATCTGTAAACGTCTTAGCTTTTTTTGCTGACTATTCATGCAGGATACGCTAGACAAGCCAACTGTGACACATATTCTGCCTATACTTGTAGCTGTCTCTTGCTTGAAAATAAACACACATTTTAAACCTAAACCTTGGGTGCCATATAAAAGTATTTAATGAATTTCCAGAATAGCAGACATTAAGAGTTTGGTTTTGATCTCAGATACCTGGGAGCACACTGTCCTACACAGTCTGTTGAAACATGTATTATTTCATAAGTAGCTTGTGTTGAAAATCTTGTTCTAAGTATAGAGGGTCGTAAGCCCATGAATCTCGCCAAATTGATAATTTTTTTAACACTTGTTAGACTCTGTGCCACCTTTTGGCCTTAGGAGAGATACAGATATGACACTCCAGAGTAGGTCACTTTATTAAGAAAAAATTTCTTATATGAAATGGGAGTAGAATTTTGGAAAAGTAGGGGTGTATTCTTATATGGAGAACTTGTCAAATGGAACAGCTTCTGGGAGATTGGTTGTCATGGTCGTTGTGGATAAGCCTCTAAATTGCAGGCAGTTCCCTTGATATTCATTCATGTGGATGGTTTCAGTTTTGGTTCTGTTCCTGCTGTAAGCACCTATTAGATGAGTTCTGAGCCATAGGCCAGGTTAAGTTAGAGTTGTTGGTGCCCTTTGGTACTTAGGATTTAGAAATACGTTCTGACTGCCAGTAGATCATTAAGAAAGCATCTATGTTCATAGCAGCACAATTTACAATAGCCAGGTGCTGGAAGCAACCTAGGTGCCCATCAGTTAATGAGTGGATCAAAAAACTGTGGTACATTTACACAATGGAATTCTATGCAGCAGAAAGAAAGAAGGAGCTCCTACCCTTTGTGACAGCATGGAAGGAATTGGAGAGTATCATGCTAAGTGAAATAAGCCAGGCAGTGAAAGACAAATACCATATGATCTCACCTTTAACAGGAAGCTAATCAACAAAACAAACAAACAAGCATAATATAAACAAAGACACTGAATTCGAGAACAGTCTGACAGTGTCCAGAGGGGGAGGGGAGGGAATTTCAGGGGAAAAGGGGAACGGTTTAGAGCAACAAGTATAAAGGACTCATGGACAAAAACTGGAAGGGGTGGAAATGGGAGGAAGGTGGGGAGGGCTGGGGTGGTGGGCTGGGGCGGGGTAAAAGACAGAAAACTGTACAATATCATCAATTAAAAAATACTGATTAAAAATAAAATAAAAAATGGAAAAAAAAAAAAGAAAGAAAGCATTTTTCTGCTTTCCAAGGATAGATGAGCTTTGGGGAATGGTTTCCTATTTACCACCATCTCTGTTTTACTTAAACTGACAAGCACAACCACCTCGGTGGATACAGAGGGTTGCCCCTGATCCGAAGGCTGTAATGGATGGTCATCCACTATCAGGTCTCCTATATCGCTAGATGAACAGTTCTGGACCCACCTTCCAGATTAGTTGAGCCATGGGACTGTTAGGTGTCTCTGCTATTGAAATGTTTCAGTAATAAATGAGCTTTCTGTGTCTAGCCATGACTGCTGGACCTGACATTGACTTGGGGGCCAACTAGTTTGTTGAGCAAATCCTCAGGCTGCTCGTGTGCAGCACTGTAGTCCCTCCTCCTAGGTCCTGTGTAGGTTTCCCAAGGCCCCGTTTCTCTGCGTCTGCATGGGGTTCCAGACTCAGGATGGGTGTTTATCCCAGAGCACTTTGCTATAGCCTGGAAACTCTGTAGGCTGGTCTACCCTTCACGTTACTAGGTTTTTCTCAGGATTACAGACAGGCTTCAATGGTAGCGAAGCTCCATCCATATTAATTTACTAAGAGGGTGGTGTTAAGTGAGTGCTTATTGTGTTCCAGGCATTCTGTTGTGTACTTTATATGCCTTGTCTTTTAATCTTCATATTAAACTGGTGAAGTGGAGACTGCTTTCCTCCATTTTGCAGACAAGGAAACTTTGTCATTAGTAAGGGGCAGTGCATGGGTTTTCAGATCTAAGCTTGATCTTATTCCTAAGTCCTAGCCCCTCATTATGATTTGACATCACACCCTATAGGCTGTGTGGCCTCCCTGAGTTCCACTTTCTCTTCCTTTGGCTCTCATGCTTGTATAGTTACTTCTTCTCATTCTTTTGGGGCCATCAGCTGACCCTACCACCTTACTAGCTAGGTGACTCAGTCCTTTCCTGGAGTGAACTGCATTTTCCCTGTTGGTAAAATGAAGGAGAGTGGTAAAACCTTCCTATAACTTGGTGTTGTGAAAAGTAAAAGAAATACATGTTACACCATTACTTATTGGAAAGCTTCTTCATGTCAGGTATTGTGCTAGAACCCATTACAGCAGTGACATGGACAGACATGGTCCCTGCTCTTGTGAAGTGTGCAGACCTGTGACCATGTCAAGACACCAAAACAAAAAGTTACAAAATTACTCAGTTATGTGTTGCATATGTAAACCACATATAGATGTTCAACTTTGACTTCGAGTTTAAGCCGTGGCCTGAAGAGTTTCTAGACTTTTTGAGGGTCCTATTGTTAATACTTAAGGAAAGACCTTTGTTTTTTGTTTGTTTGTTTGTTTGTTTTTTGGTATTGCCTAGATGCAAAGAGTTTTTACCCAGATCCTCTTCCATTTCAGTTTTCTGGAAGTCAGAAACCTGAGAGTTCTGCCCCCGCCACCTACATTTCAGTTTCTTCACCCCCCTCATTCTCTCCTTTTGCTGTCTCTCTGTGCCCCCATTTCTTAGTTCTTCCTTACCTCTGTCTGCTCTGCTTTCTTCCTTTTTCTAATTTCTGAGCCTCGTTTAAATTGAACCCTCCTTCAGATCATTGCTCAATCTTCGCCGATTTGTTAAACCCCCTCCTTTTTTATTGATAAATGTCCTTTTAAAACACTTACTCTGATTTTACATTTATATTTGTTTAGGCAATCTGTTTCTCTAACTAGACTGAAAATTTCTTGAATTTAGGAACTAGTTCTCTGTTTTTCTAGTACTTTCTAGTACTTTTCTAGTACTCACTTATCCCAAGTGCAAGTCTGTTTTCAAATATTGAATTAAAGTGGCTTCCCCACCCCCCCATTTTCTCTGAGACAGCTCATCTTCTTTTATCTGTAACATATCATTTGTTTAAACCTACCTGTCCAGTTGGTCTATTGAATTGAACATATTCAAAATTAAACACATCTCTTCAACTCATTTTCTTCTCTTCTTAATTCTTTAAAAAATTACTGGTTTTTAGAGAGAGAGAGGAGGTGGGGAGAGGGAGGAGAGGAAAAGAGAGGGAGAAGAAGTCTACATCTGTTTGTTGGTTCCACTCATTCATGCACCCATTGGTTGCTTCTTGTATGTGCCCTGACTAGGTATTGAACTCACAACCTTGGCATATCTGGATGATGTTCTACCAACTGAGCTACTCTGGCAGGGCCATTTTGTCTAATTTTTAATACATGAGACCTTCATCCAGACCTTCATCCAGTCAGCCTCAGTTCCTTCCAAATATACTCTTTCCCATCAGGCACCACTTTCTGGGTGGGGGGATCTATTTAATGGAAAGATTCCCTGGTATCTCCCATTACTTTCCCACTGTCACTGCCACTGCTCTGTGTAGGCCCTTACAGACATCCTTGCCTAAATCACATAACTGGTCCTCTCACCTCTTGCCCTGACCTAGTAATTCTTCTACAACATAGATCTGATCATGTCAGATCTTAAAAGTATTTGATAGCTACTGAAATGTTTCCTAGTCAAATTATAAATATTTTCAAGCTATTTTAAAGTTATACAGTGGAAGAGGAAAGTCGAGGGAATTTGGGAGAGGATAGGTGAAACAAGATGGACCATGATAAGGGTCATGATAGTGGTTGAAGCTGGTGGTGCAGTTCATAGGAGACTTATTATGCTGTGTTACATTTCTATATGTTTGAAAACTTCAATGATAATATTTAAAAATGAGACACAGCAAACTGTGGCTATACCCAATGGAGATACTGTGTGAACTACTTGGCAGATCATACAGTACTCTCATACTCCCTCCCAGTGCCTCGTTTGGCCCCTGAGCTCCTTCAGCTCTACAGGCTGACTCTACCTGAAACCAGCCCTGCCTCAGAATTGGTCTCCTGAAAGGCTCAGCTCTACAAATAAATCCTCCTTCATCTACCTCGTTAGCCTCATTGGCTCCCACATCCATTTGATGAACTGCCTTTAGAGCATATTACATTGTTTCTGAGCGGCCCCCGCCCCCCCATTACCGGGGATTGCCCAAACTAAGAATGTGCTCACCTCTGATTTCCAGTTCTATTAATGCTTGTTGCATGTCCATTGAGTATCAAGCACTTAATGAATGCTTGAGATTAAATCGACCTGTAATGTAGAGAGAGTTTACCACCCAGAATTTTGGGCTGACCTTGGCAGTGGATTTTATCCTTCCTCCTCACTCCCAGGACCATCCCATTGTTAAGAGGTGTGTAGGTAAACTGTGCTGTGCAAATGTAAGTTAGCCAAATATTTATTAGCATGTACAAATAAAACCCCTTGTCCAACCTTTTGTCTAGTTTTAATGGTGACTTAAAGTTGTCAGACTGTGTTTACACTTATGAGGTCTCCCTCCTTGACCACTCCATAAAACTGGGTGGGGGAGTTGTTTTGCCGCCCATGGTTTGTTGGAGGGGCAGGGTGGGGGACAGCCTCCAGCCAGTCCCTGCCAGAGCCCAGCTAAAAGTCCCTACAACTAGTCTCTAAGGTGAGCAGAAGAGTAACCCTCTCCCTAACCTATATAATACATTTTTACTGATTTCTGGCCACTTAATGATTCCAAACTCCAAAGGACTCTGCACCCCAGAGGTAAAAGTAGAAAATGTTTAAAAGATTTGAGAAATGAAGCAATTTTGTGGCCTGGAGAAGTTAAGACCAAGGTATAAGTTAATCACTGTTTCCAAACACATGAAATAATTTTACGTGGAAGGTGGTGCCAGCTGTTAGCCATTTGAGTGAAAACAAACAAAAAGACTTAGGTTGCAGCTGGAGGGATTTTAGTTGGTTAGAAATTTTTCATTAAGTAGTTCTGGGCGGGAAATGGGTTCCCATCCCAGTAGATTGTTGAGTTAGGTCCAGATTGGAGGGCAGTAGGATGGATTTGAGGAATTTAAGCATCCTGAAAATCAGGCTTTGTGATTAAAAAACTAGCAGCTGTGAATGCCCTCCGTGCTCAGAGCTGCAGAATGAGGATTCCCCTTCTTCCTCCCACCTTCCCCCAAGTTGAAAGAAATTAACCTCAATTAAAGAAAATAGTGATGGATGGCTACAGAGATAAATATGATATATTGCACAGGAAAAACTACATTAAAAGAACATTAAAGTTGGGACAGAGAGCACTAAAAGTGAAAAAAAATCACAGTTAAGGTTGAAAAGTGATATCGTTTACATCTCTGCTAAAATGTAGACCTAACAGGACACATTAAGAAATTATGAGTATGCCCAGTTGTGCTAAGAAGTTCTTTGACTTGACACATTCAGCTTAATGTACAGTTTCATTGCCCAGCTTTAATTAAGGCATCGTCTATGAATGATTATAGCCCATGGAAAAAAACCTGTTATTGTTACCAGAAGAGTTTTGGTGTTTGTTTAAATATTAAGTTTTGGAGGGGGCCAGGTGGTGATTCTGTGACTCTCTGCATTTCAATACCTGAGCATATTTCAGCTTTTCTAAATTCAAGAATTTCTTTTGAAAGGCACTAGTTTTAACTAAAATGTTAGTAACTTAATAATAGTTTTAATAATGTTGAGTACTGTTATTTTTCTTTGTATTGAAAGCAAGATTTAGCTTTTAACCTTTTATTCCTGGACTGGAATTTTGCTGTTCAAGAATAAAATTTTATACATGTATTTTAAGCAAATTATTAATATATTATAGAGACTATAATCAGAACCAAATCCAACCACATTTTCAACCTTATATAGGGCCAGTGGCATTACCCTAAGTGAAATGATTTTTAGCTAATATAAGTATGGTATACTCACCTGGGTAATAATAATTTGGGTATATGACAGATATATACTCATGGTTTCTCATCACAGATTTTTAGGTTGATTTTTCTTCTTTAGATGAATGAATTTGTGCTTCCAATTAATTTTTTAAAAGTTCAGAAAGTGTCCTCGCTGGTGTGGCTCAGTTGGTTGAAGTGTCATCCTGTAAATGCAAAGGTTGCAGGTCCAATTCCCAGTCAGAGCACATGCCTAAGTTGAGGGTTCAGTGGATCATATGAGAGGCAATTGATTGATGTTTCTCTCTCACATAGCTGTTTCTCTCCCTCTCTCTCCCTCCCCTCCCCTCTTTCTAAAAAATTTTTTTTCGAAGTTCAGAAAGCCAAAAAATTCTGAGAGAGAATATAGTTGAAGATAAAAATGAAATCAAGGCCACTTTGTTTTTCCTGGTGGCTACTTTGGTATACTGTGCCTAGTCTCTGTTTCGTAGTAGAGAAAATAAAATCTGTAAGACTGTTTGGAAGTCTTAAATGTAATATAAATTTAATGCATTATTAAAAGTATGCAAACAGATTTTAAACCAGGGTATTGTATGGAAGCAATTATTGGCAGTGAGTGAGCTACACACCCCAAGAATGGGTTAGGGCCAAAAAATTGAAGGTTTATGAACAGAATTATTTTCGTTTGGGTGGGAAAGAGAGCAAGGTTAGCTTTTATGAGGAACCAATCCCAGCTCTTATTATGATTCTGATCACATACTTGGTAACTCAAATAAATAAGTAATAAAGTGATTTCATGTTAGCATTAAGTTGCCCCCCTCCCCTGGTATAGTCTTCCAGTGCGGAGTGCCTAGTTTTTATAGTAGGAGGGCACAATGTATATAAATATGAACATGACCAAATGCATGTATAGCTCTGTAGTGTTCTAACTTTGGGCCTTATAATGGTCAGAAATGTTGTTGCCCTTTGTGACAAGATGCTTGAGGATTCTTTAGCTGGGTGTGTTGTGTTCATTTTTAACAGACCTACTGGGGTGTAGGAAGGTTAAATTTTTATCATCTGAAAGTAACAGGCCCTGCAGTTTTTCTGCCATTTACCACTAGTCTGAAGAAGACCCTGGTGATAGGTGTCTCCTTTCTGTTCTCTTCATCTTATCTTGTTTTATAAGGGAATCTGTCCCTTCCACAACCTAACATAACATCAACCTTATCTCAACATAATTTTGCATTGTAATATTTGGGGGAGGTGGATCTTAAAAGTGGAAGGAAAGAAAATTGCTTTATATAAAAATGAGTTTGGCTACTGACAGATTCTCTGGAGCCTTTTGGGCCTTACTGATATCAAGTTTAATCAGCTCTCAATCCAATGTCACCATAACTCCCAGTCCAGAAAGCTGAGGTTGAACTGAGCAGCCATCTAAGCAGCACAGGGACTAGCAGCCCCTGTTAGCAGAACACTGTATTGATGAGTGAGACTTGGTCAAGTTACTTAACCTTTCTTCCTTGATTTTCTACTATGTGGAATGGAAATGATAATATCTGCCTTTGATCTCACAGGGATATTGCAATCCATTAAAGTCATTAAAACACTTTAAGGTATAAGGCACTAGATGCAAGGCATCGTCATTATTGTTATTATTACAGGAAGTCCTTACTTAACATTGTAAATAGATTCTGGGACTTTAAGCAAAACAACTATAAAGAAACCAGCTTTACCATAGGTTACTTGATATAAGCAAGTATAACTGTTTCCTAGGCATCTCATCAACATAATTAAACATTACTAAGGGACCTGCTGTACTATTTTTTTATTACAGTGTTATATACAAAGAAGGGCTTTTTAAAAAATTCTAAATAGTTAAATCTTAGAATGAGGTCTATAAAAGGAGGGTAGGGGAGGTAGAAGAGGGTACGGGGCAATAAATGCTGATCGAAGGAGACTTGACTTGGGGTGGTGAACACACAATACAATATATGGATGATATAGAATTGTACACCTGAAACCTATATAATTTTATTAACCAGTGTCACCTCAATAAATTTAATAAAAAACAATGAGGTCTGTGGCCCCAGTAGTTGGCCTGGAGCATTAAGAGGTCAGGTTACCTATCTCCTCACTCTTGAGATGAGGCTCTGTTCCTCCCAGCCAGTGGGAAATGGCTGTGGCCTACCTCCTATAATTTTCATTGGAGCTGCTGTAGGGCTTCCTTACAGTGTGAACTATGTTGGTACCTGTCTTGATGCTCATCTCCCCTTTCTTTGGAATGCATACTTAGTAGGTTTAGATTGGATAGTGGCCTTTGATTCACCCCCACTTACAATTTTCATTTTCTTTGTTTTGTTTTTAATTTTTAATGTTTATTTATTTTAGAGAGATAGGAAGGGAGGGAGAAGGTGAGGGAGAAAAACATTGATGTGAGAAACATCCAATGGCTGCCTTCCTTGTTGAGCCCCAACTAGGGAGAGAACCTACAACCTAGGCATGTGACCTGAGTGGGAATGGAACTGGAGACTTTTCAGTTCTCTGACTATAGCCAACCAACTTGAGCCACACTGGCCAGGGCTGTTTTTTGTTTTGTTTTTGTTTTTGTTTGACATACTAAAGAAAAAAGGGTGAGGACAGAGTGGGTAAAGACTTTTGAATATCTTTGGATATTGCTCAAAGGCATACTGTACAAGATAATTATGTTTCTTGGATCAGCCCCCTCTGGCACTTTGTCTTGAATACATCCATCACACCTCGTGTAATATTCCAGAAGGAGATATATTTTTCATATGGCCTTGAATGGCACCCACTTGATGATGTCCATGAAAAAAGTAGAATATCAACCCTCACCTTTCAGAGCAAAGAGTTTGCTTCATGGAGCACGGGTTCTTTTGATCTCATAGGTGTCACTTTTCTAAGATAACTCACCCAGTCCTTTGTCTTAACTTTCCTGTACTTGTTCCTCAAACACAGTTTTGTAATTAGATGAAGTGCAAGAGAGTTGAGTGTCATGGTCTGAAATACAAGATATTTCTGCTGATCAAAGATACTATGCAAGGAAGCCTACAGAAACAATTACAAGTGTTGAAGAATTAAAAGCCCTAAAATAAATATGGATTTATCAAAACATTAATTCATTATTTGTTATTTGGTTTTCTAACTTTTCGACAATAACTAGAGAGTCCTAAATTTACAAATAAGTTGCTTTTAAATATGATATGTAGAATGATACACTTTTCAACTCTCTGTGGCTCCTAAGTATTAGGGTCTAATAATGGATTTTCTGGTATTGATTTGTTTGAGTGGAAAGTCTTAGATGAGATCATAGTTTTGTAGTTAAAGCATCACTGGTTTGGGGGACAGAGGGAAGAATGTAATTACATGAAATTGGGATTGTTGTGGAAAATCAAGTACATATGGTTGCTATAGGTATAATATTAGTTTTTCGGAATCCAGAGTAAAATAAGTGAAATTATCTCAAGTTTCAGCTAGCTGTAGCTACCTCTACACCTGAACTATATTTTTTTCTCCATCTACTTTTAGTAGGTTGGCCAAAAATGTTTGTTTGTTTTTTTCCATAAGATGGCTGTAGTAGTGCTTAGTTGTCTTTAACTTCTTTTAAAACAGTTTCGTTAGATTGCATTGTGATAGCTGTCATATCAGAGTGCATTTAAAAAACGCCAAAATTGGTGAATTTTTGTGTAGCCATTTTAATATGGGCAATAGAATAAAATACATTTTTGCCATATTATGCTTTATCATTTCAAGAAAGGTAAAAGCACATCTGAAATGTAAAAAAAGATTTGTGCTGTGTATGGAGATGGTGCTGTGACTGATTGAATATGTCGAAAGTGGTTTGAGAAGTTTTGTGCTGGGGATTTCATGCTGGATGATGCTCCATGGTCAGATAGACCAGTTGAAGTTGAAAGCGATCAAATTGAGACATTAATTGAGAACGGTCAGCATTATACCATGCAGAAGATAGCCAACACACTCAAAATATCCAAGTCAATAAAGTTATTGTGCCCTGGCTGGTGTAGCTCAGTGGATTGAGCGCGGGCCTGAGAACCGAAAGATCGCGGTTCGATTCCCAGTCAGGGCACATGCCTGGGTTGCCAGGCCAGTTCCCGTCAGGGGACATACAAGAGGCAACCGCACATTGATGTTTCTCTCCCTCTCTCCTTCCCTTCCCCTCTAAAGATAAATAAATAAAATCTAAAAGGAAAAAAAAAATTAAAAAAAAAAAAGTTATTGGTGAAAATGAAAAATGTGTCTTTTGTTTTATGGACAAAACTATACAGACTTTACGGCCAACCCAGTATATCCACATGTGAAAATTCTTAGGTGTAGATCAGGCTAACAAAACTTTTTGTTCAATGCTGCCTACTTTTTTTTAAAAGAGATACTGCAGCACTCATTGCTTTTTTCCCTGTTTTCATACACCTTCCCAAATTCCATGTCAACAATTTTTATTTTCTTTTAGAGACAAAACAGAATGCGGAGTATTTTGCTATGTCACATTCTCCTTTGTGGTTCTATATACCTTCTGGGGAGTGCACAAGTGCCTTAAATGCATTATTTAAGTGATTTTAATATATTTCTCAGTGCTCAAACTGGGCCATCCTTAAAGATGCTTCAGAGCTAGTGGGGCTGTAGGAGTGGATGGGACATGAAGTGAGTAGATGTAGTTATCAGGGATCCCCTAGTATTTCCTGTTCCTATAGTTGATAGCTAGGTTTGGGTTCATCATGGGTTGAAGTGTTTCTCAACCTGTTCCCCACTCTCAGGGCCTAAGAAACCTTTATAGACACATTGTTCTGATCCTTCAGCCCCCTAGCCCCTTCCTCAAACCCTAAGGAATAGGGTTTGATAGGGTCTGATTTTGTCTGGTAGGGTTGAACTTTGGAGGACCACATGCTATTACAATACTAAAAATTTCTTCTATTGAGAATGAATGATTTAGAATCAAAATTTGTATGTATATTTGTTTCTGGCTTTATTAGGACATAATTGAGACATGGAATATGTAAGTTTGTGTTCAACATGATGATTTAATATATGTGTATATTGAGAAATGAATACCACAATAAAGTTAGTTAATACCTCCATCACCTCATGTAATTACCTTTTTTTTTTTTGTGGAGGATGCATACATTATTCAACAACTTGGCTATTGATATTCTAGCCAATAGTGAGTATATTTTCTGACACTAAATAGAGTACAGCTTTGGTGCTTTGTTAATTACTAGTCAAGTTGAGGAGGTTACATTGAATTTGTCTTTTCTGCCTTACTTTTAATATGAAGGTGAGCATTTGATATGCTCAGATATGCTTTGTTAGGTAGGACACTCTCCTCTCCTGCCTTCTCCCCATGGAAGTAGCATTACAAATTTTTCTTGTTATAAAAGTAATACATACTCATTGCAGATAAAATTCAGAATATACATAGCTCATAAGATTTTCTGTCTCTAAAAATTGAGCTGTCCTGTGGTATTTAATACTTCTAGCTTTAAGTTTGATTATGGAATGCATTCACAGATTTAAAATATGTAACATTAAAGCTAAATTATGTACGAATGGCATCTTTAAGAATGGTGGTTCTCTTTATGATTTGTTTTAAGCTATGCTTACTATTTCTTTTTTCTTGCTGTGTATTGTAAAGGATATTAATCCTTATTCACATTGATACTTGTAATTCTTTTTCAGTTTAAACCTTTGAATCAAAATGATAAGATTTCATAGAAAAAAATAGGAAAAATCTATTTGGTGGTTTTTCCATCCCTGGAGGCTTAAAAATAACTATGCTTTTCCATTAAAGTTCTTTCAAACATCTGCACAGAAAACATACTGCCCCTGAATAAAACAAGCTACAGGTGTGGTCCTTGACTTCTTCTCTCTGAAAAAAAACCTTTTCATAACAAAGTACAAAATAATATTAAAGGCAATTAACTAAATAAGTCTTAATTCCAACTGCTAAGATTTTTTTAATGAAAATTACATCAGCGTCATTATCGAAGTGTGAGATTATAGCCAGCTGTTGAAGTGGTAACCTATAATCCAGTTCTTTGCATTGTCTTTTGGTGTGAACTGAAAACAATTATTATAAAGTTAAGTCTTATAACCCACTTTAGATGATTTAGTTGCCTGGAATTTATCACTGGTAAAAATCAGAACAAATTCCTTCAGGAATCTATGTTTATACCAAAAATACACATTGTGATCTTGTAATACTTTCCCTATTTCCATTCAAAGATATATTACCTAAAAGATAAGTTACATAGTAAGTTTTAAAGTGTTTATTTAATTGTTACACCTCTGAGTGTAAAACCAATAGGTTCTTCCAATATTTTGATTGTGACAAGATTGACTTATAAATTGTGCCTTACCTGCATATTAAATTAGCAGATTTCACATATTAGGCTATTAGAAATGCTATTAATTATCAGATGGGAATATAGGCCCCCAAAATGTGCATGTTTTTTGTGCAAAATA
This sequence comes from Glossophaga mutica, assembly GCA_039655065.1. Taxonomy (NCBI): domain Eukaryota; kingdom Metazoa; phylum Chordata; class Mammalia; order Chiroptera; family Phyllostomidae; genus Glossophaga; species Glossophaga mutica. The sequence goes on along the minus strand of CM077305.1, from coordinate 137,913,840 downwards.
ACAAAATAATGGCCTCCTAATCAGGTTCAATTCTTAAGAACCGGTGAATGTTATCTTACATAGTAAAAGGGACTTTGCAGATGTGGTTAAGTTAAAGACTTTAAGAAGGGAGACCATTCTGGATTATCCAGGTGAACCCAATCTAATCATATGAATCTTTGAAAGAACCTTCCCCACATGTGGTCAGAGAGAAATGTTACTAAGGAAAAATGGTCAGAAAGATACTACATTTCTGACTTTGAAGATGGAGAAAGGGGGCCCTTCTTGAGCCAAGAAATGGAGGTGGCTTTTAGAATCCCCCCTAGAGCCTCCTGAAAGGAATGCAGCTCTTACCAGCACCTTGATTTCAGCCCATTGAGACCTGTGTTGGACTTCAGACCAACAGAACTTAAGTTAATAAAGTTTTGTTCTAAGTCACTAAGGTGGTGATTTATTACGGCTGCTGTAGAAAACTAATACTCCTTGCTTTGTGTTTGTAATTTGTTGAATAAAGTCATTACTGAAATCCAAAAATGATGACAGAACAAAAGCCATTTGGTAACATGTAAAATACTTAGTAACTTTTAAGACTGCCTTATATGTGGATTGGTACAATTCATTTTGCTCTTAAATAACAGAATGAATTCAGTTTAGCTTTGCAACTTTTTTTTTCCTCAGTGCTACCATTGTACTAGGAACATATTGTAGGCATTCAGTAAGTGTTGAAAAAAATGGATAAAGGTACATGATTAAAATTTGCACTACTTGTTAAGAATGTTTTGAGAAAGGGATCTAAAGAAAACTAGGAACATAATTGCTTGTGTCAGGGCTGAAGAAGTGTCTCCACACCTTTTGACAAATGTACCTCATGTTTCTGTTTGTCATGTTTGGCAGTTGTCAAGGAATTGCTCAAAGGCTTGTTGGACTCAACCCCTGTGGTATAACTGAGTTCATGTCTGTCTTGCTAAACTGGGCACCAGTAGTAGCCCCAAAACGGTGGTGATAGGGATTCTTAATGTTTCAGATAGTAGTTTCCTATTTAGTTAGTTACAAAATGACAAGTTACAAGATAGTATACCATATAGCAAGATATTTCAGATCTTCATAACATGCATATTAAAGGAGGCAAACCTTTGTACTTTTAAATCACTTTTAAGTTGCTTCTCTACTTTCACTGGCTGGTAAGTTGGGATATTCATTCAGAAGTATTTGTTGAATTGGTATTTGGTACTGGGGAGCAGGTGCAAAGAGCTCTGCCATCATAGTGCTTATTAACCCATAGGGGAGATAGAAATTAAATAATTATAATAAATTAAATAATGACAAGTTCTGAGAAGTGTTCAGTGCTGTAGAAATGGATAAAATCTACTCTAGTCCAAGTAAAGAAAAATCTCTGAAGATTAAGGAATGGAGAAATGGAAAAGGGCTTATAAGCAATGAGAGGAGCACATAAAATCTGAGATCATCATGAGCCAGTCAATAGATAAAACTGGTTAAATTGACAGGATCCCTATCCTATAGGGTCCTCTTAAAGGATTTTGGAAAAATCAACTATAATTTGGAGCATGGCTTGGATGGGAGAAAAAGTGAGTGCAAGGGAAGCTGAAGTCAGAGGTTATTTCAACTGCCAAAAGCGGGTGGTAGCCATGGGGGAGGGGCAAAGAAGAATTCATAAATAAGTTAGGAGATAAACTAGAAGCTACTTGGAGATTGTATATGGGTTATCAGAGTGACAGGGAGAGGTTGTTTGGGAATAAAATCCTGATGACAAAAGATACCTGATTTCACATAGGAGGCAGAGAAAGAACACAAGTCATTATTGAGTAGGCATTAACATGTTTACATGTATTTACATGCATGTAAGATAATATGAGGGTAACCACAAAGTTGGGACAAAATCTCAGTACTCATCAGAGTAGAAGAAAGTACATTGAGGTCTCCTCTTGAGAAACGAAGGGCTGCTCCTTGTGAGAATCTTCTGTACATCTCATGAGAGACACTTGAGCTAATCCTATAGGTTTGTTTTTACATATTGAGGTAATTTGGCATTTGACCTTGGACCTATTTCTATACTGAAAACTGGAGAGTGGGCTTAATTCCTAGAAAGCTTTATCTTCGTTCTAGAGGTTAAAATAAGGACTGAGATTCACTGTAGCTCCAAGGAAAGAAACACTATTTAAAAAAAGAGGGAAAGGTACCCTGCCTGGTGTGGCTCAGTGGAGTAAGTGCTGGCCCGTGAACTGAAAGATCACTGGTTTGATTCCCAGTCAGGGTACATACCTGGGTTGTGGACCAGGTCTCAGCTGGGGGTGTGTGAAAGGCAACCAATGGGTGTATCTCTCACACATAGATGTTTCTGTCCCTCTCCTCCCTTCCTTCTCATCTCTCTGAAAGTAAGTAAATAAAATCTTTTTAAAAAAGAAGAAAAGGATAAAATGGTCCTTTTGGATTTTATAATGGAGAAAATTGTTTTCTAAGTACTTAGTGGCCAATAGTGCCATTTACTGAGGTGGGCAATTATGGAGAAGGAGCCAATTTGAGTAGTCACAGATTGACACTTGTAGGGATCCAAGTTTGAGGTTCTTACTAGACATTTCCTTGCAGATGACAGGTATATAGTTGAATGCATCTGCAGTGTAGAAGAGCAGTCTAACCTGAAAATAGGGTTTGGTGGCTATCAAAGGTCAGGTGGTATCTCAAGTCTAGGAGTAGATTGGGCTGCCTAGAGAGAGGTAAGGTGGCGTGAGGAAGAAAAGAGGAAGTTTTTTTGGTTGTATAATCATGGAGTTAAATAGGTAAATCACCCCAGGTGGTTAGTACTGGAGACCTAGTCATAGCAATGGTCAACGTTTTCCTTTTTCAATTACTTCTCCTAGGTAATGTAGCTCAAAATTCAGTTCGCACACTCTTGTAAGCTAGACGACTGCTTTTTGTACATTATACATTCTCTTCAGTCTCCCAGATCTCCTCTTGACCCTTCTTGCACCCATACATGTGCTCTACCCTCTCTTTTTGGGTCAGTGTGCCCTCTTTTGCTGTCTTGGTCTCTTATTTTGAACTTTTGCTTATTTGGAAGTATTCTCAGTTGTTTCCACATGTAACTTTTAGATGTTTATTCCCCTTCATAGAATTAGGTATCCTTTTACTGGTTTATTTATTTGGTCTGGAGTGTGCCAGGTTTTGAGGCTTGAGATTCCCTGCTCTCCAATGCAGAGATGGCTTTGTGTGGATGGAAGTGGAGGTTCAGGGAGAAATATCATGTTGGAAAGAAATAAATACATGACTGTGGGGCTCAAGTGCTTCTTGGGTAGATGTATTTCTTAGTGGAGCAATTACTGCCCATCGAAAGAGGGATGCCTTTTTGTACTATAATTGAAGGCAAATTGGAAAATGAAATACAGGGGAAAAATACCTGCTATTTATATTTGCAAAAATATTTTGATCCTGACTAACATAGAGACCATTCTTTATCTTCATTTTATTGGACAGTTCAGTTTGTTGAGTTGGGGGCAGCTTTCCTGAATCATATATTGGTAAATCTTGCACTTGTTGGAAAAGGTTCCTTATTCAGAGACCCTGTTGCCACTTGAGGCTTGGCAAATGCAAAAAGTTGTGGTAGCCTTCAGGGACATTTTTACATTTTATGATGAGGTAGTGACTAGGGACTGAAAAATAAGCACAAACAAGAGTGGGCAGTGAAGACTTGGACAAAGATTTTACTAACTGGCAGTGTGAAATATTCGATAGACTAACCATTTTAATGGGTTGATCTTCGACAGTTTTTCTGTTGTGAAAGTGTCAGTCAATAATTTACCCTTCCCGGGAGGCAGAAGAAGCAATCATACAGTGTAAACTGACACTTCGGGGCCTGTTGCTTTGCTGGAGCTCCTCTTGGCTGGAGCTGGATGCCTCATGGTTGCCACACAAGCACCAAGTGTCTATACTTTGACAAATGGAGGCTTGGGGAAACTACCCCATGGCAGGAATGTTTTCAGTGATTCACTTCAAGTGATATCTGAAGTAATGGACTACTATAACTCTCCATCTGTTCCACATCAAAAAGAATATAACTATATTTTTAAAAGTCTATTTTGATGTAGGGTGGAGTTCTATAAGGAAGAGAGAGTGGTAGAGGGAAAATAGGTTATTTTTAAAGGAATATTGATAAAACTTCAGAGAAGGGGCAAACTGGGCTCGCTGATTGATACCTGGGATGTGTTTGCATTGTCTAGCAAGATATTGGATGCAGCTGTACATGTGAGAATTACCCTTTGGCAGTGCAAATGTTAACGTCAAAAATTTGAGTCCATTACCCCCTGCCATACAATTCATTTTAATGCAATAGTGAACACAACTCCACTGCAGATTTAAATACTATTTATGTGAATTTTATTTTCCTGTTTAGTCACTGAATCATACTGTAGTGTTGGCATGGGAAGTTTTGTAATTTGCTTTCCTGTGTGAAGAGTGCTTTTCTTCTACTGTATGTTCACTTCTGCATACTTTTTTTAGTTAGGCATTATGTCATTACGAAGATTTACAGTTATTTAATAATGATTTATTATAGTAATTTATTCTGCCAGCTGTGGCACACTTTCAGTGGAATTTGTAAATCAAATTTATACAGAAATTTACCAGGACATGCATTTCAGGATTTAATAAAACATACTTTAAAATGTTTTTAAAGTGGGTAGTTTTATGCTAACACATTTGGGATTAAGCTTTACCTTAACAACCTTTGTTAATGTTCAGACTCTGCCGTGTCTGTCCCACAACTATGGAAAGAGGAGTCTGTGAGATCTGTTAAAGTAAAATACAGTTTCAGGCCGTCCACTTTGCTTCCAAACCATTAGTGTCATGTTATATTTGACCTGGGATGTTCAAATGATATTGAGGGACACGGAAACATCCTGACATTATGCTCTGTGCAGTTCCATATGTTTTAATCACTATTAAAATGTGCATCCAGAATCATAACGGAGAATGAACCTAGAAAGTTATGTTCATTTTGAAGCCCTACGTGTCAGATTTTTTCCTCCTCTTGCAGAGCTCACTGGCCACTAACCATGTGGAATACATTTAGCTTTGGCGGACTTGCCAGCTCGTGCTCCTCCCGCAGTTTCTTTGTTATGGTACAAATATGGCAAGTTATTATATGTATTTTCCTATACTTTCCCTTTTTTGAAAAAGAAAAAAAGAATGTTGAGATTTTGTATGTTTATTTGATGGTATGTATTCATTTAGAAAAGCAGAGTCTAGACGAGAAGGAAAGTGCATAGATTGCTTTATAACTTGTATTTTTTTTAAACCTGGCAATTTGAGAAGCTGTCTTTGAAATGCATGATTGCTGAGTAATTTGTAAAAATGACTTGTTCACTAAGATTGCATGAGAATTGTAGTTCTAAGATAAAACTACTAATTCACAGCTTCAGTCAGCTGGTTATTTTGTCTACAGCAGCATGAAACATTTCATTTGACTTACTACTGCCTTCAAACACATTGACTTCATTGATCAGTTGTTTTAATATTGTGAAGACACAGTCTTAATGTGCCTTGAAGCAGAAGTTCCAGGTGATACTTAATTGTATTTAAAGCAGTGGACTATGCACTATCTAAAATGGAAGTGCAAGCATTTGAAAATACTGTAGCCTCTGACTTTTTGTTGTAGTTTGTATTTGCATATCATGTTTAGGCACTAGTTAAACAGAATGTAACAAAAAACAGCAAAAACAATTTGTCATCTGAAATGCAGTTCCTCCCCGTTTAAGGGTTTTTATTTTTGTTTTTGCCATAACACATGACAAGGTGAAGAGTTGGTCATCTGATGTCTTATTTCTTAAAAGATAGAATTTTAAAAAGTTCTTAGAAATATCACACAGCAGTTAATTTTGTTCACATTGGAATTCAAGTTATAGTACGTTAAAAACTGGATCTAGTCCTTACTGGATGGCTCAGTTCGTTGGGGTGTCACGTTGCTGGTTTGATCCCTGGTCAGGGTGCAAATGAGAGGCAACCAATCGATGTTTCTTTCTCACATCAATGTTTTTCTTTCTAAAATCAATAAACATATACTCAGATGAGGATTTTTTAAAATATATTTTATTGATTATGCTATTACAGTTGTCCCATTTCTCCCCCATCATTCCCCTCTACCCTGCACACCCCCTCCTAACCACATTCCCCCCCTTTAGTTCATGTCCATGTGTCATAAGTTCTTTAGCTTCCACATTTCCCACACTATTCTCGCCCTCCCTGTCTATTTTCTACCCACCGTCTATGCCACTCATTCTCTGTATCCTCTTCCCCCACTCCTCCTCTCACTCCCCTGTTGCTAACCCTCCATATGATCTCCATTTCTGTGGTTCTGTTCCTGTTTTAGTTGTTTGCTTTTGTTTTAGGTGTGGTCGTTAATAACTGTGAGTTTGCTGTCTTTTCACTGTCATATTTTTTATCTTATTTTTCTTAGATAAATCCCTTTAACATTTCATATAATAAGGGCTTGGTGATGACGAACTCCTTTAACTTGACCTTAGCTGAGAAGTACTTTATCTGCCCTTCCATTCTAAATGACAGCTTTGCTGGATAGAGCAATTTTGGATGTAGGTCCCTGCCTTTCAAGACTTCAAATACTTCTTTCCAGCCCCTTCTTGCCTGTAAGGTCTTTTTTGAGAAATCAGCTGATAGTCTGATGGGAACTCCTTTGTAGGTGACTGTCCCCTTATCCCTTGCTGCTTCTAGAATTCTCTCCTTCATTTGAATCTTGGCTAATGTAATTACGATGTGCCTTAGTGTGTTCCTCCTTGGGTCCAACTTCTTTGGGCCTCTCTGAGCTTCCTGGACTTCCTGGTAGTCTATTTCCTTTGCCAAATTGGGGAAGTTCTCCTTTATTATTTGTTAAAAAAAGTTTTCCACTTGTTGTTCTTCCTCTTCCCCTTCTGGTACCCCTATAATTTGGATGTTAGGACATTTAAAGATGTCCTGAAGGTTCCTAAGCCTGTCCTCATCTTTTTGAATTCTTGTTTCTTCCTTGTTTTCTGTTTGTTTGTTTGTTTCTTCCTTGTGGTCCACTCCATTGATTCGAGTCCCAGTTTTCCTCCTATCTCTATTGGTTTCCCATACGTCTTCCTTCATTTCATGTATCGTAGCCTGCATTTTTTCATCTAATTTGTGAGCAAAATCAACCAATTCTGTGAGCATCTTGATCACCAGGGCTTTGAACTGTGCATCTGATAGGTTGGCTATCTCTTCATTGCTTAGAGGAATTGGCTCTGGGGCTTTGATTTGTTCTCCAGTTTGAACCATTTTTGGTGGTTTTTTTGTTTGTTTGTTTGTTTTGTTTTTGGCCTGGTCAAGGCCGTCACGTATGAGGGGCGGAGCCTTAGGTGTTCCCCAGTGCGGGGCAGCCCAGTTGCTGAGTTGTGATGTTGTATGTGGGGGCGGGGTCCGAGAGGGAACAATGGCGCCTGCTCCGCTCTCTCCTGGATTCCAGACCCCTCCTCCGCTTCCCCTTCACCTGGACTATACGCACATGCGCGAATGTGGGACCACCTGGTCAGCCAGCCGCCCTGTGCGGCCTCATTGGGTCTGCACAGTTGCCACCCCGTGCCCGAGGTTCGCCAGTCAACGCCTGCACACCTGGGAACCACCAGCCGCTGCTGCCTGCTTTCCCGGTCCGCACCTCCACTTTTTCCTGCCAAAACTCCGCCCCTCTTACCGGTCTGGATGAATGGTTGTTGGATTTCCATACAGTTCAATTTTCTTTCAGTTCTGGTTGTTTTCTTGTTTCTAAATATTTGTTGTCCTTAATTTTGGTTGTGAGAGGAGGCACAGTGTGTCCGCCTACGCCTCCATCTTGGCCGGAAGTCCAGGATTTTTTTTTTTTTTTAAAAGGGGGATCTTTTAGCCCTGGCTGGTGTAGCTCAGTGGATTGAGCGCGGGCCTGTGAACCAAAGGATCGCGGTTCGATTCCCAGTCAGGGCACATGCCTGGGTTGCAGGCCAGTTCCCAGCATGGGACACATAAGAGGCAACCATACATTGATATTTCTCTCCTTCTCCCTCTCTCCTACCCTTCCCCTCTAAATAAATAAATAAATAAATATTTTTTTTAAAAAAAAAGGGGGGATCTTTTAATCTCATTAGAAAGAGAAAAATCAAAATAAATGTATTAAAAATATGTACATAGATAGTGTGTTTGGGAATTCATCTTGATTTTTAATATTTGTAGAAAAAATGTTAAAACTTTATATGATTATTTACATGTATGCAATCTTGACACATGACTGCATAGTATTTGATATTTTTTATTTTGAGAAAAGTAAGTCTACAGTGAAAGGGAAAGTGAGAGATAAAGAGATTTCTCAAAAGAGTCTAGAGATGGACCTTCCTTTTTTGTAATTTTATTTTTCAATTACACGTTACATTTAATATTATTTTTATTAGTTTAAGGTATACAGCATAGTGGTTAGACAATCACATAGTTTTCAATGTGGTCCTCCTGATATTTCCTGCACCTACCTGACACCATTCATAGTAATTACAATATTATTGACTATATTCTCTGTGCTGTACTTTATACATCCCCATGACTGTTTTGTAACTACCAATCTGTACTTTTCAATCCCTTAAACTTTTTCACTCAGTCTCCCAAACCCCCTTCCCTCTGGAAACCAAAAGATGGAGTCTCTTGAGAGGTTTCATTGCTGATCACTTAGATGTGGTGCCAAGTTTTCCTTGAAGGCATTTAATACTTATATGCTAATGAAATCTTGGTAAAAGGCTGGTCTCTTTATTTTACTTTTTTTCTTAATCCAGTACTTCAGTGCTCACAATATATGAGATATCTTTGCCACATTTAAATACAGAAGGAAAGACTATTTTATAAGTAAATTCACAGTTCTGGATTTAGTTTTGAACTTAATAGTGTTTTAAGTTTTTTCTTTGTGGCTTACCTGAAAATCTTCATAAATGACACCAAATTGGAACTTTTAAAAAAAAGGCACAGTCGAGGAAGGACAAATATGTTTCATCTCATGGGTGAATTTTGACTGACGGGTAGTGAATGCTTTGAGGAGCTGAATGGGGTCAGGAGGGGGAAACCGTTCTGTGCTCAGTTAGCAACGTGTGCCATGGTGTCAATGGTGGTCATGATGCCATGGTGGCATCGTGACCTGAATTTCCGCTCCTGGCATAGAAACTCCTGAAGTTACTGTAATCGTTCATTTGTTCATCATGTGTTCATACATTCAACCAATTTTCTTAAACTCTATTGAATACGAGGCAGCCTGCCAAGCATGGTGAGGATATAGAGGTGGAACAGACATGAATTTACTTTCAGCCTTTATGGGTGGGAACTTAACTGTTTATTAACAAAAACATGAAATATGGTTAGCAGCAGTTTTAGAGAGATCATTAGAGTCCAATTCAAAGATAGTGCTAAGCAAGCTCTAAGCAAGGAGGCTATTCATTTGCAGAAATCTGGCAGATTCTAGAGTTTGAGATAACTTGTATTTGCTGACTGGGTAGGGCAGGCATTCTGGGGGGATGCCCACTCCCATCTGACATGGACGGATGATTGCCTTGTCAAGTGTTTAGCCTATGTGTAACATTTCAGCTAGTTAAGTGCTATGAGGAAAATGATAACAACCAGCCTGGAGGTGACTGGTGGTGAAGCTATGTCCTATTGTTGGAGATACCAGTCAGGAATGCAATGTAGAGAATCAAGGAGAGAGCATAATTTCAATGTTTAGACATTTATTAACTTCAGAGAATATATTTTAGGTAGAAATATTTTAACTGTTATTTATGTATTGGTAGCTTATATGTATAAAATATCAAATTATATCTAATGCATACAATTAATTGTTAGTTTGAGACATCCCTTCTCTACCATTTTTCCCTAACTGGAAATAATCAAATTATCTTTGTTTTTATTTTTTCCCTGAAAGCTAAAATTTATTTAAGCATCAGTTCTTTTTGATTCTTTAAAAAACAGAAAACATAACAACTCTAAATTGTTTGTTTGTTTCTCACTATTACGTAGTTTAGGTTCTCATGTTCTGCGATGGGCTATCCATTTCCTATTAGTGTCTATTGTAGTGTCAGGTGTTTGGATGCTTGTGGTATAGACAGAAAATTGACGTACTTCTTTGCTATTGGAGCTGACATTCTGTGGGAATGTTTAAATACAACACAAATCCCCTAGTTGAATACTTCTGCCTCAAATCTCTCACTTTTATGATATATCTGACACACTGTTTCTGAGACAAAACACAACTTTCATTATTTGACTTTTCCATTCAGCAACTTAAAGCCTGAATTTCAAGACCTCTACAGTTTGTTATATTCTTTTTTAATCTCATTTTTTAAATTTTTTAAAAATTTTATTTATTTTTAGAGGGGAAAGTGGGAGAAAGGGAGAGAAACATTAATGTGTGGTTGCCTCTCACATGCCCCCTACCGGGGACCTGCCCTGCAACCCAGGCATGTTCAATTCCCTAGACTGGGAATTAATTGAAGTGGTGACCCTTTGGTTTGAAGGCTAGTACTGAATCCATTGAGACAAACCAGCCAGGGCTCTAATCTCATTTTTAAATAGCATCCTTCATCTACCAAAGGAGCATGCCCATATTTTTATTTTTATTCATGCTCATCTACCCATTTGGCATGTTCTCTATGTCTTTTTATATCATCCTTACCCCAAGAATCTCAGCCCATATCTTTCTTTTGACCAAATTACTTATGCTCCTGGAAGCATTATAGTTAATAACACAAGTAATAATGTTGTGCACTTCTACTTTAGTAAAAGAGAGAAGTTATTTATATCTTTTATTTAATTAGGGTGTTTATATATAATCTTTTCAACCTCATTGTAAGTCAGGTGAAAATAGAGGGATTTCAAATATGAGCACAATTGAGCACCAGGAAAAATAGTGCTTTTGAGCATCTGAAGAAGTGCAACAAAGCATCTAAGCTTAAATATTGAACTTCTAAGATAGTTGTTCTCCATATTTTGCTTAGAACCTGAAAACTCTAAACTTTTTTGTTTTAATTAGTAATACATAAATATTATAAAAAGTGAGACAAGAGTACAGAAACCTATACAAGTGGGGGACTCCAAGAAAACTGGAATTCTCTTCTGGAGGGCAGGTGCCTTGTAGTACAGGCTTTGCCTGATAGGCGAGTTCTAGGAATCCATCCATATTAGTGTACCAACAGGTGGTGTTGTGAGAGGCTGCATTTGGCTCCAGTGACTTTTTGAAGACTCAACATATTTGCCCATTTCGTGATGGGTGATTTATGAGCACACCTGCCCACACCACACTGAGTGTTCAGCAGTTTTTGACCAAAAGCAGCATGACCTTTATGCCCCACCATCCCTATTTTCCTGATCTTGCCCTAAGCAACTTGCTTTTTTTGTTCCCACTTTTTGTTTCCCTGGATGAAAAAGTCCTCAAAGGGAAATATTTTGCTGATGTATGAAAGAGGCGAAACAGAAAACAGCAGAAGCACTAAAAGGCATCAAAATTTAAGTGTTCAAAACCTGTTTTGAGCAGTGGAAAAAAGGTCTCAATAGGTGTATTGCATCAAATGGACAATAATTTGAAGGTGACTGAAGTTTAAACATGTAAGAATAAATACACAGTTTTTATAAATAAATTCTATTTTGGGGGTCCTCCTCATACAGAAAAAACAGATTTCCCACCCCTCCTCAGAAATAATTTCTGTTTACCAGATTCTTAAAGTTATTTTCAGAACTAGTCTAATGCTAGTATTAAAAGTATATATATATAGAAGTATTTATTAACCCCTTCCCAGTTTTTTCTTTTTCTGGGGGACACAAATGGTCATACACTATGCTTACTGTTCTGTATCTCACCTTGTACTCATGCATGATTTGGAAATACTTCTTATCAATTCTTATAGTTTTATTTTATTCTTAACAGTTTAAAGTTTCTTAGAAAAGGCTCACAGTAAGATAAAGCAGCAAATTCTAGAAGTGGGAAGAAGTCAGATGTAAGAAATAGAAATAATTACAACTAAGAACATAGTAATAAGAACATAAAATGGTTGATTCTTTGAATTTAAAAATAGATGATCCCCAGAGACTCTCCTTCCCTCCAAGAGCAGTCATAAACACTCTCTTCCCCCACTTCGCACCCAAGCCCTTAGAAGTCCTAACAGTGTTACTACATATTAATTTGATGTACAAAATGAAAAATTTTAATTATCAAGAGAGAGATTTACTGTTTAAAACATAGGGTGAATGAGCAATGACTTTGAGCAGAATTCTTGTCTGAAATGGTAGAAACCTGGAGAAGCAGTGCAAGACTTTAGGAGGAGCACATATTTTGGAATCAGACCAACTTGGTCTTAAAATCCCCACTTTGAGAAGCACGTGATTTTCCCTTCCACTTTAAATGAAAGCTTTGCTAGATAGAGCAATCTTGGATGTAGGTCCTTGACTTTCATGACTTGGAATACTTCTTTCCAGCCCCTTCTTTTCTTGCCTGTAAGGTCTCTCAAAGTGGGGCAGATAAGGTCAAATTAAAGGAGTTCATCATCACCAAGCCCTATATGAAATGTTAAAGGGACTTACCTAAGAAAAAGAAGATAAAAAATATGACAGTAAAAAGACAGCAAACTCACAGATACTAACAACCACATCTAAAACAAAAGCAAACTAAACAAACTAGAACAGGAACAGAAACACAGAAATGGAGATCACATGGAGGGTTATCAACAGGGGAGTAGGAGGCGGGGGTGGAGGGGGAAGGTACACAGAATAAGTAGGCTAGACGGTGGGTAGAAAATAGACAGGGGGAGGGCAAGAATAGTGTGGGAAATGTAGAAGCTAAAGAACTTATGACACATGGACAGGAACTAAAGAGGGGAATATGGGTGGGAGGGGGTGTGCAGGGTGGAGGGGAATGATGGGGGAGAAATGGGACAACTGTAATAGCATAATGAATAAAATATATTTAAAAAAAGGAAGTAAGTCAAGTAAATATTCAGTGACAGAAGTTGAAAGGAAAGACCAATAAAATAAACAGGTAGCAGAATAAAGAAAATAATAAAAATTAAAATCTAAATGGTGCTTTGGAAAACAGAAAAATGGTAAAGTTGATAAATAAATCCAAGGGCTATTTCTTTAAGGGAAAGTATAGGAAAGCAGGAAATCTAAGGGAAAAGAAATATGTGGGTCTTTTGTGAAGGAAACCAGAATAGTACTAAAGGATGTTAAAGAATTTCCAATAAATGGAGATACATACCAAAAAAAAAAAAAAAAATCCCCACTTTGACACTTAATATAAGACCCTGGCCAAGTGACTTAACTCTCTTAGTTTCAATTTCTTTATTGGTAAAATGAGAATAGTAATTCCTATCTCATAGGACCTGTGAAGAACAAATGAAAAAAATATTTTCTGCTTTCCCTGTACCTGACCCACAACAGGTGCTCAGTAAACATAAAATGATACCCCTTTGCCTATCCAGAATTATTAATTTCCTAAGAGCTCTGGATGCTGAGATCCTAATATATCTTTTATAAAACGTATCACAATTCCTTGTATATGCTAAGCACTCCAGACTTATGCACTGATTTATTTTGTTTTGTTACTTTTAAGCATCTGGTTTGGTCTTCTTCATATTCTTCACCAAAAGTTTAAGTCTCTAGGAAGAAGACCCACACATGACCATATGTACCATGAGAAAATGCTGAACTTAGCCAAATGTAAGAATCTCAAGTATTGATGTGCTTTTAAATGTTTAACAACTGGTTCAGTGGGGTAGGGGAGCTCTAACTTGTAGCATTTGCTGATTGATGTGATCGAAATATTTCCACCATGGCTAATTTCTAGTTAACAATGTCAACTGGCTTGTAAATTCCTGAAGGTTTAATGGTCTGTCCTCACAAGTTGGTGGAGTGGCCTTCATACACTGCTGGATTTTCAACCCTCTGGTCCTCTGTGATGTAAAAGCAGTTTAGGAAAACCCAGGTCTCAAAAAACGGTCAAGCCTCTGCCACCAGCTCCTTTTCTGACTTTGCCCCAGTTTGTGTAGTACAGTAATACAAGTAGATCAGTTTTCTTAACCTTTTTGGTATGGTCTTGACAGTGCTTCATGAGTGTCTCAAACAGTGGAGACCAAGGGGCCCAGGCTTTGTGTTTCTTGTCTTGTATGTTCAGTATAAATTTCTTTTTAAAAAGGTCTCTGTGGGTTAAAAACAAGTATGTTTGAGAACCACCATTAATGAAAAAGCTGTCACAAAGCCCATGTCTGTAATTGTAGCAGAGGCCCCGATATGGTGACAGGTAATGGGCTTACTCACTGTTTATGTATCTATTGGTAACAATACGGGGTGTGGTAAAAATAGGTTTACACAGAGTTTATTGTATTATTATTTATTAATTATTTTATTATTTTTTATATAAACAACTGTAAACCTACCTTTTCCTCACGCCATGTAGGGATTAGGAACATACAAAAGGGAACATAATGCATTTCTCTGTTTTCATCAGAGGTAGATATGATAGAAAACATTGTTGGTACTTCACATTTTATTTAAATTTTATTTTTAAATTAAATGAGTACTTTTCATTTATGTGTGAATGAATTCTCCATGTTTATGAGTGCTGTTTGAATGAGGAGTGACTTACAGGCAAGGGCTGCAAACTCAAATGGATTTAGTGGCCAGGCAGGTAATGGAATTGAAGGAAATAAGTGAGGTCTAATACAAGGGAGTAGGAGAGACTTTCCATCGGAGAGTGCATGCTAAGAAGAGTAGCTTCTGTTCATTGTAGCAGATTGTTGTCATGAAGGAATGCAGATTTATGTTGCCATATCTTTATTTCCCTGACACTCCACTTTTGCCTCTACTCCCCTGCCCCCAGCAGCTAGAAATCCATACTTTAATTTAAAATTTCTTGATTTTTTTACATGTTGGCCATGAATTAAACACACATGCACACTCATGCATATACTCACTTATGAACCAAGCAAAACAAATTTGACCTGAGGGCAAAACTTGGCCTATGGCCTTGTAGTTTGCAATGTCTTTTTATATACATGTACATATGTAGCAACTAATATTTAATGAGGACCTGTGCCGGACACTCAACTAAATCTTCTGCACTAATCAAAATATTTAATCTTCACAACAGTGTTGTGAATTAGTATTATTTCTTTTTTTATAGTTAAGGAATTTTAGTACTTAGAGCGGCTGAGTAACTTGCTGAGGTCATATGATTAGTAAAAGTTTCCCCAGGTATTCAAACCCAAGTAATCAACTGCAGAACTTTAGCACTTAACCACTGGGCAAAACTGACTCCATAGATATCTCCATGTGTTGCTATAAGCACACACACAAAACATAAGTAACTGAATGTAAAGAGAAGGTTGAAATTGTTGTCTAATATTATCTCATTTGTGTCCAATGATATGGTTTATATGTGTGCTGGATGTGATAAAACACTGGAATACTATCTTCGTTTATAGTTTATAAGATTTTTCTGATAAAGCTCAGTAAGGCCAGTGTAAATATTTCACAGGGAGTTTATATTTCTTTTTGTCACAAACTAGACATCCCCGGTTGTGGGACCAATGTTGTCTGTGTTCAAGGGCAAAGATTCCTTCTCTTCTTGTTGCCATATTTAAACCCCACCCATGGAAAGGCTCCAAGTCCTGAGTGATGATCACTTCCTCTAGGCAAGGGTATGAAGAATAAAAGAAAATCTAGCAGGAGGAGTAAATCCCATAAGACAGAGATAAGTACTTGAGGTCAGAGACTGCATCTTTTATGGTTTGTATACATACCAAACTCATTAATATGAATAATCATCTTAGCTATAGTGGTTGTTATAGCAAAAGTAATACAAGAAACTAGTCATCTTACATTTTTTCATGAACTCTTTCATTATTTCTAGGATTTGTGGAGATCTCTCTGAGAAAGTGGTGCAAAATCAGGGCGTCCCATGTTTCTCCTTTATTTCCACTTCTTTTTCCTACTTATATATTTTTCAACCTTAAAAATTTCAGCCTAAAGTGCTAAAACTATAAGACTCTAGAAAGAAAAACAAAAACAGTGCAGCAATCTATATATTTATCTGTTTAGGTTTTTTTCCCTGGGGTATTTTGGAACACCATCAGACAATCTCTCTATGGTTTATTCACTTGGTGTGGAATAGGAGAGAAAATAGAGCCAGTCCCTTTGACAGTGTTCTTCTCAACACTCTATACCCATCATGTGAATGGAGAGAACCCCAAACCTTCATTTTCAGAATTGTATCTTAGCCCCTGGCTCCTGGAGAAAACCAGTGTGGTTCAGATGTGGGATGGGAAGAGTGGTTTGCATTGGCATTGGCCTTGTGGGTGCTTTGGGGCCAGAGCACACTCAGCTGTGGGTTACAGATGCTTGCTCTCCAGTATTAATGTGGCCAACATGTGAAACCATGGCACCCACAATACTACACAAAGGTCCACGCCTCTGATAGTTTGGGAAATAACTCCCAGCTGAAGAAATTTCTTCTGGAAGGGCTGGAATACATTCTTGAACAGCAAGTATTGTTTTCCCCCTTCAGAGGGGTGGAACAAGGAAAGAGTTGCTTGATGATGTTGGTCTGGGCACCAGCATCATAGGGTGTCTACAGTGTAGGGAGCTTTAACTGAAAATAGGGAAAAAATGCTACTCTAAACCCTAGATTCATAAATAGTTCCATGCTGTGCATGTAGCAGAAAGTTTGTACACTTAAGCCATTGCAGAGTTTCTTTGGAGATGTCAGGTACGCACCGTTACTTGTGGTTGTCATCTGGCCTGATTCAGGGTGTATTCAAAATGTTTTCACCGATTTTTATTTCCCTCAGGAGACATCCAGGGCTAGTAGGACCAGAGAAATCTATGTATGAAAGAAAGGAAATGAGCATGTGGTTGGGTGGCACTTTCTTTTATAAATTCAATAACTAAGACTTTTTTAGGACACAAATTTTTGTCCCTTCTCACATGTAAGGGGTGTGCTTTCTTCTAACAGTTCACTTGAGGAGCTGGAATATTTCCATCCCCCATCAGTTACTGCTCTAGCGTTCTCGTTCAAGTACAATTTCCAGTGAAATAGTAGCTTATAAGTATCCAGAAGTTAGTTTATTGACTCTTATTGCACTTCTGAGCACCTAATAAATAATTTATTAGTCTGATGGATATGTGGCTACCTAACTATGGGGCATGAAATATGCACTGTTTTTCTAATACACTGTAGGGAGACCTGTTTATAAAGTATTTAGTATTGGTTTTATAATGCACCGTTGACAACAGGAGACCACAAAGCTCAAAGATCAATCTCATTTTGGCCTACAGTATTAACGCTGCTTTATAAAGCTCTATGACAGGTCACTTAGACAGTGGTCCTCACAGAAGGGACTTGGTTAGCAAGATAGCCTGTAGTGGCTGCTAGTGCAGCGGATGAATGTCTTTGTCCAAGTCCCTGAGGTGACTAGCGGTTGCTGATGTTGGCCAGGTGATGGAACTCATCATTTCCCTGTTCTCCAGAGGGATTCTGGACTGAGAGTGCCCAGTTCTGCTAATGCACCCCTCACTAATGGCACAGAGAGTTGGTGTGACTTTGGACCACAATTGCAGTTCTGGAGACACCAATCAGGAAGTAAGGAGTGGGGCTTAGCTCGCTCTTCTCAGCTCCCTCTCTCATGTTTGTTAATTAAGTGACATTCTTCCATATCTCCCACTCCTTCATTCAAATTGCATATGTGACATAGCATAAAGTTTTCTGATTTTTGTTTGCTTTGGGGGATTTCATTACCCCTGAATGCATTTATAGACATTTAAAAAACACTACATAGTACTTAGAATTGGGGGACATCTAAATAAAAATGAAATAATTTGATCCAAAAATCAATTCTCAGTGTTTTAGTTTGTTTATAAGAATTACATGCTATAGGAATGCCTTATAAAGGCAGTGATTTACATATACCCCATTACGGTATATGTTTTAGAGCAGCAAGGCTTTTTTCAACTTTGCATTAGGGACTTTTTGCTGTTCTAAGTATTCTGCTTCCCAAAGTGAGAAATCTGAACTACACTTGCTCTTTTCTAACTTTCATATTTTATTTTTATTGATGAGAGAGAGAGACATTGATTTGTAGTTCCACTTATTTCTGCATCCATTGGTTGATTCTTGTATGTACCCTGACTGGGGATTGATCTCGCAACCTTGGTGTATCAGGACAGTGCTCTAACCAACTGAGTTACCCAGCCAGGCTGAGCTGCACGTTGTTGAACCCAGTCTTTTTGCTTGTCATTTCTCACCATTTGGGGGGAACCAAGGTTGAGTTCTTTCTGCTGTTTGCCGTGTCCTACTCATTTCCTATTATTCAGAGTTTCATTTAACTCTCTCCAATTGGAACAGACCCTTTCTACTCTTAAGTAGTCCTTGATTTCATCCTGCCATTGTTTCTCTTAGCAAGTGACCTCATCTTTTCTGAGATGATCATTTCTTTTGTGCAGCTATCATTTGTTGAGCATTTACTATGTATTAAATACTACTCAGTTAGACCCTGGATTACCAAAATTGATAAAACCCTGTTCCTTTCAACAAGTGTGCAGTTTAGTGGGAGAAATGGGCAGTAAACTGGCTTTCTGACACAGGCACTCTCAATATACGTATCACTTACCTTTGGCTTCTGAGAAAAAAATATTTTTCTTTTTCCTTCAGGGGTACCCTTTTTATTTATGCTCTTGATCACATTCTCTCCTAGCACCCTTTTAAATCATTTCCCCTCTGGCTTAGGTTTTCAGTATCCTTTTGTTTGCTGGCTTCCTCTCCTTTGCCTATGGATAGACTCCCCACACCCCCGCCCTAGTGAGAAGCAAACCACCAACACACTAACACACCTTTTCCCAGGCCCTGCTGACTTTCAGACCACCGTGCTCTTACTTGTTTGCTTTGCAGAATTTCTCCAAAGGCTGTTATATCTTTTCTGCTTCCTTGTTTCTATAATTTGCTTATCTAATTCCTTTAGAATCTGGATTCTGTAACTTCTATACCTATCAGACCACTAAGATAATTCTCTTAGGGCACAAATATAATTATAAAATTGCAGCTAGAAATATATATGAGGCGTGGTATAATGAACACCCATTTGCCCAAGCTTAAGAACTGATAGCGCACATGTATAGCTGAAGCCTTAGGTCACCATTACAATCACACTACAGCCACTGCCATCCTAGTTATCCAATACCTTACCCCCAATCAAGCACTATTATTATTTGAGTAGTTATCATTCCCATACACTTTGTTTTACTTTTACTCTTTACTACTATACATGGTTTTACTCTACTCTAAATATAGCATTGTATTTTTAGAACATGTAAAACTCTGACCACCCTAGCTCTGTAAACCCTGACTTCTCTTGTTGTTCAGAACATTGGATCCTCAGGATACCCCTGTTAATACTGCTCCTTCTGTCTTCTCCCCCAGTAGCTGTGGGTATCCCCCTAGATGTTACCCTTGACCACCTTCTTTTACTGCTGCGTCACTTCTCTGTAGATGGGTCCCAGATCTGATAACTCCAGTGTCAGTCTGTTTTCTTAACATTTCTGTTTGCCTCGTCACTGACATGATCTGCTCTTTTCCCAAACTGAGCTCACTATATAGATCCACAAACTAGCTCATTCCCATTTCTGTTGACAGTGCTACCATTTCGCCATGCTCAGAATATCACAGTTTAGGTGTCATCATTGACTCTTTGTTACAGTATCTTATCAGTCATTCTTGTCCCCTGGATTTTATCTCCACATTGTATTTTGTTCTTTTCCCCAGCCCTATTGCCTCTAGCCATTTTACTCAGATTATTATAACAGCTTCCTAATTGATGTCTTTGCTTCTGTCTTTTGACACTTCAGTCTTTCTGTTGCCAGATAAATCTTCACATACCGTAATGTTCATCTCATGCTGCTATTGAGAAGCTTTCAGCAGTTTTGGTTGTTGGTAGATAATAGGATAAATACTGGATTGGCCAAAAAGTTCATTTGCTTTTTTCCATAAGATGGCTCTAGTAGCACTCAGTTGTCTTTAGCTGTCATTTAAAAAAAAAATCAAAATTGTCAAAATTAGTGAATTTTTATGTAGCCATTTTAATATGGAAGATGGAAGAAAATATGCAACATTTTTGGCATTTTATGCTTTATTCTTTCAAGAAAGGTAAAAAATACAACTGATACGTAAAAAAAGATTTGTGCAGTGTTTGGACAAGGTGCTGTTGACTGATCAAATGAGTCAAAAGTAGTTTGCAAAGTTTTGTGCTGGAGATTTCTTGCTGGCCGATGCTCGATGCTCCATGGCTGGGTAGACTAAAGTTGATAGTGATCTAATTGAGACATTAATTGAGAACAATCAGTGTTATACCACATCAGAGATAGCCAACATACTCAAAATATCCAAATCAATAAAATTATTGGTGAAAATGAAAAAAATGTCTTTTACTTTACAGAGAAAAGCATACAGGCTTTTTGCCAACCTAATAGCAACTCTTTATTGTGGACTATAGGGCTATTCTGATTATAATGGCTCCTACTGGCCTGTCCATCCCTTTCATTCATCATTGCTCAACACTGATCCTACCTTATGTTCTAGTCAAGTTGGATCAGTTCTCTAGCAGTTTTATCAATTCTTCAGTTCCAGTGCAAATGCTGCTGTGGCTTAGATACTTTCTCTTCGAACACTGATTCGAAGGATTCTCAGTCATATAGGGTTCTGCTGCTGCTTTTCTTCTTCTTCTTTTATTTTTAAGATTTTATTCATCTTTAGACAGAGGGGAAGAGAAGGACAAAGAGAGGGAGAGAAATATCAGTGTGTGGTTGCCTCTTGAGCACCCCATGCTGGGGACCTGGCCCGCACCCCCAGGCGTGTGCCCTGACTGGATTTCAAACTGGCGACCCTTTGGTTCACAGCCTGTGCTCAATCCACTGAGCTCCACCAGTCAGGGTTGCTTCTCTTTTCACATTGTTTTATTAAGGTGGTTTTTCTACATGGCTTATCTCCTGTACTAAATTGTAAACTTGTGATGAGCAGGGACTATGTCTTAACTTTCTTGTTCTCCACGCCCTCTTATTCCTGGCTAGTAGGGCTTTGATTAGTAATCCCTAACAATGGCTAAAACATGTTTAATTTAAAATCTCTCTCTTTATAAGAAGTAGAAGAAAAGGGAACTAGAAACTGAGTTAGGGCAAAAGTGTATGCCTTATCAATTAGCAAATTATTCAGTTCCCAAATTATTTGCTTTGTTACTTCTGTTCTGTCCAGGCTTTGTTTGTTATATGGTTGACTACTGTCAACCTTTGAGTTAAAAAGGGTTTGGGTGGTCAGAGAATGTTTTATTTACAATTGCTTTAAAAAAATATGTCTTGAACTTAGTGCCTCTAAGTACTGTCTGGAGACCACTTTCCTCCCCAGTCTCTCAATAGGCACACTCAATGCCTACTCCAAATTTCCCACCCCACAAATAGCCATAATTATAAATCAGAGAACAGGCTCAATGAGCCAGACTTGTGAGCACATTTCAGGATCCTAAATTTGGGGGTCGGTACTTTTCAAACTGAGGTATCGTGTTCATTTCCAGTTAAGTCTCTTGGATACATTGTGCTGCCTAGTTAAGAGGTATCACTCTCCTAATTACGTATTTTCTCCCACCCGCTTACTGTCTTTCACATTCATCCTCATTCTGTGAAACTCAGACATTTACATGATTCCTAACACTTCACAGCTTTGAAAAAATTGTTGCCAGTGAGCAGTACATTTAATGACAGTTACTTGAATGATATTTGATGTTAATAAAATATCTGCCGTCTGTCCCTTCTCTCCCACCTTTAGTTTTTTTTCTTTTCCTTCACTTTTCTTTCTTAAACATACTTCTAAATTATTATCACCATTTTTAGTAGTATTACCATTAACAGTAGCAGTAGCAAACTTTTAGAACTAAAATGTAACATGCATACAGAAAAGTGCACAAATCATATATGTATGCAGCTTGATGAATTTTTACAAAGCTATCATCTCCAGAAACACCAAGTAGATGGAGATACAGAGGATCACCTGGACCACATAAACTTTCCTTGTGCCTCTTGCAGCAACTACCTGCCACCGAAGATCATTATTATTCAGACCTAAGCCACCTGTTAATTCTTTACATTTTTAACTTGCTGTTAAAGAGCTTCTGGCATGTTCTGGGATTCTCAATTTTGAAAACACTCTCCAAGTCCATTCAAATTTGCTTTGTTTAAACATTATTTCATTACAAATATATGTATATAAAATAGTCTCTGTGGTTTCCTGAAGACTTTAATACCAAGTATACTGGTATTATTACACTTTTTAAGTATATTTTTTAGGTCTGTGCATTTCATATATGGGGGTACCATCAATAGAGGGGGTTTTTGTGATAGTTCTAAAAGCAGCGTTAGATTTCCTGGGTGTCTGTGAATCTCAATCTTTCTTCCCAGCAGTAATTTAAAGTATTATTATGATTTCTCAGTCTGCAGATTTAGAAGGAAGTAAATAAAGAAATTAATACTATGTTTACAATCCTTGCTGCTCTTCATGGTCATACAGACGTAATTCCCCATTTATGCTCCCCAGCGTACTTTTCATATTCATTTAAGGAAACACTTCACTGGTTCTTTTCCTCTAGAAGATTTTCTCATAAAACATCGACTTCATGTTATGGTAGAAGAAGCTATTGTCACTGTTTTGTACCTGAGAGAAGATGAATAAAGTCACTTTTCTGGGGTTTTTTTAAAGGTTATATTTATTCATTTTTATGAGACAGGGGAAGAGAAGGAGAATGAGTGGGAGAGAATTATCAATGTGTGGTTGCCTCTCGTGCTCCCCATGCTAGGGAACTGGCCCACAACCCAGGCATGTGCCCTGACTGGGAATTGAACCAGCAACCCTTTGGTTTACAGCCCGTGCTCCATCCACTGAGCAACACCAGCCAAGGCTCTGTTTTTAAACCAAAACGGGGCAGGTAAAATGTTTGATCTTTTGGAGACTCCAGATTCATGCGGACCTCAGATGCTTTTGCATCTGCAAATGTCTTCATTATATGGATTTGTCATTTCTCTAACATTATGTAAACTATTTCAGCTACCACACCCTACCCAAATCTTTTTATTTTTTATTTTTCAGTGTATCAAGGGATTACGGCATTTGGAGATCCTTGATGTGTTTCTCTGAAATTGAGCCCCTAATTAGGCTGTCAGCAGATGCTCTATCACATTGATTGTCCCTATTGGTACAGAGAGGTGTCAAACAGGCAGTTTCTCCATTTTGCCATAGAAAGATGAAGTTTTAGGTAGTATTTGCTTATAGCAATGTTTGTGCCACTGTTTAAAAGTGATTTAAACTTGTATCCTATTCAAGAAAGAATAAAATACCTTACTTTAGGACACCTGTTTCCCCCCCTTAGTTTGAGGTCACATAATGATGTTTTCAGTGCACAAGCCTTCTCCTTCAGTGTAGGTGATCAATTTGGGGAGGCTGTGGGGGACAGCAGTTATTTTTATTTTTTGTCATGTGTTCTAATGTGGTATCCTTGTGAGTAAACACCAAAGCATTTTGCTTTGTCAAAAACAAACTAATGCAAACCCAAAGGTATGCATGCATGTCTTGTTGACAACTTGAACCTTGATCTTGTTCCCTAACATTTTCAGGCTATTTTGGTTGACATTTCTGTATGTATAAATGCCCCCACCCCAGGCTGCCAGAGTCATCTGAATAAGGTATAGTTGTAAATGTGAAGTAATATGTACAGTTTTAACACAGCTGCTCATAGAGGAGAGAGGGACCAGTGATTAAGACTGGCAATCAGAGAGGACACTACAGCTTTCCCCCCTTCGTTTGAATAAATTGAGATCCTTAACTGCATTTTGAATTAGTTAATCCATGAGCTGTTAATCTCATGGAGTTTTTGGAGAACAAGCAATAGAATAGATATCTCCTGAGAGGAAGATTTATAGAAGAATACAGGTGCATAGTTCACTTCATTCACATACAAGCGAGCACCAGGTTAGATTCAGTGGCTGGCATGCATGCATCATCTTTTCAGTCTGGATTAGAGTTGGCTATATTCAGGTTAGCCCAAGGCATCTAATAAATTGAAACATGAATGGGAATTGTTAACTAAGAAAAGTTTTCCAGTTTTCTTAAAATTTAAATACAAGGATCCAGCTAGTCTAATTCAAAAGTTTTCTTCATGATTATCAGACTTCACTGCTATGGAACCCTTGACTGTTGGAAGAGGGGTGCTTCATACCTTACAAGGATGATAACAGAAGGAAATTAGGAGCCAGTGAAGAGCACAAGGATTTAGGTTTAAATGATAGGTGAATCCTAATTGTGAAGATGAGAACCTTAGTATGTGGAGATGTGTTCATATCAGAACTCTGTCTTAAGAGCTGCTTTGTAATCTTCCTTCTTTCCTTTTCCCCAAACCATGAAGGCACAGTAGAGTTATATTTCATCTTTTTTGAGTGTTTTTTGGGGGGTGAACTTTTCACTGTCCTCCCATCAAATTACATATGTGACTTAAGGGAAAACAGACAGCTTAGGTTATGATATATTTATTAACAAGGGAAAAGCTCAGTTGAAATTGTTAGTTTTACTTTTTCTTTATTCTCTTCTTTATAGTGAGTTAAAAATGTTCCCCTTTAACTTCATGTAGAGAACAAACTTTATACAATAAAGTATGAGTGGCAGATTTCACAAGGGAAAAAAGTTGCTGTGAACTTTTTTCCTCAGCAACCTGGAAATTTGGGTGGATTATCTGTTCAGAGGAGTTTCCTTTATTAATTCTTTTTCCTTTTTTTCACTTAAGACATCTGTTAATATTTCACACAGCCCAACAGATGTTGCAAAGCAAGTCCCATACTTTGTTCACAAGAAAAATGACATTTCCTTAATTGGTTACCCCACCTCTGTGGCTGGGCCTAACCTGCTGCTTCTGCATAATTTGCATGTATTAAGTTATATACCTTAATGCCATACAAAATTGTAGCTTCCACATTATTTTTATACAGTAAAGTCTAATTTGATCATAAACTTGTTTACATGTTGCTTCAGAGTTAAGAGTGGCTAAAACATTTTTTAAAATCTCCTTTGAGAGTGACAACCTAATTCCACATGTAGGATTAGAGAGCAAATTATTTAAAAATTAACTATGAAATAAGTGAATTACAGAAGCTTGAGTTGTTTTGCCGTTAGGAAGCGCTTGCTGATTGTCATGCGATGTGGAGCATCATTTTTATTATTTTGGCAAGAACAGGGACAGTTTTGTCTTGACAAGCCATTAGATGAATACCAGCATGTGTCACATGAAAAACCACTGATCTTTAACCCAGCTCTGTACTTAACCAAGCTTTGAAAATGAATAGTGAATAAACGAAGAGCAAAGGCCAGTTTACTGTCATTACAGATTACAGAATCTGTTAACAGCTGCTGAACTGAACCCTGGGAATTATAGGTATTGTTCTGTGAGCTAGCAGAAGTCCTAGAGATGCTTGTTAAACTGTTATATACATTATACATTTATTTAAATTTGCTTACGATTTACATGGTTACAAACATAGCTAGAAAAACATGAAAATTCTTTAGTACTTTCTCAGTGTATTGAATGCATGCCTTTATTACCAAACCTTACATTTACATACAACTGTCTCAATGAGGTTTCCCTGTCCACAGTTGTGGAATTTATTTTAAAAAAGCAATGTTCTTTCAGAGAAATTAATAATTATTAAGAAGAAAAGAAAAAGTATGGAGTATCTCCTCTTCCCTAAACAAAAGTAAAACCACAAACGCACAAAATCAAAATCCTTTGCTCATTTGTTTCTTCAGGTAAGTATTCATTGGGGCTGATATTTGAACCAACATCTGACTTTTTCTTTCTTTTTTTTAATGGAGGAGAAAACCTAAACCCACCTCAATACCCAAATAATGAAAAGATCAGTAACATTTTAAACAGTTAGTTGTGGGAATTATTGCTTACAGAGCTAACAAGAAAGAACACACTCACTTGCTCTGCTGGTGGAATTGCATTGTGCCTCCCTATAGTCTTGTTATCCCACACGAACTGAAATGCAAATTCTTTGCAACTAATTGGATCTCATTGAGGGTACATGCACAGTATGTTAGTTATATGCAAAAAGATTTAAAAGATAAAATTTCTCTGTAATTAAAACTTTTAATTACTATCCAGAACATCAGAATCTATAGTACAGGTTTAGATTATACATGTCTAATTTTTTTCCACGTTACTCAACATAAACTATGAAATGCTTAGTAAGGTATCAGCTCAAAAGTTAGGGGAAAATGTTTACTTACAGCAATCTGTAAATTTGATTTTATTGAAATCCCATGAAAATACATTTTAAATGCTAAACATCATAAACATCAGAAATCACTTCCAAAATGTTTTTTCCTTCAGTTCTCCAGTCTGTTTTAACATTGTAAACTGCATGTGAGTTTTTTACTTTGTGGAAGTGTATTTCTACTATGTGTTATGATGAGGTGGAGGTATTCACATTCCCATGTTGTCTATACTAACTTGGGCACCATTTAGACCTAGTTGGTGTACTTAATTTCCGTGGTACATCTCTCACTACCAGTTAATGTGGAAAAGCTTGCCCATAGTATTTAGCATTTGCAGTTCTGTAACTGAAATACACAAAATCAGAGCAGCAAAAAAGCAATGGAAGTGATACCTGCCTCCACCCCTACCTCAGTTATAAGTAACTTTAACACAAATGATTCCAGATAGTTGTTCCATAATCTTCAGACTACATCGCCAGTGAACAAACTAAAAAAATCATTTTGGTGCCTTGTAGTTATATTTTGTTGTCTCTTAGTGTAATACATCTGGTTGTCTTTGTAAACAAGTCATGCAAACTAGTTAAAATTTTCTTTAATCAAATCCATTTAGAAGGTGCAGTATACTATGATATATATTTGTTGTGAAAAAATATTTTGAGTCTTAGAAAGATATCCTGGTGATTTTGAGGCTTTTGCCTTGACTGTAGTAATACGAAGGTACTAGTTACACTGCAGACCTGTTTCACCTAGAACAGCCTCAGACATTGATATCTAAAATAGTTCAGTTTGCCTGTGCTCAGTAGCATTTTGTCAGAAGACTGCTGGACGAGCAGACTAGATTTGGATGTATTAGCTAGTCAGCCTAATAACCCTGTACAGACTGTATTGATTTTCTAGGAGAGAGTTTATGAACTAAATAAACTTGGGGTTGGTGTCTTAATAAACTGCTTCTCTGTCTGTCACATTTAGTTACGGAGCTGTGCAGTTTAGGGGGAAAAAAGGCTAATTCTGTTACAGATTGTTCACAGCAGGGTCTCCAAATTAGCCCTTTGTTTTGTAATGCCACCTTGCTTGGGCTCGCTTTGAGCACATTTCTCAGTTTTGCCCTAATGAGTTGCAACACTGATAATGTGGCTGATGATCTTTCATTGATTTCACTATCACTTGCTTGTCTGGTAATTGATCCGTTGCTGAGCCTCTAGTTAATTATATCGGCTTTGACATGGCCCGGTCCATGGGGAATTTCAAGTCTTGCAGAATAACAGTTTTAATAAAAGAGTCTATTACTGCAGGTGCTTGCTGCTGCATGCCAGTTGATTTTTGTGTTTTGTGTGTGTGTGTGTGTGTGTGTGTGAGAGAGAGAGAGAGAGAGAGAGAGAGAGAGAGAGAGAGAGAGAGAGAGAGAGAGAGATGGATGGATGTTGTGGGGGAGGATACCAGGGAAAGAAGAGGACTGCTGGACTGAGAGAAAGAAGAGGTGGGGGCTGGCAGAAGAGGAAGAGGGTATGAAGGAGAGAGAAGGAAAGGAGGGGGGAACTAGGGAGAGCAAGAGGCAGGCGAGAGAGAACACGCAGGCGAAGCGATACAACAGCCTGAGAGGAGTGAGGAGGAAGCATGCTATTGACAGTGTCCTTAAGCCTCCCACAAATAACAGCCATTAGTGGGAAGGTCAGGAGCTGAGCAGGCAGCTTGACTGAGGCACTGAGTGCCACTTCAGAAATCAAGAGGCTAGCAAATTTTAGAGGGAGTTTAAGTGGGTAATAGCTAGCTGTAAAGGTACAGTCGCTGTTGACAATTGACTCATAGGGTCTTTTCCTGCCCTCCCCCTTCAAGAATATTTTTATTGACCACAGGTGGACTTAATATATTTTAAGGCAACAATTCTTTGGGTTCCTGTTTGCTTCTTCTCAGATATTGAATTTGCTGCTTTTGAGACTTTTTTGTGCTTAATGGTGGTGAACTGGAGGGAAGTTTAACAGAAAAGCTTTCAGGAGATGTCGGTTCTAGAGGGGAAGGCACATTTGTGTCAACATAGTGTACGTTTTCTCATCTTTTCTCATTGTCCACTAATGACACAGAGCTGCCATTGAAGCTCTTTTCTGTTTCTTTTGTTGTTTCAGAGAGTAAGGTTTATTGTTATTCTTCAGTTAAGAAGGAGCAAGGAGAGTGGTACATTTGTCCTCGATATTTGTAGGTGGTTGAAGATTAATGTTCCTTACATTTTAAGTTTAGGAAGGATGGCTTTTTCCTGCTGACTACTTTTATGAGATGACATGAATTTAGCTTTCCATTTTGAAGTTACTGTTTATGTACAGTGCATTTTGTTCAGTTTGGCTTTTCCATAAATAAGGTGGATAAACACTATCTAATAATAAATAGGTGTTTTCTTTTAAAAACTGGTTTAATTAAAAATACAACTTGCTATCAAGGTTATATTTTATCATGCAGGAAAACATCATAGAATTTTCCTTAGAGATCTTGAATGGAAAATGGAGTTTTTTATATTCATTACTTTTTGCCTGAAATGGGACAGGCTTTTTTTCTTCATCTTTTTCTTTTTTATGATTTAAAAGGATATTGTAAATGCTTCTTCATTCAGGAACTTTAACAAAGGACTTTTCTTCACTTTTGAGCTTTAAGAAAAGGTATACTTTTTTCCTTTGCCTTTCAATTTCTTACTACTTAACATCCAGTTTAGTAATAAATGAATGACCTGAAGAACTGCATATGAAGTAGTATACATGTATGTACTTTGTAAATGTTTACTGTGCATCTTCTATGTTAAAGACTGCTAGGTTTATTTATTTACTTCTTAGGGTGTGAAGTTATGTCCCTATGTGTATTATTTTCTCTGGGAATCTGTATGTGGATATAAAGAGCCTAGCACATACTATATGGCTTTTAGGAGTTAACATTTAGACAACAAACAACTGAGCCAACTTTACATTCTCTTCAATCTGAATATTTTTCTTTCTTCCAGTATAGCTCGAAAACAATTGCTGTGTTTTAAGCATAGCAATTTATAAATCTTAAAAGTAAAGACTGATGTCAGATAGTGCATGTTATACCTGAAAGCATTGTTGGGAAAAATTCTCTGAGAAGGGCCCTAGCTTCTCCTTGCCATATGTACCGTCCTTCATGATCATGGTGCTGCTTGGAGAGTGCAGAAGTGTGTATCTATGTGTGTGTCTGGAGAGGGGTTAGTGCAGGGTGTCATTTGGTGCCTGACAGTGGAACAGTGCAGTTGACTCTGAGCTCTGCTATCCAATGACATGCAGTGGCTGAGAGTTTGAAGCTGATGGTTGGGTCTCCAGTGCTGCCTGCACACCTGACAGGCAGCTGTTAAACTGAGCAAAGGCAAGCTCGGGGAGTCACAATCTATGCATAAATGATAGGGGTATCTGTGCAGAAGGTGCGAAAGCAGCTCTGACCCCCTCCCACTCCCAAATCTCCCCCTTCCCAAATGAAATGCACAGTTCAGCCAGCTTCTTAACTACACTACACTCCTGCTACTGGCTGCCAAGAGGCTCAAAAAATCCACCTTCACTTTTCAGTCAGAAGAGGCAGAAGTGGATGTGAGAGAAAGAGAGACACAGAGAGACAGACAGCCAAAGAGGGCAAGAGACTTGACTTTAAGAGACTCCTGTACTGACAACTCCATGCAGTTCGGAACCAGAACGACTGCGGCTGAACCAGGGTTCATGGGGACATGGCAAAACGCTGATACTAACCTTTTATTCAGAATGTCCCAACAGGTAAGTTACTTTCTTTTTCTTTTTCTTTTTTTTTTTTTAAGAAATCTTGAATTGTTATGTGCACTTTTGTTTGTGTTGTTTTTCTTTCTTAACATTTAAAAAAAATTGATCACTTCATAGTTGGGCTCTGTTTTGTCATAACTGTGTTACTGGAATGTGCAGGGTTACTTCATGGTTTCCCTAAGGGCTCCTTAAAAGAAAAAGGGGAAAGGATACTGAAGTAAAAGAAAGCCAAGGCATTTGTTGCAAAGTTTTCACAGTACAACCTGGGTCATGAAAAGACTATTTATTTATTTGTTTTCTGTTAAAAAATTTTTTAAAAGCCACCACCCAACAACTGTATCTTTCCATCTATATTAATCACTTCCTCAAAGTGTCTGTCTCAGAGGAGGTTCTCCAACCAGTGATAAAATGTAGGGGCCCCTCCGCACAGCCCAACTGACTTCCTGGGGCTGGAAGCAGTGGACTCCGACCTGAGGACGGGAGGCTATGCAGGAATCGTTGCCAGCGCTTAGGGTCGCTGGAGGAGGAGGAGGCGGCGGGCATAGAGGGCTGTGCCGGGCGGTCCCAGCTCCTCCGCTCGCGGTCCTCCACACTTGCCCCTGCGTTCCCCGCCGGCTCTGGCTCCACACGCTTGCCCGCCCGCCCGCCGGCGCACTCACGCTCCGGAGCAGCGTCCGTGTCCTCCCCAGAGCCGCTCCTCCGTCCTGGCCATGCTGGTGGCGGCTGGGTGTGCTGGGTGTGCTGGCTCTGCCGAGAAAGCCGAGGTGATATGCGAGGCCAGCGGCTGCTGATAATTAATCACCGGAGCCCGCGGCTTGTACCACGCGCTCGGTGATACGCGCCCTGCGCGCTAGGCTCCTCTTGCACAATTGCTGGCTCTGCTGCTCCGAGGGGGAGCGAGGGTGAGAGGAAGCAAAGGGAAACAACCCAGAAACTTTCCTCTTGGACTGTGCTCAAGCGAGGGAGGGAAGTTCCCTGGTGCCTCCCTCCTAGACACGTCTTGGTTTTCAAAAGCCTGCACCAAACTCACACAAAGCAAGAGTTAGTATGATATTATCATCCACAGAGCACGAAAGTATTACTGAGAAATACTTGGATTTTAAGCAGAAGATGGTTAAGAAATGAATACTGTTTCACTCATTTAAAAAAATATTATAACTGCTCTCTTTAGAAACCCAGTTTTGTTTGTAAGAGTCCATGAGAATTAAATATTTTGTTGACTTAATTTAGATTTTTAAAGTATTGGTAATGAAGGAAAAGAAAACAATTTGCTAAGCTGTAAACTACCACAAGTTTAGAAATACATCTGCAGAAGATTATGCACGGAGCCAGGGTTTTGTAGCATTTAGCTAGTGAACAGTTTTATCGCACAATTCTAGATAGGATAAATGCATTTGAATAAGGTGTATTTTGACATATCCTGTAGAGGGACCCTGATTACTGCTGATACAGTAAGCTGGGTTTAAGTGCAATCAACATAAACCCAATAAGCAACTCTTTATGTGCAGTTTCCCATTCTTGCAAGTAAAGTTCATTTCCTCCCAGAGATAATTCCTTGTCATTGCAGTGTGCTTTGAGAGGTGTGTTTCTAAGGCATATCCCTGCCTGGGTGGCTCTGTTCCTGGTTGGAACACAGAGTGTGTTTTTATTGACCTTAGGATTAAACAGTTTGTGACATACTTTAAAAATTAGATGTTACCTTCAGGGTTTTGTATGAGTTAGTGGAGGTCAGGGGTGCGTGTGTGTGTGTGTGTGTGTGTGTGTGTGTGTGTGTGTGTGTGTGTGTGTGTATTAAAAGGGAAGATTGGTTCAGGTCTCCCTCTAGCTAGAAAAGAGTTAATAAAACCAGATAGAGATAATGATCAATTGATAAATGGCTATTGAACCACAGAGATGGTGTTAGATTGCTTCTTTGGCACTAGCCCATTTTCAAGTAGATTTGAATCTAAGGAGACATTAAGTTGTGGAAAACATTTTAGCTAAAAAAAAAAAAAAGAAAAGAAAATTATATAAATGATGGATCAGAATTAGGAAACTAATTTGAAATCGCTCAGAGAGAGAGAAACTTGTACAACTAAGCTATTATGATGTCTTTGGTGCAGCTATTTGACTCCGTGGGTATAAAAAGATCTATTTTGCGTGTACTTGTGTGTATGTATGTGTAATAGTGAGCTTCAGTGACTATAGAAACAGAAGTAGAAATAGAGGGAAGTCATTTATGCATAATGGTGCTATGTAAAACTATAATACTAATTATACTATTTACTAAATAGTAGTACAATAAAGGGAGAAAATCACAACTTAAAAAAGTGTTGTGATTCAACTATATTTTATTTTTGGTTTTGATGTAGTTAGCAACTCCCCCCTCTTTTTCTGTCATGGTTGCTAAATGTTCACCTTCTGTGCATTTTTGAAAAGCGTGTAAAAGAGGTATGAGTCTACATGTTTCTTTTTTCTCCTTCAGGATGACATTTTAGTTTGTATAACTATTGTGTAAACTTAAATTCAAACTATGTGTAAATCTAAAAATATATGTGCTGTGTATATTTAATGTGTTTATTTTCCTTACCTATATTTCATCAGCAAAGCTGATTCAGAACGTGTGTATACATGTGTGTGTACAAGAGAGACACTTTTCTTAAAATTGGCTTTTCTTGAAGCCAATAGTTTTAAGGAATACTAGTTTCTATATAGACATTAATCCAGCTTTTGTCTTATTGCAGGTAAAAGTTTGTCCACTTTAATCAAGTATGCAGAATTCTGTGTATCTCATTGCTAAGGCATTAAAAGGCTTTTCTATTATTACTTTAATTTCTAAGAAACTGATTTAGCTCATGAAATAAATTTTATTTGATATATTTTTTATCTCAAAATTTTCTGTAATAACATAAAAACTGTAAGATTTACCTGATCATTTCATTAAATATTAGAGAAAACTGACTAGTAGGTTTCAAAACTGAGTTATAGAGAATTCACCACCAGTATTATTTAACTACAGCAAAACTTGTAGTGGGATATGTCTCATGAATACTGAAATTTAATAATCTAGGTTTGTGTCTTTTATAGACAAATTAGAAAGTAGAGATACAAAAATCTTTGTTGTTTTGTATGAGCAAAGTAGGATCTGCTTATGTGTAAATCTTTCAGTTTGTCTAATACTAACAAAAAGATAGCACAATATAAAGCCAATTTAGATTTGGTGGAATTAAGTATATTCTGCTAAAGTTAGGGATATAACAATTTCAGTGCATTTTTCTGTCTCTCTACATTTTTTCCCATATTCAATTATGATCTTTTCAAAAGGGATGATTTTTTTCCATACAGACAAATATTTGATAACCTTAAAGGGCATGCCTCTTGACTTTTGTAAAGGGAGTTCTTATTTGGTTTACTTTGATCAGTGACAGGTCGAGAATGACCAGAAACCCTTTACTCATCTTCTCTGTTAATCTCTTAGGGTCCAGAATGTTATTTTGCCCATTTTTAGCCTCATGAAGTTTTTTGTTAAAAGCAAAAAATAAGACCTGCTTTTGAACCTTTTTTTAAAAATCAGGGTTTTAAAGGTAATTTTTCTAAAATGTTTTGTGTATTTGAGAGACTGGTATATAAAATTCTTCATAGGTACCTCAAGTAATTCAATAGTCTAATATATTTTGAAATCTTTTAGAAATGAAACCATAACAGATAAATGGCTATAGCCCATGTTTTACACGTTTACATTACTAGAGGCATTTTCCTTTAATTATTGGTGAGGTATATTTAACCTTTTCAAATAAAATGTAGATTCCTTAATAAGGTCTCTTTTCAGACATGAGTGAAATACTAAGTTAGAATTATAAATGACTCTGTGCATCATTATGTAGTAATTTAGGATTCACCCAATGATGTAACACAATTAACAACATAATTTCATTGTGAAACTGTGTCTTATTAAAGAACACTGTCTGACATTCTCTTACAGTTGCTTTATTTAACTTCATGCAAATATTATTAGTAGTGACATTTTTCTATTGTGCATTAGATTCTCTCATTAGCATGATGTGTTAGTTATCACCAGAGAAATAATTTCCTAGATAGGTGAGGGGCAAAACAAGAAAGCTAAAAATTAAATCAATGACTTACATTAATACCAGAGCATCTGCTCACCAGAGATATGACAAAGTAAAGCAAACTTTCTTACTAATATAAAATCTAGCACATGTCAGAGAAATGATAAATAAAATATATTGTAAGAAATATATAATTACATTGCTAGAATCCATTTAAAAGCATGTTCAACGTGAATTTTTCTGCCAGTAGTCTCTTAGTTCCTTCTATTCATATAGACAAACAGAGTTTTATTTTGTTGAATCTATACTTTAAATTGGAAATGATGGTTTTGTCTGGCTTTTTACCCTTCTCTCCTAAGTTATTTGAGTGTTTATTCACTAACAGCTTAAAAGGCACATACACCACTTTTCTTACAAGTCAGATGTCCAGTTGTATATTGTGGTTTGATTCTTTTTATAGTTCATACAATATGTTTTTATTCTAAACTCTGTCCCACTCATGTAGACAAGCTTTTTAACATAGGATGTATATTCTTATTTAATCAGAGTCCTGAGTAAAGCAATTGATAGTTAACGGTGTTTGAAAATGACTTTCATTGCCAGGCTTCATTCAAAACTAGGTTTCTGCATTTTTTCCTCCTCCCTTTTTACTCCCTTTTTAATGATCATGTCTTACTAAAAAAAGGATTAAATTGACCAAACTTATGGTCGTGATGCTAAAATAAATATTTATACTGTATTAGGAGGCATGTAATTTCAGTCTGTTGAATTACTAGGCTGCTACCTCCTATTTAGTTCCCCTCTAATTTGAGTGTTAATAGGTTTTATTTTGAAGTTTTCAGTATAGGCATATATTCAAATGTAATGCTTAACATCTCTGATAATGTAACCCCCAAATAGGGATATTTGGGTAATTGTTAAAATACAAGTTGTAGCATAGAGATAGGTGTTTGTAGAAGTCTGTGTATAGCATGCAGATTTCACTTACCAGATACTGTCTAATTTGTAATGCATTGGGGAAGTTGACATGGAAAAATAGTAAGTCGTATAGATGGTATTTATGTAATGGTAATGCAAGTAAAGCATTCACCAACATATTCTCAGATATGTATGATGTATACGTTAAAAACTTGTCCAAAAATTTCTTTATTTTCAACACACTATGTTAAGTGAATTTGAACGTAGTAGGTGATCATTTTGAAATTATTTTCCTCATGTTTCTGCCATCTGCAAACTAGTACCGTGTTTTCGTATAATCTGTAAAGCCTTTTGCTGAGGTGAGTCACGTAACCACAGATGAAAAATAAATCCCTAAAGGTACAGATATCTTATCTATAATTGCAGGTATTTTTTATAATTATATTTATGAGTGTATCTTAACATTCACTGATAAATCCAATTATTCATGCATGCCTTTATGAAAATCTGATTAATGTAGTGACAGGACAGATTTTGGCTACCACAGCAGCACACACTCCCACTCCTGTGTCAGGGTTAAGGGCTGCAGCAAATCCTCCCTAACTAATTAGATGCTGAGTAAGGCATCTCTGAGAAGTTGGGGCAAAAGTGAATGGGTCACAGCCAAAGCAGGCTTGCAAAAACTCCAGCGATAGTGAAAGCATTCAAGTTTGCCAGGTCGTTGTGACATAGGGAGCTGATTCCTAAGGAACAGACCGTTACAGATAGTGAGCTGGCGTTATCCTCTTCAATAAAAAACAAAAATTTTAGTACTTCTCGCTTCCCACCTTCTATGCATTTACAGCACTCCTTAAAGAAAGTTACATTGGGGCCTCCACCCTTATCAATCGGCAAAGCTTTTGAGAGGATTTTCCTTATAAACATGAAGAGCCAATGACTGTACTGTAGGTGAAGAGGTATTTTCTGAACTTGGGACTCTTGATTAAAATGTGTATATCAAAAGGAATGACAGAAGTAACTGGCATTTGCTTTTAGCTTGTGTCCATAATTTGAATCATAGTGTTTGAACTGATACAGGAATTAACTCTTTTCTTTCCGGAGTACGGTCAGGGAATTTTGTGGTAGTAGTGAGAAAAGAGTGAATCATGGGGTGACTTTTTCAGTGAGAAAAATTTTCTCTAAGACTCCTTGCTTGTTATTATCCAAAGAACATGGAATATAATGGTTCCAAGATTTCCTTTCTCATGAGGTTTGGAGCGTGATTTGTTATATGCACACAATGAATTCTTCACCATGTGAAAACCCTCTCGTATCTTTCTTAGTATGCTTTTGCCGCTACATAACCACCCTTCTCTAGGCCTTGGTCAAAAGATTATGTGAAGATTGTAGAAAATGATTGATCTCACCTCTGTCTGCCAAAGCTGATGCCATTTTTATTTCCCAAAAAGCAGCTGGCTTCCACATTTTACTTGGTTATCCTCATCTACTGAAGGACTGGGCAGAGGAGGAGAAAGGGAGTTCAAAGATCCTTTCAGGAAACTTTGACATCTATTTTTAAGCTTTAGAGAAATAAAGGAAAAAGAGTCATAATTCAGGATTAACAGTCTTTACATCCTGACATATAAGCAGCTCATTGTATAAAAGAGGGATTTTTTTCCCTATAAGATAAATTAGTAAACAGGTGAGAAAAATAAGATGAAAAAACATTCCAAGCAACTCAGGCTCTAAGAAGTTTGAATATGTGCCTATGACATCTCCAAAATGATACCTGGGGCTGTGATATCCAAGTTGCTCAAATCTCACTGAACATGACCTGTAACTGCCTTCTTCCCCTGGTTTAAAAAGAAAGTTTAGAGAATAGGAAAAAATAAAAGTATTGATTCTTTTTTAATTTGTACATTCCTTGTAGAAAGTCTAGAAAATTTCATAGTATACATTCAAACCCTAAGGTGAAAATTTATGAGTGGAGTTCATTTGGGTGAGAACGGTGTGCAGTATCATTCAGTTTAAACACTCTTATGTAGCATTGCATGCCACAAAGTCAGAGATTAAGAGAGGAGAGGGAGCCCTGTATCATTTCTTCATTCACAGAGACTTAATCGAAATGCTTGTGGAAAACAATGCATTGCTCAGACCAGCTAGCTTAGAAATCAAATTCTCAGTTTATTAATCATCATTCCAATTAACAAAAAAAGAATTGATCCTTTAACAACAAAATAATATCCTTTTGTTTTTCTTTAATTAAATCCATCAGTTTTTCATTTCTCTCTGTTAAGAAAATGAAAATAATCTTGAACAGTAGGAAGTTACTCACTGAAACACTGATTCTCTTGAGCATATCTGACATCTTATTTACTCAATAATTTTGGACTGCAGTGTTATTTTGCTACTGTCTTAGGGGTTTGTGTGTTGTTGAGGGGGTTGATTTAAGTCTCACTTCTATTTGGTTGGCAGCAATTTATTTAATGACCTAAATACATGGTTAGTCTTTCTTCTTTTTCTGTTCCCATAGACCTGATTTCTTTCTTTATTCTCCTTTCACCTCATTTCTCTTTTTCTGAATTTCTCCTTACTTTCACTGGCTCTTTTTGCCCTAATATAAAAGAGTTGAAATGCACCTGAAACGTAACAGTAATTGAATAAGGCATCTTTTTGCCAGTACATCATTCGGCAGAATTATGGGAAAGAGGTGCCACCCTCAGATGTGGTCCTCAGTGTGTAAGTGCTGACAGGAGGACTGTCCTGAGTTTTGCTATGTAAGGGTTCTTTAAGTAAGTGTGTGATAAAAACATGTAAGCAGGGGCCCAGGCTTATCATTCAAAGGCGCTGAAAGGCAGCTCAATTTGATCCGTTGCCTGTGTAAGAAAGTACTTAACTGAAAAGAGATTTTGCTTTTCTATTTCTCTTCCTTTTCTTAAAAGTAATTCTTGGGCTTATCATTTTGTACAGTTAAACTTAACATCTACACAGGAGAGAACATTTCATTAGAAGGAGGAAAACTTGTGAAGTTTTCCTTCAGTAGGTTGAAGGTATGACTCTTAGAGACTGCAGTTATTTAATGAGCTAACTGAAACATTTAAAAAAGAAATTGCAATGATGCAGGGCTAATATTAACATATGACATTATGAAATTGAGATTTAAAACACATAATATACATAACACAATGAGGATTCATGACTGTTATGTATTTAATAAATTTTAACTCATTGTCTTACACGGCAGAGAGATTGTGAAAGCTGACAAGATTAAAAAATATCATTCTATATGGGAAAGACATAGCTTTCAGTATCGTAACCTGCTGTGCTTTTGTGTGACTGTCATGAATTTTCAACTTTATTAAGGTGTCTTTTAGTAGCTATTTGTTCTCTAGACAGTTCTTTAGGACTCATATTTGACCAGAGTGCTGGAACTGGGACGGAGGGGGGGGGTTGAAAATAAAAATTTCATGATAATGAATATTTTACATGCCAAAAATAATTACTTTCAACTGGCTTAATATAATAACAAAACTAATATTAAAATGAAAACCTCTATTGACAGAGTTTTAATTATGTTTTTTCTTTTGTTACAATTTAAGTAAGAAAGACTTCATGGACTTAAGTCATTAGGATGGCTATTTGGGGCACCTAATGGGGTGCATAGGTCAAGAAAGCTGCCCACCACTGTGCCCTCTGCCACTGACAGAGGGCAGTAGGCATGACGGGGAGGCTACCGACAAGATGCAGGAGAATAATTACACACTGAACATATTCTGAAAGTGTCTCATGAGTGAGAATGCCTGCAAACATTCTCTTTGTTGATCTCATATCAGAACCTAACTAAGAAGTCAGCTAGGTTATCTGCTGCTTTATCTAATACCACGTTTCTTTTATTCTTTCTTTTTTAGGTATAAGTATTATTAGAGTACCAGAAAGAACCCAAACCAAAGCTCGGCTCTAGACTTTGTGGAAAGATTTACTATGGAAAATAGTGAAAAAATCTTACATTGTTGTGTGGTAGACACTTATATGTGGAGCACAGGCATACAGAAAGTCTACA
Organism: Glossophaga mutica; assembly: GCA_039655065.1. NCBI lineage: Eukaryota > Metazoa > Chordata > Mammalia > Chiroptera > Phyllostomidae > Glossophaga > Glossophaga mutica. The sequence goes on along the minus strand of CM077305.1, from coordinate 137,874,732 downwards.
CCTGTCCATTGGTTGGTTGTGGGAATTAAGTGATTTATTTCTAGGTTTGTTGAACAATTGTTAATGGCCGCCTCAAGTACAATGAGTATGTGGATTGGTTCACCCTAAAAAGAAATTCTCCATTTTGGGAATCTCATTTGAATGATTCCTTATACTTTATAATCTTTTTGCTCCTTGAGCATAGCTTTTTTGGTGAAGTTCAGTTCCATTCATTGGGAAATAGTGAGATTGATTTTTATGTTGTGAATTATTGCCATTTTCAACCAGTGAGAAACTACAGTTCTTTTCAAACAAGTTAGAACTGAGATGGGAGAGAAATACCAAGATGAGACTCTTTGACTCAAACTACAAATGTCTCATCATTTCTCTTCCCATCTCCCTTCTCGTTTTGTTTTGTTTTGTTTTGTTGGACAACTTTATTAAGCAATCATGGGACATTTTAAAATATATTACCAATCCTTTACTCTGCTGAAGAGTTGATCGTGGAAAATAATTTTTTCATTCTTACTTTATTTTTGGTATTTATTATACATTAAGTAGAAAGGGTAGAAGGAGAAGTCCAACATCTGGGAGAGCTCGTTTCAGTAGCTGGACTAGAAGCCCAAACCCTGGCTTCATACAGGTGAGATGTGTTAAGGGAATAAAGGACTTACACATTTAATAAACCCCGCCTGCCTGTCAGCTTGGTTTTTCATGTACCATTGTTGTTCAAATAAGAAAGAGTGTTCACAACCTGTGGTGAGATTAGAGTAATGAAAATGAAGTGTTAATCTGTTGATAGCAAGCCCATCTCATATCCTGCATCCTGGACCACATTCATGCGTGTATAATATATTCCAGGTTTTCTCACGACCAGAGAAGCTTGGATGTTCATTATATTGGAAACACCCTTCTGGTAAAAAGTAATGTTATTTTAACTTATAAAATAGTTATTTTTAATGATTTCTTAATAAACCAACTATTGCCTGCTTTTTAAGTATGCTGATAACCTGTTCTTCTGTATATGCCGGTATTCTTGTACCTTTGGAATCATTTTTTTTTTCTTTTTCTACAAATGCAGAATGCTGAAGTGAGCCTTAACATAAGCCCAGTTTGAGATACCCTTTTCTAGAAGTTGGTGATTAACAGAAATAAGGAAGGAGATAAGTGAGCAGAGTTGTTTAATCCTCAAAGAACACAGGTTAAGTGTTACTAAACACTCATGATCTCACTTTATTTTTCACCTTAAAACAATAAAGTGCAAATAAAATAATAAAATCAGGAGTCTTCTAGAACTGCTTTCTAGTAGTTGCTATGTTGGGTACACAAGCAGATCAGCCTAGAGCTTTGGTCATCATGAGTGGGAATTGTGTGTATATGTGTGTTTATTTCCATAAAATTCCCTTTCTAAAATAAAGTAGATAAATCAACAAAATGTAATGAATTATACTTTTCCTGGAATTCATGTTTTAATTTTTTAACATTTTACAAAATTATTTGAGAAGTCTTAGTTTTCCCCCTAAAGCTGTACAATTAAAGAAAAGAGAGAATAAGTTAAGTCTCAGATTATACCAAGTGTTTTAAAATCATGTGAACATGCATGCTGTTCCATAGGATTGTCTCTTCAGGAAGCACCTTAGGGATGGTTTCAAGAGAAGTATAAAAGGGGTAGGAGAAGTGAATTAATAATTGAGTTCCAGGTGTTTATTTCTGATTGCTCAAATTACAAACATAATGGATATTAAGGGAAAATGCTTCCCACAAGGCATATATCATATTGTCATTGAGATATTGGGCCTTGGACTATATTTATTGAGCTCATACTTACAGCATTTTCTCCTTTCCTATTTACTGGGAGTTATGGGAAGAAGTATGATTATTATGATCTTGTGAACTGTTTTCTTAAAGTTCAAGTTTTTAAGAATCAAGAGAATTTCAGGATTGAAGTCTGATTGTGGAGTAAGTTTGCCATATGTTCAAGGGTTTCTTAAAGTGAAAATGGGAGAAAAATACTTCTCTTTTAGGAAGGAAACACCTAATTAAAAATAATTTTTCAAGAATGTAGGCCAAAGATGAAACATAATTTCAAAACAGTATGCTAAAGTTGATTTAAATTTTACTATTTTTTATTTTATTTTTATTTTCTAAAGATTTTATTTATTTACTTAGAGGGGGAGGGAGGGAGAAAGAGAGGGAGAGAAACATCAATGTGTGGTTGCCTCTCATATGGACCTCACTGGGGACCTGGCCCACAACCCAGGCATGTGCCCTGATGGGGAATTGAATCAGCGACCCTTTGGTCCGCAGCCTGTGCTCAATCCACTGAGCTGCATCAGTCAGGTAAATTATACTATTTTTAATAAGTTGGAATATATCTGATCCTAGCTTATTTAGTGCATTTCTATACTGCACAGTACATCAGAGATTGCCTAATATAGTTGGATGAAGCAGAAAGTTACTTCATTTTCTCTGCCAGATAGAGTACTTTTAATTTGTTTATAAAATCCACTAATAGGTAGAAATACTGTGTTGTTGCGGTTGATTGGGAATAGTGAATGTTGAAAGATTTTTCCTCTTGCATTTGCTTTCAGTTATGAGAAAAAGCAAACAGTGTATGGTGACTTTGTCATAGACATCTGCTTTTAGGTAATAATCATTTTTAAGGAAATATGCCGTGACTTTTGGGGTCATCTGAACCTGCAATAATGTCTATTTAATATAAGTATAAATGTCAGATTGTGGCATACATGTGGAGCTAGTAAAGATGAGTATTTGCTGTGATAATATTCATGGATCCTAAATGTTGGCTTTTAAAATTTACCTTGAAGATGTATTCTATTTTCATATTAGGGTCAGTTTTCACTTAAGTACATGATCTTTCTAGAAAGGAAGTACAGAAGTGTTAACATGTGACTGAACAAAATGGTTATAGATCTGAGTAATAGTTTGACATGAGCATCTTTTCTGGGCTGCGGAGAAGAATGTGGTTATTTAAAACCAGTGTGAGTGTTTGTTGAACCACTCTTTAAGTCCAGGTCATCAGTACTGGATTTGCTTTTAGAATTTTTTAATTATGAAAATGAATTTCTTTTGCTTTGCACTTATGTTTTATTGAACAACTGTATTTTGAAATAAAATTAGCTACCCACTGTCTTACATTGTATAAGTCCATGAAGTATGTATTTTAAAGTCTCTGTTCCTAGATATTCTTTTCTTTTTCTTGCACAAACTACATACTCACTGTGGAGTAGTATAACATTTTAAAGATCAGCACTTGCCTAACGGGGCCTTGTGGAGGGTAAGGTAAGTTAAATGAGTGGAGTCAATCTGGTGGGGACTGTGGTGGACCAAAAAACTCTTGTGTCAACCACAGTGAGGGTAGCAGCTCCTTAGCTCCAGCCAATTGTTGACAGGTGGGAATGCAGGCATAGTGTTTCGAGATCCTCTTCTTCTTTTTCAAATGAGAAGCCAGAAATCCAGATTTTTATGTGAAATCTCCTGATTTTTAAATCTTGGCACCCTTTTCAAATACTTTTTAAAGTGTGTGGTCCAAACAAAACTCATCTGCAGGCTTTATTCAGCCTACTGGCTGCCAGATAGAAACCTCTGTTTTAGATAATATTTTAATGGATGAAGATAATAGTTTCATTGCATGTGATCATTCATCTTGGGAATTCCCCACTGGGATGAACCAAATTCTTCATTTTTTTTTTTCACAATTAAAAACAACATTTAGTAAATATGTTTCTTATGCTTATAGTTTTTTTTAAAGATTTTATTTATTTATTAGAGAGAGGGAAACATCAATATGTGGTTGCCTCTCACGCACTGGGGAGGTACCTCTGCACAGGGGACCTGGCCTGCAATCCAGGCATGTGCCCTGACTGGGAATCAAACTGGTAACCCTTTGGTTCGCAGGCCAGTACTTAGTCCACTGAGCCACACTAGCCAGCGATGATGCTGATAGTTTTGATGTACAACTTTTCTCCTTATGACCCACATGTAAAGAAAAATAAAACATGAGCAGAACAAAAAATGGTCAAATGATTTTACTAAAGGTGAGAAAAATAAGAATTTTATAATTATAGGGAAAGAAAGGGAGATTTCTGAATTCAGAAAAGAATCCCATGATTTGTGTCAGTTACTGATGTAGATAGATGAAAAGCTGAAATCAACCCTAAAAAACTTTTCATCTCACCTTTCAGCAGTGGATTTTTGTCTTTGAATCTTTGTGGGATTGCTATAATTTACCAGGCAATTGATTATGATGTCATGAGGAGGAGATGGACCACAAGGGGAAAACTTCTCCATACTAATTTGTACAAGGCCAATATTTTATACAAGCTTCAAGGAAACATCATTTATATTGTGTAAGATGAGATTTTCAATGTCTATCTAATTTTTTGAAGGGGCTCTTTAAAAGAAATAATCTATTCATAATTGAAATTCTCCAGGCAAATCAGATATCAACATTTTCAACAGAACAGGTAATTAATTGGTTTGAATTTCAAATTGAAGGTCACCCTGTTATTGATTTTTGTGGGAATAAGAAACAACATCTTGTTAAAATGATCTGCAGGTGAGGCCTAGGTGTGCCTAGGTTCTGTCTAGGGGCTTGTTGAGCAGCATCACTGGACAGTATCAGACACCAATCAGAAGGGAGTCATCTCCGATGTAAACATAGCAAGCTGTTGGTTTGCTTCCAGACTGCAGAGAAGAGTTGAATTGGAGAAAAGACCAGAGATTAGCAGTTTGTTTTATAGTAAGTCAGGTATTTCAAATCAAGTGACTGGTGCAGCTTGTTACGAATCATCTGTAAGTTTGTCAGAAAGACATTGATATGCCATGTGCTAGAAGTTCAGCATCAACGCAGCTGTGACTTAACACTTTTGGAAACTTTTCAACTGGGATTTAGTAAAATATCTTTAATACAAGGGGAGGAAAGCACTGAAGTAAAGAGGATGGTGAAGAATGGAAGATAAAAGAATATACCTTTTTAGATGCTATTAGTTTTTATAAAACAACACTCGTGCCTTGTATTTGATACATGGTTTTATTTTTCCATATGCCAGGCTATTTTAAAGCAGTCATTTCTCTCTTTGCTGTGTTTATACTTTTTAAAAATGGTCTAATGTAAAGGCAGCATGAACTAAGTGGGTGGCAAACAGTATGCCTTTCTAAACTAGAATAAGTATTTTAATTTTAGCTGTACTGAACAAGTTCGAAACTTAAGCAGCGTCTTTTTATGGTTCAAAGTAAAATTCTTGAAAAGGGCAAGCCTTCCATTCTAAATACCCTGGAGCTGTTACTGCAGTTATTTCCAGGTTGACATAGTTTTGTGTAGGCATGACAGTGGCACCAACCATCTACAGTAAGCCTTAACATTCCACAGAACCATTTCAAGTTTATTATGAGCTTCAAAGCCTGCTCATCCCTAAGAGAATATCAAGTTTAAGCATGCCACTTTGCTAAAGTCACAATTAACTTTTTTAAAATTAAAAAAGTACCTTTCTTGAATCAAAAAGGCTGATTTTCTACAGGTGATCTTTGAAGAAACTTCTCAATTCAGTACAGATTCATTTTTCTGATCCACTGTTGCTGCCTTCTGGAGTTCTGTCTGTTGATTCCTCCTGTTAGCAATGTTTGGAAGCTTCCCCAAATAAAGCAGGACTCATCACAATTTAGGCTGTGAGATGATGTCAACATTCCTTTTCAGCTTTATTCCTAAAGCTCAAGTCATTGATCCTGTCTTACCAATGCCCAGTTGAGTTTTCATCATAGTACTTAACAGTGTTGCTAATGGGGAAAAAAATGCTGTGCTTTTCCAATACTTGGGCATCTACACCATGGAAGGCTAGAGCTTTAAAAATATGGTCTGTTTAGCTTGATCTCATGGCACTCTGCTTCTCTTCTTAAGGAAATGAATTCCCTTTTTCCTGAATGTGAAATGCCTACCGTTTTTGGAGGCTCCTGCTCTTTAGTTCTTATCTCAGTTAATAAACCCTCCCTGTCTATCCCTTCCATCTCAGAGATGGAACTTGACGGACTAGTCAGCATTTCAAAGGTCACTCTAAAGCTATCGGCAGAGCACACTGCCCTTTGTTCCTCAGTGATGATAATGCTACTGTAGCAGTTAACTGGATGTATTAGACTGAGTTACTTTTCCAGAATACAAAATTATCTGTTTCTTCTAAACACCTGATAGAATGCCCATTCACAAGCTGTCTCACTGTATTTTCAAAAGGGATCATCACAATACTTGAAATACCAGTGCTTTGGCCATAGGAAGGAATCATATATACAGAATGTGTATCCATTGTATTGCTTTGCTTCAGTGAAAATACTTCTAAGATACATTCATGTTTCAGAGTTTTCATATTGTCTGGAACAAATAATATTCCAACAAATTTGAAAATCCAAGGTGTTCCAAAAAGTTTCCTGTGGTAGGTGTAATTTTTTTTGTTGGTGTAACAATACTTAAAATCATGTTAAGAACTTTTTTCAAAGGAAAAAGTGCCTTATATAAAAAAAAACCCCTTTATTCCCTTTTGTTTTTTTCCACAAATGTAAAATGCGGCAACAGCTTTTTGATTTCACGTTTTAACTTTAAACATAGTGCAACAGTGGGTTTCACCATTTTTATATATATTCTAATTTACTTATGAAATATTAAATAATATTCAAAATTACATGGCAATAATGAATAAGTGATCGAACTAATTATTTGCAGTAGGGGATTAAAAAAGGTTTATATTTTATATGCTTACATTGATTTTGTGGCACTAGTATAATCTTAATACAATTTCTGGTACACAGGTAACATCTTTTCCTTACTTTTCATTTAAATAAAAATGATTAAAGATCCGAAGTGTTAAGGTGCCAGTGAATTTTACTAATTGTTTTTAGTTATGAATGTGCTTTGGACTACTGAACTTGTCCAAAAAGTGTCACGTGCCACATTCTCTTCCCTCCCCAAGTTCTGTTTGGTCCTAATCAGATTGGTTGAGCAATTTAGGCACTGAAAATTACTTCCTCTTTGGTTTCAGGATGAGTAAGTGAAGGCTCAAAGAAATCCCCCCCCCTTTTTTTTTTTGCCATTTAGTATCTTTGAATAGTGCAGATTTTGTCCTGCCTTCCTTTCATGCATGCATTCCTTCAGTTGTTTGTTATTGAGCTAGATAAGCACATGTAAAGTAGAATATATTCCCTCTCCAAAGTGGTGGGGTGGTAAATCAGTGTTCAAATAATTTTGTTGTAGTTAATTCAGTAACCAAAGGCACTAAACAAAATGACTTCAAGTAGAATGGTTAGCATTAAGTTCTAGACAGTGAAACAATATATGAAAACAAAGTACAGTGACACAGTTTTATGTTGTAGGTTCTTCATGACCTAAACATTTTTTGAAAAGACTTTCTTTTTCTTTAACCTATGTTTGTTGAAAGGACTTTTTTCCCTTTAACTTAGAGATATGTTTATCTTAGAATAATAATCATTTCATGCTGTTCATATTTTTTTCAAATGGAGGTGACCCATTCTCCAGACCTTTAAAAAAACTTTTTAAAGTGGATGTAAATTCCATTTTAATTAGACCAATGCAATCTAATACTACAACTAGCCAGGAATGGAAGAAACATGCTGGAAGTTAATACAACCCAAATTAACCATAGCCAGATAATTCCCCTGATCTTTGTAACAGCCCCCTTACCCACCTCCACAATTAAATGACTCTGTTGTTCTGGAGTTTCAACAAGACATTTAAGGTTCGTTTTAAAAAATGACCATCCTTTCCAGGATTCTTTACTCTTGCATTTCTCTTTCTTTCTTTTCCTTGCCACACAGCTGTCACTGGTATAAGGGAAAGATTGGGGGAGGGGAGGAGGAGGAAGCCCTGTTCAAATCGTGTCACGTAGCACTAATTCATCTGCTCTCATTAGAGGGAGCGAGGGACAGCAGTGATGGCCAAGAGCTGCACTCCACACATGACACGCGAACAGTTTGGGGAATAGAAAATTGCTTTCTCAGGAAGCCCAGCCAATTAAGGACTTGACCATATTGAATGTCAAGTGTTAATTTAGGTTTTTCTTCATTTTCCCAGTAGTAATGCAGGTCCTGTGATGAGCAAATACATGTCAAGTAAAAGTTGATTGCATGAAGGACCTGGGTATTATATGTCACTGACAAGTCACAAATGTACTGAAGTCTTTTAACCCCTTAGGTGAGTGTGGTGGGGGAGGGGGAAGGGGAGAAAAGGATTAATGGTACCATAATGATAAGAATAGGTAGTTTGTTGGGTAGCCTGGGCGGGACAGTCAGTAATGGTAATTCATGCAAAAACCAGGGATAGGACAAATCCTATTTTCAGGGCATAGAGCCCTTGAAATGCACACAATATGATTCTTTCCTATTGCAAACATACTGCCCAGAATATATGTTCTATTTTTGAAGCTTTTCTAAAAAGAGAGAGCAGTGTACTCAAAGGTCTTGACCTAGGAAATTTCTTCTTATCTCCTTTGAACGAAATAAAACATTTATTAAATAATTATATTATTTTGGACATTTTAACTCTTGGCTCCATGCAGCTGTAATATTTCTGGCTATTTACTTATAATTTCAATTTCTAATCAAGTATTTATTTTAAAAAATGACTCTGTAATTCTGTGTCACAGAAAAGATGCAAAAGATTGAAAGAACGTTTCCTTTCTGTCAGGAGAATCTCTGTGAGGCAGTGTTTAGTCAGTAGAAACCGGTGGAAGGTCCCTCATTGTTTCTGCTTTCATTCTGTGTCCAGTTGTAGAAGGGAAGAGATTTAAGCTTCACTGAATGGGGTAACTTTGCCTTTTTAAAAACTAAATGTTGAACATTGCCCATCATGTATAGCATCTCATTTCCATTCATCAGCATTCATTTACATATGAATGTCCTGAAAATAAGAGAATGTCTGTTTCTGTTGCAATTGTACAAGTAGCAAATAAAAATACCCCCACAGTTTAAGATACTGCTGCGTGTAAACAATCTTAAAGTGAAACTCAGAACACTTACAATCTGGCTATTTTTAAATTCTTTATATGTAGAACCACTTTTCCCCTTTATATTCATGAAGATGTGATCTTAAAATACTTTCTGGAAACTTACTCTCTTATTTATTAAAAAAATTACAGACTTGGCCTTTGTTGACAATTTTTGCCCTTTGAAAACATGTCTGATCATGCTTCAATTTTGGCAGTAAGAATACTAACAGTCATCTCTTCCTCAGGTTAAAAATTGTGCTATCATTCTATTAAAAGCTAAATTGACATTCAGGAACAATCAGGAAACAGTGAAAAGGACTTGATGTTTAATAAAATTGTTTTTTTTTTTTTTTTAAAGAAAGGAACATTAAGCTTCTGAATGCTGGGATGTAATATCAGTTCTTCAACATCTCCCCTCCCTGTCTCAAAGCTAACCAAGTAAAATAAGCTTAGCTCTCTCCCTTCCGTTCCTATTTTTATAAACTCTGTCTGTGGAACTCCAGTGGCATTGCACGAGTACTGTTTAATTACAATCTAGTTGTCAGCAGCTTCTCTTCCGCTGGGTGTACCGAGAGACTTAAGTAAGTTTCTGTAAAGTAAATTCTGATGATGGCAGCTCAGGTTGCTGATTCAAGTTATTCCTACTCTTCCGTGTCATTTTTGACGGATGGTACCTAATGCAATCAACTACAAGCCAAAAAAGCCTTTTTCTTTGGTTGTGTTAGTAACTGGACCAGGAGTTCCCCTCCTCCTTGGATCTCTCCATCTAATGCTTACTGCTTCCTGCTGCCCCCACCAATACTTCAGCCCAAATAGGAAAGCAGAAAGAACCACAGTCCAACCCTAGGACAGGCTTTTCCTAAATCTCCATTTCCCTCTGGTGAAGCTGAAGCTGCCTCCCTTTGCGTGCGTTTTTGATAAATTTAAGAAGTCAAATCGCTGACACAGATAGATAATCCAAGTGTATAGGGTGAAGAGTTATAAATTAACACATTATTCCCTCTTAATGTGAAATACTTGAGAATGCATTTTCTCAGTCCCCTGACATCTACCCGGTGAGGGCTCACATTGTACTTTTCAAGTGGCATTGATTTGTTAAAGCGCTGAATTAGCATCTCTGGCCAGCTGCTTGATCCACTGTTGTGTTGCGGGGCTCCAATTCCTCCTCTCTCCCCCAGCCATCCCATTTTTCCCTTCAGTCTCCCATTTCACTCTTCCCCTTCCCATTCTTACTCCATTTCTCTCTCACCCCCTTCTTTCCTGTAGCTTGCTTTTCTTTCAGTCTGTTTTCGTCCCACACTATCCCTTTCCTTTTTCCTTCTCTTTTATCCACACATCTTTCCTTTCACATCTTGCCTCTGAGGCTTGCTGTACTCACTCAGGTTTAGAGTTTGTTTACTGCCTGTGTGTGGCATAGTGGTAGTTGATTTAGCCACTTCTGTAACTCTAAGTGCACTCTTTTTGAGAAGAATAAATTAACATGTGCATGTTTGTGCTCCTTGTAATAGAAGTTGGTGAGAAAAGTCTCACCTATTTTGCTTTCTAAAAATTAAAAGGTAACTGATAAAACTTTTGAACTTGTGTTTTTAAATGTCATTTTACAGTAAAATGGTTTTTGGTTAAAAGAAAATAAAAATCACCTATGGTTATCACAGATTTGATCATTCTGTATGTACCCACCAAGTTAATATTTTTGCGACATTTTTGGATATTTGCGACTTTTTGCACTTCAGTGACTTGACTTTCTTTTCTAGCTGGTTCTATATTGTTCTGATTCCACTTATTTGTAATGGCACAATTTCATATAAAATATGATTTCCTCATGATGCATCACTGTACCACAGTAGTGAATAGATTATAAAATTGGTTGACAGTTTGTTTAGAAATAAAATGAAATTGATTATCACTTCTTTTAGTAATGTATCTCAAACTTCCAGAGATCTTTAGAGGAAATGCATCACAAATGGGGGGATTTAACATGGGGCTTGGGCAAGTACACGGACCCTTGCTCTTTTCTTTGAATATTGGTCCAAGATACTTTGGGATCACTGTCTCGATTAATTTGATATGAGTGAAAAAGTGTATCTGCCTGGGTTTAAATAGAAATTGTCCTCTGTAATTGTAGTCTCATGGCTTCCTGTGCTGCTGTCTGCAGTTTCACTAGGTTTTCCATTAGTAACATCAAAATTGAAATTTGAATATACATTGATAATAAACCAGACTACTTGAAAAAAAATGAAATGTTTTTATTGCTGTGTTTTCTATAAATTAAAATGACAGTTTGATTTCAGCATTTACATTTTGAAATGGAAATATTTTCATAGGTTTTAAAAATCCTTGCTTCTCTGTTCAGTTGATTTCCTAGCCCTTGCCCCCCAAGTCAAATATAATTTCTTTAAAAAAAATCTGTTGGCTGTCCTCCTATCTAGAATTAGCATGGCTGGTGAAGGGATTTGACTGACTTTTCAAAGCATGATAATATCTGTTTGAAGGAAAGAAAAAAACCCTCTTGACTAGGGCTTAAGACTAATTCCATGGAGCAGGGAGGCAAAAATTACCCTAAAAAAGACAATTTGACTTTATTTTATATGTGCATGTTAACTTGCTTGGAGATCATCATTTGTATTTTGGGTTATTCTCTTAGATGAAATAAGGTATTCTTCATTTGTTACTAAGAATAGAACATGGCTTCTCTCAAGGAGGGTAAATTTGGAACACCTGATGTTTTTTTGCAGGGCTAATTACACCTCACCTGGCTGTAGTTCAGGGCCATGGCAAAAAAGAGGGATTTGCTGCTTTTTAGAACTGCAAGTGACTTTAGTGAGAGGAGGAATAATAAGATAAAAATAATAAGTCAAGGTTAAAAGTTAAAGTGTCCCATGTGAAAATAGTTAATGAGTAGAAAGGAAAAAAGAATAATCAGAAAAAAAAAATCTGGAAGGCATACTTCTCTTTATCCTCCACTTCTCTCCCATTAATGGTGGAAGAGAAGTTGAGGGTAAAGAGAAAAAGGATGTTTGGGGAACAAAAGTACAGCATCTGATAAAAACAAAAATTAATCTGCAATAGTGTCAACAATAAAAAATAGGTGGAAATAAAACAGAAGACTATAAAAAATTAATATTGTTTTATTGGTTTTAAAGGCCTAATTGGCATCAGAGTTTAAAATTAATTAAAACATGAAAAAATTTTCAATGTGATTTTAATATTTCATTGTATATATATGCATGTTTTTATTCCTCAGTTTGTCAGTTATGCTCCTTGGAAAGTAGATATCTCTGCACAAGTAATACATCAATAAATCCATTTAGAAAAATTAATTTGTTGCTTGTACTTTAACCACATGAGATAGTTAAGTATGGATGTTGTAGAATTCAGCACCTTTAAGTTTTTCTCTAAAATTCTCAAGAGAAATCAGAATTATTTCTGTTTTTGTCTTTTGTAGGTCTAAATTAAATGTCACTTAAATGCGAAAGAACTGGCAGCTTTGATAAGTAGTCCCCAAAGCAAACCATTTTGTCAGTAATCATAATCTAATTATGAATGCAAATGCAAAGTTTGTTTTTTAAAAAGTCCAAAGCAAACAAAGAAGAAAGAAAAACAGACCACTCTGCAACTCAAGGAACATGTATCCAGTCACTTAAACGTAAAACTTTCAATAGTATCAGCAATAATCAGAAAAAACTTTTGGCATGGGCCCAAGTCCTGTTGAGAGGGAGCAGCAAATAGCCTGCACAGTGTGTGGCTCTGCAGAAGTTCCAGAGTGACACATGCATCACAAGCAGGTCACATTGTGAGGGGTCAGGGGTCATGTTCAAGAGCTGAGTGTTGCTGGACGAGACTGAGGAAGCAGAGGTGGCCAATCTGTGCTCAGTGTGTGGGTCTGTGTACTCCTTTCCCGTCAAAGCTGGCCCAGCACGGCCAAAAAAGCGGTTCCTTGGCAGAGTTTAATGGCAGGATGATGTAGTCTGTTGTGACTAGTGCATTCCTTTCAGGTTAAACTAGGGAAATGGCATTGTGTTAAAATTCCAAGTCGCATGAATGTTTTATTGCCACAGTGCATTTAGCCCTCTAGGGGAGTGTGTGGTGGCGGGTGGGGGTGGTGGTGACTTAGAGACTCAGGAACTATCAGAAGAACACTTCCCTTGGAAAATTTTACCCACCAGCATGAAGCTGATTTGCTGTAATGGTCACTTAGAAGGGTTTCGCTTTTTCCTAAACTGTGTTTTGCTGTCTGGACAATTAACAGCTGAAGAAAACATGACAAGACACACGCAAAGAGGTTGGGAGTTAAAGAGAGCATGTGCCAGAAAGGAGCTGCGCTAAGCTGCCTTCTTGTGTAAACTGCCAGAGGGAGGGCCCCCTCCCCCATCCTCAATCCTTGTCTCCCCCACCCTATCCCCCTTCCCCAGTGTGTGTTTTGCTGTCTTCCTGAAGGCCAGGAGTGATCTGTTAACCTTGCACCACTGACTGGGAGGCCACTGCAGCTCATGGTACTGTATGTTACCATTACTACTCCCTCATTCCTTTTCACTGGCTGGGTTTTTTTTTTTTTTTTTTTTTTTTTTTTTTTACTATTTTCTCTGTAATAACGGTTTGCATTAGTCAGAGATACAATTTTGGAATGCAGAAGGTCTGAATTTAAAACAAAACAAACTTAATTATGGGACTATTTTTTTCTCTCTGAGCATTTAGAAGGGCTACATCTAACTATTCCAATTCAATTGCAGCCAGAGGTTTCCAGTGTGATTTAAAACCATGAATTCTGGAAATGAGGCAGTAAAAGATGCAAATCATCTGGGTTATGGATCTTGTAAAAGAACTTAGTTGTGAAACCACGTGAGCATCTTCAGAGTTTTAGGACATTTTCAGGCTTTGCAGTTGTCTCGGATAAATCCATTTTGCAGATTGCTTTCACCCCTGTCTTTCTCCAGGGAAATTCTAGTCTTCTTAATTCACTGTTCCAGTCGTTTCAGGCTTATAGCTACTGAGAGTGTGTAAAATATGGCCTCAGTTGTAATTGTGCATGTTACATGTAACATTCAGGATTTCTTCATGATTTGATCTGACTCAAGTTAATTTATAATAAATTAAAATGTGGATGTATGAACAGCCTTTTATTTTGCATTGGGTCTTTATTAAATATTCACACATCTGATTTTTTTCCCTAATGAGTAGGAGAAATACAGATTATCTTGGACTTAACCTAGGGAAGGATATTTTTAATAGTTTGAATTTTAGTTTTGGATTGCCTTTCTATTTCTCTTCATTTTCAAATCATTAATACTTTCCTTGTTTTCATGTTCTTATGTGTTATTTTCTCTTCCTTAATAGTGCACATATATATAGATACATATGTAGGTTTGTGTAGGTTTGCCTGTATGTGCATGCACCCTTTGATAAATGCCAAATAGATACAAAAAACAATTTATGGAGTTAAACTAAGACATTTTTCCATTGATAAGTTATTTTTTTAAAATGATGTGTAATAGAATATACCACATTCTCAAGAATATACTACAAAAAAGCAAATTAGGGGTGGGTCTGTGTGTCCAACTTAAACAATTTTTGGTACATGTTTATGTATTTATATAAATGGATGATTTTTTGTCAAGATAGACCTGAATTTAATCTGATTAATGCTATCCGTATGATGGTTTGTTCTTTATGAACAGTTACACTCACATTGTTTATGGGAGGTCTTAAACCAACAATCAGTCAAATCTATAGAAATATCAAGATTTTTTTCATGAACTTGGCACTTGAAATTTTAGATGAATTCGTTAGATATTTCCCTCTACATTCCAGAGAATACTTTAATAATTCTTTTTACTCTATTGGATGTAGTAAAGTGATGGTGATGGCAATTTTTGCTTTTCATTCTAAATGTAAAAGTGAAATTTTTAGCAGACTATTAAACTTACCTTTGTGCATATTTTTCTTATATTAGACAATTTCAAAATTAATTTTTCCTAAATAGCAGAAAAACTTAACAATGCCAAATTAAGAAAAAATCTATCATGTACATTTAGAGCATCAAAAAATATATTTATTATTCTGATCAAGGAAGCAGTTTTTGATTATCAAAAGGATGTTGTGGTTGTATTCAACCCTTTTTATTTGGCCTTATTAAATTGTTTTTGCTTTATAAACCAAGAGGCAAAGGTGGAATTTACTCTAATATCATGTCTCCCTAATAAGAAAATTGCAGTTGATTTAGGAATTTTTTTTGTAAAAATAAAGCATTGTTAAAATATTAATACTTGTCCTTTCAGCATTTTTCTGTTCCCGTTGTACCAGACAGGCATTAGCGTTAGGCATTATAGAACTCTTGTGGGGATGTTATAATAGTGGACCCGAGTTCAGATGCTTAGTCTTGTGACCCTGCGTAACCTTTATTTTCTTCAATTTTAAAATGGGGGAAAGAACACTTAGCTTGAGAATTTGTCAGGAACATGAAATGAGAAAGCACTTGTACGAAGCTGAAGTACATAGTAGGTATTCAGTAAACTAGATCCCTATCTTTGAACTTGTCCTCTGTCAAGCTTCCCTTGGGAAGGGAAGCTTGAATTTTGGGAAATAAGAGGATAAATTTAATTAAAATATTTGTTTCTTTAATTATCTCTAGGAAAGGAGATAGCAGATATTGACAACTTTTCCTATTGTATTTATTTATTTATTTATTTATTTATTTATTTAGGCATCTCTTGTGTTACTCATTAGTCTTGCATTTTGGTCACTCCGCAGTACTCTCACCAGGCTGGCCTTAATGGATGTCAGAGTGATGCTATGATTTCTGTGATACCAGTTATGCCTAACAGTAGATTAAAGGCAAAGAAGCAAACCCAATTCAATTGGATTCTGTTTACCTTTGCATCATCAGTTCTAATCATTTGCTTGAATTGAAGCTTCTTACCTTATTTTAATATTATTACATTAGTACTTGATAGTAGAGCTTGAAGTTAAATTTTAGAGGAAATTTTACCCCAGCCTCTGTCCCTAGCTTTGTGAATATTCAGTCACTTGTTTTCATGAAACTTAGGTCACATTAAGGCTTATGGTATTTACACCTCTCAGTACATTTAAGCAAAGCAGTAGCAAGCAATATATATATAGCTTTGGGTAATATTTTATCTTATTTTACGTCTTGCATAGTTCCTTAAGTATAGTTAAGGGCTTGGGAATTATTTGTTGAGCAAAATGTGCTTCTTTTTTTGTTTTTTAATCCTGTATTACATTTTTATCAAAAGTAATTGTATTCTCATGTATAGTACATCAATATTGTCAGAGATGATCTTTGATTAGCATTGCTATTTTGCCTAACATCTAGTTTCTTTTAGCCAACCCTAGTTCAAACATTCTGTATCTTAAGATCTAAAATAAATATTCAGCTTGGTGTTTACTTTTGTTTGTGCCTAAAGAGTAGAAGAGGAAGATTAAAAACTATCAATTTCATAACTGCATCTTAGATCACACAATGTGCTGGGGTTGGTACCTGTCTTGTTCAGTTATTACAAAAGTACTCAGGGCAGCTACAAGTATTGTCATTTTACAGATTAAATAAGGAAATTACAAGAGGAAATAAATGTGTAAAATCTGTATCTAGCATGGTGACCCTCAAGTCTTTTCTTTTTCCTCTGCCATAGTCTTCTCATCTATCTATAACCTAAGCCATTAAAAACAAAGTTGTCAAACCTGCTGTTTTTTCCCCTTTCAAATTAAATTTTTACAAGGAAGCTTCTAAATAGAACTGATAAAAATTAAAGCTGCTCTAGATGGAAAGGTGTACAGTTATAGAGCCCTGTCTTTTAGGCCTCTACTAGGGATCCATGGAATACCTTGTTAGAAAACCATAGGCTAATACTCATAAAAAGAAAGCATAGCAAAACCTCAGTTTTTCCACCTGGGAGTTGAAGGTTTTATTTGTCTTGAGCTTGGAGGTACAATTATAGGGAATTCACAGGAAAAGCAAGTTGCTGACTAATTTTAAAAGAGAATATATCTAAGAGAAAATAGTGTAGGTAAATGCAAAAGAAATTACAGTTATATCATTGTAAGTTTTTCATATGTTAATTTTCAGGGCACAGATTTTGTTTAATCTTTAGTAGTGAAATAATTTTACATAAAAACTAGTTGTAGTTTTAAGTCTTAACTGTAGACTGTGCCTGCAAATGTATTCAGACTATAATAGTTTTTGTGTTCAATATTATTAAATGGTACAGCATATCTGTAAGAGATATATGTGTGTATATATAATATAGGCGCATATGTATATTGTAAGGATGGAGAATATGGAGTATCTAACCCTGAGAAAATAATATAAAAAATACATTATTTTAAACAAATTGCTTGTAAAAAAAGACATTGACATGGTAGTTTTGTAATGTCTTTTTTTTAAATGTAATGTCTTTATAAACTGGGAATTTCAAGTTTTCTCACCTGCTAAATTTATATTTTATGTAGTACTTCATTAGAAATATAATTTTTGTTTTATTACCATGGTGGGAAGGGTCCATACTTTTGAGCTGGATGTATCTACGTTTGAATTTCTCTCTTCTTTATGTGATCTTGGAAAAGTTATACAACCTCTCTGAACTTCAGTTATTTTGTTGATGGAATGGGGCTCAGAAATGTAAAGCCTGGCACAGAGAGGGTGAGCTGTGTTGGTTGTTACTGGCAATTTCTTCTTCGGTAGTTCTTGTTGTAACTAGTTTTAAGCCTTATGCAGTGTTCACTTAGTATCTCTTTATCAAGGGTGATAGAGGGTTCTTAATTGTTATATCACGTACATATTTGGCCTTTTCAATTACTAGTGTAAAAAATACTTGTGCCAACCTTACTTTTGTTGAAGAAAATGAGAGTGGCAAAAACTCTTTTCTTTCTCTTCACTAAGAATCAGTCACTGAGCAACATAATTCTAAAATCTTATGTGGCCTTTGGGTACTTTAGGAACCTTTTTCTGGAAACCCAGAAGCACAACACTGATTGATTTAATACACTCCCATCCAGGCACTATTCTGTTAACTTCTCTTCTTCTTCCTAACCCATAGATTCTTTTGTAGGGACTTTTTTGGTCCAGTAGTGAGTTTGTCACGTACAATAGGGATGCCAGTTCATAGATACGCCAGCTATTGGTAAGCTTAACAGCCTTTCTCTTTAAAACAAAGGAAAAGGAAGAACCAAAATAGCAACAACAAAACCAAAACCCCTACCAAACCAAAAAAATTCAAAAACACCTTATTTTCTGAAAAACTCAGTTCTTTATAAAATGTAGAATCTAAACTTTGCACCCTGATTTTAATTTTTAATAGTTTTAAACTTCTTTTACAGCTTTTGTATAAAGGATATATATTTCTCGTACAGATCTGATTTAAAAACTACAAACAGAATAAAAACTGAAAGTCTGCCACCAAGAAATAATTTTTTAAAAGATTTTATTTATTTATTTTTAGAGAGGGGGGAAAGGAAAGGGAAAGAGAGGGAGAGAAATATCACTGCGTGGTTGCCTTTCCTACACCTCCCACTGGGACCTGGTCCACAACCCAGGCACGTGCCCTGACTGGGAGTTGAACTGGCGATCCTTTGCTTTGCAGGCCAGCACTCAGTCCACTGAGCCATACCAGCCAGAGTAGAAACCATTTTATTAACATTTGTTTAGTCATCTTAATTTACTTTTACATATAAATGTAGGAGTAGATACTAGTTACATAAAAGGATTAGGAATATGTAAGTTCTTAAAAAAAAACTCATGTCATAGATATATTTCCATGTCTATAATTGTAAATATTTATCATAATTTTAGTATTCCTAGTATTATTAGTGTACCATAATTTATGTAATAAGTTCTTGGTTCGTGGACATTGAAGTTGTTGCCAACTCTTTCCTTTTATGAAGAGTGGTGCTTCAATATGAACATTCTTGTTTGCACTTGTATTCTTATTTCCTAAAGGTGAATTCTTGAAAGTGATGATGCTGGGGAAAGAGGTACAATTTTGAACAGTTTAAAACAGGGGTTGGCAAACCTTTTCTGTATTTCTTTGCCCAGGTAGTAAATATTTTAGGCCACCATATGTTTCCTGTAGCAACTCTTCGACTCTCTTTGTAGCTGCAAACAGCTGTAGATTATGTATATAAAGGAATAGGCATGGCTGTATTTTAATAAAATTTTATTTAGAAAAGTAGGCATCAGGGCAGCATTTGGTTTTAGGATCAAATGTTGTAGTTGCATACTTTTGGCTAGAAACAAATGGGAAGCTATGATTAGGGATGCCAGTTGACCGTAAGCTGATCTTAGACATCCTTTCCTATCACAAGACAGTATAATGGGCTGATGGATTTCTTTCCAGATATAGATCAATTAATGCCTCCTTTAAAGAGCTTATTAAAGGGTATTTTTATACCTGTCCCTACTCCCAAGCCTAGTAAATTTTAAACTATATATGTGCCACTATATTTTATCTTTCTATATTCTAGATTTCAGCATATGTTGACAACTTGCGGGGCAAAGAAAGACCTCTTAAACTTATATTTTAGAGGACTTGTGTACATTTCCTTACTTCTAGAAGATAGCCTTAATGAAGTCAGCTTTTAGGGGTAATCCTGAAGTTAGCTGGAAGGAAAGTCCAGCAAGAGAAGTATTTCAGCAGACTATGCCACAAATCAACAGGGTGACATTGAATTAGTTAGTGAACCTTTACAGGCTAAATTACACTCAGAAGATGCTCTGTGCATAAGTAGTAACCTTGCTTCTTGAATTTCTGTGAAATAGGAGTTACTGGCCCCTAACTGCCTTAAGGGTATTTGTTGCAGATCAGATGGAATAATGATATAGTTAAAATCACTCTATTTGTAACATTGGGTCACTGGTGCCACTATGAATTTTAAGAGATTTATTTATTATTTATTTTGCACACGTGTGTTGACTGTCTGCTGTGTGAAAGGTAGTGTGGTAGGTGCTGTGGGAGAATACAAAGAGAAATAAATTAGTTCTTGCCCTTAAGGAGAAAAAAATATATAAACTTCAAGTTCTATAATGCTGAGAGCCCTAAGGATGGCAAAACAATGGGGAGGAAATTTCTTCCTCTTAGGGGGTATCAGAAAACTGTGTGCAAGAAGTGTCATCAGGAAATAAGAAGATTTTCAAATGTGTAATGCCAGGGAGCTTATTCTAAAAGAGCAGCTTGAGAACTACGTGATGCTAGCAAAGACCAAATAAGTAAGCAAAAGACATCAAATAGGAGGAGGAGAAGGTAAAGCTGGAAAGAGAGGGTAGAGCTAGGTTTAAGAGGGCCAGTTAGGAACTTTAATTGGTGGTTTGTGGGGGACTCTAAACATCATCTCAGAGAATATGTTTGACAGTTGGAGGGGGTGGTATATGGCACTGGTTAGGGAGTATGGAATGATCAAATTGAGATTATCATTGAGTTATGGCAAATGTCTAAGCATGCCCTCATTAGAAATGATCTGGAAGGTGTATGGCGGTACTGCTGAGGGGGTTAAAAGGGAAGAAAAGACAGGCTTTCAGAAATTACTTGGTTTGGGAAATCAGGAGAAAGCTCTTAATCATGATTTGTGGTTCTGAGTCTTTGTTAATGGGATTGACATTGCAAAATGTAGCAATGTCAGGGGAGAGCGGTAATAAACAAAGGGTAGTAATGAACCCATTTGCTTTGCTTGTTTTGCTCAAGGTGTTAACTGGATACTTTGAAATTTCTAGTTGGAGCTTGAAAGTGTAGGACTAAAATTTACATGAGAGATAAGGAATAGGGATTTGGGACTGTTGTCACACAGGTGGCAGAGAAAATGTTATTTTACAGCATTTCTGATCATTAGGTAAGTCATTGATATATGTAGCTCTATGTGAGGCTGTTGACACCAAAAACACACAAAACAGAAATATCATGTGTTTTATCATTTATAAAACATTCTCTTGTCTACTAATCTAGCTTTCAGCTTCTGAAGCCACTAGATTTCAGAAGTAAAGTATGTTCAGTTTGGAAAAAATAGCTTATATTCTATGATCCCAAAGGAAAATATGAAAAATTTCATTTTACTTAATCTTCTCAGTATATCCTAAGACCCTCAGTAACAAAGAGATGCCATTGGTGGGAAAGATTTATATTCATTCTTTACCTGGTACAGAATGTGGCACCTTCTCATCTCCCCTAGATCTCACTCCAGTTGAGATAAGTGCACTTAGGTTTGGGGAAGTAAGTTAGGGAGAGGGTGTGTATTCCATGGAAATCAACTTTGTTTGCTTTGGTGTATTTTATCTTTTTAGTCTGAGATCTTCAGCAGACTTGGAGGAGGAATTGTGCAGAACCCAGTATGACTTAGTTTGAGTTGAGAAAGTTTTACTGGATGGAACAGCAGGACTGAGTCTGCCTTCCTATTTTTTTTCTTCTCTTAATACTACTTGTGTTCAAACTTTGCATGCAGAGAAAATCACGTTGATTCATTCATCATCAGCATGCTGTATTATGAGCTTTGGTGGTGTGGTAAAGGCTCGCTCCCCTGCTCTCCTGTTTACAGCAGTCAGAATTTCTCTGGTCAGTTGGTGTGGTACATGGCCTTCCATGACTCACTCTTCATGTTGAATAGGGCAAGTGGCTAGTCCAGAGGAACCTGCATCTTTAGCCAACCACTGTGCATTAAATCTAGTATTACATGTTCATTCTACTCCATCTCTTAACCATGTGTGGACACTTAAACATCTTTTAACCATAAGAATTTTAATATAGGTGGTTCAATGGGTAACTCAAGATGTTGAGTTTTTTTGGGGGGGTAATGTTTTTCATTGTCTGCCGCATAACACATTCGTCTATCATATTCATTCTTCAAACTCTTTTTTCTGCTTTTCACATACATTTTTCCATCACCTTTTGTGTGTGTGTGTGTGTGTGTGTGTTAAATTTAGGAAGGAAAAAATCCTTTTTATTTGTCCTATTTTGTGTCTTTGATGAAGTAAGATCAAATTAAATGCACCTGTTTTCTTCCAAAGTGAACTCCTTTCTAAAAAAATGTCACACCCTCAAAAAATTCAGGGGCTTGGCGATCTTTACTTGATAGTCACCTCTTTCTCCTCATTAGAAATAGTTAAATTGATCCTCATTCTTGAGGCATGGAAGACCAGGGAGAGAAGCTGAGTGGAGCAATTCCAGTGGCAAAGTTAAATGTGGCCTGGATCATTTCAAAGTGCTTTTACTTTTAATGCTTAACATTTGTCCCCGTCATTTTCTTCTGTTTGCAGCATGTTGTGGAGTTGGTCATACTACTGCTCCTTAAGTGGCTTAATCATTTTGGCTTTCTCTTTTAAGGGTCTCCTTTTCTGACAACATTCTCTCCTCCACACAGTGAAATTTGGGGGATCCTGGATCTCATGCCCTCGTTATGCTTCTTCCTTCTTCCCTTGGTTTTTGTTAGGCTATCTCTTTTCAAGCTAAGATTTCATCTGGAGAACTTTTGCCTTACCATTTCTCTTTTGGTTTTCTTATTTATTTAGGCTAGTGATTCTCAAACACCTGATCACTAAAAACAGGTGGCTGTCACAGTAGCTCTCAGAACCTGCAAAATGCATTTCAGACAACTTCCCAGGTGATGCTGGTAGGTTCTTTGTCTGAGTACACCTTGAACCACTGACCTAGACTTTTGGTTTTGTCTATCAATTTAGTGTTTATTGTTATATTTCCCAAAAGAGTAGAATTTCTTCCAATTTTATTTACCCATTTCTAGTTTCCTGGAAGCTCCTTATTTTTAATCCATAGGTCAAGCCTCTAACATGAAAGAGAACCCAGCAAATTACCTTATGTTTTAATTGTAAAGGGCTTGACTGGGGTATGAGTGGCAGAGCGTGGAATGTGATGCTGCTTGTGACTTCCCCCAATGAAGACTTGAGTGGTCAGTCTCTCAGAGCCTAGATACACCTGACAGTCTTCTCAACTCAGCATTCTAGGAAGCCTTCTAAAAATTGATTGAGCTGGCCCTTAATTGATACTAATTGAATAGGTTAATTTTTTAGCTTCCCTAATTGCTCATATTATTCCTTTGACATTTGAGGCTTGCTTTCCTCCCCCCAAATTCTTTCCTTCACATCTCAGACATCTCAGCCCTCATGGGAATGGGGTGCTGTGTTGGAGATGTCTGGGAAAGTATCATTTACCTATAGTGCATACTTACTTTATGCTTAGTTAGAAGACATGTGTCGTCTCCTCCAACCTTGCCAACCCTACACAATAATTACAGTCATTCCCACTTTACAGAGACAGGGAGCAAGGCCCTGAATTGATAACTAACTGACCAAACTTTACAAGGTACTGCTGGGATTTAAACAGAGGTCTAACTTCAAAGCTGGTGCTTTTGCATTTTACCTGCCTTTAGGATAGTTGGCATTGAGCCTTTAGAGCAGGGAAAAAAGTTAACCTGGGCATATATAAGCATTCTTGAGATTTTACTTAATGCTAGTTGTTAGATTTGGCAGTATTACACTCTTAAGCAAAAATCTGGAGTGTTCAGTTTCCAAAATACTGAATTAAAAGAACGATTGCTAACCAATTGAAAATAATCTAACTCTGTGCCTTGTTTTCTTTATATAAAGCCCATCCATGGCACAGGTATAAACAACTTTATTTTCTTTAGTGCTTAACACTCTTGTAAAACCAGAGTTGGAGAAATAAATGGACTTTCAAATGGTAGGAGGCTTTTTTAGTAAAACACTAGCATAGTAGTGAGAGAACTTTGTCATAATTTCAGTTCTATCCAACTTATCAAATGCGAAGGAAGACAGTAGTGATAAGCCCCAGTTTTCTTGTTTAAAAATAAAAAGCATGCAATGGAAATTATACCACCCCTTCCTTGTCTGATGTGGGAATTAATAAGTATTATGTACAAAGCCCTTTGTGCACTCTGGAAGGAAGACTCTATGTAATTTTAGTATTATTCATTGTCCATAAAGTTCCTCAGGTTATTACCAGGGAAGAGATATTTTTTACCTTTTTTCCTACATTGCACAATATAAAAACCAAGGTATTTTTGTTGTTGTTTATGGTGGTAAAATCTCCTATAATTTTACCAGCAGAGGTTGCTCCTATCAAGGAGCCTAGGGCCCTGTTCTTTGACAACTCACCCAAGAATACGGGCTCATGAGACAGAAGGAGAGAGTGAACCTGGATTAAACAGTCCTGGCTCCTGTGAGGATGTTGTGTCTCCCCCGCCACCGCCCAAGTCATCTTTTATGTCTGTCAACCTGTTGAGTAGTAGAATCACATATTTGACCCTTCTCTATTCTCTTCTCTCATCCTGATCCTGCAGTTCATTGTCTTGGGATGACTCCACAGGGACCTGTCTGCTGTCCTACTTGGTTCTTCTATAACATATCTCTCATCCTTATCGTGCACCCATTTACACAGCACTGTTTCATCTAGGGCCTTGTAAGACTAAGCACAGTTCTGACCATTCCCTATGGGAAAATGGATATAAATAGTCCTTTGACTCACCAGTAGTGGTGACCAGTAAGCAGTGCTTTCATTCTTTAGCTTTAGGTTCATATAGTTGGTCCTTCTGAGTTGTAGCCTGGGGTTCCATGGTTGAGAAAATTTAGGCTTGGAATGTTGTCTTTTAGTTAAATCGTAACCTGAAAAATTAAGATATAAGTTAACTGCTCATCCAGCAACTCCGCTCACCTTCCTGTTTTTCAATTTTTGTATTCATTTATTTTGTAGCAATGTATTTAGCATACATCCTCATCTTTACAGTGGTAGTTAATTAATTTATTCCTTTCTTTGCTCTTTCTCACACAGGCTCCTGGTTAGCGTATTGTCAAATCCATTTCACTTAATAGTCTTCCTGAATTCTTATCTGAGTATTTTTACCTTTTGCTGCTTGGTATCATCTAACCACTGAAACGAGGCTGAAGTTCCATCAGTGCTTTTCTCTGGCTTAAAATGTGACAGAGCTTGCACCCAGCCATGTCCCTGATTCCTCTGAGAGGACTTGTTTTGGGTTTTCTCTTTCCCTTTATTTCTGAAAATCAGTTTTGTCTACCCATTCATTTCCAAGTTCTTCTTGGGTTGAGATAGTTTCTCTCATCTCTTCATTGCTAGACTAAAGCCACCAAAACACATACACTTCAGAACTGATCTGGGCTTGTGGCCAGCCTAACTACAGAGACTTGAGCTGACATAGAAGTCAGTTTGTTTATTTAGGCTGTGACTTTTATAGTATCTACCAGGCAAGTGCCTACCTGAATGTTTGATGTTTAAAAATAAAATTAAATTTCAAATGGGCCCTGGTTGTGCAAGAAGCATCTCCATTTCTATAAGCCCTTTACTCAGTAGCACATTTTATTTCCCTAGTTACCATGTTTGTGCCTCTTTCTCTCTTCCTTTGTTCCCTTCATTACACATACCTTACACTTCCACTCTGCTTCAGATATTTTGAACACTGGTTCCTGTTAAAATGTGGGGCTTTTTCTGTCATCTTTTCAAAAATCTTGTCCCTAACAGTCTTTATGTGTGATCTCAGTAAAGAAAGAACGTGCGTGCGCGCGCGCGCGTGTGTGTGTGTGTATAGGAGGCTTGCCATATTTCCTCCCTGCCCCACAGAAAATGTATTTTCTGGAAGCCCTTTTGACACTGAAGTGAATACCCACTGGCCTTCCTTTGCTGAATTCTCTTGAGAAGAGAGAGGGAGAAAGGCCTTTATGCTTGTTGTCATATCTTTTGTTTCTGCTGATTATACACAGAGTAAGTTGTAAATAGCTCTCTCACACACCATGATTCCTTTGAGGTATGTACAGGAGAGTAGATATGCACTCAGCTTCTGCTTACCCTGGGGATTCCAGAGGGTCCCTTTCAGGGCCTCTTATTTCCTGTTACAGCACCAGCAGAATGAAATTTAGATGAGTACTAGACAATTACCATCTCGTAATGAAACCTGTGGCAGAATGTTTAGAAACATTAGCTGATCAGTTTAGTATTTTCCTTTCTTTTTAACTTAAATGTTTTTGTTACTTTAAAAGCAGAATATGCATTGATTCAAAAAAAATTTTTAAAGTTCCCTTAGTCTTACTTCTTTTCCGAGATAAAACCACTGTGAATATTTTGCAAAAATCTTTGGAGAACTTAGTTTTGAAGTATGGCATTGAAACAGACACTGAACACTAGCATGAAGGAAAGTGGATAAAACTGGAATTCCCCAAATCAATTTAAATTTTTGTGCCAGTGAAAACAGTGGTTGGGTATACACCGTATTTTATTATTTTATTTAAAGCAGAATAATAATAAGAATTTAGACAATTTATTTCTGCTCTTTCTGTGTGTTTTTTTTTTTTTTTTTTTTTTTTTTTGCTTTATAGCTAACTGGTTAACAGCTAAGGCTTCTAAATCAAAAGGCCCAATTGTCTAGACGGGCTGAATTATAACTAATTAGGTTATCAAATTTTATATCCTCTCTATTTTCCTTGGTACATTTTGATGCATTGGGAACTACATATCACTTGCCTTTTCCTTTAAAATTTTTTCTCTGATAATTAATAACACTTATTATTGATGTGGGTGCAGGGGTATTGTTAGTGAACCCATCAGTGAAACTGCAGTTTTGTTTGAATCTCAGTTTTCTCATCTTTAAAATATGGGAGTCCATTTTTATGGGCACTTACTTGTGGGGTTTTTTCTGCTCTGAAATTCCTTTTTATGATTTGGATTATTGAAACACTCTAGTAGCCAGACACATTTTTCTTCAACTTATTCACAGAAATTTTGTTTTCTCTCAGGAACTGTTTATTTCTAGTGTCTGAGGTTATAATTGAGTGTAATTGTACTTGTTTAACTGTCTCCTTTCCTACTGAGAATATTTATAAAACACATTCTGTGAGTGGGAAAAGGAATTAGAAGCTTAGTATTTGTGACTTGGTCAAGTAATATTAAGGTAAGTGGGAATTTGTTTTGTATACATGAAATAAAGTATTATTGACACTTAATTTGCAGTATATACATTGTGGCTCATGGGTTTGGCTTTAATTGGTTAAGTAGTTACAGTTATTGAGGTTTTATAGGAAGCATTTTGGGGGGTTTCATTTTGATATGGAATATTTTAAGGTGAATTTTTCCCAATTTTTCTATCTCACTCTAGGGAGAATTACTGTTGCATGACTCATTAGTGCCCTTCCATATGTCAGCTGAGGGGTGGAATCAGCACTATTCTGTGTGACACAACACAAATGCTCGGTGTCTCTACTCTTCTCCATGCCCCATTTCTTTGTCATTCTTCAAGTTAGAGGATAAATTCCCTTTTACATTGCTTATGTTGCCCTAGGCCACATAGCAAGTAGTAGGTCTTGGTTGCTGGGAACACCTTCTTCATTTCCTTCATCTTCTTTGTAATTTCTTTCATGTGAAACAGCAAAAAATGCCCCATAGATTGGATGCCACTAAATGCAACTATTACATGTTTTTCATTAACTTCTTTGAAATACATTCTCAGTGTTTATTCCTCATTTTTTAAGTTTGGGCTATGCAACATTTTAGCATGTGACTCTGACCTATTTATCTCCTTTAAGCTTCAGTTTTTTTGTTTTTTTTTTTTCATTTGTCAAATGCAGATGCTCACATCCCATAAGATTGTTGAAAGGGAATAAAACGAGGTTATTTCTGTATGTAAGGAACCCATATGGTGACTGGCTCATTCCAAGTGCTCAGTAAATGTGACCTTCCTTTCCTTTCCCTCTTGGGCTTCACTGGTGAAATTCCTGGGTAAAGAAAAGAGTGGTTAATTTCAAAGACAGGTGATACTCTGTCCATTTTGTGTTATGGACAATAGACAGGAAGAAAGAATTAGAGACTAAAAAGAATAGGAGAGCTGAATCTAAAATATTTGAAGAGCTGACTGAATGCTTGTTTTAAAATCAGTGATATTCATTAATGACCTTGCAAAATGAAGCTTATTGACATTGTTTAAATTTGGAGAAGTGAACTGATTTGTGGGTCAAAAAGAAGAGGGAAATACCTTCTAAGGCAGCATGCTTGGCTGAAAAGTGATCTCTAAACAAAGAAAATTGATTGGCACAGGCCATCCTAATTGGAGTTTTAAAAAAATGAAACAAAATAAAACACCAAAGGAAGGCTTTGATAGGGCAAGGACACAGGTGAGGTGAATCTGATTGATGGATTGAGATTCTGATACATATAGATAGATGTATGATTAATGAAGATAGTATATGTTTGAAATTGTTGAGTATTAGAGAATTTTTTGAAAAAGGCAGGAAACAGGTTTAGATCAAATCTAAATTTTTCGTTCCTTATCTTAAAAAGTCTAAGACAAAGTAAGCACATGATAGTAGGCAGTATTTCAGGATGAGAATGACTATTGATAATACATAACTTAATTTTTTAAAACTTTACTTTTATTGTTGACACTATTACAGATTACTCCGTGTTGCTCCCCTTTTTCTCCTTTACCCAGCCCCTGCCCACTCCCTTAACTCTGGCCATCACCACACTGTTGTCTCTGTCTGTGGTTTATGTATATATGTTCTTTGGCTAACCCCTTCACCTTCTTTCAAAAGTAAGTTATTCCGTGGAGAGACTGGATGAAATAAATAACTTACTTTTGAAAGGGAATTTTAGTGACTTTCAATGTAGAATTCTAGAAACAGAAACATTCACTAAATTAAAGTTGTATCTGTTACTATTTTTATTATTAGAACAGATACAAAATAAAACCCTTAAATAAAATTTAATGATAGTAAATAAATAAGAAATATTAGTGAATAACTCTGCCTGTGCTATCCTCTACCTGGAACAGGAAAAATAAATTTGAATAAGTATTTTAAAAGTGCAGAGGAACTTTAGTCATTATAGAATGCAATTTTCTTAATCCTCACATAAGAAAATTAAAAGAGGAAAAAATATCAAGCAGCCATTCTGCTTCTTTTTCTCTTCCCCTGTTTTCTTCCTCCATGCCTTTTTACCTTCCTTCTCTCTTCTGAACAGATACTTAAGTGCCTGCTTTGTGCTGTAGATACAAGGGGGAATAACATTTATATGGATCTTTTTTCCTTGGAATTTACCTTCTTGATAGTTAATAAACTTGGATGTGTGCTCTTTACAATACGTTTGACCTACTAAGTGTCAAAAACCTGTGAAGCCATGATGGCCTGTTTCAGAACTTCAGTTGGGGTGCCCCTGCTTCTGCCTGGGTCAAGTGTGTTTGTGTGTAGTTCTCAGCCTTCACACCCAGCATCTATCTAACTCAGCCGTATTCCCCCAGGTTCCAGTGGCATGTGCTGGCAGAGTGCTGGGTGCAGACTTCTGCCCAAACCTGGAGGAGCCAGACCAGAGGCTGGAAGTCCAGGTTGGAGTCTTACTGTTTTATCAGTTGGGGGTGGTGTGACAGAAACAGTGGTCCCTGAAGGCCATACAGATGTATCAATGACATTGGGAGACAGATAGCCATTGAGACACATGTGAAAGAGGGACCAGTGTAGCATATGTGCAGCAAAAACTTCTTTTCAGGATAAGTTTTGTGTAACTAGAGATCATTCATTTATTTATCCAAGAGATAGTATATACTGCAATGGGTAAGACCATGGTATCTGAAGGCTGGCTGCCCAGGTGACACAAGCTGCTGTGAGCCCTTTGGCAAGTCACTCAACCTAACTGAGCTTTAGCTTTCGCATATATGAAATGAAGATCTACCGCTCAAGGTGATTATGAGGATTAAATGTTCTAATATGTACCTAGCAGTTAGCATAGGGCCTGACACACAACAGGCACTCCAGGAATATTAGCTCTTATTTTTTAAATCATCATCAAAATGTGCTAAGCACTGTTTGAGGCACTGGGGATACATGAGGAACAAGTCATACTTCCTGCATTATGGTTTCCCAGCTCAGGAGAATGGAAGCCATTCAACTGGGCATTGCATTAGAAAAATAAGACTCATTAAGTATCTTCCTTCTTCATAAATTGGGAGATATGTCCCCTGGTGAAATATTAAGTTTATTGGCAAAGTACATTTTTGTGAATGTATTGACTTGGAATTAAGTTCTTTTTGTGTGGTCTTGAGGCAATCAAAGAAGTTTGGTATATCGTGAATTAAAAATATAACATCTTACCCAAACTATTGTGTCCACCTCCATGTACCTTCAGTTATTTAAGGATTGTGCCAGTGGTGCAAAGATACAAGCTGAAGTTTCAACACAGTATGAGCAGACTCACAGTATTTTTTAAAGCTTCCATTTAACATCATTTTCTAAAATTTTTAGACTTGAGGTATGAGCACAGTGAGTTCAATTTTAAAACATTTTACTGGTTTAGACACCCCACATGAGAAAAAAATAGTTTTAAAATTATTTCTTCATAGTGGGAGTGAAGGTAGAAGTGGTGGTAAGAGGAGGTTTCAGTTTTTATGGTACTGAAGGGTACACCATCTCTTGCACACCTGCTCTTGGACTAGGGAAGACCCCCTGAGCTCTTCAGTGCCACAAGCTGGTACTGTCTGGGTGGTGTATGGCTACAATGCAACAGATAAGCAGGTGTGACGCATATGAGACATGACTGTGTATTTCCCAGTTTCAGAAAGTTAACAGCTTGTTTGTGACACATAAATGCAGAGTGATGGAAGACTGTTGTGGGGAATAGTCTGACCCTTGACCTCTCTGCATAGGACAATTGATGGTCTTCAAACATATCACCTGGAATGGTCTGTCATGGGTGGCTGTTGGAAAATTTGTTTTTGAACCTTGAGTTATGGTGCAAAGAGCAATGGGTTTTGCAGATGTGAGTGTGTGAAATAAAATCGAAAGAGACCAATGGAGCACATTATTATAACATACCAAGGGAGAAAATGTGTATTTAGAAGTTTAAGTGAAACTCCGGAGTCATAGGTAATTAAACAGATTGTGGAATTGACAATTCAGCATGGACTTTGCAAAGAAGAGCAAGCTCCTGGGCATACAAATGAAAGTGCTCATTTTATTGGATTCCTCCTCTTGCAACACCATTTTGGCAGACTGAGTGGAAAGGTTGCATTCGTCAAAAGGTAGTCAACTATGGTGAATTGGTGAATTAGCTGGGACCCACTTGAACCGTTTCCTTCTTTTTTTCCTCTTCCTTGCTAATATGGCTTCCATACATTTTAATAATATCTAGTACATATCCATATTAAATCAGTCATAATAAACTTGACACTTAATATGTTCTTCATAATCTAACAATTCCAGGGGTAGTTTTTAGCTTAGAATCCTTTTATTCTTGCCATGGAATGTAGTCTGGTATTTGGTTCCCTCCCCCCCCCCCCGCCCCCGCCTGCCCTATACAGAATGTGCCATTTCTTATTTTTAAGTCCAAATCTACACTCCAGGGAACTCACTATAGGACTTGCCAGGGTCATCAGAGTCATTTATTTTTCCTGCTTGAATCTCAGGCTTTCCCCCAGGGCCAGGCATTATAACCGCTAGTAGAGGATTTGCTGTTTGGCCTCTTGATTCTGAGAATAAATCCCCTGGGCACCTTGATTTAGGAGCAACAGTTTGTTTATACTTTTTCCTAGGAAGGATTTTCATTTAGACACAGTACCCATATCTGATCTACTTTTCTATTCATGAGTTTTCATGACTGGTGAAGTCACTTCCTGTTCTTACCTGCTTCCTTTTAACCCTTTGCTTTTATCCCTAAATTTTCAGTTGGTTTGGCAACATTATTGTTTAATAATCCCAAGACTCCTGACACTCTTTCATGAATATACCTTTGGTTTTTAATGATTATGATCCTTGAGTCTGTGTCTGACAGGACTTTTGCAAGGGCATCTGCACTTTTTTTGTGTTAATGTACTTGATTTAGAACAGAAGCTGGAAATTAAGACTTTGATTCACTAACTTTGTTTTCCTCAGCGGCTTTTGAAGTAGATATGAAACTACTTTCTTCAATTGGGGAGGTTAAGTTAACTGATGTATAGTAGCTACAAATTGTGTTATGTAATTATTTTATAAGAAATGGTTATTCTGGTTTATACTCCCTTAATTGTTATTAAATATTTTATTTTTAATCAGAGAAAAGTTACTTTTTGGTCTTAACTGAGCCTCATCATGTATTAAGTTGTTACAGTAGGCCCAGCTCATTTCCTTTTTTGGTTGGGAATTCAAGATGTGGGGTTTGACCTGATATTTTTCACCACTAATATGGTTAGAAAATTAGAGTAAATAGTGAACCAATATTTCAGTACCAGATTAGACCCAATTTACTGTGATGTTTCATAAACCACAGACTCCTTTCTTCTGTGAATGCATGAAGGATCACTTTTTTTTTCCAGACATACCGGGATGCAAGTGTAAATTTCCATAAAATTTAAATGAGGTGCTTCCTGTAATTAATGAACAATTGTGGCTGCTCTCTAGTCTGCATTGTAATTAACCGTGATCAGGCTTGTTTAGTGATGACACTGTTCCTGTAATAATTTGACAAGCTACTGTGAATTTGCCAGGTTATTAAACAACCTGCAGCATTCACTTACGGAATCACAGGGACAAGCTTGGCGGCTGCTGCTAGTTAAATGCAGCATAAGGGTGAACCAAGAGCTTCCATTGAAGTCTGTAGATCACATGAACAGATTTAAATTCCTATGATTTTTGGACAAGTTAATTAATTTTGTGTGGGGTGTCTCAAAAAGTTTTTATTACATGATAAACTGACTGAGGCAAACCTGGTCATTTTTATTAATTCACAATGAAGTTAGAAAATTTTTTATATTGTTATCACCGGTGTGGACTAAACAGAATCTGAGATTTTCTCTTCCCACTCTCTTAAGTAGGTATAATTATTTTCTAAGAAACCCGACAATTTCCTCCCCAAATTCATTCCCAACCTCCCTCAAATATAAGTTCACTTTTTTTAGTGTGTGGCAGAGATAATAGATGACCTTATGACAAACAAAGTCGTATCACAGGTAGAGTGAGTGATGCAAATGGACTGGTAGACTTATGTCCATGGTCACTACTGCACCCGCCTTCCCCAGCCCCCTTCAGGTTAAGAACTGTTCAAAACGTTACTGTCTAGTTACTGTGGTGTCTTTCATTCAGATTCTGTTTATTGACTAAACCACAAGGATTCCTGCCCAAAGTACCAGGCGGTCTATGCTTGACTGATTTTGATTTTCTAACATCAGCCCTAGGGTTTATTTGAAAAATGTACGTACACTGCAGCTTTAACAAGTCAAGCGAGTGCATGTTTTTGACCATGGAGTAGAGTATATCTGAAGATCGTTAAATTTAGTGGGGATAAGGAGGGGTGCAGAATAAGTGTAGTAGTCATTGTACCCCATTGCAGTGTGTGTATGTTTGTGTGTGTGACACATGGTTTTTGTCTTTTCATCTTCTCTAAGAGCCAGAAAGTTTCCTGCCGTTCTCTTTCCAGCTATTGACAAATGATTGCCAGATGTGCGATCTTTGCAGTGCTCTTTCCCTCAGCAAACCTGCAGCGATGGGATATTTGATTCTCCCTTGCCCATTTCATCTCCTTTCCACATCTGCCAGGGACACACAAGCAATACATCCCTACATGAGAGCTTAAAGTTTTTTCAGCTCCTTTCCCCCTTCGATAAAGTGTTTGGAGACAGCAGAATGAGGTACATGTGAGTCTCTCCCAACTTCACTATGAAATTAGCTGTTTATCTCACTTACCTACCTCTCAGTAATTGAATATTTCATTTTAGTTTTGGTGTATGGAAATGTGAGGCAGCTCTGGGAGCACTGAGGGTTTCCTGTTGTCTGCTTGCTGCGCATGCGCCATCAACACAGCTTCTCTCTGATCCCTCAATGCTGATAAAAACTACGCTGTTTGTTTCATAGGACTTCTTAGGAAAGTAATTTTAATAAACAACTGTCAAAATATTAAGTGTAGCATGTCTGGTAAAATTCAGTAGTCATTTAAGATTAAAACAGCCATCTGTGAGGGGGAAAATTCAACTTGTTTGGCTTGATTATCTTACCTTGTGTTTGTATCCATTGTCAAAGTTGAAATGGATAAAATCCTAGTTTTAATCCCAAATAGCTTATAAAACAGAAAGTACGCTGAGTTTTGGAGGCATCTGAAATTAGCCTGTGTAGGCCACACACATAATCACTACCATGCACAGAAGCCTTTTGTATCTGCTTGGAATCTCTATTGATACTGATTTTTTTCCTCATCTCAGTTTAAAAATATTTTCCAAAATGTTCTTATAGCTCATGTTCATGCTATAGGGTGGGCTGACACAGGTGGCCTTTCAGTTTTCCTATTACACTTTTTGGCAAAGGAAAAGGCCCCTTATTCCCTGAATAAGATCAGCATTTTTATTTTTTTAACTTTTAAAAAATAATCCATAAAATGTCTGCCACATGTTCACTAGTTGATGGAAATGTTTTCCAAATTAGAGCTATAGTATTGGATTCTTACTTGGAACTGTAAAAGTTCTAGTGTGTTTATTTCTGATACCCTCTTAGCTACCTATGATTATGCAAATTTATTTTTTATATTTTGGTCAAATTCAAAATGACCACTATAAGGTACTACTTTTGAATTTCTACACTCAGGAAAGAAATTTTTATTAAGGAAAAAATAAATGGCTTTGTCTATTTTAGAATAAAAGAAGGAGGAGTGTGAAGTCTGATTTTCAGTATGTTCTTAAAATAATTAACAAACAACAGCAAACAAAACCTAATAGGAACAAAAACAAAAAGCCAACAGCTCCTGAAAAGACTAAATCCTACTAAGCCTAAGAAAAAGAGGTAATTGAGACTCATCAAGATGAATACATGAAATGTGTGCAACTTCTTGTATACCAATTATACCTCAGGAAAGCGTGAAAAGGAAAACAGGGTAAAACTGTTATACAACATTTTGGCAACTTGTGATAAACAGCTTGCTATTGGAAGTGTCTGTTGAATACTAGAGGAAAATTGTAGTTGAATATATAGACAGTGATAAACTGTTCAAACTATTCACCATCAAAAACACAATGATCAAGATTAATGTGGTAAGTTTTTAAAAAAAAAAAAAACAACACCCCCAAAACAAAATTAACCATTTTCAAAAAGGACCCCTATGGAGAGGTTTATATTTTTATTGTCCTTTAATATTCCCCAAGGACAGATGCCTTGCAAAGCACCTTACTGGGTGTCAGTGGCTGGGAAGGTGGATGTGAAGAATTCTTTCATAGAACAACAAGGTTAGGAACTCCTGTGGCAGGAGCCAAGTTCCTCTGAGTTTAGATCACTTCACATAATTTGCCCTCGTTAATGCATTTGCTGGTTTCCCATGCCATCCTCTTTTTCCTCAACATGGTTACTGTGGGAGGCAGAGAGGTGCTAAGCAATGGAGGTGTCATCCGGCCCGTGTACCTAGGGAACGTCCTTCAGAGGACGACTTGTCACCAGCCGTCAAAGAAGAGAGTGGCTTTGTGGTCTCTGAACATCTGGCAGTGCTGCACAGGAAGCTGAGGGGGTGTCATTAATTGTGATGAAATAATTTAAACCATCAGGAATAAATGAGGCTGTTAAGCTAAGTTCAGATTCCATTTGCCATGCACATGTGTCTAGCAGCCTGTGTGCAGTTAAAAAAAAAATTGAATTATATTAGCTCATGAGTAGAAGTGAAACAGATACTGTAAATGAAACAAGTTGCTGTGTAGTGATGACATCGTGTTGAACCACTTCACAGAGTTACAGTTTGTAGGATCAATATATTGAAAGTGGTACATTATTTAATTAATTTTTATATAAAAGAATTCTTGTGGTATTGAGGGATTCTAGTAAGGATCAAGTGGTTTATTGGAGCACAAAGAGGATGGGTAGGTGGATTGGTAGAAAGAAGCCATCAGCTTAAGGCAGGGTGGGTAGGATTCTTAGCCTACCGAGCCAGGCTTCCTTGATGGACAGCTTACCTTTCTATGGAATCTGGCTTTGAGTACAATATTTGGTGGCATTGCTCTGTATACATACTCCAGGCTAGAGGACGATGTCTGACAACCAACTCTGGATGTCCTTTTGGGAGCATCTGACACTTTGCACACATCTATGTAGTTTTCTTGTGAATAAAAACAAATATTTCTGGTGATAGATTACTACTCATGCAAATGAACATATTTTTAAGGCTTTGCACTATCAGTGAAGACTGATTTCAGATGTAATTTTCAGGCGCTGTGGAACAGGGCAGCCCTAATTTCTTTACAAAGGAAAGACTGTCAGGTTTGGAATGTAGGGACATCTCTGAGGTTTTGAGCACTAAACTGAGCATGGTGTGTAGGTTCCAAAGTACATTTCTAAAATAAGTCATTCCTTTTACACATAAGCAGAGTTTTCAAACTTGAACTTTTATTTAAAAATAAACATGGGAATTTGAAAAATAAAATGAGACTGTTTAGGTACGGAAAGCATTTTTTAAAAACCACAAGAGAGGTAATCCCTCTGTCAGAGAGAAGCAATGGTCCAGAGCTCTGGCAAACCTTGGACAAGAGCCATTTTACTGAAAACCTAGTCTTACTTTCCTTGGTCAGTCCTTTCTCTACCTCCTGGCCTTTCTCTTTTTTCTTCTGTTTCTTCTTTTTCCCTTCTCCTTTTGCTTTGCCTTCTCTATTTTCTCTTTTCCTTTCTTTATTCTTCCTTGTTTATTTTTATCCTTTTGCAAGGTCTGTCCTGAAAAAGTCCAGCCATTGTTAATATAATGAGAACAGTTTGTGTGACATCGATGTATATTGGCAGCCAAGGAGAGTGGACTGGAATGTGCATGTGTGAACAATGACAGCTTCACTGTACTAGTCAGTGGGGGAGGTAGACTCTGTTTGAAGGAGCATGTGTACTGTGTGGCTGTCACATTCAAAACGACTGAGCGTGTAGAGCAACCAATCTGCATCAGTTATTGCATTAGGCTTGAACATTCCTCTGCAGAAGCATTCAGATGATTCAGAAGGCTTTCGGGGATGATTCGATGAGTATAGCACAAATAAAGGTGTGGTACAAATGCTTCAAAGATGGTCAAGAATCTGTTGGAAGTGATCCACATTCTGGAAGGCCTGCAACAAGCAGAACACCTGAGGATGTTGAATGTGTATGGGCTGCAGTCAACAAAGATTGGTGTCTGACAGTGCGAGAGTAGAAGCTGATCTGGGGATTCCAAAAACAACTATGTCTGAAATTGTGATGCAGGATCTTGGCATGAAACGTGGCAAAATTTATTCCGCAGCTTCTGCTACCAGAGCAGAAGGAACATCGTGCTGCGGTTGCTAATCACTTGATTCAAACCACTACCAATGAACCAGATTTCCTCAAGGTCATAACTGGAGATGAATCATGAGTCTACGGCTATGATCTGCAAATAAAGGCCCAGTTGTCCCAGTGGAAGTTGCCTGGGTCTCCTTGCCTGAAGGAGTCATGGCAAAGTCGCAGCAAGATCAAGACCGTGTTAACTGTGTTTGTTTTATGTTTTTCACTTTGATTGGGAGGGTTTTGTTCATCACGAGTATGCCCCTCCAGGCCAAACAATTAATAAGGAGTAACTACCTCCATGTTCTTCATTGGTTGAAATATGCAATATGACAAAAATGGCTGCAGCTGTGGGCAATTGGTGATTGACAGCTTTATCATAACAACACACCCACTCATGGATCACGTCTTGTGCAGAGTTTTTTGGTGAAACATCAAATCACCCAGGTGACTGAGCCCCTTTACAGCCCAGATTTGATGCCCTGTGACTTCTGGATTTCCCCCCAAAAAAACTTTCGAAAGGGAAGAGAT
This sequence comes from Glossophaga mutica, assembly GCA_039655065.1. NCBI lineage: Eukaryota > Metazoa > Chordata > Mammalia > Chiroptera > Phyllostomidae > Glossophaga > Glossophaga mutica. The sequence goes on along the minus strand of CM077305.1, from coordinate 137,836,986 downwards.
TTCAGACACTTGATGAGATTCAGGAAAATACGATGGGGCAGCGGATGGAGATTCCAACAAAGGATTTTGCAGAGTATTTTGAACAATGAAAGAGACACTGGGAGAATTGTGTGAGGTCCCAGGGTGCCTACTTTGAAGGGGACTGAGGTGTCATTATCCTGTGTACAATGTTTCTTGTATCTTCTTGAATATAGGGTCTCTTCTGTAGTACCTGGCTGGATACTTTCTGGACATACCTCTTGTGTTCGATTTTACAGTCTATTTTCATTCTCCATCTTCCATAGACATGAACTGCAATTCTATTTTTATTTATAGTCTTTGTTTTCCTGATACTAGTTAAAAGATTAATATTGAAAGTTACTTAAATTGTAAACTTAAAAAACTTATGTTGCATTTTTACATAAACTTCTGTGACAGTTGGTGGATTTTTCTAAGTAATCTGAATGAACCTTGATTAGTTTTTTAAAAAAGGAATTCAGAATGCTCACTAAATTATCCTTTTCTCTGGACTCTTAAATAGAATTGTTATTGATGAAAGCCAAATATTTGTGGCTCCAAGTCACTACCCTCTTTTTTACTCTGTTATAGACTGGCATGAAATCTAATAGAGTAACCAATAGTTAGGATATTACTTCTGTGTGTTTTGATCTTTAGATTTTATTTTAATTAATGAAATAGAAGTAGGAAGACTTGATTTTTTCATGTCTTATCTTTTTGGCATTGTTGGAGGGATCGAAGGATATAATCTGTGAGTATAAGGCACTGTGCCTAGCATACAGCTAATAGTGAATGCATTATTGTTACTATATATATTTTGCAGCTTTTGTTAGTTAAGCAGATAAAAGTTAGGAAGACATTTTTTTTCCTGAAAATTTCATAAATCTTGACTATATAAATATTATTTGCCTTTAAATAGTCTTATAATTTCCTCCCCCAAGGATAAGGAGTCCAAGGTGAACATAGAAAATTTTGGACAAGATACCTTTGTGTTTTTTCCTTTACTTGGAAGAAATCACTGCATTTTGTAGGGCATTCATTTGTTTCTCAAAACAAGACAATGATAGTACACTAAATAGTTGCTTGAAGTTTTCTTTTGCAAGTATATGAACAAATGCTTACAGATAAAAAGTAGTTCAATGAATTTAAGATTTTTTTTGGTGGAGTGAGGACTGTACGCCCTTTTACAGGACTTTTTTTCAGGACCTTTTGTATTCTTATGATGTTGTTCCCATTACCTTCTGTGCTTAAGTAGCATTCAATTACTAGATTTTGTACCCTGAATTCTACATTTCAGGTACATTATGGATTAAATAAACCTTGGTTGAGTGACTCGAGAATTTAACTACATTCTGCATTCTCTCCCAGTACCACTTTGTACAAGAGAATACTACTTATATTTCAGATTGCCAGTTTAACCTAAGCTGTTCATGTTGGGAACTATCAGTATTAATATAAGAAATGTTGAGTAAGATGCTTATTTCTACTTTATCTAAGTTCCTAAGTCATAGGAACTTAGATAAAGTTTCTATGAAGCTTCAGAAGGTAGGAAAGAAAAGGTAGGACAACAAGAAGTATTTTAATTCTTGGCTTGAATAGAATTATGTGTTTGTGTGCATGTGTGTGGATTTTGTATATATGCATACAATGTATATCTTATTATGTCTAAATCCATATTTTTATGTTAACAAGAATAGTGGTGTTCTATTTGAAAATTTTATTGGAGTTAGTCTTAATGAGTAATTTATATTGAGAACACATAGTCCACCTACCTCTACCCAAAAAAGGAGGAAAAAAATGTTCTGTTAGTTAATGGAATCTCAATTTGTGAGATTTCATTAGACTTTTCTTTAGACTCAGTATTGTTTTGTATTGATGTGGCAAAGCTCTTATGATATTGCTTACTAGTTTTTATTCCTTTAGAGTTTATAAGTATATATCAATATTCTAAATTTCTTGTCACAAGAAATTATTTAATTCAGTGTGTCCTTTTTTATATGATTGTAGTGGACACAAATAAAAGAATGCAAAGAGGCTACATTTTTAGGTACCACAGTAGTGGTCTTAACAGGTTCCCTCATGAAAACAGCAGATCTTTCTGCCTAATGCAGGAAATGTACTAACTTCATGCTAAGAAATGAAATGTTTGGGTCTGGCTTTTTTTTTCTTTTATCTTCGAGTGTTAGTGTAGAATTTAGGTGTTGGACAAAAAGCTAATTCTTCAACATTAAGAAGTGCAAGTAGTTCCATCTACATAATCCAGTTTCAAAAGAAAATTGCCATTACTGACATCTGAAGAATGAAATTACCGAAGAATATAAAAGTGTTCCTCTTTAATGTTCAGTATGTGCCAGTGGAGTCTGATGGACCCAAAAGCAGACCAAGCCTCTTGAAATCATTGTTAATGTATAAACCATCTTTAAGTGCCTTTTTGGGTATGGTACTGTGTTTGCATCCTATAAAAAGTGAGCTGAGTAGACAGGGTCTCTGCCCTCTAGAAGTTTATAATCAAAAACAGATAATGTAGCTGACATCTGTTATCGTATTTAGGTCCTCCAAATAAACATTGATCAAGTACAAAAATAAAAGTTTTATATCAAAGACAAATGAAAACCTTTTTGTTTGCCTGATTAAATAAGTAAACAGACATCCTCATCCCCACACTGAAGCTATCCATAGAAGTTGTAAAATAACTAAACTGGAATAATCTTGCTACAAGGACATTCCTTTATGTGGTTATTTTTTAAGGGTTTTCAAAGAGTACTTGCATTATTGTGATGTCACTGATAATTTATTGTGTGTCTGTATTTAGCAGAGATGTTGTTTTTGTTTTTCTGGTTGAGGAATTGGGATAAATTGAATTTTCCTCCCTCTGTGGAGTTTTTCCATCTAAAACTCTTGAGCGGTGGTTCCTGCTATTGTAAACCAGCATTGTGGAGTGTTCTTTAAAAAAAAAAACAAACCCTTATGTTCATAGAAATAATATTTTAGAATTTGGAGGCCCCAACCTGCCCTTTATCACTAGAAATTGCATTAAAACAAATATAGAAACTTAATATTGGTGCTGTAATGAGATGAACTTACATATCCAAAAGGCTTTGAGGGGAATACTGGTAAGAAGAAGTAAGGTCACAACTTTGGAATGGACAGATCTGGTTGTAAGTTTGAGTACAGCTCTACTAAAATTCAACATAAAAATGTTGGCAGGGGAGGTAGGTACTGAATTTGATAAAATATTTTCTTTCTGCCTGCTTCAACTTTAATGTAAGGTACATTAACAGTCAACTTTTAACAGTCACTTTATTTTTGAGGCATAGGGGAACTAAAATAGCAACATTGGGAAGTTTAAACATGAACCTGTCTCAAAGTTCAAGACATTAAAAAAAATAGCTATCCCCACCCCAGTGTAGGTGTCTGTCTGTGTAAATTAAAGCATGTGGATGCATAAATTAATTAGAAGAACGGTCACTGATATGAATCAGACTTATTTGGTACACTGATGAAATGAGCATTGTTTATAAGATTATCTTGTTATTTAATCTCGTCTATATAAACCTGGCTGGTTAGTATTATGAAGTAATAATACAATTAATGTGATGATGGTATACTTTTCCTTGGTACAGGCCTGATCCTGCAGGCCTTTCTTACTGGGATTTGTGTATATAGAGGACCACAAGAACTGGAAATTTTAATTAGCAAGAATGTAAGAATGGTCCTCTTCTTCCCCTCCAATTGTGTCAGTTGTGTGGTAGGTTTTTTTCTTTGACTCAGAATGTTTTCTGGGATAGTGTATTCTTTTTGAACCACTCATTTGCTGACCCCAGAAGAAAGAACTGCCCTTCAGATAATATTTTCTCAAAACTGCAAAGTTCATTGTGAGAGCTACCTGCTGTTTTCAGCTCTACTCCATTGTGCAAGTGGGTCTCAAATAAAGAGAAAATTTTACTTATAAATGAAGCCATTAGGAATTTCTTGAATAAACACAGTCTTTTTCTTTGATGTGCAAAAGAATTTTGTTTATAACTGTTAGTCATGTAAGTCTGTGTCTAACACATGCAAGGAACATTCGTTATCTTTTGTATGAAATAGCACTGCTGTCAGAGAGCAGTATGAAGAAACACTTTAAAGAATGAAACAATTCTAGAGCAATGGAAATTTGTTAGTGTCATTATTTAATACTTGATTCAGTACTTTCACTTGGTATTTTTTGCTCTTATTTACTTATTTACTCTCCCTACTTTCTTATCCCCATCTTTCTGACTCCATAAAGTTGTTTTCTTTTTCTTCTCTCTTTTTTTTAGATTTTATTTACTTATTCCTAGAGAGAGGGAAGGGAAGGAGAGAAACATGGATGTGCAAAAGAGACATTGATTGGTTCCTTCTCGCACACCCCCATCCAGGGACCTGGCCCACAACCCAGGCATGTGCCCTGACCAGGAATCAAACCAGTGACCTTTCAGTTTGAGGGATGACACCCAGCCCACTGAGCCACACCAGTCAGAGTAAAGTTGATTTCTCTGTGTCCAAAAAGGAAAACTTTGCTTTTGCGAAATAAAATTAAAGGTATGCATGTTATTGATCTTCGTCTCAGATTGCTTAACTACTTCATGACATTCTTTTAATCTATAATGGAATTTAACGTATTCAGTAATTTAACTAAGGAATTGCAGAAAAAGATGTCATAGGAAATTCCCTCTTGATTTACTTTTATGAATGGTGTCTGATGACTGGTATTTGTTGGTCCTACTTAATCTCATCTAGAGAATGGATTTAGGACACTGCCCTTTTAGGATTATACACAGAGCATTTATGAATGTGTATAGTCAAATCTTAATTGCGATTTCATTTTGCCCTGAATGATTAGATTTTTTTTTATTACTGGTCTGCATCAATGTTAAACATTTCCAAATTGACAAGTCAGATATTTGTATATAATATTTTAAAGATTTTTGTTTCATAGGTGCACCTCAGATCCCTATTTTAACAATGGTTACCAGTGGTGCCATAGCAACATACCTGGCTGTTAGTAAAATATGTATTATTTCTGTGGTTTTGTGAATCAGTAACCAGTAAAAGATTTCAGACCAATCACCTATGAATGATTTGTTCAGTTTGCTTAATGAGAAAAACTGTGGTGTAAAACAACCTCACAATATGTATGAGGGTACATTTTCACTGTTAAGCTTGGCTCTCTTCTGAATTATGCAACTTGAATTTTCAATCATTGTTGAACTATGCAGATAAATCTGTTTGTGTCTATTTTCTGGAAGCTGTTCAGGACAGTGCTTGTAAAATCAGTATTTATTTATTTTATTTTATTTTATTTTATTTTATTATTTTTTTTATTTTTAGAGGGGAAGGGAAGGAGAGAGGGAGAGAAACATCAATGTGCGGTTGCCTCTTGTATGTCCCCTGCCGGGAACTGGCCTGGCAACCCAGGCATGTGCCCTGACTGGGAATCGAACCGCGATCCTTTGGTTCGCAGGCCCGCGCTCAATCCACTGAGCTACACCAGCCAGGTGTAAAATCAGTATTTAAATCAGGGGATCCGTTGACTGGAGCCAGACATATGGAGGGACAGGACTCCTTCTGGGTTAAAGAGGTGACTAACTGTGGTCTGACTGCTCTTCTCTACTTGCTTAACAGAGCCTATTCTAAGATTCGATAGGAAGCAGGTTTCAAAGAGCTGAGAAGACAACATGTCCTGTTTCTACCTGGGATTGGTGCATATGACCAGAGCTTCTGAGAAGCTCTGGGGTATGGTCTGATTCTCTGTCACATAGAGGTTTTATGTAAAGGACTACAAGTTGTACTCTTGCGAATTTGTCTGAGTATGGCTTCCCTGTGAACTCCCCATTCTTTTGGATGGGAAGATCTGGCCTCCCTGCACTTTTCCTAGTTTCCTTATTGTTTATCTTTCCCTTTTGATTGTGAATTATGTCACTATCTGATCTCTTCCTTCATTGTGATGTGTCAGATATTATCATTTTATTTTAATATGTCAGGATCTTTGGAGGAGCTGACTTAACGTAGGTCCTCTTGAAAACAGATCCTGAGACAGTGACTTGAATGAAAGTACATTGTTTGGATGGATCCCAGAGTAGGAATTAAGGACCAGGGGAAGCCAATACAAAGATTAATTACAGAGCGGTCAGTACTACTATTAATGGGTGCTCATTCTCATTGGGACCTTGTAGGACTCCTCATGAATATGTCTCCCCAAATATAAAAGGGGGATATATTTACCCATTGATTCTCATTCTCATTTGACCATTTGAGCATTAATTTCCCACACTTTTGACTTGTGTGTGTATATATCTTTCAATTTTTCAAGAAGCATGAGACACAGGGCAAACTCAAGAGTAAAATGCTAATTAGCTGCAAAGGGGGACATTGGTTGATGTGGCTTGAACAGGAGGTGAGACAGAGAACTTTTACTAGTGCAGACAGCATAGCCCATTCTAGGAACGGATGCACATTGTTTTCAGTATGGGTCTAAAAGCCCCAGAGGCTCTGACGTTTTTGCTATTCTGAATCCCTCATTTGTTACTGCATGCTTCTTAGGTAATTTAAATGTGCCTTTATACCTGCTTTGTTATATGTAAGGACTGTTGGTATTTTCCTCAATAATTTTAGCATATTAGTAGGAAAATTGGGTATTCACCACTAGGATCAGAGTGATCTGGATAAAGCAATGCATTTCCGTTTCATGGTCACAGGCCCCTTGCTTTATCTTCATTGAAGCACAAAACATTTGTAGGCATTATCTCAATTATATACCCTAACCTTGATTTTGGAATGGGGAAAAGTTAACTGTTCAACTACTCTTCATATTCTTCTCAAAAACAGTTATTTAGCAGAATTCTGTCACACTGTGATCTACAACTTTCAGTCTTTAAAAGTAGACCCAAATCTTCATTTCCTTTTTCCAAATGGACCCAGGAACCCCAATTGTTATAGTTAATGTTTCTGTTAAGTTGTGAAATTTGAAAGATTAGTGAAGCTATAGAGCTGAATGTAAGGAAAAACTAAAACGTAGTCCTCAGTGGGATCTAAACATTATCCATGTCTTCAGTATTTATATGACGGGAGAATATGTTTCAGAAACCAACTTTTAACAAAAAAACAATTGGTTACACAATTATCATATGTGTTCATTATATTGTAGGTATGTATTTTTATTAGCATCATGGTCCAAAAATGATCAGGTTGACTGCTAGCATGGGTCATGCAGAGGGGACGAAATACCAAAGTGTTGACCATCAACTCTAAGCTGCAGTTCAAGTCGCTGTCACCTTTTGCTTCTTAGGAGTGGATGAACTGATCTTTTCAGTTATTGAAAAGTTTTGAAACTGATCTTTTCAAATTATTTCTTTGTGGTGTCTTATTTCTTTCCTTCCTGGATGTTCCTGTTTCTAGATACATATATATCTAGGAATGATATTTAAGAGTGGTAGAGAAGAATAAGTTCTCTATGTGTACAGGTAGATGGAAGGTACACCTTGCAAAGGAAATGCATTGCACAGTATCTGACATACAATAATTCCCTCAGTAAATTATTATATTTCCAAAGGTAAAAGACAGGGACAGAAAAACAACAGAGAGGCAGATCCTAATATGAATTCATAGCTGTTACCATATCCCCTAATCATTTGGAAATTATCATCCAGTGAGATGTTCTTTGGATTTGTTCTTTTGCTTCACTTTTGAATAGACAGTACTGTTTGAATAAAGAAAGATTTCCGCTAACTCTGCTAGAACTTTTCTCTTGGTCAGAGAAAGTTGAATAGTTCGGTGATTAGAGGTTAAGATACCTTAGCACTTTTAGGGCAAAATACAGCCTTAAGGGTGTGATAGAATATACTGTCTAGAGGATAAGAGTTTTAGATGATAAGAAAAATGATTTCCTTTGTGGTCTATTCAGGAGCAATTTTCCATCTTGTGGTTGGTCACTTTCAATGTATGGCAATTACTTTCCATTATAATCTCAAGCTCCAATCAATAGGTACAATATTATGCAACTTATAGTTATACTGTAACCAAAATATGTCAAATGTGGTTTCTGAGTGGCTGATTTACAGTAAGCCTTCCTCAGTCCTTAACGTGGATATTGTGACTAATTTGAACTCACATGGACTGAAGCATTTTTCTTCATGTGAGAAGTGTGTGTGTTGTGGAGGTAGGAGTGGGCTGTAGGGATAGGAGGAGCAGTAAACCACTGTGTCAACTTATTCACATACAGATTGATCCATTGTCATCTTCTTTGAATCTTCGCGGATTGTTGTGAATTATCTGCTCACCCTGGGAGAGACATGTTCTGAATTTTAATCATTTGAAATCTGTGAATCTATTAAAACCATATTTGTAGCTCTAAAAAAAATTGATATTCACTGGGCAGTTTGCCCAACAAGAGAAAGTCAAAGAGATTATACACTTATCCTAAGTAACAGCAACCACCCTGCCAATTCTTCCTTTGAAAGAATACAGCAGACCCAAATTATACATCTCCGGGTAAGGGGAGACAAGAAAAGAACTCAATATATCAACCTCAGAAAGTAAATTCCACAATAATGGTTACAATAATGTTTCAAGATGTGATTTCAGCATAGGCCTAGTCATTGAACTAATCATGTCTTAGATGGGTTTTAAATTGTTTAAAGCACATCCCAAGGTGGTTAAATATGTTTACCCTTCCCACTTAACATGAGAATATCCTCTCCTATACTAGTAGACCATGAAAATACATGGGGGAATGACAGCCGCCTCACTGTTTTGAGGAAGAAAGTGAAGCCCAGAGTATCACAGTGACATACTCTGGTTAAAACATGGTTTTCTGGTTTCCCATCTAAAGATCTTTTCAGCAGGTACAGAATTAACGTATTTAGCTCCTTCAAGATGCCAGATGCTGGTGATAAAAGATGCATAAGCCATCATTTTCAAGGGAACTCTGCTATATGCAGTGGGTGGTAAGCTCATCTTGTTGTTAGGGTCATACTGGGATCTTTCTGTACATAAACTTGAAGTGCATCTTTCTTTACTTTCTGTATTAAGAATCTGGTAAACGTTTTTGGTTTAAAAGCATTTCTTGTTTGATTACATCTAAAGGATATACTACAGAAAATGAAGTGTTATGAAAAGAATTTTAAAAATCTCATTTGATTGTGTCAATAAAAAGTGGAAAGTACTATTTGTGTAGATAATTCTTACTTTCAGATAATTGGGAATTGACTTTCTTTCTTGGGCTGTTGAAGGTGACTACTTCAAATAACTACATTTGGCTCTAAGTAGAAAGTCCCACTGTTAATTCCCAGTTAACCACATTGCTGATAATCTTGTCCAGTAACAATACTTCAGTTGTTGCACTGCCTATCTCAGTTGAGTGGAGCATGGAATCAACAAGAGCCTGATTACAGATTTTATTCTTGTACAGGCGGGTTAGATTTGCAAAGGGAAAAGCTCCTTAAATAAACATAGCACTCCAGATGTTGGTTAGCTGTCAAATAAATGGATGCTATTATTACAAGGGAGGCCTTGGCCAAAGAAGGTAGATCTTCCTAGCTCATTACCCTTCTTGGATAAACAACTAACGCAAGTATTCTAGTGATAGTAGTTTCATAACATTAATGTGTGTATGTGTGTGAAAGAGAAAGGAAGAGAGGAAGAGAGAGAAATATGTTTCTCTCTGAAATTACTGCATACCTCTTTAATGGAAACAGGAAACGTACAATGTTCATTTTTGGCTTACATTTTTTCAGAGTAAAATACCATTCTAATACTAGTTCATTAATGCTTGCATTTGTACACACATTTTAAAACACTGTTCCCCTAAGCAAAAAAAAAAATCTTAAAAATGTCAGGTAAAGTGCTTGGGGTGAATGATACAGATTACTTTTAAAGTGAAATAGATACTAGTTTCTCAAAACATCACCACTTTTAAAAAGGATGTATTACCTCAAAAAAACATGTCAGTCTTACTTTGAATAGATTAGCGTAGGTTACATTTTATGTAGGCAGCAGAACAGATAAACATGCTGTTTAGATACCACATTTGAACCAAGAAAACTTATTAGGTCAGTTGGATGTGTATTAAACTGTTAGCTGCAGAATCATCCCACAAGTTTCAATAATGAAAGCTGACCTATGGTTTCTTGAAAGATGTTTTTACTTAATTGCCAAGATACCTTAGATATTGTTCACTGGTTGTCAGTTGCATTGTGGTATTCAAACACTGAAAGAATTGGTTAGTAACCTTTAGTGCATATGTTTTAGCTGTTTCTTTTAATGAAGCATATTAAATATATTTAATACCACCTGCTTATTTTATTGAAGGATCAATGCTATTGAGAAAAAAAACCCAAAATGTAACATGTATGTAGAGTTATATGAGAAAACATTTGCAACAGAGATGGCAGAGATCAAGGGAATGCCAAAATTACCAGAGTGAAGAAAACAGACTTGAAGATGTGACCAAAACCAGACAGACAGAAAAGCCCTCTGGCAAAATATAGCTCTGGGGGAAAGTATGTTAGAAGGTAGAATAGGAAAGAAAAAAATGTATTTTATGGGAATAATATACTAAAAGCCACATGACCTCCTCCTATATATTGAAATTGAAATTCAGATTTTATACAAGATACAACCTATTCAAAGGGATCGTCAATGAAGTAATTGTTAAAATTACTGTTTTTAAAAATAAAGATATTATTGAAATATCACAGAAACATACTAACAAAGTGATAGATTTTCAAATAAAATGATAATTAAACAGTTTATTATTTTTTAAAAGTATTTTTTTATTTAGCAAGAGGGGAAGAGAAGGAGAAAGAGAGGGTGAGAAACATCGGTGTGAGAGAGAAACATCGCCTGGCGATGTAACACACTGTGTTATAATTGCTTTCTTAGTTATTCTTAACCCCATTTAGGCTATTGTGGTGCCTTTATTTGTGGCCATGTCTCATTCTTGTGGATGCATCCAACCTATGGTATAGCATTTGGCAAATGTATAGCAGGTGCTGAGTAGGGCTTAAGTGCACACATAATTGAATGAACAGAAGGAAGGAAGAACTCAAAAAAAATTGGATGATGGCAATATTATCTTAGACTTATGGTACATTTTTCTTCATCTACCTTCACCTACTTTTAGAAAAGTAGGCATGGGGCAATGCTATTTAATTTACAGATGAAGAAAAGCCAAATGATTTAACTAGAGTCGACAGATGGTGTCAGATTTTAGACCTAGTCCCCAACTACCTGTTTCGGATTTTTTTTCACTCTGAATTGCTGATTCTTTATTATAGTCTCACAGTCAATGTTAATGACACTGACTGAGGACAGATTTGAAGTGGGGAGAATTTACCACCAGAGCAAAAGAGTATGCTCAGACAAAGATAACCACATTTTTCTTATTTGCCTTATTTTTAAAGTTAGTTCTGTTACTGCCCCTGCTATTATTTTTTTCCATTATTTTCAATAGTTTGTCATTAATGAGCACCTGGGAACCATACCCAAAACCAGACCAGACTTGGATACAGGCAGTTTTCAGAAATACTGATATTTACCAACAATTTCTGATGGTACATTTGCTTACTACAAAGCCAGATTCCCTTTGGTGCCCCAAATCAATCCCAGCATAAAGGACAGAGGTCCTGAGCAAAATCTTGGTGTAGCTTCTTGAGTCATGTCCACCATTTGGTGCACTTGCAGGGGAGCATTATTGGACATGGAAGTTTTGGCCTCATGAATTGTGAGTCAGAGGGCTTGTAAGAATTGTGGGAATTCTGGGCAAAGGGCAATGATTGGGGAAGAATTAGCATGCTGATATGCAACAACATAGGCAGTAGGAGCCATGGACTGGCCTGGAAAGGTAGACACCCTGGGAACCCTGGAGGTGAAAGAGGTCAGTGATTTGGAGCACTCCCCATTGAGTCTAGTGTTTGAGATGAAATGAGCACAGCCTTCCTGAGACTACAGTTGGTCCTTTTCTTGTGATGGTGTTTCCCTTTTCATTAAGAAACAGAAAGAATGAATGTTAGAGAATCAGGATAGAGGGATTTGAGCACTAATGGCAGGTTCAGGTTGCATGGCCGATCTCTGGTAAGAATGGCTACTTAGGTGTTTCCTTATGTGGAGATTACCTCCTCCCCTGTTTTGGACCTTAATATATAGTAAAGACTTTATAGCTAGTTTCTGGGTAAGTTTCTATATGTTTAACAGTGTATTTACTCAAGCAGGAAATTGCTTATTAACGCAAAGATTTTTAGAAAAATCTGTTTTTATAAGCACACCTATATATTTTACTAAGTAAAGAAATAATATTCACACCTCACACTTTAATTTAAGATTTTGTTCAGTGTATTCACTATCCCAGCAGGCATATTTGAATTGAGGGTGGAAGGATATGATCCTTCTTTTTGAGATTTTTGAAGAGCTGCTGTTTTTTTGTGTGTGTTTTCCTATGTGACATCAGAGGATAGCGAGAATCTTTGAGTAGTGACAGGAAGACACAATTTTAGAGCAAGTGTTCTAAGAACTCAACTAGTATTACCAAGATTATCAGATATCGGAGATTATCTAGTTCAGCCCCTGATTGTTGTGGGGTCCAGAGTTACACAGCTGGAGTAAATACTTGTATTCTAGTTGGTAATGGAGACTGAACCCGTTTATGTTAGTACAGAACTACAGTGGGTTAGTTTCCTGCAGACCACTAAGATAGTTCAGGGTGGGAGGAGATGGTAGGGATATTGTTGATGGAATCACTGAATTTTATAATGAAATAAATGAGGTGATCAGATGGCATGTAATCAGAACTGACTGTGACCTCCTTGAGGACAAACTATTTGTCTCTATATCCTTCCTGTTTAGGGCACTAATGGAGAATAATAGGACCTTACAAGTATTTGTTTAATGTTCGAATAAATACCATAGATTCAGTAGCCTTATTTTAAGAATGGTGTTTCAAAGAAAGGACCTAATGGAAAGTTCTCCCTGACATATGTCATCAAATACTCATTCATTTTTTAAGTTGGATATTTCCTCTCATGATGAGTTAAAATCTGGCCAGTTGTGTCTGGCTGTGTCCCCCATTGTATGACCAGTGTTTCTCTTAAAGCACAACTGCTAGAATTTAAAGAAAACATTGGAAATGTGGCCTGATTAGTGTCAAATACAATGGAATCTGGCCCTGTATACACATTGTAGGTTTGTTTTGTTTACTTCTTTGAGAAGTATGTTCTAAAGTGTTGTAGATATGTAGTATCACAACATCACCCATTAGAGGACCAGGGTGTCTATTTCAAGTATACAAAATAAACTCCTGAGCTAATGTGTCAATGTTTCCCCCACCTAGCGAAGGAGAAATATTAGGAGTTTAATGAATGGGTTGAATAGAAATTTTCTTTTGAATGGTTAACTAAATTGCTATCACCTTGTAAGCCCCTAAATCCCAATCTGTTTTTCTAAGGAAACATATTTGCAGCTGTTTCAAATAACCGGTGGTTTGAAGATGATTGTTAATGTGGTTTTCTGCACACCCCAAACTTCAACTCTGTTCTGTTACTGGTCTTTGAAGTTAAGAAGTTGGCTATGGAGTTGAGTTAAAGACTTTCAGATTACTCGTATTGATGAATTTTTTTTCCCAAAAGATTCTGTGGTAGGCATTTACAAAATAGTTTTATGTGTATTTATATAGACATTTGAAACATTTCTAGAAACTAATTTTATTGATTGATTTTTTAAAAAATTCAGGTAATTCTATCACAACAATTGTATATATTTAAATCTATATTTAGTCTGTAAAGAAAGATAAGACAATCCGATGAGTAGAAGTTCATGGTCACTTTAGTAAAAGTCTCCAAAGCAACAGAAATGTGTGGTGATGGTGGTGCTTGTGACTGAGGGAATGCCTGAGTGGGGAGCAACTGATAACACTAAGCCATAACGGCCTCTGAAATTACGAGGCAGAGGGCTCTAGAGTTTTCTGTAATCACTTTACCATGTGCCACTGAAGTTGGTCTCCAAGTAAATGGGATTTAGGAAGAACAGGTGGTACCTGCTGGTTTACCAGTGAGGAGATAGGTTTTGAAAGGTTATGTGGTTTGTCCAGGTCAGGTCACAGTTATCAAGGACTGACTTTAGTAGGAGTAAAACCCCAGGTTTCTCATGAAAAGTTGAGCATGCTGTCCTTTTAGTATCATGCTTCTGGTGACACAGGGAGGAAGCATGGACTCACCATACCTTTTCTTAAATAGCAGCAGAAGGAAGTCCTAGGTTGTAATCCCCATTTTACCGTGTGACCTTGGAAAGGTTAATCACTTGTTTTGAGTGTTAAGTTTCTTTACCATCAAAATGGAACAGTGGTATTTACATTTTACCATATTTTGGATTAAATGGGATTATGTATCACTTTAGCTGAGGGTACTAATTTCTTTATTTATTGTTATTTTTTCCTCTCCCTTTTTTTCTTGTGCAAGAAGATTAGTTTTATATGTGCAGGCAGATTATAGCCCCTGCTAGTAGATACTTTAATCAGCTTCATAAACCTGTAACTAATACAGAGTGTTATGTAGTACAGTTGTGCTATGTATTCATATTAGGAACCAGGGAGAGTACAGATAAGAAAGCAGTAATGTTTTCCTGTGGAATAAGTTTAGGAGAGGAAGTCCTGTACTGAGCTGTTCCTTGGTTAAAAGATGTGGAGTTTTCAGAAGGCGCAAGGCATCAAAGACCAGGGGAGTACCATGAACACAGTGCTAAGTGCGTAGCACATTTGGGGGACAGCTAATCAAGGGGTCCTTGGTGTGGATGAAACTTCTTGAGAGAGGATGTGATAGATTTATAAAATTATTTGCTGGCAGTAATTCAGCTGTTTTCATTAACATACTTAAGTAAGCATCTAGTTCTGTTTTAGGCACTGATTTGATTGCTGAGTACAGTGGTGAATATGACAAAGTCCTTTTAATCTGGAGATTATATTCTAGTAGAGAAGACAAATAAACAGTAAACTAAATAGCTATGGAGCATAATAAGGTCTATGAAGAAAAACAGAGCAGAGCAAGTGGATGGGGGTAGGGTGGGAAAGGGCCTACTCTCTGTATGGGATGATTAGAAAAGACAGCTTTGAGGAGAGGATATTTGAGTAAGAGACCTGAGTAAAGTTAGAAGTGAGACCTGCACAGATTTAGGGGGAGACCATTCCAGCAGAAGAAACAAAAGTTACAAAGACCCTGATGTGAGAGCACACTTGGTGATTTTGAGAAGC
This sequence comes from Glossophaga mutica, assembly GCA_039655065.1. Classification (NCBI taxonomy): domain Eukaryota; kingdom Metazoa; phylum Chordata; class Mammalia; order Chiroptera; family Phyllostomidae; genus Glossophaga; species Glossophaga mutica. The sequence continues at coordinate 137,821,733 of CM077305.1, read as the reverse complement.
AGTGTGGTTATCAGTGAAATTCAACTTACAGGATCCTGAAATTTCAGAAGGGCACAATGAAAAGGATAATCTTTTTACATGAGAGTGCAATGGTATTTGACTGTAATGCTGTTGTTAGGGCCCTCTGCATCAAGTATGTGTGTATCTGCATGCATGTGTACAAAAGGAAACCCAAACCCCCCTGGAATTTATTTATTAAAAAAATCGTGTATTCTTGCATGTTTAACCTGCAGTCACCTTCAAAGTAGTCTCCATTTGATGCAATACACCTATCAAGACATTTTCTCTGTGCTCAAAACAGTTTTTGAACTTGTTGATTCTGATGCCTTTTAAGGCTTCTGCCATTTTTGTTTCACCTGTTCCACATCAGAAAAATGTTTCCCTTTGAGGACTGTTTTCATCATGGGAAGCAAAAAAAGTTGCTTAGGGCAGGATCTGGTGAAGAGAGTGGATGGGGCATCAAGGTCATGCTGTTTTGGGTTGAAAACTGCTGAACACTCAGTGAGGTGTGGGCAGGTGCACTGGTAAATCACCCATCACAAAATGGGCAAATGCACTGAAAGAGTCTTCAGAAAATATTCACTGAAGTCAACACAGCCTCTCACAATGGCAGCTGTGCACTGATGCAGATGGGTTCCTGGAACACTCACCTAGGAAGCCTATACTACAAGGTGCCTGCCCTCCAGAAGATAATTCCGGTTTTGGGGTGTCCCTCGTATACCCCTTTTTTATTCATCTATCATTTACCCATCCACCCATCTATGTATCCATGCAGCCAACCATTCAACCAATATTTTTTTAGTACTTCCTATGACCCAGGTACCATTCTAGGCCATAGCTCTCAGTTGCACCCATGCTAAAGTTTAATCACATTCCAAGAAACAGAATATTACAGTAGTATTGGCTTAGGTATTAGCCTCATCTATTTTTCTGAATGTAGTTAATAATTTTAAGACAATGTAAATTGTCACCTTTCAGATCAATAGGTTATATGTACTTTAGCCATTGCCAGCATCTTAGAGTTGAAAAAAGAGACAAGAAAAAGAATACCCATCACATTTGCATAAAGAGAACACTGACAGTGAATATTTCCTAATTGGACTGTTTGTTCTGGGCAACTTAGTGAATCATCTGTGTGGCAAAATGCTGCCTTTTCCTAAGAGACAGACAAGTTGTTTACTGATGCTGAGGAGGAAGAGGGTTGTACACATACTTGCAAGACCTGTGATCTTTCTCAGAATTTGGAAGGACAAAGGAATAACTAAGAATTTGACGTTGCAACCATTCCCTTTAATTGTGGCTTTGCCATTTGAAGGAAAAAAAATAGTTAAGGTATTCAGAAGGTGATATGCTGAACAATATGGGAGCTATTCACGGTAAAAACAAGCATTTGGCCAAGTTAGTGTGTGCTTTAGTACTGAGGTGGCCTTGCTTCACAGTGACATTTAGGAAGAGTAACTAGAATACACCAACTGCTCAAAGTTCTGTTTTGTTTTTTTTCTTCTTCCTTATCCTTTCTATCACCCCTTTATGGTTAGTTTTCTCTTTCCCGTGCTTTGAAATTATTGCAAAAACACTTAATAATACTCATACTTAAAATTTTTTAAATTCTAGATAGACAACTTAACAATGAAAATTTCTACTCATTTTGTAAATATTATTGGTTTGGAGAATTTCTAGCTTTCAGGCAGTTGGCATTGTAATACAGAAACGCTCACTTCCCTCTCATACTAGTGCCTCCACCCCTCTCTTGCCCCAGGGATCCTGGTCTATCATTGAGCCTCTATTTTCCTACTTGCAGGTCAATTCCTTTTTAAAGTAAAGTTATTGCTCATATTAAACTGGTTACTTTGGGAAAATAAGAGAGTAGGAAAAAAACAAGCCCATGATTATCTGTAACCCCAGTCACCCTAAGATAAACATAATGATATAGATATTGTAACCCCCAAATTAGGCTTCAGGTGATTATGTTCACAGTCTGGTGTACAATATTAGTGACATATATTTGTATATGTATTAGTGAATAATATTACAAACATCCTTCTGTCATCTTTAGGAAGTATACCTTATTCCATTATATAGATAGAATGGTTCTCCTATAATTTATTTCCAGTTCTTTCCTATTACAAAGATAAAATTAGTTTCTTTCTGGTCCAGGTTTGTTCCTGTTTGCCTCTGGATAGCCAGGTCACACCTCTGTTCCCATCTGGCATCCCCTTTCTGTCACCTTCCATTTTTACTCAGCCTATTCCCACCCTAGCCTCCTTCAGTCTAGCTCTGTTTCTCTTCCCCACAACAGCAGCAGCTCTGGAGAGCTGACCTCTTTTCTGCTTTTCACTTATCTCTCCATGACATTTGATGCTTCTGACCACTTGTGCACTTCCTCAGTCTTTGGATTTTCCGGCCCTTCATTCTTTCACATCTTTCCTTACTTTTCTGGCTCTTTGTTTTTTTAGTTCATCTTTTGGGATTATTTTAAATACTAAGTCTTTACTAGTTTTCTTCTGAAGTACTTTGGACTGTTGCACTCATTCCCATTATTTTAAATTTCTGCTGAATTACTGATAACTACCCAACTCTTTCTCCATCCCACGCTTCTCTGCAGAGCTCCATTAGTTGTAAGTTTAGCCCTCTTGGATTCTTCACTTCAACACTCAGCCAGTCAGAACCTCAATGTTTTAGTGTCTTTGTTTGCTGTTATCCAGCCAGCCTTTGCTATACATTAAGTGGCATCAGTATATTTCTCCAGTCCTACAAGGTGGAACCAGCAAAAAGTTATCCTAGACTCTGCCCTGTCCCTGACTCCTTCCCCAAATGCAAATGACAGCTAATTGCTATTTCTCTCTTCATTTCTCTGCGGTCTCAGTGTCTCTTAATCTTACAAAGACTCCCATTATTTCTTAATTTTGAAATCCATTTTTGGCTTTCCCTTGGTTGTCCTTGTTGTGACCAGAGCAATCTAACATGCTGATCTGAACCTGTCACTTCCACACTTCCCATTCCTAAATCCTGCCATCAACTCTCCTGGTGTGTAAGGTGAGTATAGCCCTGGCTGGTGTGGCTCATTTGGTTGGAGTGTTAGCTAGTAAACCAAAGGGTCATGGGTTTGATCTCTGGTCCGGGAGCATGTCTGAATTGTGATTTCAGTCCCTGTTTGGAGCATTGGGGTGTGTAGGAGAGGTCTCTAGTAGGGGGCTGGTGCATACAGGAAGCAGCTGATCAATGTTTCTCACATCGATGTTTCTCTCTCTGTCTCTATCTGTCTGTATCTCTCTCCTTGCCTTCCCCTCTGTCTAAAATCAATATGCATGTCCTTGAGTGAGGACAAAAAAACAGATGAGTATAAACTCTTTAGCATGATCTGGCCCATTTTCATCTATTATCCTTTCCTCTAACCACTTTTGTTCTCTACCACTGTTAGGGAAGAGTTGGGTTCCCCCATCCCCCGAACTGGGTTCTGTTCTCCTGCTATTCTTCTTTTCCATAGTTAGGTGCACTCTTCCTCTGTGCTCTATGGACATCTCATAGCAAGATTTCTCAGCCTTGGAACTCTTGACATTTTGGGTTGACTAATTTTTTGTTGTGGGGGTGGTGCCATGTTGTATATTGTAGGATGTTTAGCAGCATCTTTGACCTTTACCTGTTAGGTACCAGTAAAAACCTCCCCTCTGTCCCTTGCCCCAATGTGGCAACCCAGAATATCTGCAGACATTGCAGAGTGTTTCCTAAACAGCAAAATCTCCCCTTATTAAGAACTCTGTCCTCCTTCTATATTTTTTTCTGAAGTACTTAAAATAATGTCCTGTGATTATGCCATTACTTGTTTATCTTCTTTGCTGTGAGAGGTCAGAGCCAGTGCACCTCTGCATCTCGAGTAGTGTTGAGACCAGGCCCCGAGTCAGTAGGTGTGAGGGTGGACCCCTTGTTACTGTTCCCACACAGCTGAGAAGCATGAGTCAGCAATGAAGATTTAGTCATTATACAAGAGATGTATTTTGATAGTTTAATTTGATAATTGATGGTGCTTTGCTTTTGTAATAATTGAATTCAATGTACTATTCTATAGGTACATGAGTGAAGTTGTGAAATATTTTTTGCTAGAGTTTTTCTTAAAAAGAAACTAGTTTGTTTTTTTCAAAGTGATTCATTTATTTAGTTCATTTGTCAATCATAGTTGAACATCTGCTTTCTGCGAGGGACTTTATTTATTTCTGGATGAAGCAGTCCTAACGTTCTAGGATCTTTTAGGCTTTTTAGATAGATATTCAGGGAGTAATTTTAATGTAGTGAGATAAAAAATAAGTCACGACAAGAAGGAGTTCCAAGATAGTGAACTAAGACTGGCACTCCGGGCAGACAGACGTTGGGGCTATGCGGAAGGTAAAGGACATGTTTATGTGACATTCCAAGTATTCTTAATAGGTTAATGCTTTGTATACTTGACCAATAAGCAGTCTTTTCCATTTTTTGCTTTTATTCAACTTCATTATGATGAATTTGGAGAATTATTGTTTAAGACAACACTGGCTAAAAATTGGCCCTGTCATAAGCATTTTATATTTTCTTTATGCTGTGTATTAATGATTTCCCCCTCCCATTTTTCCCCTCCCTTACCTGAATTTCTGTAGTATGAAGCATGATGTGGCAAGTATTCTGATCTTATGGTCTACTCTGTCTGCAGAGGTGTATGTGAGTGAGACCCCCTTTAATCATTCATATAATGATTGGTGGCTCCCTGTTGTTAAACCACAGTTATTGATCCATTATCGCTGAAGTACATGGCTGAAGGAACTGGTGCTGTCAGGCATTGATTGACTAGGAAGGAAGTGTAGAGCTATTCTAACTCACTTTTATTTTCATCAGCAACAGTTACAGTAGAGACTTGTGCAAGACCTCCATGATGGAACATCACTTTTCCTGCATTATGAGGTGTCTGATGTGACTCAAATTGCCAGGATAACTCAAAGTGCTGCATTTAAAATATTTAGAACAGAAGAAACTGTCCAAAAGCTTCTTATCTGACTTGGCTAATGGTTCAGACTCTGGAAAATAAATTGGGGGTGGGGGTTTGGATGGATGAAAAAGAACAGATTTAGTATAAAATTGTTCCTAAGCAAATTGAAGATCATATAATGTACATTAGCATTGTATTTCTACACAAACTATCCAGACAAAAGAAGTATGTTTTTGTATAAGTAAAATCATTTAATGGCTGTTCAGATAACTTCAAGCCATAATTAATAGTGGTCTTTTGGTACAGTTTTTACATTTGGGCAGTTTCAGGAGGACTTGGGGCCTGTATACACAAATATTTTAGGTAAGGATACAACATGAAGATACTAAAGGTACTTGTTAAAACTGCCTCTCTTTCATTTAGTACCACTTAAAATATATTTTAAACTCTGAGGTGAGTATTGTTTGTCTTAGTAAACACTTTAATAAAGCTTATGTTATGCCTTCAATTCTAGTTAGAACAAAGAACAAGAACAATGAAAAATAACTGAGCAGAGTGTAGTGACAGAGGAAGGATGAGAGGGGTGCCTTAAAAGAGTAAAACCAAAGAAGAGAGGACAACATCTACCATTTCTAGTGACATTTATCTAGAAGTGGCTCAGAGCCTGTCTGTGCATTTGTCCCTCTCTCAGATATTTTAGTTTTGCTATAATTATAGTATCTCGCCTGCACTTTGTCCCTCTGATCCTTTGTTAAAGCCCAGATCACTCTGTGCAGACTGCACTGGTAGGTGTGATTTATTGAGTGACAAGGAGCTGTAGGGTAGAACACCCGCTTCTGTACCTGAGTAAAGTATTAGACATCACAGAGCTAGGGCAGGCAGGAGGGGGCCTCCAAAGGGGGGGTGTGAAAGCAAAGACTAGTAACACAGCAGCTCCTGGATACAGATCAGACAAGAGGTTCTGCCACAAATCACCTAGAAACATGTCAGACGCTGCATGTTTGTTGTTTTACACTGAGGGCACAGCCGTAGTCCAAAAGTATTGATTCTTTTCTTTGTACAGAGACAGAGACTGTCAGCCCTAGCAGGCTGACCTTGGTATGGTGCAGACAACTATTCCCCACCCTGCCGACCAGATGAACCCCTCAGGAAAAGCCTAGGCAAGATATGCCAATGTCCACTTCACAGGCACAGAGAGAAACTGATGCCTGCTGAAACGGCTCCTTCTGTTTCTCAAACACTTTTCCCCCTCCTTGGCCCCTGGAGTGCTCCTTGTGACAGAAAATTGGAGGCAGGTTTCTTGGCCTGTGTGTGTGAGAGAGAAAGGGGGAACAAAAAGAAGCCCTTTTATTTTATTTAACTGTGAGATAATCTGAAGGATGTCTGGCCGATGGTGTGTATATGTGTGCAGTTCGTGTTCAAGAGGCAAGAGAAGAGAGTTTACTTTCTGTTTGTTCATATCAAAGGCAAAATCTCTGCATGTGGGCATTTAAATATGTTTTGATTTTGGGGGGGATGGGTGAGTTTTCTCTTTCTGTTCAAAAAGCTTTGGTGACAGGTGAAGATATGGGGAAAAATCAACTCTAACACTTAATTCATATGATTCTTTCTAAAGGTATTTAATAGCTCTACTTACTCTAAGAACCCACTGTTCTCCTTCTAGTCTTAAACTTTGTAATAGTCTTAAAACATTTTGCAGAATTTTAAAAAATGCTTTATTTTGAAAATCAAGTAATTTCCACCCACAAAAATTAGTTTATACTGTAGAATTTATATTTGTCTTGGCCGAATGTAAACACAAACAGCCCCAACATTTGAAATGAAGATTTTAGAACTTGAACCTATAAACCGTTAGAAATAAATGACCCCAAAGGGCCTTTTAGCAAGCATAGCTGATCTTCTCTGGTCCATCTGGGCAGCTAACTTCAGAGCATCAAGAAGGCTTACTTCCAGTGAAATGGAGGGTATTTCAAGAGTCACTGCTTGCAGAAGCTGCATGTTTTATTTTGACTAACAGTAGCAGAGAAGATGCCTTTCTCTCTTTCATTTTTAGAAATGTTGTCCCATGCACAATTTCTGTCTGTAAGATTGAACAATCCATGGGGAAAACTCAAGTAGCTTTTTAGTTTTGCTTGAGCAAGAATATAAGACACTGATGGAGAAGTGGTAAAATCGTGTGTATTTAGGGATATTCAAAAACCCTGTCTTTTAAAAATAAAGTTTCTTTTTTCCAGGTAAAATAATACAAACAGGTTCAGTATATATGGCAGGGTGTACTGATATGTATTTGCATAACTTACTTTCATCTTTTATTAAAATGAGTTTAAGTTGACTGTTAAAGATAAAAATTGCAAGTACATGTAAGGCATCTTAAACTCATTACCCACTTTTATGAGAAACCTTTTTTTTCTACATATATACTTTCATGTTTATGCTGTTTAATTTAGTGTTTGAAAACCTAAAAGAAACTTCATGGTTAAAAATATTATTTGCTTTATAGTTATTGTTTTACTTGATCTTAAGATGAGAGATCTCTTCTAAGTATTAGGATTTCTAGACTCAAAGAGGAAAATTTTCAGATAAATATAATATTCTCTGAAAACAGTATGACTTAACTAATTATTTTGGCTTCTCATTCTAAATATTTCTCATTCTTTTTGTTGGGTCTTTCTCATCCAAAAGAGTCTTACAATTTTAAGGGTGGGGAGAGCTGAGCAACTCTTATCTTTGTGTATTTAGGATATATAATGTCCTTACACAAGACTGCTCTAGTTAGAAAATTGGAGATGAAGAGTGACTATGCTATGTAAAAAATACCATGTAAGAAAAAGAATGCATAGAAGAGATCTGAATACTCAGGATTGGTATTTTTTAACACTCTGCTTTTCTTTAAAAATACATACATGCTAATCATCTGTCTTTCTCTCTTCCCTGTACATGTTATGCCCACTTGATTTACTACTGAAATTATATTGCTTTTGAAAGTGTCAGTTGAGTTATCCCTTGCCTTGTTAGTATCATGTTTGATTTCTTGGACAGAGACATAAATCAGTATCTAATATGCAGGTCTTTTGAAGATGCACCCAAGGTTTATTGCCAGTAACAGACTAGTGGCCTTATGTGGACTTTCCATGAATAAAACAGATTGATGAGCCATTTTATAGCATCGCAAGCTGTATTATAAATACATCACCCTTTTCAGTAATTTAACGTGAGGAACAGCCTAATGAGCTCCCAGTCATGATCTGACAGAGCTGAGAGTTCTGTTTGGCTTCTAGGACAAGTGACTGGTAGAGGATAAGAAACCTAAACCCTGTAATATTTTCCTCAGTTCAGTGGCAAAACCTTTGTAATATGAATCATTTGAAACACTAGTAAAGTCAAGCTGCGTTTAGAATTGTCAGAGTAATAAAGCAAAATATGCATGGGTTTGATTTTGCTTGGAACTGGAAATGTAAGGTGATTTTGGCTTTTAAGTTATTTGGATTTTTTCTTTTTGCTGATTAAGTCATCAGCAAAATTGGATCAGCATATTATCATTTTGAAATATACATGACCTAACATTTACCTGACAGCTTGGGAGAGAAACAGATAGATGATAAGGTTACAACATCACGAGGCTCTCTGTTGAAAGTACAACTCAAGATGATCATTGTTTCTGTATTCAAGCCTTCTCTTTTGTACAGTTTACAACACTTTGCCTTTAGTATCTAATTAATCCTTATAATATACCTGTGAAGTAGGATAAGTGGGTGGCATCTGAGTGTAAACAGTTATTATCTTCATCTTTCTGGTGAGGAAACTGAGGCATGTAAAGATGGATATTTTTAAGAGCTACTTGAGTAGAAAGAAGATAAGTGAATTATTAAAAGTAAAAAAATATTGTTTAGTAATAATGGAAGTGCACATTTAGAAAACTAACATAAATATTTGAGGACCTATAATTTTCTAGTAGTTTGGAAGATAGACCGCACCCAGAACTGAAAAGGCATAGTTTTGTGAATGAATTTTTGCTACCTAGAGGCTGCAACATATTTTGAAGTGGGAGGTTTTAGAGGATATTTTACTTTCCTGAATGCAGCTGATTACATAATGACATCATGCTGCATAATACTACCTTTGCCATATATCAAGCTGAAACTGTATTTTACATTTTTTAGAAGTTAGGCTTTGGTCTGAAGTGGCAATGCTCATAAATATAAATAGGTGAGTAATTAGCCTATTGTAAAAAAACTATAATTGTTTTTCAAAGATAATTTCCACTATGAAAGTAGCTAGATAAAGACTCTGTTATTTATACTCCAGATGTGAAGTATCTTGAGTGAATGAAAAACTGAAAATGCTTTAAGTAGTCTTCATAGCAGTAAAACATTCTGATTTTACTTATTCGAAGACAGAAACACATTAATGGTGGCCTAACCCACTGGGCCTGGTCCTGCCTACACTCAGACACAGTGTAGCTACAATTAAAAAATAATAATAATTTAAATGAAATGGACCCATTTATGTACTCTGTTCCTTATTAAAATGGTAGACAAGTAAAATTCCATTTAAAAATATATCTGTAGGCAGTCAATATTGTTTTGAATTTAGAGTTCCTGCATCACCCTGGCCAGTGTACCTCAGTTAGACACTATTGTCTCGTAAACCCAAAGACTGAGGGTTCAATTCCCGGTCAGGGCACATACCTGGGTTGTGGGTTCCGTCCCCACTCTGGGCATATGGGAGAGGCAACTAATCAATGTTTTGCTCCCTCTCTCTCCCCCTCCCTGCATTCTCTAAAACAATAAGCATGTCCTCTGGTGAGGTTTGTAATAAAAGAGAGAGAGAACCCCTGTCTTGTGAATGACAGTATACCTTTATATTCGGTATTCAGGGCAAAGTGCTTTTGCAGCCATTTGTGCATTCATCTTCACTTTTCCTTTCTTCTCTGTGCTTACCTTTCTCCTCTGAACATCTCGGGTTGAGTGTAGACTGCAAGGCCTAAACTAAATAGGATTAGATAAACTACTAATCCTAAACTAGTAGGATTAGATAAACTACTTGGTCCTCAGTTTCTCCATTTCTAAAACTAGGCTATAATTTACCTTTCCTTGAGGGAGTATTTGGAAGAATATTATAGAATGGATTTGAAAGGTCTCTATGTCCCCATAGAAGTCTCGTTATTCACATTTAGTTCTAATCTTTGGGATATGCAGGAAGTTTACAGCCAAGGGAATGATTTTGGCATTTTAGTGTAGGCTGAACAAACACTTATGGCCGTATCATTTATTGTTCTATAGCATTGACCTCTCAAATAAATGAAGTTTATGACAGTACATTATCTGAAAAGAAAATGTTGGTTAATTCATCAATCAAATGTCAGAAATAAGTCAAATGTCTTTTTCTTATAGATTTTGCTACCTGAACATGTAATCATAAAGATTGTAAACTAAGAGTTAGAAACAGAGACCTATAGAAATGGCTTTTCAAACATACAGTCATTGACTTCTTATTGAAAATTCTTAAAAAACAAAATCAAGGACAGGCAGAATGTGTTCCTCCCTGCCTCTCTCCTTTCCTCTGTCTCTAATTTGTGCCAGTTCTCTTGTTTTTTTTTTTTTTTTTTTTTTTTTGAGTTAAATGATACTTTTCATAAGAAAAACATTAGGCTTATGGAAAGAAAGATGTGTTGCCAATGGACTCAATTCTCCCTTTTGATTTATGAGAGTTTTAAGAAAACACTCCTCCAGGTCTTCTCCTTTTCCCAGGCTCTCTGAGAAAGTCATGTTCAAAACTAATGGTTCCTGAAGAATTGCTCAGCTGCAGACCACTAGCTTCTCAAAACATTAGCTGGTTAAGGTGCTCAGCACATGTTGCTTTTCAGCTCTGAGTCTCGGCAGTGTGTTGAGGACCATGAGCTTATCTGATGCTGTCACTCCTGGAATACCTTTGGAATTTCTCTGTTAGTCAGTCTCTTTCTCTCCCTTTCACTGAAAGTGCAAACAGATTATTTTTTGTAGAGCTCATAATTTAACATTCCAGTTGTGTGCAAAGCATGGGATAAATTTATAAGTATATACATGCACTTATATGCCTCCATGTTTTCTTTCATCTTTTGTCATAGAGTCGAAGGGAACTGAGTAGCTATACTTTTTTTGACAAAGACTATTGGTTTTAAGCCAAGGTGTTTGACTCAAATTGCATTTTAACATAGGTTGAGTACCTCATACCCATTTACTTCCCTTATGTGCCTGGCCACCTTTTGAGGGAACAACTCTGCTGGAAAACTGTTCCTAATACATTGCAAATAGAGATGAGTTAAGTAAGTTGTGTTAATTATGCCATTTGCAGGATTGCCTAATGTGGAGTTGGTCAAGAGACTAGAGGCTGCTTGTCAAATGTTTCCCTTAACTAATGTGATATTTCATGGATTGCAAATGACACAATTCACTTATCTGATGGAACCTCATTAACCACCCCTTAGTTTTCCTTAGCAAAACCATGTTTTTAAGCATGCCGTGATAGGTTCTGTCCTCATTACTCTGTATTCAGCCCAGTGAATTGCAGTGGTCATTGTGTTGTGTGTGTGTGTGACTCCTATCCCCTAGTCCTTAGTCTTCAGGGAAGCCAGGGGAGTTCCATGTTCAGAACATGTTTCTAATCTTCTTTCCCACATTACACACATGTAATCCAGTGTTGGCTAATAAAACCTGGGTGTGTATTCATCACTGCTCTCACGGTGAGCACTTTTCACCATACCGTCCTTATTTGGCCTTCTTTTGGCCAACTCTGTCATCTCCCTCCTTATAGTTTGATGTCCCGATGCTGTACTAATGCTTTGTGTAGAAAGCCTAGAAAATCTCAGAATCATATAGTTTAGGTTAAAAAGATAAGCATATGGCAGTAGTTATGATAGAAATCGTAATAGTGGAAGATTTTTCTGCCATTGTTATGTTATATATCTTGTCTACGAAGTTTTTGCTTTAGAAGCATAGTATTTATCTCTTCAGTGAATAACTTAAAATTTATCCCATAGTATTTGTTACCTGTTGCTGGAAATTTAAAAGATCATTGTCTTAAAAAAAAAAAACAACAACAGCAGTTTTTTGAATGCATTAGTGACTTCCTACAATCTTTTCTTTTTTTTTTTTTTTTTTTTTTTAATATATTTTATTGATTATGCTATTACAGTTGTCCCATTTCTCCCCCATCATTCCCCTCCACCCTACCCACCCTCTCCCACCCACATTCCCCCCTTTAGTTCATGTCCATTGGTCATAAGTTTTCTAGCTTCTACATTTCCCATACTATTCTTGCCCTCCCCCTATTTTTTTCCCATTATCTATGCTACTCATTCTCTGTACCTTTTCCCCCTCTCTCCTCCTCCCACACCCCTGTTGCTAACCCTCCATATGATCTCCATTTCTGTGGTTCTGTTCCTGTTCTAGCTGTTTGCTTAGTTTGCTTTTGTTTTAGGTGTGGTTCTTGATAGCTATGAGTTTGTTGTCTTTTCACTGTCATAGTTTTATCTTCTTTTTCTTAGATAAGTCCCTTTAACATTTCATATAATAAGGGCTTGGTGATGATGAACTCCTTGAACTTGATCTTATCTGAGAAGCACTTTATCTTCCCTTCCATTCTAAATGACAGCTTTGCTGGATAGAGCAATTTTGGATGTAGGTCCCTGCTTTTCAAGATTTCAAATATTTCTTTCCAGCCCCTTCTTGCCTGCAAGGTCTCTTTTGAGAAATCAGCTGACAGTCTGATGGGAAGTCCTTTGTAGGTGACTGTCCCCTTATTCCTTGCTGCTTCTAGAATTCTCTGCTTCATTTTAATCTTGGCTAATGTAATTACGATGTGCCTTGGTGTGTTCCTCCTTGGGTCCAACTTCTTTGGGACTCTCTGAGCTTCCTGGACGTCCTGGTAGTCTATTTCCTTTGCCAGATTGGGGAAGTTCTCCTTTATTATTTGCTCAAATAAGTTTTCCACTCGTTGCTGTTCTTCTTCCCCTTCTGGGACCCCTATAATTCGGATGTTGGGACGTTTAAAGATGTCTCGGAGGTTCCTAAGCCTCTCCTCATTTTTTTGAATTCTTGTTTCTTCCTCGTCTTCTGTTTGGTTGTTAGTTTCTTCCTTCTGGTCCACTCCATTGATTTGAGTCCCAGTTTTCCTTCCATCTCTATCAGTTCCCCATGCATCTTCCTTCATTTCACGGATTGTAGCCTGCATTTTTTCATCTAGTTTGTGAGCAAAATCAACCAATTCTGTGAGCATTTTGATGACCAGTGCTTTGAACTGTGCATCTGACAGGTTGGCTATCTCTTCACTGCTTAGAGGAATTGGCTCTGGGGCTTTTATTTGTTTTCCGGTTTGAGCCATTTTTGGTGGGGTTTTTTTGTTGTTGTTGTTTTGGTTTTAGTCTGGTCATGGCTATTACGTAGTGAGGGGGTGGAGCCTTAGGTGTTCCTCAGGGCGGGGCAGCCCAGTCGCTGGCTTGTGATGCTATAGGTGGGGGCGGGGCCTGAGAGGGAGCAATGGCGCCTGCTCCGTTCTCTCCTGGATTCAGTCCCCTCCGCCACTTCCCCTCCACCTGGACCGTCTGCGCGCTCGAATGTGAGACCACCTGGTCAGTCAGCCAGCCGCCTTGTGCGGCCTCACTGGGTCTGCACAGTTGCCCCCCTGTGCCCGGGGTCCGCCAGCTGCTGCCTGTGGGCCCGGGGACCGCCAGCCGCCGCCTGTGCACCTGGGAACTGCCAGCTGCTGCTGCTTGCGTTCCTGGGTCCGCACCTCCACTTTCTCCTGCCGCGACTCCGCCCCTCTTACCGGTCTGGATGAATGGTTGTTGGACTTCTGTACAGTTCAGTTTTCTACAAGTTCTGGTTGTTTTCTTGTTTCTAAATATTTGTTGTCCTTAATTTTGGTTGTGAGAGGAGGCACAGTGTGTCCGCCTACGCCTCCATCTTGGCCGGATAACAATGTACAGTTTTAAGGTGCTTTTACAAGTTATTCAATGCAATGTTCAGCACCATTGAGAGGTTATGAAATTTCCCTGAAGTTGCTGCTGGCAAGTGGCACAGCCTGAATCTGAGCAGTCTGGTTCTAGATGTCTTGCTCTTCACATCACATCGCAGTGATTGTTTTGCTCGCTCCCGCCTCCGTCGCTGCCGTCGCCGCCGCCGCCGCCGCCGCCGCCAGAGGAGCAGCAGCACTAGTGCAAAACCCCCTACAATCTTTTCTTGAAAGGTACAAGCCCCAGGGATACTTTACGGTGACTGCCTTTTAGCATTTAGTTTCTGTCACTTAATTTTGTTCAGTGGTAGGAATAAATTCCTGTTCATAGTGCATAAGCTCTTTCTCATATTGGGAGATAGTTGCACAGGGTTGGTAATATAGTCCATAGCTGTGGAATAGAACCAGCTGGCCTGCAAGTGAGTTTGAATAGCATATTGGTATAAATGTCTAAAATACCTTTAAGCCAGCCTAAGAAAATTAGATCTAAAGTTTGCTTTCTAATGAGTAGTAGTTTACTCACTAAAATGATGGAAATCACTTATTGTTGGATCTTTTATATATTACTTGAAAAACGTTGTTGAAGGCCACTTTATTTTTTAACCTTATGACCTTCCTTTCTCTTTCTTATTATAAAAAGTCCCATCATGGTTGCACTTGGAACCAGTCTCTTCCTAAAGTTATTGTCATCTTAGACTGTTCCCAGAAACATTACCCCAGGGGAAAAATTCTTGTGTAATAGAGCAACCTAATTTACATCCTATATATTAACTCCTCATCATCTCTAATTTAGCTATCCTTTGACCTTCTTTCCCCATAGTCACACAACTGATGAGGCCTGCTTCTGTCAAGATCTGCCTCTAAGGATGTTATTCTTCCTGTGGTCTTCCCTTTTCTTCCCACCTCCATTAGCTCCCACCCATACCACACACATTCCACCAGCTCTCTGTGTAGACTTGGCAGCAGTTTCCACCCCAATCCTTATGTAACCCACCACCTATCCCTTTTTGGCAAGGGACACCCAACCTCAGCAAGTTGCAACAAGGAGTAGAGTTAATTGGAACATGTGCTATGCTCAAGTCTGGAACAAAAAGGGCTGATAGACATCAGGAAAATAAAACCATATGTAGATGTTTGCTTGGGAATATGTGTATACATGGGAAATGTCTTCTACAAACAGGTTGCATTTCAATAAAATCAGCTACCATTCTCCTCCTCTTCCGGCTGTTCACCTCCCTACCTTCCCGTATGTAATACCTGGAACTGGCTCACTCATGCCTGCGCATGGGTGGGCACAGCCCGCTGAAACTGAAAAAATAGAACTGTCTGGGGTACTTCCCACAAGGAACCTCATGTTACTTATACTTGGGACTCAGGTACAGAACACATCCCAGTGGACCTTCTATCCATTCCCAATTGTTGCAATATCACCTCTATCATTCATTGATCTCCATCCCTATTTTTGTATCCATTCTAGAACTTTAGCATATCTTTTGCTTGACCCGTAATTTTTTTAACTTAGGTACAATTTACATAAAATAAAATACATAGATTTTAACTGTAGTTTCTCCCCCACCCTTTTTAAAGGTCTTATTTACTTTTAGAGAGAGGGCAAGGGAGGAAGAGTGAGAGTGAGAGAAACATCAATGCTGAGAGACACATCTATCAATCTGTTTAGCTAGGCTGCCTCTCGCATGCTCCCAGCTGGGGACCTGGCCCACTATGCAGGCATGTTCCCTGACTGGGAATTGCACTGATGACCTTTCTGTTCACAGGCTGGCGCTCCATCCACTGAGCCACACCAGCCAGGGCTAACTGTAGTTTTCATGGGTTATGTGATACAAGTATACACCCGTGTTAAATTATCACCCCAATCAAAATCCATATCATTTTCTTTGCCCCATAATGCTCCTTCATGTTCCTTGTCAGTCAATCTCCTTCTTTCTAGAGGTAAATATTATTTTTATTTCTGTCAAAATGGATGAATTTTGCCTATCTATAACTTCATATACATTGGATCATAGAGTAGGTACTATGTTGTATATCAGGCTTTTCATTGTTTTTGAACACAGTTTTTTTGAGAGCTTATCAATATTGTTTGTGTAGTTTATTCTTCTTACTACCTAGTAATATTACATTGTAAACAACATCCATTAAAAAAAGATTTGGATGTATTTTAAGAATGGTTTCTATGTAGCGGAAGCATCCTAATATCAACAGCCCCTCTTGAGTTTAACAGATAGTTGACTGTCATATGTCTGCTGTAATTACAAGGATTTTGCACTGCTCTGCTACCTCCCACGCAAGGCTGTAAGATTTCCCCAGCAGTGGGCTAACTGCCCATCCCAAAGTCTCAGGCTTCTGGGTGTTCTTAGTTCACACTTCTGAACTTCAGAGGGAATAGTAACCTCCATGTGCACTGCGATGGTTTCAAAGGCAACAGAGGCAGGGCTTGGGTGCGTCAGTTGTTCCCCAGCATCTTCCACTCTAGGTATCCTTGCTTATCTTGTAAAGCTATTATACTACTAGAAGGCAAGATATTCTCTGTACATGTGGGGGTTCTGAAATGGTCTGAGGGCTTTTTCAGAGCTCTTGGGATTGGTCAGAAAGGAACTTTGTCTTTGAAAATCTCTGGAAGTATGTTTTAGATTAGATGTCTGTCCTCACTGTTTTCCTATGTAGGTTTTGAGGGACTTAGAAGCCCAGAGTAGTCCTGGACATGAGTGGGCATCTGAGAAATTCCTGCAGCCCCAGTGGCCTGGATACTATCAGGACAAAAGTGCTGGATGATTAGGTTGATAATAGTTACTCTTCATTAAGCTACTTAACTGTTATAGGCAATGGGCTAAGACCTAATGTATGTTGTCTCATATAATCTTCCTATAACACCCTATGTATGTAAGTTCCATTATTATTTGCACTTGATAGCTGAGGAAACTGGACTTTGAATAACTTACCCACCACTGTTAACACAGCTAATAAGTGATGGGACAAGGATGTGACTCCAGATCTGCTGTCTAGCTTCTCAAATATTTTACCTTAATATCCCACAAACACTTTTTGGACATCTTCTTCTAAGTATTAAATAGGCAATATAGAAATATAGGTGTATTTAACATTGGATATTTTAATATAATTATTAAACTACTCAATATTGTAGAAAATATGAAAATGTAACCCAAGTAGGAGCCCCAAACCACATTGGATACCCTTCATTGAAGAGTCTCAAAACATGTGAAAATAACAAAATAATAATGTTTTGTGAAGAATGAGAGTAGTTTAGAAAATTGCACTCATTTTGAAGATAAAGAATCTGAGACAAGAGTCCTTGACTTTGCCAAGGAATCTTGAAGAGCTAGAAGAAACCTAGACTGTCTTCTCATGTCTCTTACCCCACTCTCTCGAACATTCTTTCCTCTTATCCAAGCCAGGGTATAAAGAACATCATTAATTATCTTTTTATTTAGACTCTGACCCATAGACAGGGACTAGAGACACTCTGGCATTGTTTAGAGTTTACCTTAGAGAATATCATGACAGTAGTCAGTAACGACCCTTTTTAAATAGATGAACTCAGCTTCCCTTTTTATGACTTAGACTGACAATGTTGAAGACTTTGTAAAAGCATAGGAAGTTGAGGAGTTAGGTGCTGATTTATAAAGTCTGCTTCTAGAATAGGGTGTAGTTTCCTTCAAACTTTTAAGACAAAGAGAACAAGCAAAATAAATATCGACATAATACTAGCCAAATTAAAAGAAAGAGGAAAGTGCTAATAAAAGAAATCTGCTGAAAGCAGCAGTCGCCCTGTGTTTGAGAAGTGGATTCCCTCCTTCCCAGTCCTTGGTTTTACTGTTGATATTTGATGTGTATCATTTATTTACTTTCTCTTTGTCTCTCCCTCAGTACTTAGTCTGATACTTTGTTAACTGTCTTATGTCACTAATTACACATTTCCTTTCATGTTTGTTATTATTAAAGGATAAATTGTGATTTTCTATAAACACAAGGCACAAGCTTAAAGAAATGAAGAATGTTTTAGAGAATTACGGATTATTCAGAATCCCAGTGACCCTAAATGACTTAGCATATCTAGACTGCATTTGGAGCCTATTCCTTTTTCTTTCTGTTAATAGCCATATGTTTAAACAGTGAAAGAAATTTTCAGCTTTTGTTTTAATTTTTGTTGCCTGTGAGAGTTTCTGTTAAACTCTTGATACTGTCAGAAAAGAGAATTTTGCTTAAAAATAATCTTACAGTCAAAATATATTTAAGGTTCATAGAACCTTAACCTTGAATAATTTAGTGCAGCTCCTCATTTCTCTGCTCATGCTGTGCTGACCTGATGGGCCTCCTAAGGTTATTCCAGAGACCTGGAATCTCTTCTCGTTTCTGCCCCTGACTCCATTGGTAAGTTGGGAATGAAAATATCTCTCTGGAATATCTTTTGACCAATATGTGTAGGAAACTTAAATGTCATTAAGGAAAGGCAGATAAGAAATAAAAGGTACTTCAGAGACTTTTGATGTGGATTACCATTTGTAAATCTATGAATCTTTACTTTGACTTCTCTGAAGGTTAGTTATCAGAAAGTTCTTTAAGTTTTTCTTGGAGTACTTTTTCAGATATTAGGTGCATCCTCATTCATGGGTATCCCTGGAACGTTACAACAACTGGCTACTTGTTGCCATTGTTCTTGAGAAATATATGCTAAAGAAAGCTGTTTGAAGATATCCTAAAGGTAAAATATTTAATCTTAAAGTATGCTGGGGTAGATCAAATTGGGGGCAGAAAAAGAGGTGCTTGTCCAGTGTAACCCAGAAGAGACCAAAATGGTGTTTGAATATCTTCTGTCCTCACAAATACCAAGTGATTGCTGCCCTTAATGTGCTTAAAATATTAAGTCACCATATTTTTTCATGCAAGGAAAGATAGATAAAGCTAAGACTTCTAGAATTTTTAAAAGATAGGAGGGACCTAAGTCAATGCTACCAAACACTATAACCAGTATAATTAAAGTTGCATTTTTGATGGAGAGGGGTATGTGTCAATACTTCTATCCATTTCCACAGATATTTTAAACTATACAGCTCAGGTTGAAAATCATTAATGTACATATGGGATTGATGTGATTCATGTAAAGTAAAATTATTTTATGAGATTAAGTAATTACTTGAGACCTCGTATTGGAATTCTGGTCTCCCAGGTTTGGACCTGAGTTTTTCCTTACCACTCCATACGTGTTAATCCCAAATTAATCTTCGCTTCCTGTCTAGAAAAGACAGTTCTATGATCTTTATTCATTTGTGTAGTCCTCCTTCTACTATGGTAATAATGGCTCAATTTAGTGAGCACTTACTGTGGTCTAGGCACTGTGGCAAGAGTTGTATAGTACTTCCTTCATTAGTTAGGTATACCAATATTCCTATTCACAGATAAGGAAAAAGGACCAGAGAGATTAAGTAACATGCCTACACTTTGGGAGGAAGAGTAAGTGGAGGGATTGGAACCTGGCAGTTTGATTCCAGAATCATGGCTCCTGAACTTCCTAGCTGTACCTTCCTCTAGAAGGGTTTGATTACTATTTCATATTCCAAAACAAAACTTCTGTGTAGACAGTTTAAGCTATGGGAACTGTAGACCACATTTGGAAAGCCAATATTAAGAAAACAACAACAAAAAAAAATGTGGCCCCAAGGCATTCAATGCTTTTCTTTCCTGTTTCTTGAATCCTAAGAGAGCACAGGATATTAGTGATGACAATCTTTGTACTGCCAAACAGATCCTTGGCAACCGTGAGACTGTAGGTTTGCCTCAGAGATTTTTGTCTACAGAAGTGAAAGAAGAATTTTAGTGAGGTGGATGCTGTGGGAAGGGTGGTTTTATAGGATGGTTTTTGTTGTTTTACCATGGAGGAAAATATAAGGAAAGCCAGATGGTATGGAGGAATAAGTTAAACTATACACTCTACCTTTCAAAGAAGAGTTCAGGTGCAGGTGTCAATACTTAGAAATGTTACCTGAAAGGACCTCAGTGATGTTTCTTGGGCTAGAATCGGAAGCCATTATAGTATTACCTAAAATAGCACTTACAAAATGGAACGCCATTCAGACTTGTTGAATGTTTACAGATATTGTTTATTTCTCCTGTTCATTTAAAGAAATCGCTTGTGCCTCATTTTAAAGTATCAAAGAAAAAATAAAATTTGTATTAAATATACTTTTAAGTTCATGGTAGGGAGGTGTAAAGAGAATGTTGGCAAGGTCATATCTTAGCAATGTGTAAAATGAGTGTTTTAAAGGTAGAGTCAATGTTTATTTTGGCTAACGAACACGACAGTAAGTTCTAACTAGGACAGGTAGGGGAAAATCAGGTGACCAGTGCTGCATAGTGATGTGCTGCATTGGGTGTTTACTTACTGTGGGGACCAATCTTTAAACCAGTAAGTTGGTATGTATTAGTTGGTGACTATTAAATTTTAACAGCAAACATGAAAATGATCATTCCATTAAGTAACACCACCTTACATAAGTGTTCCTATTATGTCTTGGCTTGTTCCCAAAAAGGACCTAAGGGGGTTGTATGTTTTGTATGCATTATTTCATTTAATACTCGCACCTTCGTTGAAATATAGTGTCTATTTGTACTAGAACTGCTGTACAATTGCTGGATGACACTAGTTTTAGAAATCTTAGCTAGAGACCCACTGTTCTCAGATACTTATGGGATTTTAGGTGTCTTTAGTTCAATAACTTATTTAACTGGCACCTTAATACTTTTTTAATGTAGAAACTTTTTTAATGTAGAAACTTTTAATGATGAGATTGTTATTACATTTTGAAGCTGTGTAGTAATTAGTCTAAAAAGTCAGGAAATTCAATAGAGGCAACCGTTTGGGAAAGTAAGCAGTTTTCCTATTAGTAGCCAGGGTTGACTTTAAAGTATCTGGGATAGGACCTTAGCAAATTTAATTAATGTGGATTTCAAATTTTCCCAGGAAAGAGAACATTCTTAAAAGGAAGAAGTGACTTCTTACCCATCTGACCAGTACTTTTCTTTCACAGTTTCTGAAGATCTTCTGAAATATTTTATTTTAATCTTTCAATTGATTTAAAAACTAAGTTCAATCTGAAGTATTTTGAAAGATACGGAAATGTTGTATGTAGTATGACTTATATGTATGATTGCATTATTATATGAAAGTGTAAGAAGTAATCAGTGGACTTTGAGAATGAATATTGCCGGGAATTGATTTTTACAACACAGACCAGAGCCTTCATTCTTAGTACCTTTCCTGTAGTTACTTTTATTCAGCAGTTCTCAAGTGTTTCTCCGTGAGCATTTCCAGGTCTTGTTCTGAAGGCCCAATGTTCTGTATTCCCATCCTGGCAACATCTCTTCACGATGATTGTATCTTAACTTTTTCTAGAGCTGTGAACTACTCCTTATAGCACCTTTTTAAAGCAAGTTTCCTTGTGAGAACAGAAGTTCCTGAAATCCAGAGGCTTGATGTCATATGATCACAAGGGATCAACATAGCCCAGATTTTGGTTCCAGGTGTTCTGATGCCCCATTTGGGCTCTTCACTCACTGGATTGTTAGAGTTTGAGATAAAGTTCATATATGTGGTGCCTACTGTTGGATCTTTTTGAAGGGCTTCTAAAAACTTTTTAAATGCATGCCCAAGCTCATGCTTGATTCACAGCAAGCCAGCCCTCATAGTTTCCTTCATGAACGCGGGTCTTTTCTACAAGTTTGTGTAGCCTGATGGGATGACCTTTTGATGGGGTTGTATAATTTTAAATATTAAACACATAAAAAGAACAGCAGGGCTCTGCTTTCTGAGGAAACTATTATTCTGTAAATAAAAGTTTAGTTGAAAACTAGTTAATAATTGTCATTTTCTAACAAGAAATTATTTTCCTCTTGTGTTTTATTAAACATTGTAAAGGTGTCAAAATTAGATGAACTGTAATGTATTTGTATTAAATACAGTATATTTAGGTTGTCTGGCAATCTAAATCTGTTGGCAGTGGTGATTGCAGTTTAGAGAGAGACAGAGAGACAGAGAGCATGAGTGTGTATTCATCTATCTTTGGGTATTTGGTTTCCTGATTTAATCTGACGTAACTGATGCACTTAATTTCACATGCAGCCATTACTCTGGGTGTGTGTAGCCTGTTGATGTAATGTTCTTCTTTCGGTTAATTTTATTAACCAGAAATGTGGTTTTGCAAGATCGAGGACAGTGGTGTATCAAATACTTCACTGGTTTCTTTTTTTTATGAGGAAGATATTTATATTGCTATTTTTATTATATCATTAGAAGCAGTATAGTAGAAATGAGTTCATGTATCTTTGAAAGTAAAAATTGGTCTAATAAAAACAGTCAAACTGTCACTAGTGGGGGCAAAATGTAACCCACTTTGGAGATTTTCTCCTGCCTTTTAACATGTGATGCTGTGAGGTTCATTATATTGTTATAGTGAAATAAAATTTTTTGATGCAGAATTAAATAAGAAACATTAACAGATAAATATAATTTGAAAAAGAATACAGTAATAGCGTTCAACAATGGTGCACTGAGATTATAATTACTTCTTACCATTTGAAATCATTGTTGAAATATACGTTAGACCTATGCCTACAGAAGTAAACAGGCCAGAGGGTTTACTAAAAAAAAGAGCTTTTTTTCTTTTCTAGATGATGATGATAATTAGCAGTCTAATATTAGAATAAAATGGCTGTGATTTGTTCCAGTACTTAATAGAGACTAATAATAGCATTACCACAAATATGAATTTTCATAATTTCTGTTACTTAAACTAAATTTTGTTTTTGATGAAATGACTTCTGATATGTCATCCAGAATACTTCAACTTCTATTTTTGTAAAATAAATACAATACTTTTTTATAACATTAATACTTTTTAAGTCAGCATTGAATAAAAATTTCTTTCAAGAGAAAATAGCCTATTATATATGAGACTTACTTTTTACTTCTTCCTTATGAGAGTTCCTTTAACCTCAGACTTTCTAAATATCTTACACTTTCAAATCAATAATAACTGAATCATCATCCTGAAGTTACATTGCTACCCTTGATGTCATTTCTAATTAGTATCTTTAACTTTTGAGATTTATATTGTCATTTGTTTAGATATTAAATTCCCTTCTGACAACCGTAAGTCCTGTCCAGTGGTCTTAGGTTAGGCATTGTATGGTCATCTAGAAATAGACTTATTTTTATTTATTTAAAATACATGGAGAAAAGGAAATATTAAAAATTGAATTACTCCATTCTTTTTAGAGTTTAACATTGACACATTTTTCAACGGATGAAAAAGTTGATTCTTTTTTATTCTTTTAAAGGGTATCTTGTTCTAGGAATATACATTTAAGAGTGTAATTTGTTGTAGCGTGTAACAATATCCCCTGTATAAGGGTTTTAAACATACAGACATACCCCAGAGATATTGTGGGTTTAGTTCCAGACCACCTCAATAAAGTAAGTATTACAGTGAAGACCATTATAATATTTTTGTTGGTGGAGGGGTCTTGCCTTCAATTAAAAAAAAAAAAAAGCCTACAACATTTGTTAAGCACACTAAAACAAAGTGCAATAAAACCAGGTATGACTGTAATTAGTGACATACAGGCCACTTAAGGAGTGCAGGTAAGAATCTGAATGTGAAGAGTCATGTGTTGGAAAGGTCCTGCATTCGTAAGACTTTTGGTTGCTTAGTTTATTAATGTCTTAAGTTTTGACATTGTTAATGCTGGCATAGTTATGAGAATAAATCTACTTCTTAAAAATACAGAATTATTTGGTTTTCCTTTTACTTTTAAATTTTCTGTTTATTCAATAGCCAGTACAATGAGAGCTGCCTTGAATCTTCAAAAATAGTATTGACAGATTTCATTTGACTAAATTTAGAAACAACCTTGATGAAAATTTTGCATGTGTGTATATTTTTAACATTTTTATCCACATGTACTTGGTTTCATTTGAGATAGGAAATGGAAATAACAAGAGACTTAGAAAATCTTGTCTCTGTAGATGGTCCAACCTTGCCAGAAACCACGAGGCAGTGGAAATATCACAAGAAAGCTTGTTCCTACAAGACTCCCAGACTGATTACTAGGCCAAAGAAGTTCCCAGAAATTTACCTTGAAGCGATCATTTAAAATTTAGGAGGAGACCCAGTCCTGCTCAGGGTCATCCATTGCTAATTATACTTACTAATTATGTCCCAGTGATTTTGTTATCAGCCACACCTCAGTGTAAAAAATCCATGTAAAAAAATCAGTCTCTGAATTTTACATGTGCCCCGCCCCATGTTCTTGCTTGGTACTTAAGTTCTGTGCATTTCACTGTATCTAAATTATATCACAATATCCTTAACATTTTCAACCTTTGTATTTTTTCCTTGCCTGATATATGTTGTTAACTTTTGATGTAATGGGATAGCTCTTTTTAAAAAAATCTCACTCCATTTGTGTCTCAAAATTTCTAGTAGTTGGGAAACTCTCCTGCCTGTTCCACTCTGCAGGTGTTTTAGATGCTTAATTGCATGTACATGCCTTTGAAATACATGGGGCTGCTGCCTTTTTGTTTAAAATGCTATGTAAATACACACACACACACACACACACATATTGGGGTAGCTACAGAAATTTTAACATTTCAAATTAGCATGATAAAGCCCAAGTTTATTTTTGTTATTTTGTGATTTAAATAACACCCTGGGTTACTTTGGGGTAGTTAGAGCAATCCATTTGACACAGGCCATCTTGCCTGGCAGAGGCTTGCCCCAGCATGTTCTAGATAGATGGCTTTGATGTCAGTGAATATCACAACTTGAACTATTGTGTGTATACAGTGTGAGAGTTTGCTGAATCTCTTGCTGCATCTCTCACATAATTCCAAATTCACTTTAGGTCTGAATACATGAACTGAAAGGACATTCTCCTTTTAAAGCTCGTTTGTCCATTAGACACCTTAAGAAGCTTATTCCTTTGCATCACTCACAGAGTGATCACTCAGTGTTAACTCACAGAGCTTGGCATTGAGAAATTTGGAACACAAAATTAATTCTGCAGCTATTCATGTGCCTAATGAAAGCCATAAAGGTATGATAAGAAAATGAAGTGGAGGGGGGAAAATGGCACCTTCCTAGATGGTAAGAAGAAAAAACAATCAGAGTAGTTGTCTTTGAACCACAGCAGGATCTTATTCTTAAGGTCCTCCAATTGGGCTTTAAATTTATTTTTGACCATGGAATAATTATAGAGCAAATTATTTAAAATTGTATCCAGATTTCACATCAACACTCTTTAGTTTACTAATTAAATAAAGGTTGTGGCTTCAACTAGCATCCCATCTGTTTGGCTTGTTGTAAGGATCTGGTGAGATACAGAATTCCAGTAGCTTGGTTACAACAAGAAAGACATAAAAATCAATGAATCCAGAAATTCCTCTTTCTTTCAAATTTTTGGGAGGATATGCCTTAAATGTGGAATCTGTTACTGCATGCCTCTTTCAGCTGAGTTGCATAGCTCATAGAAATATATACTAGACATTAGACAACAAAAGGCTTCATCTAAAACATGCACCTTCCTGAGCAGTAAACCACAGTTGGTCAGACATTCTTATATTTTTGTATTAGTAGGGTTTTTTTCTGTAGACTGCTGCAACATTATGATTTTTATGACCAACATGCCAATGTAATTTCAAATTTTAATTTAGCCTTTGGGTGTGCTAGCTCGCTTATCCTTAGTCTTCAATTCTAATATTCCTGAGTAGTCCAAGGATCTTTCCTAAAAATTATTTTTCCTGTTTGCTTTGTACAAATTTTAGTATCCTTTTTTTATCTTAAGGTTATATTGCTCTCAGTCTCTCAACTTTGAAAAATATCAATCACCCCCTAATAATATTCCTGTTCTAGTACTCTAACCCCCACTTGCTAGGAGTCCTTTTATTCCTTTTATTGCCTTCTACCTCATTCTCCTACCCTTCCCTTCATGTGGACTGCATGTTTTGTAGTGATCTTTTAAATAAGCAATTTTTCCTTCTCTTTTGTATTGCAGAAACCCATTAAAAACCAGATTGTGTCATTTAGGCACCACATCTGAAAAAGTCCTATGACTTACCTGTTGACTTTGTTTATTATGAAATTCTATCCAAAAATATATTTAGCTTGTTGTAGTCTCCAATAAGAATTGGCTAAGAAATCCACGCAGTAAAATCATCCTTCCCATTTTCAGATACATGACTCAAAATGACTTCTTGTTACCTCATGCAAAAATCTACTCTAGTAATTCAGACTCTAACCTAATCACTAATTTTATTTTTTAACTTCTTGGTAAAATTATATATTCTCATAATGTTCCAACATAAAGACCATGCTTATTAAAATAGAAAAATACTTGCTATTATCAAAGTACTCAAAGGCATTATAAAATATTAAGTGAAACTAGTTAAAGCTTGTGGCACTTTGTCTAATAAATTTTACATGACAGAGACCAAGGAAAAAAGACATACAATTGTAAACTAAATAAACAATTAATTAGTAACTTCAACAAACAAGTATGTTTATGCAAGAGCATTGTTACCTACCAATGTGCAGAATAATTTCTGGATCAAGATAATTTGTGGTGGTGCCTTTCAGAGAGCCCAATTATCTTGTAACTAATACAACATGGGATAAAATTAATCCCTTCTTGACTGCAGTGAGAAAATTCAAGAGCCTTGGTTTCATAGACTTAATTTCTAAGCAGACAAATTGCTGAAATAGTGCAGCAGAATAAGAGAACAAGAGAAAATGCTACAGATGCTCCAGGTTACAGCATTTGTTATTAAACATCAGTTACTGTGAAAATATGGTTTCCATATGGGGTATGCTATACGTAATTTATACAAACCCTGTTAGTACTGGATTCTGCACGTGGCACTAAACTCAAACTACAACTTCCATAATGGAATATGTGAGGGAATTGCTGATGTTACTGGGTTGGATTAAAACGAAAAGACCTTTATCAGTTAGGTGATTTTTTTTCTCCCTGCTGTAGTGCATGCCACTTCTGTAGGAGGGCTCTTGGGTTCATTCAGACTTTGGTGTTTAAGAATGAGATACTTGAAGATCTGTTTATAGGATAGTTTTGGTACCTAAGTGGCGATGATTTTCTGAAGTCAGATTTTTGGCCCTATTACTCTTAATACAGTTGTCATATTGAGTTTACCTATTTATCACTAGACAGATATTTGGATTTCATGGGACTAATTATAAAAACTGTATTTGGAGGAACTGGTTAAATAATAGAAGATGATGATACCCTCAAAGATAAATGTGTAAAGTAGGGAAGAAGGCAAAGCAAGGTTAGAGCTTAATAGAGAATTAGATATATTGGAGGAAAAAAGAACATTAATATTTGCAAGAGAGAAAGGTGCTGTTTCTATAGTGTACTTAAATCCTTTGAGTGTGCATGGTAGATAAATTGGATTGAAGGATATAATTTATGTAAATAGTCCTACCAATACACAGTGTGAGTAGAGTCCTGTTATGGAATCAACTCTATTTAGGGGAGAAATACTAATCATAAATCACCTCTGTAAGAAGCGTAGAGAGAAAATTTGAGTAGCATAGTTTAATAAATAATGCCAGCAAGTTTAAGTGGACTAGGACACATTATTTCTTGCTAAATAGCCTATAGCAGGCCTAAGTTCAGCATGTGATAAAAAGCAGTTTTAATATATTTGATATCCATTGAGATTCTGACTTTGGTTACTGACTTTGGGATATATTTTTGGTAATTCAGAACAGATCAAATAAATCATTTTTATATTTGTATATTAGGTGTTTTCTTTGTTGTATGGTTCTTGTTATAGATATCACATAAATATCTTTTAGTTTGCAAACTGCTATTTACTTGGATCTGTATCAGAATCATTGTTATAATGATGTTTGAGATAACATATTTCAGAATATTTTAAATTTTTTCAAGATACAGGGAGGGAAGGAGAAAGAGAAGGAGAAAAACATGGGTGTGAAAGAGAAACAGCAATCGGTTGCCTTTCTTGCATGCCCCGCCAGGGACTGAACCCTGCAACCCAGGCATGTGATCCCACTGAGAATCGAACTGGTGACCTTTTCAACTGAGCCACACCAGTCAGTGCTTATTTCAGAATATTTTAATAATTACTAAGGAAATAACAATGGAGATTAAAATTGTCCTAGAAAATAGTGACATTGTATAAAACTTGTGAATAGTTTTAGTTGAGAACAAACCATGAATATATTGAAGTAAAAATAATTGGAAAACAGAGCCATAGCGCTATGAAGAAAAGTTATTTGAGGTAGTGGGTGGCAATGGAATTTGCAGTTAGAAATGTTTAAAACAAAAGAGGCTCTTCTTGAGAGGAAAATAAAGTGCGATTTTAGTTATCATAGCACTAGGCTTCAGTGTAGCCACGATGAAGCAAGATAATAGGGCTTTTAATCTGTTGTCTTTCTAGTTAAGGCTCAATAATATTACACATGCCCTTGTTCTTTCGTGCACTGGAACAGAACCAGAACCCTGGTTTTCTACTTTTTTTTTTTTGGTACAGGGCCATTGTGTTTCAGTAAAATAAAGAGTTTTTCCTTCTCTTAGACATCTAAACAATGGCAATAACCTATAACTAACGGCCATTCGTTATGTTGCACAGGCAAATTGTGCAGAAAATTATGGATAATTTTAAAAAGATGAAATACAGGTGGCTCATCTAAAACAGACTTCAATTAAAACCACATTGTATTAAGTAGAGCCTGCTTTAGATAGACTCCTCTTCATGCTAGATATGAACGAAGCAACAATTTTAGATATAATAGCCAGTATCTGGATTTTAATATGATCAGTTCTCATGTTTTAGGGCTCAGATATTACCAGCTGGTATTAAGAAACCTGCCTTTCTATAAAACTTGATTATATTTTTCCCCCAAAGGTATTACATTAGGAATTATTGAGAAAGTGGCTTTTATGGTATATAGACTTTTGCATAAAAATTGGTACTAAAATTTGACTAGTGTCAAAACTTGTATCACAATGTTTTATCTGGTATCTTATGAATTAAATGCATGAAATTAGGCCCTCAGATTGTGTCGCAAAGATATGATAACACATACCCAGTATAATCACTGAGCAAAGGTATGGCTTAGTCCTTTCTTCGTGTGTATATTATCTGTGCTGCGGCTTATATGAAGTGGTTTTAACTGTTTTCTTGTCAAGAGAATAATTTTTCCAAGGTTTCATTGGTCCCATATGTTAATAACTGCCATTAGCAATGCCTGGACAAATTGTTTTCTTTGATTATGACTTTATCAGTTTGGCAAAATGTGATCGATAAAATGATTTGGGAACACTGTGCTTTTACATATGCAGAATCTTTTTATCTTTGTCTTTCTTTGCTTTCAGGCTCCAAAAGAATAGAGGGCCATGCCAGTTTCTTTTTTTTCTTTTTTTCTTTTTTTTTTTTTTTTGCTTTAAAGAAATTATTACTAAATAAAGGATTCACAGAAATAATCAAGGTGTAAGGAACCACTACTGTTTGTTCTGGAAAGTGCCTAAAGTGGTGCCTGGCACATAGAGAGTGTTTGATAAATGCTTTTTTGAAAGAAAAAGAAGAAGGAGGGATTAGTTGTATGCCCTTGCACGCTTCCCTTGCCAGAAGTGACAAGGATGGTCCTGGCTCTTTAAGAGAATGGAGCTGTGGAGCTTGAGTAGTTCTTACTGTTCACTAAGATGAAGGGAAGCTTGGAAACTCTTTAAAGGGACAGACAACATCCTCTGTGATTGGACCCTGCCTCCTCCTCTAGCTTCCACTCTTGTCTTTTCTTGCCTCAACCTTGATGCCAACACAGATCACATTGTAGTTCTCTGCTAATTCTGTGCTGTTTCCCATCATCGAGCATTCTCCCATGTTGTCTCTCCGCCCCTACTACTACTAATCCTGCCTTTTTGGCTGCTAAACATGTTGTTTTCAAGTTTCATTAGTTCTACCCTTTTTCTGAAGTCTTTTCAGAGCCCAAGATGAGTTAGTGACCCTCTACTATTTCCCTGAAATGTTCTCTGTGCATTTCTACTCATCTAGAAAGTGTGTTAAAATACTTGTATTTTCTCCTGCAGTAGATGGTTTTTGATGTCAAGAAGCTCAAATAGCCTCTCTGTACAGGCATTAAAACCCAAACATGGACACAGTGCTAGGCCATGTTTAACAGTAAATCCTTCCAATTACTACGTATGATTCTAAGTCCTTTATTATAAGAGCATGGTTGTTATTCTAGTTATTTCTGCCATGCTTAAACCTGGATAAGCATATTTTACAGATTTGTGCTGTTGTATTTATCCTGTTATGGTGTCACATACTACCAAAGCCCCTGGATTGTGTTCTGCAGAGCAGCTGCTGTGTTCGGGCATGAAGGGAAGGTGTTTCAGCGGTGGACACGGCTTTTATTTTATGGGAGTGCTTTGGCAATTAGAAGTGCTATTTAAAGGTATTATTTTTATTAGAAAGGTGAAGATTTGGATCTATGGTTCATTAATTTTGTAAAGTTTGAATTAACAAAGCCTTGATTGTAGCTCAAACGATGGAAGTGTAATCTTGGAAAATGGGGAAGGGCATTAGTAAATTCAGTACTTGTCTTCAGATTTTACAAAGAAAATATATATACAAATGAAAAAAGTAGGATTTAAAGAATTTTGAGAAAAATTTTGCATGGTATTTAGCATTTTTGAGTGTAATTACTAGTCAAGGCCAGAAATGTAGTTACTAAATTTCTTAGTAAGCAAATTTATTGCATTGGGAAAAAAATCCCCTCTGAACTTATTTTTCTTATATGTGATTTATACATAATAAATAAAATGTAGGCAATGAGTTTAACAACAATAAACCATTGCCAATAGCTGTATTCACACAGGTGTTAATCACTTTAGGGTATTTTCTGTTTTCTGTTCTTTTTCTTGTATTCATTTTAAAAATTGAAATAAGATTATACTGTGTATACTGCTTCACAAGCTGCTTTATGAATATCAATATATTGTTACTGTCTCTCCCTGTCATTAAATTAATTACTGTGAGTTTTAATGATTTCACAGTAATTTGATTATAAGATTGGCTCAACCATATTAGCTCTTTCTTGATAGATTTCACTGTGTAATTTCATTATCTAATTTTGGATATTTTTCTCCCTAGACTAGCATTCTGTATTAAATTTAATATGAACTAAGAGTTCTACAAACTAGCCATTTGCCAAGGATGTCCAACCCGTGGCCTGCAGGCTCCATGTAGCCCAGGATGGCTATGAATGCGGCCCAACACAAAATTGTAAATTTACTTAAAACATTTTGAGATTTTTTTGTGATTACATGTCACAATGCCTTTAATGCATGGTGCAAGACAACTCTTATTCCAGTGTGTCCCAGAGATGCCAAAAGATTGGACACCTTTGCATGTCTTATTTCTTCATCAGTGTATTATTTTTCAAACCCCTGTTTAATTGAATGTTTGAAAAGTCTTGTGCTTCATGTTCATCATTTGCTATTTTGCCATTACTATTGGCGTTCTCAATGGTACTCTTCTATGTGGCTTGATCCAGCCATATGGATGGATGACTTCTGGACTCACCCAAAACACTTACTTGCCCTTGACCAGCCAAGGCCTGAACTCCCCGGAATTCACACACAACACCACAGGAGCCAAGGTTTTCTCTATTATTGTAGTGAATCTTCTGACCATTTTTGAAGTGTTACATTGGTGATAATGTCATTAAAAACAAAATTATTCATAGAACTGTGGCATAAACACAAAGAAAAGATGTGTTCATGTGACTTTTGGATTAGAGTTTTACTAAATGAAGCATCTTCACAGCATAACATTAGAATAGTGTGTTTGGCTAAATTAGGTGATAAAGGCAAACGTTAAAAGCAAAAACTTTTCTGTTAAGTCCTTACATATGCCTTCCTCATATTTAAAACACTTGACAATAAAAAGAGAGAATTTTACCTGATTAAGACTTTGGAAAAGCTCAGAATGACAACTCTAGGTATTTCTTTTTTGCAGAGCAAGCTTGAGATGGTACTTCGGCACTAATAAAAGCTACTGATCACTTAATGATGTTGGTAAAATTTTATTAGCTATTGCCTTCACACACTATAAAGGTTAAAAAATCCCACCATTTCCACTTACATTTCTAGACTAATGCTGCTGGACTTTTTTCCCCTTTAACAGTTATGTTTATCCATTTGAATGTTGTTTCAAAGAAAGGAAAAGTGCATTTGTATAAAAATATCTAGGGCTTGCCAGAGAATTTTTCAGAATGTTCTGTGGTTGCAAATGAAGCCTATTGTATAAATAGCAAGTTTACATTTTTATGGTAGCACCCGTGGCATGAGTTGATAATGTGCAAATTGTCCTGTGTGTGTTTTGTGTGTATGTGTGCTTTTGTAGGCTTGTCTGGAAGTTGCTGGATCTTCTGCTGTTCCTCCTCCTGCCTCCCCCTCCCTTATTTAGATACATGGATATGTAGTCTTTAGTTCAGGCAAGCCCTGAAAGATGCAAATGGCAGGGTAGATGAGGGACAGAGGTGTATGCTTTTGATTCTACTTGACAAAGTGACAACCTTTCTGTAAACTCTCTGTTCTGGAATTTGTGTGTTTTCTCTCTACCTCTGTAACTTCTGAAACTTTCTTCAAACAAGATGGCTGGCATGTTCCGGGGACAGAGCAGAGATGCAGAACAGAGACAAAGCTGCCCTGAGAAGGCAGACACACTTATATTGCTTGTGGTTTTTCAATACAGCTGCTTTCAGATGGGCCGGCTTGTTCTACGCTGGTTCCACTGCCAAAGCAAGACTGTCACACAGCTGGTAGTACTTACTGTACTTGCGGGAAAGTATGTGATTCATTAGTTGGAACCGTATGTTTTTCACCAGTTCTGGTCATGTTTTTGTTAGGATGTGGTAAAAACATAAGCAGGGGGTGAAGGGACAATGGAAACATGTGACTTGTTAAGGATTGGCCCCAGCCCATTATTAGCTAAATTGTACACCATAAAATGTCCTCTGTACCTCATAAGACAAATGACTTAATTTTTTATTCCTCAGTTGAGGTCATTTAGTCGTAAGTAGTAAAAATTATCAACACTGAGCTCTTTCTCTCTTTCTCTTTTCTGTAAAGTATTATGATCTGTTTAAACCCCAAATTATAATATGAAGAGAAGTCATGCAAGTAAAAGACATTAATTTGCTGAAAAATGCCCATGATGGGTGAAGAACTTTAACTGGAATGAACTCTTGCTACTGATAAAATATGAGTATGGTGTTACAGCTAATAAGAAACACTTCCACTACTAGAGGGTGTGAGAAGTACAGTAAATGGGAGTTCCTTTGTCTACACATGATCAAGCAGACTGAAGTTGGAAGAATGAGGGACTTGCTTTTCTCGTCATTTTGGTGCTGCTAATGGTCTTGCATCATGATACCTGAAATGGTCAGTCCTGACATTGTGCAGAATTGTTGGTGTGAGCTGCATTGAATATTGGCCTATGATCAGGTAGTTTTTGAACTTGTGAATATTTTACAACTGCACGGGCCTACCCATATTCTTTGAAGAATGAATGCCATCTCTGCTCTGTTGTATTCTCTTTACATAAGTATTTGCTTTCCTCTCCTTGATTCAAATTGTAGTGATTGATGCTTTTCCTTTGTCCCTACCCCCATAACCTACTGTTAAGATATGTGACATTTTTGAAGTCTGTTTTTCAGCTGTTCCCTTTTAAAAGTGTTTTGTGCCATTCATGCCTCAGCACATATACTCCTGCAGTTGCTGGATTCTGCAGAATTAGAACCAGGTCTGTCTCTGACAATTAGCTCAACTGGCTGCAGCATAAATAAAGGAATGCGCTCAGGGGCTGTAGTCTGTGACACGGTTTAACAGAGCGTAAAAAGGTGCATCTGTTCCATGCCCAGATTCAGTCTCCTCACTGTCACCAGGAAGTTATCGACATGGAGACATGCCTGCGCTGTTTGGTAAACAAGCGGCAGGTACTAAATTAACCACTCTGTGAGTGTGCAAAAGTGCTGCTTTATTAAAAGCTCTGCTATCTCAGCTCACTGCTGGGTCACAAGCAGTCACTAGAGTATCTATTAAGATGACTCATGGCATAGAATACTTCAGCACTCTGTCCTCACTTCCAGAGAGGACCATTGACCTTTGCCGGTCTGATGAAGGGTGGGGAGAGGAAGGAGAGAGAAAACAGAAGGCAGGGTGTAGGTTATGCATGTGTTTGCCTTTTACAGTCAGTAGCTAAGCAAGAAGGCAGTGAACACTGAGCCATCCTAGAGCCAGATTTTAGTTTAAATCATTCGGTGGAATCTAGTACCAAATCGTAACCAGGTTTTTGTTTGTGTTTGTTTTGCCTGCCTTTCTCCCTCACCCTCCTATGCCTCCTACTGATTTAAGATCTGAAATTATGAGGGGTTACTGTGTGAGCAAAAGTTACTCTCTGCCTGTCTTGGGTAGACAACAAACATATTACACTTGCAGATACAATTATACTTAAGTTATGTTATTTACGCATTTATTTGTCTTTGCATTCGTATTTTTAATGGAAAAAAACACACTTTTTTGCTTTTACATAGCACTTTAATAATTTTTAAAGTTTGTTTTCCTTCCAGTATCAGGAATGCTTTGCAGAGAGGGTTATGTGTAGTTGCATATATTGACTCACCGATATGTTCTGTTTTCATGGTCTTAGAATCTTTTCGGGCAAACTGTTTAGGTCTGTTGGCAAATATAACAAGGTAATTTTCAGTAGACACATCTGTGCAAAACAGACTGTTATTTCTGAAATTTTCCTGTTTCCCTCCTGGTTGTGTTTCTTTTTAGGGCCCCAACTAGCTCCTCATCCATTAGAAGATGATGTAATGCCAATGGGATCTAGCCCCACATAGCTTGAATTAAAATGATTCCAGTTGGTGATACTTGAATGTGAATGACCAGAAGGTGTGATGCATTCAACACTGTATTTGAAGTGCTCACCTTAGAAATCTCTAATCTCTCTCCTGGTTACAGAGGCCCTTCGGTCCTCATACTGCAAATCTTAGCGCCATACCTGCATTCCTGCTGTCCAGTCTCATTTTTTATTGCTTGCTGTCTTTCTATAGTGATGTCTGGGTGGAGGAGTGATGTGCAAGGGGAATGAGAGGGTGGAGAGGAAGCATCATTTCTTATTGTTTGCTTACAAGTAGAGGATTGGACAGGAAAGTATTCCACTATCTAGAGAGTGGTGATGCCTCAGAATCTCTTCATCTTTGTAACATTGTTGCTGTATGAAGTTTAATAAACCAGCTGTGCAGCTTTTTAAAAGCCAATGGATTCTATTTTTCATTTGCTTTCCACTCCCTTTGCTCTGAGCTTTCAGTCTCTATTTCCTTATTTTGTACCCCCTCCCCCTTTCTTTATCTCAGGGGAGTTCCCTGAGTAGCAAGACTGAAAAAGAGCTGAGGTTTATGTTAGAAGAAATTAAGGTTAATGATCATTGGCTCATTTTCATATTCTGTGGGTGTGGATGGAGGAGTAATCAGTGCAGGTGGCCCTGCCAGTTGGGAGTTTTTCTTTGTCATCAAGAAAATAAGGAGAGTGCAGGGATTGAATTACCACAACTATTTCAGGACTAAACATATTTCATTTCCCGATCGGGTCTGGTTTAAGGACACAAAGCTGACATTAATTTTATCCAAAGAAAGCACAGCATTTTTTTTCTTGTTGTATAATTTGACTGAATGCATAGGGTGGATGCATGTTCAAATTTAATTCTAGTATAATCTTACAAATAATACTCTGAAAAGCAAGGGGGTTTTGATTCAGTTTGACAGTTTATGTTTCTGTGCCCAATTACCACTTAGTTATTGAATGTTAAAGAGCTGCTTTCTAAAATGTGTACTTGGACTATACCAATCGGCTTCCCAGCTGCCTGCTATTACAAGCGAGGTGCTCCCTTCTAACTTTTTAAAGGATGTACACATTTAAAGAAGTTATGTTCAGCTAGCAAAGGAAGTGGGGGATTTAGTTAGGAAGTGCTTGCTGGCCTTGAAAACCTATCTTGTGTGCATTCTAATTTCAGCCACATAAAAACCATTTTTAAAGAAATATTTGTTGAATTTAAAGAAAAAATATAAATGCCCAAATAAACTAGGGAAACAACTATTGCTTTTGAAGAAAAAGTATAATTTCTATTTGGAACCATTCCTTAGAGTTTTTATGTGTTTTTAATACCACTAATGTACCTTCCTACAAGTGAAGTATTCTGACTAAAAACATGGAAAAGGAAGATTTAAAACTTGCCCAGAGACAATAAAAGTCACTGAGGAAGAGTGTCAACACAAACCATGCATGGGAGGTTTTGCTTTCTTAGCAGAATACAACAGGCAGCTCTAGTGACCTGATTTGTTTTTAAAGCACAAGGTTTATTTGGCTGTCACAGTGTGAGTATAATATTAATGATACTAATGTAAAATTAACTTTTATGTTGCATGAGCACTTTTTCTTGCCTCCTTGTTTAAAATTACAGATATTTCTTGGTACATATATCAGCTCTCTTGCCATAGTGAGCATTTATATAACTAAAAACCACAGAGTTTGGTATAGTCAGGTAGCTATGCTAGTTCATGTCTGGTAAGCACACGTCAAGGTAGGTTTTGGTTTTGATACTTCTGTGGTATGAGTCCACATGCAACTGAATATTCATTATATGCCATTAATATGAATACTTTGTCTGGATTATTAATAACACATGAAGAGACCATTACCAAACATTCAGAGGGCAAGAATGTTTTAGTGGTTTCTGAAAGCTCTTTGCTGTAAAGAAATAAGATTTTAAAAAACATGATAGTTCAGAGTTTTAAGTAGCATTTAAAAGATATTTTTAAAAAGATATTTGGTGTATCTCAAGAAATTGTCTTTTAAGCTAGTAAGACTTAATATTGAATGAAATGAACAGATGATCTTTTGAAATTCATGTGATTTCCAAGTTGAACATTTAAGCAGATTATGTTATTTGTTCAAAGTTACTTTAAACAAAGGTACCGAAATATCCAGTAAACCATTTCTTAAGGTAATATTCCTTCCTGTTTTTTGTTTTGCTCTTCATTGAATTCTTTTTGCCTTGCATGCTACTGATCGAGTTCAAAACTAGCCTTATTTTGATTTTCTCAAAGACTTTTGGTAAGAGCCATTCCTGTTATGACCCACACACATCTGGTATTAGCCAAGAATACAATAGCTATGAATCGATTCGGCCTCACTCTAATATTTATCTGTTAGGCATTAGGAATATTTATAAAAACAAATAACTTAAACTAATGTTTTACTTGCATATAAGTTAGGTTCTTAAAATCAATTATACATTTAGACCGTAACACTGAAATTTTAAAATAGTCCTCTTAACTGCTTCGCAGCATATAGTTGCTTAAGTAAGCCATTCCGGTGGCTTGCTTTCTTGACAGACTCCATAGCTTTGGCCAAACCTTTCTCTCCTTTCACTTATACCTATCTGTCAGTGCTCTTTACTTTTATATTTTCTTTCAAAAGTTCCCAGATTATATGCTTTCCTCCCGTTGGGTACAAAAAAACATAACAATTCATAGATTGCTCTTTTCTTCTATGTTTCTTCTAACTATATGTTAGAATTTAAAACTCATCATGCCAGGGAATAATTCTTTTTGGTGAAATATGCTGCTCTCTTTCCCTGTTTCTAACTCCTGAATCTTGTATGCTACACTTTCAATTTATTATGGCTGACCTGACTACTATTTCTATGTCATTGACTGGAATATATCCATTAATAAGGGGTGTGTCTATGTGTTTTACATTACACGATAACATACTCCAACAAGGCTTTCAGTGAGCCAGGATGTGAGGTTTAGTTTTACCATCATTTTGGTAAAAATACACGTATTAAACTGATACCGAGTTTCTGCCCTGCATTTAATCTCCTTCTCCTGTTTTCCATTTCCTTCCTCCAACTCAGGCAGCAGACTGATTCAAATCCTCAACATAATCTGTAAAATAAAATGTTTATTTCTGTCAAGGAACTTACTGTTCATCATTCCTAAATAGTAGGGAAATAATAGCATGGAACTACATATTTTAAAGTGTCACCTGAAGTTATTTTTCTTTAGTTGCTTCATCCTTAGTCCTGTTATAATCACATCACATGGACAGTCCAAGTTGCGGGAGCAACAGGCTCCTAAAAATATCCTCTTCTGGGCCTGGCCACCCAAGAGCTGTGTGAGGAGGTGTTTCATAAATTATCACAAAGTTAGCAAATGACTGATGTGATCTCTGCAGCTATTGCTTCAAAAATTGGGCCTCTAAAAGGGATCAACCACACCTTGTAATTTAAAATATATTCCCTCTGATTTAGTGGGGGTGGGGAATCATGAAAGCTTTTTTAGGGGATATCTGCTTTGTAGCCTTCTTACCAAAATGGATTAAAATCAAATGTACTTCTGATGGTGAGCTTGAATCCACAAAACAAACAACTCAGTTCATTGCTTTTATTCATCTAGGGTATAGGTGGATTTACATATATAAATCCACTGGAGTTATCAGTCACTGATGGAACTCACATGGCTACTAAGTTTGCCTACATTATGTAAATTCTTCTGAAAAACTTTAGTTAAACACATCATCAGAGGGAGCTGTAGGTTGGTTCTTAAATTAATTGAATGATAAGTAAATCCTGTTTTGCTATTGTTTGCTCATTACTGCTTCTTTAGAGCAGGTACAAATGAAAATGGACCATAGATTTTAGGAAGGAAATTCTGAAAAATATCTGAATAAAATTTTATGATTTTAGGAGCTATGAAATTTGGAGTCTGTATCCTTGATTTTCATCACTCTCACTTGAAATGAGGCTCAGAAAGTTAAGAAAAAGGCCATGATCAAATAACCAACAACAGACTGAAATGGACAAGTGTTCTAGTGTCTAGACCAGCACTATCCAGTGAAAATACATGCATTGTTACATGCAATTTAGAATTTTCTAGTAGCCACACTGCAAAAGTAAACAGAAGCAGGTGAAGTTAATTTTAACATACATTACTTAACCCAGTGTGTCAAAAATGATCATTTCCACATATAAT
This sequence comes from Glossophaga mutica, assembly GCA_039655065.1. Classification (NCBI taxonomy): domain Eukaryota; kingdom Metazoa; phylum Chordata; class Mammalia; order Chiroptera; family Phyllostomidae; genus Glossophaga; species Glossophaga mutica. The sequence goes on along the minus strand of CM077305.1, from coordinate 137,782,610 downwards.
AATATAAAAATATGTATTTAATTATGAATATTTATCAAGATATTTAATATTTTTCTTTTCATACTGAGTCTTCAAAATTTATTGTCTGTTGTACACATAGCACATCTCAATTCGGACTAGCCACATTTCAAGTCCTCAGTATCCATACATGGCTAGTGGCTACCATATTCAACAGCATAGGTTTAGACAACAGTCCAATTTTCTTTTCCAACACAGCAATGAAATAGCTTTCAAAGGGCTGACTTAGATTTTTAAAGTCCAGATTTGGGTTAATATAGGAGAGCTGGTGACTCTGATATACAAGTGAAAACATGACTGAACCTTAGGTTAAAAAGTCTTCAATAGAAGCACATTTGTTCAGGAATCATCTTTCTGATCAGCATTTTTGATTCCGTAGTAAATGCTTAGTAATACCTCAGACAAGTAAATATTTTCCATTTATTTGTTGAGTTTCTTCCTTCCTCATTTTTTCCTCTGCAAAGCCATGCCGTCTCGGTTTGCTAACCACAGACACATTACAGGCAGTGTTATGGGAGAAGATAATGTCTCCCTTCGTTTCTCCTTTTGGAGGTTGGAGGCAATATAGCCTGGCGCTGCCCTGAGCTGAGGCTGTGCGCCATCTGTGTAAGGAATTCATTCACAATCCCAGACAAAAGAAATTGGCAAAGTCTTCCCTCTGTCTGTTCTCCAGATCCTCAAGATAGCCATAAAACACCTGGACAAAATCAGCAGGTGATGGCAAGGGAAAGAGAATGATCAGTCACAGGCGTTGTTGAATCCTTTGAACATTACTTATGGCCTGGACATTGCTGTCACCAGGCACAGTTTGATCTTGGGTAAGTTTTCTGGAAGAGCTTCATTCTCTGGCTCTGTGACAACAGCAGAACCAGATAACACTGTGGATAGGAGAGAGAAGAGGAAAGCCAAGGCTTCCCTGACTTAAGGTATAGCAGTTCCAGGTGGTGTTACCTCCATGTATGTAAGCACATCCTATGGAAATAAGTCCTATCACCAGATACATTAAGTATGCTGTTTAATCAGTGTTCTTACTATAAACTGGCTAGAGGAGTTAAAATATTCTCACATATACTTATAATAATTCATAACTATTTTCAGGATATAGGTGCTTGATTGGCATAGTTCATTTGCTGTTTTTAAATGTACTTTAAGATCTGCTTTCTAAACTTACACTGAAAAAGGAGAGGCGGCATTTTGTTATTCATAGGCTTAAATTTGTTTTTTAAGATTTCCACACACATACTCATTTCCACACAACTTGTGTATCTAGGACTTTTTTTTTAAAGAGTAAGGTAACATAATGCAACAATTCTCAAAAAAGCCACCACCAACGTTTATCTTTTCAACATACTCATTTTGTGTCATGTGGCTTATTTCCATGTCATTCGTTTTCATGATGTAGCCACAAAATTCAGCAGATATACTAAGGCATCATTTGGGTTATCTGAACTTTCTATGACAGTGTTACGTGCAAGTTCAATTGCATGTCATGGATTCTGGTAGGGAAAGAATGTACTTTTAATGGGCCAGATATTTAGCTATAAAGAAATGGCACTTTTGCCAGTGGAAGCTCTGAGTAAAATCTTGTAGCTGTTACTCCTTCATGGGATAGAGTTTAATACAGTGATGTTTAGCTTTGTCCCTTTTAAGCTATGATCTCTATTTCCAGGGAGAGGGCTAAACCAAAGCAGAAGATGCATTATTTAATTCAGAATTATCTTCTCTCCCTTTGGCTCTGTCTACAAATGTAACCCTTTTTCATATAAATGGCGTCAAGCTTCATTGAATTTAGCTCTGTCTTGTTAAGTACATTAATGCTGTGTTCTGTCATTCATTACATGAGAATTAGTTGTCTATTACAAAGTGGAGGTTTTTGTTTGGAGGCTGATCTGCAAGGGAAGAAGAAGAAGGCCACACACGGCATCATTTCCTGCGTGCAGTGAACACTGGACTTGTTTATCTGTGATTTGTACACCACTGAACACATCCTACAAAAGACTGATTCTGTCAATGGGATGCCCACCTTATTTTAAGGAGTCCTAAAAGACAAGAACATTTATCAGGCACCTTCCTTTTTGAAAATCCCCTTTGCCTCATGTATTTGTCACTTTTTTTTTTTTTTTTTTTTTGTGATCTATACAGCGTCCTTAGAGTATGTTACAGAAAGTGTTAATATCTTAGAGCAGCAGTAATAATAATCCTTTTACTCAGGATAATCATGTGCTAATCCTCTGGTAAGTCAGAAGTATTAGATCATTTGAAATTCATTGTGTCAGCTCAGTTGAAGTAACTGGTATGGTGCTATAAACATTTAGAGAAAGGGAGTCTTTGAACCCAAATAATAATGTCAAATAGTTTGTTAGTGTTACATGCTCATGTTTAAGGGTTTCATAAGATCAACCCATGGACAAGAGCATTTTAGTTTATATCAGTGTGTAATATATTATTTTAACTGAAGGTTTATTTTTATTTTGTTATTTGGGGAAAGTTTCTTTTCTTCTGGCACTTATGGACTGGGTTTTTATGTTACAGTTTTCACCCTGCAATCACAGGGGGCTTGGTGTGCCAGAAGGTTTCTCTGTTTGTTTTGTTTTTGTTTGTTTATTTTTGTTTTTTAAAGAAAACTATTTGAGTTTTTCTAAAGCATTGAGTTGGGGTTGAATTTTCTCCTTGTTCCTCTCTTTTCTCACATCCTTAGGATAAGCATTGGTGGTACACGTATTTAGTTTTCCATGAGCATTTAACTGGGAGTTTCATTTCATCTCCAGCCGTGCCTTCCAACCAGAGCCACCGTTTCCTTTGAATTTTTGTAATTACTTGAATTATTCTCTTTCCCTCTCTTAGTCTAAGTCCCTCCCCGCCCCCCGCATCGTTGATCAACCTTTGAAGAGATTCTTTGTTTTAGTGATCTTTTCGACTAAAATAATTGAACAGTCAAGGCTCATGTAGAAGAAAGTAATACCCATTCTGTTTCCATCTCCTGTTCTCAGTCCTGGCTTCAATCTGAACTTTGATTTGTAGTTTTGAAGAATTTGTAGGTGCTTTAAATCCTGGTGTTTATTAAGTATTATAATGTAAAATTCTTTTTTTGAGATTGAAATTTATAGACCCTTCCTACTGATTGCATTTTGTAAATAAGGAGAGAGCCCCAGACCTTAAGTTGGCTGTCCTGTCTCAAGTCTTTCTGCTGCATCATTCCATGAACAGACTTTGTTTGGTAATGAAGGAGTTCATATCAAAGAAAGCTTTTTCTGTGCTATTATAGAATGAACTGAAATCTGTGTAAAATAACTCTAGAGCTTATATTTGGCCAGAGAGAAGAGAAGTTGTTAAATGCAATCTGAATGTTTTTAGGCATGCCCCAGCTCGGAGAACAAGGCAGCCAGATGGTCTGGTTTAAATCACAGAGACAATGCAGCCAGCAGCAGACCCCTGCCATCTCAGAGGTCACATGGCAGGGAGGGGTTGGTCATGACAGTCCCCAAGGCACTGGCCTCACTAATAGTGTAGCACTGCACTGAGTATGAGGTTGGGAGTTATTGATATGAATTCCATCAAAAAAGCCTGTCTAGAAGCATACATATTTTAGAATAGGTCTCCCTGAAAATTGCTTTTGGTCACTGTAAAATGATACTTCACTTTAGAGATTAGTCCAGCATTGGTTTCACGAGTGTTAATGGGAAAGGGCAGCATGGCACACTGACAGAGCATGGATTCCAGAGCCAGGCTGTTTGCGGTTGAATCCTGCTCTGACCCTTTGTAGTACCTTTGTGGCATTGGAGAGGATACTGAAGTCTCTGCACTCCAAGTGCCTCATCTGTGAAATGAGGATAATAACACCTAGATCCTACATAGTTTAAATAAATTGTGAGGATTAAATGAATTTATAGTGCCTAAAACAGTGCCTGAAATAAGTAAGTACTATATGAGTTTGAGTTATAAAATAACACTAGGTGCTGAGAACTGCTGATGCTCTGGAGAATCATAAATGAAACCTAGGCCCTGGAACCTGACCCTTTATTAAGACTGAAAGGTTTTAGTCATCTTTGTGCCTGCCACAAACACCATGACATATGTACTGTGTACTTAGAAGCTCCGGTAGAGAACCTCACATTTTCCCCTTAATTCACTGGTCAAACTTGGAGGGGCTGGCTCTAAAGGATTTTGTGGGGATTCCCTTGGGTGAGAGTGTGGCCTAAGTGAACTCCACTTTGATTTAGAAATAGGGCTGTTTTCATAATCCTTTCTTTATTGTACTGCTTTGCTCTCTTTGAGTGGTGCATTCTTTCTGAAGCATAATAGTTTGTTATAGAATGATGTTTTTAGTTGCATTTTTTAATAACTGAACTGGTTAACTTTCAATTTACATCTTACTAAGAAGCAGTATCTAACCATCAATTTTAGTCCAAAAGTGGGTAACTCTTTTTTTATTCTTTAAGTGTTTTTGGAAGGTTTTCTTCATTAATCCTCAAGACATCTGGGTGGATGTGTTATACCTTCTTTTTTAGTTACAAATAAGAATAAGTGCCTCATTTAGATTGCAGTGCCATCTAAATGGACTCGAAGATAGACCATGAAATATAAATTTATCAGTGATTATCATGCCCCCATATTAATTTTTATATTCTCAGATTTACTGCATGGTTGTCTTAATAGGTAGTACAGATTTGCCAACACTGTAAGCTGGTCACGTTTACCTGTTGTAATTCATGTAACTGGTATTCGTACTATGTGTGGCAACACATAATGGTTTCTCAAAGACATAATAATATTTGAACAAATGGCAACAATAACAAAGTGGTTCAAATAGGGGAAAGAAAATACTATGGATACTAGGGTGGGCTACTTAAGAAAATTTTCACATGTGTTCAGTCTTTTCAGTATGGTTGTAGAAACATAACTGGTCATGGTTTCCACATTTGCCAACTTAATTGAAGTTATCTTGATGTAATGTGACTTGATGTAATGGACAAATGTGACTTATTGAGCTGATCAGACTTGGTTTTGAATTCCACTTTTTCTGTTAACCAGCTATAAAATTTTGGTTGAGTCATTCAATCTCTTGTTTCCTACAGAGTAGTTTCTTAATCTGTAAAATGGAGATGATAATAGTATCTATCTACCTTGGTCAGTTGTCATGAAAATTAAATGAATGAGTGTGAAGTATTTACACGAATGCAAAATATTTAGCCTAGTGCCTGGCACATAGCAAGAGCTTGAGAAATGTTAACTCTAAGATGGTGAGCTATAAGAATATGTGAAGCAGAATGGTGAATTTACTTGCTGTATTGCGGACAAGTTGTCTTGCCATTCATTCATTGTATCAGTAATGATGGATTCATTGTGTTGTATCCTTGCTCTTACAAGCATTCCTCATTGTGCTCAGCAGCAAACACTGCCTGGCTAGGGGCATCCTGGTGTATCTACCGAAGTTTTTTTGCAGGTGCAAAAAACATGTTTTTAACTCCATAGTTTATGATAGTAAAGCTGTTTACATTAATGAGGTTGAGTTCTTTGGATTTTTCCTTTATGAAAAAAATAAAGTTTTCAAAGTGGTTTTGTTAGCTTTTTAAAATAAAAGCATCACAGTGAACTGCATTTGGTTCCGAAGCATATATAGATTGATTGCCTACTCTGTGTTAGGTTCCATGCTAGAGTTTGGAATCTTGACATGAGTAAGACACCATCCTTACTAATAATAAAGTAATGCATTAGTATTCTGCAAATATTTTCAAGTTCTGGCCAACAGCTAACTGTTTCTATAAGTATATACTTTGAAATCTCAGGCTGTACCCCTATATTTTTGTATTTTTCTCTGAAGTTTGTGATAGTCAAATTTAACATGTTTGGGTTTCGGTCCCAATTATTAATTTCTGATATTTTATAGGATGTGTAATTTGGTTTTGCACTTTATTCCATTAGGTTTGGCTTTGGGGCACATGAACCAGGGATCTGGATTTATCTTCAATTTGTCTTTCTCTCTTTGGTTGTGATTTTCCATAAGGGTACTGTTCTTCTCCCTCTTGTGGTTTTTACTTTTTTGTTAAGCCAAATGTCTCATGATAACATTTAGACAATTTAAAATGTACAGTTTGTCTAGAATCTCAGACAACTCAGAAAATTTTGCAATCCTGTACGACATGTCCAGATGACAAGCATGCTTGTCACCATCTCTTCTTGGAAATCCTAAGGAATTGTCACAGTCTGCTATGGTTAAAAAGAATTTCTCACTTGAAGTTGACTTGGAGGTTGTATATACAGGGGTCTGGGGGACCCTAAATCATAGTGCCTCCCCTTTATATTTGCCTATTGTCACTGAAATGAAAGGTAGTAAGCAGTATTGTTTGAACATACTCCAAGGAATTATAAAACACAAGGTAACAGCTCATCTGCTTTTCCAGAGGAGCAGGAGTTTTTGTTCTAAGTGTCTGTTCTAAGGAGCCTGAGTAGCAGGAGTGGAATGCTCCCCACCCTGCTGCCACCACTAATTTTGAATAACATATGGTATTTGGGGCTGCCTTTCTTTTTGATTTTCCTTTTCTTTTTAACCTAAAATTTGTTAAATGTTTTTCTGGGTTCCACACACATAATGAAATCCTTTTTTGGCCTTAAAGGCACAATATTAACTTAGTGGTCAGAGACGTTGCAGGTTTCTAATTAGTTCTTTAACCTAGCACATTTTTCTTCCCGGTGTGTTCCGCATTTTGAAATTGGAAAAGTACACAGGATACAGTCTTACTTAAACTGGTACAATAGATGTACAGCTCTACTAAATATGTTACTCATATGCTTAGAAATTCTCAGTGTTCTTTGAGGTTTTCAAATTTAAAATAAAATTTGCTGGCTATCCTTTATATTGGTCCAATTTATTTTTTCAGGCTACCTTTCTAATCTTTTGTCTCTAGGTATTCTTTTTTATAAAACTTCCTGTTCTTTGAACAAGCTCATGCCTTTTTGCAAGCACCGGCAGTACTTGTCCATTTTTCCCCCATCTTGGCTTGTCGAAATCAGTTAAGTTGTTTTCTCATAGTGCCAACAGCCCAGCACAGTGCTAGAGGGTACATGCGTGTGTGTGTGTGTGTGTGTGTGTGTGTCTTGGGGGTGGTGGGCAGGACAGGGAGATGCCAAGTAAACAAGACATGGTCTCTGACCTTGAGGACCTTCCAGTCCAGTGCCTCTCGAAAGTCTATCCATATTCCCAACCACTTCCCTCACTAAGCCTTTTCTCATTACCTCAGAAGAAGTAGTCTCTGTCCCCTGAACCTGAAAGCATTTTGTTTCTCTGTCTTTTGTCACATTGACTACATTCTACTTTATAGTACTGTTATTTGTGGTCAGGTTTATCCCCCTACTCAGTTATAGATTTCTCAAGGACATGTTTATATTTACAGGTCAGAGTTTATAATTGTGCTTACTACATAGTAGTTCTTTGATAAATATTTAATGAATCAGTGGGTTCATGAGAATAGAAAATCTTGCTAAGAATTGATGAGGGTATCTCATCATATTTTAATATTTTGTACTTATTCAGCATAGTTGAGGAAATTTAATTTTCCCATCTTAGTCTGTTGTAAGGAAGGAAAATAGAAATACAAATGCTTAGTTCTCTAAGTTTGATATGAGAAAGGTGGCTGGGGGAAGGGGTGGGGGTAGGAGACTGTTTAATGTGTACAGTATTATATCATGAGGCAGATACTTAATTTCAGGAAACAGCCTAATGAATATGAACACTTGGAAAATTAGTTGCCCATTCCATTAATTGTTTATTTGTGAATGAAAGGGGCTAGTCAGACTGGACAATTGCCTAGTTTCTGGAAATCGGTATGCTAAACTATGTCCAGATGTGGGGAGAAAGAACGACGTCCACGTTTTATTGCATACAGCACTTCGCACAATTCACAATCCGAGCTTGGAGATTTTTTTCTTTGCTTCTGTTTTCTAGCACTTCATTTTATTTTAGTGTTAGATCTCCATTCTCCTTTTCACCTCCTGCAAATTAACTATTAAAATAATTAAAAGGAAACATTTGCTAATGTGCTTTTGTTGAAGTTCTGTGGTGTTGTTGGAAGAAAGGGGCTAGGTTATTTTTAGTATGGAGGAGTAATTTTTCTTCCTTTAGCCATTTTCATTGGGAAATATTTATTTGATAAATTTACATGCATAAGAATTTTGAAAATAGATATATAGTTGACTTAAATCAACAATAGCTTCTTTACTCTGCAGATAGAACATTTAAAACTTTAACACAACAGTCATTATTCAGAGAGCTTGGAAAACATGTTTAATGAAACTTGGGTGACATAGCTTCACAATGCTGCTCTTAACACTTATTCATTGACTAAATGTTAATAAATTATAGAATTCTTGCCTTAACAGAATATGAAGTGAGACTTCTTTATACCTTGAAAGTTTTTTGGTCTCATGCAATTATTTAAACAATAATCCTGGCATCACTTGATTGCTATATTCCCTCACTTTCCCTGCAATAAGTGTCCTGAATCCCCTTCTTTGAAGCTTCTCAGAAACCTGAGTTTTGTTGGATAACAAGTCAAAAATAACATCAGATTGGTATCCAGGTTGTATTTTTAAATGTCACTTAAAAATAGCATTTGTGCCACAGTTCACTTTACAGTCATTTTCCAGTTAATTCACAATAATAGAAAAATCCTTCTGGCCCCACTGGAAAAACTGTCCAACGAGCCTTTCTCTTCATTTGCAAGTTGTAGAGGAAACTCTGGCCAGACCCTTTGGTGGCTAATTTAAAGTATGTGGCAGGACGATTGATAGTGACTCTCTTTTGTGTTGTGACAAATATATTTCGACTGCAGTTTATTAACATAATTCAGCACAACCACAGACATATTGTACATATTAGAGCATAGAATTAGAACCATTTTTTGCACATCACAGTCTTCTTGCTTGTACTTTTTTTTTGACAAGGATCTGGATAATTGCTTCAACAAATGAACTGCTGTGTTCAGTCTGTTTCTATAATTTCATAAATTGTTTTCATGCTAAAAGCAAGCAAGCTTTCACTGAGTTAACATAAAGAACCACAGTGTAATTACAGGAGCTGTATTATAAAAAAGTGTGACAGAAATGGCAACCTAACTGACAGCTACTTTCTCCTTGCCTTATCATAACAAATTAAATATCTCTTTTAAGTGCTGGTGAGCAACGTGTCTACTCTATATACATCATCTTGGAAATGGGTATATAGTCACAACTAATTATTTTAAGTATGTACATGACAGGATGCTTTGGGGAAGGTACCATGTACTTAGGGTCTTGTAAATGCTGGCATTCTTGAACTCTGAGGCATGAAAAGGTGAAATACTTTGAATTAGAATAAGAACTAGGCTTATTACAGAGTAGATGACTATTTAAAAACAGATAGAAACTTTTTTCAGGTGTATGTTGTATCCTCCTCATTGATTCCATTTAAATTTTGTTGGGTAAACTACTCATACATACCTAATACTGCTTCAGGTCACAGACCCATATAACCCTGATAAATTACTATGTTGGTTTTTTATAGGACTTTTACCCCTTCAACCTCGTATCTATAGTGTACTTTTTCTTCTCATACGTAAGTTGTTGGGAACTTCAGATTCCTTCTGGGGATATTTAGGAAAAGTGTTACTCATTGGTCATTCTTTTCAAGTTTTAGTGAATCTAATTACAGTCGTGTGTCTGGCAGGCATGAAAGCCATTAAATGAGCAAAGAGGGCTCCCAAATGCCACTCCATGAGTATAATTTAAAATGTCTCAGATTCAGCATATCTGTCTGCACTTGCGTTATTAGGTACATTCCCTTGTACTGTAATCCCTCTGGTTGTGGTTACATGGTGTGTTGAATCCTTTGCCACCCTTTCTCCTCGCTCACCGCTGCTCTGTGTGATATCTGTATTATGTTGCAAGGCCTTTCCTGTAGAAGGGCTGGGGATATATATTATGTTTACCCATAACATGTGTGAGATATAAATGATTTGTTATTTAGGGGTAAAATAGAGGTGACTCACCTTCTTACGAGTTTGTAATCCTTAGACAAAAGACAATTGAGTGGGAAACAGAGAACAATAAGAACAAAGCAAAGGCAAATCTTTTTTTCTACCTCTCAACTCAAGACTGAGGACAATGAGTCCCAGGGAAATGGTCAGACTAGAAGGAAGGCCCAGTAAGGGATTCAAGACTTAATGGCAAAATGAGTGGATGGAAGCGGGAACACTGCTGCTACACAGAAAAAAAACCTCGCTCTTTCTGGGAGTCCTACAGAAAAGACTTTTCTTTAGATGTACCCTCATTTCTGTATCCTTATATTTAGCTTGTCTTCCACGTGAGTTCCAGACTTTTCCCTTGGAGGAACAAAATCTTCCTTTCACCTTTAGGCTCCTACTTCAGTTCTCCCCAGTGAATCTCTCTCCAGAAGATGGGTTAGGGATACGCCATCTCTGTGCATCAAAGCATCCTGTGTTATACCTACTCTAGTTTACATTGCTTTTTTACTTACCTTGCCAACTAAGTTTCTTTTTTTAATATATTTTATTGATTATGCTATTACAGTTATCCCATTTCTCCGCCATCATTCCCCTCCACCCTGCCCACCCTCTCCCACCCACATCCCCCCCTTTAGTTCATGTCCATGTGTCATAAGTTCTTTAGCTTCTACATTTCCCACACTATTCTTGCCCTCCCCCTGTCTATTTTCTACCAACCGTTTATGCTACTTATTCTCTATACCTTTTCCCCCTCTCTCCTCCCACGCCCCTGTTGCTAACCCTCCATATGATCTCCATTTCTGTGGTTCTGTTCCTGTTCTAGCTGTTTGCTTAGTTTGCTTTTGTTTTAGGTGTGGTTGTTAATAACTGTGAGTTTGCTGTCTTTTCACTGTCATATTTTTGATCTTCTTTTTCTTAAATAAGTCCCTTTAACATTTCATATAATAAGGGCTTGGTGATGATGAACTCCTTGAACGTGACCTTACCTGAGAAGCGCTTTATCTGCCCTTCCATTCTAAATGACAGCTTTGATGGATAGAGCAATCTTGGATGTAGGTCCTTGCCTTTCGTGACTTGGAATACTTCTTTCCAGCCCCTTCTTGCCTGCAAGGTCTCTTTTGAGAAATCAGCTGACAGTCTGATGGGAACTCCTTTGTTGGTGACTGTCCCCTTATCCCTTGCTGCTTCTAGAATTCTCTCCTTCATTTTAATCTTGACTAATGTAATTATGATGTGCCATTGTGTGTTCCTCCTTGGGTCCAACTTCTTTGGGACTCTCTGAGCTTCCTGGATGTTCTGGTAGTCTATTTCCTTTGCCAGATTGGGAAAGTTCTCCTTTATTATTTGTTCAAATAAATTTTCCACTTGTTGCTCTTCTTCTTCCCCTTCTGGGACCCCTATAATTCGGATGTTGGGACGTTTAACGATGTCCCGGAGGTTCCTAAGCCTCTCCTCATTTTTTCAAATTCTTGTTTCTTTCTTGTTTTCTCTTTGGCTATTTCTTTCTTCCTTCTGGTCCACTCCATTGATCTGAGTCCCAGGTTTCCTCCCATCTTTATTGGTTCCCCATGCGTCTTCCTTCATTTCATGTATTGTAGCCTGCATTTTTTCATCTAATTTGTGAGCAAAATCAACCAATTCTGTGAGCATCTTGATGACCAGTGCTTTGAAGTGTGCATGTGATAGGTTGGTTATCTCTTCATGGCTTAGAGGAATTAGCTCTGGGACTTTCATTTGTTCTCCGGTTTGAGCCATTTTTGGTCATTTTGTTTGTTTGTTTGTTTGTTTGTTTGTTTTGTTTTGTTTTGGTTTGGTTTTAGTCTGGTCGCGGCTATTACGTAGTGAGGGGTGGAGCCTTAGGTGTTCTCCAGGGTGGGGCAGCCCAGTCACTAGGTTGTGACGCTATAGGTGGGGGCGGGGTCCGAGAGGGAAGAATGGCGCCTGCTTCGCTCTCTCCTGGACTCCTGTCCCTTCCACTGCTTCCCCTTCGCCTGGATTATCTGCGCGTGTGCTGTTATGTAGTGAGGAGTGGAGCCTCAGGCGCTCCCCAGTGTGGGGCAGCCCAGTCGCTGGATTGTGACGCTATATGTGGGGGCGGAGTCTGAGAGGGAACAATGGCGCCTGCTCCGCTCTCTCCTGGATTCAGTCCCCTCCGCCACTTCCCCTCTGCCTGGACCGTCTGCGCGTGCGAATGTGGGACCACCTGGTCAGCCAGCCACCTTGTGCGGCCTCACTGGGTCTGCACAGTTGCCCCCCTGTGCCCGGGGTCTGCCAGCTGCTGCCTGTGGGCCTGGGGACTGCCAGCCGCCTCCTGTGCACCTGGGAACTGCCAGCCACTGCTGCTAGTGTTCCGGATCTGCACCTCCACTTTTTCCTGCCGAGACTCCGCCCCTCTTACCGGTCTGGATGAATGGTTGTTGGACTTCCATACAGTTCAATTTTCTATAAGTTCCGGTTGTTTTCTTGTTTCTAAAATTTTGTTGTCCTTAATTTTGGTTGTGAGAGGAGGCACAGTGTGTCCACCTACCCCAACTAAGTTTCTTGAGGATATTGTCTTACACTACAGTATCTTCATCCATAGTTCCTGGCACAGAGTAGGCACTCAGAAAATATTTGTTGCGCTAATTATTTCATTTTTGCAACTTTGCTGGAAAAGCTCTTTGAGCCCATGAATAGTGTCTCTGAGTGGCCCCTGGGTGCCATTTTCTCCAGCTCAGTCAGTGATCACAGTTAGCCAGCCTTCTACATCAAGCAGCCTTTCATTCAAACAGCCTGTGTTGAGCATCTTCTACACGGTAGTGTTCTAAGCCTCCCAAAACCCAATGTTTTCTTCTGTTCAGGACACTAAATTTAGGTTGGAGAGGGTATGATATTTAATAAGTGTAAGCACATAATAAAAACAAGTAAATTATTATAAAATGTAAAACCTAGAGCTTGGAGGAAATTTAGAGCATAATCCAATTTATACCTGTCATGGAAGAGGAAGTCGAAGTGTAGAGGTTGATGTTCTCCTCTTTCAAGTTCATATGCCAGTAAATGATAGATTAGAAGTAGCACCTAAGGTTTTTAGGTCTCTCTGGCAACCTCTTCCTGTCAGATTCTCTTTTTACCACATGTGCTTATGTAGTAAGCGGTAAGGGTGTATTTAAATGTTTATAAACTGTTTGTCTAGAAGCTGTACATTATTTATATCAGAAATGTATTTTAATGCTTATTTTGTGTAAGATAGGATTCATACTCATAATAATAGTTTTCATTTATCATTTAATGCATGTCTGGCACTGTATGGAAGCTCTTTAAACAAATGATCAGTAACATACTATATAAGAACATGTAAGAAATAGTATCATTTCATTATTACAAGTGAAGTATTGGGGCTCAAAGTAAATCAATATGTTCCGCAAGCCCACACAGTAAGTGGGGGGTACCCTCAAGGAATCTTCCTCTATTCTTGAAAAATGGAGGATAAGGGTAGACTTAGTTAATTACGGGTTTCCCACTCCTCTCTCACCTGCCTCTCCCTGGTGGGAATTACTTGCTGAAAGTTTCTTGAAACTTTTTTTGCTCACTGTAAACAGTGCTGTGAGGTTACTACTGGCAGTGTGGCCACCAATTCCACCACGGGGATTTTGGAAACCAGGGGGTAGATAATGGTAATAAGAATAGGCTGGAGGTCCCACAAACCCTATCTGACTGATTAAAATTGTGCCTACACACTAACCTTTCATGGGAGCCAAGTTTCTTATCCTTGTTTTGTGGTTTTTTTTTAAAGATGTTGATTTTTCCTAATTTACAAATTAGATTATTAGAGTTTGTGACTAGAATACTAAGGATTTTTCCATCTAGAAATCTGAAATGCCTCAAAAGGGTAGGAAAACATGGCCTACAATTTCAAGAAGTCTTAAAAAGGATCTCCTCTGATAGTAACAGTGTCTGTGTAGCGTATATGAACACATTAGCACATCGTGCTATGTTCAAGTAGAGTTATTAGCGTCTCGGTGTATTATTTTTAACAAAATTAATAAGGTAGAAAAACCAAAAAGCACTATTTTATGTTTTTGCCTTTAAAATGCATTCCATAAAAATATAATAAAATAGTTTATTCACTCCTAAGTGTAACCTTTATCATAGCTCTTTGTGTTTGTACCTGAAGCACCTAACAAAATGGAAATGGTTATGACCAGCTTTACAAGTGTGGCCTCAGCCCTACGTTGCTCTAAATGGCAGCTCATAAGAACATCCTCCCCTTTCCTCTACATTGCTGTATGATTGTCTCTATCTCTCCTTGTTTCCTCATTTTTTTCTTTCTCTGAGGTTTCACATTGCTTTTATCAAAGTGAATCCCTTTTAAAAAAAAATGAGTACCTATTTATTTCCTCCTCTAATCCATTCTTCACAGTCTCTGCTAGAATGATCTTTTAAAGTGAATGCCTCTAAAAAATATTTTCCCCAGTTATCTTCAGTTGTGTCTTCTACACATTTCTTTATTCGCTGCTCTAAGGTAGCACATGTGGGCTGGTTTTAAATAATCATTTCTCTTACGTAGGACCCAAAACTTGCTTGTTATTGAAGTTGTAAGCCCTTTCTTCCCTTCAGTGAAGCAGGTCTTCTAAATGACTGGTTTAAAAAAGAAGTTCTTGAGAGACTGACTAACTCTTTTATTAAGTAAGGGAAATAGCACTTGTTACTTCATGGTACTTGTGGGACATAAATAAAGGTTTAAGAACTTCGAGGTAGTAAAGTCTAGTGGTTTAGAGCCCGGACACTGCACCAGACTTGCAGAAGCTAGAATCCTGGCTCAGCCTTGGGAAAGTTTGTTTATGTTTCTGTGCTTCGATTCTCTTACCTGTAAAATAGAGGTAACGATACTGTGATATTCCCTGAGAAGGTAACTGTTGAGATTAAATGAATTTTTCTGTGTAGTGTATTTAGAATAGTGCTTGATATATTGTAAGTGCATAAGAAGTGTTGGCCAGTATTATTATCTTAACTCTCTATACAGAATATGAAATAATGAAAGGAAAATAAGAATATATTCTAAAAAATAATGTATCTCGTAGTAGGATAGTTCACCTCTTTATTCTCCTTAACAATTTATTTCTGGTATATTAGACCATTCTTGTATTGACACTGCCTATTCAGTGTGTTTTCAAGAAAGCAATTGCAGCATTAAATGTGCTGTTTTTGAAATAGTGACTTTTTCTTTGACGTGTGTGAGAGGACATTATGTGAAGTCTCTGTTGAAGGAGATGTGTCCATTAAAAATACTCTATTTTTATAATTCCTAACAGTAGGGGGATTTGTTTGGTACAGTGACCTTATTAGTTTAAGTAAAACAAACTAATAAGGTCACTGCACCAAAAACACATAAAAACAGACCACCACTCAGAAGTATTTTTGTCTTTTGTTTTACAAGGTCTATTTTTTTATTGAGGTAAAAGCCACATAACATGAAATCCATCATTTAAAGTGTGCACAATGCAGTGGCTTTTAGTGCAGTCACGGTGTTGTGCGGCCGTCACCGTGATCTCACAAGGCGTTTCTCATTGAAAATAACTTATTTCTAAAGAAAGTTTTAGGAATTTTGCTTTGAATTCAAATTATGTCATGTAGCTTTTAAATACCAAATGTAGTAGTTCAGTGTTGCTTTTATAAAATTAAAAAGTGTTGGGTCATAATGGTATTGCCTAGAGCATTGCTTCTCTTCTATAACAAACTTTTTGAAAATCTCCGTGTACTTTACACGCTCGGGGGTGGGGGGAGGCTGAGAGAGTGGTGTTCTAACTAAGATAGTGCCAAAATATCTGCTTTATAATAAGTTACATTTCTGTTGAATAAGCAGGAAAATTGTTAGTGTTTTTAAAACAGTAAGCTAATTTGAACAGGATAGAAAGAATTGACTATCTTGCCAACATCAAAATCAAATAAAACTCGCAACCTTTAATATTATTTATATAAGATTTTGTTTAATATACAAACCCATACAAAGTTTTGCTTTACTTAAGTAAACACAGTAAATATACCTTTCTATCTTTTTCATATTTGATTTGAGCAAGGAAAGGTATTGTTGATTTATATGACATCTCTAAACATGTTTCAGTCAAGACTGTGAGAATTTGATGTTTACAAGGGATTTAATTTGTAAGAGGGAGTTTTAGAGGAGGGTTTTTTTTTAATGAGTGTTTTATTTTATTTTTCATTTTTTAATTGTTGTTCAAGTGCAACCATCTCCATTTTTACCCCACCATGCCCCCCACCCCACCGATCCCCACCTCCACCCTCAAACCTACCCCCTTTGGCTTTTTTTTTTTTTTTTTTAAAGAAAACCTAAACAGAAAAATTTATATCTCTTGCTGCATTAATAAACTCAACTGAGACTATGAACAGGAACATTTACAGCAGATTTGAGGTGCTGGAGCTCACCTAAAATTAAAGTATTATTGAAAAACCTCCTGTTATTGCCATATTTCATAGTACTTTCATCCTTCTATCTTTTTTTGGTTCTGTCCAAACTGAAGCATCTTGGACCAAAAAGTATGTTTTGATTGTTGGATGTCTCTATTATGAAAGTGTTTGAGATGTGCTTGTTGCTGATAAAGTTTATGTATGTGGATGTAAAATGTTTTAAAGTGATATTCTTCAAATGAGCAATTTTGCACATGTACTTGTTTTGAGTGGATTTAGCTAGGGCAAACCTGGTTGTTAAAACATACAAGTATTTACATGGGCTGTATTTAATAAACCTATGTTTGTTTTTGAATACACATTTTAAAGAATATTAAAATTTAAATTTTAACTGATTGCATGTTTTCTTGCAGATCATCAGCATTCTATGTGATGCTATGAATGGAAGTAAATTTTGTTTTTAGCACTGTAACAGCACATGTCCACAGGTGTAATGCTGGGTTAGTGCCCCAGCCTTGACTTTGCAATTAAAAGGGTGAACACTCCTGTTTGCGGTGCCTGACTCCATTCTTTTCTGAACTGAGGAGTAGGATTACTTTGGTTTTTGATAGGTTTAATCAAATCTAATACTAGTTTAACAATTGGAGGCATAAAAGGGTAACCATCAGCATGTTTTCAATACACAGACTACTACTCCAGAACCATATTCCAGTAATTAAATTTCTTGTTTTCAGCAATTCCCAAAAGTTTTAGTGGATGCTCTAAAAGACCTATAGAATGCTCTTAGTGCAAATAGTGAGACAGTTCCCTCTATTTCTACAGTATTTAGTTCATTATTTTATTAGGTAATGTTTTATATCAATATTATAGGGAGCAAGGAATAATGTAGAGGAGAAAGGAGATGAAGTGATTGGGTAGCATTAAATGATAAAAATCCACCTTCCTGGCTGTAGTTAATACAGAAACGTAAAAATGTTCCCATCTGTGTAAGCCATCAGTTTCTGATGTAGTCCCTGGAGGAAGTGGCTGAAAAGTCATTTCCACCTAATGGGTTGTTAGGTTGCCTGTGTACAGTAAGTTGGTGGTTGCAGCCTACTTCCTCTAAGACAAAGGGCCATGTCTCTAACCCCCCATCACAGCTGACACTAATTGGCATAGCTGTCGGCTGGAGCTATGAAAGCAGGCCTGTGTAGGCATACAGTGGGTGCAGGGATGGGGCATGTGGCACTGAGAGGAGGACTTTCTCTCAAATTTTGCTAGTGGCTACACATATTTTGATTTTCCCTTTTTCTGACCTGTGTTTCTGCAATGTATATCATCTTCAACATTGTTGTTTGACTTGGGAAAAATTCATTGAAAGGCCCTTTGCTGAGCACCATGTCACTGGGGGTGGGGGGTGGTATCCTCACCTTAGACAATATCGAGACTTCCAAACATTATCACTTAGCTGTGAAAAATCTCTATTATATGATTAATCTTAGTAGTACATATAATAAATCAGGAGACAACTCTTTACCTCACATTTTAATGCATCTAATAAACTAATACTTGCGGGGGGCGGGGGTTCTTTCTTAAATAAGAAGCCAGAAGAGGGCATATTAGTCTTTCGAAAATCAGTTTGGGAGTCATTTGCCCCAATTCACTTAAAATGATCGTAAATTAGGAGAACTTGCTTTGTATTCATAAGGGTCTGGAGTAATGGATTTAGTTGCTATAAGGGGTTTGAAATAGCAAAAAATATATATGAAACAGATTAGTACCCTGTCCTTAGCAACTTTATGTCAAAACTTGATGGCTTCCATACTTCAATGATTATACACAAAGGATGGAACTGGAAAGGGAAGAGAAACATTACTAAGCAGAGATATATTGGAGGGACTGTGCTGGTAACGTTTAGGCACTTTCCTACATGTTATTTTTTTAATTTACAGGTATTATCTGCCTTCCATTTGTAGAAAAGTGTGACTGCAGTCATTGCCAGTTGTAGGCAAACTCTACTTTTTTAAATGCATATTGAAAAATTGGTGAGTGGTGGCAGTAGGAAGGAAGGGAATTACTGAGGGAATTGATTAGTCATTATTAATCATTTATGCCTCTTCCCTGCATCCATTTAAAATGAAAATGGATAGCCATTTAGGTACTCAGACCCTAGACCTCGCTAGCTTCCCTTTTTCCTCTCCATCCTTATCAGGCTCAGGAGGACACAGTGGGAACTTGCTTCAACAGTTGGCTTGGACCACGGCTCCCTGTGAGAGGCTCTGCTTCCTAACATTGAAAAAGCTCCTGAGGGCTCCTCAGGAAACTGCTTATTACTTCCCTCACAGTGCCCAAAGGGATGAGAAACAAGTTTGGGATTTCCCTTCACCCATGAAATCCTTCAAATAGAGCATCTTCTTGCATTTCGGACCATTTGTTTAGTTCTCAGCACAATTCCATGCCTTTTACAAGCACGAAAATGATAACAATTACAGGGCTGAGACTAGGGTGAGGCTCCTCAGGTGTCCAGGGTGCAAACGTTGATGAGGTGCAGTCCCTCTTAGCGGGGAGTAAGTGCCCTTGAGAGTCTAATTCATTAATTCTGGAGTGTGCTTCTGGACCACTGTACTTCTGTGAAGTGCCACAGATGATTCTGATACAGACATGTTCTCTTTTATATGTAATAGATAAGGGTTTTGTGTTATGTTTTTAAAGAAATGCAAACATGTGGTTCATAGCAAAAGATGAGATTGTGCTAAGAAACTTCGTTTTCTCGGCACGTTGGTAAATTGCACCTTCAGTGTACAAACTCCCTCTGATGTTTAAATAATAAAAGAAAAGGCGTACCAGCACTACTTTTGTGATTCCATTAAAGCAAGAAGCAGTGTCACATTGGAGGCATCATTAGCACAGGTTTTACATTTCTCACCCCTGTTCTTTATATGTTGTTTTCTCAAATGGAAAGGAACATATCTGACACTTGTGTGTAGAGAGTCTCATGTTATTAACTCGGGTATAATAGCCCCTCATACAAACAAGCTTTAGTAGCTGACAGAACACTACCACTTTATACTAACTTCATTCAGCACTGTAGGATTTTTCCTCCTCCTCATTGATATTTTAAAATTAAGCAAGTAAATTAATTAGAGGGGGATTCTATTTCAGTGAATTGATACACAGAATCTAAAATATTTTTTCATGGAGATAAATATTGCAATGATGTTTGATAATTAGCATTTGGCTAGATAAGCATCGTGTAGTCTAACTTTAAAATTTGTTCATCTCTGATTAAGAGGTAAAAAGCCAATCTGTCTAGACTAGTAGTCTGAAAAAAATAATACTGTATAAATACACACCCACTTCTAAAATTATACCACTCATACTTATATCTGAGGCATGCCATCTGGCAGTTATGCCTCAGTGTTAACTTGAACCACAGGTAATATATTTTATAATTAAAATGATAGCTTCACATTTACTAGATATGATCGAACATAAAATACTAAAACATTCACTGTCAGCTGTATGGATATTCCGATAATGTTTAAGTGAAATCATTGAATTGCACTTTCCTGACCTATTTATGGTTCACCAAAGTGTAATATGCTACTTGTGTAAATAGTGTTAGGAAACAGTCATCTTACAAAAACCATGAGGTGCTAAGTAGAAAAGCAAATTGTGCTGTGTCTTTTGTTTGTTTCTTTGTTTTATTAAGGAATAAAATGGACAGCTATAAAAACTGACTTTAAGCATAAAGAACATTATATATATAATTATATATATTATATATGTATTGGTATTTGGCATTTAAAAAAATGGTAAGTGTTTCATTTCATTGCCAGACAGAAGCAGTAGGTGTTGCCCAAGGATACATACACATTGCCTGCAACAAAGCCAGCGTCTAATGCATAGCTCTTAAACTGTGATGAGCCTGGTTTTCTTTTTTTCTTCCCTCCCCTCCCCTTTTCTCCCCCCCCCCCCACGACACACTCTCTTCTTTTCTTTTTTGTTTAAGGAACACTATTATTAAAGTAGCCTTTGGGAGCAGAGAGATGGTAATGGTGGGGAAGAGGTTTGTTGGGGTTTTTTTTTCCCTATAATGACAGGGAGACCCCAGGTTAAAATGTTCCTAGTGTTGCCTAGAAAAAGAGCTAGTAGCTGTGTGTGCTTAGAGTAAGACATTTGTTTTGAGTATATCTAAAATGTCTTTTCCCTGTAATGGTGAGTGGATTCTGTCACAGCCAAGCCTCTGAGAATGTTACCTCTCATCACTCTCTCACCTGGCGTTAGATGGCCTGGATACAGCCACTTGCACATTTTGGTAGTTTATGTGCTGTATGACTTATGTGATACCATAATTTCCATTTTCACTTAGATACCCTTGGAATTTGTAGCTGCTACTTAGTCACAGATGGACATTTTAGCAACTTTACTTTTTCTTTTTTTTTTTTTAATTCACAAACTGTTACAAAAATCATGTATACCTAAAAAGCTGTCTCTGCTTTCATTTTCCCCCCAGGATGCCAGTACTTAGAATCATGAATTTAATATGAATTATATATATTGATAGTCTCTTAGCAGTCTATCAGGTTTCAGTTTCTTAGAAAGTTGTCATGGGACCAAAAATTTGGTAGATAAATAATAACTGTCTAGCAAGTGATGTGAATAGCAATAGAGATTTTACTTCATGTCTGTCAACTACCTGTACTATTGTTATTAATATTGCAGTTATGGTTCTTGTTCTCTGCAAGTATGTACATGTTGTCTTTTTCATCAGGGTCCCATATGCCTATACTGAGAGACAAATTATTGGTTTGAAATCCGTAATTATTTAATGAAGAGATTCCATGAGCTCTCAATATATAGATTTAAATCCCTGATATTGGAGGGGGACAGTGTAAGAAAACCAGGCATAGAATAAAGATTATTATCTTTATGCGATAGATAAATTATGGTAGTCAAAAATCACATCTAGCTTTGTACAAAAAGGAATGAATTTATTCTGTACTCTTAGATTATGGGAAAATTTACATAAAAGCACATGCTGATAAAGCTTGTGCCTTCTGGTGTGTAAAGCAGATATCTAAATCTATGTCTATTTGTGTTCATATACAGAAATAAAGGACAGTTTTCCAAGAAATAATGCATTCCTTTAGAATTGCTGTAGATTTTCATAATTTTTAAAACATTCCTATTGTAACTTACATCAAAAGGGCAGCCAGGGTTTTTTGTGCCTGACTATACATATGCATTATAAAAAAAGAGTGAGTCTACTGTAATTACCAGTTTGCAGAGCGAATTCCTGCAGGGTTTGTACTCTCCCCATTAGTAAAAGAGATAAGTTGAAATGTATTAAAATTTCACTGTACAACTGGGAGTTTTTGTTCACAGTAAATGTGTTAATGTTTCTTCATTGCTTGACTGTTTGTGTTTAAATTTAGGCAGCGTGCCCAACAGGGACAAAATTATAGGATAAAGCTATGTATAAAAGAAAATCCTTCCAAGAGCACCAATAGGGCTCTTAAAAAAAAAAAAGCAGTTACATATAATTGTACATGGCTGTAGCCACAGAGAAAAGTTTTATCTATTTCAGAGTTATTCGAATTTTTCTTATCCTTGGGTAAAAGTTAAGAGGACCAAGCTTATGTCAATAGCTAGTACACTTTGATGTAAAAAGTCTACTATTTTATATAGTGTTACTGCCATAAGAAGTAAAGAGTCCTTCTTCTTGTCCTCATGATGAAGAGAAACTAATAGCATTTTGAGAAAGAGGTGATAGATCACATTTGCTACCCTAGTAAATGAATTCTTTCTTGTTAAGAATTCTAATTCAGCCTGTTATAATTTTGAAGCATTTTCCTCTGCTTTTCTTCATTGCCACAAACTTAATAAGTACAATTATTCACATAAATAAGCTCATATTTTTAAAAAAATTGATCTACACCCACTATCACCTAGTAGTGTGACTATGCATTGAAATTCACAAATATGAGATAAAGTCTACCATTTCTTTGCTTTCCGGAGTGGGCAGAATTTGCAGTTACCTAAAACACTGGCCATATAAGCTTTAGCCATCCAAGGAACTGATCCTCTCTCTCTCTCTCTTTCTCTTTATGTGTTGAAAATGTCTTGTAGAAACTACCTTTTGTAGTTTCTTTTACCCACTTTTCCATATGTGAAGGTGAGTTTGCCAATATCTGTATGCTGTCCCAGAACACAAATCATGTAAAGAAGCAAAAATAAAATACAAATCTTTATTTTTAATTGCTATCCTAGAAATAGACTTGTAATTTATTTAGTCATAGTATGTGTAGGCATGTTGAGACATATGAGAGAGAGAGAACATGTGTGCATATTTTATTTGTTTGGATCCATACATTCAAGCACCCATAGGGAAATGTGAAAAGCTCCTAGAATATTTCCTGTGTTATATTAGCTTTCCATCATAAAATATATTTTTCCCCTTAAAATAGGTTGGGGGTGGGAGAGCAAGAGAGAGAGACATTTAATTCTTACTTCCTCCTCTATACTGTTCTTTAAAAAGTAAATTTTTAACTGATAGACCTTGAAGTCCTTCTGAGCTATTACTTTCTTTTGGCTAATTCATAGAAAGGCACCATATGAAAATTGGATTTTTGATCTGATGGAGTGATTCTTGAGTTCTTATGAACCATTTATAGTCTATCAAGTAAATCCTTCTTAGTTCACGGATTATTGACCCAATGGACCATATTATCTGCTTCGAAGCTGTTATAGCCCATTATGTTGATTCAGCTGACACACATGTGAACCCAGTCCACATGCCCAAGATGACATTAACATTGTCCACAAAGCTTTCTATTTATTTCTTAATTTTCAAGAGTTGGCTCCGAGTTCCTGACAGCCATAGGTCTCTTGATTTGCCAGTGATGTTGAAGCATTTGTTAGCAGCTAGAAGGTCTGCTCCTTGCTGTCTTTTTAAAAATAAATATATGTCTCTCTGTCTTTTAAACCTACTAATCCTTAAAAGAGAAAAGATAATAATGTTTGTTCAACACCTGAAGGCACATTTTATCCTCACATGCTTACAGATTCCATAGAAATTTGTGGGGTTTCTCTGAGCATTTGTATGTACCCCTTTGAATTTAGGAAAACCACCTTTTAGCAGAAATGATAATATTATATTTGTTTTTTAAAAACGTATTACCTGAGAGGCTTCACTTGAAAAATCTCAGTGACTCTTGCCAGTGGTAAAATCAAGATGTGCCTTTAGTGATTTATATGACACTCTAATGAAGCCAGTCCAGGTCTCAGCACAGACCTCTGGGGAATCTATGACCTAACATAAATAACGTATAAGAGGGCATGTCGACTGTTCATCATATCATTATTATTATTTGTAATAGGTATGATTCCTGAGGTGGTGTCTGCTCTTGGGCAAAGAAACATATTCTTTCATTATCAGACATAATTATGATGCACAGTTATATGCACAGTGGTAGGTATTAAATGTTTATTGATGTTTATTAAGATATGCTACTAATGGGCAAACCCAAGACAGGTAGAAGTAAGATGATGTAAAATAAGACAAGTGTTCTTGGGAATACTTTGTCTTTTTTTCAGATTTTGGACTTTGTTAATATAACCATTTAAAAACTCCATAGAAGGCTTTTCAGAGTTGGTTGTCTGTCTAAAATGTACATCTTTGTTTGTAGAAGAAAATCCTGGTGTAAATAACCTGCTTACTTAGCAGTTTTCCTGGGTTTTTTTCGAGTTGTTTAAACCTTCACCCCCTCCTCTCCCTCCATGTATAGTTTCATCCACATCTCTTATTTGGTCTTAAACTCCTATTGGAACTGAAAAAATATCTGAGGAAATCTCACTGTGCAGGAGGATAGCAAGGGGGATTATTCAGCTCCTTGACTCTCATACACAGGCAGGGTGGAAAGAGCCCTGGATTACTGGCTGTGGCCATTTAAGGACATCTCTGAGTCTCATTTTCTGCTGTTTGAAAAATCTCTAATTTGGGGGATTTTGATAATTAAATACAAGAATATATTTGAAGTATTATGCAAGCTTCATAGCACAGTGCAAACATGGGGTATTATTAGTCTCACAAAGATTGCCTCAATTGGCCTCCGTAAACCAAAGTAGGCATTTGAAAAGATACATTCTAAAATGTAACAACTTAATGTCTGTTGTTGTTGCTTCACTGGGGTAAATTCTTTTTACAAATCTAAAGGAGTAAGTTTAGTTAAAAGGTCATCCATGTTACTACGTTCTTACTTGGTAAGCAAGTTGATTACTGTGCTTTGGCATTTGAAATAATGTGGCTGGCTCCTTTAATAGAGGATAAAGATTTAGAGAGACTTCCTCCTTCCAGGAGTCTTTCCCATGCTGTCTGTCTGGGAAGGAGAGGCATCATCGATTTAGGGTGATGTCTTACGTTTGGCACAACATGGGATAAATCTCGGGTTACTTCCGCACATCTCTGCTTGGTCACCGACCTGTGTATCATCATGCAGATTGTTCTTCCCGGGATTGAGGCTGCTTCTGAAATACTACCAGAATGAGGAGTATTTCTTTGTAAAGTGCTTAAAGGTTTATAAGTCTTCTTGCATCTCATTATAAATCCTTTTCTTATTAATGTCTTCCCTATCATATTATATTAGTAATTGTTTTCATGAATGCCACAGAGAAATATAATCACATTACCACCTTTCAAATTGCATTAGTAAAAATGAATAAAAAGGATACGCATATCAATGGAATACAAAATAGCTGATTCAACATTAAGGTGAAATGAGATGAATATTACTTAGCATTCGAATGATATTGGAGGTGCTTTGACTCCTCATATAAAGTTGTGTATTCTGTAAATGTAGACTGAGTTTAGTTGAAATGTGGTGATTTTTTTTATGGTGCGCTAACCCCTTATTTTCAATTAGATGATAAGTATGTTCATGGAAAGAATATTTCCTTTCTAGTTAAGTTAGCACAGCTGCCTAAATAGTCTGTAAAATTTGTAAACTTACAGGCAATAAATGCAATATCTTAATTGTTAACTGTTAGGTAAGAAAATAAAATGTTCCTGCCCAAATTGAAATGCCTTTCATTTCCTGTTTCTCTAATATTACTAACTGCCTAACAAAATAGCTTGTATTACCATAGACCTAATTTAATTGGGGGAAGGAAAACATAACACGCACACTCCAAAGCCTGCATATGCTTTGATGCCATAGAAGCATGGGTATTTTCCTTATATAATTGGCTATATCCCGCTGTTGATTTTTACTCTGAACTCCTAAATTATTTAAATGGGGTCTTCCTCATGTCGATTGATAGCAGGTTGTGGTCATAAGATAATGACTACAGATGCTCACTGGATCCATGTCTGTGAAAATTTATGTGCCTGTGTTTATGTCCCTTTCTCCCTGTTTGTATTTATGTATTCACACATCGTCATAGAAATATTCACACTCATCTGTAAACATCTATTCAAAAGTTTATGGTTCTCCTTTGCCTCCTCCACCTAAACCAAATTCATTTCTTGACTTTTGCTGAAGTAATTTTTTTCATCACAATAAATTGAGAAATATTTCTGCTAGTGTACATGATAAAATTTGTCATTGTCAATTTGAAACAACTTAGTTTTTTTAGTAGGTTAATATTAGTATGTGGGCATTAAAACTGAGAGATCCTCCTCCCCACCCCTCAGTTTTTAAAAGATATCCTAGATTTTCCTGATAGAAAAGTAGCAACAGATTTTTTAAATAATTGTAATCTTTAAATGGTTTATATTAGGTTTTAACATTTTCAAAGTAGAAGGAATTTTTCAAATGTAAGCAGCAGTGAAATTCTTTTGTTTGCCTCTGTTTATTCACTGATAGAGCATTTGTATATTGAAGAACTACTGGGTTAAAGATGGATATTATGCCACATTATTTCTCCTGGGGGAATAATATCTTATGAATTAAATGATTTAATACCACCGAAAGAAACTAGGTGATTTAGAAAGTTTTTGCTCTCCCCCTTTAAACAGCCTTATTGAGATACAGTTCATACACCATGCATTTTTACCCATTTACGGTGTACAATTCAGTGGATTTTAGTACATTTATAGTTGTGTGTAACTGTCATACCTGATTGCAAAATTTTGTAGCACAATAGGTATATATACCTTTACTTTCATCATGTTATAATCAAGTAAAAGTAAATTTCTCATGCAGTTGTCTAGTTCATGTTGGCTGGAAGTAACCATGAAAAAATATAGAAAAAGAAATTTCTTTGCTCAAGCTGCATTGCCACTTGGCCAAATTTAAGACACTGAGTTCTTCAACAAAGGCAATATCATGTAGGTTTTTCAGGTCTTATCCAACACTCAGATTACTTCTTTTGAAAGTTGTTTCTTTTCAATTAGTGTTATGTACCAGCCCTGTGAAATGGAAGGGAAAAAACCTGGCCTGCAGATTACACAGGGAGCTATTTGCTAATTTAATCACCATTACTGTCATGTGAGTTCTTTAGAATCTTTGTGACAATGCTTGAATTATGTTTTAGGCTCTCATGCACAAGATGTATAAATGTGTGTGGAAGTCCTATTAATCTCTGTGCATCTTTTTGGTCATGCACAAGATCATTCTTTTCATTCATAATGCTTGGTAGCTGTTACTTTGTAATTACTACTGTGTATTCTATGACAATCCTGGGAAAGTTAGCTTTCATATTTTATTTGTGTATATACATTTTAGACAGAAGTCTTTGAAGGACATTTTTCCCACCCAATAAAAATGTTCATTTGACTTTTGACACCATGCATGGACAGTTGGCCTGTTCGGCATATTTATGATACCTGCATGTGACTTCTAAAGTAGAAAATTTAATTTATTAAGACATTTGTTCTTTTTAAAACTGAAAACAGTGAAACTGGTCACTGATATTTATTATAGCTGATTAATTGATACATGTAGAGTATACCACCTACATTTAACAGTCGAAACTGATGGGACAGAATGAATGTTATATTAATGATTAACTTTTTCTATAATTTAGTTTTAATACGGGTCATGTACTTAACTGTTAAACATTTTTAAATGACTTAAATAAAACTTCATAATCCAAGTTGTAAATCTTGGTATTCTCCCGAGAAATGAATAAGAAGAAAGTGGATTTAAGAAGGATTTTTAGTTACATATGGGAGATTCGGCCGGGGAAACTTGAACACTTGAAGGGAGTTCCCTGCAAACAAGACAAAACCAAGAATGGAAATTAGTTTTATTTTTAGTAGATGTTTGTTTGTTTGTTTATGGGAGTAGTTTTCTTTCCATGATTACTCCTTCAGAGTAATAATTCCTGTTTTATGTTTCTATTTGCCCATGGCCTTATTTTTTGCCTTTTGTTATTTTGTGTCAGGTAAATTGTGTGTGTTCCCAAACAAGGAACAGCTAATAGATTTATTAATTAGCCTTGTATATAGTTCCTTTGTGAGATGCACTTAAATATTAGCTGAAGCATCAATCTGTGCTTTGCTGAGAAATGTCATTTGTGAAGAGATTGATGTTCAGTTCACATATACTTGCAGAGTTCAATATAATAAAGTGAAAGAGACTTTAGTTGTAGCAATAACAGAATCTGTTATTGAGTAGGGCTTTGGAACTCATCCAAAACACTTTCAAAAGTACTCTTCTTTAATATTCAAATATAAAAGTGATACTGACCAAAATGGAATTGAATGTTTTTATACTAAATTGGCCTGTTTTCTGTATTTAAGATATACTTTTGAACATGTTTATAATATACTCATTTTAATTGTATGTTTTCTTCCTTTTTCTATGATTAATAGAAATAAACTGATTAATAATTGGGAGATCCACCCTATCATTTAAGAGGGATGTAACACCCATATAAACATTTCTGAACCCTGGTATTAAAGCTAATAATCCCTGTCTTACCCATTGTAGACGATTATAGTATGCACAGTATGGCCTCATGTATGTCAAAGTGTTCATTTATTAATTAAGACTAAATATGTGTTAAGCATTTTACAAGTTGTTTGAAAAACTTAATATATTGGGAATGATCATAATGAAAAATACTTCAAATATTATATGTGAAAAGTTTCTTGGGATCATAAATGGTTTTTATTTATTGAGCTTTTAGTATTGCTAGGCACAGTGCCACCATGCTTTACATTCATTATTTTATTTAAGTCTTTTGACACTCTTGTGATGTTGTTACTGTCATTTTACAGATGAGGAAAGGGACTCAGAGAATTATGTTTCTTTAAGTGCCTTTTGAGCACCTATTATTCACTCAATACACCTGTTGCCCTGCCTTGATGGGCCTTAAATTTTAGAGGGGAAGACAGTCCTTAATCAAATAATCATACAGATGTATAAATATAATATTTTATTGGTCCGTAATAGATTATAGGTAAATTATAATGTTCACTACTGTGATAAGTTCCATGACAGAAAGATCCCTTGTGAAACAGGTGACTAAAGGGGAATTTGCATTGATTTGGAGGTGAGGGCAACTGCCTTGGGGAACGGAAGCACTATTTGCATTGAAGCCTGAGAGATGAGCAGGAGCTAACAGTGTATAGCGTCAATGTGATGGTGGGCAGGGAGGGGGGCTCTACTCCACGACTGCCTAACTGGGGATGGGACTGTAGCTCAAGATTTCCAGTCAGAGGGATGGAGAGTTCGTACAGACCTGGGTCTGATTCCTGAGACATTACTAGTTGAGCAACTTTAGGCAAGGTACTTAATTGTCTCTACCTCAGTTTCCTTGTTTTGTGAAATAAAGGTGATAATAGTATAAACCTTGTGGTATTTTCTGAGGATTAAGAGAGTTAAAGTTTATAAAGGTTTTAGCACAGGATCTAGGAAATGTCACTTATCTAGTAAATGTAGCTATTATGGATAATAACATGTAATAGTTTACTGTTGTAAATTAAAAATAAATAAATAAATAAAATCCTACCTTTGATAAAAGAAAAGACAGGAATAAAAAGGGAGAGATGGTGCTTCTCAGGCCTGTTTAAGGGCTTCCTTCTGTTCTTAGGGTCTCTCCTCTAAACCCATGGCCCACGAACTCTGGCTGTAAAGTCCTTGACCACAAGGGCTCTGCAATCTATATTTCCTGCCACTTAACACAGTACTTGGCTCTAAAGTGATGATTTTTGCGTAGTGATGATATTTGAAGCTGTAGGAGGAGATGGAATTGCCAAATTAAAGAGAGAAGAGCCTGGTCATAGGAAACACCTGTATTTATTTAGAGTGGAGAGCGAGAAGTTGCTGCCAGAAAAACTAGGATAGTTGGTCTCTGTGAAGGAAAGTTAGTGCTGTGAGCTGCATCGAGGTCTGGGAGGATGAGGAGACTAGTAAAGGGACCAGATGTGGTGAGAACTTTCCTCTTGGAGAAAGCAGTTTCAGTACCAGAATTCAGATTGTGAAAATAAAATGTAGGTGGTGGTAAAGAAATGGAAGCAGTTGGGTGCTTGGGTGCATGGATCTTTCTTTCAAGAAATCCATGGTAAAGGTAAGCAGAAGGAATAATTACTTTTAATGAGTTGAAGGCTTAAGAAAGTTTAGTATTGCTGTCATTGTTCAAGGGGAGTTGGGAATGCTGGTCCTGGAAGAATGGAGGGAAGAATTGCAGGGTACTATTGATGAATCAGGATCCCGGAGGCATGGGGGGTTGATAGCCTGAGTTAGAAGAATCCCTGTGTATTTAGGTGGAAACAATCTGACTTAACTGTCTGTACTTTATTTTGATGTCCCCTTTCTGCCTCTTTGTCATCATCTCTGGATTTTCTTTAGTTAATAGTGCCCAGCAGTGTGAGTGGGTAGCACTCATACGTTAGCTGAATGAAGGAAGAAATGGACATGCCCATAAAAATGAAAGCTTATCCATTTCTGCTCTTACAAACTGTCTCCTTGTGAAGTATGTACATTTTTGAGGCTTAACTGGCTTTGATAGTTTTATGATAATTTATTTTTTTTAAATGTGGGTGAGTTGGCAGGTGATCACATTGGTTCTATTTTATTGTGAATAAATAGTATGTCAAAGTTTTATATCGTTTCAAAAATGTTATTTAGAATAAAACTTCCTTTGAAGCCACAATATTCTCTTACTCAAAATATTTATTTAGACCATATTTTTAAAATATATATAATTCCCTTAAGGAATGATTGTAGTGTATATAAATCTGGATTTAAAACAAATAGACCTGGAATTCATAGAAATACAAAATGGATATTCCAGTACTTAAGTGTTTATATACAAAAGTAGTTGAGGTGTTCCAGTGTTTGTATGTTTAGGAACAGAAAGAGTAGAATTTAGAAAGAAAGATGATGATCTGAGAAGTTTAATTCCCAAACGTGCCAGATGTACAAAGTTACTTAGGAAAAGAAAATATTTGAATCATAAACTAGCTTAGAGTAAGTGAATCAACGATTCAACCAGTGAATAAATAAATATACATAAAAATAAAGCAATTCCACAATCTCTTAATTGTTCAGGTTCTGAATAAAACTATAATTTAAACGTGTGCTTTTAGGCCCTGACCAGGTAGCTCAGTTGGTTAGAGTGTCCTCTCCATATGCCAGGGTTTGATTGATCTGCAGTCAGGGCACATACAAGAATCAACCAATGAGTGTACAAATAAGTGGAACAATAAATCAATGTTTTTTGTTCTCTTTATCCCTTTCTCCCTTCCTCTCCCTCTCCCTCTCTCAAATCAGTAAATAAAAATTTAAAAAGTGTGCTTTTAAACACCATGAAAAATTAGGCTATTTTTATAAAATAATTAAATATTATCAAATTAATTATTTAAAATATGTATGTCTTTTTTGCCTGAGTTAACATATAGTCCTTGAGAGATCATCCCATTTTACCAATCATCCCTTAATTTTGGTAATGCAGGGTTTTTTTGTTGTTGTTCTGTTTCGTTTTTTAAGGATTTATGAAAACTTCTATGATCACGTTTCAGATTATATAAATATTTTAATGTCAACTTGGTTGCCATATCTGAATTTATAATTGAATAGTCTGTAAAGTGCTTGTTTTTAGTAGAAACACTGTTCTCTCTCTCTTTTTTTTTAATTTTGACCACGATTCAATCTAGTTGTGAATTCATTAACTAATGATCATGTTAGTTTAAGAAACTATTTCCAGCCTGAGGATGTTCTAATATATTTAGTTGGTAACTATTGAAAGTGAGGTAAGAAATTTTGGGAAAAACATTTCCCCTTATAACCCGCAAATACATATATTATTCTTGTTTAGTCACCATTTCCTTTTGCGTTCCTATTATTACCAGTTCCTTTAATTACTAATACATACAGCAAAGTTTTACAACCTAATTAATATCATTGGACTGTTGACAGTGGAAGAGACCCTGAAATATCAAGCAGATTATACAGTTGAGTATTTCCCCAGAGGTAATAGAGGAGCAAATCAGGGATGGGGGTAAGGTAAGAAAGGAGTGTTTAGTGAGGAATGTAGCATCAGAAACCCAATAGGAACCTACAGATTTAATATTCATTAATGAAAGAAAAATATTTTAAACTTGCCTGATCCAAAACATAGGGAAGAGTAGGACCTTCTTCAGTCTTACTCTTTGTAAATGGAATTTGGCTCAGTGATATTAATGATATCTCAAGTACTGTCTGTTACGAATGAAACAGTTTATATAAAAGTCCAAACGATTCCAGGAATATGAGCATCTGGAGGTATGTAAGTGAAGCATAGCTTTGAGGCACAGAATTGCAGTTTCAGGTAGCCCCATGCCTTTGCCCTCCTTCCCCCTTCACCCAAATCAGCAGTCATTGATTGCGTATAAAGCTGTAGAGAGATCTTTTCCTGGCAGTTCAGGTAGTTACAGTAGATTGTTAATCTGTGAATGATGGGACTAAATCCCTCTGTCTTCAGAATTTTCATGCAAATTAGAACTAAATGTATGAGATAAATTTATTAACTGTAGTCTAGGGCATAGGTCAGCTTTAACACAACTCTTAAGTAGAGGATTTTATCCATAAAAAAGTTGTACTTCATTTATGCTAATTTTCTATGGATTCACTTCATAATATAAACTGGTGAGAGGATATTTAAAAGTACTTCTAAAGAAATGAAAGGTCTTTCAATGTGTTTTTTAGTTTTCTAGGATACAGCTGGATTGTTCCAAATATACAATGTTCAGATAAATGGCTTTTCTTATTCTATATCTGGTCTTAAAACAGATTTAGGCTTGTTTTCTTTCATCACCATTAAAATAAAAGGAGAGTTGTTTTGTATCTTTCAAAATGGGAATGAAAGTGAAATTGTAATATCACAGGGGTAAAAACAAGGAACTGGGAAGTGATAAATAATACTGGAAGTATACAGTATAGTAGGTTCTTTTTGGGCCAATGGAGTGTCTTTAAAAATGTCCCTGAAAGATTAACAAAGTATTTAAGTGAAACTCAGTGGGAGAGAAGTAACATTCTAATAATATTTATATGTTTTGTTTTACTTTTATCAACATTTTACTTGAACATTGTCATATTCGAATGTACATTTTTTGTATTATTACTAAATGGATAAACTTAAATTGGATTAACAGCAATATTTTTTCTGTTTTGGATCCTGATGTTATAAATCCAGCGTTTTGTAGAATAAGTAATCCTTTATTCTTATTCTACTCTGCATTTCTAGGTTAAAGGTTACATGAGTGACATGAAATATTCTATTAGTGAATGAGTCTTGTTTTTTGTTTTTTTTTTTTTTTATAAAAGATTTTGATGGCATCAAAAAACTCTCCAGGCCTCTACCAACATGAAGACTTTAAAAATGGAAGTAGATACTTCTTAGTAAAACGTAGAAGAAACGTAGTACCTTTGAACAGATGCTGATGCTTTTCTCACTCGTTTATTTTTCAGGCCATCCGTTGCACACTGGTAAACTGCACATGTGAATGTTTTCAGCCGGGGAAGATTAACCTGAGGACTTGCGATCAGTGTAAACATGGCTGGGTGGCACATGGTGAGGAAAATCTGGACCTTTCTTTCTGTTCTCATCATGTTCATGTGAATGTGCATGTTTTTTTAGAGCAGTCACTGGTCTGGAGAAGAGAGGGGTCAGCTGTGCTCCAAGTGTCAGTTAACATTCATCCTGTAGCTCTCAAATAGCATATTTTCGGCTCCAAGACATAGGCTTAGGTAAGGAGTTCTCAACAGAAGGGTGAGATGTTTATAGGATAGCTGGGCCATGGGATTCTGACCCAACAGAGCAGCAGCCAGCAATCACCCAGCCTGATGGAAACTCAGACACACCACGGTTCGTCTTCCAGGGTGTAGACCTCAGAGGGAAGCTGGCAGATCCTTTTTGCTTGAGGAGAACTTCGTGATGACTGCCCACCCTTGTCATATGCATGAGAGGCTGAGTTTATCCTCCCAGATATTAAATTTTGTATGATCTAAGGTGGGTGGCAAAAGTGAATGGAAACACTGTTTGGCTGATGTCTGAGAAAATAACCTATGCAACCTTTTCCACGTGCATTGAGATCAGAGGTACCCAGTATTGGTGGCATGTGAGCTCTGTGGAGGTGTGTCTTGGGGGTGAGGGTGACCCATGGCCAAGGCTAGAAAGTGTTGAGGCTTTTTGCCAGATGCACAGAGCTGTTCCATCCATGTGCCCTTAGCGTTTCACTTGTTCTGATATATGGCTTATGCTTTTTACATTTAGGCAAAAGGAGACTTATAAATAAGCAGAGATATTTTCTTTACTTCCTAAACTATAGAATATTAAAAGATAGGTAGTGTTTGTAAAAGAAATTTTGGCTTGAGATTTCTTTGCCAGCCTGGGGCATTGGCTCTTAAGTGGACATATTCTTCATTTCCAAGCAGTGTCAAATATCCAGTAGGTTGTATTTTTATAAACGTCATGTTATTATAGCAAGATCTGAGGTAACACCACTGGGCTATGCCTTGAAATTCTTTTAATTTATCATGTACCTAGCTTGTTAGGGCATGTATGTTGGCCTTGTGGGGACATTTCAGCAATGTTTCTGTGAGGGAGGGAGAAGGGAGGTAGTCTTAGTAGTAGGAGGGGAATATACGAGAAGGACTGCGCCTGGCAGACATGGCCACAACCCTTCAGAGCCCCCTGGGATGGCACTCTTTCCTGCTTCAACTGAAAACCGAGATCTGTGACAACCCTCAGCCCAGTTCTGAACAACAGATGAACTGCTCTTACCTATACAGTCTGTGTTTCTTACTACATTTGATGATTTCTTGTCTGTCTCTATGTTAGTTTGCCAGGGCTACCATAACAAAATACCACAGACTGGGTAGCTTTAACATCAGACATTTCTCAAGACTGCAAGTCCAAAATCAGGGTGTTTTCAAGGTTGGTTTCATTCTGAGAACTCTCTTCTTGGCTTGCAGGTTGCTGCCTTCTCTCTGTGTCCTCAAATGATCTTTCCTCTGTGGGTGCACATCCCTGATGTGTCTGTGTATGCACATTTTCCCTTCTTAAAAGGACACCAGTGGGGTTGGATCGCGGACTGCTCTCCTGACCTCATTTTAACTTAATCATCTCTTTAAAGGCCCTATCTCCAAACAGTCACATTGTGAAATACTAGAGGTTAAAG
Organism: Glossophaga mutica; assembly: GCA_039655065.1. Classification (NCBI taxonomy): domain Eukaryota; kingdom Metazoa; phylum Chordata; class Mammalia; order Chiroptera; family Phyllostomidae; genus Glossophaga; species Glossophaga mutica. The sequence goes on along the minus strand of CM077305.1, from coordinate 137,747,600 downwards.
CTTAACTCTAGGAATTTGCGGGGAACACAATTCATCCCATAACAGTTTCTGAATATCCTTCTTAACCTGAAGAAGCATTGGCTTTGCAAGGTAATAGGTGCAGAGCTCATGTCCCCCAGCCCCTCAAGAATCATGGAGGCAGTATTGGGTTACATCCTAGCTCTACAACTTCAATGGCATGCAGATTACATCTCAACTTACTGGTTTTTTTAAACATATAAGATTAATAGTACTTACTTTGTAGGATTATTATAAGAATTAAAAATAAAGTACATGAAGCTTTTAAAATAAATAATACATGTTACAAGTAACAAAATGGACAATGGATAAACAATAAAGGGGGGATCAACTATTAAACAAAGGACTTTTCATTTATGTGCTCTCATTTTTTCCAAAGCCATCTTGTGTTACCATCCTCTTTCTGCTGTGGTAGCTTTGTGAGTATAAAAGTTTACTCTGTCACCGGTTTGTTTTATCTCTCCAACTTCCACGTGCATATTACATTAGTAGTGGAAGGGGGTAGGGGGAAGCAATATTTCTTCCTTCTTGAACAACATAAATTATTCCTGGCCAATGGTTGTTTCTAAGGCTTTCTAAAGGATGTAATTTTTCACCAAACTTGAACAAGGTATTTCTGTTATATCAGACTGTGCTTTTCCTACTGAGTCATTAGAAATTCTATGATTCTGGGATATTACTTTTGGAGTTTCTCAGATTTTACTTTCCTCACCACCACTATCACTTTGACTTCTATTTCCCCCCACAACATGGATACGTCTATATACAATTCAAGATATATACACACAGAGATAAAAATCCCACTCTTCCCCCATTTATGGGCAAATTAACAGTAAAGGTTTAGCTTCCAGCTTCTGAGTTGGCAGTGGGATGAGAGCACCCACTCTTTTTGCCTTTAGCATTTCAACTAATTGCTTCATTCTCTCCCCCTGCACAGAAGCCATGAAATCATGTCTCCAATTATTTCTGCTCAGAGGTGAAACACAGCATTCGTCCTGGCTGCTTTACATAGTACAGTGTCCTATGTGAAGGACAAGGAGGGAAGCGACTTGTTTTTTCTAGTGAAAAATTTTAAGTGGAAGGAACAGCAATAAGACTACCAAGATAGATCTTATAGAAGTCTTTCATGGTAGCACTGAACACATCCATCTTCATTATGCTGCAAAAGAAATTCTTATGTTTGCTATTGAAAAATAACCAAATGCCAAAATCAGGTGTTCTCTACAGAAAAAAGAATTTTTAGAAAAAATTTGGCCTCTTTTGAATAAATGTCTTCCTGTATCTCCTTTGTTAGCAGCATCTTCAGTTTCTTTATAAGATGTTTAAATTTCATGTGTCATCGTACATTTTATATATGTATGTCTGTGTTTGTACATACACTTATACACACATGTACCTGTGTACTCACTTGCTCACTTCATTACTTTACAAATTGCTTCTCAAACCTGCTTGATATTAGTAGCGAGTGATATCAACAATATTAGTAGTTTTACAGAAACTTTGAGAAAGATGTTTTAAAAAATTAAAGAGAGTGGGTGATTAATTTATCATACTATAACACCTGGATTTTAAAATTAGTTACTGGACCCTGATGCTATTCACAAATTACTTCCTTGAAATCCTTAGCACCATTGACTTAAGGGAATGAGGGGGAATCCACCCCCCAAAATAGAAAAAAGTTCCTTGAATATAAATAGATATTTCCTATTGAATTGATAAAGGCTTTCCTGCCCTTTTCCCTCCATTAATGAATTTCAGCCCTTTCACTTTGATATTAGAAAGCAGGGCTGTATTGCATTTAACTTTATTTAAAACAAGCTTTTTGGGGTAAAGAATGTCCATGCCTGCAGCATACTTAATTGGTATTCCAGAAATGGACCAGAGTTTTTAATTTTGTCACATTTCTGTTTAGAGTTCTTAGATAAAGGAATTCAGCATATTGCCACTTAATTCACTTAACAGGTACATATTTTTCCTTCCTCTGTTTTGCATTGTCTTTTCTATGCTTTTCCTTCAGTCACTATAGTGATCAAAGTGAGTCTTGGGGGGAGAAGAAAAACATATCCTACAAATTTTAATTGTTCTTGGCTCAAAAGTGCCAAAAGAAGACATCAGGCTTCTTTTCTGGTGGCATAAATGTTTACGTTGGTAGAAATTTTAGTTTGTTGTGTTTTGACTGTTTCCCACCACACTAGAGTAGTAATTCACAGACTTGAAGCTTCAGCCAAATATTTTACATAGTCATAGGAATTAGCAAGTATTACCAGTGTATCCTGAGTGGTGGGTAAGGGTGGGGGAGGGAGGAGAATGCTCCCTACTCATCATTTTCCTTTGAGGAATCTGCTTCTAATGAGACATGTTACTATTAGGACTTTGTTGTCTTTTGAAAAACTGAAGGCATGGTGAAAGGGTAATAACTATTGTACTTAACCATTCTTATTTATTACTTGCAAATTCGTTTTAATGTCCATAGTCTTGATAAAGACTTTATTTCTAAACTATTAACTTAATATAAATAAAGTAGTAAAACATTTTTAAAAGTAAACTGTTTTCCAAATGATTTTAGGAAATATTTAATGATAGTCCAAAACATCCAGAAACTTTGTTTTTAATCATGATGGGGTGGGTACATTTGATAAAAGTGGTGGGTAGATTTTAAAAAGGTAATTTTTTCCTTTACTAGACTAGTAAGTTTTACTTCTGACAAAGCCCATTTGTTATCTTAAGAAAAAATCCACTGTTTCTTGGTATGGCTACTAAGCATTTGGCAAGGATATGAGGCTTGATGAATAAGAAATATATTGCGTAGTTTAATGAACCCCACAGCAGCTTTCTTGGTGCAAATTATTTTCTTCATGGAATCCTTAAACTATAAACCAATAGAATGTGCCATTCCAACAAGCTGTGTGATGCTGGAATTTTCATTCACTTGTAAGCAACCTGAACTAACACTAGTTGTTTACTTTGGCTGAGGTCTATCTATGAGAATGCTTGATGCACTGGAATTATTGAAACCTTTTCTTTATTATGTTCCATAAATGTGATTTCTCTTTACTAATATGATTTCTCTTTACTATTTGTAGTTCATTCAAGGAAAAGATAGTCCTTCTTTATTACTTTAATTATTTGCTCATCAAACTAGCTGCTTCCCTGCCAGTTTTCAAACTATTCAGGTTTTTTTAATGTCAAATGAGCAGGCTTGGCCTGCATCATCTGGACCATCAATCAATAGATATTTATTAAACATACATCATATGTGAAGTACTGTGCCAGGTATCCTTCACTTCTTCATTTCTGTGTCACAGGAAATGGTGAGCAGTATAAAGTTAATTTAATGTCATGTAGCAACCAGCTTTATGGTTTAATGTACTGTAAGACTTAATATTCAGATAATTCATTAATTTCAAACCTTTCTTTTTTATAAGTCACTGAAATTAATTTTTCTTTTTTTTTCAGCATCACTGAATTTGAATTCTCAGCTCTGTACTTGATATATCTTATAAGAACAGGGGTATTTATCTCTATAAGTAGCCCTCACACAAATTAAAAATATTAGATGTGGTATACACTTAAAACTAAGAAGTGTTATATGTCAATTATAACTCAATTAAAAAGACATAAAAAAGAAAATATAGGACATCCCATTAAATTTGAATTTCAGATAAACAATGAAATATATATATTTACATGTAAATATAAATATATTTTTAGTATAAGCATGTACCATGCAAATGTAGCCTAGTGCCTGTGTTTTCACTAGCTAAATCTGGCAAGCAGATACCTAAAAGAAAAATCATAGTGAGGCCTAATTTGCATAAATCAGAGCCATTGGTTTTGAGCATTCTATAATCCAAAACCTTTTGATGAGGTCAGCCCTATATTTAGAATCACGAGATCGAATCATGAGATCTCAGTGTTCTGTTTACAAATTCCTCAAATTTGTCGGTGGCATGATACTTTATAAGGACTCAGGGCAAATCAAAAATAGTAATTTTTCATTTTAATCCATGAAAGGTCACATCTTTATTATTTGTCCCAGTCTGTGCTCTTATGAATTGTCTAAACATCTGTGAAAGTAGTTTTTTCCCAACTAGCAACACTGTAATATTCTCCCTGATTTGAGTCCAAGAGCTAGTATAACTAAAGTAGTAGTAACCTTTCCATCCCTATCCTTTTTTCTCCCCAGGTCTTCTCCCTTTCCTACCTCAAACAGACCATAAGCAATAAAGTATGACATTTCTATGACATCATGCTTATTCTCAGTAACCCAGCAGCAGTTTCTGGAAGATAATGTATAAATTTGTCAAGATCAAGAGAGGAGAGTGAATAAAATTGGGTTTTCTCTGACAAAGGAAAGTGGTGCTCCCAGAGATTAACCTGCAAGAAAGTGCTAGCCTCCCTCTGACTGCCCTGGAGATTGTCCCAAGAAGAGTGAATTTTGCTTTGGGAGACAATTGTTGCAGGGGGTTATTTAGGGTTTAGTGAAAAATGTAAGAAAGGTATTAATGTAAATCCTTAGCACAGGGAAATAAATGCAGGCTTCCCAGTGAATACAGGCAAAGTGAGAACTTGATCCTTTGGGAAGATGTAGGTAGGTGGTCGTGCTTCTAGGGCTTTGCTTAGAAACATGGGAATAGACAGAAACACCACAGTCCTCTTCCCTGGTACACTGGTTTGGAAAATGTGGAAACTAATGCTTTCTAGTAGTCGCAGTTCGTCCAGTTTGTGCTCTGAAACCTGGCTGTCCCTACCTACAAAATTTTCTTTTAATTAGGGAAACTAGCTTTTAGCAGCTTCCTAGCTCTGGTGAGGCGCTGGGCCCTGATAGTTCCATGGACAAAGTCCCTGAACATTTCTCCACTTATTTTTATTTTAGAGAGCAAAAACAAGGCCATTTTCCTGCTTGGCACAGGGACTTTATTTGCTTGACCTGAGGGCACAGTACCCTCTTCGGCTTCTCTCCTTTACTCCCTGATCACCACTGATTAGTTTTAAAGGGAGGACATCCCCACAACTGAAAAGGTTTGGTGCTTGATTAATGACATTAACTATATTCTTAGTGTGTCCCTGAGCAGCTTATTTTGATGTTTCTCTGCCTGCCCACCTTTCAAATGGTGCTTTGAACGCCCTAAATTTTTTTTAATCATAACACAAACAATGCCTCCCCTTCAAAATCTTGGGCTCTCTGCCTTTTAGCTCTCCAGATTTTTTTTTCTGGCTCTATTTTATTCAGCTGGAACATGAGGTAGACCTGGTAAATTCTGGCCTCTAAAGCGTACAGTAACAATCCACTGCTAAGGAGTTTCTAGGGAGGATCATGAGATTGAATCCTACAAGGCAGGAGCTCCAGTCTGTGAAGAAGCTTCACGTGCACAAATGGGAGGCCCAATAGAAGAATAGGTAAGAGAGCAGCTCTGTTGAAACATTCTGGCTCTCCCACTTACTATTGGTAGAACCTTGGCCAAATTATATAATCTATTTTCTCAGCTATGAAATGTAGATAATGATAAGGCCTACTTTTAGGATTAAATGAGGTCATCCACTTAGTAAGTGTTAGTTGTTTTCATTATTAAACTCTCACCGAAGTGAAACTTCAACCTTGAGGGTATAATAGCCATGTTTAGCTTAGTTTAGTGGGTAAGAGTTGGGTGTAGCCTAGCCAGCGGTCAAATCCCATTGTAGTCTCTAGTTAGTAGGCCTCAGTTCTTTTATCTGTAAATTCAAATATTAATAGGATTGTACCTAACTATTACAGTGAGATTTTGAAGAAAATTAAATGGAAGAGTGGACATAAATTTATGATAATATCTAGATCCTCACCTAAGGTGCAAAGGTGGAAGGCAATGGTGTGAGCTTCCTTCCTCTTCCAAGTGAGGTTTCTTCAGTGCCCAGTGGCGGAGTTGAGGTCACCAATTCTTTTGGCCATTGGGCCAAGTGTTTCCCAGGTGAACTTGTTTTCCCCAGCAAATTCAGGACAGTTCCTTAAAATGTTTTTTAAGATTTTATTTATTTATTTACTTATTTATTTATTTTTAGAGAGCAGGGAAGGGAGGAAAAGAGAGAAGGAGGGAAACATCCATGTGAGAGAGAAACACTGACTGCCTCCCCCATGCCCCCAACCTTGGACCTGGCCCACAACCCAGGCATGTACCCTGACAGGGAATTGAACCAGTGACCTTTTGGTTTGCAGGTTGATGCCCAACCCACTGAGCCACACCAGCCAGGGCTCCCTTAAAATTTCATCTGAGCCCATATTTGAACAGAAGTAGGAAACACTTTATCTCAAAAGTCACATTATGAGAGGTGCAGACCAGTTGAAATGAATCGTAGGAATATTTGTGTGTTGAAAGTCCAAAAACCAGAAGTAGATGAATTTTAAACAGGCTTAAAGTTACTGTTACCTATTTTCACACCTATATTCTTGCATGTGAAGTGCTTTGATGGGCTAACCACTTCATCATTTTATTGCCCTTTATTACATCATAAATTTTTATATCTTGCTAATGATCCTACAAGAAGCTTAATTGTTTATAGGAACATCTTAATTAACTGGAGTTCACTGGGTTAAGCAGAGCACAAATCGAAGGGGTTTATAAATGAAATATACTGGACTCCTCTCATTTTACTCAGGATGTCCTGTTTAGATAAACTAGGAGATTCTTCTGGGTCATAAGGACCCAATATACCTCAGCAATATCATGTTGATACACTCAGTTTTCTTCCTTTTCTTTTGTGTCATAGTGATGACTTCTTCCAACGGGGACATGTCCCTGTCCCTACTTTTATTGAACAGTAATATCACTAAATGAAATAAATGTGGTATTTTAGAAGAATTCTGACTTGTGTACCAGGCTTTGCCTTCTTTCACAGTATAAGTTTGTAACTCTTTCAAAACTTCTTGAATTAATGCATTACTGGTTAGTGAGCACATAGCCAAAGCATCAAATGGAAAGTATTTTAAGGAGTTACTGCTACACAGATAGATGCATAAGCAGTGTCTTTTAAGGGGCTGTGTAGTAAGGTCCCTCTCTCTTTGGAGCTGCTCTTTGAGACCAAGGGAAAGCCCCACTTGGCCTCCTAGGCCTCCCACCCTGCTTGTATGATCAAGTGACACTACAAATGCAAGTACAAACCCATCTGGTTGAAAGCATGGACTCCTTGGGCCTTAAATTCAAGTGGGGCCAAGGAATGCAAAGGCAACTCTAGAACTGGCTTTTCAGTAAGGAAGCTACTGTTGCTCATTTGAACACCTGAAATGTGTCAGGTCCAAACTGAGATAGGTTGTAAGTATAAAGTATATACTGGATTTTGGAGACATAATCTTTCAAATAAATATGTATGTAAAATATTTCAAGAATTATTTTTATATTGCTTACATATTGACAATATTTTGATGTGTTTAAATTTATTTTAAATAAAATGTTTTTAAAAAATATTTTTATTTTTTACTTTTCATTTTTTTAAATGAGACTAGAAAGATGAAAAGTATACATGCGACTTGAATTATATTTCTATTAGACATGGCTGTGTTAGGACCTAAGTGTGGAGAACCAAAGCTAGGTTATAAAGTGGGTCACTAGTAGAGTAGTTCAAATGGGTGTTGAGAATCCTAAAACCCAGAATCCAGGATCTTGTCCTCCCTTCACTCATTGCTGTAAACTCTTTCCCAGTCCTTTGTGCTTCACACTTGCCACACTGTTCATTCTATCCAGTCTTTTCTCTGCCCTGGTCATCAGGAGCAGTTGTGTTCCCTTCTCCATGCTCTCAGTGAACTTCACCTAGACCAGAAGGGTAGTTTCTGCGGGCTACCAATTTCTCTACTAGTTCCAGAGCTCAGGGAGGGCAGTTCCTCATCTCTGTGTGCTGATACCAACCACAGCCTCTCTCACTTGGGAGCACCTGGAACAAAGGTTTATGGCAACTCATAAAAGTGTATCTAAAAGTCTCTGATTTCTAATTGCCAGTTTCTTTTTCCAGCAGCGTCTTCTCATTTTGAGTGGTAAGCACAGCCTGCAAACACCTTGCCTGTAGTCCCATTTCTGCATTTCTCTTTTCCAGCCCTCTGTTTTCACCTTTGCTGTTTTCTTCTGTCTTCAAACAAGAAAACAAGTGAAAGGTAGGTGGGAGGGTTTAGTAGCCTAACTAAGCAGGAAGTAAATTTTAGAGAAGTTAAATTTATTTGATCATTAACAGATGTTGGCATTTTTATTTTATTCAAAAGATATGGTCTTGAGTGAAATATCTTCACTTTTATTTAATAGTTCTTCAATACTCCTTTGCCTGAAAAATCTGAGAGTAAGAAATTCTCCCCTCCCCACTTTTGGCTGTTTATGTTTTCTACTATCAGTAAAAATTAAAAAAACACATCAACCTCTAACATAAAAGAAAACACCTGTTTGGCTTGGAGAAATTGGCTAGGGAGGTCTTCTTTTTGACAGTCCAAAAGCGACCATCACAAGTCCCCTTATTTAAAAAAAAAAAAAAAGTCATTTTTTTTCTGTTTCATGTGAGCATTGGCAGAAACTCTGACAAGCAGTTCTTCATATTTTATTATGTTCTTGTCTGCAGAATCTCTGTCAGGCAAAAACCTTGTCAGCGGAAAACCTGTCGTAGGATCAGAGGAGACAAAAACAGGTGTCACACAGGCAGTCAAAACTGAAGGAAAAAAAGATTAGGCTAAAGAGAGAGAGGCAGACAATTACATTAATGCCATTGCTTTTATCTTATAGATGTGTGTTATTATCTCGGGGTGCTGAGTGCGCAATTGCCTCAAAGAAAAGTAGACAGGAGACAAGGGGAAACTTGATAGTTATTAACTGAAGAGGCAGTGTGTCAAAGCTGGATGGGGTTCAAAGTTTTGCAAAGGAAAAAAAAAACTGCAGGCAGCAAGCAAAGGCTGTGTGGTTCTGCTTTCGGCTACATAAACCTAGTAGCAATCTAACGTTTTCTGCTTGGAAACAGATCATAGAGAGAGAAATTAATGAAAGATTTCATTTGGAGATTTTTGGGGTAACATTTATCCTACGTACATGGGACTGAATCATAATCTTTTCTCTCTTATAAAATCTTGCCACAATGTGAGACATGGTGAGGCATGAAGGCAGGCATTTGTCAGTTCAGCTGTGTTGTTTGGATATGTTTAAAACACCTATTATCAACACACTTTTAATTAAAAAAATCTATTAAGAAGCCGTTTTACTAAGTGTGAACATCTGTACGTGCAAGCTGTAAATTAGGAAATCACATATGTGTGCCTCAGTCAGAGACTAAATGAACTTGGCAAGTGTTTTCTATTACTGGTTTTTAAAAACAGTAAAATATCTAAGGAAAAATTGCTACACTTTAAAATCTGGATTTTTAAATATTTCTTCTTGTGTCTGTTGGTAATAATTAATAGAACTTTTCTTTTAATTAGAAATTAGGTTCATTATCATCAAATTAGTTACCAGGATTCAAAGTGCTAATCGGAGTCTTCCTTTGGTGTCTTTGTTCACTCATTTCAGGAGACTTGACTTCTTTCCTGAAAGTTGGAGCTCCATTAAATATTTGTGATGGTGTAAGATAGCATTATTTTGCCAGTGGCCTCAAAGATATGTAGACTTGTTGGTAACTTATGTGTGTCAAACAGCCAGCTAGTAGAGAACGGGGTGGTAACTTGAAGGTCTTGCCTACTCAATCATATGTTAATCACATTAGTGGAAAAATCAGCAAGTATTTCTCTAGTCCTTAACATTCTTTTACTCTTGCATTTAAAAATTGGTTAGTTTAGACTTTTCCTAAGACTTGAAACTACCTTTTTAATCCTTTTTTATGAACAAATCTGTATATGGGGTCTTTTATTCCACCAGTCAGAGATGCAAAGAGGTTTGATACTTGATGTATGTATTAAGCAAATCCAGCAATCCAGAAGAAAACACACATCAGTGTCAAAGTGTGAGTGATAGCCCAGAGTTTTAAGGGATTACAGTGGGGAAAAAAAGAGAAAGATTGATTATAGATTTAGAATGAGATTTCAGGCTGACTTACTGAGAGAGGGAAGGCAGAATACTTGTAACACAAAGGTAATATTCATTTTTTTAAAAAAAGATGGAATATAATTATTTCTTTCTTTTAGGTATTTCCTACCAGATGCTGGCTTTTTATATCACTGCTCTCCCTTAATTTTGAAATACTTCTTCACCTTATTTGATAGACTTTAAAGCATATTTTCTATCAAAAATAAATATGCCTTGCATTTACAATGTTATCTTAGTGCAATTCTTATGTAAATAAATGCAGTTTTAAGAAAATTTAGTCTTTAAAGCTCATAAATTGGTATAGGGTGATTATTCTCTTACAAAAGAATTTATTTTTATTTGTTTATTTAATAAAAGTATTTACATGTTTCATTCTAGTAGCATATTTCAGTAGTTACTTTTAAAATTCAATGTTTTGTAGTTAGCGTGCATTTAATTCATTGATCTATAAATTACATACAGCAAGGTTTGTGAAGTCAACTTTCAGCTAGCCTTAGTGACTAAAGATTGGATAGAACAGCAGCACTAATAATAATAATCCCCAAACCTGGTTTCAGCAAGTAGATTCAATTACCAAGTCTCTTCCTAGATTTACTGTCAAGTTTGCAGATTAAATTTTCTCTTTTCCCCTTAACCACCTCCTGATGGAGTTGCTGCAAATGAGGAAAGACGTGCCCCCAAAAGTGGGCCATGTAAGGAAGAGGAAGAAGTAAAACCAAGAACCTGTTTAATCTACTAGCCAAGAGAGTGAGCTTCTGAATAAGCAAGTGTTGACAGTCTACTTTTATGTGTGCCTCAGTCAGACTTTAATGATTTCCAAAGTCTGTTGTGAAGACTTTATTATGCACAAGGCCACAGGGGGGAAATGCCAATCAGTTTGAAATATTACCTATATAGTCTCAAGTGGAGCTCAAATTCTACCCAGGACTAATTGTGGGTGTTTGTGTGTGCATATTCACATACTCTCAAAACTGCATGTCAACTACGGATGATTAAAATCCATAGGACAGTGGAAGGCTCATTGGAGTTACTTTTGTATCCCTTCCCTCCCTACAGTTTAGAATGACATTCATAATGGATCATAAAAATATTTATATACGTAATTCTCATTTTTTAAGGGACAAGAAAAAAATGAAGGACTATTCATATAAGGTATACAAGGTATAGTCATGTAATCAGGTTTGTGGAGGCTCAGTGGAGATTTTTGTACTTGAAAACATTAACACACTATTTGTTCAAAATAAACAAACAAACAAACCCTTCACACATAAGAGCTGACAGTTTTTATCACCAGGCTCAGGGATCAACTCTTTCAGCTGCATGTCATTCCTTTTCTTCTTTTTAAAAAAATTCTAGAAGCAAACCTTCTCTCTCCTTGGTATTAAATATCCTAATTAATTCATCCTTGACAGTTATAGTTAGAAAGTTGTGACTTAAATGGAACATGAGTTATTTTGTACTTAATTTGCTCCCAATTACATAGTTCTTTCCCCCAAAGTAGGAAATAAAATATGTAGATCTAAATATTACTTCAAGTTACAAGAAATTTTCTCTTAATAATAATCATTGCCCACCTTTGTGATTGATCCCCTGATTCACTAAAAAGTTTTTATTATATCATCACTGCCATTTACTAATGTTCTTCCTAAGTCTTTATTAGGATCTGACTTACAGTCCACGGGTAAGTTAAGTTTTTGTGCCCTGAGGCTCTCGCCTAGTAAGAGAGCTGAATCTTATAATGGGAAAGAATTGATGTTATAATGATTCCAAAGGGCCCCTTTATGATGAAATTCTAAATACGCAAAATCCCATTAAACTTGTACAAGTTCATGGGCTAGCTACATTGAAATGGCATATCATTATAGTGGGTATAGTGTGCATATTATAAAGTGTGATATAATTGGAAATTATTGGTCATATTAGCAAGAATGAAGAGCCACCCATAGCCATCCTCATAAATTCAGAGGTTATGGTCTGGATAGTTGAAGTAGGAAAGAGAACAGTATTCTGTTTATAAGTAATCAAAACTTTGAAATCTGACCCCAGAAATTCCTCTAATAAAATCCTGTCACTGACAACTTCATTTTTGAACTCTTAAAGTAATTGTGGAAAGAATTTCTAAAACAATCCTTTAAAAACACATGTTAAATGTTAATCAATTGGAAATTAAAATAATACTCTAGGTCCCAAAGCTCCTAAAAGCTGACCACTTCATGCTGTTATAATTTGGAATCCTAAGGGGAATCGAGGCAAGAGACAGGGAGTTCTAGAAACAATTAGCCATGCAATTTAAGGCTCACTTGGCTTTCTCCCAAAATTAAAAAAATAATAATAATAAGGCTGCTTTAATTTTTTTAACTTGTAAAATTGCTTCAAATTAGCATTTAAAATTTTTAAAATATCCAGGGCAGGATTGGAAATTACTGAAATAAAAGGTTTCCTTTTAGACCATTTCATACAAATTTTTAATTGTTTTAGTCTGTGAAGTAGGTGGCTTTGAAAACTCACTTCACAACGCTCACTCCTTATTTTACTGAATGGCTATAAGCTTCATATTGCCATGCCTGATGGAACACTATTCGGTAGAGTCCATGGACATCAGGGCCTGAAATGTTTGAGTATATTCCTGTGAAAACCACCTAAGTCACTTGAATTTGGCTTTTAAAGGAAGTTATGTAAAAAAAAAAAAAAGTTGTGGAAAACTAAGAACTATAAACTATCACTGAGAGCCAATTTTCTAGGATCAGTGAAAAGCACTTTTATACTCCTACATTAAGAAAAAAAAAGTATCTGAATATGTTCTTATTCCTGTGACCTTCACAGAAAATATTGGAAGTGAAGTCTGTAGAATTACAGGTTTACATTTATTTTAATTTATTTGAAGGTTTGGGTAGTAATTCCTGTTATTAAAAATTGAAATAAAAAATTGTTATTCACATTTCATTTAACAGATGCAAGATCTTTTATAACCACGCCTCACCTACCTCCATCACTGTTTTACATACTTGAAAACTGAATTTTATAAAGGACATTACTTTGTTCTTTAAGTTAGCAGTACAGTTAAAAGTATATATTACTTACGTCTGTTACATATTTTGCATTACATTTTATACTTATTTTAGATTTACATTACACACTTATGTTAATGAGCCACAGAAATTCCAGCTGCTGTTCTTATGGTGATTCTCTTCTTGACAGAAATGAGTTTTCTTCATCTGGACTTTTGTGCCATTTTTGAGTCTTGTGAATTAGCTACCACTTTTCTTTGGAAAACTATAGATCCTATCAAAGTGTTTATTGAAATGATATCCAGGCTTAAATTTCTCCTTTGTTTTATAGCCAGAAAATTACCAGTTTAAGCTTCTGTTTCTGACGTTTTAAAGAAATTGAGGTAAATTATGTTCCCTCAGTAACCTAATTCACAGTTTAAAAAGCTCTTATTGTTTTCTAACTAGTACCCATATTGTGCAGTTAAACCCTTTTCCCCCAGATAAGATTCTGCATACTAAAGTGAGTTCGCCTTTCATTTCTCCAGGCATTTTTCAAAAGGAAAACAATCTTTTCTTTCTAGATGCTATTCTTTGTCTTATTGTATCACTATTCTCTGATCACTTTCCGAAGTCTATATTGTACCTTTTTCTATAGCTATTTGACCATAAATTTAGCACCTTTATCGTATATATAGTGATCTGTACTGTGATTTTCATAAGGTCTATAAAAATAGACCTTATGAAAATATCTGTACATTATGATCTATTTTATGCACCGTGATATGAAACTCATTTACTTTAACAATACTAGAGTTCATACTGTTTTTACCTAGAAATCCATTGGATGGCTCCAAATAATGTTTGAAGTGGTAGGAAAGGGAATAAATTATGCAAAGTTTGGTCAGAATTCATGCCCAGCTAGCAGCTCCAACTCACTCCCTAAACTGCCTTAATTACCTACCCCCACTGTTCTCTAGAAGAGTATAAAACACAAAGCAGAGGGTTGAGATTAAGAATTTGGTGGTACAGTAGAATCATACATTTAACTCTCCAGTGCAAATAATGCTTTTCCTGTTGTATGTACACTTCACTGTGTTCATTCATTCAACAATATGAGGGCTAAATGTCTTGACTGATTATGTTTCAGATAGGGCGGCTATTTAACATCAAACTCTTGTTATTAAATAGGCACGTAACTGACCTGGTAAATAAGCAACATATGCTTGGGACGTACATGATTGGCACACATGAGTGCCATGATTTATTGAGATGGTTTGCTCTTAGAAGAGGTGACCTCTGCAGCCGTCATGAAAAAACAAAATATAATTTGAATTGAAGCTAAAAGAAAAGGGTAGTCCAAAAGGTAAATAAGGAAGAGGAAAAACACTTAAGGAATAACATTGAAAGTAAAAATGTATGAGAAGTGTAGCTCAGCGATGGGACCCTGTCTGTCTCTCCAGCTTCATTTTGTGCTACTCTCCCTTGTTCATATCCTAGCAGAATTGGCTTCGACTGGAACACCCCACCCCCACCCCCACTTAAATTATATTTTCATGTCACATACCCAATTTGTGATTCTGTGTGTTAATGTGTATTTGTAAAAAGCCTGATTTCCTTACTAGTTGATTCACTATCAGAGGTCCTGAATCATGTCTATTTTGTTCTTCATTAAATCTCCAACACTTAGCATAGGGCCTAGAAATATTCATTTAGCAACCAAATATTAAAATATTAGGAATATTTGAAAGGCAGTAGGTAGCTTACTTTGGTTGGAACAGAAGGTTCATGTCCGAGTTACTAGAATGGGAAGTAAGTCTATCTGTCCAAGGTCTTCTGACCCAGGTTAAGGATTTTGTGCCTTGTCATTGGGGATGGGAGGCAGAACCACTGGAAATCCTTAAGCAGAGATGAGACATTCTAAGTAGTATTTTGAAAAGACTAACTTGCCAAGAGTCCCTTGCAGTCATGGAGTTATGAGAGAGTCACTGTACAAAAGTGTTAGAAGGTAGGCCATAAAGGAGAGATGGATCCAGAGGAAATTTCAAGTGTAAGAATTTGAGGGTACTACGTAGTCTCAGGTAATTTTGAAGGTTCTTGCTATGTTAAATTCAGTGAGAAAAATACTACCACCAAGATAGACATTTGTATCCACAGCATGACCTCAACTATATAAAATTACGGATTGAAAACAGTAGATGCAAGTACGTCAACATGTGGACAGTAGTTGCCTTTGGGTGGTGGGGTTATGGATTATCTTTCTGTTTTTCTTTTTCTCAAATTGACAACTTTTTTTTTTCAGTGGGCACCTATGGTATATCCAATCAGAAAACACCCCTCCCCACTCCTACCCCTGGAAAAAAGAGTATGATTTCAAGAATTTTGCTCTAGTTTATTAGTCCTACCCCTCACAACAATAGGGATCAAGAACATGTTTGGAGCTGGGGGCGTGGAGCTTGGGTAGAGATCAATTTATAGGTTAGGGATCACCATGCAGGATGCAGAGGTTGGATTCCTACAGGCAGATTATCCAGCCAGGTAGCTGGAGAGACAGCTCCTTTGGAATCCTGATGTGTCCCCTGCATTTTAGCTGATTTCCCCTTCAATCTCTCAAATTTATCCTGTAACCCTGCCTCACCTTCACTCCAAGCATCTGTTTTTCTCCTGTACCTCTTAGCTTGGTCTTGATTCTATATTCTCCTTTCTTGTCTCCTTGAAATTAAGGTAAGGTTCTTCAAGCTATTGGCTTGCTTGCCTCCAAAAGAATTTTGAAAATGAGTCATCCTAACATTTTTATATGCTAAGTAACTCTCAAAGGTCATACAGCTAGTAAGTAGGTGGCAGAGCTGGAACTTGAACAACCTTTGGAGTTGGTCTCTAGAAATTGTCCTTAATCTGCAGGACAGCAAGCACTTTTTAAACATTGGGAACTTTAAATTATTGATTTAAGACATTATTCATTTAGTTATCACTGCATACTTAACTATTTTAGTTGATGAAAATTTCTACCAGGGCTTATGATCAGATCAAACTGCTAAATCTGACTTATTTTTAATTGGGTAAAAATAAAATCACAGTGCAATTCAAATAAATGTATTTATTAATATATATTTTAAGAGGAATAATAAAAACAACAATAAGTTATGGACTATGTCTCACAGATTACTAAAACAGTCCAGAATAAAATGTGGAGCTAATAAAATTAATTTATTTGGTTTACAATAGAAGTGTTATTTCTTGTTAGTTAATAAATAATGATATACTATAATATATAACTTAAATAGGTTTTTTATGAAATAAATATGTTAGAAATCGGGTTAGTACTTTGATAATGTAGTAGTTCCATTTGTGTATCACAATCTGTTGTTGGACTTTAGGAACAAATTAGATAAGGGTCATATACAAAAACATTTATTAATTTTGCTGGATCTCGTGGTCAAAATTTTTCTATGTATTTAATGAAAGACATTATATTCTGCTAAAGATTAAGTGCTTTGGCATTTGAATTTTAATTTTAGCTTTATTAATAGGATGTGGAAAATTTCATAAGATGAAAATGATGAGTTATAATTAAAATGAATATTTTTATATCTTTTGATTAAATGGGTTGTAACTACCTTATCAGATGATATTTACAGGTTTTTGTAGGTACAGGAAGATATTCAAACTGAATTTAAAAGAGTAGGTGTCACTTACGTGCACTCAGGGCTTTTCTTCCTAAGTGATGACACGACCTAGGGAGAGGTATTTGTTAGGAATAGTTGAAAGAATGGATTACCTCAGAGTATGTGGGGCCAGGGTCAGGGGAGCCATTTTCAGTATTGGACATTTTTGCTTTGCTATCACAGTATATTTAATGAAGAGCAATACATTATTAAAATAGGAATGCATTAGGAGGTGAGTGTGTTATCATTGCCCCATTTTACATTTTATTTGAATTCTGAACACCCCAACATAGGTTCAAATGTCAGGTTCTAGGTACTCTTCAATTGTGTATGTGTAGTCTAGAAAAAAGCGTCCTTTTTTTTGCAGGTTCTTGATGCCTTTATTAAATCGTTAAAGGAGGCTTTCATGCAGCAATTAAAATCATGAATTATTTTGGCACCCAGGAGACTTTTACACCCTGGGCCAGTGAGTGCATCCTCTAAGTCAGCTCAGACTGTACCTTTATTTCGTTAAGAAGGCAAGGGTACTATTTTCAAAGGAGAAGTGTGAATGGATTATCTACACGCAGTCCTGTTCTCAGGTGGATCAGTTTTAGGAAAGAGTAAATATGGGATTGTAGGAACTGGAAATTGAGATCCTATTTCTTCATACCTTTTGGAAGGCCTTCGCATACGCCAGGTTTACACATATAATAGTTTAAAGTCCAGTGAATTAAGGCATCTTTCAGTGATGTATTGCAAAAATTTCCCACTCTGTTCACTTGACTCCAGACCATCCCCGCCCCAACTCTGTCTCTGTGATTTTCAGTGTGGCGTGTGAATGGCTTATATCAGAATCACCTGTGATGATTTTTCAACCTAAGCCTGACCATCTCCCCCCGGGCTCTTCTCCTTTAGGGGGTGTGGGTGTCACTGCTGAGCATGTGCCATATTCCCCAGGCTGACAACCATTGCTTTAATTAAACTTATGGATACTTGTCAGAGTTTTGTATCTAAAATTATGAATTATTTCATTTTATAAAATGTTTGATATTTTCTAAATCCTATTAAGTAAAATTGTAAGCTTTCTACAGGTTTTGGCCTTCTGTAGTGTTTCCTTACACTACATCTGACTTTATACTTTAACTGTTTTGCCTTGAGTTACACATTCTTTGGATGTCAGTTCTCTTACACACACACAAAGGTTCTTAAAATATTGTCCCTGGCCAAGCAGCATCAGCATCCTGTGGAGATTTGTTAGAAATGCATATCCTTGGTCCCCATGCCAGACCCAATGAATCAGAAACTCTGGGGAGGTGGCCCAGCAGTCTGCTTTAACAAACCCTTCAGCTGATTCTGATGTACATAATGTTTAAGAACTCGATCTTACCTTAGCTATCTTCCTTTCTTGCTTGTAAATTCCTAGTTATCTTATAAAGCTCTAGTTTCCCGACAGAGTTGCTCTCTCTTCTGTGTCCTATGGTACTTTATCAAATCTCTTTTATAGCATTTATATTGCTTGCATCTGTCTACCTTTGAAGGTGGAGGCCACAACATAAATTACTTTTGCATCTACATGCAACACCTACCTTGGTGATAAGTTAAGTGCTGGTGAGTAAATGAATGTATGCATGAGTGAAGGAGAAGAGCATTTAGGAGGAGTGATGATCAATAAGGTCAACTGCTATGGAGAGATCATGGAAAATAATGAAGGAAAAAAGCTTTTGGATTTCATATAGTAAAGCAGGTGTTGGTGACCTTTGAAATGCTTGCTTCAGCAGAGGGATGGGCAAGAAGCCCAGGTTACTGGGAATTAGGGACTTCTAACATGATGAAGACTTTCAAATTCCCAGAGTTTTTTATTCATTGTTTATCTGAACATGTGGTAGAAACAGAATTTTCTTGGGAGAAATAAGTAAGTGACCTTAGGCTGGTTACTTAATCTCATTGGGTCTGTGATTCCAAATAGGCAATAATAGTAATAATGTTTGTTTTTAGTTTTTTAAAAGAATAAAACAAGATCATTGTAACACCCTAAAATAATGCCTGACATTTAGTACTTAAGGGTCATTTCCTTTCCTGTGGCCAAGGGACTGGGATATACTGGTTTTCCAGGCGTGGCTTAAGGAATACTCTGTTTAATAAAACAGGGGAAGAATGGTTCCCCAAAAGGAAATCCAGTTTCCGTTACTTAGAATGAAAGGGAGTAGATGCAAAGCAGGCAAAACAACTGATTTGATTTTATTGTGTAGAAAAGTGTGTTTTCAAACTGTGCTTCTAGGAACTCTAGGATTCCAACTGAGAGACTTACAGAAGTTGAAGAAAAGAGAATAACAAATGACTGCAAGTTCTCTAATCCATGCTCACTCTACCTTCCCCAAGAATAGTTTCACTTTTATGTTTTATACCCAATTTTGGGTTAAAATTTCATTTGAACGTGGAATTTTAGCTGTACCATTGGTATAGAAAACAATTTAGCAGGTAGTTAGGCCCATAAAGTATAAAAACAGGTGACTGTCTTTTCTTAACTCCATACCACTGAGAAAGTTCTTGCTCTAACTTTCCTGCATCCCAATACCCAACTCACATTTCTAACCCTACTAAGATCCAGATTCAGACATGGGAAGAACATGACATTAGGCAGAAGTCCAGTTCTCAGTTTATCGATGTTAATGACACTTAAGAAAAAAGTCATCACTTAACATTTAGTTCATCGAGGAGCCATCCCTAAAAGTTGTCAACAACTTGGTGACTCAATATGGTCTAGTAATTGTACACCAGAAAATTTTAATATAGTCAAAAAAATTGACAGATCATAATGTTTGATGATATGTTTACGCTGAAATTTGCAGTTGACTTCGGCAAGTTGGGCAGTTAAATACATTTCAGTCCTTCGTCTGTGACTCATCTCCTAGGTAATTGCTGCTTAATCACACTCTTAGGACTTTTTCCTCCTTTACTATTGAATTTTTAAAACATACCAGTCCAGCCTTTCATCCTCTGTATCAGCCCAATGTGGCTCAGTGCCTGTTTGTGTAAATAAAGTTTTATTGGAACACAGACATGCGCATCAGTTTTCGTTTCACCTGCATTTATAACAGCAGAGGTGATTGGTTATGAAAGAGAATGCATGGGCCACAAGAAGTAAAAATATTAACTATCTGATCTTTACAGAAAAAGTTGTTGACCTGTGCTGTATATTTTTTGTGGCTTATAACAGAATTCTTACATCTTGACATTTGTCATACCTAGAAAGAAGAATCAGGTAACGTCCTTATAATACTCTTACTCTCTGGTGCTCTCAAAAACATATCTAGGGAAATGTTTTTGCCACACCTACTCTACCTGTGCTCTTTCAGTTCTCTGAACAATTTCCCTGTACTTCTGTACATACCCTCAACGGTTTTGTCTTCTTTATCTTATAAAACTGCTGGCTGTTTTTGAGTGGGAGCTAGAGGAGTGATATGACAGCTTTCCACCTAGCCCTTGAACATATTGTACACACACCTGCGTGTAATTAATGCATAGGCACAAGATCCAAACACATAGACAAAAATCAGGATTTGGTATCATTTTATTTCCCCCAGTAAACCCCCTCAATTTCGTATTTGTTGTAGTATTAGCAGTGTATTTTGTGAAGAAGCAATTGAGCTGGGCCAAGAGGTTTGGTGAAGAGAATTGGGGGAGGAGCAGATTTTTTCTGACCTGGTCACTGGATTTTGTAAGCAGAGCAGCCACTCATCAGAAGGCTAAGTAGTTAAGCTGTACTTCAAGAAGAGCAGGGATAATAATACCTCTTTCCTGCATTTTTGCAATCTAAATGCCCTGTGGAGTGAGAGAAGACTTCAATCCCTAGGCTTGTGAATCCCTTATCTTTCCCAAACGTTAAATTAATTTTTAAGGCTATTTATTCAAAGTTGACTTAACCACTAGAATAGGAAAGATCAGACAAATCAGCTGCAAGAAATGAAGTATGAGAAAACCCAAACTCTTTGACAAAGTATTCCTGGGAGTAAATGTGTTGAATGAAGCCAGCGGGTAAATGATAAGGCCCTTTACACTATGGATGTAAGAAAGCAATTTATCAAGAGTACATGAACTCTCTAGTGACCACAAGTCAGTAGGAAATGAGAGTGGAGGAGGAGTCCTGAAAAAATACATTTGAAATACTAAAAACCGTGTGTGTGCATGCATTTTTAAATAATTGCATTAATATGCAGAAATACTGGCGTATTGAAATAAGAGTTGCTCAGAGTACACATGTACAGTACATACTGTTATAGGCCGAGGTGGTAGCGAGAGTGGGTGAGAAAGGCCAGGCAATGATTTAGAACTTATAGAAACTTTGGGGTACTGTACTCTCAGATGTAGTTAGGGTTTGATGCTAGATGTTGTCTCATAGTGTTGCCACTATCCTCACTCATGAGATTAGATGGCCATCTTTCCAGTTTAGGTGTTTATCTGTTCTAATCTCTAAAAGGTCACAGGTGTATAATTCTGACAGTCAATCTCTTTTTGCTTTTGTGTTCTCTTAAGGAGTTCAAAGCATCTCTCATTCATTATCTCATTATCTTTGCAGCATCTCTTCGAGCCCTGTAGATGAGACAATGTTATCTTAATTGTTCACTTTAGAGAAACTGAGGGAAAATGTAATTACATTATCTTCAGTAGGGTTCCCAGTAACTCAGATAAGGATGGGGATTAGAATATATGATCCTATCTTGACTTTAAGCTCTAGGGGAGATACTTTTTCAGTTATGAGGAGGGGAAAAGGCCTAATTTTGAAATACTAGTCTTATTAAAAGTATTTACCTTGAAATGGTCATCCTCAGTTTTTCGTATTGAGATAACACAGCAGAAACACACAGATATTCTCAAACTTTGATTTATTTTACTTGTGTTTCCCACCCCCATTTTCATCTGACACTAAACCCTGGTCAGGGCTGTTTAAAAGATGGCTAAATATGACTTGAATTTATTTTTTTCAACTGAATAACTTTTTTATTTTTAAAAATATTTTATTTATTATTTATTGACAGAGGGGAAGGGAAGGAGAGAAACATCAGTGTGTGGTTGCCTCTTGTGTGCCCTCAACCAGGGACCTGGACTGCAACCCAGGCATGTGCCCTCACTGGGAATTGAACCACCATCGTGCCCTCACTGGCAATCGACCCTTTGGTTTGCACGCTGGCGCTCAATCCACTGAGTCACATCAGCCAGGGCTCCTGGATAACTTTTATAGAACATGCCAGTGAACACTAAACTAAATCTAACAGGTGAACAGCAAGGAGTAAAATTGGTCTTGGGGTAATTTCCCTTTGCTAATTTAACCTAAAAGCCCTCTGCACAGACGTTAGCTTTCCTTATTGCTTCTAAATTAGGTTTTTTAGGCTGCTGTAGTCTAAAGAACATTCTTCTCTTCTTTAAACCATTCAGGTTTTATAAATGGTGAATCTTACTTTTAAAAAGTGATACTGGTTGAGCCTGTTCTTGGGGCATGAAGTGAGAATCGTTTGTTTTTTTCTTTGGTGGGGAGAGAGAGGATTCCATGGTAACTTGGGGTGAATCTTAGTTCAATTAGCAAATTAATTAGTCTGGTTTTTAGAGTCAGCCGTAGTCATTTAGAAACATCCTCAGTGGCTCTCTTTCTGAAAGTTGAATGTGTTTTGTATTTGCTTGCTGTCATCTGCAGTGCATAAACAAAACAGGGAGGAGGTGGGAAGAGGATTATTTACATTGCAAACTGTTGCTTAAACATGCAACATGTGATTGTCCATGCATCCTGAAAAATGGAGTCCTGATAACTTCTAGTAACTTGTTTCTGCTTTGTCTGTTCCTGTCCTCTCCCCTTGTCTCTTTATTCCCATCCACCTGCGGAACCACCACAGCCTTGGATAAGCTCAGCACCCAACACCTGTATCACCCCACGCAAGTGGAGATTGTGCAGTCCAACGTAGTGTTTGACATCAGCAGCCTGATGCTCTATGGGACACAAGCAGTGCCCGTGCGGCTAAAGATCCTGCTGGACCGTCTCTTCAGTGTCCTGAAGCAAGAGGAGGTGCTACACATCCTGCACGGCCTGGGCTGGACTCTGCGGGACTATGTTCGGGGGTACATCCTTCAGGTAGGGGGAGGACGTTGAAGCTGCTGTCCGTGGCCAGCTCTAGGTGGGATTGGTGAGAGCCCATGGCAAACCTGATCTCCTTCCTGTCCTTTGCAATCCCAGGCATGCACATCCTCTTCTGGTTAAAATGGTCCTTTTGGTAGGCTTATCAGGGGATTGGAAAGAAGGACTGATGTTCCCAGTAAGTCGGTGTCAGGCTTCAGTGGTGTATGTTAGGAAGGAACAAGTGGCCTGTTGCCTAGTGTCACTTTGCATCATTTTGAATCCAACTGTCTCTTCCTTGCAACATGAGCTTCCTGGCTTTTCTGGCAAGTCTTGTTGTAGCCCTACTAAATTAAATAGGAGGGCTCTTTGAGGTGGGTGATGGGTATACGGAAATCCGAGATTCCTCTTCATCTGGGTTTAGTCTGGCTTGTTCTTACCCTTAATTTGTAGGTTTGGAGTTTTTTTGGTTGTCTCTTCACCCTAATTATTGCTTCTTCATCCAAATCCAAGGAAGAACTGTAACCTCTATAAATTCCCTGCTTTTATAATCAATCAACCTTCACACTCCAAAACACGCAGATATGGTTATAGATATGGCCTTCATAGCACCTGTTCTTCCAGCCTGAGACCCTTCTTGGTGTCAGTGGCACTTCCAATCTGGTAAGGGTCTGAAAACTTTCTGGGAGGCCTGCAGCCTCCACTCCCTTCCCCCTCAACCTGCTTGCCTTTTTCATCATAATTTTCAGTACGTTATTAGTGGTTTTGCATTGTGTACTTTGCCTCTGAAATGTTTTTATGGCCATCTGTCTTCCTACGACCCTTGAAGGGTAAATGTTGAAAACAGCATGTTGGGAGACCCCAGGATCCAAAAAGACTACAGTGGATGATGAAGAAGTACTCCCTCCTGCCAAAGGAGATCACAGTTGGAAAAGGTAGACTCTGAAGTGATTTTTGAAATTTCCTATGGGGATAATACCAGGAGAATTGACCCCTTCAAAAACATTATTTTTTTTTTTTGACTCTGCCAGCCTGTTTATTTCCTGAGTTACCTTGTGTTGTGTGCAAGCCCTTGGCTGCCAGCGTGGTATGTGATGAGTGGGGGCCTCAAGACTTCCCTTGCTTTAACCTGTCATTAAAACACACACATTCCGGTCATTCTCCTGTGTGATACCTCCAGGTGTTAACCAGGGAAGGAGAGCAAGGAGGGTTAATGAGTGGACATGGAGAAAGAGGGGAGATGGAATAACCTTTCCGCTCCCATGACTGCTTTAGTTAGCAGAGAATTATTTCCTAGTTTAGCGATACGTCAGCTTGAAAAGTACAGAAAATTTTGCCTTCTGAAGATGATGATAGGAATAACTATACATTACATTTTATGTTTATAGAAGACTTTCACAAGCATTCTGTCATTTGCCTCATTTGGGGGATATTTCAGTGGAGTGAGTGGAAAGTTAAGTCCTGGGTGGTCAGGGGACCTAAGGGGGCACGCGGTCCAGGAGGAAGGGGCCAGGAGAAGCAAAGCATGGAGCCAGTTTAACAATCCCTGATTATACTGGTCTCGAGACGTATCTGTGCCACATCTTTCTGCAGACATTTCCACAACATGATTATTAATATCCGTTTTGGATGAATTTTATCCTCCATGAAAGAATAAATCTCTTGCAGATTTTTTAATGGCACTGTTAACTTGGCTAAGCATTTTTTCCTGTATTTAAAACTTAAAAGAATTTTGCCCCAATCTGGTATTGTCTTCATTGGCTTCACTTTGATGCTTATTAGTGTTATCATCAATGCTGCATTTCAGTTCCATGTGTGTATTTTTGCCTAAGATATGTGGAGTATATGCATGGTGTCTTTCTGTCCAAACAAGTAGATATATGCATGACTGTGATGGTTTGCCATCTTAACAACCCGGTTTGCTGCAGCACTTTGTCGTCAGTAAATACAGAACCTTCTGAATGTTCTCTGGTATGGTCCTAGTGTTCTGCCTTGACCAGTCCCTGTGTTTTTGTTTTACTTGAAATTATTGCATAGACGCTAATTTCCTCCCCAAATTTCAACATAGCTCTAAGGTAAGCATAGAAAACTATTCCATAGGTACAAAATTGCAAGAGAAGTCAATGTGAGAGAAAAATTCAGCAAAATCAGAAACTAACTGTTTATAAAGTTTCTTATTTTGGGGTGAAATATTGCATATAAAGAATATGGTCATTTATTGTTATACTTAAGTTATGATTAATTTTCATTAATATGCATATGTTCGACAGTTTCAAATTTAATATAATCTAGTTCTCCATTCAGAGTCTAAATTGACATTTTGAGAAAATCATGGATGATTTTTACCTTAGAGGAACACTAGGTTTAATATCTGTCTTGTTTATTGATAGAATTGATGTAATATAGATTTTATTTAAATGGTGATTTTTGTTATTCAGCATTTATCGTATACTTATTCCTTGGACAAAATAGTTCTTGGTTTAAAAAAAAGCAAGAAGTTGAAGGACACAAAACTGTTATCACTTGTGTAGTGAGAAAATGCTCATTTGAAAAATAATAAAACAACCCCCCAAAAAACAAGAGCTAGATTATACAAATAAACCCCTTTCCTCTGAAGCAATGCTTTTTGCTTATTGACCAATATTTTAAAACTTATATATAGTAATGATAAAGTATGCACAAATAACCTTGATAATAATTATATATAACATTTTCATACAAGTAGATAATACAATGTGTATCCAAAGGTTCTGGAACCCTATAATGCACTATTAGTATATAAGACATTTTATCTGGCTAAAACTCAATTGTCTTGTAGCCCTCAAGGCATCAATTTTAGCATTATTGCTCTCAACAACAGTATATTGAATATTATGTCAGTTAAAGGAGAATAATTATCAAGTCAAGTTAGGGTGGCTGTTAGTCTTACCACATATTGACTTGGTTAGCAGTCAGCTATAGATTGTGTTACTGGGCAAATGAAGATGTACAGGGAGTTGAACTGGTGAAGCCAAGATATTAATTTAACTTTCCCTGGGCCCAAACCTACATCCCTCTGTATATGCAGCTACTTCTGGTTTCAGAGACAATTTTGAATGTGGAAGGATTATATATGTCTTATCTGTTCCAGAGTTTTTGGCTTTGGATGTGGGTGGGGACAAAGAGGATCAGACCATTCACAAGTATCATTGTAAGCATGTATGAAATGGTTATTTAAAGAAAAAGGGGAATAATATTGATGCCATAGATTCATGTAAAAGACTAACAGTATCTTTCAAGAATCTGTACTGTTTTGATAAAAATTACTTTTCACCTTTGTGATTATCTATGCAATTCATAAACTAGCCAGCTGGGTGTAAAATACTGGGACTAAAATGACTCAAGAATCCAGGAACATCTTAAAGGTAAACAGTCCAGTATTCTCCTGTGTACCAATTAAAGTATTCATTCAGAAAGTATAGGAAAAAAATGACATAAATTTGAAGCATTTTGCCACAAAGTAGCAGCAAAAGGAAATATGCAATTAGATGCTAAAATCTAGATATAAAGGAATGTAAGGGTTTTTCTGCTGCTAAAGAATAATTCTTTTTTCAAGTATGTATCTCATGGTATATTTATTGATGACAAATAAAAGCAGTGTCCTATTCTTTTCCTATTTTCCCTGTCTTTGATCTAGGATATAAAAATATTGGTGATTATCATTGTTGAATTAATCATTTAAAAATCAAGGTTTCACAGTCTCTTTTCAGTTGAATTTGTAACTGCCTTGCCTGGGCTCATAGACCAGCCTATCTTTGGAAATCTTTGCAAATGAGTCCTGCCAGAATTCACAGAACCATATCAGACACTCTGCATAATTAGCTGAGGTGCCAGCAGCCTTTTGAGAGAATGAGTAGTGATGCATATTTCAAATCACCTGTGTCTTGAAACAATCAGAACTAATAGAACAAGCAGCACTTTAGAAGAACATGTCCCAGAGTACTCTAGGGCAACGGCCTTCCAAAGATATGAATTTAGACTTGGGAGAAAGTACTCTCTGGATCTTTCTCTTAGAGCCTCTTGCTAATATTAACATAGTGAAGACTCTGGGAAGTTCTGGAGTAAGTGATTTGTGAGAGTTGGTAAGGAGCTTCCACTAACCTTTCCCACTTAATAGCCTTTTCATGTCTTCCTCATAAGAAGTCTTTAGTTCCTGAACACACTCAGCTCTTCTTCAACTCGGTGTGTTTGTGTGTACACTTTCTTCTGCCTGGGCAATTTCTTGTCCTTTAGGTGTCAGCCAAAGTCCCACTTTTTCTCAGAGACCTTTTCTGTCCAGCTTCACCGATGCAAGTTTTTTTTCTAGTATTGGCTGTATCTGAGGACTCTGTTTCCCTTAAGCTCTAATCCAAATTTAAATTAATCAATTAAATTAGCTGTTTAAATGCCCCTCCCCCACCCAGGTTTCCTCACTAGGGAACACTGAAAAAGCAGGGTACTCAATCAATATTTGTTGAATGAATGGGTAAAAAAATCTGGTGTAGCTTGATGTTTCACCACGGAACTCATGGGGTATTCAGTAACTTCAGTTGGTACAAAAAGGCCCTTAGTCTTTCTTCAGACTTCCTAGGGACTGAATTCTTTGACTGCAGCTGGGCTGGTGAGGGCAGTAAGAAGAGAATTAAGGCTCCCACACCTCCTTGCTAGTGTTTTGTGGTAATCATGTGGTAGAAAAACATCAATATTAAGCAAACACTTGTATTTAAAAAGCCCCTTGTGGAGCAAGTTCACATACATTAGCTAGCTTTTTGAATTCCCAGTGAATTAACATTTGAAGTAGTTTAAGCTCAAAGAGGTTAAGTGAACGTTCCTGTGATCACATAGTTGTGAATTGGCACAGGTGATGATGCACTGTAAGCTTCCTGAGGATAAGGACCACTTACCTCTTGTTCATCACTGCGACCCACCTCTCAGCACCCAGACTGGCACATGATAGGGCTTACTCAATATTGAGGGAGGAAGTTTGGAGTTTGAACAAGGTCTATAACTCTAGGGGCAATGTTTGGGTAGTGTTTTAAAAATTTTTGTGTTTTTAAGACAACCAAACTGTCTCTCCAGAACAAGAATCTTGTAGCATGAAAGAGTTGTATGGTTTGGGGAACAGGGAAGGCCTGAGAAACTTGAACTGACAAAGTTATGATCTCTCTTATATTTGGTGGATCATAACCACCTCATGATAGACAATACTATATTAAGTTGGTTCTCCTTTTATGTTCTTTTTCTCAGCTATTTTTTGATATTCCACCTCGTTTCATTTTACCTTTGCGCTCTCATTTCCATGCCCAAAATTATTTCTCTAGATCTGATACTTATCATTAATGCTTCATTGCAATTTTGGCTCTTCACTTTACCTTTCCAGGGATATATGCCTTTTGTAGTTAAGTGTAAAAACAAAAATTTTTTTTTAACCTAAATAATAAGATTTCAGCTATATCATGTGCAGGGCGTGGAGCAGAAATGAAGTAGCTCTTTTCTGGGTCCATAAAAGGATATCAAATTGAATGGGAAAGGGGGAACTAGGTATTGAGTGAGGAGATTGGACTAAAGTCCCAGCACTGCCAATGATTATTTATGTGACTATGGAAAAATTTGCTATTCTCAGCCATAGTTTCTTCATCTTTAAAACTGAGGTAACCTCTCCCACCTCTCTTGCTTTGAATGGCAAAGGATGAAGTCATGCAGTTGAAAGCATGTTGTAAACTCCTACTGAAGTTGGTATTTTTCACTTACATCTATGTATAAAGCTAATTCTGACCAGGTACTGCAGGGAAATACTGCAGTTTTCTCTGCAGATGTCAAATGCTTAGAAAAAGATAGGAAATACATGTTAGGCTTTAGGTAATATCATTAGGATAAAAGCTAGTTGTTTTAGTCAGTAAATCCTGAAATACTAATGGCCTGACACAGTAGGAGTTTGTTTCTCCCTCTCATCAAGACCAATCAGCATTCCTGGTTGGTGAAGGCTTTCCTCCCAGAGGTGATTTGAGGGGAGGTCATTTAGGGCCTCTGACATTTTATGCCTCTTCCATTCTCTGGGGCCTCAGCTTCTTCATCCAGGTGGCAGCCCTGAGGGAGGGTGGAGGCTCTTGTGGGGAGGTTTTCATGGACCAGCCTGCAAAGTAGAATGTGTGACTTCTCTCATGTCACTGATCAGAGCGTGTATCTAAACGGAGCCAGCTGACTCAGGGAGGCTAGGACATGTAGTGCCAGGTTGAGCAGCTGCTCCCAGTTCTACCTGCACAGCATAGGGGATGAGCATAGGTCAGGGCCCAACACAGGTGTGGTGACGTAGCCATAATTTTGCTTTTTTTTTTTTTTAATACAGTTGGACCAGGGAAACTTAAAGCGGCAGATTAGTGTGGTTAAAGCAGGTTAATGGGTTTGAATCCTGGCTCCAGTTCTTAGTAGATTTGTGAAAATAGGCCTGTGTCTATATTTACCTAAGCCTCCATTCCCTTAACCTATAAAGCAGATACTTCATGGGTTTATTGAGAAGATAAACTAAGATGATGCACATAAAGTGTTTATTAGTGTCATTTACTAAGTATCCAGTAAATGTTAACTATTAACATTTATTCTGATGATGAAAAAACATGATGATGATATTCACTATAATGGGCTATTGCCAACATGGTCATTTTAGACATTTGTATGTAAAGCAGTCCTGGATGTTTTCTATTTCACCCTGTCTTTTAGAACAGAGTACTTTCCCAACCAGTCAGGCTAAAGGGTATCTACTGTTCAATTGTTAAGAAATAATACACATGTGCATATGCGTATACATATGTACACAAACACATATGTATATAGTACCTGCTTGATTACAAATAATCAGCAGGAGGGTCTAGTGACAAAAAGTTTGGACTTTGGAATGGGACAGGCTTGCTTATGAATTCTGGTTTCACCTTTTGATAGCTCTGTTACCTACAATAGATCATTTAACATATTTGAATCTGAGTTCCTTCATCTGTAAATGTGAAATGAAATGATATTTATAAAGTATTTAGTGCAGTAACTAGCCCAGAGGACTCTTATTAATATTATGCAATATTACATTGTGAGTATCCATGTGTGTTATTATTTAAGTTATGACTCATTCCATATATGACTATCATTTTATTACCCTTGCATTTCTCTATTTCAATAACTCTTCTAATATTCTTCCAAGCACCTGGCATAAAATGAATGACTACTTGATGAATTTATTAAAATTATTAGAGTATCTTAGCTTTTACCCCATTGCATAAAGTTAAACTTATTAAAATAAGCACCCTTTTTATGATCTCACAGATTTTTAGGAAATTCCAGAGCAGACTTGGATAGTCCTTAAAATAGCAAATTTTATTGGTTACTATGTGCTGAGTGCACAAGAGATCTCCCAGGAACCCATTGCCCTAATGGACAAAGCAACTATAAACAAATCGTGCAAGTTGTATGATCAAAAGCATAAAAATGCACAGGTAACCATAGCATTGACATAGGAGCAGGGTTATTTGACTTCAGCTAAAGACTGCATTATCTCCACCATGATGTAAGAAGTCTTTGCATTATGTCCTCTTCTTGTCAATGGTATGTGAATCTTTTTCAGAAGAGAAGGATCACAGGTATGGATAGTTAAGGTACCCCTGTCTTTGTCAGGGATATACAAAAGGTAGATGATTCAGGGCAATGTACTGTTTATAGTGTCTGTTTTCCACAGTGCTTGGACCACTTTATAGACCTTATCCCAGCAATCCTTCTAACCTCCCTATTAGAGAGATATTTTCAGAGACTGTTATCCCCGGTTTTTAACTTAACATGGCTTAAGGCCTCAGGCAGGGTCAAAGCTGGAAGTAGAATACAGAGATTTTGAATCCCTTGCCAAAGCTGTAACTATTTGAACAGCAATGAAAATAAACACCTTATATCCAAGGACATAGCTTGATGTTTTTTGCTGAGTTAAAATAAAAATATTCCTCCCTTTACCCTTGCAAAGTAGAAATAGATAGCTCACCAAATTTCAGGATGGAATGTAGTGACTGCTAGAATAGGATTTGTGTCTATGGGACACAGAGAGAGGATTTTGTATTTCCCAGAAGGAGCAGAAATGAGCCCACAACCCCCTGGTCATTCGCCACTTGATAAAAACCAGCTCAGATTTACTTGAAATGGATATTCTCTGTGATGGCACTGATTAAACCATGTGATCTCCAGAGCAACACTCTAACATACTCCTTGTTGAATTTAAAGTGAAATGCTCCTGAGCTTTGGGTTTAGACCTCAATTTCACTACCAGTTAGCTCTCCAGCCTTGCAAAAAGTATATTATTTGCATGAGCTTCATTTTCCTGCTGATATCTTCTTGGTAGATTTTTGAGGATAAAGAGAAATAATTTTTTTAATTCATAGACAAATTCAGTAAATGTTAATTCCTTAAGTACAGCAATTTTCTAGTCCCCTGCCCACCACAACCCTTAAGATTCTAGAACAACAAAAGCTTCATGATTTTCTTTTTGTCCATATATTTCATATATTATATTTGAACCACTGCGTCCTCTTCTACTATTTCCCCCACTTTGACAGAAGTAGTGGGTGGAAGATGAGAGGAACTTGGGCAGGAACTGAATCTGTTATGACTATAGCAAAGAATGGAAGTCTCAAGACCCAGCCCTAGCTACCATCTGTTTCTTTCGAATGACCTACATTTCAGATATTCGTATATGAAATCATGAAGGGCTGTGAAAAATACAAAGTGAAATGAGAATCTGTGTGGGTTTCTGGAAGCTTTTTCTAAATCCATACAGATGGGATAAACATAAATAAAGATTCCATATTAATAGGTTCATATATGATAGCAGTACAAGTAATGCCAGCAGCAGCTGGAAAATGGAATGTAGGCCAGTACATTCGCTAGTAGAATATAAGTGAGTACAACCAAATTAAATTACTCTAGGACAGCAATTTTTAACCAGTGTACAATAGCAAACACAATGGTAGCCATCCGGTGTGAATGAATCAAACTTATACCTTTTATTTTGATCAGATTGTTCAAAATATATATATTTTTGATGTGTCACAGAATTTTAATAATCAGTTTCTGTGTGCCATGAGATAAAAAGGTTGAAAATCACTGCTCTAGGAAGACCTGTTGAAAGAGGAGATTCTTAAGGAAGAAGTAAGGTGTTGTTACTTAGTAGAAAGGATGGAACAAACCTTTTTCCCAACAAGAGGAATGCTGTGTTGGGAAGAGGTGTGAACAAATTTATTGGGGAAGAGTTGTGTTTCAGTTAGGTGAATAGTGTTGGTGAATGTGGTTAGGCTAGTACTGGGCCTGCTGATTGGAAGGCCATTTTGATTCTCCTGGTGTTTGCATCACCATCCCTTTCTTAGAGGTGTGACTTCTGTTGGTTCACAGACCTGGCATTTGTTGCTAATAAACTTCACACTTAAAAAGGCAGATCATCAGCTAGTGACTTTATGAACAATTGTTTTAGAAACCTACCACGGAGGTGAGGTTCTATTGCCATGCAGGAAATGTTTTCATTTGTTGGAGGCTGAATTCAGTGGCCTGTTCTGTACTCTCTCTCTCTTTCTCTCTTTCTTTCTCAGTCAAGGTAGAGTTGGTTGGAGGGTAGCTTGGGCACTGACAGTTTTGCATTTCAGCAGTGGAATGTCTTGCAGTGGCTACAATAGACCATAAAACATAACACCTCAACATAAAAGAATGAGTATGCCTTTTCAGTGCAGAGCTTATCTTCAGGTTACTGTGTGTTTTTCACCTGTAGCCCCAGGAAAGCATTTTTAAGAGACTTTGAGAACTGAAAAGTCCTCTCTGTAAGGAAATGCTTTTTAACCTGGTTTCCTTCTCATGTAATTTTCTCTCTTTAACAAAGCCATAATAACAGTGTCCGAGGCAGCTTTCTAGTTAGTATGAGTAATGTGGTTAGTGTATTTTCTATTTTTATTTTAAGATGCTTTTTCTGCTCTTATTTTTTTCTTTTCTTGGTTTTAAAAGTAGCAGTTGAGTAAATGTGGTAACTCGAAAACTGGTGCACACTGCATCCTCCCTGGGATACAATTCTGAAGCAATACTATGCACAACAGGCATTTTCCCCCCTTCAGATTCCTTAGTGGAATAAATAGGAAAATGTTTGGAACATAGACCACTGAAAACATTGGCCATATTTTTAGGTTAGGCCAGGCTTCAGAGAAATTGACATTTAAACTATAGAGTATCCTATAGGTTTTTGTCTCTAGAGTTCCCGTTAATATTAAGCCTGTTTATTTTATGGTGTGTTGATAAGACATAAAATTAGGTAACTGATGCACCTTAAATTGGTTCATTTATTTGCTTCTTTTTAAAGTATGCAGAAATGTTTACAAATTTTAAATTAACAACAAAATACACTGAAATGCCTCTTGAAAGAGGAATTAAGAGCTACTTGTCTCTGTGTCCTGTCATCTCTGCCAGAATTAGAGTTCATGCTGAGTATGTTCCATTGAGTCAGCTATCATTCCATCACCAGCAGGGATTGCTTTTCCACATATTGACATGTGAGGGAATGTCTGCCTTGCAGTAGCCATGGGCTTGTGCCAGATTTTGAGATCCATAGGGGCAGTGCTGGGAGCTTTTCAATTCCAAATCAGAGATCCAGTTCATAATAGCTAAGCCAGGGAAACCGGGTTGAATCTGTGGCCAAAATCATGGTTTAAAAAAATAAAAAAACCTTTTTTTTCCTTTTCCCTTTTTGCAATGCTTTTTTGCTTTAAAATTATGAGTGCCTCTGTCGATTGATCCTCTGGTGACTTTACACTGGATTCAAATTGTGGTCTCTTAGGTGAAAAGGTCAGTGTTTTATTCATTCGGCCACACATCAATGGAGATTAACTGAGATCAGTACAAGACATTTGGATCCTCCTAGACCTTGGGCACGTGAAAGAAGTTTATTTCTGTTCTCTCTAGCCTTCAATAGGACTGCTTCAGAAAAGGGTGGCCTGCTTGCCTGGGAGTGGGGGAGGGTTTTGATTGGCTATGTGTTAACTGCCTCAAATCCATGGCCATAGGGTGAGTCAGAATCCCTAAGAATCAAACATGTCATCTATATAGCATCACCTGATTTAGTGCTTTTCTTCAAGTCTGAGATGTCTCAAGGGACCTTTTTTCCCTTGCAGCACTGATCTTTCAATGAGGTGCTAGTGTCTGTCCTGAGCAATAACAAGGAAAACCATGAAGTGTGAACAGCTCTTATTAGGGGTGTAAATGTCATTAAGGCCTTTGTAGCCTTCTCTGCAATCTGAATGCTCTTGTCAAGAGAATGACTTACTGAAGGCTCCTTTAAAATCACATAAATAGAATTTAAGATTCTGAGCTTTTATATTTTAATTAAGCAAGGCCATTAGCTTCCTTTGCTTATGCATTTTTGTAGTTAATTATACTTGTGTTTGATTAAGGATAGTCTTGTAAAATAAAACTGTTGAAAAGCCACCTATAAAAATTATTTTAAGGACTTGAGAAATACGTGGTTTACTCTAAATCAAAGTTTTAGATAATTTTTGGTGTTTGGCAGTCAAATGTTTCCCTCAGTTTTAATTTTATAGAGACCCATATACTCATGTACCTGACAATAATATGCATGTTTTCATTCATATGTGGTACAAGAAAACACTGGCATTTGAGTTAATGAGTAAATCAGTCTGGATTAATGAAAAGTCTGAAGCACACAATGTTTAAATAACAATTTTATTATTTTCAATATATATACAGAAATCTTTCTAGCAATGTTGTCCCATCTTCCCCGTATGTAAAATTCTGGTGTCGTCCTGAAAAATTTTTTTATATGCAAAGATTTGCTTTTGTAAACCTGTCTGCAAGTTTGAGAATTTCAGAGTAATTTCTCACCACTCTGGGTTGTATCTTTGATTTACAAAATAAGAACATGTTGAATAGTTGTATGGTAAGAGGATCAGCTATAGAAAGAAAATTGTCTTTTTTACTATGCATATTAACTTTAACTAAAAAGAAATGAATTGAGACATCTGGTAAAAATTTTGAGAAAGTAAATCCAGCAAATTTACAGCCAAGTTAGAGGTGGTGAATAGAAATTAATTGTACATTACGCATTATTAACCTAAGATTTATAATTTAATATGTTCTCATTATTTAATGTACAGTCTTTGTTTCAGATTTGATCCTCCATCCTGTTTTTAACATCTCATTAAGTGATGCATTTTCCTTAAATTGTGTATTTTTTTTATTTTGAGGGTTCAGGAAAATGTATTCTTTCAACAGACCTTTACTTGAGTGGCTGCTTTACCATATTCAAATGGTAGACAGATAGACACTGTTACAGCTCTCAGTTTAGTGGATGTTAGGGCTCAAGTTATGCTAAAGGAAAGCATACATAATTAGTGTGCATTTTCTAGTCAATATATGCACATGATCTATAATTAGAGTGATAATGAATTATATGTAAATAGATTGTTTGAACATATTTGCAACTTACTTGAAAAGTTAATGCTTTAAAGAATTCTAAACATACCCTAGCTGTCTTGGTTGTACTATTAATTCAAACTCTGCAATTAAATGACTGATGAAACAAAATTAATTTTTAACCCAGCCCTGACTTTTTGAATTAAAAGCATTAATTTTAATTTTAATTATTGAGATTTTACTGTCTATTATAGAAAACCCACCTACTTATTAATCACAGAAGTTAGATAGCAAAGAGGTGTGTTCTCCCAATTCATTAGCTCATAAATGTTTTGATAAGTTAATAAAAACTTATTTTAAAATTTCCTTTTGATGAAAATACAAACATGATCATTTTGAGCCCCATCAGGATCATTTTGCAAAGCCACCCATGAAGTCACTCACTTAGAACAAGAAAATCTCCATGGAATTACTATTGCCAGTGCCACTTGGGGAGTAATTAGATCAATTAAAATCTAGATATTTTATATTAAATTATAGTACATAAAATATAAATATTATTTTTATTAAAATAAATAACAGCTGATTAGTCTATATTCCCTTGGTTGGTTTCTTCTCAGTACATAGAGTTTTAGTTTACCTAATTGCCTACTTGCCTTATAAATAATATCTGTGTGTAATATAAGATGATAATAATCTGGTGCTAGTAGGTTCTTCTTTGTAATATAGTCTCAGATTTGGTAGCAGAAAAAGAAGGGCCGTCTGACAGCACCATATGCTTTGTCCTCTCTTTTCTCTGTCTCCTACCTTACACCTGGATCCAGCCTGTTAATATAAATTATGATTCCTGAAGCTCAGATTTTGGGATAAGTTTGACAAAGAGATGTCTGGAGTATCAGCATTATCAAAGATGTACAGTAAAACCTCTTCATAAATGTTTTTCAAGGCACCAGATGGAAGGAAGCTTTACTGCATTATCTTTCCCATATGGAAAAGTATCTGAGACCTGAAAGGGGCACACCCTTGGAAGGAGGAATACTTCTTTAAAAGGAACTTTATAAAAAGAATGCTATAGTATTGGGTTTTCATGTATGATT
Source organism: Glossophaga mutica (assembly GCA_039655065.1). Taxonomy (NCBI): domain Eukaryota; kingdom Metazoa; phylum Chordata; class Mammalia; order Chiroptera; family Phyllostomidae; genus Glossophaga; species Glossophaga mutica. The sequence goes on along the minus strand of CM077305.1, from coordinate 137,711,285 downwards.
TATTCACTGGAGCATATTGCTTTGAAGGTCCAAACAGCATCCTGGGTATAAGTTGTGGTTTCTCAGACCTGAAAGTGTCTGATAGTTTAAATTTCACAAACTTTTTAGATTTGCCTATGCCACAGGTCAAATATGTCTCGCTATGAGTCCGGTTGCCATTTATTTTAGTCAAGGTTCAGCTTTTGTTAAAATCGTTGGATTGGGTTTCTGCATGAAAGATAAGTGTACCTTCCCCTTCCTGTGTTATTTTATATTAATTGAAAATCAGGATTGTAGAATTTAAACATCATTGTTATGTGGTGACAATGGTAAGGTGTTATATTTCTACAGCGTTCTTTCCATTATTTTCTGAGAGATACACCTTGTAATCAGTTTCACTTAGTAGATTGTATAATGCTGAGGAGGGCTTGAGGGAATCGTGGTTCTTTTGTTGCATTCCACTTACTTTACAGCAATACTTGTGAAAGAATAATATGCAGATGTTAAATATAAGAACACTTTGTAAAGTTTTTGCAAATGATAATACAGGGTTTTGAGTGAAATGCAAGAGAGACTCAATGTACTTAGGTATTGAATAACATCAGATTTCTATGGCACATATTGAAAAGCTAGTTCTTATAGTCACTACCATGTATTTTTGAAATGACATTCACAGAATCAAAACATTTTTCTACAGAATAAACATATGAATGGTATATACAGCTTCTCCTGTCTAGAGTAGTTGAAAACCCTAAATAGTTAAGTATGGAACCTCTGAACCTGTCGCCAGGAATATTTTTTCTGCTGGATAGAAGTTACTGAGATTGATAGATGCTAATATGTTAAGTGTCATACTTTAAAGAGTATTTAGTTTTGATAAAAATAATATGCCAAATAGGGGAAATTCCCCATATATAACTGAACTAACTTTGAGGAGCATAGTTAACTGCATAAAACAGAAAACTAATATAAGCAGATAAAAAACCGCTTTTGTTAATAAAAATTTGGTTTAGAACAAAACCCAAAGGCTTAGAAAATGTTTCCAAATTTTTATCATTTCTTTCCCAAATAAATCTGTGTAGAAAGAATAAAAATGTGAAAATTCATCTCTTTTCATTTGAATTGGAGTATTAGCTTGAGTTAAAATTCTATGAGGTATTTATGGGATATAAACAAAGCTTTATTTAATATTATGGTTCCTGTGGACACGGCTTAAATACAAGACTCAGAAAGAAAGGGGAATATTTTTTCTCCATTTCAGATAGGCTCTGTGAGTCATAATTATAAGAAGAAAGGAAAACAAATAAACAAAAAGCCAAAGTCCTTGTTTTTGTTTTTTTAATTTGCAGTGCTGGAAACACATAGATACAATCATTAATGTACATCAGCTTATTAATGATTTTCTTTTAAGATCTTCTGCAGAAAAGAATATTGCCAAACTTCACAACAAGGAAGTTCATGTTGGGTGTTTCAGATGGCCTTTATAAAATTCCATCAGCATTTTGTACTTTTACACAGTGTTTAATGCCCTAAACAAAGTCAGTGAAACCGAAATATGGAATACTGTTGAGGCATGTTGGGAGAGTTTTAGAAACTTGGAATGGATGGAACCAGAGGAGCAAAAGGACTGATCAGCAGGTTCAAAGTTTTGTTTCATTGGAACTTGATTCTTTATAAGTGAGTGATAAGTATATTAGTTATCCACTGTTGCATTACAAACCATCCCATGCTTGGTGGCTTAAAACAACCACTACTTTAATATTGTTTACAAGTTTGTGGGTCAACTGGGAAGTTCTTCAGTGAGGTGGTACTTAGCTGGGGTGGATGGTAGGTGGGCTGGTTTCTGCAGGATATCTTAATTTATATGCCTGGCTATCAGCTGGTATTGACCGTCAGCTGGTACTGGCTGTCAGTTAGGGCCATGGATATAACTAGGCATTGTACCACTCATCACTGAACAGGTTAATCTAGTCTTATTCAAACACAAATAATGCATAACCACTTTAAGTGTCTGCTGGCTTCATATTTACTAGGATCCCGTTGCCCAAAACAAGTCACATGGCAAAGCCCAGAGCCAGGTTTGGAGATGATTACTCTAGGACATACATACAAGGAAGCCTGAGCAATTGGGAGCCAGTACTGAAATAATCGACCACCAGATTAATGCCTTAGGAAGCTTCATTTAATAGTGTTATATGGAACTGAGGAGGGAAGAGGTCTGATCCAGGCTGTCTAATTTGGAAGCTCTCAAGGTAGTTCAGGTAGAAATAAGCCTAGCTTTAGGGCAGTGACAGGGAGAGTGAACCACATGGTTCGATAAAGCCACTTGCTGATGACTCTGTTTGGTAGATGAGAGAGAGAAGGTGTTCATAGATTGATTCCATGCTGGTTATATGGGATTCTAGAGAACAGGTAAGCTTTTGGACCTAGTTATGTTTGCAGTGCACATAGGACATCTGTGCAACTTCTTTAAACGATTTCTATTCCTCTGTCCAGAAACATTAACATGAAATGAGATAGCATCCTTGAAATACTATTTTTGTAACCCATTACTTTAAAATTCATGGCCTCATCCCAGTGTTTTCTTTACCATCCACCTAGCAAAGATGATTAAATGACAAGAAGTGTTTCATCTCATCTTTTAAAAACACATGGGCAACTTTGCTATAACAAAAAGTCTGAAGTTTAGATTTTCTACTATTATTTCTCAGAACTGAACATCTGCCTAGGACTTTTGAGAATTCGGTATATATGGGTATTTTTTTAGATTATTTTTAGATTTAGAAGCATATCAACTTCGATAAAAATTAAAATTTGTTGGTAATAACATTTCTTTTTAAAACATTTAGACTTTAGTTTTCACAGCCAGAGTATACAAGTTTTGCTTTTTCTCCCCTGCTATATTCACTTAGTAATCTGAGGTTTAATTTCTTCAAATTGTGAATATTTTTAAGGAAATCATGTCTAGATTATTTATGAAAATATATAAAAGTCATCTTCCTATTAGTTGAATAGAAAATTAATTTCACCATGGTTTCCCTATTCTTAATATGTGGATAAGACCAATATTTTTGTTAAGGGCATGTGACTTACATACAAAAGAAAATAAGACAGGTACTTGGAGAAAAGGCAACTTAGTACATGAGTTGCTTCTGAAAGAATAACATGCAAGTTACCACTTAAATTAAGATCAGAGTGCATAAACTGTTATGTATAATAAATGACAAAATATATTTCAGTTTTATACAACATCAGTTAAGGAAGGAAGAATAAAGGAAGAGAAAATGAAGGAAAAGAGACACAGGTAGATTTTTTAAGTGTTATTTTTATTATTTTTACTTTTTAATGTATTTTTTACCATTAAAGCAATCTGATTCTGCAACCATGGGTACAAATCAGATAGAATTAGGTTGTATAGTTAAATGTCCCATTCCTTCATTTCTCTTGTGTGATTCTCTTATTCACACTAAAACAGGAAGACATCTATAATCGTATAAGGAGAAAGAATTATTCTTTCCCTAACTCAGAGCGGATGGCTTTGCTACCTACTAGATGATAACAAGAACTTGTTAATTGGCTCTTGGGGTTCATAGCACTTGAGGCTTACAAAGAGAGTTCACATGTACTGATTCATTTAATATGGAGACCTACTGAATAGAGTAACTTTTATTAATTTTGTTTTATAGGATATTAAAACTAAAACTTACCCTTGATACTAGAGAAAAAACTTTACAGTGCTCAAAACCAAATAATCAGATTTGGATCTTCTGATATCACAGCTGGAGTTCTTTGCATTGTGTAATGTTTATCTTTAAGTAATAATTATTTATTTAACATAGGACCATTTAAAAAAGCACTTCCATAATTATTATTATTAATTATTTCATGATCTTTACAAAGCCTATCTATATCATGTGGATTTGGATGCCTTTAAAAATTTTTGAAGTCACATTTTTTATAGTTACGTTGAAATCTTCTATATTACTCATAAGAATGGCAGTATTAAAATTTGATTTTTAGACTGTGTTATTCTCTAATAAAATTCCCTTCCATAAAATTTTGCCAGCTGCTATAGGAAGAACTATAAAACATTCATTTTAACTCTAGCAATATTTATCCTGCCTTTCTTCTTGTTGCATTTGTAGGATTTCTGAATGGTTTGCATTTAGTTTCAATATTCTTCTTTTAGTAGATGATTTACAAATATCAGTAATGTTGAAAAATGTAATGTTTTGTTTGTTTTAAGTTTATAAACCAGAGATTGAAACAATGAGATTGTGGATGTACCATGTAATGCAAACAGGCAGATTTTTATTTCTATCCAGAAGTATTTGATTCATCCTGATTTTCATCTTAATAGATATTGCTACATGTTTAAGCAAAAGTAATTTATCTCTAAATTTTTCTTACATCTTAACACCTATAAGCTGTCTTTTCTTCATTGGCTTTGATACAAAATAATTTCAATCTTTTATGCTTTACTCCTTAGGTATATTTATATCATAGATCAACTGAGTTTTTAAAAAGACACAAAAAATATTACAGTGGCTAGAATGTCATTTACTAATTTATTATAAACACAGAATAATCTAGGCATTTTAAACTAAATAAATAACTGCGTGCCTGAGACTTAACCTTTGTGTTTGCTTCTAGAGGCTGTGCAGGGTGTTTCCTGTTCAAGGCACAAACCATGTATTTCATTTGTCATATCTAGTGTTTTTCATATCCGGAAATCATGCTCCATGTTATGTTTTACAAGACTTCATAAAAATAAGTGATCCAAATAAAATTTATAGTTATTTTTTAAAGACTGTCATAACAAAATTATCTCTTTCTTTTCTTTTTTCCCTCCCAAATGGGTACAGATGGGATTATAAAGTTTAAATGAATGTGTGTTTTAAGTGAAGTTTAAGTTTTGAAACTAGACATTCATCTATTATTCAGAAGAAGCTAGTGTGTTATGTTGATAAATGCTTTACAACAGCTCTGTAAATAAAAAAAAATTTTTAAAGACCTGAATTGCAGTGCTTGCTGATTTCCTGCAGTGAAAGTATCCCACTATGACTGATCTCAGCCTATCTGCATAAGTCACTGAACATGGGACTGAGCAGAGACATGTGGTAGCCCACTATTATATCATGTTTCCACCATACTAAACATAAAGAGAAGTAAATTACCTCATGAGCACAAATAATAGTAAAACATAGTCAAATAATTTGAAGTGATAAGTTTTAAGTATCTGTTTCCTTTATTTTTAGTATCATTTCTTTAATTATAAGTTTATACAATTGAATTTTTAATAATGATTACCTTTGACAGTGTGCTTTCCTGAATCTTTAACAAGCAGTTCTCATGGGCCTGGCCAGTGAGAGCTGGGGCTGGCATACTGTTGCAAGAAGCCATTTCCTGCGATGGGCAGGACGATGGGCAGGACGGGGAGATTGTTGTGGTCTGTGGGGCAGGCGCTGTGGGGGAGGGTGCCCCGTGTCTGGTGCCCAAGGAGGAGAGGCAGCCGTTTTCTCTTTCAGCTGGAATTACTGAACACCACCTGGTCCTGTAAATAGTGGTATTTGTGTTAATACAAGTCTTGAAAGGGAATAAAATACTAGAATCTTAATAAAGGGGCTTAGAAAAATTTAATGTTTTCACTGCAAGAATTATTCTTAATTCTTTCCTTTTCTGTTTTTGTGTCTCTTGGCTGTTCTCTGACTCTCAGTTAAACATTAAAAGGAAAAGTAGTTCTATCTTGATATCCCATTTGGCAGATTCTACAGTCAGTACCTCCAAAAGCTATTCCAGGAGCAACGTTAAGCAGTTTACATTAGTTTTTCTCAACAGGATGAATGGATAATGAGTGTGTAACATGAAGTACTACTTGTGTTCTTACAAAAGAAAATAAACTGGAGTCTTTTACAATTGTTAATATAAATTACCAACTGAGTTAATGAAGGGAATGGTGCACAATTAAAGAATTTGGTGCAACTAATGGCAGAGTTTCTTGCTGTTACTTAAAAAGAGAAAGAGGGGGAGCTTCTTCCTGTATTGCTATTGGCAGCTGATAAGTGTTATTACTCAAGCGTTTTGAATAAAAATAGATGTTAAAACTATAATTGATTTCTTTGGGGGAATAAAGAAAACTCTAGACAAATTCATTTAGATGGTGTGTATGGTTAAGAAGAAAAATTGAGCATACTTTGTGTATAATCCTTTGGGTATTAATTCTGACCAGATCACACTGTAAATAATGTTAACTGTCATAAAATAAACACAGCCAGGGTTTGTACCATATGTTTTATAATTATTTTTTGCAGCTTTTTTTGTTTGTTTTTACTGAAATGGAACCTACTGATAGCTCTGTGAAGTTATGTTTATATAAAAGTAAATTACACTTGTACTTTAACAAACTTGGCTTCACAAACCAGTGTCTCTAGGCAGTTTTTGTTTCAAAAAAATTAACTGAAAGGAAAGTGTTTTACTCCTCTTTGCTATTTCCCCAGAAACATAGACTCAAACAGAAATCTGCTGTAACGCCTTTCTACCAGTGTTTTTTTCTTGAACATGTGAAGGAGATGCCTTTGGAATGCCACCCAGAGGAGGGAGTCGCCTGACCACTGAACTCGCAGAGGGCTGTTGGCTTAAGTAGCCCTGGAGTGGCCTTTCAGACTGAGGCTGCTGTGGTCTCCTAGTTTGTTTTTGTTTTTTACCGTCTTGCTTGTGAGTGTTTAACACTGTCAGAAGTAAAAGCTCAAAGCTCCCTTAGAACATTGAGGTAATTTTTAAAACTGTTATTATTTTCATAATCACCATCTCCTCTTGATCTCAGGGGAGGCTGGGAGCCCTTGATTGTCTTTAATAGAGCACATGAAACTGATAGTGCCAATGGGAGGTGGGTGGCAAGTTTCGTAATATGCCAGCTACTAGCCACACCCCCGCCCCCTCCCTGCTCATTGCTAAATATGTCTCTTGGCAGATCTGACAATATCTATAATTACCAGGCACCAGGAGCCCTGACTGCAGAACTGTTTCTGCCCGACACCTGTGCAACTCTTGCTCTTCTGCCTCTTCTCGTGCCTTGGCTTGCTGGCTCACTTCACGTCACAGCAACAGTCTGCTGTTAGTGAACTTGTTTCTCTTCTTGTCAAAGTCTCAGACACCAGAAGTTCAACCCCCAAGATTTACTGAGCACAAAATAATCTTTTTTGTAAAAAGCACTTCTTGTTTGTCATCTCTTCTAGACAGAAAAAGGTTGTTCAGTTTTTATAGATGTCCAGAAAAGTGAATCTAGGGAACCCCCATTGACTTTCAGAATGCTCAGCTATTCTCATGGAAGGAAACCAGCAGACAAACAGGGAATAGGAAATGTACGGTAAGGTGAGAACATTGGTACTGAGTTTTGTGTGTGAAAGAAAACTTGAAGATGAAGCTGTATGCAGTGAGAATACCTGCAAAGAGAAGAATTATGTAAAAGAAAAGGTGAACAACTAAGGCCACTTGAGCCATTCATGCTTAAACATAGTCAACCTTTGAAATGCTTTAAAAATCTTTCTTTTTGAGGGAGAGGTCATAGAATATTTTAATGGAATAATGGTTAGGTGTTTCTAAAAGGTCAGGATTAGCACACACCTATCTTAGAAACTTTGACTGCTTTATGAATATTGTATTGGAAATTGTGATCTAATATTTACAAAATTTTATTCAACTAAACAATTAGTAATTTATCTTCTATTATAAATGTTTGACTACAAACCCTTTTTCCTTGATAGAGACCAAAAAGATTACAAAGTTAGGTAATATAAATTGGGGAAATGTCAAAATTTATCAGAGTTTCTTTTCAAATATCTGATGTTTTTTACTTACGAAATTAATATGACTGCTATAAAAATTCAAACATTGCAGTCATTATATGATTTAAAAAATGAAAGCTCTTCCTAGCTCCTTCCTCCAGAGGCAACCCCTATTTTAATTGTTTGGTGTACAGTCCATTTTTTTCATGCATATATAATACTAATTAATTCTTATTATTTTAATAAAAATGAATTCCTTTTGCATATATTTTATTGTAGCTCACTGTTTAAAATTTTAATGAGATATCCTAGTCTTTGTGAAAGACCAAAATGACTTGCCTCCTCCTCCTTCAACTATTCGTGTCAAATCCCTGAAACCTATTAATGTTACCTTATTTGGAAAAAGGATTTTTGTAGATGTGGTTAAGGCTTCTGAGATGAGATACCCTGGGTTGTCTGACTAGGCCCTAGATACCATCACTTGTATCCCTGTACAAGAGAGGCAGAAATTAGGGACGGACACAGAGGAGAAGGTGATGTGAAAGTGGAGGCCGAGTTTGAGTTGGTGAGCCTACAAGCAAAGGACTGCCAGCAGCCACCAGGAGCTGGGAAGGAGACATGGCGCAGATGCCCTCCCACAGCCTCTGAAGTAGCACAGCCCTGCCAGCATCTTGATTTCAACATCTGGCCTCCAGAGATGTGAGAAAATGCATTGTTATTGTTTTAAGTCACTATGGTTGTGGTAATTCATTACAGCAGCTCTTAGAAACTAATACAGGCCTCTTTCCATGTGGGTATATATAGGTCTCGTGCATTCTTTTTAACCTCCATATGATTTTTACATTGTGTAGATAAACCATACTTTATTTAAATAATCCTTTATTTAAAGATAACTAGGTTATTTCCAGTATTTTTACTTTACAAACATTGTTATAGGGAACATCCTTATATGTAAGTATTAATGTATATGTTTAAGTGCCTTTTTAGAATAATATTTGGAAACAGAATTGTCAGGTCAGTAAGTAGTTTTATAAAACAACTATATTTTTGAGTAAATAATATATTTAATACTTACACAAAGGCATCATCATAACCCAGCTGCTCAGTTACCCAAATCAGATGTAACCCCTTTTACTAGTTTATTATATTTGTATGTCCTTACAGAAATAGTCTCTAATTGTATGCATATAAATATTACTTTTTCTTTTTTGCACAAATAAAGGAAGAGCATAGCCCTGTATGGCTCTGTTGGTTGGAGCATCATCCTATAACCAAAAGGTTGCAGGTTTGATTCCTGGTCAGGGTGCACACCTAGGTTGCAGGTTCAGTCCTCCATTCTGGGTGCATGTGATCCCTGATTTGGGCACATTTGGGAGACAACCAATCAGTGCTTTTATTCTCACATTGATGTTTCTCTCTCTCTCTCCTCATTTCTTGAAAAGCAATGAAAAAATAATCTTGGGGTGAGAGTTGATTTAAAAAAAAAGAAAAAATTAATAGTGTAAACAGTTTGGGTATTGTATATTGCTTGCTTTTTTTTACTTTAGTGTGTCATGGAGAGAAGGTAAGAGTGGTTGCATTTGTTGCAATTACTTATTGAGTGTTTCCTGTGCTTTTCTCCAAAAAGTTTGTACTAATTTGTACTCCATTAACAATATATGACTTCATTTTCTAAAATGAGACCAGTCTCTTAATATCACTTTTTCTCTTTATTTTTCTCTTGACAGCTCTTGTCATAGGAATTTTCAGATTTCCATAGAAATGAAAATATAAAAATTTGTGGAGGATATTTATTCCTGTAGATTTTCAGTTCAATATATGTTGAGCTTCCAGGCTTTTCAGAATATTGAATTGAGAAGAATAACTTTTACTGTTGATTTTCTTAATGTATGTGATAGTTTTCATAGTATCTACTTAGTTAATGGCCCAGAGTCATGAGAAAGTAGCATTAATATTAGTTTATATCAAAAATTGCAAAAGTCATGTTTACTCATATAAAATAATAGTAAAAATTATCTCAGGTAATAGTTATTCCAGTAACTTTTATATTTTAAACCAAATTTTCATAGCTTCTTTTCCTATTTGAAGTTTTTTTTCCCTAGTTTTACTATCCTGCCTTCAGTTTACTCTTGAAAATACAAGATATTTTTGGCATCTGTTCTATCGTTAAAGCCCCCAGGAAAAACTATAAAGCTGTTATTGCAAATTTATCATTATTATTAAGAACCATAACTCACCTTGTGGTTATCTCAGCCTTTCTTCACCTCTCATCTGAGTTCTCAGATGACATTGCCTTCCTAGGCGAGGCAGCATTGCAGTCTCATGTCTTCTGCCTTAATTTGTAGCGATGTGCTGCATTTGGGTGACAGGCAGTTATTCGTGCTTGAATACTCTAGGATTTGAATGCTACAGTTTGTGGCATCCATGTAATGCTTAGCAATAGGTACAGCTGTTAACTATTCGCTTATAAATAATCTCTTTTCCTCCTCAACCTGTCTCCCAGGTAGTGTACCTGTCACCATTAATAATTCTTCGGCAGCTCCCCGGTGATTTGACCCATCAGTTGTCTTTCACGGAGGAGTGGTGCTCTGGCCTGCTGTTGAAGCTTACATAGGTTCCTTCAGTTATTTAGTCACCCCTGCAACCAAATTGTTGCAAGTCCGCTGACTGCAGGAAACTTGTGTTGTGTGTTGTTGGGCTTCACAGACGAGCAGCTGCATACCTCATACCATTTGAGAAAGGTAGCATTGGCTCTGGGGCTGTCAATGATAAGACCACCCAGTCAAGCCCACAGCGGGGGAGCAAGAAATAGGTGGTGAAGAGGCAAGGACAAAATTCCTATTTCTGATGCTACACCTGCACATAACTGTTACAGCTTCATTCATTATCCTGTGGTGTGTTCAAACTTGGGGGTGGTATACTTGGTCTGATTAGTGGGCCCATCATTTGTGGCATTCTGCCTATATCTAAAGCTTAAGAATGAGAGTCTAGAAGCTATAATTCAGAGGATGCAAACTGCCCCTTTACAAGTTCTTCGGCTGTTTTGTGGTTCTTCCATTTGAAAATGTCACTTGACTCCAGTCTTTTCCTAAAATCAGCTATTCTCAACAGTTCTCCAGGCTAATCCCTACCCTATTGTAGGTCTGAGCTTAGCAATTTTCTAAGAAATTGCTGCTCTTCTCTGTATTCACTGTTAGCTGTACCACTTCAAGTGCCCACATAACAATTTTTATGTACTGTACAATAATTACCTGTTGTCTGTTGCTTTTACTAGATTGTAAGTTCTTCGATGGATGGTTCTCAGTGTCGTTTACTATATCCGTATTCTGAGTACCTCATAGAACCTTAATAAATTTGTATTAAGAGAATGACATTAAGAGAATGAAAGACAGTTTATTTTTTTATGAACTCACTTTCCATTGACATGCCATGGTCACATCAAGGGGGAGTTCAAGCACTAAATTACGGGTGTGTACTGTCTACTATACATTTTGCTAGTACCATGGTACAGATAGGAAAACATTTCAATTGCTTATTGCCCTTATAGTGAGTGATTAATGCCATACATTTCTTTATCCAAGAATATGTCTTGGCAGTACAGGATTTCTTCAGACATGGCACAGCCAGTGGCAGAGAGTCAGGTATCAGAAGGCAAAAAGACCATTAAACTGTATCTGGAAAGTATGGTAATTCTAGTATTTGTGAACACAGACTATGATGTTAAAATAAATCTTCCAAGGAAGTAAATCAATTCAGCATATTGGTTAGGTTTTCTTTTGGAAATGTATTCACCCTTCAAATGATCTTTGCTATTCTTTTCTCACTGAGTGTAATGAAATAGAAAATGATCAAGTTTCTAATATGAAGAACAATTTCATATGTGTGCATTTCTATAATTTGGGTATAGAAATACACGTACCATGCATACATGTTACTTATATGTGTATGTACGTACGTATGTATGTATGTATGTGTGTATATATATTTTTTATTTTTTTATTTTAATTGTTGTTCTTGTACAGTTTTCTATCTTTTACTCCCATCCCAGCCCACCGCCCCAGCCCTCCCCATCTCCCTCCCATTTCCACCCCTTCCAGTTTTTGTCCATGTGTCTTTTATACTTTTTGCTCTAAACCCTTCCCCTTTCCCCCTGAAATTCCCTCCGCTCTCCCCTCTGGTGTCTGTCAGCCTGTTCTCAATTTCAGTGTCTTTGGTTATATTTTGCTTGTTTGTTTGTTTTGTTGATTAGGTTCCTGTTAAAGGTGAGATCATATGGTATTTGTCTTTCACCGCCTGGCTTATTTCCCTTAGCATAATGCTCTCCAGTTCCATCCGTGCTGTTTCAAAGGGTAGGAGCTTCTTCTTTCTTTCTGCTGCATAGAATTCCATTGTGTAAATGTACCATAGTTTCTTGATCCATTCATTTACGGGTGGGCACCTAGGTTGCCTCCAACACTTGGCTATTTTAAATTGTGCTGCTATGAACATTGGGGTGCATAGGTTCTTTTGGTATATATATGTTTATAATGAAATGCAACAGCAATCTGAAAAGATCGAAAAGAGCAAGAACCCTAAAATTTTAGGGAAGCTCAGAAACAAAACAAAAACAGCTCAAAATGAAGTCTTTTCAATTACTTTCATAAGGGCAACTACTCCTATAAAACTTACACTATTTGATAGAGTGATAGAAAAATTAAGCTAAATAAAAATATTTAGTTGTAAGTTCAAGAATGAATTACCCCTAATTCTGATATATAGAATACATTTTTAAAGTAATAACATTTTGTAAAGAAATAGATGCTTTTGTAAAAAAATAAATCATACAAAGGACTGTATAGTTGAAAGTAAGTCTTTGATATTGTTTATGCATATAAAGCATATATATTCTTCTGTTTCTTTAATAAAAATGGTGAGGGAGGATACAGTCAGCACATTATCCCACACTTTTCATTTTCCCCTTAATATATCTTATAAGCAATTTTATATCAGCACATAAAGAGCTACCTCACCCTTTTTTAACAGCTGCATTGTATGGATATATCACAGTTTATGTGCTGCTTTCCTCACATACTGATAGACAACATATTGAAACAAATTTTTCTGATCTTTGGCATTCTGGTAGACAGAGGGTAAATGGTAATGCATTGCTTTAATTTGTATTGCTCTTAATGATGAATAAGGTATACTGCCTTTTTATGATTCTTTATTTCTGTTCCTGTTTTTGTAATCTCATTGTAAATCCCCTTGCTTACTAATTTTTAGCACTTTTATAAATATCTTAAAATTAGCTTGTAGTCTGTCTATGCTGTATTATTTGTTTTCAGTTGGTCTTTAGCTCTTTACTTTATTTTTGCTTTTGTTTTTCATTTGTTTCTGCCTTGTGGGTTTTTCTTTATTTTTAAGTTATCAGCCAGGATTTTTATGTTTCTTGAGGCAGTGACAGTAAGATATATAGGAGTTATCTATTTTTTTTTCATCCAGTGGGGTGTTGTTTTAGTGACACTTGATTATTTAAAGTATGTAAAACATTTTCTAAAGATCATTACCTATACAAACATCAAGCTTTAATTCACAAATCTGTTATTTAAAGTTTTAATAATTTTTAGGTGCAATAATAAATATGTGTTATTTCATATGTGTTAGAATATGAAAACTACCCCCCAGAAACCAGAAAACTACTATAGTCATGGAGATTCGGGCCTTTTTCTTCTGGTATCTCCTTAGAGAATTGGCTAGAAAGGCATACACAGAAATCCTTCTAGTTGCAACCTGACTTCGCCTCTCCACGTGGGACATTCTAAAACTCCCTGAAATGACCAAAGGCCTGGGCAGATGGGAGACTGGAACTAACAAAGAACTAAGCCTCATTAGTTCCTTGGTAAATCTACCTCTGGATGCTGGCAGTAGATCATATTTTATTACAATTTTCTGTCATTAGCACCCATGGCAATCAGTTTCAGGACTGACAGCCTTGAGAGCATCATCGTCAACTCTATTCTTACTGGCTTCCGTGTCATTTTATTTAATATTATTGTCTTTATCGTGATTCACTTCTCTTACCATGCATTATGTTTTCACTTCAAGTGCCCACCAAGCAATAAGAGAAAAGGAGGAGGTTGAGGAAGCAGTTAATTCACAGCATAATCTCATATTGTACTGTTTTTTTGTTTGTTTGTTTGTTTTTAATTTTTGGTTTGTTTGTCTTTTGTTTTCTTGGGGGGGCCCCTAGGGCAAGCTAAAATCATAGTTCTAAAGTAGTACAGTTAAGAAATCCATTTAATCTATTTTCTATTCTTTTGCTAGAAAGATTATACAATTTTTGGTCATATTTTGAAGTGAACTTAATAGGATTCATCCTCACAGTTGTTTTAGAAAGCAACCTTATTATTTGATCTGTCTTTAACCAAAAATAAAGAACAAAACAAAACAAAAAATCCTTTGCATGTCACATTTGGAGCCACTCATTGTTACTGTTTTGCAAATATGCAAATAGGTACCGAAAAATGGGAAACTGGTACCTATATTCTCTCTTACCACCTTTACTTCCATGTTTAATTTTCATTATTTCTCAGTCACCTGATCAGATGAAAAATTCAATGTCAACCTGAGAGTAAGGTGGGACATCCAGCTTCCATTATGGAGTTTAGACTTACATGTATTTCTCCTTAGGGTTTTAGGCTTGATAGTGACTTTACACTTTCCTTGGTAGCTGGGAGTTAAAAGAGAAATGGTGGTTTCGAGTTTTGGCATCTTTCAGCTGTTCTTCAGGAGAATATAAAGTGCCTGTGGAGGAGGTCCAAACCAGTGGATGTTTAAGAGAAAGGAAAAAAATACCAGCTGAAGAACATTCTTAGGTGATTTAATTGCCTTCTGTTGCATTAAATGGATAGAAAGAGGAATAAGTGTTGTGCTTTATCATTTTTAACATTAAAACTCTTTTTTTTTTTTTTTAACCGCAAACCTTAGAAAACATGAAATGACCTTCAGGCCTATTGGCTCCCACTGTTTAGTTTATCAAGTCTCTGTGGCACCCTTCCCCCTCCATGTAAAAATCCAGAGGGAGGTGTGAAAAGCATCAGAAAGTCTCCTTTATGCCAGTTCAGCCTTTTAGTCGTTTGCCAGCACCTTCATCTCTTCATATGTTTCTAGCTAAGGTTTAACATGGAACAAAAACCCGACAGCAATGGAGACCAGATGCCGGTATTTCTTCTCTGTCACTTGGCTGCTGAGCAGATGGAATTTATATCAATCGGGCATGCTAGGAGGAAGAGGCCGTGGCAGCCAACATGTGGAACTGGGGCTGAGTGACATTTCTGCTAATGTTTTGTCCTTGTAGAACATTATGCTTCCTCTTTGCTTATGAGCTGTGGTTTTCCTGACTCAGACGAGGTTCCAGCTCCAGCTGGAATGGCTGTCGCTCTTCCCCTCTCCTCAGAGCCCCCCCCTTTTGGGGAGTGCTGGGAGCAATGGAGGAGTGGTGGGGCCTGCACAATGGAGCTCTTTATTAAAATACCTGACATCTGCATGCAATGCACCAAAATCATCTTAGCTCAGGCAGAGGAATGCGCCAGGCATTACTAGTCACTTTTTGTCTAGTGCTGTGTGCTTGTTTGATTTATATAATGAGTGAATGCCTCTGGCAGAGGAGGACGCTGAGCATGTTATTGGAGGGAGGGAACTTTTTAATTTTTTCCAAGAAGCATTGTCACAGACAGGCCTAAAATATGAGTATTTAAAAGCTTTTGCAGCTATCACATGGATTTGTTGCTGTGGTTTAAAAATATTTGCTCATTATCCCCCCCCCCCTTCCATTTAAGGTAAGATCAGAAAACTCAAAATCCCAGCGTAACATGATATAGAGTGTCTACTGTTTGTAGGAAGTGGCACTTTTAAGGAATCTTATGTTGTAAAGTCTCTACAAGAAAAACACAAGATACATGTTTAAAAAAACAAAGACATAAAAAAGAGTAGTTGGTGAGTTTCTAACTCTAGTCCCCTCCCTTAGAAAAGAACATTATGCTTTTTGTGTAAGAAATGTGTATATATGCACAAAGCATTATTATGTTTTCTAATCTAATGATGTAAACCATTTACAGTTACCTGTTTACGGCAAGTAAATAAGAAAATAATGCCATGTTAATACATCATTTCAGAAAGCACTGAAGAAGTCATGAAATTGCTTACACTGCAAAATTTTCAACTACTTCCCCATTGCCTTATTTCATAGTGGAAATTTGACTTGAGGTTTTGATTTGTTTGCTGAGGGTTTCAGGGAAGAACACCAGGCAAGTTAATTGGAGAGAGGTGGAGCCTCTACCACTTTTGTAACCCTCTCCCTTTTTTCCCCAAAAGCAGCCTCTGGCAGATCTCTTCCAAATTCAGTGGACAAATATATTGTATCTTGAGTCTTCTAGAAAACTTCCAGGGAAGCCTAGCCATTTCCTTCCCTTTTGGAAACCTAAACCCCGTCCCTTTGGCACTTCGTTTTTAAAGAGTCTCTTGCCAGGGGAGTTGCTCCTTGTGTCTCACTGCTTGATTGTTGAGATGGGCCCTGTACAGCTAGCTACCTTGGCATTGAAATAAACCATGTAGATTCAGTAGAGGTTGGGTTAAAATACTAATATTAGTACATCTGAAGAAAGTCCCAATTCAGTCTCTTTTGGAGAAAATTCTTAAAAATTTCCACAGATCTTTGTTTATCTTTGCTATTTTCTCACCCATGCTTGCACCATATCGAGCACAAGATGTCTAGGTCATTTTTAAGTGGCATGCTATAAGGAACCTACAGTAATGTAGCATATGCCTGCACTGTATGCATGTACAGTGGAATCTGGAATTAAAAATATAATTATTCCTCACTATACAAACTTTAGCTATCTGTACTCAGGAATGAAATACATTCAGAGAAATTATTTAGATTGGGCTGTTTGGATGAAAGGAATCTTCCTTTTGTCTTTGTTCTCTTTTTTTTATTGTTGTTTAAGTACAGTTGTCTCCACTTTCCCCTGCCCCACCCTCAATTCTTCCCCCTTTGGCTTTATCCATGGGTCCTTTATACAGGTTCCTTGATGACCCTTCCTCTTCTTCCCCCGCCCCCATTATCCCCTTCCGCTCTCCCCTTTGGTTACTGTCAGTTTGTCCTTTATTTCAGTGTCTCTGGTTATATTTTGCTTGCTCATTTGTATGTGCTATTCAGACAGTGTCACATCTTTTGCTTTCCAAACTCTTGTCTTCTGAACTTTTATTGTCCAAACAAAGGAACAAGATACATAGTGAGAAATGCCTTTACACTCAAGTACATACTGTATTCTGGAGGAATGGGAATCTCTTGCTCCCAGTTGAAGTTGGCCTTATACCAGTTCTTTTCTTGATGACTTTTATATTAAACCTTTATGCTTTTTGAAGCTTCACCCTCTTTCTTGTTCAAGAAGTTCTTTCTTGCTTCTCTTCTCCTCCCTCAAAATCACTCATGTCCTAGAACACAGACCTTCCATGTATCCTTTCCTATGACCTTTATGTCAGAAATGCTTCGAGGTAGAAGAACCCCTGAGTCTTCAGGAGGCAGTAGTTTTTGGGGTGGTATTGAACAGTCTGGGATGATTGTTACACTTTTAGGCCAAGTTCCCATCAAGATTTCAAGCATGGAAAATACCACCTCGTGGGCCTCCTGGAATTTGTATGCCTGAGCACATTTACTTGGAGCGGAAAGGTACCAGTTTCATTCTGTAGATCTTGTAGCAAAAGTCTATGGACATCTGTCCTTTAGACCTCTTAAGGAGAATTCTCGAAGGTAATTTGACGTGGTCCTAGGGATATGTAGCACCAGCTCCTGCCAACAAAGTCTGCTGACTATCTCAAGGATTTGGTCATCTGTCCTCATCTGAGATGAGGATCCTTTATTTCTACCCGGAAGGACACTAGGCATAATCTTTCAAAGTATATGTCAAAGTCTGATTATATCTCTTACCAGATGTATGAATTTGAGGAAATTACTTAACTGCAATGAACCTCACTTGTCCCTTCTGTAAAATATAGATGATAATATCTACCTTGCAGGGTTGCAAAAACAAACAAAAATGGACTTAATGGTAGTTGAGTGCCTGGCACAAAGTAACAACTCCACAAGTGACAGCTCCTGTTGTCATTGAAGCTAACAGGCCCAGCCTTGGCTAACCATTTGATCCTTTCTCTTTATGTTTGCTTGGTGAGCAGCATCCAAAGGTCTAACCTGAATGTGTTCCCCCTCCAATGCAGATACTTCCATTAAAGCTCAGTAATAACTACAAAGTAAGAAATGTTCCTAGACATATATTTGCCCGTCCTATCCAAAGGGATACTTCTCTTCCTCAAGTCCCTACAACCTAGGAAGAGATTACCTCTTACGTCTGCTACCAAGAATGATTTACTGCAAAAGCTTTAGCCTGCTCAAGTGGGCGAGATCCTATCTTTTGAGATTTTACATTGGAGTGTTCAAAGTCCTTGTCTCTTGCCACTGATCCCTTCAGTTAGAGCTGTGCCTCAGAATCACCCTGTGATATACCTGTCCTTACCTTTGTTGGTCCAGTCAGGCATTGAGATTTACCGCGCAAATGAAGATCACACCTGTTAGCATGAAAGAGACCCTAGTCACTATTCTCTGTTACATTTTAATGACAGTTGAGAGGGGGCCAGCAACGGGAGCATTCATCCCTATTTAAAAGAAATTCTAGCCAAGCTCTTGTTTGTGTCTTTTTAAGATTAATCTGACAATGCTGGCCAGCATGTCTCAGCATAAGGACATGCTGGTAATGCATCTGTGTCTTTTCTTGTTTGACCCCTCAAACTATATTATAGAGATATTTGTTTTCTGGTTCTACTGAAATCTGGCTTCTGTACCTTTTAATCTCAAATCTCATGTAATAAGAGATTTCAAGAGAATAAGATGAATAGGTTAGTAAAGTGGGACATTATTTACATAAAAAGTAGTTTTCTATTTTTTTATTTAATTTTATTATAATATTTTATAACAAGTTACATAGAAGTATATATAGTAGACAGTGAAGAACTGTTTCTGTTGCTCCTTCCCCAGAATGTCACTCTCATGAAGTAATCAGTGGGCCCTGTTAACCAGTTTTTTGGTGTTGCCTCCAGACTAGTCAGTTTTTTAAAAGGATTTGGTAGAACTCCTGGCATGAAATATTTGTGCCAAATGCCATCTTGAATTGGTCTGCAAATCTCAGATGAGATGTGCAAATCTCAGGTATTGTTGAGAATTGTGCAGTTGTCTAGTACATTGATCAGCTCAGAAAACTTCCTACTCAGTGACTCCTCCAGCCCCTTTTGTAAATAAAAATTTACATGGTTTCCTCAAGCCTCCACTTCACTTTGCTTATATAAACACCCCAACTGACTTTCTTTCACAATGAAATAAATAACATGAATTTTTGTCTGCTTTTGCGGAAAGAAATAAACTAATGAATTTTATACTACTACAAATAAAAACAAAGTCTGTTTTCCATCACAGTACATCAGGACAGGTGTGTACTTTATTCAAGTCTTTTTTTTTGTCTTGGTGTCATTAAAACTAACTTGTCTGTATAAATGCCAGCATAGGATTCCCCCCCTTTTTTCTCCCTTTCTTTCTGGCAAGGAGCACAACTTAAAACACATACTTGTGATTAGAACAGCACTGCAATTTCTGGCAGAGCTGTACTTAAGATATCACAAAAACCTTAATACAATAAGGTAAATATTGCAGTAAATGCCAGTATTTTGGTGTATATTAGCATATCCTTGTCTTTCATTTTGCTAAGATTAACTAACATTTAATTGCCTTGCCTATGTTAAAAAAGGAAAGAAATTACCTTATAGGGGTATGCAAACTCCTGAGATTTCTCAGCTGTGAGCCTAGCCAAGTTGCCCTCCTCCAACCAGCTACTTTACTCCTTAACATACAAATCCTTATACACAACAGTAAATAACCCTCAATAAATTTAAATCTTATCTCAATCTAAAGACACCACCATCATTATGGAGGAATGTTGTTAGTCTGCAAAATCTCAGTCAGTTTAGAACAACAGAGTGTATCCAAACTTTTTGGTTTTGTCTGGATATTGTTACTGCATGTGTTGCCACTGCATTCCTGGGTGCCACTTACAGAGTGATTTCTTAAACATTGGCATGTCACAATGCAGCTGGCCAGTTTAAAGCAGTTTTGCTATTTTGCCTTAGAATCAAAGAAACCAGAAACACCTATCCATTTAGTTCATAATTAGAATTACCTGATTATCTTATGTATATTTGGAATAAGTATAAAAGATGGTTTCACCTGACATTTATCATTTAAAACTATCTGGCTGAATACATCTTTTTATTTTTTCATTTTTTATTAAGGTATAATGCAAAGTCTTAATATAAGATTTTTCAAGTTACTTTGGATTATAGGATTAAAAAGGCAAAAGAAGCACATTTATTAAACTGATCTTATTTTATTTCCTTCTTTGCATATTAAGACTGTGTACTAGAAAGAACTGGCTGTTGGACATAAAAATCATGGAATTCTCACTCTGTATCATTTAGGATACCTAGATATGTAATATGAAGATGATGATAAATAAGTAATGTTTATCTCAGTTTATATAAGAAGATCTCATGAGCATCTTGAGATTTGCATAATTGTTATCCATTGTAAACTCATTTCTTTGAAGAAAGAATGGAATAGGGTAGTTAGGTTCTTTTAAGTTCCCCATAATGATTGGAGTAACTAAGCATTTAACTTGCAAAAGCACCTCACAAGTAGATACCAGGCATAGCATCACAAGGACATTGCTCTACACTAGCCCTGTCTTGTTAGGATTAAAACCCCCCTCCCCCACCCCCACACACACGGGCAGGGCGGGCAGGGGTGGGGGCGGAGGTAGAGACAGAGAAAGGGAAAGAATGTATGGCTGAATATTCATTGGAACCCTGCAGCCTTGGGCTGGAAGCACAGTGAGGCTGTGTTTACCAGGCCACCCGAAAGGCAAGAGGGCATAAGGCACTTATAAACAGTGGCGCTGCACAAGCAGTGTTGTCTTTGAAAAGTTTTCATTTTCCCTTGAATCAGCTACAGTCTCTTACTTAAGGTCACTGCAGTTTGCAATCTTTGGCAAAAGTCTTCTTCCTTTTTTGGTAGTGGCAGTCTGACTTTTTTCCCCCCCTTTTGGAAGTGTTTTCCTCTCAAACTGCCATTATCTTCCAAACCTGTTTCATGTTATCATTGTCAGATGCCTCTTCTCTGAGTTTCTTAGAACAAAATGTGATGATATATATATATGAAATTTTTTTAAAGCATGGAATTGAAAGTCATATGGTTATGATTTGAGAATGTCAAGCTTGATTTTTTTTGCCTCAGAGTTAAAAAAAAAACGTACCTTTTTCTCTGGGCAGTGAACTTGCTGCAGAAACATCAAAGAGAATGTGTACTGGATCAAGGTGATTTTTTTTTCGACCACATCATTGCCAGCTGTGGTGTTTATGATTAGAGGCAGCCGTTCCAGACACCTCTGAGTCCTCACTAAGCGTCAGATCTTTAACAGGATCCATCCCAACTGAATGACACTAAACAGACAGCCAGAGGGGAATTGGTGGGATAGAAGAGGGAAGCGGGTGGGGGTAAGTGAGGCTTTGGTGCCTGGTGCACTCACCAGCCAAGCTATATAACACACTCTGTTAATGCCAGGCTGCAAGCTGCCCAGAGGCCCCTTTGCATGCCTTTCAGCACAGCTTTCATTAGCCAAAGGGATGACTGTAGCCCAGCAAACACAGTCATTGATCCTCTCTCATGGGGCACAGGGATGTGCAATGTTCAGGTCACAGCCCAGTTGGCTTTGAAGCAGCTCCATTTCACACCCCTGACAGCCACAGACTGCTGGCTTCCAGGAGCTGACACAATTCTTTCTCGGACCTCCATGCTGTACTCCACGCAGCTAACTACATTGATTCTCTCTGGACATTGCCTCCACTTGCAATATTAACACTTGTTTACTGGCCCTGTTGACATAAGAATTCTGCAAATAGCCAACAGCACTGATAGCAGTTCATGAAAGCAAGTTCTCTTTCCCGCCTTCTGTTTCCTTCTGGGTCACTGTACCTGCTAGGCAGTTTTGCTAGTTTCAAAAACCAGAATACGCTATTAGAAACAGGAAATCAATGCAACGTATTTGGAGTTAAATATTTGTGAATTGTTAATTTCAAGATGAGAGGGCTTATTCCAGTGATCGCCATCAGCAATGAATAAAGAAGTAATTTGGTTGATAAGTAATTCTTTTTCAGTGTGAGTGTTTTTCTCTTTTAATTTTCAAAATTGTTAGGAGATGGACCATTTGCTAACAGAGCCCTGTGAAAATAGAAAATCAGATCCTTTAGAAGAAAAATATTATTGCAACAATTCCAGACTAAACAGACATTGCCTTTTGGTGGAAAGACAGTAAGATTTGTATGTTAACTCAAAACATCTAAAAGATAAGTAGATAGGAAAAGAAGTTTATGAATTTGATTTCAAAGAGAAATTCAGATAACAGATTATTAGTACAGAGCTGCTTTTCAGAACCTCTTCTTAATTACCAGCACTTTATTTTTTTCTTTAAGAATTATCTAAATAATAGATGCTGGTCCGGGGCAAGAACAAAACGATGGATGTGTTTAAGTAAGATTCTTTGGCTCCTTATTTTGTTCTCCCTGCTCTGCATTTCCACATTTCACATCTTCTTTTCTTTTGTTATCCTCCCCAGTGACTTCTTAGCTATTCATTTCACCAAGTGTTTTGGCACCTGTCGTCTTTGAATGGTGGGAGGCACATTGGTTCTTTGCACATGAGGGTAAAAAGTTACTTTGAAACCTAGTAATTCTCAGGCTGTGTGGTCTGAAGTCAAGGTCTGGAGTCAATAGAGGTAAGCCATCACTTGAAAGCTAGTGGGCTCTAAAGTGATTGGGTGGACCTGCATTGCTGTCTGACGGTACTTTGAGGAAGGCTTGAACCAGAGTATTTAACTGAGACTCCGCTAGAAAACCGTGATAACCTACCATTATTTTACAGAAGAAAATGGCAGGAGATGTCTACATATATAGGCAATTCCCGCTCATGTTGCTAATAACATTCTTTAAAAAGAGTGTTAGTTTTGGACCTTCACAGAGGCTAACCTGTCATCTTGTGGCACAAGCACCAGTGAGAGAAAAATAGCCTAACATAGAGATTTTGAACCTTTTTAATTTCTTGGCACATATAAACTAATGGCTAAAATTACGCAGCACACCAAAAATATACTTTTTGTTGACCTGACATTTAAAAAATAGGTATACTTTTGATTCATTCATACCAGATGACTGTTGTTGTGTTCACTATTGTCGTTTTTTTTTTAACAATCTATGGTAAAATTGGTCAGGGCCCCTGAATAACTAGTCAAGTATTACATGTTTTAAAAATTCTTGTGGCACAGTGCTTGAAAATCACTGGCCTAATATATTAAATGCACTGAGTTTGATTATCCTTAGAAAGTTTTCTTTAAGAAACTCTTAGGTCTTTGTTCTTAGTATTCTCCCTGCAGTTTGTTTTGTTTTTTAAGATTTTTATTTATTTATCTCTAGAGGGGAAGGGAAGGAGCGAGGGAGAGAGAGAGAGAAATATCATGTATGATTGCCTCTTGTGCGTCCCCTGCTGGGAACTGGCCTGCAACCCAGGTATGTGCCCTGACTGGAAATCGAACCACGATCCTTTGGTTTGCAGGCCAACGCTCAATCCACTGAGCTACACCAGCCAGGGCTCTGCCTGCAGTTCTAATCACAGACCATAATTACTGCTCTCCTCCATCTTCAACGTATTCTTCTTTCCAACTAATAACTCTTACACAACTCTGAATAAAACTAGCATTTTCTTCACAAGAAAATTACAGTTTTCTTCCTGGTCCTACTCCCCTCTCTCTGTTTCATTATACTTGAGAACTCTCTTGACTACTAGGAACCTTTTCTCAAGTCTTAGACCCTTCTCTTCATGAACTTATTCATTTTACTAAGATTCTAGAATTTTAAGGAAAAAAACAATAATAACCAAATAATATTCTACACATTTATTTGTGTACACCTTATTTCTTCATTCAGTTTGTTTTTTAAATGTTTATTTTGGAGTTAATTATGCTTTTTGACAGTGCTTCCCTTCTCTGGGCTCATATACTCACTATTTAATGTTTAGGATGATCTTTCTTATTTAAAAAATGTGTTTTCACATAAAACTATCTTAATAGTTTTATACAGAAATGCTTAAAACATCAAAGTTTTATATAGTGCACTTAAATTATGCACTTGCCCATGTATTAATATTATAAGTAAATATATAAAGTAGAACAACAAAGTAGTTTTATTTTGATGTGTGTTTGTCATCCTGCGACATGTTAGTTCAATCAGTTTATTTAATTACATTGTTGCCTAGGCTGCATTTTATTGTATTTTTTTCTTGACCTTTAATAGTCTTCAGAATTGCTTTGGGGCAGTGTTAACCCATTTTACAGGTTTTTACAAAGAGTCAGAAAGGTTCTCCTTAGTTTGCCTCTGAGTTTTTGGTTTGAGGATTATTTTTACTGAGGGTATTTTACTGTCCTCAGTAACAACGATTTTTTAAATTGCTAAAAACTTGATTGGACTTCTGGTCAAT
Organism: Glossophaga mutica; assembly: GCA_039655065.1. Taxonomy (NCBI): domain Eukaryota; kingdom Metazoa; phylum Chordata; class Mammalia; order Chiroptera; family Phyllostomidae; genus Glossophaga; species Glossophaga mutica. The sequence continues at coordinate 137,686,859 of CM077305.1, read as the reverse complement.
ATGGCAGCATAGACAGGCATGGCTCACCTCTTCATGCAACCACATCAGAATTACAACTAAAATATAGAACAACCATCACTTAGAACCTTCAGAAATCAAGTTAAATGGAACTCTGACAACTACAAAATCTAGTTGAATAGAAATATGACAACTACGGAATTAAAGAACTACATCCATCCAGACTGGTAGGAGGGGTGGAGACGTAGAACAGGCTGGTCCCACTCCCCCATGTGGTGGATAAAAAGTTGGGAGGGATATCTTGGGAGAGAGGAGTCCCAGTCCCACTATAGCCCCCCAGCCCAGGGTTCCAGTGCCAGAAAGATAAGTCCCTACAAATTCTGACTGCAAGAATCAGCAGGAATTGAGTTGGTAGAAGAAAGTTCTGGCACCACAAGCAGTTCCTCTTAAAGAACCCACTCCCTCTGAGCTCCAGCACCAGGGCAGAAGCTTGAAAGTCACGGTATAAGGGAGAAGCTGGCATCAAGGTGAGCAGAGACCATTGTCCCTTTTCTAAACCCTCCCACAGAGCCAGCAACTGGTGCCATATCTGAGATTCCATCAACCTGCCTAACACCATTACCCACCTTGGAGATCCACAGAAACTTTGCCCCACCCAACTTACAGGCCTACAAAAGCATGGCTTGGTCTTGGTTCTTGCTTCATAACTTCCTAAATCTTATCAAACAAGCCACAGCTGGCTACAGTGAGCCCCAGGACCAGCACTAGCAACAGCCAGCCTAGATTCAAAGCTTGGCTTCACATGGGAATCTCCAAGCCCAGCACAAGAACAGCCATCTCAGATTGCTTTACAGCTCAGGCAGGGTGACCCAGGCAAAACACAAGTGGGGGCTAACTTTGGCCTGCACCACCCAGGAAACCCTAGGGCCAGCACAACCAGTGGACAGCTACAGACTGTCAGAGCACCATCACCCTACCCCTGCATAACTGATCCTTCACAGAGGGCAGAGGTTGGTGGTCAGTGGTCACAGCCAGTCCTTGTAACTTACTGGCCTGTGTAAATCCCTCCCATTGATCTGCCAACGGCAACCAGGAATCAACTACAAGAGGAGAGTGTACTCAGCCCACATGGAGGGTGTACTTTGAGTACCCAGCTTGGGTGATAGGGGAGACTGTGCCACTGGACCCTACAGGACACCTTACCTTAGGCCACACTGCCAAGACAGGGAGTCATAACAGCTCTACCTAATACATAGAAACAAACACAGGGGGACTGCCAAAATGAGGTGACAAAGAAACATGGCCCAAATGAAAGAACTAATCAAAATTCCAGAAAAAGGGCTAAATGAGATGGAGGTAAGCAATCTCTCAGATGCAGACTTCAAAACACTGGTTTTAAGGATGCTCAAGGAACTTAGTGAGGACCTCAAGAGCATAAAACAGATCCAGTCAGAAACGAAGGATACACTAAATGAAATAAAGAGCACTTTACTGGGAAACAACAGTAGAGTGAAAGAAGTGGAGAATCAAATTAATGATTTGGAACATAAGGAACCAAAAAAAAACCAACAACCACCAATCAGAACGACAAGAAGAAAAAAGAATCCAAAAATATGAGGATAGTATAAGCAGCCTCTGTGACAACTTCAAGAGGTCCAACATTCGAATCATAGGGGTGCCAGAAGGAGAAGAGAAAGAGCAAGAAATTGGAAGTCTATTTGAAAAAATAATGAAAGAGAGCTTCCCTGATTTGGTGAATGAAATAAACATTCAAGTCCAGGAAGCCTGGAGAGTCCCAAACAAGGTGGATGCAAAGAGGCTCACTCCAAATCATAATTAAGATGAGAAAGTTTAAAGGTAAAGAGGGAATCTTAAAAGCAGCAAGAAAAAAAAGTTAGTTACCTACAGGAGAGTTCCCATAAGACTGTCAGCTGATTTCTCAAAAGAAACTTTTCAGGCATGAAGAGACTGGCAAGAAGTATTTAAAGTGATGAAAAGCAAGGACCTACAACAGATTACATTATCCAGCAAAGCTATCAATTAGAAGGAAGGGCAGATAAAGTGCTTCAGACAAGGTAAAGCTAAAGGAGTTCATCACCATTAAACCATCATTATATGAAATGTTAAAGGGAGTTATTTAAGAAAAAGAGGAATATCAAAACTATGAATAATAAAATGGCAGTAAGTACATACCTATCAACAATTGCATCTAAAAAAGAAACTAAACAAACTAGAATATCAGGGACAGAATCATGGATATGGAGAATGTTTTCATGGTTGCCAGATGGGATGGGTGTGGGAGAATGGGTGAAAAGGTGAGGGGATTACGAAGTACAAATAGATAGTCACAGAATAGCCATGAGGATGTAAAGTACAGTATAGGAAATGGAGTAGCCAAAGAACTTAAACGCATGACCTATGGACATGAACAATGATGGGGGGACTGCCTGAAAGAGTGGGCAGTGCTGGGTGGAGGGGGGCAAAAATGGGAAAAATTGGGACAACTGTAATAGCATAATCAATAAAATATAATTTAAAAATAATATATAATACAATAAATAAATAGCTATGAATTTAATTAGGATAGTTTTATAAAGTGCTCACTTCCTCTATTTGAGAGAATGAAAGTTACATCAGCAATTTGATGTTCAAGAAAACTTTTCAAGTATTTAATTTGCACCACTTCAAGGAAAGACAAATCGTCTAAATATTTAAGAGGATATCATTTGTGAAGTTCTCTTTTAAAAAATGAGGTGTATATGTATATACATTTGTGTAGGTAGATCAATATAATACTTGATTTAAACAGATGTAAAAGTAGGTCCACGTTAATCTTTGACTCTGTTGTGAATGTTTGCATTAGCATAGTAAATATCACATCAATGAGAATTTTACAGAGAGCACTGTTGATAGAATTTGAAAGGAATGTTTTTAATAGGTTATTGTCTGACATACACACTCAAATACTCAAATGCTTAGTGTGATTGGCTTGTGTGTGTTTTTTTTCTGTGCAATAATATTATTTGTGTCATGTGAGAGATACCTTTGTTTACTTTAGCAACAAGAAAACTTGATTTTTCTGCTGCTGGAGTTAGATGAAGAGTAAATTTAGCGGCGTTCATTAGCATTTGAGAGAGTATTTGCTTAAATAAAAGCCCAAGTGCTATTAGCTGCTAGTTTTTCCCTTTCTTCTCTTTGTCTTTGGTGGAACAAATGGATGTTTTCTGACAACCTCCAGGTGCAGGTCTGAAAAAGTCTTTTATTGAGACTTTCACACTTGGGGTCATCTAGAAGGAAATGTGGTACATTTGCCCATGTAAAATCCCACAGCCACTACCCAAATTAAGGAAAAAGTGAAGCTGACTAGCTCAGTCAAATTTGCAGTCTCTCAGCTTAGCACCATATACCAACTCTGGCAGTGAATCACCTGAAGATTGCATCCATCACCCATTGATAAAACTTGAGAACATTTGTAGGCCACTTTTTTCCCTGTGAGTTTCCTCTCCACCTTCTCTGGCCTGTAATGTGCGTAGTTGCACGAAGAGGAAATGATCCAAAAATCTGTGAAGACTTAAACACCTATTGATTTCCAGCTAAGGAAAAAGAAATCAACCACATCTTAGATCTTTTATTTGAAGAGGTGGTGCAAACATATACCATATATGTAGCTCTGTTGGGACCCGGTGAATTTCTCTGACTTAGCAGCATGATATACCATTTTTAAAAGTAAGTGAAAGGAGAGAGTACATGAAAGGAGATCAGATACCTCTGGAAAAAGTTGTTCCAATATCTAATATGTGTGCTTCCTGCTTTTTTATTTCCTAATTTTATCACACAGTGGTGTTAAGTGAATCTCTCCACTTTCTTTTCATACCTAGTAGGAGCCTTTCATTTTACTCACTGTTGTGCACCTCTAGGAAAATCACCAGTGAGGCAGACAGGAAGCCAGGATGAAGGTCTACCAGGAGGTTCTCCATCCAATAGGATGTTGGACATTTGCTCTTCTGTAAAGATGATTGATGACCTGTGGACTTTTTAAAAGTGGTCACCAGAGCCAGCTTCTCCAGGTCAGCTGGGTGAATATGTGACTTGTGCTTTCTTGATTAGCAAAGGTCTTCCTGACCTTAGCAGTGCTGTAACTCAGCCTCGCAGGGGCGAGTTGTTTCTGCACAGCTCCTCTGGTATCTGAGGTACAAACAGGTCCTTTTAGTCATTTGTCAGACATCAGAGAAAAAAATGGTCTAACATAATTAAGGCCTGAAGACAGACTTGAATATTCAAAAATACTGCACACTCAAATCTACCTTAAATTTAGAACCTAAAATCTGGACTGTAAAAAAACTGTCCCGTTTATGGTTACAGATTAAAAACCCAGCCAGATTACCTCTCTTTCTTAGAAATGTATAAAACACCTCTATCTATATATTTCTCCCTTAAGTGAGGTGTTAAGTGATATTATAACTTTGAGCTTTAGAGATTCTTTAAAAATAATCAGTAATGCTGCTTTCTTTGGCCTGATAAGTTTTCCCTGCTTTCCTGAATAGAATTTTGACAGGCTTTGGAATGTCATGCTTTAGTATTGAACCCCCAAAATCTACAGCAGCCTAAAGAATGCCTCTTTACCCCAGTTACTGATGGTGATTTATTCTCATTTTCCATTAAGGGTATAATTGTTTCTCTTGCTACATCATCCTTATTTTCTATAACTTCAGCGGATATCCACAAAGGAGTCTGTTGCTACATTTTAGAAAACTTTGTGGTATGGATTCCAATCCATGTTGTCAAGACTGGAATCCATGTTGCCATGTGGAATCTTTGAGTAGCTTATGTGTGCAAGGCCCTTTCAGCTAAAGGTTGGAGGGCATTGATGAGTTTCCTGTCTCAGGATCTGTACAGCAGTCCTGGGTGAGAAGGATGTAGTAATACATTTACCAAAATTTATACACCAATAAGGTATTTATATGTTATCATTTTAGAGCTTAAGTATAGAGATGACCTATAGCAAAGATGTCAAGAGACCAGGGCTAGATGGCTTTGTTTGAAAGAAAGCTTCACAGAAGACATGTGACTTGTACTGGTTATTAAAAGTGTTAAAAAGGGGTGATATGTAAAGGTGAAGTGAGCATCTAATTAGGAGATTAAAGGTGTGCAAAACATACACAGATCAGAGAGGCAGGCGTTCATGAGCAGAAGGCAGAATATCCTGCATGGAAGAAAAGCTGATTGTTGAGAAATGACTTGTTGAGGGGAAGCTAGTGTAATATGTGAAGGGTTTGTGTTTGGGCCCCTGAGCAGTAAAGAACCTGTAAGAGTTTTGAACTGTAGAATGATATGAAGAAAATTTCATGACAGGAAAATTATTCTGGTTTTAATGTTTTAAATAAATTTGGGTGTGAAGAAACTGGAAAAATTCAGTAATCCAGTACAACACATACATAGCAGAAACAAAACAATGGATAGTGGTTTGAAAGACTTGTTGTGAGAGAATTGACAGGAATTGTGTTGTTTTGTACTGTTAGTAGTGAGACGTATAAAAACTATGTCTGTTTTTTGCTTTATATTATTTATTAATTGCAAAATTTTGGTGATTTAGTTCATGGTTGTCTGCATACTAAAACCTACTTAAGAGTTGACTGATCTGTTGAAAAATGTCCTAGATGACTTTCACCAGAAATGGTAAGGACCTATTGAGCAGAAGTATGCTGAACTGCTGTCAAAGAAGCAGTGAAGACTTTTGTTGTAGTAATTCAACATTATATAACTGGTGTTACTTGTCTTACGTTTTCTCTCTCAGTGGACTTTAAATTCATCAACAGCAGAGAAATTATTTCTTGCTTATGTTGATATTCTCTGTGACTAGTAAAATGCATGATAGGTAATCAATACTCAATAACTAAAAACATTTATAGAATTTGCATTCTTATTGGTAGTGAAGTGATATAATAATGAAGCATTGTTGTATTTTGTTGTATAGATGTAATTGCTTTGGAAAACTCTCATTGGTTCATCCTTTTTGAGCAAATAGGAAGATACCCTCAATTGCCTTTGAAGTTACACTAATGCTACCTATAATTGAGGCCCATTTATTCACCCAGTAAATGTTTGTGGGCCTAGGATGAGCAAATTATTGTATAGGATGCATACAAGAAGAAAGCAGATGCTCTACTCTCAAGAAGTTTGCAGACTAGACAGAGAGATGAGATATCTCTGTAAATAACTGCAGTGCTAGGTAGAAAATACCAATGCAGCCCGGGATGTCTGGACATAAAGTGCTGTGGAAGTTCTTAAAAAGGGAAGAGGTGCTTTCCATTGTAGAAGGTTGAGAGAGCTTTATAAAGAATTTTCCTACTTTGAATCTGGTTCAGTTTAGGTAGGATTTCAACTTGCCAGATGGCATGGGAGCAAAAAATCATGAAACATGCTTAGTTAGTGTGGCTTGAAGTATAGGATGAGAGTAATCATAGGAAAGAAGCTGGTTTTGTCCAGGCCTTTCCCTGGTACACGATGCCCTCCTGATGGTCTTTTGGGGTCCCATCCAGGGCCTAAGTGGGTGGCCGCCATCTACTCTTACAAGTATTTCTGTGATTTTTCCAAAAACTTGTTATGCATGTAAAAAGTTTGTGAAATTCAGTATGAGTTTCTTTCAATCTATACTTGACTATTAAAAAGGTAAAAAAAAAAAAAAAAAACCAACAAACCTTTTCTGCAATTTTCATCCAAGTTTTAATGGGAACAGTTTATTACAGGTTTTTAAGAGCTTTCACGGACTGGTATTTCTGCCAGTTTCTTCAACTGGCTTTTCAGAGTCCATTTCTTTCTAAATCTTTGGAATAAAAGTGAAAAGAGCTACCAGAAAGCTATAGTTATACTGTTTATTTGGATAAGTGTTGGGCTGCAGTAATCTAGAATTTTTGAAAGAGATTGTAAATGTGGTTAATGAGACTTCGTGTGCCTGTGACCATGCTACAAACAGGCTGAAATAAAGACCATGGCCTCTCAGCTTTAAGAGACTAAGGTGTTCTGCTGGGGTGTTAATACTATTATGAATGCTAAAATGAAATTCAGATTACCTCATTGAAGTTTTTGGCACTGTAGTAAAGAGTGAATTTAGGGGAGGAGAGAGAGTGTATAATTTTTTTGGTCTATAATGTAACTGTTACTTATATGGGACTTAGAGCCTTTCTGATTCTCTTTTAAAACGTTTTCTCTGTGAACTTAAAATACTGTTTTCTTTCAGAACAGCTTTAGTGTTTCAAGCTTAACCTCTTCTCTGTTTAAATCCTGGCTGCATATGCATCTCCCCTCCCCTCCAGGCACAGTGTTCTCTAGATCTTGGTTGGCTCTGAATCCCAGGAGTTAAGACAGGGTAGCTTCTATAAATCAGGAGACAGCTTCATTATCAAAGTTATGTGTTTTCACCTTAACAGATAGTCAGTCCTGGTGCTGGTGCCAGGCCCTGCCTTATCATGTAACCATCAGCACTGAGCACTGGAATGTTCTTTGTTTGGATTATTTACTCCTTCTATAAACAAAGATTAGAGTTAAAAATGTCAGCATTGGGGCCCAAGCAGAGCTGACCGTTACTAGAAAATCTCAGTAGCGTGATGTGGGATATAACTTGCTACTCACAGGTAGGGTAGCAATGACTTGATGTTATCATTATATCTGAGTTTTATGCCAAGGATTGTACACATTTTATCTCATTTAATTTTCCCAGTAGCCCTAGAAGATAGGTTCTGTTTTCCCACTTTACAGATGAAGAAACCACGAAAAAGATTAATAAGAGTATTGCCTCAACTTAACATTGTAAGTAGTAGGCAACTGGGTTTCAGACCCAGACATTCGACTTCAGCCTTGTCTTTTTTATGGACTACACTGTAAAGAAATTTCAAAGATAGTACCTTTCAAATTAATAATACCTGGAATTCGAGCTGCTTGTAACCATTAGATGCTTCTGCAGTTTTCACTTGTATTACTTGATCAGGACAGGAAAGCAATTTCAGGACTGAAACTTTATTTATTCTTAGTTCTGTACAAAAGACCTAGAGATTAAAAATTTTTTTTATCAAATCTTTGACATACCTCCAGTGTTTTGAGAATTTGCATCTTTCTTGCAGCTTGCAGGATCTCTTTTATTCAGGAATCTACATTTTAGTCAGAATTCAGGAGAGCAGCAAAATTATCATTGACCAAGTCATTTTGGATGTAAAGTATCACAGAAGCTCATCAAGCATCTTGTGTAGTTTGGGTGTAATTATGAAAGAGAGAGACAGTTTTTTTTCCAGAATATTTGGACTTGATACATATAACCCAGAATTAAAGCAGGTATTTCTAGAACTTCTAAGAAGTTTGATTCTCAGTAAATTGCACAAATTACTGTTTTTCTTTAGGAACATAACTACCATTTATCTTTGTATGCATTTTACATATAGTACAGACAGAGAATCCTCATTTTGCAGGTGAGGAAACTATGACTTAGAGAATTGATGCTGCCAAGATGACAATCTGATAGATGCAGGTGATATATTATTACTTGCAGATTTTCCTCACGGATTATGATTGGCTTGTAGGTGCTGAGTATGTTTATAAGATCAAGGTATCTTTATTTCTTGACTGGAATAAATTTATTTTCTGATTTACTACAAGTTTGTTTGTTTTTTTATTTTGTGGGGGTTGTTTCTCTTATTGAACTGTATTTCCTGGATGAAACCCCTTAAACTGTGTAACTATCAGTATAAATATGTTTAATGGGCTTATTGGCATGTTAAAAATTATACAGTGTTGGTACGTGAGGAGGCCCACATAATTGCTAAATAATGATACTTAAAATATTTATAAAGGTGCTGTTGATTTGTAGTTTAGATATCCATATATATATTTATAATACTCTGGCGAATAAAAGCTTGAATAAATACTGTCATGTCCACAGACATCAATGATAGTAAAAGTTGCCGGATATAATTAGAGATGCCTTATTTAAGTCAACTCTACCAGACTATCATTAATCAGAATTTTTTAGGAGAGGCAGCTTGACCCCACTTGCCTGTGTCTTGAATTTGTCATGTCTCCGTCTGATTGGGACCTAGTTCCAGATGCCATGTTGTGTGATATTGACTGATACATGATTATCTTCTTTCCCTTCCTCACTGCCTTTGTGACCACATATTTTGTGTTTCTGATTTTGAAAAACAGGTTCCTTAGAAAAACAAAAAGGAGCAAAGAGAGCCCTTAATGGATCTGGTAGAGGATAGATCAGAGTGCATAGTTGTGTATTCCTGTCCTTCAGCACAGTCATCATGTAGTATTTGGAGCTGGGCCCTGAAATAGGGATATTTTGCTTCCTTTTTGGACCCTCAGAATGTCCTCATCCCCAGTCATACCAGTGCTTCTTAGAAATGCTGTGTGTTGTAATGTTTGGGGGCAAAAATGTAGGAGGTAAACCATACATATTACATTTTAAGATTCTTTGTTTGCATTTCTCACCTTTTCTATTGTTCTTTTATGTGCTCTCTATAGGCAGCTGTGCACAGTTCTACTTGTTCAAATAAAAATTATCTGTGGCTAGAAATAATTTATTTAATTGTCATGGCAATTCTCATTTGTGCTTTTGGACAGTCTTATTGATAAGGTTTCATTGATTAAGTTCCAATTCCATAAATCTAGAGTGAATTAGGATATATTTACTATCAGTCTTGCTTTGAGTCAGTTCCTGAGTCCACATGAAACCACCTTCTGATATTCATGCATGTGTTTGTTTTGCCCTGTGTAAGGTTAACTCTATATCATCATTAACTGAGAGGCTGGATGGCAATTTACAGTCTTTCTTTTCAGCAGAATGAATATTACTGCTGATAGAAATCTTATGAAATGGAGCAACATTGTGTTTTTATGTAAACTATGCGTTTCCTGCAATTCTGACTAAGGTTTTGGTTCAGTTTTTCTACTTGATTCTATGGCCTCTTCAGACCTGCGGAGGGCCTTGATTTAAAGTCTTAGCAGACAGAAAGCAAAGTACCGGAATGGTACTCTTCAAGTGAATTCTTCAGTCCAGTGAAGAATAAGAGGAAGAAAAAGATGAAAACAAAACAGAGTAGAAAAATGAGTCTAAACCAGTATCACCAAGGGTGTTCCACAAAGCATTTATTCTGTGGATGTTAGTAAATGCTGTATTTTAAAAGGTATAGAAGGTCAGATGAGTTTGAGAAAGCCTGGGTTAAAAAGTGTTAACCTAATTTTTTATTAAAAACTTCTCAGAACTTTTTAGTGTGCTGATAAGCATTGCATAGTTACCCTTCTTCTCCCCCCACAAAAAGAGTATGTTACAGTTCCCAAACTGATTTATCCAGGTAGACCTTTTCCTTGGGACTAGCAATTTATAAAGTATGTACTGGGAAATGTAGAGGCAAATAGTGCCCTTGCAAATAAGAAATGCATTTTTATGACTTTTTTTTTAATTTTTATTTAATCTGCACTGTATTTTTCCATTACCATTTATTCCTCTTACACCCCCCCTCCCCAGCAGTCACCACACTGTTGTCCATGTCTGTGAGTCTTTTTTCCTTTGGGCTTGATCCCTAGGCAAGAAAGTAGCAACATGTCTTGATATTCCTCAGGTTTACTCATTTTTTTCTCAGTTCTTTAGCAATTCAGCCAATACACTAGACCCAGCAGTTTTCTGTGGGTATCTACAGCAGTCCACAAGAGTTCTGACAACCCACCAGAGGTCAGGGAACACAGACCTGTGCTTCCTGATCTTCCTTTGAGTGTCAGTTATGTTCAGCAAAGAGGAAAGTAATAAACCTACTTAGCCACTCACCGTGCCCCTAAGGGGATGGGATGAGCATTTTTATCAGACCAGGTGAGGAGAGTTTATAGGGCCCCTATTCATGCTTCTTAGATTTTGAGTGTACCCCAGGAAATGTGAACACCAAAGAAAAACTGTCAGCTTGTGGAGACATTGGGATTTAGGTTTTGGTGGGGGGGGGTTGTTTTTTGTTTTTAATATATTTTATTGATTATGCTATTACAATTGTCCCATTTCCTCCTCTGCCCTGCACACCCCCTCCCACCCACATTCCCCCACTTTAGTTCATGTCTATGGATCATACATACAAGTTTTTTGGCTTCTACATTTCCTATACTATTCTTAACCTCCCCCTGTCTATCTTCTGTCTACCGTTTATGCTACTTATTCTCTGTACTTTTTCCCCTTCTCTCCCCCTCCCACTCCCCTGTTGATAACCCTCCATGTGATCTCCATTTCTGTGGTTCTGTTCCTGTTCTGTTTGCTTAGTTTGCTTCTGTTTTAGGTGTGGTTGTCAGTAACTGTGAGTTTGTTGTCCTTTTACTGTTCATATCTTTTATCTTCTTTTTCTTAGATAAATCCCTTTAACATTTCATATAATAAGGGCTTGGTGATGATGAACTCCTTTAACGTGACCTTATCTGGGAAGCACTTTATCTGCCCTTCCATTCTAAATCATAGCTTTGCTGGATAGAGCAATCTTGGATGTAGGTCCTTGCCTTTCATGACTTGGAATACTTATTTCCAGCCCCTTCTTGCCTGCAAGGTCTCTTTTGAGAAATCAGCTGACAGTCTGATAGGAACTCCTTTGTAGGTAACTGTCTTCTTTTCTCTTGCTGCTTCTAAGATTCTCTCCTTATTTTTAATCTTGGGTAACTTGATTATGATGTGCCATTGTGTGTTCCTCTTTGGGTCCAACTTCTTTGGGACTCTCTGAGCTTCCTGGACTTCCTGGAAGTCTATTTCCTTTGCCAGATTAGGGAAGTTCTCCATTATTTGTTCAAATAAGTTGTCGATTTGTTGCTCTTCCTCTTCTCCTTCTGGCATCCCTATAATTTGGATGTTGGAACGTTTAAAGATGTCCTGGAGGTTCCTAAGCCTATCTTCATTTTTTTTGAATTCTTGTTTCTTCATTCTTTTCTGGTTGACTGTTTCTTTCTTCCTTCTGGTCCACACTGTTGATTAGAGTCCCAGTTTCCTTCCCATCACTATTGGTTCCCTGTACATTTTCCTTTATTTCACTTAGCATAGCTTTCATTTTTTCATCTAATTTGTGACTAAATTCAACCAATTCTGTGAGCATCCTGATTACTAGTGTTTTGAACTGTGCATCTGATAGGTTGGCTATCTCTTTGTCGCTTAGTTGTATTTTTTCTGGAGCTTTGATTTGTTCTTTCATTTGGGCCATTTTTTTTTTTTTTTTTTTGTCTCGATACTCCTGTTATGTAGTTAGGGGCGGAGTCTTAAGTGTTCACCAGGGTGGGGCAATCCACATTATGGGTTGTGGTGCTGTATGTGGGGGAAGAGTCCGAGAGGGAACAATGGCACTTGCTCTACTCTCTGCCGGATTTCAGTCACTTCTGCTGCTACCCACAAGCAAATTGGGCCCTTTCGGTGTTGATTCCTGGGTGGGTGGGTTTGTGTACATTCTAGGATGCTGTGGGTCTCTCCAATGAACTCTCTTGTGAGGCTGGAAGTTTTTCCCGCTGCTGCCTCAACCCCCACAGGTGTTTTCAATCGGTAGTTTGAGGTTTTATTTTCCTGAGCTGGGACCCTGGGTTGTATGGTCTGTCTTGCTCCCCAGGTGTTCCTCCCAGTTTATCCGTACACAAATGTAGGACTACCCACTCCACCAGCCACTGCCTCGCTAGGTGCACCAGCTGCCGCCTTGCCTGCGCCAGTCTTCCACCACCACTTTGCTGCAGGTCCTCTCCACCTGGCTGCCCCTCTGCAACCCTCCTACCAGTCTGGATGGATGTTTCTTTAACTCCCTGATTGCTGGACTTCCATACAGTTTGATTTTTCTGCCAGTTCTGGTTGTTTTTTGTTTTTAAATTGTTGTCCTTCTTTTGGTTGTGCAAGGAGGTACAGTGTGTCTACCTAGGACTCCATCTTGGCTGGCTGGATTTAGTTTTAAAAGCAGGTATTGGACACTGTGAAAGTAAATTTTTCTTGACCCTCATCAAGCCATTTAACTTCTCTGAATCTAACATTTAATTTACCTTTCATCCACCATCTGTACATCCATCCCTCTCACTGAATGGTTATGAGAATAAAATGTGTGTAAAGTGTTGACAGTGGGAAACTTGAAGAGCATTACATTTAAAAACATGATATCATTATCATTGGTTGAGAGATGGGTTGAGGAATGGTTTTCATCACTAACTCATGAGGTAAGTTATTTCCCTTGTTCCATAAGATTTTTTGTTGAAAGAATAAACCCTACCCCTTCATATGATTAAGACAACTTCCCTCAGCTGAATGTTTGGAAAGCTAATTAGATTTCTCTCTTCTCTCCCCTCTCCCTCCCTCTCTCTCTCTCTCCCCCCTCTCTCTCTCTCTCCCCTCTTACACACACACACACACACACACACAAAGTGCACATTGTATAATGATAAACATTATAGAGCTCTTACACTGTTTTAAGTGTCCATTTGCTCATTCGACCCCCACAACAACTCTGTGTAGTAAGTATGATTACTAACTTTATTGCACAGATGAAGACACTGAGGTCACACATTATTTAAGTAACTTGCCCAGAGCCACACAGCTAATAAATAGCAGAGCTAGGATTCTAACTCAGATGGTCTAGCTCTGGAGTCCATGCTATTAACTGCTGTCTTCTGCTTCAGTGATTTATACTGGGATAGTGAAAGAGATACCACCTTTTAGATATGGATTCAAATACTGATGGTCATTTATTGATGACAACCCTGCCTTCTCATTCCTGTGAAAGCATTTTATTAGGTATTAAGCCCTAAATAGATATTAAGTAATAGTGAGATTTTTTAAACAAATAACGTTTCCTGTTTTGTCTTTAGATATGTTCTTTTCAATACTGTATTTAAAATAATTAAATGATGATAATTATTTTTCTCTCCCCTGTGCCCTCCCCCACCCACCCCACGAAACTAAATCCTTTGGCCACAATTTGCAAACTTAGGTACAAGATGGGCTGGCATAATGCAGGCCTGCATTTGTGACCAGATGGGCAAGGACAGAACAGACTCTATAATTGTTCCATCGCACATGAAGTTCATGTTTTGAGTATACAAATTTTTCATTCTAGATATATTTTTAATTTTCTGCTTTGGTTTTGAGCTCTGGAAAATCAAGAAAAATAATGCTGTTCTTGCCACCTGTGAGTTTTCATATGGCTATAGAGACAAACTATATACATTTAGAAAGTTAAAAATGTAGCTATTAAATAAGAATGCAAGAGGTGGCAAAAAGTCAAGTGCATCATATGCTCTTTAAACGCCCCAGGTTTGAGGACAAATAAGGTTTCTGAGGACTAGATTAAGCTTAATGAGGCACATGAATTGTTTTCTTGGATTAGTAGGACTCTGAATGGTGAGGAGTATTCTTGGAGGGAGCCCAAGGAGAGAAGGAATGTGGTGAAAACACAGGTTGATAGTCAGCATATGTGGAACTAGAAATGTGCTTCAACCAGTGGGCTGGAGGGCTGGTGGAGAGGTGGAGTGGAGGACGCAGGAGCAGCTGGCTGCAGAGGCTCTGTGAGTTCAGGAATACCCACCTACAAAATGTGGTCTTCTCAATTTAGGTAGTCTGATCACACTGCAGGTTTAAAGTGGAGGAATGACCTCCAGAAAGCTAAGTTCTGAGTATGTTGGTATGATGGCAGTTAATGGTGCAGATGGATGGAAGATCAAAAGTATTGTAGGGAGAACAACCAATTAGCAGCTTAAGATATACTCAAGGAGGAGCTGTATTTGGCAGTGCAAATGGACTGGAGGGGAAGGGATGGGTTTGAAATATGTCAAAAGAACAATTGATGGGATTTAGTGTGATATAGTTAAAATGGCCAGGCCATTTCATAGTATTATAATTAATAATTAATTAACAATAAATTAGTTTAAAAAATAATCCCTAAACATAGGCTCTGAAATCAGACTCCCAGAATTGATCACTAACATCCACATGACCTCAGTAAAACTATTTAACCTGTCTGAGTCTCAGTTTTCTCATTTGTAATATGAAAGTAATAATACCCACCATGGAAGATTTAACATAAGAATTAAATTATATAGTGTGGAAAGAGCTTGGTATAATGGCCAACAAATAGC
Source organism: Glossophaga mutica (assembly GCA_039655065.1). Classification (NCBI taxonomy): domain Eukaryota; kingdom Metazoa; phylum Chordata; class Mammalia; order Chiroptera; family Phyllostomidae; genus Glossophaga; species Glossophaga mutica. Next base: position 137,671,790 of record CM077305.1, on the reverse strand, counting down.
AGGAGTGCAGTAACTTTTAACTATACCTATTAGTAGACATATTTTAATATTTTGAATATTCTTACATTGTATTTTTTTAAAAGAGCTGAACACATCTGTGTTCCTCTTACGGCAAGTCATTTTATTGACTAATAAGAATGTTATTAACTAATAATATCTTAAATGTGTCTGGCATTTGCAGGTTCTCTGTTGTGTTATATTCATGTTCTTGTCCTATTTCATATCCAGTTTCTCAGGGTAAATGGTTTGACCCCCTCTGATGGAGAAGCTCGCTTCCTCCAAGGGGTTACAAGGTCAGGGAGACAGGACAGGGACACGGTGGTGGAGCCAGAACTGGAATACAGGTTTCCTCACTGTCAGTAAAGCACTCTCTCCCGATACCAGACATCGTTTCAGGTAAGAAACCATAGAAAACAGAGAGAAAATTCTTTGAAAGCCTTTTACCTGCTCATAGGCATGACTGGCTAAACTCTCTGCTCTTCCCTTCAAGGATGCATGCTATGCCCCAGGTCATGTAGGTATTTGTAGCCCACACTCTCTTTGCCCTGGCTAATTCCTGCTTAGTTTTCAACCTTAGTGTCACCCAATCTGACTTTTTCTCTACTTTTCTCTTCTCATAGCTCTCATACCTTTTCTTCATGGTACTTTTTACACTTTGAAATGCTGTATTTATTTGTTTATTTAACACACATCTCTCCTTGAGGAGACTATAAGCTCCTTGAGAGCCGAGTTCATTTCTGTTTTGTTACTTGGTGTAACTGGCTTCCAGCACAATTGTATGGCATGTAATAAGCAATCAGTAAATATTTGGAAATGAATTAATGAACTAGAGACTGCAATATTCAGATATATGCTGAGTGGGATAGTCCCTGCTTTTGCTGATAAAACTGACTTTATATAACACCATTAAAATTCTCAATGCTGTATTTTCATCATCTACAATGGACAGAAAAATAACTGCCTACACCTACTTCCTGGAGGTGATTTTTAGGATAAATGAGATATGGAATAGTGTTCTTTCCAATATCTGAAAATTAGGCCTAGGTCACAAACTGGGCATTTAGGAAACTTCTTTCCTCACAGTTCAAGATACTAGGAACCCCTTTCAGACACTGCAGTTCCAAGAGAGTCTGCTCAGAGCCTATGGTGGGGTAGTGGCCCTGGAGTGGCCATGCGTAGAACAGCACACTCATAACCAGCACAGCTGCACAGACTCCCTGAGCACTGTACCTCACTACCCAGCAATGCCAGACTCCTGGGAGTATCTAGTCACACCTCATCTGTGGAATTATTCTACCATCTTCAGAAAAAGAGCATCATGCACACCATGATCATGGAGAAAGTACTGCTAAAAAACTGCTGATGTGACAATGAAAATAATGTCTATGAGGCAGAAGTGGCGCTGTCTGGATAATAGTCCTGCAAACTTCCATTCAAAGCAGCAACTTTTATGCTAGTTCCCTGGGAACTATAGCATCTGTTTGAATGAACATGTTTGAAGAAGGTTTTCTCATCAATTTCTAGGATTCTAAAGACCTTGATAGGCTCAACTGGATGGAGCATCATCCCCTACACCAAGAGATTACAGGTTCAGTACCTGGTTAGGGCACATACCTAGATTGCAGGTTCCATCCCTGGTTGGGGTGCCTATGGGAGGCAATTGATCGATGTCTATCTGTCTGTCTCTTTGTCTCTCTTTCTCTCCCTCCCCCTCTACCTCCCTCCCTCCCACCCTCCCTCTGTCCTTCCTTCTCTCTCCCCTCTTTCCCCACTTCCTCTCTCTCTAAAATTGTAAACATATCCTCGGGTGAGGAATAAAAATCCCCACCTTTGGAAAGACTATTCCTGACAAACAGAAGTAAAAAAAAATACACCTGGTGCTGTTGTTGCCATAAATATTTAGATGATGAAAATTCTTTTAAATATTTAAAGAAACTGCTGAGCATAGCCTAATCATCTTATTGAGAATCCTAGATTTAAAACTTAAATGTCTGTTCTTGGGAATGAAACAGGTTAAACTGCCTTAAAAATAAAGTGCCTCACAGTTGTATCATAAAATCTCAACTGACATTAAGGTAATTGTGCTAAAGTACAATTTAGGGCCCTTTCTAATGTTCGTTATAGACACAATAATGATGCTATTTTTAATAGTCCAGTGCTAGTTTTAAAAAAATAAACCTATATTTTTTGTGCATGTGTTCCAAACAATAATTTGGTGAGTAAATGCAGTCTCTGAATACTTTATCATAGCAAAAAAAGGAACAAATTGTGGGTGGGTATCATTATGTTTAATAAGAAAAGAGATGAATCTTCTATAGCTGGAGCTTGTGTAGTCCAGCGTAGTGTAATCTTCCCTAAATCTCAGGTGCTTCCCATTCCTTTCAGGTGCAGCTGGTCTGACTCCTTTCAGCCTTCTGGGAGCTGTGACAATGCACATTGCCTGGCCTATGCTGAGCTGTTGTGGAAATTAGAAAAAGTGCCCTTTCTGGACAGATGCATTTAAAACCAGAGCACTTGACTTGGTCATGGTGAGCCAGGCAGGAGCTAAGTTCAGCCCCACCGCATCTCAAAGTACAAATGTACTTTGGGTACATTTGTGTAATACATACCTTAAGCCCTCTGTCCCAGAGGTTCACTAGATCCAAATCTCTAGACAGGACACACCCACTGTTAACAAGTACCCAGGTAGCCACATTATATCAAATTCACATTTGTGTCACTATGCAGTTGCCCTTGAGTATATGGTCTGATTAAGTCCGTAAGGGTCTCTTGGCCTTCAAGCCTCAAATCCTCAGAGCTGATGCCATGACTTCTAGGATAAAAATGCACCCACTGTATAGAACAGAAAAGCAATTTTATTTTATCTTGAATTTAAACAGTATTTGGGAATGTTTGTGCTGATTTTTTTTCTTTTTGCTGTTCTCATTCATGCTAGTCCCAGAAAGCAAAACAGATTAAACCACAATCATCCCTTTTTAGTATCTGTGAATAGTTACAGTAAGAGTTGATGTTCTATCACCACCATATTTAGGCCCTAATTATTTTCTTTTTCCTTGAGGATCTCTGTAGCAGCCTCTTGACTGGCTGTCTAGCTTCTAATCTGTTCTCTCCTCCAATTCATAAAAGGTCATACTTTCTAATGATGCTTCAGTGACTTTGTCCTGGGTGGAGGAAGAGTTCAAACTCCTCAATATGGCATGCCAAATCTTGGTCAGAACTCAGGTCTCTTCATGAGAAAGCCCATGCCCTAAAGGACATAACCATATCTACATGGCCTGCCACCTTCCTTTTTTCTCTGACCACATCTCCCACTTTCTCTCCTTTCCTCACCTAAATTTAGCTACACTGGCTTCCTTGCTGTTTCTTCTTCCTGAAATGCTTTCCTGCCAGACATTAGATTAGGACATGAAAGTCTCATCAACAAGTCTTTCCTTGGCTACATTATATGAAATTTCAGCCTCCCTCCACTAGACACATTGCAGAGCCTTATTCCCTCTTTTGCCTTTCCTTCTTAAACAATTATTAACATCTAACATAGTCCCTGTTTTATTTAGCTTGCCTATTATTTTTCTCTTCTACTAGAATTTAAGCTCCGTCAGAATAGGGATTTGTGGGTTTTAACTTTGACTCTTACATTCCCAGTGCCTAGAACAGAACAGAACATGCAGCAAGCAGTCAATAAATATTAGGCAAGTGGAGGACTGCCTGCTTCTCCATCCTTATGTCTCATCAAACTTCTTCATCTCCTACCTGCTCACATCTTTGCAGTCTACCTGCTCTCTGTCTAAACAGGCTTACCCCTTCAGGTGTGGCTCAGAAGACACCTGCTGAAAGCTTCCCTGAGCACTCCTCTGTGCAAGCGGAGTACCTTTCTCAGCATGGAACCAACTCCATGGCTTTTGTTTCTACATTTCCCCATGTCTGCTCTTGAGGGTCTTATTCGGCTTGGTATTCTCAGTCTCTAGAATAGTATAGGTATGTCTTAAATGTTTGTTAACTAAAGACATGAGAAAAGGAGGCCACTATAGATTTGGAGGATTATCTCATATTTCATTCATTCTTACAGTCTGCCTAGAATTTTGCTGTATTAAATAGGTACTTAATAAAGCTCTAAAGGAAGCCATCATTAGCTCTTGATGACGAATTCCAGTGCCTGATGAGAAATTTAAAATATTTTTGTTTTAATAGTGAATTTTGTAGAGGTCTTCCAATTTTATGGCTTTTAACTTCAGGTCGTTGACCAGATCTCACTGTGTTCAAATAGGGCAGACGAAATCTCTTTCTAACATCTGTCAGGATACAGTGGTTGGGAAATGGATATTTCAAGGACCTAAGTTTGTGTGTGTTTTCTGAACAACATGCATCAGTGGCTTTGCTTACCTGCATCAGTGTTGGTAACAAGTGCTTTCCCTATTCATACTTTGTTTCTTCAGAACAGGACTTATACGGAACAGAGTGGCTTAATCGTGCAATTACAGTTTCTTCTATGAAACTTTTGAATAAAAATGAAATAAAAAAAGACCCAGGGAGTTCTAAACCTGTTTAATATTCTATAGTGTAGGTGATCAACAGGAGATTTTTTCATAAAAGCATTAATGTTCTGAATGTTATTTACACTAATGATGATAAAAATGTCATCTTAGTAATGCCTATAAAAAAATTTACTTACTGGTTATGTTTCAACTTAGCCCAGATTCAGATAGCCCAGATTTTAGCAGCAGTTTGCGGTGACTGATTTGTAATGGTGCTTACTTCCTGATTGAGTCAACTTAATGGATGACTATAGGAGAAAAACACTCCGTAGGACTTTGCCATTCTCCAAGGGTGGAGCTTTTGCTAGTTTTGGATGCATGACGTATATTCCTAAAAGACCAGAAGTACGTCATGTGATTTCTCAGTGGACCATAACATCTCAGCAGGAACACCTTTGCAAACTGCCAGGTAAACACATATTAAATTATTTCTCAGTGTGTGCTTTTGTTACTTTGAGGAGATCGAACGCAGTAGCAAATCCCTCTTATCTTTTGCACCCAGAACCAATAGTTAGCTAATCAGTTTAAGTGATAAAACTTCACTAAAAACAAACAAACCATGTGTTAGAAACATTTTAAACTTCAAACATGGAAATGTGCATTTATTCTCCAAACTTTTGAGGTGTGGGTGGTTGTGCTCATTGGAGTTTCAAATTGAACTCTTAATAAATGACACCCATAATGTACCAAGAAGATTTTCACCTTCAGTTGCTTTAAAGTGAACCTAAACACAAATAAGTAGTCTCAGGAGCAGAATTCTTCAATCTTTTGCAGTTGTCTGGCCCACACCACCACACCAACAGGGTTGTTTGTTTTTTAGGTGACTTATTCTTGTCAGTACTTCCCAAAGCATTCAACTAAGTTTCTGCAGAACGAACCTTTTGTTTTACAGTCGTATTTCATTGATTTTTATAATATTTCATTAAATTATGAAACTATAGATGAAACTGTTACAGTCAGGTCTAAGAACAAACAACCAACTGACTCTTCATAAATCAGTCAGTAAAAACAGAAGTGCCTAGGAGTAATAGAGTGTGGTTTACTAGTTTAGTTTATTTAGCCTGCTGTGGACATCAATATATATTATAGCAGGAATAATGATTTTGATAAACCTGGTAACATAAGCACACATGTAGTCATAATTTTTTATTTGCTCCTGTTTCTGTATAACTTAAAAAGAGATGACATTCCAACTGCACTGAAAATACTTCTAAGAGACCAGGAGCATGCCTTTCACACTGTGCGTGCACACAGGCATGCTGCAAGTGAACAAGTTATAACGCATATCTGCAGCTGCTAATTTGACTGCTATCTCTTTCATTTTAATGTGGCCCAAGTGAAGTTCATTATCTCCTTTCTTAAGCCTTCTTCTGATTGCCCAGTCTCTTAGAATTACTGTCATTTCTCCAACTTTTAAGGTATTCAGTATAGTTACAAAAATACTTGATTTTTACCTTTGTTCCTATTATGTCCGGTCAGTTAACAGATCTTGTCATCTGGGAAATGCATCTTCCTTTCTATTTGAATGCCCGCCCCTTTGCCTCCAGCCTTGACCATCCTTGAAGCTGTGGGCAGATTCTTCTTCCACAAATCCCACTTTCAGCATTTCACTTGCTGCTCAAAATTCTCAGTGGCTTTTCACTAACTGCAACATAAAATAAAAAATATTTGTCTTAGCTCTCCATGCCATTCTCAACACAGTCCCATTCTCATTTCAAATGTCAGCTTCTGCTGTTTTTATGTCTTCTGGGAACCTGCTGCAACCATATGAGGAGGGCCTTTTCTCCTCCTCCAAACTCACACTCTTTCCTCATGCCTCTGCTCATAACTGAGTTATGTGGCCTGTAGAAGCTTAGGTTTTATATTCAGCTTATTCATTTCCTAAAAGGTTCTGCTTGAGTCTTTCTTCCAAGGGGTCTCACACTAGACTGGGAGTGCCTGGATGTCAGGGATTGCTAATTGTCACACTAAACCAGGTATTTTGCATTTTTTTCCCAAGGAAAATTTGATTTATTATTATTGTTCACTTACAGTTGTCCCTGTTTCCCCCCCATTACTGTCCTCTGCCTACCCAACACTACCTCCTACCTTCAGTTCCCCCACTCCCCCCTGCATTATCTTTGTCCATGGGTCCTTTATACATGTTCCTTGGCTACCCTTTCCCTTCTTTTTCCTGTTTAAGAACATCTGTTTTCTGTTAGATGATGAGCACCTAGAGGGCAGGGACCATAGCCTAGTCATTCTTATGGCTCCCACACCAGGTGCTCAGTACAGGTGTGCGAAACAGAAGGTACTCTGTACACTCTTGAAGGAAAGATACAAAGAGAAAAGTTTAAGAGGGAATTGTTACTCTTAAGTGGCTTATTTTCTAGTTGATATTAACTAACAGTAAAAATGCAATATATCTGTTTATCAACTAGAAAATAAAGCCACTTAGGATCCCCTCTTAAATTTTTCTCTTTGTATCTTTCCTTCAGAGCATACAGAGTACCTTCTATTTCGCACACCTGTACTGAGCACCTGATGTGGGAACCATAACAATGACCAGGCCGTGGTCCCTGCCCTCTAGGTGCTCACTGTCTAACAGAAAAGAGGTGTTCCTAAACATGCACATCTAATATTAAGTAAGTAGATGCAAAAATTTGTTCCAGTAAAGTTGTTTATTATATTTAGATGGGAATTTAGGGGAAGATGATATTTCACTCTAATAATAGATAGGAGGGACTCTGGCTTGGAGAGGTTGATAATTGAATTACAGGTTAAATTAAACATTTGAATTTGGGTGTCACTGGATGAATAGGAAAATACTCTTATTTATTTTCTTGTAAAACGTTTATTTCAAGGGAGGGTTAAATGGTTCCTTAATGAAGTAGGCATTAGGAAAACTTAATAACTTGATCTAGTTCACATAATTCATCAGTAACAGACATTCAAGGGCTCTTATTCTACCACCAGGGGTTTTGAGCAATAATTTCTGCTACTTCTTCAAGTTGTGTTAGCATTCTTTAGAGTCACCTGAACATATGGAGGAGTCTGAGTTCTTAGAGGGTAAGAAACTTTCAGCCCCCGCCCCTTACGTAACATTCAAATCACTCAAGACTGTTTCCTTTTGAAAGCACTTCAAACCTGCCATGGAGTTAGCCTTTGGGGAGGAGAAGAAAGGTGGGTAACATAAAATGTCAGCCAAGACTTTGAAGATGGGTGATATGTTTTTCTCCTTAGGATGCTAAATCACACATCACTGCACCATGTGCACAGAAAATTAAAAATGTCAGAAACACATTTATGTAAACCATGGATTATATTTGCATATACAGTATTGCAGCTTAGCCCTCCTACCCTCAGACTAGCAGTGATTGATGCTTTATAGTTTGCCTTTAAAAGACTTTTCTAGTCCTAGGGTTTTGCTGTATATTAAAGCTATTATCTCAATGCAAGGTGAATTGGATTTATTAAACTATAGACCTACACTATCTAATACAGTAGCCATTGACTCCATGTCTATTTAAACTCAAATAAAATTAAAAATTGATTTCCTTAGTTACATATCAAGTATTCCATACTGAATTGAAATGTACACTAAACTGTAAAATACTTACAAAATTTTAAAGATTTAATACAAATACCAATTGTAAAATATTAACAATTTTTAAATTCATTATATGTTGAATTGACAATATTTTGGACATACTGGGTCAAGTAGAATATATTAAAGCTAATTTCTTGAAAAAAGGCAAATTTTACCCCTTTTTACTTTTTTATCATTACTTAAAAACTTAAAATTACTTCTGTGGGTCATGTCTTTCTATTTGACAGTGGTAGCTTACAAAACTAATAGGTTAATTTTTAATCCCATTATTTTATTGTAAAAGTTTACACTGAATGGACTTGGCTAAAAATTTTGGAAAATAGGGTAATTGGTAATGAGTAAAACATGACATAGATAATTTTGTGATTCCTGAAAATGTTTTACTTATGATTTTGACTAAATTTACCAACCAATATTTTCCTTCTTTCTTCCCTTTTTTTTCCTCTTAGGTTAAAGACCTTATCTCCATTTGGGCCATTATCTTTTTTTTAAATAAAGTTTTAAATGTATTGCTGGTAGGACCTGTTATTCATGCACATTCACCAGCAGCTGGGGCATTCCCCCTTTGGTGTTTCTGGTGTAAATTACTTGAGCTCCGTGCTTTGAAACTAGTTTAATAATAAGTCCTTTACTAAGGAGCTCCTGAAGGGCTGCCCTGACAGAGGAACTAGGAATCTTCAGTCTCTCAGAGACGACAGCTGGGTTTATAAGGTTATTGTTGGGAACCTCCTTACAAAGTTTGGCATATGTTGTTGCTTTGTCAAACCAGACTAAGTTCTTGAGCTTGTTTCAAACTTTGCCTTTGAACCACTTATTTGTGGCCTTTCCCCTAGATTTGTCTTTTGCTTTCTTGGCTGACTTTCTGGCATCTTTCTTCTTGTCGTTCTTGGGCAGTGCACAAAACTCGCTGCTGCCACTGCAGCTTCCATAAGATGTCCCCAGGCCATTACCTTTTAAAATTGTTCTTGGTTTTGAGCTAGTGTAGACCTTAATCTTAGTTCCTTGGCTGGCTAGTGAGTAAGGCTATCTGAATGGTAGGGATTAGAATTCAAATATTTTATAAATGCTTCCACTGCAGCTTTTTTTTTAATGGGAACTTACAGTCAATACAGTATCCAAAGCAAGTAAAGCACTTAATCTCAAGTATTTTCAGGCTCAGACCTGAATCAGATTTTTCAGTGCAAGAAAAGATGAGAACCATTTATTTGCCAATTAGAAAAATCTTGTTTCCCACTAAAACATTTGACTTAGTAGCTCTCATGTAGAAACACTGTGAATGTTTCCACAAAGTTGCTTAATTTATTTATGTGAGTTCAAACTAGGTTCAGTGTAATTTTTCAGTTAGTTTAAGTGTAGGCGTGTTAGTGTTATATAAACCCTATTTGGCTATTAGTACTGTTGTCATTTGTTTATTTAAAAAGGCTTATCTTAAGCAGAGAACAGTCTTCCTAACTTATGAGTTGTTAATATTTTATTTTTTATGATATTTGGAACATCAAAATACAGTGTTGGTTAGAGAGAAAAAAAAAACCCTTGTGAATTTGATAGAAAATGAGAAACCTTTCAAAGATAAGGGCATTGCTATGGTTATAGGCTAACTTTACTGAAACTGTTTGTAATGACACACTGAAATATAGGTAAAGGAAAAACAGTGCCTTTCTGTATACCATGGGGGACATGTAACTTGGTAGTAAAAAGACAAAGAGTGTCAAAAGATAAGGCCATATGTAGTAGTATTAGGGCTTTTGCTGAGTTGAATCACCCTGATGTCTGAATATTTTCCAGTATTAAACTCTTCTAAACTTAAATATTGTCCTGTTTCTACATCTGTGGTAGAATATCCATGGAAACAAAGTGTTTTTCTCCTGTGTCTGCATTGGTTCCTTACCGATCCTGATTTAGGAAAAACCAAACAGACATGTAAGGGAGAAAAAGAGTATTTCATATGGCCCCTTTCTTTATTATGGAAGACCCAGAGATATGTTTATTATTTATCAGTAGCCAGCTTCAGTCCAGGTATTTGGCTTCAGGGCTACACAGCAATAGAAATGTGGTTACTGGAGTCTTTAGGGTGACAAGAAATTATTGTTTCTGAAGATGCTCGTCACTTTTTTCTCACAGGACTTGGCTGGGGCTCAGTGCTCTCTTTGGTGTTATTTGAATGGTATTTTATCAGTCAGACAAAATAATATTCAGCTATTAATATCGTTCTGCTAAAATAGTTTAGAATAGAGATTTAATGTTCTCTTCAGTGAAGGGCTTGTGCCCACCGTGCAGGACTGTAATAAAAGAGAAACAAATGAGGCAGCTCAAAGTTATGGCTCTCCATGGCTTTTAGGTTTCTCATACATTTTTATAAAACATATATCAGAACTTCTGAATTGTTAAATTGGGTTATGTTTTTTAATGCAGTTGTATTCAAATATGGACCTGAGTAACCTATTACTCTCAGTGTTCAGAACAGGTTCTTTCCTAGCTTGCAGACTTACTCCTGCTATTATGTCCCCTCTGGTCTGTAGCCTGGAGAGTCCAATTGACCCCAAACTGTGCTCCTAGTTGATCTTGAAGTAAACTGGTGCACCTCCAGCCCAGCCCCAGGCTCACCTTCTCGCCCTTAGGCAAACAGGTAACCAGTCACCTATCTCTTTTCTCATCTGTGAAAGAAGTGTATAGAAGGTGTCACTTGCAAGTTCCCCAGTGGATTTAAAAGGCAAAGATGAGATCAAAGATGTCATGTGAGTCTCTCACATTGCCTCTATTTATTCAATAACTTGCACACCCTCTAAAAACCCAGGAGAGCTTTAAAGAACAGAAAGTAAATTTTAGCTCGAATATTACAGAGCTGGATGTTACCATTATATGTTTGTAGAAATGTACTTTTTTGAAAAGCTGATAATTAGGGTTTGATTAAGCAAGCATCACCCTAAATAACTTTCTGGAGAGACTCTTATATGACGTGGTCCAGCTATTGTGCTGAGAGAGTGCTGAAATAGGGATATGTTGACATTGGTGTGGGAGAGGTTAAGATTCAGTGTAAGATGACCTTCCCCAGTGATTCTTCCTGCCCCACCCTAGAAATTTACCCCAGCCTCAAATGAAGGAGGACCATGGAGTCTATAAAGCCAGGAATGAGGTTTGCTACCTCAAAAAGTATAACTGCTGTCCCAACTCTTAGAAATTACAGCAGTTTAACCCTCTGGTCTTCCTTTTGCATTAATCTCTTCCTCTTAGGCTGGAAATAGGAGGAGGGGGAGAGGCCAGGATCATTCAAAGTAGATGGATCACCATGGCAGATTGTTTTGACTTAGTAAAGTTCTTAGCATTAAAACAAACATCCCGAAAACACATTAGCCTCCCACCATAAGAGTGGAAACACACAAAGCAGGAAGCCTGTTGGGGTCTTTAGGGAAATCTTGAGTGCTTTGGGGTGATTTATTTTCAGAGGATTTAAACTAGATCAGCTCAAAAGAGAAGATGGGAACATTCAGGATGGTGGGAAAGCAAAGTAATTGACTCCTTTTCCTTCTGAATAAATGGTCTCCCTGGAAAGCCATCACAAGTAAATGTTTTGTTCTACTGCTTCATGGAAGTGCGTAGTGGAGTAAAGTTACGGATTGCATGGGACATGCTTTTTTGTAAGCGCAGCAACATGAGATGAGTTCAGTGGGGTGTAAGACCAGCCCTTACATACCCTACATGATACCATGGCTGGGTTAATGCAAAGTTTGTCTCTTGTCAAATTAAACAAAAACTGCAGAAGTCTTGTAGCTGTGAAGTGGATTTGGCTTCCGAACCCACAAACCAGGATTTTGAGTAATAAGATGTTTAATGAGCACTCCTAACCCAAGTTTACAAACACATTGCTAGAAAAGATTTACTCAAGCAGAAGGAAAACCAAAGGTAGAAGAGACTTAGAGGGCTGACTTACCTATGAACCTGCTTCTCTTTCAAGCTTAAAACACCTCTATTAGATGTTATTAGGAATGGTCCTTTAGGACAAAGCTGAACTCCCTAAAACTCTCTCAGTGAAAACAACATTGTTAGACAATGTTCAGAGAAAAAGGAAATCAGAAATTCTGTTCGTGTGTGTGTTGCACACATGAGTGTATTTGAATAATTTTTCAGGAAGCTCAGGAGCTGTGAGTTCTTCTTTGTTATGAAATCACTGCAGTCCTCTTTTGTACTGTGGTCGTAGTTATAACTATAGGGATGTTGTGTTCTCAAACAAACATTCAAGCTCCCTGATACCAGGTTGCCTGCAGCCAAGCTTCACAAATGAAATGCATGTAACAATGCCTCTTGGTAATCTTCCCGTTTGCTTGTCATTGGCCTTCCCCTCTCACAGTGGAAGTGTTTTTAGAGTCTGCTCCTGGTATATTGCCTTTGTTCATTTTAGGTTCATTGTGGCTGTTCTAAACAACGAAAAATGTAGAATTTCTTAAGATGTAGCACCTGACACTTCAGGGCTTGATAGGGTGTGTACATGTAGAAATAAATGCTCTCTTCTGGAAATTCTTCATGATAATAGTTGTGTGCCATTGAAACAGTTGGAAAGAGGAAAATTAGATCCACTTGCATGCCAGAAAGCTCTGTTTTTAAGACATGATTATTTTATTGAGGTGTACATTAATTAATCCTGAAATAAGATCCTGTGTGACATTCAAAGTTGTGTTGAGTAGCTCAGAGTTTAAATATTTTAGTTTTACAACTCTGTTATGCTGGCAGCCAACAGTGGTGTCTCCGTGAAGTCAGCATATGAGCCCTGCTTGTGATGACATCTGGAAAGCTTGTTTTATCTATAAGCACAGTTGTAGACAAATGAAAGCAGACAGATGTAAGGCTGGGGTGGCATCTTTGCCTCAAGCACTCTCTGACTGTACATTTTCCAGTGTGTCAAAAATGGGAGCTTTTTTTCAGGGTGGAATAAAAACATCCCATCACATCCATACACCAGCTACTGTGCTGCCTTTTCTGAGCTCGGAGGTGTAAAATGGCATCTATTGTTCAAAATTTAACAAGAGGATAAGTTAGGAGTCAGTAGGAGGTACCTGAGTATAAAGGTGCTTGACACAAAGGCAAAAGAAGACTTGGTGTCATTTTAAGTTAATCACAGTTCCCTTCTCCTGGGAGAGCCAGGAGGAATAGAATCGTTGGAAGGGGATTTGGTGCTCCAGGTATACTTTTCTTTTGCTGCTGTCATTATCAGTCACTGGATACAATATCCACTGTGTATTAAGCACCCATTATGTACAGAGAAGTCTACTTAGTTGTTTGTGTGGGTGGGTCGGAGATAAGCTTTAGGAACAGTGTTATGTTTAAATATGAGGTACTTAGAAGTGTGAAAGTCATTGACTTCATTTCATGGCTGGCTTTCAAGTCATTTTGCTAAGGGACCATTCTTTAAGAAATTTTTATGCAATTTTTAACTTGCCTTTTAGACTACTCTTTTTTGTCATACAAATAAGTATGTCTCAAAATACATATACATGCATGCATATGTATTTGCTGGGATTTGGGTTTAAGCAAACACTTTTCTAAGTTCTTGTCCTTGCAATAGCAGTAGAATGTGCTATACCTGTTATGGGTGTGAAGTATTTCATGTATTTTCATCTTTGGGTATTTCTGGCTCCATATTCCATACCATGTAACCATTGCTAATTATTGTTAAATATTTTTTTACTGAAATTTTTGTCTGTTTAAGGACTAAATTATTTGCAGTGAGAAACATGTAACTTTATAGTATTAGAGTCTTCTATTTGAGGAAACCACACAAGAAACCACAAGATACATGTAATTTGAGAGTAGTAAAATAATGGAAGTGTAGGGAAAGTAGAATGGCCTACGGAAGTGAAATACGTTCAGTTGTTTGTCAAGCACAAAAGTCTCTATTGGCTTCAGCAGCAACTGGCTTTTTCAGTGGCTCACGGTAGTTGAGAAGAACATCCTTTTTTTTTTTTTTTTAACTTTCTTTTTAGCAATAAAGTTGCATTATGCTATTAACAGGGGAAAACACAGATGTCCATTTCCTGTCCCATTCCCACCACACCATCATCAATCCTTTCAAAGTACAGAGTGTTGAGAGCCACTGAGACCTGATAAGTGCTTTTGTGTGTACAAAATAGGACTTTTTTGTTTTACATGCTGTTAGGCATGGTAGAGAAAATATACAGGTATCAAAAATGTACAGTAAATCGCCATTTGTACCTGCAAAGACTAAATGGTCCATTCAGGTTTCACTAACATGTGAGTAAACTGATGGGCCAGCCAAGAGGAGCCCTGCACCTTTTCATCACATTTCACTTAAGGCCGTCCGAGGGGTCCAGTGACCCCATTAGTGTTCCCTGAGACCCAGTCTGGCCCCAAGTGTCCTGGGGTTTTTTATGCAGTAGTGGTTGACTCCTCTAAGTTTATTTATTTAAATTGGGAACACAGGAGGAGGGAATCTTGAAATCCTAGTTTCGTGCAGTAAATGTTAGGGGTAACAGGTTTTATAAATTTTCTACAGGCTGTGGAGTTCAGCAGCCAGGGGAATTTCACGTCACATCATCCTTCTAAATCTGAGGGTCTCAGAGGCCATTTCTGTAAGCCCCCCTCCTCAGTGCCAATTTACAATTTAAACTATTAACATAGAGATGGTGATTTCTTTTCATGTCACTCAATTATAAAAAGATTTTTTACCCTCTTGGTTTGAATTTCTGTAGCTGAATATTTAGAGAAATTTTTAAATGTTTGCCAACACTGTTGGGTTGACCTAATGGGATATAATAGCCAGAAGGGACCTTGTACCAATATGAATTTGATTTGTTTATAAATTTTTAAACTATTCTGCTAAATCTATAGTACTATTTAGTCATCTTGAATTAATCAGAAAGAACCTGGAAGGTTGTGTTTGGCCAAGATTAAAATTATTCTTTTGGTAACATTAAAACAAAATTATGAATCCCTTCATAATATCGGTAAGTATTAATTTTTATTGACATGTTGATCTTATATTATTATTGATAACTTTTTGGTGTCTAACATATGCTATATGTGTAGTGTTAAGTTCATTATGTGTGCTAATTATATTATTATATTGCAGTTGGTTCTATTATATTATAACCTCCATTTGGTCAATGACTACAAAGGTTCAGAGAAGTTAGTTAACCTACTCAAGATCACATATCTTTGTATATTGGACTGTGTATATAGGCATTGATTTTATTTTCAGTGTACGTATTTACTTACTATTCCAAATACATTTTAACCATAATGTACCTGTGTTTTTTACTCAAAAACAAACAATATGTTGATTTTTAAAAATGCATTGAAATTGAGCATTGTTTCAATCTTTTCAAATAAAAATAACCAATCAGTTGGTTAGTTTGCAGCATCATGGGTGATGGTAGTAACATAACATTAGATTTCCATCAGGCATAGAATTCTTTTGTTTGCTAGAGAGGCAGTGTGGTGTATTGGTTGGTCAAAAGTCTGTGGTGTGAAATGGAGATCACATGGAGGGTTAGCAACAGGGGAGTGGGAGGAGGAGAGGGGGGAAGGTACAGAGAATAAGTAGCATAGACGGTGGGTAGAAAATAGACAGGGGGAGGGCAAGAATAGTGTGGGAAATGTAGAAGCTAAAGAACTTATGACACATGGACATGAACTAAAGGGGGGGAATGTGGGTGGGAGGGGGTGTGCAGGGTGGAGGGGAATGATGGGGGAGAAATGGGACAACTCTAATAGCATAATCAATAAAATATATTAAATTAAAAAAATGTCTGTGGTGTAACTTTGGGTCAAGATGGAGGTGTAGGTAAACACAGCTTGCCTCCTCGCACAACCACATCAAAATTACAACTAAAATATGGAACAACCATCACTCAGAAATATCAGAAATCAATTTGAATGGAAGACTGACGACTACAGAATTAAAGAAACCACATCTATCCAGATGAGTAGGAGGGATGGGCTGGTCCCACACCCATGCATGGTGGATAAAAATATGGGAGGCATAGTTCAGGAGCAAGGAGTTCCAGCCTCATACCAAAGCCCCCAGCCCAGGATTCCAGTGCTAAGAAGATAAGTCCCCATAACTTATGGCTGCAAAAAAAAAAAAAAAAAAAACCCAGTAGGGATTGAGTTGGTGAAAGAAACTTCTGGAGTCCCAAGCAGTTCCTCTTAACCCACGCACGGACTTACTCAGATTCATTTCCTCTGAGCTCCAGCACCAGAGTAGCAGCTTGAAAGGCACTAGAGGGAAGAACTGAAGTATCTGGCATAGGGTGAGAACTAGGGGGACACCTTTCTCCCAGACAGAAAAGTGAGCAGAGAACATTGTTCCTTTTCTGAACCCTCCTTCCACAGAGCCACAGAGCTGTGGAAGGTACCATATCTGAGACTCTATCAACCTGGCTAACAAGGTTTCCCCACCCTGGAGAGCTTCTGAGGCTCCACTCCACCCAAATTACGGGCCAACCCAGGCTGTTAACAGTGGCTTTTCCATATGAATGGCTGGCCTTGGCTTACACTTCACAACTTCCTAAATTCTTTCAAACAAGCAAAAGCCAGCCTCAACGAGCCCCCAGCCATAACATCTCTTATTAGGTGGCCCCAGGCCTGAGACTAGCAGCAGCCAGCCTGGGTTTCCAGCTTGGCTTTGCCTGGGAACCTCCAGGCATAGCACAAGTAGCAGCCATCTGCAGATTGCTTTGTAGCTCATGCAGAGTGGCCCTGGGCAGAACACAGATGAGGGCTGACCTTGGCCTATATCACCTGGTGAAACCCCAAAGCCTGCATACCCATTGCACTGCAGCAGACCATGTCAGAGTACCACTACCCTGCCCCTGCAACAGCTGATCCTCCACAGAGGGTGGAAGTTGGTGTTAAGTGGTCACAGCCAGTCCTTGCAGCTGACTGGCCTGGGTAATTCCCTCCCATTTATCTGACAACAGCAACTAAGTCTCAATTATAAGAGGAGGGTATACTGAGCCCACATAAAGGGTGAACGTCAAGTACCCTGCTTGGGTGATAGGGGAGGCTGTGGCACTGGACTCTACAGGACACATACTACCAAGGGCACACTACCAAGACAGGGAGTCAAAGCAGCTCTACCCAATACATAGAAACAAACACAGGGATGCTGCCCAAATGAAAGAACAAATCAAAACTCCAGAAAAAGAACTTAACAAAGTGGAGATAAACAATCTATTGGTGCAGACTTCAAAACACTGGTTATAAAGATGCTCAAGGAACTTAGCGAGGACCTCAACAGCATAAAACAGATCCAGTCAGAAATGAGGTATACACTTATTCAAATAAAGAACACTTTTCAGGGAAACAGTACAGCGGATGAAGTGAAGAATCAAATCAATGATTTGGAACATGAAGAACCAAAAAAACAAGCAATGAGAACAACAAGAAGAAAAAAAATCCAAAAAAATAAAAAGCCAAAACAAAACAAACCAGGGATAGTGGAAGGAACCTCTGGGACAACTTCAAAAGGTCAGACATTTACATCACGAGGGTACCAGAAGGAGAAGAGAAAGAGCAAGAAATTGGAAGTCTACTTGAAAAAATAATGAAAGAAAACCTCCCTAATTTGGGGGAGGAAATAGACATGCAAGTCCTGGAAGCCTAGAGTCCCAATCAAGATTGATGCAAAGAGGTCCATTCCAATATTCATCAAAATTAAAATGGCAAAGTTTAAAGAAAAAGAGAGAATCTTAAAAGCAGCGAGAAAAAAGAAGTTAGTTATCTACAGGTGATTTCCCATGAGAATGTCAACTGATTTCTCAAAAGAAACTATGCAGGCTAGAAGGGATTGGCAAGAAATATTCTAAGTCATGAAAAGCAGGGACCTATAACCAAGATTGCCCTGCCCAGCAAAGCTGTCATTTATAATTGACAGCTTTGCTGGGCAGATAAAGAGCTTCCCAGACAAGAGAAACCAAAGGAGTTCATCATCAGCAAACCATTATTATATGAAATGTTAAAGGGACTTATTTAGGAAAAAGATGATCAAAACTATGAACAATAAAATGACAATAAATACACATTCTACCAACAATTGAATCTAAAAAAGGAACTAGGCAAACGAGAAGAACAGAAATGAAAACATGGATATGGAGAGCATTTTGGTGGTTGCCAGATGAGAGGAGGTACGAGGGAATGGGTGAAGAGGTGAGGAGATGAAGAAGTACAAATAGGTAGTTACAGAATAGCCATGGGGATGTAAGTACAGTGTAGGAAAGAGAGTTGTCAAAGGACTGAGGTGGCCTGAGGGAGTGGTGGTGCTGGTTGGAGGAGAGCAAAGGGGGAAAATGTGGGACAACTGTAATAGCATAATCAATAATATATAATTTTAAAAAATAAATAAACGTTTTTACAGCATCCCTTAAAAAAGAAAAGAAGAAAGAAAACGTCTGTGGTGTAGGTTGCTGCAGTTTAAATTCCACCTCTGCCTCTTCTGAGGTATGACTATTTGTACCTCATGTTTCATGTCTTTAAAATAGTGGTGATCATATAACTACTATTTTATACAGATATGTATATTGAATAAGCTAAAATATGTAAAGCACTTAGAGTATACCTTCTATATAGTAAATACTGTGTGTATTAACTTCTTATAATTGTTTTGTGGCTGTTACAATGATAACTTAAAGAGACACGTGGGGACCACAAGCAGCCTGTAAATAATTTCCGAATTTTAAGAAATATTTGGAGAATACCAAAGGTAAGTATGCCTCTAAATGTTAAGCTATTACAGATAACATTTTACTATCTTTGTGCTAAGCTGTTAAACAAATAAATAACCTAGCAGACAGTCTACCTAGAGTGCATAAAGAAGGAGTTTAGAACTCAAATGCAAATGAGATTATTTAGGGTAAATTAAGCATTTGAAATGTTTGTATCTACACTTTTTAAGTGAGTGCTGACCCAGTAATATCAGTAGTTTTTTCCCTGAAATTGTAAATTATATGACTGCTTATCATGCTGATCAGTAGATATGTAAAAGACTCTTACAAACAAATATAATAAAATGATAATTGTAGAATTTAGATGATACATATTTGGATGCTCACTGTACAGTTCTTTCACCTTTTCTGTGTATTTAAAAGTTTTAATAATAAAATATTGATAGCAGGAGACTCATGATATCATGGTACATTTACACAATGGAATACTCAGCCATAAAAAGAAGGAAACCTTACTTTTGTGATAGCATGGATGGACCTGGAGAGTATTATGCTAAGTGAAATAAGGCAGTCAGAGAAAGACAAATACATGTGATTTCACTTATCAATGGAATCTAATGAACAAAATGAACTAACAAACAAATAGGAACAGACTCAGAGATACAGAGAACAGACTGACAGTTGTCAGAGGGGAAGGGAGTTGGGAGCTAGGTGGAAAAGATGAAGGGATTAAGCAAAGAAAAAAATTCACAGACCTGTGTCTGGTAATTGCCAGAGGGAAGGAGGGAGTGGGGAGAAGTGATGGAAGGAGACTTGATTTTGGACAGGAACACAATACAATATACAAGTGATATATTATAAAATTGTATACCTGAAAGCTATATAATTTTATTAACCACCCCAATAAATTCCATAAAAAATAAATTAAAAAATAAAATGAGAAAGACAAAGAAAAATATTGCCTCTCAATCACTGAAAGTAAAATAAAACTCTGAAGCTTGAAGACCTTCCCTAGTCCCTGTGTTCCTTGGCATGATAGCTGGCAGTCGAATGGTATGTAGTATGCACAGGAACATATCCTCTGAAATACCATTGCAGTCTGACTTGGAGATATATTTCCCAACTGCCAACTTCTTTTTTTGAGTCCTTTTGTTTTTTATGAATTGAATTTCCATTTGCATTTTGTTCATCTGCTTAATATCAGTGTCGTGCTTCTTTTCTTTAGTCAGAGCTGGAAGGTGTTTGTGAGCCGAAAATTCAGGGAACCACAAGGTAGTTATTTCAATTTAATGACACTCTTACATAATGACATTCCTTTGTGATCTGTAAAAGAGTTTGCCAGGAATTTTATGGTTAATGTAGAGCTCACATTTTCTGAAGCTAATAAGCATCTGTATATTAGATGATCTATACTTATTACATCTAACAAGCCTTTCATCTTGTAATTTGTATTAAACGATGTTTTAAAGATGAATATTTTGTGTTACACTAACACTGTTCATTAAAAGAATAAGATCAGCCCTGGCCAGGTAGCTTAGTTGTTTGGGGCATCCTCCTGTATGCCAGAAATAGGTTTCAGGTTTGATACCCAGGCAGGGCATATGCCCAGGTTGTGAGTTCAATCCCCAATTGGGGTGCATATGAGGAGCACTGATGGATGTTTCTCTCTCTCCCCCTCACTCTCCCACACCCCTTCTTCTCTCTATAAAAATCAATAGAAACATATCCTCGGGTGAGGATTAACGAAAAGAGTAAGATCAGAAAATAAGTTATAGATGCCTTCTAAGAAAAAGGCAACATTTTATAACCATACAAAATAAGTTTTCAGTTCAGAATATTTGTATTCTCTATCCTTTATGTCATGTGCCTTTTAAAGAAAAAGTGCATTTGCTCATTAACTACAGGGTTATGGTGATAAAGAATCCCCTTTCTCTGTGGCTCCGACCACAAACAGAATCTTTTGTTTAATATGGGGTATCACATTGTATGAGGATCACTGAGCAGTTGAAGCATGACCACCACCAGTGACCATGGTAGTTCCAGGTCTGCAGAAAGACAAACTGCTGGGGAGAAGTTGAAGACACTGACGGTGTTTGGTATGGAGGAGAGCCTGCAAGAGTGGAATCTCCTCCCCATCAGTAAGGGCTTCTACATGGACCAGGAAGCAGACTATGTTAATGCCTCAAAGGACCAGAATTTATAGGAAGGCAGATTTCAGCCCAGTGGAAGGAAAGAAGTATAGCAGTTAGAGCCATGAAATAGGGACGCAAACGGCCTCATTATGTAACGAGCCAGATACAGCTGAGTTTTTTTCTGCCTGACTATTCCCATCACCTGTTTGTAGGATATGGGAGGATACAGGGGCCCACCCAAGCCCTTTTCTAAAGAGAATGATACTTCCTGAACACATAGAGAAAGACATGCTGAGAAGTTCAAATAGGGAGGCCAGGTACCCTCCCCCCAAAAGCAGAGTATCCTCATTGTTCTGGGAGTCAATTCTAGAGTAGGAACTGAAGGGAGTTTCTTCTGAACTCTGTTGTGTGGATGCATATGTCTTTTTGAAAGCACTAAAGGGAAGATACATCTTAAGTCCGTATTCTGCTAACAAAGAAATGAATGTGTCAGTTTTTATTTTATAAAGAGCAAATTAATTCTATAATGTCAAACCTGAATTGAAAATATAATTACATATTTATCTGTCCTCCTTAAGTATTTTATAATCTTCATTTCTTTAGGGTTATAAGGAAATAGTCTAGTATATCAAATGTCTTCTGATAAAGGCCTTAGTTTTTTTAGCATGTTTGTAGCAATAAGCAAATCATGCAAAAAAATTTGTTTCTTTGTGTTGGGGAAGTAAGCATAAACAATTAGAAATTTAAACATGTTTAAGTAATATAAGAATAGCTCTCTCTTTTTGGAAACATGTTTGCTTGACATTTTGAAATAACTGTCTATTACAGTGCTTAACTTGGCTGCCGTTTATAAATTTTAAAGTCTTGGTTTGTTAAGTAAGTTAAGGAGAGCTGCATTGTTTCTTTTCTTTTGTTTTGGGTTTTTTTTTTTTTTCCTTTATCAGAAATGTTTATTTTTACAAGCAAATGTTGGAAGCTAAAGGTAATAATCAAAGAGCATTCTGAAGTTGAATGATACCTTCTTTGGGGGTAGTCTCTATCTTGCTCCTTCCTTCTTTTTTCCTGACCCATTGGAGCAATATGGTGGCTCAGGACACTCTTACATCTAAATTCCAGTTGAGCATCAGAAGCCCTTAGAAGGGCTTCTGCTACTTTATCTTTCTTACGGATCCTACATTGCTCCCAACTTGGTTCTTTTCTCACTGCAGACACATGTAAAACCCACAAGAGAGAAACTTTTTGTGCATTTCAAAACTTGTGCTTCATTACATGTATTTAAAATATAACTTTAGAAATAATCACCTTTAATATGAAAGAGCTGTAGAAAATGACAGGAACTTGGTATGTTCAGGAAAAATATCAGGAGACAGTGGTATATTAATTCAGCATTAGCCATTTGACAAGTATTTATTGAGTTCTTACTATGTGCGAGGCAGCTGCTAGATTCTAGAAGTTTAAATAGTGAACAAGGCAGATGTTGTTTCTGCCCTCATGGAGCTTATTAACTAGTGGGGGGAGATGGTGTCACTAATCATACAAGAATAATATATATAAATTGTTATGAGTTCTTTAGAAACATACACATGGTTTTATAAAAAAGAAAAGAAAAGCAAGTAACCTAGGGCTCTTCTGGAGTTGTTTCCTTGATCAAGTGAGCTATGATCAGCGATCTGAAGGATGAGTTGCAGTGCTTACAGCAGATGGGCAGCGATGGAGGTTTGTGGTGAGGAGGAAGCGTGGCCTCCTGGGAGAGCTAGCCGTGAAGACCTGACTGGAGCGACCTGGGGTGCAGAGGAGAGGCTCAAGGCCAGTGCAGGGCCTACCTCACAATATACATTGGCCCTCTCTGCTCCACTGCTGCTTTTTTGTGGTCCTTCCAGAACTTTCCT
The DNA here is from genome assembly GCA_039655065.1 of Glossophaga mutica. NCBI lineage: Eukaryota > Metazoa > Chordata > Mammalia > Chiroptera > Phyllostomidae > Glossophaga > Glossophaga mutica. The sequence continues at coordinate 137,648,972 of CM077305.1, read as the reverse complement.
AGGATTATATTGTAATGAATCATAATCCTCTGTTATTTCAGGTGATGAAGACTTGTAGAAGCAGAACTAGCAATGGTGTCACAGTGTCCCAGCTCTTGGTATCAAATCTTTACAGGGAAGCCGGTTCAGTTCTTAATGATGGATAAAGCAAACCTACTGCTCATCTGCTTCCCCCCAGGCTGCCCTGGGAAGGAAGTTGATAGGAGATCTTTTGGACATGGGAATTGCTTCTCTGTTGACAGAAAGACATGGTGGATTTGATTAAATTAAATTAGGAGCATGTGTATGCTTGACAAAGTGAGCTAATGAAAGAAAATGCATCAAAAGAATTTATGGTGAATTGATTAAAAATTTTCTTTGCAGAAAGCGCTCCTGGCTTAACACTTGGAGTTATAAGGCTATGCTAGTGCTTCTAGGTTCTCACTTGCCTTTATAGTAGGCAGTTTGGGGACTTTCCTTTCCTTTGAGCAGCTGCTCCGTCTGTAGCATGCTCTGTTGCAGGCAAAAGTATTCCCAACTTGCAATCTGAATTGCATGGAGGAAAGAGGATAAAAGGCACTATTTGATTTATTAATTTCTGGTGGATTAGAACTACAAATGTTTGCTATGTTTTTAATTTGAGAAGTAGAGAGAATCACAGCAGCTTTTAATTATGCATTTTGTGTAATGCAGTTCTGAATAGAGCAGAACAAAATTAAAATTGTGGATCAAATACTAAATCTGAGTGGATGCTAAAGTGAGCTGTAGTGTAATGCTAATGGTTTTGCGTCTTCCTGGCATTATGTCAATAATGGCTCTAATCACATTAAGTAGAGAGCCCATTAGCTTTTTCTTTGTAGCAGCATGCACCATAGCAACATACTATGAGTTCTGAAATAACTTTTGACATATTTTTAAAAGCATTGCCGTGTTCAGGCTGAGAGGCAGCAAGTGTATAACATGTGCATGAACACAGTTGTATTCACAATGCTGTATGCGCAGTGATGTTCTTTTGTTAGTACGGGCAGATTGTCTCTACCTAACACTGTCTTTAAGAAATACAACCCCCAATACCATTATCTTTATAAATTTAATAGTTTATATGCTGTTTTCATGACACTGAAGCTTTCCTAGATTTCAACATGGTATAAAATCAGATCTACTTCTATACCATGATACTTAGAGGGATGAAAGGCCTTTAATATTTCCTTTCTTTGCTCTGTTCCCAAATGGCATGACATTTGCTAACTGTCCAGCTCTATATAGTTCTGTTTCCAAGTTGAAGCAGAACGGAGAAGTCTGGTTCAGGTTCTTTTGCTTTAATGTCATTTCAGGTCCATTTTGGTGGAGTGCTTTGTGTTCCCGAGATGAGTCTACCATGTGGTGTTTATGATGGGTGTTCTTAGGGAGTGGGAGACTAAAATTAGTATAGTGTGTGAATGCTCCTCCTTTTGAGTTATGACTTGGAAAAATACAGAATATTTTCACACTTTTAACCAGTTAAAAATTTTTCAGAGGAAGCTTCAAGTACAAGGTCTGGCACAGATAATGCCCCCTTTTTATTACAAAATCATAAGCATGTAACTGTAACATCACATTATCACACTCAAACATACCATATGATGTATTAGGTGAAATCTTCAAATTAAAACTGTAAATTATTACACCCATATTATTACCCTACCAACCATGCTCAACCTGTGTAACTAAAACCCTTTCAGTTGGTTTGTTATCACATTATATGAAAATAAACTAGGAAGTTGATGAGGGAATTTTTAAAAACAGTAGTGTCCAAAAGGCACTTTATTCTCAGTATGTATATGATTTCATGACTTATCTTTCTTTCTCTGCAAACCTTCGTCTAACCTGTATATAACTGGACAGCCAGGCTTACAATATTGAGGGTTCATCTTTGATGCCTTCTTGTTTCTCACCTCCTCTATCTACCTGTCCCCCCAAGGAAAGTTGTTTCAGTCTTCTAAGTAAATATTGCTGCTTCAGCCTTCTAAGCAGCCCTTGGACTCATCCGTCCCTTTCTACCTCTGTACCTCAATTCAGGCCCTCCTTGCCTTGCCCCTTGCCTGTTTTCATGATAATGTTCTTAAGTGTCCCTCCTTCTGCCACATTATGGGTGATGTTTTTAAGAAAGCAACATCATATAGTGATGTGTATATGCAGTTCATTTCTTTCCTAAAATGTGTTCTTTTAATTTAGGATGCATAATCCTAACTTTTATTCAAGCTGGTTAATCAAGAACAAGCAACCTTAAATTTTACAGCTGATCACTGTGCATTCTTTTAGTGCAGTTACAGTCCAGTTCTCTTAGAACTTGGAAAGCAAATGCTACTTCAGCCAAGTTGCATATCTTGTCTGTTGATCTTTGGTATCAAAGACCCAGAGAATTTGGAGAAACATCAGACAGCTTTAAAATTATTCAGATAAGCTGTAATATCACGTGACTGCTCCCCCAAATGGTAACACATTACTTACTGGATCTTAAGACATTTTAAGTACTTAATCATCATAATACCTTAATGAGATAGTCAGGAGTGAAATTTAAATCACTCTAAATTGGGGCAAGGAGAGATGAAGTGACTGCCCGAGTTTACTTTGTCAGTGGTTGAACTAGGATAAACTCTGGAAATAATTGCCTTTTTATTTTTATATGTTAAAGAATATATAAAGAATATATTCCACTTAGCCTTTTAATTAAAAAAGAGTTAACCTTAGCTCCTTAAAGGAATTCATAAGTGCTACCTCATATACACGTATAGCAGTCTTGTCTTTTCAAAATACCTTCAGGTTTGTTTCTCAGTAAGAAGTCCAGTAAGGGATGAAAAAGTAAGGTCTCCTTCTAAAGGTGAGAAATATGAAATGTTGCCTGTAGTGACAGAACCTAAATTTTTCCAACTCTTGGTCCATGGCGTTCTGTTGCATCGTGCTGTCAGAATGGCTTCTCTCTTCTGCAGAGATGTAATGTTCCATGGGGACAAGTGCCATTCCGTCTGACTTCACACTAGGAGCTTCTGACTTGCCCATCACTATCTTGCCCAATTCTGAGGTGGCCTCCTGCATGTCTGTCCTCTAACACTGTTGTCTGCTTTTTCTGTCTAGATCTGCTTTGAAAATTTGCCATAGCTACTACAGCTCCACCTTTGGGTAGAGGACCCGTATCTTATTCCCAAGCTTCCATCTTCCTTCTGCACCACACTTCCCCATTTTTAAATGTTCGCTGACTTTTGGTGCCTGGTGGCACTATCAGCAAATCTGTACTAACATAACTAAAAATGAATTTTTTTATATTTTATCTCTTTTCATAAGAAATTACTTCTCATAACTTACCACATTGACCTTTTACTTAATCTTCAGTAGTCTCCAAAGGGGGACTGTTGTTTCACCTGGCCGTTCTAAAGTTTGATAAAACATAATTTTTACATTTAAGGGACTTAAAAAGAAGAAGAAATACAATGTGGATCATACTTGCATTTCAGAAGTTTCACTGTTTGAAGGCTGGAGATGGTTTGGAACTGAGGGAATCGAGACTCAGTCTAAAAGGACTTAGTCTAAAAGGAGATGGAAGGGGACTGAACAAGTGACCTTGTCTGAATTTTTGTCCTCAAGAAGCATACATTCAAGTAGAGGAGAGTAGATACACGTAAAAATCTAGGTTAGGTTAAAGCAATCAGCACATGTTTAGAAAGCTTAGTTCTCAGTTTTTCCTAGTTTTCATCATTCTCACCTTGTCAGACAAGTGCAGGGCAGCAAAGCATTTCTTGTCAGTTATTACCATCTTTTCTAAACACACACCACCTCCCCCTTCCCTCTCTCTCTTCTTCCAGCAAATGGGAGGGAAGAAGAAGACAGAAAAAGGTGTAGATTATATATATGTCCTGTCCTAGAGTGTTTTCCCCTTTTGTGTCAATGAAGGGCTATATGGTGTTTATGGGGCCTTTAGAATTCATCCTGACATACCCTGGAGAATCACTGATACAATTTGAACATCCTCTCTTTTGAGAGCTGCTTTTTTCGTAAGGTGAATGCAAGATTTACTTCTGATTAGCCAAATTTTGGTTATGTACACTACCTGGTTTGTTAGCAATGCTTAAATTTTAAAAAGCACACATAGATATAAAATTTAATATTCCATAGCATATAGGTTGAATAGCTAATAATTAATTTACAAATGCAAGATTTTTAACTAGATATTCACTCACTTGGCAAGCATTTTTTATGAGCTTGCTGTGTGCTAAGTGCTTTGAATATCAAAGTAAACAACTGTCAGGTCATGTGGACAAAGGTTTATGTCATGCAAACCAGCAGTCACAGCGCTACATAGTATTTATGTCATGGGAGATGTGGACAAATAGAAGTACAGGAATATGCACTTTGGTGTCAGACTTGAGCCTAAAGGCCTCCCCTACTTTTTATTAGCTGTGTCACTTAAATAAAGTTTTTAACTTTTACAAGCCTCAGTTTGGAGATAGTAATAGGTGGTTCTTGGGGAAATTATTCAAGATAGTGCACATATAGTACATAGCAGAATACTTGGTGGAAAGTGAATGCTCAGAAAGTGTTAGCTATTGTTGCTGTTAATATTAATAGGGAATAGGGCCTTTCTATGTATCTTGGTCAATCAGGGAAGAATTGCCAAAAGAGGTAGGTAGAAGTTTAAATGACACTAAAAATTATTAGAGTAGGAGTTTCTCAGGAACTAAGTATTCCATTCCAGGCTAACCCAACATCATCCACTAAAACATAGAATTGTGAGAAGTGGTAAACTGTTTTGAACTTTTGTGAATGAATATAGCAGGAACATAAAAAGATTCATGCGCAATAAACCTGGACAGATAGCCAGAAACCAGGTCTGCAAGGGCCTTATTGTCCAGAAAAGGGTGTTTTGAGTTTATACTCTGTGTTGCCATCTTCTAAGTGAAGCGATTTAATTAGAGAGTCAGAAATGGAAGATAATGTTAAATTTCTGTTTATTTTTTATCTTGTTTTAATTTTGTTTTATAATCATAATATTTAATATATTATAAAGTGTTTATATGTTAATACAGTAATAGTACATGTAGATAGTTTGACCATGCTATTCAGCCAGTACACAAGTGCACCCATAGTAATTATTTTTATGGCTGATGTTTTTCTCATTGGCTATGGCATCCATTCAGATTGATTATTGCCTGGCCTTCCCAGTTATTAAAAAAGTTTTAATATCACTTGTTTAATTAAGTACAGCAGTGTTGGGCCATGCACTCATGTTTCATCACTTATCATGAGTCTGTTGACTGCTGCTCTGGGAAATGGGGAGCCACTGGAGGATTTGGGGCAAGGGAGTGAAATGATTAGAATCGTGTTATACTTACCACTAGGGAAGCATCCTGAAGGGTAAGTTAGCACTGAAAAAAGTTAGAAGAGAGTTCATTTCCTGGTTTATTTATGTCTGACCACATAGTTCATAGGTGAGGCACACATGCCACCATCTTGGTGGAAGACTTATGGAAGGAAAACATGATTGGTTTAACTTCTCAGGGGTCAATGCACAGATAAGACATTGTTCAAATTTTTAAAAACAACACTGCAGCAGTTCCATCCAAGATGGAGAGTAGGTAGAAACCCTTCACTTCCTCACACAACCAAAAGGAGGATAAAAACCAATCTAAAAACAATAAACAGCCAGAAGTTCCAGAAAAATCAAACTGCATGGAACTCTGACAACCAAGGAATTAAAGAAACAGTCATTCAGACCAACCAGACCAGTAAGAGGGAGACAAGCAGATAGAGAGAACCTGGGGCAAGGTGGTGGACCGTGAGGGCAGAGCTGGCTAAAAGGACCAGCGGCAAGGCAGCAGAACATGTGTACAGAGCTGGCTGAACAAGAAGCTGAGACTCAGGGCTGACTGTGGACTATGGCAGGGGTTACCACCATGGGAGATACTCCCAGTCTCACATGAGAGTTTGTTTGAAAGTGGGGCTAGAGCCCAGCAAGCAAGCTGCATTTTTCCCTCTCTGACTCCTCCTCCACAGACAGAGCCACAAGGCGGCAGAGAGCCATGCTCTGTCCTGGCAAATACCTAAGGCCCCACCCCCTTACAACTTAACAGGTTCACTGAGACAAAGAAATGTGGCCCAAATGAAAGAACAGAGCAAAACTCCAGAGAAAGAGCTAAGCAATGAGGAGATAGCCAACCTATCTGATGTGGAATTCAAAACACTGGTAATCAAGATGCTCACAGAACTGATTGTGTTTGGTTGAAAAATGAAAGAACAAATGAAAGATACCTGAAGTGAAATAAAGCAAAATATTCAGGGAACCAACAGTGACAGAAAGGAAATGAGGACTCAAATCAACAATTTGGAACAAAAGGAAGAAGTGAACATCCCACTGGAACAGAATGAAGAAACAAGAATTCAAAAAAATGAAGAGAGGCTTAAGGAACCTCCAGGACAACTTTAAATGGTCCCATATCCAAATTATAGGAGTGCCAGAAGGAGAAGTACAAGAGCAAGAAATTGAAAACTTATCTGAACAAATAATGAAGGAAAACTTCCCCAATCTGGCAAAGGAAATAGACTTCCAGGAAGTCCCAAGGAAGTTGGACCCAAGGAGAAACACACCAAGGCACATCATCATTAAGTTACCCTAGATTAAAGATAAAGAAAGAATCTTAAAAGCAGCAAGAGGAAAGGAGACAGTTACCTACAAAGGAGTGCCCATTAGGCTATAAGCTGATTTCTCAAAAGAAACCTTGCAGGCAAGAAGGGGCTAGAAATTAGTATTCAAAGTCAGGAAAGGCAAGGACCTACATCCAAAATTACTCTAAGCAGCAAAGCTATCATTTAGAATGGGAAGGCAGATAAAGTACTTCCCAGATAAAGTCAAGTTAAAGGAGTTCATCATCACCAAGTCCCTATTATATGAAATGTTAAATGGACTTATCTAGGGAATTCAAGAAGATCAAAAACTATGAACAGTAAAATGACAACAAACTCACAACTATCAACAACTGAACCTAAAAAAAAAACCCACAAGAACAAAAAGTAAGCAAACAGCTAGAACAGGAACAGAATCAGAGAAATGGACATCACATGGAGGGTTTTCAGTGGGCAGGGGGAGAGGAAGAATTGGGGGGCAAAGGTACAGGGAATAAGAAACATAATTGGTAGGCATAAAATAGACGGGGAGACATTAAGAACAGTATAGGAAACAGAAGTCAAAGAATTTACATGTACAACCCATAAACATGAACTAAGGGGAGAATGCTGGAGGGTCGGGGGGTACAGGGTGTAGGGGGAATAAAAGGAGGAAAACTGTAATAGCAAAATCAATAAAATATACTTTAAAAATAAAAAGAAAAGAAAAAAGAAAAACAACACTGCATCATACCATATGATATAGTTACCCAGAAACAAACTCAGAGACAAAAATTAAAAACTTCTTTCAAAATAGTTACAGAAGAAAGGAAAAGTAGATACATTGAGGATACAGGCATAATATTTAATAATTTTAATAGCCTGAACAGCAGAGGTACTGATGAGAACAACAGATGCCCTGTCATTGGCCTATATTTCTACTACATAGTAGCTGAATATTAGTCTGCGGGGGGGATAAATTATAAATGTGTGTGTATCCTTATGTGCAAGTGTGTGGGTGTGTGTATATATAAGGATTTTTAAGATTTCTTAGCTATAATTACCCTTACAATATGCCCTGTCCCCGTTTTTAAGCCATTTATCCTTGTACTTCCTGAGTTATGGATTCTGCACTTAGGAAGAATTAGGAAATAATCTCCCATCAGCGTTGATACGTATTCCTCATTTGCAACAAATGGGAATTTAATTCTGATTTTGTCAGTACAGTGAAATGTCACTAAGAACACCTTCTATTTAATTAGATCAGTGAAGGGATTTAGGAGATACATATATGTTCACCATAGCAAATTTACAATGTCATCATTTTTCTCTACTTCCCAAAATGATCTCAGAACACCTTCTCATTCACCCTGATTTAGTTTTCTGAAAGTTAGCTTTATTTTCCATGAGATTATCTGTTTTCTTTTGCACACACAACTAACTACATGCTCTTAGCTTTTATCTGTGTGACTGCACACCTTTCATAGCAATCTTCCTTCTCTAAACCAAAACAGAATGAGTAATGAATGAAAGGAAAGTTGCTTTGAGGAATGAAAATGGAAAGGGTAGAGTATGCAGAAAGGAAGAAACAAGTGAGCTCTGAATTAGGGAAATGATCAGGTCAGGAGAAGAAGAAGGAGGATGGATCTAGAAATTTGAGAGTAAAACCAGAAGTCACACAAGAGTGCAAGGGAAAAAAACTTCAGGTGGGGCCATTCGGGATCTGAAGCACAAGAGAAAGAGAACATTAAATAACTCAGAAAAACACAGATGGAAACAAAGAACAAAGACAGGGAGGGGACATTTCTTCTGGCAAAGGAGATGGAGATAAAGACCAAGAACAAGCAGTAATGGAGCAAATGACTTTTTTGGACCGAGGATGCGTTCTCTCTCTTCCCCATTTCCATTGTGGAAGAGGGAGGAATGATGTAGCTGGAAGACTGATTCTTAACTATCATACATCTAAAGCCCTCTGTGTGTGAGCTTGTCATTTTCTTTTTGGTGGAATTTTATCAGGTGTTAGATGGGGGATTTTCTTCACTGTTCTTACAACTTAGTCTTTTGACTCTGTGTTAATGATTTTGCCAGCCAGAAGCATACAATTTGGTATTGATTCCCACTTTTACACCACTTTGCACTTAAAGGCAAAAATTTATTTCAACTTTTTGAGAAGGTAGAAAAGAGAGAGGAGTGGGTGCCTCTATGTCAGTGTGAAAGTTGGGAACAGAAATTTCAGGAGGTTGCTCCTGAGCTGTTTTAGATGGATCATTTTTTAATTTTTGTAATAAAGACAAATTTTATTTCCATTGGCATATCATGTTTCAACTGGCATGAATAATGTTTTTCTTTTGTTAGTGAATGGAGATGATTTTGAGGTATGAAAAAATAAAGAATGTGAGTGAAGAAATCCTGGCTTAGCTCAAAGACAGCAGGAGGATTTCTGAGAGAGTGGGAGTAGAAAAGCAATCCATAGACTTTTGCCGATGGACACTCATTAAATGTTAATAGGAACTGCATGTGATGAAAGTCAGACGACTCTGAATTTATCTTGTAACTGTATGTGTACAACTAGAAGTATGCGAATGAAATCAAGGAAGGGCATTAAAGAAGGTGTTAGGAAGCAGAAGCAAGATTCTGTTTACTTACATACCTTGAGGAGAACACTACCAGCATTTCTGAACTGGAAGCGTACGAGAAGTGGCCTTCAGCTTAGTGGCAGGTGGAAGATGTTAGAAAAGAAATAACTCATATGTGAATAAATTCCCAGGAAAGTTGAGAGCCCCTGACATAGTAGGTATGTAAAACCATGTAGCTGACATTAAGGCCAGTTGCACTTTTGTAACCTGCTTGAGTCACTGGAGCGATCAGCCCCTGGTGAGGGAGCAAATCGCTGGGCTCTGTGTCTTGACAGGGAGTTGCACCTGGGATACCTGAAACCTTACACTCCCGGTTAGTCCTGGGTCATTGGAATGCAGGCACTGGATTGAAGCATTTATTCATAGCAGATTAAGAATGTAAATATCTGTAAGGCCTCAGTTAGGAAGCTCTTAGAGGATTAATAAAATATTTACAAAATAACCTATATGATTGCTTCATTTTTGAGATATTTGGCTCTAATTGCATCATAAATCCTCATTCAAGTTGCCTCTCCGTTCTATGAAGGAAGTTCCATACTTCTGGAGAAACAGAAGCGGATTCCTGCCATACTTCTATTAAAAACAAAAAAGATCCTGGTTTCTCTGCACATGCATGTCCCTTTTCTTAGACACACACAGAGCTAACACCCAAAAGGCCAGAAAACATAAGGATAAAATGACTGTTTTTAAAAAGGCATCATTGATTCAGTGAATGGAATTCACATGTAAAACATTCAGAAAATTTATCTTACTATAAGAATCTTATCTCTGCATGTTTTAACACAGCACCTATAACCAAGAGACTCTTAAGCTGGCTAAAGTATAGTTTTTCCAGTAATTTAAAGAATATTTATATAATTTTTAAAACTTTTTAATGGTTGTCTTTAAGTCTTGTCACTTGTATATCACTGTTTTATGTACAGTCTCAGTAGATCGCATTGTACAGTCAGATTTCTTGATGCAAGATCAAGGTTTTGGTTAATCTTTGGATTTATACTAAAGCTATAACTATTCATACGAGCAGTCATTTACCAAGTGCCTGCCCTGTGCCTAGAATTAGCTGAGGCTTTTTGTATTCGTACTTCATTGAACTCAAACCTAATACTAACTAATGATCTTAGCAATACCTTTTAGGGTTATTGTCTCGGGTATTGCTGTTCTTGTTTCATATCTTGGAAACTAAGGCTCAGAGAGCTCTCACACAGCAAGTAAGTGAAAATGTGGTGTTGGAGCGCAGGCCCATGACTTCTCACCCCACACTTTACCTTCTTTTCTTTTGCTTTAATTTTATTTTATTTGATTTTCGATGATTTGATTTTCTACTCCATTCATTCTCCCCTTACTTCCGTGAAAAGGGTATTTTAGGATTGTTAGAGCCAGAGCATGTCCTTCCCCCACCCCCGATAATCAACGACCTTCTACTGACTTTCTCTTCATTGCATGCCGTTGCTCTTGTTTGTTGCTGCCTTTTTTCTCTGATGTAACTTGGAGGTGGCCTCTTGATACATGTTATATAAGCTTTAATAAAGTATTTATTAGATGATTAAAAATTTTGTCAGAAATCTATATTAAAATTTTCTTCAAGGCTAAAAATTATTTATCTGGTGAAACTCTGCTCTATATAATAGAAATATTTTTACCATTTCCTTTCATTTTCTCTCTCAGCCCTTGCAGCAAGGGATAATGGAGCTGGCAGCTGTGGCCATAGGAAGTCTGTGCAATCTGTGGCTTTTATATATATATGTGTACATGAAAAATATATGCTGAAATATATGTATTTGCCACAATTTTTTGTTTTTATTTGTTGGTAGGTACAGAAGCTCCAACTTTCCATTTGTCTTGTGATTAATTGGAATGTCTTTGTTCTCTCCAATATAAAACCTAAAAATCAGCCTCTGTCTTCACTGAATGTCAGTGCAGCTGCTGTTTGTGTGCTGTTTTCTTTGTTGCTATGTGTGTGGGTGCCTCAGGCCCAGGTCCTGAGTCCCTCTTCTCCTGCTGTGTGTTGCCTGTGTTTCTGTAGAGAATGGTAATGTTCTTGGATCAGGGACTTTTACAAATAGGTGTGTTCTTCCTTGCTGGCTTGGAGTGATCAAAGACCACCATGCTTCATTTTGCCCAGAGCCTCAAATCCCACCCCTCATCTTCAGTAAAATCCATAGTAGAGAGCTTTACCCTAAAGCCACAGAAAACAAACCCAACACCTGTGGCCTGAGAGCCTGGAAACTCCCAGAATGTTGTTTATGGAGTACACTCTCATTTGGGACTCATAGGAGTTGCTGTGTCTCTTGTTTCTTTTCTAGCTACATGTGAGCATCAGACCTTTTGGAAGAGAAAGGAGGTCGTCATGTTATAGAACAGGATCATACATGTCAGGAGGAATGCTAATTCATACATTGAATTCTGACTAATATTCTGAGTAAAGGCAAAATACATGCATATTTTGGCTTCCACTGAACTCTCTAATTGGTGGAGAGTTTTTTTTTTTTGCCTTAAATAAAGATTTCTGTCTTGATCAGTGGTATTACTCACAAGAGACTTTGCCTCTCCCTTGTGAAGTGGAAGGAATGTGTTTTCTTTTGCCATATCCCTACTCACCAGGGTTGTTCTTATTGAAACCAGGAAAGTAAAAAGAAGGGCAGTGCATGTGTTTGCCCTTTGTTTTCCCTTTACTCTGGACTTGAGATGAAGTGCAGTTCCTAATCTTCACGTGTGCACTGTGTGATGGAGTAAGTAAGTGAGCGAATGCACGTGAAGCCTTTTCCCACAGTGCTTGGCACATAGTACGTAGTACGTGCTCGGTGAACAGTAGTTAATTTGCGGGGAGGGTTGCAAATTCACATAGCACCTCTCTTTAAGACAAATTTATGATAGCCCTTTAGTTTGATCTGATGGTTATTTTTTACTTTATCATAGAGCTTTAGGAAATGTTGACTTAAAATCACTATTTTATTTTGTGTACTTTGACATATATTTGGTGGATTAGTTTGGAAACAAAATGCTGTGTTGATTTCCATTCCCTAAATTATTTTATGTTTTAGAAGATTGTCATAAATAAGTTGGGTGTCATATTTGTAGGCTAAGTACTGACAAACTAGTTTCAGAAAACAATATTTTCTACCCTACTTAAATTTTATAAAATCAAAACCAAGAGATTTGTAAACATCCTCATAGTGATTTTTATTATCAGAACTGAATGTTGAAAACCACAAAGGCTGCTGTTCCAGTCTGTACTGGACCAGAGGCTTCTTTGGGGGGACCATTAGTTTCACCATGTAATAAATAACATTTGATATATTGAACACTCATTTGAATGGGTGCTCTTTAAAGAAAATGAAGCCAATGTAGTCCCTTGGCCTCTTTGAGTCTTAATCTCATCTCTTCTTTTTGTACACTATGATGGCAGCTTTTGTTTTTCCCCCCTTAGATACAGTTTTCAGTAATTTTTTTAACTCCACCTAACTGGACACTGTAGAAGGCACTAATAAATTATACATCCCTATGCTCAAATAAAGACAGATATTTCCCTGTCTCCCACCTGTCCACCCATTCCTAGATCAAGTATCAGAGCTGAGTTTGTGGCCATCTTCTAGAACCACAGTAGTTTAGTCCATTTTTGTGTGGGATGGCAGTGGGGGTGCAGATCTGAAACAGGGGTGAATGTGACACAGTGATGGGTGCGTGTGTAGAGAAGTGTTAACATAGCAGATCTAAGACTTCCATCCTTAGAAAGACCTGCATGCCAGGTTGGCCATTGGCTGTCATCTAGAAACTTGGATTTGGGAGCTGCGGAGTTTCCATAAATGATTAGAGTGGCTCACTGTTCTAAATGATCTGTATTGAGTACTTGCTTTCCTTCTGGGAGTCTGGAATTTTGGTTTTGGTACATGCTAAGCAAAGGGCACCCATGTAACCAACCCCCCATACAAACCATGGGCTGAGCTGCTAGTGAGCCTCCCTTGTAGACATCACACATCGTTGATTTTTTTTTAAAGGTGGCTAAAAAAGGTGCATGATGTGGTTCACTAATTATCAAAGTTAGTACCTTTCTAAGACAAGCAAGTCATTTATTTTATATTCTACGGAACCATTACATCCACTCTGAAGGTAACAAATAACAGGTATGCAAAGTAAAATAAGTGAAAGCCTTTTATATTGTATACCTTAGCCTGGCTGAAGACCTTCTTTAATATTTCTTTTTCAATACATTTTATATGTATTTATCAACACTCATTTTCTATGCTTTTTTCTCCTTGTTCTGTGTATTTTATTTTTGGTATGCAACCGAATCTCATAATAAGAATTAAATTGATGAATTCAAAATAGACCACTGTAGTCCCTACTTTCATATACCTATGTATTCAGTTTCTCATTGCCATTTTAGTTTTATCAAATCTTCTATAAAAGAGATTTCTCTCCCATTCTTCTCTCTGCTCTGTCTGCTCATACTTACATACCTCAAACTCTGGCCAGTTTCTTGTTTCAATTAAATTATTTTAAATCTTCTAATATTTAGTTTTAACATGAATACAAGTGGAAATTATTTCTGTCTGTCAAATTTTAAAGGTATATTCATATCCCACATTTGCATTTTTGAGCTCTCGTTCTAATACTTAGTTCCTTGTCCCTAAATATCTTTTTTCTCTTAGCTTGTTTTCCTGACAGCCATATTTTCTCTTCTGTCATTTATTTTACATTTTAGAAAATTTATGTAGTTGCCCCATACCTGTAAACAATTCTGTAATAAAATGAACTTAGAAGTGTATCCCAACCAAGGCCTTAAAATACTATATCTTGAGAAAAATGAATTTTACTTGCATCAGAAAATATTTATATTTTTATTTCTTAAATACATAATATACAATTTTTGGATATCTCCATTTACAAATTTGACTGCCTAGCCAGACCTTGGACAACTTGTGCTTTAGACTCACATTGGCTGTTTTTAGAACTCTAATAAGCATCTGTCTGAAGAACGTGTTGGGTTTATGTAAATGACAAGTAGTCAGAACTTATGCTTAAACCCTTTAGCAAAGCAGAGCCATTAAAGTTCAGTTTGGAGGGAGGGGGTTTAGTCAGATGTGATCAGTGGTATACTTCTGGAAAAGCAATTTGGCATCATAATGTAATCAAAATGTGAGTGGGGTGAAAGGTGTAAATGGGAAGAATGAGGAGTGATTAAAATAACCCAGTTAAGAAGTAAAGTGGGACCATTACTTAAGCTTGTGAGCATAGGTATAAAGAGAAAGGTATGTGACTGGACAATCGAGTTAAACATGGGATAAGTCAAACATTGGGGTAGGCAGGCAGGAATGCTTTCTGTGTAAGGCATTTCAATATACTTCTACATTTACACTGCTGGACTGAACCATCCTGGCTCCAGAAATTACTAGCTTTATGACGTTAGCCAAGTTACTTTACTTTGATAACACCTCAACTTCCCCATCTGTAAAGTGGGTTTCAAAGAAGTATCAAAACTGATTTGAGTGTAGATGAATCTAGAGTCTTTCTTGGCTCATTGTAAGCAGAGTATAGTCATTATTATGCTTCTTTAATCTCCAGAGCTCTGGCATGTAGCTATTTTTATTTTATTCTATATATGAGGTAACCAAGGCCCAGAGACTATATTATTTAAAGCACTCCTTTAGCCTGAAAATAGTATTACGGTAAAAAATAGACTTCCATGCCTTCATGTATTTCAAATTTGTTTTGTTTTCAAAATTCAGATAACAGTTCTTTTTGAGCAACTAGGTAGTTAGTTGTCTGACAGGCAGAATCCCTAAAGAAACCCTGAGTTGAAGTTTTCCTCATTAAAGAGATGGAGCATATGCAAACAAAATTGAGAAATTGTGGGGTTGTGGGAAGACCAGATGAGAATTCAGGAATTGATGAATATAATTTGCAGATGATAAAATGAAGGAAGAAAGTATGTGCATACAAACATATTTATAACTATAATAGTTTATTATTTGTGTCTAATATTAAACTGACTAATTTAATTCTGTATATGCCTCCATAGGCATGCACAGAACTCCAGCCATGTGAGAAACACTGTTGCCTTTGCTTTCGAGTTCTTTGTACACTGGGATTTAACTTTGATCCAGAAAATTTTTGACATAAGTGTAATGTCATTGCCTAAAGCGTTTTCCAAGAATAGATAATTTTCTGGTACTTGCAGAAAGGAAAAAAAAAAATGAGGACTAAATTAAGTATAGTATATATGTTTTCTCAAACCATACTTCTCAACTTTTTCTCACCTCCAGCACTCTGGTGATGAACGAGTGGTCTTGGGCAATGACTTCATGTTTCTGTTGGACACCTTCTTGATGGTCACAAGGGCAATTCAGTTCAGGGGAAAAGGACTTCTGCTAGGGTTAGTGTGGGGTTGAAGAGAGCCCCAGTCACTGGAATTTGCGCAAGCCCAGGGCATGGCACTGGTATGGAGTGGATGTTCTCTTTCCTGAAACAGGATTCATTATGCCAGGAGGAAAGGGTGTTATTGTGCTAACAGCACTAGACTGTCAGGGAAGCTGGGTGGCTCCTTTCAAGTCATCCATACATATTAACTTCCCAATCTTGGGCAAGATACTTAGTTGTTAATTTTCTCCTCTGTAAAGTAAAAAAGGTGACACTAGATGATCTGCAAATGGCCTCACAACTCCTATAATCGTAGTGTTAATGAATTCATTCAGTATCAACTCATCTGGGCAGTGAGGATGTAAAGTACAATAATCCCGTAACAAGGAGACATGCATGCCAGAGAAAGATAAGCAAATGGCTGAAGGGGCAGGTCACTCCTGCTGGGAGTAGGGACAAAGAAGGTAATTAGCTGGGTAGGGACCATTTCATAAAGAGGTTCATTTAAGTTGAGCCTTGAAGGATGAGAATGAATTTGTCAGAAAGGCAGGGGTGTTCAGAAGCAGGTAAAATTTTGTTGTACTCTGAATCTTTTGTGGCAAGTACCCTTTGTAGCTAGAGCTTTAGAAAGTTGGGCAGGAGATGATGTTGGAAAAGTAGGTTGGGTTTATTTTGAGGGGACTTCAATGCCAGGTAAGGGAATTTATCATTTATTCTGTTCACACTAGGGAGCCACTGAAGGTTTGTTAGGAGAGGAAGTGAAATATCCCAGTCTTGATTTTTGGAAATTTTATGTATATAAAGAGTGGATTAAAATGAGTAGAGAGAGATCCTGCTGTTCGTTTTCTTAATGGCTATCTTCATCTGTTTACTGATACCCAGATACCATTTGGCATTTATATTGGTACTTCTGGGATTGTCTTTCCTTCTGTAATCAGTACTGACTTCAGAAACTCAAGAAAATATTGTTTGTGCTTTTATTTTTAGAGGTGACACCAAGAGTTTATCTTTCCTAAATGCATATTGTCTCCCCTTCTCCCAACTAAGCAGAGTGACTATACCATTAGCAAGGTTCAGAATAAAAGGCAATGAAATCCAATATTAGAAGAAAAAGAAAGGTAATGATTTATAAATTCACTTTCCTCAGTTCCATATGCATAGATAGCCTAAGTAGTTTAGAAAAATCAGGAAAAATTTTAATCCCTTAATGGTTATCACAGTGATGTCAGTCTTAACTGGGATCTCTGAACTGTGGCCTAACACACAGAAGAGAACATGCATGGTGCTTTAATTTTTGCCTGCAGCACTTTCTCAGTTGAAGCTGTGCTGACTGAATGCAGGACAGACACTGAAATCAGTCTCTGGGGATTGGAGGGAGCCCTAGGGGTTGTGCTTAGCATCCATGAGGCCCCTGGGCTAGGCCTGTCAAGTCTGGCTTTCATGTTTTCCTTTCTTTTCACTGCAGCTTTTTCTTCCAGCCTGTTCAGCGACTGCATCAAGAGGTACTGTACGTGCGTGCATGCATGCTTCTAACCAAATAGCTTTATCATCAGTGCTGTTAGCCCTCCCTCACAAACTCGTGGCTGTCATAAGGTGATTTGATGTACGCTTTCTACATGCGCAACTAATTGAGAGTTGAAAGCCATCCTTCAGACTGGTATGGCCCCGTTACTTATGCTTTCGAGTTACCGGCCACTTTGGTGTCATTTAAGTGGAGTCATTTTGAATATTTCACATTTCAGAATATTTTTAAGATACTGATTAAATGGCAGTCAGGAAGCCAGTTGTTTCTGCTTGTTCTCATGCGAATATTTATTTATCTGATAGTCTGCAGAATTATACATTCTGGGTTAAAAACATTCTTTCAGATTATTTGCAGTTGACCTAATCTGTCTTTCTCTTTCTAAGTTTAAAGATGTTCATATTGTTCTTCTTTCTCTGTAGATTATATCAGAGCAGATGTAGTCACCCTGATGCTGCTGTGGACTAAACAGATTTTGATGTTTATTCAACATTGTTAAATAATTTCAAATTCAACTTTGGGAAACAGTGTTTCTGAACCTATTTAATAATGTTTAAAAACACATCAATGGAATTGGCTTAACCTGTGGCCTTTATTACATTACCTCTTCTCAGTTATGTAGGTTCTGTGTTTTATGTTTGGACTGGTTATAAATAACAAAAACAAACAAACAAAAAAAAAACAGTGATCCCAGCTCTAGAAGAACATGGTGTATGCATAACTGATGGAATTTGATTTAGACTTCATAAATCTTGAAAAATACTTCAAAGATGCCGTATTAGCAGTTAAAATAATAGTAAATGCATTCAGGAGGTTGAGATAGCATTACTATTTCAGTTTTCAGCCTTAATTTTTTTCCTTTTCCCTCCATTGCTCTTCACCTCCCACTCACCCCCAGTGCCATTGTTGTGACTCCAAATTCTAAGCTATCAGCCTTGAAATGTAACATAAACATTAAATATGTTTTTACTAATTGTGATCTTCTAAAACCACAATTCAAGCTCTGTACTGAAGGATTTTTTTTTAATTTCAGAAGCAGTATTTAAGTGATGACATGCAGTAATTTGTTCATTCTTCTGTCAGTGTAATTTACAAGGCAATGGCAGATAAACATAGCAATACAAGATTCATTTACGGTGACACAGTGGCAGATACACAGAGCAGAACCCTGCCTATGAGATAAAGTGGACTGAGTGACTTATGCAGTAATTAGGGGATAATTGTCATTAACCTCACAAACAGTAGTTTACCCATATTGTTTAAAAGGCTCCAGGATGCATAATGACAAGGTAATCTGTCAAAGCGCTAGGGGGAAATATTAATAAGATTTGTGCAAGCCTGGATAGAAAATATGCAGAAAGCGGCCACATTAAGCTAATTGGTGGATGAATATACACTTGTAAAAGTGCTTCTAATGGCACGTTTGCTGCTCTCCAAATGACTACCGTTAATGTGGAGAAGTGGGCTGCTTAGAAAGTCAGGACTGCTGGGACAAGAGGGTATTAGGCATGTAGACATGGTTATTACCTTGTGCTCTATAATGCATGCTTCCTCCTCCGATCCTTCTTTATTTCGAATTTCTGAGTTTTTTGTTATAGTCACATATATTGATTATTAACTCTTATTATTCTGTTTTTATCTATTTGTGTTCAGTCAGCTACCAACCTCAAATCATCTCTACTTTGTGGACACATAAAACATATAATATCTGCATTGATAGCTGCTTGTAAATATACAGAAACACAAACTGTTAATGCATACATGGATTTATAATCATACATGTGTGTGTGCATGCTCCTTTGCTACGAACACATTTAATCTGGGCAATCAAAGGAAAGTATATCCATCAACAGCCTTGCGTATGTGTTACAAGTAATAATGTGTTGTTCCCTGATGAATGCTAAAGCAGGAAATTAATCTTTGTGTTGTACGGCTATTCTTATACCCAGAGAAGAACAAAGTTAAATTTCCCAATACATCTTTCTGTTCAATCACATACTCAGTCCTCTGTGTGTTTTATGGAATACTCAATCCTTGCTGCTTTATGGAATACTGCTTAGTGAGTGTTTAGTCCCTTTCTACCCCTGCCTCTCTCACTTCCTAATGAATATGTTAAAGTTCCTAAGGGTTGTTTGTTCAATCAGCTTCACTTGTGGAGTAATTGAAAGTATAATACGTAGAACAGAATCTTCCATTCAAGCTTTGGAAGCTCTGATAACACACCAGGATTAAGAATTGCACAGATAAAACTTCAAAAATTGGTAGTGACCCTGAATTTGTTCCAAGGTTTTAGCCCTTACCTAATGTGTAAAATTACTTTCATTAGGAAAAAAAAATTGTACTCATTTTAGCTGTTTATCAGACTTTATAGGAAAGCACATCTTTATGTTTAGAAATGTAAAGGCCCAGCAGAAACCCCCAGATACACAAACTCAGTGGCAGAAATTTGGTTATGGACGGAGAGGTAAACTAGAAAATGTAGACCTCAAAGCAAACATGTCAGAAAGGGCTTTGGTGAGTTTTGTTTATTGCAAAGCAAGCAGATTTATACGTGTCCTAAGATTTGAGCTTATCTTTATGTCTGAGGGAGAAGAAAACAAGACCACTTGCAGGGACCATCCTTCTCTTTCCTCTTGTTCCTAGTGTTTTCTCTGAGGATTTCAAACTGTTCCTTTGTTGTCCTGGCCCACAAAATGAATTACTCTCTGCCATCTCGGCGGTAACCATCTCTAAGTGAATAACTTGTGTCTGTTTAAAGGGTTTAATTAAGGGGAGGGCCTTATATGCAAATACTGCTATGGGGGGACTACAAAGGCTGCTGGAACACTATAGATATTTACTCATACAGCTTTATGGAGCTATAACATTTATTTTGGAATGGTTGAGCCTCATGTTGCAGAATATTCACAAACTCTACTGGTGTGGCTCCAGGATGTTCCAAGAACTCTTGGGGACTTTCTTGAACAGTTTCCTTAGTTTGCAAGCAATGTTTTTACTTGAACTGATTGTTGAATTGACCAGAAATAAAAATTAATCCAGAAGAATTAGAACCTCTAATCCTGTCACTGATAAGAAGCCCCAGGCAGAAATGTCAAAGGGAAGCATCCAAAATACAGGGTAATATAGCCACTCTCGCATAAGGGCATACTTTCCATCAAAACACATGTATTATGAAAAAGTTGGTTACGCAAGTTGATTAAAAGGAAAAGTATTAGTCTGGGGTTTAAAACACTTTCATTAAAATTATCTGTATGTCCAGATGCTAGGCTTAGATAGTCAAATGGAATTTTAAAGTCAAATCATGGAATTTTGGTTTTAGTAAGGCTAAAAAGGTTAGCAAGGCTCTCTCTCAGCTTTACCCAGGAGAAAGCCAAAGCAGGCTGTTGGTGATTTGGTATTCACACTGCTGATTGTCAATTAACGAAACCAAGACTAGAATGTAGGTATCATTGACTTATGTTCTTTATTTTCCTCTAAGGTGAATATGTGTAAGTTATGTTACGCATCATCAAAATTTGTAATGTTAATATGCAAATTCTGTGTTAGCCTATAGGTATAGAGTTGAATATTTTATGCTTAAGTTAAGGGCTCCGGGTAATTTTATGTTAAAGGTTGGTATGCTAGGAATATCAGCTGGATTTAAGATTTTCTATTTTGAAACTTAAATGATTTTTAAGATACTATTATTAAATATTGAAATGTACCATATATTTAGAAGTTTCTCAGGTTTGATTTAGGATGGACCTAGCAATTTGAAAAATACTTTTGAATCTTTGAAGTGCAATTCTAGACATTGTGGAAAGTAATTTACTCCTCAGGATTTCTTTTTATATGACAAAGAAAGACACCTGCTTTATTTATTTGCAAACAAATGCCCATAGAGGAAATGCATATAGCTGGTTTTAAGCTAGACAAGCTAAAAATCCTGGGTACAGAGAAGAAATCCTGACAGGCCTTTAAAAGAGCTTAGCTGGAACTTCTGTGATTAAATATATTGTAACCCCTGAGTGATCTATCATAATCAGTTTTTAAAGTAAAAATGCTGTACAGACTCTTATTGAAGAAAAAAGTGATAGTCTTCTGATTTATATATTCTCATCTGGTCCATAACCAAGAACATTGTATAACAAAGTGAGTTTTTTATTGAAAGTCAAACATCTTTTTAGAATCACAAGAACAATTTAAAATTTGTGCCCTGGCATTTTGATTAGACAGGTGATTATGTTGGGAGGGTATATTGTTCACTTTATCCATTTTTTCTTTTACAAGATAACTTTTCACTGTAAAAATATTTTTAAATGTGGATTAGAAAAAGAAACAATAGAAATTTATATATTGAAAAATAAATCAAAGCAGATACCTGAAAGTCACATAAAATTATCCTGTTGCTTTTTTCCACTGCTACCCACATCAGTCAAGTGACATGTTGTTCAAATTTACTGTTTCACCCAAAGGGAGGCATTCCTTAACTTTGTACTTTTTTGCAAGTAATTGGAGGTGCCTTACCTCATTACACCACCATTCTCCATGGTGGAACATTTTGAATGTTATAATAAGATGGATTATAGGATAATGAGATGAGTCAAGAATGGTAGTTTGTGTCCCTGTGCACGTTTGTGTACATGCACATATTGTGATAAGTGACTCTTTTAAAGTTGATCCTTATGTGCAAACAATATTTACATAGAGAGAGAAGACTTCTATATTAGCATGTCAGCTAACAAGGATTAACAAGGTTTTTATCTTGACAGAAAATTCATTCATGCAAAGTTTTCCGAGAGCTCCACTATTCTAACCAATAGCAAATATCACTGTAGTGTTCATTTCTTCTTGTGGGGAAAAAGAAGGAATTGGAAAGATAATTCAAACAAAGTTCTTTATAATTGGGACATGTCGAATTTAGCAACAGCCTCTGTAATCACAGAAAACCTATATATACGCCACTTGGATGGTGGCATCCTCATTTCGTGATGCCAGTCTAGGGCTGTTGACAAGGACAGCACATGTGTTTTCTGAAAGAGCTGTTCACACGGATAATGTTAATAAAGTCCAGCGTTGGTTTTTATGTGGAAGTTTCTCTTCTGTCTGTGCCACACCCTGATGATTCTTTCTCATGGGACACTTCTGTCCTAGAGTGAAGAAGCAAGCAAGGGTGTGACTGGTCAACATAGCATTTTGAAAGTGAAGTGATGCTCTTAAGAAATTCTGCAAAATACAGATTTCCAAATCATAGAAGTTGAGTAGGGTTTTCATTACCCAAAGCAAATGTTGACTTTTTAAAATCAAGTATAATTCAGACCATTTGGTACACCCATGATATAAATGAGTGTATTCCATTCGGCCTTCAGATATTACAGTTCTTTCAGCTGGCCTTCTGGAAACATTAGCTTGGCATACTGGGAAAAGCACAACCATGTACAGGAGCTCTGTGTGAATAAGAGTGGCATAATTTTGTTTACTTATACAACCAAACTGCTCTGATGTATATTGTATATGCTGGTGGTGCATTATTCTTGTTCAGTGCCCTGAAAGAAATCTGTGTTTAAATGTAAATTTGTTAAACAAATAATCATGCCAAGTTGTTTTCCCACATAATTTCAAGTGTTTCTCAGAAATTATCACAACATTGCTTTAAAATTTCCCTAACTACTTCCCAGAATCTATTATTTTCAATAAGAACTTTTTTGTTTCACCATTTTTCTTCATCTCCCTTTCTCGCCTGTGTGCATGCACGCAGGCACACAGACACACAGACTTTGACCCATGCGCACTCAGGGTTGCCAAGTCATATAAATTTGAGATAACATAATCTAACAAAAAAGCAAAAAAAAAATTGGCTCTGATGTAAGTGGAGAGCACCCAGACTAGTTAAAATTATTGGCTAAGGGAAGAGTTTTAAAAGCGACTTGACTTTAGAAAAACACTTTAAAACTGAAGTATCTGCTTGTTATGTACAGAGCCATCTGAGTTTTAAAATAGGTAACTAGTGGGAGAATGGGAGAGAAGAGGACTGCAAGTTTTATGGTTTCTATAATTTTTTTCTTTAAAGTTTTGTGTAGTGTTCAAAGGCTTCTCTTCCACCCACTATTTCTCTCAGACTCCTGCTACTTTCAGCTCTCTGAGCCAACCCACAAGTCTTACCCCTGAGCTGTCCACTTGCCAACCCCTCCCATTAGGCTGATGGAGTGCCCCTATTCATATCATCGGAACAATGGTCTGAGCCCATAACTTGCTCCTGAGGTGACCCAGCAGTTAGATAATATGTTTCCTAATTTTGGGATGACATCCTGGGGCATGTCCACTTAA
Organism: Glossophaga mutica; assembly: GCA_039655065.1. Taxonomy (NCBI): domain Eukaryota; kingdom Metazoa; phylum Chordata; class Mammalia; order Chiroptera; family Phyllostomidae; genus Glossophaga; species Glossophaga mutica. The sequence goes on along the minus strand of CM077305.1, from coordinate 137,625,539 downwards.
CCAAGATGCCAAAACAAACGCAGATGGAGGCATTTTAGGTGAATTAACTGACTGCTCTTCATCAGCTTCTTCCAAAGTGAAGCAAAGGTGTGTGCATGTAGTATGTGCCTGCTGTGGATCAATATTATCTCTGTAGGGAAGCAATCTCCAAATTTTATCACAGCACATTCTTTAGCTTGCACCCTAATAAATGAAACTGTTTCTAAATTAGTAATGTATTACTGTAAGTCTACGTATAAAATATTAGCTCAAAAATTACCTTTTTAGATAAAAGAAAATAGAAATTTTCGTGTTTACTCCTCATATCACAATGGATTGTTGGGCATACTATTGATAGGAGAGAATGGGGAATGTGTCTGCCTGTTACTCTGGTCACAGCCAAAGACAGGAAGCAAGAAGGTGGCCTACAAATAGGGCAAGTTGTGAATGTTGGGTTATGAGTGTAAGATTTCATGCAATTTGCATGATTTAGTGTTCTGAGTCATTTCGTTGAGGTACACTTTACAAGCAATAAAATCTACCAATTTTAAGTGTACAATATGTAATAGTAAAAACATACATGCAATCATTATGTACACTATTTCCATACCCCCCAAAATTTCCTAATGTTCTTTTGCAGTCAGTTTCTTTCCCTTGCCCTTAGCCCTGGCAACCACTGATCTCCTTTCTGTTAACTTTTCCAGAATTTTCTATGATTGGAATGATCAAATCTATTGTGTCTGTCTTCTTTCATCATTAGCATCATGCTTTTGAGAGTCATCCATGTTGTGCTGTGTGTCAATACTTTATTCCTTTTTATTGCCCAGTAGTATTCCATTGTGTACATCTCAAACTACTTGTTTACCCTTAAGACTTAAACTTCTAACAAACCTGATATTCGAGGTTTTACATAGCACCGTTTCATCAATTTTTAATTTGGTAATCCCTATTAAATTTTACCTGATAGAATACCAAACTGATAGGCTTGAATTTGGTGATTTCTATACCTTCTACTGAACTCCATTCCTCTTGCCTTGATATTTGAATTCATCCTGAAGGAAAAAGAACAGAACATTACAACAGGAAACTGGTTATGAAAATAAGTTGCCAACATGGTTATGATAGAATAATTTCCTAAACTAGCACACTGTGCAGTGACATGAAATCATAAAGAATGTCTCATAAACCTCTGCTTTGGTTCCAAGTGGTTAGCAATCCCTATAGCTCAATGTCATTTAATTAAAAGATGTAAAATTAGCCCTGGCTGGGTGGCTCAGTTGGTTGGAGCATGGTCCCATACACCAAAAGTTCATAGATTTGATTTCTGGTCAAGGCACATACCTAGGTTGTAGGTTCACTCCCCAGGTGGGGGCACATTCAGGAGTCAACAGATCGCTGTTTCTGTCTCATATCAGTGTTTCTCTCTCTCTCTCTCTCTCTCTCTCTCTCTCTCTCTCTCAGAATAATCAATAAACATATCCTCGGATAAGGATTTAAAAAAAGATTTACAATTATATCAAAGGGGAAATATTTTTTTGTTTTTAGCTAATCATGTTAGGATTTTCCTTTAAATTATGTCTTCAATTTGACTGACAAGTTTATATAATAGAACAGAAAATTAAATTTTCTGTACCTGTCTTTGAGAATTAAATTATTTGCTTATTTCTTGATAATTCAACTACTGATAGAAGAAATGGGTAAGAGATCTCTCCCTCATTTCTGTTCATGGACAGAAAGGTGTTTTTTCCCTCTGCTGTGACAGATAGTTGCCTGCCATTAACACAGAAGGGGTCCTTCTTGGACTGAGGATTCTCTGGGCTTGAGGTCTCCTAACAATCTAATTATCCTAAAGCTGCTTATCTGGTCTTTCTTCCATCTCTTAACATAACTCTACTATCCCACTCTCCGAAATAAAAAGAAAATCAACCTTACTTTACTTTGATTTTAAAACTACAAGTCATATAAGATGCTTTGATGTGAAGAAAGAGCTCAAATAAAACCATTCAAATCATGACAGTTGATCCTACTACAAAAAAATCACTCTGCAGAACTATGTAGAATGGGGTGCCAGGTTTATATCAAGTGATAATCACTAGTTCTGATGAAATAATAAAAGGAAGTCTTTTCATGTAAAATGCTTAGATGTAAATATTTTAAGTGTTTTATACTTTTTCTGAACCCAGTAAAACTGGTTTATAAGTCTGGATTATTTGGTGTTACTCAACTTTTAATTAATAGGATAGCCAGTTATTTTCACAGGAAATCAATACTTATAATAATACCTTGCATTTCACTTAATAGGGTAAATCTTTTACCCCATGTAAAGGGTTAAAGGTTACTGAACTCTGTTTACAAATGGGAAAGCCCAAAGGAATTGACACACCAACTACAAAATTGAATGAGAAAGACAAGTGCCCAGTTATACACTTATGTAATTTATTATTCATGCACAAGACCAATGTCCCCTTAAGGGTTGGTCAGCAATCAGGATGTTTATACTGGCTTAACAGACTGAAATTTTGTTAATGTTTATTTGATGATTATACCTGATTCTTTTTATAGCTCCTATTCACTCTGGTAAAGTTTCTTTGACATGGCCTAGATTTTACATCTGTACTTCTCAAATGGTCTTTGAGAAGGATCAGTTTTCCCGCTAATCAGTCTTGAGCCAATACTTAAGTAAAAAAGAAATATTTTAAAAAAACCACGCCTTTACTTGTTGCAGCAGTATCAAATTGTCCTGAAGGATTCCAAATGGTCACTTTCAATTACTTGCAGACCAGTTTTTTGTTGTTGTTGTTGTTTTTAAGGCCTCAGACTGGTGCTGGTCCTCTGTGAACAGCGTACAGACCACTCATGGAAATTCTTGCAAACAGAGGAGTCTTAAGCCACTGTTTAAGCATCATTGCACCAGACCATGCTTGTTTCTGTCACAAACAGAAGAAAAGAACTGGGCCTTCCCTTTTTTCCCTTTGATGATTTCTAACTTCCTTCAACCAGTTTATTAACAGGCATGCTAAAACTGGTAGCCACTCCTAGCATGGATCTTGCAGACTCATTGTGTTGCTAAGAAGTCAACTTTGTTTCTTGCTGCAGTTTTACCACTTGTGAACATGATGTTATTAGATAGTGTTGATCGAATGTGAATGATGGCTTCTTTAGAAAAAACCTCGGTGGCACACCATACAGTCTGGGTTCAGGGGGTGCAACTCCCAGTTTGACTGTGTCATGTCCTGTTCCCAAGCACATTTGTTTACAATGATGTTATGCAGACCTTCAGTGTTAGTATAAATTGCTGCTTCTCTTACCGCTATATATAGATGAAGCTTCTCTTTTATAATACAGGGTACTAACAAAATCCCTAAGACTTGCTTACCTGGACCTCCTGCACCAGAAGTAAGTGGTTTAACACAGGTGCCAGTCTCCATTTTATCAGACAGCTACTCTGGACTGAGAGTCTGAAAGGTAGTGGTTTCAGAAATAGCAGCAGGCACTGTGGCAGGCCAGGAGAAAAGAGAAACCATATGGGACTCTGTGTACTGTTGGGTGAGGGAAGACAGGAGAGTGATGGAGAGGAGATGCCTCAGGTGGGTTTGATCAGTTGCTATGGTTTCTGAGGCCTTTTTAATACCAGAGGCTGGCAGCTGTGTAAGTACATTATCGACATGCAGATTTAGATGCAGGTTCCCTGGAAAGAACCTGAGGAAGAAATGACTGTATGCTGCTCAGGTTGAGTTCAGCCTGAGAAACAGTCCACAGTGAAAGGCTCTATAAAAGAACAATCAAGAGAGTAGATTTGATGGTAAAGAAAAATGATGTAGAAGAGGACATTACAGTACTCTGGAGACCAGCCTTGTTCAGAAGTTCTACGTTTCATCACCAGCTCGGTGTGCTCACCCAGGAAACGGCATCACAGAATGACAGTCATTGTGTTCAGTGAACTTGGAGTCAGAATTTCTGGGTGCAAGCCCTGAACTCCAAGTTAGCATCTTGGCAACCTTAACAAGCCATCTCACCCTTTTCCACCTCTGTTTTCTCATCTGTTAAACATGCACTGAGCTCTGGAAGCTATTATGAGGTTCAAATGAGATAATCTGTACAAAAACCATAATTTAAAATTTCTTTATTTACAACACCAACACCCTCCTTTGCTTACCCTATCTGCCCCCCACCCAAAAAAAAACAATATAAAGTAGACCAATTGCTATGATCACACTTTTTTTTAATGGCTAATGTAGGACTCCAGGATCATCCAGAGTCACCATTTACCCACATCATTATATTGACAATTCTGAGGAGATAGCTACACGAGAGCATTTGGTCTGAAGGCTAATTTTATCTACAAGATGACAGAGGGACATCTGTGTGTGACAATTTGTGTAAGAATGGACACCCTCATACACACACCTAAGCATATACTTTGTGTAAAATGATAGAATGCTGGGAGTCAGCCTTATAAGGAACAGCACATAATTATCAGAGCTTCTTTTTTTTTTAAGGAACTTAAATAAATGACAAGTTTCTCTTTATAATCAAACTAGTCGTCATGGTTCATACCATATGACTGTGGTCCAGAGAGAATTTTATATCACAAGGCTGAGTAGACCTGTCTATGAGAGAGAGTTTTCCATTGCAAAAGTAGTACCATTCTCTTTGTCCTGCTTTTCCTAATGTAACATCTAACATAAGCATAGTACTAAGATTGATACCATATGATTAAGTAATCTAGAAGCTATTCAAATTTGCCAGTTTTCCCATTAATGCCTTTTTTCTGATCTAGGATTTCTAGGATTTCACATTATATTTATATATCCTATTTGCTTAGTTTCCCTCTAATCTCTAACTATTCTTCATTTTAAAAAAAATCTTTCACAACTTTACACTTGGAAGAGTACTAGCCACTATTTTGTAGGATGCTCTTTAATTTTGGTTTGTCTACTGTTTTCTCATGATTAGATTGAGGTTATAAATTTTTGACAAGAAAACCACAAAAGGAATGAGGTGCTCTTCTTAGTGAATATATCACTAAGTACATGGTGATACTTAATCACTGGTGAGGTTAATTTTGATCACTTGGTTAAGGTGGTCTGCTAAATTTCTTCATTTATAAACTAATGATTTTTCTCTTTTCATTTAATAAGTGTGTCTTTTTGCTGTTGTTGCTTTCTTACATCAGTAGTTAAGGTTGGAGCAAGTGTCACTCACAGAAGGTTGCAAAGAGTCCCGTCCTGATGGAAAGAAGCTGTGCCCTGGAAAGTGATGGAGTCATTATTTAATGTTTGAATAGATTGCTCTCAATCCATGCTGGAATGGATTGCCTGACATTACATTGCAGAATTTTTAAGTTCTACCTCCAGGCAAATCTCATAGTTACCAGGAAGAATGAAAGTGTGAAATGCTTTTTAATGTATATTTAACAATACATAGTGTCGTGATTACTGATGTGTATTCTCTGTGGACTCTCTTGCTGTCAGAGGAGGATGTTAAGAGAAAACATTTTTACACATTTATTCTATCTAAATCCATCACATGTTTACTTTCTAAATATCTGTAACTGTCATTTATAACAAGATCATAAAAGTCAAATGTTTTAATTTTAACTCAAACTTTGAATCATAGGATTATAATCAATTTTCTGGAAAAGTACAATTACTGTTTGTTCTTACTCTACCTTATGAAATTGCCCACTATTAAATGTCACTAGAATATGGCCATTAAAAAAAACTATATATGGCTTAGTAATGGAGTATAGGAGGTAATATTACTTTATTCATCTTTTTGATTTAGAAAGTCACATAATAGTTCATTTTGAAAGAAATTTTCATCATTGAGCCCAGTGTTATGTCTGTTTGTGTTGAAGAAATAAAATTCGCAAAATACACTTAATTCTTTCCTACAGTGTGATTATTTAACAAGGATTAAGGTAACTTTTTTTGAGTTTTTACTGGGTTTCACAGCAAGAGTTCATGTCTTGTACTAATGTATGCTAAATAGTTGCATAGTATGTAGACCATTGTTGTTAAAATAGCAGTAGTGAAGGCATTTTAGATCACAGAGCCCCAGTGGTCTACATTTTGTTTGTTTTGACATTATTAAATTCAATGTGTTTCTCTAACTGTGACTCTAATTACTACATTTGCATGGCAGAAAAGTTTGCTTTGTGGGTTGACATTTATTAACAGTGTTTGCATGTTGTCTCCTGCTCTTGCTCTCGGTATTTCATGAGCAGACAGAGCACCTTCAGTTACCTTGAATAGTTATGCACAATCAATAAGTTTTTGTGTTTGTCTTTGTTGTTTCTTTGATGTGGCCTCTAGGATGCTGCTGGCAAGGTGCTGGACCGCTGGGCCATCATGTCTCGAGAAGAGGAAATCATCACCCTTCAGCAGTTTCTGCGGTTTGGAGAAACCAAATCCATTGTAGAGCTGATGGCAATTCAGGAGAAGGAAGGGCAGGCTGTGGCTGTACCATCTTCAAAGACAGACTCAGATATAAGGACTTTCATTGAGAGTAATAATCGCACCAGGAGTCCCAGCCTCCTTGCTCACCTAGAGAACAGCAACCCTTCCAGCATTCATCACTTCGAAAACATCCCCAACAGCCTTGCATTTCTGCTTCCATTCCAGTACATAAACCCAGTCTCAGCCCCACTGCTAGGATTGCCTCCAAATGGGCTACTGTTAGAGCAACCAGGACTGAGGCTGCGGGAACCGAGCCTTTCAACCCAGAATGAATATAATGAGAGCAGTGAATCTGAAGTATCTCCCACACCTTACAAGAACGATCAGACTCCCAATAGAAACGCCTTGACCAGCATTACTAATGTGGAGCCCAAAACCGAGCCACCCTGCGTATCCCCCATTCAGAATTCTGCCCCAGTCAGTGATCTGACCAAAACCGAACACCCAAAAAGCTCATTCCGGATCCACCGGATGAGAAGAATGGGATCAGCCTCTAGGAAAGGAAGAGTGTTCTGTAATGCATGTGGGAAGACATTCTATGATAAAGGTACTCTCAAAATTCATTATAATGCTGTTCACCTGAAGATAAAACATCGATGCACCATTGAAGGTTGCAACATGGTCTTTAGCTCCCTCCGAAGCCGTAATCGCCACAGTGCAAACCCCAACCCTCGCCTTCACATGCCTATGCTGAGGAATAACCGAGACAAAGATTTAATTCGGGCTACATCAGGAGCTGCCACCCCTGTCATAGCAAGTACAAAATCAAATCTCACACTCACCAGCCCTGGACGTCCCCCAATGGGTTTTACCACTCCCCCACTAGACCCTGTCTTACAGAGTCCTCTGCCTAGCCAGCTGGTATTTTCTGGGCTAAAGACTGTCCAGCCAGTTCCTCCATTTTATAGAAGTTTACTCACTCCAGGAGAAATGGTGAGCCCTCCCACCTCCATTCCGACCAGTCCCATCATTCCATCCAGTGGTACCATAGAGCAGCACCCACCACCACCCTCTGAGCCAGTAGCACCAGTAGTGATGATGGCCACTCATGAGCCCAGTGTTGACCTGGCCCCCAAGAAGAAGCCCAGGAAGTCCAGCATGCCTGTGAAGATTGAGAAAGAAATTATTGATACTGCTGATGAGTTTGATGATGAAGATGATGACCCAAATGATGCTGGAGCTGTGGTAAATGACGTGAGCCACGACAATCATTGCCACTCCCAAGAGGAGATGAGTCCAGGCATGTCAGTGAAGGACTTTTCTAAGCATAGCAGGTCCCGGTGCATTTCAAGGACTGAAATAAGAAGGGCTGACAGCATGACTTCTGAGGATCAAGAACCTGAGCGGGATTATGAGAATGAGTCTGAGTCTTCAGAGCCCAAACTAGGTGAGGAGTCCATGGAGGGGGATGAGCACATTCACAGTGAAGTGAGTGAGAAAGTCCTAATGAACAGTGAGAGGCCTGACGAGAACCACAGTGAGCCCTCTCACCAGGACATCATCAAGGTGAAGGAAGAATTCACAGATCCCACTTATGACATGTTTTACATGAGCCAGTATGGACTATACAATGGTGGGGGAGCCAGCATGGCTGCCCTGCACGAAAGTTTTACATCGTCTCTGAATTACGGCAGCCCTCAGAAGTTCTCCCCAGAAGGTGACCTGTGTTCTAGCCCTGACCCCAAAATCTGTTATGTGTGCAAGAAGAGTTTCAAAAGCTCCTACAGTGTGAAGCTTCACTATAGGAACGTTCACTTGAAAGAGATGCATGTCTGCACAGTGGCTGGCTGCAACGCTGCCTTCCCCTCTCGCCGAAGCAGAGACAGGTCAGTAAATCTCCATTGGCTGCTCCTGCTGGGGGTGGAGGGTGCCAGTCATGTTGGACTTAACATTAAGAAATCTAGCTTAGATGTGTTTGATGCACTGTAAAGATTGTCCACAGTGACCACAGATAACCAAGCTGCCATGCTCATGAAGGATTGTTGCAGTTGGTGCTTGTCATGATTAAGCATGCAGAATCATGTGTCATCTTACCCAGTAATGCACGCCATTTTTCTCTGTGCTCTGTGTATGTGTGTGTATATGTTTTTCCATGCATCTAGATGTGTGAATCAGTTAACTGTGTACACAGTTCCCTGCTTCCCCATGAACTTTCACTTAGAAGCCACAGCTTCTGTTATAAATATTTCTGCTTTGCCTTGTGGCTTTTTAATTAAATCAATATATTATCTTCATACACACATATTTATCCAATATAGAAACAGAAATTTACGGATGGAAAGAACCATAGGTCCAGGACATCGAGACAGCCTGCATCTCCGTAGGTATAACCAGAAATGTTATCATTCTTACATGAGTATTTAGTGTGTCCTTGAATTCTTTGAATCATAAAAATACCAGAAGAAAATGGGACCAAAGTAATTGTTAATATGGGTAAATGGTATGGTGGTGTAGGTTTCTTTATTTTAGCTTGACAATGTCTTTAGCAAATCTCAAAAATATACTCTATCATGAGAATTATGCACACAAGGGGAGGCATGCATATACTTTTAGGAGCTCTTAGAATATATAACATCCAGCCTTCAGATGATATCACACCTTAGCTATGTAGCTGCAGCTCTGAAACAGTTGGGCTTAAACAGAAGCAGCTGGTCCTAAACCAACAATGTTCTTTTTTAGTCCTAAAGAAAACGTCATATAAATGGAATGTGTCAAGGTGGTCAGGGGTGGGGTACCACAGTTACCCTGCCCTGAGGGAGATACGCTTATGAGCATATCATTTACATAACACACCAGCCCAGCTAGAGACACACCAGTTCATTTTCCTATTATATTGGATGTGTTTTTTTTTATTTTATATTATCTTTTAAAAATATTTTCAGAGAAAAACTTATTGCATACTAAAAATCAATATATGTAGAAGAAACACAATTAGCTAGGAAGTTTGCCCATAGCCACCACCCAGATTCTAGCGCTTATTAGTTAAGTAGAGCCTTTGACAAAGTAACATATAATAAAAGTGCTACTGGGAAGTGGTGACCTGCTTCTAGAATATTTAAAAGATTAGTCTTCTTTTTAAAATAAAAGTTAAAATGTATTTCATTGTATTGAAGTACAGTTCAAGGGGCCAAATTCATGAAAAGCAAAATTTCTCAGAAAAATAAGTGGCTTACTTTATACAACTCAGAACATGCTTCGAGGAGAAATCTATCTTCTTAAAGATTTCCCCTCCTGAAGCCCCTCTTCCCCACTCCCATTTACTTGTTCTGTGAAAATGGTTTGTGGTAACCAGGTTCTTTTCAGTCCCAAGTTATCATCCACAGTCCCAGAATATGGCAGATAAGGTAGCTATACTTTGAATAATAAAATGTAATACTATACCCAACCTTTTCTTCCCCAAGTTTGTAATGTTCATTCTTTTAAATTTAAAATAGTGCACTAGTGATAATGAGGTTAATGCATTGGATTTTTTAAACAAAAATAAAAGACTCATGAAAACCTGCATAAAATATTTATGAAAATGGAATGTTTGAAGACAAGCCAAATTTTAAGCTTATTTGCATGAATTCCTATCACAGTTTTAGTTGGTTTGCTGAAAACATTGTTAAGTCATAACATTGGAATAAAATGACTCTAGGACCAAGTCTGCAGAACTCAAAGCTCGGTGCTTTCCTCTACACCACCGTGTTTTTATGTGTTAATGCATAAGCAGGTCCTGATGAGCAGGTGGTTTGTCTAAGGAAAAAACATTTATTGATAAGGGAGTATTTCAGTCTTCATTTTTATTCTGAGGATTGGGAGCTTGGCAAGTGACCAACAGCCTTATGGGAATTTAGACCAGTATATTCTAAGTGGGAAAATAAGACCAATATTCTCCCACATACGTTCAGTCACACAAGAGATGGCAAACCTCACAAGACAGGTGACACATTTCATTGGGCTGAAATATCACATCACACCTAATCATTTTAATTCTGGATGTTGTCACACATGATCAATGAAAAAAAAAAACAAATTGAAAAAATACTCTACAAAGGGAATTTTTTTATTTTCACTTGAAATTTTGCTCTTCAGGAATACTCTGATATTTTGATCCCATGTTAAAAACTTAACAAAAACTCTGATACTTTAATTTTGACATTTTTTTCCTTAAGAAGAAAGATGTTCATCCCTGTTGAGTCTATGACTTGAATTACTATGCAGTGAAAGTATATTTACCACCTAATAACTAGAAGTAGTGATTCCTTTTGGGTACCAGTCTCTTGCTATGTCTCAGCAGATTGGACTTAAACATAATTTTATTCCTGTTCCAGCTTTTTATTATCATTTCATCAACTAATTTTGACCTGTAATTTCATCTCCTTTTTCACAAAGCCTCTTGAATCACATCTCTCATCTACCCCTTAGACTTATTTTCCCTTTCTCTTTGCTTTTACTGTGCTAGTCACAAGGACCCCAGGAATTTCTTGTCGCTGCTTTTTCCTCTGCAATGAAGCTACGGCAATTTTTCTTACTTTTCTTTGAGCCAACAGACCTTCCAAAACAGAAACCATCCTTTGCCTTTAATCCTGTTGTCCTCAGGCCCATTCTTTTCCCTTCCCCAGAGTCTCGATTCATCCATCCTTGACTGCACAATGTCTTCCTTGTGCAAATAAAGCATTAGAAGGGATTTTGACTGGGGGCTGAAGTGTGCAGAGCTACAGGGCTTCTAGGATGCCTGTGATAAAACTAACAGAATAACCTTTTCCCTTCTGTTTACAAAAACAGCCTTTTGTCTTTGGGTTTAGAACACCTTATGAGTGGTACACAGGTCTTCTTGGGCTTCTTCCAAGATGGTTATACATGAGGGAGCTGCATTTTTGTCTCTAGATAGGCGTGCTAGTAAGAGGAAAGTAGAAAGGTGTTAAATACTATATTGGAGATTTGGCAGCTAGTTAACAGAGATTGCCAGACCTTCGCTGTGGTCTTTCTAGATTTTATAAGATCAAGTTGAAGGCTTTTTGATTAGCAAGAATGTTCTTTGTCTAAAGTCAGCAAAAAGGGAAAAAAGAGAGAATGGGGCACACATGGCTAAGGATTCTAAGTATCCTTCTTTACACAGTTGTGAATGCACATGAGCTTAAGAAATTCAGAAGCAAAGAAGACCATTCACATTAATGATGAAGAGCAAGCTAATACACACAAAGCCCAATTCATTCAGTCTGTGTAGGTGGCTGTTAGAATAATGTAAATTATTTTCTCTCTAAAGAACTACGATACTAAAAGGTAATTGAGCGTGTACTGATAACATTATGTAGGGTTAGTCCTGAAAGTCTCTGAATACTCTTCCTTCCTTTTTGTTTATCCCATGATTTTTGTGCTACTAAGGTACTGTTTTGTCAGGGAACAGGAAGTTGGCTCTCAGTTTTTTTGTTTGTTTAGTTGTTTGTTTTAATTTTTACTGATTTTTGAGAGAGACAGACCTCAATTTGTTTTTCCACTTACTTATGCATTCATTGGTTGTTTCTTGGATGTGCCCTGTCCAAGGATCGAACCTGGTGTATCAGGACGATGTTCCAACCAACTGAGCTACCCAGCCAAGATGGGTCTCAGTTTTGAGGTATTCACATGAAATACTCCCTGGGAAGAAGAAATTATAACTAATGGGCCTAGAACCTACAGTCTTTATAAGGGAAATTTTCTTGAAGTGTGTGTCATAGAATTAGCTGGGCCTACTTTGCCTTTGGTCATATTCTCTCCCTCTGTCTTAAATATTGATCCTCAGGAGGGCTGAGTAGCCATGGGTAACCTGTACTGAAGGGAACCCCATTTACAAATATTACACTTGTTTTTTATTCAGAAAATAAATAAATAAATACTCTCTGTCCTCTTCTTCCCTAAAATTCTTTACCATTTGCTAATGTTACAACCGATTTATATCTGCTTTAGAGATTGGCAATTTTAAAACTCCCTCAACAAAAATGAAAACTTTCTATATGGAAACTTGGTGATCTACATAGAAAAAAGTATGTGACTCTTTGTTTTTCATCTATGATTTTTACCATTTTTATTCCCCTCTTTCTCTGAGAATAGTAGCCACTAATTGCCAAAGTTTGTCTTAAATTTTATCAGAAAAGTGAATGTGCTTGTTTGATCTTCAAGGTGTAGGAAAGGTGATTCAACTCCATGAATAAATTTAAAAGCAAAATAATATTTGCTTTGGGTGAGTTATAAATAAATATGAGGCAACCATTTGGTACCAAGTGTGAGCCTTCTCTTTGACTGCTAGTTAAACCCATCCAGATTTAAACATGTAAACTTCTGGATTTGTATGGAGTAAGACATCTGTATTTGGTTTATTAAAACCTGCTGATGTCTCCAGAACTAAATTTGTTCATGTATAGGCCTCTGGGTAGCTGTAGCTCTAAAAAGCAAAGATGTATAGTTTTTGCTTATCTGATTACCTGACTTCCAGCCCTGTACAGGTGTGCAGGAATAAATTAACATGAGCTACCTCTGATGAGCCACTGCATGCATTAACAACAGAGGTGAAGATGTGAAAACATGCTACCTACCTCCTGTTATCACCTTCTCAGCAGCAGCATTGATTTTTTTCCATCATTATCTATGTTAGCAAACTTATAGAGAACTTTTCTAAGGAGAGATTTTCAATAATTACACATGATTTCACTAGGTAATACCTCCATGAGCCACTTAGCACCAATTCAGGATAACCATTAGTATATTTGCCCTAATATAATTAGCTGTCAAATACAGTATGTTAATCCTCTCCAAGGTATCAGCCATTTATTTCATTTCCTATATATTTGCCAATCAAATTGCAATTCTCCTTTTCCAAAATTATTTTATGAAGTGAAGTTGTACAGGTCCTTTGACTCCTAAATGTTAAGGAAGAGATTTTTTCCTGTGTTACTCTATTTGATTTCACAATAAAGCCAACAGATCAATAGGTCTTTTGTACTTATCTCCATTACTTTCCATCAAAGGCAAGCAAACAAAATAAATCCCCCTTCTGAGTAATTGCTAGTTGTGCCCTCCTCAAGCGAAACTTTGGTAGTAAGATAAACTTCGGTGTCATTCCTGTCTCTGGGGTTCTTTTTATATACTAGGAGAAGAGCAATGAGCAAGACAGTCTCCTAGTATCATAAGGAGAGACTCTGTCAAGCCTGAAGTGAGCCTCCTATCTTCCTAATGACCTCCTGCTGGCCCAGCTGGATGTAAGACAAGCTCATTTAAGCCTCTGCTGACCTTTCACTCCTCCACCCCAAGAACTACACCAGTCACTTTCACCAAACTGCCTACCAAATAGACAACAAAGCTTAATGGCAGGAGAATGACTTCCTTTTTCATGGTACAAAGAGATTTTTTACAAATTTCTATTGATGGGAGTTACATTTAATTTCTCGTGGCTACATAACTTCCATTGCACAAATGTAATGCTTCTATATGCTTCTTATTCTTACCTTCCCTGGAAAGGGACAAGCTACTACTCTTGCAGCATTATCTTGAAAATTCAGGCAAAAACAGCACTGAGAGCAGAACGTACATACTGAATGCACAAGCAGTTTTTTTCATGATGACACCACTTTGAAAGGGTCGTTGTCATCTTGATTTCTTCCTCTCTTGGGTCCACCACCATCTATCTGACCTTCTGATAGACTTTATTGATGTGAATCATTCTCATAAATAATTATTCATTTGAGATACTCATTTTTGTGGATAATCTTTTCTTTAAAAAAATATAGGCCATTTCCCACCAGGAAGCAGGCTGTAAGACTACACATATATTAACATTCATTTGTATCAAACCTGCTAAGAATGGTTTTTCATAGGTGAAAGGCTTCTACCAGCTCTCTCTTGCTGTAAATGATCATTTGTTGTGCTAAGAAGAAGGGAGACTTTTCTTTGTTAAAATTTCATAGTGAAGGTTGAGCTATAACATTGCATCTCTCTTTTAAAAAAAAGTGCTTCTCAGAAATAATTTAATATTTTTTAAGACTCCCACAAACTTCAAATAAATGAATGTGGCAGAATATGAAAGGAGTTTACACTTGCCAAAAAATTACAATGTCATAAAAAAGGGATTTAGTAACTTTGATTCTTGAGTGATAAGATATGTGTGTATGTGTATACATGCATGTGAGAGAGAGAAGCAGGCTGAGGCTGAGGAGAATACTTTTTAGGGAAAGGTCAATTTTTCTTCAGTTATTTAATATAAAACTACACTTCTTAAAAAATACCTAGATTTTATGTCCTAATGCAAGCTGCTTGAATTAAAACAGGAGTTGTAAATTCCTGGTAAAAAGCTGTTATGCCTGAAGTGTTAGTGATCGTAACTCTAGTACTTTATGGAGTTTATTAGTTCTTTTATTAACTAGGAGGAAAAATGTTACCCACTTCTGGTTTAATTTCTTTTCTTGCTTGCTCTAATTATTTTGACTTTACCTTACAAAGGAAGAAAAAGCCAAGTTCTGCTAACTGAATGTATGCAAGTGATTCTCAATTTTTCTATTGAATATATCAATCTGAATTATACCAGCTATTCAAAAATTTTGCTAACATTCTAATCTAAGTACATCCACATAATGTGTATGTGTGTTTATACGTAAACACCCTCATAAATAAGACTATCAAAAGACAAATCATCTTTAATTGCTAGAACAGACATTTTTATCCTGGAAGATAATGTATGAAGTTATATTACCACATCAATAGGAAATAACAAGCTTTTGTGAGTAAAAGAAGACAGATTTGGGCAAGGAGGACAACAGACCCTCAGAAGGAAGGAAGCCTCTTCGGTCTGATGGCCAGCTGAGGGGAGCCGCTCTAACTCTGCTGCCTGTTTAGTCCGTCGCTCCGTCACTGCGGGGGCACTGGTGGGTCAGTTCGCTCACTAGTAATTGTGTTTTACAGACTTCTAAAGCAATTGGCTCAGTCAGTCCCAATTCAATAAAAGTGGAGAGCAAGAGAGAGAGCACTTTTGTTCTATTTTTTACTTGAAATTATTTCATTCAGCAGTCTGTCTTTTTTATTACCGGGACTTGACATTAGCACTCCAAGCTATATTAGCATCCATTTCAGCAGTTCAGTAATGGTATTAAAAAAACACTTAACTTCAACGGTGAATGGTTGTATGACAGTACCATAAAAAATCCACATTAAAAAAAAAACTCATGTATTTGTCCCAGCAAATTATTTTTCACTTGTTTAACCACTTCAAAACTATATTCTCATGATGGGCATTCATGGGGACATTCTTGTTTTCACAAGCAGCCAATGGAGGTGCTCTGTTGATTGGGGAACTGGGGAAAGAGGAAAGGAAAATCCAGTGAGAAGAGGGTAGGTAAAGATGCTGTTTACCCTGTAGTTAGATTACCTTCCATTCATCAGCAAAGATGGAATTGGCAATTTCAGAGCACCCAAGGTGAAATTCTTGGATCCTCATGCATGGCTGGGATTTGATTTTGAACCCAACACTCTCCAAACTTGGGAGCAAAGCCTAACTACTTTGGCACTGCAGTGAGCTCATAAATGACTACATTAGGTTCTAAATTTTGATTAAACATTCAGTAATTAATCAATGGTAGACACGAAGCAGTTGGCAAGGTCCAGAGCTGCAAAATGTTTAAGACATAAAACATTACGAAGTAATTAGAATATTCTCCTTCAAGAGAAGGATTGCCTTCAATAAAGAGGTAAATGATAGCATCCTGTTTATTGTGTAGGCAGCCAGAGCAATATGATAAACTGCTGGAGATACACATATCAGTAATCATCCGCATTATTAGTGCCATTAATCATAATTCCAAAAATATGACAGCAGCAGCCAACTTTTTGACCAATTTTGCTTCTGCCTGTTGGCCATTATGACTTAGCTAATAGACCGCAGAGCTCCTGTGCGTGGCAGTTTGCATTGAGAATGGAAGGTTAATTATATTTGAGCTGCTGATTTCTTCTCTCCTTGGAAAAGGCTTAGCACTTTGACAATCCCCGGAGCTCACTGTTGTTAAACCAGTAAAAGTACTTTATTGAAATTTTCTTTGTTGGTCAGGAATGAGGAGATGTTTCAAATGAGATATAAGCGCTAGTCTGGGATAGCCGCTAATGTTTCTTACTCCAGAGTGATCCTGGAGCAGCAAGACGAACTCAGTGGTTTCTTTAGATCACTTTGTGCTCTCATTTCTCTTCTGCAGACAGGTAAACATTTCAGCACTTCATAGTGATACACCAGGAAATCCCACAAGACTAGCGGTAGTCTCAATATGTATGTATAGGACTAAGAAGTTACAGGGGGAGTGATTAAGAATATTAGGAGAAATAAGCACCTCTTTAATACAAAATTCTGCTTCTTCAGCTATGCTAACAAAAATGAAAAGTAAAATGAACTTTATAAAAACCAACTGAATGTTTCTAAAAATTGAAGTGTTTAGTAACATAGGTGCATTGCTGGTTGGTTAACTGGAGTTTCTGTGTTTCAGCTGGCAATTTTAACATCATTTAACAAAAGACATAAATTAAGATTTTGTGCATTCTTTTTATTTATATACCTTAAATAGTTTCATTTCCAACGTAAAATTCATTCTAGATAAGACCATGACTAAATAATAATGTTGCCTACAAAATTCTGTGTCCTCTCTTGAACTCATACATTTCTAATGTTATCTTTTTAAAAGATCATAAATTGATCATTTTAATGAAGTAAAACATTTTGACTATTTTTAGCAAACATTTCCTTTGAAAATGCTCAGGAAGAAATTCATGTTCCATGTTATACACATTAGAAAAGAAAGTTTAATTTTAAAATGGCAGAAAATTTTGAAAATCAAGAGAAACATGTATTCATTCCTATTATTTTGGGAATGTGTCTTCTAAACTATGTAAGTCAGACTAAATCAAGGGATGGAAGACTTGAGAGTTAGTTCATCCAGGGTAAATATGAAATTTAAAAAAATTACCTTAGATTTATATAAATCCTTAAAAGATGACAGCGTTCTTGACTTGGCTCATTCTTAACAATGGTAATAGTAAACTGAGTGCCATATGAAGTGTCTGATGCAGAAAATTTCCAAATGCTGTGAAAACGTAATTCTGTGCACAGTGCAGCACTCAGAGCCTCACATTACAGTGCAACAAGTACCTATTGAATAGTCAGCACCTTTGAGAAGCCTTGGTGTGTGTCAGGTACAGCTCAAAAGTAAAATGGTTAGGGAATAGGGCCGTTGGATATTAATACTGCACTTAACCTGAACATTCAGCATATACATTTCCACCTACCAATCTGCTTTCTCAAATGCCATCACAGCATTAACATTTTTTATGCATTCCACGGCAATGACAAATTGTTTTCTAACTGTAGCGCCAGATTTAGTATGCAAAAGACACGTTTGCCTCTGCCAACAAATCAATAATTCTCACTAACATCTTCAGAGTTACAACATTTATAAAGTTGCAAAGTGGAGTAAACAGACCATCTGTTTGGCTTTTCCATATGTGTCATGCTTTCTTATTAGCATATGACGATTCATTTAGTAAACAAATTTGGTGATTTCATTCATGTCAAAGTTAGGTCGGAAACTTGAAGATGATTAACATTCCTGGGGCAGGCACATTAATACATTGCTTCCTGGGCAAACTTAAATGGCTTCTCAGGAGAATCGCCCCTTGTTGACAAGATGAGACTGTCAATTTTGTTTGCCTGCCACATTAGGGGCTGTAAGGGGATGGCAGGTTCTGAGAGAGGGGAGTCATGTAGGCAGCATAATTCACTGTGAATTGAGAAAAGAAGTCTAATTCTGATAAATGGTCGACCCCAATACATCCCGTGTGTTATTACAACAGACGTGCCGTATCTGTGTGGTAAATTAGCTAAACCCCTGAAGAGTTTGGTGGGAGCTTATCTTCAAGTGAATAATTTGAATGTAGTGGGAACTGTCTGCGTGACCAGTATGGATGATTTATTTTATATTGAAAAGGATTGAAGTGACTGAATTTCATACTTTTAATTTTCCAGAATCTGCAGCTTTGAAATCTTGCATTTAACATGCACTTCTTTGCTTTTTTTTGTATTTTTTAGTGATGTTTACTACAATTTTACATTGAATTTTTTCCTGAGCTAGCAATGGTTTTAAGATATTCTGGAGAGAATTTTTAAACAATGGCCTATAGTACAACTAGTTTCTGCAGAAATGCATGCTATCAAAAATGTAATTTAATTCACAGGACTGTAAGCATCCTATTATTCATAAATGGTAATATAAAAATTTTTGAGCACTTAAGGACAACAGATAGTGTTATATCAAGCCGTAGAAGAGAATTAAGTGGGGTAGAAATTTTAATTTTTCTTCTGTCAATCTGGATAGTATTGTTAACTCAGTGTCCCATAATACACTGAAACCTGGTATCTAGATTTCCCAAAATTGGATATAAATTTACCTCTCTATCCCCATGCATATATACATACATATATACATACATACATATACACACTGTGTGTAGAGGGAGTATCTGCCATGTAAATACACTGAGATCATTCTGGATAATATAATTTAAGGGGTGTGTGTGTGTGTGTGTGTGTGTGTGTGTGTTCAGTGGCAGAGGTAAGCAAGAAAATAAAGGCAAAACTAATCCAAAATGAAGCCTTACTTCCATTGTAACTGGAGGTATTGTAATTGATTATCAAGTATTTTGTTTCAATTCACTAAGTTTAGATGGCTCAAAACTGATGAAGAATTAAGAGTTAGATGTTGGACTTCTCATGTAACCTAGGGCTTGACTCACTATTTAGTTTCGAATGTTCAGGTTAAGTGCAGTATTAATATCCAATGGTCCCTATTCCCTAACCATTTTACTTTTCAGTTGTACCTGACACATCCCGGTTTCTCAGAGGTGCTGACTATTCAGACTGCAACATTCTGGTTTTCTCATTTGGGCATGAGCCCTTATTAATTTTTATTATTATTATTTTTTATTTTTATTTTTATTTTTATTGTCTCCCAAGAACATGTTCTTGATCTTAGAAAGGAAGTGAGGAAGGGAGAGTCTGAAGGAGAGATCCGCTGCCTGCCCGCCATCCTCCTGCCACCTCAGCGATCCTCCTCTCTGTGTATCTAGTCAGTAGGCACGAGTTCTTCTGTGTCTCTTCCATCTTCCCTTTTTACCTCTTCCATTTTCTGATCCAAATAAACCTGTAAATTGCTGTTAACCATAGGTCTTTGTATCCCTTCATGAGGACAGTATTTTATGACAGTTAATGGTTTGGATTGACCTATTCCACAGTCTGACAATAGGGCTTTGTTAAATCAAGTGCTGACTTTTGTCCATTCTGTGAAAGCTGAGCCTACCTTCTTGAGGGGCAGAATCACTACTCTTTAAAGAATGTAAAGTCTTTCTCCTTTCCCTCCTTTTCTTTTCTTCTTACTACCCCAGTAATACTGCGTGACTTTGTTAGAAAATCTCAAAACCTCACAATCATGAGAGAAAAACCAGCAGGCTTTCTATAGCCCATTCTTCCCATCCTCATTTCTAATGTTTTGCATATGGTATTTAGGATGATTATTAAACAAAAATGAAATAGATTAAGAAATGAACATAAAAAAATCAATTCTCTTGAACTGTGGTTGCATAATGGAAATCGACTACCATGAATGAACCTGTGTACTGAAGTTATGAACAGCAGAGCTAATGCACTGCCATGAGTTCATCTTTATTATTGCATTACACCTGAATCAATTGATAAAGTAGGGGTTTTTTTTTAAGCGAAGGATGGCACTTAATTGAATAAAAGTCAATGTAATTGTATTAGCAGAGGCCAACAGTACTGCTGACAGCGGAAAAGGGACACTGTTGAACAGAGTGCCAGAGCTGGGCTACACATTTCTGCACATCGTTTGGTTGACAGATATTGAGGGCTGGTACATCATCTAATTAGATTACAGATTTCTATTGCTGTAAGTGAGAAATGAAGAGAAACATCTCTTCCTGGTAACATGTCAGTGGAGATGTGTAATTTCACAAGTCATTTTAGGAAAGATGTGTCCATCTGGGTGATCAGTGTGTCCTTTTGTCAATGTTAATTTATTCTTCTTATTCAGTGTGTTTGTATGTGACTGTTGTGTATCTGGCTGCTGTTTTCTCAGCAGTGAATCTAGGAAGTGGTAACTGCAGATGTGTGAGAAGCAACACAGAGTTCTAGATTACAGTCAACCACAAACTATGTGCTTGTGAAATTAGGAAAGCAGGGAGGTGTTAAAAATAATGAATAGAGAGTGGGTAGGATTTCCTGAGCTGCTTATGACTGGCAGATTGTTTATCAACAGAGTAATAATACAGAGTGTAACTCTGTTTCTACATTCTTATGATAACTCTGGTGGTATCATACCCACATGTCAGGGTAAGGACTTCCCAGTAGGCATTTCCTGCACTCGGCTTAGCAACCTGCCCTTGGAGTTATCTGCCCCCTGACCCCATGGAAATGGGGAGACTGTCAGAGCAGGGACCATGGGGACAACTTCTCTTTATCATTCATATATCTGCACACTGCATGCATCTGTGTAGAATTCATTTATGGATGATGCTGATGCTGTGAATTTGTTTTATCTTAATTTGATTTATGATTTTTGGATTATGCAGCTGATCTGAAAATCATCAAGACAGCATACGAGATGATGGCTTATGACAGAAAGTGATTTTGTGATCAGAACATTTTAAATCCCTATTTTATTGTTGAAGTTTTTTAAAAAAAAAACAGATGTCTAGAATGTGAATTTGTTTTCTCTCTCTCTCTCTCTCTCTCTCTCTCTCTCTCTCTCTTTCTCTCTCTCTGTCTCTCATTCTTGCTTTCTTTTGTGATCGATTTAGCAAAAGATTAGAAAGCTGATCTTATTATCACAAGGTAAGCTCAGCCTTCCTAAGTGCAGTGTGGAGAGGGCTGTGCCCTTCTTCCCCTTAAAACTAGAGTGCTGTATATATTGTGTGGGAAGGTGGAGAAGTCTTTCTCCCCTTCCTTGTCTCTGAGGCACATACCTCTCAGCCACCTCTCAGAAGTGTCAGCCACGTTCGTCACTAAATGGAGTGACTCGTTTTGGTCTTCCATACTTTTTATTTATAATCAAGAGGTCTGTTGAACTTCATAACAGCTATTTCAGATAATTTCTATTATCACGGTTACTTCTCCAAGAAGTAAAGCTTCTGCCATTATTGAGAAGCTTTTATATATCTGTAATTTATACAGGTTTATTTTTTGGAAGGGTAGCCTTCAAAGGGTACTTTTCAAACATGTAAGCCTTTGCAGGTGGAGAGAGGTATATGCCCAAGGGCACTTTAAAAATAAATGGGGGTGTAAATACAAAGGTAATGTTTTCAGATAGATAACAACATATCAGGCCTTGTAAATCATGGCATCCCTATGGATGCTCTGGGACAAATCCTTATCTTTTTTACACAAGCAAAGCACTTAGTGAGTGGAATAAAAGTTTTGCTTGTCTAAGAAGTACGGGTTCAGGTTGTTAAAATACAGAAATAGTATGTTATTATTGTGCTTGATTTTTTTTTGTATTTATTGTGATTCTTTTTTTCTTTCCGTCCCTATGGGTTTTCTGTTGTTTAATGTCATTTTTTAAAGGGTGGGTGGGTTTTAGTCTTTTTTTTTAACAGTATATCTTTTTCAGTTTCTGTTTTAAAGAATTAAATTTTAGAAGTTGAATTGCTTAATGAAAACATTTGCAACTCTAAAATGTAGCAGGTCCTGAAAATAATTATGTTTTATTATTAGATTTAGCTGAAATCCCAAATCATTCTGAGAAAAAGGATTTATGCCAAAGAGTCTATAACCCTATTTCAAATTGGTCATCTACTAAGTTAAATTTTTTTCTACCTAAAACTTGAAGTATAGGAAGATGAGGGGCAAGATTTCATTATTTTTGAAGATAAACCTAAATTATCTAGACCATTTGCTATTTTTTATACCTCTAAATAAGTAAAATGCTTGCTCTAGATAAAAAAGTTTTTTTTTTAGATAAATTCAAATTATTTGGTTTAGACAACCAGAAAGTTCCCATTCTTTTATCCTACTTAATATATATTTTTAAATCTCTGCTATGAGATTGTCTGTAGCCGATGCTGCTACATGGCAAAACTAACAACAGTCATTGAGAAAAAGGTGCATGGGTTTGCATTCATCCCACCATTGAAGAATTTTACTCTTATAAAAATTACGTTAATGAAAAGCTCCCCTTATTGCACTTCCCACCACCACTTAGTCCCAAATCCTGAGGATGTAGGGAAATGTTTGCTTTTATAATTAGCGATGAATGTGCTTATTTGATGCCTAGTGAAAGCTGAATCAATTTTAAAATGCTCTCCTTTTTCTCGCCCCTCCCCACTCCCTACACACCTACCCTCCCCCCTTCCCTCTTGATTTCCTAGACACAGTGCCAACATAAATCTGCATCGTAAACTGTTGACCAAAGAACTCGATGACATGGGCCTGGACTCATCGTCACAGCCCTCCCTTAGCAAGGACCTCCGGGATGAATTTTTGATGAAGATCTATGGAGCCCACCACCCCATGGGGCTCGACGTCAGGGAAGACGCCTCCTCTCCTGCAGGGACGGAAGACTCCCACCTGAACGGGTATGGGAGAGGCATGGCGGAGGACTACATGGTCCTTGACTTGAGCACCACCTCCAGCCTCCAGTCCAGCAGCAGTATCCATTCCTCCAGAGAATCCGACGCAGGCAGTGATGAGGGGATTCTTCTCGACGACATTGACGGGGCTAGTGACAGTGGGGAGTCGGCGCACAAGGCCGAGGCCCCTGCCCTCCCTGGCAGCCTAGGGGCTGAAGTTTCAGGATCTCTGATGTTCAACAGTTTGTCCGGGAGCAATGGTGGGATTATGTGCAACATTTGCCACAAAATGTACAGCAACAAGGGGACCCTGAGAGTGCACTACAAAACTGTGCATTTACGAGAAATGCACAAGTGCAAAGTCCCTGGTTGCAATATGATGTTTTCCTCTGTGCGAAGCCGAAATCGGCACAGTCAGAACCCTAATCTCCACAAAAACATTCCCTTCACTTCAGTAGATTAGTCTCAGAACGGACACTACAAATGCCAGCTCTCACCAGATGGCCTACATGTTTGAACTGCCATAGTCAGTGTGTGCTTGTGTATTGGAGTGTGTGTGTGTGTGTGTGTACACATGTATGCCTCTTCGTTCACACACACACACACACACACACACCTATTTTCTTTTCTTTAGATATAAAAAAGATAAACACTAAGTGCTTTTGAAACTTTTTTCCTTTATAGTTTTGGAAAAGGTGGGAGGGATCTTTCAGGGGTGAAAACTAAGTACCCTTTAAATACACACACACACACACACACACACACAAAGCGTGCAAGTAGCCCAAATTTTGACAATAATAATTCTTGGTCCTCTCCAAAGAGACAGTTTGTTGTACCCATGACTGTTGCCTGCAAATAAAATAAAAGGGAAAAAAGAAAAAAAGAAACAAAAAAGGAACTTCTGAATAGTTGTCTTTTGTGAATTTGAAGGTTTTGACAGAATCTTCAACTAAAGCATGGCAGATTCACCTGTAAATATTTAGCCTTGAGAGGCCAATGATGTAAAACAATTGTATTGATGTTGTTTAACTCTTTTGTTTAATTTTTGCAGTTACATCCCGCTGTTAGATATGCAGGAAAAAATAGTTTGCTGGCTAGCTCTATTCATTTATGTTAGCATTAATGCACATTTAAAAAAAAAAACAAAAAAAACATGGTCTTGTTTTTACTACCTGCTAGATATAGTGATGAAGAGGTGCTGGCATGCTTTTCAGCACAGATCTGATTTTTTTTAAATGTCCTGTACTAGTACATAAATCCAGTCATGCACTTTTTTTCATACACTACAAGGGGATGTGTAATATCCATGCTTCTTTTTTATCCTTAAACTATTGCCATACTTCAAATAAGTGTCTTTTAAAAAAATTCACTTGTATAAAAATGGTCTGGTCAGTATAGGGCACAAATGCCAAACAAAAGTATTAGTGTTAACACAAAACTGCCAACTTTGCACAAGTTTCCAGAAAAGAAAATACAATTAGTCACTCAACATAACCACAGGCCAATTTGTCGGCCACCAGAAAACCGCTTAAAAAAAAAACACTTGGTGATTCTTTCAAGTGCCGAATGTTATTAGAATCAACATTGCATCCTTCTTGCTTATATGTTAAGTTACATAAAAGGAAAACAAAATTATGTGGTGTGAAACAGCCAAGGCATTTATTCTTTAGAGGCAGGATAATATTTCAGGATACAAAAGCCCAAATTACTCACTATGGAACAAAGCTGAGTACAGTAAAAGGGTTGAACACATTTCCAAGGACCTAACCCTTATCCTTTAAAAAGAAAAAAAGTCCAAACTGGGCTGGTCTGTTGTATGGCTGTCTAATTTGATGCAAGTTCTTCAGTAGTGATGTGATTCAGCCCGTTTGATAGACAAAATCGAAAGACATTTAACAGCAGCCGTACTTTGAAGCTCTGAAAACATGTGCTGAACTTGAATTGAGCAACACTCCTTTCTGAAAAGCCAGAAGAACAGGGGTTTAAAACAGGATCTCTCACTGTTTAGTGTTCTGCACTTCCCCCACACGATTTGTCAGAAAAAAATGAAAGCAAGCCTAAAACCAAGCAACTGAGAGTGAGAAGCGGGGAAGATGATTCTCCAAAGCTTTTTTGTTTTGTTTTGTTTTGTTTCCGATGTTTACACATGTTGCCTGAGCTGGTTAACCACATCGGCAGCCTCAGCTACCACAACATACTGACTCAATGATGATATTTACTCAAGTTCAGTCTGCAGCCAAAACCATTAGGGTGTGCATTGCGGACTGTGTTGTGTTGTTTTGTTTTGTTTTTTAAGTGAAGGGGGGAGAGATAAACAACGAATATGTTGTCAAACAGTACACAATAGTTTCAAGAGAATGTATTTCTTTCCTGCATTTGATGGCCTCAAACATTTCTCATTAGTCTAAAAATTAGAAATTCCCCCTTTGTTTTAACTTTTCATGTCATTTCCATTTTTCATATGTTTTGTAATTATTTTTTCTATGTTCACATCAGCATTCACTTCCGTTAAATTTGCCAAAGGAAACTGTTAATATGTTTCTGTTGTTATTATTCCTGTAGGATTTATTGTACCTCACAGTATTTATTGTTTCCAAAAAAAGCATCAATAGTTGAGAATTCACTATTTTTATTTGTGAAAAGTTCAGAAACAATAGATTCTTAAAGATAAGCTAGATGTGTCTATGAGCTTTATCTTTTCATCTCCTTCAGAGAATGCTACGTGGTTCGTTTAATTCGTCACCTGTTCTACCGTGAGGAAAGACCAAAATTACCTGCAGTACAAAAGAAACCTTATTAAACACTATGTCTCTTAAATGACAAATGTTTACGGTAAAAAGCTGAGGAATTAGTAATAACCATTTTTGTTTTCTTGTACCTTTGAATTTCCCAAAGTCTTAATTACTTTATTTTCGTGTTGTGTTAAATTGAATAGACAGAGATGTTTTCTTTTGTTTTATACCATATAAGACTGTACAGTATGTTTGTGAAAGATTGAACTAGAATAATGAAAGTTTGTTTGCAAACATTTTGGTCCTCTTAGCGTTCTCTCTGTTGCGCTGTTCCCCATTAACAGATGTTCAGTTCAAAAAGGGTGGGGAAAATACTGTATCCCAACAAAAGGTTATAGAAACACTAGCTTTTGGAGTATGCATAGAGAGAATTATACCCAGTTTTATGAAGTAACACACTTTTATTTTAGCAACTTTTTTGAAGTTACAATCTTGGTTGAGATATTTGAACTCATCTTTTACAAAATCAATGTTTAGTCTGTTTAATTTAATGTCAGCTAAAAGGTCAGATAGCCTTGGTGAGTGAACTACATAGCTGTCAGCAGGTCGCATCAGCAGATGAACCAGGCTTAGAACTAATGTTTGTTACTTGCCACAAACTGGGCTAAGGTGGATAGCCAGCCCAAGACCAGAAGCGGTGAGATTCTCAAAGTGGTATTTTTCTTGCTCGGAAACATAAAAGTGCAACTGCATTTTGTCAGAGAAATGGCAGTGAATCCTGGAAACGCACCCTGTTTAAGTATGTCCTCTTCTATTTGCTACTATTCCTGTGCCTCCAACGCCCAAATATAATGGTGGCCTTCTAAATGGGTGAATATTTTCCAGTGAATAACCTATTTGCTTAAAAGGGGCAAGGGATGTGGATAGAAGTGGTACGTAACAGGTACAGTTGTGAAATGTACAATGCCTTTAGTCCCAAAGTGTTGCTTGTTCTTGGGTGTGTGCCTGAGTGCAGTGTGGAAACTCCAAGTCTGGTTAAGATGATGATCCCAGGGTTTGTTTGCAAACAGGAAGCAGTAAGAGACCAGCATTTCCATCACTGAGCCCTTCCTCTTCACTCATTCCTACACATTCGTTTTCTCACACAGATTCCAGTTGTGAGATAGTTTCTCTCTGGTTGAAAATTAATGGTGATGCTGACTTCCATCTAAGCAGCTTTCCCCCATTTCGTTGATTTTAACCAGAGTTTTGTCCCAGGTACGAAGTTAGGTAGTGTTATTAATGTGCATGTTCAGTAGGCGATGTTGAAACGTACCGATTTGATCATTTTATTTCAAACTGTTTTTGTGAATATCAGAAAAGCTGCTTCTGCTGTAGGGAACGAATGCATGTGGTAGAGGGGTGTGACAAAGAACAGGAAAACAGGTAGTGAGTAATTTGATTTTTAAAACGTGATCAAAAGCTTGAAACCCCTGGTTCTGCTATTAATTGTATTGAAATAATTCAACCCAGCAGAACACATTTCAGGTCTTGGTCCAGCCACCCCGTCCAGCCGCATGCCTTTTAAAGGTTAAGAGGTGTTAGTATTTTCCTTCTCAATATGATAAACATCTTTTTTTGAAAATGTTTTTAGCACAAGGGTGCCACTGTCTTTGCAGTGTATGACTCTTTTCTTGGGAATTTCTGGGCCATTTCAGTAAGAGGAGGAAGATGCTCAACTGGTTAACAGCCCCATTAGTGTGTCCACTGCTCTTGGAAAAAGGAAACGAAAGCTTTGACTATATCAGGAATGGGCTGTTCCAGAGACATTCTCCTCATTTTACACAGGAGCAACCATGCATTAGGTTCTCACCAAATAAATGTGATCTTCTGTTCCCCATCCTGTGTACACACCCCAGATGTGTGCCAAGCCGATGAGAACGGGGGCCCTTGGCAATGGGAACATGAAGAAGCCAGTAACTAGGTGGAGGTGGACATGCTGCTAACTACTACCAGTTGACCTGAGTAGCCCTAACTAGTACTTGATCTGTTAGTGTTGAGTTAGAGTGACTAACGGAGTAAATAAAATTCAACTGTAAATGACACGCTACATTTGCTATCATAAAAAAAAAAAATCACCCAGAAAAAATCTTACATTCTTTCTATCAACACATTACTTTTCTCAAGAACTTCTTTTTTAAAATTATGACTAACAAATTCATTTTTAAAGAATCACTTATATTCTCCCAAACTCGGAATGTTAATATAAAAGAATTTAGTTTTTCTCTCATTCTTTGTTTTTTTTAATGGAGTGGGGGGGATCTCAACAAGTAAGGAGGACCATAAGAGAGCACCTGCCAGAGAGACTGGAGGGCATCGTGGCTTTCCCAGAAGCCCAGGGAGTAAGCCATACTCAGTAGAGGACTGGAGCCTGCCCTGTTTGAGAGCAGCTACAAAAGAAAAGAGTTGATGCACTAGAAGTGCGTGCAAGAGAAAAGTCTGGCGCAACCCTGCCCAGCAGTGGGTGACACCATTGAGATGCAGTGCCCTGTCCAGCTCCCTGTGACAGGTGCAGCACCGAACCCCAGTCTGAGGACGGAGGACAGCAAGGGCAACGGCGTGGAATAGCTCGAGTGCCTTAGGGTCAGGAGAACCAACAAGGTGTTTGTGTGGGGTCAGGTGGGTGGGGTTCTTACTCTTTTTTGGAGTGGGAAGTGATGCTGGAGTCCCTTAGGAAGCAAAAAGATGTGATGGGTCAACCTAGGTTGTAGCGAAGGCTGGTGGTCCAACCTAGCTCTAACCGTGACGAGTGGAATAGCAGTGGGTCTGTTCTTTTCCATCATTATTTTTGCTCACCCCTGTGGCTATGGTTGTAATGCTGCTCGGCTAAAGTGCTCATTTACCTTCCCACGAAGCATCCCCAAGTAACTTCTCTGTTTTCACATCTTACCTCAAATCTAAACTGTCTTGTTTCTGTCAGTATTAAGGCCACATCTGATCTGTCCAGACTAATTTCCATATTTTCTATAGTTGGAGAGTTGCTCACTGTAAATGGTAATTTTCAATTAGTATTATGTAAATCCAGCTGTAAAATTGAGCAGTGAATTAATTTATCGTCACTGTTGCCCAGACACCCATTCATCCTGCTGTCGTGTCATCCTTATTGCCCTCACATCTTGCACAAAATGATGTTTGTGGTCATTTGGCAATAGCTGGAAATCAGTACTGTCTTTTGGCATTTGTTGAAAAATCCAAATGCCTAATAACAGGGAGTTTAAAAATAAGCATTTTATACAAGTACACTGAATTGGATCAGCATTATTGTTCACTATAGTGCTGTATGTATTTTTGAAGCAACACACTATCGTTGTCATAAAACTATCTTTATTCTTCTCTAAAGCGTTGTTGTAAATTCATTTGACCTTTACTGCAAAAAAATCTTTTTTTATATAGAGTATCAAGACAAGGTTCAGTTTGTAACAAATAATGGACCATTACAAAAGAGGAAAGGGAAAAGCCTGGGCTGAGCAGCGAGAAGCTTCAGTTCAATTTCACCTCATATCTTTCTAATAACTTACTTGTCACTTTATTACCTTCCAGTAATGTGAACGCTGCTGACAAGACTGTCACACTAACAGCAGACAACACCCTCTCTGCCTCAGCCCCAGCTCTCCTGGCTACTTATTGCCCTGGCCCTGAAGGGACACAAACTAATAGTGTGCTTTCCAGTTCAGCACTTGGCCATCAACTATAAAAGGATGCGTAATTGCCTGTTTATCCCTTGTGAAGGGGAAATTGAGTACAAGAGCTAGGCTTTCCCACTGAGCTCCCTGAGGTACAAACATTCACAATCAGTCTCTCGCCGCCACCCTACTTCCACTTCTCCCTCCCCTCCCGCCACTTAAGCTCACACACACACCCCTACGAAACTGCATCTTTGGTAAGCCCGGGGCTGCCTCTAGATGTCCTCTCCAGCTATTAAGTGGACGGTAACAAGATGACTTCCAAAATAAAGGGTCAGTAGAGAGATGCTGGCTCTGACAGCATTCTCTGCATCTTTGGAGCTTCAGTAGGTATTTGCTCACCCGTCCATTCGGGGAGAACTGGGTGTGGCCCTCGAATTAGAGCAAAACTTCCCACAAGCCAGTGGCACACGCAGCATTAGATTGCCCCATAACTGCAAGGACAGCATTAACATATATTTCTCCCCCTTCGAAAAGTTCACAATTGTTAACAAATTGTTGTATAGGGTGGTTTAAAAAAAGTGTTTTGTTGTTTTTAGCTCTAGCAACCAACCATCGGTCTAAGTGAGCACGTGTCTCTCAATGGAACGTGCACGCTAACCTCCTTTTGTTAAATTGCACCGACAGTGTGACAGGAAGGGCCTGAGGATTTCGACTTTAATCTCTAAAACTGAGACTACCTATACGTACGAGTTAAACTCTCCACTTCGGGAGAATTTTCCTTGAGTACAAGTAGAGTGACTCGACTTTAAAACCAAGTGATGAGGGGACACGGGCACGAAGGAAGAACATGTGGAAGTGTTATATTCCAAAATGCTCTGAGTCCAAATAACGTGGAGTTGTTGTGTTGGCTGCAATTTTTGTATATTGAACTACTTGCATGATGGTTGAAAAGTGGCTAGTTGGTGACAAAATGAAGTGCACGGTCTATCTGTGAGTCTTCTGCATGGAGCTTGGGGACGCCATGCTTCCTGCCGCCCCGCCGCAGGTCTGACAGACACTGTTGACCTGGGCCACAGCAGCCACATTGCAAGTATATTTGTCAACCAAGTAAGACACATGTGGGTGTCACCTTTTGACGTGGACTCACGGAAAGAGAGAACAGTAGATTTAGAGATAGACAACTGAACAGGTCTCATTTGACAAACCTGTGCTAAGTAATTTCATTGACCAGTCTGAGCACTGGGAAGAAAAGCACTTTGAGCAAGGTTTCTTGGAGTTAGACGAAAAGCACTTAACCTGATGTTTTTTTAAGTTCCTCCTGTACGTATATATTACAATCACTTCTCAAACATCACATTAGAAATTTCAGTTAAAAACTCAGTTGCCAAAATTGCACAGATTCTGCTAATATTATTATTAGCATTTCTTCCTTTAAAGAACAGGGATGCTTAAGGACATTTCTAAATTTTTAATGCTTTTTTTAGCTTAATTTTTTTTAAAGAATCTTTGAAGAGAAAGAACAGAAAAGGGTATTTTAACAAAAATGAAGAGACATAGTATAAAAATATATTTCTTGAAGAGAAAGAGTATCTAAGTGCTATACCAAGACTTTATACGGCTTCCTGTTGCCAAATGTGATGCTGAAATAATGCACAACTAAGATGGCAAATCAAGCCATTATTAACCGGCTCTGTCCACTCCTGTTAGGGAATGCAAGAACTGAGAGGTGGCTAGGGAGCCCCTGAGGGTGTGAGAGAGCTGCACTCATCTGGCCCTGAAACTGTTCCCCAAAAGCGGGGAGGAACCCCTGCACCCTTGTAGTCCCCCTGCAACGTGAGCTGACCGGCATGGATTCTGTAGGAGCCTTGCTGACTGCCTTTTCCATGCTAGGAGACGCGGCGTCTCCCGCCCGTGAGAGGCGTTGATTCATGAGGTATGATGTTCTTGAACTCCCAATGTGCTGAGTTAATAGGTTCACTTGAGATGTATAAACCCAGGTTGATTGTTTATTTTTTTTCATCTAGTACTCCATTTGAAGCGTTTTTGCATGTCTTTGTACAGAATAATCCATTCCTCTCATTGCCTATCTTAATCTCCCCTGACTTTTCCATTATCTTGCCACTCCCTCCCTTTGCTCTTCTGATCTCACCCACCCCCTTAAAAAAAAAAAAAAAAGCCACCACTTTTCTGAAGCAAGAAGGTAGAACACGCCTTCATCCTGACTTTGATTGCTTTGGAAACATTTGTGTGTTCTGCCCTGTCCAGGGTTTACATAACGTGAATTAAGTGAATGAGATGTTCTAGTATTATATATTAACCTGATATGACTATCGAAGATTTATAATATATGGTGCACTCGCTTTCCTTTGCAAACTTTGGTTCAGCTGCCCTGCAGAGAATCTTACCATTTCCCTACCGCTGCCAGTATGAAACGTGCAGGAGAGTTAAAAGTGGGTACACGGAGGTCAGAGGTGGGGAGCTAGGTGGAGAAACCAGGAGCAGACTTTGTTCTGAGGCTGCCTGGGCCTTTCCTCAAAGGTGGAGGTGAGCTGGGGCTTTGGGGAAGAAAGTGCTGTGTTCTCTACTGCTGATCTTGGGCAAGGCCTTTCAGAACTGGCGAGATCCATCACACAGCTGGGAGGACACAGAACTTTCATCTCCACCCCAAGCCCACTGGTATGTCTCAGTTACAAAAACATTCAGTTCAACCTGCATATTTAACAGCAAAAGTAGCCAAAGGGAATTGAAATATCTTGAGGAAAAGGAATTTTCACCAAGATACGTCCTCTCCCTCCCCCAGAGTTTGGGGGCTTCTGCTTTTTTCGTTTGTGTTGTTCTCATCTGCATCACACCAGTCTCTTCTGCTAAGCCTGTCACAGAACCGAAGTCTGGACCGGGAAAGGCAGCTGCACCGAGGGATGGGGACAGCTCGCATTGCCCTGATCTCGTAATTGTGACGTCAGTAGCTTCCTAAATACTGTATGTACCTTGAACAAGGGTTTTTGTTTTGTTTTTATTAGTAGCCTAAGGGAATTAAAAGTTTTTATTTGCTATTTCCTTTGTTGTATTTTCTGTACTATAACTGTCTACAGTATGTCTTTTGCATAAAATGCATAAGGGTTTGGGGATGTAAATGGAATTTTATTCATATTTTGTCCAAATACCTCTTGTAATTTGTATCAAAATTCTTGTACAATTTTTATATTAAAGATTTATCAGTCACTGATTTCTTCTTACCTTCTTGATTTGAAGAAACCTCAACAAACTCCAACAGACCTTTACAAAATACACCTGGTAGCCTATCAGCTCACATTGCAATTCCCCTATTTAAGCACACTTGTTGGATAACTGAGAGTCACTCTCCTATTTGGACTGAATCCTGGTTTACTTAATACACTTCTTAGGCAGATCACACTTGCCTCTTGCTCAGAAGGCAAAGCTGAATCAGGGCTACAAAGATCCCAGTCAGTCCCGACAGAGCGCGGCAAACACGGACCTGCGTCTTTCCTCACCAAAGCTATCCCATTTGGGGATGCCTTTTCCCCAAAGCCTTTGCCGAAGATCTTTCAGGTATCTTTGCACCTCAGCTTTCTGCAAATAGATTTTCTTCCCTCCCTACCCTGTGAAATTTGTGAACAGCAGCCAACAGAATAATGACTATATGTATGTATACATATTTTCAGGCTAAATGCTTGTGTTTCAGTTTATATTCTCCTGGCAGTGGTTTTCTGCAGATTCTGCTCATTATAATCTAGAAATAAACTAACAGATGGAAAGATGTCATGGTCGGTGACATTTCCTCCTTCTGTCATACTGCTTAAGGGACAATGGGAAAAAGTATGTAGAAGGTGCTTTGGACTCAGCAGTGTTTAATACTAGCCCCACCTCTTACACCAATCCTAGCTGAAAATTGGAAGAGAGATTGTAAGGACTCTCCCTTCCAATATAGGATTTTCTTTTCATCCCAGAGCCAGATTTGCCCAAGTCTCCCCAGCTCGTACCACCCACTTCTCTGATTTTTTTTTCTGACCTGTAACTAGGGAAATTAGCTACCCAGACTCTGTAGCAACCCCTGCCTCCAGCCTCTGGCTGGTAAGAAGCTGGACAGGTTACTTGTATCTGTCTGGCTGTCATCAGCCCTACAGCAAGGAGCTGTCCAGCCAGCTTCAGATGCCACTGACTGAGGGTCCCTCTCCAGGCAACAGGGGTGCCAGCCACTAAGCCTTGACGGGGTCTCCTTGATTTCCTTTGAGCGCCCATAGATGGGTTTCAGGGTGAGGGTGAAGAAATGAATGGTTAAACAACTTGGGCGAAGTCAGCTTCCTTTGAGGCATGTGCTGATAAACGTCATGGGTGTGTAAACGCAATCCTGCAGGGAACCCACACATAACTATGATCTTTTCATCTGTCACAACATGTCTGCAATTGGCAAGAATTCCCCCTCAAAGAGCTCTTTCTTTTAAAAAATGGTTTTAGATGTTATTAAATGGTAGAAAGCCTCTTGTTTAGTAAAGAGGCGCCATGAAGAAAGCTCTTGGCAGGAAGCTGATCGAAACTGCCTGCGTTGTGGGCAGTGACTCTCCCGAGTCACTGGAAGACTTGCCATCTGCTGGTTTGCCCTGAGCTGGTTGACAATGTGACAGTAGATTAAGTGCTACTAATTTAATAAAGCTGCTCTGAGAATGAAGCTGATCTATCAGTGAAGACTGGAGAGGCTCACGTTGGTGTGGGCCTGGGAGGGCGTCTGAGAATATTGAATTGCTTGAAGTAATACTGGGGGGGAAATCTATCGATCCTCAGTAAGGCACAGTTATTTTTAGTCACCTGACTCTCGGGCACCCAATCATTACCCATATTCATCAGATAGGTATAATGAACAGAGGTATTGATTAACAGAGCTAGCTGAAGAGATTTCCCAACAGTGCTAGTTCACATTGATAGGTCTCCAGTGGGAATGCAGGCCACGCAGCCCTGGAACATAACTTACTGTGTTCTAGGTCCTCGCATTGATTTTATTTTGGGGGCAGGGGCGGGACAGTCTTGCACTCACTGGTGCTTCCTTGACCTTTCTCTGAAACCTTCTTGGAAAAAAAAGAAAAGAAAAGAGAACCAGCTCGCTGCAACAGTCAACAAGCACACAGCCCTGCTCTAAGCGCTCGGCTCCCACCCAGGCCGGCTGTCCTGCCTCCTCTTTGATTGCTGCGTGTGTTACCGTGATTTACAGACACTTGCTCGAAGCTGGGACATGCCAGTCAGAGCTCCAGCCATCAGGCACAGGAAGCCTTCCCTCCCCTAAAGATCAACATATGGCTTCGGGAAATTATCGTGTTAGGCTAATTGCACCAAGTTGGCATGGTAGGAACATAATGAGTCCCGATTTCAGCATGCTGACCCCAAACCCAGTGATGCCAGCACAGAGTAACTTTCCAAGCATTTTGCCTCATGGCAGGAGTCCTCATTGAGCTGCTGTTTGCATTTGGTTAGATTTCTAGCGCGCACCCAGAACCTGCACGGCCGCATTCCAGTCGCACGAGGGAGTTCGCTGTGCTCCTCACAGGAGCGCTTGTCCTTCCAGAGAACTAGTGGTGACCCAAATGCCATAACCATCAGAAGCCATGTGCTGCCTGACGGGCGACATGCTGCTTAAAATGCTGATATGTAACTAGAAACCATTAGACCCCGAGGAGAAAAAAGTAAAGGATTAAGACAAGGACAGCTGTAAAAAATAAAGCCCAAGTGCATCATTAGAAACCAAAAATTCACACAGCACGACTGTCTGTCATCCACACAAGGTTGTAGTAACACTTGACTTGTATATTAATGAAATGCCATAGGAACGCTAAGTCACCCCTTAACCACTGAGGCCGGAGGGAAGTTCCTCTTTACTCCAGTCTCTCCTTATCTGAGCCTCGGTTTTTGATGATGTTTAATTCGTTTGCCTGAGATTATGCTCACCAAAGTGCCTTAATTGTCTTACCTTGGCCAGCATCTTCGGGTGCAGGTTCTACTTCGACCTTGAGTCTTTTATGCCACCTTCAGCGCATTCTTCGCCCTTCCATACTCTCTTCATTGTGATGTTCAGTTCAACTTCTGTTTTCTTGGCTGATAACATTTTCTAAAAATCAGTTCAATATATTTTGATCCTCTGGGGTTAGACTGTACCTTGTCTTCTCTGCAAATGTAAGAGCTCATAGGGGAAAAAATATCAAAGGGTTCAATAATTTTAAATCCAGAGTTCTGTTCACTGTGTAGCAACTTCAAGTTTTTGGAATGCACCACAAAGTGGTCATAAGCAATTGAATTTGGAGGTTATCAGGGTTTTGGGCATGTGCTATGTGAGGTGATTTAAAATTATTAGGCCACTTCCAGGTTTTTAGAGAGATTCATTTTCACAGATATAAATGCTATTAACAATTCAAAGCACTCTCATAATTCCCCATCTTTGTTCTTCCTCGTGATCTCAATTTCAATTTTTCTTATTTTTATTAAGTGGAGAATTTCCTTCCAAAGTTTCACAAAGTCATTTGCAGGCTGAAAACAAGACACTTGTTTGATTATTTTCAGATGTCGCATCAATTGGTCTTCAGCAGAAAGTAATCCTGGAAGATGTCATGCTTTTTTGCTTTCAGTTCTTTCAAAAACCACAAACCTGTGTGTTTGAGAATACGACTCTTTCGGAAGCCCGCAGCCTCACCCACGGAGCTCACAGTGAGGACGGTTCAGGCTCACATGCAGGCAAAGGGAAGCAGCAGCCCACTCGCCTTTCACAGGAATACCGTGAGCATGAGCAGACAGGGGGGAAACCAGGGTGCAACCCAGGAGGTTGTGCTTCAAGTGGGCATTCTGTTCTAAGCACCTTAGAGATGGGCTCTTTTCCCAGTCCTCGGAGTTCGCAGTGTGTAGTAGGTGGTCAATGCACCTGAATAGAACGAATGGATGTGTGAATGGGGGCCGGTGGCCTTTGTTAAATGCCAGTGTTGTAAGCGGCCTTAGGATAAGGCAAAGGAGGAGGCTATCGCACCTGGACAGAAAGCGTGGTTCAGCTCCCTGAGAAGCAAACAGTAGCAGAAGCAGTGAGGAAGGAGACCAGGATTCAAAGTGCCACCCAAATTGCCTCACTTTGCCATGTTTTCCCTTCAGTATGCCCTCGCCTGAACTCACTGAAACCTATAACTCATGAGTGGGCACCAGGGCTGGACAGAGAGATCTCCAAGACAAACCCTCTGGTCATGGAGTGGGGAAGAAAAGAGTGAATGCTCGGGGAGAGTAGAAGAAATCCCCTATTGTTTCTTTTTTTCTCTGTTGTCTCATGCCTGCCACAAACCCAAGCAATCCTGTGACAAGAGCAGCAGCAGGGGCCGTAGGAGCCAGCAGACACCTGAACTCTGCAGGGGAGGTTGGCAAGCGCTTTTGCTCTGTCCCTCCACCTGTCCTCCCGGGCTCACTCTCGGAGGTGAGCACAGCCCCAGGACGGGAGCTGCAGAGCACCAGCTTTCTGGCCAGAGGACCCAAAAGGCGAGGTTGCCGAGTTCCAGGGAGGTCATGGAGAGGGAGGTCCTTGGGAAGGTAATCCCTCAAAACGATGGCCTCCTGAGCTCACCCCTGAGGCTGGTGGGCATGGATCTGACCCCACACTGCAGGCCCTGGCAACCGGCTGACACAGGACAGATCCAAATCGTGCTTCAGGCAGGTTTTAATTGAACCGACCTGGGAACCAAGACCCACAGAAGGCAGGTGAGAACTTGCAGCCTGGACTCAGGTTGAAGGCCTGCTAAAAACACACTGATGTTCTCCATGGGGTGTAAACAAGACACAGAATCTCACAACGTGTGGCCGGCAGACTTACTGTTTTTTAGTTGTGGCAAAATATACATAACGTAAGAACTTACCATTTAACGATTTTTAAGCATACCGTTCTGTGGCATTACGTACATTCACATTGTTATGCAACCATCAGCACCATCCATCTGCAGAATTTTTCATCTTCCTCACCTGAAACTGGACCATTAAACGCTGACTCTCCATTCCCCCGATACCCACCGCCCTACTTTCTGTCTCTCCGAATTCGATACTCCAGGTACTTCATACAAATGGGATCATGGAATACTTGTCCTCTTATGACTGGCTTATTTCACTTAGCATACTGTCTAAAAGGTTCACCCAAGTTGTAGCCTGTGTCAAAATTTCTTACCTTTTTAAGGCTAAGATGTATGTCACTGTGTGCATATGTCACATTTTGTTTATTCATCCATCTACTGATAAGCACTTGAGTTGCTTCCACCAGTAGGCTGTAGGCAGGCTTCTAGGACAGTCCCTAAGGATTGCCACATAGCACTTTTTATGTCCTTGTGTCATCCCATCCCCTTGAGTGTGGGCTGGACCTACTGATGTACCTTTAACAAACTGACTATAGTAAAAGGGACACAATACAATCAGGATACGACACAAAAAGTTTTAGCCTGTGAAGGATCAAGATCTTTCACATGGGAGATGACAATCAAAAAGTGTCATTACCAAGATGACAAAGGTGTTGTGATTACCTTCAAAAACTTAAAGGCAAGTATTCTTCAAGTGATCCAACACGAGGGCAAGCACTTTTATAATAAATGGAAAACCAGAGGGTCTCAGCTAAAAAATAGAAAACATAAAAATCAAATGGAAATTTTAGGACTGAAAAATAAGATAATCAAAATTAAAAAATCCTGGAGTCATTTCAATAGTAGACATGACAAAGGGAAGTCAGTGAATTTGAAGCTAGATCAATAGAAATTACCCATTCTGAACAATACAGAGAAAAAATGAACAGTCTCAGGAACGTGTGGGACAATACGCAGCATCTGACATGAGTGTTTTGGAATCCCAGAACTGCAGGTGTGAGAGTTCAGTGGAGAGAAAGTATTTGAAAAACTAGTGGCTGAAAATTTCCTAAATTTGGCAAAAGACTTAAAACTACAAATTGAAGAGGCTCAGTAAGCCTAAACAGAATAAAGCCAAAGAAATGTACACCTAGACATGGCATAATCAAATTGCCGAATTCTACAGATAAAGAAGAAAATCTCAAAGACAGCAGAACCAGGGTAAAATAGCTCACTGCTTATAGGAAAACAACTGGAATGACAGCTCTTTCATCAGAAACCAAAAAAAATGCTCATGGGGCGGAAAAACATTTTAAAAGTGCTGAAAGAAAAGAACTATCGGGATGGTGGGCTGGGGTGGGAGTAAAAGACAGAAAACTGTACAAGATCAACAATTAAAATAAAAATTAAAAAAAAAAAGAAAAGAAAAGGACAATCAACCCAGAATTCTAATTCCAGGGGGAAAAATATTCTTCAGGAATTAAGGTGAGTTAGACACATTCTCAAATGAAGGAATTCTCCATTTTTTCCCAGAATTCATATTCCAAAAGAGCTGCCAAAGGAAATTCTTCAGAAAGAAGACAAATGATACTAAAAGGGAAAGCCAGAACCTCAATAAAGAAGCAAGAGCAACAGCAATGATAACTACATGGGCAAATATAATAAATTTTTTTTCTACTGTTAATTTTTTTGGTTTGAAACTGAAAAATATAACATTGTCTGATGGTGTTTTCAGTGTACATAGATGTACAATGCACAAGACAAGAAATGCACGACGCACAAAACAATGATGACGTAAGTTTGCACCTTATGAATCTGTTTATACGCCATTCTCTGGAAGATGAGACTAGGGGTGGAGAACAGACAGGGGGTTGCTAGGGCTTGGGGTGGCGAAGGGTCTGACCACAGAGAGACGGCTGAAAGGAACTGGGAGGGGGAAGGAACTGCGGATGTGACAACACAAATCTGTACACTAAGTTTTATAGAGCTATAGACAGAGAAAAAGGCAATTTTACTCTATATTATGTTTTTAAAGAATGGGAAGTAGAGGTAGGTCCCTGGTAATCTAATTTTAGGGGAGAGAAATTTGCCTCCTCCCGATCTTCTCGCCCTCAACTTTAAATGATACATCTCTGACGTGTTTGCTTTTATTGGAATGTCCTAAAAGAGGGCAGAATCCTTTGTATCAAAGTAATGAACCTTAAAATAAAACCCTGGAGACGAAACCCATGGACTTAAATTCACCTTCAGGTTTAATATCCATGGGCTTATTTACAGGGTGTGTTTTGATAGAGGAGAGCCTGGCAGGGGCACTGGACATTTCGACAGGAGGTGCCACCAGCAAACACGGACGGGGTTGGTCTGGAGTTACCTGAGAGCCTTCATGTTGATAGACGAGTCTTGGAGAAAACTTGAGGAATTTGTGATGAGAGGGGTACGCAGGAATTTTGTGATATTCGCAACCTGGAGTTGCCTCCCCAGCACAGCCAGCAGCTCCTGATTACTGACCATGGACTAGGGCTCTTCCGTGCCTGCCATTGCTGAGGGGCCCTCGAGTCCCCACCCCCACCCCCTCCAGACTGCTCCTCGTGTTCCCGCAGGCGGCGGTGCCTCTGGGGGACAAGGGTCCTGGCATGAAAAACAGCTCCGATGTTAGGTCTACACTGGCAAGCCCATGGACTAGCTGCGTCCTCAAAGCAAACAGTGAGGGAGGAAGGGAAACGAGCAAGGGAGGCTGACCAGAGTGCTAAGGAGACAACCAGACTCCCGTGGCCGCAGGGAAGTTGGAAGTGCCAAAGGGTGAGTGGCCACCCACAGGAAACTTCCAGAGAAGTCAGGGAAGGCGACATTGGGAGGCCTTCCTTGGATTTGGTGACTAGGGAATTTGTTAAGACTTTAGTGCAACAGGACATGTCCTCGACATAGGCACCCCTGTGCCTTCTGAGCCTGGTTTTCCTTGCTGGTTAAAACTGCTTCTGCCCCAGCCCCTACGCCAGGAAGCTACGCTAGGCTGACTTGCGCAGAACGGCGGCCAGAGGCTAGCGGGGCCTGAGTGCCTGCCGCAAGGGCCACGTGTTTCAGAGTCTGGCAGGTGACCTATGAGGAGGCCTGGTTCAGAGCCAAGGTAGTAATTAACCATTTGAAAAAGCTCTGTCCAAGATTTGGACTGTGATACATAAGATGGGTTAAATAGTTGAATGTGAGAAGAAAATAGAGCCAAAATGAAAA
Source organism: Glossophaga mutica (assembly GCA_039655065.1). Classification (NCBI taxonomy): domain Eukaryota; kingdom Metazoa; phylum Chordata; class Mammalia; order Chiroptera; family Phyllostomidae; genus Glossophaga; species Glossophaga mutica. The sequence continues at coordinate 137,584,995 of CM077305.1, read as the reverse complement.
GAGAAAGAGAAATAGTGAGAGCAAGAGACAGACAGACACGGGCCCCATGTCAAGAGAGAGGGCTGACGAAGCCTATCATCCCTCAGTGCTCCGTGGCGGCTCGGACTGCAGACGTGCGTGATGCGGAGGAGTGTGGGCTTTACTGGGGAGTTTGGCAGCGAAGGGAAGAAAGTTGTGTTTGATTGGGAAGAAGGGCCAGGTAGAGCGGGGTGAGTGTGCGTGCATTTAATAAGAGGAAAACTCAGTTATGAAGGAGAACATGAGGAACGCCACTGTGCTGACTCACTTAGGTCCTGATTCCCAAGCCAGCCCTGCAGTCAAAAGGAATCATGCTTCTACTGCAGACATTCAAAGGCCATAGGTGCCTAGAGATGACCACCTGGCTGGTGGCTATAGGAGCCACAGACTGTTCAAAGTGGGTAGAGGGAAGAACACTGTCTGTGAGTCTGACCCTTGCAAGTGGCAGCAAGCTAAGCACTTCCTCCTGTAGGAAAGTGATGCTTCAGAATGCTGACTTCCCATGCTGGCCCCCGAGACGTGCACGCCTGTAGGATAGGCATTATCATTCTCTGCCTTAAGGTTGAGTATTTGAGGCTCAAAGAAGTTAAGTAATAGAGGCACTGACACTGGACTCTGCACCCAGATCTGCTTGTCTGAAGTCCTGCTCTTCCCACCATCCACCCTTTCTCCTCTCCCTGAGTCTTATTCCCTGTCAATCGACAAGCACATTTTTGTTGAGTTCCTACAGGTATGGCTAAGAGTAAAATAAAGAGGTTTCCAATACAGTTGAGATACAAACAAAAAAAAAAGTGTGACATGGCAAGTGACAGTGCAAGGTAGACCAGTCAGGGTCTGGAACACAGAAACTTCACTAGCTATTTCAACAAAGAAAAATTAACATAGGAAATTGGTTAAACAGATGCCTGAAAAAGGAAGAGGTGAACAGCGAGGGGAAAATAAATAAGTATAGGAAGTAGCTACCACCTCTCGGGCTTGGGGGGGCAAAGGGAGAGTTTGGGTCATCAGACCCTAGCAGCTCACAGGAGAGGCCCTATTGACCTGGGGGTTGGCCCTCTGGGAAAGAGATGTCGCTGCCTACTACCGGTGCCTCAGGAGCACAGGCCAAGTGCCCCACGGAGCTGAGGCTCAGACCTAAGGAGGTGGTGCTGCCTGGCAAGGGCTCCTTCCTCAGGAGCTTCAAAGAGGGACCCTGAAGGACTGCATCCAGGTTTCTGAAGAGAGGGCATTGCCCAGCTACTGGTAGTATCTCAGAGGTGGTTTGATGCAGCTGTTTCTGGGAATGGGTAAGAATTTGGAAGTCAGAACCAAGCTCTACTGCCCCGGGCAACATCGACAGGAACAGAAAACGTGCAGGAAGGAGCAAGTTCGTTTTCCCCCCATCTAATCTCTCTGGAATTACGACTATTGGCAAAGGAGAAATAGGGCTGGCAGAGTTCCGGTCTCAGTGTCACAGAGCAGAATCTAAAAGAATGTGCTGAGAGCTGAAAGACAATAGCATACGAAGCAATATATACTAATTGCCAAACAAGGTGTGGGAGCAGAGAGTGGAGGGTGGTCGTCATCCCTGAGGGCTCTGTGGTTGAGGGAGGCCTCGCAGAAGAGGTGGGACTTAAGCTGAACTCTAAGGGTTGGCCTGGACCGATGAAGGTCCCACGAGCTGAGGATGAGCTAAAGGATAAAGGATGTTATCCTTAGCTTAAAGGATGATGGGGACAGATTAAGAAGCAGGAGACCAAGATGAAAAAGTGGGTTGAGGGATATTTTTAAAAATTAAATAAATAAATGTCAGCATCACTTTATGGAACTATAGTGTCAATAATAAAAATAAAGGAAGTAAAACAAAATGAAGTGAAGAGCTGAGATGTGAAGAGGCCCCTCCTAGTGACTCTGTTCCTTTCACAACCAGCTCATTGTCCAGAATATGGAAATTATTGCAACAGAGCAAGTTCTAGAGGTCTTGACTTCTGTGTCCTGGGAGATTATCCAGGCCAATGCTTTTCGTGTGTGTGTGTGTGTGTGTGTGTGTGTGTATTTCTTATCACAACAACACTTCCCAAACCAAATGTTGGGTAGAACCCCAAGGCATGAAACAAACCAAAGCAGAGGTTCTCAGGGAGGGTCAGAGCTCCCCTGTTTGGCCCCCTCTTTCTTCCCTTGAACAGGGTTTTGAGGTACCACCTTAAAAACCAGAAGAGTTCGCCAACTATTGATCTCCCCCACTTTACAGACGAGGAAGCTGAGGACCAGACGGTGTGTTGGTCAGTCCACAAATGAGTGCTGGATTCTAGTGTAAAATGTATATCTTCTACTTCTGGCCCAGGACTGTTTCCATTATAGCTGGAGCAGCCGTTTCGTTTATTGTCTACGCCAGGAAGCACGTTGGGGTAAAGAAGGCACTAAAAATAATTGATAGGCATTAACAGACCCACAATGGTAGTCACTTGGGACTATCCTGAGCAACCCAGAACATCTGAACATGTTGATGAAACCTCACTGCGCTTTTTATACTTCCTATTCAAGGTTAACGAGGTCCTACCTGCTCACAAAGCCCCTTCACACTCATTTTTTGATACCCAGAGCCTCTCAATCTAATGAGTTCAGAGAGGCCAAGACTGAACCGGGCCCCACTCAGGCTTTCCTGTCCAATATCTTTCAGTATGAATTGTCCCGACACATTCCAAGACTTACATTTGTGCTGGGGTAACCGGACCCTGGGCAACAGCCACCTGGTGATCTGAAACTGAGCTGCGGAAAAGTCTGGGTTAACTGAGAGCCTGACTTCTATCAGTCAGGTTCTTAATTGAAAGCAACAGAGAATGATTCTGACTTGTTTGTATGGAAACAATATATCCAATACTACTGGGTGCCTCCCAGAACCCCTAAAAAGACTGGATTACTAAACCCAGGAAGCAGACAGGAACAAGAGAAGCTAAAAAATAGGCAAACAACCAAAATCATATCACAGAACTGGTCCAGTGAAGACCTGGAGAATGGCACCAGTACCGGGCGTCGGAGACAGCAGTGGGCACTGCTGCCTTGTAGGCTCAGCGACCTCTCCATTGGCCCTGCTCCTTCGTGGGCTGACTCTCAATCCGGAGAGCCCCAGTGGGTGACTCTGATCGGCCAGACCTAGGTCATCCCTGCTAGCCTAGTCTTTTCAAGCTTTAACAGTGGGAAGGAAGGTTCTGCCCACTATGTAAAATAACTATATCTTTGTTCTCAAATATTCACTGCTCCTCCCTGGCAGAAGGATTATACGTCTCTGTCCTTTGACATCAGGCTTGCCATGTTGCTTTTTTTTGGCCAATGAAACAGAAGCAGAAATAACGTGGGTCACTTCCAGTACAGGCGTTAAGAGCCAGTGTGCAGTTTGCCACATATATTCCCTCTGCCTCAAGAGCAGCAATATTCTAGACTGGGCAGACCCATCGACCCGAGTACAGGTTCAGACGATGCGGAGCAGAGCCACAGCCGGCCTGCAGGGGGCATGCAGCAGCGGTGGGAATTCAACCTTGGGAAGCCACTAAGATTTAGGGGTCATTCGTTACCACTGCATACTGAGCTTAATCTGACTAGGACATGCTTTCACCAAGATCCAAGATTCAAAGGGCGTACAAAGGATGCTCAGATGCTTGCCAAAAGAAAAACAAAAGGACACTGACTTAAAACTCACTTTCATGCACAAAATTCACCCAAATACATAACTTAAAGCATCACCTTCTACCTTCAAGGCCTCACTGAGCCGGCAGCTCTCCCGTGCACTGCCCTCGGTCCTCGCAGCACTACAGGAGTGTGAAGTTTGCTGGGGTAGAACCCTGGGGGCCGAATCTGCAAATCTTCACAATCTCTGTTGTGTGGATGTTAGAGAGATTATTTATATTGATCTTACCTTTTAAAAAAAAATCACTGAATGTTAAAATTGATCAGGGAAGTTTTCCACTGGGAGAGAATGGTTTTTGAAAAACACTCAGGCAGGTTTAGACAATAAGAAGTTGTAAAGCAAGTGTGTGAGTGGACGCCTTTGTGTGTGTGCATATGCATCGAATCTGTTTTTAGGTGGGTTTGTGTGTGTGTGTTTATTTTTTACTGATTTATTTTTTTAATTTAACCTTTATTGTATTCTTTTTACATCACTTTTTAGTCCCCTTAGCCCCCTCCCCCCAGCAGTCACCACACTGTTGTCCATGTCCATGAGTCCTTTTTCCTTTTTGCTCAAACCCTCCACCTCTTAATCTGCTCCCCACTAGCTGTCATCTGCTCTCCATCTATAAGTCTCTTTCTGTTTTGTTTCTTAGTTCAGTGTGTTCATTAGATTCACATATGAGTTAAATCATGTATTTGTCTTTCTCTGACTGGCCTATTTCACTTAGCGTAATATTCTCTGGGTCCATCCATACTGTCTCAAAAAGTAAAATTTTCTTTTTTACGGCCAAGTAGTATTCCATCGTGTGTCTCATAGTTGTTTTATCCTGTCATCTGTCAATAGACACTTGGGCTATTTCTGTATCTTGGTGATTGTCAGTAATGCTGCAGTGAACATAGGAGTGCTTGTGTTCTTTTGAATTAGTGTTTTGGGTTCCTTTGGATACATTCCCAGAAGAATTGGGATTTCTGGGTTGAAAGGCAGATCCATTTTTAATTTCTTGTGGTATCTCCATACTGTTTTCCACAGTGGCTGCACCGATCTCCACTCCCACCAACAGTGCAAAAGTGTTCCCCTTCCCAAGGAGGTAAAAGTCCTATACTCAGAAAACTACCCAACACTGAAGAAAGAAATTAAGGAAGATGCCCTAGCTGGTGTGGCTCAGTGGATGGGGCACTAGCCTGTGAACCAAAAGGTTGCTGGTTTGATTCCCAATCAGGGCACTTGCCTGGATTGTGGGCCAGGTCCCCAGTGGGAGGTATGCGAGAGGCAACCACACATTGATGTTTCTCTCTCTCTCTTTCTACCTCTCTTCCCCTCTGTCTAAAAATAAATAAAATCTTTTTTAAAAAAGAAATTAAGGAAGACACAAACAAATGGAAGCATGTACTGTGTTCATGGATTGGAAAAATTCACATCATCAAAATGTCTATACTACCCAAAGGAATTTATAGATTCAATGCAATCCCTATTAAAATACCGATGACATATTTCACAGATATAGAACAAACATTTCAAAAATTTATATGGAACCATAAACAACCCTGAACAGCGACAGCAAGAAAGAAGAACAAAGTAGGAGGGTTCACAATACCTGATTTTGAGAAAGAACAACAAAGTAGGAGGGTTCACAATACCTGATATAAAAATGTATTACAATGCCACAGTAATCAAAACAGTCTGGGACTGGCCTGAGAACAGACACATAGCTTAATGGAACAGAATAGAGAGCCCAGAAATAAACCCAAGTCTCTATGGTCAATTAATATTCATCAGAGGGGGCGGAAGCATAAAATGGAGTAAAAATAGTCTCTTCAACAAATGGTGTTGGTAGATCTGGACAGTTACATGAAACTCGACCACCAAGTTACACCACACACAAAAATGAACTCAAGATGGATAAAAGACTTAAATATAAGTCACAACACCATAAAAGTCCTAGAGGAGAACATAGGCAGGAAAATCTCCAATATTCCACACAGCAATATTTTCACTGATATATCTCCTAGAGCAAGGGACATAAAGGAAAGAATAAACAAATGGGACTTCATCAAAATAAAAGGCTTCTGCACAGCTAAAGAAAACATCAGCAAAATGAAAAGAGTACCAACCATATGGGAAAATATATTTGCCAGTGATACCTCATACAAGGGTTTGATCAAATATATTTGCCAGTGATACCTCATACAAGGGTTTGATCCCCAAAATATATTTAAAAAACTCACATGACTCCACTCCAGGAACACAAACAGTCCAACTAAAAAATGGGCAAAGGACCTGAACAGACACTTCTCCAAGGAGGACATACAGAGGGCCCAGAGGCATATGAAAGGATGCTCAGTATCACTAGCCATCAGAGAAATGCAAATTAAAACCACAACGAGATACCACTTCACACTGGCCAGATTTATTAATGGCCATCATTAATAAATCAACGAACAAGAGCTGGCGAGGATGTGGAGAAAAGGGAACCCTAGTGCACTGTTGGTGGGAATGCAGACTGGTGCAACCACTGTGGAAAATAGTATGGGATTTCCTCAGAATACTAAAAGTGGAACTGCCTTTAGCCCCAGTAATTCCACTGCTGGGATTAGACCCTAAGAATTCTGAAACACCAATTCAAAAGATCCTATGCACCCCAATGTTTATAGCAGCACAATTTACAACAGCAAGTGTGGGAAGCAACCTAAGTGCCCATCAGTACATGAGTGGATCAAAAAACTATGGTACACTTACACAATAGAATACTATGCAGCAGAAAGAAAGAATGAGCTCCTATCCTTTGAGACAGCTTGGGTAGATCTGGAGAGCATTATGCTGAGTGAAATAAGGCATGCTGTGAAAGACAAATACCATATGATCTCACCTATAAGTAGAACCTTATCAACAAAACAAACAAGCATGCAAAATATAACCAGAGACACTGAAATTAAAACAAACTGACAGTAACCAGAGGGGAGGTGGGAGGGGTTAATGGATGGAAAGGGGGAAATAATTGTCAAGGAACGTGTATAAAGGACCCATGGACAAAGCCAAAGCAGGGTAAGATAGAGGGTGGGTGGTGGGGATAGCTGGGGTGGGGGAGAATGGTGGGGGAGAAATGGAAACAACTGTACTTGAACAACAATAAAAAAAAAAGAAAAATAACGTGTTCCCCTTTCTCCACATCCTCACCAGCACTTATTGTTTGTTGATTTATTGATGATAGCCTTTCTGACAGGTGTGAGGTGGTATCTCATTGTGATTTTAATTTGCATTTCTCTGATGATTAATGGCGTTGAGCATCTTTTCATACATCTATTGGCCATCTGTATGTCCTCTTTGAAGAAATGTCTTTAGGTCCTTTGCCCATTTTTTAATTGAGTTGTTTGTTTTTTTGGTGTTGAGCTTTGTAAGTACCTTATAAATTTTGGATATTAACCCCTTATCAAATGTATTGGCAAATATGATCTCCCATTCTGTGGGTTGTCTTTTTATTTTGTTGACAATTTCTTTTGTTGTACAAAAACTTTTTAATTTGATGTAGTCCCATTTGTTTATTCTTTCTTTTGTTTCCTTTGCCTGGGGAGATAGATCCAATAAAAACTTGCTATGAGCAACATCTAAGATTTTGCTGCCTATGTTTTCTTCTAGGATTTTTATGGTTTGGGTCTAATATTTAAGTCTTTGATCCATTTTGAGTTTATTCTTTTGTGTGGTATAAGGAAATGGTCTAGTTTCATTTTTCTGCACATATCTGTCCAATTTCCCCAGCACCATTTATTGAATAAACTATCTTTAGCTCATCGTATGTGCTTGCTTCCTCTGTCGAATATTAATTGACTATAGAGGTGTGGGTTTATTTCTGGGCTCTCTATTCTGCTCCAATGATCTATGTGTCTGTTTCTATGCCAGTACCATGCTGTTATGATTACTATGGACTTAGAGTATAGTTTGATATTAGGTAGCATGATTCCTCCAACTTTGTTCTTCTTTCTCAGGATCACTGTTGCCATGTGGGGCCATTTGTGGTTCCATATACTTTTTGAAATATTTGTTCTAGTTCTGTGAAGTTTTTCATTGGAATCTTGATAGGAATTGCATTGAATCTACAGCTTGCTTTGGGTAATATGGACATTTTAATGATGTTAATTCTTCCTATATTTTTATCCTCTTCAATTTCTTTCTTCAGTGTCTTATAATTTTCTGAGTAATGTCTTTTACACCTTTGGTTAGGTTTATTCCTAGGTATTTTATTCTTTTTGAAAAAATAAACAAGTTTATTACGTGGAGACTGGCAGGTCAGAAGTCTGGTAGTGTTTCATTGGGCTAAAATGGAGAAGTCGGCTTGGCCGTGTTGTTCATGGGAAGCTCTGGGTGAAAAGCTACTTCCAGGATCACTCAGGCCCCTGGCACCCAGGCTGTGGGGATGAAGCTGCATCTCCTTGCTATTTCATCCACGGGCCATTGTCAACTTTAGAGGGCGCCTGCCCTCCTTCTTGGCTCCTGCCCCACCCCCTGCATCTTCCAAGTCAGCAGTGGCGGCTCCGCTCCTGCGTCAGATCTCCCTCCTCCCCGATCTCCCCTCTGCCTGCCTCTCCCACCACACCTCTCTGACTCCGGCCGTGAGAATTTCAGGGGCTTGAGTCATTAGATTGGGTCTATCTGGACAATCCAGGCTGCTCTCCATACTTCAATTCAGCTGATTAGTCAACTAAATTGCATCTGTAAAGCTCCTTCACAGCAGTCCCAAGGTTAGTGTCTGATTAAATAACCCGGGGACCGGCATCCTGGGGGACAGCTTTAAAATGCACTCTTCATGGAGGCTTCGGCAGAGGGAGTGGGCGCCAGCAACACGGCCACTGTCCAGAGCCCGAGTGCAGAGAGGCACCGCAAACTCATTTGTAGGGCTGCACTGACGAGCAGGTGTCTGGGTCAGTGACGTCCGGCACCCAGTTTTATCCTGTGTCCTGCTCTTTGCTGTGATTCCTCTGTTATGCCCTTTGGTTCACAGCCTGGTATAAAGTGCTGCCGTGGGGAACTGAGCAAGGGCTGTGTCCACACTTCAGGGTACCAGTCCCTTCACCATTGAAAGTAAGCACTACCTAGTGCTACCCCAAGCAGACATTCCTCAGATCTGATTGACTGTTGTCACATCAGCAGCAGCAGCAGCAGCAGCAGCACCAAGATACCGCGCATGTATCACTCACTTGTTTGCTTTGTGCCAGACATTGAAATAGGTGCTTTACACGTATAGTTTATACACCATTACCACACACAAATGAATTAGGCATTATTTTTATTCCCGTTGTGCAAACAAAGCCCAATGAAGTTAACCAAATTGCCCACGTTCACTAGGCAAGTTGCAACCTGGTCACCTGGACACCACAGCTGCAAGGGAGGCTGGGAAACTAAGTATCTAGCAAAGAGAAGAAAATCCCTATAATCAACATGAGCCAGTGGTTCTCGGCTTCCTGAGGGACTGTTTCAGAGGGCCTGTAAGCTCCCCCTTCCCTCCTACTTCTCCGTGTGAGGTCCAGTTGTCAATTAAAACAGTCCACTGAGCACAGAAGCGGATGTGAGAATCCACTGCCTTCTACTAAGCCAGACATTTAAGAGGTTTGCAAAAATGTAAACTAATATCTCACTTATTTTTTTTGTTTTGAAAAATGGTTGTTTTTCCATATAACGTATTCACTATTGTCATTTTTAAATAAATAAAAATATTTTAAATTCTGTTTTAATTTTTCTATATAAAACATTAATAGATGTAACCTACATGAACAGAAGATGCCCTCACTAATTCTTAAGAGGGTAAAGAGATCATGAAATCAAAATGTTTCCCTTAGAGTCAGGAGTCAGCAAACTATGGCCCGTGGGACAAGCCTGGCCTACTGCCTCTCATGTAAATAGTTTTGTTTAACACCACCGCCTTCGTGCCTTCATTTATGTTTCATCTATGGCTGGCCCTGCATTGTAATGGCAGAAATTAGTAGCGATAACAAAAACTGCACAGAAACAAAGCCGAAAATATTTTCTATCTGGTCCTTTAACAGCAACAACAAAAGTTGCCAACCAGGACTTAGATGGCCATGATTCCTGAGGAGGGACTTGGCACAGGGCCACGCTGCATCAAACCAGGGTCCCTTTAACTGTGAACAATACAGGCTCGACCTCTGTCTGCAGGAAGCTTATCTCCCTGGTGGGCTGTGGGAGTGGAGGTACAGGCAGAAACGATAAACAAGTCAATGCTGCTTCCCCGCAGTTTGGACTTGCCTAACACCGTGCTCCTCAGCAAACACTCAGTGTTCGTTGACTGTGCAGCCGAATGAAGAAAGCACACATGTGACAGAGAGACAGAAAGGACCAAGAAACTGCCTCACCACTCAAACCATTATAGCTTTAGAATGTTTTGGTATTATTTGTCTTTTTCAAAAATGCCCTGACTAATTTTACATACCTTTTCTTCTTGATGAACTTTGCTTTTCAAGTTCCATTTAAAAATCCCTGAAGTCATTTAACTAATTCTTTATTGTTTGCTGCTTAGATTGTTTTTTTCTAATATTAATAATAAGAGATGGACATGTCTCTTATTATTGCCTTAGGATAAACCCATAGAATTAGAAATGCTGAGTCAAATGGAATGTGTGTTGTGAGGCTATTGATCCTAAAAGACAGCCAGAAAAGCCCTTTCCGATGGGCAGAAGCAACCTTGGGCACTCCCACAACCTGCTACTGGAGCATAAAGTGCCACCAAGCAACCTGTGCTCTGTGGAGAGTCCCCTTGCATGCCCTCTGCAAGAAATGGCATGACTAAACACCGTGAAGTGAATGTCCTATTTTGTCTTATTCCCAAACCTATATTGTTTTCCCTAGAAAAGTATCATGAGGCCAATCTCCAGAAATCATCTCCTCTCACTAGAAGACTTCAGCTGTGATGGACAGGCAGATTGGACTGAGGACAAAGTGCAAGAAGTGCCTCAAAAAAGAATCTGACTTCATTTTTTTTCTTGCCCAGTATTTTCAGACATTTGATGAGAGGGAGCAAGAGGGTGAGAGCAAGAAAGAAAGAAAGAGTGAGAGTGAGCATGAGAGCAAGAGAGAGATCAGTAGTTTGTGGAACCCAGTATGTTTCGGGAAACCCCTAGGGGCAACTTCAATTCTGTCTGGAAGAGAGAGAGCTTGGGTGCAGCCATCTGTGTGTCCCCCTCCAGCTCTGACATGCAGAGTTTTCTATGCTTCTGAGTCCAGTTCTCACTTCTGCTTAACGGGCTCCATGCATTTCCAAGTCTCCCCGTGACTCTGATCACCTGTGAGATACTCCCTGCACTAGGCATCCTTCTGGAAGGATCTCTGTAGCATTCATCTAATGACCACAACCTTGCCACCCTATGGTGTGACCATTTCCCCACCGCTGTGTTGGAACTAACTGGAGGGATTGGGTCTTAGAGACTCTCAAATATCAACAGCCCTTTTTGACTAAGCTGTCAGGTATATTTTAAATGGCTACTCTCCTTAAACCACACTGGCCCAGGGGAGTCTAACCTCTGCCCAGTGTTGATAGACAAAATATTTAACAACCAATATGGCCCCACACTGACTGATCGAGAGGGAAGCCAGCCACAAACAACCAGGTGGCCCTACTGGTGCATCTGAGCTGAAGGGGAGCCCTGCCTCCATCTACCTTCTGGCCCTGGCCCATGGGGAGGGCTTTTTCCTTCATTCTGATTTTTGGAGGTTGAATATGGTTTATCATCTTATGTAACCACACTTTTCCAGATTGTTTGTTGTTCAATACAAGAGAAAAGCTGTCCTTCTGGAGATTATGCTGTGTGGAAATTCCCTGTGGTCACATTCTGACGAGCTTTTTGAAGTAGGCTGGTCTTCTCTGCGCAGAGAGCTGGAAGGGACAAGAAGGGGGGAGAATGCACAGGGCCCAGCGGCCAGCCTGAGGCAGGAGGTGGGAGACCTGGATTTTCACTGCAGCGCCAGCTCTGTGACCCCAGGTGTGGTCAATGCTTTGTATCACTTGGCTAGGGCAAAGTCCCCAGGTAGTCAATCTACCTGCCTCTATGAAGGTATTTTGTAGGTATGATTAAAGTCTACAATTGGTTTGCTTTAGGTAAAGATTATCCTAGGTCTTGTTGGTGGTCTTGATTAAGTCAGTCAAAAAGCCTAGAGAACAGAACTGAAGTGTCTCTGAAGAAGAAGAAATTCCACCTGTGGACTGCAGCTTCGGTTTGCCTGAGGGCTCCAGCTGCCCTTCTAAGAGCCTGCTCTGTGCATTTCAGGGTTGTCTAACCAGCCATACAATCATACGAGCCGATTTCTTTCAGTAAGTCTATAACCATACCCATATCCACACCCATATCCACACCCATACCCATATCCACACCCATACCCACACCCATATCCACACCCATACCCATACCCACACCCATATCCACACCCACACCCATACCCACACCCATACCCACACCCATATTCACACCCATACCCATACCCACACCCATATCCACACCCACACCCATACCCATACCCACACCCATACCCATATCCACACCCATATCCACACCCATATCCACACCCATATCCATACCCATATTCATACCTATATCTATTTTACATGATGGACGAGACAGGGACTCTTCCAGGCCAGGATTCACCAGTGCTTGCCCATTCCAGGGAGCCTTGTCTCATTCTGGGACTTTCAGGTCTGGCTGGTGATCACTCAGGAAGGGAGATGCATACCTGTAGTCCTTGAACTTCTTGCATCATCGTATCTGTGGTGATGGTAGGAAGCAACAAGCACTGACAAGCAGGAAACACAAGAATGAGAATTCATCCACCCATTCACTTTTTATTCCTATTTCCTGTGTGCCTACCCAGAGCCTGGCACTATGTTACAGCAAGGTAAAGTGGTGAATAGAGAAAGGAGAGCCTACCCCCTTGGAGCTTGTGGTCTAGTGGGTGCACAGACATGTGACCAGGTAATTACATGAGAATACACAGGGAGTTGGTTGGGGTCTGAGCAGCCGCTAAAGAGGAGCCCAGCAGGGCAATCAGGGAAGGCTTCGCGCGGGGCTGTGGCACCTGAGCCCAGACGGACAGGTGGCCAGGTGAGGCCTGCCAAGAGAGCGGGAAGACAGTTCTAGGCACAGCACAGGGTGTGCACAGAGCCTCCAGGCCGGCAACGGGGAGCCTGAGGCTGCCTGGGCGCTCATCAACAACGGAAAGGCAGAGTGCAAAGGGTAGAGATGGAAAAAGACCAGTTATCCCTTTTCATAAATGCTGCCGAGGAGTTTCACACTTTATACTAAGTGAGACCCACTGAAACTTTTATAAGCAGGAAAGTGACGTGGTAAGATCTGTATTTTTTAAAAGTCTGTCTGACAACAGGGTCAGAGAAGCTGAATTAGGACTGAGGGTTCGGGTTATGTCTCAGTCATTTCTGGCCAAGGGCTCCTTCCCCTGGGGGCACCAGAGGGACACGCACTGGGCAGAGCCTGTTAGTGGGGAGCGTGGCCCCTCTGCCAGCCTGTCCAGAGCAGCCCCCCCACTTTGGGCAAGCTGGTGTTGAAGACACTGTCTGGGTTTTAAGGCAACTGAAAGATGGCCACGAGGGGCAGGAGGGAGCAACTCACCAGTTGTTCAGCCCAATTACTTTGCGCCAGGTGCTCACACTAAGTCCTTTCTATGTCTTCATCCCCATCAGTCCTCACAGTAACTCAGTGAACAACTACCGCCCCTCTCTCCTCTCCCCAGGCACAGGCAAGCTGCTCAAGCTGACAGGCCAGTAAACAGGGGGAGTGTCTGCCCTAAGTCACGCGTTGCTCATGCCTGCAAACCTGCCAACCGAGCCTGCAGCCTCTGGCCCACCACGCACCATAAGGGGCACCAGGCATGTGCCCTCCACAGTTGGCGCATGTGAGTGGGGAGGGGGCTTTCTTACTCTGCGACAAGCACAGGGGCAGTGACCATTCATGGGTGCTGGACCCTCAGAACCCACAAATAAGTTCTAGTTTTACTCCTAGTTTGGAGACAGAACCTGAAACGACGAGGTGAGTGTGCACTTAGCGAGTGACAGAGCGGGCAGTGGGCCCCAGGAGCCCAACTTCAGTGCCCACGTTCTCAGTCACTGCACTGCCCGGGTCCAGGAGCAGGGACACCAGGCCGGTGTCCTCCTGCCATCTGGGGGGTCTCCGCTAGAGGTGAGAATCTGTCTTGAATGAAAACTCCAGGCTCCATGCTTCTCTCCTGTAAGAGTCCCTAAGTTTTAGGGCTCATGCTTGGTTTGGTGTACCTAGAACTCCTGTACCTTTTATTGTCCTTCATGACTTGCCTCAGTTCCAGTAATTTGTGTGTGAGGGTAATGAAAGGAAACTTTAGACATCCTAATGAACAATATCACTGCAGGTTATTTGTATTACACTTTATGGCCCTCAAAGCAACAGCGTCGGAGTGAGCAAATAACTAGACTATCCAGATATTTCTTGTTTTTATTTTTATTTAGTCTTTATTGTATTTTCCCCATTACCATTTAGTCCCCTTATACCCCTCCTCCTCTCAACAATCACCACACTGTTGTCTGTGTCCCTGAGTCCTTTTTCCTTTTTGCTCCGTCCCTCCATACCCTCACACTCACCCCAATAGCTTCCATCTGCTCTCCATCTATGAGTCTGTCTCCATTTTGCTTGTTAGTTCAGTTTGGTCATTAGATGTTTCTTCAACAAACCCTTTGTGTTGGGTCGTTTCTTTGGTGCCCATGGACATTCATGAGACCACGAAAGAAGGGCAGCCAGAGCACTGCACCCAGAAGGAGCCCTTGTGTCCAAGGTCAGGCCCCGAGCAGTCACAGCCATTCCAGGTCACGTTCCTCCAAGGACAGAATCAGCGGCACCAAGAAGGGGCTGGGCAAGCATCCGGGAGCGCGGAGCCCTCTCAGTCCCTTCTCACCTCCTGAAGGCCCACAGCTGAACCTCACACCAGCCCCTCCCGGAGGGCCTGGTGTTAATTATGATGCAACCCCCCAACCATGCAGCCTCAGCAACAATTTCGGGAGTCAGGGTCCATGTGCAAGGCCATTAACACTAAACATGTTTTAATCCATAATTGTGCGAGATTTATTTAATTTAGGGGCTTTATTTATAGTTCGATTGGAATTGTAATGTATTTGCAGCCCTCCGCTCTGGGCTCTGTCAATTTTTATGGCATCTTTTAATTGTGCTCTTCCAGGCCAGGTGCAAGCAGCTTTCCCAAGCAGGCTGATGGGAGAAGGCCTCCTGCTCTGTGCGGGGAGGGGAGCGGCCCTGCACGGACGTGGCCTGTGCCGCCACGAAGGACGGCGGGGACACTGGGTCCTCGGGTCTCTGGCACTGCAGTCATCACCCCACCCTCCTGGCCTTTCCACCTCTGCTCCGCCAGAGCTTGTGAGCTGAGAAGGAGCCTCTGAACGTGTCTCCACGCACATCCTTCCATCCCTTTGCTCACTGAACAAACATTTACTGAGCACCTACTGTGTACCAAGACCCGTGCTCAGTGTAAGAATGAAAAAACGAGTAAGACCGTGATGCAGCCTATGCGGAGCTCAGGGGAGGCAAAGAAGAACTGAGAGTTGCCGGAACTTGCTGAGCAGCTGCCTCGTGCCAGGCACTGAGTTCCGCACCAGAGACACACAGAGGAGTACAACCTCAGCCTCTAGGTTCAGGAGATTTGGTGAAAATGAATTTATCGGAGAGTCGTTTGAAAGACTATAATTTGGCTTGGAGCAGTGGAAGACAGCACGGGCACCAATACAGAATTCGCCCCGACACCTGCAGGTCTCTCCTGCCGTCTGGGCGGAGGAGCCCCTGCTGGAGCGGGGTGCCCTGCTTAGTTAAACTTGGCTGTGTCTCAGCCTTGTTGCTTTTTGAGTCTTGGTAATTTTCAATCACCATGCAGGTCGTTTTGCAACCTTTTATACATCTTGAAGCATTTAGTCTCTTTTCCCAAGTTATTTTCTTCCAAATGATACACTGCCACTGCTCTGAGCATTGAAGGAAAGCACCAGAAATCTAAGTAAAAGGAAGTGGAGAAAAGGACCGAGGTTCTGCCGGCCGTGAGTGCACCCCGGGGGAAAGGCGGAATCAAACACAGCTGGGAGAGAACCCAGTAGCAGCCTCAGCTCTGTGCTGAGACCAAGGCACACGGTGAAGTCGTGGGCCTCACCCCTGTAACTCTGGTGTCCCCGGAACCCAGAACAGCACCTAGCACGCACCGGTTATCAGTTAACTACTGAATGAGTAAATGCTAAGCGAAGATAAAAAGAAAACACGTAGGGACCATGCTTTACTAGTAAAATAAACAGTTATGCTTAGTCAGGAGATAAAGGAGAAGAAACATATTTTCTGAGCACCTATGCCTTGTACTAAGTCGGTAAATCCTCACAACAGTGCGAGGTGAGGCATTGTTCCCACCTTACAGAGGAGGGCCCTGGGGTTTAGGGAGACTAAACGACTTGCTTGGGTCATCAATTTTAGGGAAAAAGAAAGGGTAAGCACGCCTGGGTGAAGAAGGTCTGTTTTCCTGTAGGTTTGCAAGCGATAAGCACATCCTATTATGGGAACGGATAATAACGGCAAGATATTACTCCAGAATAATAAGTAATTAAAATGTATAATTATTCAAAATGCTTTGTCTTTGTAGTTTACTGAAGAATAGCTTCAGGGCTGGTGGAGATGTACTGATGGCTAGTAGAGTTGAAGTCTGAAGCAGCTCCGTGGTGGGCAGATTCGGAGCCTGGCGGTGCAGCCTTTGTAAACTTTTATGCGGCGTTACACATTTCTGCCTGTTGTTCTAAATTAAACCTGTTTCTGTTCCTCCTTCTCCTGAGGAGCCACAGTTATTTAGGAGGATCAAGGAAGGAGTCCACTCTGATCTTGGACTTCCAGTCTCCAAAACTGTGTGAAATAAATCTCTGTGGATGATACGCCACCTGATCTGTGGTGCTTTGTTCTAGGAGCCTGAACAGCTAAGACAGGGCAGCAGTCTGAGAAGGAGGTTTTCTTTAAGATCGGGCATTTTATAGATACCGGGGAAGGAGCCAGGGGCAAGAGAAAGACCACACAGATCAGATGTAAGGAAGAGGGAACTGATAGACAAGAGGATGGGACCAGGAGACTCATACAGGACAGGGAAGCTTGGAAAATCGTCAGCAGAGTTAACCATCTGGCTACAGAGAATACCGACCAGCAGGCAGTGTGGACGACGGCCATGCCTGTGTTGCTCTCCCACCCGATAGGGGTGTCAGTTGCCTGGCTCATCTTCAATGACTTCCTCGTGGAGGATTTCACATTGATCGAGTCAGTTGTAGACTGTAGACCCTAACAGTGGCTGTTCCAGAACACTTTGTTGTCTCAAAAATAAGAGTGAAAACAGGTGACTCCTGCTTCACAACTCACCTGCAAGTGGCTGTAACTGTGACAGTTACCATCAGGTGTTGTATCTGTGGCAAACCCCTACATTTCAGGTTTCCCAGGAGGTTAAAGGTCACATGCTTTGTGCACATATGACAAACTTTCCCACTGTCTGGGTTTTTCTGATGTGAGGAAGGGCGTACTGCTGAGTTACCTTTGAATAGATTTTTATCTAGATTTTATCTAGATTTACAATATCAGCATTGTCTTTCTGTTTGTGGATTCTAAATCCTTCAGAAGCTCTGACCTTGCACTGCTCTTTTAAAGTATATTTGTATGAACTTTAAAACTTTTTATTTATCTTAATTATACAAGTGCTACATGAATAATTCTCATGGTTAAAATTTTTTGAACAAAGTAGGTTTTTTTTCTCCAGGTCCCTATCCAGCCCTTTTCCTACCCAAGGAAATGTATTCATACATGCAATTATATTTTGTGGAGGTTTTTTTTTCATAAAACTTGTAGATCTTGCTCTTCACTCTGCTTTTTAAACTTAGCTGTAGACCTTAGAGATCTTTCCATATCGGTACGTGCAAATCTACCAAAATTATTTTGACACGATGCATAGCACATTATCTATTGTGCATATTCTATTATCCGGATAAATCATGCTTCATTTAACCACCCCCCTAATGAAGAAAATGTAGGTGGTTCCTAGTTTTGCACTATTATCAAAATGCCAAATACTGCACTTGACTGCTTACTTCCAGTGCCCACTTGGAATGCTGCGCTACTGTTGAAACAGGTCCTCCTTCCAGCTCAATGACTTAGAGACACAGTATGTGCCCCAATACTTTTTTTTGTTAGTTTTCCATTTTCCCCCTTTTCCGACTGCATCATTCATACAGGAACTCTTGCAGCACAGATTTAAAGGTAAGCCCATTCCGACAATGTCTTATGTCTTAGAACTAGCTGCTGGTGGCCATCTTTGTCTACCATTGTGCCTGGGAATGTCCCACTGGCCACCTGTCTCTCAACCGCTTGTTCAATACCCTCTCCCCTTCTGTCTTTTCCTCTCCTTTTGATTTCGTATACAGAGTAGTTTATCCATCTCCTTGTTTCGATGGACTCTGTAGAGATGGTGTCCTTTGCAGTCTTTTTGCACAGAAAGGCTGGAAAAGTAGGTGTAAGTTTGCCACAGTTACACCGATTTTCAGGTGCATTGCGAGGCTAGCGAAATATTTACACTGTAGAGAAGCTGATGCCAGTAATTAAGGTAACATTTTTCACCCTGAAATAGACAGCTATATTTTTCCATGATGCCAGAGGGTGCACACCCCAAGGTCATGTTATAGGTACTCAAAAGATATTTGTGGATTGACCAGATAGCAGGCAAACAGCAGCAGTGTTAAAGGACCAGCTTAATGAACTGGTTCAGGGGAAAGGAAGAGGAAGTGTGTGGTCTGTTCCATCCTGACAAAAAAAAAAATTAAAACAAAACCCCCTACCATTTTAGATGACTTCTCAGAACATGAATTGCCTCTCTCAACCCAAGTAACAAAGGGTTCATCCCAACATTATCTCCCTGCCTTGTGTGAGCCTGCACCTGGCGTCTCCACCAGGTGCTGCCCAACCTCTTCTGAAAACCTCTAAGGTAATTTCTCTTTGCCACTTGTTGGTTGACATGCTTTTTAATGAAAGGATTCTTTTCAGTCTGTGAACCAAGTCTTAAGGACTGGAACATCACGAGCAGATGTGAACGGAGTAGTGGAACCTAAAATTTGGGGAGAAATGAAGACACTGTGCCAAAATTACTTTTCTTAGGAGAGGGGAAATGATACTACAGCGTAGAACCTCAACTACTTGATTATGTAGCTGGAATAAATGGATTCCTGATTGTCGTTAAATATGTTAAAATAAAATATGCAACTAATTTTTTAGAAATAAAACCACCTATGGGGTCCAAGATGGCAGAGAAGTCAGTGGAAGCTACACTGACTTCCTCCCCCCGACCAACCTGAAATTACAACTAAGTTGTAAAGAAAGCATCCTCAACAACCAACTGGACACTAGCTGGAGAGAAGCCTTATAACCCCAGACAGACAGAAGACATCAGCTCACTTCTATGAGACTGGTCGGGAGTGCAGAGACATGAAAGGGCTAGCTGGCTTTCCATGGGTAGCAGCTGAAGATCCAGAGGGGTGTTTCCATGGCTGGGGATTCCCCTGAGAAGTGTACAACCTAAACTCATGCTGGGCTCCCCAGTCTACAAATACCAGAGCCGGAAATGAACCCAGGTAAGATCCAATTGTGAAAAGCAGCGGGGTTTCTGCCTGACAGGGAGAGATGTCTGGAATTCAGAGAGCCTCTTAAAGGCCAAAGCACAAAATTTCATTTGCAGCCATTTACCCTGGGGTCCAGCAGAGGGAGGGCAGATGGACTAGAGATGCTTGAGAAGAGTCTGGGGCTGGTGGCTCTGGGGTGAGAACTGAAGGAGCAGCCACCAGGATCCCTGTGCTGAGTCATCCCCCACACTGCAAAAGCTGTCTTTCTTATGCAGAGCACCCCTCTGCAAGTGATATCAGCCTGAGGGGAAGCAAGAGCCCCCCTCTTACCCTGTGGAGCTTAAGCTGAGCTGCTTACAGCTTGATTAGTTTAACAACTGATCAGTTTAATGGCTGATTAGTTTGGCAACTAAGGCAGAAATTACAAATAAGCAGCCAAAATGAGAACAAAGGAACAGACTCCAGATGAAAGAACAAGAGAATTATCCAGAAGAAGAAATACATGAAATAGAAGCAAGCAATTTATCAGATAGAGAGTTTAGACTAATGATTATAGGGATACTCAACAGCATAAAAAAAGACATAGAAACCATAAGAAAGGGCCAGTCAGAAATAAAGAATGCAATATCTGAAATAAATAACACCCTGGAAGGAATAAAAAGTAGACTAGATGAAGCAGAGGATCATATCAGTGATTTGGAAGATAAGGTAGAAAAAAACCAGGCTAAAAGAAAAAATAATTTTAAAAAATGAGGAGACCTTAAGAAACATTCTGGACAACATGAAGCAGAACAAGATACACATCATGGGAATATCAAAAGGAGAAGAGAGCAAGCAAGAGATTGAGAACCTATTTGAAGTAATAATGACTGCAAACTTCCCTAATCTGGTGAAGAAAAAAGACACAAAAGTCCAGGAGGCTCAGAGAGTCCCGAACAAGTTGGACCCAAAGAGGCCTACACCGAGACACATCATAATTAAAATGACAAGGCTTAAAGACAAGGAGAGAATCCTAAAAACCACAAGAGAAAAGCAAGCATTTACATACATGGGAGCACCAGTTAGACTGTCATCTGATTTCTCAACAGAAACATTTCAGGCTAGAAGGGAGTGGCGTGAAATATTCAAGGTGATGAAAATCAAGGATCTACACAAGGTTACTTTACCCAGCAGGGCTATCACCTAAAATGAAAGGAGAAATAAGGAGCTTCCCAGACAAGAAAATGCTGAAGAAGTTTAACACCAAACCAGTGCTGCAACAAATGTTAAAGGGCTTGCTTTGAGAAGAAGAAGAGAAAGAAAGAAAGAAAGAAAGAAAGAAAGAAAAAACCCAGAGAAAAATGGTCTAACAATAAAATGACCCTACATAAATACCTATCAATAATCACCTTAAGTGTAAATGGCTTAAGTGCCCCAACAAAAAGACAAAGGTAGCTGAATGTATAAGAAAAGAAGACCTATATATACGCTGCCTCCAAGAGACCTATCTCAGATCAAAAGATACACAGACTAAAAGTAAAGAGATGGAGAAAGGTATTTCATGCAAATGAAAAAGAAAAGAAACTGGGGTAACAGTACTTATACCCAACAAAAATAAACATTAAAACCAAGGTTATACTAACAGATGAACAAAGATGCTACATAATGATAAAGGGAACAATCCAACAAGAGGGTGTAACCCTAGTAAACATTTACACACCCAGCATAGGAGCACCTAACATGTAAAACAAATCTTCATGGACATAAAAGGGAAGATCAACAGAAACACAGTCATAGTTGGGGATTTTAACACCCCATTGACTTCAATGGACAGGTCTTCCAGGCAGAAAATCAACAGGGAGACAGTGGCTTTAAATGATACACTAGATAAAATGGATTTAATTGATATCTTCAGAGCATTTCACCCCAAAGCAGCAGAATATACATACTTTTCAAGTGCATGAGGAACATTTTCTAGGATACACCATATGTTAAGACACAAAACAAGTCTCAATAAATTTAAGAAGACTGAAATCATATCAAGCATCTTCTCTGACCACAAGCAATGAAACTAGAAATCAATCACAGGAACACTGAAAACCATGCAAAGACATGGAAGCTAACTAACATATTATTAAACAGTGAATGTGTCAACAATGAGTTTAAGGAAGAAATCAAAAGATACCTTGAAACAGATGAAAATGAGGACACAACAACCCGAAATCTGTGGGACACAGGGAAAGCAATCCTAAGAGGGAAATTCATAGCATTGCAGGCCTATCTCAAAAAAAAGAAAAAAGAAAAAGAAAAGCTCAAATAAACAATATAACTTCACACTTAAAGGGACTTGACAAAAAACAACAAACAAAGTCCAAAGAAAGCAGAAGGAAGGAAATGATAAAGATCAGAGCAGAAATAAATGAAATAGAGTCTAAAAAAAACACACAAAAGATCAATGAATCCAAGAGCTGTTTCTTTGAAAAGATAAACAAGATTGACAAACCTTTAACTGGACTCATCAAGAAAAAAGAGAGAGGACCCAAATAAATAAAATCAGAAATGAAAGAAGAAAAATAACAACTGACACCAAAGAAATACAAAGGATTGTAAGAAAATATTATGAACTACATGCCAATAAACTGGACAACCTGGATGAAATGGATAAATTCCTAGAAATATACAATCTTCCCAAATTAAATCACAAAGAATCAGAGAATCTGAATAAACAGATTACACCTAGTGAAATTGAAGCAGCAATCAAAAAACTCCTAACCAAAAAAAAAAAAAAAAAAGCCTTGGACTACATGGCTTCATAGGGGAATTTTACCAAAAAATTCCAAGAAGAGCTGACATCTCTCCTTCTCAAACTATTTCATAAAATTCAAGAGGAGGGAAGGCTCCCAAACTTACTTTGTGAGGCCAGCATTATCCTAATTCCAAAACCAGATTAAGACACCACAAAGAAAAAAAATTATAGGCCAATATCCCTGATGAACATAGATGCTAACATCCTCAACAAAATATCAGCAAACTGAATACAGCAATGAATCAAAAATATCATAAACTATGATCAAGTGGGATTTATTCTGGGAATGCAAGGTTGGTACAACATTCACGTGACTCACTACATAAACAAAATGAAGGATAAGAACCACATGGATGCAGAAAAAGCATTTGATGAAATCCAGCGCCCATCTATGATAAAAACTCTCAGCAAAGTGGGAATAGAGGGAGCATACTTAAATATAATAAAAGCCGTATACGACAAACACACTGTCAGCATCATACTCAAAGGGAAAAAACTATAAGCATTCCCCTTAAGACTGGGAACAAGATAGGGATATGCACTTTCACCTTTCTTATTCAACATAGTACTAGATGTCCTAGCCAAAGCAATCAGATAAGAAGAAGAAATAAAAGGCATCCAAATTAGAAAGGAAGTATTAAAACTGTCTGTATTAAAACATCAGATGACATGATTGTGTACATAGAGAACCCTAAAGATTCCACCAAGAAACTACAAGAACTGATAAATGAATTCAGCAAAGTAGAAGGATACAAAATTAATATCCAGAAATCAGTTGCATTTTTATATGCCAATAACAAACTAACAGAGAGGCAAATCTAGAGAGTAATCCCATTCACTCCTCGGCTCCTCAGAGTTTGCTCTCAATTTTAAGCTTGTCTCAGACAGGTTCTGTCAGGTGTGCTTCTGAGTACCTGCGTGGCCTCTGCTCACTTGTCTCGGTTGTGAGGCTTTGTCCTTGTCTGCCAGCTTTTGTTGTAGGGCTGAGCTTTCCAGCAAGGCACTGCTGTTCTAGAGCTTCTAGAACCCCTGTGTTGGGTAGGGACTAAGTGGAAAGGCTGTGTGTTTGCTCTTTCTCCCCAGCCCATCTTCCTTCGAAGGGTGAAGGCGCAATCATAGGCTGGTGAGAGCAGGAAGAGAAGTGAAACCCCTGCAGCTGGAAAATGTATGTGTGTGTCGGGGGGGGGGTGCTTGTGTGCAAGGGTGTGGATGTGTGTGCAACTGAATGTGTGTGAGAGTGTGTGCCTTTGCAAGTTGCCACCAGGCTCCCTCTCAAGAATCCTGATAACACTGGTGGTCTTAACTGTTATTTTTCTTTCTATGAGTACAATTTATCTCTATGGCAAAATTGCAATCTCCTTGCAGACAGGAAACACCTCTTTTAAAAAAAGCTTTTATAAAGTGGTTTTAACAAGTACCATATGATTTCACTCATATGTGGACTCTAATACACTGAAAAGCAAACTAGACACAGACTTGGAGACAAAGAGCAGGCTGACAGCTGTCAGGGGACAGGGTGGTTAAAAAAAGAAAATGGTTTTGCCTATTTTTTTCCCATTGTCTGATTCTCCATAGTATGTTTGTGCCAGAACATAGTTAACTGATCCTCTACTGAACGTTTAATATTTGTTTCTTTGCTATTGTATAACCTACTACAATGGAGACTCTTGTGCATGACATTTTGCTGTCTTCTGTCTGTCTCCTTAGGCAGGATTTGTGGACTAAGAGAAAGAAACATCTGATAAGGGTTGCCTATTTCCATGTTGCTCCCCCAAAGTATAAACATTTGACCCTCCCACCAGCAATGTGTGAGAAATTCTAGGCTCACATTCTCTAGTACTGAGTATTATTATATTTAAATCTGTGCTGATATACGGGTGAAAAAAAAAAACAACAGAAAAGGTGTCTCCTTGTTTTATGTCTTCCTTTTGTAAACTACTGATGAGGTGGGTTTAAAAATGTATATACATTATCCTTTCATATTACCTTTTTACTAATTTGTTTATATATTTTGTCCATTTAAAAATTAAGTTCATACTGTAAATTTTCATGTGCTCTTTAGGGCTCAGTGTGAGTAGTCATTACCTGCCATTATTGTGAATGTGGCTCCCATTTTGCCCATGATGATTTTTGATGGACAAAATACAGTTTCAAAATTTTTATTTAATTAAATACAGATATTTTTCTTTCACAATTTCTTACATTGTTCTTATGTTTAGATATTCTTCCTCCTCTAGAGATTATTCAATATTTAGTTTTTTCTGTTTTGTTAGAGACTGTTTTTATACCTAACTCTAATCCAAATAGAATTTATCTCAGTTAATGATAAATGAACTTGACAAGTTCTTCCCACAAAGCTTTTTTCATTTATGAACTTGATTTATTTTTTCTGTATAATCTTTATTTTTTCTGATTATAAAAGTAATATTTGCTTAATGTTAAGTTCAAATAATTAATAAGCAAAAAAATTAGGAAAGAATGGTCATCTATAATTACTTCCACATTTGCAACAAGACACACTGTTACCAGTTTGGTGTGTATCCTTCCAGATTTTCTTCTATATGTAAACTATTTTTAAAAAGTGAAAATGATACTGTACCACATATATTTTCTTATAATCTGTGATTTTATTTTTATTTAACCAAATATTGATAATATTTCCTTTCATATTGACACATATTGATTTGACTTGCTTTTTAAAAGCAGACATATGGTATCCTATAACTTATTTAATCAGTCCTCTATTTATAAAAATTAAATGTTTCTAATTTTCTTTGTTACTATTTATAGTCAGCAATGAACAGTCTTTCATGTAAATATTATACATATATCCCATTATTTTCTTAGAATCAATTTTTAGATAGTAATCAATGAGTTAAAGGACATACATGCTTCAGGGTTTTTTTATTTTTATCTTTATTGTATTTTCCCCATTAGCATCTAGTCTCCTTATGCCTCCTCCCCCCAGCAATCACCTCACTGTTGTCCATGTCCATGAGTCCTTTTTCCTTTTTGCTCAATGTTTCAAGTTTTAACACATTTACAAATTGCCCTCTGCAAAGCATATACTGTTTTGCCTTCCTGCCATTAAGTTTATTTCTTCAAAGTTTCATTAACATTTATTTTCATATAGATAATCTTTAAAAATCCGATTAGTAAACGTATGTTTTAACTTTAATTCCTTTGCTCATTGTGGGATTAGCTAGCCACACGTCCTTTGTCATATATTAACACCCTCTAAGCACTGGGTCTGTTTAAAAACTGACTATCCTATTGATCTATTCGCTCTCCTTTGTACAAGTTTTTCACTTCAATAAGTTTGCTATCTGCCATCAAAGCTCCACCATCACTTTAAAAAATATTAGTCGTGTTCACTTATTCCCTTTTCCAGATGAATTCTTGAATCCCTTTGTTGTTTTTGTTGAAATTGCAGTTAGCTTAGATGTTAATTTTGAAGTACTAACTTTTCTATAGTACCTAATCTGCCCCCTTTCCATTGAGAAACAACATACCCTTCTCTATTTTAAAAATCTTTCATTATAAATTGTAGTAAAGTTCTATTATTTTCTTCATATGGATTCCTCATAATTATTACTAAAGATCTTCACAGTTATTTTTGTTTAAGTTGCTTGTGAATAGATTCTTCTTTTCCCTTATACTGTATGTGTTCAAGTGTATTATTTTTGTTATGTAAAAAATTATTTTAAAAATATGAACATTTCAACTAATTTCCTTTAATTTTAGTAATGTTTCAAATGATTTTTTAAAGTTGTCTGATGTTTATTATTTTGACATTGAGAAATAATAATCATGTTATTTCTTTGTTTCTGATAATTATATTTCTATTATGTTTTATCATTTATATTGGTGAAATTTTCTAAAACAATGTTAAACAATAATCCAAGATGTATTCTGTAGCATTATTCATACTAGGGAACAATTGATAGCTTAAAAAATGTTCATTAAGATTTAAAACTCAATTAACATCATGTTCATTTTTAGGATTGTCATCAAATTGAGGAAATATATTAAGTCTATTTCATATATTAGCTGTAAGATTTGAGAGATTTTGCACATGCTGACTTCTGGCTCTGTATGTATAAAACCTTGCTTCTCCTCATACCCACATCCTCCTGGTACTCAGCATTCTGGGACACACTCATATCTTAATATGACCTCTGGCCCTGCCTCTTTGACTCAGGACACTAGGTGAGTGGGTACCATGGGTAATAGGAGTGTTCCTGGAAGCAATTGATAGCCTGGGACAGCCAGCATTACTACCTAATGTATGTGGGAGCAACTGAGAACCACATACATATATTATGTAGGAGACCATTCTGCATGACGTGGGCCCAGCTCCCAGTGGAAAGCAAGGTCTGATGTACAGGACCCACACCCACGGATAGGTTCTCCCGTGGGAAATCAGGCCTGCAATGTACCTAGGCCGCTTTGAGACTTGCTTTGGCTAAAACTCCCTCACCCTGAATTGAGGCAGCAAGTGCTTACTGTAACTTCCTAAAGTCTGTGCTAAACCTCCCCAGTATGGAGTGTAACCGGTTTGACCACTTTTCCCTTTGCATTTGCAAATATCCTTCTTCTGTGGTGTGATTAGCGGCATCATCTCCTTTGTTTTCTGTAAAAGGTAATCACCTAAACTGAATCCGTGCATAGTAAATGAGGACCATCATGTAACGTGCCCAGAAAAGAAACAAAGGCCTGTCATGGTGAGGGCTGCAGCATTTTCTCCCCTTGAGAGAAAAGCCATGCTGTCCCTTTTCCTCCACAGGACTCAGTAGTCTGTGTGAATTTCTCGAGTCTCATCCACAATGTGGCGGACCCCAAGAGCCGGGGTCTGCATCAATATCATGTTATTAAGCCCAAGCTAAATGCATCTCCAACTCAACTTTGCCTAAGCCCAATCCCAAAATGCCCACGTCTACTCCAATGCTACTCAAGGGGCAAGGAAGTGTGAAGGAGAGCACATCGGGCTGGACAAAAAGATTAGTTTAACTGATAATATTTAAAATCTCTTACTTTTGGCAAATTTTACCAGATTTCAAAGGCTGTGCTCTGCAAGAGGGTGCTCTGTTGAAGAGGGTGCTCTGTTGAAGAGGCACTATGCCGTCATGGGCATCAAGGAGCTGTATGTTTGTTACCACAGTTTCTGGCAAGAAAGTGTCTCATTTCCACTGAATTAGGGTTGTCTGGAGATTTTATGCCTGGTGGAAATAGTCTGGAGGAGGGGCAAGTGTGCGCTTCAGTTTTGCAAAAAGGCTCTGTATGGGTCAGTGGCAGCCTTGCTTTGGGGGTTCTGCATGTTTTCAGTCCATTGAAGTTCTGCCTGGGGTTTATTTGTAGCCTCCACTCCACACCGCTGTGGTGGAAGGCAGCCACGGTTCCATCTCCACGTTTAACAAGGTGCTGATGTACAAGGCCCTGCAGCCCCAAAGGTCCTTTCAAGTTGTTTGCTCCTTCTTTGCATTCCTATGTCCACTCCCTCTGGCCATTTCTTCTGTGGGAGCTGGCCGGTAAATCATTTTGGGAGCAGACAGACCTGCAGTGGAAGCCTGCCTCGCCCTCTTACAGCTGCACTTCTGTGGGCAAGAGCTTAACCTTCCTGTTCTGCTTTCCCTAAAATGAAGGTAAATAGTATTTACTTCACAGGGTAGTCCTAGGTTTTAAAAAAAATGTTTTGTTTTGTTTTCCTGTAAGGCACTTAACACAATCCCTGACCTGAATGAGCACTCAGCAAATGATGTTGTCATTAATTCCCTCACCTGCGCCTCCTTTCCACATGCTGGTCCTTTGGGTTTCCTTGCCTTTCCCAGCCACCCTAGTCCATGAACTCCC
The DNA here is from genome assembly GCA_039655065.1 of Glossophaga mutica. NCBI lineage: Eukaryota > Metazoa > Chordata > Mammalia > Chiroptera > Phyllostomidae > Glossophaga > Glossophaga mutica. The sequence goes on along the minus strand of CM077305.1, from coordinate 137,557,038 downwards.
CCTGCTCAGTGGCTCTTCTTTCTAGAACATTTAGTGCACTGTATTTCTTGTGCTCTTTCCCCGACAGACTTTAAGTCCCCTGGGGACATTGTTATATAAGCTTTTATTTCCCCCGAAGGACCCAATAAGGTCTTTTCATGGGTTGGACCATCATTGCTTTTGCCAAAGCCATTGCCAGACTGACATTCTGAAGTCCCTGGGTCTTCAGAATACAGAGTAAGATGAATGTACAACAAAATCAATGCAGATATCTGAGGGAAATTAAAAATAGTATGTTAGTGTTGCGGACCGTTCAGCCTGATTTCAGGAGTTGTAACCTGCACCCCATGGTGGGCTGTGTAAGAGCCAAGGGACCCACTTCATCTGGGTCTGTTCTGTCAAGAGGATGTGACCTACTAAGGAGACATGGCTTATCTCCCTGGCAGGAGTGCTGCTTCTGCCTCATCCATCTCTGGCCCCAGTGCTTGGTCTGTAGTCAATGACGGGTAAGACTCCTCAAGGGAGGGGCAACCTAAGCCAGATGCGACCACTTGGGAGGCCCTCATGTAAGGACTCGGGGGGCTGCAGCAAAGAGGGAGTGATGGACCCTCGCCCCCCAGCTATTCTAACATAGCCCGAGTCCCCATTTCCGTCTGGGAGATGTCTTCTGCTTCCTGAGCCTAATTGGCTTAAAGCCTGAAACTATGACAATGAGCGGTGCAGCCCTGTGCCAGCCAGAATGGTTCCCCAGGTGATCGGGCATAAGAAAGAATTTGTAAAGTCCTGTGAAACCTGCTTTGCTAAGAGTGCTCTCATTTAAATGATAAGGATCCGAGCAGGAAATGAGTTTGTCTCCCAAAATTTTGCAACCCCCTTTCCTGACAGACACTGACTCAGATTAAGCCCTCAGATTTCTTTGACATGTTAAACCTGTATTCCTGTGTATTTGAACCCAATAAAAGCCTAATGAGGAAGGGGCTCTGGGTCATTCTCCCCTGAGAGTTTAACCACCTTTCTTCCCCAAGCAGATCATGTCTTGGTAGTTTTATTTTCATCCATGACGGAGGGATGGGGCTCTGCAGGCGGAGCCCCCAACATCTGGAGCCCAGGACAGGGGTGTTGTGTTTGTTTCATGAGATAAATCAGGTAAACGTACCAGATTTTTAAAGAAGATTTAGCTCAATTTCTGAGAAACTTGAATCACTCCAAACAGTTGGCAATTTCATTTATTCTTATGTTTTCAAGGGCTTAGATTTGATGGAATCACACAGGCATTTCTCATGGCAGATCTAGGTAAGTGGTGGGGATGGGCAAGTTGGGTGATATTCACCATAGTGTAGAAGGCCCTTTAGCTCAGGAAGCTCATGGAGACCCGTTAAGCAGGCTGGTGAATACTACAGTTTCTGAGTTCCCTGGTGGCTGTCGACGTGGCTTGGATGCAACTTACCATCACTTCCCCATTACATACAGTAATTCACTTTCACTCAGAATCTGGCTCCAAACTCTGTGCTGTCTGAGCTCTTCTCTTGCCTACCCCTTTTCACACCCCCACCCCCACATTCCATCTGCCAGCCTGTCCAGACAGCATGCCATTTCCCCCATGGTGTCTTCCTGCTGTTCTTTCTGCCCCAAATCTCCACCCTCATTTCCTGATAACCTTTCTTCCTCCCACCCCATCTGACTGTTGCAACTGTCTCATCCTTCAAGGTTTATATTCAACTCCAAGTAAAGTGAATTTCCCTCCTGGGTGATCTCACAACACTTTGTTCAACCCCACCCCCCACTCCTTCCGTCTTTCCTTCTTTCCTTCCTTCCATCTTTCCTTCCTTCCTTCCTTCCTTCACTGTCCTCCTCCATCTTCTGGGCCTGAGGCTCCGTATCTTTCTTCTCTTCCAAGTGCTGCTGTGCTGCAAAGCAGAGACCTTAGTTTTTCACTTCTGTGCTCTCTCTACGCTCTCTCTCTCTCTCTCTAAGTGATCTCATCCAGACATATTAAATATCATCATCATCAAAATGCAGATGACTTCGAAATTGATTTCTTCAGTCTAGAACTCTCGCTGAACTCCAGGCTTGAATGCGGAGTCACCTTTCCTAATTGTTTTTGAATACTAATAAGCGTCTCCAACTCAACACGCTGCCAAATGATCTCTTGATTTCATCTGTTTAAACCTGCTCCCCATCTGAGGAAAAGACACCAGCATTCATTCAGTTGCTCAAACTAAAAACATTGGCCTCATCTTTGCCATATCTCTTTTGCATTCCTCATTCACTCTATGAACAAATCTTTTTGACTCGACCTCCAAACATATTTGGGGTCCTACTTCTTATCCCTCTCTCTGCTGCTGAGTCTGTCAGCTCTCACCCAACTTCTCTCCCTGCCTCCACTCTCACAAGCCATTCTCATAAAGCAGCCAGAGGAATCTGGATAAAATAAAAATATGCGTATGCCAGTCCCCCACTCATAACCCTCTAATGAATTCTTACCATATGCAGAATTGAATCCACAGTCCTGTTTGCCTACAAGACCCTGTGGCTCTAGCCCCTGGCTCCCTCCCTGATGCCATCTCCTGCTGGTCTCTCCTCCACCCTGGGCCAGTCACAGTGGCCTCCTGACTCTTCCTTGGACATACCAACAACATGCCCACCTCAAAACCTTTGCACATTGTTTTCTCTGCCTAGTCCCTGTTTTTGCTCAAATTTGCCTTCTCAGTGAGACCTTTGCTGACCATCCCAACTCAAAGCAGGAGCTCCTCTTCCATCTCCACCATCTCCACCACCTGCTTTGTTTTTCTCATAGCCTTTTCCCGAAACTATATTTGCTTGTTTGATTGTTCATTGTTTGCTCCCACACAAGAGTGTAAACTCTCAAAGGTAGGGACTTTGTCCATTTCAGTCACTGCTATACCCCAGCATCTCAAAAAATGCCAGGCACATAGTAGGTCCTCAATGTTTTTTCATATACAAATGAATGAGCCTGTATCTCAGCCTCCTGACATCAGAGACTATTTTGCACTAGCCTGTGTCCTTCCTTTACCAGCAATTTGGGGAACAGAGGCCATTTCTTATTCCTGTGACTTTCCCACACTCTTCACTGGACCCTTGATCTATGCTTGTGGATTTGAGGTCAAAAGGCTTGTCTGAGCTCAGAAGAGGTAAGATTAATGAGCTAAGGGCTGTCCTGTGACTACCTGAATTCTGATGGCTTTGCACCTTTGGGTTGTCCCTTTAAAAGGAGGATGGCAAATCTGTGGAGAATCCACGCTGTGAAATGTTGTCTCAAAAATGACTGAGCCCACGCAAAGGCTCAGGCTGATGTTTCTGCCTCACATGATTGAACGGGGCTTCCCTCCGATGACCAGACAAATGAGAAAAGATGAGCATCGGAGTTCATAAAAGTGAAATATCTGCTCCATCCTCCCCTCTGCTGTGGCTGAGGGTGACACTGGGTGAAAGGAGAGGAGGGGCCATCCATAAAGCCACTCTGAGGCGACTGCGGCAGTGCCTGAGTGCTAAGCAGCCCTCTCGAAGGAGGGGTTACCACTCATAACTCACCAGGAGCCTGCCCCCAGGACAGCACACTGCAACCGGTGGTGAGGAGCACGGCTCTTGGGGAACACTGCCACGAGAACCTCCCCGGCCAGGCTCCTCCCTCACCACCTGCAGAGTGGTCCAGGTCCCCAATTTATTTTGCAGTTAACCCCAGTTACCATTCCACTTCTCCTGACCGACCTTGCTCTACCAACTAAACACAAAGCTATAAATCTTAGTCAGGACATCTGGGTGTGGGGCCCCTAAGCAGCTCTGATGCTGATTCCTTAAGAAAACTCATTTCTTGTAATGCGAGCCCTGCTGAGGATGGCCATGTCAACTTATTAGACTTTTTACTTGGCCGTATTGATTCTGCTCTACCCTGATGCAGCTGTAATGCTGGCTAATGTTATTGATGAGCCATCAGTCTTGTGGAGGACTGGGGCTGCAGCTCTCTTGGAACCACAAAAACCTACGGGTGGACAGTGATGGAGAGAAGAAGGAGGACGTGAGTGGAGCTCTCAGGCCTGCTCTGTGCAGGCTGTGGTACATTAATGAAAGACGTACACTCGGTGGTGAGAGACAGATGCGGCTCTCCAGAAGCCATTTATTTATGAAATAATTATGAATGCACAGTTGAATCATGGATTTTCACCACTGTGTGTGTCCAACACTCTTTCTTGATTCACATTTTGTTGGAAATGAAGTGCTGTCGGTTACAGGGTGGGGCTGTGAAGGGAGGGAGGATGAGAGCAAAACTCCAGGCAGGCGTCCGAAGGTATTTCCTCCATCTCTCCCACTTCACCCACTGGCTGTGCTCCTCTTGGAGAACGGTTTTCCAAGCTGGGCCCGGCACTGTCTCAAGAGGGAGTTCAATTTTGATCTGTTCTCAAAAAGGTCTGCATTTTCAAAGCCTCAGCCTTCAAGAACCAGCAAAGATGGGGCCTACTGACTCTTTTTTTCTTCTTGTTAAAACCTTTGTTTTCAATTTTATTTTTTTAATATGTGTATTGATTATGCTATTACAGTTGTCCCATTTCTCCCCCATCATTCCCCTCCACCCTGCACACCCCCTCCCACCCACATTTCCCCGCTTTAGTTCATGTCCATGTGTCATAAGTTCTTTAGCTTTTACATTTCCCACACTATTCTTGCCCTCCCCCTGTCTATTTTCTACCCACTCTCTATGCTACTTATTCTCTGTACCTTTTCCCCCCTCTCCTCTTCCCACTCCCCTGTTGCTAACCCTCCATATGATCTCCATTTCTGTGCTTCTGTTCCTGTTCTAGCTATTTGCTTTTGTTTTAGGTGTGGTTGTTAATAGCTGTGAGTTTGCTGTCTTTTCACTGTCATAGTTTTTATCTTATTTTTCTTAGATAAGTTCCTTTAACATTTCATATAATAAGGGCTTGGTAATGATGAACTCCTTGAACTTGACCTTATCTCAGAAGCACTTTATCTTCCCTTCCATTCTAAATGACAGCTTTGCTGGATAGAGCAATTTTGGTTGTAGGTCCCTGCCTTTCAAGACTTCGAATACTTCTTTCCAGCCCCTTCTTGCCTGGAAGGTCTCTTTGGAGAAATCAGCTGACAGTCTGATGGAAACTCCTTTGTAGGTGACTGTCCCCTTATCCCTTGCTGCTTCTAGAATTCTCTCCTTCATTTGAATCTTGGCTAATGTAATTACGATGTGCCTTGGTGTGTTCCTCCTTGGGTCCAACTTCTTTGGGACTCTCTGAGCTTCCTGGACTTGCTGGTAGTCTATTTTATTTGCCAGATTGGGGAAGTTCTCCTTTATTATTTGTTCAAACAAGTTTTCCACTTGTTGCTCTTCTTCTTCCCCTTTTGGGACCTCTATAATTCCGATGTTGGGACGTTTAAAGATGTCCTGGAGGTTCCTAAGCCTCTCCTCATTTTTTTGAATTCTTATTTCTTTCTTGTTTTCTGTTTGGCTGTTTCTTTCTTCCTTCTGGTCCACTCCATTGATCTGAGTCCCAGTTTTCCTCCCATCTCTATTGGTTCCCCATGCGTCTTCCTTCATTTCACATATTGTAGCCTGCATTTTTTTCATCTAATTTGTGAGCAAAATCAACCAATTCTGTGAGCATCCTGATCACGAGGGCTTTGAATTGTGCATCTGATAGGTTGGCTATCTCTTTGTTGCTTAGAGGAACTGGCTGTGAGCTTTGATTTGTTCTCTGGTTTGAGCTATTTTTGGTGGGTTTTTGTTTGTTTGTTTTGTTTTGTTTTGTTTTTGTTCTGGTCTCAGCTGTTATGTAGTGCAGGCTGGAGCCTCAGGCGCTCCCCAGTGCGGGGCAGCCCAGTCGCTGGGTTGTGACGCTGTATGTGGGGGCGGGGTCTGAGAGGGAACAATGGCGCCTGCTCCGCTCTCTCCTGGATTCAGTCAATACAAGTTCCAGTACACCAGAGGTGAAAAGTGTAAATTAAGGCCTGATAGCAGAGTAACGCATTGGGTTTATCCTGTGAAACCTGGACTGGGGAGCTCCTGGAGTCTCAAGGCGAGTACAGTCTGTGGTGGGGTTATTTCTAGAGTGCCTGCTGGAGAGGCAAACAGGCGCACCAGGTGTCAAAGTGGTGTTGGTCCTGCCCAGTGGCCATGAGGCTTCATCCCGCTGTTCTCGGTCGTCCCAGCAGCTGCCTCATCCCTGCTCACACTGGGCCTCTTCACATGTCTGTCCTCCCCTGGGAGCAAACCCCTGCGAGTGTGATGGCAGCTTTGAGTTGTAGCATATAATAGGCTTTTTGTAAATGTTTGCGGGATGAGTGGCGATCTCCATGCTGTTGCTAAGTGCAGGTCTTTACTGAAGACATAAGCTCCAACTATTCGCTGCCCAACTCCGGTCAGCCTGAGTGATCCTTATGGCCAACTGCACAGAGCATCTGCATCCACTGCTGACTGGTGGGGTTTCTAAAAAGCAGTGGAACTCTGTCTTTCCCAGTAAGACCTAAACAAAACCCTCAAAGCATAAAACAGGTCAAACTGCAGCTAGTTTGCATGAAAGAAAAAGGGATGTAGCAAGAAAAAGGCACTGGGTATGGAGCAAGTTTTTCCTAAGGATCTGGTCGCCTGCACAGTCCAAAGGCAGAAGGGTGGGGCGCGGGGCGTGTGGAGAGGCCAGCACCGTGTGATGTGGCACCCCACCCCTGAGCCCCCTCCTTCCCATCACACATGCACACTCACTCACGCGCTCACACTCACACACAGTCACACATTCAGATAAATCATACACGCATGCTAATTTACACACACTCTCACCCACACATAATCATATTAAGAAAAAGGAAAAAAACAGCAAAATTTTATTTTGACCCTACAGAAGGTGACTTTGTCTGACTGCCTTTTCTTTGTATAGAACGCAGGGGTGTCATCCCTCTGTCACACCTCTGTCCTCTTTTGACTCAAACCTTTTGGAGCAGCCACTGGGCTAGTGGCTTCATGGAACAGCTATTCCTTCTTCTCTGGTGACCTTGGACCAGTTACTTGCTCTTTTGTTTCTCGTTTCCTTCCAGGGTAGGATGGGAATAACATTACTGTCTGTCTCACAGGTTTGTTGAGAGGATTAAATGATTTAACAGAATCACGCTTGATAGAAAATAGGCACTGAAATCCTGTTCCACGTCATTTCATCCCCACGGCAATGCTGCAAGGTAGATGTCTTTCAGATGAGGAAACTGAGATCGGGCACAAGTGATTTCTCCTGCGTCCCTCTGCTTCCAGCCACGCTGGCCATCTGCAGGTACTTCTGCATCTTCTGAATCATCCCAGGTGAGTGGTGCCTGCTGGGGCCTTTGTCCTGAAGTCATTGACTCCCGTGTTTTCACCCTCTGGGAATATTTGATCCCGGCACACTGAGTCTCACGGTCCACCTCTGAGGTCAAGTATAGCCTGGCATCGGGCTCTCTGGGTAACCCACAGGTTATAACCTGGATCACTAAGACTGGGCAGGCTGTGCAAGCTTGGTGGCCTTGGGGGACATGCCACGTGGGGTGTGTTGTGTTCTTCAGGGAAGGGATTTCAAAAAACAGACATAGTCAATACAGGAGCTGAAGAGGCCCACGCATTCTTCAAGGTAATGACCTCCCCGAGGGCAAGGAGCATGACGGCTCAATCACTTCCTGTGGACTTGTGAGTACATTGGTCTTTAATTGGTCTCTCTCTTTTTTTTAAGATAATGGTAGGAAAACTAAGATCTTTCCAACTTTGATTTTTTTCTTATGAAAGTAACTTTTTCCTATTGCAAAATAAGAGGAACACTCAGAAAAGTGTAAGATATTTTTGTTCTGCATTGAGACCTTTGGGGCAACTAAGGGAACCTTTGGGACATAAGTGTTGTTATGCTGGCCCTGGACGTGATCGCCAGTCTGAACACACACACTTCTCCGTTCAGTGCTGGCAAATCAGTGCAGTGCTGCCTTTAGAAGGCTCCTGCCTCTACATGAAGGACCACAGTCTATCCCAGAAGATGTTTGCAGCAAGAAACAAGATTGTGCTAAGAGAAATTAGGGAGCATCAGGACTAAGCAAAGGTCTTGGGGCAGCGGTAGAAGTGAACCTGGAAGTTGACGGGTTCACTGGAATCCTCTGCTGGAACTGTCGCTGCCAGCGGTTAGGAGAGAGTGCTGGGCACGGACGGGGCAGACCAGTCATAACCACTGTCCTGACAGCCGCCACTGCAAGGGGCGTGTCTCAGGTTCTGGCTAATGACGATTCATTTCCAGAGTATTTACCGAGTGTCTGTTGGACGTGGCACTGTGCTGGGGTTGCTGAAGGAAGATGATTCTGTCCCTGTCTTCTACGTGTTTACAGTCTTGGGAAGATGGAATCCGAGTGCCTGAGATCACTCAATGACCCCCAAAGGCAGAGTAGAAACCAGGGTACACTGGGGCAGTCCAAAAAGGAGAGGTCAGTTAGAGGTCACCCAGGGATGTAAGTGGAGGCCTTAGATGGATGGCAGTGATGATGGAGGGAAAGAGAAAGAAATCCGTAGGGGTAACTCCATGACTCTTAGGGGCCTGGAGATCAGGGAGGGTTCAGGTCACTGGGGTCCTGACACAGGTCTTCTGACCCAGCATTTCCTTCACTGTCTTTGCCTCCCCACCCAGTTCTGGTCTTACCTACCGCTGGTCTGTGCTGTTGGTCTGTGCTGTTGTAATAACCTCTAAACAGACATCCCCAGGGGCTTCAGGGTCAGATGGATCTGAACTTGATCTTGACTCTACTACTTATTTGCGGTTGAACCCTTGGGCAAATGTCTGGATCTCTTTGACCTTAGCTTCCTTACCTGCAAAAGTTGGAAAACATACTTTACAGATATGAGGATGAAAAGAGAGTGACCACATTGACTGTCCAGTATAGGGTCACCCTTATGCTATTGTAATTCAAGGGTATCGTCAGGTCTCCCACCTCCAGACCAGCCTATATGCGGCTGCCAGACCAATCTTTCCAGAATGCAATTTTGACCATGTCACGGTCTATTCTGCTGCAGATGTTGCGGTTGCCGATAGAGGGAGTCTGTCTGTACAGGAAGTCGCTCACCCCGTTTTTCCTATCTGGATGCCAGAATCTTGACTACAAGACTCAGGGATCTCATAGACAGCCCACTCTCACTATAAAAACACCTGAAAAGGTTCTTAAACTTACAAAGACTGTGCAGAGGTTTATTAGGGTTTGTTAATTATGGTTGAACTCCCCCAATGAGATGAGACCAGTGTCAGTGCCACTGTGTGGTTAGGTTATATATACTTATAAACTTATACGCTGGGATAAGAAGTTTTAGAAATATCAACAGAATCCACCCTCCCCCATCACTATATTTTCTCTGGCCCTTTGCCCCTTCAATTAGGCTAGTCATTCTGTATCCCTTACCTTGGGGAAGGAATGTGATAGGAGAAAGCAGAGAAAAGTGGAAGCTTTCCTGGATGTTGAGTTCTGAAAGCTGGGCCCCTGCGGGGGAAAGAAAGAAGTAGTGGTTGATAAAAGACAGAAGCCAAATTTGAGATTAAGAGGAAGAGTTTCCTGCCTCTCCTCCACTAGGAAAATCCTGGGGATGCGGGAAACGAGAAGGCAGAAGTGTCGGAGGAGGGCTGCAGGCGAGGCTGTGCTGGAGGGGCCCAGGCCCCGGGTCAGCCGCTGTGCTCCGGGCTCTGCTGGCTCATTTTCCTGTCACTTGCCACTTGCCGAGGGCTTCCCTGCACAGCAGCCAGAATGGCCTTGACCAACCCACCGGGAGTATGCCCTTCTGTGGCCAAGCCATTTGACTAACTCCATGCACAGACTCTGGTCAAGATCTGGTCCAGCACAGGTTTGAACAGACTCTGTTACAGTTGTGTCCTACAAACCAAATCATACACAGCGGGGTTCTGGTTCATATTAACTAAAGCTGTCTGTGTTCCAGTCAGACATGAACTTCTTCCCCTCTGAAGAATGAAGCTATAATGGAGAGACAGAAGCGAGAGGGGTTATTTTTGAGATGGGGTCCCTACCTGGTACCTCTTGAAATGGCACATAGGTGATACTACAGAAGGAAAATTCTGCATAGAAGGAGATTCTTGTTCCTTCTCTTCATGCTTGGGCACCTCTCTCCAGAGCCACTTGCAGGATTGGAGTTTCCGGAGGGAGGTGGGTGCTGGGAACACAGCTGGATGCAGTCACCTGGGAGGGGCAGTCGGTGGGACAGATATCCTGTGAAGCTTTCTGTGGTAGGCCATTCCACTGGTGGCCCCCCTCCATGCTTCCCTTGTGTGGTCCCTTCCCCCGTGGACTCTGGGCATGGCTTTCCTGGCTAATGATACATTAGCAAACATGATGCAAGCAGAGACTTGTGAAGAGCTTGCACAGTGGGGTTCGTCCTCTTGGGACCTCCCTTTTGGAAACAGGTGCCATTTGGTAAGGCAACCAGCGTAGACTGCTGCAGGGAGAGGAAAATCAAGGCATGCCAGCTCTCGGCTGGCATCAGTTACCAGAAATGCGGGTGACACCTTCGTGGACATTTCCCCAGCAGAGCCCCCAGCTGAAGGCAGCCACCTAAAAGACCCCAGCAAATACATAGAAAGCAGAGCATAGCCATCCCTCTGAGCCCTCTCCAAGTTGCAGAATCACGAGCAAATGATGTTTATTGTTATCTTAAGTCCCTAAGTTTGGGGTGGGTTTTTGTGTAGCTAGAGGTAACGGAAATACCTTCTTTCTGTAGGAGGCTTTCCCTTCCAACTGCAGGGACCTTCCACAGGGCAGGGGCCTGGTCTGCTTTGACCACCACATCCTCAGTGCCTAGCAGCCCATAGCAGGGGTCCAGTAAATATCTGTGGTACTGCATCTATGCTGCACTGCAATGCTCTTTTTCCCCCGGCTGTTTCTCTCCCTTCTGAACCATGAGCTCCCTCTCCTTGAAACTTTCATTTATTGTAGAGGAGTGGTTGGCAAATTACAAAGAGATCTATATATGTAACACTTTATTAAGTGGGACTTTGACTATTGTCTATGGAATTTTGGTTAAGTGAAAGCTGAGAACATGAGCGATGAATACCCCTACATCCTGCAGATTGGTGTTAGACACATTTGTAGCATGTGCTGAGCAGACTAAACTCTTTTCTGGCACCTTAATCCATTCTTTGCATCTAGCCTGTATAAGAGAAAGATGAGGCAGCACTAGGGATCTGTGATTGGGATCAGAAGCTGGAGCCAGATAGCCTGGGTTCAAATCCACACTCGGCCACATAACAGTTGTGAGACTCTGGCCAAGTTACTTAGCCTATTTGTACTTCCATTTGCTCATCTGTAAAGTGAGAATGATGATAACATGCAACTCACTAGGCCTTTTTACATACAGGACCCCGAGAAAGGGGCCCAGCTCATCCTAACAGCCTGTAAGGGGCAGCTATTATCAGTGTCATCAAAACAAGTGATGATCTCTTAAAAGGAACTAGGCTGGGGGAAGGGCATATATTCCTTGGTGGGGGAACCCCAAGTTTGGAGCCAGTTGCCAGAAGGGACTGACATATCACTTGTCACCTGCCCCATGCTGTAGCTGAATGATTGCATAGACATGGAAACCAACCCTTCCTGAGCTTCTTTGGGGGTGGGCGTGGTGAGAGACTTCCTCCCGAAATGTAACATGCGCCCTCTGGCAGTGGGAGGCACCAAGAATGGGAAAGTCCAAAGGAGAAAAGTTGGCAGAGTGAGGAGAATGGACTGAGGTGGGCGTGGGGCCTACCTCCAGGGTTTGAGGGGTGAAAATGCCGAGTTTCCCACTAGCTAAGTGGACCCAGTGACTGTCATATGAGCAGAGCCCCCTTGATAGGACCGTACCCAATGGGATGGCCTTTCCAGGGCAACGGCAGCCCCACAGGGAGAGGAGAGGGAGAGGAGTTGCACCCATAGAGGTGGCCCTGTGGGCCAGCCTGGCTGCCTGCAGTCCACGCCGAGTCAGAGGTCTCACAGAAGGGGAAGGTCCTGCAAAAAGGCCCTGAAGTGTCCATGGGTTTGGACACCTACCATAGGGATCTTGGTAGTACTGGCTCAGTCAGTGGACCATTTTGCTCCTCTCGCCTCCCTGCCTCCTTCCTACTGCAGCCTTGAAAGGGTCAGAGCAAGCAGGGGAGGGACTCTGAGAGTAAAGAAACGCCCCCCAACTGTAAGTTACTGAGCCTGAACTGAGGAAAGAGGGAGCTTTGAAATGCATGAGAAATTGAAGTGTTAATATTAGAGAGCTCTGCAGTTTATCGATTTCTGGGAATGACAATCCTTCTAATGCCTAAAGGGGACTGGGAATGCTCTGGGCTCAGCCTGAGATGCCGAGGGGGCAGGTGGGTGCAAAGGGAATAGGCCAAAAGGCTGTGGTTGGAAAAAACAAGGCCATCAGTGCAGTATATTCAGCCAATCACAACAGCTCTGAGAGGCAAACTGCTGGATTCCCACTGTACAGAGACTGAGCGAAGTCAACTATCTTTCCCAGGGTTCCACATATGTCAGGTGGCAAAGCTTCTTCTGACATCTCTGACCACAGGTGGAAGTTCTTAAACACTCCTTGAGGCCATGCAGCCCCTCACAGCTTTGTTTCCCTGATGGTTAGTGCTAGCCCAACATTCAGGAAACGTCCTCTACGGACTTGTCAATGAATGCATTTTCTCCACCAGCTATGCCCTCACTGTGGCCAAAGGCCCCTCTGCGTGGGCAAAACAAGATTCTTTGGAGCCAAGTGAGGCTGCAGTCCCTCCCCGAGGTCAGGGCGGTGGCAGAGCAGAGAGCTAGCAGCTATGTTTCACCACTGCTGGTCTTGGGTTCTTCTGACACACCTCCCGTGCTCTCCAACCCCAAGAATGTGCCCTGGAGGACAGATGACACTGTGACAGAGTCAGGGCTCAGGCTGCAGGAAGGAAACCCCGATTTAGCCATCTTCACTGAAGCTCTCCCAAGAGCAAATTGGTTGGTATCAGGAACTATCTCCAATGACCTAAATGACCTGGTAAATTAGCAACTATGCCTGTGTCTCTTTCCTTTTCTTCCCCCCCCCCCCGCCCCCACTCCATCACAACACGGGTGAGATGGACAAGGGGTGCAGGTTGTTGCTTTGGGAGCCGGTGATGTGGGGTTTGTAATTTGCATACCACACAGGCAGCCGGGGAAGGAAGGTGGGGTCAGGATTCCCAGCACCCTGGCCTTGGGTGTGTTCTGTACTTACTTACATTTGACCGTAGGCGTGTCTGATGTTCTGGGAATTCACATCATTTCAAACAAAAGCTCAAAGCCACACACTGAGAAGATTGTCTCTGGAGGTTTGGAAAAAATTGTTCAATTTCCCTGAGCTACCGGTAGAGCAAATCCTCCCTAATTTCTTTGCTGTTTGCAAAGCATTTTCACAGATATCCACTCATTAGGTCCTCATAACAACCCCCAAAGTACATGGGAAAATACCACTATCCTTACTTTACAGAGTTCCCAGAGCCTCTCTGTGATTAAAACGCTTGCCTGGGGTCAAATAGTTCTAGGTGACTGCACTTGACCAGATGCCGACACATTCTCCTTTCCAGCCCTTCCCCAGGCCAGCCATGGCCGCTCCTAAGGTCATCTCTCGTTCACAGTCTGCAGGACGGTCTGGATGGGAGGTCAGGTACCTGTGACTGTAGTGCCTGAAGTTTGTTCCCATGATGTCATTATTTCTGTCTCCCTTTCTGGTGGACCTTAGATTTTCCAGGGTATTTGACTCAGCAATTTCACTTAAAGGTATTTATTTTTAGATAACATTCAAATCTGGTCACAAAGATAGATCTTGAAGGTATTCATCACAGTGTTGTCAATAAAAGGGGCACATGGAAAATAGCTTGAATATCCAAGAAGGAGCCCAGTTAAGTAAATTAAGATATACTGAATCAATGGAGTATTATTCAACTCTTCCCATGCTTAGAAGAAGGACATCGAATGACGTGGAAAGATTCTCATGATCCATTATTAAATAAGCAAAACAGGTTACATGAAAGTGTTTCAGGATGGTCACATTTTGCTTCAGCAAATATTCATATCTCTGCAGACGAGTTGACAACTACCCAGAAAGCTAGGAACCAAAAGGATAATGGTTGCTCTTGCTAGTTGGCAAGATTGCGGATAGTGTTCATTTCCTTTTCTTGATTATCTGTGTTTACTAAATACTCTACAGTCAACATGACTTAATTTTCTCCTGTGGAAAAAAGTTATTTAAAAACAGGAATTTTTGTTTTTTATAACAAAAAATAAAAAAGTTATCTGTTTAATGTGTTAAGTGTGGGGGATTCAGAAATGAATTCAGAATTCGGTCTGCAGTCTCCCTGCGGTTGACCCTCCCCAGGACTGCAGGGCTTTCCCTTTATTTATTTATAGTATATTTTATTGATTATGCTATTACAGTTTTCCAAATTGTTCCCCTTTTATCCCTCCTCTGCCCTGCACCCCCAGCCCTCCAGCATCCCCCCCTTAGTTCATGTCCATGGGTTGTACACAGAAGTTCTTTGAGTTCTCTGTTTCCCATACCATTTTTGACCTCTCCCCATGTATTTTATGCCTACCACTCATGCTTCTTCTTCCCTGTACCTTCCCCCCACTACTTCCCCCTTCCCCCTCCCCACTGAAAACCCTCCACGTGATGTCCATTTCTCTGATTCTGTTCCTGTTCTAGCTGTTTGCTTAGTTTTTACTTTCATTGTTTTTCTTTTTTTAGGTTCATTTGTTGATCGTTGTGAGTTTGTTTTCATTTTACTGTTCATAGTTTTTGATCTTCTTGAATTTCCTAGATAAGTCCATTTAACGTTTCATATAATAATGGATTGGTGAGGATGAACTCCTTTAACTTGACCTTATCTGGGAAGCACTTTATCTGCCTTCTCATTCTAAATGAAAGTTTTGCTGGATAGAGTAATCCTGGATGTAGGTCCTTGCCTTTCATGACTTGGAATACTCCTTTCCAGGTCCTTCTTGCCTGCAAGGTTTCTTTTGAGAAATCGGCTAATAGTCTTACGGGAACTCCTTTGTAGGTAACTGTCTCCTTTTCTCTTGCTGCTTTTAAGAGTCTCTCCTTATCTTTAATCTTGGGTAACTTAATGATGATGTGCCTTGGTGTGTTCCTCCTTGGGTCCAACTTCTTTGGGACTTCCTGGACTTCCTGGAAGTCTATTTCCTTTGCCAGATTAGGGAAGTTTTCCTTCATTATTTGTTGAAATAAGTTTTCAATTTCTTGCTCTTGTTCTTCTCCTTCTGGCACCCCTATAATTTGGATATCAGAACGTTTGAAGTTGTCCTGGAGGTTCCTAAGCCTCTCTTCATTTTTTTGAATTCTTGTTTCTTCATTCTGTTCCAGTTGGATGTTTATTTCTTCCTTTTGTTCCAAATCGTTGATCGGTTTCCTTTCTGTCACTGTTGGCTCCCTGAATATTTTGCTTTATTTCACTTTGGGTATCTTTCATTTGTTCTTTCATTTTTGGACCAAGCTCAATCAGTTCTGTAAGCATTTTGATTACTAGGGTTTTAAACTCTCCATTAGATAGGTTGGCTATTTCCTCATCACTTAGCTCTCTGTTCTGGAGTTTTGCTCTGTTCTTTCATTTGGGCCATATTTCTTTGTCTCAGTGAACCTGTTAAGTTGTAAGGGGGTGAGACCTCAGGTATTTACCTGGGTGGGGCAACCGTCCTTGCTGCACTGCAAAGCTGCCTGTGGGGGAGGGGCCTGAGAGGGGAAAAATGCAGGTTGCCTGCTTGGCTCTAGCGCATTTTCCAATGAACTCTCCTGTGAGACTGTGAGTTTCTCCCACCGAGGCAACCCCCGCCATAGTCCACAGTCAGCTCTGAGTCTCAGTTTCCTGTTCAGTCAGCCTCACTGGAGAGGTCCGCTGCCTCACCACGGCCAGTCCTGCCTGCATGGTTTCTGCCTGACTCGGGTGCTCTACGTCCACCTGTCTTACTGGTTTAGTTGTTCTGTTTGACTCTTTCTTTAATTCTGTGGTTGTCAGAGTTCCATGCAGTTTGATTTTCTGATACTTCTGGTTGTTTACTGATTTTAGATTGGTTGTTATTCTCCTTTTGGCTATGTGAGGAATCGAAGGGTTTCTACCTATGCCTCCATCTTGGCCAGAACTCCCAGGACTTTCCCTTTAGAAGGAAGCCAAGGTTCACTGAGCATTCACTTAGTGCCTGGCATTCTTAATCTTCAGTACCATTCTGCAAGGGAGGCATTGTGATTTCTGTCTTAAAGATGGGAGACTGAGGTTTGGAAGGGTCAAATAACTTGGTGAAGGTTGTCCATCTAATTAGTGGTGCAGTTGGGGTTAAACACAGGTCTGCCTGAATCCTCCACCCTTACTTAAAGCCGGGGCTGCCTCTCACCATGGCCTTGAGTGCTCCTGTTTCACAGGGACTGATCACGTGGGCTTGAGTGGTTGGAACTGAAGTGTGGCATCTGCAGGACTGGAGCAGGTGGCTGAATTGCCAGGAACAAAACTGAAGACCTAATTCCCAGAGCGCTGCCCCACCTAGGGGAACCCGAGCCAATGAAAGGCACGCTGTACCTGTGCGTACTCAGGCACCTTCCCCACCCGCTTCTCGTGAGCCCTGTGTCTAGATCACGTGCGGCTCTGTCTTAGGACAAATGATTCCAGGGAACCCCGCTGGAGCGGAGTAGAGGCCTCTTGCTGGAAATGCAATTTTCAAGTTGGCATTTAAAAATTTGAAATCCAAAGGAAAGTATAAAAGAAGCAAAAGCTAAACACAAAATACAAACCCACTAGCGGGGCTGAGCTACGGGGATCGAATATTCTCTTTGTGCTGTGCAGAGGGAGCGAGGCACGGTGCGGCTGCGCAGCAGTTTTCAGTTGGCCGTGCAGAAAAACGCTCCTGGGCACTCCCTTTAAAAACTAAATCAACGTTGTTTTAATTTGTGTTTCTTGCTTCCTTACTCACAATGGAGGGGAAGGTGTGAGCTGAGCAAGGAGCATTGTTTCGCTTACAAGTTAACTTAACATGCAATATGCAGGGGATTACTCTGGGCTCACTCAATACCACAGCCCAGAGCTTTATAGAATTCTATTGATCTTAGCTAAAGCTGTTTAATTTTTTTTGCTTTAATTTTCTTTCCTTGTTTGCTCATTAAGTCGAAGTGAGGAAGGGGCAGGGGACTGGTGGTAGGCGACGCTCCTTGGATTTCAGGCTGGTTCGAGGGACAGGAAGCCAGTCTGGCCTGGTCCCCTGGCAGCGCCCACTGCAGCGTCGTCAGCCAGGGGCTGGTGGTGAGGAGTGGCTCCGGGGGAAGGAGAAACAGTGCCCAGCCCCAGCCCCTGGAGATCTGTGCCGCAAATACTCACAGAATAAGGACTCAGAGCGAAACAAAGGGAAAACCATGCTGACATACACATGGCTATGCCCCAAAAGAAGTGTATCTTCTAGTAACAGAGAGAAGCACTTAGCCCAAAACGGGATGCAGATGTGCCAGGATGGTCGAGTGAGAGATTCATTTTTGCTGTTGGAGGAGGCACAAAAGAATGAAAACGTAATTTCCTCCATCTAGCCCTAAAACATTGAACTATGCTGTAATCCCCACACAGGGTCCTGAGAGGGACTTGTGCAGTAGGGGTTTCGGCTGGAGCTTGCAGTAAAGGTGCAGGAGGTGGGGTGCAGGATAACGGGCTGACGGTCTGAGGGCTGGGAACTTCGTCCACTCCCCTCCTGTCCTTCCTAGGACAGGGGTACTAGGTTGATTAAGCACCAGGCTTTGGGAGCCTGCTCTGGGAGTGGGCAGAGGACCGCTGCTCACCTGTGGCACTGATAGTAGGAGGCAGTGTGACCATGGTGATGGCCAACAAAGGTGAAGGACCAGACCAGTCTCCTATTTCCTCAAGTCCTAAAATTCTTGTAGGACCTAGCACAGAGCAGGAGAGAAGCCCAATAACAGTAATAAATGGAATCTGTCAGGCTTTACGACGTGCCAGACACTGCACTATGTTCTCTCTTTACATTATTTTAATGAATCCTCACTAAATCCCTCTGTGACGGGTTCTATTATCATCCCATTTTTTTTGTAGATGATAATATGCAGGTGGCGAGAAGTTAAGTCTCTTGTCCGAGGTCTTATGGGTGGTAAGTTGCAGAGCCAGGACTGGGCCTGCGAGACACTGGCTCCTGGACCCTCTACCCTCCCCCATGTGCTACAGCCCCCCCTTAGAGCGCCCACCTGTTCAGGGGCACTAACAACTCCCTTAGGGGTTGTTAGTGTTGTTTTATTTGCAGGGGGGCGAATTAAACATGATGGTATTTGTACCCTAATATTGTGGAACAAATGTGATAGAAGGTGGAAGGCTCACCTCGAGTGGAGCAAAGTTGTCTCAGTTGGGGCTATAAATGGACAAATGAACAGGAAGAGAAGAAGTGAGGAGTTTCTTGGGAGCATGGTGACTGAAAATCTAGCATGAACCCAGAGGCAGTGAGCAGCCCCATTAGACTGCAGCGAGGACTTGGGAAGCCGTGGGAGATGAGATGAGACAGGGACGCTGCGTCCAGATCACGCACAGCCATGAGGGTGGCACTCGATGCTGAGGGTCGGGCTGGCAGAAGGGTTCATCTCCTGGGCTGACTGATTGGCAGTGACTGTCTGGGCTGTTCTGTGTGAAAGACACAGAATCACCCAGGAGAGCGGGATCGAGCAGCCCTGTCCATTGCAGGTTGAGACTCACAATCTCGTTTCCTGTCCTGGCATCCAACAATGGACTCTGAAAGAAGGCAGCAAGGTTGGGCCCTGGTAGGGGTGGGGTACATGCCCCAAATTCTTAGTGAATGTCTGGTCATTCCGTGGTACAAAGACCGATTCCTTCATGTTTCAGTTATTGTTTCTCCCCACCCCTACTCCAAGTTTATTAGAAATGCCTGGAAATAGTAAAACCAAATACATTTGGGGGTAGCTAGAGAACTCTGGCTGTTCATGCTTTTCATCTGGAGCTGCTGAGCCTTGTCCAGCGTGCAGAACCCTGCATGGGATTCCAGAGCACCAGGTTCCAAGCCCGGCTCTGCCAACTGCAGCCAGCACGGGGCTGGGCTGGAGGCCCAGGTCACGACCTCTCTGAAATCCTCCTACATCACAGAGTTTGGTGAGGAGAAAAGTAAGTAATTTGTTTGAAAATACAATGACAAAAAAAAAGCGGGGGGGGGCCATTCTGGTTAAATATCATACTTTATCAAATAAAGTATACCATTAATTGTAAGATAGCCTATCATTTTATGTATCATTAAGAAAGAAAACATAATACTGTCAATTATAGTAACCCATCCAGTGTCAATTTCTTTCTCTTATCAAGGATGTTAGAATGCTGGAATCAATGAAATATAACACGTTATGAAAAGGATCCATTTCTCAGTTACTAACTTTAATTTTAGGAAGTTAAAAATGTGTTTACTTGGACTCCAGAGCAGGTTCTCAGTGCATGAATTTCCGTGTTCCACTCAACGCACACCACCCAGCATGAAAATCTGGGCTCCCATCGTACTTTGTAACTGAGAGCTGGAGAGACACGGTTCTTAAGGGGAGACTGTCCCAATTTATAATGGCTATGAAAACACTAGTTTGACTGTTGGTTCAGATTTAACTGGCTCTAAATCATATAAGCTGCCAAACAGCTTTGATTAAACACTTGCTAGAAATACTTCAAGGTCAGGGAGCTCTGTGATTCTGTGTGTGACACAGAAAAGCTGTGTTAGACGTCAGTCTGGGGCTGGAAGTGGTAGAGGGTGCAGCCCTGCTCACGCTCACAGCCTGGAAGTCACTCCTCTCCGTTTTATTATTTCTACAATCCTGGAGAACACGCTACGTGAACCCAGCTGTCTCCTAACAAACAGGCCCCCTCTGGGGAGTGTCTATGAAATATTCCTGGGATGGGATCAGAGTGGGGGGGCAGGGGCTTTAGGACAGTCTGCTTACTTGAGTTTATGCAAACGTGGAAGAAGATTTTTAAAGAAAGGGAGAGGCATGCGCGCGTCAAGACTTCTGGCTGCAAGTGGTGGAAATCCAACTTTGCTGGCAATGAGGGCATCAGGAAAGGCCTGAGAGATGCCTAGAAACCTAGGGGCAGGATGCAGCCAGGACTGCGGCTCTGTCCCTCGCCTCGGTCTCTCTCCGTGCTGGAGCCATCTCCTGAGCACAGCGGCTACCTTCACACGGCGGACAGCGTGGCTGCCGGGAGCTCCCTGGGCCCCCAGCCACTGCACCACCACACAGGGCCTGATACTTTTCCTCAACTCCCGTTTGAGACATTCCAGGGAGGAATTCATATTGGCCCAGTTTGGATCGCATGGTGCTCCTAGGTAAATCAACTGTGGCTGAAGGGCTAGAGTCCTCAGGCTGTAGGCCCCAGCTGCAGCTTCAGGGTTTAAGAGAGGACAAGGCACACTTCCTAAATGGGGAGGACTGATAGCTCAGAAGATGGCACGGATCTGACAGACAAATAATAGATGCATCTTAATTGCCATGTTTATTCTTGGAAAAGCCCTTTTATGGCATGGTATGAAAAAGAAAAACCCTTTGAGATTTGTCGAACAACAAAGTAATCTTATCATCCTAAGTGTGGGACAAACTTAACCCATTAATCAATAATAGGGGAGCGAGGCCTCCACAAAACCATCGCTGCCACCTGAGTGAGGGCTAATACACCATTCTACAGAGGACATACCCTGAAAGGTGAGGTGTGTCTACACTACAGAAATGCCTGACCTCCGAAAAGCTGTTATGGGAGAACTTGGCCAAGTTCTGTGTGTCCAACTGCATTTGTACTTAGAAGAAGAGGAAGTGTTTTTGGACCATAATGCTCAGAGGACTAGGCCTAATTCCCCTACTCTGACCCACAGACAGACCTTGAAAGCTTCTGCAGAAGCCCAGTTACTTGGGTGCCCTTGACCAAAGACTTGGCCTCCTCTTCTCCTAAGAGACAGACTATGAAACTTATTGCTGTAATCAAGGATGCTGCAGAATATGACTTTTATTATTTTACAAGGACCCTCAGGAGAGCTATTTGATAGGAATGGCAATATTGCTTTCTTGAACAACTGGTTTATTTTTACTTTACAGACACTAAATCCTATGACCTTTCATATTTCCCTCCTCATGGTGGCTGCTAGGAAGCTCAGAGCCAAACTTATAACCCACCTGTAGTCCAACCTTGAATTCCTAGTGGCAGGTATTTGATGCGCAGTCATATCACTTGACTCCATTCCACTTCCTTGTTATTATTTCCTTTGTCTCAAATTTTAAAAATTATATGAGTTATATAATCTTGGAACACCACTTACATCACTGTAAACTGCCATAAATGCTTTTTTTTTTTTTTCATTTAAGATTAAGATCAAATAATTATGTCCGACATGGGCTCAGAGAGTTTGAAGTCTCTTTCAGGCAGAAACCGTCTTGGTGGAGTGTCACAGTGAGGATTTCGGGGCCATGCCTTCTGGAACGCAGCTGTCTCAGGAATGTCCTTGCTACGTTGTCCCTTTGCAGGGGTTTCTAAACTCACCTGCCCACCTTTTGGTTTCAAACTACATTGTGAATTTATTGATCTTTCTTTCTAACATTTTTGACCATGGAAACAGAATATGAGGTTATTTTGTGTTTCTTCCCAAGACTTAGAAAGTAAATTCACTTCCTCATGGTGATATAGTCCAAAAGAGAATTCAGTTTCATCCTCTACAATGTTATTCCATGTTAAAAATATCTTCCAGCTTTCACAAACCTGTAATTGCTGAGAGGTCTGTACTTAACAACAAATCTCAAGTATTTAGCTTTAGGCATTTACAATTCCAGCAATAATGATAACAAAGACAAAACAATGATTGTCTACAATAAATGATCCCTACCAATGACTTTTAGAATAATTCTTGATGAGTGACTTTCATTTCCATGACTGGGGCGGTGGGGGGTGGGGGTAGGGTGGAGAGTCAGAAGAATTCAGCCAGATTTAAGGGTGGAAAAGTAGATAATTTAAATGAGCCACTCATTTCTCAACCTGGAAACAGGACTTATTCCTCCAGGGGACTTGGCTTCTCTCTCCTGTCGTTTGCTGCGGGGGCAGTTTCTCTTCCGGGATCCTTTTAAGCTCATATCCAAGGGGCATCTCTGCATAGGCCATATTTTTCTAAAGTTTATCCTTGACACAATAAGTGAGGCGAGCATTTTCAGTGTGATCTGCATCATGTTCTTCTTTGTGCAAGTTCATATTTTGGTTGAAATGATAACCATAAATATTTAACATTGTAAAAGCTGTGGCTTTCCAGCCTCAACCATCCGATGGGAGACAACCTTGCATGCATTAATTTACAGCCCTTTTGCATTTCAAACCGGTCGATAATATTTCATCAGGTAGAAACCAGACGGCATGATTTGGTGGAGAGAGGAAAAGAGCAGAGGCGACTTCTAGACCCAGAGACTGAATTCTGAGAGGAAGGCTAGCAATGGTTTTGTGTTTAGGGGCTCTTTTTTTTTTTCTTAATCTTAATATTTTCTTTTTTTCAAACCAAAGCAATTAACAATATCCTTTTAAGAAGATGTACTGTGTCCTTCCACCCATCCACCTTCCCCCACTGCCCATGTGCGCGCACACACACCTACCTACTCACACACAAGCGGCAGAGGCTGTCCTGATGAGAGGCGTTTCTGCTCAGGGATACAGAGAAAGTGAGGGGGCTCCTCCTAGCAAAGCTGGACACCCTGTCTTTGCACTTGACCCCGTTGAACATAGGTGGTGTTTTGAAAAATGACCCCCTGCTGGTATTTACATGTTACCAAATGATGTATTTGAATGTCATTATATAAGCGATTGCTTTTTAAACTTGTGCAGTCTAATTCTCATCAATTTCACCTTTAATTTAGAAGAAAAATGATAACCATTTGGCGGGAAGGGAAAGAAGAGAAAAACAACCCACAGCAGAGGCCTGTGCCTTTATGTCCCAGAGTGGTTTTCCGTTCAGTGCTTTCTATGGGTGTGATTTTTGAATAAACCCCAAACTGACAAGTAAAGGTTTAAGTAGAAATAAATTCTTTCGTTTCAGCTGGCACTGTAGAAAAATGGCTAAGTAATAAAGTATTCTAGTTCCGAAAGCCCTACAATAGGATGCGGTAAAATACATAAGTTTAAATTCAATGACATGCAAGTTATTGTTGTATATCTATATGCCGATGTGTGAGCCAACTTTTACTTTAGATAATTCAGTGGCTATTGATTTTTTATTTTATATATGTAATAACATGCTCCTAAGTTCAAAAGAATCAAAATACTGATGTTCAGCGATTTTCACCTTCAAAGACCTTTCCCAGTGTAACTAATTAAAGCCCAGGCGTCACCGCGCAGCGCCCCCCGTGAGGTCCAGGCGCTGACAGCAGAGCCCCAGGCTGGCAGCCCGAGCACACCGCCTTGTGGGATTGTCTCCTTTCCGCTTCCTTTCATCCTGAAATGAAAAGCTCGTGCGACAGACATGGCGGCAGAAACACGGAAGGAACAAAGCAATGTCCTGTGCCCACAGTGAGGCGGGGCCTCCGGTCTGGACCACTGTTGTTTCCACCACAGACCAGGCCAGATCCCCTGAACGTCCATTCTCCCTTCAAAGAACTCACAGTTAGGCCTCCTCTGATGGCAATGACTAAAAAACTAGTTGTTCAGTGAAGAAACATTATTGTTCACATAACTGAAGGGCCTGGTGGTAAGGTGGACTCTAGGTCAGATGTGGTCCAGCGGCCGGGATGATGCTGCCCAGGACCTGGCTTCTCTCCCTCTCTCTGGTTCGCCCTTGCTGGTTTCAGCTTCACCTTCAGGCTGCTTGCGGTGGCCTCCTTAGCAGCTGGAGTTTCTCGTCTTGGGGTAAAAAAGTACTCTAGCCCTTTCCAATTTCACACCCTCATCCCTCTCCTCAAGAGGGAGGGGGAGGGTCTTCCTCTAGCCGGTGCCAGTCCTGGCAACCTTTCTCTGATTCCTCTTCTTGGGGAGATAAAATGTGATGCCTGGCCCCAGCCAATCAGGACCCACCCTGGAATACGGAGTGCGGTCATTGCTACCCAGATCGAATGGGCATAGAGGGAACAGAGAAGGGGTACATTCTGAAAGGAAAATCAAATTCCCATTGCAGGGGAGCAATGAGGGTGTGGATGCAGAGACATAGACTATTCCCTGCCACAACTCGTAATTTCCTGTGTGGTGACGCCTTTTACTAGACATCTTGATTTTATTTTCTTTTGCCGCAAAGTCACCTGAGGAAGTCAACGGGTGACGTCAGTTCTGGTTGCAGGCTGGATTGAGACTCCCATGATCCTTTGATCTCCATCTCCAAGTCCCAGTTCTGTGTCTACGAACAAGGGGCTGGCAGTGATGGCAGACACCTGGCACACAGGCCGCCACGCTCCCTTCTCGGTCCTGCGGCAGACGTCGCCATCAATCACAGGACTTTTTCCCATGCGGTCCAGATGTGGCCTCAGAGACCTACTTAAAACAGTCCTCCGGACAGCCCCCACGAACGTATTGGTGTTGACAAGTGAGATAAAGTGTATTTGCCATCACTGGAAAGGCTTACACACCAGTGACCCAAACTACCAATGCATTTCACTCGTACACTAAGAGCGCTCACAAACACATATGCACATATTCATATACCTCAGTGTTTCTCAAAATGTGGTTTGCAGATCTCTTGCATTAGAATCCCCTTGTGCTCTTATTAAAATTCGGATTCCAGAGACGTACTCTAGAGCTATAAAATCAGAATATTCTCAAAATAACAGTTTTAAGTGCTCAGTGGGCTAGCACACACAATAGAACAAAAAGCTTGTTTCCTATTAGGTCTCTGATCTGTTGATTCATTTTTTTGTGTATTCTTTCAGCAATTTATTGAGCTGCTACGTGTAGGCACAGGGCTAATTTCTGTGAATTAGAACAGAACAGTGCAAATAAAGTGTTCCTAGTCCCAGCTAGTCACTGGTAGGGTGGCACTGTAACTTCAGGCACATGGGTGGTGGTGTGCCTCCAACCTGACTGATTCTGCCCTAGAGTTTTCATCTTTGGGATTTAGTCCAAAAGGACCCTGACTATGATTATCTGTGGTAGCGAACACACCTCACAGAGGTCAAACAAAAACCAGTTCACACATGCACACACACACACACACCTACACACCCCCCTAGGTTTTAACAAACACATTTTTGTCTAAAATAAAAACAAAATTCCCCAATCCAAAACTATTTATCTTCCTCAACAACCTCAGAGGCTTTTAGAACTACAAATATTTTCGTGGTGTAAGAGGCCTCCTGAGAGCCCCCTAATAACTGTTTTCTCTGAAAACACTGTATGACCAAACGCCTTCTTCCCGAGTCTAGAACACACTTCTCTCCAAGAAAATCATGGCTATTGACAGACACATTCACGCAGGCAGCAAATATTTACTGTGTGCCCTCCACGTCCCAGGCCTCGTTCTAGACCCTCGGTATGCTGCTTTCCCGGAACTTACATTCCACTGGGGGAGATAGAGCTAGTCAGCACGCAGCAGGGACTTGAACTAGGACTTCACACTCCCACCTTTTGCACTAATGTGTCAGGCTGCAGGCTAGCTCCGCTTTCTGTCACTGCCGCCTCCTCAGAGCACTAGCTCTTTGCCAGTCCTCATGGCAAAACAGGAGCCAGCCCAAGCTTACTGAGCAGCACGCAGGGCCGCGGTGCTGTGGGGGGATAAAGAGGCACGGGCTCTCTTCCTGCTCTCAGCGGAGTTTCTGGTCTGTTTCCTGGATGCCAAGCTAGTGTTCTCTGGTGTGCCCCCTTAGTTCCCCTTTACTGGCCTTTGTTTTAACAACATTTTGAGGCAACGCAAAAGCAGCTGAGCATCCGCAGATGCGCAGTGGCCAGGAGAGAGAAAGCCCATTTTGCCCACCTTTAGGGCGAGCAGGGAGATGGTCAGGGACAGGATGGGTGTGCTTTCTGCCCCACTACCCCTGGCAGAGCCATCCTGCTCATCTAGTAACTGAGCTTCCAGAGCAAACCCCAAACCATCTTCTTTCTGCTCCTGGGGACAGCGGCTGTGCCAGAAAACACTTGGAATCATTGGGGAAGAAAACAGAAGGCTCTCTGGGAGCAGAGTGCCTCTGATCCCACTCCTTTTATGCCCCAGGAAAAGAAAAGAGGCCCCTGTGAAAACCCGTCCTGGGGCTTCCCAACCAGTTAAACATGAGGGAGAGAGAGAAAAGGGGGAACATTCTAAATAAAAGCAAAGTCTTTGAAATACTTCAAAGAAACATTTCTCCTATTCAGAAGTCAAGAGCACATCTGGCTGGCGGTGAAAAGAGAAGTGGTGTCATCTGGGCAGAAATGTTCTCTTCAAGTATGTCCTTTAAGGGAAGCAAGAAAGGAGAGTGCAAGGGGCTGAGAGAGGAATAATGCACAGAGCGAAGGAAGTTAAAGGGAAAAAGAAAAAAGAAAAAAAAACTTCCTAAATCTTGTAATGTTTTAGGAGGGCTTATTAGAGCAAAAATTAAGTGTCATACAGAGCTCTGCTCTAGTATTGATGGCCTTTATTCAAAGAGCCATCACCCAGTAAACTCGCTTTAACAGCTCCCTTCAGATGAAATATAAAAATTAAAGACATTTACAACACAGCTTAGTAGCAGATGTAGTCGTCCTGTTGGGGCTTAGATCAAATAGTGATGTAAACCCCAGCAGGATAACAGGTCTTATGAAAAAGTCCTTAACAACAGCCCCCAAAAATCTTGGAAATCTTACAAAACATGTTTCCCATTCTCTCCCAACCTCCAGGGTCCCCCTTCTTTCCCCTAGCCCCTCCTGTGATCTGCTAGACTCCTTTTCCATTGTCATCCTTGTCTGGAGTCCTTATGAGTCACTCTACTCTTAGCAACTGGACCAAAAAAAAAAAAAATCTATTTGGGCTTCTGGTTATCTTCTCCCTGCAGTCATCTTCCCCATCAGTACTGGGGGCGCGCCAGGCTGAGGGCTGTGCTGAGCAGTCTGGGAAAGGGACTGCAATGTACATAGAGCTCAAATGAGGATTGAGGTCTGACCCTCCCCTCGATCAGGTCTTCCCTATGTTACTCTCCTTCTCTTCCATCTCTCATTTATCCACCTAGAGGAGACAGAAAGGATGTTTCCAATTTGATTTGAAGGCTGACTCACTCAACAGAGTGGGAAACATTTACATCTGTGTAACAAACATTTATATAGTGTAATAACAAACACAGGAGAAGGACTTCTACCTACTTCACCCTTTCCAAAGAAGATTTTTATGAGGATTTACCCTGGCTTCCATCTTCATCCACCTCACCCCACCCACTTACGCACACCGTGAATACACGCAAAAGATATATCTGTGCGCCTATGACATGCCAGGCACCAGGCTAAGGGTGGAGGCATGGGCACTACTGTCCCCTGAGTTAACCTGCTCATGGAGTGGCTTTGGAAAGAGAAAAAGTTGAGATAATGGAAGTGGAGGGGGGCTTAAATAGGCTCTATCTGAGAATTTCTGATTGTTAGGCCCAGTTTTTCTGTCACTCCAACTCTTAAAAATGAAGCTAGTGACCTCCCCGGTCCCCACCACAGTGTACTGGAAAAGAGTCAGCTGCCCCGGAGCCCAGGGGCTTGTCCCTGGGCTCCTCTTTTCTGGCAGATGATCAGTTAGGCAACAAGCTGGGAGTGGCAGTGTGAGACATTTGACCATAACTTGGATCAGACAGAGGCCAAGAGGCTGGAAAATAAGGAAGAATCCAAAGGCACTTCATGAACAACAGAGCAAGTCCTGCCCTGTAACGAGCTCCACTCGGAGCGTAGGTCAGGGCCTGCTTCCTTGGGGGCAACCTGAGAAGAAAACCAAAATAAAACGTTATCACCTCAGCTGGCTAAACCAAGGCCAGTGGAAAACTTGTCCTAGGAAGCCCTGAAAGCAGTAAATGAGAGGCTAGCTTGGATGTCACATGGCGCTTAAGAAGGTTGGAGACATTCCAGGGCTAAGTGGGGGCCTTCTAAGGCCAGGCAGTCGAGTTTTCCAACACCCAAGCCAGCATTTACAGCTTGAACCCATGCCCTCCCTGCCCCCTTCTGCGTTGCTTCACCCAGGAGATCTGCACCAGGACTGGGCTGCAAACAGTGTCTGGTCCATCCCCATACCTCCCGGCAGGCTTGGCCAGATTTGGCTTCACACATGCTCTAATCTGAAAACAAACACTGGAAACCAGCTGCTAGGGTGGGAGGCCATGCTGGAATGATCAGTGATCAGGGAAGATCCTCTCTGGATCCCTGTAAGAAATGACCCTAAAAGTTACTTCCTCACTCATACTCACATGCAAATCCTCCCGCTCACACCCACCCTCACACACCCACAGACACAGAGGGCCGCAGTCCCAGGGCATTCTGCATCACGCTCCAGGCCGTTTGGTCTGAGGAAGCAGTCTTTACCTCTCTAAATGCAAGGTCTAATCTGTGAAGAAAATGTGTGCTTCTGTAAAGAATCAAAGAAGATAATAGTTACAGCCTATGTCACAGGCATGGACTAATCTTCGATTAAATAATGATATTCAGATGACATTTCTTGGCAACTGGCAGACCAGCTGGAAAAATAAGTCAGAATTTCCACCGAGAATTGTTTTGCCACCCGAAGCTGGCCAAGCACAAACAGCGAAGGTTCTAAATTCATGTGAACACAAGGTCCCAGCACTCTGACCGGCAGAAGGACTCCCTTTTCTCTGCTCACAGAACCGCAAGCACCGGTTCACAGACATCAGTGAGGTGCACATGTACATTTCATGTCTGCTGGGCACACTTATCTGTCTCTCCTCTTTGTCCTGGGACATCTGACCTTTGAAACTTTCTGTCCACCTCCTCATTTTTCAGATGAGGAAACTGAAGTCCAGAGAGCCAGAGAGCCAGAGGGATTTTCCCAAGATCACACAGCAAGCCTGGCATCTTGACTCTCACTCCAGGGCTTTTCGGAGTGCATTCTGACCTCCGCAGAGCTGGTTGGTGGAGCCCGTAAATGTCCCTCGTGAAACGCGGTATGCTCATGGGAGCCAGAGTTACGGGGGCTGGTGTGTGAAAGGGTGTCTGTGCGCCATGAGGTGATAGAAAAACGTGCACTTTGGCTCTGGACAGACCAGGTCTATCGTCAGTATCCCAACAGGAAAGCAGTGGAGACCCTAGGGACTATTTACCAAAGGTGGGTGGGGTCAAGGGAAGTCCACAAGGGATCCTACAGAAACCGGTGGGAGCAGCAGCGGAGAGTGGTTCTGAGCCCTAGACCTGAAGGAAGCTAGAGGAGGGAGGAGTGCCCAGCCCAGAGACAGTGAGGTTGATCTCTGGTGGGGCACCCAGTGAACCAGCGTGACCTGCAGGGAGGAAGCTGGGAACCAATGCTTGACCTCACTCTTCTCCATTCTCTCAGCTGCAGCTGTGCCTCTCTGGGTGAACCTAAGAGGAGCTAAAGGCAGGGGGGCAGGCACGGTGGGGGCCATAAACTGAGTCTCCCCTGGAAGAGAGTGGTGACTGTGTCTGGAGGGACAAATAGAATATCCCCCACATCTGGGTTCGAATCCCTAGCAGCTTTGAGACTTGGGACAAATTATACAGCTCTCAGCCTTTGGGTTGCTCATCTGTGAGATGGATATAGTGCCACCCACCTGGAGAGGTTCAGCAGCTCTCAGAGCTGGTTAAGGCCCAGCACATTTGGTCCAATTCCTTCTGTGAGCAACACGAGGCCCCTGGACAATTTGGCAACAGAAACCTTAAGCCTTACACTTTTGCAGACCTTTTGATCCAGCAATTCTGCTTCTAGGAATTAGTCTCAAGGAACTAATCCAGCAAATGCACAAAATTATAACGTTTTTGCCACACCATTACTTAAAATGTGAAAACTGGGAGCTGCTTTACTGCCCGTATCCACCAGGATCTTCGATGCAAACAACAGAAGTGGATTCTAGATGAGGTAAGCAGAAAAGACAGCAAATTGAATGAACGCCGGATGACTCACAGTTGCCAGAGGAAGACAGGCTGGCTTGGTGGGTGAGAACGTTTGGCCTCCTCCTCCCGCACTTTTGAGTTCATGCCTGATAATCTGTGAGTGACAATGTGTAAACCATGGCCCCTGGACACCCAGGGCGTTCCTACAAAATTGTGCGGGGCAAACCTGCTTGTCCCTACACTCAAAGTCATGTTTTGTAGGCACACACAGGTGCACCCAGGAGGAGAGAGATGTGCTTGGCAACAGCATTGTGGAAAGACTCAGTGCTCCGCACCGAGCACAGATGGGTTCTTCGATGAGCCCATGGATCCCCCCGAGGTTCACAAAGTATATCCCTAAGAGGTCACACACAGACCAAGGTGATCTTGGGGACAGTAGACCTGATGCTGGTCCTGTGCCTGGTGATGTTGATGCCCCACCCAGATCTTCTTCACCAGGCCAGTGTTTCCGCCCAGGTGCTGTCACTGTGGGCTGGTGACAGCTCGCAGCTGCTCGTCTCTGCTGAGCCAGCTGAGGGAGTGCTGTGCTTGGGCAGAGTTCCTTCATCCCCTGACCCCGAGGTTCAGGCAAAGATGAGACTTTACCTGAGACCACAACCTTGCTCTGCTCTTTCTCCTTCCCTGATTTTCTTTCCTCCTTCCCCTGTCAGCTTTCCCTGAGGAGCATTCCCTTGATAAATCAGGTGCACTCAGCTCTTCTCAAGCTCTGCTTCTAGGAAAATGGGCTCAGATTTGAGCCTAGCCTTGAATTGCTCACGTGTGCCTGGACCTTTGCCTCATTGTGCTCCCAGCCTTGACTCTGACTGTTGGTGCCAAGGCCACTTCAGTCGTGGAAAGGAAATGGCGCGCAGTGTCAGGGCAGCACGGGCGTTTATTCAGGGCTGCCGCTTGTGTCGGTCCTCTCGTGGAACGACCCAGCTCTCGAGTGGTCGGACTGGGGTGCTTCGCTCTCCTCTGAGCACCCCAGCCCCCTGGGCCACCTCTATTGGCACATATATGAGTCACACTATTACTATTGCCTTTGTTTTTTATCTTCCTCCCCGACAAGACTGTGAGCTCTAGAGCAAGGTGGAGTCTTGTTCTTCGTGGAACTCAGCTTGATGCCTGGCCTCAAGAAATGAAAGTGATTGTCATAATTATTGATAGGCACACAGGTGACCTTTGTTCAGTGAATGAAAGAATCTTCACATGGACAGGCCTCCTCGGGCTCAGAGGGGCAGTAACACCCTTCCGGGAGAGTTGATTTATCCGACCGCCAGGCTTGGTCAGGTTATCAGAGGAGCCCGCAGACAAGCTTAGGCTGACAAAACAATGAGCACTGATGGCCATTACCTTCAAGTCATCGACTTCAAAAAAGGAGAGGGGAGGAACAAATGTTTGTAAAGGCGCAAGACATCTGTACGCATCCACGCACAGAGCCCTCGCTTTTCTGTGGTGCCCGCTTTGTGCGAAGTGTTACATAAAGACGTTTCAGTTGAGGCCTCTGTCCACGAGAACCTCACAATTGCAAATAAACAGATATAATGATGAGATACTTCAGTGTACTAATTCATTTAATTAATTCTCACTAAGGTGGTCTAAGATGGGTTATTTTACAAATGTAAAGACTGAGGCACAAAAAGGTTTGTGAACTTGCCCAAGGTACACAGCTTTTCAGCTTCAGAGCCCCTCAGCACTCCACAGAGCAATGAGTGGCAAAAAGATGTGAATTACCATATTTTGCCATGTCTAATGCATACTTTTCTGCCCAAATTTTTGAGGGGAAAAAAAAGGATGCACGTTATACATGAGTATAATTGTTACATATCATGGGTATATTAATGGGTATAATAATCCCGTTATAATGTGAACAAAAATATGGGTGTGCATTATACACGGCAAAATACGGTAAATGCCACAAGAAGCCCTTCTTCTGATTGAAAACCTTTAACTGATGTCTCTCTGGCATATAAAACCATCGTGTCCAACATGGAGAGCATGCCTCCTTTCTTTCAATCACCTCCCCTTTCTCCTCCTCCTTCCGGCCATCCTTCTCTATCAATGCACTGTCATCGTTATCTCACTCTAGGACTTCAGCATTCTCCTGGAGCCTTCCTTCTCCTGTGTTACCCATAACATCTCCCTGGTCGCTGAGTCCACTGAGATCCAGATCAGACGAAACTCCATGGCTCAGCTTCTTCTCCCCATGCTCTCAGCCCTGCCCCAATTTGGATCCTTCCCCTCCGGCTGGGATCATTGCAGGGCTGTTGTCTCTAAGGGTCTCCCGGCTCTCACTCCTTCTCCACTTCAGCAGGTGCTTCTTACTACCGCCTTCCTCACCCAGAACCCCGGCCACACTGCAGGCCTTCGGGAAGGGGCTCGAACTCTTGTCCAGTCCATCATGGCAGGCTTGGGCTCGCCATTTAAGGACAATTCTGGCTGGGACTAGGAACTGATGATCTCCCAGGGGCAGAGCCAGTGAGGCCAGCTGTATGCACCAGAAAACACACTGCTTCTCAAACGTCCAAGCCTATTTGAATCAGCCGGGAATCTGTTAAGGTGCAGGTTCTGATTTGGTAGGTCTGGGGTGGGGCCTGAGAGTCTGTATTTCTAGTGAGTTCCCAGGGGAGGCCAATCCTGCTGGTGCTGAGACCGTAGCTTGGAGAGTAGGGTACTAGAGGGCACCTTGAAGGAAGAAGGTGGGGATTTCTTAGTTCAGGACAAGTGAAGCTACAGAAAAAGTCAGCAAGAAAACATGTTGCCGAGCATTTTCCATAGGCTAGATGCTGTGGTAAGTGCTTGTTTTGCATAGCCTTGCTTAAGCCCCCCCAGTAAACTTAATACCATTATTGTTCCCACTTCCTATATGAGAAAACTGAGGTGGAGTGAGATGAAGGAACTGATCCAAGGTTACCCAGATAGGAAATGGTGGAACTGTGGTTGAAACCCAAAATTAATTCTCTTAACCCACCTGCCACGCAGAGGAAGCGCCGAGGGACGGAAGGTGAAGGAGAATGTGAGAATGAATGCAATATTCTACCTGCAGTGGCTCCTGGAAACCTAGTAGGAGCTGACACTCTTAGCCTCCTGACACACATTTTTCTCTTACTCTTGGATATGCTAAAAATAGGTATGACTATCAGAGAGACTCAGAGAGAGAGAGAGAGAGCTTCGGAGGCAGAAACAGTAGAACTGAGATTCCCATATCACTGCCCTAATGTTCCCTGGTCCTGGTATCTATGGGCCTGTCAGCAGCCCCTGAGCCTGCTGGGGGCTGCGGTGGCCCAGGCCACCCAGACCACCCAACCTGGAACAGAGGAGGCAGCAGAGTCGGAAGTTCTTGCCCTAAGCGGAGACCACCAGCAGAGTTACACTCAGTGTGGGGTGGGAAAACACTGGGCTGGAGTTTCGTCCAGGCTGTACGACCAACGAGCAGTGCGACCCTGCCCAGCCGCTCTCCTCCCCGGGCTCCCTTTCTCCTCGGGAAGGCTGTGGGCGGGGCTGGCGGCATCGTCTGCAGGGCCAGGTGCACGGTGAAAACACAAGCCTCCTGTTAAAACGTTATTATAGTATGTTTCAAGATGGCGAAGGGAGAGCATTAAACCAAGAGAGGACTCTTCTGAGTGTGAGGACTTGTGTAACCGCATGGGTCACCTGCTCCTGCAACCAGCAGGAGGTGCGGTGGGACTCTGCGGCGACAAGTGCCCCTTCAAGCTCTGTTGTTCAAGACAGTTGGTTTTCTTCTGTTTTCTCCTGTAGTTCTCACCTTGTCACCCAGAAAAAAACATAAAAATCATGTATAACTTATGCCGCCCAGACAATTTTTGCAGCAGCCTCTCCACCTGGCGGTGCCTCTCCCTGGTACCCCACAGGGTCGTCTCTCTTCTTCTCCCACCCGCCCTACTTCCCAGAGACCTCGGAAGGTTTGCTGTCTCATGAGTGCGAGGGCGTTGCCCCAGATCTGTCACCATCTTGGAAGAGACAAGGGGCAGCGTGGTGAGAGGAATGAGAACGTGCCCTTTTTTCTGTCCTGGAACTCATCCTTTTCGGAAAACTCCTTCGTTCCCGGGTTCTTTCCAGACTCCTCAAGAATGGGAACAGAGAGGCAGGGAGAAAAGGGTGAGTCAGCAGCCTGTCCTGTCCTTGCCTCCTCCCTCCCTCCCCAGGGAGCAAATACCTCAGTTCCCAAACCGTCTGAGTCAGGGAGGTCGCCTCCAGGACATCTGCCTGTTTATCTGAACCTTGCCAGCTAGCGACAGCTGCTAAAACGAGCCCAGGAGGCGTCACTTCCGGTGGCTGGGAGACCAGACCAGGTGGCCTCCTGCCCACCAACTCCCCATGCTTGCCACCAGCCCAGGTGGCCACAGTGCAGGGAGGACACTGTCTGCCCAGTACCCTTCCAGAGACTCAGCCCAGTGCCAGGAGAGCCCCTGCCAGCATCTGCTCTTGGGAGGGTGAGCTTCAGGGCCATCAACGGGTGAGAGGCAGCCCCTTGCACAAACCAGCCTCTGGAGACACCAATGGAAGCACTGGCCGGAGTCTCTGGAGCCTGGGGTCTCTCTCGGGTTTTCACACTGATGGCAGGCAAAAAACAAAACACAGACAATGAAACCAAAAATCTTTTCACCTTGGTAGTGTCTGGGCCTCATTTTCCTCACCCACAAAGTGGGAAATCTCCTCTGCCTCCTCTCCTGGGGAGGCATAAAGAATCAGTCCCTTTCTGGTAGCCCAAAGCTTTCGATTCATGACTTGATCAGGACATTTAACCCGTTGTGATCTGGTTGGTTAATTGTATCGCTGCCTCTCCCTCCAGGGGATCAGCTCCTTAAGGGCAGGAGAGCTTTTTTATCTTTCCCTTGTGCCCCTTTTAGTCTTCATACTCCAACCATCTGTGCCTTAGATGCTTAGGCTGTACTGGGGACACTAGTGCACAGGAAACAGCCACGTGGCACACATTGGTTAAGGTGACCGCCCGTCATATCCACTCCCTGCAGCGCCTGGGGAGAGAGTCATATGAAGAGAAACTCAAGATCTCTGCCCCCAGGGCTGGACCAAAGAACACCGTTGGAGACCTTCGTGTCCCTCCCCTACCCTCCCATCTCTCTCCGTCCCATGCCTGCCACTGACCACTGGTGAATTTTGTCCTCTACTGTCTGACCACCATGGCCCTGCATCCTGTCGACATATGATGGCCGTGCAAGTCGTGCTGGCACGGGAGGGAGTGGCACCACTCGGCGGGGGGGGGGGGGGGGGGGGGGCGGGGGGGGGCGGCTGGGGTCTGCTCAGATGGGGAGGCAATTCTCGGGACTGGTCCTTGGAGAGCAGGTGTGACCTTCACACCTTGGGGAGGCATCTGAAGATAAAAGGAGATGAGAAAATTCTGGAAGCAGTATTTGCCACCCCTGGGAGCCAGAAAGGATTGAGAACAGGCCTGCCAGCCTTCAGGGAGGTGCAGGGCTCTACTGACAAGTAAAGTCTTGACAGTACTCTCAGCTCGTTCCCTGTTCCTGTGGCTGTCCCCAGAGGGCGAGGAACACTCCGGGGAGTTGCAGCCATGGAGCCAAGAGAAGGCTGGGATTGTGGATTGAATCGAGTCCCTCCCGGACTCCAGTCAAAGCCCTAGCGTCCAATATGAGTATTTGGAAATAAGATCGTTAAGGAGGTAATTAAGTTTAAACGAGGTCACAAGGGGGGGGTCTATTCCATGCACTGGTACCCTTATAGGAAGAGACACAGAGGCCTGTCTCTCTCCACACAACAGAGAAGCAGCCCTGTGGGGGCATGCTGAGAAGGTGGCTGCCTGCAAGCCAGGAAGAGAGGCCTCACCAGAAACCATCCTGCAGACACTCTGAGCTCAGACTGCTACCCTCCAGGGCTGTAAGAAAAAAAGCTGTTCTTGTTATGGCAGTTCAAGCTGACTAAGACAGTTGGCACCTGAGTGGGAACAGATGTCGCAGCGCATGGGCTAAGGAATAGGCTTTACGAAGAAGTAGAAATTACAAAGAGTCCGTGAGCGAAGGCTTGGGTCCCCATTCTCCCACTGTGCCCGAGGTGGGGGGCTGTTTCCGGGGTGGTGAGCCTGTTCACTCTCACACAGGGATTCTGTCCTTCCTGAGGATGCCCCTTCTTACAGGACAAGTAGGAGAGAACCGCACCCCTGGGGCAGCAGTCAGGCCGCTTTTACACAGTGCAGGCTGGCATCTAGGCCGGCATTCACCAGAGTTGTCTGGGTCACAAGCTCCCAGCACCTGCAGCCTTGAGGCCAATGTGATCAAGGGCAGCTGAGCTCAGCCACAGGCCTGCCCCCTGGAGACTCAGGGCCTGTGGTCCCAGCAAGGTCACGGTCCAGGCGAGCTGGAACAAGCATGAGGGGCATTCCAGACAAGCCAGGTGTTTCTGTCCAGAGCAGTCAGGGGAGTGATATTCCCCTGGGATCGGTCTGCTGGTAAGTAAACCCAACAGAAGGTCAAACTCAGGGCTCTCCTTCTGAGAACCGACTTTCAAGACTTTAGATTTTGTTCTGACTAAGAGAGCACATTAATTCCCCAGGGTGAACAGAGAAGGAGCCAAGATGCCCAGGGAAGGGCCCTAAGGGACTCAGGCGACCGTGAGTGGCTGAGTACCTCCAGGTCGGTGAGACCTTGTCACTCCAGATGCTCCTGAGATGGCAGCAGCCTCCTCTGTGAGGGAGGAAGGTGCTGAAGTTACAGGACTCATGTGCCGGGGGGACTGTGCCCGCACCCTCAGGGTGGTGGGCCCTGCCCAGGCTGTTTTGCTCCTCATCACTGGCTGCCTTTATCAAAATGGCTGTGTCCAGTCAGTGAGAGCCGAGGGCGTAAAACGCTTTGTCTGCGCTTGCTTTGCGTTTCCCAAAGGCCTTGGAAGCTGGAACGAGTACCACCTACAGCGTGTGCACGCACATGACTGGCCACACCCACACACGTGTGTGTGCATGTACACATAGTATACCTGCACACGTGCTGGCCCTGGAGCCAACAAGAATGGAGATAGAATGGGCCCGGTGGAGCAGGCTGCTGGGCACTTCCAAAATCTTGGAGCCGGGGCCCCGGTGGCTGCGGCACGGGTGCTTCTCTGCTGGTTCGCAGTGCTGTCTGGGCCCCTTGTGACGCGGCCAGGCCAGCAGGGCCACGGGACCCTGCCCGGGGCTCAGCGTGCCTGCCTTCCTCCTCCGTAAACTTCTTCCGCGTCTTCAGCTTCCCATGTCTCCGAGCCCAGCCAGTCGTCTCAGCCGAAGGTGAACGCGCTCTCTCTCCAGTTCTTACAGTAGGTCACACTGCGCTCCTGGCACAGGCCACAGACAGCCCCTGTGACTTACGGCTGCTCCTGTTAAACTGCAGGACGCCTGAGGGCAGGGACACCGTCAGACTAGTTCCTGCTCCCCTTGGTCCCTGACCCCTGTGCAGTTCAGTAGATACTGGTTCCCGCCGGTGACCGTCCTCTCTCCGCCGCACCGTGTCCTCTAGTGCCAGCGGCAGTCCCGCTCCTTTGGCTGGTGTCTCCCATGGGGGTTTTCTCTGTGGTACTTTCTCTAGAGCCCAGCTGTGAGCAGCCGGGCATGCCCCCCCCCCCCCCCCCGCGCATGCCCACTCCCAGCCCCCAGCTGCCTTGCAAGGTCTGACTCTACGTGACGCTAGCGGAC
The DNA here is from genome assembly GCA_039655065.1 of Glossophaga mutica. Classification (NCBI taxonomy): domain Eukaryota; kingdom Metazoa; phylum Chordata; class Mammalia; order Chiroptera; family Phyllostomidae; genus Glossophaga; species Glossophaga mutica. Next base: position 137,519,394 of record CM077305.1, on the reverse strand, counting down.
AAACAAACATGAAAACTCGTCTGTGCAGTTTGATCGCCGCCTGCCCTTCCTCGGCCCTGGGAACTGTCCCAGCTTTGGTAGATTTCATCATCACTTTCCAATATCATGAATTTCAAAACGTGTACTAAAAAGTCCAGTCCAACCCTGGCAGGATGGCTCAGTTGGCTGGATCATCATCTTCTACTCCAAAAGGTTGTGGGTTCAATTCCTGGTCTGGACCAATATGGGAGGCAGCTGATTGATGTCTCTCTCTCACATCGATGTTTTTCTCTCTCTCAAATCAATGGATATCCTCAGGTGGGGATTAAAAAAAAAAAAAGTCCAGTGTAATCTCAAAGTTTCATTTTCTCACCCAACCCAAGGCCTCTCCCTGTTGTCCCCAGCTGAGACCGGACTTGGGAACAGGCCGTGGGCAGCTTCTTCACTGCTTTTCCTTGGCTCTCCTTTTCTAAGGACAGCAGCTTCTGGCTCCTTGGGGCTGAAGCAGAGAAGAGAAGTGTGACAAAGAGCAGGGAAGGTCCTTCTTGCCTGGTCTATTATAACCCGGCCCCAGGGACCCCAGCTGTGGCACACGTACAAACCTGGGCTTATTTTCTTGCGATGAGCATTTGCGGGCCCTCCCAGGACTCCTGCCGCACATGGGAGAAGCAATCTCTAGCAGACAGCCTGTGACTCGCTCCTCTCAACCTCTGCATTCTAGGGACCACCTCCACCCCACTTCTGCTGGGGTTGCCTTGGCGCTGGCAGGAAGCCTGCTTGGCTGGAAACCTTTTCGAGACAAAATAAATGTGCTGCCTTCTGTAGGTCCACCTGGTCCACAGAAAATGGCTCGCATCCCCTCTCTGCCTTCGGGGGAACCACAGCTTGTTCTCATTGTCGCCTTCTCTGTCTCCTGCCTCATGCTGTTGCTCTCCAGCCCCCCACCCCCAGACTTCTTCTCCAGATAAGCTTCAGGCATGAGCCCGGTGTCTCCCGCCCCGGTGTCTCACGTCGGGCTCTCCCGAGGGCTCCCTTCCCGAGACGCTCCCGCTATCGCGGTCACGGCTCAGGTTTCTGTAGCTCAGCAAGCATCTGGCCAGGAGGGTGAGGTCACTCTCTGCTCATGGGAAACATGCCTGCTCTGTGCTTGTGCTGCTCTCGAAGTCCCCTCGCCTGCCCGGCCCCGGCCCCGGGGGAGCCCTCTCTCCCTGCCTGGGGAGTGAGCAAATCAGAGCGGACGTGCTGACAACTCTCACTCAGATGCCGAGGACGGGTGTCTCTCCATCGACTCCTGCTGACCATCCTCTAATGCACCTTAGAGAAGGCAGGTGAACTAAGGGATTGGTTTTCAAACTTCTTACTTTGACCACCTCCTAAAAGGAGTTGGAAAAATCATGTGGCCTTTTAGCGTTTTAAATGCTTTTAATTTGAAGCATTTAAGATTGACATGTAAAATTTTTATTACACTTTTAAATAGTTATGAAGGATGTGATTTCTAATGTCTTAAATATGGTATATATGCTTTAAATAGTTTTCATCAAAACCTTGAGACTAGAGATTTGGGTCACTCAATTTACAAAAAACAGCTACCATATAATGCAATTTGGCAAAACCAACAGCTAAATCAGAACTTTGTGTGGAAAAAATAGTTAAATTCTAATTGTACGTTTCAAGTCAAATATATAAGTTGGTGTGTTCTGGAAACATCTACATTCTAATCTCAAGAGACTGGGCAGGTAGCTGGCGGGGGAGGCGCAGAGTTTTGCCGTGGCTTCTCCCTTGCGTCAAGCGCCCTGGATTGGGTTTTCACTGGAGTCTGCTGTGCAGCCCCAGTCTGGCACCCTAGGGATCCGCGCCCTGGCAGATGCACCACAGCCAGATCCTGGCTGGGCCTCTCTTTGTTTGTGGGAAAGCTGGAAACCACCAGTGTGTGCTCAGACACATCGGTTCTAGGAAAGAATGCCTGACGCAGAGGGGCTGGACAGCGATGTCTTCGGAGCTGTCTGCCTGTGCATCCTCGGGAACATCTCCATGTGTCCCCAGGGGCACCCAGCTGGAAGGTGGTGGGGCTAACCGTCACTGTGTCTTTTGTGGTCACCTCTTAGCAAGTTCTGCATAGATGACCCAACACCCCCTAGCATGTAGGGACATGAACACCCTCTGTCCCAGACTTGAGGTCTCCTCTGAGACAGAAATGACAGGCAAGTCTCATGTGAACCCCCTGTGAGGCTCAGGCAGGGCTTGGCCCACAGTGGGTGCCCAGAGAGGTTAGGTGACCGGGATCTGATGTCGGTGGTGAGTCACCCCCACAGTCCTGCTGCCATGGCCCCTGCCTCCTGCCTCTCCCCGCGTGGGAAGGGGTGTGATGGGGAATTCTGGGCTGAGCAGCCACTTCCGTGTGGTCAGGGCTTTGGTGTGGGTGGTGGTGGGAGACACAGCTGGCCTGCAGGGGCTGGGGGCCGCCTCTGGGGGATGCAGTGTGGGCCAGGGCAGAGTGTGTCAGCCAAGTGGAATCCCCATGGCCCCATTTTCAAAGCCATTTGCAAGGCTGAGCCATTCCTTTGTCTATGACCGAGGACCCCCCACTTGTGGCTGCAGCCTGGGAAAATGTGTGCAGTCAGGGCCCCGTGGCCTCTAGCAGCAGCGGAAGTGGAGCGGGCAGCTGTTCCGCATTGAGCCTCCAAGGAATCAGCCTGTCTGGCCCATCACCAGCCTTATGCTGGAGCTGGTCTCTGCCTGGGTGGTGGGATTGGAGGACACAGAGATGTACTTGATCCAAATACTTCCCACACCGGTCTGTCATAGTGCCTAATGGCTTAGAGAAGGGGGTGGACTAAGGGAATGGCCCTAGAGGCCACTGGAGAGAGAGAGACAGAGACAGAGAGGCAGAGAGATACCCAGAGAGAGACACAGAAAGAGAGGACAGGGTGGCCTTGGGGCTGGTAGATATCACCCTCCTCCTTCATCTTTCAAGTACTTGCTATACGACCCTGGGTAAGCCCACTAAGCTCTCCCAGCCTCAATTTTCTCTCTGTAAAATTGGGGGTAGAACTCAGGGCTGAGGGGATCAGATGGGATCAAGAATGTGGAAGAATTTGGTACCTAGCAAGTGGCCAGTAAAGTCCTGTTTCTGAGGCAGAGGTATCCATCCTGTCTCCCTGACCTTGAGTGCTGACCCCACGATCCCTGGCCTCAGTCTATTGTGCCTACTGTGTCTGTGGAGCCCCTGATTGCACAGGCTGCTGTGGGCCAGCGGCGTTTGCTATCTCAGGGTTTTGATGGTGAGAGCAGAGGTGGAGGACTCAGGGAGCCACGTTGTAGGGCTAGCGGAGGACCAGAAGCCAACCTGAGCCCCATGCTGGGCCCCGTGCCTTCACTGCCAAGCTTCAGCAGAGGGCTTCTTACCAGCAGATTCCCGGGCCCCCTCTGAGGAGCAGATTCAGGAGGACAGGCGGTATGGGCCTGGGAGCGGGAGGTGGTCTAGGTCACTTTGAAGCAGATCCTTGTCTCAAACCCCTCAGCTCTGTGGCATTTTTCTCAGACTGATCCTGCTGGAGGCCTGGGAAGGGACAGATGGACACAGTGCGGCTGTTTTCCAAAAATTCCACTCCTCAAATGACAGCATGTTATAATGCCCCCCCTACACACCCCCCTCCGAAGGGGTGCTAGGGTTGTGGGGACGCCAGACCATCACAGGAATGAGTGAGGGAAAAATTGTGGATCAAATACTGAAACGAGAGCGAGAGCAGCAGTGTCTACACAGTTCTCACCGTCACGGGAATATCCAGACTCCCCTGCGCTGGGGCCCGATGCTGCATCTCTCCCTCCGGGAAGGTGGTGAGCTGATTAGTGAAGGTGGTGAGCTGATTAGGGAAGGTGGTGAATGCACTCTCTCCTGGGTGGGGACAGATCGCTGCTAACTCCTGGCTGTGCTGCTGGTCCAGGCCCAGCTTCTGACCACAGGGAGCTCCTGGTTGGGGAACAGTCACCCAAAAGACTAGTTGTCACAGACTCCACCTCATTGACTTCCCTGCACATAGGGTTAGAAATGGCTCCATTTCTCTTCTTCTTTTACTCCAAGGTGAACTCAAATACCTCCTCCAGGAAGCCTTCCCTGATTACTATTTCCTCTAATGCCTCCTGGTGCCTCAGTTTACCAACCAGGTTATTCTGCCTTGTGTCATGGGTCTGTCCCCCTGAGCACACCTCTGCATATCTAGGGGACACCAGCCTCCCAGTCCTGCACCAGGACGGAGGCCAGATAATGGTGGGGAAATTCAGAGCTGGGCTTTGGGGTCTGAGAGATCTATATGCAAATCCAATCAAGCTAATGTGCAACCCTGAGGAAATCATTTAACCTCACCAAGCCCCAGTTTCCCCTTCTGTACAAATGGAGGTAATGTTAATTCTTGCCACATATGATTTGTTGCAAAGATTAAGAGATAAAGAAATGATACTGTAATGTATCAGGTCTCTATACCTACAACACTTATAAAATAATTTGGAACTCAATAAATCTGAGTTATTATTATTAATGACTCCCTCTACCTGCTCCTCTAAGGTTACATGTCTGCCATCTGCCAGGTGCTGAGCCAGGTGCTGGGGACAGCAGCGTGAAGAAGAGACCTCCCTGTCATACAAAAACGTATGTGACAAGTGTTGAGAGGGTGTTGAGAGTCATGTTAGGGGAAAAGGTGATGAGGGATGGGATGAAAAATAGTTCAGGGGCACCCTTTCCTATCTCCCTTATTGGAACATGAAAATCAACCCCTCAAATGTTGCTAAAAGCTGTGTGCCTTGCCCGGGAAGGCTTGTACTGGGACCCAGGAAGTGTCAGGTGAGGGTCAAGGAAGTTTCTAGACTGCAGCAGAAACTATAGAGGGTGATTATCTCTCAGCTGACAGGTGGGTCCCAGGTGACCCCCTGACCCCACCGCACATGCAAGGGGTCGGTTTCCCAGCACAGTGGCCCTGACTGTGGACGTCTAGATGATTAGAGAGTTATGGATGTTAGAAGAGGGCAGTAAAGGGATGGGTGGAGGCTCAGGTCACACTCGGGGAACGGGGCTTTGCTCCCACTGTGCACCTGTGGTCCTACCGGCTGAGACGGGCTCTGCAGGAAGCCGGCGGCAGCCACAGAAGTGCCAGGCAGCAGGAGGCGCCTGTGCCTTCCCCATCCCTAAAGCATGTCTTATTATTAAAACTCATACATCACATGCTGGAGCAAATACCTGGCGTGGGAGAATTGGAATCCTTCAGCGTGGACTAGATCCATCACCTTCTAAATCAGGTACATCAGCCCGTGAATCAAACACATACCCCTGGATTCGATGGGCTCCCAGTCGGATTAGATGCATCACCTATTGAATCAAATGCAACTCTGATTGAATCAGAAACTGCAGCTCACCTAGTAAATCATCTAAATATTACCCACATTACAAGTTTGGAATGGTTGTCTCACCAATACGTTTTAACAGACGACATGTTAAAGCCGCTATAACATTTAAACAATTACCTGCAGAAACGAACTCCATACATCACTCCGGCTGGCCGATCAACGTTTCGAGCAGGAGAAATCGCCACCCAGATGCATGGGCTTTCCATTTCCTTCTCTCCTGACCACCCTCCTTCCCCAGTGGGGTCCTTTCTCCTTCAGACACAGGCTGAGGTGAGGCAGGTGGGAGCGGCGGGGGCTCCTGACTACCGCCCAGGGGAGGCCAGACTGAAACCTAAGGCAAGGGGCCAGATGTGGGCCATCCGGCAGCAAACATATTTTGCTTAATCCACACAGTGCTTACAAAATAGTGAATGCTTCAAAAATTGTAAAATGCATGTAAAAACCCTGGATTTTTGGTTTCTCTTAACAAAGTGAGATTTGGCAATAATAGGCCTGTGTGCCCACCAGCAGCGAAACCTAGTAATAGTAACCATCCCCAGGTGTGGTTCCAGGCACTCGTCCGCATTGCACCATTTGGTGCTTACAACAACCCTAACAGAGTATTCGATAATCGACTATTATTACTTCCAGTTGGGGAAACCCAGGGCACAGAGAGGGCGAGCATCTTATCCTAATCACACAGCCAGGCAGTGGTAGAGGCAGGCCCCACCAACCCAAGAGAGGTGGGGAGATTTCTGAGGGGTGGGGGTGGGAACCTCACCCTACCAGGTGTCCTTCTAACCTCATTTATACCCACCTGCCATTGTGTCCCGACTCCCTCCCTGTCAGCCAGCGCCCGCCCCCCCCCCCGCCCCCACAGGGCCAGCCTACCAGACAGGGCCTCAGCTCCAGGCCTGAATACGAGAGGGGTCCCCGCAACCCCGGAATTTTTTGATTAAAAGATTGTGTATTTATTCTTACATGTCAAAACTTCAGTCACCTTCAAAGTGCTCTCCATTTGATACAATACACCTATCCAGATGTTTTTTCCACCGTGCAAAACAGTTTTGAACTCATTGACTTTGATGCCTTTTAGTGCTTCTGCCGTTTTTTTGTTTCACCTCTTCCACATCAGCAGAAAGCTTCCCTTTGAGGGCATTTTTCATGCGGGGAAACAAAAAAAAAAGTCATTTACGGAGAGATAGGGTGAATAGGGAAGGTGGGGCACGAGGGTCATGCCATTTTTGGCCAAAAACTGCTGAACACTTAGGGAGGTGTGGGCAGGTGTGCTCATAAATCACCCATCATGAAATAGGCAAACTTCTTGAAAGAGTTTTCAAAAAAATTTCAGTGAAGCTGAACACAGCCTCTCACAACAACGCCAGCTGGTACACTGACACAGATGGGTTCCCAGAACACTCACCTAGTGGGGAAAGCCTGTACTACAAGGGGCCCACCCTCCAGGGGGTCCCCCCCATATTATCTGCAAAATTGTTAATGAAATTATAGAGCTGTACTGGCAGAACTGGAAGGAATGTTTATTATACTGTTTTAGAGTTACACCCCATTTACTATATTATGCTGACTATAGTGCCCTACCGATAAATATGTAATTTTTAAAATAAATACTGTAATTGTATTGCAAATTACATAATTATACTGTTCTGTATTTGTGCACGTGTGTCCAAGTGTTTATTTGTTCAAAGTAAATGCAAAAATACAGCAGGTTTGAAAACTCTGCCTTGGCCTTTCCTTTTGTAATAGATCGGAAGTTCGGGAAGGGACGTGACCCAGGCCCTCTCCTTCCTGAGTAGCTGAGGCACCCTGCACTGGGCAGTGGAGCGCTCAAGGCCTCCGCCCAAGGCGCCACGCCGTGCTCCTCTGGGCCTAGGAGGCCGGCCCCTTCTGTCAGGAGCTATCTGCGCTCCTGCCCCGTCCCTCCTCAGCCTTTGGACTAAAAACAAACCAAGTAAAATAAAGGTGACAGCTCTGCGTTGCATGATCTTTACATGTCACCTGGCTCATGGAAAAGCTTAGTAAAGATGACAGATGTGCTTTCAAAGGAGGACCTGGGAAAGGCCAGGCTCAGGGTCCTGAGCAGCGTCTCAACAGCATCTGGAGGCTCCATGGGGTGCTGCCCTGCAGGCTCCTGGGGATTTGGCCGCCCAAGCTAGGAACCGGGAAGTCGCAAGTCAGGACAGGCCAGATGCAGCCCCTGGACCGTGAGCCCAGCCTGAGGCTTCTCTTGACCCACCAGGAAGCAAAGGAAAAGGTTCAGGGATTCTGTGGAGGGCAGCTGGGAGCATTCTCGCTGGGTGCCACGCAGCCCCTGCCCTTCCACCCTACTCATCCTGCAGTTAGCAGCCTCAACAGCCCAGACGCTCAGAACACAGCCTGTAAAGATGAGCAGGACGCGTATCACCTGTCTGGATCCTGCTGGTGAGCACAGGCTCAAGACAGCCCCTTTGTAATTAGTTGGAGACCCCAAGTCTAGAACTTCCTTGAGAGTTAGGGACAGCTCTTTGAAATGTTTATTTTGCCTTATTTTCCATGTGGCTTCCCTTCTAGTCAAAGGAAACTGAAAAACTCACCTCACAGTGTCTCCTTCCGAACCAGCCCATTTCCCCCTTCTACCACTTGGCCTAAATTTCTTTGGGTTTGGGTTTTTCCTTGGGTTAAAGAGCAGTGATGTTCTCTTCTACATTTTTCATCGATAGCAGAGGGGTGTGGCAGAAGGGGCCTGTGAAGACTCAGCTGTCCCACATGTTCAGAGGGGTGGGTCCAGCTGGGCTGGAGGCAGGGCCTGTGGAGGAGCCTCTGGAGGCTGCCCCATGGTGCGGGCTTCAGGATGGAGGCCTCACGCAATCGGGTGTCTTGCATGCAGAGGTTTTAGGCACCAGGGAAGCTGGCTGTCCCTGTGGGCTGCCTTGGGAGGTGGCCTGGCTTCCTCCAGGTAGCTACTTGAACTTGATATTAGGTTTAGGTTGGTTTCTAGTCCTTAGCCCAGTGCTGCTCCCACCCATGGTCCCCAAGGAGGCCTTTGGAGAGGGCTGCTTTGGAAAACCTGCAAAAGCATGCAGGGGACATCCGGACCTGGCCACCGGTGAATGACAGACAGGACCACAGGGACAGAGGCAAAGGGAGGATTTCGAGTCAGAGCAGAGAGCTTTGCAGGGTCCCAGAGCTGGGCTGAAAGCTTGGGCTGGACAGGAGATGTGAGTGACACGCCTCTGGCCACCGTCAGTGAGGACGTGACCAGATCATCCTCCGGACGGTTCGACTTCACTGGAGTCAGGCATGTCTGAAGTGCCATCTTTCCGCGCAATCTCTCTTTCCATCTTTACAGCCCTAGGAGGTTGGTATCATTTTCACTTTTATGTGTGAGCGAGCTAAAGTACAACAGTTTAAATACCTTATCCATTTTACAGGGTAACCGAGGCTCAGAGTCATTCACTTGCCCATTAAAGGTTCAGACGTAGCAGGGTGGCCTAGTTGGGGTTTACATCCAAGCATGTCTGGCTCCCCAGCCTCTGCCCTTGGAGACCTGGGAAATGAGCGTGAGGTTGTGTGGTTGGTCCTCAGTGTGCCCTGGACATGGCCAGGGGGGTGTGGGAAGGTTGTGACTAACGTCCAGGAGGACGCCCCTCCCACAGCCCTTGCTCCACCCTGAGCACACACCCATTCGTACCCGGAACCAGGGACTCGTGCTGGGAGTGGTTGGCGATGGCTTTGGCTGGGTTCTGGGCAAGCAGGGTGGCTCTGGTGTCTTTCTGAGACCCCTTCCAACCAGCCCCCCTTACAAGGCTGTGGCTGATGCAGGTGGAGATTGGACTGGCGTCTGACCGAAGTCCTCCTGGTGCCACACAGCCCCTGCCCTCCTCCCTACTCAGCGTGCACTCTCTGCAATTAGCAGCCTCACCAGCCCAGGCCTCAGCTGACAGCCTGAACTTTTCTGCCCCAAGTAGCTTTCGATGCTTGAGGTCCCTGGAGATTCTCAAAGGTCACATGAAAAGAGATGCTTCTGTGGGCTCCCTCTTATTGGACTGAAAGATGCCTGGCTCAACATTGCCCTGCTGCATTCAAGGAGCCTCACTCTTTGAGACCACAAGTCTGTGGTTGGAGGGACATAAAAAGACACTGTTTCTGGCTGAAATACCCCTTAATTTTCATTAACTGCAAGATCTTTTGTTCAAATGGTATCGTATATAGAAGCCCAACTGATAAAATGAATAAGACCGGAATATCTCTGATTGAAGAAGAATAGATGTTAGGGAACCTGGAGCCTTACCTGCCGGGCTCTCCTTCAGCCCAATGGCAGGACTAAGGGTCCTGCATCAGGGTTTACCAGCCCACTTTGAAAACCACCTTGATTTACCAGCAAGGAAACTGAAGTGCAGAGAAGTTTTATGACTTGTCTGCTATTTCAACAGAAAATTAAGAGCTAGCTGGCTAGATTGTATCAGGGTTGTATACTCAAGTTCATTTTGGTGAGGAGGGGGTGGTAGTCTAGTTGGAATTCATTACACTATTTTTATGTGTTCAATTCAGTCATTGAAAACACAGCTATAATCAGACTGCACAGCGGACTCGAGTTTCATAAGAAGTAACCAAGTGCCTTGTGCACTGGACACAGTGGGAGGAGCCCAGTGGCCTCCCTGGTGGAAGCGGGAAAGAGACCCATGAGCAGATCATTTCAGTGACTGCAGGGAGCCAGGGCAGCATGCTCAGGGGACAGCCACTCCATTGAGGGTTGGGAAGGGCCTCCCACCCGGATTTGAGCCGTGGAGGATGGGTAGAACTCTGCCGTCAAGGTCAGGAGACAAAAAAAAAAGCCTTCTAAGGCCCAGAAGGGGATGAGTATGGCGTGCGCTGTGAGTCGACCAACATTGCTGCTGCCGGGGAGAGGGTGTGAGTGGGGGAGGGGATAGCACATGGGGCAGGGCCTTGGGGGATGTATTGAGGAGCTTGGGCTTCATGCCCAGACAATGAGGATGAAAAGTTTCTAAAAGGGGAATAAAAAGTTTAGGATGGGGCATTCCAGTCGCCATGCAATGAAATATTTGAGGGGAGGGCATGCAACCGTAAGCCCAACTACAACATTGTGACAGCTGGCTGGACAAAAATTCCGGCAATGCTTGTGAGATATTTTGGAGAGGTGAGCTGTTTCATTAACAAAAGGGGTGCTGAGGGTGAGGGGAGAACTGACAACATTTGGCAGGTGACTTTCTAGGTCCTGGAAAGAACTAGACCTGTGCTCTTGAGAGAGAGGAGGTCTGGAACTCGGGCATGCTGGGGAAGGAGGCGGCTGCGGCTGGGCGCACCAGGAATGCTCCCCATATGGCCATAGTGGTGTCGGGCAACAGCGCGCTCCCCTGCCCCGGCACCTCCTGCCGGCCCACCTGTGGAGGCTCTCACCCTCAGGCAGCCTTTCTTCCCCCCAGCAGTGGAACCAGCGGGGAAGTCCTGGGGCTGTGAGCGAGCTGCAGTAAGGCTTGTGCTCTGTGTTTGTCATCTCGGGGTCTCCTAAAAGATGCTCTTTGCAGTCGCAGATGGTGCCAGCATGTGTCTCCTGGAGCAAGCAGAGCAAGAGCACACCCAGGCCCCTGGAGCCGGCTGTGGTGCAGGAGGCACAGCCGCCCCAGTGAAGAAACTGCTAACTCAGGTCATGTCGCCCCCGACTGACCTCTCAAAGCAAGGGGTTAAACATTTCCTTAAAAACCCTACGGTGCCTTGGAAATCAGCTGAATGGCCTTTCTGTACAGCTCCTAATGTCCTGGGTGCACTACCTGGCTTTCTGATGAGATATAAATGGCAGATTTTATGGGCAGCAGCATGGGCCAGTGGGCTAAGGACAGGCCGGGGAGCCAGCAAGGACGCGGCCCCGGTGCCTCGTGACCGCTTGACTCAAGGTGTGACCTTGGGCTGGTTGTTTAACCTGTTTACACCTTAGTTTCCTTGGCTGAAAAATGGGAGTCCTGATACCACTGAGCCTCACAGGGGGGCTGTGAGCGGGAGCTAATTGATGGCTGAAGTGCACCCTGGGTGTCTTCGATGCTAGTAAACTGCTAAGTAATTACACGGCGCCTCGGAGCACTGGCAACCCACACGCAGGGCACTCTTCTCAGGCCGAGGGGGCCCGGGTAGCGAGGCCAAGAATGCCTGGCTCAGCTGAACGCCAGCCATTCACCTTGCCAAGCACCTCCTGGGTGAGCCCCTCTGCAAGGTCATTCTTCATCTCCTGGAGATCTTGCTCCTTGGGGCTCCAACACCACTTCACTCTCAGACCTGCTTTTAGCCTTACTTTCTGCAAGATGTAGCTTTTTCTTTAATTGACAGTCTAGTGAACAGTAAGTTGTGTGAGTGGCTACTCTATGCAGGACTCTCTGCTGGGTGTTTTCCGTGTCCTCTCTCATGACCTCCTCCCCACGGCCACAGGTCCAGGGCTCTGCTGTCTCCATTTCACAGATGCAGAAACTGAGGCTCAGAGAGTTTAGGCACGCCTAAATTCTTTACATGTATCCTTTCAGTGACGCCTCTGCATCACCGAGCCCATGTGAGGGCTGAGCCTGCGCCATCCTAGAGAGTTAGGAGAAGGAGTAAACCCAGAATTCTCTGGCTTCAAACCTCAGGCCTCTCCATCACCCTGTGCTGCCTTCCCTGTTTGCTCCTCATTTCAGACGGGACTGTGGTGTGGGGATGGGCGAAACCAGCACTCAGCTGGGGTGCAGGGAACCGGGGTCATTTTTTCCATCTCTGCCACAAACCTACTGTGAGGCTGGGGCAAGTCTCTTGAACTTTCTGAGTCCATTCTTTTCCACTGATGTCCCTTTCGTCCCTACTATGATCTGACTCTACTCCATGGCTGTACATTGTGGTAATAGATACCTACCCTCCGTGCATTCTAATGTTGAACTGATATTGCTATATCTGCTATATGTAGTGCACTGGACTGAATACATTCCCCCCAAACTCATATGTTGAATTTTAACCCCCATGTGACAGTATTAGGAGGTGGGGCCTTTGCGTGGTAATTAGGTCGTGAGGATAAAGCCCCATGAATGGGAGTAGGACCCTTATAAAAGGGGCCCCAGAGGGCTCTCTCCCCTCTCCTGCCATGAGAGGATGGAGGGAGAGATGGCTGTTCATGAACCAGGAAATGGGCCCTCCCCAGACACTGAATGGCTGGTGCTTTGATCTTGGACCTCCTACCCTCCAGAACTGTGAGAAATAAATTTCCGTTGCTTTCAAGTCACTCAGTCCAGGTGTTTTGTTATAGCAATGCAAACAGACGAAGATACCCAGAGATGCTAAACAATCCCTGTGGTCAGGGACTGTGGTCGGGGGCTGTGCTCTATATCTAATTCTCTGTAACAAAATGCGTGCACAGGTGTGCCGGGCCCTGAGTGAGGAGCCGGTGTGCGCCCCGCCCCAAGGAGCAGAGTCCCGAGGTCAAGACAGACCAGCGAGCAGGAGATTCCAGTGTGAAGTAGCCTGCGCTCTGACAAAGCGGCCTTCCTTTCTCTTCGCCCGACTTGTCAGTGGGCAAGAGTTGCTGCTCTGGGTTCCACGGGGCTGCTCCACAAGAAGACAAGTGATTCCCACCAGCTTATCTAAGCAGGGGCGGTGGGTGGAGAAAGAGTTGAGCCTACTTTGAATTACACACTGGCACCATCTTGTAGGGAGGTTTGGTTCTTGCTCTGGGGTTGGGGTGGGGGGCGCTGCACCATCAGGGACCTCCCTCAATAGGTGCACGGGATCCTAGAGCTGGTTGGTGGCTCCCCACTCTTGGGACTGAACAATGACACCAAGTTCCCCAGTGGCCCCAGAAGAGCCTTGGTGAGTCACAAGAACTACTGAGCTACCCCATCATCAACTTCAGGCAACAAAGTGACGGTGACACTGTTTATTTTTGTGCTCCCAAAGCTGGTGATGATGCTATTTCAGACGTCTAGACATCACACCGTCCCTGTCTGGGCACCCCTGGAATGGCAGCACGGAGACCCTGTGAGCCTGCTCTCCCCCTGTCTCTGGAGAGTACTTTTCATCCCTCCCAAATATCCCCTATCTTCCTCCTTCCCAGTCTGAATGAAGGCTTTACAGAAACAGCACGATCACGGGTGACCAGCAGGGCCCGTGGCAGGCCTGCCGCCCGCACCTCTCCCCTTCCTCAGCTCGCAAGGCCCTGCTGCATCTCAGGCCCCGTTTCTCGTGCCTGAGCTCCCAGGAGAAGGGCTGTAGGAATGTGAACCTCCTTTAAATCCTGCCTTCCTGGACATTTCTACCTAAATGGGACCAGCCATCACTTCCTATTAGCACAACTTGGCCTTTCCAGCAGTGACGGGCAGCCAAGGGCTGCTCCGCGGATCACTTAGAGTCATAAAAACTGTTCTGCGGGCTGCCCCTCAACATGAGGGCTCCAGGGAGCAGCTGGGAGAAGGGCGGGAACGGAATACAGAAAGCTCTGAATCTTCCGCTAAATGCCTTCTCTGGCCAGGCCTCCCGCCCTGCTCTGCCCTGCCTCATTCACCCCCGGGACTCTCCAGTGACAAGGACAGAGAGTGCCATGAGGCCACTACAGGTCAGATGAGTGGCTGCCACCTTTGGCGTCTGTGCCGGAGCTGCTCTCAGATCTCATTTAACCCTGACATGAAGTCTAGGATATATTTAAATGTGGGACGTGGAGAAATTAAGTTACTTGCTCAAGGTCATGGATGGGGCAGAACTGGGATTGGAGGTCATGATCTTTCCACTTCTGCACGCTGCCTTGGAGAAGCTGCCTTCATTTTGCCTGCCAGGGATGACCCTACGGGGTAACTCAGGTCAGAGCCAGCTACGAGCAGCCCAGGAGACAGGATCCTTCCAGGAGGGCCACATCAGCGAAGCAGCCAGTGTCAGCTGTCTGGAGGGACAGTGACACTCTCTTCAGGGCCTACCCAGACGTTAAGTGGTTAAAAGTGAACGTGTAGGACTTATCCTTCAGCCTCCAGAGGTGTGGGGACACCGCTCCCCTCCACCCTTCCAAGGAAACCAGAGCGGACGTTCCAGTCTCAGTCAGCGCACGTGACCCCCTGCCCTGACGGTGCAGTATGGATGGCAGGGCTGAGGATTTACAAAAATGAAACAAAACTACACAGAAATCTCCTTGTCAAGCTGCCATCAACCTGCATAAAAACAAGCATGTGAGGAAGGGTTCGGCAGCTCAGTCCCCTCCTGGGCTCTGACTGTCCCGCATCGGGGATGTTCCGCAGGGCGGCCGTGCTGGGCCCCTGCGGCTGCAGTGCACCGCGGCCCTGGAGCCTTCCCAGCTTGGCCAGCGTCCCGCCCTTCCCAGAATGACCCTTTCCTCCTTCATTCTTTTGACACAAGTTTCTGCCAAAGAAATGCAGATGGAGAGCTAAAAATCAGGGCTGGGTTTAGATGGGGAGAAAAATTCTCAGAATGTTATTGTGTTCATCCTGGAAAAAACTTAAAATAATATCAGATCATCTTAGGGTTGGTATGGGATCACACGCGCACACACACATACACAGAATGGGTGTTCAGTTCTTGTCTTCTGCGTCTGCGAGCTGCAGAGGCATCAGACTAGCCTTTTGGCTGTTCTTCCCTTCAGGGCCTGGGCAGCCTCTCTTGGACCTATTCCTTTCTGCTTTTCTTTCCTCTTGCAAACACTGCCCCTTCTTTCTTTTCTCTCTCCCCATGTCCTCAAGCTCTCCTTTCCCAGCCCGACAAAAAATAGCTCTGCACGAATACTCTAAGTTATTCAGATTGCAGGGAAAATGACTGATCCAACTTAATGCGTTCCCTTCCTGGAGTGTTTGTGTTCTCGGGGACAAATGGCTATGACCTTGTGGGATCTCCTGACTCAGACAGTTGATGAAGAACACTGGGTGGGACAGACAGGGTCCCTGGGGCCTTCAAAGGCACCACATGGAAGTCAGCTAAACACCCAAAAGGCTTTTCCGAGTATGAAGTCTTATCTGATGTTCCTCGCTCTTGGAGATCTCCCCTGAAGGCTGAGTAGGTGCTTGGTGGATAGAAGTCTTTAACATTGGTTCCTTCTTCACATTCCCAGGAACCACTTTACCCCCCAAAAGAGGCCTATTGAGAGTAGGCGTGGCTCCGGCTGTGGTTAACCGTGTTTGTGGGGAGCAGGCCCACTGGCCTGCTGAGGGCTGCCGGGCATGGCAGCGGCTGCCCCGGGGGTTCCCTGGGGCTGGCACGAGGACTTCTGCCTGATACACGTCCTGCAGCAACACAAAGGGCGGGGGAAGGCGAGAGCCAGACGCTGAGAGAAACTGACAGAAGAAATATGCCTTTGCCCTTTCCTCTCTCGAGTGACTAGAGCCTGGAATTTGAAAGCCCCCAGATGTGGCACAGCCTGACCTTTGGCATCTGGGTTATGGCAACTGGTGAAGTGACTGGAGAAACTGCTCAGACTGAGACGTGCTGTAACATGGAGAAGCACTTCTTACACCATCTCGTTAACTCCTCAAGGGCGATATGGGCAGGATCGGTCAGCTTTCAGAGGACGGGACCTTTCTTCTTGGAAATGAGAGTGAGTGTCATTGCCAAGGTCACAACATGTGTAAGTGACAGCACCAGGACTAGCACCCAGATATTCTCACTTTCCACAGATTTTTGCAGAGATGTGGGAAGTAATCTGATAGATCAGGACAAAGTGTGACAACGAGTAGCATGCAGGCCCAAGGAATACAGACATTTCCTCAACTGCTCCTACTTAACCAGTCTGCTAGATAACACTGCTCCTCAACCCTTTCCTAAAATACGTCTACTGATGCTCTCGACACGGGGACCGACCCTGGCTAGTAGGCCCTCTCCAGTATGCTCTTTCTCAGCACACCAGCATGCCCTGCCCCTGAACAGCCTTCTCCAGAATATTCCTCCCCAATATGCCCTCCCCCATATGCCCGTTTCCAGTCCGCACTCTGCTCCTGCCAGGTGAATGCAGGCTTGCTGAGAGGCAGTGGGTCTTTGTTCTCAAGCCTGTGTCATGCTTGCTCTGCTTGTTTTTTGTAAAAGCCTTCTTGCAATTAAGTAATTTAATGACATATTCTGCAAACAGATGATATAATGAGAGTGGACAGAGAAAGAATCATTATTCCTATGCAAACTAAGTTAAATACTTTGAGAAGATCAAATGACAATGGGTTGCTAGAAAGCATTGCTGATGAGTTAGATGTGGGAAAAAACTAAACACATCTAGAATGATGCTTCAGAGTACTTGGCAAGTGTAAGTTCTCAACCACTTTAAAGAAGCGGAAGCTGGAAATGGTAGGTGACGCAGTGTTGGGTGTGGTTTGCTGAGGAAAAGGGTGGGCACACCCGTCCACGGGCCTGTACTCAAAAGAGAGGCATTGGACCCACATCAAAGAATGGCAAATGGATGTACGTTTATACGTTTTAAGTTAAAACAAAATGTTGAAGGTGTGTAGCATAATTTTCTCTGATTTCCCTTTTCAACCAACTTTTTCCATTAGCTGACCAACACCAGTCCATAGTGTCAGATAAAAGGTGTCTGATCTAATAGCTAACAGTTATTGAGCAATTATTTGGTGCCAGACACTATACTAAAGTGCCTTTTATGTAGCATCTCTTTGAATCCTCACAATCTTCTCAGAGGGAGATACTAACATCACCCTGTGGTGGCCCGTGAGCCGGTTTCCACAGGTCCTGGTTGCTACAGCCTCCCACCCACCTTCCTTTCTTGCCCAGCGTATAGCCCTTCCTGCCTCACATCTCCGTGAGCCAGCACCCTGCTTCCTCACAGCTCCTGTTGGAAGGTGCCAGACTGTGACCTGCCCCCCTCCCGATGGCTCTGTGAGGAATGGAGTAAGGTAGGGCTTTAAAATAGGCCAGCCCTGCCCTGGCTGGCGTGGCTCGGTTGGCTAGAGCGTCGACCCATAACCATTACTGGAAGGTTGCGGTTCCAACAGGGCAAATGCCCAAGTTGTGGGCTGGATCCCCAGCTGGGGCAGGTGCAGAAGGCAGCTGATGGGTGTTTCTCTCTTGCATCGATGTTTCTCCCTCTCTTTCCCTTCCCCTCTCTGGAACGAGAATAAAAATAAAGCTTCGAAAAGTTGGTTTGATTCAGGTTTCAAGTTTCGTGCATGGGTACGATGTGGACAGATAAACATGCACTAACGGGAGTGGAGCTGTGAACACAGAAAGCCGGTAGCAAGTGCTCAAGAAAACTGAGCCCAGCACAAGGCCCTGTGCCATGGGGTGGTGGGTGAGGGTGGAACTTGAAGGAGCAAAACACTGGAAAAGCCCACCTGAGGCACTCAGGTGAAAGGGGTAGGGTGGGAAAGGGGAAGGGTGGGAAGGCCCACGTGCTACCAGGAGACAGAGCTCCCTGGTCTAGACCGGGGTCTGGAAAAGGGCACCGACAGTTACAGGGGCAGCAGGAGCCGCCGCACAGAGAGAAAGAGGGGTGCCCCCTTCAGTTAATGGCACCTCGGGATCTGGGAATTTGGCAGCTCACACGTTTGCAGTAGAAATGTGTTTGGTGGATTTGGTTGGTGTCGAGGCAGAAATCTGATGTCCACCAAGATCGGTCAGGTAAGGACTAAGGACCAGCAAGATGACACAGAAAGAAAAGTGTAAGGAGCCCCAGACTGGGAGAACATGTTTGTATACATGTACCCGAAAAAGAACTTAACTCCACGATATATTAAAAAAAAACTCTTACAGCACAATAAGAAGACAAATAAATAGCTCAATTAAAAATAGGCACAAGATTTGGACAAACACTTCACGAAAGAAGATATATGCTCAGTAAATTCAACTTCATCAGCCATCAGGAAAAGGCAAATTCCAACCACAGTAAGATACCACCACACAGGCACTAAGGCAGCTAAAGACTGAACGTGCCGACTGCTGGCCAGCGGTTTTGGGCCAAGGGCAGGGCAGTGCAAACAGCGTACAGCGCGGAGGATAAGAGGGTGGGTGCACCGTCTCTGTAGAATTCAGAAACAACAACAAAACCACTCAGAGTCAATGTGCTTTCTATTATCACCATGCATCAGCAATTCTAAACAGTGTCAGAGATCAGATGTCCCTCCAGCCAGGGAAACCCCTCCCATGGCTGCCTCCCTGGACGCCGCTCCCAGCCAGGATGTGGAGCCGCACCGCCAGGGGGACGTCCTGTTGGGGCAGCCACCTTGGAAAGGAGCCTGGCAGTTTCTTTCAAAATTAAAAATTGCACTTCTACATATTTACCCAGGAGAAATGAACACACAAAATGTGAATGTTTATAACAGCTTTCTTCATAATAACCCAACAATGGAAAAGAGAAAATATTCATCGATAGTTTTAATGGATAAACAACATGTGGTACATCCATACAACACAATTACTACTCAGCAGTTGAAAATGAATAAAATACCAACACATACAACAAAATAATGAATCTTAAAATCATAATGCTGAGCAAAAGAAGCCAGACACAAAAGAATACACACTGTTTGATTTGATTTATTTGAAGACCAAGGACAGGCAAACCTAATCTATAGTGACAGAAAGCAGAACAGTGGACTAGGAACGGGCACAAGGGAGCGTTCTGGTGTGTGGGTAATGTTCATTACCATGATTACCTTGGCTGCATGAGTGGACGTATATGTCCAAACTCATCAAAACTGTGTACCTAAAATGTGTGCATTTTTTGTGCAGGATGAGGTTGATATAAGACAAAAGTTTAAAACAAAGGGAAACAACCCTAGAGTCAGAAGCAGAACAGATATTGATTAATTCAAGGATACATCCTAGGCTCTCCGAGCCCCTCCCTGAGTGGAATTCCGGGGACACTCCAGACACACCCCTGCAGACCACACTGCAGCGTGTGATCGGGATGTGTATTTCCATTCACCATCATGAAAAGCTGGGCACAGCTTAATCTGTAGAAGTTTTTATTTTTTCCCTCGGAAGCATTTTTATGCTTCTCTCAAGTTCCAATATTTTTAATTTCTTTAGATGTAGGGCACAAACTGCTATTTGAATTATAATGGTAGTAACAATGGCAGCTAACATTTATTGAATGTATACTGTGGCTGGATGCCATGGTAAGTGATTTACACATTTTATTCAATCCTCACATAACCCTGACCCTTAAGCTATTATCCCCATTTTTCAGAGCAGGAAAACCAAATGTTCAGAGAAATAAGGACTCTTTTCAAGGGTGCATAGCTGCTCAGACCAAGACCGGCATTCAGGGCTATTGGGGTGGGACTTTGTGCTCCTGTCACGATACTGCAGGACTTCTAACACTGACCTACTTGGCAGACCCATTATTGCTGGCACAATCTGGGAAACCAGATCACATGGTCATCCAGAAGGGGGCGCTAAACATGCCGGCTGCTAGGGAACACGCACACATATTCCTTATGCTGCCAACATTTTCAGGGTAGTTTCCTTTTCCCAGGGAAGCTTGTTTGCTTGAGCTTTCCTGAAGTCACCATGGTGCCTGGCAAACAGACTCATGTTTGATGAGTTCTTGTAACTCCATTCGTGGACTGCGACCAAAGGCAGAGTTGAACTGCCTAGTCCTCGTGGGCCTTGGTAGGGGAGGGGAGTAGGTCCTCTTTGACCTTCCACTCCCGCCTGGAGCTTTACTTTCCCCCTGTCCAGCCTCCCCCCAGGATTCTGTGAAGTTTATTCTTTTGAACTGTGACCGAGACCGCATATATCTCTGGGTGTATTCTAACAGGAACCTGTGTTCCTTCCACTTCAGGGCTGGCTAAGGAAGTTATGCAGGGCTCAGGGGAATCCTGGAGGAATTTGCTCAAGTCTGCTGGGGTCTGCCTCCTGACAGACACTCCAGTGCGTAAGTGTGGCCGGGCCTGTTTGACAGTCAAACCCAGGCATGAACAAAAGGGAAGGGCAGATGGGGGCCAGTGTGGATGCCAAGCTGGGCCAGCCTCTTGTTGGAGGAGGCCGGTGTGGAGGCCTGGGAGGAGAGGAGCGTGGCAGGAGGGGGGCCCCAGCTGGGAAGGGGATGCGTCTGAAGAAGAAGAGAGAAGATAACGGAATCCAATAGAGCTTCTGAAAACATGTCATCTTGCTGCTGCCGAAACCCTTTGAATACGTTAAATCCTTAATCAGAGTAGCCTAAGACTGCAATGACTACATGGAGACGTGTTAGTCCAGATAAATCCTCGCAGGTTTCAAAGATCTGAAGGGCCCAGCACTTCCCTCTGCAGCGGCTGCCCTCTGCCCTCTCCTCCATGATGTCATTATTGAAGTTTCTCTCTCGCCATTGCTTGGTGCAAGTTGACATTGACAGTTGTAGCACTCTCACACCGGCTCTGGAGGATTATTAGCTTTGAAGCTATTTGGCCTTGAGCGGTGAATTCTTTTTTGAGCTCACACTGGCTTATAATATCTGAGAAGGCTTGCTCCACTCTGGCCCCAGCTTGAATTAGGAGAGAAGGCCGCCTTCCAACTTGGAACTGATACGAGCAGGAACAGAATGGGGAATATTATCATTTCTGGTGGGCAACAAAGTTAGTGTTCCCGAATCCCCCTGAGGCCTTCACACCGAGTTTCCATTTTAACATCAGAGCTGGAGCAGCAGCCTGGGCTGCCTGTAACCGCTGCGCAGCCTCGCAGCTGGACGCAGAGGAGGACTCGAGGAATACATGGTCCTCTGGCCTCTAATCTGTTTGTTATTAGGCTGTTGGAAACCCCTCAGTGGGGCTGGAAGCTGATGTCAGAAGAGTATAATTCAAGTGTATGTTTAAAAAAAATAGAAGCGGAAAAAAAAAAAAAAAGCTCCCTTCTGTGGTAATTTGCATGTGGTGAATGCCTGGGTCTGGGGGGATTAATTAGCTGAACAAAGCCAGGGAAGGGACTGCCAGTGAATTGGCAAAAATAGTGACCCAAGGAGCTTCTGACCTGCTCTTAATTTCCTCTCAGGATTTAGGCAAATGTCTTGAAAAGCTTATTCCAGGGCAAAGAGAAGCCCCCTGCCCCAGCCCCAGCCTTGACCTATGGCTCATACACGAAGAAAAGAAGTGTGCTCCTCACGTCCACAAACTATGCCGCCAATCGCGAGGAAGTTTGGAAAATGGGGAGGCACAGCCTCCGTTTCACTAAGCCCCGGACTGGGGTAAATGATGGGCCTGTGAGGGGATCTGGAGAGCTCTCTGATGGAGAAAATAAGGGTCTTCCAAGTTTTCAGATTGCTGATTTAGGGAGAAGGGAGGTTTCCTGAGATTATCACTTATTTATCTACATGTTCTTATTTGTCTCACTGTTATCACTCATTTATCTGTCTGTACGAAGGTCAATATTCCCCCAAACTATTTATATTTCTGGGCTGCATCTCTCTGGATGCAATTGATTTTGGGG
Organism: Glossophaga mutica; assembly: GCA_039655065.1. Classification (NCBI taxonomy): domain Eukaryota; kingdom Metazoa; phylum Chordata; class Mammalia; order Chiroptera; family Phyllostomidae; genus Glossophaga; species Glossophaga mutica. The sequence goes on along the minus strand of CM077305.1, from coordinate 137,497,674 downwards.
ATGTACCAACCTCGGAGGTTAAAGAAACCCAATGTGATACCTCTCAGATTAGAGTTGGCCTAGGTTTTTTGTTTGTCTGTTTGTTCGTTTCCTGGCACAAACTCAGCACCACTGGCAAATGTTAAAGCTGAGGAAGTAGACATGCCCAGAGGGAGATGCTCACAGAGGGAAAGCACAACCCTGGTGAGAGGGCGTGAGGGGGCGGGGGTTACCGCTAGGAGAGCAAGTGGAGGTGATGGGGCAAGTTATAGAATGCAAACACACCAGAACAAACTCATACCATTTCTTTTTGCAGTGGGTTAGTTGAAAAACCATCTTGTATTTTATTTCTCTGATGATCAGAAAAGTAAACAGTGCATTTCCTTAACTCTGAGAGAGGCTCCCCACCAACCTCTCACTACTTCTGAAATTGGGACATCTTACAGCTGCTACATGCACTGCATGTATCAGTGCCACCAAAATACCCAAAAGTGGCATTAGCACAATGGCCTGTCTTACAATCAGTGTGCTGGCGACAGGGAAATATCGTAGGAGGGAAAGTAATCTTTTAAAAATGCCGGTGAGACCTGGAATCCTTTGGCCTTGGAGAGACGGCCTGCACGTAGCTACCTACAGGCCTGCACACAGATGAACTGGGCACACGCTGGGGTGAGAGTCTGTGCACTGGCTGGGCCCACCGCGTCCAGACGACGAACGAGCGGAGCCGATGCTGACATCCCCATTTTCAACTTACTTAAGCAACTGATGGGTGCTCACCTCATCAAGGCTTACTTATTTTGGCAAAATGATAAATTGCACTCATATTTTTTCTGCCCCAAGGCAAATTGGTGAGTTTTAAAAAAAACATGAAACTCTTTTGGGTCTGTTAATAATTTCCAAAGAAAAGAGCAGCCAATGGTTGAATAAATAAACCATTCTTGATGACAATTTAAGAACTGCAGTAACAATATGTGTGCATATGTGTGCTTGAGTGTCTACGTGAACACACGATAGTGCAATCAACTCCTAATTAATCCTATTAATTTGAGAAGTACTATACTAGCTGAGTCTAACACAAATAATATTTTGCAGAGAATAGTAAAAAAAATAAGCTAATGTCCAGTGTTAAATTATGCTTGCTTAACAAAGTATAAGAAATTCCTGAGAATAATTTAGTGATTTACAACCATCATTTCAAAGGTAGAAGGGGCTGCCCTGGGAGGTAGGTGAGTTCTTGGTCACTAAAAGTGTTTGAGTAGCAAGTGTTGAACGACCTCTTGGTGGGAATATTTTGGTTGGAGTCCTTTGATCAAATGTGGAGAATTGGAAGTGGGGAATTTTTAAGTCCTTTCCAAAAGAAGAATCTGTGATTCTGTGACATATGCTCTGCAATAGCATCTTAAGTGAGAGCACACTGAAGGCAGGGCCACATCTTGTTTTAACACTGTTCACAGGGCATACAGCCAGTGAGCACGGAAGCGTGAATGAGTTGAGTTCAATGATTTCTGATCGTCTTTCCAGCACAAAGATGGGAGTTGATGAATTAATTGTATTAGTCAGAGTTCTCCAATCAGGCTTTGGATTTATTGTGAGGAATTGGCTTGTGCAATTATGGAGTCTGAGAAGTACCACAACTTGCCCTCTATAAGCTGGAGACCAAGGAAAGCTGGCAGTGTAATTCAGTTGGAGTCAGAAGACCTGAGAACAAGGGTTGCCTGTGGTGTGAATCCCAGTCCAAGGGTAGACCCATGTCCCAACCAAAGCAGACAGACAGGAAGGAGAAGAAGAGGCAGATTTCTCATCCTCCACCTTTCCTTCTATTCAGGCCCTCAACAGATGAGAGGACAGCCACTTTGGGGAGGGCGATCTACTGAGTGCACCATTTCAAACGCTGATCTCATCTGGAGACACTTCCACAGACACACCAGGAAATAATGTTTAATCTGGGCTCCCAATAGCACAGTCAAGTGGACACATAAGTTAACCATCACAGTAACCGTCACATGTATGTCAGCCTACGGCAATAAGGTACATGGGACGCATGGCTCTCTTCCTCAAGGACATATTTTAAACCAGTAGGTCTCTTCCCTTTCTCAGTTGTATTCTTCGAATTTGTGAATTTTGGGTGACACCTCTGATGGGATTAAATTATACCCACAATTATTTCACTGTTTACTTGCCTGTCTTTTAGCGTTGAATTACCTTTGAATGGAATTACTGACTACCTCGATCACACATTGTTACACACTCCTGGGGAAAGCTCTCCCATATGCCACCCCATACCAGTTCAGCCGGAGCACTGGCTTCCTTGTCACGCGCCTCTTACACTTTCTCACAGGCAGGTGGACCCCACTCCACACTGTTGATGGCTGCCTCAGCTCCATCTGCTAGACAGCACTGGAACAGAACTCATCTCAGTTTGAGCAAAAAAATGAATTTCACATACACGGACGGAAATTTGGTGGTACATGGGTGAAAGGTAAGAGAATCATTGTTCTAAGTGTCTCTTTGCTGCTGAACATCTGATGTTCAACAATAAAACAGACCAGGGCATACTTTAATCTTCAGTGTTCGGGTCTGCTCGTAACGTTTACTTGAAGCTGTGATGCTCTGTGCGCTTTGAAAGGAGTCAAGCCTCTCTGTGTACGAGGCATGATTTTCAGACACTTTGCTGAAAAGCAGGGAGGGCTGGCAGAGGCAGGGGAGTGTGTCTTCTCAGTATGGGCACCTTGGTGAAACAGCCTATGACCATGAAGTAGACATTCAATAACAAGCATCTTGGACATGACCCAACATGTGCAAATATTTTCCTGACTCTGTTTCCCAGATTCAGCTTTGCTCTTGAACTTTAGCTTTTAGAACCCCTTAAAGAGTTCTTGGCCCTACCTGGACCATATGTACATGTGCTTACAGCCATAGAAGCAGTGCCCTGCTCAGGTCCTGGGTGGAGGGAGCAGATGTTGATGTGTATGGAGTCCTGCTCACTAACTGTTGCTAGCTACCTCTTATCACACATCTTAGCCTTTCTTTCCTATGTAAACCTAAGTCTGTCTGCTTTGCTTCAACACATCATGGATTCAGTTGAGACTTTTTAAGGAAGATAGGCTCTTGTGATTTTTTTTCATTCCACATTTTCCTCTACCTCCCAATCATTGGCAAAATTCTTCTCCCCCGCTCCCAGAGAGTGCTGACCTCCACTTTTACAGGGAGCACAGTGGGGTTCAGCAAGTCTTCCAGCAGCTTTGATTTTAATTCAAGTCATGCAAACATTGAGGACTTCTCAAGAGGATATCTTGCAAACTTCAAATTGCTATTGCCTTTTTGGGACATTAAAGAAAGTTTCTTGTGCCCCTAGGCTTCCCGGAGGACACTTCCAAACACCAAATTTGCTTTGACTTGAAGGCAGATGACATGTATAGTAAAGGAGCAGCGAGGAATAAAGATGTAGCAGGGTTGAAAATTCACTCACATTCCACTCAGATGTGCAATATCAAATCATTTCTGTCCTTCCTAAAGCTGGTCTGATCTTCCTTTGACACCCCCTACTTGCCAATTAACAATATCTGAGTCTCTTCCAATTTAAAAGTCCTCGTTTAAATTAAATATGTTATTTATTAGAAATTCAATTCCTTTCTAGGGCTGGTTTAAATTTTTCCCGTTGGACATCTTGTCCTCTATAGGGAAAAGCTCACTCTCTTCCCAAGGTGATTTCAGGATGGTTAAAGAGACTTCCGTGTTATTCAGTAGGAGAGAGAAAAAGGGGCCACGTGGGATCCTTCTGATTTCTGCTGGTCTTTGCTGCAAAGTAGCAGGTCTGGTCTGCTCCCTGTATTGGGATCACAGTCCACCTGACCTTTTGTGGTAATGTAATAGCACCCACTTCTGGCCATTTTTCCTGGTCTCAGGGTCTGCTTATGGCCTCTTTATCCTGATCGTGGTTTTCATCTTCCCACCTTCACATCTACCCTGGAATCACCCATGTGCCATCCCAGGGGCACCAGAGACTAGAGCATGGCCTTAGGCCCATAGTCTTGGGTACCTTCCACTTCCACGGCTGTCCCATTGCCTCACATTACTTTGGCAGTGACCATACAGGCAACTTCTTGAGGCTTGTAGCCTCCCTCACAAATCCCCAGAGAAACACTACAAGAAGCGAGTCTCTCGCCTCCCTGATGTTGTCAATCCTCTCCTCAGTCTATCTACTATGCCCTCCTCTTCCAGGACTCAGGACCTGGCAAGAGAGTTCAGGACCCACCTGTCTTCCCTTGTACAGTAAGGGAAGTTGCCTGCCCAGTTGCCAAGTCTTCTCCAACCCCTCAGGCCAGAGCAGCCAGCTTTCCACCCCTCTGTGTTCTATCCTGATGGCAGAGAGTAATAAATCTCCAGAATCTATTTCACCAGGTATGGATCTTGATATACTAATGGCAGCTAAAGGAATTTAGAAAATCCCTTTCCTTCTCAACAATGCCTGTCTTTGAAGATGATTTTCCTGCTTAAGAGGTCAAGAGAGTCAGCTTTGAGATTCAAACTGATCAATGGTCTCTTTGTTCTAGGCAGTATCCCTGGGGCCAGAAGCCTCTTGCCTCAGCCTTGGAGGTGGAAGACTGCAGGGGAAGGTGATTGAAGAGGAAACCAAAAAGTTAGAAGTGGAATATTTGCAAAATATTATCCCTATTACAGAAATATGATCCTGAGCTTTCAAGAGGCACAGTTAAACACTCCCCTTTTAGGAAATGTCCATTTATATGATTTTCCTGTTTGAAACATCCATAATTTTCGACTTCCTTCCTAAAACGCTTTCCCTAGAGTCGTATGTACTTTGAAAGACTGTCTTTGAAGAATTTTATTCCACATTCTTTCTCTATTTTTCTGGTTAACACACAACACTGAAGCAGCAATAAATGTTATCTCTACCTACTTGCTCTTTTTCTACTACCTTAGATTCTCTCCTCACTTTGCACGCCCTGCCCTTTTGGGAACTCCTAAATCACACGGACATTGTGAAAACAGAATTGTAATCCTCGTGACTGGAAGGAAGCAGGATGGTTTGGTAGCAACAAGCTGGGTGGTTGCTGGGACAATTACTAAGAAAGAACTGCCAAATTGGTTTTCATTGGGGGAATAAACTCTAGCTCTTCTTTGCATGTTGTCTCCACAGTAATGACCTTGACCCCAAAGAAAAGGGACATAGCACAGAGAGCGGTAAGTTTTCCTCATGCTTTTCAAGTGAGTCAGTGTTCTCCCATGAAGTATGGCACAGTTCTAAAGCAACTGAGCAGCACCTTCTCTTACCGTGATAATGCATGTATGAATGTCAGTCTGGCCTGTGGTCACCAGACTGGGAAGAACTTTGTTATGGGACTTGAAACCTGTCCTGATTATGTATTTTTCAACAAAACCCCAAAGTTCATATGAACTTTCCCACTGGAGAATGTGGCTGGGGTTCATCACGGGTTTAATTATTTTTTGGATAGAAGATTTTGACTCAATATGCTTAGTAAGTTTCTTGGTATATGGTATCTTCTCATTCCTCCTTAACCTTCTGGGCAGCACTCTCATTTCTATTCTTTTGATGTGACAGGAAGCCACTTTCCCTCCACACACTTCTGTGGATGGGATGGACTCTCCATGACAGGCTTTAAGAAGAGTGCAGCTGATCTCTGCTGATCAACAAGCCACCAGCCCTGCTCATTGATTCTTCCCATGACTGGTTCAACCTGGGCTGCAGTGACACTCTTGCCCCTCCTTAGCCATGTATGCATGGTACAAGTCACAACTCCTTCTGTGAGTATAGATACATAGCAGTTATGCAGCATGTTCATTTAATTCTCACAGACACCTAGGAAGAGGAGTTATAGTGGTCAACACAGCCCTGAGCACCAATGTATATGGAGTGGTTTTGGAAATGGGATTTGTCTTGGGGATCTGCTGAGTGTAGCAGCTAATTGAGCCACCTTTAGAACTTCCCTTCCAAGGCCATTTACCGTGGTAAGGCCCAGTGCAAGAGGAAACATTTCTCATTTTTCTCTCTTGTTCAAAAAGCAGGAAAAAATACCATTAAAACTACTAAAATATAAACATAAAGCTTTTTCTTTCTGTGATTTCTCTTTTGACATGTCTTTTATTTGCTGTTTAATATCATTTTTCAAAGAGAAATTAAAATCTTAAATTACTAGCATACCTTTTACCATTCAACTTTATGTTGTGGAATGTAATGTAAACATAAGAGCACTTAACTCATGCAGAATCATCCAAACTCCCCAATTCATATTTTGTAGCTCACACATGTATTTCATTATTACTAGAATAGTGGAGACATTGCACAAAACCAACTTATCTGTTTTATTTCACTTCCTGATATGCACACATTCTACCAACACTTTCTACCTTTGGCTAACTGCTGAGTAAGGAAAGACAGAAAGGAAATATCAATTTAATCTAATTGATATTTACAGAATACTTCATCCAACAACACAATACACATTTTTCTCAAGCTTACATGGAACATTCACCAAGAGGGACCACACTCTTGGCTATAAAACAAACTTTAACAAATATAAAAGAATAGAAATCATACAAAGTATGTATTCAGACCCAAATGGAATTAAACTAATCAATAACAGATAGTTTGGATATCCCAAAATGTTTGGAGATTAAATAATACACTACTCACACATGGGTCAAGGAAGAGGTCTGAAAGAGAAAAGAATTTTAAACTAAATGAAAATGAAAATACAACTTAAAATCTGTGAGATTCAGCGAGAGCTGTACTTAGAGGGCAATTGATAGCATTGGATGCGTCTATTTGTAAAGAAAGATTTAATAGCTCTCAGGGACTCTGGTTTACTTAAGTGATTGATGTCTCTGTTTGCAAAATATTGGTAAACGTAGATTCCTTTTTAGGTAAAATAGTAACAGAAGGAAAAGCCCCGCCCTGTAAGGATGGGAATACCTAGGAAGTCAAGTTGCAGTTCAGCCTGGTGCAGTAAGGCATCTCAGAAAAAGAAGCTGGTTTGCATCTTCAAAAGTTCATTGGTACCTCAGGCAGATGGACGTTAAGAGCACTGTCTAGACTAGATTTTCAGGCCCACATCATAGAGCAATAACACAAACCTCAAAAATTTTGAAGGTGGATGAGGGTTCAACTTAGGGACAATGAACTCATCATCCATCCCCCCACCATCCAGCCCAGAAGAGCTGTCTATCCCTACAGGGTCCTTCAGACCCTTCCAATGTAACTTCCCACTCCACCCATTCACTATACCGTTTATTTCAACTTTGTGATATTATCTACGTATTCCACCTCTTACCCAGACAGTGATCTCTGTTTGGATCCCACTTGACCTTTGAAAGTCTGCTGTGCCCAAGGATTTACATCCCGAAGATCTACTCTGTCCTCAACTGCAGCTTCCCTTTATACATAATGTGTTCTTACGTGTATAAGACCAGAAATATACTCAGTAGCAGCCCTACTTCCCTATCTCCTCAAATCCTCCACACTTACCAAAAAGCATGAGAGAGAAGACCAGCCTGAAGACAATGAACTGAAAGCATGACAAAGAGGGAGACAAAGGCTTAGCACCCCCATGCACCAATGGCAAACATCTCTAAAATCTTTAGTAATGCTTTTACTGCCAAGATCCATTTTAGGCTATTCAGCTGTAATAACCTAAATAGCCCCTAGATTCTCAAATGTAGCCCCTTCTACCCATATACCAGCAGCACCTACCCATATACCAGCAGTGCCTAGCCCTGCTGCTCCGCTGTCTTTCTCCTCTGTGACAAACTCCTTCTCTCCCCACATTTTTAATTCTTTATCTTACCCAGCCATTGTGCTTAGTCCACAACACACAGGGCCAAACTCATCTTGATTTCGGAATGGGCTTCTCTTTGGCATAAGTTCTAATGAGCATAATTGTGATTATATTTAGCTGTACATTTTTGGGTTTTTTGAATCACACCAATGGTTACTTTTTCTATAAGAAGTTAATGGTTGTTTTCCCATCTACTTACTAACTTTTCACCAAAATTTCTTTTGGCTTTTTATACCTTTTGAAATAATGTAATTTTTGTTGCTATTATGTATGTATTTATTTCAACTCCCCACGCTAGCTAATCCTTTAACAGTTGTAACCACTATAGCTTCATTATGGAGAATATAAACTACTGAAATGAAGCCCTGTGGCATTTCCTTACTTTTCTTGCCTGCATTCCCTCGCTGAGTCTGAAGAATAATAAATCTTGCCCCAGACCCTCTTCCTCTCTCTCCCATATGAGGCCGTTTTACCTGTAACAACAACTCCATTCTTTGTGTGTCTTCTTCAGCTTCACCATAGTCTCCCACCAAAACAAGGTACACTGTAGGCCTCCCCCTCTCCCTTATCCTCTCCTGACTGCCAGAGGCATCTCTGTTCAGAAAAAAATCCCTCCACTTAGCTTTGTACTTCACTATCATTTTCTTATAGCAAGACTGCCCCTGACTTTCCTTAGGTCTGCAGGACTCACAGCCATAAAAACACCCTTTATGACCTGAGCAAGACAAGCTACACCAAAAAATTTTCCAGGTAAGAAGATATTATAAAAATTGCACACTGAGCCCTGGCTGCTGTGGCTCAGTGGAGTTAGTGCCAGCATGTAAACCAAAGGGTCACTGGTTCGATTCCTAGTCAGGGCACATGCCTGGGTTGTGGGCCAGGTCCCCAGTAGGGGGTGCACGAGAGGCAACCACACATTGATGTTTCTCTCCCTCTCTCTCCTTCCCTTCCTCTTTCTCTAAAAAAAAATAAAATCTTTTAAAAAATAGCACATTTAATATGTTCTTAAAAAATAATCTTGTCGTAAAAAGGCTGAGAACCTGATACACATTAAAGGAGACTAAAGGCACATGACAACTCAGTACAGTGAGTGCTTCTAGATGAATCCTGTAATGGAGGTTTCAAAAAAGACACAAAGGACTTTAGTCAATGAATTGACAAAAACTATGAATGACAGATTAATTAAAAGTTTTATGCCAAATATTAAATTATTAAAGGGAATAATTATACTACATGTGAAAGAATCTTTTTCTTAAAAATGTACAGTAAAATATTGAAGAGAAAGTGCATGATGCATGAACTCAGGTGTGCAGGAATGCAGGTACATTTTTCATACATATGTGTGCACTCATATACAGGGAGAAGGGGGAGGGAGAGACAGAGGCAGAAACAAGATACCAAGAGACAGAAGAGAGATAGCAAAATGTCAAAATGTTACTAGGTAAGCCTGGATAAAGGGTTTATGGTTTACCACAAATGCACCTTTTCCACAAGTTTAATTATTTTCAAACAACTACATTTGAAAACGGGGTTGTTTTCCTGAATTTTGCCTGACCTTGAGATTTCCAGCTTTGATCCCACAGCTACTGCCACCTTGGCACCCAGACACCAGAAGTGGGCAACGCCAACTCTAGAACAGAGTCCGATTCTGTCCCAGGGGGAGACCTGGCGTCTGCTGCACATTTGAAGCATGCCAACTGTTTGAAGGACTTTACCAATTACTGGAGAAGGTCACCAGGCCCCCCAAAGAATAAAAGATTTTTAAAAATTATACATAATATAAAACAAAAAGAATAATAACTTCAAGATGTTTAATGAATAGAACCCTTTATTTTTTTTCTCTGGTGTCATTTGTCTTGTGGGGTTCTGTTGTGTGAATGGGTTTGCCAGCACTTTTCCTGCTCTGCTGGTCACTTACCTCACCACACCCACATTCTCATCTTCCCAAAATGCATTGACATCTTTTGTCTTTTCCTCTCTTTTATTTGTCCTGCTCAAGTATTTATTCTTTTTTTCTAAGTATACTTTATTGGTTATGCTATTTCAGTTGTCCCATTTTTTTCTCCTCTTTATCTCCCTCCCCCCTGTACCCTCATTCCCTCCAGCATTCTCCACCTCCTCAGTTCATGTCCATGGGTCATACATATAAGTTCTTTGGCTTTTACATTTCTTATATTATTCTTAACCTCCCCTTGTCTATTCTGTGCCTACCACTTATGTTTCTTATTCCCTGTACTTTTTCCCCTTTTCACCCTTCTTCCCCTCCCTGATGATAACTCTCCATGTGATCTCCATTTTTCTGATTCTGTTCTAGTTGATTGCTTAGTTTGTTTTTGTGTTTGTCTGGTTGCTTTTTTTTTTTTTTTCCGGTTCAGTTGTTGGTAGTTTGAGTTTGTCGTCATGTTACAGTTCATAGGTTTGATCTTCTTTTTCTTAGATAAGTCCCCTTAACATTTCATATAATAAGGTCTTGATGATGATGAACTCCTTTAACTTGACTTTATCTGGGAAGCACTTTATCTGCCCTTCTATTCTAAATGATAGCCTTGCTGGGTAGAGTAATCTTGGATGTAGGTCCTTGCCTTTCATGACTTGGACTACTTCTTTCTAGCCCTTTTTTGCCTGCACAATTTCTTTTGAGAAATCAGCTAATAGTCTTATGGGAACTCCTTTGTAGGTGACTATCTTCTTTTCTCTTGCTTTTAAGATTCTTTTCTTATCTTTCATCTTGGGTAATGTCATTATAATGTGCCTTGGTGTGTGCTTCCTTGGGTACAATTTCTTTGGGACTCACTGAGCTTCCTGGACTTGTATGCCTATTTCCTTTGTTAGACTGGGGAAGTTTTCTTTCATTATTTTTTCAAATAAGTTTTCCATTTCTGACTTCCAGCCAAGATGGATGTGTAGGTAGATACACTCTGCCTCCTCACACAACCAAAAGAAGGACAATGACAAATTTAAAACCAAAAAACTATCAGAACTTCCAGAAAATCAAACTGTATGGAAGTCTGAAAACCAAGGAGTTAAAGAAGAAACATTCATCCAGATGAGAAGGATAGATGGAGCTGGGCAACTGGGCAGAGGGGATTCAAGGCAAGGCAGCAGCTGGTGGAGCAGGCAGTCCCGCATTTATATGTGAATAAGCTGAGAGGAATAACTGGGGAACAAGACAGACTGCGCAACCCAGGGTTCCAGCATGGGGAAATAAAGCCTCAAAATCTCTGACTGAAAAAACCTGTGGGAGGTTGATGAGGCAGGAGAAACTCCCAGCCTCACAGGAGAGTTTGTTGGAGAAACCCACAGGGTACTAAATGTACACAAACCTACCCACTCAGGAATCAGCACCAGAAGGGCCCAATTTGCTTGTGGGTAGTGGTGGAAGTGACTGAAAGCTGACAGAGAGCTGAACGAGAGGCATTGTTCCCTCTTGGACCCCTCCCCCACTTACAGCGACACAACGAAGTGACGTGGGTTGCCCTGCCAGATGGAATACGTGAGGCTCTGCCACTTACTACATAAGAGGCATGCCAAGACAAAAAAAAAAAAAAAAAAAAAAATGGTCCAAATGAAAGAACAGATCAAAGCTTCAAAATTAGAACTAAGACATGAAGAGATAGCCAAACTATCAGATCCACCATTCAAAACATTGGTAATCAGGATGCTCACAGAATTGGTTGAGTATGGTCACAAAATAGAGGAAAAAGTGAAGGCTATGAAAAGTAAAATAAAGGAAAATGTACAGGGAACCAACAGTGAAGGGAAGGAAACCTGGACTCAGATCAACAGCTTGGGTGGAAGGAAGAAATAAACATTCACCTAGAACAGAATAAATAAACATGAATTTTTAAAAATGAGGAGAGGCTTAGGAACCTCTAGGACAACTTTAAACATTCCAACATCCCAATCGTTATGGTGCCAGAGGGAGAAGAGGAACAGCAAGAAAGGGAAAACTTATTTGAAAACATAATTAAGGAAAACTTCCCCAATCTGGCAAAAGAAATAGACTTCCAGGAAGTCCAGGAAGCTCAGAGAGTCCCAAAGAAGTTGGACACAAGGAAGCACACACAAAGGCACATCATAATGACATTACCCAAGATGAAAGATAAGGAGACAACTTTAAAGGCAGCAAGAGAAAAGGAGGCAGTTACCTACAAAGGAGTTCTCATAAGACTGTCAGCTGTCTGACAGTCTTATGAGAGACCTTCCAGGCAAGAAGGGGCTGGAAAGAAGTATTTGAAGTCTTGAAAGTCAAAGACCTACAACCAAGATTGCTCTATCCAGCAAAGCTTTCATTTAGAATCGAAGGGCAGATGAAGTGCTTCCCAGATAAGGTCAAGTTCAAGGAGTTCATCATCACCAAGCCCTTATTTTATGACATGTTAAAGGGACTTGTCTAAGAAAACGAAGAAGATCAAAACTATGAACAGTAAAATGATAACAAACTCACAACTACCAACAACTGAACCTAAAAAAAAAAAACAACAAAAAACAGAAACAAACATGAACTAAGCAAACAACTAGAACAGGAAGAGAATCACAGAAATGGAGATCATATGGAGGGTTATCAGAAGAGAAGGGTAGCGGGGAATAGGGGAAATGGTATAGGGAATAAGTAGCATAAATGGTAGATAGAAAATAGACATGGGGAGGTTAAGAATAGTATAGGAAATGTAGAAGCCGAAGAACTTATATGTACACCCCATGGACATGAACGAAGGAGGGGGGAGGATGTAGGTGGGAAGGGATGTGCAGGGTGGAGAAGAATAAAGGGGGGAATGGGACAACTGTAATAGCATAATCAATAAAATATATTTTAAAAAATAAAAATAAAAAGTTTCCCATTCCTTGCTTTTCCTATTCTTCTTGTGGCACCCGTATGATTCAGATGTTGGAATATTTAAAGTTGTCCTCGAGTTTCCTAAGCCTGTCCTCATTTTTTTGGAATGTTTGTTTCTTCATTGTTGTGGTTGAATGTGTATTTCTTCCTTCTGCTCCAAATTGTTGATTTGAGTCTTGGTTTCCTTCCTGTCACTGTCAGTTCCCTGTATATTTTTCTTTATTCACTTTGTGTAGCCTTCACTTCTTTATTTTGTGACCATACTCAATCATTTCTGTGAGCAACTTGAACTCTGCATCTGATAGGTTGGCTATCTCCTTGTCGCTTAGTTCTTTTTCTGGAATTTTATCTATTCTTTCATTTGGGCCATATTTTGTCATCTCAGCACACCTGTTGTGTTGTAAAGAGTGGAGTCTTAGGTATTCACCAGGACGGGGAAACCCACTTTACTGTTGTGGCATTGTATGTGGGGGAGGAGTCTGAGAGGGAACAATGTCACTTTCAGAGCAATGTGAACAATGTCACTTTCCCCTCTACCCACAAATGAATTGCAGCTTTAGAGGTGCTGCTGTAGTGCTAAATCCTGGGTGGGTTGACATGAGTATGTTCTAGGACCCCATGGCCCCCTCTAGCAGACTCTCCTGTGAGACTGGCAATTTCTCCAGCTGCTGCAGTCCCCACAGTTTTTACATCCAGAGGTTTTGAGGCTTTAGTTTCCCACACGGGAACCCTGGGTTGTGCAGTTTGTCCCACTCCCCAGTTGTTCCTCCCAGTTTATTCTTACATGAATGTGGGGCCAACTGGTCTGCCAGCCACCACCTTGCCATGTGTCTCCTCTGCCCTGGCTGCCCATCTTTACCCCTTACTGGTCTGGATGAATGTTTCTTCTTTAACCCCTTGATTCTTGGATTTCCATATATTTCAATTTTCTGGGAGTTCTGGTTGTTTTTTGCTTTTAAAGTGGTTGTTATCCTTCTTTTGGTTGTGTGAGGAAGTGAAGCATATCTACTTATGCCTCCATCTTGGCCAGAACTCTCCTCAAGTAATTAGTCTTTTTAAATATTTTACTCATTTTAACAACTATTTAAATATAGTTCATATACCATACAGTTCACCCATTAAAATGCATAATTTTATGGTTTTACTATATTCACAGATATGTGCATCCCCAATCAATTTTAAAACATTTTCATGACTTCAGAAAGAAATCTTATTACCTTTAGTTATTATTCCTCTTCTCTCCTTCCTTCCCTCACACCCAGGTGGAAACAACCACTAATATATTTTCTGTTTTCTCTGTTTTGGACATTTCGTGTCCATGGAATCATACATGATCATTTGTGACTGGCTTTATTCACTTAGCATGCTGCTTTCAAGGTTTATCCATGTTGCAGCATGTCTTAATACTTTTCATTGTCAAACATATTACATTATATGGATACACCATGTTTTATTTACCCATTAATCAGTTGATGGACTTTTGGGTTGTTTGCTCCTTTTCACTTTTATGAATACTGAACACTACTGCTACGAACCTTTGTTTACAAACTTTGGTGTGGACATGTGTCTTCATTTCTTAGGTGGAATTGCTGTGTCATATGGTGACTCTCTGACAGTTTGAGGAAGAACCAGACTATTTGTCAAAGTGGTGGCACCCTTTCTTATTCCCACCAGCAACCCATGAGGGTCCTACTTGCTCCACATTCTCAGCAACACTTACCTGACCTTTACATTCTAGCCATTTCTTTGTGTCTGTTGCTATATCATACTGTCTTTGATTTTCATTTTTTCCCAGCAATGTTGAGTATCTTTTCATCTAATCTATTACTTTTAATGGCATTTTGGGGAGAAACCGATAAACAAATGTGTCTGATCTACTGTGTTTAAATCATTTTCATGTGTGACAGGAAAAAAATTCTAAATATTTGAAAACACATATAGCAATGCCAATTCTGTAGTTTGCTACATTTATACATTTAGCATGATGGTACAGTTACTGTATGATTAAGGAACAGCAATACTGTACATTGTATTTACTCTGTAAGATTACTTCTTGCATGTAGTTGAGGGAAGAATTCACTCAATGACTCCTCAGGGCTGACTAAAAGGCAGAGCAGAAGTGATTGCCAAAGCCTTTAAAACTCGATGCTGTTTACATCTGTGGTACATAAGTGTGTTCTACATATGATAAATATGAAAGAAAAATGAAAACACTGACATAGGTACATAACAGACGTCTAAGAGATGGATGACGAGATGTTTTGATGGGATTTTCCACTTTATCGTATTGTAAAATGATGCAAAATGATAATTGTGAAAGTTGGGTGAGGGTAGTGGGAAGATATATTGTTCTATCTGCTCTTAGGAATGTTTAAACATTCCTGTGTTAACAAGGTTTAACAAAACAAAAGATGTTGTGTATCTGCTAAGGAGAGGGAGGGGGCGAAGTGCCACCGGCTAAGTGCATCAGTCCATCATGACAGGCGTTTAGCTGTCTCTCCATAAGATGATTTCAGGAAGTGAAATTCTTTGACATTGGGAAGGAAACATCTTTTCACATAATAGGAAGGAAAAAAGAAAGGAATAATGCGGAAGTGATTTTTTTAGGTGTTTTGTTGACAAGCTCCCATCGCATGGCTTCTGGCTCCTCTGTGGACAGTGGTCCAGCACAGCTGTTGAGCAAGTAGAGATGGGCTTGGTTTGAGGAAAGTGAGATTTAAAATACATTTGAGTAGTTTTGGGGAGAGAATGGACTGAGGAAACAGGGACCTAAACTCCAACTGCTTTGTTCACATGTTAGTAAGCGTGGGATCATTATTTGTGGAATGAATGAATGATTTCCAGGTAGTTCTCGGGCACCAGGAGAATCGATTATGAGATTTTTGTCCAATAGTGATCAGTTACCTATAGGAAGACATTTCTGGAAAAACACAGAGTTAAAGTTCTGCCAGACAGGAAGGATTAAAGGGGACTGGAAGAGGCCCATTGTAGGGGAGCATTTTAAATGTTAGTGACCCGACAGACCATCAAGTCCACCTTGGTAAGGAAGAAAGACAAGATCGTTGACCGAAAGCGAGTAAATGGGGAAATGAAAGAGCTGGAGCTAAAAAATGAACAAGAGGCATCCATGATGGCAGGACAGGGGACGGGGCCCCAGCACAGGGTGGAAGGTCAGACTGCACTGTTCCCAACGGCAGAGGCGATCCTGGGAATGAGCTCCACATGTGGCAGTGACTGCGCTGGAGAGGAGGTGAAGGCCCTGGGATGAGACGATGTAGGAACTGGGGGGCTGGGTTATTGGCTGCTTGGTCCACGTGGATAATAGAGCCTCCCCTGCCTGCTCACCTCTTCCAGTTCCCTGCCTTGGGCCCCATTCCTCATTTGTCTCCCTACTCGGACTTTCACAAAGTCTGCATTTTTTCTGTGACCCCAGCTTCCGACACTGTAGGGTCAGTGGCGCAACTCTGGACAAGAAGGTACCAGTGTGGTAGTGAGAGGGGCTGTGGTGGACATCTGGCTTCTGTGTTTTGTTTTGTTTTGTTTTGTTTTGTTTTGTTTTGTTTACACTCAGGGTTCACAGGGCTTATTAGGAAAACTGCCTGAAGTGCTCACTAGGACACTCCCTCCATTTTTCTGTTTCAGTCTGTACGAGTGGAGTTGCCTTCCCTCCAGACTGCTTTAGGAAGGGTGGGTATGTGTGCAAGTTTGGCAAAAAAGAAAACAAACATTCTATGGAGGTCCATGGTGAGCACTGAAATACCTGTAACCCTGGTGCACAGTCTAGAACTCACCTCTGGTTCATGGGCTGCAGGTGTTTGGGAGACTGCAGCTCCACCAAAGCCGTGAATGTCAGAGGGGGCATCTCCACCCTGCCAGGTGCGCTGTACACACTAAGGGCAAGATCCTGTATATTTCCCCTTTCCCAAAGTTCCCCTTCCCCAAAGACAGGGAGCCATGCCTGATGACATCCCTGCAAATACTGTTTCAGTGCTCAAGGATGGCCCATGTATTTTTGGTGTAAAGCATCAGTATGCTGTACGGGGCTCTGATCAGCCTCGGCAGGTGGAACTTAGATCAGTTTGAGAAGCTGGGAGCAAGACAGGGTCCCGATGTGGGGCCGAAGAGGCAGAAACCTTTGTCCCCCAGCAAGGCCACTCTTCCCCTCTTTTCTGTCCTTACTCTCTCATTCACTCTAAGGCACATTTTCCTTACTTCCAGATTTATTTTACCCTGGGAGGCAGATGGCTGCGTGGTTAACATTTCCACCACTGATAGTTGAGTTATGCTTTTGCTTAGCAGCAAAAAAGAAAATCATCCACCTGGAAGCCTGAAGAAATACCCAGCCACAGGAACCACTTCCCCAACACATGACTTCTCCAAGGTGACTTTCCAGTAGACGTACATTAGTGTCAAGGTTAAAGTATGCTTCCCCAACACATGAACATGACCCACAAGGAAGATTTTTAAGCAGTGTTTATGCTATTCCTAGACCCAACCCAAACCAGCCCAATTATGGCCCCAAACACTCCCATTCAGGGTTCACCCACCTGTGGGATCCTCTGATCATGGACTTCTAAATAATGATTAAGCCACTGTCTCTTCTCCACTAATATTTTCTGAAAAATATGCCTGTCCTTGACCTTTTTCAGATATAGAAGGCCTGTCTTGCCTACCGCCCTAAAGAATATAAAACATTCTCTGAGGGGAAAGGTGTGGGCTGCTATCCATGCTCGTTAAGGCTAAGCTATGAGGTAGGACCCAGAGCCCAACTCCTCATCAGGGAGGGAGTGGGCTCTGGGGGAGGGCACATGGTATCTACTTCTCAGTGAGACCTCCAGGGTATTGGTCACTTTTGGAAGCAAAGGAAGCAATCAGAAGCAGCTGAACTAACTCCTTCCTTTCCCTCAGCACAAGCCCTGCCATGGCCAAAACCCATGCCCTCAACACACTACACAGGAAAGACAGCACTGTTAGTAGAGAACCATTTATTAGGCCAATGAGTATTCTCTCCAAGGAAGGGATTTCCTGGAAATTCTAGAGAAGCATTTTTGGTGTAATAAGTAGACAATTATCTCTGACCACAGTGCCTTCTGCAGTGGTTAAAGCAGCAGGAGGCCCCTGGGCAGGGTGAGGCCTGCAGGTGAGGCTTGGATGATGGGTCACAGTCCCCCTGTGGTGCTGATGATATAAGCACTGGTGCTTTAATGCCCCAACTTTCTGGGCGCGTCTGCCCTCGTTTCTGGTGTATATGATACCTGTAGGGCTCTGGCCAGCAAAGACAGCTGCTTGGCGGCAGCACTGACTATAGGCTGGAGCCCTGGGGTTGAGACGAGGCCGCTGGACAGGCTCCGCCCGGGCCCGCACTGCTGCCCTCGGCTGCGCTGTCCCAACCCTCACCGCCCAGGGAAGGGGCTCCTGAGGGCAGGTGCTGTCTCCTGCATGCCGAGGCCCCAGGCTCTCCTCTGGGAACTTCCCAATGTCTGACATGGCTTCCTGGGTTTCCGTCATCCCCATAAAGGCAGCTCTGCTTCTAACTGGGCCTCTGCTCTGTGCAGATGACCTGGGGCTGCCCTTCACCTGGGGGTTTTCATGCCTTTTGCTGATTAGTCCAGGTTGAAGCCTTTGGAAAAAACTCTTCATTTTATTTATGAAAAGACTATCAGGAGGAGACTGTCTCTTCTGTGACAGGGTCCGGGGAGACCTGCTCCCAACCGTCTCCTCTAACGCCACCTGAGTAGGTAATCTCCTTCTTCCACGTTGGGATCTCACCAACTCTGCATCCCCTCCACCAAGCTCGTGTGATTTGGAGTCTGTGGGGCTCACTTTCTTTAAAGCTGGTGGGAAATTCTTATCTGGGCACAGCCTTAAGGCCTGCTCAGGGACCCAAGGCCCTTGCTGTTTCTCCACACTGACTGTTCGGTCTCCCAACTGGACATGCAGCACCTGGGAAGCTCCCGTGTCCACACTGGAGACACTCTGAGCACCAGGCAGGGAGGCTTTGTTAGTCTCGTGAAACATGTCAGTGCGTTGGCCTTGGGTCTGTCCATTCTCTCTCTCCTCCAGTTTAGACTTCAACTCATCATTGTTAAAGTCTGATGACTTAGGATCTGACTTAGATCCTAAATCAGTTGTTCCTTTAGTCTCATTCATGTTTATTCTTTGGGAGATTCCTGGCTTGTTGGTTGTCAAGCTGTCACTGGTTTTGTACTGAACAGCACTAAGCTCCTCAGCCTCGACTATCTCCCTGGACATGTTGGACATGGAAGCAGGTTCTGCTTTCTCCTCTGTTTTTCTGCCCAGTTGCATTTCTGCTCTGTCACTGGAATTCATGTTCTTATCCTCTGGCTCATGTCCAGCCCCAGCTTGCTTTGCTGGCAGCTCTGGGGGGTGAATGTTGGCTCTTGGGAAATGTGTGTGACTTGCTTTGCCACTGATGCTGTTTGTGACAGGCAGAAGAGTCTGTCTGGCATCCCCAATTCTCTGAATCTCTTCTATAAGCCCATGTTTGATATCAGAGGGTGACTGTCTCAGAGTGCCCTGTCCTTCCTTGCTCACAAGGGAGGTGGCAGAAAGAGGAGAATTCAGGACACTGGTTGAGTTTTCTGTGCCCATGTTTTCTCTGTGAAGGAATTTAGAGCGTCCTCTCAAGGGCATGATGGCCCCATATTTGGAGTTCACCATTGAAGTCAGGTTAGTTGAGGAGGAAGAGTAGGGACTGAATGAAGAATGGAATGAAGTGTCTTTCAGTTTAAAGATCTGTACAGATTCAAGGACCTTGGCGGGAAGGCCCCACAACATCCCTATACGAAGCTTGGTAATATGAGCTTCCAGCATCTGCTGTGCACCGGGCTCAAGGAAAGACAGCTCCTGGCACGTGCTCAGGCAGCAGTCCCCATTCACTGACGGTGGCAAACTCCTCTGCTTTATTTCATTGTCGGATTTTACAGAAAGAGTCTCCTCAATAGTGTGCCATGAACCATCCACAGTCCCAGGGAGCTGATCCTCACTGATTTCCTCAAACTTTTTGCTCAGGTGTACTTGCAGGACCTTTTCCAGTTCTCTTGGACTTTCACTCGGCCCTGACACCACTGAGTTTTCTTCTGACCGACTCGTCATGGCTGGGTCTTTCTTAGAGTCAGACTCCACATCCTTCTCTGAGGAGCTCTCGGAGTCACTCAACAAATCTTTTGGAACACTCTCTTGGCTGTGTCCTTCATCCATCCCCTCATCCTCCTCTTGCTGAAACATTTCTGGACCCCACTCATGGAAGCTTCCTGGTAGGCTGCTCTGGCTCTTATACACAGAGATCCATGAGAGACCATAACTGCTCTTTGACTCACATATGTCTGAGCAATGGTTTTGAGGCCTCATCAATGACAGAGATTCATGGATCCTGCGGGGCAAGCCCCACCTGTGTTGGATGAGCCTCTTTCTAAGGTGATGCTCAAATTTCTCTCGAAGTTCACTGCTGAGAGGAAAATCTACGGTATCAACAGAGATTGAAACATAGGCCTTACAGGACTGGCGCCGAGGAAAGGTGGGAGCTGAAGGACAGAATTCTTCCCTAGACTTTTGAACAACTGAGGGCAAGCCCCACAAACTTTCCTGTTTCTTTTGCAACACATTCCATTCTAGGCATTGAATTTCAGGTGAGGTGAGACATTCTAGTTCATTCTGGGATCCATGGAACTGTACTCCACAGGCCCTACTTTGGGGTATGGGACTGGATGGTAGGATTGGGAGCGGGAGTTGAAGGTGGGCCTGGGGTTGGATCTGAGTGAGAGGTAGGGGCTGGGATTGGGGCAGGGTTTGAGGCAAGGGCTGAGGTTGGACTGCAAGCAAGGATGGAGGTAGGAAATAAGGAAGCATTGGGGATTCTTGGCCTGTAGAGGCATAAGAAATGCTATTGAAAATAAAGATTGAGGAACAGTCACCCAAGACATGGAGAGCAGAGGACAAGGACTCACTGTGCAGAGATGGAAGACCCCAGAAAAGCTGGACAAGTTTTTGCTTTAAATGGTCCTCTCTGGTCTTAGGATATGAGTACTGCTGTACCGATTCATGTTCATCAGGGCTGAGAAACAGGAGGTGTCTAGGATCTATATGTTTGGCAGTGTCTCCCACAAAAGAAGTCTTTGTAGATTGGAGGGCAGGAAACTCTAGATGGCAATCACATTGTGCCAAGTTGGGGGAGAATGAATCTTTTGGTTGAGGTGGGGAATGGTGCACTGGGAATTTGGATTCTAAGGGAAGAAAAGGCTCTGGAGTCAGAGTTTCACCCAGTGGTGAGGGTGACAAAAAATTACCCAAGGGGTTCCTTGGGTTGGGGGAGAGAATAGAGGGGGCAGATGGGAGAGGCTCAGGCAGAGGTAGGATTAGGTCTCCTGGAGGGTCTGCTGAGGAGGCAGGAGACTGAGTGAATGATGGCTGAGTCACAGGAGCTGTGGAAGCCAGACAGAACACAGAAGGAGGAGAATCTTCCAGGGCCTCTGACAATGGCAGCCGACTGAGCTCAGTGGTTGTGTTACTACACACCTCACAGGAGGAGTCTGGACACAAACGTTGATGAAAATGGTTGGTATCGTGATGCTGGCCCAGGGGCCTGCAGGAGACAGGAGGTACAAAGCTGCAGCTAGGACCACAACAAGGAAAGAAGGGCCCATTGCCCTGGTCGGGGTGGGGCTGCCTGAAGCCTACAGCCCCTTCACATTGCTCCACACCCATGACTTCACAATGCACTCTGTAGCACTCACCCCACTCACTGGGCATTCACTCACATTCCGTTCCTATGGCAACCCCCTCCCCTGACTATGGAAGGCTGCATTGTATCCCTGAAATTCCAAAGAACATGCTAAACAGGGATCAGGAAAAGGGGAAAAGACTATTCACCTTTTCAGGATAGAATTCAGCCTCCTATTCTTCTCTTCTTTCCTGTGGTAATATCTGAAACCTGGGAAACCAGGGGAGTGGGTTACATGTAATAAAGGTAGATGCGTAGGCATTATACTGGAGTACCTTAATGGGAGACCTTTGGGTTAGTAGTCTCTGAAAGCCATAAGGATTGGTAGATGAGGACAAATGTTCAATGATATTTGTAAAGTCCCTGTGTGTGTTGCTTCATTTACAAATTACTTTTATATACATTATCTCATTTGATGTTCAAAACCTCTCTGTGAAGCAGAGAAGTCAATGGTTATAACAGCGAGGAATCTGATCAGCCTGAAGCCAAGGTATTTCACAAAGTCAGGGGACAGAAGTTCTGACTCTGGACACCTACCAGGCCACACCCATTGCCCAGGCCCATCACGCTTCATACCAGGGTTCTGCAGAGCAGAGGATCTGATAAGTCTCAGGCTCTGACTGCCTTTCCATGAGCTTCCCCTCTGAGGGCTCTGTTTTCAGTGAGAGACTATCTACCAACCAGCAGAGATCATGGACCTTGGTACCTCACAGAAAAGACAGACAGAGAGGGTCCTTCTTGGGGAGCTCAAGTGGGATGGGCAGCACCTTACCTTTTGGTGTCCCACCTTTCCTTCTCCTCTTGGCTCTGCCCCGATGCTGAGAATAAGAAGAAAAGAGTGAGGGATTGGGACTCATTTCTCTCACTCCTCTCCCTAGGAAAGTCAGACATTTACTATCCAAGAATAATGTTGCTCTGAGCCAACAAAGCTCATTTTAATTAGTAAAATTTCGTGTCCTTTTTTTTTTTTTTTTACCAATTTGTAAAGTTTTAAAATGTTTTTAATTTTCCTTCTTTGAAAAGCTCAAGAAAGGATTTTGTCTATGAGGTCCACACTCGATACTCCTGTGCTCACTGTGGGCATATAATCTGAGGCCTACAGTCTCCTCGCTGTTCCCTCAGACAGGACCCTGTGACCTGGGACAGAGCTCAGGCTGCAGCCTCTGCTCAGAGGCCCTGGGAGGCTCAGCCCTGCTCTCCTCATCAGCCCAACATGAAGGCTTGGTCTAGTGATGCTGACAGGCGAATATGACTCATGCTAAAGTGCTGGTTAACTCTGATGTCCTTCGGAGATCCCAAAGCATCCAGAACTAGGGAATCACTGTGTTTCGGATTTTAGCCAGAAACCTGCCATTATACCCAGATGGTCTGTGACTTCATATGGCAACCTGAGTCCTCCCTGAACCCTAACCCTGCCTGGTCTCTTCCCCTGGAAGAGTGACGTTTTATTCTCTCCTCAGACATCCCATCTTTGGTGTCTCTCTGACTCAACCAAACTCGGGTAGAAATGGACACAACAGTAAAGAATCTCTGTTGGGGCTCACTCAGGGCTCCTTACCTTTTGAGTGTGTTCATTTTCCCAGCAGGTTGGGGTTGATGGAATTCCCACCAGGAAACAAAAAAACAAGAGGAGCAACCACAATACACAGATGTAAGTTAGGTTGCGGGTCTTATCTACAGGTTCTGGGAAGAAGCTCAGATAAATCTCTTGAAGGCTATTCAGAAATAGGTTGGGTTCCATTTTCTGAATGGCAAAGCTGCTTGATGCAACTGAGCTCTGAGAGTGCAGACTCTGGACTTTATTGCCAGGCCTGCATCACACAGCACTGGGAAGTCATAAAGGGTTTCTGAAGGTGGGGCAGGGTTTTAGAGGGTGTGTCCATAGCCCCCACCCCACCTCTCTTGGGCCTCTAAGTCCTTCTGCCTTACTCTGCTACCCCATCTTCCAATTTTCCTTTTAACATATCATGTATTTATCTTAATGAATGCTCTTCTTATTTCATCTGTAACCCAAATATTATTTGGGTCTACTTCAATGTTTGGAGACTTTGACTTCAGTCTCACCATGTCCACTACCTTGCAAGTGTGAAATACTGCCTGGAAATTTTTCTTGTGCCCAGACATTTACACTCAGGATCACATATATTCTCAAATCCTACTTACAGGAACCCAGGTACAGATCTTAAAGTTCCTTTAGACTTACTTAGTTTTGTGAATGGTAAATAACAAATTTTAGTTTTTTCAGTAAGTTATAAATAAAAATAAAAGCTTAAAATATCATCCATCCCAGGAATGCATCTCACATATTTTACATTTATCTAACCCCTGAGTTTTGTAATAAAACTCTCCCCAGAGCATTTCAGGCAGCCATGGAGATGGCCAAGGTGGCATTTGGTAGAGTGAGATCCCTATGCAACCAACTGAGGGACATCACCCCACAGAAGTCTGGTCCCAGATTGCACACTGCACTTGGTTGTACTGTCTCCAAGGAGGAGTGTTTTACAAAAGCTCTAGTAGAATAACATGCTGCTCTTTGAGGATACTCATTGGAGACAAGTCATTGGTTTAGGGTTCTGATACATTTCCATTTTTCTAGGGACGGTCCCCAGTGCTCTCTCACTCTCTTCCTGGTCACTGTCCATGGACTGAGCCACATGGGCACAGCTGTTGTCAGGACCCCAAAAGGCGTCTGCTTCAAATGAAAGTGATGTCAGCTCTCAGGGCAGTCAGCACCCCCGTTGGCTTAGTCGTAGACATAACAGCGTACCTTGCACTCATGTCGAGTCTCCCTGAGCTCTCACCATCACGGGTCCACTGGACTTCTGTGCCATGCAGCTTCCCAAATGCTGCAGGTGGACGGGTTGGCAAGGAAGGGCAGGTGCTCACCTTGTACACATCCCCTCTGCTTATGCGCATGCTCCATTGCCTCCTCGGACTTCTCTTACAAGCCGCCTTCTTAGATAAAGTTATTAAGGATCTCAAAATGGTGATGTGGAGCATTAAACCCAGCACTGAGTGCTCCTGAGTGTGTCCCTGTGTGACAGCACAGGTGGTATTCCCATGAGCCTGCTCTGCGGCTCCGTTCCTCACCCAGGTTCACATCCTGGTCTTGGCACATTTTGACTGTGTGAACTTGAGGGTGTCAGTTAACCTCTTAGAAGCTCAGTTTTCTCACTGGTAAAATAGGAATGCATACAGTGCTTATTTTTAGCATCGTTATAAACATTTTATCAGTGTCTATCGTGGTATTGGCCAATAGAAATAAAATGTGAGCCAAAAAAACCATCCCAATGTACTTTTAAATTTTCTGTTAGTCACCTTTATAGAGCTCAGTCTCTGATTTTTTCCAGGTCTTTCCTCAAAAGTAACCAACATGGAAAGTTCTTCCAAGACCATTCTGCCTGCAGAAGGTAAAAGTCTCAGGTGACCCCATGACCTCCTACCCCTGGTGTACCGTCTTTGGGCAGGTGGGACCTGTGATTCAGCAGGATCTGACTCCCGTGATTAGGCTACAGTCCTCGAGTCTGCGTGGAGATTACCCTGGGTGGGCCATTGCAGACATTGTCCCTCTGCCTCCATGAGTTCTGCAGCTGCAGGAACTGAGCTCTGCCAACAGCACAGGAGTTTGGAAGAGGACCCCAGCCTCAGATTCGACCCAGCCCTGCTGACTCTTTGACTACAGCCTTGTGAGACTTAAGCAGAGAACCCAGTGAACCGTAGGCCTTGATTCCTGACCATGGATAATGTCAGATAATACATTTGCGTCACTTTAAGCTACAAAGTTTGGGGAGATTTGTTATCCATCAACAGAAAGCTAATATAGTGTCTAAAATACACTCTCTACCAGCACTGTCTAGTCCTCTCTCCTGTGTTATTTTTCTTCAGAGCACCTTTGCAGTCTGAAATCGTATTATGCAATCGTTCACTTGTTTAGTCCGACTGTCCCAGTGGATCATGGTCTCCACAAGGGAAGGGACTGTGGCTCATTTTCTACTGAATTCCCAGCTCCTCAGAGCAGTGCTGGGAACTAAACAGGTGTTAGTAAGTATTTGTTGAATGAACTCATAAACAAATGTATGTGTATGTCCAGTGTTCACCCAATTTTAAAAACAATTCTTATAGGTGTACTTCATTTCCAGCAAACTTGGTGTGAGAAGTCTCAATTTATGCATAAAAAAGATTTTAGTGTTGCTTTTATTTTCCAAACGAATATAAAATACAAAACAACTTACTAAAACATGCTTCTTAGGTGCAACTTTTTAGGAGTATGTGTGTTGCATGAAGCAAGGTAAACCTGGCTGTTTAACAGCCTCATTAGTTTAACAAATTTTAATCGTATTTCAGCATCAAACATACAGGAACAGATAACCTCGACCATGTGCACTGGTCGAAGGATGTCTCACTTAGAGTGCACTGAATGGGTGGGATGATTCAATGGCTCTCACTAACAAAGTTACTTTAAAAAACATTTCAGTGATGATAGTGCCCAGGACAATTTAACGGATTATTTAAAATTGTTATAATGGTGTATTACTTTATGAATTAAAAATTCATATCCAAATGAATATGGACAAAATAAGCTTGCTAATACCTAATCCCATCATCTATTTGTTCATTTGTGATGCTTGGTGATATACTGGGATATTCATTTTCACTTATTTTTGAGGTGGGAATATAACAGATAAAACTACAAACAAGAGAAAGAAGAAACGTTTGCTGCTCTAAGATGTCCCCACTGACGGTGGAGCTCAAGACTGCCGTCTGCCGGGGAGATGTGGCTTGGCATCATGGCCACTGCTCTGGGGTGCAGAACTCAGATGGGTGTCTTCCACTGGCCACCCAGCTATGTCCCCTTGTCCTGCAGCGACCAGCAGCAACGCTGGGACAGCATAGATTTGTCCTAAAATCCTGAGACATTTCTCACACCACAGATGGAGTTAACGAAGCACGGATTTTGAGGGATTGGCTTCCTGGGCTACCCTGGTTAGCCTGCAGCCATGAGGTGTTGGTCTCACGTCCAGCAGGGGGAGCATGGGGTCTGGCGGTGTGAGGCGGCCCCAGTGTGGAGAAGTGCGGGGGCGGAGCCCTGACTCTGAACACTCATTCCTGTTTCCCTACATGAAATGAAGTGATTCATTTTCCTCCGAAAAAACTCGTGATAGAAGAACAAAGTGTCTTGCAAAGTTACTTGGAAGATGGAGAGTGTTGTCTTATCTGAGCCAAAGCTTGTCCTTCATGAGTGTCCCAGTAGTTCTCATCTGTGTGTCCCCTGGAACTCTGGGACATCAAGGCAGGCCTCCCTCAGCAGTTTGTACCTCCAATGTACTGCCAGGGTGGCCTCCTCAACAGTTGCCCTAGCCAGCCCACCCAGTACTCCTCGCTGGCCTGCTTTAGTTCAGGTCCTCATTAGGTCTCCCCCGGATTACCACAAAGCTCGCTAACTGGTGTTCTGTCTTGTTATTCACACCCTACCCCGACCCGATTCAGCTTCCTCTGGGCCTCCCTGTGGTCGGCCACACTGCACTTGGAGTGCTCAGAGTGCTCCAAGCTGCTTCATGCTATGGCACATTTGCTCATGGTTGTTCTTCCCTCTCTCCTCTCCTTTGCCCTGCTAGAAATGTCGGAAGAGTCAGTTCCAACTCCTCTCTCTGTGAAGCTCTTCTTCAAGTTCAACTCTTAAGTTTCAATTTAGTAGAACCCACCCTAGGGTGGGTGCTGGGCCTGCAGCAGGGGATGAAACCACAAGCAAGGGAGGTATGTAGAATAACCACCCGTGCCCTAGTGCTCCATGGGCTTCCTAAGCACTTGCAATGCTTCATCTTCGTTATGCATTCACTTTTCTGCCTGCCTTCTCAGACTGTGCACTTCTTGAGGGTAAGGACAGTTGCTAATCCATCTTAATGAATAATAAATAAATTTCAATAATAATATCATAAATTACGATATCAAATGCTCACAAAGGGTTTACCATATGCTAGATTTTGTTATGAGTGCTTTATGTATAATAACTCACAACAATCCTAGAAGGAAGGTATTATTATTATTCTTAACTTTCATGTAAGGAAACCGAGAACAAGCATTTAAGTAAATGGTCCTAAGTGACACAGCTGGTAAGTGACAGGCATGTGGCCCCACAGTTCCTTCTCTAAATCATCCAGGGGTCAATGGTGATGGAAAGAGGGTGAGGCAGGCAAGATAGAGGCATGACCAGAAGGCCTGAGCTGCTGCTTGAAACTCAGTTTCACCTTCAAACCTAATGGAAGCATCAAGTACCATCGAGGCTGGTTCAGGGAAATCTGCTGGCTACCCCACCATGACCAAGCCCTGTTTGATTTTTCAAGGACAAGATGATCTTGTATAGTGAGGCATGATGAGAAGTTATTCTGCATCCTTATTGCCTTAGTTGCCTTCCTCTTACAGCTGTTCACTAATCCTATCACTGTTGCCACCGTTCTGGGGTCCATCGTGAAAATTTGCACTCTATTGACAGCAGGAGGACCTGTACTCGATTCTTTTACAGGAGCTTGTGAATCACCAGAAGGTTGTGTAAACAGTTCCTAAGGACAGTGTCTGGGTGGACATGGATCCCTAGTCTTCACACTAGAACCGGCTGTGAAGCTAACAGAACAGCGCTGGCTCTGGCTGGCCCATACATGAAGCAAAAGGCCTTTTCTTTGGGGTAGAAGAGCTACCACCCTCAGTGGAGGTGGATCTTAGTGCTCTGATGACTGTGCAGCAACAGTAGAACCAGATCTGAAACCAACAATGGGTATGGGGGCCAGAAGAATGGTCCAATGGAAAAAAAGTGGGCAAGGTTTTAAATGGCAATTCACATCTGATATGCAAATGACCAATAAGCCTTGACAAGGCATCCAACTACACTAAAGAAATATCATTCAAAACAAAGAAAAATCATTTTAACTGCTTTTATTGACAATAATTTTAATTGCTGGCAAAGGCATGGACAATTAGGCACTCTGGTATAATACTGACGAAAGTACAGTTTAATTCAGTTTGTAAGAAGATAAAAAATATGAACAATAAAATGACAACACACAACTATCAACAACTGAACCTAAAAAAAAACAAAAACAAAAATGAACTAAGCAAACAATTAGAACAGGAACAGATTCACAGAAATGGAGATCATATGGAGGGTTATCAGCAGGGAGAGGGAGAGGGAAAATGGGGGGAAAGGTACAGAGAATAAGAAACATGAATGGTAGGCACAAAATAGACAGGGGGAGGTTAAGAATAGCATGGGAGATGGAAAAGCGAAAGAACTTATATGTACAACCCATGGACATGAATTACGGTGGGGGAGTACTGGTCGGAGGGGGGTACAGGGCAGAGGTGACTAAAGGGGAGAAAAAAATGGCCCAACTGTAATAGCATAATCAATAAAATATATTAAAAAAATAAAAAACAAAAATAAAATAATTTTTAAAAAGGACTTACCCTAGGCAGCTATCTTACAGAAATGATAGCATGCAGTGGTCAAGATGCATGTACAGCAATGTTCAATCAAAGCCATATTTATAATACCACAAACTAGAAACATCCTAAATATCCATCAACACAGGAATGATTAGAAAAGATGAGTATAGCTCTTCAATTAATGCTATGTACCAATGGGGGGAAATGAATTAAAGCTGTAAGTTCTAGCATGATAAAACATCATTGACTAGAAGATACAACATCCCACTTTTAATTAAAAAAAGCAGCATCACACTTTCTTTTTTTGCATAGTACAAACTTTTGGGGAGTCATTTACAAACTAGTAATAGGAGTGCCTTGGTTAGATGTATGTGTCTTCCTAACAGAACAGCAACCTTATCCAGCTTTCCTCCCCTTAAGGAAAGAATCTTATTCCCAGCTCTGGGATGAATCCTGACTAGTCTATGTTAATCCTAGTAGTTCCAGTTCCCTTTCGGTGATTGGTAAAGGGTGGGCATGTGGCTTGGTTTTGGCTAATGAGAGTGATAGGGGAATCTACTAATTGGCTTCTGGGAAAGGTTTTGCTGTTCTTAACAGACAGAGTCCAGAGTCGCATCTTCTGTGAATGTTCTAAATGTGATACTGGAATCACTGTGCCATTTTGAAACATGAGGTTCCAAAACCCAAGGGCCAAGTGCACACCCTGAGGATGGCAGAAAGGGAAGAAGGGCAGAGGCTGGGTTTTTGTTGATGCTGTGAGTTGCTGAGTTAACCAACACTGGAATCACACTACCTCGGGACTGCACATTCTGTACGATAATCGGCATCCTACCGCCTATTGTCAACAGAAGCCACATGTACTCTCTTCCTTGCAGCCAGAGGCCTCCTAACTGGTAAGAAGGGTGTGGTTATAGAAGTCAAAGGACTTCTACATCCTCATTTATTTGTATTTTAAAAACTGGTGAGAATGTGTCTGGATTTTACTTCTACTTTTGTCATTTTTCACATTTACAAGTAAAAAGCAGAACTGAGATGGGCTGTAGATGAGTCTCCATGTCCTCGCCCTGCACACCAGGGCAGTGGGGCTGGCCCTGATGCTGGGCCAGACCAACCGGAAGTCTTTTTTTTAGCTATGCCACCTTACCTAAAAATCTGAATGGCAGCCTTCTTAACTGTAAGAATGAGAATGTTTATAGCCTCTACCCACTGGGATTGCCATGAAGATGGAATGTGAAATTCAAAGATGAAACCTATCTGGCACTCTGCTAAATATTATTGCTTCTGTTTCCTAAACCTCCATCTCTAGTTTTTCTCAGGACTTCTGTGGCCCAGGAAATTAAGGGACAGGAGGTGACAGTAAACAAACTGGGTTTGGTAAAGAATGGGAGTTCAGGTCTCCCTCTGACCAAGATGGCCCAGGGGGGAGGGAAAACATACATCTAATGTGGGACAATAGTAATCCTGAAGGCACCAGATAATTCACTGAGGAGCCAAACCCTGCTCTCAGAGACACAGCAGTCACCCATGGCTTCCTTGCCTGGCAGTTGAGAGTGCTGCAGAGGTGGACTGAGGCCACACCTGGGCATCCCTGCTCCACCTTTGGGCTGCTGCGTGGGAGCATGGGAGTTGGCCATCTGATTTTTGCCAACTTCACTTAGGGCAGCTCCGGTTGGGCATGTGGCCTCCACCGCCTTTGTAATGGGTATCTGTTCAAGTTCAGGGCAGCAGATTCTTCATAGCTCCTGGGGCCTTCTGCTCAGTGAGCTTTAAAACACTACTGCTCTCAGCAAGCCCTAACCCTCAGTAATAACGAGATGGTTTTGAAACTGCCACTCTGAAACCCTAAACCCAGCCTGGACTTGTGTGTTGGGCCAGGCACTTGGGAGAGGTTGGCCGAAGTTCGAAAACTCTAGACTAGGTTTGGAGGGTGCTTTTCAGACTGCGTTTCTTTAAGGCCTGAGCCTGTTTCAGCAGATGGTAGTCCGGGCGGTATGTGAACAGACGGATTTACTGGACTTAGGCAGACAGCATTGCGGTTTTGGGGAAAGTGGCTGAACCTGACTTTCACCTTCTGGAGGGAGGTCTGACCCTGTTCTCCCATCCTCATCCCCGTAAGGCTCATATACATCTTTCACCCCTTGCTCCAACCTTTCAGGATGCAGGAAGTCAGTGAACAGAGCTACCTCAAAGAGATTGACTTTCAATAATTTGGACACAGAAACCACAGAAAATAATGATTTTCATTTTAATATGGTTTTTAACATTAGGCTCATGCTAGTACTCTAAAAGTAAGTATTAGAATCTCCCTCCCTACTTTGAACAAATTATGACAAATCATATCTGGGCTGCCTCTGTTGGCTGGAGCCCCGGAAGACCTCGTCAACTGTTAGTCTCTGCATCCAAACACGAGGATAAAGGCCTTAGCATGGTTTGATATGCAGACTCCCTAGAAAAGAACTCATGGGGGTGCCCTTTATACTGCATCGCATGTGTGCGCGAGCACACGTGTGTGTGTGTGTAACCTAACAACCTCACAGATGAAAAGCCAGTGAGGAGATTGAAAAGAGGTTAGTGACCATTTTCAGATGTGTGACCAGGAGTTACGGGCATTGAAAAGAAGTGCTGAAGAAACACCTAGGCTGACATCTGAGAACCAGAAGGGCTGAAGGGAAAAGTGAAGGAGCCATGACTAAACTGGGGGAGGGCTGTGGCTGACAGGGGGCTCTCTGATGAGCTGTGGCCTTTGGTAGAGGAAACAGCCATGATTACCCCGGGGCTTGGTGGGAAGGGAGCTGGGACACAGATACCCTACTTCACTCTCCCACATCCTGATCCCCTCCTGGTACCTCCTCAGGGCTGGACCCAGGAGGGACCCAGGAGGGTCCAGCCCTGAGGGCGGTAGGGGATGGCACAAGTGGGGACAGGGTGTAAAGTCCCCCTTCCCCTGGCACAGCAGGAATGAAATAGTCACCGATCAGTTCTGCATCATGACCACCTGGAAAGGTTGGTCACAAGTGTGGATTACAGGCTGCCCCTGGGAGATTCCAGGAAGAACAAAGGATGGACCTTGAGAAGTTGCACCTTTACAAAGCTTTGCTGGGGCGGGGGTGGGGGAGTTCTGTTGCACAGCCAGGGGTTCTGTTACATAACCCCTCCTCACGCCATATCAACACTTTTATGAACCAGCGCTATCACCTGGATCTCACTTCCAGCTGTACACTGAACCTTGACGTTGTGTTCAAAGCTGGCAATGAAATCCATTTATCCATGTATTTCACAAATGTGCTAAACACTTACCGTGTGCCAGGCACTTGGCTAGGTGTTGGGGAGTCTAGTGGGGAATGAAAGATCGACCTTCCCTGAATGGGCTTCCTGAAGTCTCTCTCCCATCTGAGGGAAATTCTACATCCTTCTGCAGCAAGATGGAGACATTCTGGGGAGATCACCTATCATTCCTAGAAGAGGGTTTTGAGCCTGTTGCTTAATCTCTCTGTGCTTCCATTTCCTGTTTGAAATTCAGGCACAATAATGGTGCTTTCTTCCAGGGTTATTATGAAGATTAAGTAAAATAGTATGTTTCTATAGCCTTGGATATCATAAGCATTCAGTGTCATAGTTATAATAATAGACTTTATCATTATTATTTCTTAGCAGGTCTTTGTCAATCATGTCCCTCAGCCCCTGACTCCAAAACAACAAATAAATGAGAAAAAGTCAGCTCTAGGTTTCCACTTTCTCTACTTTTGATTATATTCTTAGAAGGGATTCTGGTCATGTTATGATGTGATGAGATTTGACACCTACAGGTGTTCTATTCATATGTTTAGTAAACATATGAATATAATTTTAATACAGGAAGGAGGTTTTTATGGATGCATAAAAATTGAAAATGGCTTGAGCATCATGCTTCTAAGAGTCAGAAAACAGAACTAATGGAAAAAAATGAAAGGAACTGCAATGATGAACTTGGAGAAGAGATAGCTGAGGGGATAGGGGAGACATTATCTGAGATGAAAAGATTATTAAAGAGAGAATGGCAACTGATGCTTCTTTGGGAAAAACAGAACACACGGAAAGCAGAAAGTGTGGCAAGAGGGATTTTGGTTCTGCCTTAAGGATCATTTCCCAACGGGGATGGTTATGAGCTTCGGAAAGGGCTGTGAAACCATTCACTGTTTCAAAAATACAAGGGATTTGCGCAATGATCTCAAGATATCCTGATGGGACCATATTTGAATAGGCAAAGGGTCAGCATCAGTGGGATGGAAAGGCAGGTCTGGGTCCTACCCCTCGCTGGGACACTAAAAACCTGTGTGAAGTCCTGTTGGCCTCAGAAACTTCCAGTCTCCTTACTCATCTGTAAGGGAGCATTTGGGACCATGCCTGACACACTAGATATTCTGTGCAGGTCCAGAGGCCCACCTGAAGTTCCCAATCCCTGTGGACGCCCCATGTGGTGAACACCTTGCTGGTTGGCACACCTTCTGAGATGCTGAATTCCTCTTTGAAGATGAAGAGTCTTTGTTGACTGGTCAGTTGAAAATTCATCATACCCGCATATGGAAATTGTGAGTGGCTCTGGACAGTTTTTTGGCTTGAAAATGATTTTACTTTGCAGAATTTCCCAGAGCTTTCTACCTTTGGATAAGTAAAGAAGTACAGCAAGACACCACTGGTAAAGAGGACCCACTATGTATCCTTGCTGAGTGTCATCCGTGGGCTAGGCACTTTCTCAGCCTGCTGGAAATTTCTTTCCTCCTTTCCCTTTCTGTCTCCTGAAATCAGCACCCACAAAGCTGGGCTAACAGGAGACAGACATTCTTTTAGCAAAGTGCTGGTGTGGAAGTGCTGTGAATCTAGAGTGAAAGACCTGCTTATCTCAAGAGTTTTGGGTGTTGTTGTGGGCCAATGAAACTTAATTTACAAAAGCAGGCAGCTGGTTGGGTTTGGCAGTCAGGCTCTAGATTGCCACCTCTACACTAGACCAGGGTTTCTCAAGCCTTACTACACATATTGATCACTGGGGGATCTTGTTAAAATGTAGATCTTGACTTAGTAGGTCTGGGCTGGGGCCCTGAGATTCAGACCACCCTCTGAGAAACAAAAGTCTAGAAGTCTCAAATGGTAGTGACCACAGGAGCAGAAGTGAAGGGACCTGGGTGGGCTGGCTGGTACGGCTGCCATGGGAGGGCTGAGAGCTGGGCCATGGGCCTGGGGAGGGGCTCATCTGTCTGCAGGACACACCCTCTCACAGGCCCTGCCTGCTGTTCTGTGCTCTCTGGGAATGCCATCTGCATGCCTGGACATTCTGATTCACCAAGAGGAACTAGGAGTATGGTTTTTATGGGGAAAAAAATCTCCTGATTTCTAAAGTTTTTCTAACCTCCTGATTTTTACAGTTTTTAAAGGTTGGCTCACAAGTTTTTAAAACCCTGTGTGAGCCAAATCAAACACATAAGTGGAATAGCTCCAGCTCACAGCCTGCCATTCTGCACCCGTGTTCTTGACCAAGTTTCTTGACCCTTGACAAGTTACAATGAACACACCGGGCTTCTTGACAGGAGTATGGGACTGGGCTTATACACACCACATCTCTCAAGCTCAGGACCTGGAAAAGGAGGTATCCTCTTACTTTTATGAAAGAGGCTGTTGAGCTTTGAAGAAGACAGACAACAGGGCTGCAACTCATGCTGACGCCGGCGTAGGCATTAAAAGGCACACACCCTCAGGCAGATGAACTGATGCAGCCCTTTTGGACGGATTAATTACACAAAGCCCTTTTTTGCAGGATGGAAATGCCACACCTGTAGGGGATGACCTGCTAAGCAACTTTCCTGAAGTCCCTGGGCCAGTAGGAAGAACATGGTATTGCAGCCCAGGGCTTGCAGACCCCAAATTCCATGCTCCCTCCACCACCACCTTCTGACTCTAGTTTTGATTAATATTTGCAAGTGAAAAATTCGACTTCCCATCTCTCCCATGTCCAGATATAAGCTGCATTTGTAAGACACAGGCACAGACAATGTGATATTTTTATCTGAAATATTTACAGGTGGAAAGGATTAAAGCAAGTGATGGACTATTGAAGGTTAATGCCACCTTTTAATACGGAAAAACTACTCTCTTCACAAGAAATATACTTGTGGGATAATCTTGAGATATGTGTGTGCGTGCTCAAAATGTCAGCCAGAGTTTCATTAATTTCAGCCTCCCCCTAGAACACTATGTTATGGTTCTGCGGCTGCGTGGTGGTGTGCTGACACAGGCGAGACGCACGGTGTCCGGCCCTCAAGTGTAAATTTATGGTATGATGTGTGAGAATCCATCATGCAATTTGGCCCGTGCCCCTGGTTTCTTAATCAGAGATGGGAGATGCAAGACTAACGTTGCCTCCATGGCTTTGGTTGCTGTGTCTCAGCTTCAAGCTTTGATGCAGCAGGACAATAATTCCCACCAGCAGGCCAATTAATACGATGGCTTAACACCCAGCTGCTCAGAACACGGAGGAGTGCTTTGCCCTCAGCTTCTCTCAGGCTGTTATTTAAAAATTCTATAGGCTAAAGAATCATGTCATGGAGTTTTTAGGCAAGCAAAGGGCCTTGTGAAGGTGGCTAAGACATAGCCTCATTCATTCTGGCCAAGTTGTGAAGATCATTCTCACAACTGAACAACAGCCAGTTTCTAAAGATTATGGGTCCAGCAACTCCATTATGGGTGTCTGTTTTATGAGCTCAGTTTCAGGGCTCATCTCCTCCCAGAGTAGCACAGAGATTAAGAGACAGCCTCTAGGACTTCAGGCCAAGATGGAGGTGTGGGTAGGTATACTTTCCCTCCTTACACAAAGAAAAGAGGGACAATGACAAATTTAAAAACAAAAAATAATTAGAACTTCCAGAAAATTGAACTATAAGGAAGTCCGACAACCAGGGAGATAAAGAAGAAATATTCAGACAGGTCGGAAGGGCAGAGAGAGGCAGCCGGGATTGAGAGGATGTGTGGCAAGGTGGCAGCTGGAGGACTGAGAGGGCAAGGTGGTGGCTGGTGGAGCAGGCAGTCCCACATTTTCGAGTGGATAACTTGGAAGAACAACTGGGGAGCGAGATAGACCATGCAACCCAGGGATCTGGCACAGGGAAAGAAAGCCTCAAAACCTCTGGTTGTAAAAACCTGTGGGGTTGCACCAGTGGGAGAAAAATCCCAGCCTCGCAGAAGAGTCCATTGGAGAGACCCATAGGGTCCTAGAACATACACAAAACCCACCTGGGAATCAGCACCAGAAGGGCCCAATTATCTTGTAGGTAGGGGGGCAAGTGACTGAAAGCCTCCAAACCGAGCAAGGGGCATTGTTCCCTCTCAGACCTCTCCCCCACATACAGTGCCACAAACGCAGAGATGTGGGGTGCCCCCCTCTGGGGAATACCTAAGGCTCTGCTCCTTACAACGTAACCTATATATATAGGGCCCTAGTGAAAAAACAGATTGAAGCTCTAGAAAAATACAACTAAGCAACAAAGAGATAGCCAAACTATCAGACACACCATTCAAAATACTGGTAATCAGGATGTTCACAGAATTGGTTGAGTGTGGTCACAAAATAGAGGAAAAAGTGAAGGCTATGAAAAGTAAAATAAAGGAAAATGTACAGGGCACCAACAGTGAAGAGAAGGAAACCAGGACTCAAATCAATAGCTTGGGGCAGAAGGAAGAAATAAACATTCAGGTAGAACAGAAAGAGGAAACAAGAATTTAAAAAAATGAGGAGAGGCTTAGGAACCTCTGGGACAACTTTAAACATTCCAACATCCCAATCATTGTGGCGCCAGAGGGAGAAGAGGAACAGCAAGAAATGGAAAGCTTATTTGGAAAAAAAATAATGGAGAACTTCCCCAATCTGGCAAAGGAAATAGACTTCCAGGAAGTCCAGGAAGCTCAGAGAGTCCCAAAGAAGTTGGACACAAGGAAGCACACACCAAGGCACATCATAATGACATTACCCAAGATGAGAGATAAGGAGAGAACCTTAAAAGCAGCAGGAGAAAAGGAGGCAGTTACCTACAAAGGAGCTCTCATAAGACTATTAGCTGATCTCTCAAAAGAAATCTTGCAGGCAAGAAGGGTCTGGAAAGAAGTATTCAAAGTCATGAAAGTCAAGGACCTACATCCAAGATTACTCTACCCAGCAAAGCTTTGATTTAGAATGGAAGGGCAGATAAAGTGCTTCCCAGATAAGGTCAAGGTAAAGGAGTTCATCATCACCAAGCTCTTATTTTATGAAATGTTAAAGGGACTTGTCTAAGAAAATGAAGATCAAAACTATAAACAGTAAAATGATAACAAAATCACAACTACCAACAACTGAACCTAAAAATAAAAACCAAAAACAAACTAAGCAAACAACTAGAACAGGAACAGAATCACAGAAATGGAGATCACATGGGGGGGTTATCAGTGGAGAGAGTGGGGAGAATGGGGGCAAAGGTACAAGGAATAAGAAGCATAAATGGTAGGTACAAAAATAGACAGGGAGAGGTTAAGAATAATGTAGGAAATGGAGAAGCTAAAGAACATATATGTATGACCAGTGGACGTGAACTAAGGGTGGGTAGAATGTGGGTGGGAGTGTGTTGCAGGGCAGAGGGGAATAAAGGGGGGAAATGGGACAACTGTAATAGCATAATCAATTAAAAATACATTAAAAAAAAGAGGTAGCCTCTAGAGGCAACTGTCTTTGGATCGTGTCCCCAGCTCCTCCAATTCCAAGCTAACCTGGGGGAATTAAACAAGCTTTACTTTCTTCATCTGTAACATGGGACCAATATTACTTCCCACTCTGCAGCATTGTTGGGGAGACGAGAAATACTGTGTTGATAGTACCCAGCAGATTACTTGGCACTTAGTAAACAACTTCTGGGTTGCAGCCTGTGTTTGCCAGTCTCCCTTACTGCGGGTTTGCCTCTGTGTGGTGTCTTGGATAAAGCACCAGCTTTGGGGCAGCTGGACCAGGGTTTGAGTTTCTGCTCTGTCCCTCACCACCTGTACAATCTGGAAGGAAGTCTTTAATCTTTCAAAGATCATCCTCATCAGTCAAATGGACATAATAATACTGCTTGCCTTGGAGAGCTGTGGTTAAGGCTGAATAGGCAATTGTATATAAAATGCTCATATTACAGTGCCTGGCATATACTAAGCACTCAATAAATGTTTGTTATAAATATTAACAAGGATCTGCAGTTTGGAATTCATGAAGGTTTGGGCTACATGCGGAATGGTATATATATACCCTTCCTTCAAAATATATCAAAGAAATCCAGGAAGTCTAATCGACTTCAGGAACTCTGAGATTGTACCAAATGCAGACTTATTTGCACTTATCAGGAAAATAAATTTCTAGGGTGCAAAAGGTGTGAAAGAAACCCATCTATTGCAGCCCACTTCTTTCTGAAATAAATACATACGTCCAGTACTGGGGAAATGCATAAACTCAAACCTGAGTTACTATGTATGAGCAACTCTTATGTGTGGAGCACAGAGGTGGATGCGAGGGAATGAACACTGAGTCCGCTGACCCTGCAAAGCTACTTTTGTCATCCGTGTCTAAAGCAAGAGCTGAAAGCTCAGAGAGATCGCGTAACCAGGGTCTCAGAGCTTGGACGTGATGGAGCTGGAACCCGAGCAGTCTCACCCCAAAGCCCCGCATTCATCAAGCCCTGCACAAGAGCTCCCTCCTTTGTATTTTTCAGCTGTCCTCAGACATGGGGCAAAGCAAGTGTTTGTGTGTGTTTTGTACAGGAGGAAACAGAGGCTCAGAGAGGTTGTAGAACTGCCATGTGCCCACAGAGCTGGGGGCAGAGCTAAGTTCACCCATCTTAACCACCCCTGCCCTGCTCTGCACTCAGAAACTGGAGGCTCCGGGTAGACAGAACCCACTTACAGACACACCTAGCGGGGGCACAAAGTAGAGCAAAGCTTATTCAAGAGTCCCTTAAAGAAGTTACATTTTCCATTATTGCTGTCTTGCTGGCAACACGTGTCATCTTGAGAGGAGACTGAGAGACCCACGGCTGTGTTGTTGCCCCAAAGAAATCACAGAGGGCAGATTTCCCTGTGATGCCAAGACAGCTAGCCTGGGTCTGCGAGTACATATTTCTCACTATAAAGCAAACAAGCCGACTGGCAGAGCACTGTAGGGAAAATGACATCACTGCAGAATTTTAGGGCTAATCATTTAGCTGGATGAGCCCCAAAGTGCTGTGTCTAAACTCAGCATCCCTGCCTCTTTATGTACTCCAGATGAAACACATTAGCAGAAATATGGCAAGGGACACTCACAATACTCGGTTCTACACTCTCAGCAGTTTTTGCAAATCTGCAATTAGTCTAAAGGGCCTGGGTAAATTAGGCCTCTTGATAAATGAAGCACCTAGACAGGTCTCAGATTTATTGGAGCCCGCTGTCCCGCTGTCCAGAGCCCTTGTCAGCTCCTTGCAGAGTGGGGACTGTGAAGGAGAAAAGGAAAGGAAAACAATTCAGGCCTGGAATTGCCACCAAATCTTTGAAAAGACTGTGCTTGAGGCTCCTGCCTCTTTGGCTTTAAAAGTCTGTGCCAGAAACGTAGTAGGTGAAGCAGGAAGCCTTTGCCAAAAAGTTCGTGTGAGCAGAAGAGGCCGATTCTCTCAGGGGGTCGTGGCGAGGCAGTGTTATGTCCCATTCTGGGCCACCCAGCCGCCTCCTGATTCCTGGAGTTGGCAGTGGGTGCTGATGGGCACCCCTGCCTCCCCTCCCGGGGCTCTCACTCTGGTTTCCAGTGCTTAACCCATTACTTTTCCGAAGCCAGTTTTCCACACGCTCCACACAATAGACCACATGGGCATTTGGACCGTACGGAGAGGTTCAACACATTCCAGAAAAGACCTCCACCCCCAAGTGGATGTGTTTGTGGGTAATGCCTGAAAGCAAACATCCAGGGGCCAGAAGGCTGTCAGGGGCTGTGGCTCAGCTGAAGGGGACATATGGGGAGGGGGCGGCCTGGGCCTATTATCCTGATTTATGTCTCCGGATCACGGGAAGCGGTTCGCAGCCATATTGGGGTGACACCTGCTAACTTTGCTGCTGTTGCTGCCGAGGCTGCGGGTGCTGAAGTCAGCTGAACCGGGCAGGCCGAGGGGCCCAGCAGATGTGCAGATGTTTTTGGGGTGGCGAGAGTTATTTTTTTGTTAAGTCTTTCTGATGTATTTATTTTTACAACATTTTCCTTCCTGATTCCTGAAGTAATGCATGTTTTGGAGCGGTGAGTACATGATCTGAATTTTTTAATTTACAAAGTAGCAGAGCGATGCTGGCTCACGTGGACAGTCTAAAACTGAGTAGAGTGTGTGCGTGCGTCCTCCCTCCATTTCTCTTATCGAGTCTCAGGATCTCTGTCGCTCTCTCCTCTCAGGAAGCCAGCAGGGCAGGCTGTGGCCTCTCACCCCTTGGCTCCGTTGCCCCAGTTGAGTACTTTGTCACTCAATCCCTAGCAGGCTGGGCACAGGGTCGACAGGCTAGGGGAAAGCTGGAAGCAGCCCGGGGTGGGAGCTTTCCACACCCTGTTCAGGAAGCGTCTCCATGAAGTGCTGCCCGCAGCCTGCTGTGATTCAGTGTCTCTGGTCTGCGGATCAGCTGGGCGATTCTCCTGTCAGCCCACATTGATTTTCCTGTAGATTACATTACCTCCCATCACAAAAGAAAGTGTGCTCCTCTCTCAGAGTGTCAGGGAGAAATGAATAGCAAACACTGTCCTGCCGGCAGCTCAGCAATCCGATCACAGGCAGCCTGCGCAGGCAGGGCTCTGACCTCCACCTCCCCACCCCCACGGACATCCTCAGACCTTTCTCTTTGACTCAGTGAAAGTTTCCAGGCTGAGGAGGAGCATTGGATTCAACTGAGATGACGCAGGACACCAATTACACCACTGTGAGATCCCTTTGTCTCCTAAGACCTTGTAAATTACAGAATTAAGAGGGTTTAGATGTGGGGGAAAGAGCTGGTGATACCAGATGTGTTCAGAATTTAGAATGTGCTTTCTCATATGTTAAAAAATATCCTTTGAATATCATCAAAGGGACTAAACAATTGTTATTCCTTTTAAAAGTTGCTTTCAGTATGGATTGGGATCTTGGATCTCTGGTTCATGTGTACGTGTGTGTGTGTGTGTGTGTGTGTGTGTGTGTGTGTGTGGTATCACAGGGGCCTCTCTTACTGTGTTAGGTTAGTGCCAGGTCCACCTTGCGAAACCCTGGCGTGCAGGGAAAGCCTTACCCCTGTGGGCAGCTTTGGCACAGAGTCCTGGCACTGTGGATGCAGAGAGGCGTCAGCACTTTTTAAACAACGAACTAGCAGCAGAAGGCAGGAGCCAATCTCCAAAGTGGGCTTTGTGAGAGAGGTGAGATCTGTGTCTGGCTGACAATCTGCCTGCAAAGGCTGGGCGAGGAAAAGGCACAAGACATTTGAAAAACAAGGCAGCATCTTCTGTCTTAGGGCACTGGGGTAGCCACATGCACATACATCTGCACCCCACTGAGCACAAGTTTCTGTGTAACCATGTGAGTGCAACAAACAGATAAGAGCAAACATTTTAATTGATAAGTTAACCAATATTTATTGAGCAACTACCATGTGCTAGCCTTCCATTTACCATGTAAATTTAATCCTCCAAACAAGGTCAATATCATCCCAGTTTTATTGATCAGAAACAGAGCCCCAGAGAGTGCACGTTCCCCTCCAAGGTGTTACATGGATGGATTTGTGAACCTCCAAAATGTGTTGAAGTCCCAAGCCCCAGTACCTGTGGATGTGACCTTACATGGAAGTAAGGTCTTTGGAGATGATCAAGCTAAAATGAGGTCATTAGGGTGGGCCCTAATCCAATGTGGCAGATGCCCAAATAAAAAGGGGGAAATTGGACCAGAAGGAAGCTCACTCAAAGACACAGGGAGAAGACAGCCATTTACAAGCCAAGGAACGGCAACAATCGC
Source organism: Glossophaga mutica (assembly GCA_039655065.1). Classification (NCBI taxonomy): domain Eukaryota; kingdom Metazoa; phylum Chordata; class Mammalia; order Chiroptera; family Phyllostomidae; genus Glossophaga; species Glossophaga mutica. The sequence goes on along the minus strand of CM077305.1, from coordinate 137,455,854 downwards.
TAGTAAACCACCAGGAGATCGGAGGGAGACCTGGGCAGATTCTCCCCTCAACCCTCAGAAAAAAACAACTGTGCCGACAACTTGATCTTGAACTTCTAGCTTCCAGAACTGTGAGGTAATAAACATATGTGCTTATGCCACCCAGTTTGTGGCCATCCCAGGAAATGCACACACAAGGTCACACAGCAGGGCATCGGTACAGGCGGGTGGGTATCCAGGCCACAGACCTGTTACACAGCGCAGGCTGCACACTGCCTTTCTCCACAAACAAGTCCACAGCAGCCAGGCTTGCTCTAGTGGGCTTGGGCTCTTGTAGAGGCCGTGTGGGGGTGGTTTGGGCAGAGGCCGAAGGCGGAAGTTGTTATAAATCGAGTGTTTTATATGGTGTATACCTTAGCTTGAGAAACCTAAGAACCTGTTAATTTTACAATTATATTAAGGTCCTTAACATGTTTATATCCTTTCACCCGTTTCTAGAAGTCTATTAAAATAAAATAGTAGTAACACAAATAACCTATTTATGTAGAACTATTTATCCCAGTACTATTTATATAACAGGTAGAATGACCCACATCCCAGAAAGGTATGAAATGTCACATTTCTTTATTTTTCAAAGTGAAATTGTCTGATTGAAGCCAATACTAACCCAGGATGGTGAGAAGATCTCTCAATTCTTCCACCTAAAGCTGGGTTCGAGGACCCTGGCCAAGCCTTCCCAGTCATGGTAGGTGGGGCCAGCCCCTTAGCCACACAACAGACCCTCTCTGAGGTCACCCATGGTCCCAGGCTCAGATGAGCCACAGTACCATCATGCATCAAAGTCCAGCCCTTGGTTTTCTTCCCGGTCTTGAGAGGGGCCAGCCTCTTTTCAACATCTGCAGCTCCCAGCCTTCATCCCTCTCTTCAGACGAAGTAGCCTGCAGGTGTTGGGGAACTTCCCTGTTGCAATGCAAAAGGTCATATTTTCCCCCAAAGTCTTTTTCTTTCCATCTGGGAGCAAAGTAATCCTTTAAATTCTCTCTCTCTCTCTGTCAGAGAGGGTGTAACTCAGCAGACGCTGGGAAAGGGATGTTTCATCTTTTCTCTATACAACCACAGACAACAAAATGAAACAACAGCACTTGGTCTTTAAGTGACCAACCTCTACCACCTATGATACCAATACCTAAATGCTCAATAATACAGGCTGGTTACATCAGTGATGATACACACACACTTTAGATGTAAAATTTCCATTAACAATAATAGAAGAAAATGTTTACATTGCAATGTGAATGAAAAAGTAGAACGCTGTATTCATTTTCTCTGGTTGCATAACAAATCCCTAGAAATTTAGTCACTTAAAACACCACCCATTTCTTATCTCATGTCAGTTCTGGAGGTTCTGGTTTGAGTTTTCCGCTCAGGGTCTCATAAGACTCAATTTAATGTGTTGGCAAGATGTGTTATCATCTGCAGCCAGGGTCTTCTTTTGAGATCATTCAGGTTGTTGGCAGTGTGGTTATAGGACCAAGGTCCCTGTTTCTTTACTGGATGTTAGTGGGGGGCTGCTCTTAATTTCCGGAGGCTTCTAGCATTCTTTGCCACATGTTTCTACCTTCAAAGCACCAAGGGAGGACCACCTTTGCTTCAGATCCTTCTCATGCTTCATCTTTCAGTCTTCAGGAAAAGCCCGGTCTCTTTTAAGGCTCACCTGATCAGGTCAGGCCCACCTGGGATAACCTTTCCTTAGTCAGCTGTGCCAGGAAACATAACTTAACCAAGGGATGAATATCCCCTTATTTTATAGGTTCCTCCTGCCCACACTCAAGGTGGGGAGGATTAACCACAGGTGTAGAACATTGGAGGGCCACCTTAGAATTGTGTCTTATAGATATCAGTGGTATAAATGGTAGGATCTTAGCCATGTAACATTTATATGCTCAGAAAACACTGATGTGACATAAACTTCAATGCTAATAAGATCTTTCTATGGGGTAGGGTTATGGATGCTTGTTTTTCTTTATGTTTTTCTGTGTTTTCCAAGCATTTTATAATTAGCATATGTATTAGTTTTACAACCAGGGGAAAAAAACCACATTATTTAGATAACGAAACAACTGACCTCATTCTAAAACAGTCATGCATGAATAACAAGTACAGGACATGTGGCATTCAGCTGTGTGGCTGAGTGGTTTGTCCATTCAATTTATTCTTTCATTTGTTCAGTAGCCGAGGAATGGTGGTGTAGGCAGTTTGCATTTTCTTCTGGAGGGTGTGGTGATGGGGACACTCCATCTAGAGTCTTCTTGGAATAACTTCATACTTTTCAGCAAAAAGTGGCATTTCTGTTTGTAATTACTCCTGGGAAAAAATACCAAAGGCAAGCTGCTCAAACTGATTGAGAAATACTTTGCAACTTCTATTTTCCCACCACTACCCCAATAGTTAGAACATTTCAAGGTTTTCAAGTTTCCCATTGTCTTTGTTAGCAGAAAATACCAGCTTCTCATAAATAACCAAAATGGAACAACAGAACTCTTGGCTTAAATTCACTTTTCAGCTTGACATGTCTGAAGGCGCCTAATGCCAAAGCTCTCTCTCGACACAGAAGTGTGGGCCTGGGAGACCCAGCAACACAAATGAACCAGAAAGCCTTATGGTGGGGATCCCGTTCGCTAACATTAGAAAGAGGAATTGCTCAAGGAGGACAATCTCGACATGTGGCAGCGCCACCAGGGGCATATTGCCTGGCCATCTCCAGCATTCTGTGCTGGTGACAAGTCCAGAGCTCGAATCAGAAATGAAGAGACTGTGAAATCAGTGGGGTTGTGCAGAAAACCAGACAAGGCTGCCCTGGACCAGAGGTGATGTTGGCATGACTTGTCTGTGGGGCGGCCTCCCTTTCTCCTCCTCTGCCAGCCCCTCCCCCCACCCCTGCTCAAGTGCTGGCCCTGGGTCCCACCTGCTCTCAGTAAGAAAGATTTAGGGTGTCAGTTTGATGTGGATACTCTCAAGGGTGTTTGCATTTTAACACAGAGTTGGAAAAGTCTTGAAAGAATGAGGAGGAATTTGCTGATAGTGGAAGGACCAGGGAGGCCCTACTCCAAGTCTTGTCCTTCCCAGTGTCTGCACAGTTGCTGTGTGGTTTTTGCACAGTGTTGTCCTGGCTCGGGGACAGGCCCCCAGGACTCTAACCCATCAGCCTTAACTGGGAGTGGCACGCGGAGGCAGCCCTCTGAGGCGCCCCTGATGAAGGGGGAAGAAGCTCTTCTTTCTGGGATTGGATAAGGCTGAAATTCAGTCACTGTTAATTTTAAAAATTGATCAATTTTTAATACATACAACCTTACAAATTATGAAGCATAAGAAATAAGTGGATAATCATGAAACTGGTACCTAAGTGCAGACAAGGAACTCTGGTGCCTTCCTCACGTCCGCCCCTTCCCGTCCTCCCGCCCTCTCACCGGGCAAGTGGCCACTCCCCGAAAGCCGCTTTCATTATTTTTTTTAAATCCCTTACTCCTGGTTCTTCATTATAGTTTTACCACACAGCCAATAACCACGTGTTACGTAGTTTTTCTCACTGTGTCACCTTCACATCAGTGCTGTCACGGTGCCTGTGTGCGTCTGTGACTTGCTGTTTCTGTTCCACGTCAGGCGTTTGTGGTTCAGCCGCAGAGGCCTGCAGCTTTGGTTCATTCATCCTCACTCCATTGTACTCTACCGCACGAATATACCAGAAGTTATTATCTGGTCTCTTATTAATGGAGCAGCTTCGGCTTTTATTGTTTTGTTCACCACAGGATTTAGGGCGGTGTCTATTCAAATAGGGGTAAAGATGAGGTATGGTCAGGTAGGACTAGCTGTTGAAGCAGAAGAAAGTAAGAAAGAAACATTTTGAGGTACCAGGTGTGGTTCCAACTCTCCCAGCAGTGTCCTGAGAATATTATTTCACCATTCTCAGAAACACATTTTTCATAAAACAAAAGAGTTGGATGAATTTTGGGTTTCCGTCCAAGGCAACTTTAATTCAACGAGCCGTTCGCTCACTTAACACATAGCGAGCACCTGCTTTTTGCTCTGTGGCTAAAATTTAGTAGGAAACAAAACAGATATGTTCTTTGCCATCACAGAGCTTTCAGACTCAGAAGGTGTTAGAGGAAAAAGGAGTAAGCCAAAACTAAGTTGTCATTGCTTTGTAAATCACCCAGACATAACCATCTTTAATGTTGTGAACAACATAGAGAAATGGACTTTTTACTGGTGAATGGAATAATAAATAGGAACAGCAACGACAAGAGTTCATGCTCGTTGAACTTTTGCTATGTTAAGGTGGTTTTTCAACCTGCAAGCTGCAGTGAGTACTGCGCTGGGAGCACACAGGGGTGACGAGGCAGAGTTGGAGAGGTCTACCTCCCGCGAACCAGGCCGAAGGCCTCCCAGAGGATAGGCCTGCAAGCTCAGAGGAGCCAGCTGCACCGGCAGGAGGAAGAGCGTTCCAGACTCAGTGAGCTGCACGTGCAAAGCCTCCAGGTAGCCTAAGAACTTCCTGTGTTCCAGAGCCTGCAGCCACTGTGTGAGGAAGCACGGCTCCAGGTGAGCCCCAGAGGCATCTGCGGTGAGGGTTTTGATTTTATTCTATGTGTAAAGGGAAGGTGTTACAAGCATTTATCAGCAGGGAGTGGCACGGCCAGACCTGTGTTTTTAGAAAGATTTCTGTGACTGGTGTGAAGAAAACGAGGAGGCGGCCGGCCTGGAAAGAGGCTCTGGTGGGAGGTGACAGGGTTCTCAGACTGCAGAAGCTGAGCTGGAGATGAGGGAGGCGGGAATGTACTGGGTTCCTCGATAGTGTGGAGCCAAGAAAGAGGCATTGTCACAATTTGTTTTTAATGAGAAACACAGTCCACATCAGGGATCAAAGGAGAAATAATCAGACTTTAATTCACTAGAGAAGAGAAAGTCCGGAAAAGAGTAGGCTGGGCAGGTAAGGAAGAGGTAGTCGCGGAACCGGAACCGTGCAGACCCGCTCGCATCTCCCGTCCGCCTTCCCTCCCATCTTCTAATTGTTTTATCCTCAGAGCATTTTTAAAAATCTGTTTGGCTTGAAGATGACCTTTTCTACCGGATGCAGCAGACAGGAACCACTTCCCATTCTTCCAGAGGCGAGAGGGCGTCCTCACCCAGCACCACAGCACGCCTAGGCTGTGACTGCGGCGTCCCCACCAACACCTCCCACGCCTCCCAGTCCTTCCAGCTGGAAGTGCCCGAACGCTGTTTTGTCGACTCGGGCTTGGCATAGACTTTATATCTCCCTAACAATATACTGCCCACTTAAAGTACCGTAAAACATGACTGAATGGGGACTCTCCGTGTCTGTTTAGTATGCTTTAAAATTCTTTAATTTGCTGTACCACAATAACTTGCACTTTAATAAAAGCAATCTCTCGTCTTAATAGCCACACAATAAAGACTTATTTATAAGAGGCAGTGTGCAGGCCCGAGCCATCCAGGTGTGCCCCAGATTCCAAGCCCTCGGAGGTCTGCAGGGACTGTGGGGACCAAACAGCCCCCTCCCCCCAGGCTGCCATTGCACGGCGTCCCAGCTCCAGGGCTGCAGCCAGCCCCAGGCTTCAGGCCCTGCACAGCACGTTCTCGGCGCGCTGATTTATTCCAGTATTACATTTAATTGTTTCCTTCTTGTTGAAGCCCTAACATGCGATGCTTGTAAATCTGACCCGAATCCTCCATATGGCGCTCTGGTTTTCCATTTTCAAATGCATTCGCCCTGGAATAATGACTGTGGTATAACTCAATTTGAGTTCTGCTGCTGGGGACTTTATTACATAATGCTTTCTAATTGACCCTCATAGTTTAATAAGACAGAACATTTCACCAGAACATTGACAAAAGTTATTAATTTTCACTTCAGCAGAGACCCATGTCCCAATTAAATCCCCTGAGAATGCCTGACTGACTGACTGACCTCATTATGGCTAATGCTTATTAGTCCTTCGGAGAGGATAGCATCACACACTGTTAAAATGCCTAAATGAGCACATACAACCGTCCAACGTGATTACAATTTACATACATGACTAATTTTACTCCCCTAATCTTTGTCTGGTGCAATGAATGTGGTGTGCCGCTGTCACATCACGGGATCAGCCATTGGGGATTTGGGGGGTGTCGTAAAAATGCCCAGCAAGCCTAGTCCACCACACCAGGTAAATTAGGTGTGCCTTCCCGGGACACTTTCAAGTGTGGGGGTGTCTTTCGATGCAGAAAGTGACTTGGGCTCAGTCCTCCTTTAATATGGAACAACTAGTATTCATTTGGTGTTTTCTGTTTTCTGTTTGTTTTGTTTTTAGACAATTTGGAAGGAAGGGAGGGAGGGAGGGAGGAAAAAAGAAAGAGAAAGAATGAGAAAGAAAAAAAACTATCACCATCAGCAGCAAACAATTATTCTAGCTTTCCTGCTTGGGTAGCTCATACTCCCGGAAGTGGACTTTTCTTCCCTAGGTCTAGGTGTATTTATTTGCACATTTTCTCTCAGCTTTCATTCCACAGGACATGGTTGGGTTGTAGTCACCACACCTGCCTTGTTTCGCCAGCCGCCCTGCTTCGCCAATGACAGGACCACCTACTCTATCCAGACCCCTCTTGTGGGAGAATCAGCTGGACGGTCAGTCGGATGAAAAATGTGCATTTGCCCATGCTGGTAAAATTGAAGGCTTGGAATGGTGAGAAATTGAAAGCAAAGAAGCCTCACAGTATCCGAGGCTTCAGATTGTTATTTGACCTTTCTTTTCCTGGTCTACAAAACAGTGTTTATCTTTTAGGCAGTCTGACCACGACTGAGTGTCGGCTTTTCCTGTGCATTGTACTCATTCCCCCTGGGCTGTGTGATTTGACACATGACAACAATCTAACAGCGGAGATCAAACTTCTCCTCAGACTCTCTGCAATGTGACAAGTAATGTGTATTGACACAGCAAAGTGCACTCTGGAAATATGAGTGGTTGGGCGTGCACCCGGCCTCCTTGCTCAGCTAGAGATATCTTAAATCATAGGCTTCAGTTGCCCACAAAGATAAAGCCCAAATTTCAATAATGATAACCAGCTGGAAGCTGTAATTCATTGAAATCTCTCTCTCTCTCTCTCTCTGTCCCCCCCGCTTTTGGGTACTGTCATATAGAAAGCAGGAATTTGTAGGAAAAACAACAGTAAAAATAGCAAAAGAAAAAGGCAAAGGCAAAAGAAATTAAACTAAACTTCCCCCAGGGTACACATGAAAGCACTACACATTCTTCTCAATCCCCTATTCCACAAGTGTATCTGGGCCCTCCTTTGTATCAGGCCCAATGGACAAGACCCACACCCCCATGAAGCTTAGCGTCCAATAGGCAATAAGGTCAAAACTGAAATGCAGCCTTATAGGCTGATCCCTTCAACTGATAACAAAGGTTATGGGAACCCAAAGAAGGGCATTTAACCCATATTTGGGGGTGGTGGGGATTAAAGTGGTCCTAGAAGGGCTTCCTAGAGAAGGAAACACATAATTGAGCCCCAAATGGTTAAGTAGGAGATAGCTAGGCAAATCAGGGAGGAGGGGTTGAGTTCTAGCATCAGTTCTTTCTCTCCTTCATTCATTAAACCAGTGAGCACTTAGCCCTACTATATGCAGCGTTCTGTTCAGGTTCTCTTTCTGCACCTGATGCTGAAGAGTGCCTCCTGGTGGTAACTGAAGATGTGGCAGCCTCCTCAATGAGAAGATTCAATGGAGAATCAGGGAATGGAGGGTCCTCATTATACTTTTGTGGAGTAAATGACCGAGAGAATGCACACTGTGGAAAAGTGAACTCATTCACCCCCAAATAGGAATTTCAAAATTACCACTGTCGGAGAAGAATCATCAAAGAGCATTGTCAACTGATGGAGAGGAAATATTTATTTTGATGGGAGGAGATGTGGGTTCAGAGATGTTGCTGAAGAGATGGCTGCTAAGCTCTGAGTGTGGTTTTGATGCTTCGTTCTTATCGTACATCCCTTTCTCTACTGGGACCTCCTGCTGTCATGCTGCAGCCATCCCAGACTGGCTCTCAAGAGCCAACTGTGCCTCCTTCCAACTCCAGGTTCAGCTGCATCGTGCTGGTAGCTTGACTTTGGTCGTGCTGGGAATATTTATACCACAGGAATTGGTAAACTCCACAAACCAGAGCTTGCCTTCCCCAGCCACCCCCACCCCCAAGGAGCCTATTGTTAAACAGTGATCAGCACCCCGCTGTCTGCACTCAAGGATTACTAGCTTTATGGAAAAACATAGCATTGCTGTTATCAGAAGCCTGGCACGTGCTCGATACCATGATACAAACCTCTAGTAAAACTCAGCTAGCTGCATGTCTGGGACCCTGCCTCCCATACAGAGCAGTCTTGGGACTTTTATGATCACGTTGTCTGCAGAGAGGGAAAGAGAGACTTCTAAGTCTGTTTAGAAGATTCTGAGTAGTTCAACTGCACAGATGAACTACTGAAATGAGTGAGCTGGGAGGCTGGCCAGGCTGCTGTGCTGCGCAGGGGAAGTCCTGCAGTCTGGGCCAGGCTGAGTTTGGGAGGCTCAACATGAGACGGGGTGTCCTGCGGGCAGCCGGGAAGGCCAGCTAGCTTTCAGAAGAGAGGCTGACAGAGTTCTGAAGCAGAGCGTTAGAAGTTATCGGTGAAAAGATGGTGGCTAGATCCACGGGGGTGGATGGGATCACTTTGGAAATGGATGCACGATGAGAAGGGGAAGAAGAGTGAGGGAAGAAGGGTGAAGGGGGAATTCTGGGAGCACTGGCAGGCGGGCCACAGAAGAGCCTCAGGGGAGGGCACAGGAGGGGTTGGAGAAGAGCAAGGGAAGGGTTACAGGAGAGGTGGGAGGCAGATTCACCGAGGCGGCATCCCAGGAGCCAAGGGCAGAGACAGGTTTTAGAAAGAAAGCGGTCCGCGGCAATAGAGTTGTCACGTCGGATGAGGAATGAAAATTAGCCTATGGATTCAGCAATTAGAATGTCAGTTTTTCTACTGAAACTGCTCCAGCTGAGGTCACTAATGAAGCCAGAGAAATAGAATGATTTTCCCAAAGTGGACTCCTTAGTAACGAGTCTAGCGTTAGAAATGGAGGTGCGTGGCTCCCCCTTAAGTGCGCTTTCTCTTCTATTGCACATATATTTAGGCCGCCCCAAATCACAGAACTGTGTTTTCATTTTAGAAGAGCAGCTTTGGGGGGTAATTTATGGTCAGATTCAAACAACTTCCAGCTGTCTTTATTAAGTAAGGTTTAAGTAGATTCATTTTATCCTCAAATTAAAGTATCTTCTTAACTAACATTCTGATGTGCTGAGATCTCCTAATAAAGAAGGAAGCAAGTCATGGAGAGGAGTACAGTCAAGACAAGCACCGTCCACTTCCCTGCAAGCCACCCCTGGCTCTCGGCCTGGCTGGAGACTGACCTGTATCTCTCATTCCATGCCTGCCCCACAGCAAGAGTTGAAAGGACAGAAGTCTGAGGCATTCTCTGGCGTACAAGTGCTGCTTCTTTAACCTCAAGTGAGGAGGAGCTCTCTCAGGCATAGGCCCTTCGTGAGTGGACCCTCTGTATCCATCGTGAAGACCAGAAACACCTAGGCACACGTCTCCAGCAGGTGTTGTTTTAGCCAAAAGTTCTGGCTCCGATTCCAGAGCAAGGCACATAGAGGTCACAGGATGTGGAAAAGCCATTTCTGTGAGCATGAGAGACCTGGGGTTCAGAACGAAGCAAGGGAGTCCACTTTGAAATTCTTGAGGCTGAGCTGAGCCCGAATTTTTTGTCTTTGTGGCCGAGAGCAGAGGTCAGAAAAGTGAAACTTTGAGGCACAGAGGCGTCACAACCTCAGTGTATTTAAACCACCTGATCCCCTAGGCGATCCCACGCCTCTCAGTACTGAGGTTAGAGCATCAGGTGTACTGGCAGAAAAATGTCTTGCAAAACATTCTGCCCCTGAGAACAGAAAGTAAATCAAATAAAACCCCCAAGGCTGTGAAACTCTCCCATTGCCACCGCTGCCCCAGAATGACAGGGGGTGAATCAGGGGCTTGGATATATAGCTGGTGGTTGGCAGGGAAACCTGGTGGGTTTGCTGGGGGCACTGCAATCCATAAAGGAAATCTGGTCTAAACAGAGCAAGAGGTTTTTGTTGTTGTTGTTGCTTTCCCCGAGCAAATGAACACTGATGTTCTCTCCCACGGAAAAAAGCTGCTACAGATCTGGAGACAATTTTTCTGTGATGGACAAGGCAGTGAGGGCTTCTGGCTGATTAAAGGAAGTAGCTACCATTCACCATCTCTCAGAAAAGAGAGTATAAAGAAGGAAATGCAGCCAAAATAAACAGATGGCTGGATCGGGTGGGGGAGGCTGTCATGAGCAGACACACAGGTAGCACGGGCCCCAGGCAACCACACAAAACCATTAAGAGGAGCCAAAATTCAGCAAAGAGTTCTAGAACCCTGGGCAACAGCATGTGCTCTGCCTCAGGGGGAGGTCGCCTTGGAATTGTCACTGATCCAAAGGTAGTGAGTTTGCATGAGCAGGAGGAACCCAGCAAGCAAGCAATCCTGGTCATCGGGGAGGACTGAGGAAAGATGGGACTGGGAGTGAAGGGAGAAGTGCGCAAAGTCAGCATAAACTCAGGGCCCGTTGAGTGCAGCTGGTGTGGTATGCCAAATGGCAGGCTGCTTCCTAAACCAATTCAGAGTCACTGCGCAAAATGACAACACCTTCTAGGTAATAGGCACTAAGACACAGTTCTACCTTTGAGGACCTTGTGGTCTGGGGAGTAAAATGTTTTTAAATAGATCAGTTAAACCACAGTGTAATGGTTGTGAGCAGAGACCTAAAGGATTATGAGGGCAGGAGCTGTCAGGGAAGGCTTCAGAGGGGAGGCAACATGTAAGCCAGGTGATGAAGACTGAGCAAGCAATGGCCGAGTCAAGAAGGAAAACTTGCACCAGAAAGCTGTAGCTGGTGCAGTTAATTAGTTAAGGCTCAGGTTACAGAGCAAAAAATCTAGTTAAACCAGCTGAACTTAAGAGAGCTGTTACTACAGAAGAACAACAGATAATTTTGCAGAAAAAATAAGAGGAAATAAGTGCTGTTGGACTTCATGAAGCTGGCACCAGGAAGTCATGAGCTGACGCAAATCCCCACACGGGCTCAAGGACTACGGCCACACTGTGTGCCTGCCCCACTCCTCTCTCTGCCTTTCTGAGCCTGTCTCTCTCTGTTTCCTTGTGTTCTTGGAATCCCACACCTTTGCCTCACAGGGGGCCCTGATTCGCTCTCGTATCAACCTCAGGGGCAAGAGTCTATGACCTTTCAGGGTAAGCGCCCATCATCCTCTGGGTCTGCCTGACTCAATCTCTCAGTGTTCTCATTCCAAACCCCATGACGGAGAGTCCCACTGGCTCAGATTAATGTCTACTTGTGGATTGGTCCCTGGGAGTCAAAGGGAGCCATGCCATAAAAAATGATTTATAGTGTCACCCTTTGGAGGTGTGAGTGGGTGTGCATAGAGAGGTGATGACTGGCATATGCGCTATGGTGAGTTCACTCATTTAAACACTGTGGAAATACCAGAAATCTGCCGTAAACACCCAGGATGGACTATTGACTTCTCCTGTGTGCTCCTGTTACCTCCACTGCTAACCCTCATCTTAACACCAAAAACATTATCATTAAAATTTATTTTCATGTGGATTCCTTCTTCACTAGAATGTAAATTCTAAAATAAGGGTAAAAACTTTAATCATGTTTCTCACTGTAATTCCAGAAGATAGCATAGTACCTGGCATGTGTAAGGCTAAATAAACTTTATATTGATTGTTGTATTTGCCGTCACCTTCATCCTCTACTTTTCATTCATTGCAGTCAGTCACCGGCTACCTGCAGCTTCCTGTGGTGGGAGAGAGACGGACTGGGGATGCTGTTTAAGTTGATGACCGAGAATAGAGGTTCTACCGGACTGTGGCAGAACCGGGCCCTGCTTGGATCCAAAGTCTGCAATGTGCAGGGGCTCCTTAACTGTGACTGCTGTGGTGTGTTCATCCTAAGTCCTTTTGCGGGTGACTGAGAAGCACTTGCAGGAGGCCTTATTCTAAGGAGATGGGATTGGATAGACAATGTTGCCTCAGTGTCAAAGGAGTAGACGTTGTCTGCGTTTACCTGGCCCAAGCTGCGCAGATAGACTCCTATCTGAGGGTCAGGGAAGGGGAGCGGGAAGTAAAAATGATATTCCCTCCTTCCCTAAAAGCTCTGTAAGACCAAGGCACCTGTGGACAAGGTACAATTGGGAAGGAAGCCACCTTCTACCCAAACACAATGTGGCTTTGAGATACTGAGAGCTACAGTCTTGGCCATGGCAGAACAAGTGTCTGGCAGCAGCTAGATAACAGTGGCACCAGTCCATGTCACAATGCACAGTAGAGGTGGCAGCACTGCCGGGCCTTAGCCGCAGTACCTGTGGACAGAGAGGCATCCAGAAGGTAAACAGTGACTAAGGGCCCCAGCAGGATCCCATCCACACCTGACTGGCCTTGTTAGTAAGTACACAGGATGTACCCGATTATCTGGGCAGCCCTTGGTAGGGGTTCAGATCCTGCCAGTGTGTGCAGAATACCACTGTAAGGTATTCCCCTTGTACCTACAGGCAGTTTGACTAGGGAATATCTGAGCGACATGTAAATCAAGGCACCTCCCTCCCCCTTGACCTGCAGCCCCCTGTCTGGGGGAGCTGCTCATTCCAGCAGGAATCAGGGCTCTCTTAGAAGGACATGCAGGATATCCAGAAGGAACAAAAGTTGTCAGCTCCTACCAAGAAAATCCAAGGGCACTGAGAGATTGGAAAGAACAGCCACCGATGGAAGAGTGTAATCAGAGAGGCATGAATAGAAACTGCCCAAAGAAAATACATGCTCCCTAGCAACATGAAGCGCAGAAAATAGGCCAAACAAATAGCTCTATAAAGGATGTGCTAGTGCAAGGGGAAGTAATCAAAACTAGGAAAGCGAGAAAGTATGAAAAAAATCAAACAGCGATTCAGCTACAGAAATTATAGTACAAAGTTAAGAAAGTGCAAAAACATGATAAGGAAAGCAAAGGTGAGGAATGAAAAGAAGATTGTGAGAGAGGCTAAGATAAATAATAAGGCATTTTTCAAGTACAGAAGGAGCAAGAGGTCAGTACAAGAGTCAATAGGGCCTCTAAAAGCTGGCAGAGGTAATTTATTGACAGAACATGAAGACATAGCTAAAAATATTAAAAGGCTTTTTTTCTTTCCCCTCTTTGCCTCTCTTTTCACATAGGAAGATGGGGACATATGCCAGAACAGACATAAATTTCCCAGGAGTGGAAGAAAGACATATTGAAGGAAATCAGGATCGTGTCAGCACAGGTGATCGAGAAATTAGGACGTCAGAAAAATTGCAGAAAGTCTAGAGCCAGGCCAGAGCCTCCTGGAATGAGGGACTCGGAGGCCGGGCAGGTCCAAGGCCAGGGGACAGAGGGTGGGTGAAGGTCTGCCGCGTGGGAAGCAGTTTCAGGCTATGCCTTTAAGCCCATCTTGTAGTTGCTTTTTAATCTCTGATAGATGGAACAGATTTGGGTTTGATCAGGACTTTTATGCTCCAAACTGTTGGCATCTAATGATCCCTGGTGGGTACTTGTTTTTAAGAGTACCCAGCATGACCCAAGTTTGAGGCAAAAGTTCATTTTCTTTCCCTTAAGACTCCAGACCAGAGGCACAAGACCTGGGTTGTGAATAGGGGCAAAAATAGGGGCACGGATTTGCTTCTTTGTTTAAAAGCATCAGCCTTATTTGAAATGTATTCCGTTACATTTCCGACCTGTAGTGATTGTGATTGGGTCATGGAGCAATTAGGAAGAAAAACTTGGTTCTCGTACTTCCAAAGATGTTGTTGCTGAGAGAAAAAAATAAGGGGAACCAGGAGCTACTATTGCTCTGTCCTAATACACTGGTCCAAGGGGAGGGAAGTCAAATTCAGTGTCACCACTGCTGATTGAGAACCTTGTAGTCACAAGGCATCACCAAAATGAATACTACCCGGTCCTTGTCCTTCACAAACTCATGGTCTCTACTCCAAATCTCACTATTTCAAAATGCACTACCTACTGGTCAGGAGATAAGCCTTTTTGGTGACTCACAGCAAGAAATAAAGCAGAAGCGATCACACTTCATCTAGGATTACTAGACACTTGCAGATGAACATTTTTTTCAAGTCTGCAAGCCTTCAGATATTCGTTAGGGTGTGCATTGGAGTCTTGGAGAGATGCAGGGCGAGAACACAGCGGTGCGCTCAGGTGGCCCTGTGCGAAAGCCCGGCTTGTCTGCTCACTAGCTGGGCAATCTCGGTAAGATATTTAGTGTCTCAGTTTCCTTGTCTGTAAAGTGGATCTAATAATGCTTTCCTTGTGGAGTTGCTACCAGAACAAAATGGGAGCTTGGCTCTTGTAGGTGCACCATAATTACGCCTTTTTCCTTTTAATTGGAGAAATTAAAAATTAGGCAGCTGAATGATTAAAATTTACAATTTGTTGGTATCTTCCTGATAATACCAGCTTGACATTTTAAAATGGATACCTCCAATCTGTTTTATGTCTCCCTCTCTTCAGAGAGAATAGCTCCTTGTTTTATAACACAATCCTCTGATTCCCCTGTTCGCATGCACCTGGGCCAATCTGGTAACTGTAGGTCTCAGTGACAGAACAGACCCTGCCCTGCTCGTATTGCAGGAAATAGCTCTCCTAAAATCCTCCTCACTTGGTTCTGGAGTTTCTAAGTTTAGTCATGGTGAAGTTCATTGAGGGCCTGCTGTGTGCTACTGAGAAGAAAGTGGTGACAGAGGTAGGCCCTGGCCTCCTGGAAGCTGGGCTTGAATTGCAGAGTCACATCACACAGATGCCTCCTTAGAATCGTTTGCCTCTTTGCAATCATTGGACTGCATCATCTTGCAAGTGTGTTGGTAGTGGTCCTGCCAGAACCTGAAATAGGGAACCTGTCCTAGGCAGAGCTCGGATGGAGTGACCGTGAGCTGAGTGGAAGGCCTGACACAACTGAAGGGGGAA
Source organism: Glossophaga mutica (assembly GCA_039655065.1). NCBI lineage: Eukaryota > Metazoa > Chordata > Mammalia > Chiroptera > Phyllostomidae > Glossophaga > Glossophaga mutica. The sequence goes on along the minus strand of CM077305.1, from coordinate 137,440,718 downwards.
GGAGGTGCAGTCTGGGTGGAAGAACCAGAAGAGGCAAATGCCCGTGGCGGGCGTGAAGACAGAGGCAGGGGTCCCAGTATGAAGGGCCTGGTGTCCATGGTAAGGAGTTTTGTGCTTAACAGCAATGAAGACCTTCTGAAGAGGTTTGTGTAGGGAAGCAGTGTGATTAGATTAGCATTTTGGAACAATCACTAACGTTGGAACCTGGAAAGGAGATATGTAAACCTATCAGAGGGAAGTGCAGGTGTCCTGAAAAGAGTGAATGGTAGCCTGGACAGGGTGCTGGTAGAAGTTGATGGGAAGGATTTAATAATTTTTAGGTACATTTAGGAGATAAAAATCATCAGAGGCTTAAAGATGGCTTGTACCAAATCAGGGTGGGGTGGTGAAGGGGATGGTCTGTTGAAAAGGAAAGAGAGTCTAGGGAGATTCCTAGGCTTCTACCTTGTGAAACAGATAGAGGTGGGCGGCAGGTGAGCTGGGAATCACTGAGAGGCATCTGGTCTTTGGGATATGGGAGGACCATGAGCTCTGCTTTGGGTGTTGACCTTGAGGCTGCCTCTAAGAAATTCAAGAAGAATGAAGAGGGATTTAGATGTGTGGGTCTAGAGCTCAGAGAAGTCTGCCTGGAACCATGAGTTTTATTATCAGGGGAGGTCTTTGGAAACAGACCCTGAGATGAGGGGTAGTGTGCAAGTTCCCTGGTGAGGTTGTGCTCCAGGAAGCATAGGAAGGGAAGGACAGGTGAGCCCGCATGTGACCTTGGGCAAATCCCTAAAGTGGGCAGGTGGCCGCCTGATCTCCGAGGGCAATTCTGAGAAAGTTAGGCCTCATAACTTCCCCAACCCATGGAGAAGAAACCTCACTGGCTGGGGATACAAACCCCCAGGCATTTCCCCCTCTTTGCCTCACAGGGCAGTACTCCCCACCCCCCTCCTCCAGAAGCTGAGAGCAAAACCACAGCTGGCAAGGGGTGGGGTGGGATACAGAAACTCTAGAAAGGGACCTAAGTCCCACTGGGGGAACACTGACATGTCACTATTGGGGTGGGCAAGATAGCCTTGGGAAAGTGAGAAGGGGTGATGGACAAGTCCCCTGTGCTGAGGAACTCCAGGGTCACTCACTGCCTGATTAGAGGCTTATGCCGGAGAGTGAGACCGGACAGTGAGAAGGGCCTACAAAGAAAGGGGCAATGCAAGTGTTATTTTCCGCATTTTATTATTTTTTTATTTTTTAAAGATTTTATTTACTTACTTTTAGACATGGGAAGGGAGGGAGAAAGAGAGAGAGAGAGAAACATCAGTATGTGTGGTTGCCTCTCATGCACCCTCTACTGGGGACCTGGCCTGCAACCCAGGCATGTGCCCTGACTGGGAATTGAATCAGTGACCCTTTGTTTCACAGGCCAGCACTCAATCCGCTGAGCCAGGGCTATTTTCCCCATTTCAAAGATGAGAAAATCAAGGCTTGGTGAGGTTAAGTGACCATGAGTTTAATGGGAGAGTTATCACTTGAACGCAGGCCTCCAGACTAAGTTCTTTCAAATGCATTCAGGGACGGCTTCCGAGTGCACAGGGGCCCCAGTAGTCCCAATAGGGAGCTGGTCCTCTTCTGAAGACGTTTACAGGTGCTCGTGGTTGAACACTTGCCTCATCAGACTCTCAGAACCAGGGGGTTGAGAGGGGAAGGAAGCTCCTTTTCCAGCGAATCTAAGAATCTCTTATTTTGGAGAGTGTGTCTTTCAAGGCTTTGGGATTATGACTTTGCAGATGTGAGGAGGGGGAGATGAGTGCAGAGGTTTAAACACTGAGCCCAAGGTCTTGGCTTTGAATAGCTAGCAGTTGGGCAGTGGGGAGGGGGCCCTGGAGCCACCCCCAGCTGCATCCCAGGAGGGACAAAGGTGGGCAAGAGGAGGGCTTAGGGGTGATCGTGCAGTCTCAGCTGCCCAGAGCACAGGCCTAGCTACGCAGTGCACAGTGGCTCTGAGTTTACTTTGCCACTCCAGGGAAGTCATTGTTGACTCTGTCCGTAAAGCAGGCTGGCCGATGTCTGCTGACCTCAGGTTCTGTCTCCCCTGAGGAAGCCCCACTGCCGCAGAGATCAGCAGAGGTGTGCTAGCTCCCAGGGCTTCCCCAGTCCACAGGGAGTGTGTGCGGAGTGGAGTGGGCTCTGGGCTGGGACTCAGGGACCTGCCTGTGGGACACAGAGCATGACCCTCTGTTTGCTGAGTCTCCGGCATAAAGAGCAGTGAGGAAAATTGGAAGTAATCATACCTGCCCCCTGAATTGCCTGGGATTAATTAGGAGAGTGATAATGCACAGCATGTGTCTAGGATGAAAATGAGTTATCGTCTTGTTATTAATATAGCTGGATGGATAATTGGTTAATATAAAACAAGGCCACTTCTCAATAAGCCAGAGGTCATTAGGTGTCCTCCTAGGGTGACTTAAGGGACTAGCCTATGGGTGCATTTGTGGGGGATTCCCACTGATTTATTGAAGGGTGAGAGCCAGCAAAGCAAAGCTGCTTTGCCCAGTTTCGTAAATAAAATGCAAAGACCCAGCACGATTACTTGTTTATTTTTTTCCTTAAAGAAAATATTTTCCATAGATCTGGACACTAACATTAAAAGTAAAAAGGGGGTGGGGAAGACGAAACCTAAAACCTATGTAAATTGGAAGCAAACTAGTGTTCATTTCCTGTGGAGGAATTTTATATTTTTTAATGGAGTTACTGTGGCTTTTTATTTCAGTATGAGGTGAAGAGTCAAAGCATGAGGATTTAAGGCTTCCAAGTGTGTGTCGTTATATGAACAGATCCTTAAATTTGCCAGCATGCCCCAGGCACTGCTCCTGCATAACTAATGTCTCCCTGCCAGGGCCGGGGCTGAGGGCCCTTTGACTCCCCTGGAAGTTATGCAGGGATAAGGGGAGTGTCAGGAATGCAGGATTAGGCCCTATAATTGAGGCTGTCATTAGCTGAAGAGGCAGGCGGGTTTGTGAGCCTTTCCAAGTTTGCATTTATTATGGCATGAAGATATGGCTCCTTTGGTATAAAGGGGGTAGGAGGGATTTCTGCAAGTCGGCAATATTTTCTTCTCTCTCTTTTTCTAAGTTGGCTGGTTCTGTAACATTCATTATGCTCTCCTTAATAGATCCCAGAAATGCTGAAATAGTCCTTTAGAGGAAGCATTCACTTGAAACAACAAAAGATTAGAGAGACCTTAAAAATGTTGGATTTTCTTTACCTTTTGAGGAAGGCCAGCTGGAACCTCCTGAAATTATTCCTATTCAGTGTGCAGGCCACAAACAGTACTGAGGGTGAAGATGAAATATTATTTTTGTAAGTCACACGTGGACACAGCAATGCCATTCAGCCAGACACTCCTTACTGGATGGTGCGAACAGAGACCACGCCAAGGCTGAGGATTCTGCTGCAGCGTAAGTGGGCCGGGAAGAGTCTTAAAGAGGGCAAATGGCCTGTGATCATTCTTGCACATACATGCAAGTGACATTCTAAGCACAATCATTCTTTCATCTAATTTTTTTACTGTAGTAAATTATAAGTAACATGAAATCAATCATTTTTCAGCGCGCAATTCCGCGATACGAAGTGCGTTCACATCACTGCGCAAGCATCGCCACCATCCGCCTCCTGGACTTTTTCAGCTTCCCCACTGAAACCGCATCCATTGAACGGCTCCCTTTCCTGCCTCCCTCCAGCCTCGGGAAACACTGTTCTACTTTCTGTCTGAGTGTGACTGTTTCAGGTACCCCATGTAAGCGGAATCACACAGTCTTTGTCATGTTGTGTCTGGCTTAGTTCACTTAGCACAATGTCTTCAAGGTCCATCCATGTGCAGTGTGTGTCAGCATTCCACCCTTTTTCAGGCTGGGTAATATGCCACTGTGTGGATGTACCGATTCTGATTACTCATTCATCTGGCGATGTACATTTAGACCGATGCTGCTATGGGCATGGGTATACAAATATCTCTTACAGACCCGAGTTGTAATTCTTTTGGGTACGTACCCAGAAGTGGAATTGTTGGATTATATGGTAGTTTTATTTCTATTTTTTGAGGAACCACAATACTGTTTTTCCTAGTGATTAAACTATTTTATAACCCAATGGGCTATACACAAGGATTCCAATTTCTCTATATTCTCACCAACACGTGTCATTTTCTGTATTTTTCCCCTCAACAGTAGCTACCCTAATGGGCATGAGGTGGTTTCTCATTGTGGTTTTGATTTGCATTTCCCTGATGATTAGTGATGCTGAGCGCTTCTTCATGTGCTCGTGCACAAACATCGGTTCGAGCCCCTGTCTTCATTTCCTTGGGGTGTATACATAGATGTGGAAGCACATACCACTCAAACAGTGAAGCTGCCCCCTAAGTGTTGCTAGGCAATATTTTGAGTGGGTTTCCACAAACCTTTGAGAGTCTAATGAAACTTCCACTAATAAGGATTCTTACAGCCAGCAAATCAAAGCTGTTTTGCCCGGTTTAGTAAATAAAATGCAAAGATATAGCATGATGCCTATGTTTGTTTCTTTCCTTGAAAAAAAATATATTTGCCATAGAACTGGGCACTAACATTGAAAGTAAAAAGCTGGTGGGCAAGAAGAAACCTAAAACCAATGCGAATTGGAAGCTGATGCCAATTCTTAGGGGTAAAGGACATTCTCGTTAACAGAGGATTAATTAGACATCTCCATTTTTGTTCAAATCTCTCATGCTGAAATTCTACCCAAAATGTTTTATTTTATTCTGTTTTTTAGATGAATAGTATACAAACTGTCCTAGGACAATTTCTGTATATACTAAAGGAATACTATAGGATGACCACCTAGGAACTAGGTTCTCAGTGTGCTATCCTGAAGATTTAGATTAGAAGGTATGAAATATGTCTAGTTGTGTTACGAACTAAAAGGTAACTTACTGTACAGGACTGTGAACTCTGAGTGGGTTAAATGTTCAGAGATATGGTTTCAGAAAAGATATTCTGTATGTTGCTCTTCCTTCTGGCACTAATTGGAGAGCAGGGCCTGTTGTCTATTAAGGCCACTCCTAGTTAATGAAAATAAAACCATGTCAACTGCAAATAAAAGAATGTTTATCTTTCTATTCTCTATGGAAGGAGTTGGAGGGTCCAGGCTGGGAATGTGCCTTACTCATCCAAATCTGATAGCAAAAAACTGATGTTTCACTGGGAAAAAAGCATGTTCAAATTTATCTGTATTTCACCTCATTAAAAACTGTGATTTTAGGCTAGATTTTGTGTTTATTCACCATGGTACCCCTAGCCCAATGCCAGGCACCTACCATTTGTTGAATGAATCCGTTGCTTGAGCCTTTAAAAAACTGTCCTATTGCAGTGTTAAGGTGGCGGTTCTCTAACAGCAATGCGATGGAGCATTCTGCTGGCCCAGCTCGGTCCCAGGTGCTGCTAGTGCACACAGGCCCGCTCTCACCCCTACTCACATATGTTTGTGACTGTCCCTTCAACTGCATGGGGAATCTTTTTGGGCAGGTGGGTGGGCAACTAATAAGGAACGAAGGCAGGAGAGAAAGGAAGATGTTGGTTCAAATGACAGGAATGACTATTTTGAGTCTGGTCCAGTAGACAGGGTTCAAACCCATGTCCAGAGGTATGAGAGCACTGTTCTCCTGACAGTGAGGTCCTGGCAGGGACCTGTTGCTTTGGAGCCCAGGTGACAATGTGGCTGGTGAGGTCTCTATTCGCCTCTCTTCCGCACAGGTCCACTGCCCTGCTCTGGGCACTTTGGAGACGACAGCCTGGGTGGGCAATGCTGCTCTGGAGATGCTCACCGCCCCAGGGACAGCAGGGCTCCTTCAGGCCGCTGCAGATCCAGGCCAGAGAGGAAGGATGCGGGCGGGCACCTGGCGCCTACGGATGTTCACTGGCAGGCTACAGGCTCATGTCAGTTCCTTGTTTGGACTCCCAGGAGAAAGAGGAGGGGCACCTTGAAGTTCCCAACTCGAGCCTATGTGGGATTCAAAATCACAGCTCTGTGTGTGTGTGTGATCACCAGCTACTGAGACCTGAGGGATATTTATTTGTGCTCCAAATTACCATCTTTGTGTCTACAAGCAACCAAGCCCGTAATCCATTTAACTAGTAAATGCATAAAGAAAAGGCAACAAAATCTGCACACAAAAAATTATCTATTATTCAGATTTATCCTCAGCCTGGTATAGATGATGGTCCTTGTTTCAAATAAGACACTCAGGTTTGAGTAACAATCACAACACTACTCTTCCATAGTACTCCGTATGTGTAAGGAGTGATTCTAAGCACTTTACCTATTTTAATTAATTTTATCCTCTCAATAGTCCTATAGATAGGGAGCCTTATTATGTCTGCTTTACAGATGAGGAAACTGAGGCACAGAGAAGTTAAATAACTTGGCCAAAATCACACAGTATGTGGCAGAGTCAGGATTCAAACCCAAGAAGTTGTGCTCCAGATTCTGAACTTTTAAATATATATACATGAATGATGACAGCTTTATTGAGATATAATTTACATAACATAAAACTCACTCTTTTAAAGGGTAGAACTTAGTGAGTTTTAGTACATTCACAGAGTTGTACAACTATCACCACATCTAATTTTAGGACACTTTTACCACCCCCAAAAGAAATCCTATATCCATGAACATTATTTCCCATTCTCTTCTCTGCCCACTTCTTGGTAACCATTAACCTACTTTCTGTCTCGATGGATTTGCCTATTCTGGATAGTTCATATAAACAGAATAAATGGAATCGGAAAATATGTAATCTTTTGTGTCTGTTTTTTTTTTATTTAGCATGTTTCCAAGGTTCATCCATGTGGCAGTATGTATCAGTGCATAATAATTTTTATAGCCAAATAATATCCCATTGTATGAATATAATACATTTTTATCCATTCATTAGTTTATGAACATTGGGTCATTTCCACTTTCTACCATGAGCAATGCTACTATGAACCAGCTCACTGTGGTGACTACACAAACTTACTAAAAACACAAAGCGACTAAGATGCTAATAGGCCTCTTTCCTGGAGGATTTGCGAATTACCCTTCTAAACAAAGGTAAGCACTCCTCTGCCCATCTGTACCCATGTAGCTGAAGAAGGTTGTGGCAATCATATCAGATAATGTATGTAAAAGTGCTTTCTAACACTTTAAAGCATCAGTCTAAATATTAGTCATTAGTGATGTGAGCTTGTCCAATTACTGCAGAGTTCTAATTAGATACTCAAGGACAGTTAGTTGACTAATTGAGGTTTTATTGTTAAAAACATTATTTACTTTAAAAGGTTCCATGCCGTGCTATTGGCAAAACAAGAAAAGGGCCCACTCACACACCCACACAGTGGGCGCCTTTCCCCCAAATGCCTGTGCGCCTCCCAGAGACACCAGTTGCTCAGCCGCTGTTTTCCTCTTCCTTTTGGTCGTTCACATTAGCCATTTTGGCGGTCATTCCTCCCGTAAAGGAAGAATTGTAATCTCCAATCCAGTTAGGTATATGGTTAGCTGCAAGTAACAGAAAACCTAACCACGGCATAAACAAAACTGGATTTTTCTCACACAACAAGAAGTCTGATGGTTGCTTTGGCAGTTCATTGGTGTCAGGGCTGATGTCTCTTTTTATCTTGAACTTGTGCTCATGGTCACAAGATTGCCCAGCTTGAAGGTGTCACGTCTGTATTCAAGACAGAAAGGGGGTTTGGGTAGAGGTTGTGTTAGGGAAGCAGAAACATTCCCAGGAGCCTCTAGCAGACTTAGGTTTCCATCTCCTTGGCCAGAGAATCAAATGACGACCCTTCCTCACAAGGCAGGCTGTGAAGAACCATGGTTAGCTTTTACAGCTGCTATAGTGGAGGGGAGTGAAAGAAAAGGGGGTGGAAAATAGGTATTGAGTTATCAAAAAAAAAAAAAAAAAAGTATGAGCCACACTGTCCTTAGCAAGAGACTGTTGGGAAATCTGGACAGGCAGGAAGCAGAGGCAACGGCGCTGATGGGAACTGCTGGCGCCTCACCATCTCGTTTCCAGTCGGTGTGTTCATTGATGTTCTCCATTTGCCTTTTCTGCTCTCAGACTTGTGATTGCACTGGAACCACTCATCTCCCCACAGACACTGGTTTGGCCGCACGATGGTTGAACACATGTCTGGATGTTTTAGTGATGTGACCATAGTCCATTGTGACATGATGTGGTCTTGAGACACTGTGACCGAAACCAATCTGTCTGGCTGAGCCATGTCTAAATGCCAGCAAATTTGTCCAGGGTTCTGGGGCCAGCTCAAAATGTCGAAAGCGTTCAGCAGAGAGCTCTCTGAATCTGCCTCTCCTCACCAGGATTAAGTGCTTGAGGGCAGGGACGGGTCTCAACATTCTCTTACGTCTCCATTCGCCTGCTGCCCTCCCCCGGGGACCTGGAACAATCCTGGGCACATAGATGGGTCTCAGTAAATACTTGATGAGAAAACCCATGTTCCCGGGGGCCAGTCAAAGATGTGTCACTGGTTATGAAGTGTGCCAAGAAAGTCACTAACTCATGTGTCCAGTAAGCACTTCAGTGATTTAATCTCTGAACCAATTACTTCAATACAGTTTCCAGAAATAGAGTTCTCCATCCTTTGAAGCGGGTTAATTGTCAACTGATATTTTATCTGTGTTCATTCAACTGACAGACGATTAGTGAGGGCTTCCAGTGTCAGGCACGGTGTTAGGCACAGAGGGACACAGAGAAAATGTAGCGCCGCCCACCTGGGCCCCGAGGGGAGTGGGCTCGGCAGGCATGTCTGCAATGTGACTGGGGCTGTGAGAAGGGCTGCACCAAAGCGCTGCGGGCTCACAGGGAGCCGGTGACTCACGGCCCAGGGCAGTTGTGGGGTTGTGCAATTAGCTTGGCTGCCAGAGTCTCCTTTCTTAGACATTCCAAGCTGACTACTGGCTAAGGGGGTCTGGGGGCATGACCACGTCTGGCTTCCCCCACAGTTGGGTTCACTAGTGAGAGCTCGCTACTCCCAGGAGGCCAGCTTCACAAGGGTTCCGAGTTTTCTCTTTTTCCTTCCCTGAAGACTAGAGCATGCCCTTTCGGTTTTTCAGAGGGGGTGGGGGGAGGTGTGGGGAGATGTTTGGGGAGGGCTGTCCCTACAAGATGGCTCACGGATGAGGCCATATCAGGGCAGGGTAAAGACACGCAGCTTTGTTCACCAACAGCTCAACCAAGGAGAAAACCCACCCACTTATTTCCTCATTCAAAGGAAAATGACTTTATGAAGTCTTATGGAGCAAAAGTGGATATGCTTACACCTTAGAAGACCCACTTATATAAATAATGAAAGAGCATTGAAAAAACTGACACTATTTTATAGCTTCTAAAGGGTTAATGCCAGGGCATATTTGAGACTTAGCAGCAAAAAAGGCAGCTGTGTGATCTTTGATTGTGAAATAAGTTTGGAGGCTATAGCACAAATCTGGGGGAGGGGCGCAGCATGGAGTGGGCGCCCCTGGGACTCAGCCCCGCCCCCTCCCCTGCAGTCAGTGCCTGAGCTGGAAAAGCGAGCCAGGATGAAGCCGGAAGGGCACGGGGACATTTCCAACCTGGCAATACTTGAGGCCCTTTTTGCAAAATAAAATTTGGACTTCTTGCTATTAAAATTTTAGTATGCACTAACATAACAGATTAGTTAAATCTGGAAGTGGAAAGCAAGTATGTAATCCCTGGTAATTCTTTATCCAAGAATCTCACCAAATATTTCACATGCCACCTCATTAATGCCTGTTTCTGCCTATTAATCTCTGGCCATTCTAGGGTACCACTCACTCCTATTTTACAGATGCAGAAGTTGAGGGAAAGGAAACCAAGCACCTTCATAGAGAATTAATTATGTTTCAGAACCAAAGCTCCCAGAGTCCTGGCTTCCAGTTCTTGACTCTGGCAGTGACATTGGGCTCCCTTTTCTTATCGTGGGAACAACTGCTAACCCTTCAGCTTTAGACTTTCACTTTACAGGGCTGATGAAAAAATTACCGTCTGCTGAGAAGGTAATGAAATGCTGACTTCTCAGCCCTTGGGTCAAGGAAACTTCCTTGAAAGTGCTTTAAAGCAGATGGATGGAATTCAGATCTAGCCATTTTGTCTCAATTGCAATGGTGGCTCATCCACAAATAACCAAGGGGGAAAAAGCAAAACATACGGCTGTACTAAATTCTCAGTTTCTTTGATTGAATTGGTCCTTCTTTAAAATGCTGAATGTACTGACCAATTTAATTAAAAGAGTGCAACCTCTCCCACAGAAGAAACGTGCCACGCCTTTCTTGTGGCTGCTCTTAAGCGACAGAGGGTGCTTGTCACTTCATATGCAGAGCTGGGTGGGGGAGCAAGACAGCCAGGAAGAACACCTTCCTAAGGCATACGCCACACCGGGGTGACCCCTAGGCACCTCAGAGCTCTCAAACAGTGGGTGCCAGCAGAGAATAAAGAGGCAAATTTAGAGATTTTTAGACAAAGCTGGGCGGCTACCTGATTCACGTTGATCTTCACACCCAAAATGTACATCGTAGTCAAGAACTGGAAATCAGCCTAGAAGGCAACAGGAACCACTTTGGCTCAAGTAAATCTAGAAATGAGCAGATTTAAAAAAAAAAAAATTAGAGTCAGAAGTTAAGCTGTAAAAAGCATGATCTTGCCCCACGGAGTTTGTTGTACTGTGAATACTATTTAATAACTAATGTTTTTTGAACAGTATTATATACTTGTGGCTAAATATTAGACTTGTGGCTACACCTTTGTACACATTATTTCACTTAGTCTTTATAACAAGCCCATGACATAGGTACTTGTGTTATAATTTATCTTTTACAGAAGAGAAAATGAGACTCGGAGAGATCTGGTCACTTCCGGGGGCCCAGAGGTGGTAAGAGACTGAGGCAGAATGTGCACCCTCATCTGCCCGACTCCAGGAACCACGTTCTCAACTATCTCTACCCTCACTCAATATTTATTCAATGCCTGCGGTAAACATGGCACCCCTTGGGTGTTTTGCAATTATGCAAGCCATCCAACATTGCCCCGAATGTGATGGTCTTGGTGTTTTTGTCTTAGAAAAGTCAAGAGTTTCATTAGCCAAGGTGTAAGAGACACAGAGTCTGAATTAAGACATTTCTGCTGAGAATGGAGTGGAAGAATGACTTCTGGAGATCCTTGGGAAAAAGGAAGAGACAGTCTCAGTATGAGAAACCATGTGAGTACCTTAGGCCTGGAGATTAGGAGTTGGGAACAAGAGAGGAAATGGCCTCAGGCAAAGGCAATAAAACTCGATTTCAGTTTGACATGGTGGCAACTTGCTTCAAAAGAGAAAGGAGGAGCTGGGAGAGATCCGGTAGTGAATAGAGGGAAGATCGTGTGTTCAGGTGTTTTTTTAAAGACATTCCCTGAAGTCTGCTACAGTTAAAAGTGAAGGAATAGAAGAGGTCAGATAGAAACAAAGTGCAGAGGGAGAATTGAAGGGAGCTCGGAGAACAGAAGGCAAAAGATCACAGGAGAAGTAAGAAGAAAGCCAGAGGTAGCACAAAGCCCCAGGGAGGCAGCGTGGCAGTGGAGGATGCCAGTTTAATCAGCGTTGCCTAAGGCAGCGCGGTTAAATAAAGGATGCAGGGCGGACCAGAGCGGCCTTCTGGAAAGGCAAGAGTCACAGAGGTTTCAGTGACATCTTTTTGGTGGGGGGTAAAGCGACAAAGATGGGGAGACAGTGGGAGGAGCCCAGTCTGCAAGAATGAGGAAAGCAGGAAAATGAAGGGACAGAGGCAGAGCTGCTGGGCTGTTCAGGGGCTGGGAGGAGGGGGCAGTTAAGGCATAGACAACCATGGGAGGCGGAAGAGTGTTTGGGGCAACTGGAAAGTGCCGATTGTGATGCCTCTCTGAAAACTGAAATGCTCTGTGGCTATAAACTATAAACAAATTCGCCTTGGACATGTACAGCTTTGGTCCATCTGGCCAGCTTAGTGCCCACCACAAGGAGACCCGATCTAGTGATTGAAGTGGCTGAAATACCAGCCCGTACCTGCCACAGCCTGTCTGTGAGTTTGCTTTCTGATGAGGAGGCAGGGCGCTGGGAGCAGGCATCTGAAGGACATGTGCGATGAAAGCAAAAAAATAAAATAAAGTAAAATAAATGCTGTAAGAAATGGCTTTCTTTTTTAAAGAGTCATATACATTTATGTTTATGTTTATGTTTATGTTTATGTTTTTTCCCAAAGGAGAGAGCCCAGCGAACTTCATTTTGCAGCAGAGTAGAATCATAGGGAGGGCGTGGTTCTGGGTCAGACAAGCTTAGGGTTTATATCTGGTCACTTTTCAATGAAATCTGGGCAAGTTACACCCTTTCCCAGGCCTCAGTTTCCTCATCTGTAGGAAAGTGCTCTCTCAAAGGTTATCACAAATGGATCTGGTGAGATAAGAAGACTCTGGAGAGGGGTTGGCAGGTTGCAGGGTCCCGCCTTAGCAACAGGGAGGTGTGAAGGCAGAACAGTCTGGAAAGACTCAGAACTTCCCAGGGCCAGATTTTATTATGTTGTTGGGTAATGAAAAATCTAACTCTGAAGTCACCCTTCTTTTGATGCACCCATACAGGACAAATCATACCTTGTTTCAAAATAACAGATGCCAACATTTAGGAGGCTGAGTGTTGGGGATTATGTGTTAATAACCTGAAGATCAATTTTTTTAAACAAATAGCTTATCATGGCATATTTAGTAAATATTGCAATTATATCTATCTATCTATCTATCTATCTATCATCTAATCCATCTAACCATGCCTGGAGACACTTGGCAAACTGAGAAATCCCTATTGTTACATTTTAAATATGCAAGTTTGAGCTTATGAAGTGCAAGGAAAGTCAATTTTCTATCTGTCTTTAGTGCCACATTCAGACTGTGAAAGCCGCCGTTTAAAAACCTTTCGGTAAATATTTGAAATATTCTAAAACTGACATTCTAAATGATATTCTGATACCACTTCAATAATGTTTTATACAATTCAGAGGAAAAATAGAATTAAGTAAATTTGAACTTTCCCTTTTCCGAGGCAGTTAAAGGCCGCAGTATTTGCATATTCTAATGCAGGATCACTGCAGCTCAAGGCACAAAGCTTCAGAAGAAACTGTCCCTAGCAGGGCAAGGGGGCAGGAGCCATTAACCTGTGGCCTCTCATCCATGTAAGACAAGAATCAAAGTCTCTTCTTTTTAAAGTGGCTTCTGTGTAACCACTCAGCACAACCCCTGCTTCCAGAAGTGTCTTTGGAAGCACAATTAGAAGGTTTAAAAAGCAGAAACACAAGCTCCATCCTATTTACACATTTAAAGTAAAGGTCACTTGCAGAAACTGGGCTTCCCAGACTTCTCCCCAGAAATCCCTTAAGATATGTAATACCAACATAAAGGGAATCACAAATCCAGTTTTCAGAAAATGGCATTAAATATAGATTTAAACTTTGACCTTTAGTCCCAAGTGAGAGGACAAAAAATTCTCTTTACAGTGAAGGGCATGTTGCTACTAAGCTTCAATGAGTAGGCGAGAACCTGTCTGGTAGTAGCCAGGATTAAGAAGCACCAATCGATTTACCTCCAATGCAGGTGTGCTGCAAATCCGCTGGGTCCGGATGTAGAGCGTGATTGGGCCAGGCTCATCTATATTCTAGAGTTTGTAGAAGTAGCTTCTGGGAAACACGGGTCTTCTTGGCTTGGGGAATTGACGTTTCCGTGGCGATATGTGAAATGCATTCAAAGTGAGCAGGAATGAGAGATGGAATACAGCAGGTCTCCCACCCCACATTAGGGTCATGAGCAATAGAAGGAAATCCATGGGTAGCAGAATGATGGATTGGGCAAACAGGGAAATCATGGAGACCCAGAGCATTCATATTTTTACATCCCTTAGTACCCTGATTGCTCTGCAGGTGCTGACCAGGCCCCAGGCTGATGGCCCACTCTGCAGCTCATCTCCCTGCTACATCACTGACGAGATGATTTGGGGCCCAGGTTGGGGCACGGGTGGATGATGGACAATGGGAAGTGGAGCTTATTGGTGAAAGGGACTATCGATTGTATGCACACCTAAAGGCAGAAGAAAAAATTTTCCCTGGCTGTGGCATTTGCTAGAACCTTTAGGGAGGTAAGGAGAAAAACAGGAAAGAGCACTGGGTGAGGAGTCAGTTTGTTTCGCGCCCAGCCAGCTGGATGAGCTCGAGACTACTCAACAGCACAATTATTTGCTTGTGTTGCCCCTGGACAGCACCGTTAGCACCTCTCACCTCGCTGGCCTTACACTCACAGTTGCCCGCTCAGTGCCTGGCTAGTACTCAGTGCTCATCAAATATTTGTTGATTAAACAAACGAGGGAAAGAAGAAAATAGTTTGTAGGAAAACCCAATACTCATCCAGGTCAACTCTTTCACTTTAAAGATCAAGAAATTAAAGTTTGGAAAGGTTAAATGACTTGATCGAGGTCCTACTACTTGTAAGTTGCAGAAATAATAGTAACAAGGATGCTGCTACTGCTGCTGCTGCTGCTGCTGACAGCGAACACAACCAAGTGTTTAAATTGTGGTGTTCGTGTTCATGATTTCTTAGTCAGTTACTAGCTCCACATGCACCATTCTATTTTCTTCTCTATATACACGGGTTGGAAGCCTGAAAGCTACATTTCCCGGACTTCTTTTTGCCAGCTTAGATTAGGTTCTGTCATTGGGAAGCCACAGAGAGATATTTGAGAAATAGGAACAAGGAGAAGCCCCTAGGTCTTGTTTTAACTAAGTGTCTGGTCTGGGGCGGGGGACGGCAGCAGACGGCAGTGGAAGCTGACTGCAGGCCGCTGTAGCATGCTTGGTGAGTGCAGCGCCCACGGGTTTGCTGGGCGCCCAGGCCCTGCAGCTGCAGCCGAGGGCGTGGGCTCCTGGCCTCCTTATCATGGCCACGATGGTGGCTCCAGCAGGAGGGGCAGCCTCGGGAGACAGAGCTCGCTAGCTGTGGTCAACCCCACCTCCCTTTTTGCTTCTCCCATCGCAGAGGGCAGGTTCTTCCTGCAGTAACTGATCTCTCCAGGTAACGTTGCTTTCCTGGACTTGCTCTAACAGCCCTTCCAGAACAGTCATAACTGGTCTCTTGTACTAAATCTCTCTTGTTGAAACCCCTGCAGTGCTTTATGTGGGTTCTCTCATGGTGTTCTCCGAGAAACCCATGAGATGTGAGCTGTTAGAATGAAGGTCCTATTTTACAGATGGGGAAACTGAAGCTAAGAGACACTAACTGATTGCTCAAGGTCACACAGCACAGAGAGCTGGCAACAGAGCAGAGACATGTATCAGGTCCGCCTGATGCCTCAATCCACATATTTAACTCCGCCCCTCAGGAGCAACTCTGCTCCCCCATCAGATGTGTCATCAGGGCGTGTGGGCGCTCAGCAATCTGGCCTTCCTCCCAGGGGCTGTGCGGGACTGATTTCACTGGGCCCTCTTCTTAGAATGCTCCTTCACAAGGACCCTTGTTTTCTTGCCTCTTGACCTGAGCCTCATGATGAAGTCATTTCCTCCATTAAAAACTTTATAGGAACTGGTACATCTTTTAACAGCAGAAGTAGCTGAGGGCATGGTGCTATTGGCAGGAAAACAAGATTACTTCGAGCGAGGGTCTGAGGGAAGAGGAGGGAGCAGGATGAAGAGGCCTAGGATTGTCTCGCAGCAGATGGGCCCTGCCCTGTCGGGACAGCCCTGCACACCCTGGCCCTGGCTGGGGGTGCAGATGTACCAGAGGGCTGAGGATTAAGGAGTAGATTCCCATAATAGCTTGTGGTACCCGGCTTACTGTGAGCACTCAGTAAATGTTAACTGGAAAAAAAAAAAGGCCACAAGGCATGAGGTACTGCAGGAGATACCAAGACAAATAAAAGCGGGGCAGCCCTGGGAATGTTCAGCCAGAAGGGGCTGAGAGGCGGCACATGAACTGGGAGAGAAGAGCTGTGAAGCCAGCACTGGCATCCAGTGGGGGTCCCGGGGGCAGAGGGGACCAGGATGGGCTCTGGGGTTTGAGCGGGCTCTTAAAAGAGGGCTGATACATAAATGAGTGGCTCTGCGGGAGGGAAGCACATGCCTGGCAAAGAAGCTGTAACCAGAGTTTATATTCAACTTAAAGTCCAAACTCTCAGGGTAATCTTTATGAAACTCTCCCATCTCCCTTCTGAACGTCTGAGAGCCATTTCCATGGACTCCCAGAGCAGCCTAGTGCTGCTCAGGGTTGAGATTTCCTCCACAAGGGACAGATTCAAGGAGAAAGTTGGCCTTTCCCTCATCCTTTCCAACCGTTCTCCCTCTTCCCTGAAGCACTGCTCACCTCCCCCAGAACCCCTCCTCGCCCAGGCCCCAGGGTTCAGTCACTATTGTGACTCAGCAAGGACCGACACCCTCCCTCCCACCAAAATCCATCCATCCCGTTCCGTTAGGCCTCTGCTATGGACAGGAGAGCTGTGCTGAAGTGAGACGTCTTTGGCTTGTTCGAACTTAAAATGTTCCCCTCCCAAAGAGCATTTGTACTTCACTGCTGGCCTTCAGCACTTCGTTCAGAGGAGTGAGTCATGTGGAATTTCAAATGCTATGACACAGAACTGGTATCAGCAAAAACTGCGTCGGGCTATGACAGGAAGCACACATGCCCTGGTGGCTTAAACAAGCCAAGGTGTTTATCTGTCCCAGGAGCGTGTGTTTAAGCTTGCGCACACACAGTATTGCGCTGTCTGTCCAGGGCTTGCACAGCAGCTCTGTGATGTCACCACAGGCCAAGGCTCCTTCTCTCCGTGTCTCCCCCGCCGTGGCCAGGCCTTGCACCCGTGAGGAGCGAAAGGGAAAAGGTGGAAGGGGAGCGGCAGGAGGCAAAGGGGCTGCCCCTCCAGGGACTTGGCCTACTTACTTCTCATTGGTCAGAACCAGGTCACACGGCTAGCCCCAGCTGCAAGGGAGGCTGGGAAGTAAGGTTTAGCTTTTATTTGTTAGTTGAGCAGAGTGACACCGGAAACCAAAATCCAGGTTCGGTTAGCGACTTAGGAAGGGAGAACGAATGGGGACTTGGCAGCAGCAGTGTCTCCATCAAAGGGGCACAGGGTGGGGCTGGGGAGACTTGGGGGGACATTGTGTCTGCCCGTTGGGTGGGCCTTTGTCTGCAGAGAAGGTGCAGCAGGACCTGCAGAGGAGTGAAGGGGTTGCACTGAGCGAACCCGGACCAAGAACGCAGGTTCCTGACTCACCGACCTCTGGGCACCTCATCGCCGGGGTTCTCATCTCCTGCGCTGGGCGTGCGCGTTAGAGAGGCGTAGGCGCCGCCCTTTCCGCCTCTGCCTCCCGCCTCCCGCCTCCCGCTCTCCCCGTTGCGCAGCGGGCCCCCCTGCTTCCCTATGGCTCACTCAGAATGGCTTTATTTTTTATCTTTTTTTTTAACCACTTCAACCATTTTTTAGCATACAGTTCAATGCCATTAAGTCCATTGAAGACGTTGTGCAGTAATCACCGATATCCCCGTCTTCACTTTTCAATGCTAATTAGTGTTGCCGTTTTTTTCAGGTGTGGGGTTCAGAGATGGGGATTTGAAATAGAGCAAATGAATTTTAATTTATTCAAAAAGTCAAAGTATTTTTACTTTTCGAAGTGACTAACAGCTTAGAAACACGTATGTTCTGCCTGGAAACATGTGGTTTCTTATCTGGATTATTTATCCCCCCCTAATAAATGTTGCTACATGTACCGCTCTTGCACAGAGAGCCAACCTCAGGGCTGTGAGCTGCTCCATCTTTTATTCAAGGGCATCAATATCAATCCCCTTGTGTTTGTACTCAGATTTTACAAATAAATTCTTTTCTTTGAATGTTCCCGGGGCCATTTTGTGATTTTGGACAATGAGCATTCCTCTGGATTCCTAATCCCTTTGAATTGAGCCAAAACCAGAACAATGAGGAGATTTTTAGGGAGGTAAAGGCAACCCCCAGCCCACAAACAACCTTCCAGTCTTAGAAAAATTCCCACAGAGTCTGCAGGCAGAAATGGAGTCCTGTAACTTCAGTAGACGGTGGAACTCTAGAGGGACACGACTGGTGCAATTTCCATCTCTTGAAACATTTAAAATGTATCTGATCAAAGGAGGAGAAAATTAACCACAGTGTAGGAAGCTGGCAGGGGGACGGACAAGATGACCTAATTTGCCTTTCCCATTACTAATTTCAGGAGGAGTCTTCTCTGGGAATTCCACACTGAAATTCCAAGGCAGGGGCCCCTCGGTGGGACCCCAATGGCTTCAAGCATGACAATCAGGCGTTGTGATTGTCGAAGCCTCTGCTGTTGTTGTGTCCTTTGGGGTTTAGCGTGGAACTCAGTTCTCCTCAAATAGATACCCTGGGCCCCATTCTTATCTACATAATAACTATGGAGAAATTTTCCCTCCGGGTTTCAAAGGACTTGAGTTTGGTCTATCGAAGTCAGCGTTATGCAATGAATTTATTACTTGCTGAAATAAAAATCAACACAAATATGTCTTTGCCTTAAGAAAAAAAAAAAGAGAAAAAACCCACACCACTTAGTTGCTTTACCAACCTCTGGATTCAATTAATTTTTAACATGGAAGTAAAGTTCCCTTTTATTTTTTTTTCCTTTCAAGCCAGACATTTATTTTTAACAAGGGATGAAATCATCTGAGAACAAAACGGGACATCTGTTACTTTATATCTGTTTATTTTAAGTACTTAAATCTGAGTTTGATTTCACACAATTTTGACATTGTTGCTTCATTAATAATCCTTACGTAATTGCGACCTCGGAGTGCGCCCTGCGATCACAGCATTCACTTCTCATTAGTGCAGAGTCTGATAGGAAAGCCAGACTCACCCTGGGATGGGAGCGGCTTCCATGTTCGAAAGCTGGTCCAAATGCTGACCTCGGCAGCAGCGGGAAACCACCTCAAAAAGTGCAAGAAGAAGGCCTCTCATGGGGCCCAACATGAGTAAGTGACGGCCTGTGGCCTGCTGTTCACGTCTGCGCAGTCTTCTTTCTCAGGAGTTCTTATGTGAACAACCAGAGTCAGCAGTTTTCGAAAAAGAAATAAAAGATTGCATACAAAACACATGCAATCAACTCATGCACATGTGTGCAGAACAGCATGTTGGAGCAAAGTAGCGTTCATCCACCAGGTCAGCCAGCTCGCCTTTCAAGGGCACTGGAATGCTGGTGGAGCAACTGAGAGGCAGGTGTGAGTCAAGGACAGAGACAGGAAGTGCAAGGGCTTCACAAAGAGGGGGCTCTGTGGCCACAGTGGAGCTGGCAGCAGCGATGGCCTGGTGCCTACGGCTATAGTCAAGACATGGAGCCCAGAGAGGAGGATTTAAAATCAGAGTGGTGGAATCGTTCATTGGTTCATTCATTTATAAAGCAAGTATTTAAGGAGTTCTACATCAGACATTGGGCATACATTGGGAAATAGATGATCATTCCCTTTCTGAAGGTTAACAGACCGGGGGGCTATGAGAGAGGACAGAGGGACCTAGCTGAGATTTAAGACATCATAGAAGGATATGCAAGGAAGCAAACTGTAACTTGAGAACTGAAGGATGAAAAGGAATTGGATGAGGGAAGGGGAAGGGAGAGGAATTCAAGCTGGAAGAAACGTTTTACTGTGGAGCCTAGAAGGGGAAGGAGATTGGCTTGCTGGAGAAATGGACTGGAGGCCGGTGTGGCTGGAGTGCAGTGAGAGAGGCAGGGGCTGGGGCTGGGGCGGGGAGGTGGAGAAGGAGAGGAGGGAGAAGAAGGTGGAAAAGGAGATGGGAATCATACCTGGTCTTGTAGAATGAGGGGAGGTGTTTGGATTAAACTGTTTGCATGATGGAAGTTACGGATACTTTTAAGCAGGCAAGTAGTATGATTCGATTCATGCTTTTAAAAGATCTTGCAGGCTATACAAGAAATGGATTACAAGGGGCAGGGAAATTCATTCATAGGCTGTTGTGATCCAGGTAAAGGTGGCGGTAAAGATGGTGGGAAGGGGTGGATTGGGAAAATCTTCAGGGCACAATCAGTAGGGAGTGCTGATGGACTGGGTGTGGGAGTGAAGAAGGAAGAGGGAGCAGGACCACCCGGAAAGTTTTGCTCTAGCATCTGGATGAATGGTAACACTGTTTACTGAGACGGGAAAGGTGGGGTGGGGGTGGGGCAGGGAGCCAGGTTGTCGGCATAGTTTTGGCCATTCCATTCAGATCATGTTAGCTTGGAGATGTCAAATTGGCTGTTGAATATTTGAGTTCCTGAGAGAGGTCCAGCTTAGAGACATAAATTTGGAATTATTGACAAGTAGATGGCTTTTAAAACCAAGTCAATGAATGATGTTGCCTAGATTTTGAATAAACGTGGTTATGTATTGTGTTGGCTAGAGCTTTTCCAGGGAAGAGAGCAGGGCACCATATTCACTTCACAATATTCTTAGGAATACTTTAACGTAAATCATAGATATAATGTTTCACCCCTAAATTCTCGTCTTCAAAAAAAATAAGGGCATCTTCTTACCTATGCAGATTCCAGGAAATTACATTTATTATCATCAACTCAGCGCCAGGCTCTTGCCCCATGCTTGGAATTGTCCATTTACATTTTTCCTTAACCCTCACAACAGTCTATGAATACAGTGTGATTGGCCCATTCTACCAACCAGGACACTATAACTCAGAGAGCGGTAGTAAACTATCCAAAATCAGACACCTTGGATTTGTGAAGCCAGGATACAAACCCAAGGCCGACCCTCTCTACAGTTTCCTTCTGTCCCTCTTTAGCTACACACAAAGGCCTAGATGCTCATTTTCATGTAAGGCATATGATTCTTCTCGCCCTCTGAACCCTACCCTTGCCCTGGCCTCTTTTTCTTAGAGAATTATTCTCTCCTCTGGTGATTTGACCCCTTGGTTCCCATCTTTTGCTGAGGCTGGCCAGGCTGCAGTAGACCACTCCCTGATGGCATTAAGGTCCAGGAGGAGTCCAACTGCAGCCTGTCAACCCAAGTACCAAAGGTTTGAAAAGCCAACTGTCATGTAGTCCTAGGCTGCCCACAGGATGCCAGGGATGGGGGCCATGGCCTTCCCCCGAGCCAGGCGAGTGAGTGGTGACAAAGTGAGGGGTTATGATGGCAGTGACAGGCCGAAGCAGGATGCACCACCACTTTGCTTTCTGCAGCTGTATCCACACTCCATCCTCCCAGGACTGCACTCCGGAAGAAAGCTTGGGGTGGTGCTCCTGGGGGCCCTGCAAGCTGCCATGGGGGAAGCCCTGGGGCGGGGACCGTTGATTCAGGTCCACTGCCAGCTCTACTCTCCCCTGGAAGGGTGGTGTAAGCTCACTCCCACCACCATCCTTATTGTAGAATTTAGATGTAGGGGGCCTTTACCATTCAAAGGAGGGCATATGTACAGAAGAGCACTCAGGGTGAGGGGCTCCCCATCACTCTATCTAGCCCCTTACCCTGCTTTATTTTTCTTCATACTACAATTTATCATCTTCTAAAATCTATTTGTTTATTACTTATCTCTCTCTGCTAGAATTTAAGTTTCATGACAGCATAACTTTTACTGGTTTGGCTCACAAATTCATCCTAAGCACCTATAAGAGCACATGGTACATAGTGGGCACTTAATATATACTTATTAAATTAATAATTGGATAAATTAATCAATCATATAGAGTCATAAGCATGTAAATATTAACAAGTGAATGCAAAATAGTTTATAACGGACTTCTGTCCACCCACCCCCAATAAAGCTCTGAAATGCTTTCTTGTCTCACAAATCAATAGAGCAAAAAGAAAAAAATGGTGAAAGAAAAAAAGGGAAGAGACGGAAGGAAGGCAGGAGCGAGACAGAGGAAAGGGAACATGGAGAACATCAGAGCACCGGAGAGGGAACCCCACTCAGACCGACATGGCAGTCCCAGGCTGGTTTCCAAGGCCTGGGGGGTGGGGGGAGGGGGGCTGGAACGTCGCGTTCCCTTAAAGCCAGAAACCTCAAGGAACCGTAGCTTTTGATCATCAACGTATTCCAGGCTGGCTTAGAGGTCTGGGGAGGACATTCAAGCACTCTGAAATACAGTGATAATCAAGAGAAAGAGGGAGTCTTAAATTGAGGATGGAGAGCAATATACTCAGGTTAATGGAAGCACTAGCAATATTAAATGAAATTGCCCTACCACTTCTTCCTAAGACGGCACTGGGGAGCTTGCTCTTTGCATAAGCAGGGAGGGCCCTGGGATTTAGCGGGAGGGCGGAGGAGTCGGGGAATCAGTCAGGCAGCCGCCCTTACAGTTCTTGCGCGCCCAGCCCGCAGTCCCTGGGCGCACCTGCGTGTCTCCTCGGGCCGGGCAAGTTTGGACGGCCAGGATTTCAAGGGAGCCCGGAGCCGGGGGAGCCTGCTTTAGTCCAATTAAATGAGGCAGTATCAGGTGGAAAGTAATCCCGAGTATTCACCATTATAGGGAGTTTTGTGTTTAAGCCCCTCTGTGGACCTTCTCTTAATGAAGAACTAAACTGCAGGGTCTAGAGGTGGGAAGGAGGAATTGCTCCAACTCACAGAGCCGAATCTCCCCACGGCAGGCAGACAAGGGCCCGGAAAGTTTCCTAAGGGCTGCATCTTCTAGCTCCCCCAGGCCCTCCCTCCTGGGCCCCTGCGGATACGTCACCTCCCCTTAGCAAAGATAACGGGGAGACCCCACCGCGCTGGGGACAGGGGTGGCAGGGTACTAAGAACCTGTTTCCGAATGACTGTGGGTGAACCCAGTGCATCAAAATCTTCGGGGTCTTCTTTCCGCTTCCTGCCTTTCTTCCTTCTTTCCGCGGAGCTGGTCTTCTGAGACCACGAAGCCAAAGCAGTGAGGCTGAGCTAATAGGGTTGCAGAGAATCAAGCGTCTTACATAACTGTGTTAGGGAAAAGCAAGCCCACTCGTGCAGGTAATGAAGGAAGGGGCAGGAGGGTGCTGCTCATGAGTTCAGGTAGCACCGACAGGATGAGTTGCTTTGAAACTGTTGAAGGTATGACTGGAGAAACCTCTCCATCAGTAGTCATGTAGAGAAGGATTTAAAAGCGCATCGGGCGCTGCGCTGTACCTCCAGGGCACCAAGCAGAGGAGAGGGGCAATACAGGGAAGCACAACACGGGGCTGGGGCCCTCGAATGGCTCCTGGTGAAGGTGCCCTGAAGGTATTCGTAGAGCTAAAGGCAAAGCATAAATATGTGAGATGTTACAGCCGTGCATAATTTAACACCACAAACAACACACACCCCATGTGGGCCTCTCATTCTGCCTTGCCCACCACAGTCCTCCCAGCATCCCTGAGTATGCTGCCTGCCTACCGCCCTCCTATCCGTCCAGCTGGGACAGCTTGGACAGCGAGGGCGGAGCACCGCGGGTACAGGTGGGCTGCTGGTCAGCTTTTTGTTTTCACCCTGAACCAGTGATTCTAAAAACTACCAATGATAAAATACTCCTCCCCAAATCATTTGTTGGTCTAACTTAAACAATTGTGACAGTTACTATTGAGTTTTAACTAAATTGCTTATCATTTAATAAACACTGTATTCTACGTGGAAGCTCACTTAGGAGTTTGCAGCTATACAATCTCTGATATAGGAAGACACACCCTCATGATCCTTTTGGGAGTAAATTCTTGCAGTTCGGATACCTTGGAGTTCCCTTGGCTGCAGTTTACGTCCTCAAGTCCTGTGGAGAAAACACCTTCCTGTGTTTAAACGATAGATGAACAGTCAGCGATAGTACCCACTGAAACAACAAAACTTGGGTTACATCAATTCTGTTATTTTATGTGACCTCTCGGCGGTTTTGTTTTAGAAATTCAAAACAGTGAAATAGTGCAAACTGTGAGGTGCCGTATTTTTGTTTAATACGTGTAAATTTTAGTGCATACATGAATAGTTTAGTGCACATGTAAATTGTTAGTGCACACGCTGACTTGAATATCTTCAAAATAGAAATTTCCTCCTTTTTAATTGATAATTGTTTGTTTTAAAACTAAGTAACAAATAGAAATACTGATTATTAAATACATGCGGATCCCTAAAAATTAGTGTTGCGGCCCTGGCCGAGCGGTTCAGTTGGTAATGAAGGAAGGGGCAGGAGGGTGCTGCTCATGAGTTCAGGTTGGAGCGTCATTCCGTGCACCAGAAGGCTCCGGGTTTGAGCTCAGTCAGCAGGTTTGACCTCAGTCAGGGCACGGACCCAGGTTGCAGGTTTGATCCCTGGTCTGAGCACATACAGGAGGCAGCCAACTGATGTTTCTCACACCGATGTTTTTCTCTCTCTCTCTCCCCCCTACTCTTTCTCTCTAGAATCAATAAACATTTCCTCGGGTGAGGATTAAAATAAATAAATAAATGACGTTGTGGCGTGGAGGAGAGGGTGTTAAATAATGTCCCCTCTCTGCATGTCAAATATACCAGGGATGTCACTGCCTTCCAGGGATTCCAGAACTCGACCTGGAAGGATCAGGGCCTGAACTCACAACCTGAATGTTGCTTGGGTTGGTAAAGTTATCTCATTTTTATATGTTAAGGCAAATCAGGTATCTTCATAATTCAACATCTTCTCTGCCTTCTCTGCTCTGTTCCCCAATGTTTTCCACTCCGAGCTACTTCTAGTTTCCCTATCTCCTCTTCTTACAAAAATTATTTGCAAAAATAGTTAACTATTTTTTCTTTTAAGACTGCTATTTGTTTTACCGTATTTCTACATTGAAATCTACAAAGCAAGCCTACCCAAGAAAGGATGACCTGAAAAGGGAACAATAGATTTGAAGGAACCACCTTCCCCACCCCAAATTTAAAAACTGATTAAAATTTGCTTAAGAAGTCCACTTATTAAAGGACTGAAAAATATGAACCGTGACCAGGGGATTTATCAGAAATATTAAAAGAAGATATGTGCGACCTCTTTCCAAAATAGGAAAGTATTATTCCCTGGAAATAATCCAGGGAAAACACAGAACTGGAAATTTCAATATTTTGCAAGAAAATGGAACAAGTCTTAAGAGAGAAAGGCTCAGTGAGCAAGACAACGGGGCAATGAGAAGTTAATATAGCGTGTTTATGAAAAACCGAGCTTGCCAAACAAACTCGATATCTTCTAACATTTCAGCTTCAGGTTTAGCAAATGAGGTGACTTCAAAGCACTTCATATATCTTCATTTTTGTGATGGTTTTGATAGGAAGACTAGAAGAGTGTTTGCAGTAATGGGAATTTGAAATCGACTAAAAGCCCCACAAATCGGTGGCACTGCCTTGGACCCAGACAGGATCTCTCTCTGGCCAGAGTTGCTTCACTGTCCTGGAAAGGGAATCAAACAGCATTTACTGGATGGAGGAGTCCAGGTTTTAGAGCAATCCACGTGACAGCAACGAGAGAGGATCAGCAGAGTCGGCAGTCAACACCAGCCATGCCTGCACACCGTGGCAGCCCTGAGTGTGAACACGACCGGAGCTGGTGTGAAGCAGTCACAGGGCTGAGGGAGCAACTCCTCAGCACCCGGCTGGCCGGGTGCCATTCTTGCAGGCACTGACAGAGTGTGTGCAGAAGAGACTTCCAGGGCAGAAGAGGTTGGCAAACAGCTGGAGTTTGGCACACCAGAAAAAAAAAAGAAGCCTCAGGGATAACACAAGTGTTTTCTTTATACGTCTGTAGGGCTTCTTTATATGTCAGAAGAGGGACTGTTGTAGATTGAATTGTATCCCCCTTGAATTTATGTGCTGAAGGTTAACCCCCCATCACTGCAGAATATGACTTTTTTTGGAAACGGGGTTGTTGCAGATGTAATTAGTTAAGATGAGATCACACTGGAGGAGGGTGGGTCCATAACCCAATATAACTGGCGTCCTTATAAAAAGAGGAATTTTGGAAACAGCCATGTACACAGATGGAATGCCAGGTGAAGATGAAAGCAAAGATCTACAAGCCAAGGAATGCCAACAATTGCCAATGAACCACCAGCAGCTACGAGAGAGGCCTCAGCCAGATCCTCTCTCACAGCCCTCAGAAGGAGTCAGTCTCGCCAACACTTTGATTTTGGGACTTCTGGGCTCTAGAACTGTGAGACAATACATTTCTGTTGTTGTACCACCGGTCTGTGGTCCTTTGTTAGAGCAGCCCCAGGAAACGAACTCAGGGGCTGAAGTCATTAGTGACAGATGGGGTTTTTGCTAGTGAGTGGCTGGCTGCATCCGGCCAACAGAATCAACACAGCCACTGGAAGGAAGACCTTTCTGACAGTTCAGACTGTCCAAGTGTGGGCTGAGCTGCCTCTGGTGTAGTGTGCTTTCTAGCACTGAGAGTGTTTAAATAGAGATTAGATGATGACCTCTTGGGATGATATTACAGGGGAAATTCCTGCCTTGGGAGCAAGGTGGGGATGAATCACCTCCAAGGTTTCCTTCAATTATAAAGATTTTTGGTTCCAACACTAAAAGTACTCAATAATAAGAAAAATTTAAGATTAGGGATTCTTCTGTTTTTAGAAAGGATGGAATATAAAGAAGCACAGAAAGGAAACCAGCAAAATATAATTCCATACAAGGAAAAGGGCAGTTATTAATAATGGAGATATTTCAAGAACCCAGTAGGCAGGAAGTCCATGAAGAAGAATGATCCTAAAAGGGGCATTAATTGTATCAAAGATGAATTTATGTGATCTGGCTACAAACCAGTGTGGTTTAATACGAGCATTATCTCTAGGGGTTAAAAGCATAGAGTTTCAAGTCAGGCCACTCAAGAACTTTGTCACCTTGGCCTCTGTGCTTGACTTCTCTGAGTAAGCGTTTCCTCATTTGCAGAGTAGGACAGTATCGCCTAACTTCCCAGTATTGGCACAATGGCATGAGATAATTAATGAAAAGTGTAAGCACATAGTAAGAATTCAGGAAGGGTTTACTCTTCTTATTATCAAATGATTGTCCCTGAAGTCCAAATAGAAGGTTGATGATGGAGAGAGGGAGAGAGGGGGGGGGAGAGAGAGAGAGAGACAGAGAGAAGAAGAAGAAGAAGAAGAAGAAGAAGGAGGAGGAGGAGGAGGAGGAGGAGGAGGAGAGAGACAGGGGTGACAGAAATCAACATTTTAAAGGAAATTGTTTCTTATGTTCCATGACTTAATTATCTTTCCTATTAAAGGTAAAAGTTTCACTTACTGATATGATATCTAAGTCAAATGAAATTACTGGGAATTTTGTTTGCCATCTCTTTCCACATACAATCAAGTGGAATGGTGGGCAATCGAGAGTATGTAACCAGCTCATTTGAAAGCCTGGAAGGCTGGTCCGTGTCTGACACTTTAGACTGACCTGTGGCCTTGGATAAACTTCTCTCACACTGATCTGTGAAATGGAAATGTTGATTCCTTCTAAGGGCTGTGGGAGAGCATCTGTTTTAAGCCCATCTCTTAGCTCTGGAACAACCACCAGCAGGTTGGTGGGATGAGCAGACAGGACCAAGCTTGGTTAAAGTGTCAGGTAGAGGGCAGTAATCGTTGAGAAGGTCAGCACTGCATCCTCACAGCTTTGGGGACTGGTGACTGCCCCCAAATGTAAATGCTCTAAATACCAGGGGAAGCAAGGGTCGATTTATCCTGATAGAGCCCGTCAAACTGAGGAGTAATGCGTGAAATTAAGGTAGATGAGGCTTTAAGGAAAGGAAAAACTTCTGTTCAGCAGGGTCTTTTAGATAATGAAGTGGTCTCCGAGGAACCTTGAGGAAGCTCCACACTGGGAGGCACACTAAAACGGGCAGCAGCCCTGCCCACTGAGACGTGAGCAATGCAAGCTTCAACCTCCTCTTAGTCTGTGCAGCTTCGCCTTTCTCTTTTAAATGGATGCTTTTCCCAGGTCTGTTCCTTGGTCTGAATTGCTCCTTATTTGAGCCTCCAGTCCATTCCTGGTGTCACTGAAGTTGGTTCACATTGTAGTACCTGGTGATAGAATAATGGCTTAAAAAGGCACCACCGTCTCTCCTCCACCCGCCCTCACTGCCTGCCTGTCACCCCACTCCAGGTCTGCAGCAGCCTGGCCCTTGCAGCCCGGTAGACTCCGCCGCTTCGCCTCGTCGTCGGCCTCCTCATTAGCCATGCTCTGGAGCTGGCTGGTGTCAGCCTGGCCGGTACATCAGAATGCAGAGCAGGCCTCAGGCTCCCAGGAAGCTGCACATTCCGCATGAAATATGAAGGCAACAGCCAGCCCAGGGGAGACCCAGGGTGAATTTAGCAGAAGAGCAGCAAAGGTGGCTATTGAGGGAGAGGGTTCTGAAAAGAAAGGGAGCAGATGAAGGCACCCATAACATGCCATGTTTTAGAGGTGCTGTTTGGTGGAGGAGAGGGACACATGCAGGGTGCACCTGGTTTTGTACCCTCTTGGCTGCTCCTCACATACACTCCCTGCTTACATTCTTTGTGCATATGCTCGCGATATTCCTGTGATTATGGTGATGTGCCCTTTTGAGATAGGCAGCCGGCTCTCTTCCCTGCTGTGTTCATCACTGATTTTTGAGTTTCTCTTTTGGGACAACCTGCAATCACAAGAGCAGTCCATGTGGATTTCAGAGTACCTGACAGTAAGAAGCATAATAAACGTAATGATTGTCCAGAAGGCCCGGGGGACGTCTGCGGCACTCCACCGCAGGCCTGCAGAGGTTAAGCATGCATAGCTGGCAGTGGCCTCACATGGCTGCGAGGCCTGGTGTAAAGACCCGCCCTCACCTTTCTCCCAAATCTCCCAGCTTCCACCCAAAGCCTCCTGCTGGGTTTCTAGGCAGCCATTCTGATGCGAGGCAAAACCATTTGTCTCTACCACAAGCACAAATAGTCTAATATGCGTGTCTTGGACACATTGCAGTGTCATGAGCTTACACATCTCCCTTAGGACACCGTTCTGTGCTTGGTATGTGTGTAGGTCCCTGCCCTAGATGCTCTATCCATGAAGCAGAGAGGCTGTACTGTTTGTTAGAATATATCCAGGGATCACTGGCACATAGTAGATACTCAATAAATACTGAAGAAATCATATTTAGTGAGACCTCCCTCCCACCCCATCACACATTTGGGTCATCAAGAAACACAAACCTAGTGGTCTCTCCAAACAGAAATTTTGAGAAGCCGTTTTTTTTTCCTCCTCTAACCAAAAACCATTACAGTGCAAACAGGGCACACAGCATTGATTTCACTTCAAACTGTTGATTGTACAGCATCCTACCTTCTTTCGTTCAGAGAACAAATACTTACACATGAGTAAATATATATATTTTCTTTTTTAGAAGAATTCTTAGGCTGTTAAGATTGCCATAGGCTCCTTAGGCGTAATCAACAACTGAGTCGCAGCTGCATCGTTCTTATCTCTGGAAACCTCCCGCACTTCTGGATGAGAAGGGCAGGTGCCAAGAGCTGCAGGGCTACCTCGCTTGCCCCTGCTTGTGATGGAAACCATCGGCATTCCTTGTGAGAGTTTTCTGCAAGAAACCTCAAAGGTATGATGTCTCCTTAGAGCCCAGCTCACTTCGGGTTGGCAGTGCTGCCTGTTGCACACCTCCAGGAGGCACTATTCACACTGAAGCTGCCCTGCAGTTTGGAACGTGGAGAGACAACATATATGCTTGTCTTACGCGTGGTAACTATTAGCATCATCCTTATATTTGGTCACTTTCTGTTAATCTTGTAAAAGCATTGCCTTCTTTGTGAACTGAAAAGACTCCATCCTTCTGTTTGGTTCCTGAGGAACAGTAGCAGGAAGCAACAGGTTTCAACTAAAGTGCTGGCCTCTCACAAGACTACAAGCTCCCTGGGGGCAGGGTGTGTCCTGCCCTGCTCACTGCTGAGTCCTCCTGGCTGGGAGTGGGGGGCAGGCACTGGGTAGGCTCTGCACAGACATTTGGTTGACTACCACGAAGGAAGTACGGTACCTTTTCCTCTAGCCAGGCACAAGTTCAGGGCCGAGCCAGTTAGAGTCTTCACCTGCTTGGATATTCAGATGTTGAGAAAATTTCTCTCTCTGCTAGGGCTGAGAGTAGGAAGCAGATCACCAAGAGGAGAGAATTAGGTTATAAGACAAAATGAAGAGATGCAGGAGGTGGGGTGGGAGATGGGGAGAGAAAGAGAGAAACAAGCTATAGTTCTAACACAGAATGTTTTAGTTATATGAACCAGTAGATTCCTTATTTATTTATTTGCTGAAGGCACTATTAGAAGAGGGCTTCCGCCATGTTAAATCTAAAGTGGTCTAGTACACTTGTTTCACCGCATCTCCATCTCCGTGGAAAGCCGTTCATTCACTCCATGCCAACAGCTGACTCTCTTTACATTTTATGCATGTGCACCTTCTAAATGTCTACTTTCATGTAGCAGTCATCTCACTCATCTTTTCTGCTGGTTTTGTGCAGACTGTCTTTGAGCCATGCAGTCAGGGCAGATGTGTCTTCCCCATACAAAGAACATAGACTGAGGGAATTCTGCAGATTCCCTGGATAACAGATGTCGTTCCCGCTGGTGTCAGATCCTCAGACCCCCAGAACACACGGCACCCACCTCACAGTTCACAGTAACTGTAGCGCACCATGGTGAGGGCGCCTGCCCTGTGCTCGGCTCCACTGGGGCAGCACTCAGTGTTTGCAGTGTAATTCACAGGAGTAAGGTTTGTTTCCCCAGCTAGACAGGAGATGGGCAGTTTTCAGAAACATGAAAGAGGAGAAGACGGACGTGCTTTGGACTCTACTATACCACAAACACCGTCTGGGATATTGCACATCCCTGTGCGATGAATGGCTTTCCTTGGCCACAGTCACGGACACCAGCTCAGAGGGGTTCAGCAGCCACTTGCTCACGGGCTCAGTTGTTAAGTGACAGAGCAGGTCTGTCTGATCTGAGCATCCACTGAGCTGTCTTGGGCCATGGTTCACCAGGCTGTGTGCAGCCCAGACCACTCAGCACCACATTGGCCACACTGTATGCCCAACAGTGACAGCCCTGTGTTTATCCCCATTTCATACGAGCCTAACGAGAAAGAATTATTACAGACCACCCCTCCGTGATGGGAGAGAATTGCTTGACGTGAAGATGCACAGAAACCAGAGAAGTCTGGAGTCCAGTTTCCTTCCTCTGTGGCCCACCCAGCCTCTGGGACTGAGAGCACAGCCGGGGAAGGCGTTCTGTTCCCGCACAGACGAGGATGCCTCTGGCTGGGTGTCAGCCACTGACCCACCTCACTTTTGTTCCGCAGGTGTTGGAAAGAGAATGCAGCCATCCCCAGACCCCAGCAGGGAGGGGTGGAAATTGCTGCCCTGTGCCTGGGCCAGTGTGCACATGTGTGTATGTGTGGTCCTCGGAGCAAGGGCTGGGCAGGGGCCAGTCTGCAAAACAACATTAAAAAACCGAAACATTTTCCACTGAGAAACAGAATCACTGCCCGTGGAATTCTTACCCAGCCTGAGCAGCGAGCAGCAGCCCCTCCTTTTCATTAGTTAAACAAAGAGGGTTATTTTTCAAATGAAAACTTTCAGCGTGGAAAACAATCTAATTCCCGGGGCTTTTTGAGAAGCGAGATTCTCAGTACTCGAATAAACACGGGTCTGTGCACGTGCAGCTGCAAAGGGCGGTGCAGGTACCCTGATCAAATGAAGGGGCCCTGGCCTGGCCAGCGGGGGACCCAGGACTCAGCCGCAGGCCCCTCGAAACACTCCCAGGTAGGAAGACTGACAAAGGAAATGAGCCGTGGTCTGGGAAGATTTGACCATTCTGTTAGGGGGAGATGGTGAAAATAAAAATATTTTCTCTATGTCCATTAAATGATCCCCTTTTCCCTGCAAGTCAATGAACTCCCTCTGGTTGGAAAATAATCTGCAAACTCAAGCCCTGCTTGGTTTAACGAGGCATGTTCAGTTTTATCGAACTCCCAGCCTTCAGGTTTCTCTCAGGCACAAACTGGCCTCCACCCTCGACCCATGGGGGACCATCACCTTCTCATGAGGTGGTCTCTTCATGAAAGCTCCTGCATACTTGCATTTGTTTAAAGAGCAGGTAAGGATACGGAAGCCGACTGCCAGGGTTCGACGTGAGCGACTTGAGAGTGAGCGGCACTTACTCTCTCAGAGCCCAGGCTTACCCATCTGCAGAGGGGAATGGCGATGGTACCCATGTCAGAGAGTTGTCTGGAAGATTAAATGAGAACCCGCTTACCCTGCATCATAGCAGAGTTTCTGGACAAAAGAAGAGCTCACTAAAATTGTGGCCTTTCTTATGAAGTTGAGGGGACATGGCATATGGTCATCGGCCTAAGCTGTTTAAATTAATATGCATTGTTCTTTGAGGTTTTTACTTTTCCCATCTCACTTGTGGAGCGCGTGTTGTTTAAAAAAATAGAAGCAGGCACAAAATAGCCTCTTTTCAGATTGGAGCTTCCTTCTCTAATCAGTCCGTGAACATTTCGGGGAGCGCTCTATTTTACTTGGCTGGCCCCTGGTTTTGCCGTGAGTAATATGTTGGGCTTAATTTCAAACTCCACGCAGCCAGGATCACTGGATACTTGAGCTTCCCCAAGTTGAGTTGATACAGCTGCTCTGCCCCCGGTCACTGGTGAGTTGTCCCTGTGGATTCCAGAGGGTCTGAACATGGACAGGTCAAGGTGCATGGGCCAGTCCCAACAATCAGGGACAAGGGCTCCCGTAGAGAAGATGCCCACATGAGACAAGACCCAGGAGACCTGAGGAGCACTAACAGGTAAGGAGAGAAGGCTCAGACAGAGATCATGGGGAGAGAGGGCTCGATGCAGGAGGGGGTGGGGGGAGCCGTGTTGCTAGGAGTGTGCGTGCTTCTGTGAAGGGAATGCTGAAGGTGGGAAACCACCACCCTGTTGGTGAAGTTGCGACAGTGATAAAAAAAAGAGGGGGCTAATACTCCCTGCATAAGGATTTATGGGACCAGTTAGATCAGGTTGTGGATACTTGACTTAAAAAGGATTGAGCGGGGCTTTCTTTTAAACACAGGCTTCACTTCAAGCGGAACTGCATAAACTAAATTTAATTTGGACATTTTTTCCCCAGGAACTCAGCACTGGCATGAAACAAACCTTGCCTGCGGCCACTGGAGGACTCATTCTGTGAGACAGCAGCGCTGATGGACAAACAGAGCACAGTGCTGCTTCTGAGGCCGGTCTAACCTTAATGCCAGGCGGGCTGGTAAACAGACTGAAGAAGCTAATCACTGTTTAGTGCTTTGTTTCCAGACTAGCAAATGTCCTTGGCTTCTGAGGTAGCAACACCCTGACCTTCAAAGGTTTGGATTGATGACCTGGGCCTAATCACATCCCCTCCCCAAGTCTGTTGGGACACCCAAGCATTTCAAAAGTGAAAGATAATGAAAGTATCCTAGAAGCAATATGATTATGAGTATATGTTATAAATGATAATTATGATTAATCATACTAACATTCATAGTCTCCCCATATTATGATTTAACACTGGTAGATTCATCTTCTCCAGGTGCTTTTGAAGAATTTGCCTCAGACTACAAATTTTCCCCTTTGATCTCTGTCTCCTGAAGAAAAAGGCACATGATGGGGAATGAGGTTGGGCATTACAAGAAGATGAGGATTTGTGACCCTCTGGAAGTTCTAGAACTTTATAGTGTACACAGCCCCTGAATGAGTCGCTCGGGCAACCGTTGTTGGTTACTTGCACCCATTGAGGCCCTTGCATGTGACCATGGAGAAGCATTCCCTGACCGCCCCCTCCCGTCCTGCTATCTAAATCTGACTCCTTCATTTTTCTGTCTTATAATTCCTCTTCATTTGCCCCAAGCACCAATCATGTTTTTAATTATTTTTTATATATAATATTTACTTGATGTTTAGTTCCTCCACTAAATGCAAGCTCAATAGGAGAGGGATCGTGTCTCTTTTATTCACCATGTGATGAAAACCTACCATGGCACCTGGCACATAGAAACTGACAGTAAATAATTGCTGAATGAAAGAAGAGTGAGTTGCATAGCTAGGAAAAGCATGCCCATCCAAATGAAGCTCTCTCTTCTCTTCCCACTGACACCAAATATTTAGGATCTCCATAAATACCACAGAGGTCAACAGTGAATTCTCACATGCAAGTCCAGTAACTTTCTTGGTCCTTGTTACTTCCACTCTGGAGGCGGATGCAAATAATTCTCCCTAACTGGAGACCCTGCTCTCTTGGCTCCATACTCCCCTCTCTCTCCTGTGCTCAGTGACTCCTTTCTCCTCTTACTCCTTAAAAGAAGCTAGTCAAAGATTCTGGACTCGGCCTGTTGGTGTCCTTGTGCTGCTTCGTCCTGTAATAGCTCACTTAGCCTTCAGCTTACTACCTATGACGTCTACATTTCTAACTCCGAAATGCTCTTTCTCCTACCTTCTTCTTCTTCTTCTTTTTTTTTTTTCCTGGAATGTCACCTTCCTCCCAATAACCATACTGGAAAAAATGCGATCTTTTCTGAACATCATTCCTCATATTTACCAAATATTCAAGGCAAAATATTGAAAGTATTCAGTGTCTTCTCATTGTATGACTTGTGTCTTTGGATAATCAAAACATTCCTATCTTTCAGATTTCCCACTCTCCCTAATTCTCTGCTATTTTTTATTCAAATAACTATTTCAAAGTTGTCTTTTTTTCCAACAATAACTTTACTTCTATTCACATTGCCCAAATGCTACCTTTTATTTAATGTTTATCACAAATACTTCTTACTTTGATAAGTCTTTCTTGGACTTTCCAATCAGGTATAATTTTTCTTGCTTTAAACCACCAAGTTACTACATACGTTTCAGTGGGTATTCTCTTAATACTTTTGTATAATGAGTTTCTGTGTATTTGTCTATATCCTTAGAGAAAGACTAGTAAATAAATCCATGGAAAGAATGAACTAGATAATGAACTAGAGAATTGGCATAAATTGTCAATACATACCTACAGACATTAAAAAATATTAAGAGGATATTATGAATAATTTTATTTTAATGAATTTTAAAATGTAACTGAAATGGACAATTCCTAGAAAAATGCAAAAAGACTGATAGGAGAAGAGATACATAATTTGAATACTCATATATTTATTAAAGAATCTGAATCTGTAATATAAAAATTCCTTATAACGAAATCTGGAGGTCCAGATGATTTGAGTGAAAAATTCTTTTAAGCATCTGAGGAAAATATGTTTGTTACACAAACTTTCAAGGGAATAGAAAAAAGAGCAAAAACTGTACTACTGATTTTATGAGACCAACATAATCTGAATACTGAAAATTGTCAAGAACATTACAGGAGAGAAACAGATATAAAATCCCTAAGCAAAATATTAACAAATCAAGTCTAAAAATATATTAAAAGCATCAAATATCATGAAAAAGAAAGTTTATTTCAGACATGCAAGGTTGAATACTTAAAAATAAATCAGTATAATTCAATAATTACCGAATAAAGAAGAAAAACCGTATGACCATCTCAATAGATGAATAAAAAACTGTGATACAACTTAGTATTTGTTAATAATTAAAAAGATAACTCTCATCAAATTAGAACTAGAAGGGAACTCTTAATTTGTAAAAGGTATATCTAATAAACCTATACCTAAGTAATTTCAATCTGAGGTCAAGAACAAGACAAGAATGTTCACTCTAACCATTTCTATCCAATATTGTACTGAAACTTCTAGCCAGAGTAATCAGACAAGAAAAAGAAATTTTAAAACTTAAGAATTAGAAAATTACATAAATCTATGTAATTTGTAGACATAATTAATGGTAAACACAAAATCTATAGATGAATTATTAGATGAGTAAGTAAATTTAACTAGACTAATAAATAAAAGGTTGATACAGAAAAATCAATAATATTTTTATACTTACAATAAATATTAGAAAATAACATTTTAAATTTGATACCATTTATAATAGTACTTTAAAATCATGTACCTTCACAAAAATAAGTTTAGCAAAATATGTATTTGACTTTTGCATAAAAATGAAAAACATTATAGAAAATGATTTTTAAAGATTTAAAATCAATGAAGAAATATATACCATGTAAATTAGATTGGAAGACTCAATCTTGTAAAATCATTAATACTCTCCAAATTGGCCTATTGCCTCAGGGCAACATCAGTCAAAATCACAGCCGGTTTCCTTCCTTCCTTCCTTCCTCCCTTCCTTCCTCCTTTTTATTTCTTGTGAAAATTGATAAGCTAACTCTAAAATTAACATGGAAATTTGAAGGGTAAAAAATAGTCAAGGTGAAATTGAAGAAGAAGGAAGTCGAAGGACTAAACTACTGGATACTAAGCAGTAAGTATGACAGCGTGAAATTGGTGTAAATGGGGACAAATAGATCCATAGAACGAAGCTGAGAATTCAGGAACAAAGCTGCAAATGTGTCACCTGATGTACGGCAAAGGTGCCCTTGCGCTGCAGTGTGTAAAAATGGTTTTTAAAAAATAAATAGTTGGATTAACTGGATTTCCAAAAAGAAAAATTATTTTGACCCCTATCTCATTTCATACATAAAAATCAATTACAGATGGATTATAGAGTAACTGTAAAAAAGTTAAACAATAAAACTTCTAGAATGCAACACATGGAAATATCTTCATCACTTTGCTGTAGGTAAATATAAACAGGACATAAAATTCACTAGCCATACAACAAAAGATTGATAAATTGGTTTTATTAAAATTAAGAACTTCTTCTTGTGGAAAAAAAGAAAATATACAACCATGCAATTAAGAGAATTAAAAGGCAAGTCATAGAACAGAGAAGGTATTTCCATCAGACAAAAAACTTGTATGCAGAATATTTAAAAATTTCTTATACTACAATAAGTCATACAGCACATTAAAAATGGGAAAAATAATTGAACAGTCTCTTCGCAAAAAAAGATATCTAAATCAGCAACAAACTTATGAGAAGAGGCAAAATTAGGCAGACAAAATTAAACTCACAATTCAATATTAACCACTAACTGTGTAAAATTTAAGATACATTGATAATTCTGAATATTGGTGTAGATGTGAAGTGACAGGAATTCTTATACATTGTTAGGACTGTAACCAGGTACAACTGCTTTGAAAAACTGTTTTGCAGTGTCTACTAAAGCTAAACATATGCATAACCTACAATGAAATCATTCTTCTAGCTCTACACCCACAGAAACGTATGTGTCAGTGCCTCAAAAGACATGGAGAGCAATGCTCACAGCAGTGTTCTTTTTACTAGCCAAAGACTGGAAACGAAAGAAATGTCCATCAACAGTAAAATAGTATAAATCATGGTATATTCGTCCAATCGTTAAGTTACTACATTTCAATGACAATGAACAAAGGACCACTACATGAAACATGGATAAAAAATCATAAATACAATGGTGAATAAGAGAAGTAAAAAGGAAATTTTAAAAATGTTGTATGACGTTATGTGAGCCTCAAAAACGGGCACAGCTCATCGATGCTGATGGACACCCGAAGGGAGGTCACCCTTTGGGAGCAGGAGGACGACAGCAGCTTTGGGGTAATGGCGATGCTCCAGCCCAGATCTGAGTGGCGGTCAAATTGGGTGTGTTCACTCTGAAAAACTCATCAAACTGTATATTCATGATAGGTTATACTTCAAATCTTCCCAAAACAACAGCAAACACCCTGGGCTGCACGGCCTGGGCAAGTCCATTTGAGTTCCGGCATTCGTCCTTTGCAAGTGGCTCTGTGCCTTTGTACCGCTGGAGCTGTCTCCGTTCATAGTTTTCATTGCTTCTTTCTGCTGATATGGTTCCATTACTTCCCTCTGTTCTGCCCTTTGCTTTGCCTCTGAACTCGACACAATGATCCTAATCCTTCATCTAGGTGTGTTGCTCTTGGAGCTGATTTCTCACTCTCAGCTTCTGTTTCGATGTTTCACTAAGAAGGTCCCATATCAGGTCAGTTCTATTTCTTCTATAAATTTT
This sequence comes from Glossophaga mutica, assembly GCA_039655065.1. Lineage (NCBI taxonomy): Eukaryota > Metazoa > Chordata > Mammalia > Chiroptera > Phyllostomidae > Glossophaga > Glossophaga mutica. The sequence continues at coordinate 137,402,636 of CM077305.1, read as the reverse complement.
GTTAATGGCCTTGGTTTACATTTATTGCTTAAATTTTTACCCATTTCTTATTTAACATTTTGTTTTTTGCCTAATAATTTTTATGTTCTTGTTACATAACTTCATAATTACTATTATATTATTGGCTTGGCCACCATTTTTCTCCTGAAACCCACAGTTAAAAAAAAAAAAAAAAAAGGCTTTATCTCCACTCTTTTGCTTTGTAGGGTGGAGGTGGGGGTGGGGTGGAATAGGAGAAGCTCTTTCTCATTCTTTACCCTCCAGCTCCACAGTAAAGAGCCAGGTCATCTGACATGCAGTAGAAACGGGGAGAAGGATTCAAAAATGATAACTAAAGCACGTGCTACCCAGCTGCCCAAAGTGGTTTAACAGATTACTTTCCTCACAGGTTTAGCTAAGAAGCCATCTGACCTGAGCCCATTTGTGGAACTATTTGGCCTTGCTTTTATTTTTTCTTTTTCAGAATAAGTCCTCTAGTTCTCAACTGGAGACACTGAAGGAACAAGGGAGTTTGTATTTTTTTTTTTAATCCATATGAAGGTTTTGGCCAGGAATTTTTCAAACCCTGGAATGAATTTTTAATTTGGACTTTGATATCCAGACAAGCCCAGCTCACGTTCTCTGGGGTCTCCTTCCCAAAGACCAGACTTCAAACAGACACTGCTCAGTGTCTCGGCAGAGGCAGAGGAAAGCTCCGCAGCAGCTACAGCGGCGGCAGTCCACGCAAGCCCTGCACGTTCGGCCTGTCTGGGCTGGACCCTGTGTGCTCCCTCGCCCTGGAAGCCAACCCATCCTACTCCGTGGACCAGAAACAAAGTTCCTCGGAGGCGAATGAATGAGCGTGTAGTCCATCAGGGCAGGAAGTGCTGGGGATGGTGTGTTTCCACCTGGGGACCCCTTCTGGAGCATTTTCAATAACACAGGATTCACATGTTGAAGGGAAACAGGCAAATAAATGTTATTTTGTTTGGCTTTATTATTTGCTTCTTATTCTTTCAGTTTCCTATCTTCCCTTTTAGAATTTGGATTGTGGGAGAAATAAATGTGTTTCTTACAGATGAGACCCCAGAGAACCTTTGTTTTAACTCTTACTTTAACTTCCTGAAAATTGACAAAACAGAAACTGGGAAGGGAAAAAAAAAAACCCCTGATTTCCCCCCATGACAACTACAGAAGAAGCTCATTTCCTTTTAGAGACCTAGATCAGAGACAATAAGTAGTTGAAACTTGATACTTAGAGTCCCTTGGAAAAGTGACCACACTGGGGCCATTACCATCATTTTCCATTAATTGTCACCTGAAATAACCAGTTGTGGAAACGGCAGGGGGGCCTGAGCAAAGGAATGCAGTTTGGGGAACAGCTAGCCCACTCATGTCCCATAAAAAAATACAAATGATTTAACAGCAGCACTGACAGGGTCCTTGGAATAAATCATTTCCATCCCCGCCACTGCAAATCACTTACTGTGATTGCCTCGAGACAGATTTGGGGAGCCGGCTGCTGGTCACCCAGGCTCTGGGACAATTCCCCCTAGTTACCTATGAGGATAAATTGCAGTCCTGGCCTAATTTACTGCTCTTCCCTGCAGCCAAGGGGCAAGTACTCTCTGTTCCTTGGGAAGTCTAGAAGCTAAAGGTGACCAGAATAATTATGGAGTCTTTCCAAGAATCCCCTCTGCCCATCTAGCGGAGCTGACTCTTGAAAGCTTACGGGCTCACACACACAGAGCTGCTGGGCCAGGCTGGTTTTTCTACCAAGACCGGGGCCTTGTCAGACCCAACCACACTCTCCTGTGTATGACCCCACCTTCTCCCAATTTTTCTTTCATTCCATTGCAGTCAATAAGGTCTGGGATCTCTTTTTACTTCTTTTATATTTTTTTCTTGGATAGGCTAAGTTCTTGTACACTCTCGACAGGTCCAGAGGGAGGGTGACCTGTGAATTGTGCTTCTCCTTCAAGTTAGTCCCATTGTTCTGTTGGACTCCTCAGCACTTTGGCCATGTCTGTGCATCTGCTCGTCTGTCTGCTGGGGGCCAAGTACACCTGGAAAGAGGGACCTGGGCCTTTGCATCTTTGCGTCCCCACCACCTGCCAGAGCACACCTGGGATGCATACCTGAGGCAATAAGAGAAGTAAAAGGATGATGGGAATGGGAAGAAGTCTTAGCTTATAAGTTCTTTGGATCTGGTTGCAAACTGATAAAGTGCACAGAAATAGACCTTCCAGGGAAGCTTCCTGGAAAGTCTTTATTCGAAGATGGAAACTCTGCCGTGAACGCCAGTGTAATATTGGTAAGATCAGGATGGCTGAGCAGCCTCCCCGTGACCTGGCAATATTGTCTCTTCTTTATCTGTATGCCCAGAGCCTTGGCCCTGAGCCTTGTTATTCCACACCAGGGTGGCCATCCTGGACAGATCATGTGTCCTGACTCCCTGTGGCCCAGTTATCATCATTCCATTATGGCCAAGTAACCCTTCCCAAAGGACAGCTCCTTCCACTCTCCTATTCAAGAATCTGACATCCATCCGCTCCCAAGCCCCACCTGGCATTCTAGGCTCTCTGACACTGCCAGTGGCCCCATCCAACTCCCCACATTCTCGTAGGACCCTGAGGCCGACCCTCTTGTCACATCCTGACGAGTCATACCTTAAGCCAATCATTGTTCAACTGTCGTTCCATAACCCAGTTCAAGTACTGTTTTAAAAAACCTTCCTAAGGAGCCACAATCCAGCTGCGCTTTCTGGCACTTTACATCTCTTCTTTGCTCAGGTACGCCATGGGCACCACACCCTCACCATTCTCCTCTCGCTCATCTATTCCTTTCGTCAATGCAAATACCACACGTTTTCAGGAGCAGAGCAGGTTCAAATGCAGGATCAGAGTGCAGTTCTCCATCGCAACACCACATTGCCCCGCCTGATACTGGGGACAGCATTCTCCTTACTCTTGAATTCACTTCTGGTCTCAGTGAAGAGAGAGGTAGCATTGGCCATAAAGCAGAGGCCTCTCCATTTGGGCTACAGCCTCCAGGGCCCCTCTCTTTAGCAGTTTCCACGTATAACTTCAGAAATGAAATAGCAAGCAGGCCCCGGGGATGCCCTTCTTGGAGGACAAAATGGCAGCCCGGCTTCCAAAAGGGACCTAGATTAGGATAGAAAGAGAAGAGTGTTCCTCCAGCCTCACCCAGCGCTCTCTAACACACTTGGTGGAGAAACTCAGATTGCTGTGTGTTTGTCCCATCACTGGATAAGGGAACAAAGGAAATGAATAAAGGAGCAGGAGGCAGTGATGAGGAGAGGAGACCACGGCCAAGGCATAGTGGCTGGATGGAAAAACGGATCTGGATTCGGACCACAGGGGCCAGGCCCTCCTTCTCCTCTATAAAGGTGTCAGCCGGATCCATTGCTGGCTGAGCCTGTGGAGAAGGAATCTTTGGATGTGGGCCTGAGGTTTTGAGTTCACTCCTAGTGGGCGACAAAAAAACGAGCTGGTTATTTGTTTTATGGTAATGATCTCCATGAGGCTCCCAACTCCTGGGCGCAGTCGGCATGCCACGCGGCAGGCCTTCCTCTGGGCGCGAGAGGATTTCCTCGGTTTGGTGGGATTCATTTGTTTTTTAAACGAGGCTGTTTATTTTCTCTTCTTTTAATGTTATGGGTTTTTTTTTCTCAGACTCACAAGGAGTATACATAACGTACAGCCGAATCTGCAATCTCCTATTTTGTCAGCTGCTTGTGTTGATTAAAACTTCAATAAAGATCCTGCGATAAAACAGAGCTATGTTCAAAGGATCTTGTTATGTTTTTAAAAGCCTGAGCTTGGCAGAAAAGGCATGAAGTATAGGTTTGCTACCTTGATATTTTTTCCCCTTTTGTAGGTTAGAAAGGGAGCAGTCCGGGAGAGGAATGCACAGTGGTTCCTAGTGCCCGTGGCACAGTGAGAGAGCACGCATTTCACTGAATCCTAAATAATAAGCAAGGTCTGATTTAAATGATATGGAAGCATTTGTCAAACTAGTGTTAAATGTGTGAGCCAATCATCCTCTTCCCCAAGGTCTGACTGACGGCCTGTCTCTCTAAGAGGCCTCAGCCCAATGCTGGGGTGGGAGGTGGGGAGAAGAGCCCTGGGCAAAGTGAGGTCACAGAACTCCAGGAATTCCACACCCAGTGATTTACCCCACTCGCCTGAGATGATCAATTCCAGCAAGATTCCACAGAACTGCCAGTAACACACTGCTTTAAAGACCAGGGATCACTCAAGGACCCCAGGGGACAGGCGTCAGCGGTGCCTGCCTGCTCCCCACCCTACGCACCCGCCTTCCCTCCAGACAGCCCATTCCTGGCAGCCACCAAAGTCTCTCAACTCTTGTTCTGAAAGAGGCCAAGAAATGGCTGTAAGTGAAAATCAGGCTAGCCAAAGTCGCTGACTTTATGCAAAGCAGGCAAGTGCAGTCAAAACACTTACAGCAATCAATTGGAGTTGTTGGGTAAAGTTTTTTCCCTGTCCCATACATTATTGAACAGTTAATTTCGTCTTTGTGCCTGCAAGACATTCCAGCTCTCAGATGACAGCTTTATCCATTAAGGAGCGTTCGGTGACAGCCGTACAGTGAGAGCTTCGCCAGCCCTGCCTGCCGGGAGGCGAGGCAAGGCGAGGCGAGCCTGCATCACCACTGAGAAATCCTGGGACGTCAACGTCTTAATCAATATGCGAGAGTCAATTACCGGGGAAGCAGGGCTTAAGCAGGAGTTGATGATGAGGTTCACGTGTGAATGGGCTTGATCAATATGCAGCTGAATCTCACACGTGGATTCACATCAGGCCTTCTCCCCCAGCACCCAGCTCCCCCACCGACAGACCAACCACACCCTCTCCCAGCATCGCTTCCAACCTGCAAATCAACTGCATTACTGGAGCTTTTTTGATTCATTTCCTTGATGGGAACAGAGAAAGCAGGGTTGAGGAGAACCACCAAAGTCAGATTTTGTTGTAGGATAGGCAAGCCAGACTCTCAGGATTGTCTGCTTGGAGCCAAGAGTTCTTCCATACCCATATTCAGGGGGACGATTAAACCCAGCCTGTCTACCTGAGAAGCGGGGGACTGCTAGGGCCCCTCATTCAGGCTTGATCCTCTCTCACCTAAGCGACTACAGTAAATTCTTAGCTGATCTCTGAGAAACTCATGTATTACCCCTCCAATCTGTCCTTCACTCGCTGTCACATGTGTCCTTGAAAACTTTTAGTGTCTGCCTGGGTAATAAATCCCCCACCCCATAGAGTGTTTTTAAGACTCCTGCTGGCGTGGGCTCCCATTCCTGATATGAGTCTCATGATATTACTCAACCTCGCTTTCTTAAACACTAACATGCTCCTTTACACCTTTCACGTATGGTCTTACCCTTCTCCACATATGTCATCTCTTAAAGCTCTTGAAGCCGTCTCTGATTTCCCCAGTCAGAAGTTAATAGCCACCATTATTGGTTTGAGGTCATTGTGTTTGGATTCAAGTTGGGTGTTTGCTTATTTGTTTTTTCCATTAGATCATCTGCTCCATGAGAACAGGCACCATAATGTTTTTCAGGACTGCCAGGAAGGTAGGTAGTTCTCCAAGCATGTTGAATTTATTATTGAACATGTTTTAAGGAAATGCCATGTCCCTGACTCCTTTTACTTGTTATTGTAGATGTTGTCACATTGGAAGCCAGGTGCAGATCCTCCTTTGTCCTCCAGCTTCTGCCTCTCCTCCAGCACTTTTCATTGTTGTCCTGCACCAACCCAGGAGCAGAATTCAGCCCCTGTGGAAGTTGCCAAGAAAGTCCCCATTAGTATGAGTGCTTTGGTGAGTAGTGTAGATTTTACTGAAAATTTTGCCAAGAGTCTACATGGACTCCACAGTAGACAACTTAAATCGCCATCGATATTTCTGGTCTCTGTTGTCCCTCCTCAATGCCACCACTGGCTTCCCAGTCGCAGCCCCCCCATGCAGACTCCACCCACTGCTGTCTGCAAGTTATCGCCTTACTTACTCCACAACATCACTCCCCTCTTCAAGGGTCATACAAACGTATAAAAGAATGCGATGCTGTTGCATTACCATTAGTTGTCTGTCCCTTCCTCCATCAAGGTTCCCAGGACCTTGAGTGTCTCAAGGTCATATACTACTAAATGCTGAAGAATGACTCCAGAAACCATAAATTAAAAAGAGAGCGGGAGAAGGCAGACAGCACTACTGTCCTTTCTCTCCTCTGCAGGCGAGGAGAGCTGCCATGGGCTAACTGGGAGGCAGAGAAACAGGATTGTAGACTCAGAAGGCCTGAGGAAGGGGCACCGTCGGAGGCATTTCCAGTGTAGCGGGGGACTTGGGGACCTTTGGAGAGTGGCTCTGCTGGCTCTCGGAGCCAGAAAGGGGATTAGCAGTGTGCTGAGAGGACAGGTCAAGCTGGTTCCTCCTGACTGCAGGCTGTAGGGAGCCAGGACTGCCAGGCAGGCTTCACAGAGGAAGAAAGGAAGTCTGGACTTGGGGAGAAGGAGGACTGAGTTTGCATTCTATGCTGATGGTCCAGAAAGCTGAGAGAATCCTCGTAAAAACAATCCTTTCATCTCTTGTGGGATTCAGGAACTCATAAGGACATTTGGACAGTGAGTGGCATTCGTATACAGGGGTGACAGTGAATCCCGGTAGGAACTCTCTACATAAGGAACTTCCCCTACAAGCAGGGGAAGCTGGGGGAGAGGATGGGCCGGGTGTAGGGAGAGGAAGATGTGTTAAGAAGTGGAGGCAACTAACAGTTATCATATATCTACTCTATGAAAGGCGTTTTCACACATGCTATTTATTCAATTTAATCTGCACCGTGGTTTAATGAGATAAGTGTCATTAGCACCATTTCATAATCATGGAAACAGAAACCGAAAAGGTCAATAGGTAAGTTGCTTTTCTAGGATCACATGGCTTGCCCATTGGGGAGTTGGAACTCCAGCTGGTGTCTAAAGGGTACGTACTGAATGGTAAGGTCAGTTCTTTTTCCATGGTGACTATTGAACATGACCCTAGAAGGGTCTAAATGAAGTGCAGTTTGCCAGGTTGGCTACACTTGAGCATGAGGTATATGAGGACCCACATAATGGTGTGGGTGCTAAGGCGCTCTGTGTCTCCTCCACTAGACTGCAAGCTCTTTGAGGCTGGAGTCATAATTATAAACCACTGCACCAGCAACAACATCTACCATGTATTTGGATTACTATACCTGTATTCCAGGCTCTATACTAAAGACTTTACGCACATTATTGTATTTACTCCTTCTAATCATCCTGAAAGGTTAGGATTATAATTTCCATTTTACAGATTCCTTGATTCTTAAAAAAAAAAAAAAAAAACTCTCACCTGGAGTAAAAGTCTGAGGACCTAAAGGGAACAAGGACTTAATGGATTTTACATTTCAGGAGATGCAAAAGTGTAGGCATAGTGAAATTTCAATAAATATTGTAGATGAAACAACCTCTATATGAGTTCCATCCAAGAACTTTCCATTGTCCATTAATTTGTTTTTTGAGCAAACATTTATTGAGGGTCTGCTTGAGCCAGGTGCTGTTCCAGGCCCTAGAACACAGGTGGACAAGGCAGCCTTCTTCATTTTGAAGCTGACCACCAGCTGGGCAGACCATCCGTCAACCTTGGCACGTGGTAGTCGGAGTACCCCAAAGGAAAAGATCAAGAACCACAGGAGCCTGACTGGAGCACCTGCCCTAGTTTGAGGTGGGGTCAGGGAAGGCTCCTCAGGACGGCATGTAGAAAGGCTGTTCTTCATGCCTGAAGTCCTCTTTGCGTTGGCACTCTGAATCAGCAATGTTTATTGAGTCCCTCCTCTACCATCCACAGAAAAACAGAGAGAAAAAGATTTCCAGGCCGTGTGAGATAACCAGGAACTCAGGATGAATAGAACAAAGGCAATGATGACATCCTGGTTGTATTTCCAGAGGCTTTATCACACTGGTCTTCACAGCAGTGCTGGAAGGTATGCTCTGGCCCCTGCCCTGAGGGCCAGCTGAGCTGAGAAGATGATCTAAGAGATCCGTCAAAATCTGGGGCTGTGAGGGCCATAGTCTGGCTGAACACAGTAGCTGGTGGTGTTGAGGAAGAGGAAGGGAGGGACATAATCCCCAGGTGTGTTTTTAGTGTTGAGTCAAGAAGAGTCAGCTTCAGACTGATGTCATGTAGAATTCTGGAAAGAGTCCAATGGGTTCATTCAAAGAACGAGACAGAGGTTTCTGCAAAGATGCCTTCTCTCCACATATGTGCTCCATTTCACCATCTCTTAGGGGGAAAAAATAGATGCCACTTCAGAGGGAACAGTATTCCTTTTCTACAGACAGACCGAGACTTAGAAAATCCAAGTGCCCGGGATTGCATAGATAGTGAACTTGAAGATGGGACTTGAACCATGGTCTTTAGTTTCCAGTATTGCTTAGTTTGTGCAGCTTTCTCATTGGGAAAATCTTACCCACCCTTTCTCACACAAACTGAGGAAGGAAAAAGGAAAAAATATTTTGGTCCCAGCAGGAATTTCACATCGAACCCTGGATAGTGGGGTATGATTCGGTGACTGTGGAGTAAAGAAGGCAGCATTTTCCGAGGGGGATGAAGCTGCACGAATAAGGAGCAGAGTGAAGCCATGTTAAAAGCAAGTGCCGCATGAACGGTAGGGGGAGGGAGATAGGTAGGATGGGGCAACGTTTTTCAAGTCAAGTTAATAATTGTGTTTAAAACACTAAGGCCAGGATGAGAACTTTGAACTTTATCTTCTAGGGCAGACTTTCTACGGTAGCATGCTATGGAATACTCACCATGTGAGAAGCTTCACAAAACACAGGGCACTGTGATCAAGAAAATCTGGGAAATAATGTACTAGCAAATCACTGGCTTAAAGGGACACACTACATTTTAGCACATTGGCAGTCTTTGAAAAGACCTGGAATAAAGACACGTATTTCGTTTCCTTCAACCCTATGTACACACATAACAACTTATGGATATTCCTAAAAGAAGCTTCCCTGACCAACTAGATCTAATCTTCAAGGGGCTCTCATAAGCATTCTGCACTTTTCTCAAAGCATTCATCGCCTCTGTAACTTTTATGCAATAACTTCTTTGTTAGATTGAAAGCTCCATTAGTCTATCTTGTCCCTTTCCCAGCACAGTGCAGACTCTTGCCCCACAAATGAGGGGATGTGTGTGGAATATTCCAGAATAGACTTTGGGTAAGTCTTCTCTCATGGAGAGCTATTAGAGGTTGGTTCTTGTTTAATACAGCAAGCACAGTATCTTAAAAGATGAGCTCTTGATGTTTCTGATGAGAAGAGCCCGAATCCAGGAAAACTGTGGTGCTGGGAAACCAGTTCAAGAGAAAAATGGTGAGGACCCAGGTAGACTGGGATAGACCGGGACTGATGACTTTGAGAAACAGTTCTTAGGAAGAACTGGTCAAACTCCATATGATCACCATAGAGTATAGAGAATTATGTGTGGGCTCTGAAGAAAGGCAGACCAATCAGAATTGAAACCCACTACGTGTAGTTCATGACCTTGGGCCTATCACATTCCATCTCTGAGTCAGTTCCTCATCTAGAAAATGGGAATAATAATATCTAATTCATAGAATTGTGATGGGAGTTTAATGAGACCATGAAGCCAAATGAGGCAAAGTCCATAGGAAGAATGCAATTAACTTAGCTCTTATTATAAATGGCAACTATTGTTAATATTAAGAAAGACAAGAGAGTCGGAAAGGTTCTAGTATTTCAGATGTGGGTAATTGGTAGAGTGGGAACACTGGCTAAAATAGTGAACTCTGGGAGGCAAAGGGTTTGTTTGGGGTCTCCCTGAGTTTGAGATGAGGCCACCATGTTTAAATGCCTTATAGCCAACTGGGCACATGGCACCAAAGCCCTAAGGAGAGGTCAACGTTGGGCATAGAAATTAGCATAGAAGTCTTAAATGGTATTTCGAGAACAGATGAACTGTTAGAAGAAGAGAAAGGAACAGCAGGGAGCAGGGACAGCCATGGGCAGCTGCCTGACTTCGAGAGCAGGAAAATGAACGGAACAAGTTGGTCTCATTGCTGTTACAATTTGATGCTGCGGTTCCTAGCTGCTTTAGATCACTGAGTAGCATCTGACCAGCCTGGGCCAAGGAAAAGCTGCCACGTGGGCTAAAGCTTAAGTGGTACTCACAGGAGCCACAGAAAGTTCCTGTGGGTGGCAACTTCTTATTGCAAATCCTCATTCCAGTTATTTTCCATTCCTGCCAAGACATTCTCATGTCCCTCAGGTTATGATATAAATATTTTACAAAGTACAGAGGGTTGAGATATATTAACACTTTGACTGAAAATTCATTTTTCTGAAAGTTAAGGGATGAATTTTCGACTTGCAAAAATATGAAACACTAGATCGGACAAAGAAATTAAAGTGTCACATTGCAATATTTTATGCAGTGTTTCTTGAGGCTTCAAAGTATTTAAAATATTAATACTATTCCTTTTTCATGAGGTGAATGATTCACCATCCAATTGTAAAATTGGGTAAGGACTAAGCATAGCGCCCAAAACATAGTAGGTGTGCATTAAGCATGCGTCTTCTTTTAAGTGTGGGCCACAGACTCAGGGAGGTGAGTCATCTGAGACTGAACTTCCTTTAGCAGAGATTAGGGGAGAGGAGAGAGAAGAAACGTGATGAAAAGTGATAGAGGAGAAAAATTATTCTGCAACGTAATGAGAGGACTACATGATTGGGTAAAATTTCAGTAGCCCAGGATAGAGAAGATAAGCTGTAGATCATGAATGGAGTGTAGACGCTGATGTTAAAAAAGGATCTTTTTTTGTTAACTGTGCAGAAAGAGGTGAACAACCTTTGCCAAACCAAGTTTCTGGCACAGACATCTGAGGGGCCATGGAGTTCCTGCTCTCCCTGTGGACCACAGACACACTGCAAAGAACAAGGCTATGGGAACGGACTGAGGAGCGAATGCCACCAGGCCCCCACCCACTCCCCATCTCTGCAGAGCAGGTCTGGAGTCTTGTCCCTGAGTCTGCTTCCTATCTGTGGCTTAGAAGGTCAGGCACCTTTTGCAAGACGTGGTTTCTGATACCAAAAGAGCATCACACGAACACACATACTAAGTCTGTCCTGGCCCTTGGTCTGCCTTCATTTTTTATCAGAAAAGGGTGGGGGAAAAATTGGCCCTGTAAACAGATCCTGAAAGAATGACATATTTTTCTGTTAAGTATAAATATGAACAGCCATGGAGATACGGTCCTGCAGCGCTAGGTTTTCACTCCAACAACATTCATCTAGTGCCAGGAAACACTCGATTTAGTACCTGGGGGACTGCAGTTTCAAATACCTTATACTTTTTTTTTAATACTCTGCCAAGAATTTAAATTGGTAAAAGCTGGGGACTGACAAAACTTGGTCCCCAAGAGCTTTTCTGGCACTGGTTTATCAGAGAATATGGTGCCATTATTTTTATTATAATTATTATTTTTTTCCTTGGTGGGGTAAGAGCTCATTTATAACCCTGTGACTTTTACTCCCAGATGTAGTTTTCTTAAAAAAAAAAAAAAATCCCAAACGCTTAAACAAACAGAGGCTTCGCCTTTTGCAGTGGCCTTAGAAGCTGTCTATGGACTTGCAGGCAAGGGGGTTGCAAGCCTTTTCATGTTTTTAGATCAGATCAGAAAGAGTTGAAAGGAGAAAAGCTAATTTTAGGATCCAAGTTGCCCCCAGCTTCCTACCGCACACACCCTGCTCTGAGCCTTCTTGGCTCCCCACCATGTCCTTGCATCCAAATCACTTAGCAGGGGACAGCAGAGGAGTGGCCAAGAACAGGAGGGAGAGCCTGGGTTTGAGCCCTAGTGCCATCAGTTTTTAGCCATGTAACTTTGGACAATTTTGCCTTTCTTGGGTTTTTCATCTGTAAAATAATAATTGGATTTTCCACCGAGGGTTGTCGAGAGGATTAAATGAAACAAGATAAATTATGTGAAAGGCTTGGCACCGTGAGTTTTTAAACAACAATTTACAAAAGATGAAAGCGGGAAAGGAGGAAACGTCATGGAGCAGCATCATGGGTTTCTTTCCAAGGTTAGGCTCTTGACATAGATGTTCGAGCTGAGAAAACAACTGCCACCACGGAGATACATAAAACAAGAAGATGCTGTTTACAGTCCAACATCTTTACAGTCCCTCATTGCTCCCTGCAGCCGTACTCCCGCTTCCCTTCGGTCCCCCCTCTGATTTTCCCCACCAGCAATTTCCAGGGTCAGCCCACCCGCTCTCCGCCTGCCAGCCCAGGGCAGTGGCGGCAGCAGAGCCTCCTCCAACAGACCCAGCAGGTCTGATCCTGCTTGAAATGATTCCAGTTTTATTATACAATTAGATCAAGTCTCTTAGGTGTAGTAGCCCTCCTCATACTTAGAAGAATAGATTAGCCATTAGGACTTTGTATATTTTTCCCAGTAATTGACACCACATCCCATTTTCTTCACCGAAGGGAAAAAGAAACACATAAAACAATCATGATTTGGGGGGCAGAGGTGGGGGCCGGGGGCGCTGGTAATGCAGCGGCATCTGGGTCTTCGCCTCCACCTATGGTCCTTCCCAGCTTTGAACAGCTCTGAAGACAGACAGAGCCAGGCTCGCTCCGTGTGGTCTGACAGTGCTCGGTCTCCACTCCAGAGCCCCATGGGCTCACACTTCCCCAGCACTCTGCTAAGAATAAACCAGGCATCCCTCTGCCACCGATAAGCGGCAGCCACTGCTGGCCAGGAGCCTGTGCATTCTTAAAAAGCCCACGTGGCCAGGACATAACCTCTCCTTCTCCTTCTCTTCCTTTTTCCTTTTTTTTTTTAATTTTTTATTTTTTAGTGTCTCCTCTCAGGATAGCTCCACTATACACCCTTTTCCTCGGCATCACCTTTCTTGTCCTGCTCATGGAAAATGTGGGTGGGAGGAGGTGGGTGTGTTGTGTGTATGTGTGGCGGTGAGGGTCCAAGCAATGGTGACTTGAGGCCTGGTAAAGTTTCCCAACTCAGGAAAAGCAGAGAAAAAAAAGGGTTCAAAGCCCAGAAGACAACTGGTGCCCAAGACACCTCAGGTTTGCTTTTGTTCCCTCCCTTCAAACACTGAAAGTTTAGGTTGGAATAAAACAGGAAGAAACTCCTACATCCGAGAGATTTAAATCGGAAACATGCGATCCCCTAGGTTAGCCTGGCCCTCGCCGGCATGGCCCGTGTTTGCGGATGGGCCTCCATTTTGCATCCCAGCCAACAGCAGCCACCTCAGGCCAGGCAGGCCGAGTCCACACATGCAAAACAAAACAGATGTTCTCAGATGTCCGGTCAAACATTTGTTTCCTTTGGTCATGTCCTAGCAGCCCAAGCTCAGATTGCAACTGCAAGGCCTGGTGGCACCAGCAGACGCTTCATATGTTCCCCCCTTGCTGCAGAACTTCTGCAAGCTAGAGGCTGCTCCCAATGGCAACAATCTGTGTGCCAAGGCTCCGTGGATCCCTGACAGCTTCTGTGACTGCCTGCAGGCCTCTCTGGGAGGTGCCTGGGTGCAGACACAGGCCACTGAAGTCTGCAGAGAGAGGTGATCCTGCTCCCCCTCGCTGCGGTTCTCCTGGAATGGACCGTCAGACGGAACACAGCCAGCAGCACCAGAATCAGCAGACATGAAATGTTGTAAGTGCGTTTTCCAGCATCGGTCGATATGTCCAAGGGACTCTGCTGACACATCCAGGCTGATTCCTTGGAGAGAAGCTGAAATGTTCATTTTCCAATAAGATCAATAAACCCACTCATCCCTGAAGACAGAACTTTCTTCATGTACCCTCCAACCAAGTTGAGCCGTGCTGAGCTCTCCTAATGGTAAAGGTGACCCAACGTGTCACCCAAGACTTATACTGCACCCAGAATTTGCTTTCCCAAGGAAAAAAAAATGTCCTAACACTTTTAATGTGGTCCCAAAGGACTGCAGAAAATCACAAGATGGAAAGCGACTTTTCTTTAGCCACAACTGGTGATGACTTGTGAACATATCTCTTTTGCCCAACTTGGCTTTAGCTAAAACCTACTGTTTTGAATAAAACTCGGGCCACTCCTACCCCCTTAATACCCTACCTCTAGGGGCCCCTGCCAAGTTCGAGGAGGCCCTCCCTTTTTGTAACTCAGAATGAGAAATGAAACTCTGGTCATAGCCTCTCTTGCTGGTTCTAAAACCCTGCAAATTTAATTTTTTTAACTTCTCAACATCCACATGTCCCTTCATTATTTTTAAAAATGTCTCTCACTGCTTCCCCAGCCCGGCCTTCCCCTTGACTAGCTGAGGGCCGAGATGCTCCGAGCTCCCCCTATGCCCAGCAAGCACCCGGGCGCTGTGCTGGGACCTCGTCCCTCCTCAGCCTTCCTCTGGCAGCCAGAAAAAGCCCATCTGGGTCCCTAGGCTGACACAGGCCCCTAATTTAAGTTTAATAGTACAGCATTTTTATTGCTTTTGGCCAGGGCATTTTGAGAAAGGTTAAAATATGTGAAAAATACACACTAAAAAAATTCTGTTTAGAAAACAACCCCAGTCTAAGTGCTCCATGAGCTTAGCTGCTGGCCCCCTTTCCAGGAAAGCAGCAAGGGCACCACACAACTGGGCTCCATTTGGGGGGCAGGGGGTTTCCATTTCCTTCCTACGGGATTTTTTTATTAGTTTTTTTTCTAACTGTTTTTCTTTCCCTATGCTGGTTTACTGCCTTGTATCTATCTACCCCCAAGGAGTTTAAAAACCTCAAGTAAGTATTATTGGATTTTTCTGAGTGTATTTTCTGATTTTTTCAGTGTGAGAGCATGTGGCCAAGATCTGGGCGCGCGTGTGTTGGTGAGCGTGGAAGGCTGTGTGCCAAAGATGATGTCCAGAAAGGCCTTGGAAAGTGTCAGCTGAGCCTTCTGAGTGTGCGCTGACAAATGAACTGCCTGTTGTTTTCATTGCCCTGCATGCCCTACTGGCTGAACTCAGTGCACATAGTAGGCATTGCACAGTATTCATCTTACAGATAAGGGAATCACAGAGTAGTAGGTACCATTCATTGAACTTTACTCTGCTCACCATAAGTGGGGCTTTGTGGAGCTCACTCCCTCCGACCCTCACGACAGCGCTGTGACGGCGATAGCCTCCTGTCCAGAAGAAGAAACCTCAAAAGTCACGTCCTCGGGTCGCACGTGCCACAGGTCAGGGTTCTAATCCAGCTTGGCTTGTCCACTGAAAATAATTTAAACCAAGTGAAGTGATACATATACTACGACCCCCACCCTCCCCAAAAGACAAAATGTACTGACAGAGAACCATGAGCAAATGTTTGGAAGCGTTAGAAAAAGGCTGTTCATTGTAGAATTATTGACTCAAAACATTTGAATGGTTCCATTAATTTCTCTGGGCTTCTTTTTACTCTGAGAAAGGAGGGAGTTGGCTGGATCAAAGAGACCTCACAAGTCACTGTTAGTTCCCCCCAAGCCTGCGTCAAGTGCCCCAGGGCAGGTGCCCCAAGGCAGACGTCACTAATAGATTACACATGAAGCCTCAGGATCCTTCTCAACACAAAACTTGAGGTTGCTACTGACAATGCCCCTGCTTTTTCGCCCTGGGAGGCAGCGTGGCTGACTGTGGCGTTCCCTGCCCCAGCCATTCGTCAGTCACCTTCCTGATGGTTGGCATGTCAGCACTCTACACTATCTCAGGGTAGTTTACTTAATTGGTTTACATTACTTCTCTTTCTTTTAACCCCCAAACAGCCTGTTTTCCCCACTAGGAATAACCTCCACAAAATTGGGGGTTTAATGCAGTAGCAATGATTTTTAATACTTAATTAAAAGAACTATGTAATTGTATAATTTTGTATGAGTTTGCCCGGGAGCCTCTCAAAGTCATCCTGGCATGTTTTCCATGTTTCCCGTGCACTGGCATGATGGGAAGTTCCCAGACTTTAGGGTAAAAGAGACTCGATCGCATACCAGCTCTGAGACCTTGGGAAAGTCATTCAACCTTTTCAGTCTCCAATTCCTTTACCATAAAATGGGAATAATAAGACTTTCTTTGTTATTCTGTCCAGAGGATTAGAATCAACCACTGTAATAATGTACACAAAGCTCCCGGCAGTCTTTGGTGTGTAGTATATGCTCACTAAGTGGCAGCCATGGTAACCCTCCAACACTGACACGCTGTTGCTGGCGCCATGATAGCCAACACTGTTTGACTATCCCCTCCCATCCCTGAAATACAAACTAAATCGTGCCTGCCTGGGTGCCTGGAAGTCCTGGAGCAAAGCAGGACTGAGAGAACTGTTAAGATACTATTCCCCAGGGGAAAATAGTTACCCAGGGAAGTGATCTTCAAAGAATTCTGTCCCTGCTGTCCTCTTGGAGGTATACAGCATCCCTGTCACAGAAACACAGCTTCAGCATTAATACTTCCATATAATTATGGAGTCACTTTATTTTTGTAGGAACTCTTCTTCTCCCCAGGGCTTCACACACCTGATTACATAAATTGCTTTTCTTTCCTGCATTATCTGTTCTTACTTCCAATGTTTTTCTTCTCCTGAGAGACAGGAAAAAGAAAGCATATATGAAGAAGGCCTCTGAATTCAGAATTAGAATAGAAACAACCAGTCTTTGCCTGTCCCCATGACCAGCCAGGTGCTTGGGTAGCTCCACCTTTATTCTTCAAACTCAGCGAAACACACCTATTTCTCAGTTGACTTTATGCCAATTCAAAGCAGCAAGTAACATTTAAAAAGCCACATTTAGAGGCCCCTGTCATTTGAATTTGTCTGTGAAAAGTAGATGACAGTGTGCTATGATACTGAATTCCCCCGCCCCATGTTTTAGCCTGAAAGAAAGATGTCTTTGTTTATTCACTTAGAGCAAGAAGGGATGGGAAGAAAATGGAGTGGCAAATCACATGTGTTTTGAAAGATCACAAGAGTTGTTCCCAGTGCCTAACCTTCTGTGAACTGTAAAGGCTGAGCTGCCACTCAGGAGGGACAAGCAGGAAAGGTGTGTTTCCGAGGAAGTGATGAGATGTGCTCTCTCTCCTGTATTTTGTCCTCTTTGGGGTCCAGGCCGGCTGTCCTCAGGACAGGAGATAGAGAAGCCTGGGCCTCACTGATGTCCCTGGTGTGAGACAGAAGTCCAAGACGGAGCATTTCTATCAGACGTTCGGGAGGGAAATTCCTGATAAAAACAACAGGACTCAAAGAGAAAGGCAAAAACCAAAATTACGCCTGGAATGTAGGGCATTCACAGGGATGAAAAGGAAGATGGATAAAAATCTATGAAAAGGACACTGGTGGACAGAAAGGCACAAATGTCAGACTCTTGAAAACCAGAACGGGCCTGCTCCTTACAGAAAATGGTAAATACTCGGGAAATACGCAGCCATCTGGTCTTCTCCGACCATGAACTTACATGCTCATTTTGTGTGTGTGTGCGTGTGTATGCAGAGCAATTAAAAAAGGAAGGCAGAAGACCAAACAAATCAATGTTACCGATTCATAATAAGTTCCTTCTATATATTTATTTATTTTCTCTTTAGCCACTCAAGAAGCAACAGCGAACTTGCAGGGAGCAGTTGTTGCCAGAGGGTGAATCATGGCTATATTGATTTGATTATGTAAAAGCTCAGAGGAACCTAAAGCCAGATACAGAAATATCTCATAGCCCTGAACCCTATGGGACACACACTAGTAAAAAAGCAATCTTTATATTGTTCCTGATAAAAGCATCATTAGTTTCCTCATAGTGAAACCATTTCTCTGCTGATACAGTATATGGTTTTCTTTTTCTCTAGAATCCACTCAGACATAATTAACACTCAGTTACTAGACTTGAGGTTCCCTGGGGTGATCCGCTCCAGGTGGGGAGGGGATGGGGGTTAGAGATGGGAAGGAAGAAAGCAAGACAGAGAGGAGAGGGAAGGTGGGGACAGAGGAGGGGGTCAGGGAAAAGAGAAGACATAGGAGAGGGAGGGAGGCAGGCACGGGGGTGGGGGGTGCAGCATTGAATCAATCCATCTTTGGCCTTCCTGAGCATCTCCCCGCTTGTGTGTGTGCCTTGCGGAGATGAGAGTCAGCACGGTGGCGCCCTCTGCTGGTGCTGCTTATCATCCTGGGTGTCAAGCAAGTCTGGTCTCCCTCTTTCCACCTGGTTCTTTGCATTTTTAGGAATATCACTGGAGCCATCACCTTCCAATGCGAGAAGCCTGGACTAACACTTCTGCACACAGACCAATGCCCACAGCTGTGCTCATAGTTTGTGTCAGAACTGCAGCAGTGATAACTTTGTTTCCTTTCCTCTGTCTGTTTGTAGGCAGCAGCTTCTTGAAAAGCCCTATATAAACAGTGTTCCTGGGGACAGCAGGTTTGGTCCCAAATGGGGTCTTAAAATTTTAAGGGTTTGGGGACATGGAACCTGGAGGGCACTTCCAGGTCCCCACTTCACAGCCAGATGACGAGTGCCTCTGAGCCCCAGGAGTAGGTCAGGGCTGCCCACGGGGATGGGGACACACGCATCAGGGGACTCCGTGGTCCTCTCCTCTAGGGCCTTGGCTTCGTTAAAGAGAAGGAAAATAGCCAAGTGTACTACTGAACCTATGGACTTCTGAGCAAATAACAACCTTTTCAGGAAAAAAAAAAACTGTTGGTGTTAGACTTCTCTCCTGTTCTCTCAGCTTCATTTTCCGTTGGCTCCAGGAGAAGGGCGATCTGAACCATGCAGGAGACAGGGAGGACCAGGGTAGTCCTGAGGCAGAATAAACCCAGATGTGGATATAACTCGCTACGCAGGCAAAAACCAAGTCACTCTAGAAGTAATTTATTCTAGCACCTTCCCAGTACGTTGGCAAGCCCATGAGTGCGCACACACCCACACACGTGCACGGCGGGCATGAAAATGTGAATGCATAAACCCATTCATGCACAACCAGAACCACATGTGCACAGACACACAAACACGCATATACATGTGTCTTAATGTAATCCCATATGGACTGCATCTTACACCCCAGCCTTGCACTTACCCACCTTCCTCCCTCTGTTCCAACAAAGCTGACAGTTTTTGTGGAAAAGCTCCTCTGGCTGTCTTGTGTTGCTGTATTGTTCCATTCTGAGGGCCCTTCCAGGGACCCCTTCCCATCCAGCAAAGTCTCCACGCTCTCACCAGCCCCAGAGCTCTGCATGTTCATTATTACTGGTGATTTAGGTGGATCATGGGGGATGACAATAAAACCTCCTGGAAAAGATTAAAGGGCAGAGCTCTGAGGTTCAGCAGGCTTAGTGGTTAAGAGCACAAATTCTGAGCCAGCCTGCTTGGGTGTGCCCCCACTCAGCCATGTGCCAGCTACATGTCTCAGTTTCCCCATCTGTAAAGTGGAGATAATCGTACCTGCCTCGTGGGGATCTTATGATCACAGAATGGATTCATATTCAGAACCTGCCTGGAAAAATGCCCAACATGTAATAATTGCTGCAGAAATATTTATCAAATGAAAGTGCAGAATCCAGGCTGGTTGTCTTATATTCACTAGTGATCCATGGCAATCACAAGCCATTCTTTTCTTTTTACATCTCGTCAGAGGGAAAAAAAGGCAAGAACACGGAGAAATGATGAGATGCACACGTTCCTCCCATCCTGCCTTTCTTGCAGCTCATTGGTTACGTCTTAATTCTGTGTTGTCACCACATCAGAGCCTGAGGCAAGTCACTCTGGACAGCAGTCTCCTCATCTGCAGAGCCACTTCTATCATCTCTAAGATCGTCTTCTCTGGTACAGATTATTTTAAAACGAGATCTTGGCAATTTTTAAACCTCATTTTAAATACCAGTTTTAACCCCTCCTCTTAAAAATCAGAGTTGTCAAAAAAAGTAGAATGCTTAACTGCTTGAGGTCCCCTTTCCTCTTTTTTATCGCCTCCACTTTCTGATGGTAGTAGAATCAACTTCCTGAAATAGCAGAAAGCGCGCTGATGGGTCTCAAGATAAGCCAAGCAGTTAGGAGCATTAGGAGTGAAGTCAGACAGAGATATGATAACCTTCGTGGGAAGCCCAATAATTTTGCATCCCTCAAAAATGAGTTCCTTTAATCATCTGCTCAATATTTACGTAGAGGAGTAGGGAAGAGTGAGGCAGGGACGGGGGAAGACAGCTGACAAAAGTGCCTGGCCTCTCCTCCACTCTCCGAACAATTCTGCTCTGTCCAGGGTTGGTATTCCCCACTCGGACAAACAAAAGCTCGGCAGCCCTCTTTGAAAACAGAATGACATGCAACTATTGTGACACCCTAAGCCACAGGAAACAATATTTTTAAAAAATATTCTAACCATACGTATATTTCTGATTCAACAACTTTTCCCACCTTGTTCTATCTTCCGATAAGGCCTGGCACCTCAGTGATGCTTTGGGACACTCAAGAAGCAATGCCCCTAGATACTGCACCCTGACCCTCCTCGTAAGCTGATTTTGATCATCAAGGAAGTTTTCAAGAGATGCCTTTCTACCCAACGGGCCAGGGGAGCTCCAACTGCGGTGGCACCTGCCCCCTGGCACAGCCCTGTGTTCCTCTGTGAAGGTCACTCCAGGGCCAGCATGCCTTCCTAACTTGACCTTCATGCTCAAACTCCAGAGCAACCTTGGTGGTTCCCACAGGGCAATATTCTTTGCTCTTTTTCTTTTTCTTTCTCAACCTCATTTGCCTAATCTTATCCTCATAATGTGGACTTTAAGAACCTGTCACATCAGCAGTGCATTTGAGTCTACAGGGAAATATTAAATTATGCCCTGAGTTATTTTAGAACAAAGTGGTACCTTATTGGAGTCTAATATTTTGAGAAGCAGTAATGTGTGGATGACCTCTGCAGTAACCCTTAGTTCATCAAAATAGTCCACAAACCACCACAACCTCATGCGCTTGGGCTGAGTAAGAGTTTGCTGTGGCGACAGTGAGCTGCACCGTGTCCTGTCCTTCACGTAGAACGATGCTTTCTGTCATTTCGACATTGCTTTAAGGCTTCCTATTCCTCCCAGTAAAGTGGAATGAGTTTATCTAGCTTGAGTGTAATCAGCCAAACACACCAGTGGGACAGCTGGCTGGGTCAGAGCTGGCCCTGGTCACTGTCTGTGGCAGGGATCAAAGTAAAGCAAACCAGACTATGCGGAAAATGAACTTAAGAAGGAAACCTTTTTCTCTTCCTGCTCTGAACAACACAACCAACCAGGCAGAGGCAAGACACAGGCATCTCCTTGTCCCATGCACCCACCACCACTGTCCATTAAAGGTCTATTTGGTACATGAATTTTCATTCAGGGATGGACCAAAATCAGACTGTGGGCATGACTTTTGCATGTGTAAAACTCAGACGTCAACACGACGGAAAGCTAGTTTGCATTCTCCAGAACCTAAGAAAGGGCTGTGGGAAACTTCCAGCAGCTCTCTGCACCATGGTCCCCGTGTTTGCAACTCCTCCACCAGACTGCGGTCTCACCTCTTTTTTACCTTATCTGCTTAATGAACTCCAACCGGCAAACCCCCTTTTTCAGGATAATTTTACAACTCCCACCGCCACCCAGGCAAAAGGAAGCACCTCCTCTCTGGGGCCCTCAGCACTCTCTTCAGGCTCCTTTCATCCTCCACTGACTGTCCTCACAAGCAGGTGGGGATAAAATCAGTACCCACCTTGGAGGGTTGTTGTGAGAGTTGTGACTTAATAAAACTGAGCCTTTCTGACAGTCATGGGTATACAGTAAGTGCTCAATAAATCTTGGTCATCGTTGTTACAGCACTGGGTGCACTGCATTCTAATTACCTGTCTGCTGTATTTGTGGCAGTGTGCTTCTTAGAAGAAACACCACATCTTTTCCAGAGGTCCATCAGAACAATTCTACAATCCACCTCTGACTTAGGCACATGGTTAAGAGAAATCGTCATCCTTCTGATTCCATTACCTGAAAGTTGTTAGAGTCAGACACTTCTTGAATTCTCCAGTGAGCCTATGTGGTCATGGTAAAATCTGACCAGAAGTATTTCGATACTCCTTCCTTTAAGAGGCAGACTCTCATTTTCCTCTCTTAAATGTAAGCTGCACTTAGTATGTGGGGAGTGTGGCAGAGTGACAGTGTGTGACTTCCCAGGTTAGAGCATAAAAGGCATCCAAACTTCCTCCTTGCTCCTTCTCTTGGTCACTCGCTCTGGAGCGAGCTGGGTTCCATGCCTCAGGGACCCTCAGGGAGCCTTGTGGGGAGGCCCACATGGTGAGGAAGCGAGGTCTCCTGCAACAGCCCTGTGAGTGAGCCACTTCAGATTTAAATCCTCCAGCCCCAGTCAAACCTTCATTTGGCCGCAGCCTCTGAGGGACCCTAAAACACAACCACCTAGCTAGGCTGCTCCTAAATTTCTGACCCATAGAAACAAATATATGTTTATTGTCTTAAGCTGCTAAATTGTAAATTTGCTAACAAATTAACAATTGTTAATTGCTAAGTGTTAATTTGTTACTCACCAACAGATAAATAATACCGATGGTGACTAAATCAACAGCACACTTCAGGTGTCTCAAAGTGACGGGCTTTGAGTAGAGAATGAGAAGGCAGAGATGAGGGGTGGGCATGTCTCATCAAACTTTGTCTTGGGAACCGAAGCAGCTCACATCACCTCTCACTAAGGTTGGCTAGGCTGCCACTCACCTGGGGTGGGAGGTGGTGGTGTGGCCTCCTAGACCCTCCCTCCCCTCAGGGAGAAGACTTGGCCTGCTCGTGGTGATAGAAGGGCCCTTGCCTGCTGTTGCCCTGAACCCTCCCAGCTGCTGGTCACTGGCTAAAAAGCTGACCTAGAACAGTGATATGTTCAATTCCCTGGAAAGTCCACCTGAAGTAGACAGAAAGTACTCAACCCAAGTACCTGAGTCACAGCTGGGCTCTGCTTCTTGTATATAGACCTTGGAAAACTCACAGAATCTCTCAAAGCCTCAATGTTCTCATCTGAGAGATGGGAAAACTAAGAACACCTACATTTTGTGTTGTTGTGGGGATAAAATAATATATGAAGCATTTCTCAAAGCACAGATTTATGGTGTTACAGAAATATTAGAGTTTTTATTTATCCCTACAGCTCCCATGGGTGCCCAGAAATATCAAATTCACCAGTAACCCCCCTCTGCCCTAGAGAAAAAGTTATTTGATAAGTCTATAGAAGGATCAAAAGGGAACACCTAGAGATGTAGGTAGTCCAAAGAAATGACTTTCAACTTGTAAAATTTTAGGAAGCAAAAGAAGAGATAACGAAGAGAGGTAATTACTTGGTGCCCCTTCATATAGACCCCCTGTAGCCAACTCTTCTTGGCTGAAGGGGCTTTTGGCGACCTGAGATGGACAGGGTGGAGGTAGTCGCCCAAATACACATAATGATATGTGTATCAAATCTGAAACGGGAGGCACTGTGACCCCAGTCTCAGGGCAGCCCTGCCTGCAAAGGGGGGTTGCAGTGTCTGACCCCTTGCAGTTCCTTCCGGTTTCACGATTTTGTCTTTTCTGCATCCTCTTCCTGCCTCTCCTCACCACTTCCATCTCCACGCACTTCTACTTTGTCAGACAAAACCCAGAAGTATTGAAATGTGGTTTGAGTACCACAGCAGTCAGGAAGTTGAGAGAAGAAGTTAAAACTATTTTCTTAATTCACAGCTTCTTTCCAGGAAATATAGCACTTACAATATATAGATAAATAGCTCCATCCATTTAGATAATTTCACTTGTCCTTTCCCACTTGTCAAAGCATTTAGCTACAACATGACGGGGCCTATTTAAGTGAACAGATACCTCCCTCAGCTATAAACAGTGGCTGGTCTCAGAGGATTTGTTCGTAGAATTAGGTCACAGGCAATTTAGAAGATTCCCAACCAAGCAAAGACCCCCAAACCCAAAGATTCTGTTTTTTTTTTTTTTTAAATTAGACTCTTTATTTAAGGTTCCTAGATGTGCCCCTTCTCAGGACAATTAGTTCTTCATAGTAATAGTTTTCAGACCACAGTTAAAGTTATGCCAAGCGGGGCCAACTTCAATTTCCAAAGTTCTGAGACACATTGCAGAGAACGCCTTTCAAGGTCTCTACTGCTGAAAAGGCCCTCACAGGGTAAAACGTTCAGTGCCCTGGCCCCCACAAGGGCTGAAATTCTAGGGTATGACAGATTCTGGGGCAAGGGTGGACCATGGAGCCCGTATCACAGAGGGAAGGATGAGACCTCTCCTGGTGTCTGAGTTTACCTGGCCTCATCATCAAGATGCAGCTAAGCTTGCCAAACTCCCCTTCTCACTTGTCCATTATGTGATTCAGACCCTTTGGATTACAGGAAGGAGATTAACTCTTTGAAAAATAGGCCATATTGAGAAGTTCCACAGAATCACGTAAAGAAATTACATAACTGTTAGCATCGGACAGTTTAGGGACTAGGCACCTTGTCTCCTTTCTGCCCTCATTTTCTGCTCTTCTCTGTGCACCTTTCTCTTCTGTCAAATGACCTATGTTCATATCTTTTCTGCACCTATGAAATCCTGCTTTCTTGTGGTATCCGCTTCCCCATCTCACTCAGACATTGTTTCCCCAAGATCTTGTCTAGCCTACTCCACTGCTCGATAGCCTTTCTACTTGAGCTCCGTTGGTGACACTTCATTCTCTCCTCTCAGTCCAAAGACAGATCTTGCTTGACTCAGCCCGTTTCTTGGGAGCCAGGCTGTGTCTTTTGTCTTTGACCAGCTTTGGCTTGGCTTCCTTGGGTCAGAGCCCACCACTGGTCCAATCAGCTTTGCCTGGGACAAACCATGTGATTTGGCTGCCTGGACTTGTCTTTTATCAGGAGCTGTAGGCAGGGAAGCATCTCTAAGAAAAGGAGGCATGTCAGGCGGTCTTGGTGCACAAGACAATGATGGAGGGGCAGGCGACTAAGGCAGGGTGGCTGGCCTCCAGACAGTCACACACGTTTCCTTCATTGCTCCCAGGTTAAAGAGTAAAGGCCCTTAAGCTATCCCATACTTGGCATCAGGTACTACTTGCAGGTTTGTTCTAATTAAATGTATATCAAGACTGCACACATGAGACCAGGATTCTGGCCTGGTTAACCCCAGACCTCAGAAATGCTTGGTCTATTCACAACTGGGCGCCCGAGTACCTAGGCACTCAGAGAAAATCCAAAAGCTCCATGAAAATGCAGCTGCAGATCTGAGTATCTGTGAGGCCTGATTTACTGATTTGCTGAACCTGATTATCATATCATTGGGATCAGGTGCCTTGTGTGTCATCTAATAAACCCATGGTTTAATTTGGAAACTCCTTGAAGCATAAGCATATACCAGTGATGTCCCAAAGAAAAACAATTTTGTAACTGTCAGAAACATGATGGAATGGTCAGAAGGACATGAAATCAGCTATGCAAATTGTGATACGTAAGTCACACTTCCATTTGTAATGTGACAGTGTGAAAATTGGAATTATTTTTTTGTCAATATAGAAAAAGTCAGAGACTACGTGCAGTGTCTTATGAAGAAACTGCTGCACCATGTTCAAATTATCTGTGACACGCCCCATTGAACCTCCCTGATTCTTTTCTCACTTAACCTGTGGCTCAAGAACCATCAGTGTTGTGTTTAATTTGATATTTAAGAGTCTCATACAATGGAAGTATGCATGTTACTATTTAATAAACATCACATTGGCTGTTAATGAGGAGACAAGTCATGTCATATCCTGTTGATAATCAATTTGTTTAATTATTACCAATTTGATCTCAAAGATGTAGGAAGTGATTTCTTAAAAAGTGAATCCGAAGTTCAGATACGTCACCATCAAACAGACAGGTTGGTTAAAAGATCCAGACCACCATGTTAAAATATAAGTTTGATGGACTGGGAGTGGAATTAACTTGCTTTTTGGGAGAAAGTGAAATCTTGCATTAAGAACATGGGCTCAGCAGATTAAAAGCTCTCCTGCCAATTACATAGCTGGTCTAAGTTTTGCTTTCCTTGTACATGAAACTCAGATTGTGATAGTTTATTGCAGAATTCTTGCAAGGACTTAATGATGTGATGCCTATGAAATGCTTAGCACAGTGTCTGGCACATGATAATTACCTAATGACATGTAGCATTTATTATTATTTTCCCCAGTTTTCCTTTTGACAAGGAAAATTACTTAAAGAGCGACTTAACTCAGAAGTAAAATTCAAGCAATAATAAATAACACAAACTCCTAACATTTAGTAATCACAGCCTCATTTAACTTCAATTCAATTGAAAAATACACTCATAATTCTCCTTTAGTCTTTATGGTAAAATTAGATCTTACCCAGGCTGGCATATTTTGTATCAAAATGTGAGACCAATATTAGAAAAATAATGATATCAACAATAGCAACAGTGGCAAAAATAGTGGCAGCGATAATCTACTTGACTATTGATCTTTACTGAAGGGAAAACAATGGTTTGACCATCTAATCCAGGAATTTTCAACCAGTGTGTCACAGAATAGTGGCAAGCCACTAAAACTTTTAAAACATGCAATCCCTATTTAGTCAGAGGACACTGCCCTCTTTTCCCTTAGATTGTCAAATAAAACAATCACAGCCAACACAATAGCTGTCTGGTGTGAATGCCCCATCTTGAACAGTAAATATATAGGTATATAGGTCATGTAATAGAGTTGCATTTTATTGGTCATGTTGCATGACAAGTTTACATCTGATTGGTTAATTCTCAGTACCAGAAATGCTTATACACAAGTATAGGCACCCAATTTTTTAAAAAGTCACTTTGGAACAAAAAGATAAGTAATTTTTTTTGTAAATCAATCGAAATTATACCCATTTTTTTCATATCAGCAAAAATACATATTTTTTGCTGTGCTGATGAATTTTAGTAATTAGTTTGTGTGTGCCATGAAGTAAAAAGAATTTTTTTAGGAAGTTTGAAAATTGCTGATCTAATTAATCTCTTTCTGAAACTCTTTCCCCCCACATTCCTAAAGGCACAGGCAAGTGACCATCAATAACCACGGGCCAAAAATCCCCACTGCAAGTCTACATTTACTTTGATGCTTACTGTTTTTTCACATCAGCTTTGAATTCTACTTTGTAATATATTTGTATTTATTTTTTAAATAAAATAACATTTTTCTCTGTATTTGCATTGCATAACTCCAACATGCCAACCCAACTATCAGTGCATCAGTTCAAAATGCTTTCAGCTGCAAATAATAGAACACTCAAACACAGCGGATTAAACCATAAGTACCCATATGCTTACTTAACCTGTTTAGAGATTCATCTCTATCATCAGGGACCTGATTCTTACCATGCTACATTAATCTACTATCTTCAATGTGTTGATTTTCTATGATTGTCCTGTTTCTTCATGATCGCAAAATGACTGCCACAGCTCCAGGTATCACTTCTCATACCATCATCCCAAGAAGAATGAAAAGGAGGAAAAGAAGCCCTCCAAATACATATCTTTAAATGCTTTTGGCCAGAGCTTGTTATGACCCTCCCTAACAACAAGGGAGGCTGAAAAGCAAGCTCTGGCAAAAGCAAGTAAAGTTTCCATGACTGACTCAGACTAATCATAATTCTTTTCCTGGAGTATGGATAATTGGGAATAAGGCAGTAGGAATGTCCACTGAATAGGCAAACACATAATAGTGTGTGCCACATTCATTTTGAAAGACAGATTTAAGAAGTTTTGCTTTTTCTGCTTCCTCTGAGTTCTCCTTCTTCAGGCATCAAAGAAGAAAGAAATCATCACCTCGCTTTGTTTCTGAAGTCTATATAATCCCAATCTCTCTCCCCTCTCACTTTCTCCAAATCATAAAGCAATAATATTCTAGTTTTTCTTTAAAAAGAAAGAAAAATAATTTCCTTCCTGACAGGATTTTCTAGCAGTAAATGGTGCCTTAGGAGTTCCCTAAGACTCAAATACAATTCCATGGGAAGACTCCTGCTTCAGGGATATAACCAGCAGAGCAGGGAGGTCTGTTGCTGAAGCCTGGAGGGGATCCACTTACAGTTGAGATGGGATTCTTGAGAAGAGGTGCAGATGAGGGGTGGGTGACGGGTACATTCCCTTAGCCATGTTTTCAGCACTGGGGTTTGGTGGGGAATGAGACTCAAGGTGTGATCCGAAGGGCTTTGAAGGGCTCTGGAGGAAAGACCACCTCTTCCAGGGCTGCCTGGTGGGCCAGCCAGCTGGGCCCATGGATGCCCTTAGCACAGACAAAGGGACTGCTCCTCCTGCAGCTCCGGGAAGGCCCCACAGCTCACTGGTCCTGGCTGCCTCCAAGGGCAGCACCAGTCTTAGAAGGAACAGCATTTCTTCCATGGGCTTGGGGACACTAATGGAAAATCCTCAGATCCGAGATCCATGCCCCTGGAAACAGGACTCAGTTTGTTAATCTGTGGATAACTTGTGAGGAAAATGTTTCCTCTTTCCCTTTGGTCACGTGCCGGTCTTCCACCATGTGTACGCCCAGGAGACACTGGTAGCCTTGCCTACACAGGTGTCACGACAACTCACATACACTGACATGGGTAAGCAAAGAAAGATTGCAGGTGAGATCACTAGCTTCCAAAAGATGACGCCGAGTTAAAAGTAGATTAAGATTAAGTGACACCTGTTGAGGCTGATTTAATAATAAAAATAGATATGATATGACATAAAATGAAATAGAAAACTCACATAAAACTCTTAAAGTGACACAAGATAATGTTGCAACAGAACAACTCAAGAACATAAGTTTCTGAAAAAATAATAACTTCTAAGTCTTAAAGTAGGGCAAGGATATTGAACAATTGACTGGGCCATGATGAATATTTAGCGATTTAGAAGATTATCTAGACAAACTGTCTCACAATACGAAGCAAAAATACAAAGAAATGGTAGCAGTGAGTGAAAAGATAAGATGTACAGAGGACAGATCCAGCAAGCCTAATATGAAAATAATAGGAGTTCAGAAGGAGACAAAGGAACAGTTTAGAAAGGGAATAATCAAATATAGTTTAGAAGAAAATTAACCTGACCTAAAAATTGACTTGTATTTTCATACTAAAAAAAGGTTTAGTAAATGTCAGGCAGATTTAATAGGAGAAAAAAAAATCTAGAGGTAGCTGTGTAGAGGTTCCAAAATCGGAGGATAAAGAGAGAACCATTTACTTACACAGAGAACAGAGTAAGATCATCATTGATTTTTTCTATCTGTAAGTAAAGGATGATCATTTCAAAATTATCCACCTGATCAAGATACAGGAAGCCAGAAAAGGACATTTCCACACATATAAAGACTTTTGTACTTTTTCTAAAGGAATTACTTAATAAAATGTGAAAGTCAAAAATAAAGTTGGGATATAGATTTCAAAGTAGAAAATGATGGCATACGAGAATTAGAACAGACCCAATGCAATAAAGTTTACAATGAAATCTAATTGGATAATAACAATACTTACAGTTCTAGATGGCTTACCACATGTCAGGATTTTCCTAAGTGCATTATGCATCACTTAGTATTACTTCCCTCACATCGTAGAAAATTCACTTGTTACTATTATTTTCCTTTTGGTAACATATCCAAGGTCATCCGGCCAGGATTTCAGCTCAGGCAGGTTGATTCTGAAGCCTGCATAGTTACCCTCCACACTATGAGACCTCCATAAATAGCCTCACAATAATGCAAAAATGACTTATAGTGCAAATGTTAAGAAAAAAATATTTGAAAAAAATATATATGCCATAATAAAAATTTAATACAATTGATTGAAAATAAAATCCCATATTAATTAATATCTGGAAGTAGGGTCATGAGTAGATAAAGGAATTAAGAGTGGGAGAAGGGGTAGAGGTAAAATTATTATTTCATTTTGGTAGAGAGCTAGAAGTTTATATGTGTCTGCTAAAAATCTGAAAGTATCTATTAACAAAATAAGATACATAGCAGAAATTCATGTTAAAGAACTGAAAAGGCTATGAAATATTCAAAACAGAAAAAATAGAAGAAACAAGAATTTTAAGAACACAAAATGCAACACAGCAAAACAAAAGGGTCAGGTATCAAAATTAATGCAAATGGCTTTACTTTTTTCATAATAAACAAAGACTCACAGATTAGGTTAGAAAAACAAACCAATGAAATAAAAAATAGGTAGGCTTATAAGAGTTGTACCTAAAATAAAATAAAAACCAAAGTTTAAAAATCAAGGATAGCTACAGCTATATCATTCAAACTCAAACAAAACCCCACCAAACAGCAGTATTAACATCAGATAAAGTAAATTTAGGTAAAGAAAAATATTTTGGATTGTTGAAATCAGTAAAATATATAATATAAAAACTTCTGGCTACAGAAGAATGACTTGATAAAACTACAGTCACAGTGGGAGGTGTTGGCCCTCACAGATTCCAGAGGATCAGCTTTGGGGGAGAAAGGGTGCAAAGAGTTGGAATAATAGTAAATTCTATCTAGCGTATGCATGTCTGAATGTCCCCATGAATGTGTGGCATGTCCGTGTGCACATGTACATACATGTGAGTGCACCGTATGTTTCAGAGAATTCCTTCTTCCTCTTACTTCCATTACACACTTACAGAAAGTTGACAGTGTGCTCGGCTACAAATAAAACCCTAAAACTCCAAACTGTTGAACTTACGTAGGTCATATTCTCTTACCATGATGGAAGAAAGCTAGAAATCAACATTAACAACAGCCAAACAAAACTCATTCATTTGATAGTTTAAAAAAGAATTTAAACAATTACTAAACCAAAGAGGAGATCAAATTGAATGATAAATTATCTACATATTTGCAGGAAAATGACACTTTAATAAAAAAATTTATGAGAAGTAGGTAAAGCTGTATTCAGAAGAAAATGTGTAGCCTTATCAATTAAGAAAATAAACTAAACACACAACTTAAGGAAATAGGAAAAAAAGCAATGATAAACTAAAAGAAAGTTGGGAAAGGAATTGCATCAAAATAAAAGTGGGCACCCTGGCTGGTGTGGCTCAGTGGATTGAGTGCAGGCCTGCGAACCAAAAGGTCTCTGGTCCGTTCCCAGTCAGGGCGCAGGCCTGGGCAGTGGGCCGGGCCCCCAGCTGGGGGCGTCCGAAAGGCAACGGACAGACATCTCTCCACCACTGTTTCCCTCCCTTTCTTGCTCCCTCCTTTCCCCTCTCTCTAAAAGTAAATAAATAAAATATTTTTTAAAAATAAATAAGTTGCCAAAACCTTTAAAAAATAAATGTTGAAGCTGATTAATTTTAAAAATTAAAATAAAGTATAAATGACTAGTAAAATTAAAGTAGATTCTTTGAAAAGATTAAATGGATCAACGCCTAGCAAGCCCGACTAAGGGAGAAAACGAAAGCAAACAACATGAGAACGAGAAATGAAACACAGAGTCACGGACCAGAAGGACTCTAAATTCATTTTAAGAGACAAATGCAATCACATCTTAGCTGCTGAGGTTGCCTGGGAAATTTTCAACCTAATACCTGCCTTAGATAAAGACTTCTTTGTCTCTAGTTCCTCAGAATCGTTCTATAAATGGATTGTATTTCTACCAGAACAAAACAGTTTAAAACTGCACTAAAAGAAACCATAACAAGAGTTTAAATAGAGTGTTGTAGGGATTTTTATTACATATGTTCATACAACTCTGTTTTAAGTGACATCTGTCTTCTCTAGAGTTCCAAGTGTAATTAAATGCCCTAGGCCTTGCTTTGGAAGGAAAACCAACACATCGTTTTTGTACTCAAAGCACGACGGCCTAAGTCTCCCATCCAGTTAACTGCCAAAAACAGAGGCCCCTCAAAGTGCTTCTCAGTTATTTCTTGGAGTCCCTAAAGAGCTGCCTTGCACGTCCCAGCCTGTGATGCAGCTGTCACCGGGAGTTGGCCTTCCCTGTCTCCCTGTTACCGTGCTCTTACAGAACACCAAGCTTTCTGGGTTCCTGCCATTCAGCCTTCAACCACCTTCTCTTCCTCTGGGAAACCATCTGATCTCCCTCTCCCAGTCCATGTTCTCGGGTGGCTATTGTTTTTCCTGGCTCTGAGTTGGGGGGTCTATGACTCAGGCCTGGCCAGGAAGAGCACTCACTCCAGACCTGCTGATTGGTTCAGAGATGGTCAGGGGCCCTGACCAGGGGCAAGGAGATCCCATGGCACTTGGCTGGGCTGGGAGAGAGGCTGGCGTTCTGTCCACTGGCCATGAACGGCTGGCAGTCGTTTGCCACTAGGAACCTCACTATGAAACCAACTGGGACAGGACAGAGCCAAGACAAGGAGGACTGTGCCATCATTTTGGCCCCTGGGACAACCTTATCCCTGAAACCAGCCTATTCCTGAACTTTTCAGTCACATAAACCAATACGTTCTTTTTTTCTATTCCTTGAGCCAGTTGAATTGAGTTGTCACTGGAGCCAAGACTCAAGAGTGAATTACTTGTTTGGCAGAGCAGCTGTGCTTGTAGCCAACAACTTGCCAAGTCTCTTTTGAGCTGTTCTGATGGCTTTTGCCTTTTACCTGTCTTTCCAAAGAAACTTACAACTTGCAGCCCAAGGAAGGGGTGCACTTCCACCCTCTCTCTCCATATTGCCCCCTGGCTCCTACTTCCCACGGAAATGCCTCCCACCTGTCCCATTTACCCCAGCTCACATCAGAGAATGCACACAGACACGGGGAGCAGGGGAGCTGGGGAGGGGGGCTGTTCGTAAGAGCAGCTTCTAGGCTCTCTCAAAGAGAGCCGAGGCGTCCTAACTCACCATGTTCCCAACATGGTGACAAGAAATCTGTCCCTTAAGCACAGAAAATGAAGTGCATAGAAAATGACCCTGAAGAGAAGAATGAAATAAATAAGGAAGTTCTCTCCAAGCTACCATTAAATATTTTTGTTTAAGCTGCACATATATACCTTTAAGGCCTTTAAAAATTCTTCTAACATTTAAACATCTTCAACTCACTGACGCAGACTTTTTAAGGATTA
Organism: Glossophaga mutica; assembly: GCA_039655065.1. Lineage (NCBI taxonomy): Eukaryota > Metazoa > Chordata > Mammalia > Chiroptera > Phyllostomidae > Glossophaga > Glossophaga mutica. Next base: position 137,369,533 of record CM077305.1, on the reverse strand, counting down.
ATAAACCTTCACAAATGTGTTCTTGTCAACCATGTTAATAGATTTGTCCTGCAGCACTCTTATTGCCACCCCCTAAAAATAAAATGTGGGCAGGTTGGAGGTTTGAGGGGTGGAAAAGCAGATTGATAAAGTTCCCTGGTTGGGAAAGCATTCAGAGTCAGTTGGATACAAGCAGTGAAGTTCACACTACAAATACAGTGTTCTCATCTCAAAGCAAACTGTAGTTCCAAAAGGAGGAGTGTGTCAGGGTAAGCAGACAGAAAATTTTGTACTGGGATGTGTCCCTCCACCCCCGAAACCAGGCTCCTCTTAGCCTCCCCAGCACTGATGGGTAACAACTGCTGTTCTCAGCCGATCCTACTGAGCCAATCTGCAAACTCTCCACTCCCTGGGGAGGTTTCTAGCATCCTCCCCCCACCCCCATGCTGCCCAGCGCTTAGGGAGGGATTCTGCTCCACAGGAAAGGACCTCTCCCCTGAAGAGACAGAACCTGTTGCTCCACGGCAGCTTCCCTTTTGGCTGTGTCAAGCCCGGCCAAACTGGGGAGGCAGGATGAAGATTGCTCTGAGTGCCCTGTCCTCTGCTGCAGTGTGTCTTTGTCAGGTCAGCTGGTGTCATACAACGGGCAAGGGAAACACACACACACACACACACACACACACACACACACACACACCCAGGAATGTTTTGCTGCTCAGAGATTCCCTGAGCGTCTGTCTCTGTCCTCTCCTGAGCCTGTTCTGTGTGTCTGTGTTGTGAAGCTTGGGACTCTGGAAAGAAGTGACGAGGGGGAGGGGTAAATGTTGCCCTAAGAGGGCTTATCATTCTCCTGTTGTTGGGATCTGTTCTTGGGGAGGCTGGAGGTGGGGAAAGCTTGACCTTGTGTTTTCCTCAATAAACTCTCATTTACACACACACACACCAAACGATAAATCAAGACCACTGAAATGAAATCTAGTCTCACATCACAGAGCAATGGTTTTATGGGTGAAACGTGTACTTGCTAATTTCAAGAACAAATTATTGTGCTTTATTTAGTGAAGTTCAATTTACACACTTTTAGCTACAGCAAATAAAAAATAAAGGCCACAGGCCAATTTAAATTTGGTCAGTTTTTTCTTTCACGAGCATCCCATGGTGGGAACTGGAAGACGCCAAATCGGAAAACCCCGTCTGCTCTCTTGCCTCACAGGAAAAACAACCACTGGAACTGAGGACTTATCTCCCTTACGTTATCAATGATGCTTCATAGGCCTGCATTATTAACAGAATAACATTTCTGCCTGGCAAAGCTGGAGGCAATATGTAATAGAGTTAGGTCCTATTTAGCCACTGGATTTGGGGGAAACCTGACAAAACAAAACTCAGTATGAAAGCTAATAGATCCAAAGATTGCAAAATGAATGTTTCCATAGATGTGCATTCCTCATAAATATTTGAGGCCATGAATGGGTGGCGATCCAACATCCTTTATTCATTGCCTAATTAATATTTTTTAGATAGGGGAATCCTGAGTAAATATTAGGCCTCTGTTAAAGAGTTGTTAAAAAACAACGACAACAAAATATTCAAACCATATGTTTGCGCGGAGGCCGGGGGGGCTGCTGTTGTGACTGTTGTTAAGGAAGTATTAGCAAGGTTTTTCTCCACACAACAACTTGTTTAACTTCAACGAGAAGAAATCCCCTTTTATATGACCACTGTTAAGGAAAAATGGAAGCAGCACTCATTCTCATGGCTCTCCAGTGCACTGCGTCGGACCAGCCTGCCCAAGGGGCCTCGAGAAACAGCAGACCGCGTGCTGTAGAGGAACTGGGCCCCGAACCTCCACCCTGCCCCCGCCGGCTATCCCTGAACCACTCTTAAATTCTAGGAGTCAGTTTTCCTGTTAGTAAAACGGGAATGATCATTTCCCAGAGCTATATTGAGGAGTGGTCAGCTTTTGTGAAAGTCTTTGCAAACTGTCTAAGTCTCTAAACATAAGTCATACTTTCCTGGGTCCAAAATCTAGCTATACCTGCTGAGTACCTTTAGGTGAGTCATTTAAACACGCTGGGCCTCAGTTTCCTTAAATGTGAAATGGGGATACTAATAGTACTTGCATGGCAGGTTTACTGAAGGATTTACGTGAGTTAATTCACACAAAGTGCTTAGGTGGTAATAATGCCTGATGCATGTTAAGAACACAATAAATGTTAGCTCCCCCTCTTCCTCATTATTATCATTATTACTATTATTATCCAAGATGAAGAAACCCAGTCCCTGAAAACTTCAAAGTCTTATTAAAGCCACAGCCCCATAGAGAAAGTGCGACGCCAGGTGACAGAGCGCCGCATACACACTCTCCGTACCGCGACGCAGCGCTTCATCCTGGCAGACTCTGGCAGGGCGCCACGCAGAGGGGCACTGATGGAGTCCCCAGAAAAGACAGCACTTCTTTCAAACAGGCAGTCACAAAGTGGTCACGGGGACGTGGAGCACAGCAGAGGGACGAGAGTCAACTGCGTTGTGACACGTGGTGCCGGGTGGGTCCTGGAAACAGGCGGAGCACTTTGTAAAAGTGTAGGATCGTCTGACCACCGTGCCGCACACCTGAAACCAATGCAAAATAAAATTGAATGTAAGCGCTAATGGAAAAATAGAATTTAATCAAAGAAGAGAAAGCACCTCTGCTGGGAGACTGTGACTGGTTAAACTAAAAGGAGACCCAGCCACAAAAGCCCCAGGATGGGCTGCCGCGTCACAGCGTGGCCTGGGCACTGACTGGCAGCAGCCCAGCCGAGAGCAGGCAGGAAAAATCCTTCAGGAGGCGTGGTGGGAAAGAATGCAGGAGGTCACCTAACATTCTCAGGAGGGAAAACAAGAGGAGCCCAACTGCCCTATCGCTGACCCTGGACTGGGAAGAGGACCATAAAAAATGCCATTCTGATTGATGAGGAGGTGATAAGGTGTGGAGCGATGAACCAACTCCATTTCAAGGTTGGTGTGTGTTCCTCGGAGCTTCCCTCCTAAGGGCCAGGCTTGTAAATCTCAGTCAGTGCTGCTCATTGTAAATATGGGTCTGGTCTGGAGCATGACAGGTACTTTATCTTCTAATGTGAGTACACCATGTGCAGGGACCCTCTGTGGAGGCTGAAGAACTTTCTTAAGAGAGCGTGGGAGTGTCTGAGCCTACCTCCCAGCCCACCCACTGGGCCATGGTTTTTGACCTCTCCCCTTTCCAAGCTCCATATACCACTCCCCCCACCTACTTACAGTCAGACTCCTGCTCTCTCTCCCTTCATAACAACGATTGGGGCCTATTGTTTTTGCTTCCTGGGGGAAAATAATCAGACATCACCCAGGGATGCCCAAGGATATGTAAAGGGACCCAAAACATCAGATGTTTCCTTGCCTGTGGGCTGATGGCTTTCCCACAGTTAGTTCCTGGTCCGTGGGAACTGGTTCCGGTGGCCAGGACGAAGCGCTGTAATATGTGGGAGGCAGGTGGTGTGAGGACTGAGATGCTGGTGTGGCAGTTTTAAGGTTATTCTTGTCTCTCTCTCCCCTCTATCTCATCCCCTGTCCTCTTCTCTGCTCTTCTAGTCTAGTCTCTGACTTCTCCTCCCCTTCTTTCATGTAGCATTTTTTCCAAAATGTGGGTATTCCAGACAGGAGTTTCACAAAAGGCATTTTTATTTCTCTTCCACTGTCACACAAACAATGCAGCTGGTGTGTGATGAATCTGGACTATCTGACCACAAGCAAACATTAAAATTTGTTTAAATTAGCTTGATATTCAACCCCCGTTTTTAGTCCATACTGTAAGCTGAAACTGTTTCTCATTTACAATGAAGGGAACTGACCAAATGATGCCTAAAGTGCCTTCCAGCACAGGTTCCCCAGGAAATTTTCTCTCATTCCACTTTCTTTTTGGGGACCTCTCTGGACTTGCAGTCACCTTTCCAAAGGAAATTTACCCCAAACAATGTGAAATGAAGGAAAAGCATAAAGAAATAAATACATGAAGGGATGTGAAGTCTTTTGGGGACAAACCATTTTCATTTCTACCACGGCCTGCGTCTTAGGAAGCAGCGTGTCAGAGCAACGCTGCTCAGGCCTCCCACAGAGGCCGCCCCCTCACTTCCTCTTAACCTCTCTTCCTCTGACCTCAAGCCCTTTTCCACAAGGCATTTCAAAGACGAGGGTGTGTTTCCACAGTTCACTTGGGCTCCATTTGAGGCCAGGGCAATAGCTCAGAGATCCCACAATTAGAATTGATTAAGTTTATCTAATAAGTCGCCTGCCTCTGAATTAACAGCCCTTGGGAAATGGAATATTTGTTGGCTGATGTCCCCTGCATTAAATGCAGACCAGATCCACCCGGGGCCATCCCCTTGCCCTCCAGGAAAGTAGGTAAAAATGCCAATTGTCTTATTATGATGCTGGCAAACATCACCAATAAACCTACCCCCGTTGAAAGGAAAACACACACAGCAGGTACTATTATTGCTATTAATAATATACTAAGTGGATGCAAAAGTACCTGTGTACGGAAACAATAATCAGAGCCCCAAACCAGTGAGAATTAACTTTGAAGTTCCAGTATGCAGTATATCACACTCACACAACCAATTAAAAAGGCATGTCATCTTGTTTGGAAAGTATCTATTGATTTCCCAGCTCATCAGATCGGGTTGATGTGTCTTTCAATGGCCTCGATGACATCATCAATATTTTTCTATTTAGAATAATGACTTATTTTATATGCCAACAGCTATAAAAAACAACCCACCTATATATATTTCTACTGACACCAGCTTAAGAGCCATCTGGTTTTCTCTCCTTAACATATGATATTGGTAGTCCGGGGCAAAAGGAATGTTTTGGTCTTGTCATGAGACTCATTTAGAAACCACAGTAAATTTGTTTAGTTTAAAAACCAACCACTAAATCATATTTTCTCTATTAGAGGCCGATGCTCTCCACTGCATTTGGTGTCCAAATTACATTCATTTTGGAGTGAATTACATTCATTTCAGAAGCAGCCCCCGACTCTCTTCTCCCTCCTGTCCACGAAAGCAATATACTCACCAGCTGTGTGATCTTTGGCAAGTGACTTAATCTCTCGGAAACTCATTCTTTTCCTTTATTAAATGGGAAAAAAGTGCTAGGGTCTGTATGCATATTACTTCTTTTAACCCTCACGGTTACCCGACAAGATCGGTACTGTTATTAGCCCCATTTTACAGATGGGACACTGAGGCATGGAGAGGCTAAGTAACTTGCTCCAAAACAACACAGCCAGTATGTGACAAAGCCACAATATCTGACTGCAAATGTTTATAATCAATCATATGTGCCTCATAGGGCTGTGTGGGATTCAGTAACACCGTCCAAATACCAAAACACTAGTTCAGGCACTTGGTGGGTGCAAGGAGGCATTATGCCAGGAGGTTGGGAGTCATACCCTCCAAGTTCAAATCCCTGCTTTATCATTTATCATTTAGTACCTATATGACCTTGAGCAACTGATGCTTCAGTTGTCTCATAAAATGGTGGTGATAGGGGTGGCACCTACCTTGTAAGGTAGTGTTGAGGGTAAAGAAGCCCGTGGGGTGTACAGTGCCTGACACAGAGTTAATGCTCCATAACTGCATCTATAATTATTCATAGGCATTGCTTAAATGCTATGTTCCCTTCCCCACAAATTCTTAGAGCCACTCGAGTGTCTTCACCATACACCCAGTCTCAATCTATGACATATGGATCAAAAATTAGTGCTATCGTGGCCTTGCAGGAAGCTCTCTGTTAGAAGAATCTATCTTTCCCCACCAAGAGACAGCACTGAAGAGCTGAGAAAGAGGAACGTAGCTGGTGGCTCCTCATATTTTCTTCTCATTCCAAAGGATCCATTATCAGTGCGTGCAAACCTGAGTAACAGAGGAGGGCCCTGCTTGGTGCGGGGTGGTGACCTAACCCCGCCGAATGGGCAAAGAGGTGGAGTGAGACCAATGTGGCTTGAGATCTCGCTTCACACAAGTGAACGGTGTGATTTCAGGGGCTCACATCACTGTTGAGTTTTAGTCTTATCCTCTGTAACCTAGGATTCACTTGATCTCAACTCACAGTGTGGCTGTGAGAATTTAAACAGAACATATTTAAGCTAAGTTGCCAACAGATGTCAGCTCCCTTTTCCCTATCACCCTTTACCAAATCAATCTGAGGAATGGGTAATGAGGGGTCTGTGACTTTTCCAAGTCAGAGTGTCTTTCCATTTTAACTGGAGCCTGTAAGAGGCAAGAGGCTGCCTTGAGGGGCTCTCATTATGGTGAGTTTGAACATCTTACCCAGTCTTCGAGGGTGATATTTTAGGGCAGTTTTAGAACCTTAGAATCATTTGCAGAAAGAAGCCAATCTAATCAGGCCAAGTTTTAGGACAGAACTGACCATTTCGCAGCCTGGGACATTTAGTAAAGGAGCTACATGTGCAGTTCTCAGAGGGGCTGTCTAAACGGGACTCCAGCCAGGGATTGGCAGTTCAGTAGCTTCGAAGACAGTCTTGATGCATTTGTCCATAACTTTTCTTAACTGTTTGGCTAATCTCTCCACTTCATTTTTGTCTCCACTTTCTAAGTCCACACCGTGATTCAGCATTTGCCTGTATAAAGATGAGCCCAGTGGCCCTTTCTCTTTGATTAAAGCGATGGAGGAAAATGAAGCTGAGGGGCGTGGCCTTGGGAAAGGTGTCTTAGGGAAGAAATTGGACACAGAAGGCTGGGATCCCGGTCTTAACTCTTGTCACTAATGAGCCAGGTCACCCTGTCACCTCACCTCTCTACACCTCAGTTCCCTCATTTCTAAAGACTTCGAGACTGGGGTAGCTGGATGGTCTTAGCTCTGTGCCCCACAGAGCCTGGTGCCCCATGGCAATGCCTTTGGGGCTGCCAGAGGGGCCTGGGGCAGAAGTTGAAATAAAACAGCTTATAGATGAGTTTTTCTTGGCCTGTACAATGATTTTATTTTCCTTAAATATTGAATTAGTAGCTAAACTTGCAAAATCAGGAGTTTTTAAATTACTAGATTTTGCAGTATGCATTTCATGGCTTGATAGATCATTTCTTTCTAGCGCTAAATGACACTCCATTGTCTAGTTGTGCCACAGATTGTTTATTTGTTCACCTACTGAAAGACATCTTGGTTGCCTATAAGTTTGAGCAATTATGAATGAAGCTGCTACAGACATTCATGTGCCAGTTTTTGTGTGGATATAAGTTTTCAACTCATTTGGGTAAATACCAAGGAACAAGATTGCTAGAGCATGTGGTAGCACTATGTTTAGCTTTTTACAAACTACCAAAGTACAGACCAAAGTGGCTGCACCATTTTACATTCCCACCAGCAATGAATGAAACTCTTGTTACTCCACATCCTCATCAACACTTGACATTGTCAGTGTTTGGAATATAGCCATTCCAATAGGGGTTAGTGATATCTTTTTTTGTTTTAATTGGTAAATCCCATGGGTCATGGTATATAATGTGGAGCATCTTTTCATGTGCTTTTTGTCATCTGTATATCTTCTTTAATGAGATGTGTATTCAGCTCTTTTGTCCATCTTAGGTGAGTTATTTGTTTTCTTACTGTTGAGTTCTCTGCATATTTTGAATATGAGTCCTCTAATAGATATGTGTTTTACAAATATTTTCTCCTAGTCTCTGGCTCGTCTTTTCATTCTTTTAGCCATGTGCTTCACAGAGCAGAAGTTTCAGAAATCAGGATTTCTCACATAACAAGCTGGCTTTCTGGCTTCCACTGGAAGTAGATCTGGTAACAGTGGGACCCATTTCTACAGGATGAAGTCATCTAGCGCTGCCTCTTCAGACGGGGGATGTTGTCTCCAGTCCACCAGAGCTGCACTCACCTACAAGACCTGCCTCTATATTGCTGACTGCTGTGACTCCAGCCTATAGGAAGCTCCATTGTCATCCGTTTTCTGTGTCGAGTTCCACATAAGGTTGCTTTGTATAAAGCTCTCTGGTGCTTAAAAAGGAAAGTTCACACATGACTGGCTTAGACAATCTTCTTGCTCTTTCACATCTGGCGGACCCACTCACTGTCACATTTGACTTGAATGAGAAAAGAAATCATTTCACAAACACTCTCTGAGTGGCACCTTCTAATTAGCCTGTTGTGCCTGATCCAATGTGTCATGGAACATGACACCTACATGAAGGTCACCACCACCTGCTGTTGTGCCCAGAGGAAGTGCTCAATACCAGCCTTCATGCGGTGTCACCTTTTACATAGGGATGGCTGATAAAATCACCTTATAAGGCAAAGTAATTTAAACTCAAAATTGTGAAAAATAGGCATCACTATACACAATAATTACCCTTGCCTGGGAAGAGGCTCTCATGTGAAGGCACACGAGAATTGAGAGCAGGAGGAAACGGCAGTTTGGTGAGCAGATTCCTGTCTCTCAGCTCACATTCCTTAACCTCTACTCAAAGCCTTCTGTAACAAACTCCTAGCTGTTCCAACATTCACTCTCCCTTTAATAATAGACCTTGCAAAATGTATCAGGGTAATGCCTGAAGACTTTCTTTTTCCACCTCCATTGTAGTGGGTATGCTCATGTGTCTAGGCTGGAGCATGTGACTAGATTGAAGCCAATGGGCCATGAATGTCCAGACCAAGGATTTAAGAAAGGGGACCCCCCTCCACTTCCTTTCTTCCCTATTGCTGGTGAGCTCTTACACACCATCCCACCCTAGAAAAGGGTGGAGCAGAGCCGCCCTAACAACTACAGACTTTCTACTTCTGTGTATTACATGAGAGAGAACTAAACTTTCATCCACTGACCTTACTGTGCAGCTGATTGTGCGCCCTTGCTCTACACCCTTTAACGCCTTGCTTTTGCAACAGACTAAAGTCTAAAACCTTCCCTCAAAGCCCTGCGTAAACTTGCTCTTGATGAGCCCTCCAACTTTGCTTCTTTCCCCCCCATCTCCCTTGTTCTCTGTGCTCCAGCCAACAAGGATACCCCTCTTCAGGACTCTGCTTACACGTCACATCACTGGAGAGCTTTGCCCTGGTCACCCGATGGCACCTCACACCCTGCTTTATTTTTCTTCTTCATTCTTATTGCTACCTGTCACATAACTATTGGCTGTCTCTCTCTGCCCTGCCCCACTGAATATGATCTTACTGAGGAAGGGACTTTGTGGTTTTGTTCCCTGCTCTAAACCTTTTATAAGCTCTCCAAAATACCTATTGGCAGAATGAATGAACAAGCTTCTGTTGCTTCAGCTGTAAAACAGGGATAGTAATTTCTGCCATTCAAGCTTGCAGTGAGAGTAAGTGGACATAATGCCAATGTCTTCATGTGGTGTCTTGCACTTGGTGGATGCTGAAGAGACATTAACTACCCAATTTGAGAGACTGTCTCTTGTGACTTCCTGCCCAGGCATGGAAGGGTACGTACTAACAGGATGTGTTCCTATTTAAAGTTGGAAGGGCTTTTTGTTTTTTTCTGAATTAGAGAAGTCCCTTTCAATGGATATTTTCTGTATTATAAGATCTCTCTGTTCATTCGCTACTTCCTCTCAATCTCTCTTTCTTGTATATCTCTGCTCCCTGGCAACATCCATTTATTGACCCTGCCATTGATCCAGTCACCTCTGAAACTGGCGAGGCTGTTTCTCATCATCACTATGATCACATCTGAGCCTAGAACTTTCAGAAACAAGAGACATCCCCAAGAAGATGACCTCAGGGGATGCTCCCTGCAGACCTCTCTCTCAAGTTGGCTGAGGAAAAGTGTATCGTGTGTTGTATTTATCCAATTTGAACAGAGTTGTGCTGATTTAGCACAAATTTCCCATAAAAAGCTGACCTCCAGGGAGCAGAGACTGAACTTGGAAAGTTTTATCCCACAAGGAGAATCTGCTGTAAAGTGATGAGTGACTGAAGTGTGAGGGACTGGAGCCGTTGGAGCAGGGTTGAATGGCAGTGGGTTTACAACTCCTGCAGCTTTGTTCTCTCCCATGAATGCTCATCTCCTCCCCCCATGTGCCACCCTTCCCCATCACCCTCTACCCAAAGCACCATTACCCGGTTCACCTACCAAATAAGGGGATGAGGACTGTTACCAACAAAGCTACTTCCCATGGTAAGAAAATGTGCAAAAGAGCTAAACTGAATGCCTGATGATGCTCAATGTTGAAAGAAACATTTTTTTTTTTTCTGGGCTGTGATAGAGTTGTCACCCACACAGGAAATTCAACAGACATTAATTATACCTAGTATGTAATCAAAAAGATTCAGGGGACATGTTTTATTTATTTTTCTTTGGGGTAGAAGGGGAATAAAATAAAATATCTGCAGATGATGCTGAGATCTGGGTGCGCATGTTCATCTGAAAAACCTTAAGTCACATGAATTCTTCCCAAAATTGTTATCTTTCTCTGCAAATAAACTCAAGCCTTCATTTCAAAAAAAAAAAAAAGAGAAGCTCTTGGATCAATTTTTCTCTCTATGCCCACTGAAAATGACAATCATTTCTTTCCCACCAGCCAAATACTATCTCCAGATGCACACATGTGGATCCCACTGAAGTCAGAAAGGCCCCGTGTATGTTTGAGGTTCCTTCATGATGACAAGAAAGTGGAGCTGTAAAGACAAGTTCTAGAGCAGGAGTGTGTGTGCGTGTTCATGCATATGTGCGTGCATGTCTGTGTGTGTGCACATGGGTGAAGCATTCTTACCAAAGCCTAAAACCCATTTGTGAGCCTCCGCAGTTTAAAATCAGCCCACCCGATGGGCCTGGGAGCTCTCTAATGTCTGTGCTCCAGTGTGACAGCAAAGAGGATGGAAAAGTTCTGCTGGCAGGAATTGTCACATGTACAAGAACGGGAGATCTGCAGGTCAGGAGACAGAGGGCACAGCAGGTGACAGCAACAGATGCAGGTTTGGAGGCCACAGACCTAATTCAAATCCCAGTCCTGTCACCTCCAAGCTCTGTTGCTTCTGAGCAGGTTCCCTCATTTCTCTAAGCACTAGCTCTCCTGACCTCCTGCCTTTTGATCATCTGTAAAGTGGAGATTAATACATTGTAAATGCCAGACATGTAGTAAGTGCTCAAATGGTGGTCATTATCATTTCAATAACAGAAAGCTAGATGACATCATGTGTGCTGGCCCCCCACCCCTACCCCCACACAAATATTCACACACATATTCTTAATCCAACAACTAAGCCTCCCAGCATGCTTCCCTGTGATGAGGGCTGCTTTCTGGCCCCCAAGTCTCTTCCATTTACAAAGCTGGGAGTTTTGGAGTGTCCCAGGTTTCTGGAGTGCCCCAGGCTAGCAGTTAATCAGTTCAGCCTCCAGCCACCCAGTGCCTAGCCCTACTTGGATGTAGAACTAGATTCTAATTTTGTGTTCATTCTTGCTAGTCATTGTAAGTGTTGTCCATTCTGGCTTAACTGTGACACATGATGATGGATATTTGTCTGCAATTCTCACAAAGGTGTAAAACTCAAATAAAATACAAAGTCATAGATACCCTCCTAATACTCTTTTCCTTTCATGCATAGCACTACTATGGATGGTTATAATTGATTGTGCAATGATTTTTTTTCAAATCTGCCTCCTTCACTAGACTGGAAGTTCAATGAGGTTTATTTTGCTCACTGTTGTAGGTCAACACAGTGCACTGTAGCAGAGTGATTAGAACATAGCAAGCCTTCAGTAAACATTTGCTGAATACATACCAGAATTAGAATGTAAAAATACTTAGAAAATTATAAAGCATATGCTTATGTCAAATACTACTATTATTATTAGACATCATGCAAATACCAAGTGATTGGTCACTGGTTCGCTCTGTTCAGCCAGTTTATATATGTATTTAAAAGCTTTCCACTGTCCAGTTTGTAGGCATGTCACCTTACATAAATGAGTATCATGTTTTTAGTCATTTCTATAGAAATTCAGCATGGGTCCCTGATTCAGCTATCATTGAGGATCTTATCCTGAGTTTTAATAAGCTTCTTTGGAAAAATAGATTTTGTTTTTGGCTGGATGTGTCTATGTGATGACTACCTATATCTTATCTTTATCCATTCATCGATTCATTCATACATCTAAGGGCTATGTATTAAATTCCTATTTTGTGTCAGGCACTGTACCAAGTGCTGAGGATGCAATGATAAATAAGGTCAACGGCCCTTGCATTCAGCTCACTGTTTACTGGGGAAGCCTGACCCGTGAACACAGTTTCTGTGGTGCGATGTGAAGTATAATGAAGAGGTTTCCATGTGCAAAGGGTGAGGGGAGCACAGAGGGGAAAGCACTCATTTTGGAATGGGTGCAGTACTATAAGAAGCCTTTCAGAGATGACATTTGAACCCAGTCTTGCAGGGTGAATTTGGAGTTTTCCAAGTGAGCTAGGTGACAAAGATTCTGGGCAGTAGGAAGAGCATGGGATTTGATGAATAATGGAAGATGACTAAGTGCAGGGATAGCTGAGGTTGCGAAGGAAGTGAGCTTAAATTATCTGCCACCTTGTACTTCCAGTGTGTAGATATTTGTTAATGGAGGGGGGTGCAGTGAGCTCCTTTTAACTGCATATGCTTCTCAAGTCACCAAAAAGGACACCTGGGACCATGGAAATAGGAAGAAGGGTCTCAGCAAAGGAATATCAAGGAAGGAGCTTTAGGCAGATACTAGCCACTTGCCCCCTTCCAGAAGGAGGGTAAGAAACAATCCTCAATGCTGTTTCAACCAATTTGGAGATGTCAAATGCTACAGAGGACTTAATCTTCAAATGTCACAAAGAGGTTCCAAAGAATGAATGGAGTGATAGACATTTTCCTACTCTCTGGGATGCACAAATGCACTTTGGTTCAAAGCAGGGGACATTGTTAAAGACAACATTATTCTTCCAGGAAGCCAAACCAAGTGCTTTTGAAAGCCTCCGCCTCTACTCTGAATGCTTGCAATCTATGCATTTAAAAATCGTTTCTAAGCTGGGACAATGACACAAACATCCACGCAACACAAGCTGCCGGGGATGAACTTGGGCTGCCTGGTCTAGTTGAGCTGAAAGGTGCTGTTGCAGGGTGTTTTCATTTAAAAATTCTTATTATTTTTAAAGAATTCTTGTTATAAATAAAAAAATTATTATTATTCAAGTGCATGCTGAAACTGAATCATGCCATTCTTACATAATTTTTCATTGGATTGTTGCAACCCATAAAGAAATCCAATTAAATTTCCCTTGCAGGCACAGGCCTTCATTCAAGGGGCCTTGAAAAAGCTAGTTGTTGTATTGTATGGCAGGTCGATGAATCGAGAAGCAGAGAGGGCCTGTCCTGTTTCTTGTCCTGTGTGACATGATGTGAAGAGAGTCTGCCAGCAATGTTTCAAAGAGCGGCATTATCAGACAACATAAAGGCCCTCCATCCGTCCTTTCTGCTGCTGCTGCTGCTTCTGCGCCACAGAATATGCACACACTGGTGTCTCCGTCCGATGAACAGTTTTGAACGCTGTGTGCTTAACATACTGCTTTCTGCATCTCCTGAGCATTCACTGTCATTATCCCAGACATCGGACCAAGGTTAAGGGGGGGAGTGAACCAGAGATAAGATAATGTTTTTGAAGCTACTTTAAAGGGAATGTCCTGAAAACCAGACTACACAAACATATGTTTTCATTACCTAAAAAGAAGGCAGAAGCCAGTGTGTCACAGAATTGTATTATTTTACGTTAATCTGTTTCTCGATTGCTCTCTGGGCTGTATAAGCATTTCCTTCATTGATCTATATATCATGTGCGGTCTCAATTATTTCCAGACACAATGGATTTTTGTTTTTAAGGATACATTCTTCATGAGCAGACACACATACACATAACACTATTTTCCCCTTATCTTCCCTTTAGTATAGGAAAAAGCTCTTCTAAACTTCCACCATGTGAGGGAACCTTCCCTTAAGATGTCAGCCATGCTGTAGAATCCAGCCTTCCCGCTATCTGTCGTACTGTACTAGTGTGGGGAGCTGGGTCAGAGTCCAAACAAAGGGAAAACCACGGAGAGACACGAGGGAGAGAGGCGCTGCTCTTTGCGTTCCTTACCCACTGCTACCTGGAAATGATTTCACATCCTCTTCTCCCACTGGCTCTTTTAAATTTTGCTTTGGGCTCCCTTTCATGATATTTCAAAAAATGTAGCAATTGCCTAATTCTTTTCTACCATTATTAAGAGCAAACATGAGATTCTTACTTCACTTCAGCAGGGATTTCATAGGACTACGATGGTCATTCACCCCTGTCCTTCTCTTCTCTCTCTCTCTCTCTCTCTCTCTCTCTCTCTCTCATGGTACAGCCATATCTATCAAATTTTCAGAATAATTCACTTGTTTTTCCCCATGCAAGGGATGCAGGCTTGGATTTGTCCTGCTTTAACACAAAACAATAATTTGATTGGTGACAAGATACACAGGCAGATACAATTGTTTTATGTAAAAAGAATCTCAGGGAAGCAAAGTGTGAATGAGTGTCGGTCTGTGCTTAATTGAGAAGCCACACCTGCCTTTTCCACATCTAGCGTTTGCAAATTATTTATGTGTCAGATATGCTGCTTTAAAGTTGGGGCTCTGAAGTGAGCCTTGGTGATTACCACCCTTCTCCCCAGAAGGGCCTGTTTAGAGGAGAAAACTGGGGCTGATGTCTGCTGCAGAGGGCGGAGGGTACTCTCTCCTTTGTTTTAGTTTTCTGAATTTTGCACCACAGAAAATTTCCTTTTTTTAAGTATAGTTCTCTGAACCTAAAAGCATCCAAGTGAAATGGAGTTGGAAAAGCCCCTCCCATGCCCACTTCATACAACCAGATGAGAGGTCTGCCTGTGCCCCTGTGTGTTCAGGCGTGCACAGCTTCCCTTCAGAGGAAACTTAAATTGTTCCTTAGATCAGAAGTCAACCCTCCTCACACATCGAGTCCTAATTGGACACAGACTCTCTCCCACAAACTGACCCAGGGTTCTCCAGAAACCAATCCTGATGAACTATCAAATTTGCCTAGTCCTCAAGGGTCACAACCGCAAATCAGCCCTTTGCTGAATTTGGCCCATGATTTGGGTTTTCGGTGAAACTCGAGCCCAGGGACGAGCTCTGAACTTCAAATTTAGCTATGAACGTTTCCTCCAAGATTCTTACAGTTTTGCTCTTCTCACCAGGACCCCAAGACATACCACACACACATACACACATCTCACTGACACACACACTCCCCCCATCACACCGCACAAACACATCACACATACACCAGGCTCAGAGTTCCAATTTTCACTAAAAAGAATAACTAATTTTGAGTGGAATTGGGTTTCAATGACTCTCTCTCATCCTTAAGAAGAACCTTAACTGACTGTTAACTAAATTATTTCCCTCGGAAAAACAAGTTACATCTGAGAGCTTATTCAAAGTTTAAAAATTAGAGAAAGGCTCAAATGTTGTTGCTCTTTGTAATGTGAGGTTTTCATTTTCATCAAATAACATTTATAAATTGTCCACCCACTGGTAGGGGAAATGGAGCAGAACACAGGCTAAAAAAATAGCCCCTCTCTTTTCCGCACATACAGTGGGATCTAAGAGAAACGCAGAGCTCTAGGGAATGTGGCCAAATAACTCACGCACTGTAAGATTAACTCCATGTCTAATCAAGCCACTAATTTGCTCTGAGGAATCTATCTGCACCTCATTTTGCCATTTGTAACAGAGCTCCTCATCATTGTGCAAGAAAATTAAATTACCCCAAGTACCTGGAGCCATAGGAGTGAGTAGACAAGGTTAGGTAAAAACAACAGTTTGACACTGGAGACTTGGCACAGTGAAAACCCGGGAGGTCACATACCCCAAGGCACAGGCATTGGGCAGATAGGAAAATTAAGGAAACTTCGTTATGCAAAAGCTGAGGGAGCTGGAAAGATGGATGAAATAACATGTGTGCATTGGGTGTGGAGATAAGTCACCAACATCCCTCTAAAGGGCAGAGTGGTTGAGAGGAAGGAAGTGGGATTTCAGAAAATCCTTGACAAATAACAGAGGGAGGTGGGCAAACTGTGCGGAACAAAAAGGCACCTCCAGCACCAGAACAGAAGGAGATAGAGAAAGCAGTAAAACCATTTTCTTGGGGGAGATGGAAGGGAGGACATGGTTTTGAAGTTCTTCAATACCTTCAAGTTGGTACTAGAAAACTTGGTCCCTCTCTAGGTCTAGAGGAAAAATTGGGGGATGGGCACTGGTATGAAGCTGTGTTGAAAAAAAAGAAAAAGAAAACATCTTTCCATGGCATGTAAAAAGTATGAAAGACAGAACCCTAAAGAAATAAGAAAACATCAAGGAGTAACTGGCACTGAACTAAAAACATCAAATAAAGGGTGAAGCCACAGGCTCATTTTTGTTTGGCAACTTCTTGTAAATTTTCACAAAGAACCAAAATGCCTTGGGAACACGCTCGTGCACGCACGGCACATGTACACACAACTCAGGAGAAAAAATGAAGTCTAGGTTGTAGTAAGCACCACCTGGGGACTTTATTTCCCTTGGTGCTGGAGACCTAAGAGGACTTTAGAACCCTGAGACCTCCCTTAGACAGCATATTGGATTAAAGGGTCAAGGGGGAGGGGTTGGATGGAGGCGGCAAAGTAGGGGGGATGGGGACATTTGTATTAGTGTCAACAATAAAAATAAAAGGGCCAAAATGTCTAGTTTAAAGAGAAGTCCCAAGGCAGTGTGGCTAGCATGGAGTTCCCAGCCATCCCCCTTCACCTCAACCGAGGGAGTCTACAGTTAGGGGAGAGCACACATTTTGAGGGTGTTTGAGATTCAGCTTCAAATCAGCTGGGCCAGACGTACTAGAGCCCGAAGAACTCACCTAGACGAGAGAGCGGTGCAGGGGAGCGGACGGAGCTCACCTTAGACTGGAGCCATTAGACGGTGACATCAAGCCCTTCAAAAAAGAATTCCAAGCCAGGCCAGTTCTCCAAATGAGCCCTAGTAAACACCACCCAAGAGGCCGTGGGGCCTGCCAAGCAGTGACCAAACATTATAAGCAAAATTAGCCAATTAATGGGTTCGCCTGTCTCGTGGCTGGATTGCTGCGCTTGCTGCCGCAGCACCAGCCTGGCCTTGGATCCGCAAACCCGCCCCCTGCCGCCCTGGGCAGGCGCTCCTCCAGGTGAGCGACAGAAGGGTTGTGGGCGCCGGGGCGCGCCAGATGGCTGAGCTGCAACGAGCTGTGCTAAGCTTTTTCTTTGCTGCAAGTTACTCTTAACGCAAGCACTCCATAACCTTCCGGAAGTGATTCCCGACGTGTAATAAGTTGCCAACGGTGACCTGAGTGGGTGAGTTTAACTTGATGTTCCCCCCACGCCTCCAAAAAACCCCAGTTTTTGAAAGATTTTCCAACAATGAACTGAAACCTCCACTGAGGCTTTGGGTTACTATAGCAACATTTTCTTTTGAGAAATTGAAGTATTGGAAAGATCTGTTATTTATCTTCACAACACAGCTGACGAATGACCTTAAAAATGAAAAAAGAACGTTGTCCCCATCTTATACATGAGGATGACCGGGTGACAAAGTGTTAATAACTAGTCTGTGCACGTCCAGAAAGCTAGTAGTGGACTCCTGATTTCAATTACAAACTGGGCGATGTATTCCAACTGTGCACTTTGGGCTCTGTTAAAGAATGCTTTTAAGACAAGAGAGGCAAAAACACTTTACCCCTAAATTAAGACAAGTGGAGCCGTTTGTTTTATATGCCACAGACAGAATAAATGTCCTCCTTTTGTGACATCTGTAATGTGACTGATGTAGGAGCCTGAATCAATGCCGCTTCCAAATAGGAAGTCGTCATCATCATAATAGCATTCATAATATACATCAGAATAGTCCAATTAAATTCAAGAAATACATTTCGCATGCTGATTCTCTTTTGCCAGACATTGAGCTGGGCTTATTAGAGGTTGTATTTTATCCTTAAAGGGGGAGGGGGGGCTGTTACTTCCACATTTTATACACCGAGAAGTCAAGAAAGTAAAGGCTTATGAAGGTATAATTGGAAGAATACCTGCCTTTATGCCTCGTTTCCCGCTGGTCACCCAAGAACCTAGTTTGGTCATTACGAGCTTTGCATAGGAGGCTCTGTAAAAAGAAGGGAACAACCACACATGAAGGAATCGAGAGTTTAGAGAGGAGAGAGAAGTTAGTGGGGGCACAGGGAGGGGCGCAAAGCCATTGGGAAGGCAAGGAGAGCAGAGGTTGGGATGAGGGTAACAGCATTGCTCTCTCTACTCTTCCCTCATCATCATCACCGCCAAAAATAACACCATCACTCTCTGCAAATACATTTGAGGGAGATGACCCTTAGCAGGAGGGAAAAATGGACCCAAGTTCCCAAGGCATAGCAGCTGTGGTTCATTTTATCCACATCGCTGTGCAGACACCCCTCAGTCATCGGGAAAGGCATGCCAACTCCACCTCTGGAAACTGAGAGCAGACAGGGGCCCCGTGACTCCTAAGGACACGGTGCATGCGTGCTGGAACCCACAGAACAACCCACAAAGGACGAGTTCCGCCCACCATGGAAATATAGAAACTACATATGTAACTCAGCTCAGGGAAGGAGCCACTCAATGAAACGTGAACTTTCCTGAAGTTTTTCTAAAGCCAGACAAACAAGGAGCCAGAAGTTTCTCATCCGTCTCTTGCATTGTTTCCTATGAGAGTCCTGCCCTCAAACACAGGCCTCTTTCCTGACTAAATGTGTCATTTCAGTCCTGTTCATTCTGCTTGTTACCACGATGGTGCTAATTCGAGCATGGCTCACTTCAAAGTTGACACTGATCCTCCTCATAAGCAATTGTTTTTCAGCCAGACCCATCAGTGGTTCCCGTCAGCCCCTTTCAAGCATGGCGCCAGCTTTTCAAAATGCTGACAAGAGTTCCCCTCTGTTGCCTAGGACAAGCCATGGTTGTCCTTTTCAGAGCATGTAATTATCTCCTGCGGAGAGCAGACCCCTACCCCATAGGCCCAGCCACCTGTCTTTCCCATCGCAGCAACTGGTAGCTCAGACTCTGGCAAATGCTGGGGCAAGTTGAAACAGTTTCAAAAGTTGGAGCCAGCATATGGTTATGAACCAGGAAAAAAAAAAACAAAACAGGACTAATTAGAGAAATCCTCTGGAAACTTTGAACTGCTGTCCCTGGAGTATAGGACCATAGGACTAGAAGGGTTTCCTTTTCTGTTTCTAAGGAAAACCAATCTGAGCTGCCCCGATGGCAACCATATTCCTTTTTAAGGCAATGGTTCCCCAACTTTAATTTGCATCAGAGGAACTTGTCAAAAATGTAAATTTCTGGGCTCCATTT
Organism: Glossophaga mutica; assembly: GCA_039655065.1. NCBI lineage: Eukaryota > Metazoa > Chordata > Mammalia > Chiroptera > Phyllostomidae > Glossophaga > Glossophaga mutica. Next base: position 137,350,121 of record CM077305.1, on the reverse strand, counting down.
AGCGAGTCTGGGGAGAAGCCCAGGGAACTGTGTGTTTGACAAGCTCCCCCGTGATTCAGATGCAGGTGGTCTTGAACTACACCCCGTGAAACACTGCTGTAGAGTTTTAAGCAAACAAAAGTCCTCTGTCTTCTTTAGATCCCATCCAAGAATTTCAGAAACTTCATAAAATTCTTCTTTGTATCTCTTTTTGATATAGGTTTTGAGACTTATAATGACAGTCCTTGAAAATAATAAGTATACTTCTCCAAGTCAGAGGAACATAATAGCTAGGTGTCAGCCCCTGCCTACTTGCCCTAACTCTTACCATCCCCGGTTCCTCACAAGCACATCTGATTGGCTCCTCTTGCAAGTCCCAGAGGACGTGCAGCCAATTAGGACTGCAGGAAGCAATATGTTTATAGTCACAGCTCTCCCACTGGGAGAGGGTGGATCTGCAATTGAGTTATCCATCATCCAGACCCCATCCCCAGGGACAGCCCTGGGGCAGGCATAGGCCTCTCTGCTATCTCAGGGTCCCCTCTTCCCCTCTGTGGGCTCAGTCTCAAATCTTGGGCTTCTGTCTTACGCTCCCCGCTGCCCCCCCCCCCCGCAAATTTCTCATATTCCACATTGTTTCCCCCATAATCCCATGATCATGACCTTGGGCCCTGACTTGGACAACACTCTCCTCATTACTTCCTGAGCACCCATAGGGCCAGGAGGAGGTTGCACAAGTCATCGATACTACTCACCAGTGTTCCCAGTTGTCTGCCATCCACCTAGCTGCTCAGCAAGACTGTACTTTCCCTGAGCAGGGCTGTGAAACTTGTTCTAGCCAATGACATATAGGCAGAATTTATATGGACCACTTATAGGATAGAGCATTTAATAACTGGTACAAGATGCCCCAATGTTCTCTTTTCTCTCAGGCAGTGACTGGTGACAGCTCCATCAGCCTGACTCCCTGAGTGACCACCATGAGCCTCTTGCGGATGTGCAACACATAGATAGTATGAGCAAGAAACAGACTTAGATCAGACCCTGGTTTAAAGTACCTGAGCTTGGGGATTTTTTGCTTCCACAACATAACTTAGCTTGTCCTGGTTATGGAAGGTCTCCGTGCTGTTTTCAGTTCTCACTAACCTCCTTCCACAGGGATTTGAGCCCTCTCCTTTTATCCCCTGCTATCAGCTGGGGCACATCTGGGAATCAATAGATAGACAAATTGACCAGAGCAGGAGTGCAGCCCTGCCTCCCATTGGGGTGATGGTTCTCCCCACATTTTACTGACACTGTTGCTTGACTCAGGATCACCTGTACTTTTATTCCCTTTGGATATTACTGACTCTCCAACCAGGTGAATTTCCTCCCTCTCACAGAATGTGGTGGTAGCTGGCTCTACCAGCTCATACTTCTTTTCCTTTCTCCTGTCCAGAGTTGCTGTCCTGGCTGAACAAAGCTTTCTCAGAGCCAGTCCTCAGAATGATAAGGGAGACTGTTATCTTCATAATAGAGGTATCTTCATCATTCAAAGTTTTTGCCTGCAGTTGGGAAATTATTACAAGTAGATCCAACCTCACCACCTTTATATTTCATGAGGACAATACTGTAACGGCTAGAGGTAATTCATTTCCAGCAGTTGTCTGTCTACCTTGCATTCTGATTCCTGAGGACAGTTGGCAAGTGAACCTCCTCTGCTGCAGGCTTTCACGTGACTATCTTGTTTTGCAATGATGACAAATGAAATTACTGCAGGTCCTGGAGACTTAGTCCCTGGAAACCATCAACAGGATGACAGCTCCTTCTATTTGGCTTGTAACAAGCTTTTCCAGTTAACTAATCACCAGACAGAGTCTTCCATCCAGAATGCAGAGTTTCTTAATCTTATTTTGAAGAATTAATTGTGCAACCTCAGTGCTAGAATTATTTCTCATCAAGAATTCCAAAATTGACACAGTTATACTGGTAATTATAACCTCAAACACATGATGACGTAAAAAGGAAAAAATCTAAAGAAGTGGCATGCTTAAAAACAAAGTGAAATTCCAGAGCATGTGAGTGTAAACATATAATTTTCCATATAAATTTTTATTTCAGTGACAATAATTAAAAATGATTTAGTTAAGAGTTGATAGAAAGGGGTTTCTCTGGAGAGAGAAGACTATTTTTACTCCTTTTTTTCTAGGATTTTCCGCTTGCCCCTGCACCTGGTAGAAGGTTTTGCACCAAGAACCCTCAATTAAGAGCCCTCAAGCATTCAATTAATGCTTAATAAACTTGAAATGACCTCATGCCTAAATATTCTGTGCTTGTTATTTGTGTGATATGTGATGAGTGCGGATGTGCGCATGTGTATGCAGGAGGGTAACTATGTGGACTTGGAAAAAATAGAAACAGATCTAAAGATATGTGAACACTAAATAGAAAACATTCATTCATTTCTATTTGAATAGAGATAGAAAATAAATAACAAAAATATTAGTGTTATAAAGAAAACTAAGACGAAGGAATGGAGGATGATGGATGGGGTGGCCAAGAAAGCCTCTTTGAACAGAAATATGAGTAAGTCAAAAGTTAGATATATGGCAATTGGTGCAGAACACATTCCAGATGGGTAAAACAGCAAGTGCAAAGGCCCTGAGGAAGGACATGTTTTGTGTTTTAAAGAAACTAATATGCCAGTATGGCTTGAGCAGAATGAAGGACAGAGAATGGTAGCAAGTGGAGCCAGGAAGGCAGGGCCAGGGCCAGATCATGCATGGCGACAAATTCGAATTTTTGTCCTGAGAGTAAAGGGAAGCCACTGGAAGATTTTAAGCAAGAGAATGACATTATCTGATTTACATTTTGAAAAAATTTTCCACTGAACAGTGTAGACCCTACAGGCTGTGGGTTATAAGAGCCAGTTATACCTGCTATACTGAGTTCCATTCTTCATGATTAAGATTATAATTGGACTGCCATTAGAAGGCAGGATGATTACCAGAGGCTACATGTTTCGTTTTTCAAATGGATTCCTGCCTTTGTGTCACTACTCTCTTCTCTCAGAATCTCACTGTGGTAATACTGCAATAAAATAAAAAAACCAGGAAACCAAAGATTGTTCCAAATGAAATTTAGAATACAAAGCAGGGAGTTCCTGGTATCCCAGGAGAAGAGGGTAGAATAAAAGTAGATTTGCACCACCTTCCTCGCCTATTTACCCTCAATGCTATATTTAATCATTTCTAGCTCTGAAAAATAATGACACAAAATAATACCCACATTTATAGCATCTCCGGTTTTGATCATTAGCCAAGACTGAGTCCTCTCTGATATTTTGGTCCCTTACCCTTTGAGTTGGTGTCAAGACATTTTCAAGGGAAGGATAATATATTTCAGCGGTCTCTCCAAGTTAAAATTTTCTTCTGCCATTAAGAACCTCACAAGATATTTGTCTAACATAGGTATGCCCTTGTAGCTTTTTAAAAAATACAAAAGACCTTCATATCCTTTATTTTTAGAGCATGAGGCTACTTCAGACACAGAGAGACAGAGAGAAAAGAGTTGTCCACAAAAGGAGGTGAGTTTACAGAGCTGGTGGTGGCCTCTGAAAGATTTTCACACTCCACCAGCAAAAAGAAGGCCTCCTCAGTGTGAAGTCACAACTGCCACCACTTCCCCAAAACTCAGACTTTAGGACTTGTCTTGTTTGTGTGATAATTTTCAAGAATCTTAACTTCTCTAGCCTTGGTTTCCTCCTTTGTCACCAGAAAAGGAAGTTGGACTATATAGTTTATATGTGATGAAGTTAGCTGTAAATTTCTGATTCTCAGAATCATGCACAAAGATAATCCAAACCAATACATTCCAAGACCTACTCCTATAACTTGGAGATTCAAACATGAACTCCAAGACCTACAGTAAGTGATTTTGCTTGCTCTTACATATTTCATTGTAGATATTGTTCTATTTTCATTAAAGAAATGAAGGCAGAAATATAGAAGGAAAGAAGGAAGGAAGGAAGGACCTAAAAAATATGCAATTGATATCCACTAGATAGAGAATAGCCTTCTTTTCCAAATACCAATGGAAATACAAGTTTTCTTCTCTCCTCTAGATAGCCCGTGTGTTGTGGGGTTGAAACATTTGGTAGCCCTGGCTCACATGTCTACCTTTCTACTTGCACCACTTCCTGTAGAAAATGTATTAAAAGACATTTTCTTCTTCCTTTGCATTTTCCTTTGACACAAACAGAGATAGTATATGTGACTAACTTCCACAGTGAATCTTCACATGGCAAAATACCCTTTTGTGTTCTAATGAAATCATAGCAATAAGAGACAGCTGGCCACTGCGGGGGACCCTCTAACTGTATATGTTTATCTTGCCCTTAACTAGTGCTCCCTGGAGAGTGGATTTGGCAACCAGAGGGACCCTCTAGGAGACATTATTGGGATAAAATGCCATTTAATCAGTTCTCTGATAAAGAAAATAGAAAGGAAACCCAGGCTTCCATGCAGAGGAGGAGACCATCAATTGACTTATTCAGATCTAAGAAGCAACTTCAAGAGGCCCACACCACGCTATCTCTGATTTCATGTCTCTGCCCATAATGAGGTTCTGTCTCCTGTTGTAATTTGACCATCTTGGCTCAAGTTGAGAAACACCTGTGGTATTTGAATCTCACGGAGCTAGTGGCTCTTAAAACTCTGAAACCCGAGAAGCAACATCTGTCTGCCTTTCTCCTCTTCCAGCAACCATTCTGTGGCACTACCAGGGAGTAAATGCTGAATAAGGCCTGGTGGCTGATGCTGAACAGGGGAGACCCAGCAAAGCAGCAAATGGCACACCTTCTGCATGTGGGCTTTCTGTCCAAACTGGCTGGCTTCTGTCTCTCCTTTTCCCCTCACACAATGGAAAGAAAATTTATTAAGCAAATTCTTCCACAGCAAAAATAGTGTGGGAGTTCCAACAATAGATGTGTACTTGGTTTTGGTCTGCCATATGCCAGGATCATGATTTATAACAGAACCATTTGTCTTGTGTTTACCTACAGTCTGAGGGACATCAGCTAAAAAGAATTGTGGCTGTTGTTTTGCTGACCCTTTTTATTAAGCTCAACACAAAAGAAGGTGGAGGCAGTGGGGGAAGAGACCTAGAGACCAACAGGAGAAGAAGCCAGGCGAGGGGGTTGCGGGCAAACAGTGCACAGAGATGATGACATCTTTCTAGTCTCATTTTCTTGGGTTCTTCACCCTTCCCTAGGGGGTCTGAAGCTGGAAAAAGCTTTACTTTCCAATTCAAACTCATCGTTTCTCAAGGCTTTTCACGGAATTTAAATGTCTCTTCTTTTTCTCTCCTCACCTTTGACTGGGTGTTAGATGGATGCCCGTGTTTCCAAGCACAGGCAGGAGAGTAAGGGGGTCCTTAACTCTGACAGTGAGGGTAGGAGGTGAGTAGCCTGGTCCTGTGGAGGGTGATGGGCACCATAGCTTTTAAGCCCTGGAAACCCAGCCACTCAGGAAACCACCATGATGGGTTTCAGAAAGTAGAAGCCCCCAGTCAAATGTGATGTCCTTCGGGATTTCATAAGTGAACTTCTGGGAAGGGTATCAGAGAGGCAACAATCTGAGAATGGAAGTACTTTTGCAGTGCAATATAAGAGAGTAGAGAAACCACACATGTGCTGGGCATTGCCCCTAATGCTGGGTGCACCCATTAATGCTAGTCAGATGTTGGCACTCCCTATGGGTTAGGTTAATAACTGCTCACCCAGGGAGTAAGAGGTGATGGACCAAACCGATTCATTATATGTCTGACTTACCCATATCTGACTTATCATGGATACTCCCTAATATTTAAATGATGGAATGAGCGCAAGATTCATTAATTATTATTTAACATGCTACCACTCCCAGGCATACATGTCTTTAAAGAGGGTCCCTGGGAATAAAACCAGGGGAGCAGTACAGTGGCTCATGGGTCTCCAGAATCAAACAATCTTGACACTGAGCCCTGGCTCTGTCACCTGCTAGTGGTATTATTTTGGGCAACTTTTTAACCTTAAGTCTCAGTTTCCTGGCATGCCAGCGGGGACCACACCAGTGCTTACTTCACAGGGTTGTTGTAAGGATTAGGAGAAGTGTAAGTGATGATTCATTTTGTGGGTATGAACTTGGCTAGACTATAATGCCCAGTTACTTGGTCAAACACCAATCTAGATATTGCTGTAAAAGTATTTTTTATATGTGACCAACATTTAAATCAGTAGATTTTTAATAAATCAGATTACTCTCCAAAGTGTGGGTGGGGCTCATCCAATCAGTTGAAGGCCTTAAGAGAAAAGTCTAAAGTTCTCCAAAGAGAAAGGAATTCTGCCTCCCAGCTGTCTTTGGACTTGAGACTACAAAATCAACTTTTCCTCAGGTCCCCAACCTGCACCCTACCCTGCAGATTTCTGACTTCCCTGACCTCGCAATTTCATGGGCCAATCCCTTGAAATCAATTTCTCTTTCTTTCTCTCTCTCAAATGATAGGTGAATGGGGAGGTATATGTCCTATTGGTTCTGTTTCTCTGGAGACCCCTGACACTAACACAGTTTGGAAAAGTACTAAGCACAGTTCTTGGCACAGTATGTGCTCAATAAAAGCGTTCCCTTATTATCACTAATTCTCTAACTGATTAAGGTTTTCATACCCAAACAGAATTCCAGGTGCCTGTAGCAAGGTGATCATGGGGGCTGGGGATTAGAGAGAACAGGGGACCTGCTCGCTGACCCTGCAGCATACAATTAGGTAGCCCAGCCCTGGGAGTGCTGTCAGCCTGACACCTGCTGTTTCCAAGGTAAGACAGCTGGGCCCGACTCATCTAGGCCTCAATCCCCTGCTCCCTCTGTAGCTCCTTGGCCCTCCCCAGGGAGATGATTTGCAGTTAGGCTCCTTGGCAGCTATGCTGGCAGTGTTCCAGGCTCTGTTCTTCCCCTCCTCCCCCCATCCCACAGCCGACCTGCAGATGTTCTCTCCTGGCCTTTCTTCTTCTAGACCCTGTCTCCTCCTCTGACCCAAACTCCCCGTGAGGCTTTCAGTCAGCTATGCTTTTCCTCTAGAGTCTCTGTCTAAATCACCTGCATCATCATCTCAGTCTGGAGCCACTGACACAGGACAGAAACCCTAGCTCGCCCTTCTCCCCGCTTCCTCCCAGGGTGACCACTACAGGCAGAGAGTAGAAGAGAGGGAGACCCTGCGGCACTAAAAAGGCTGTTGTCCCCTGTCCCCAGAAAAGCTGCATTTTTTTTCCTGTCTGCCCTTCTTTGGACCTGCCTGTTTTAAGTTCTCCTTGCCTTTCTGAGAGGAGACCTGCCCCATGACTCCCCTCCAGTCCTGAGTGTTCTTCATCTTGAACCTGCATCCCTTTTCCCTCGCTCCAAGGACAGGCCTGCCTACAAAAGTGGAAGCCCTTCTGCCGGCTCCCTCATTGCCTCATTTCCATGAGCTGGAAGACATTAGGTTCAAGCTTCAGAGATTTGATAATTCAACTGTAGCCTTTAAAGAGTCTATAGCTTTCAGTGACTTTGGTCCTGCATTGAAGTCCAAGTGTGTGATGGCCTTGGCCCCTAAAAGTCCCCTTACAGGAAACCATATGTTGATGGTCTCCAGCTAACCACCTAGTCACAAGCTCCTTTGACAGAAGCAGCAACGAATGCCCAGAGAAGGGAAGAGTCCTAATAAAAGTCATGCAGTTAACTGGGAGCTGAATTGGAGCTCAAAAGTAGATCTCTTGATTCCAGCCCAGTGCTTTCTACGGATTGCTTGGAATAGGCTGTGGAGATGGCACCCACCTTTGGCAATGAACCTGGGTATTGTACCTGAGGGTTGTTGATACATTGATCCAAATTTTGTTCATTCCAAAACAGGAAATAGAGCTCCTAGGTAGCTTGTGGAATTTGTATATAAAGAGAAAGAGAAAGGACAGGGAAGACCAGAACAGCCTAACATAGATCTGCCACCTCATCTGTGGATTGGTTCACTCAGGCAGTCATTCTTTTACACCACTAGGAATCTATGGGAATGTCCTGTCTAGCTCCCACCAAGCAATGTCACAGGTTTTTATCTTGATGGTTTCTGCCGGCCTTTCTGATAGTTAGAGAATACTGGCCACACCCCAGGCATGGGAGGTTTGGGCTCTGGGCATAATCATGGCCTTCACAGAGACAGGGAGAGACAGAGAGACACAGAGCTCTGGCCAAACGGAAGCCCACACATTGCAGAAGGGAATGTTGTGACTTAAGGTCTACTACAGGTGAGGTAGGGGAGGCCTCCTGCTGCCCACAGATCTTGGAGTCACAGACTGCTCTCTCTCTCTCTCTCTCTCTCTCTCTCTCTCTCTCTCTCTCTCTCTCTCCTTCTCAGTGAACCACTGAAGCTGGAGGTCTATTGTCTGCAGTGGCCATTACAGGGGGCCCGACTGGACTCTGTGGGTGGGCACCAGCCCTCTGCGCTTCCTCCTTTCTCAGAACCAGTCCTCAAAGCCTGAATGTGTGACCCTTCCCTCTTCCTGGCCACCTCGCCTCGCCCCCACAGCTTTTAGAGCTCAACCTGCCAAATCTCCCAGAGTCGGGCAGACCTCACCGCCCAGTGTAGGCGGAAAGGACGTGGAAGTGCAGTCGGCTCAGTAGGGAGGCAGCTCCCAGGAGGCAACTCTCTGAAGTCCAAGCCAACCCCACGCCGGAGTGACATTTTTGACAATTCCATGAGGAGCGTTGGAAAGGACATTTGGCCAAAGACCTCTGCTCTTCACAGCTCTGCTGCTCAGAAACATGTCAGGGGTTCTTTAAAGAGTCCCAGAGGCCAGTGCACAGGCTGAGGGAAAGGAAGCCAAGTTTCTCTTCAAAGAGAGGACAAGCATAGGCCCCGTGGACCCTGAGGACCTAGTGATGCTTATGGTTAATCCCTGTAACAGTCCCTCGAGACTGAGAAAAAAGAGGACAGAGAAAAAGTATGAGGTGGCTCTGGATTTTCCTAGAAAGCACTTAGACTTTGGAGTTAGACAAGCTCTGACACTGTCTAGCTCTGCGACCATGGGCAAGTTACTTATGGTCTCTGAGCCGAATCTCTAAAGTGGAAATAATGGTATTTTTCTTGCTGGGTTGGCAGAAGGCTTAAGGAAAAGATATGTAAAGTACCGGACAGTGCCTTGCAGTCCCTTAATAAAGATGATGACAGCTAAAGTCTGGGAGCACTTACTATGTTCTCAGGAGCCAGTAGCTATTAGGTTATTTTATTTTTACTCTTGGTAGAAGAGAATGGATGGTCCAGATATAAATGCAGACTGGGTGTCTGACTTCGTGGCTCAGATTTATACCTTCCCCAGGAGACTTGCAGCCCTGTCTTCTCCTCACAGAGTCAATGCCAGAGAGGAGATGCCAGGGCATGAGTCACTGCCCCCACTGCCTCAGAGCACCTAGGGCCCCTGGGGAGGGCTCTGCAGCACCCCGAGATCAGGCCCAGCCCTGCTTTGCTTCTGCAGCCACAAGGTGGTATGGCCAGCAGCCATGGGAGAATTCTTCTTTTTCCAAAGTTTGCTGTATAAACACAATCATAAAATGGAAGCCAAGTGTCGGAGATGGCGGGGTTGGAGCAAGGGAGGGGAGAGGCAGCGTTCCTGGCGATGGCCAGCCGCGCCCAGCCCAGCCCCGGCGGTCCGTGTGGAGGAGGAGAGGTCCTGCATCCCATCACGCTGTCAGGCCGCACAGACCCTACTTTCTTCAAACTTCACTTGGCCGGAGCAATTTAGAGAGGGTCAGGGGAGGAGGAGGCAGCCGGGGGAAGGAAGAGGAGGAGAGTTATGCTAAACTGCTCCCAGGTTCCAAGGCCTTGCTGGACTCAGAAAAATCACTGTTTCTACCGACTTGTCATTTGATCCATAAAATGCACTGCTTGGGTACTTAAGATATTCTCCTGGGGCTGCATCTGTGTGATCCAGATTCAAAAGCAGAATTTCTGACCCTGGAGAAGGCTCCACCATCCAGTAGCTTAGAGGATGAACCAGGTTCTCAGAGACCCTTGGCTATGTCTCCAGGAGTAGAATCAAGTGGAAGACTAGAAATATGATTTTAGGCAACTCAATCCCTGGTGCCTTCAAAATAGAAAACAAAATGCGAAAACCTCTATAAATCAGGAAGAAGTAGGCATAAGGACATGAATGATCAAAATAGGTGTCTCAACTCTCAGCATCACTTCGGCTACAAAATTCCATCTCTTGCACCTCCGGCCCCCTTGCCCTGCCTGATCCTTCTTCCCCAACCCCATCCACCCCCCTGCCATGACTTGTGGACTTTAAGCCCTCCCCTAAAAATACACCCGAGATACCACCAGTTCTAGCCACCCCACATTTCATCCTTTACCCTTTCTCTGACTTCGTTGAGGAACTTTAGTTCTTCAAGGAAGGTGGGGAGGAGGGGGAGGGTACCAGAGGTCTGGAAATAGTGTGCTAGGTTCCAGTCTAATTCAGATGTACTGTACTCTGTCAGCTCAGAAGGAAAACTTATGGCTCGCAGCTGCATCGCAACAAGCACGGGATGAAGCCATAGAGGGCCCCCGCATATTTTCCTTGGCCTCCACACAAGCCGTTGACATCATTGCAGGCTTTGCCATTCATCCACTGCTGTTTGGGGCTTGCGGCTGTGTGAGGCTGTGTTCCAGAGTCTGAGGAAGGTCTGATTGCAAATTGGGTGGTGGTAGGGATGGAGGTGGTCCCACGGAGTTTATAAAAACAAACAGAAATGCACTGAACCTTGCCTTCCCTCCACTGGAATGATGAGTGAAATTAACCCCCACCCCGTCTGCCTAGCCCACTCCCCCAGTGCAAGCAGACCCAGGCCAAGGCTAGCTCGGAGACCCAGAGAAGCCTTTGTTCTGTCTGCACTATTTGGGGGAATGATGACGAATGTTCAACACAGGTAAGAAAAAGTAGGGGTTCCAGTAGCAAATTCTATCACATCCTTCCAGACGTCACTCTGGCCGCTCTGGGCCTATTTGCATTCTCCTGCAAATCCTGGGTAGCAGGAAAACCCTGTTAATCGTTCCCAGAGGTCTCAGAAAAGAAAATGGCAAAAGTAGGAAATGTTAATATTAGGAAACAGGGCATATGCGTAGGTGTGTGCTGTGCAGCATTAATAATTATTTTTAGAAAACGGCTCTTCTATATGCGGGGGGCGGGGGTGGTGTTGTAAAAGAGAGTCTTTCAGCCAAGCTTCCCAACTCCTCAAAATCTCTCACTTCTAGCAGCATGGAGTGCAGTCGGGACAGCAGTCCAGAACAGGGGACTGCTTAGAGGCAGGACTGGAAGGCACAGGGGGAGAGTGCCTCTGACCTTCCCAAATGTTACTTCCCGGGTTGAGGGTGCAAGACATCCTATATCCCACCCCGCTTTCCCACCACAGGCTCTGGACTTTGTGGCTGAGACTAAGTGTGGCTTCATGGAAAGTACCCTGCCTCTAGAGGCTGGGGAGCTGAATTTGGATCCTAGCAAAGGCCTCTCTTTGTTCTGCAGCAGCCAGGGCCTGCTTCTGTGCACAGACTTGGGGATAGGACCATTTCATTCTCAAACCTCATTTGACAAAAGTGGTTCCAGGAGAGGATGCAGCCCCAGGGATGCCCACATAGCTAAGAGCTTTACAGACCAATGATGTTTTTGGAAATATTTAACAACCAGGTCTCTAGGGGGAAACAGCCCTGACGTGTAGCATTTGCCAATTTCTGTGGTGTAAATACTTCCATCTTGGCTAATTTCAAGTTGCCAACTGTTGAGAGACAAATTCATTAGTCTCTCGCATTTCTGCACATCTTGTGAGCAGAGGTATTGACGGTTTTATTCTGAACTATCTCTTTAAGGATATTTGTATTCTTTCTCTCTCTTCTTACAATGCTGGAAATGTAGGCCTCCATGCCCCTAGAAGGTGGGAGATACACATGATAAGAACAACCCTGATCTCTGGAAGGGTTTTCAGAGAGGAGCCACCTAGGAAAGCCCCTATTTAAAAACATTCACGCTAAAATCTGCATGAAGGAGAAATACACTTTTCTCCTGATAAGACAGTTATATTTAAGGTTGTTGGTGATAGTACCTACAGTTATTTACTCTGAATAATGTGAGTAGTCACCAATATTATCTCCACTTATTGATGAGAAAACTGAGGCTTAGAGGTCAATGGACGAGATGTCATTACTAGTAAGTAACAGAACCAAGGTTCAACCCTGGGTCTGTGTATCCAAAGCATTTTTGCTCTGCTTTGCTGACTTATCATGACAAAGGCCCATGTGTGAAGAGTTCTGAGGTCCAAAATTTGCCCATAATGGGAAATGGGTCTCCCAGCCAGAGAAATCTAGTTATCTTTGGTAATCAGGCCCAACACAAGGGAAGTCTAGAAGGAAGTCTGACCATCTGCAGCTTCTAGGAAGATTGATTCATTGTGTCTAAGCCACTGCTGTTCCGGGCAGGGCAAGGATCCCCTGAAGAACTCTTAACGTGATGAGTATTGCACATTCAGGGCAGCTGGTGCACTGAATGAGGGCCCCCCACGGCCACTGAGAGACTGCTGTCACCATGGGATTGCAAACATTGCAGCAATTCAGTAGGAACTGGTACCATGAAATTGCTGAACTCCCACCGTCTGCAGTCAGAGGGGAGCTCCCAGGGCACTGCAGCCAGGATGCCCTGGGCCTTGGGAAGCAGCTGCCCAGCTTTCACTTCTGGAGTCCCATGTGGCTTAGCTTAGGCACATTTTAAGCATTTATTGAGCACCTGCTGTGTACATTACAGCTACGATTACTACTACTTATGAGACTCTGTTTCACAGATTGACAAAGGATTGATTGTTCTAATTTCTGAATATGTTTGAAAGAAAAATCTAACAACAGTACTAAAGTGAGCTCATATTTGGTTTGACATTTAATGAATCATCTTTGCTGAAAAGGGAAAAAACACGTAAATGCAGGACTATCCTGGAAAATATCCAACTTGGAAATGCTGTTGGGCGATACAAATAAAACAGAAAAGGCCAAGGGGGCGTCTCTCATCCACTTTTCTGTCCCAGCACCAGCAGAGGGTGAACATTCAGAAAACATCTATGAAATGTTTAGCTTAAAAAACAAGAGTTTTCTGAGCTGCTTTTTTGGACCCTCAAAAAAAAAAAAAAAAATCCATGAGGTTCACTCTCGCTGGGGATGGTGTGCAGGCGTCTGCACCGTGGCCTGTCCCAGGGTGTCCGGGAAGCACACTGGCTGCTCGGCAGTGGGTCTAAGGAACCGCTCACCCTCTGAGCCTGTGCCCTGTGGTTCTGCCGTCACCGCTTCCAGATTCTTGGTGCTTCTGACACAAACTGAAGTACACAGCCCGAGGTGTGAGTGGATGAGAATAAAATGACTCGCTGCAAGGCTGAGTGCCTGTCTGCTGAGCTCTGGAAAATGCAAACTTCACAGACCATTTCTTTTTCTGGGTTCTGCCCAGCACCTCCCAAGCCTTGGCATTTAATAGTCCAAGAGTAGTAATAGTAACTAATAATAGAAATCGGTTCCAATCATAACACGTGGCTTGATCTTACCATAGAGTCATAGGGATTAAAATATTCTCAGCATGAAAGACACTGTTTGTTTCACGATTCGACCCTTGGCAAACACAGCTAGTAGATCCCCAGCCGGCCCCCTGGGCTGGCCTTTGCACGAGTGCACAGGGAAATTCCAGTCTCTGGGTTACTTACAGGGGCCCCTGCCTTGAACAAAACTGTCTTCCTGACCCCTTCCCTCCTCCACGCTGCCACCATTTACATTCCAGAAACTTGACCATGAGCTTGTTTGCCCTTGCTCATAAGCTTTGGATGGCTCCCTATTGTTCAAGTAATAAAATCCAAACTCCTTTGGCATTAAATACCCCAAACTCTATGCCGGTCTTATACGCTTCTGTACTTTGCCCACTTCCCCCATCCAGAACCCCATGCTCTAAAAAAGTGTCCATTCATTGTCCATGAACACAGTCTTTTGTGTTGTTTCCGTTAAAGCAAAATTTATATACAGTGAAATGCACAGATCTTCAATGTGCCATCTGATTGGGTATCGATAAATGTAAACAACCATGTAGGCACCCCCTCAGCATTTCCATATCTCAGAAAATCCCCTTAGGCCCCTTCCAGTCAATTCTCACTCCCCAGACAGCCACCGTTCTGACATCTGCCGCCATGGATGAGTTTGAGAGCTTTGAACTTTATATAAAGGAAGCACACGGTATGTACTCACGTCTGGCTTCTTCTGCACAATGTAAGGGTTTGGTATTTTATACAGGTTTTCACATGTATTGGTAATTCATTCTTTATTCATTATTGCTGAATAGTAATCCATAGTATGAATATGCCACAAAGTCTTTACCCATTCACCTGTTTGTAGCTGCTTGGACTGTTTGCAGTTTGGGGCTATTACAAATAAAGCTGGGATGAGCACTCCCGCGCAAGTCTTTCTGTAGATATATGTTTTCATTTCTCTTAGGTAAAAACCAAGGAGTGGAACTGCTAGAACACAAGATATGTGCACTTCTCAGTTTGTAGGGAGCTGTCAGACTATTTTCCAGAGCGGCTGAACCATTTTACATTCCCACCAACAGTGGGACATTTAATATTTAGCACACTCTTTATCTTCTTGCCTCAGTGCCTTTGCTTTCACCATTTCCTGGACCTGGAAAGCCCTGTGACTACTGCCTGACTCTTCTCCCTTTAGCACCTCTACCTTTATTAAAGCCACCTGATGACTGAAACAAGTAGACCCAATATGTATAACACCTTACATGCGATGAAGTTTCCTTCTTGTTCACATAGTGTCCAAGGTAGCTCCATGTCAGCAGGTGTTGGCGGTGGGAGGGTTAGTTGCACACAGTGATTTAGAGACCAGGCTACTGGCAGCCCTGTTACCCCACAAAAGGCTTACAACGTAATCCTGCCCATCAGCACGTAGCCAGTGGATGGGGAATGAGAGAGGGAAGAAAGAACACCTTTTTCTTTAGTGACTTGGCACAGAAGCAAGCACCATCCTTTTGGCTAACACTTCACCATTGAGAACCAGTCCCAAGCCTCCTCTAGGTGCAAGGAAGGCTGTGAAATAGAGACTCTGACTGGACAGCTGCTCACCAGCCACAGGCCTGTACCAGGGAAAGGGGACAGAGTCTTTGGTGGATAGTTAACTTCAGCACACCAGGGGTGAAACTCTAACCCTCCTTCCCAATCTGACTGTGCCCTTTGAAACTGTCTCACAATCTGTGTGGAATTAATTCCTCACCTCCTCTATAGTCCTCTTGTACTGCACTTGCTGTCCATCTTGTACAGCGCTGATTAGGATCTGCCTTTCCCTGGTTATTTTCTCTGTTTAGCCCACTAGAGGGCGACCTCTTGGAGGGTTCTGACCACCTTGGGTCCTGGTGTTGGGCCTCCAGTGGAGTCTCCCTAGTTTTTGTTAAACTCATTGTGGTAGAAACTCGGGGCGTCCACCGACTCCTCCTCTTGGACACACCCCTTGTCTAGAGTTTCCAGTTCCCAGGCATCTAGCTGAGGCCATGTGACCTGTCTCACCAACATGGCATTGGCCACAGTGACGGGACACCTCCTGCTTGTCGCAGTGAGAGTGGGAATGCATCTTGACATCCCAGATCTCTCTTTTCTCACCTGCAGGTTGGATATAGGGGCTCCACAGGAGGACCCGCAGCCCAACAGTCAGGGCCTGTGTCCTGACTGCTGATGGAAGCGAGCCCCCTGCCGACCTCCCCATGGAGATCGGCCACTGTTTGTCACATCAGGTAGGCTGCCCTGACTACCACACTCACATTGTGTGCTCCGCAGCCCTCGTCTGTCCATGCCCTCTCGTTACGTGCTGTGGTGTGCCAGCTGTGCAGCGGGCTCCATGCTGGCATGTCATTCCAGTGTCTAGGTAAAGAGAGTTCTCAAGGTTTTTAGTTAAATTTGCTAATGATTCCACTCAGTCTTAAATGTTGTGCATTTCGTCTGTACCCCATTCGACCAACCATAAGCTCTTTCAGGTCAGGTAGCAATCCTTCCTCTATATATCCTAACTACATAGCTATTCATTCGCTTAGTAAACACTTACTGAGTGCCTGCCATGTGTCATTCACTATGCTAGGCACCGGAGATAGAGCAGTGAATCGAACAGACCAAGTCCCTGTCCTCGAGGAGCTTCTGTTGCAGTGGGAGGGACAGATTATATACAAACCAATGTGACTGTTGGAAAAGCGGGAACAACAAAAACCCCTCATACGGAATCATGTCATTCTTTCCCAGAGCCTAGTGCAGGGGCATGTTCACACCTATTCAAGTCAATAACACACGAATGTCTGTCCCACCCACAGAGCCATGAGCTCCATGAATCGGGCATCGCTGCCTCCCCAGCACCTAGCACGGTGCTGGCACAGAGCAAACATGCCATAAATATTTAGTAAATCAAAACAATGAATAATGGTGATAATATCTACTATCTGCTGAGAGCCAATTATTTTCCAGGCACCATGTGAAAAGTTTGCAGGCATTATTATCTCATTTAGTCCTTACCCCATCCCTGAAAAGTAGTTATTATTTTCTCTATTTTAGCCATGAGGAGATAGGGGCTCAGAGAGGTTACATGCTTGGCCCCATGTCACATAGCTAGCAGTGAGAGAACCGACATTACAGTCTACACACTTCCTTGGGACCACACTGCGACACCCAAAAAGTAGTGCTTTTTACATTGCATATATTATTTCTCAACTGCGAGGAGCGGCAACTAGAGGCCAGCACTCCTGTGAGCTGGACAATTCATCCCCTCGCGCACTCGGCCCTGGCCAGCACTCGGGCCTTCCCCAGCAGATGGAAGATGTGCGCTTGTGGTAATTACAGACCGTGTTGTCCTTTTCATTTATGTCTTCACAACCCAGCTTGACACTGTGTCATAAAAGTTTATGTACTGTGTTCTCTCCGCTCCTTACTAATATTCTCTGGCATTCTCCCTGGCCATCCAGAATCAATACTATCGCTCCTCTCAATAAAGTAGGGAGCTATGAACAAGGCCCAAATGTGCACAATGACTATTTGCAGCAATTAGACGTCACTCTGAAAAATGGCCACGCCGAAGGAGAGTGGGCAAGATCTAAGGACCAGCACATCACTAATGCCCCTCACCAGGGACCCTGGAAATTGGACTGCTTCAGAAAAAATATCCTCTCTCCTCTCACCTCTTCTCTTTCTCAGACTCTTGTCTCTTTCTTTCTCACAAGAGATAAGGAGACAGAAGTGCATTCAAATTAGGGACCCTAGCAATCGATTTTTACTTGCAGTTGGTAGATTGTAATCAATGTTAATTAACCAGATTCCTTTTCAGTGAAGGTTGGGACAGGAGAGTAACTGCACAATATTTTTGACCAAGACAACAGATATTAATGGGCTTTCCTGCGGTCAGGGAGCAGGCGGAAGAAGGAAGGTGAGTGCCGAGAGGCTGGGTAGGTGAGAACATTTCCCCAGGAAGAGAGACAGGAATGATTTGGAGGTGGTCCTATCAGTGGTCCCAACAGCCCGGAAGCTCAGCTCTCTGCACATCCTCCTCCAAAGAGTGGACTTTCAGCCATAGGAATGATGGGCTTCATCAGGGGACCATTTGTACATTGTCACCTAGGTCAGTGGCAACCAGAAGAAGGGTTACAAGTGACTCAGGCCAAGCACCTTCCCATGATGCTAATCACTCTGGAGTATATCATTCATACCTGGACCACATGGAAGAATGGCAAAAGCAAGGAATTTAGCAACTGAAGGTGGGTTTTAGCAACCTTTAGGAGGTGCTTCCTGGGGATGGAACTGGGGGCAAGTTACTTAATCTGTAGACCCCATTTCCTTCCCCTACTACAGACTTCATTACAGCAACTGACTTCATAAGCATTGCTGCAGGGTGCACATGAGATTGTATGTGGAATCTTATTGTGGAATCACATTGTAACATGCTCCAGGAATGTCAGCAGCTACCACTGTTGTAAGTAACAAGGACAAAATCCCAGCACCTCTGATCTCAACTAGCCAGCACATGCTCTGGGACCTGAGGCTTCTTCCTGATCTCTACTGATGTCTAATGGTGCAGGAAGTCATCTTGGCAGTCACCCATGCCGGTCCTTATTTCAGAAGCTTATCTACCTCTAACTACAAGTGTGCACTGCAGAGAGGGCCCCCATGTGTGCCCACGCTACTCCTCAATGTCCTGGGGAAAGCAAAAGGAAGTTGTAACGGTTGAAAACATGATAGAGCTGCCAGAAATAAACACAAAAGCTGGACCTGTTTTGAAACAGTGCACGTATCACATTTTTTTTTTTTTTTGGTCAGGATAGAAAATAAAAACAGATTCTTCTACAAATCTTGGTTCTACTATGGACACTGTCTCCTGGGGAGACCTACCATGGCCAGATTCTCTGGGCTCCCTCCAGCACCATTTTGGTCCAATGGTGCCTCATCCTCCAAGAGAAGCCCCCAAAGTCTTCTATTAAGAGAAGGACACCAGCCCTGCCTGGGTGGCTCAGTTGGAGCACTGTCCCTTACAGCAACAGGTTGATGGTTTGATCCCTGGTCAGGGCACATACCTAGGTTGTAGGTTCAATCCCTGGACAGGGCATGTATGGGAGGCAACTGATCAATGTTTCTCACATCGATGTGTTTCTCTCTTGCTCTTTCTCCCTTTCTCTCTCCCTAAAATAAATAAACCAACCCTTGGGTGAGGGTTAAGAAGAGAGAAAGAGAGACAGGCAACAATAGTTTTCATGCTCTTTAAGACCCCTGGGGCAAGGGAGTATGCTGGGGAACATTATGGTAGGTCACACTGCCATGCAAGGAAAACATTCCTAATTACTTCTGGTGGTCCCTTGGCCTGTAGTCCATGGAAGTCCCACCTGCGGTGCTATACACTAGCTTCTTCTTTCCCATGTACCTTTAGGAAGCTTTCACTTAAGGAAGGAGAGGAGGATAAGAGAGAGAACAGTGGGAGAAAGAGAGGAAGAAAGGAGGTTGTCAAAGACTCACAAGTTCAGTAAACTATACTGAGCATCTGCCATGAGATAGCCTCCGGGAACACCCGCAGACCCAGGGAAAATCATTTCTGCACTCCAGGTGCTCACAGAGTTCTGGGTTTGGCTGGGGGTGGGCAATTAACAGACAATCATCATGCAGGGCACGGGCGCAGTGAGGCGGGGTGCATTCCCCAGCTGGGGCCGTAGGGGTTGAGGAAAGGAGAAGTTTCTAAAGAAAGGACATTATCAGTGAAGAGAAAGACAAAAGAGCAGAAGGGAGGATAAAGAAAGGAAGGGAAAATTAGGAGACGGCAAGGGAAAAAAATTATTACCTCACTCCAGGATTTATATACTAAGCTTATATGCAAATCTTGTCTCATCGATCTGTGACTTCAGTGAATAAAGCTGCCTTTTCTGGAACTATTGATTGCAAAGTAAGCTGAGAGAGCCAGGTCAGCCCTGCATAGACCCAGGGAGTGAGCTCACAGTGGATGGGCCTTGCACTTAATTAGGGAAGAGCAATTGCCCACAGGACCAAAGGTGCATCCTTGATGGAGGACATCTTTAACAGTACTTTCTTCCCCAATACAGAAAACATTTTCTGGAACACAGGGCCATGTCCACCATCCCAGTAGGGGTCCCTGTTGGTCTTGTCCAAGAAGGCACAGAGGGGCCTCTGCTCATAGCAGCACCCTGGGGAAGCACATCCCATTTCCCCAACTGTTCGGATCTGCCCACAGTCAAGGTGTGGCCCTCTTGGGTCTGTGTTGAATCCCACTAGTTTCTGGGGGAGGGGTCAGGAAGTCAGCCTCACTTAGGGGAAGAGAGAAGTTCCATTTTGGACTCGCTCCAGCAAGTGCCTGGAAAATACCAGGGACCAGACTGGGGCCAGGACGTGGAGCCCTTCTCCTGCAGCAGATGCTGACAGGAGGGCAAAGGGAAAGCAGGAAAGGAGATCATGAAGGGAAACAGGAGGGGAGAGCAATTCAAACACATCAGAGCAGGTCACTGAGCAAGAAGAACACCTGGATGCAGTGATCACCCTCACTCAAATGTCCATGAAGCACCTTTGCGTTAGGCATTGCAGTTGGACCTAGGAATATAGCAAGTAAAGCTTTCCTGCCCTCACGGTGCTTGCAGTCTTGTGGGGACAACAGAGGACCTGTGGCCCTCAGGGTTTCTCAAACTCTGTGGTAAAAAAGCAGTTGTTGTTTTATTGCCTATCTGTCGTGGATTGGTACCATGTCATGTCATTGTCAAGTTGCCATAAAAGTTTCTAAATGCTTACACTTCTGTACTTATCTGCTCATAGCCTGATGTGGATTGCCTACCACATCTTGAATAGCCTGAATGACAGAGACCCTGATTGCCTACCAAAAAAATCTCTCCTCCTTCTGCCTTACCAAAGGCTTCCAGGGTTTTTCAGGTGCTGAAAGGCTACATTTATCAGCTAAGGATAGGCAAGTAGATGATTTTTGGTAGAGCTTACAGGCATGTTTCATTAAGAGGGCTGATTCACTGGGAGACCTTCCCTTTAGTTTCTGCTTTTCGTGTATGTGATGATTGGCATTCTCATGGCCATTTTACAGCTGCCAGGTGACAGGAAGGGTGGGGAGAAAAAGCTTTCAGGACCTAGCTTCCTGTTGACCTGTAGCTACCACACCAGCTCTGGACAACCTATCTCCAAGTTTCTTGTTACAATAAAAGAAAATTAAAATTTATTTTGCTCAAGCCACTGCAATTTTGGGACAATCATCAAATATATTTTTCATCTGATATGAGTTAACAGGTACTTATTATCACAATATTTAGGGGAATAGAGAGTGCTGTGAGGCTTAGGGAAATTGCCTCCAACCCGGCTCAGAGGGAGGGCTGAGTAAAGCAATGATGGAGTGAAAACCTGAAAGAAGAGGAGGAGTTAAGTCAGAAAAGAAATAAAAGGGGAAAAGAGTTTTCCAAGCCAAAAAAATAAATTCAGTGTATGCAAAGGCTAGGAAGGGAGAGGGAGTAGGGTCATAAGAAGAACTCAGAGTAGTAGTTAGTTCAGTGTGGCTGAACAAGACTGGGAAAGGGAGCAGGAAGGGAAGAACTAGCAGTGGTCTGTCTGCAAGCTGTGACCGCCAAGGGGTAGAAAGTGTTTGTCTACATGGAGACAGTCAGACACCTGACCCCCTAGAAGCCCCTCTCCCAAAGGAACGCAGGAACTTTCAGAAGACAGAGTTACCTGCTAGAAATCAGCCAGCAGACATTGGTTCTGGTCTCACCACTGAGGAGGGGACTCACGTTTAATTTAGCCAAGCCACTCACCTCTTCAAGTTTCCATTTCCAAACCTGCAAATCAGGCCTCATGATACTGTCCCACTGACCTCATAAGGGGTCTGTGAACAGAGGTCGTGATATCCTACAAATAAGAAATATAAAGACGTCATAGTCAACCCTCCCGTTTTACTGACAAGGAACGTGAGGCCCAGAGCTGTCCCAGCTAGATGGAGAGAGCTGAGCCTGCGGTTTTGCTCTCCCAACTCTCAGGCTGTTATTCTTTCCCTGCAAACAGCTGAGTGTTATGCACTTGAAGTGGACGGTTATTGTTCCTGCCAAAGGGAACACAGCAGAGCAAGATGATAGAGTTTCTTATTTTAAGAAACCTAGTACTTGAAGGTGCTTTGAATAACACATACTTTGGAAACTAACTAAATATTTGGAGTGCACATTCCCATCCTTCCTTTCAGCTCTAAAAGCAAAAACAAGTCTCTGTCATTTGTTGGGGGGTGGGGCATTTGATTAAGATGAAAGGGAAAATCTAACTCAGCAACCACAGATGTGAAACTGCCCTGAAATATTTAGACCAGATTCACCTCTTTGTGGGTAACTCTTAAGTTTCTACTGAGTCACTGAGAAAACACAGTCAGCCCCCTCTGGTGACTTCTCAGCTGCTGTCTGGAAAGGTCATTGTAATCCACCCTCTTCATTCCATAAAGTAGCAACTCCAAAAGCCCTGTTGCGATGACTATTATTTTGAGGACTACACAGAAAGTTCATAAACAAATAAAACATATTATAGTACTAACTGTTACTTAATAAAAGTTTACCCATTATTTGACTTGGCACCCATAATCACCCTAGAGTATGGGAATCGTTGTCTCTATTTTCTAGGTGAGGAAACAGTGCCTGTCCCGCCCACTGACTGTTTCCCCATCCCAAGCCCCGTTCAGTCATCCGGCACGAGGTCTCTGCCTCGTGTGGTTTAGCTTTCCCCTCACTTCCTACAAAGTTTGATGCCTTCCACCCTCTCCTGCCCCATTGTTCCCACCCACCCGATACCCTCCATTCCCAGACAGACACGGCGTGTTTCTTCTTAGGCATCATCGCATCCCTCCAAACTCAAAATGTTTAAACCACTGGGACTTGTGTTCCCTTGCAAACTCCCTCTTCATCTTAACTTTTTTTTATTGTGAGTTGACTGACCAAGATTAAGACGACACAACCCACACTTCAGCTAAAGAATTCTATTCACAACTCCCCCACCCCAAGCTCTCTAAGAATACCTTGTACTTTTCACCCTCAATTGTGGTGTTCTCACTCCAGCCTCTACTAATCTTTTTTCAAAATCTCCCCTGATCTTCTCAAGAAGAAATTGGTTTGACGAGCATAGAAAAATAAACATGTGTGTTTAATTCAACATTGTTTCTAATGGGATAAAAATACATGAGAGAACTGAGTCCACTTGTTAATAAGAGACATTATGGTACCCATATACAAGGGAGTACTACACAACCCGTGAAAAGTACAATGAGGATAAGCTATAAGTATATAGAGATAAGTATATAGTATAGAGATATACTTATCTCTATATACTGATACAGGTTAGAGAGCTATATGCATGATATGGTCCCATTACAAAAAATTACATTTCTCTACGCATAAAGTTCTGAAAGGCTACAACAAAATTCTTAATAGTGACTGTCTCTCAGATTAGATACGGAAAAGTAGAAATTTCACTCTCTTTACTTAATATATTTCTAATTTATATTAATCTTTATAGTAGTGAACTATTTTGTAATAAAATGTTTTTTCATTTTGGAAAATATAGGTTTTTCTTCCTCTTTGGAACTGCTTCCAGCCCACGGTGAACCTAGAGGGTCTGAATCTGTCTTATACATCTTTTATCCCCTAGGGCACAAGCACACACTGCCTCGCATGTTAGAGGTGGTCTTTTATTTTTTTAATATATTTTATTGATTATGCCATTACAGTTGCCCCATGTTTTTCTCCCCTTTATTCCCCTCTACCCTGCACCCCTCCTCCCACCAGCATCCGTTGACTTAGTTCATATCCATGGATCGTACATATAAATTCTTTGGCTTCTCCATTCCCTATACTATTCTTTAAAAAAAAATTATTTATTCATTTTTAGACAGAGGGAAAGAGAAGAAGAAAGAGAGGGAGAGAAATATCAGTATGTGGTTGACTCTCAAGAGCCCCATGTTGGGAACCTGGTCTGCAACCCAGGCATGTGCCCTGACTGGGAATCGAACTGGCAACCATTTGGTTCACAGCCTGTGCTCAATCCACTGAGCTACACCAGTCAGGGCCATTTCCTATACTATTCTTAACTTCCTCTGTCTATTTTGTACCTACCATTTATGCTTCTTATTCCCTGTACCTTTTTCCCCATTCTCCCCCCTCTCCCCGCTGATAACCCTCCATGTGATCTCCATATCTGTGATTCTGTTACTGTTTTAGTTGTTGCTTAGTTTTTTTTTTGTTTATGTTTTTTAGGTTCAGTTGTTGATAGTTATGAATTTGTTGTCATTTTACGGTTCATATTTTTTATCTTCTTTTTCTAGATAAATCCCTTTAACATTTCATATAATAAGTGTTTGGTGATGATGAACTCCTTTAACTTGACCTTATCTGGGAAGCACTTTATCTGCCCTTCCATTCTAAGTGATAGCTTTACTGGACAGAGTAATCTTGGGTGTAGGTCCTTGCCTTTCATGACTTTGAATATATCTTTCCTGCCCCTTCTTGCCTGCAAAGGTTTATTTTGAGAAATCAGCTAATAGTCTTCTGGGCACTCCTTTGTAGGTAACTGTCTCCTTTTCTCTTGCTGCTTTTAAGATTCTCTCCCTAACTTTTAACCTTGGGTAATGTCATTATGATGTGCCTTGGTGTGTGCTTGCTTGGGTTCAACTTCTTTAGGACTCTCTGAGCTTCCTGGACTTCCTGGAAGTCTATTTCTTTTGCCAGATTGGGGAAGTTCTCCTTCATTATTTTTTTTCCAAATAAGCTTTCCATTTCTTGCTGTTCCTCTTCTCCTTCTGGCACCCCTGTGATTCAGACGTTGGAATGTTTAAAGTTGTCCTGGAGGTTCCTAAGACTCTCCTCATTTTTTTTTTTTTTTTTGAATTTTTGTTTCTTCATTCTGTTCTGGTTGAATGTCCATTTCTTCCTTCTGCTCCAAATCTTTGATCTGAGTCCCAGTTTCCTTCCCTTCACTGTTTGTTTCCTGTATATTTTTTCTTTATTTCACTTCCCATAGGCTTCACTTTTTCCTCTATTTTGTGACCACACTCAACCATTTCCATGAACATCCTGATTACCAGTGTTTTGAACTCTGCATCTGATAGGCTGGCTATCTTTTCATCACTTAGTTGTATTTTGGAACTTTGATTTGTTCTTTCACTTGGGTCATATTTTTTTGTCTCAACGAGTTTGTTACGTTGTAAGGAGCAAAGCCCTAGGTATTTGCCAGTGCAGGGCAATGCATGTCACTGTGTTGTGACGCTGTATGCGGGGGAGTGGTCAGAGAGGGAATAATGCTGTTTGCTTGACTCTTATCCAGCTTTCAGTCACTTCTCCCACTACCCACAAACAAATTGGGCCCCTCGGGTGCTGATTCCCAGTTGGGTAGTTTTGTGTACATTCTAGGACCCTGTGGGTCTCTCCAATGGACTCTCCTGTGAGGCTGGGAGTTTCTCCCACCACCAAAACTCCCACAGGTTTTTTACGTACAGAGTTTTTGAGGCTTTATTTTTCTGTGCTAGAACCCTGTGTTGCATGGTCTGTCTTGCTCCCCAGTTGTTCCTCCTAGTTTGTCTGTACACACATGTGGGGCTGCCTGCTCTGCCAGCCACTGCCTTGCCCACCCCAGTCCACCAGCCGCCACCTTGCCACGAGTCTTCTCCATCCTGGCTGCCCATCTCTGCCCCTCTTACCAGTCTGAATGAATGTTTCTTCTTTAGCTCTTTGGTTGTCAGACTTCCATACAGTTCGATTTTCTGGAAGTTTTAGTTATTTTTTGTTTTTAAGATTTCTTTTTTTTTAAGATTTTATTTATTTATCTTTAGAGGGAAAGGGAAGGAGAGAGGGAGAGAAACATCAATGTATGGTTGGCTCTAGTGTGTCCCCTGCTGGGAACTGGCCTGCAACCCAGGCATGTGCCCTGACTGGGAATCCAACCACGATCCTTTGGTTTGCAGGCTCACACTTAATCCACTGAGCTACACCAGCCAGGGCTATTTTTTGTTTTTAAATTTATTATTGTTTTTCTTTTGGTTGTGCAAGGAGGCAAAGTGCATCTACCTATGCCTCCATCTTGGCCAGAAGTCTAAAGCTTATCTTAAATTGGGATGTTTTCATTGGTCATAGAACACTGATATGGGAGATTAAATGTTAAAGCCTTGCTTCCTGGCATCTCCTTGTATATATTGTAGATGCTCTTGACACATAAACACACCCATAATTCGCCACCACCACTTTTGTATACATGGGCTGGTGGAAACCAAACAAGGCAATGAATCCATAACCATCTTCAAAGGGAAAATCTGTTTATCAGATTGGGAGAAAGAAATTAGACCACTCAGATATGTAAAATAAAGAAGAAAATATTGGTATGAATTTTTTTTACTCCTCCCCGATATCTGTTTTCTTTTTTTCTTTTAAGATTTTATTTATTTTTAGAGAAAGGGGAAGGGAGGGAGGGAGGGAGGGAGAGAAACATCAATGTGTAGTTGCCTATTGCATGCCCCCTACTGGGGACCTGGCCTGCAACCCAGGCATGTGCCCTGACTGGGAATCAAACCAGCGACCCTTTGGTTCACAGGCCTGCACTCAATCCATTGAGCTCCACCAGCCAGGGGAAATCCCTGTTTTTTTTTAATTTTAAGGTTTTAAAATGTTGTCTCTGGAAGATACTGCATTATAACTGGGGTCAAAATCCATCACCGAGATAGGAGTGGCAGTGAAGGAATGGGGATGTATAGGCCCCTCCGTCTACCTTTTTCTTGTCAGTTGTTTGTTGGGAGTCAGCATAAATAATTTAAACTGCTGAGTTGTATTCTTGCATATCAGTTATACAGCAAGATATTAAACATATGCAACCAGAGCATCTTGTCAGATGACCTTCTTAAGGACAAAGAGCAGAGTGCCAAGTGCCCTGCACTATTCTTTGGAGACCCAGAAAGACATACCTAAGAAGTAGAGTTTCGAAAAGTAAAAATTACTGGTAGATTGAGACAAAAAATGGGCTTCATAACTACCCACAGATACCAGCAAAGTGGTCTTAATTTCAGAACAAAAATACCGGTGTGTGGTGTCACTTCCAAAACAGCCTTAAAATGCTGATTCCACCTCCTCCACACCAGTCCTTGAGAGGGTTAAGTCCACCAAAATCACTTTGTGGGATTGTAACCTGTAGGGAGAAAAGAGTTTAATATTCTTACCCATTAATCATGAAGTTTTTACTGATAGAAACTCTGTTAGGGTGTAGAGTGAAGCAGAAGGTGAGAACTTCTGCCATCGAGGACCTGAGACAAGTGTGCAAGGGTGCATAACTACAAACCACGGAAGGACTCAGTGCGGGGTAAGGTTGCAGAGGGTTCTTTCACCTGAATGTCAGGAGCACTCTTAGGAGCCCTACAAATGGTGAGAACCACATGGGACACCAAGGAAACAGAAGATGTTCCCAGGACCTTAACATTTTCTCAGGAAGTGCAAGGTTTCCAATGGGAAACAATGTGAAAAAATATACAGAATAAAATACTGAATTATGTGATATGAATATAAGCAATAAATTGAGGCTTAAGAACAATAAGAAAAAAGTAGTTGAAGACTTCAATTCAATTCAACAAACATTTGTGGGTAACAGACATTAGGTAGACACTTGGGTGAGGAGAATAATGGAACAATTTGGAACAAAATAGATTTTCTTCCTTAAAGAACCTAACACTTTAGTAGGAAAGACAAGACATATAAATAAATACAATTAATACCAGATGCTATCAATTGGAATCAATTGCTGAGCCCTACACTGTCAGTCCAACCAAAGATACATGCCAAGTTCCAAATAAGTTAGGAAGATTTGGGCAGAAAAAAAGGAAAAGAAAAAGGATGAGGAGGGCGAGAAGAAGGAAGGGAAAGAAAAAGAAGATGAGAAAAAGAAGGGAAGGGAAGAGAAGGAAAGACCTTGAATCAGAATAGCTTAAACCATAAGAAATTTGCTATTCACATAACTTCAAGTCCAAAGGAAGGTTGAGGTTAATCCCAACTGTCTGCCCTGCTGTCTCATTATTGGCTTCTTTCTAAAGCTAGTTCCATTTGGACAGTAAATTGGATGCAGCACTTCTATGCATCACTCTCAGATATGACACCAAATAGAAAACAAGGGACAGTTGCAGTTAGAAAGTTCTCTCCCAGAAGACCTCCAGTAGACTGTGCCTGACATTTCATTGGCCAGAGTTAATGCAGGCATGGAACCATGACCTGTCATGAGCTGGGCCCTAATCCTAGGTGCCTTGAATAAGACAAAGAGTCCCTGTCTTCCAAAATCTCATAGATGAAGTGGGGAAACATACAAGAGCACCCAAGTACAGCCCCATGTGCTATCAGAGCACTCAAGAGTGGCATTTGTGAGGGAGAGGAGGGATGGAGCAATAAAACCAACTGGTGGAATGGGAAGAAGTTATAGGCAGAGAAGTTCTAAGGCTAGAGGCAGATCCCATGAGGAAATCAGATCGTGTTGTAGGCACTGCCAAGAGTGGTATCTTCCCAGGGCCTGACGAACATGGTGGAAAATATTAACCCTTCAGTAAATGCAAGTTCGATGTCTGAATATAGGAGTGAATTAATTAATATAAAAAATAGCAGGCAGTTTTATGCATGTGGAGCGATTAATAGGGGTCTTTCATTTTGTACTAAAGGAGTTTGAGCCTTATTTTTAAAGACTATAGGAAGCCATTGAATGTTTTAAGTACAGCAATGGCATGGTCAGATTTTGGTTTTCTATAAAAGATCATTCCTGCTGCATGCAGCACAGTGAAAGAAAGACCCGAGGCAGTGAGATAGGGTGGCAAGAATCTGCACAACAATAAAGGCCAAAAAGAATTAGGAAGTAGTCAAGGCCACCCAACAGTGAGTCAACCACATGGAAAAACCTGGACCTCTCTTCTTGTGCCATCCATTTGGAAGAAAAACTGACAGGGAATTTTTTGCCTTCATTTCCAGAGCTTAACAGGACTACAGTTTGAAAGAAGCGCTTCTCCTTCTCTGGCCTTTGCAACTGCTTGGGTGTGTAGGCACAGTGATATTTCTACCATGACCCAATAGCAACCTCTTAGATGGGAATCCCCTTGTTGGGTAAAACACACACAAAAAACTATTAGTTGGCCAGCTTCTGGAGCAAGGTTTTATACGTATGCATATATACCAGGACCTTTTAAATTGTAATGATCTCTTGAGGGCCTGTAGTGATTGAGCTCAGGGTTAGCTGAGAGGCTTCCTGTCTCCATAATAAATTCTTCGTACTAAATCAGCTCTTCCCTGCCTGCTTCCTCTTACCCCAACACAGCTCACTCCCACAGACCAATTGCTCCCAGCTGTAATTTCCTCCTCTATTAAAAAAAAGGTGGGGAGGGGAGGCGAGGAGTGGGGCTAGGGGATCAAATCCTGATTTTAGCCTCAGGGAGTTGTGGAGGGTACAGAACATCCTGTCTGCTAGGTGCTCTGAGCACTTCAAAAGACGGAGGAGAGGGCACATTACTCATACGAGACATGCAAGACGGTGTTTTCAACTCTCCTCACCTGGGACCCCTCGGGGGAATGGAGACATTGGAGCGTGGTCCCAGGACACCCTCTCCCCACATTCTCTCCCCAAGCCTGGCCTCAAGGAGGCTCCAGGTGAGGAATAAATCTTGGACCTCACAGCCCTGAGGGGAGAGCAGCCCAGTCCCAGGTGTTGCATTAGGCAGCCCTGGAGGATATCTGGGTCGGGCACAGAGGCTGCCTGCTCCTGGGCCAGCTCATCTCCAGGGCAGACTCCCTCCCACCGCCCCCACTCTCTGCCTTCACATAAGCCCCATCTCCAACCCCATGTCAGAACTTGAGGCCCATTAATAATGAATCACTGGGCCACGAATTCGGTTCAGCCCATGCTTTTCCATGGGGGTAATAACCGCGGTTTTTATCCATCCTGCATGTTGGCCTGTTTTCCCTTTTTTCTACAGTTACCACCTGAATAGGGTTACACAAAGCAGAATAGCGCAATTCACTGGAGATCAGCATTTCGTTTCCTCAACCTTTTCTTCCACTTGCTGCTGAAAAGCAAAAGGACCAAGGTGGGGCTCTGGCCCACGGAGGAGCCAATGAGGCAGTGACAGGGCTGGACCGGCTCGGCTCCGCCTGCTCAGGTCGCCACCTCACTGCCTGGCACTGCACTGCTCACTCTGCACTTGGTCGCTCACTTGGGCGTTGGGCTTGCGGAAAGGCGGTGCTGGGGCAAAAATGTTGATGTTTTTGCCTTGAGGCAAAGACCTCTGGGTGGAAAATCTCTTTGCAGAGAAGTTGTGTGTATGGGGTTGTGCAGGGGTGGGGGGCACTAAAGATCCAAAGTCCCCACCTATGCCAATAAGGGGAGGACAGTGGGTCTCTAACCGCATCACAAGCAGCTCACACACTCACACACATACATGCACACCCTGCCCTGGCCTTCCTGATTACTGAGAGGAATTTGATGATCTGTTTTTGTGGGCACCCCATAATGGTTTGGGGGCATTTCCTAGTTTGTTTCTTCTCTGGAACAACGGTGGGATCTGCTCGGAAGGGAGCCCTGCTGGGGTATTCAGTATCACACATTTGTTGCTTTAAAAATACCAGTGCCGCAGCAAGAGAAGGTCATGTCCTCCTTATTGGCACGTGTCCCCAGACCTGGTGTTTTCTTTGTCTTGGAGAATTGCTTAGGTTTAATGGGTGTTGCATACGAAGAATGATGGGAATTTGGTGATCATTTAAAAAAATTATTTTTAAAAAAATGAAAACAGGAAAAATCAAACAAAAGCAGCCCTGCTTGTACAGGACCCTGAGAAGCCACTCAGAGCAGTTCCTGTTCTCCCCCAGGAAAAGCCTTTGGTGGCAGGCACCAGATGCACTTGGTGTCACAGAAGCCATGCTGGAATGCGCAGGCCCTCATCTCCTCTCCAGGGACCACAGGAGCAAGTTCACGCCGTGTCTCCCGCAGGCCTCATCCTGCTGCACCAGAATGGATCCCACTCCTCCTCCTAAAACCCCGGGAACTGATTTTAATATAGTCATTCCCGGGGAACCCTCAGAGGCAGGAGTCTCACATCAGGGTGTTTGCTCCTAAGATGTCCCTGCTGAGTCCTACACCTCGATTACTCACATTCGATCCAAGAAAACAAGGTAATAATTATTGCCCGATTCAGAGAGTGGGGTGCTCCTGATGACTGCCATTTTCCCGCAGGCAGCCTGCTCCGCGCCTGCCAGCTGCGGGGCGCGGCGACCCGGGGAGAGCCCCACTGCCACAGTTAGGAAGGG
Source organism: Glossophaga mutica (assembly GCA_039655065.1). Taxonomy (NCBI): domain Eukaryota; kingdom Metazoa; phylum Chordata; class Mammalia; order Chiroptera; family Phyllostomidae; genus Glossophaga; species Glossophaga mutica. The sequence continues at coordinate 137,319,262 of CM077305.1, read as the reverse complement.
ACAGAACACTGATCCGTAAAGGACCCTGGGCTTTCCGCCCCGGGCCTTAATTTGCCTGCCCTACGCCTACTTCAAACAAGACTCTTTTTTTTCTTTCTTTCTTTTTTAAAATCAGAGCTGCTGGCTTTTCAAGGAAATCTTTGAAGCATTTCCCTCAGCGAGTCTGCTTTATCTTCTGAGTCTGAACTCCTTAAGGGAAAGGGCCTGGCCTTGTTCACCTCCGAACCAGTATCCAGCACCTGGTAGCACAGTACCCAGCACAGTGATGGTAGCACCGCATCCTGAGTACTTTACCATGCACGAAGCACTTCGCAAATATTATCCCTTGCCAATAAATTTGCTGAATTGATTTTAACTGACATACAGAGTAGGGTTGGAGTTGCTGTAAGGGGGCATGGTGACAACCCAGACGTGGAATCAAAGAAGCCTCAATTCAAATGCTGGCTTTGTCCCATATTAATCACTTGATTTGAAATGCTGGGTCTGAGTTTTCCCATCTTTTAATTGGGGGAATAATATCTTTCCTGATATAATTGGCATATATTATTATGTAGAAGTAATATCCTCCATAGAGCTGTTGGGAAGCAAATGTGAAGAAATATTTGTAAGACACTTCTTTGTATACTCTAAAGCTCCTTAAAATCTAAGTTTCCTTATAAATCTAGTGACGTCAACAGCCAGATCACACAGTGGGGCTGTCATAGTTTGTGAAGAGCAATGATTTGAGGAAACGTCAAATTTCCTAAAATGTCCCTCCATTGACAGATCATAGATTGGTCCCTCTTGCTGTCCCATGGTTCGTGTGACCAGCACAAGCAATAGCTCGGACAGCAGGAGTAGCTGTTACCAAGTCACTGCATCTATGGCTGCATGACAGATGAGCCAAAACTTAGGTGGCTTAAAATAATGATCAAAATATATCAACTCACATAGTTTGTGTCGATCAGGAATGTGGAACAGCTCAGCTCAAGGTTCCTCTTGATGAGTGAAGTTAAGATTTTGGCCGGGGCTGCAGTCATCTGAAGGCTTTGCTTGCACCCAAGGATTTACTTCTAAGGCAGTTCACTCACACAGTCCTGGTTGTTGGTAGGAAGGCTCAGTTCTTCCTCATATGAACTTCTCCACAGGCTGCTTGAATGTCCTCATGATATGGCACCTGGTTTCCTCCACAGTGAGCAGTCCAAGAGAAGGAGCAAGGAGAGAGCCACATGCATTTTGTGACGTAGGCTTGGAGGTCACATACCGTTACTTCCATCATGTTCTATTTGTTAGACAGGAGGTAACAATGCTGTCTTATGTGAAAGGGGAGAGGAATTAGGCTCCATCGTCTGAGGGGAGAGTTTTTGGATATATTTTTAAACTGTCACAGTCACCACCATGAAAATTCAACTATTATCATGGAGGTCCCTCCTATTAGTGCTTAGCTGGATCAGGCTGGAGGGGAGTTGAGATGGGGACAAGATTCAAGACCAGGAGCATTCCCAAGTTGGGTACAGAGATGGGGGGGTGCTGGACTAGAGGTCACAAAGTAGTTTAGGGGGAGACATTCTTGACCAGTGGATGTTCAATGGGAGAGCAATTGCCCTGGTCTTGCCTAAACGCTGACCAAAGGTTTTTATCCCAGAGCAGTTAGTCTTGCTCTCTCTTATTGAGTGACTTATTCTCCCCACTGCCATGGGACCTTGTAAAATCGATCCTGGAAAGTTTGACTGGTTTGAGGGATTGTGGGGAAATCTTCTTCAGAAGAGATTTATTCTCCTGCTATGAGTCAATCCTGTTTTGTCTTGGGCCTTGGCCCCAATAAGGGTTAAAGAAGGGATTAGAGCAGAAGATCATGAATTTAAGAGCCAATAGGGATGGTCAAAGGGAGCATAATAACAGATCTGAGAAACAATTGGGAGTGGGAAGCAAGTTACAGATAATTTCACACTAGAAAAAGAGAAGTATACGGATCTTTTAGGAATTACTGGACATTGATTCTGATCTAATCATTAGGGTTTCAGAAAACCACCATGTTAATGAGAGTCCATTGATAAAGAGAATTTAGGGCTCTTTCCATCTCTCGGTGGGTCCAGTATATCTATGAACATATTTATTTATTTCCATAGTTCCTAAAAATTTGGTTCTCAGCAACAGGAGGAACCACCACATTGGCTCCTTGACCTGAGAGCGAGGGCATACATGACAGGATAAGCAAAGCAGAAGCCCCTGTAGCACTCACTCCCCCCACACTAAAACAGTAACTGCAATACCGAATTCCTAGGGGGTGAGCACTTTTAAAGTTGTAAAGGTGGCAATCCCTCCCGCATCTCTATTTAACTTCATTGTTTGGCCTTTTCAAAGAAAGAAATGGTAACACATTACTTTGAGGGTTATTCAGTGATGACTACGATTGAAGTTGCTGTTCCAAGTGTTATCTCTCTACCCTACCCTATGGTTCTGCTATAAGGCTATTGAACTGGTGAATACACTTTTTAAAAAGAAGTTTGCTTTTACTTGACAGGAACAATAGTATATATTCACTACCCTACTTTGGAACTACATTAATTTTTTCTTTATGCCATAATTTAGATCAGAGAGATTTTGATCCTCTTGTTAAACAGCAGAACAGTGCATTGCACCATAGTTTCTATGACATAATTCTAATAGACCAGGTGAGCAAGCAATGCCAGACATCCAAGATATTCTGTATGTGTGTCTGAGTTTGTAAGATATATCCATTGGAAATTCAGGGATCTCAGAGACATTTCTAAAGGTTTATATACCTATATAACATCAAAACATTTCATTTAAAGTAAAAAAAACCTCGTACCATGCATACCACACCACTAAAAACAAGCAACACATTTATTGGCCCTCTTTGGATTTTGAAGGCAATCTACTCCATACATATAGATGTGTACCCCCCTGACCCTGTTGCTGAGTAATGCGTAAGGCTACTAACTATCTTTGAGCCCAAAGCAGGAAAAGCTGCTTCAGGCCACAATACAGGCAATGCTGCCAGTAGATCTGCTGACTAATGAATCTAATGATGCTTGAAGTGTCTGTGGCTGTTTAGAATACTATACAGAGCCTGTGCCAAGCACTGATTTAAAAAAAAATCATAGTGGAGAATTATGTTGTACTCAACATTATATAAATATATATTTCTTTAAAAATCAACTTCACTGAAGTGTAATTAATGTACAATAAAGTATACCCACTGTAGTATATAGTTCAATGACTTTAATTTTGTCGCATGTGTCAAGTAGTATCAACATTTTTTCTTTTTTATTAATAAATATAAATATAGCACAATTACTTTATCCGTTAATAAACACTAAATTGTTTCTAGGTTTTAGTTCTCATAAATAAGGCTGCTATAAACATTTTTGTAAAGCCTTTATGTAGACAAATGTTTTTATTTTTCTTGGGTAAATACCTAGGAGTGAAATTTTGGACACAGGGTTAATACATATTTAATTTGATGAGAAAGCAGCCATTTGTTTTTCAGCATGGTTGTACCATCTTACCTTCTCATCAGCGACATGCCAGCATTCCGGTTGCTCCACCTCCTCTCCTGCATGTGCAATGGTCAGTGTGAACATATTTTAGCTGTGCTAATGTATGTACTCTACATTCATTACTATATGGTTAAAATTTTTCATCCCCTTATTTCTAATGGTGTTGACCATCTTTTAATGGACTTACTAGCTGTTTTTATATTTTTTGTGAAGTGTCTGTTCAACTTTTGCCTTTTCTAATCAGGTTATTTTTTCTTATGGTGCTGTGAAAATTCACTTATATTCTTCCAATAAGTCATTTGCAGTATTTTTTATGTGAATACTTTTTCTTAATCTGCAATTTACCTTTTCATTTTCTTAATAGAGTTTCTCAATGAGTAGAAATTTTTAACTTTGATAAAGTTCAATTATTATATTTTATTTAATAATTTTTTTGTCCTGCCTAAAGAAATCTTTTTTTTTTCCAGCAAAAGAAGCAAAGCAACAGACTATGTTAATGATATTGGTGGTGTTCCTGTGTACCCCGTGCTGAACAGTAAAATGCACTCTTGAAGACTCGGTTCCCACTGCATCTGGGAGACACTATATTCTGAGCCTGGAGTAAGTTCTGCAGGATGCAACATATGCTGTGACCAGTGACTAATATCCACCTATTTCTCCCACAGCCAGAAAACACAGATCTACTAACCAAAGCATAGATGTAGGGAAGGAACCTCTAATATTTCACCCGATGCTCTACTTAAAAAATGTTCACTTCTCATTCTTGGAAGTCTGCTGGTTTAGAGGCTGCAGTAGTATACACAGTGATTCTCCCACCAGGGAACACTACCGTGTCTCCAGGGAACTGGGTGTAAAGATTGGTCACCTAGAATTTTAGGCCCTCATTCCACTGGGTGCTGTTGTTTTCTTAAGATAAATCTGCCTCCATCCCTGACCCTGGACTGCACAGGTCAGAGATGTTCATTCTCTGGCTGATCACCATCTCCAGCAAAATAATTCTGTCACCCTGGAAGTGGAGGAACCTTCTAAGAGTTTTTAAACAGCCAGCTTCTTTGTATCTTATCTTTTTTTTTTTTTTTTTGCTGTAAATATGATTCAATAAAACACTTAAAATTTCAAAGAAAGTTGAGATTGCCACAAGGGAGGGGATTTTGAAGAACAATGTGCATATTTACTTAGTTATGATATTGTGTTAAATGAAGAATCTAACAGATTGCCTTCTTTGTTCACTGGTATAGGTTATACTTATAATGAACAAATCAGAACTCATTTTACCTTAGCAGATGAACAGGGCTATGAGGGAGTGAGACTCAAGATAGATATGTTTCAATAGAGAAAAGAGTTTGGAAAATGTCTAGGGCATGTGGCACCACTGTTATTTGCAGGGTGAAAAGCCTAGTTGTGGGGAAGGAAAAGGAGCCAGGATATGCTATGACATGGGCACTGGGTGTTTGGAGAGGAGATACTCAAAAGGAGACATGAGAAGGAGGTAAAATCAAACTTTGCCTTCCTAAATACCTGGCCCTACCATTATGGAACAGTGTAATCTAATAGTAACTCCACAGAAACCTGAGTTAGGAAAGAAAGTCCTCATCCAACCTCTGCCAGAGCTTCCAGAAGAACTCACAGTGCCCCGCTGCCCTCAGCTAGCCCCTACCTGCAAAATGGGGAAATTAAACATGAATGAGGACACCTATGCTGTTTCTTAGCCTCAGAAGTTTGATATAATACTTACCTGAGCCTTGTAATCATTCCCAAATAATGATGCATAAAGTATGTAAATATATACAGGTTGTTTCTATTGAAGAAGTGGAAACAAAACATATTCTCATCCATTAATCTTCAAATTTTCCAATGAAGGCACATAAAAAGAAATATCCTACTCCCTAGACTAGGAGCCAAATCTGAACTTTAGTCTTAGCTCTGCCAGTAACTTGTTCCATGACCTTCACCAAGTCACTTCCATTCCCAGGGACTTCATTTTGTCCACAGAATTACAGGATGAGATGCACTCTCGCTGTGGTCCCTCCCAGCTCAGGATCCAGGGAGGTGGGGCCTTCCATCATCACATGTTTGAGCCCACACAGTGATGGGCCCCTGGATATCTTGTCTCAGAGTAAGGAAAGTGCAATGGGCTTCTCCTGGCCCTTTATGTACAGTCAGTTAACCTGACACATACGTATTGTTAAGTATTTTATACCTCATTTACATGTTTTGTGGGATGGGTATTCGGAGTCTATTCATAGTCATGATGCCAAACTCCTAAAAGTTCTGAAATCTTATACTACATCTGCTCATTCTAGAATCCACAAAAAGACTCAGTACCATATTAACCAGTGACTTAGGAAGCAGCATAGGACACAATATGTTGATGCTCATTTTGCAGTCAAGAAAATCAAAGCAAATATGGGTTAAGTAACTTATTTTTTAACCATATAGAAAATAAACAGAATTTAGGAGCCCCCAATATTTACTTGGCAAATGGAAAGTTGCCAATAAATATTTGTGAGGGAATGCAAGAAAACAAGAAAGTGCTTGCATCACTGGGTTACACTGCCTCCCAAAGAGCAGCATAAATACTGTGACTAAGCTTAACTAAGCCAGAGCATTGTTCTTATTCTATGAAAGTGACACCAGTTGTTTCTTCTTATATGACTTACCAGTTTTGAAGCAATTTCCAAAGTCTGTAAATTGTCAACCCAATTTCTCCTATCTTCTGAAATATAGAATACTTTGTGACTGAAGTTTAAACTGCTGACATGAGATTTCCATTTATTTATAAGTAAAAAGGTATTTTTGTATTATTATGTTATGTATACTTCCATTAAAATAAATTATTTTATAGTAATATTTATTAAATAGAAGTTATGTAGAAATGCATGGCATATGCTATATTCGAATGAAATATCATTTAATAAAATCTCCTTTTACATGACAAGCCCTGCACTAGAACTCAGTATCCAAAGAGGGAAAGACTCAAGCTCCCAACCTTGAGAAACTTACAGCCATATGGAAGATACAGAAATATTTTTAAATTATTTCATTTGTAAAAATTCAAAAACCATTTACAAAAATGGTTTTTAAAATACTTAAGGATAAAGAAGAGACTTCTGGCCAAGATGGGGGTGTAGATAGATACATTTTGCTTCCTCTCACAACCAAAAGAAAGACAAATTTAAAAACAAAAATAACCAGATATTCCAGAAAATCAAACTGTATGGAAGTCTGACAACCAAGTAGTTAGAGAAGAAATATTCATCCAGACCAGTAGGAGAGGCAGAGATGGACAGCCAGGGTGCAGAGGACTCTCAGCAAGGCCACAGCTGGAGGACAGGGGTGGGAAAGGCAGCAGCTGATGGAGTGGGTGATCCCACATTTGTGTGAGGATAAACTAGGAGGAACAACTAGGGGGTGAGACAAACTGCACAACCCAGGGTACCAGCACAGGGAAATAAAGCCTCAAAACCTCTGACCTACGGGGGTTGCAGTGGCAGGAGAAACTCCCAGCATCATAGGAGAGTTCACTGAAGAGATCCACAGGGTCCTAGAACATACACAAACCCACCTACCCAGGAATCAGCACCAGAAGGGCCCAATTTGCTTGTGGGTAGTGAGGAAGTGACTGAAAGCTGACAGAGAGCTGAACAAGTGACATTGTTTCCTTTGGGACCCCTCCTCCACAGACTGTGCCAAATCGCAGTGATGTGAGTTGCCTTGCCCTGGTGACACTGAGACAAAAAAAAAAAAAAATGGCCCAAATGAAAAAACAGATCAAAAGTTGTACTTTTTTTGAAGGAAAATTTTTTTCTGATGAAGAGATAGCTAACTTATCAGATGCAGAGTTCAAAACAGCGGTAATCATGATGCTCACATAAATGGTTGAGTATGGTCGCAAAATGGAGGAAAAACTGAAGACTATGCAAAATGAAATGAAGAGAAATGTACCAGGGAACCAACAATGAAGGGAAGGAAACCAGGACTCAAATGAACAATTTGGAGCAGAAGGAAGAAATAAACATTCAACCAGAACACAATGAAGAAACAAGAATTCAAAAAAATGAGGAGAGGCTTAGGAACCTCTGGGACAACTTTAAACGTTCCAACATCCGAATCATAGGGGTACAGAAGAAGAAGAGGAAGAGCAAGGAATTGAAAACTTATTTGAAAGAATGAAGGAGAACATCCCCACCCAATCTGGCAAAGGAAACAGACTTCCAAGAAGTCCAGGAAGTTCAGAGAGTCCCAAAGAATTTGAATCCAAGCATGCACACACCAAGGCAAATCATAATTACTTCACCCAAGATGAAAGGTAAGAAGAGAATCTTAAAAGCAGCAAGAGAAAAGGAGACAGCTACCTACAAAGGAGTTCCCATAGACTTTTAGCTGATTTCTCAAAAAATATCTTACAGGGAAGAAGGGGCTGAAAAGAAGTATTCCAAGTCATGAAAGGCAAGGACCTCCATCCAAGATTACTCTATCCAGTAAAGCTATCATTTAGAATGGAAAGGCAGACAAAGTGCTTCTCAGACAAGGTCAAGTTAAAGGAGTTCATCGTCACCAAGCTCTTATTATATGAAATGTTAAAGGGACTTATCTAAGAAAAAGAAGAAGATCAAAACTATGAACAATAAAATGACAACGAACTCACAACTATCAACAACTGAAGCTAAAAAAACACAAAACAACAAACTAAGCAAACAATAGAACAGGAACAGATTCACAGAAATGGAGATCACATGGAGGCTTATCAGCTAGGAGGGGAAGGGAAAAGAATGGGGGAAAAGGTACAGGGAATAAGAAGCATAAATGGTAGGTGCAAAATAGACAAGGGGAGATTAAGAATAGTATAGTAAATGGAGAAGCCAAAGAACTTATATGTTTGACCCATGGACAGGAAGTAAGATGGGGAAATGCCGATGGCGGGGGGCGGGGGAGAAGGGGGTTGTGCAGGGTGGAGGGGAATAAAGGGGAGAAAAATGGGACAATTGTAATAGCATAATGAAAAATATATATTTTAAAAAAGAATTGTGTCTGCTATGTACTCTCAAACAACTTAGAAAATGTGCATGTGTATATATATAAATATATATGGTATGGACATGTATAAGTATGTACACATGTATATATGTGCATAAATAAATGTGTGTTATCTGTGTATGTATATGTGATGTGATGTATGGATATGTACAAGGTGGAGTAAAAATAGATTAAAGTTGTGAGCACGTGAAATAGTTTATTCTTATATTATTATTTATTAATGATTGCATTATTTTCCATATGAACAACTGTAAACCTACTTTTGCCCATCCTGTACATATCACATATACATATATATCACACGCACATATACACACATTTAGGGAGAAGATAATAAAGCAAATATGGAGAAAGATTAGCATTTAGGGAATCTGAGTAGAGGATATATAGCATGCATTCTCCATGAGGCAACACTGCACTCAAAGGAATGAGAATTGTTCTGTGGGGCCAAAAAAAAAAAAATCTTACTCCTTTTCTATGTAAAGCTCAGGTATATTGAATATATAGAGCCCATAAGTCACAGCAGAAGGCAATTAGGGGAGGAAACGTCTAAAAAGGGCTGTGGGTGTGGCAATAATAAGGAACAGGAATTCTTTAGTCTCTTTCTGCGCATTTCCGTCAGTTGAAATCACTCCTGAACAAAAAGTGTACTACAGTGCTGTGCTGGTGACAGAAAAGCTGCGGGAGCAGAGGTGAGGTGGCCCTAATTCCACAGGGGTGGCTGGGGCAGCGCTGGGTCAGGAGGCACAGAAGTCCCACCAGGAAGACGACATCTGGCCCAGGGCTGGAAGGAGAATTATGAGTGTGTTGGGTAGATAAGGACACAGCCTAATCCCAAAAAGCCTCAGAGGAAGATTAAATTCTATATCTTTTAGTTGTATTGTTTAGCATATTTTACCATATTCTAATGAGATACAAACTGATAAGCCACATCTTTTCTAGAGGATGACTTGAAATTAAATAATGATCTTTTGTTAGGCAGAAGATCCAACTCCTAAACTTTCTAAAGAAATAGTAGTTTGAGGGAAAACGACTGTCTTAGCTCTAGGATTCACTGTTTATTCAGACTTTCGGTCCCTGAGGGAATGTTTCCAGATTCATGATCTATGGTCTTGGGGAACCCTTTGGGATTTTGGAGAGGGAAGGTGACATGTGCCTTAGCTCTGGTGCCACACTGGGTCAGGAGGCCTGAGGGAGGCAGGGGTGGCTTTCTCGTTCATCGCAGAGCAGCAAACCCTGTGTTTCTGCCACTGGAAACCTGACCCTGCGCTGTGGAAATGCACCGAGTCGGAAAGCATGCTGTGAGGAGGGGTGCAGGAAGGGGCAAATGCTGGAAAAACTGCTTTTCTCGCCATGACAGTTGCCTTGTTTTGGACAAAATAACTTGAGGAGAGAACAAAAAGCAATTGTTTGCTTAATGCCAAGCCACAAAAACATGAAGCCTTTCTAGCCATAGCTGTGAGAAAATTCCTTGTCCCAAACATTCCTGATGATGACTCACCTTCTGGTCCTACAGACCAAGGTGACGCAGAGAGCACCCACTGTCCCCAGAGCCCCTTTCACTGGCAGGGGCTGCCTCACTCATTCATAACTCAGTAGGATGGAATTCCAGGGAGTGCCCGGTTGGGCTAAGCCAGGGGGTGGCTGTGATGGGGTGCGGTGGCCTGAAAGCAAGTCATTAATGCACACAGATGCCCTGCTTGCCAGTTGCCCGTCTTCTAAGCCAGAAGAGTCTGCAAAAAGTGTACAAAAGCTTGTGTTTAAAACTTTTGGAGTTTATAACATATACAGACTCACACACACATACACACATGCCCAGAAACACACAAACTGCTTGTGATACATGCATTTGGTGCCAACATAAACAGGGGCCTGGCCAAAACCCGTGTCGGTTAGCAACTGGCCAGTGAAGTGTTTAAAGTTAGAGGCCAAGAGAAAAACCCAAACAGTGGTGTTTTTCCTAAATGTGAAGTCACCAGTCAGCATTGCTTTTCCTCTGCAGAATGGTTTTCTAATATCTTCACTCAGGAAAGATCCTGTCTGCAAAGAGGCCTGTGACAGGTTTGCTATTAGGTGAGTTCATTACCATAAATCCATCCAAGGTGAGCTCCAATAACAATTACATGGCCATCAAGCCATGAAACCCAATGGCCGTTTTGATTTTGTGACCAGTGCCAGTGAAAGGGAGGAGGGAGATGCTGGGCTTCTAGAACTGCCTGGTCTCCAAAGTTTATGGAAGCATTGGGGCCCCAAAAGAGGAAGGAGCAGCTTGTTTGTCCAGCCAGCTGACACCTGGAGGAGCAGGCTGGGGAGGGAGCAGGCACTGTCCCCCATGCCCTCAGAGTCCACCCCAGCACCATGCAGAGGGAGCGCATCCTCCTCGGGACACATCCTCAGAGCAGGAATGGCTCTTTTCCCAAAATCTCCCACTCCTTCGGCCCCCTAATAAAGTCTGTTCCCAGGAAAGAACTGAGGTCTATCATTTACCTTTGAGTCTGAATATATTTATGTCACTGATATCAGGTCATAGGTGTGTTGCATTTGAACTCTGGCCTAACAGCCTTGCATCTGCCAGAAGAACTAGAGTCTCTTCTTCCCAGCGAATGGGAGATTTGGTAGGCTGAGGAGGTGCAGGCTTTCTCAAAAGCTGTTCTCACTGCCTGCATGTTCTTCCCCCTCAGCCTTCAGATCTCAGCCTAATTCTCTACTGCTGTGTAGGTCAAATTCCCATAAGATGGTATCTGGGTACCATATACTTCTCCATAGTCCTTACTGAAATCAACACCCATGTCTGTATTTGATTACTACTCTCTCTCAAGTGCCTATTCCAGTGCCCGGCATATAGCACAACTCAATGAATGTCTGTTAACTGAATAAATCAATAAATGGTTAAATAAATAAATGCTATATGCTTGTTTGGACACACACAAATAAATGCTATATGCTTGTTTGGACACACAAACAGATGATGGAACTCCAATACAACTTCATCTGGGTCCCGCCCATCTTCCTATGATCCTGTCTTCCTGAGAACTCTGTTGTTTCAGTGCAAAACTTAAAGAAGCCCAGTCAATAGGTGATGGTGTCACTGGATGCTCATGATGAATTACTGCAGTAGCAACTGAGAAAGGCCAAGAGAACAACCAAAGAGAAGGGCTAGGAAAATAAAAGACGGAGGGAGAAATAAAGAGGTTGAGAGGTGCGCAGAAAAACAGCCCATGGGCAGCTGGAGGAGAAAGGCAGACCTTGGGGCCTGCAGGAAAAACAGAGGGAAGAAGGGCATTGAGACTAGCCCTGAGGAAGGGGAGGCAGCTGGGAGCAGGAATCATGGGAAAAGAATGTGCATCATCAGGCAAACAGAAACAAATGATAATAAGGACATCTCGAATAGGGCTGTAGGGAGGTGAAAGTTGAAAGTGGGAGGCTTGTAAAAGGAAGGGAGAGGAGGTAAAGGATCTTAACCAGACAAAAATTAAATAGCAGAGAAAGAGAGAAAGAAGATGAGAGGAAAATGCTGGCCCTGAAAGCTACAGAAGGAGTGCCCGGTGTGAGGGGGCCAAAGCCACAGCAGCTCCGCCAAGGGAGGAAACCTTGGTAGACTCTCCCAGCCAGAATCTTGAAGTCGCAGACTTTTTCCACCTTATGAGCTGTAAATTGATCTATTCAGTTAGAGAAACCTGGTTTTTATTGAGTAATTTCCTCTGAACGACCTCCAGTTTTGAAAACGTCCCCAAAGTTCTCCGACTCCCTCCTCCCCCTCCAGGTCCCTATGTCAATGCCCATAAATCATGGGAGGCAGGCCCCCCTTGCAGCTCGTCGTGAGGTCCCTTGGCTAATCCTGATACTGTGGCGCTGGGCCCTCTGCTTGGTGGAGCGACCTCGGGTCTGTCTGTTCTGCAGGCCAGGTCCCAGCATGCACCGCGGGAGCTCCCATCTGGGCAGCAGCTCGGGAGCCCCCAGCCACAGCAGGGATTTCTAACTGGGCCCAAGCCATGTCCTCCGCCTGGCCTCAGTATCAAGGAAATTTCTCAATGTTTCTTCTTAGCCCTCAAATGGGGCCTCTTGCAGATGCAAACAAGGGACTCTTTATGGGAAACATTGTCCATCGCTTGCTTTTACATTGCATCTTTTATGCCTGAGTCCCTCAAAGCATTTTCACAGACAAGTGTCATTGTCTTCCCTTACAGATGGCACCAAGAAGAAAGCACAGAAAGTTAAGTGGTTCAACGAAGGTCACTCAGAAAAAGTCGGAGCAGAGGTGGGAACAGAACTCAGAGCTCCCTGCTCCCAGGCCTCTCACCTGCTCCCTCCCAGGCCTAGCTGGAAACAAGTCAGCATCTGTCTGTGAGTGCCCTTCCCACACCCCAGCAGCACGCCAACCCCCTTCATCCTTGCTCTGTAAAGTTCAAAACTGAAGCCTCATCTTCCTATCTAGGACTGTACAGATCTTTGGATGGAAGGGGGCATCTCACAAAATCAATTGAAGGCCGATGGACTCACTAAGACTCAGTAGGGTGGGAGGGAGGCCTGAGGGCCCCCTCAGGAGGTGAGATGCAGGCGTCAGGCTCAAAAAGCAATTACATTACCTGTGTGGCTGAGGTTTTACTGCCTGCTCAATCTGAAAGTTAGCAAAGTAGTAATCAATGAAAAGGAAATATAATTGAGAAGATTAAAAGCTGAGGGTGGGTATGGACTGGGGAGGGAAGTGATTGCTAAAGAGGTCCATTTGTATAATTCAAAGGTCGATGCCTCTCATTAAACTCACATCTCCAGACACTCAGGGGATGAAAGAGAATCTCTCCTTGCTGACTGGCTGACACCTAAGAGTTTCCTCTGGCCACTTTCAAGGGCAGCACGAGGCCAGAGGGACAGAAAAGGCTGTTGGAAACAGAATTTAGGGGAATCCATAAGCAAAAGAACATTTGGAGAATTAAAACACAAAACCATGTCTTCTGAACCTTTTAAAAGGTATGCCCAAGTTTCTTGTAGACTCTGAGGGCTTGTTCACATGATCGAATGCAAGCTGAGCGGATGCCCTGAGAAGTTCTAGACTGGCAGAGCCTCCCCTTCTCTGTTTGTTCTTATACCCACCCCCCACACACACACAGTTTATCTTTACATGGAATGAATGAGCTTCTTCAGCTTTGAGTTGGTGCTGGGCTCTAGCTGACACAACATGTTTACTTGCAAAGCTATCAATGACCTCTGCCTCTGAGACAAGTGAAAAGCTTGCCCCCATGTTCCTCTCTAGGAAGGAAGGTGTAGAGGAGTGTGTGTGTGCACACGCACACAGGTGAAACCTGAGACGGCTGGGCCTGGGAGCCAGGAGCCAGGAGCCAGGAGCCAGGAGCCAGGTCACTCCAGCCTTCCAGGACACAGGCCCCAGAGCACACGATGGGGTGGTTGGCCTCGCCCCCCTCACTCTTTTTCTGTTGTGGTTGCTAACAAGATGTCCAGGGTATCTGATTCTCCCTCACCCTTCATTTCCTCTTCTGTCTTTGTTGCCAACACCAGCATGTCTTCAGAGACTGCAGGATACAGATAGGGCCGCCACAGTTAGCAAATGTGTTAGTTCACTGTTGATGCCTAAAGTATTACCACAAACTTAGCTGATTCCAGTAACATAAATTTTCTCGTGGCTTGCAGGGGGCCAGAGTCCAATGCGGTATGATGGGGTCTCTGCTCAGGGGCTCACGCAGCTACAATCAGGGCACCAGCCAGGCTGCCACGTCTCCTGAGGCTCAGGGTCCTCCTCCAAGCTTTTCCAAGGTGCTGGAAGAATCCAGTCATTGCAGCATAGGGCCCAGGCCCCTATTCTCTTGCTGGCTGTTTGCTGATGGGAGCATTTCTTAGCCCTTAGACACCGACCACAGTTCCTTGCTACATGGCCTTCTCTGCAACACAGCAGCTTTCTCTTTGAAGGCCAACAGGAGAATGCTCTGTGGCTTCAAATCTCAGACTTGTGTTTCTGGCCTCTAGACTCAAATTTAAAAGGCCTCCTGAGGTTAGTTCAATACACCTAGATAATCTCCATTTTGTTTAACTCAAAGTCTACTGATTAGTAGCCTTACTTACAAAGGCAAAAACCCCTTTTACCATGAAATGTCACATAATCACAGGACCACTGTCCCATCACAGTCACAGGTTTCCCCCACATGCCAAGAGAGGAGATTATACAAAGGTGAGGGTCACTGGGGAGAGTCTAAGATTTCAGCCCAAAGCAATAAAAAACAAAACAGATGCCCAGTTAAATTTGAATTTTGGATAAACAATGACTGACATTTAAGTGTAAGTATGTCCCACATGTTTTATGGGACACAAACACACTAAAAGAATTGTCCGTTGTTTATCTGACATTCAAATTTAACTGGGCATTCTGTATTTTATCTGACAGCCCTAGGTGCGGAGCTTCAGGGTCTCTGATCTTCAAAAGGCCAAGACTGGCCTGCAGTAGGAGAAGGCATTCCCTTTGCTACTCGAGCAACAGTAGAACTTTCTTCAGCTGGGGGCCCTTTCGTGATAAGAGCAGGCCTCTGTGGCCTTATTTCTGCAGCATCTTTTTCTCCTCTTCTTTCCCCCAGCTCCCTCAGCTCAGGGCTGTCAACACCCTGCAGGCACACAGAGAGAAATTGCTGTTCCCAGGCCACGTGCAGAAGTGGGCCCCCAAGGTCAGCCACAGAGTCTCACTTGCCTGGAACCACAGCCTGGTGGGTGGGGTAGAGAATTAAAGGGGTGGGGGTGTTTGGTGACAGGGGAGGCAGAAACAACCCCAGGCCCTCTCTCCTCTGCCCCTTGTGGAAGACTCCTGCCCCAGAGGTTCTCTTGCCCTTGAGGTGAGTCATACAGGCTCTTTGGACCAAGGAAAGCTCCCCTCATCAGCAGAGGAGTTTTCCTTGTGAGCGATGCTTGGCTCTCCTTACAACGGCTCCAAGTCCTTGCCAGCAACACTTCAAACTCTGGCCAGCCCAGTGCTACATTTTAATAGGCCAGGCCCTACTGGCCTGATCCTAGGATAGGGTTATTCTTTCCAGTTTTCACTAACAAAAATCCCCTTTTATTTGGACACTCAAGTGGCCTCTAGGAAAGAGGCTTTCATGAAGTGCCAAAAATGTTCGGATGCAGCAACATTTGTGTGTGTGGCCAATTACATCGGTACCTCTGGGGCTGATCCCACAGGCCTGTCTCAGGCAAAATTCCTATGAGCTTCCAGCAGACCCCCACCCTTTTTCCTGAGCTCTGTTTGCAAGAGGAGGCCCTGGGCAGCTGTAGATGGGCTTGTGCATGGAGTTTCCTACCCTTATGAAATTAATCTGAGAGGGGAGGGTGATTTATATGAGCACTATCCAATGCATTATTAGAATTACTATCATTATTTTGCTGCTTTCCTTTTTAGGTTTTCCTCATAAATCAATTTAGTTTGATAAGATTCAGCTGAGCTTTGGCTGAATGCAGACTAGCGTGTTCTGCTTTGTGGGAGCAAAGTATCATTTGGTGAGTTCAGACAATGCCTCCATTGTTTTCTGATTTACAGAATGCTCAGGTTTTGCAAGTGTTATATGTACTCATTGATGTTGTGCAAAGCATGGGTTGAGATTGTTTTGACCTAAAAGTTATCTTCATGTAGTGTTAATTTCTCAGAGTCTCGTTGGTTGTGAGTTGCCTTTTCCACAGTCAAGGAATGGCCACTGAAAGGGTGGGTAGGTGTTTTTATAATCATTCTTTTTTTCCATCTTCATATTGGGCCAACACACACTAAACTAACTCGTCTCATGTCTGCTCTGAGTTTCCTGACTCCTCACAGAAGAGGACCCATTTGAGTCCTTTTCCTCACCATCATCCTTGTTAAATATGTTGGTAGCGAGGTCTATCTTTATTTTTGATGCCAGCCCATTGTTAAATCAGCTCAGCCTCTAACGTCCCATGAGAAGCCCATGAATGCAGGCATCTGGGGGGTATCGTGGGTTTGGACGCTCTCTTCCACTGGCCTCTTTGTGCACCTCATGCACAGCCTCCCTCCACTACCTGCTTCCCAAAAATTTGTTGCAAAAGACATCACTGGGGAAGCGTGAGGTTTTTTCCTTATGATCAGGACAACTTCAGAAATGCTTAGACATCAATCTGCAGTAGGAGATCAGAAATGGCTGATTTATCTTCAGTCCAATCATGCTTATTCACCCTTCATCTCTTTCACCTGCCCCGTCCTCACCCTTGCAGTTGCTGGCCACCCGCTCGTCAGAATTCTGTGCAATAGACTTTGTTGTCTGCACTTCTTGCCTGAGGATTCCTCTGTCCCTTCTCTTTGTTCTGAAAATGAAACTTAGGAGAAAAAGCTTAGGAGAAGAGGGTGCATTCTCACTGGTACATGTACCTGCTCCTAAGAGGAATTCGGATGTTACCCCCTCTAAGGGCTGCCAAACACCAGGTCGTGCTTTGTTTTATTAAATTTAGCAAGAATCTAGGAAGAAATTAAAGTTTAAATAAACCTGAAAGAGATGGGGCTTCCAAACCCAGGGTCTTATAACAGTCATTTACTAAACAGTTGTTGAATCAACTGGATTTGACATTGATGGGTTTTTCTGTTTTAAGAGAAATTACTAAAATGAAAACCTTTCCCAAACAAAAGCTTTCCCAAAATAAGGGTTTATTGCTATATCCTTAGTGGCAACCCCATGTCAGAGCTACATAATGAGCCCTCCCTGCCCCAGGACATGGGGCTGGGAATTCTCAGAGCAGCCTCAATTTTACTGGAAACATAACATGCCTACATTTGAGCACAGCACATTGGACCATTATTGTTCCCCCAAACCCAATTCACACACCTTCTCTGGCTAATACGGGCAAGTCTAGTTCTTCCAAGGGGGGACATTACAGAGGAAAATGAATCAAGAAATTGCTTTTGGAAACTGAAAGGGATCTGTAAAATGTTGGTGCTGGAATGCACGCCACTGAAACAGCAATCAAAGGTGACAAAAACTTGGCTGGTGATGTTACAAGGTAAGAGCACTCTTACTACTTTATAATTCCACATCCTAAGTCACTAGGTTTCATTTCAGCTCCATCACCAACAGGGTGTTCTTAGAAGCTGACACGTTAGCCCCATTTTGCGTATGCCAAAATTGAGGCTCTGAGACATGTGGTGTCTTGCCCTAACACACAAGGGTGTGGACTAAAGCCAGCTTGCTTGTTCTCCTTTTGAAAAAAAATGCTGTTCAGAAGGAACACATTTTCCCATTTAGAAGCTCTTATTAACATATCCTTCCAACCAGGCTGTGAAGTCCTTGATGACAATGACAAAGATAATGATGATGGTGATGATGACACTGGTGACCATTTATTTTGACCCAGAACCTTTTAAGCAGTGTATTATGCTTGAATTTTATTTAGTCTTGGAAATGATCCTGTCAGTTCAGATAATAATATTAGCTCCATTTTATTATTATGTTTTAATTATTTTATTATTGTTCAATTACAGTTGTCTGTATTTTCTCCCCACTCCTCCCCTGCCAAACCCACCTAGCTCCATTTTATTAACTAGGGGGAAAAGGCTCAGAGATGTTGATTAACTAGTCCAAAGTCACACAGCTGAAAGATAGACAAGCTCTGATTTGGACTGTGCTATTGGGTTGCACTGAACCAAGCACCTGGTTAGAAAGTCTAGGCTGATTGTCTTTGTGTCTCTTTCTCTTTAAAGCTCAGACTTTCTTCCTCTTCATTTCTCAAAGTAGGCATTTCCAACTGCTAGCCCCTTTAACATTTCATAGTGTGCAGCTGACTAATACCAACACACAGCTGACCATCTGGAGCACGGTGCACGGGGCGCAAAGGAGGGCGAAGTGTAAGATTCTCTCTCTCTTCCCTCCCCTCCAATAGCTACATTTGAGTCTCAATATCATCCTACTTCTGGCATCTCACCAATAACATAGATCAGAGCCGCTAGGAGAGACCCACTGATGCACTTCGGTGAATCTCCTTGTAAATGGTGCACACTGCATCCAGTGCAGTCTTGGCAAGGTTGGCTCTAGAAAAACTAGCAGAATGTAGAAGTGCGTAGTCATGCCTCACTATAGGAAACGTTCATGGATCATTCTGGATAATCATTCGTCCTTCTTTGAGACAGCGTGTTTCTCAGTCAGAAAATCTGTGTTCAGCTCCTACCTCTGACACACACCGGCTTTTAAGTAACTTTTTTTATGTAACTTCAGGCAAGTTACTTAATTTCACTGACCATATTGTACTTCCACACCTATAAAATGGAGATGATGCTATTGTACCTTCAGCTGCTATGAGGATTAAAATACACCTGTTCTGGCAAGGAGCAGGCCCTCAACAAATACTGCTTTTCCATTTCGGAATATATGCAGTACAATTTAGCTTTAGCTCCCAGACACTAGCTTACATAAACGGTAACCATTCACTCACAGACTGTAGACTGTGTCTTAACATAGTGAAGCACTCAAAGGTTATTGACCTAATGGACCTCAATTTACCCTGCACACTCCAGCCCACATGCGTGGACCAGCTTGTGTAGCTTTACTCTGACACTTGGGGTGGCCTCAAGGGCTGGGGGTCTAAGTGTTATGTACGGTCCCAGACCGCTAGGTTGGTATTTCACATCTTTGCCCAACGCATCGGGCACCCATTCTGTTGGTGTTACCCCAATTCGTACCCTGCCTTCTCTTTTCCTCTGGCCTTCCAATGATACGGTCCACTGCTTTCACACCCTTTCCTCTTTCTTCTGATTTTCTATTTTCTCCTTTTGCCTCCTTTTCTCCAGATTTCTCACCCTTTAGTACCAGTGAGCCTTGCTAACTATTAGTTAGTATCACTGCTAACCATTCCAGTCAAGGGCCCAGCAAGAACCAGATGGCACGCTCAAATTCGAAGAATTCCAGAAAGGATTCACTCAAAAACTACTTACCAAGTGTGGGCGGCATGGATGACACAAGGCATGGTGCCACGTGCTGGGTGTGAGTACGAGGGAGCTGCTAGTGCTTCTGGGCCCAAAGTGGGCAGGAAAGGGAACCTGGAACTTAACTTCTAGAACCTGGAAGGAGTGCCACAGAGAGAGACCCCATTGGAAAGGGGAATGAACCCCTCAAACTTTCTCTCTTCCCTTTCTTCCCTATCCTGTTAATTTTCGCCATTGAACAAATCCAGTAAGAAGCCAACAATCAAGACTTCCAGGGACTAGAGCAGGCTGAGGGAGGGGAGAGGGTCTAGAGGGGCACAGGCACCAAGAGAGGTTGCCAGCTTCCGACCTTGAACCCAGCAGTCACACTGGCAACCTTTGGCAGCAGCGTTTCAACCCCTTTTGGGTCCGGACTCCCCACTGTGTAGACAGCCGGAGTGTTGGGCATGGAGCAATTAGAGTGTGGCTTTCATTTTAGGCAGACTTATAGGCTAAACCATGTTTTCAATCTTCGTTTCCTTTTCCTTCCTTTCTTTAATTTACTATGGTCCGCTCTACATTTTATGGAGCTGTTTTAAGCACACACAGGAGATCTTCTTGCCATACACAGGGAACAATCAATGTTCTCACTTAATAATTCATTCTTCCATTAAATGCCCCAAGTAATTAAATAAAATGTGAATAAACTCCACACTGATATTTGCTAAAGTTTTGTTTCTAGAGAATTTTACCAGTTAGAGGGTATGTTGGGGCCACTATTCACTAAGATGAACAATGAAACAAGGAAATCTTTAGAGTATATTTGTCACAGTACTAATTTAGAGTATGTAGTCACTCTAATATTTATCAAATGCCTATAAGCACGAGATATTTTAGAGACGTCACCTCCCACACTGAAGTAGTCCTATGAAGACCTAACAAACTGGGGTTCAGAGAAGCTCAGTATCGTAGCAAGGATCACATCAGGCAGAAGCTGACGCTGGGTTTGCCTGGACCCAAAAGCCTGCTCTTTCTACTACTCCCACCACTCCATCCTTCTAATTCTTCTGAGGAAGCAGGCGATGAAGAAAAATATCTTAATAACTCACAGAATTATTCATATCTCAATGCCTACATGCGGGGGGGCATGAGATTTCAGAAGCTTGGGAGACCACCTCTGAAGAGAGTTCTAAAAGAATGTCAGTGAAGAAGGGAAGAAAGCTGGCAGAAAAGAGGATCTTCTCATACCTCATTTCCATGAATGACCTTCCCCAAAAGTTCAGCCAGCATTTTTCTATCAGCCCAAATGTTTATCTACATTCTCCAGAGGAGCCCACCTTCACAGAATACAGTCGTGTCCTGGCTCTTCTATGAATCATTAGGAGGAACAACCCCTCGTGAAAGGGCTTTCACATTATTATTGGGGTCACACACATTTGTAATAACTTGTTCCTTTGATGACCTCTCTGTTAGCATGTTCTGATTGTTTCATACCGTCATAAACCTCTTCACTTTAACATTAGTTTTGTGTAAGGTGTCGATTGATGCTAAGTCTCCCGAAAGTCCTCTGAATGTTAGGAGAGTCCCATTCCTTAGAGAGGAAACTCATTTCCTTGTACATCCCCACCTCTCCCCAATCCTGTCCCATAGAGCTCCTCTTCCTACTTATCCCCTTTACAATAATGTCCCCATCGTTCCCTTTGTGGTCTCAGTAACCCTTGAGTCCTGCCTCTTCCTCATATCCACATCAAATCAGTCAGCGAGTCCTGTCGTGAACCTCTTCCTCCTCCTTTCTCACAATGGCCACTGTAGTTTAATCCCTTGCCCCTTCCCCCTCCACACACTGAACCCTGCATAAAGGCTTTTGAGTGACCGAACAAATGAAGCATTTTGAGACACAGTCTCCTAATCACCCCTTCATTCCCTGTCCATGTTCCATTGAGCCACTAGAGTTAACTTTGTAGCATTTAAATTTGATTGTTTTACTTCCTTATTTAAGGTCTGCCATTTGCATAAGAGAATATTCCAAATACTCTAACCTGATACCACAGGGCCCCACCCTCCTTTCTAGGTGCTCCCTCCAGCCTACTGTGCATTCTTGATTCATTTATCCCTCCCTATCTGTGCTCAAAGTGTCCTTTCTACCCAAGATGCCCATCACCTACCCCTTCCCACACCTCCTGCATTACCACCAGCCCATGCCCTTAACCACCACACCAGGAAAGGAAAAATCCACTGGCCCAGATTGGCTCAGTTAGTTATGGCTAGGGGAACAAGACTACTTATCATGCACACTTATTATGCACATGTGTGTACTTATTATAGACAATGCCAGTGGGGAGCACTGATTTGTTGGGGGTGGGCATGGAAGGGTGATCCATTGGTACCAGGTAGCCAACCCAAGTTATCTGTTGTATTTCCTGTGTTGCTGTAGGAACGCAGGCAGGATAGGCTCTATGTCCACAAGCTAGTGTGTTACATGGGTCCCAGCCATCACAGAGACCTGATTGCCAGCTGGGAGAGGCTCATACAGGGAACTCATGTATTATATTGGTTAGCTAATGTGCTTTTCTGGCCATTCACAATACAGGGTGGGCTAAAAGTAGGTTTACAGTTGTAAGTATGTGAAACACAGTTTATTCTTGCATTAGTATTTGTTATTATTATATTATTTTGCATATGAACTGTAAACCTACTTTTGCCCCACCCTGTATATGGAGATATAATTCTTTGCTTGTTCTTTCTGACTCTTGGTAACTCAGCCTTAAGTTACCATGCACACGCCTGAAGGAAGAAACAGAGGGTTAAAGAAGGAACTGGGCAGCATTGGAGGTGGTGGGGCACTGAAATCAATAAACTTCATATAATTCGCTCCTTTTCTCATAGCGACCACCCATTAGAATGCCTGTGAGATCAGAGTACTCTAGAATATTTCTGATGCCCTTTACTTGCAGAAGGTTTTCTTCAAAAGAGACTTTAGTGGCATAATATTAGTGGGTCAGATAGAAATGGAGCTGTTGGGTGCAGGGGCACCGAGAGCATTGCACGCCCTACCCAACCTCTCCTTCCCAGCGGCCTGGGAGGCACTAGGGCTGGAGCCTGATTGGAAAGCCCTGAAAAGGACCGATGTCAGGTGGGTCTGCCCACCAGAGAGGACTGAATCTCAACCAGGGCATGGGAGGCTTCATTACAAGCTCTAGTTGAGTTTTCTGTATTAGCTTTTCATCAAAGAATTCTAACAAAGCTGTTTTTCTTTTACCTTTGCAGTCCCTTGCTTGAGAGAGAAAATGGCTGTATCATTTGTGGCCTGTGTGTGTTGTGTCTGGTTCCCGTGGTTTGTTTTCCTGCTTTGAAAACGAAACCGTTCATGGCTCAGAGATGGAAAGCAGACCACGTTTTGTCAGCGAGGCCATTCGTCATGTCCCCCAGAGGGGGCTGTGAACTCCCGCAGCCTTGCACTCTGCCAGCTCGGGGACCACCCATGTTGCAGAGCTCACAAGGCCACCAGGCAGCGCTGGGCACGAGGCTCTGCTACTCAGCTGGCCTGAGGCCTCAGCCAGCTCCTGCCCACCCCTGGGGATGCAGGTCTGAAGTAAACCAGTGTGATGGCTCTGGGAGACTAGATGCTACCTGGCAAACTGAGGTCTCTTGCAGGGTGAATCTGAAGTGGGCCCAGGGTAAACTTGCAAAAAAGTCCAGAGTGAACAGAGCTTCTCAGATCCTCTGCAGAGCAGAGCCCGGAAATCACTTGACTGCTCTGCTAAAAGTTGTTTGGCTTTGTATAAGTTGAACTCTTGTTTTTACTGTTCTGCAGAAAGCTAGTTGTAAAATGCTCTGACATATAGCAAAGAACTTCTGTTAGCAAATGTCTGCACCTGCTGGGTCGGGGGAACCAAAGGAGTCATGCAGAAGCATCGTGGTAAAAAGAAGCTCCTGATGCAGCTGTGCCAGGCAGGCCGGCATTTCTCAGCAACTCTGTCAGGCTCACCTGGAAATTTACTGAAGATGCAGTGGTCTGCAGTGGCCCACCCAGACCTTGGGGCTGGCAGCCTGGAACCTGCATTTATAACAAGTTTCCCGGATGACTGTTAATGTGAACTCACTTGAGAACCAGGGCACAAAAGCAGTGTTGATTACAAGACTCCATGCCTGGGGAATGTGAGTCTAGAAGGGTGTTCTGGTCTCCGGGGCTGATTAGCAGGGTCAAAGAGAAGAATCCTGATTGCTTTGCCAAGTAGCGTCAAGACTGGAGAAAATGAACATGGAGCTCAAGCGTTCGAACCTGTAAAAAGACGGGTGTAAATATGCCACTGGACTGGAAACAACAGCAGAAGACAGAGCAGGAACTAACTGTAATTGGGCTCAGTGAGGAACAAGTTGAGCCTAGAGCCTGTATTTAAAACCTTGTTTCATTCTTATGTCATTATTCATTTTTATAGGAAGTAATAACTGACTCACATTGTGATTTTAATAAAGATAAACTTAGAATAGAAAAAGCATGGACTTTTCTCACTTTCTCTCATCTAAACCCACTGGACGTCCTATCCTGTTGTCTTAGGCATAGGCAGCCAAGGTACCATGCACCTAGGGAAGACTCCAGGCATCAGGATGAATCAAGAGCATGGGTGGGAGTTCACTTGCAACTGCAGGGATACCCAGCCCGCAGTTTATCCTGACCCCAGAATTGATCTGGCCATTTAGGGTTTCCCAGAACGTGCTGAAGTAGTCCCACCCCTCCCGCCTCTCTCTGGCTGACTCCTGCCCACTAAGGCCCTCAGACCAGGGCTGTGCTCCAGGGATCGCCTGGGTTACAGTTGTCCCGGACCATTTGGTGCTTCGTCAGCTCCCACACTGGATGGTGACTCCTGAGTCAGATTTCCTGACTTCATGACTTCAGCACGTGTGGCCAAAAGGACTGAGCGGTCATGCTCTCCACAACATCTGGCATGCTTTGTCTCTTGGGCTTCATCTTGCAAATTTTCTAAGGAAAAAATAATCCTAATTATCTCGTTTCTTTCCCATTGGGTACAACGGTGAGTGTTGGTGGGAGGAGCTGATGCTAAGGAAAAAATGGCTCTGGCTCTTACTTCTTCCTGTGTGTTATCTGTCTTTGAAATCCAGTGATAAAGACATATGTGGGAGGGAAGAAGGGCTTTGGGAGGAAGACACATTTCAAGACCTACTGGCCCGAGCAGTCGGCTAATCATATGTTATCCACAAATGATTTATATGAATACAATCACTATTGCTGGGGTGAGGGATGAGCATTACTGGCTATGGCCAACTCTCCTTGAAAAAAAAGAAAAAAAGAAAGGGAACAGCAAATGGCACCATCGGTGTGTGGAGAGAGAGAGGAATTAGAGAACAAGCAGATGAAGACATGGGGATAAAAGGAAAAAAAGAACCAGGAGGGAAGGAGAGAAGAACCAGGAGACAATTCTCTGCAAGAATTGTACTTTCTATTTCCTTGGTCATCCCCCCCTTTACTTTTAAAAGGAAAAATATTTTTCTTTATTGAATTAATATCCTAGAAGTACTTCACTGCATCAGATATCTTGGAAATTGTGGATTGAGGAGTCTCTCTTTTTAGGTTGGAATATACAACTTGTAGCCAATATTTGAAATTACTGAGACTTGGTAAACACTGAGCGAGTAATTGAAATGACCATTATGAATTTTTTTCACTTATCTTCACTGGTGAATGAAGTTCTTTGCCTTGGGGATAGAAAGGCCAGTTCAAAGGAGGCCACCATTGGTCTTCTTCTCTCTTCATTTTTACTTCCCTAGTTTTTTTGCTAAAAGAGAATTTTTTTTTAAGAGAAAAAAGACTACTGAATTTCAATTAGCATTTTCATTGATATTTGTAATTATCATTGTATTTGAGATCATCATGCAGTGTTGGTCTCACGCATTCTTGCACGGTAATCATGCTTCACATGTAGTGAGGGCTAAAACATGTCTTTAAAGTGGTTACAGGCAATGTCCTTAGTTGTCAGCTGATAACTCAGTATCAGCACCTCCTCCTGCCACATTCTCCTCTGCATCACAAGGGAGGAGCCTGAATACACATTTCTCAGAAATCTTCCCCTGTGGGGTTGTGCGTGAGAGTGCGCCCCCCAGAGGCCTTTGCGCAAAGTATGGAAGCCAGAGTTCTCCTGCACGAGTTCCAAGCAGACATGTGGTCATTCCTAAGATGTGGGGGTTTCCAGGCAAGCCCTAGAGAATCATTTGCTTCAGAGCTGTAGGCCAGTGTCATTGGCCTCCTGGAGATTTGAAACTCATGGTGACTTCTGGGCAAGCTTTTGAGAATTACCCACTGCAGGCAACTGAGATGAGCAGTGGGAGTTTCCTTGACCTTAGCTCCCCAGTCCTTCCAACAGCTTTGTAAGCTTCTGATTCTCTGAATTACAGACAGTCCTGCTTTATAAAACCTACAGTGTTTCGGTTTCCCTGACCAAGCTCTGACAAATGTAGCAAGCCATTGAATGGGAGTGAAGACACAGAAGAGGACAAGGGGGTGAGGAAACTACTTCCTTCCTTCCTTCCTTCCTTTGGAAAGGGCTCTGACATGCTGCCCTCTGGTTGGGTGGGGCCACCCGCTCTGTCCAAGCCAGGTGGCTGGTAAACTGCCTCCAATAATCCTCAAAGTTAAACAAAATGGTGCCCAGGACCTAAAGGTACTCTTTCCTCAATTTAAAGAAACAGCTTTTAAGCATCCTGCTTTACAGGTTTCAAACGTTAATAGCACAACTTCTGGAACGTATTGATTCAGGTTTAAAAGGAACCACCTGTGTCTAACATTTACTCAATGGAATATTCTGTAAGAACAGAGTAACTCAAGTAGAAAAACAATGTTTTGGTCTCTTTAGTCTATCACTAATCTCAGCAAAATCGACTGCTCCTGAATACTGTCTCTGTAAATAAGAAAACATGATAAGATCACTAAGAGCAGGGGCTGAGTGCTGCCGGCATATACAGACACTCAAAATCTTGCTAACTGAATGAGTTCTTGAAATCACAGAGAGCATTCCAAGAGACATGGTGAAGAGGACAAAATAACATCTCTTAGATGCAGAAAGACCCTCCATACTTTATAACTTTTCCATGGGGGAACTAACAACATCAAAAGATCCTTCCAACACCTAAACCTAAAGAGGCTTGAGCTCCAGAAAATCTGCGTTTCTGGGTCTCTAAGACAGAAAGGAATGTGAAGCTGTGTCTTTCTAGAACTAACCCTACCCTTGCCCTGAGAAGTATTTAACAGCACAGAAATGATTTAACAGGCATGCCATCCAGAGAGCACAAATAAATAAGTTCCATTTTCCAACAAAGGGAGGTATTTAAAATAGCCATGGAATATCATAAAAAAATCAATGTCAAGAACAATACAGGCAATATTTTGGACATGATCTCAGAGCACTGTTTCAAACTTTGTTTCTCCCTGTGGTGGAAAGGACTGGCCACTATTTAATTGAGTGGGCTTGGAGAAAAAAAATCCCTTTGCTTCCTGGAGTTGCTTTTCTTCGACCATAAAACAGGGATAAGGCACGGGGCCACCTAACTCCAAGGACTGTTGTGACGGTAAAGTGCTGAGAGCAAAATGTCTCAGAAAATGGAAATATTCTCAGCATATAAGCCATTAATAAAATCTTGTATTCCTGATTTTGGTAACCCTGTCTAACTGCTCAGATTTTAAGTTCTCACTCTTTTCATAAAGAAATAAAAACCCTTGTTAACCAATTTCTATGGTATGGGAATGGGTAGTGATTTTATTCTACTGACCTATACACAGAAAATCTGCAACTACACAACATTGTTATTACACACACATACTTACAAACAGAAAAGTTCATGGAAAGTTGGAATGGCAACAGCTGGACTGTGAGTATGAGACTGGAGTGGACCACGTCCTCACTAATAAATGTCAGCTTGATTTGAATTACTTGCTAAAGTACAGCTTAGACAAAGCCAAAAAGGAAAAGCAAAGCTTTCTCGATAAAATGGAATCCCAAAGCATAAATAAAAGATTCCACCTGAGAAGAATGATTTATTATTTCTCACTCAAGAAAAGGATGCACAGTCAATTCTGTGTGACCACATCTCGTAAGTTGTTTGCTACTGGTTTATAAAAAGCTCACGCTTGTGTGTGCATACACACACACACACACACCCCACAGGTTCATAAATTTAACTAAACGGAAAACTAGGTTATACACTGGTTACTTGATATAAAACTAGAAAAGTTTATTCTTTTCAAGAATTGACACTTCTTTGTCCCTTAAAAAGCAAATTACCCCACATCCAGGTCAGAAACACTGATGAAAGTTTACATCAGCCAGAGATTTTGGGATTCAGGGAACCAAGGTTATCAGTTCTTGAGCATCAAAGTGAGGCTCTCACAAAAGAAAAGAGACTGAATGTCTAAAGCTTAAAAACCTGTTGTCCCTACCAAGTATATGTGAATGGATTTATTCTGCATCAAACAAGTTCGAATCATGTCTAGTTCAACTCCCTCTAAGCTATTTGATCAGAAGTAATGGAAATAATCATTTTACAGCACAAAGCCCTTCATTCTCCAAGTTCTTCAAGCGATATGACACTATGAAAAATATTTACATTTTTTGTGAGGAAGACTCCAAGTACCTTTTCCAAGAGCAGTCTTCTAAAAATGAAAGGCTACGATATATTTTCCTTTTCTTTTTTCATCATACATGAACTAAGTGCCTCCTTTTTAAAACAGAATTTAAACAGCTTTACAAAATCAATATCAGATTTCTGAGGAATTTTTTAAGTTCTTATATTTATGAATCATAAGTTGTGCCCAGCTCACTAAGTAATCACACCTACTCTATAATATAGATAGGTAGAATAATTGGGATAAAATTATTGGATCAGTGGAGAAGTCATTTGAGAGCTCTGTCTTGCATTTAAAAAAGCTAACCAATAAGAAGCAAATATTTCAAATATTTGTTGCATTAAATTAATACAGGGACAGTTCACCATTTAAAACCTAGGTTTCCCCCCTCCACCACCCAAACCCACCTGAGGAGCTCTAGCGTACCTGTCAAGAACACACGACTTCAATTTTCTTAAGCCCCGTATCAATTAGAATGTTTGATGCTTAGAGGTGCAAACTGCGAAGAAATGTTGTCTTTTCATACCCAGGAAGCCAAGGCCCATCACACCTCAGGCTCTGTTGCTCTGAATTCTCTTAGCCCGGCCCGCCTGCTCATGTGGACATTCTCATTCTGACTAGCGTGACGAAATCTGGCAAGCCCCTCTCTGCCCCACCAGTGATGTGAATCATCCATTTGTCCAGAAACTCCACCCGTATAGGCTTCCCATCCACTAGTCACTTAGTAGCTGCTTCTTTCATCATATCAGCTGTTAATGTATCTCAGTGCATGAATTCAAGTAACCCTCATGTTACTTCAAAATGGCCCCAAAGCACAAGAGTTAGTGATGCTGGTGATTCACATAGCCAAAGAGCTATCTGGAAGGAAGTCCTAAAGTGCTTCCTTTAAGTGAGAAGACATGTATATACAGGCATCCACTGGGTTTCTTGGAACATACCCCTCTGGGTAAGGGGGAACTACTGTATTTCCCCTCTTTATAAGGACACCAGTCATACTGGATTAGGGTTCACACTGATTATCTCTCTAAAGACCCCATCTCCAAATGAGGTCACAGTGTGAGGTACTAGGGGTAAGATTCAATATATAATCTGGAGGGACATGGTTCAAGCCATAATGCCATGTCACTGGGGACCTTTAAAAAGAGGACAGATAGCCTATGACCAGAGATGTGGCTG
Source organism: Glossophaga mutica (assembly GCA_039655065.1). NCBI lineage: Eukaryota > Metazoa > Chordata > Mammalia > Chiroptera > Phyllostomidae > Glossophaga > Glossophaga mutica. Next base: position 137,290,023 of record CM077305.1, on the reverse strand, counting down.
GTTTAATCCTGCAATGTGACCAATTGGGGATAGGCTTTTACAAAACAATTATAGGTCAAATCAGGACTCCCAGCATGCAATGTGAGGCGCAATAAAAATCTTGATTCCTTAACCCAGAGACCTGACTTGGTCTCATAAATTACAGTGGTAAAAGGGCAGAGCAAAACTTCGGCTACCTCCTTGGTCCATTTGCCTGTAGGGGGAAATATCTCATTATGATCCCTTCCAGGCCACATTGTTGCCTCAATTTTTATTTTTTAATTTTTTTGTTCCACAAGTCCCAAGCACACCCAAGACAGCAGTACTTGTGGGGATATAATATTCTTTAACCTCTGGAACACTGCAAACTTTTTCCATCTTTATCTCATTTTATCTTACCAGCAATTATAGAGACTATGAACATCAAATAGTCTCATGCTCATTTCCACATGAGGGAACTGCAAGGTTAAGCTTTTAGTCTAGGGTCGTGTAATTAATTAATGGCAGTGCTGTGATTAGGTTAAAGTTTCCTGATAATCTATCAATTACAAGTCAATTTATTGAGCATCTCTTATTTGTTTAACATTATGCTAAGTATTGACTATTGAGACCTGGTGTCAGTCAAATTCAATCACTGATACTTCCAGTTTTCGATTAGAAGCCACATCAGTCAAGGCTAGTGGATTCCTGCCCACTCTTAAAACTAAGACATGACCATAAAAGATCTCAAGACTTTCTTCCCCTTTATCTTGGCACAGTTACCTGCAGATCATCCAAAGGCCTTCACCGCAACCTCCCACAGTAAACAACATTTTGAGTTGCTGTATCCCTGCTCTTTGCTAGAACTGACCCCTCAACTCTCCTTGCTGTATGTAGCTCAGCAAGTGCTGGAGACTGTCTCTGCCCTCCCCTCCATACCTTTGAGGTGATAGCACTACCATTAAGATTGGTCATCTTGACACAGAAAGCAATGTTTTAGAGTTTTCCTGGGTTCTGAAACCACCTTTACTTATTAAACTCAGGAATCAGCTCAAGAAAGAGCAGGAATGCTTCTCTCATTTGGCCAAGGGCAGCCTTGTTCAGTGAGTGCAACAGTCAGGTTTGCTGCATAACAGCCAACCTCAAAAAAACCTCAGTGCAAATCAACAAAAAGCTTTCTTTTTTCTCAGACATCTGTGAGTTGGCAGGGGTTTGGCTACTGATGGAGGCTGAGCTTGGCTGGGCTTGGCTCCAACCTATGGGTTGGGTTTACAGCTCCTCCACGCATCTCTCACTTTCCCTAGACCAGGACTTACCTGAGGCACGTTCTTTCCATGGCTAAAAGCAGGAGCATAAAAGGAGAAACCTAGTCTCACAAGTCTGTTCCAAGCCTATGCTCCCATCACATCCACAAACCACCCACTGGCCAAGCCTAAAGTCAAGCAATATCACATCACACCCACCAAAAGGCCATGGCAAAGGTATACAGGTATGAAGCTACTGCAACAGAGTGCTGAATCAAACCTATAATTGATCTCCCCTGGTGAAACAAAGCCCTACTTCTTCAGGTTGCTCACGATGGCTCACCCACTGGGCTCCTGCCCTTCCAGCAGCACAGCTTTATCTTTGACCATGGAGCCATTCCCCCTACTCCTTTCCTCCCCAAATTCCATGACACCGCCTTTTAAAAAGCTGTTCCTCCCTCCTCGTGCTGCTTTATTAAAAGCTTTCTGCCAGGCTGGGAAATTGAAGAATCCCACCTGCATCTAATCTGTGATAACTTACTAGTAACCCAGCACAATTTGCTTTTTTCTCACTCTGTTGCTTGCCTGTTGCATTGTTGTTGGCCAAGTTCCAAAAATCATGATAGGAGAGGGGGGAAAGTAACTATTTAGAAGATGATTATCCAAATATCCAAGCCATTCTCCAGGTAATGAATCCATATTGAGTGAGACCAGTATTTGGAACAGTAACATAAGAGGAAAAGAAAATGAAAAATTCCCGTCAAAGTAAATAGGTCCTACAAGTCTATCTTCGAAGGCCCACAACATGGAGCCTCATAGATTTGATCGTTCACACCAATCCCATATTTTCAGAGCCATTAACCATTGTGGACTTGTCAGGGTTTCAACAATGTAATTTTTTAGCTATAAATGTCCCCACTGGCTGGAGCCTGAGGTTTTCAATAATCACAGGCAAAGGCCAAAGTCAAAAGACATAGTGCAGGGGGAAGGGAGAGAATGCAGCTTGAGGATTTACTGAGGTGGGAGGGCCTCAGGTGGCCCAGAGAGAGGGTGAAGGCTGCCAGAGGCTGAGGATGCTGAGGAGGAGGGCACAGGACCATGGGGGCTCCAGGTTAGACTGCAGATAAGGTTTCCACTTCCCAAAAGGGTGAGAACAAGACTGAGCTGCTGCATCCCTCTCACAGAACCAATCTGGAAGAACCACAGAAATAAGAAGCAAGACTGGATTTGGGGAACTAACATAAACACTGTGGGGAACCCCTAGGTAGACTAACTACATGGCGGGACCAACCTGGGACAGGAGGTGTCAGTAAAGTCATGGAGAATAGGTTGAGGGAGAGCTGTCAAGTCCTGCTCTTGCCTGCATAACCTTGGGAGGACAGTCTTCTGTCCCACTACAGAAAAGAAGCCAGCAGCATCAGCCAGGTGGCGAGTGGGAGGTGGGTAAAACCAGGGCAGTGCCAATGCCCTGTGGGGTGAGGAATTGATGAAAAAATGTGGACTGACCAGCTAGCCTTGAACATTTACTCCTATCTCTTCTATGGCCCCCTCACCTCAGAATCTGTGGATCACAGTCCAAAGCTGTGTTCTTCCCATTGATTTGACTTCCATCACAATGAGAAAACACATTTTACGTGGTGACTCAGTAACTATGCAGCCCTGTACACATAAGTTTCACAGATACACTGTGTTTGCTGTTGGGATGCCCTTTATATTTTTCAACTTTTCTATTCTGTTCTATTCTATTCTATTCTATTCTATTCTATTCTATTCTATTCTATTCCATTTTATTTCTTCTTCTCTCTTCTCCTCTCCCCTTTCCTATCTCCCCCTTCTCCATTTCCCCTTCCTTCTCCTCCTCCCCCACCCCCTTCTCTGTCCACCCCCCTGCCTCTCTCTCTCCTCTCCCACCCCATACTGACTGACTCACTAAATTGATATCATGACCTATTAATGGGTTATCACCCAGAGTTTGGAAATTTTATTCATATGGATTATTTTCTGGGTTGCTTTTACAGAGCATTTAAGGGAGGATACTAACCAAAGTTGTGGCCTAATGAAGGGGCAAAATATTTGGGGCAGGGGCTGTTCTTCTGTGGGAACTTAGGCACTCTGCTTTAGAGCTCACCCCTACCCCTCTTCTAGGAGCTGAGTTTGAGTCCCTCTATCAATATAGATAGGCAGACACAGTAAATCTTACCCCTAAAGGAAAGAGCAATTTTAATGTAGAATTCTATATGTATTCAAATTATGACTTAAATCTGGTGGCTCAATATAATATGTTCTCAAGCATAGATGGCTTTGGCAGGGTTCCCACACAAAGAGCAGTACAGAAAATTCAGGTAAGGGGTAAAACCAGGAGGTTTCTAAAAGAAATATGGGGGGAAAGGGATTCAAATAATTTAGAACAATGTATTGCTATCTACAAAATTAAGGAACAAATGAGTGTATCCATAATAACCCAGAACAAAAGTTTTAAACACTATCAAGAAAGAAATAATGAAAAGGGATGAGAGCAAAGAGATATGAGAATGTGTTAACATGTCCAACTTGTTCAGGATAAGGTTATAGATGGATGATAGGTGATAAGTAATAGATAAATGATAAATGCATAGAATATAGACAGATCCAAGATAGCTATAGGGATAACTAAGTGTAAGTATAGAAAAAACAGAGACTCTCAGATTAGCTAAAAACTGTTTTTGCATCTATATCAACAATACGCAATCTCTGAGAGAAATTAAAAAAAACATAAAGGTGATTCTGGACAAATATGAATCAATGGTCAGAGTATCAATTTCAACATCTGACAATGGAATTCAAGACAAAAAAAAAACTGAATATCAAGGATAATAAAGCAAGCTCCATGTAACTATCATTGGACTATATGAACCTCACAATATGGATTTTATGTATAAATATATAAAATATATAAATAAATTATATATAGTTACTATATATTTATAAAGTAACAATGATAAAACTGAGAGAAAGAAAACAAGGCAACACCCCACACACAAAAAAATGATGCAGTCGCATTTGTACTTACAGCATTTGGTGGCTCCCTGCTGTCCTCAGAATAAAGTCTAGTACCAGGACTTAGGAGGCACTGCATGATCCGCCATCTTTCCTCTCCAGCCCCATTCTTCATGTGTCAGTCTCCTTAATAATTTCTGTAATGTTTTTAATTTACTTTTATTCTTTATATATACCTATTCTCTCTTACTTCCAAACCTTAACATTTGTTGTTCTTCCACCTGGAACATCTTTTTCGCCACTTTACCTGGTTAACTCCTACTTACCTAAACCATCCGAGATTAGATGTCATTTCTTCCACAAAGCCTTGGAAGCATTTGTTTTTACATAGCACTCTTCTCCTCTCTTGTAAATATCCTGTTTGACTGGGCATCTCCCCCACTAGACTGTAAACACTGTGAGGAACAGACAGGGTCAGTGGTGGTCACTGATGCCTTCCTAGTGCCCAGGACACTGACAGGCATAGGAAGGAACTGAAAAAAGTATTTGTACAGTAAATGAATCCAAAAAAGCACTTGTATATTACTAACAGATTTTTTTAAAAAGGAAATAAGCCCAACTTCTGGTTCATCAAGGCAGATTTAACATTTGCATTTATCTGTTTCTGGGATCACCAATAAAATTCACTAAAATGCCAGTAAAGTGATTTTTTAATGCAGAAATCCTCCAGTACAAGGAGAATGTTATTAAAGACCGCTTATCAAAGTCAATAAAGATAAAGCCTGACTGCATGGAGTGGGTGGGCCTGGAAGCCAACAAGAAGTATCATCGAAGCACAAACAATAGGGAAGGCTCAGTAATGGAAGGTATGGGACGTTTCAGAATATGGGGGCGGGTAGAATATAAGGCAGAGCACAGGGAGCCTGACTGACAGTCTTTGCAGAAAATATAGATGCCCCCCATCCCTCATTTAGCCCATTGATACCAAGAACCCACTCTACATCTGAGTGAAAGAAAAGAGGCTGACACTGTGGCTAGATTGTTCCAGAAGGGCTCTCGACTTAGAGGCAGGTAAAGCCGGGTAGCAGTGAGATGCTATACTGAAAACAAGAAGGTGAAGTGAAATCTGGTAACCCCTCTTTCCGGTCACTTTCCCACTTTGTTCACACACCTCAGACTGGCGACTGGAAGAGACAGGAGAGTGCAGAAACCAATGACTCCAGTGGAAAAGGCCTAGCTTTGCTTGTATCAGACCAACTGTCAGATCACAATTTGATGAGGTCCGCCACTCGACGGCCCCACCTGTGCACTCTGACTTTTTCCTTTAGCTCCTGCCCCTCATTCTTGAATATAGATAAATGGAAGAGGTTTCTGCACTTAGGCACTTGAGAAAAACCATGAACCTAAAATAAAGAGACCTAAAAGGAATTCACAAGAAGTAGAAATGAGATAGGGAACAGAACGAATTTTTTTAATTAATAGAATATTCTAGGAGAAATAAGAATATTTTTGATCAAGCATTTCTACATCCATGAAGATTCTACATCCATGAAACAAGAACTGAGTGCCTTTGAAAGGGATTTTCAATAAAAAAGCAAGAGCTCTTAGGATTTAAAAACATAATTGACAACTTTCTTGTGGATTGGGACACACACACACACACACACACACACAAACACACAAATATGCTCTTACCCAAAATTGTCTCTCTGCTGGCCTTTGCCCAGAACTCCTAAGCCGAACCTGAATATGTGAATGCTTTTGCATGTCAGGTGTGCTATCACACAGAGGAAGTGGCAATCTGGTCCTGCTTATCCCCCTGCATCCAGTTCCTCATGTGATCTCAGTCCCAGGCTCGGACTTCTGCTCCAATCTGTTGATATCACTGATATCCCAGGAACCCTCAGGCAAATAGAGATCAACATGGATGGGCCAATGGGTATTATGACATGTGAAGTAAGTCAGACATATAAAGACAAATACCATATAATTTCACTTATATGTGGAATCTAGGAGACAAAATAAACAAAACAGAAACAAACTCATAGATACAGAGAACAAACCAATAGTTGCCAGATATGAGGGAGTTGGGGGGATGGGTGAAGGAGGTGAAGGGCCTGAGAAGTACACATTAGCAGTTATAAAAATAGTCACAAGGGTATAAAATGCAGTGATTATATTGACTATATAAGTAATATAGTCAATAATATTGTAGTAACTACATATCCTGTCAGATGGATACTAGAATCATCATGGTGATGACTTCATAAATACATAAATATCAAATCACTGTCATATACCTGAAACTAATATAATATTGCATGTCAATTGTAATTGAAAAAGAAAAAACAAACAAAAAAAAAACACTTGATCGAAAAATAAAAGGCTTAGAAAGGTACAGTGACTTGCCTAAGATCGTACAGGTAAGGGACAGAGACACTAAATTTTAAGTTTCCTGATATCTCTTATTTGTTCATTGATCTGTTCATTTAAGAAATGTTATAGCAGGGATAGAAAGATGATTAGTTCCTGCGCTTAGGTAGCTCACAACCTGGAGAGCAGAGAAAGAGGTAAGCCCAGCTGCTCCAATCTATCCTGAGATGGAGCTCTACCCACAGGGCTATGATAGCTCAGGAGGGGCCACCAAGAGGTTATTATTCCTGAGCTGAGTCTTAATGGATAAAGGCAAGAGAAGGAGAAGGGAATGGAGAGGACCCAGACAGAGATGAGAACGACCACTGTGCTTAGGGACACTGCAGTGGTTCTTGAAGTCTGGACACTAAAGATAAAAAGGTCACGAGGAGAGTTGAGACTGGAACATCAGTCAGGGACCAGATCAACCAAGAGCTGGTATATCCCACTAAGGAGCCTGGACATCATTGCACAGACAGACAATAGGGAGACTTAAGGGTTTTGAGCAGGTAAGTGACTCTTGTCCTATATATAATCAATTTAGTGATAGAGAGTCCAATGGCTACACAGGTAAGAAAAGGATAAGACCATTATGTGCTAGTGATTATGTGTAAAAAAGGCAGATGATTTATGCTAATGAAGTAGAAGGAGAGACTATTTGGAAAAGGAGATGATAATATGAAATGAGGTTGGGAATCAGAGTGTAGGCCAGAAGAGGCCTCTATCTCCAGGAAATAATGAAAGACAAGGAGAACGGTATGGGGAAAAAGAACCAGTTGAGGTAGACACCAAACTGAGGAGGTTAGACATGAGTCTACATATTGGTGTTCTCTAAACTTTCCTCCTGATGGCAGAGGGAAAAGGAACCCAGAACTCTGGGGCAGTGTCTGAAAGCGAACCTCTACAATCAATCTCAGACTTCTTTGAAATTTATGTTTCCTCTTTAAAATTCATGTGAATTCTACTTTACATAGAATCAATCTGTTTTAACACAAAAATGTTTTTAATTACTTTGTAGTTAAAACACTGAATTTCCCACACTCAAGAAATCCTACAGGCAAATTAGTATTCCAGAAAAATGTTCCTGTGGCCTCTCATAGCCATGAAGGGCAATCTCTGAGAGGCATGGTGATGAGCAGCAGTAAGAAATCTGTTTTCTTCAAGTGAGCTGTGAGGTGAAAGAGGTATCGGGGAAGTTAAATGAAAAGAAGGATGCCAGATGATGGAACAGTTTGAAATGGGTATTAAAAAGCCAGGTAAGAGGCTTTTGAGATAATCATGATAGATCTGAGACCAGAGGATGGTGGCGGTTGAAGAAAAAATGGCACAAATAAAATAAATTTTTGAAGACTTGATGGATGATTCAATTTGGGGCAGGAAGGAGGAAAAGGAATCAAAGATAATTCTGACTTTGAACTAGGGGGACCAGATGGCAGGGCTGAAGAAGAGGAAGGGGAGATGGGGGGCTGTCTTTTTGCCAAGGATCAGGAGGAACATATTGACTTCAGCCAGCTGTGCATGTCCATGTGCATGATGCACCTGTGGGAATGGGTTATAGACAGCTGGACATGAGGGACAAGGTCTAACTTGGAACCACGAATGTGGGATCATTCTCACAGAGGCTGCTACCACAAAAGTGGACAGCAAGCCTGAGTGAGGGAAAGAAGAAACCACAGAAAGTGAGGACTTAACTTCAGGAGATATGCCTAGATGAGTGATGGAGAAAGAGGAGGGACCTCCAAGCAGGAAAGACACAAAGGTGTATCAACCTAACATACAGACATAACACTATCAATTACAAGTAGCAGGAAAGAGAATCAAACTGGACAAAAAGGGAAACTGAGAAATTTCTTGGTTAATATAATTGAAGAGTCCAGGAATGGACCCTGGCCTCAGGTATGATTAGATCCCAGAACTTAAATTATGCCATCAAAAACCATCTCTATCCACCTCTTCTCTCTTCTCCCCTTTCCGTGGCTTCACTTTCAGGCAGATTTTCTCACCATGGTGGCCCCCTAAAGCTCCAGGCTTTTATTCCTTCATCTGTCTCACCAACCCAGATGAATGGGAACTTCTCCATTCCAGAAGATCCAACCAAAATTTCCAACATTCTGACTGGACCATCTTGGTATCTTTAAACCAAACACAATGGCCAGACATGGGTCACATGCTCCCAAATATCCACACCCAACCCTACATAAATAAGCATTGGGGAAAGGGGCTTCCCTAAATGCAAGACGCTTATGCAACAGAGGGAAGTTTCAATGAGACAGAGGAATGTGTTAAGAAGCTGGAAGGTGAAGACAGGGTGGCCAAACATGTGCAATGTCATACAAAGGCCAAGGTGGGTGCAATAGCAACTCCACTGCCCTTGGCTAAATGGAAAGTGGGGCAGCTCTTCTCTGATCTACATCTCTCTCCTGCCTCAGGAGTGCGAGTCTGAGGACAGTGCTGCCCCATCCCCAGCTTTCTTCCCCCCTAATTCCCAGCTTGGCTTCCAGAGCCCTGGTGCACAGCTCCCCAGCACCACACCTTGCCAGAGCCATGCCACAGCCACCTTGGCTGGGGTCCACAGATTTTTCAGGCAACAAAAAAGTCCCTCTGGCTTCAGAAGGCAGCCTGGTAATATGAAAGCCAAGGCCTTCCTGGCTGGACTTTCCTGCCACACAAATCATACAATTCCTTCTTTCCCAGCAGGTAATTTTTCCAGGGAAAGAATTACCCCTTCTCTGTCCTTTGCCTCTGACCCACCAATTGTTTGCAGAGGCAGGAATAAGAACACTCTTTGGCTGGACTTCAGAGTTCCAATTCAGCCAGAGGAGCTAGTCTGGGATTTAACCAAGGACCCTGAGGGGGCTTATGGTATATGAATCATCTCCCCAGTGCGCCCAGACATCAAACTACACTTCACCTCTCGCTCTTTCCCAGCCACTTCAGCTCATTGGCGGTTAAAGTAACATTGCTGGCAGCTGCTCTTCTGGAACATCCTGGCGCGCTCCCCTTTTCATGAGAATGATCAGCCTTTACCTCAGAAAGTGAGGAAGAGAGTCAGACAGAGACAGACAGATGGACAGGGAGAGGGGAGTCCAGCAGACAGATGAATATGGATTTTGAGCTACTGCAGAGGGAGGGGAGCCTGGGTAATCACGTTCAAAGCTGTACTCCAGCTTGGGACAGACCAACAGCAACTCCCCTTAGGAATCTGAGTGGGTCCTTTCTTGTGTGGCGTTGTGAAGCATGTCAGCCTTCCTAGGCACTGTCAGCCTCCTCCAAATGACCTGAGTAAGGGTGTGAATAGCAAGCTCTCACCTTGGGCTGTGCAGATGGAACAGGCTGGAAATGCTGTTCCAGAGGTTTCCTTCCACTGTGAAAAATCAAGGCAGAAATGCCTCAGCCTCAACTCCTCAAATTCTCTTGAAGATCAAGGGGCTGATAGCTAATCTATTATAAATTCTAATGCAGCAGACTTCCCTGACCAGAGCCTCATCTCCTTCAGTGCCCCAAGCGTTAGCCAATATTTCATCAAAACCAGCTCCCTTCCACAGGCTCACGTCTGCTCCCCGCAGTCACACCAAGAAGCTTCCAGCTAATGCCTTATCCATGCATGTGGTGCAGTCACACGCGGACATGTATGTGCATGCACACAAACACACATGTATCTACATGTGTGTACACTCACACACCTCCATGTGTGTGCATGCATGTATGTACATATACACACACAGCCAAACCCTGTTCTTCTGTCCTGATTTATGACCCTATCTTGCCCAGTCTGGCTTAAAATTACTTTTTTCACTCTCAGAATCCCACAGAAGGATGTTTAACAACACCAGAATGGTAATACACATACACACCCAGAACACACATCAAGGAGACTCTTGGAGCTTTTCAGAGGTATTTGTCTGTGAGAACTTGTCTCCTCCTGAGTTCAGCCTTACCCCTTGCTCCACGGAGGCCTGACTCCCGGGTGTAATAAAGGTCAGTCCCAAGCTCAGGAGCAACTCACTCACTTCTACGGCAGTTTATTCACTGTTCATTTCTCAGCAGTGAAGACATCCACCTCATCCACTTGGACACCTTGTACCATGCACGGCTTCAATGCCTGACTAGTCTTAATTCTCCCTCCTGTGAAATGGGTCTGATTAAACCCTAACAGGAGTCAGGCTGTGGGAATCCATGTGAGAATACTGCCAGACCCTTTTGAAGAGGAGCACGTGGTCATCAGCCTCAGCCCCGCTGTGACTTTGAGCTGTGACGCTGAGACTTTGAAACCCTGTTTGGATGATCAGCTTAAAAAAGTTTAGCAGCTGGCTGGGAGCACAGGTGAAATGGCACCCATGAAAAGTGCGCATCCAGCACAGTGTGCCATGTGAGCCCGGGCTTCTCCTGTGCATGGTCATTATCCTGAAGGAAAGCCCTCACAGCATCCCTGTGCACCAGGTGCTCTGTTTTACTTGGACCAGCTCATTTGCATGTCTTTACCACCCTCTGAGGAAGACACTATATGAAGCCCTAGATTATAGATGAGGAAACAATAGTAGAAAAGCTAAATAACTTGCCCAAGTGGTGGAGCCAGGCTGTGATTTCTTTTTATTAAAACACCTTGAAGCAAGCAAGGGCGTGAACAAGTGAGCTTGTGTGTGTGCCCAGAACAGAGCCTGGAAGAACACAGGTGGTGAATGACAGGTGGTTTTCTTCCATGCACTGTAGCATCGGGATTTTATCTAGATTTTCTCAGTTCTACAGTGAACCTAAATTGCTTTTATAAGAATAATTTTAAATGTTGTGTTCTTTGGAGGAAACATCGCCATTTCTGGTTTTCGGGCACCCCACTGTTTTATGCAGGGCAGCAGGGGCAAGCCAGCCAGTGCTCACTCTGGTGGGCAGGCTCAAGCAACTGTTCAGACACGGCCACCGAAACAAGGCAGAATGACCAAGGAGAGGTTAGTCTGCTGTTAAGAAATGTCATCAGCATGGAAATGGAAAGTGGCCTTGTGTGTCCCAATCCACCCAGGTTCCCAATGGCTGTGGGCATCATTGGAGAGACAGTAGGAAGGATGGAAAGAGCGGGTCAGAAGACCACCTTTCTAGACCAACCCCCTTTTCACTCTTATTCTGTGATATCCAGATAATTACTCTCTGAACTGGCTTTCTCACCTGTGACTTCTGAGGGCCTCCTGGGTCTAAGGGGCCCACAAGAGAGACTGTGTGCCTGCCACTCTCCATGCTCTTTTCACAAGTTGTCTCATTCAGTCACCACAAAAAGCCCACGAAGTAGATGTCACAATTCCTATTTCACAGATGGGAACACTGGAGCTCCAAGACTGAAGAATGTGATCCAGGTCACAAGCAGGTAAGCCACTGAGTCTGGATGCAAACTCAGGCACAGCCATTCGGAGTTCTTTCTGAGTTAATGATGTGGCCAGATTTCTAACCCCAATACTCCAAAAACACCTACCTGGCCTAATCCTCCCTGTCAAGCTATGCATCAGAGTAGTGTTGACATTATCAGTACTGCTTTGGGGAGTGATTTTAAGTAAAGTGCTTCATAGCTCTTCCCCCATTTCAGCCCACCGTTCACTTCACTGAAGCTCCACAAAGTCCTCAGGGCCTCTTAAGCTTTCTAAGGTGAAGAGGAGCCAGTTCATTGAGAAGAGAGTTCAGTTCTCTGGCACCCAGAGAGAGACAATCGCACATTAGCCCCTAGGTGCTGGGCTGTAAGCTTTTCCCAGAATGGACCAGAAGTGGGAGTGAGGGAGGGAGTTTGTGCTGCGCCCAGGCAGTAAGCTCTTCAGGCAGACAGCAATAATGGAGAACGTGATAAGCTGTCACTAGAAGCCAGCTCAGTTCTCTGAGACTTAATGGTAGAATAACACAATAGGGTCAGACTAAAAAGGTTCCCTTATGAAAATTTTATCAGCAACTTTGGTAAATGGCTATGGGAAAGGTGCTCTGCTCCCAGGCAGACCTGGGACCCAATTTTACAAGGTACAGGAGGCCTGAATTGCATCACCCCCACAAGATATTAAGGGCACTCAAATTGAATTAACACCAAATCAAGCCGGTGCACTTAACAATACAAATGCACTTAAGGGATGCCTCAGGATGATTTGTGACTAAAGAAAGCAAAGAAGAAAACGGCCTGCAAGCCACAAGGGTGGTGTTGTGTGTCATATACAGGAAAGGCCATAAGTAGAACTTAGAATACCGGAAAACCATGAACTTCAGGGGCTCTCAAATACCTTAGACCCAGCCGTAAAGTAGAAGGTCGCTTTTATAGTATGCAGAAACAATTGATAAATAAATTACAGCCAATTTTCTTAGTGGCATGGTCTCCATTACCTCTGACAGCAGAGTAACTACTCCGCTAAGATGATAAGAGACAAATAATGGTGTATCAAGTAGCGCCCCAGGAAATTCTCTGCCAGTTGCCAGGTCTCTTCATGATAGTGATGACACAAAGATCCTCAGTGAGAGCCAAGTGATGAGAAGTGACAGCTCGCCAAGCAGACTGTGACAGGTCCTAAAAAGAATCGGCTGAAATGTCCCTGGCAGGTGGGACGCCAGAGTCAGGGCTGGCCCTTTGGTGTCTCCTTTTCCCATCAGCATTTGTCGGCACACATTTTCTCCTTGTTTGTCTTCATCCTTTGCTCTCGGTCTCCCTCACCCTCTCCCCACACCCCTGTTCCCACCCCCGCACCTTCTCTCCCAAACACACCCTTGTCTGCTGAGCTGGAAGATAAGTGCACCATCTTCATAGATGAATGGCTCTTCTGAGATTATCTTGGAAACTTGGATACATTCTGGGACTGGGGAGAATTCAGGGGGAAAAAATGGCCTCATTGGGGATTCCTTTCCATCAGGTGAAATACACACAAAAGCAGGCTTTTGTTATCCTTTCAGGAAAGAGCTGTCTCCACACTGGGTCTTACCCTGCAAACAAGCGGCATTTAGGTTGGAGGTGGCCTAATTTTGTCAGAGTTAAAGCAATTGCTGTTGAGTCATAAGGTAGCTGGGAAATGGGAGCAGGCAGGTTCAGTTTTTCACAACAGAGAAAGGAGTTCTCAAATAGCAAGAAGGACCGTTTGTAGCCAGTGTGGGGTCTCAGCCACGACTTGCTCAGTCAGAAGGCAGGCATCCTCAGAAGGGAACCAGGAGGAGGGGGCAGTCTCCGTGCCTGAAATGAATGAGGTTGTCCTTGCTCTGTGAGAATTCAGCTTCGTGACCTCATGGGATTGTCTCAAGGACTCAGAGAAAGTAATTACGGAAAAGATCTTGGGAAACTAGGAACCATCTACGTATACAAGGCACTGTTATGAGGAAAACAATCTACAAAATACTCATGCAGACCCACTTCATATTAAAGGAGTTCTAAGTCTCAAGAAAGAATATTTAACCTACCCTGGTTTTCCATAACAGCAGCCTCTTTCAGATAACCAGAGAAAGAGAAGGGCTAACAAATATGAGTAAAATTTATACAAATTACCAAGTTTTACTGTACCAATTATGTTTTAGCTTCTCCCATACTGAACTTCAAAGCCAAAACAATTAATGGTGTAATTCCTGGTATTTCCAAGCTCACCAAATACATCTGCAGGCTTGTGATAAGACTTCTTGCTTCTCAGAACGTGAGCCAGAGATCTGCCCCATCTTCGGGTCATCTCCAGTGATCATCCCTGCCTGCACCCCGGGTGGTGGTATTCTAGGTCACACACTCCTCCATGTACTTTACTTCCACTCCGGGCAGCTAGAGTCCCTACCCATGTCCTGCCCTTGCCTCGCTCTTTTCCTCTACATGATCCCTTATTTACTTACAGATTGCCACTTATTTTCTTACCAATCACTAGTTCCATTTCCTCAAACAACCTGTTTTGAAATTCACCAGTCATTATCCATCAATGCTCATCCAGTCAATAAGTAGCCTATTATATGCCCAGCATGATGCTAGATGTTAGGAGTATAGGGGTTAATCAGATGACACCCCTAACTTCAAGGAGCTTCCTTTCTACATCATTATCCCTTTCTTGACCCCATCTTTAGTTTCTCTGTTTTGTTCTGAATTGCAGAAAGCTAGGCTGAGCGTACTGCTTTAGTGAGGAAAGCCTCTCCATAAATTGGAAAGGAAGTAAAATTTGCGTTACCTGGAAGCTTGCATGTATACGTGGCTAACTCCATCCTTCAGGCCCACTGTGCAGATTTCATTTCTTTCTCACCTGACTCCCATAGACTCATACATGTGAGAGGTGTGTCCAGGAAGTATCCAACCACATGTTATGTAAAATAGAGACATTTGACAAAGATACAGGATAAAGAAACATTGTACACAGAACAATAACACCTCAGTCCCCTTCAAAGTAGGCACCTTGGGACCTCGCACAGTTCTCCCAGCATCTCTTCCACTGTTCAAAACACCCTGCAAAATCTTTTGTTGGATCGCCATCAGCTGCCCTATCATATTTTCCTGAATCTCATAGACAGTATGAAATCTCTTCATTTTCAAAGGTGATTTTAGTTTTGGGAAAAGCCGGAAGTCGCAGAGCACCAAATCTAGGATATAAGGAAGCTGAGTCACCTGGGTGATTTGATGTTTTAACAAAACCTCTGCACAAGACATGATGTATGATCTATTCAATATAGTATTGGAAGTCTTAGCCACAGTGATTAGACAAGAAAAGGAAATAAAAGGCATCCAAATTGGAAAGGAAGAAACAAAACTATCATTGTTTGCAGATGACATGATAATGTACATGGAAAATCCTATAGACTCGGCCAAAAAGCTGCTCGACCTAATAAATGAATCTGGCCAAACAACCGGATACAAAGTCAATATCCAGAAATCAAAGGCATTTTTGTATACCAACAATGAAACAGCAGAAGCAGAAATCAAGAAAAAAATCCCATTCGATACAGCAAAAAGAAAAATAAAATACTTAGGAATAAACCTAACCAAGGAGGTAAAAGACCTGTATGCAGAAAACTACACAACACTGAAGAAAGAAATCAAGGAAGACACAAACATATGGAAACATATACCATGTTCATGGATCAGAAGAATTAACATCATCAAAATGTCCATACTACCCAAAGCAATTTACAAATTCAATGCAATACCTATTAAAGTACCAATGGCATATTTCACAGACATAGAATAAATGCTTCAAAAATTTATATGGAACCATAAACGACCTGAATAGCTGCTGCAATTTTGACAAAGAAGAGCAAAGTAGGAGGGATCACAATACCTGATACCAAACTGTATCACAAGGCTGATGTAATCAAAACAGCCTGGTACCGGCATAAAAAATAGGCACATGGACCAGTGGAATAGAATAGAGAGCCTAGAAATAAACCCAAGTCTCTACGGTCAATTAATATTTGACAAAGGGGGCAGTAACATAAAATGGAGTAAAAATAGCCTCTTCAACAAGTGGTGTTGGGAGAACTGGACAGCTACATGTAAAAAAAATGACACTTGAACACCAACTTACACCATACACAAAAATAAGTTTAAGGAGAATAAAATATTTAAATATAAGCCGTGACACCATTAAAGTCCTAGAGGAGAACATAGGCAGAAAAATCTCAGATATTTCATGCAGGAACATTTTTACTGATATGTCCCCTAAAGCAAGGGATATAAAGGAAAGAATAAACAAATGGGATCTCATCAAAATAAAAAGCTTCTGCACGGCTGAAGAAAACAGTATTAAAATAAAAAGAGAACCAACTGTATGGGAAAACATATTTGCCAATAATACCTCAGACAAGGGTTTAATCTCCAAAATATATAAAGAACTTACATGACTCCACTCTAAGAAGACAAGCAACCCAATTAAAAAATGGGCAAGGGACTTGAACAGACACTTCTCCAAGGAGGACATGCAGAGGATCCAGAGACACATGAAAAGATGCTCGGTATCACTAGCTATCAGAGAGATGCAAATTAAAACCACAATGAGATACCACTTCACACCAGTCAGAATGGCCATCATAAACAAAGCAACAAACAAGTGTTGGAGAGGTCGTGGAGAAAAGGGGACCCTAGTGCACTGTTGGTGGGATTGCAGACTGGTACAACCACTATGGAAAACAGTATGGAATTTTCTAAGAAAACTAAAAATAAGTCTACCTTTTGACCCAGCAATTGCACTGCTTGGATTATATCCTAAGAACCCTGAAACACCAATCCAAAAGAACCTATCCAAAAGCACAATTTACAATAGCCAAGTGTTGGAAGCAACCTAGGTGCCCATCAGTAAATGAATGAATAAAAAAACTATGGTACATTTACACAATGGAATTCTATTCAGCAGAAAGAAAGAAGGAGCTCCTACCCTTTGCAACAGCATGGATGGAACTGGAGAGCATCATGCTAAGCGAAATAAGCCAGGCAGTGAAAGACAAATACCATATGATCTCACCTTTAACAGGAACCTAATCAACAAAACAAACAAACAAGCAAAATATAACCAAAGACATTGAAACTGAGAATAGGCTGACAGTCACCAGAGGGGAGAAGGGAGGGAATTTCAGGGGAAAAGGGGAAGGGTTTACAGGAACAAGTATAAAGGACACATGGACAAAAACTGGGGGGGGGGGGGTTGAAATGGGAGGGAGGTGGGAAGAACTGGGGTGGTGGGCTGGGATGGGAGTAAAAGACAGAAAACTGTACAAGAACAACAATTAAAATAAAATTTTTTTAAAAGGAAAAAAGATATGATGCATGAGCAGGTGCATTGTCATGATGAAGCTGCTGATCACCAGGTGCCCATAGTTGCAACCATTTTCATCATATTGCATCTCTCAACCGACAAAGAACATGGAGGTAGTTACTCCTTATTAATAGTTTGGCCTGGAGGGGTGTACTTATGATAGATATCACCTTCCCAATCGAAAAACATAGTTAACATAGTCTTGATCTTGCTGTGACTTTGCTGTGCCTTCTTTGGTCATGGATAACCAGGCAACTCCCATTTGGACACATGGGCCTTCTTTTTCATATCATAGCTGTAGACCCATGATTCATCTCCAGTTATGACCTTGAGGAATTCTGGTTCACTGGTAGCTTTTTGAGTCAAGTCTTTAGCAATTGCAGTACTATGTTCCTTCTGCTCTGGTAGCAGAAGCCACAGTACAAATTTTGCCATGACACGTTTCATGCCAAGTTCCTGCATGAAAATCATAGGTACAGTATTTTCTGGAATCCCCAGATCAGTTCCTAGTTCCTTCACTGTTGGTCACTGATCTTTGTTGATTGCTGCTCTTACACATTCAACATTCTTAGCTGTTCTGTTTGTTGCAGGCCTACCAGAACATGGGTCACTTTCAACAGATTCTTGACCATCTTTGAAGCATTTGTGGTATACTTTCCTTTGTGTTGCACTCATTGCATCTGCCCCCAAAGCCTTCTGAATAGTCTGAATAGCTTCCATGGAGGAATGTTCAAGCTTAACACAAAATTTGATGCAGATTTGTTGCTCTACTCACTCAGTCATTTTGAATGCGATGGTCACACAGTACACAGGCTCCCTCAATGTCATCTACAGCCCCCACTGACTAGTACAGTGAAGTCGTCATTGTTCACTCGTGCACATTCCAGTCCACTTTCCTTGGCTGCCAGGTCACCTCAATGTTGTGCAAACTGTTCTCGTTATATCAACAATAACTGGACTTTTTCCAGACAGGCCTTGTACTTCTATTACACAATGTGTTCAGTTACTTGCTTATATGTCTCTCTCACTCCAACATACTCTGGGTTCTTGAGGCTCATGTGCCTTGCTCATCTTACTCATGCCTATATCCCAAGCACCCACGAAAAGGCCTGTTACTTAGCCGGCACTCGGCACTCAGTAAGCCTTTGTGGAGTGACAGAGTGAATAAATGAACTTGTCATCCTTACTTTCTCTGTCCATGACCATTTGTCCTTTCTCATTCCTTTTCTATTTCCCCCTACCTGTGATCTAGGGGGGCATGTACATCTGTGGTAACCAACACAGGCTCTCTCTGAGTTGTTTTGGGTTTGGCTCCTATAGCTTATAAGAGCAAATTGTTAAATATTCAGAGATTCTTTGAGCTGGTTTTAAAGTGTTAATAAATCAGCCATGGTGGTAGTATTTGCACCATGGAAATCAGTAAATGCTACAAATCAGGAATTTAGGGGTTTGTTTTTCTGCTCTTCTTGTTGAGAACCTGTTTGTCAGTAAGCCATAGTTCCGATTTAGCCAGACCTAGATTTGCGGCCTGGCTCTGCCACTCACTAATTGTTACTTGATTGTTACTAAGACTTGGGTTCTCTTATCTTTAAAGTGGGGAAGATAGTTGTGGCTTGACAGGGTTCTTGTGAGAATTAAATGACCTAATGTTTGTAAAGTGCTTAGCACAGTTCCTCACACATAGTAAGTGTCCAATAAAAACAATATATTAGTATTTTTCCCTGGTTTTCAGATAATGCATTCTTTCATCCAGTTAGATATACTTTTTTTTTATTTCCCAAAGGGTTTGGGACAACTTAAAAAACCAAAGCCACAAAGTAGAAAATATAAATTAAAAAATCAGGATAAGGGAAAATAAATATCATAACACAAAGTCAGAATCACAACACTATCATGATGGATAGAATCTGTGGACTAAGACTCCCTGGAGTGTTAGCTGGAAGCGTACGAAGGTGATGCCAACAGAGCCACAAAGTGTGAGAGCAGAAGGAGCCTTGGAGGTCTTCTAGTTCAGTCCCCCGCCTTGCAGATGGAAAACGGAGGCAGGTAGACAGGACAGAATCATTTCTTGAATACTTGCAAGCCTGATGGCAGACGCTTGCGCCTGCATCATCACCACATCATTCTGATGTACAGATGAAGTCATTGAGGTGAGGGAAGCGACAGGCCTTTCCTAAAGCCATCGGGGTGCAAGTGGTAAAACTGAAATTGGGACACAGGTTCCCATTCCTTTCCTCTCTCAGGGAACCACGTTGTATCCTCACTCCAGGAAGATCCATGTTATGATAGCGGCTTCCGGAGGATCAGAAAGTCTTTCAAGATCCAACAGAGTCATACTCCAATGGAGACACTGCAAGCTCTGTGACAGAGGGGACTTCTAGGGAATTTCCTAGGTCTGACTGTGATATATGAAAGAATGACAGCATAAGCCCAATGGCAAGAACAGCTGCTGTTGCATAAAATACATCCTCATTTTAAGTTGGCTTTTGAAAAGAGAGCTGTGTTCTTAATCCATATTCATTTGTAGTCTACTCTGAATTCAGGTCTTTTACTGCTCTTCTTATAATTGGATTTTTCTTTCTAACTTGTACCAGTAGCTTCAACTCCATTCTTCACAACTTAACAAACCACAGAAACTGAATTTCCTTTCCCTTCCTCTTCCTCTGAAATAAGCAGCACAAAGGAGGAAGGGGTTAAAAAGCAACGGGAGGGCAGGAAAGAGGCTACGTGATCCACAAAGTGAATGAATCCACCATTTATGGAGAGTTGACAGCAATGTCTCATTTATTAGACCACCACCCATGTTTGGCAGCAGGCAGGCCAGCAGCCCGGCCTGGGGGGTCTGTTTTATAAGGATGCTGTTATTGCCCTCAGAGCTGTAGCTGACCTCACACCAAATAAACACGTCAGTCACTTCCCAAGTCACTGTTCCAGGTGTGGCCTGAAGGACCCTGCAGATCATTCCTCCCCCCGCCCCCACCTCCACTCAAAAATGGCTCCCCAAGTCCCAGCGTCCATGCTAACAACCCTCTCTCTATATCTCTGTCCCCAAATCATCTGTCACAACTGTCTAAAATCTCATGGACTGGACCCGCAATGCCACTGGGTACAGGCTGATCTACCAACATACAGAGAAACATCTGTTTATTAAAGAAGGCCCTAAAGAGGAGAAAAGCCAATATACAAGTAAATACAAATTCCATTCTATCTATATCTACAGACGTATTTATACCTATACCTATCTATATATCTCCCTCAAAAGTTAGGTTGGGCACTTGGTGTTTTTCATTATTTCTTTTCCCAGTTTAAAAAATTTTTTTTTATTATTTGTTTGTCACACAGCAGAATTAACTGCTCCAGACTTAATCCCAAGATTGCTTAACCGCAAACGTAATTCCCAGCCCCATCTCTCTGCCATCTGTTTGGGTGAGCTTGAGGAACACTGACTCATTCTTAAATTTTTAAATGAGGCAAGCCTGATACCAAAAAAAAAAATGGAATAAAGATCTGCTAAATGAAGTAAAAGCCCCACAATCCACTGAAAAGCCAACTCTAAGTGCCCCCCACCACACCTGCCATGTGGAAGTCCTCTCTGGACTGTGCCGGGATGTGCTCGTCGGGGGCTGTCTCCAGTCGGGCCATGGTTCCCTCAGAAGACCCGTGTGGATGCCAACCCCACCACACACCATCTCTGTAACCTCAGGCAAGCATTTCAACCTTAGCCCTTTCAGTGTAAAACAGGAATATTAATACCTGCGTTACATTCTTCACATAGCAAAGACAAAAGTGCTTTACAAACAACAACCTGTTAGAAAAGTGACAGCTGTTGTCATGGTGATAAGATCAAAGGTGAGATGGGCATGAGTTTCATCAGGTAAAATCTGGGGCACTTGGTTCTGGACACTTTTCTTTTGGCGTGAGCAGTGAGGCCTCTGTGGAGACAGCAGCAGAGGCAGGCCTGTGGAGACGGCCCGGCTTGGGGGGAGGGCAGGGGTGCCTAGGCCCGTCTTCTGAGACCCGACTTGAAACCACACTCTTGAGGAAGTGCTGCCTGTCCGCCCTGAACAAAAAGCATTCAAACACTTGGGCTGAACTCTGGGACTGTTCTCACAAGGCCAGTCCTGCCTTAGAACTGTGCTGAGGAATTTATTTTCCTCATTACTTGAGGGAAGTAAGAAGTGCAGTCGAGATGATTGTAACTCTATTCTGAAGGTGAAACGACCGTTCCGTTTGGCCTGTGATTTACTCCCACCTCTCCTTCAGGCTTCACCTGAAGTCTCCCGGGGGAAACGTGGCTGGGAGTTGGTATCTTGGCGGGTGTGTTACAGGGTCTTTTTGTGTTCTGCTTCTCAAGTTTCTCAGTCTGCAACCTGTGAAATACAACTTGCAAAGCGCCTGGTTAGGCCGAAGGACCATAGGAATTCACGACCTCCGCCTGCTCTCGGAACCAGGGAGACTGGCAGGCATCTAGGTGGAGGAGAAGGCCCTCAGGCTCAGAGAAACCTCTGGCCCAGGCGAGGGTGACTCATGCTGGCCAGCAAGGAGCCCGACATGCCAGCCTGTCGCTGCAGGCGCACAGGCGAGGGGCTGAAAAATGGAGGGAGCAACGAGGCCGGCGAGCATTCTCACAGTGGATGGTGAGGGGAGCGTGGAAGGATGTGGTCATGGGGAGAGAGGAAAGAAAGATGAATGGGGCCTGAGTCAGTCATAGGCTAAAGCAAACAGGAAGGTTTTAAAGTGAGATTTGAGGAGAGGAAGTGGTTCCGAGCAAGGGAGGGAGAGTGTTCCAGAGATCTGTCTTGAAAAAGAGCTACTCTTCATTTTTTTGGATGGTCCTCCTCATGTGAATATTTCTTGGCGGTACTGACAGACGGGTGAACCAATTTTTTATTTTATTTTTTTAAATCACAACTGGCTCCAACTTTTCCCTAGAACTTGAACCAAACAGGATTGAGACTTTAGGTTTGGAAATATTCAGTGGATTCATTTGTGTTAACTTGCACTGCTGCCTGCTGCTCTGAGCAAACACTGGGGCCACCCAGATGAAGTGAGCACAGCGAGGGGGTGGCCTGTTCAGCCGAGGTCACCTCTCTGACACCAGCCACTGTGCCTCAGGTCCTGGGACCACGATCCCAGGAGAGCTCCGCATCTTTCGAAATCTTTCTAAGCTGCCAGATGTGGAGTTAGGATTGGCTAACTCCCCACTGGGCAAGAGGAGCCATGCGTAGTGGGGGAGGGAAGTGGGATGGGGTTGCAGGTCTGGAGTGAGAGCACAGGACAGACAAGGAGTTTTTGCTTGGCTTTTCCGTGGAAAGCATCAAGGCACAGCTCTAACCAAAAAAAGGGCAGCCTGCCTTCTGCTTAGGGCAGTTCTAGAAGCCAAGAAACAAAAACAAACTTCATTTAAAAGACTTAAAAGCAGCAACTCTTTCCAGTTCCTTGGGGAAGTCCCCTTCCCAAGAGAGTTTGTCAGAAAATGGTCTGTTTATATTGTGGAAGATAATAAAACCCTCCGAGCTTCCAAAACTAAGAGACTTTGCTTTCGCTTTCAGTTCATGACTTTGGGAACTGAACCTTGAGGGGCCACATTTTTCTCATCTATAGAATGGGATGATAAGCTTGTTCCCACCTCAAAAGATATTACTCAGATGGTTTGAACTTACACAAAGATCTAGACATGTATACAAAAGAATATTATTCACAATAGCAGAAATTGTGCCACAATAACATCCAAATTTTGTTTCCTCCTGGTCTAAAACTGAACTTAGGCATGAACAAGCTTAATGCTGGATCACTTTTTATTAAGCTAGAAAATAAACTATTTAAACGAAAACCCCAATGTTTTCCTGTGCTGTGTCCATATTCCCTAGTATGAAGTTCAAACTCACTTCCACATTGCCATAAAATTTCAAACCTTGATATAGTGAATACATTTCAAATGTTTATTTCATTTTTAACCGTTTTATTGAGCTATAATATGTTTTCTTATGCTAATTTTTGTACTTGAAGACTGCACTGTCAAATACAGTAGTCACTAGCCCCGTATGGCTAAGATTTAACTTTGACTTAGTATTAACTTTAGCACAATAAAAAATTTGGTTCCTCAGTCACACTTCAAGGGCTCAATAGCCGCATGTGGTCAGTGGCTACGGACTAGACGGTACAAATATAGACTCTTCCCACCACTGTGTAAAGTTCTTTTGGGCAACACTGTTCTAAAATAATACATACTCATTACAAAAATTTGGAAAACACATAAACTTAGGAAAAAGATAAATGTATTTCTTATTTTTCTTACCACCTAGTGAATAACACTACTAGCAGTTTGGCAGATTCTTTACAATGTTTTCTTTTTCCTGCACATCTGTTTTGTTTTGTCCTGTTTACATGACATGGTTGTGACCTGTTCGATGTGCAATATTATAGTCTGCCTTTTCAACTGTAAAATATAAGCACTTTTCCATGTTATTATCTACTTTTCAGAAACATTTTCAATGGCTGCAGAATATTTCTCCAAGCAGAGTTGCCATTGCCCTATTGTTAGGCATAGAGAAGGCATATGTTTGCATTTTTTAATAAAATAAAGATAAAATTTAAAACTTGATAGCATTTGCTAGTTTAAAAGAGGGGGCAGAGAAATTGCTTCATTCTATGATCATTTCCAGTCAAATGCATTTTTCTAGGAACATACACAAAATCCAGGCACAGGTGACTGATATCTAGGAATAAGCCACCTGAACCAGTGGCAGCTTCCTCTCCCTTCCTGAGCTCCTAAAAATGGTGGCGGCCACATGAGTGTCATTACACATCAGAACACCTGTCTCCCACTACGTTAGGGCTGTGCTCAGCAGATGCTAAGTAAGGGCAACATGCTGCAGAATGAGGATAATCATCATGAAATTACACGTTTCATTTGCCAAAAGCTAAAGCAGAAGGATTATGCTCTCATGTAGCATTCTTTCTGCAATCTACCACGAGCCTCACAGGGCTGATGGGAGTAGCTGACGAGGTGATTTACCTGAAAGGGCCCCACACTGCGCCTGGAACACTCTCTCCAGCTTCCGGAACCTCACGCTGCTGGTCTCCTCCTTCCACTCTGGCTGCTCCCTGTCCGTCCCCTGTGCCGGGTCCTCTTTGCTTCCTGAACCCCAAGAGTCGAGGCCCCAGACTCTGCCTTTGGACCACGCTCTGCTTCCATCCTCTCCCCAGGTGACCTCAGCTAGCCTTGGGCTTTGGCCACCATGCGGACCCGAAGTCCTCCCTGCCCCCTGACACCAGTCACATAGGCCCACCTGAGCATCTCCTCTAGGCTTCTCAAAATGAAAATGGCACTTTACCCCATTCTCCCCATCAAACGTACAAACAAAAATGAAAAACTTTTCTTCCCCTTCTACAGTTTTCCCATTTCCATAAATGACACCTCCATTTTTCCAAATGTTCAGGTCAAACACCTGGGGTCCTCGTCACCCTCATCTTTCCCCAGCACCTAGTTGATCGTTGAATCCGGTCAGTTCTACCTTCCCCACCTCCACCACTCCGGCCGAGCCACCCTGCTTCTAACTGGCTTCCCTGCTTCCACACACGCCCCTCAGGGTGGCCTTGCCACCAAGGTGGTGGTACCTGCCCTGCCCTTCCCGGGGTGTTTGGAAACACGTGGGGTTTATCATAATATTGCTAATAGCCTTTGGTACCTGGGGAACCAGTATCCTAAATCAAGACAGTCCCTCACAACTAAGCGTTATCCCACCCCAAATGCCAATAGCTCCCACTGGGAAGCTCTGAACTGGAGTGATCCTTTTAGAACTAAAATCAAATCTTTTTTTTCCCCCTGTTCAAAACCTTCTGTGGCTCCCTATCCCACTCAGGACAAAATCCCAATTTCTAACCATGAACTAGGAGGCCCATTGCTCTGCCCTCTCTTCCCAGCCCCCACCCATGCCCATGGGCGTCTTGCTGGCCCTGCGGTGGGCCTTCCTGCTGGCTGCTCCATCGGCCCGGGGAGCTCCCCGGTGCGCCCTCTGTATGTGGGCTCTCCTGCCATCACCACCTATCGCAGACCTCAGCCCCAGCAGCCCATCGGAGTTGGTCCCCTTTGTTTTCTGTCTCTTCATTAATATTTATTAACTTCTTCATTCTTAATCAGTCCCCTCCATGTAATTGGAAACTCCATGATGTCAGGAACTTTGAAGGGGTGGTGTTTTTTTTTTTCTCACTACCACCTCCCCAAAATCTGACGTGTAGAAATCATGACAATAATAAGCAACCTTAGGGAGCTCTTCCCCCGTGCCAGGCTCTGTCTTGAGCACTCTCATGCGTTAACTGTACTAGTTTCCTATTCCTACTGTAACTACTACAAACTTAGTGGCTTAAAACAACACAAATTTGCTGTCCTACAGTTCTGGTGGTCAGAAGTTCAAAATAGGTCTCAGTACACTAAAATCCAGGTGCCAACAGGACTGCATTCCCACTAGAGTCTCTATAAGCAAATCTTCCTGGCCTTTTCCAGCTTCTAAAAGCTGCTGGCATTCCTTGCTTGTGTCCCTTTTCTCCATCTCCTGCCCCTCTTGCCTCCCTCTACGTAGGACCCTTGTGATTACATTGGACTCACTGGGATAAGGCAGGACAATCTCTGCATCCCAACATCCTTAACTCAACCACATCTACAGTAAGGTAACATATTCTCAGGTTCCAGAAATTAGACTGTGGTTGCCATGTGGGTCCATTATTCTGTCTATCACAGTAATCCACTCTATATTGTTTTTACTCACAACACTTCTGGGGTTTTTTTTGTTTGTTAGTTTGTTTTTTAAGATTTTATTTACTTATTTTTGAAGAGGGGAAGGGAGAGAGAGAGAGAGAAAGAAACATCAATGTGTTGTTGCCTCTTGCATGCCCCCTACTGGGGACCTGGCCCACAACCCAGGCACGTGCCCTGACTGGGGATCTAACTGGCCACCCTTTGGTTCAGAAGCTGGCACTCAATCCTCTGAGCCACACCAGCCAGGCCATTCTATGGGTTTTTTTCCACACCACCAGCCAGTTCTCTAATTCTCTGGATACCAGCAGGTATCTGTAATTCATTCAGTCCTGACAATGTGCACCTGACAGCATCAAATCCCTCAGGTGAAGGGCAAAGTCCTATGAGACTGCCACCACTTCGGTTGTCACTGCTAGTTTCAGGGTGTCACTGGAACTTCTGATTGGCCCCTTATCAGTTTTGAATCTTCACTAGAACAACTCACAGAACTCAGGAAGGCATTTTACTTATGATTACCAATTTATTATAAAAGATATCGCTCAGGACCAGCCAAACAGAGCAGTCACCCAGAGTAAGGTGTGGGGAATGGGCACAGAGCTTTCATGCCTTTGGTGAGCATGCCACCCTCGCAACATCTTGGTGTGTTTGCTAACCCAGAAGCTTCCAAATCCTCTAACTTAGGGGGGCGTTTATGGCCATTTCATTATGTAGATTTAAAGGATTGAATCATTATCGGTGATTTACTCAACCTCCAGCCCCCTCTCCTCTCCTGGGGGTCAGAGAATAAGGCTGAAAGTTCCAGGCTTCTGGTAACCAGCCCCACCCTGAAGCTATCTAGAGACCCACCAAGAGTCACCTCCTTAGAACAAAAGATGCTTCTATTACTCAGGAAATTCCAAGGGATTTAGGAACGCTGAACAGCAAACATGTCCCAGAAACTCTATGAGGTAAGTAGGTCTGTTCTCCCTATTTTCCAGGTGAGGCAGAGCAGGCGAAGTCATTGTTCAAGATCGCAGAACTAGTTAGTGGCACAGTCTGCCCTCCTAACCACCAGGCTCCAGGTTCAGCACTCAATGCATAGTATTAAAACTGATTATTCTGCCCTGGCTGGTGTAGCTCAGTGGATTGAGCGCGGGGCTGAGAACCAAAGGATCGCGGTTCGATTCCCAGTCAGGGCACATGCCTGGGTTGCAGGCCAGTTCCCAGCAAGGGACACATGAGAGGCAACCATACATTGATATTTCTCTCCCTCTCCCTCTCTCCTACCCTTCCCCTCTAAAGATAAATAAATAAAAATCTTAAAAACAAACAAACAAAAAAAACTGATTATTCTTTATTTCTTGTGCTTTTGCTATTAAGGACAAGTCCATCCCAGCTTAGCAGGACTCTATACCATCAGACAGCAACCAGGAAGAAATTTTTAAATGGCTAGTTTGAATGTGTGTGTGTTTTTTTTTTTTTTTTTGGAAGCTTGAAGCCAGCTGTTTCCATATTTAGCCTTCCCCCATTCATTCTTGCCCCTGGCACCATCAGGGAAACCTCATAGCCTGTCACAGCCACCACCGGTCAAGGAATCACCAGGGTGGCCAAGGTGGGAGTAGAGGAGAGGCTTTGTGGAGAGCACAAAAGGTGTTATAGGAAGTCACTACGCCTGGACTGTCCTTCCCCATCTAGCCGGTGCCTTCCTCCTAGTCCTTGAGAATTCCCTCTGAGCATCAGCGCCTCTGGGAGCCCTCTCGGGCCTCTGCACACAGACTGGGACTCCTTTCCCCTGTCTTCCAGCTCGGGGCGTCCCGCACACCTGTGGGACAGCATCTGTCACACAGCACCGATTGTTTCTTACTGATCTTTCTGCAAGGACCGTCTCAGGGTGGCAGGACAAAGCCTTACCAGGGTGCAATTCCAGGAGCCCCAGCAGGCATCTCCCTTCACCCTCTCTGGCCACACAGCACCAACCTTCGTTATTCAGGCTGGACCCTGGACTCAGGTTATGGACCAAGAGAAGAATCACATCCCTCCACACAGTGAAAGATGTGAAGACCTCATCAGCACACTTTAAAAAACAGCACCGACCTCTGAACAAAAAGGAGGGCACGTTGCAGGAGGCAGGAGAGGACACCAGCAGGCAGGCTACAGGTGCTAGGAACCAGCGCCAGCGCCCCCCCCGCCCCCCCGCCTTACAAAGGCTGGCTCAGCCCTGGAACTAAAATGAGAGTGCGAACAGGGGCAAAAATTGAATGCATCAATTACATGACAGGCAGCATGCTCCCTGGAAGGGATGTCCGGATTTACGCTCGTCTGTGGACCCAAAAATCTTCTGGTGGAATAATTTTGAAACTGTGCCTTAAAACTCATTGCTCTAAAACACTCCTGAAATGAAGAAGTGCAGCTACAGTGAAGCAGCCAGCATCTTGGAGGCCTCCGCAGGTGCCAGACTCACATCAGGAGCTCTCTCTGGCCCATGACAGCCTCCATGACAAATAGCAGCTGCTGTCACTATTGGTGGTAAGGGACCACACTCGGGAGGCAGGCTGACCAGCAGATTGCTTTTTGGAGAGGCTGAGGAGCCAGAGGGAAAGAGAAGAGAGGCCACCATTCCTGGATGCCTGTGCTAGGCACCCTGCTGTTATTCACACACACCCTCACAGCCAGCCTACAACAAGGACAGGAAACTGAGGCTCCAATGGATGCAGTAACTTGCCCAATGGCACAGAATAGAGATAAAGCTGAGATGAGAGCCCTTTTGCGCCCCCAGACCTCAGGCCCATCCCTATGCATTACCCTTTCCCACCTTAAAAGCTCTCAGACAGTGCTATTATGAGGCGGGAAGTGGAAGAAGATTCAAGATAGTGAAGAAAGTGCTAGGTGCTCCCAAAGCCAGCCCGGTGGGCCTGGGCTCCGGTCCAGGCTTGGCTGGTGGTGACTTTTGGCAGTTCCCCTAAGCTCTACAAATTCAGGTTCCTCCTTGTCTAGAGTAGCCCTGCCTGGAGATCTCCAAGAGGCCTCCCAGTTCAGAACTGGCACACACCAGTGAGGATTTGTCCAGCTACAACTCTGAGAAGACTTCTCACAGATATGAGGCTCAGAATGTTAAGACTCTGCGAATGTTACCGTCCCGATAATAATGTGTGCATAGAACACTCTTGGCCCAAAGGGTGATATTCGGGAAGGGCAGAAGTCCATCTGTCAGCAGTGGGCTTACATGAGGCTGAATGGTGAGTGGGCTGATGGGAGGAAGGAATCTGGAAAGGCTCACAATCTGTTTGAAAAGAAAAAGGGTTTTGATGGGACTTGCTCATTCAATCTGGATTTTAACAACTTCTCAAAGTGTCGCTCAGGGAGGGGAAGAGTTAGGGAAGAGGATTTGTGGGGTGAACAGAGAGGAAGAAAGAGAAAGTGATCAGAACAGGATGAATTCCACAATGGGGATCAGTGCAGGGGTCCCTGTGCACGTCAACCACAGGACACAGTCAACTACTGTCCTGGCCCCTGGGGAGAGACAGTCTTGAGTTGACTCTCGAGAATATTTAAATACCAGAAATTAGGTTTGAAAAGCAAACATTTAATTTTAAAAATTGGAAAGTTCCAACACGTATAACGCAGGTCAGTTAGTTAACCACCCTAGGCCTTGGTTCCCTCATCCCTAGTGTGAAGAGAAGTGTGTACCTGTAAGGATTTTGTGAGAATAACACGAGACAGCACACACGTACCCAGCAGTGCTTTGCCCAGACAGGACTGCCACACACCCGAGACAGGAAACAGCCCCAGGAGCGGCAGCCTCGCGGCAGCAGCAGGTACAGATGGCCAAAAAGCACAAGGCCAGCTTTCTCCAGGGACAGCCCACAGTGGCCTGGCAGGGAAGCCGCAGCAGGAGCTTGCAGCCAGGACAGGGGATGTCTCCTCAGAGCATCTGTTGCAGACCGTTGAGCCTGGTTTCAGGAGTTGTAACCCTCACCCCATGGTGGGCTGTGTAAGAGCCAAGGGACCCACTTCATCTGGGTCTGTTCTGTCACAAGGACGTGACCTACTAAGGAGACAAAGCTTATCTCCCTGGCAGGAGTGCTGCTTCTGCCTCTCTGGCCCAATTGCTTGGTTGGCAGTCAATGACGGGTAAGACTCCTCATGGGAGGGGCAACCTAAGCCAGACACAACCACTTGGGAGGCCTCATGGAAGGACTCGCAGGGGGGGCGGGGGTTGCAGCAAAGAGGATGTGATGGACCCTCGCCCCCCAGCCATTCTTGACATAGCCCGAGTCCTCGTTTCCATCTGGGAGATGTCTCCTGCTTCCTAATCGGCTTAAAGCCTGAAACTTTGGGGGTAAGCGGTGCAGCCCTGTCCTGGCCAGGACCGCTCCTTGAGTGATTGGCATAAGAAAGAATTCCTAAAGTCCTGTGAAACCTGCTTTGCTAAAAGTGTTCTTCCTGAGGTGACAAGTGTCCCAGGAGGAAATGAGCATGTCTCCCAAAGTCTGGCAACTCCCTTTCCTGACAAACACTGGCTCGGATTAAGCCCTCAGATTTCTTTGACATGTTAAACTTGTATTCCAGTGTATTGGAACCCAATAAAAGCCTAGTGAGGAAGGGGCTGTGGGTCATTCTCCTCTGAGAGTTTGACCCCTTTCCTCCCCAAGCAGATCTTGTCTTGATAGTTTTTATTTTCATCCGTGATGAATGGAGGGTTCTACGGGCAGAGCCCCCTGCAAGCATCTCTTCTTCCTCCTGCCCCCACCCCCTCAACTGGCCCATCGGGGCAACTCAGAGGTATAGGGACGTTTCAACAAAGTATGGGCTCAAGGTAGAAGACGAGCAATGTAACACAATTTGTATTCCAAGACAACGAGTAAAACGTGATGGTTAAGAACTCCGGGTTCAGATTGCTGGGGCTGGATTTCAGATCCTTGATGGCGCACTCTGGCTCGGTAACAGGAGAGTTGAATAAAGAGATTTATTGAACAACAGTGTGGATTGAGTTTAGGAGAAACAACAAAGGATGGAGTGTACCCGAGGGCTGGTCACAGCAGAGAGCTGTTACCACCACAGGGCCTCAAAGGTCGAGGAGGGGCTGGCAAGTAGAATCCCAAGAGATAGCTCCCTAGAGAAGAGGAGGTCAGAGCAAGGTGCAGAACAGGGGATGAGTGTGGATGGCAGGAAGAGAGAGTATTGCCTGAGACCCTTCTGGGACAGGGTACAAACCAAGGCCTGAAAACCATGAGCCGTGAGCACGCATCGCCCCTAAATTATTTGTAGATAAGGAAACTGAGGTCAGAAGGACTAGGTGAGGTGGATGATCAGGGCTACACATGAGACCAGAATCCAGCCCTTTTGTCCCTCTGTCTGGCATTGCGGTCAAAATCCCTCCTGGAAATCATCACAAATACTTCCGTCCACAGCACTTAGCATGGGTCAGGCACAGTTCTAAGTATGTTGCATATGGAAACTCCTTTAAATCTTCACAGCTCCATTAGGTGGGTACTGTTACTATCCCCACTTAGCAGATGGCAAAACTGAGCTACTTGCCTAAGGACATACTGTCTAGTAAGTGGCAGAATTAAAGTTGGAACCCTGAGAATATTGGCCCAAATCTGTGATCTGAACCTCTAATGGATAACTGTCAGAGGGGGCCCCTCGGAGAAAGTGAAGGGGGTTTCACTGTCACTGAGGTAGGAGGATTCAAGGTAACTATTCATTTGCTGAAAGGTGGCATTTGTTTCCCACACGTCCCCCGGTGCCTCCAGCCCACTCTCCCAGGTAGGCCCTCCAGGGGCCTCCTGTCCTCCCCGCAGCAAGCTGTCTCCCAGAAAGTCCTGATGGGGACCTGGTGCGCACATGAGGGCTCAGGGAGGAAGCATACAGGCCGCCAGCCAGCCTGCACCTCTTCCGGCCAGTCCAGCTGCCATGTGGAGTGCCATCTGTATACGAGCAATAAAGGGTCCACAGGTTCTTCACCGGTTCGATCAGTCAGGCAAACACTCTAGACCCCTTAATTTTGCTCCAAGTAGGCTCACGGGACAGCATGGTGAATTCTTGGACAGGAGGCGGCTTGAGCTCAGCAACTGTCAGAACTTGATGAGTCAATTGGTGTTTCGCCCGACTCATAAGAGCTTATCCCTGGTCACAGCATAGACCCAAAACTCTGTTCCTCACCCAGGCACCATTCAGGTGTCCTTTTCCACTGGGGGCCTTGCCTCCAGATGGACACGCCAGTGCTGGCAATGTGCTAATCCTTCCTGCATCCCCACTCACGACCCAGCCCAGTCAAAGACCCTGTGTCGCAGATACAGAACAGGATGCCATAATAGGACAATGCATGGCGGGCAGAGCTCCTCCACAAGTGTCACCTTACTTCACACTCGTGACAACCTTGGAAGTCAGGCAATAATAGTGATAGAGAACATTTATTAATCTCGTTATGTGGGCTGGGTTCTGTTTAAAGTGCTTTTCGTGGGTTAATGACACAGGGACTGTTGATCCCCATTTTACATTTGAGAACACTGAGGCTGAGAGAGGCCAGGGGTGCCAGGATTTTAACCCAGGGAGTATTGACCCTAAGTTGCACTGCCTCCTCCCTCCTCAACCAACAAAGGACTTGGTATGCTTAGATAAATGGTTTGGAGTTCATTTGGATAGTGACAAGAATTATTTTTAAATTTCAAATAGAATATGGTGATGGTCATCTATGTCTTTTAGAAAGAGTGCTCAGGGACTTGAAGTCCGAGAGGTCACTTTGGAGGCAGTCATGATGTTGGAGGGATGAATAATGAAAGTCACCTGCATTTAAGTGGAGATGGGAGGTAATGAAGCAGAGATAGTTCTAAGAGATATTGGAGATAGAATGAGATGTTAGGTGGGAGATGGGAGGAGGGGTGCTGGGCGAGAGGGAAAATTTAAGAACGCTCCCAGATTTCTGCCTTGAAAAACTTCATACAGATGTGAGTCACCAACTGAAAAGAGATTACAAGAAGCAGAGAAATTTAAAGGCAGTTGGAAGTTGTATATGGGACTTGATGGGTTCAAGTTACCCCCTGGATATTCACATGGAAATGTCCCCTGTTGTGACCTGAAATGTTTATATTCCCCCCAAACTCATATGATGAAGCCTTACCCCCACCAGTGTGGTGATATTGGGAGGTGGGGCCCTGGGCAAGTGATTAAGATTAGATGAAGTTACGAGGGATGAGCCCTCATTAATGGAATTAGTGCCCTGAAAGAGACATCTGAAGCTTGCTTCCTCTCTCTCCTCTTTGCCATGGGAGGGCACAACAAGTGGGCAGTCCGCAACCTGGAATAAGACCCTCACCCACGCTTTACCAGACCGGCTCCCTGATCTTAGACCTCCAGCCCCTAGAACTGTGAGAAATAAATTTCTGTTGTTTACGAACCACCCAGTTTGTGGTACTTTTGTTGTAACAGCCCCAGCTAAGCCACCCTACTCCTCCCCAAGCAGGGTCAGAGCTGGAGATCATACATTTGCAAGTCACCAATCTTAAAATCAAGAACTAAATACATTGAAGTTAATGAGCTCATCCAGAGAAACTATTAATAATAATAATAATGATAAAGCCAAGGATGTGGTCTTTAGAACCAAGGCATAAGAGTAACTGCAGGAGAACCAGCCAAGGAGACCGAGAGGGAATGCTCAGAGCAATGGAGGAGAAGTAGGTAAAACTCCCAGGAAATAGCTGAAGGAGATGATTTCCAGAAGGGTGGTTTACTGCATCAAATGTCAAGGTCAAGCAGAGGAAAACCTTGAACTTGGCCATTTTGAGGATCTGTGCCAGGTGTTTGCCAGAATAGCATCCGTGGAAGAGCACAGGAGAAGGGACCCCCTACAGGCAGCACTCGGAGGCTAACGCGACTGGGGCTCTGGAGCAATTCTATTAGGCTGTCTTGGTAGAAGAGAAAGCGGCCCCTGTTCTAACACACCACGTTCCACAACAACTCTCAATTTCCCACACTCAGGACCGCATTTCATTGCTCAGCTGATTTTTTCAGCATTCATCCACTTGTTGGAGTCTCTTGAAAATGTTCCTCTTCCTAAAATATTCTGTCCCTGTGCCCAAACCATTGGGAAAATTTAAAAAAAAAAATCATGCACTTTACATGTAGGGAGAACTGAGTTCAAACCGGGCCTTTGCCCCTCAGTACCTGTGCGTCTGTGGGTGGCAGCCTGTGACACACCTCTTGATAAGAGCTTCACTGCAGAGCTGATCGGAGGAAGCAATGGGATAGCCCAGGGAAACTGCCTCACACCCAATAGGCTCAAAAATCCTTTAGCTCAAGTGTCTCTGGGCCTTGAGAGCAACTACAGCCTGGGGAACAGCCTAGCTACTCTTTTCTTAGAGAAGATATT
Source organism: Glossophaga mutica (assembly GCA_039655065.1). Taxonomy (NCBI): domain Eukaryota; kingdom Metazoa; phylum Chordata; class Mammalia; order Chiroptera; family Phyllostomidae; genus Glossophaga; species Glossophaga mutica. The sequence goes on along the minus strand of CM077305.1, from coordinate 137,255,613 downwards.
ACAAGGGTGAAGGAAGAGAGGACATCAGGTGGATGGGCGCTTACAGAGGTAGGAATAAGTCATTGAAAACGAGTATTTCCACCAGCTTTACCTCAGCCTGCCTCCTCCCTGCAGCTGTCTGCAGTCAGCCAGTGCCACTGAGTGGCAGCAGTTCCACTCGCTGCTTCACCGCTGGAAAAAGGTGCAGCAGACACTTCAGGGCCCACCTGTGGCCAAGCCTTGGTGCTTGCCAGCAGGACTTCCCGCGGCCAGAACCTGCACCTGACCCAGGGCTCCCTGCGGTTCCCGTGGTTCTAAACCGTGGCATTTTGCCCCCACCAAGGTGTATTTGACACTGTCTGGAGACATTTTTTATTGTCACACCTGGTGAGGTAGGGGGCTTCTACTGGCATTTAGTGGATAGAGGCCAGGGATGCTGATAAATCTACGATTCCCAGGACAGCCCCCACAACAAGGAATTTTTGGCTCAAACTGTCAGCGATGCTGAGGCTGAGAAAAGTTCACACGGTGGCCACTAGCTTGATGATGCTCCTTTGGTGGCTGCCTCCCCGTGCCTCCCTGCCTTCTCCACTGCTCTCCAGGGACCTCCTGGGATCCTTTTTCAATGAGCCATTTGTACTCAAATACTGTCTCAGTGTTTGCTGCTGTGCCCCCTTGCCCCCACCAGACACGCCTTGAGCTGTTTCTGGTCTGGTTTAGCAGGTGGAATCTATCCCCTATCCCCCACTAGAAAAAACACTCCCTACCATGAGGAAAAATATATTTTGTATATATTTATAGAGAAAAGGCAACAGTCCAAATGAATATCTTATAAAGAGTAACCTCTTAGAAGAGACTAACCTCTTAGAAAAGAGCAGAGACTGGGTTTGGGCAAAGTCTACCCAGACGTGTCCTGGAGGATCTGAGTTTGAAGGAGGCCCAAAGCAACGAGTGGGGCGGGATGGGCAGCAAGAGGCAGCATGGGCTTTCTGGGAAGAGAAAGCGCCCCTGTGGGTGCTCTCCAGATTCCAACCCCAGGTCCCAACTCCCTGGGTTTCTTCCCCTTCCAAGGCCAGGCTTGCAGGGCACCCTGGGAATTGTAAAAACAATGTGCAACACCGCAGGCTGCGCGCAGGGCCCGTGACGCCCTCCTCTCCCCTCGTTGTGGCTGCAGATGTCTCCAGTGTGAGGGGAAGTCTTCGCTGGTGTCACGGCCAGGGGATTACATCTGCCTCCAGTTACAGGATGTATCACTTGCAAAGAATTCTTTCCACAATATACTCAAAGAACCAGAAGAAAAAAGTATTAAATAGCTGGCTAAATTTGATCTATACTTTTCATTCTGGTTTTTTTCCCTGTGGTTTTTCACAAAAGTCCGGTTTGACATGCCATTAAAATAAAACCCGATGTATATGAGCAATAGATTTAAAAAGGAAAAAAACACTAATATATTGAACAACCCCACATATACAATTTGGGAGAGGTAACTGGATCCCCTGCTTCGGCAGGCTGTAAACTGGGCTAGGGAGGGACGTTGTTTTTCTTTTGGTCATTCTGCCAAGTTAAAAAGGAAGTTGGAGATTAGAACAAAATATTTAAATCAAAAATGAATCCTTCAATGAAAGTTGCTTGATCCCCTTTGCTACCATCCCTTGCCTCCCTTCCCCCTTATTGGAAGCATATTTCTCTTTGAAAAGAAGTAGAGCATTGTTGCTGAATAGCAGGGGGACAGCCCACTGGGGAGATGCATCGACCTCATCATTTTTAAAGTGGGAGATAAATGACCTAAGGCCCCTTCCCAATCAAATGCTGTTTCTGCACATTCTCAGGATAAATGGCACGGTTTTCCCTGGTGAGCAGTGAGGGCTCTCCAGCTAGCTGGGTTTACCTCAGCTAGCCATGCATTCCAGCTCCACGAACAAGGGTACGTGCAACTAAAATGGACACCTGAGCGATGCTGGGTCACCTCATCGTGCTTTGAAACTCAAGCAAGACCTTGACTCTGCTTAATGGCAAACTTGTACAATGGCCCCCATATTAAGATGCAGTGTTTTGATTTCTTGAAGTCTCCCTCAAATTTAGTACAAGGGATGGATAAGATAGCTTCGGTCCTGCAAGTACTATTGCAGAGAAAGATCTGAGAAAGGAGATGTAAGGAACAGAGCCACATCTGATATCCAAAGCCGCTTCTTCCGCTGCACCTTGCCAGTCCCTCCTCAAAGGGATTCCCTTTTAGAAGAGGCCCAAGTAAATGTGGTCATCTTGGAGCCATGACTACTTAATACATGCTGAAAATAACAATGCAAAACATAGAATGTGGTGGTGCTTTCTGACACCAGGTTCTGCTTATTAGAAACATGGTTCAAAAGAGAAAAAAAGAAACGGTTCAAGAACTTAAGCAGGAATAATCAGCAAGAACATGATTCTGGGAGAGCTCATACAAACAGGGAAATCCAGAACTGTATTAAATTGGCTGCCACCAACAGAGGAGTGGGAGGAGGAGAGGGGGGAAAAGGTACAGAGAATAAGTACCATAGACAGTGGGAGGGCAAGAATAGTGTGGGAAATGTAGAAGCTAAAGATCTTATAACACATGGACATGAACCAAAGGGGAGGAATGTGGATGGTAGGGGGTGTCCAGGGTGGAGGGGAATGATGGGGGAGAAATGGAACAACTGCAATAGTATAATTAATGAAATATATTTTAAAAAATAAAAATAAAATAAAAACCAATAAATAAATAAATTGCCTGCCACCTTCGCAACTGGCTGGGTTCTTCACCAATACCTATGTGAGTAAGCTGGAAGCCCAGCATTCTCCCTTGCAAGCACTGCATCTTTTAGAAGGAGGTTTTAAAACCAGAATACAGCATCATCATCAAATGATCCTTGATAGGCCCACCAATGGGCATCTCCAGTGGTAGCCTTTTCTGTTGTCTACTTTGCTTGCCTACAGTGTGTCCTCAGCAGGAGGCAGCCACTCATTTCCACCCAATTTGCATGTGTATGCTTGTGTTTCTTCAGCCTGATTTTTCTCAATGATCTACTAGAAATTATAACCAAGAGAAAGCTCCTGTCCCTTAGACCCTCTCTTTTGTTCTGAGATGTACACTCCCAAACCACTCTCATCCCTAGACAAACTGCAGGTCTCCATGTCATTTCTAGCTCACCTGCTTGATAGTCCTTGGATCATTCAAAAAACCTGTATTGAAGATGGCCACGTCCCAGGGACTGAGCCAGACGCTTTGCCTCCATTGAATCATCTAATTCTTATAACACCTCGCCCTCATTTGCACAGGAGGAAGCTGAGGCTCAGAAAAATCAAGTGGCTTGCCCAAGGCCCCTGGGGAGTCAAGTGCCTTGAACTAATCAGCATCTTTGCTGGGCCATCCTTGCCTGGAGCCCTTCCATGTCTGTGCCACACCTGGCCTGGGGGGCTGTCATTTGGGTTGTTGATGCCACAATTCCTTCAGTCCCAAAGTCTACAACCCTCTTCACAAGGGCTGTCTTCTCCTTGCCTCATCCCAGTCACCCTGGCATCACCTCCCACCTGCCTGGCTGGGGCAGCCCCTCTATCTATTCTGCTTGTCTCCTTCAGTCTGCATCCGTGCCTCAGGCCCACTGGAGGGCTTGCACTGCCAACTCACTATTGCAAGGACACTGCTGGAACTTCTCGAGGCTCCTGAGAGTCTTGCTCCACCACGAACCAGCTGTGAGAGTCTGGGAAAATCATTAAAACTCTTTGACAGTTTCCTCACATTTATAATAGACATCGTAATTCCAGTTCTATCTCTGGAAGAAACTGAAGTGAAGATCAAGTGAGACTGGAGTGTGGGCTTCGGGGGACATAATTTCCGTGCCAGATTTTATCTCCAAATGGCCCTGACATGCAATTTTTCATCCAAATTTGCTCAAAATATGATGTTTCTCATTCCGAATCCAAAGCTAAATTTTTCCTCCAAAATTTCCCCCTGTCCACAAAGAATGAAAGTTGTTCAATCAACTTTTCCCTGAAAAATCTAAGTTCAGAGTTTGTGTTCCAGAAGGTATGGCCAAGAATTATATTCAATAAGAAACTCTGCCTTTCTCATTTGTGAAATCACCAATAAGGAAGTCTTGATACGGAGTCTTATTTTTAATACCTACACATCATATTTAATTAATCCAATCCTAATTTTCCAGGTTAAGTCAAAGTCACTGAGGCAGCCAAAAAGCAAACACAAAACAAAACAAAACAAAAACAACAAAAAAAGAAAAAAACAAAAACAAGTTTTGGAAGCATAAATTATTGAGAATACTGGTGCCCACACTGGTCCAGATCCAAATCAGTCCCCAAAGCCTTCCCCGGCTCCCCTTCACCCTGCAACAGAAATCCTGAATTCCCTTCCACTCCCAGCCTTAATCTGCCTCTCCCACCTGAAGTTCCTCTTCTCTCACATGAACTATTTGCTCCAGCCTCTCTGCATCATTTGCTCTCTTCTTTTAAAAGCCTCTTCACTTTCTTCCCTCTGCATTTCCCCTCAAGGCTCTCCCACCCAGAATGCCTCTCTCACTCCCCTTGACCCAGCCAGATCCATCTAGTTCCAACCCTCACTTCTTCCATGAAACCTGCCCTAACCCTGCCAGTCTGAAAAGATCTCTCCTTCCCCGGAGCGCCTGTGGCAAGCTCATGCTCTTACCATGTGCTGCCTTCTGATGCTTCTGCTAGTATCATCTGGAACTATCGTTAAACATCTTTCCTTTTCACATTTTCACATTCAGTGCCCCATTCTGCCTTGTACCCCAGAACTAGCTAATGTAGCACTTCACATACAGTAACCACGCACTGAAAACTTGTTACTTAAATTTGACCCACAGCCTTGCAAACTACTCTGATCAAAAGAAGTATTCCTCATGCATAAAGCAAGGAAATTGTAGAAATCCACCCCATCAAATATTTTTGGCTAAGAAGGAAGGAGTATCTTTCCACAGTCTCAACGGAAACCGTGCATGTGAATGTGTGTTTGGGGTACAGAAGTAGAGAGAGGCTTGTTAATTTTAAAGCCACATAGCATGTTTGGCTGACTATGACTCCATTTGTGTATTTCAACCACGTAAAATACACCCTGGGATTCTGGACTGAGAAAAATAGCCATATAAGGAAAAAACAAGACATTCCCTATAGCTGCCCTTGTAAAACACTCTATGATTTAACCCTCTGCTCAGACAGATCCAAGCTCCTGTACTTTACAACTGTAAACAATCAGATTCCTGGGAGGAGCTCAGCGGGTGACCTGCACCATTGGGCACAAATGGATCACAAACAAAGCCTGACAGGTCACACGCAGGGCAGCATGACCAAAGCTTTGTAGCCGCCTGCTGGTCTCTGGCGGTGCGCCGTCCCCAGCCTGAACAGGCACCAAGATGAGCTCCAACCCTGATACAACTCCAAGGAGCCCATTAATCCTTCTTTCCTTTAAGAACACAGGGATCTGGGGTCTGCCTCCACCTTCCAGGCGACAGTCCATCAATCTGCAGAACCCTTCCACTGGGGAGGTGGTGGGGGTGGATCAGGAGAAGGAAAGGGCTCCAGTCATGGCAGCAGAGGCAGGAGCAGGTCAACTGTCCCCCCCTTATCCCCACTCAGGGTTCCTGTGGCCCTGCAGTGCAGGGTGTGCCTGGCTGGGGTCTCTGCCCCATGCAGAGGAGAGGCTCCAGAGCCAGGGGCCCACAGAGAGTCATAGGTGCTTGCTTTCACTCTCTTCTTCTTGATTGCTGTTAATGCCAAGTCTGTGAGGGAAGATTTTTCTAAATGGTAAAACTGATGCTCTGAAAGCTTTCAATGTCCTTCGCAGGTAATGAGTGGGGCTATGGTTAGAAATCAAGTTTTATGCTGTGGCTGACACAGCTTATTTTCTTCCGTGGTCCAGTATAATCTCTTTCCTTGTAGCAGTAGAATGACCCCCAAACACCCACATGTGCACACACACGCACACACAGAGGAGCAAGGAACATGGCTGTCCAGCTGGAAACGACCTTTCCCAGGTGCCCAGGCAGCTTGGAGTGGCCATGTGACTAAGTTCCAGAGACAGGTACATGAGTGGAAGTGCTGTGTGCAAATTCTGAGTCAAGGCTCTGAAAAGGAGCTACTTGCCCTTCCCATGGGCTGAAATGAAGGTGAGGGCAACAAAACAGAAGGAAGCTAGGTGACTTTATGAAGCAGCACCACCTACCTGCCTGGTACCGCCACCTATGTCTGGACTGTTTACCTGCGGAAGAAATGAGCAACCTCATCTGAGTCTCTGTATGTTTCAGTGTCTTCAGTGTCTTTGTGAGAGCAGTTTAGCCTACACCTTAACTAATGCGTGTGACTTTCTGCTGCCTCAGCTGCGTGCAAAGAATCCTGAAGCCATACGAGCTTGTGCTAATTTAAAAAGCAGAAAGGGGAAAAAAATCATAGCCAAGTTACATAACAGTCAGCAGTATTTAAGTGCCAAAATCACCTCCTCCCTAAGGCAAGGCTGGAACAAGCCTCATCCACACGAGGGAGTCCTGCACAGGTTAGAGCAAAGGCCACAGAATCTGGCTCCTTCCTTCCCATAAAAGAGTGTCCTGCGGAAAGTTGGCCTTCCCAAATACGCTGCAGAGAGAATGACCCTGCAACTCTCTGAGCTGGAATCAGAAGCATTATCTGCAAAACTGTCATCATCATTCCAAGAATGGCCTATCAAACCTTTTTCCTCCCCGGGTTCAAAGTCTGCTGCACCTCTCTGAAGACAGGTGGTAAGGCATCTCCTTTGATTTTACATTTCACAATTTCTCCTGCGAATTCCATTTTTGCTTTTTATTTGAAGCTATGTTATTAGACATATATTACATACTAAAATTATTATATTTTTATAACAATCTTTCTCCCTAATCATAAATTTTGACCTAAAGTAGGATATAAATGTAGCTCTATCAAATCCTCTCCCCTGTTTTCTTTTTTTGGCCCAATAGGCCTTTTCCTATTTTTATGCCTTTGTTCTTTTCTCTGCCCTTATGTTTTAGACAATTCTCTTATAAACCACACAGATTTTTTTTTATCTAAGTTAACAATCTCTGTATTTTAAGTGACTCATCTGGTCCATTTATATTTATTTAGGATTTGTTTCTGCCATCTAATTTACGGCTTTGTATTTACTTTGTTATATATGATCTTAACTTTCTTTTTTACTGCCTTTTAATGGGCTGATCAAGTTTTAAGATTTATTTACTCTCTTTCCCTATTCCACTGATTTAGTACTTACACATCTCATTTGTATGTTTGTACATACACAACACCTTTTTAAATGTTACCCTTTCATTTTCATCACGTATACTTGACTTTAAAGAGTACGATACCAAGTCAGCTTCTCCACCCGCCTACTGAGCCTCAGGGCTCCAGTCCCCTCACTCTTCTGCGCATTATTGTCGTCCACTATTTCAGTTCCACGTTGTTTTATTTCCTCAACATTTGTCAACACTCTTATTTCTACAGACAATGCTTGTTTGCATTTAATTTCCCTCCTTGGATCTCACTCCTTCCTTAGAGCTTTGTTACATAATCTTTTTGACTTTTGGTTTGTGTTGCTGCTATAGAGAAGCTGCTGCCTGACTAATCCCATTACCTTTGTAGGAAATGTGTATGAACTTTTTGACTTTGTTGTTCTGCAATTTTATTGTCATGGCCTTAAGATTTGGATATACACTTATTGTTTCAGCTCACGCCTTGTTGTGCATGCTGAATCCTCCTATTATTATCTTTTACCTATTATTAAAAAAATCCTGAGCTGTTTTCTCTTTGAATAGCTCTCCTTCATTAGGTATTCTCATCTTCTGAAACTCTTATTCTTTCTCATTTGGTCATCTGTATCCTTAATTACTCTCTCATATGTTTACGTCTTTGTGATACATTCTGAACTGGAATCACATCTCTCTTCCAGGACACTAATATTTTCTTTAGCAGTATCTAATTCATTAAAATTAATGACTAGAGTTATTAATTCTCAAAGTTTACTTATTTCTTTTTCAAATCTGTATTTTCTTTTTTATAGACTTTGTACATTTAATATATTTTCAATTACTTGCTTCACATCTTTAAACAATGTCAACATACATATAGTCCCTATACCATAGATCCATTATCTGAAATTATTAACAATCTAATCCTGATGCATGTGCTATCTGTTGATTCATTCTCATTAGGGGCTGCTTCCTAAACAAACTTTGTAATTTTAGAGAGTAAATTCATCATAGTATGGCTTTATTTATGGGAATTGTGTGTGGCCTGGGCTGAGGTTGTGACTTAGCAGAGAGTTTTGTGTTTGGTTCCTGATCATATGACATTATGGCTTAAAAACACATTTTCATTTTTATATCTTATCTCAAATGTTCTTGGACCACTTATACAAGGTCTGTCAGGATGTTAACATAACGAGAACAGTTTGCATGACACCGATGTGGCCTGGCAGCCAGGAGAGCGGGCCCGGATATGCATGTGCATGAACAATGACAGCCTCTCTGTGCTAGTCACCAAGTCAGCATGTGCACCGGGTGGCTGTCACATTCAAAATGGCTGAGCAAACAGAGTGATGAATCTGCATCCAATTTTGCGTTAAGCTTGAACATTCCTCCACAGAAACCATTGAGATGATTCAGAAGGCTTTTGGGAATGATGCAACGGGTACCGTGCAAATAAAAGTGTGGCATAAATGCTTCAAAGATGGTTGAGAATCCGTTGACAGTGATGCACATTCTGGAAGGCCTGCAACAAGCAGAACACCTGAGAATGTTGAACGTGTACAGATTGCCCTGAGACTTCTGGCTTTTCTCAAAACTAAAATCACTTTTGAAAGGGAAGAGATTTGGACCATCAATGAGATTTAGGAAAATATAATGGGGCAGCTGATGGTGATTCCAACAGAAGATTTTTGAACAGTGTTTTGAACAGTGGAAGAGATGCTGGGAGAACTGTGTGAGGTACCAAGGTGCCTACTTTGAAGGGGACTGAGGCATCATTGTCCCATGTACAATATTTCTTGTATCTTGTATCTTCTTCAGTAAATGTCTATTTTTCATAGTATGTGCCTGTATACTTTCTGGACAGGCCTCGTTGTATAACATAAAATCAAACCTCAAACACAAATAAGGCATTAGGTTCTTGGTTTAGAATTCCTGATTTACCATCGAGAGGCATTGATTTGTATTCAGACTTCTGGTTAGGACAAATTTCTTCGTTGTGCCAATGGATTTCTCAGCAGTGCCTACATTTGGCCCATTATAGAGGCCACAAAATATAAGTGTCTCAGCCTCCATAATTACTTCCTTTTCCAATTCAAGTTCTCAAGACAACTAACGTAGTCTCTGTCTTTAGACTAAAGGTGCTGACTTATCTTGGGTCAGAAGTCCATATTCAGTTAAATCAGCCATAGGCTTGGTCAGAGTCTCATAGCACTTAAGGAACTTCCTTTTGGAATGCTTTTTGAGAGAGAACTCTAGCAAGAAGGCCTGGAAAAAAGGGAAGAAATGATCATTGGAGAAAATAGCTTTTCTCCAACACTTCCCTTGTGTAAGCTCTGCCCTCTCTGACCATGTAGCCCCCGCTAGGGCATAGAGTTGTTCAGGGTAAGAGGCTGAGCTGCTGTAACCAAGAAGGGCATCCATAGTGTCTCCCAGGAAAGATCAAAGGAAGCACGTTTCTGCATAGCAGTGGAATTTGTTTCCAAGTTAGATTAAATGCGGAAGTTACTCTTCCGCACAGAACCAGCCCTGAGCCTAATGTAGTAGATATTCAATAAATATTTGTTGTAACAAAATACCAATCACTTCCTCCATGCTACAGTAAGGAAATAATACTCCAAAAGAGGCAGCATGCAGAAAGTATTCAAAGAGACAGAAAGCTGCAAGGCCATGCCAAGAGAAAGATAAATCTTTCCCAGAGAAATTAGTTGACTTGAAGCAGGCAGTTAGCAAAGAATTCTGGAGGAAAGTAACCTCTTTAAAGGCTCAGAACTTGGAGTGGACTTTGAGTTAGCACATGTACAAGATGCAGGATGTTCTTCAGCTCGTAAATAAGAGTCCTGTCACAGATGGTGATATCTCACGCAGACCCTCACAGCAGGGGGTCATCTGTGAACTCAGGATTTCAGTGAGATAGAACATACCCCACGAACATGAAGACGGTTCTCTTAGACATACCTGCGTAAGAGATCTAAAGGGAAGGGAACTGAAAAAATTTTAAAGTGACTCACTGTATTAGTTTTTTGTATATAATAATACCCATGTTAACTATACATTAAAAATAAATAGTTCAAATATTCTTGTGGAGTTCTTCCTACTATGTTCTTTTTGGTTTTTGTTTTAACACCAAAGTTAATGAATTTCTCCAAATGCCATTATAAATATATATTTGGATGAGTTGAGCACTGTAAAGTTTGGGAGCTAAAAAGCAGTTCCCCTTACAGAATGCTGTCTTACCCAGGATTTCTTTTTAATAAATGTACCACACATTAGATTCAGTCCACTAATGGAGTCTCCAAACATTTCTTTAGTAAAGGTTCTTAGGAGTAGTCGTCTGGTTGAAAGATGGAGGTTAGCAGACTTGATCTGAATATCAAAGTGCATATCAAGTACGCTGTGTTTCCACCCAGGTTGTATACTTATTAAGGTTGGTTTAGGGAGGAGGGAGGTTAGACTCCATTCCCCAAGCTCACCTTTCTTCCCAGAACCTTAAAACTGAATAAAGGATTCCACATGTAAAAACTCTGGAGAATAAAACCCATGGCATGAGACTGCCAGTCAAGATGGAGACATAGGTAGACACACTTCACCTCCTCATACAACCACAGAGAGAATTATAACTATATCTCAAAACAAATAACAACCAAAACTACCAGAAAATTGAGCTGTACGGAAATCTGACAACCAAGGATTTAAAGAAGCTGCATTCACCCAGAGGGGTGGGAGGCGGGAATTACGGAGACGGGTGAAGAGGAGTGGAACAGGGTGTGGTGAGGAGAGGAGGCAGCACTGGTGGCAGAAAAGGCAGTCCCACACTCACAGGTGGTAGATAAAAATCGGGAGGGGTACCTTGCGAGTGAGTGATCCCAGCCCCAGACCAGACCACCAGCCCAGGGTTCCAGAGCCAGGAATATAAATCCTCATAACTTCTGGCTGTAAAAACCACTAGGGGTTGGGACAGAGGAAGAAACTGCTGGATTTTCAGGAACCCACTTAAAGGGCTCACACTGACTTAGAATGTATGCAAACATACCCACTCTGGGAGTCACTGCCAGGGTAGCAGCTGGAAGGGCGCCAGTCGAATACAGGAAGTAGATGAAGTCACTGGAAACAGGGTGAGTGCCAGGCAAACCTCCAGAAGCTGGGCAGCAGCAATGTCCCCTTCTCCGAGCCCTCCCACCACAGAGAGCCACAAAGCAGTGAAGCAGTTTGCCCCACCCTGGCTGTTAGCTAAGGCCCCCCTGCCACACACACACGCACAATCTACAGGTGCCTTTTCTAAGACAGGGAGTCAAAGCACCTCTACCTAATTCACAGAAACAAACGTGGGGAGGCTGTGGAATTGAGGAGACAAAGAAATATGGCCCAAATGAAAGAACAGAACAAAACCCCACAAAATGAACTAAACAAAATGAAGATGACCAGCCTATCAGATGCGGAGTTCAAAACCCTGGTGATCAGAATGCTAAAGAACTCACTGAGTACGGCAAAAACATAAGGGAAGAAATGAAGGTTAACAAAGTGAAATAAAGAAAAATCTACAGGGAACCAACAGTGGAGAGGATGAAGCCGAGGATCAAATCAACAGTTGGGAACACAGGAAGGAAAAAGCATTCAATCAGAACAGCAGGGAGAAAGAAGAATTCAAAAAAATGAGGACAAGCTTAGGAACCTCTAGGACAACTTTAAACATATCAACACCCAAATCATTGGGGTGCCAGAAGGAAAAGAAGAAGAGCAAGAAATTAAAAACTTGTTTGAAAAATAATGAAAGAAAACTTCCCTAATATGGCAAAAGCAATAGACGTACATGTCCAGGAACCACAGAGACCCCCAAACAAGTTGGACCAAAAGAGGAACACACCAACACACATCATAATTGAAATGCTAAAGGTTGAAGATAAAGAGAGAATCTTAAAAGCACCCAGAGAAAAGGAGACAGTTACCTACAAAGGAGTTCCCATGAGACTATCAGCTGATTTCTCAAAAGAAACTTTGCAGGCTTGAAGGGACTGGCAAGAAGTATTCAAAGTGATGAATAGCAAGGTCCTACAACCTACATTACTCTATCCAGCAAAGCTGTCATTTAGAATGGAAGGGCAGATAAAGTGCTTCCCAGATAAGGGAAAGGTAAAGGAGTTCATCATCACCAAGCCCTTATTACATGAAATGTTAAAGGGGCTTATTTAAGAAAAAGATCAAAACCATGAACATTAAAATGGCAACAAATTCACAACTATCAACAACTGAATCTAAAAAACAAACTAAGCAAACAACCAGAACAGGAACATAATCATAGAAATGGAGATCATGTGGAAGATTATCAACTGGGAGGGGGAAGGGGGAGAATGGAGAAAAGGCGCAGGGATTAAGAAGCATAAATGGTAGGTACAAAATAGTCAGGGGATGTTAAGAATAGTATGGGAAATGTAGAAGCCAAAGAACTTATATGCACGACCCATGGACATGAACTAAGCAGGCAGGGGCAGGGGCGTTCATAATTGCTGGAGGGAAGGAGGGGGGTAGTGGGCAGAGGGCGGCAAAGGGGGAAAAATGGGACAACTGTAATAGCATAATCAATAAAATATATTTTAAAAATAAAAAACAAAACCGACTACATGAAAAAGATGATTGCAGCGACAACCCAGAGGCCAGAGAAGCTTTGTGAGGCAGTTTGGGCTTTTCGAAACACTCAAACCACCTGTCTGCCAGGAGCTGGGTAATCTCCACCAGAACTCACAACAGGAGGCTTCCTTGGTGACTTCAACAGAACTCAACTATGTCCAGGCCTGGAACATCTAATGTCAATAATGACCTCAACATCGAACACTGAGTTGCATTCCCAACAGTAACTCTTGCAGTTGTTCTCCGATGAAATCAAATTACTGTGGAAAAAAATGTGTGAGACTGCCCTTCCCACAAACGGGTGAAAAGGGCAGCTTCCTGGGTTACCACCCATTGAAAACACCATCTCAACAGCTTACAGGTGGTGTTATTCAAACACAAGAATGTGTGGAATGTGTCAAATCTGTGTGTCAAATGTGTGTCAAATTAGGTAGCCTCCCTCTTGAAACCGTTAAATCTTTGCCTCCCATCGAAGTGGGAGTGGGGGCTCATAGGCTGTTAGTGGGAACCCAGCCCCATAACAACTGGAGCCAAGCCTCTCGCTGCAGAAACAAGGAGGTGCTCGGTGGTGTCCAAAGGGGTGACTGAGTCTTGCACCTTCCTTCCCCAGGTCGTTCTTCCCAGAGATGCAGTGGATGGCAGTTCCCCCTCTCCCGGCATTCCTGAAAATATTTACGATGTGGGATAAGCACTCAGACTTCAATTTTATATTAAGAAGCATAAGTGAAAAGACTACTGAGCACAGATCGAGTATTCGAAATGCCGAAGCAGTTTCAGGCTGCGACATGCCATTCCACCGCCCCCCGCCGGAGCTCCCCTGGGGAGCACCACGGAGACAAAGACACTCTTGCCCTGGGGACCCACAGCTGGGTGTCAGCCCCCAGGGGAATGTGAGTCTGGGACACTTCCTGAGTCCTCAAGCTTGGTTTCCTCTCTCTCAGGCCCTTGGAAGAAATAAGGGAGGTAACAATGTCACACCAGTATTAACCTCTTCCATTCCATGATCCCAGGGTACACAAGACATCTTGCGGCATCTTCGTCCCACTCCTGTGCCGTGGGCACTTGTGCTCTTGTTTGCCCAGCTCTGACTTCCTCTTCCCCGACAAAAAGCCCCTCAGTTTTCTCCTGAAGTACCGCTCTACCATTGTTCATGGTTTGGGTGCCCTCCTCTGGCCAAGGGCTAAGAGCGTGATCCAGGACAGAACTGGAATTGCCCTTCTAGGAATGTTGAACGGGGACAGGATTGGCACCTGGAAAGAAAACTGCCGGAGCTCATTAAAGCCTGGATGCAGGCCTTAAGGAGACCGTCCACCAGTCCCTGTTTTGCCTCACCCCTGCAGCTGCCCTCAGCTGCACCCCTTCCTTGGGTCCTAGGAACTCCTCCCTATCGATTCCCTGTCTTCTTCTTGGAGCTAGCGTGGACTTCCATGCAGTGGGTCTCGGCACCCTGCACAGAAGACATCAATTTCCAGGTCACGGGAACTACGTGGAAGTGGGGCAAGGAGCCGGCCTCCTGTCTGCGGCCATGCCCTCCCACGGCACCCTCCCGGGGACCCTCTCCTGGGCCGCTCGCCTTTTCCTCCTCCATGCCTCGTCACCCTCTCGAAGTTCCACACCATCCCAGCTCCAAAACCATCATCTAGTTCAACTCAAGTATTTTTTCTTCTGATACCAGGTTATTTTCATAAATCTTTCATTTTAAAATAAATCTCAGTGTTTCGTTCACCGCAACATTTCTTAAATTCATTCCTCTGCCTTATTCCTCTGCCAACGTGCTCATTCCAGAGGGGGGCCCTTCCCACTTGAATGTTGGCAAAACCTTGGCCTCTTGGCTTCCTCTCCTGCCACCTTCCTCTCTCCCAGAGAGAAAATGAGGTTTGGACTTGGGTGGGTTGAAAGCCCATCCATGCATGTGCCATGCATAACATTCCCTTCCTCAGCCCTGATGCATTCTGAGACAAAAAGGCCTTTGATAATGTTTCTCTGGGGGCCCATTTGACACCATTTTGGCCAAGTTTCCCTGTGGGAGAGTAGGCAGCAGTAACTGACAAAGGGCAAAGCCAGTCTCTGCCCTGGTCTATGGGCTGCTGCCTATACAGCCAAGCCCTGTGAGTTGCCACATCCTCACCTGACCCAGGGGGTGAGGGCATGAGCCTGGTGCACGGTACCTCTTCCACCTCAACATGTTTTACCTGATTGAGCCTCTACAAAAATGGCCCTGTTTGGCAGCCAGGGATCATACCTGCCCCTCAGGAAGTGGTTACATATTAGAATTCAGGGTACCTCTTGCAGCTGGAAAACATTCTATGGCTGTCCTCTGGGGGCCTGTAAGAAAGTCACACCTGTAATTTCCCTAAACCCCTCTACAGACCCAGTTGAGAAAGCAGCTCTCTAGTAATGAATAACTTGAGTTTTTCAGAAAGAAATCAAGGTACAACAGATTCAGGTAATTTAGCATATCACAATAAACATCGTGACTGAGGTTGGTTATATTGTCGCCAGCATGTACAGTGAAGTGTGGGCCTGCTGGTCCAGATAGGTACAACCTAACACCTATTATTGGATCCGTACTGAACATCTTAAGTGTTTTCCTGGTATGGAATATTGAATTTGCTATTCACTAGCAATTTCCCATGCTGCTCAAAATTAGATCAGCGATTGACTTCCGTGTGGTACTCGGAAGTGGCGCGTCGCACAGCAGTGGGGCCGCATATGTGGAACATGTGTTTGTGTTCCAGTTGGGGGAAGTTATTTTTATAAATGCAAGCTGAAGAACTTATTTTTAAATGAATTCTCCTAAAACTTAACATTCATTTTAAAGCTAAGCCCCCACTGCCATTAAGAGAGAGAGAGAACGTGGGCATAATTCGACGATGATTGCTTTCACGGCTACGCGGAATTTCGTTCCCTGAATGATCTCTCAAACTCGAGGCCCGGCCTCAGAACTGGATTTGGTTCTCCTGTCTCCAGTACCCTCTTGTGCCCCTGAAAATTGAATCATGGGCAGAAGTTTCCAGTATTTTCGTTCCCTCTCTGCTTTGAGTCCATTAATCTTCGTGTTGGTTTTCTCTCCACCCTCTTGAAAAAAAAAAAAAAGTACACGTTCCTAAGATGGAAAGCCAGGAGCTGGCACCTTGGGACAAGATCACATGAAACAGGAATGGCAAGAGCCTTGCCAGTGTGGTGAGCCACCTCCACAAACCACGGTCGGCATCCCGGGAAGGGAAGTGAGTCAGTCCTCTGAGTTCTGTGGCGACGCCTCAGGGGCTCCGTCACCCTCGTCCCTCCCTGTGGGTGCACGCCTGACCAAGCACCGGCCTCCTGGTGTGAGACGCAGTGCACAGGTGCTCCTTTGTCCTCACAACAACCGCACAAACTGCTGCCTTGAGTATCAAGGGTTGTTCACATTCTTAATCTAAACCCACTCAAATCAATACATTCTATTTTCAGTAAAGAGAAATTGAATAATACATGTCTACGGTGGACTATATCCTCAGGGTTTTCTTTTGAAGTGACTTCAGAACAGATGAAATTTCCATTTACATATGTACATATAAAGAACAAACTTGTATATAACTCAATATGAATATGTGCATTTAAATTATTGCAACTGAATGAACGCAGGTGAATGAATCTATTCATCTGAACTTTCCACACACACACACACACACACACACACACACACACACATAATGATTATAGAAACTCATTGATGACAACACTGCTACTGCTGCTGCTACCACTACTGGGTATCTGAAGAGTAGCTCAAATTACCAGCCCCAGGTGGCAAGCAGCTTTAGGCCTGATTAGACACACACACACACACACACACACACACACACACACACACGGCACACACCAGTCCTGACGACCTCAAAATCTCACCTGACTCTTCCCTCTCCTTCACTTTGTGCACCCACTTTGTCCCCAGGTCTCGCTCGTTCTGGTTTCACAATTCTCACCTTCACCTCCCTACCTTTCCCTCTGCCACCCCAGCTCCGTAAGGCTTTCCTGCTTCCTTCCCAGACCACAGACACAGCTTCCTTTCAGGCTCAGAAGGTCACCACCCCCACAGGCAGGGCTGACAGGTGCAGCACTTTCTGGCCACCACCCCTTCTCTCACTCATGACAGACGACGCTAATCAATCCCAGTGCCCTCCCACATGGCCACACAGCCCTTCTCAGTGCAGTCGTCCAAAGTCACTGCCTGTTTATCAGAGTTCTTCTACAAGCAGAATCTATCCTGTCGAACATTCTTCCACCAGGACTGGGCAGCGGCATCACAGCTGCTTGAACGACACCTAACATCTAACTCAAGCACGAAACATGAGCATTTTTCAATGTGCCATGAAAGAGTTTTAATGTGAGCTCCTCATTGAGGACTAAGTAAAAGTAGTCCAAACCAGAAAATTTTGCCTCTTCCAAATCCTACCCCCCGCCCTTTTGCCACCTGCTGCCTAATACCCTTCACTGGTTCCTACTCCACACCTAGAAATCGTGAACTGTCCCCAGCCAGCTCCTCACAACTTCCGTTTGCACACCAGGTATGTTTGCCCAAGACTAATACCAACACAGGGATACTGTCCAAGAAGCAGATGTTAAGGTGGGATTAGATACGCAAAGCTTCACCAGGGCAAAGGCCTGGGAGAGAAAATGTGGAAGGGGCCTGGACAGCAGTGCAGGCCTGACCCCGTGAAAAAGAGAAAGAGAAGGAAGGCTGGGTGCAAGCATCTTGGACAGCAGTGCCGTGCCAAGGCAAATTCAGCAAGGCCTCTAGGGAGCCCTGGATCCAAGTCACCCATCAGAGGAGCCTGGCATGTTCGCACCCCTGCGTGCTGAGTCATGGCTGAGAGCAGGCCGTGGGGGCTCACGCCTGGCTCCAATGCAGCAGCTTCGGGGCGCAGCAGCTGAGGCCTCAGCCAGTGAGTGACTCTCCCTGCAGTTGGAGGTCTGAGAGCTGCATTCTCAGAGCTGCCTCACCAGGTAACCGACAGCAGTTAGAGCTGCCGGACGTAACAAATAAAAATACAGAACACCAAGGTAAATCTGGATTTCAGATAAACAACAAATAATTTCAGTCAAAATATATCCCAAATACGGATGTCCTGTATGCTATCTGGCAACCCTAAAGTAGCTCTTCTGGGTTAGGTTTTATCTGTGATGATCCTGTACCTCTTGCACTGGATCTGTAACTCAGCACAATCCTAATAGTTCCCCTCACCTCATCGGTCTGTTTCCTGTCCAGTCATCTATCACCCGCTATTCTAGGCTGTCTTCTGGAAAACTCTGTTCTGGTCTTGCCACCCACCTTCCCCCCACCCCACCCAAGAAACTTCCAATAGCTCCCATGGCTTTCAGAATGAACCGCCCACTCCTCAGGCTGGCATTCAGCCTTATTTTGCAACACCGATTCCCACTACTCTTGACAACCCCTGAACTCCAGTCAGACCAGACCCTGTGGTTGTTAAGACCCTCCCTACAGTTGCAGACAGCCTGCCTTTGCTCATGCTCTCCCCACTCCCAAGATCGCCCCCTCAGGAGCAGCTTCCCCCAGATCTCCATGTTTCTGTTCGACCTGTGCTCCAAGTCTAGCTCAAATGTTGCTTTCTCCTTGAAGCTCTTCAGTGCACACCATTGCAAGGCCCACAGTTCCTTACACCTAATGACACAGGAAAAAGCCAGAATAACACGGAAAGACATAACCTGATATATCCTGAATGCTGAGCTTCCCATACAGAGGGGATTTTAGCAAACAACCTTCCCCAATTCCACGTGTGGCATTAATATCAATAGTTCTTGTGCATCCAAGAGGGTAAGTCTTACATTTAGCCCAGGTGAAGATGTTTAATTAATCGGGACTGCCGTCCTTGTTTGCCCTTGACTAGGTTTCCCTGATGATTACTCACTGGAAAATTCAGCCCTTTAATGCAAACAATGTCCTGATTAATGTTTTGTGCCATGTGCCAGGTTAGAGGAGCAGGTCCTTCATTAGTAAGCCAGCCTGAACTGCAACGTTCAGTCCTGAAAACTCAAACCTAATTTCATACACAACTGTCTTTCCATTTTCTTGTATGTCAAACCTTTCCTTAACTCCCTTTCCTTCCTCCCAACTTTGATTTAGGGGAAGTTTGTATCAAGTGAATACAAAATATTGACTTATTCTGACCTCGGCGTTGTTTTGAGATTGACTGGATGGTGAAAATGCCTTCCATCAGCCGCAGCGCTGCCTCTCCACGGACCCCAGCCTGGGCGTGCCTTCCTTTTGTGGGTGGCACAGGTATTCGTTCATTCAGTCTCTCTCTCTCTCTCCCCCTCACTGGAAAAGGGGAGGAAGTCAGATGATGAAATGAAAGCCTTTAAATAAAATATCATTCACACAAAGGAAAAGAATTTTCCTCTGGGTCATTATCAGTGAAAACCCAGTGAAAAGATAATAAGCACAAGATTCCTGATTAATTAAACATTTGTGCTCATTGTATGCAATTATTCTGGGGAAAATCAACTCCGGGACATCTGTTTACTCAACCTTGGGCTGAGAAACCACCAAGCTACCTCTGCCCTGCATCTCCAGGCACAATGTCAAGGCATAGAACTGATAACTCATCAGCCCCAGGCATCTATGCCCACTAATTTTCTAGGTTGGAAAGAGATGACCACACTGCGAGAGCAATAAAATATGAAGGCTGAGCTAACTCATAGAGGTTTAGTTGGGGAAATCCAAAGTGACAATATATTAATATTAACATAATACATATATACCAATATACATACTTGTTTTGTGCTACAGAACAATTAGATATAGATGATCAATATTTTCATGAATGCCTTATTTTTTTTGGTCCAGTGAGACCACATTTCTTGTTTTTTTCCTTTTCACCCAGTGTTTTTAGACCATTTGGGCTGCTATAACAAAATACCACAGACTGGGTAGTTTATCAACAACAGAACTTCATTTCTCACAGGTGTTGAGACTAGACATCTGGGATCAGGCTGCCGGCATGGTGGGGTGAGAGCCACCTTCTGGGTCACAGACCACCGACCTCTCACTGTGTCCTCACAGGGCAGGAGGAGCAAGGGCTCTTTCTGGGGCCTCTTCTATAAGGGCACTAGTCCCAGTCACTAGGGCTCCACCTTCAGGACCTAAGCACCTCCCAAAGGCCCCATCTTCTAATATCACCATCTTGGGCATTAGGATTTCAACCTGTGAGTTAGAGGAGTACCACAAACATTCATTCAGACCACACTGCCCAGTTAGGTCTCCCGTTTCCCTAGTTTTCATAACGCCGCTTACCCCTTGATTATCTCCCTGTCATATCTTCCTCTCTTAGCCATTGGTGTCAAGGCATATCCCTGCTCAGTTTCGCAGGAGCCCAGAAGGGGAGCCCAGGAATGGGATGAAGTGGCTGCTTCTCCCCTTGTCAGCTGATGAGCAGACATCATAATTTGTGAATTGAGGAGGGTCAAGATTCAAGAGTAAGTTAAAGAGAGTGGGAAACTGAGGCCCAGTGGGTCAAATGGGAGAAGACCTGGGTCAGTGAAGGAGCAAGGGCTGGAATCCAGATGCCTGCAGCAATTTTCTGTGAACCTCCCGTCACACTCAAGAACCCAGGAAGGGAGAGTCTGGCTTCTCAGCCATAAAACCTCATCATATGGGATTAAATGAACATAAAGGTTTGAGGAATTGCTGATGGTTAGTTGATTCTTCCTGTACATCCAGAACCCCATGCATCTGTTGAGAACCTGGCTCTGGTGGGCCAGGATTAGGGTGTCCTCCACTCTACCATGTAAAGAATCTAAAACCATTAGGGTCCCACGTGAAAGGAGAGGTGGGTTGCCACATGCATTGCTCTGACTTGGTCCTCTCCGGGGAAATGGGTAAATTCATCATACTCTCTTCAGAAGCACAGCAGCAAAGATATGACTATAGAAGCTGGTTGACAATCTCCATCTGGTCACAGCCTGTGGGAAGAAGAGGGTGGCAAGCAAGCATTAGGAAAGGCTTTGAAACCATCCTAAAAAACCGGGATGCCCACCAAGGGGTAAAACAAAAAAGGAAACAATGCCCTCCACTCCTCCTACCCCAAACAAACAAACGAAAAGAAAGAAAACAACAAGTGACTTAGGAATCCATGGAGATAGAAGATCTTGTTAAAACAGAGTACCGCTGATGCAGATGAGAGTGTGTGCAGGGGATAGATGTGATCACTTTCATGACATTGTCTACAGAGCACCAGATGCTAGAGGGCAAGACACGCCAACTCACTGGGCCTCCCTATCTCCGAGTGGCCCTCAGCCTCAGGTGTCACATGTGTAGATATATACCTTTTCCACATATGCTCCTGCCATATTGTTTCTGCTTGTTGTGTCCAAAATGCATGTCCACAACTCCCTCTGGTCACAGGACTTACTGGAATGGGGCTACCTCCTGCCATGTGCTCTCGGATTCAGGTAGGGGAATTGCTCAGGGTGCTGGCTGCATGGTGTGCGCAGAAGATAAAATCAAACCCATCACAGAAAGTGGCCCATAGTCCCTGACCCAGACATTGCCCCTCTTCTGAACCTGTGCTCCTAAGTCTATCTCAACTGCTCTTGCTTTTGGTGGTCTGAACATGCCCTTTGCAGCTGTCCCTCTACGCCTTGAGGCAGTCATGGAAACAGCAGATAGGACTTACTCCCGTATGGGGTAGTGGTTCTCACGGGGAGCCCAGCTCCTCAGAGGTAGGCAGAAAGTATGAGGTGCTAGGGGCTGGCTCCTCCCAGTTCAGAATAATCCCCTTTTAGAGAGGGTGCTCTAGGTTTGAGCATGTGGGTCTGGGCCAGGTGGACAGAGGACAGGATGAAGGCATTGAATTACTTTCCTATTGTTGCTGTAACAAATCACCACAAATTTAGAAACTTAAAATAGCACTAATTTATTACTTACAGCTCTCTCTAGAGAGTCAAAAGTACAAACTATGTCCTACCAGACTAAAACCAGAGTGCAGACAGGGTTGCATTCTCTCTGGAGGCTCTAAGGGAGAGTGCGTTTCCTTGCCTTTTCAAATTTCTAGAGGCAGCCTGCCTTCCTTGGCACATGGCCCTCCCTCCATCTTCCACATGTATCACTCCAGCCTCTGCTTCCCCCGTTACATCTTCTTTTTCTATCTTTGACCTTCTTTCCTCCCTCTTATGAGGGCCCCTGTGATTACATTGCACCCACATAAAAAATACAAGCCATTTCCCCATCTCAAGATCCTTAATGTAACCATGTCGGCCAAGTCCCTTAGCCACGTAAGATGACATAGTCACAGGCTCCGAGGTTAGAATGTGGACTTGAAGGTGGGAAGGCAGTATTCCATCTCCCACAGACATATTTGAACATCAGGAGGCCTCCATCATGACTGACTGGCTGAATTCCTTGCTGATCTTGAGATGAACAGTTACTAGAACACGCATAGTAAAACAAGAAAAATAGGTTGAATAAGCAGTTGGTAGTGACCAATGAATCCCAGAAATTCATGAATATCTTTGCTTATTCTGGAGGTTTCCCTCTGGAGAAGGGCTGCTTCCTTGAGGGATGTCAGGCAAATATCTTGGCTGTGCTGAACATGGCCCGTGAACTCCATTTCTAGTCTCAGAAATGTATGCCCTTGGGCAAGGACAGAGGTCATCCTGCCCTGAGTCATGAGAAATAAATTAGGGTAGCAACTCTTAAATCAGCATGTCAAGGTTCACTGTTTCTCAGGATGTTAATCATGTTGATGCACTAAAAATGGCTCATCATCAAATTTAAACTAATTTGAGAAAAACACAGTTAAGGTCCCACCTAATTAAATTTATTTGAGTCAAAGAGATTTTTTAATTTGAGCACCTGTCAGAGCCTCAAGCAGTTTGTCAGTGTTGTTAGTCAGATTGGA
The DNA here is from genome assembly GCA_039655065.1 of Glossophaga mutica. Classification (NCBI taxonomy): domain Eukaryota; kingdom Metazoa; phylum Chordata; class Mammalia; order Chiroptera; family Phyllostomidae; genus Glossophaga; species Glossophaga mutica. The sequence goes on along the minus strand of CM077305.1, from coordinate 137,232,875 downwards.
ACAAGCAGTTCAAATCACTGAGGAGCAATATAGAATACAATAGACCCCCCATATGCTTTGAGCTCAGAACCCCTTCATAGCATAGCACCTATTTATGTCTTCTAGAACTTGCATTCTGCGGAGCAGAGCTCGAGAAACACTTAACCAATATATTAGCTATTTAGGTGATGATGCTTTCCCCAGGGTAAGCATCAGGGTACTTGCAATTCAACATGTTAAAGGGTGTTCACTACTCACCAACCTCTTGGATGTGAGTGAAACACTAGAACCCCAAAACTTCACTCTACAAAGGCCTCAGCTGCTGGGATTGAGGGGGACACCATCAGAGGCAGCACACTCCAACTTTCTTCTTCACAGAGAAAGAGGAGGACCAGAAAGAGAGATAAAGGGCCCATAGCAGCTTTACCGTAAGTTTATGCCTTTTAATTTACACAAGATCTCAATTTCAGGTTCAACAATAAAGTATCCACACCCGGTGGGAAAACAGAGCAATGGCTTCGTTTTGTGTCTGAAAACACCTCAGACAATATACTTTTCCAGGGACTGACACGGGACTGCAGCCCCCTTTGGAGATCCCAGCGGAACCTGGGAGCAGTGTGGTAAAGGCAGGAGGCAGTTCCCACCAGTTGCTTGCCTCTCCATGGACCCAATGGGCAAGGCGGGCCTTCTACTGCTAGGCAGGAGGCCCTCACAGCAGTCACAGTGACCCAACCTGTGGTCCCCCTTCCACAGACATTACCATGGCATTTCCATCCTCTCATTTTGACAGGTGACAGAGATGGCAGCTGTGAGAACATGTGATAGGACTCTGGACCCCATAAACCTCCTTTGACACTTTCCTGGAACTGAGCCGGTAAATTCACTACCATCCCAAATGAATATTTCCCTTGTTTTGATATCTGTCAGAATTTGAGGCCCCGTGCACCCTCTTCTGCTCATTGCTGGAGTGCCCTCCCGTCATGACCTGTCTGTACCTAGCACATGTGCCTTTCTGCCCCTGGTCCAGTGTATTATCCTAATTATCCCTCTCTCCCAGGGTCCCACATATGCTGGCAGGGGAAGCCTCTGGGTTCCCCACTGTATCAGTCAGAGGAGGCTTCTTAGGCTGCAGTAACAAACAACCCCCACATCTGGGGCTTCATAAAGCAAAAGTGCGTTTCTCTCTCCTGCCACATGTTCATCTCTCACCAGCAGGGGGCTGTACTCCTGACCTCACTCAGGAGCTCAGGCCAGCCCATCCTGCACCACTGAGAGCTTAGCTAGTCCTGTAGGTCAGCAATTTGCAAATTTTTCCATCTCATGCCACGCTACTTACTATAGTTCTGTGGCACACCGAAAAGTATAGTATTATGAACACGTATTTTGCAAATCTGACAAAAAAATAGGTATAATTTTGATTCATTCACACTGGATGGCTGTTGTTCTGTTGGCTGTTGTCAAGTTTTTATTTGACAATCTAAGGAAAAAGATGTCAGTGTCCCTGACTAAATAGTACAGTATTGCACATTTAAAAAAATTCTTGCAGCACACCTGTTGAAAATCACAGACATAGGGGAAAGGGAGGAAAACGGCATATTTTGTACTACTCTCAAAGACTTTTGCTCACATTTCATTAGTAGTATTTTTCATAGCAATTATCATTTGTTGAATACCTACTCTGGTATTCATAGTCATTTCATCCCCACCACAACAAACGTATGAGATGGTTATTTCCCCCATTTTTCCGATGAGGGTCCTGAGTCTTAAGAGAGACTGAGTAGCTAACAGCAAACCTAATGAGTGGCAGAAACTGGCTTTGATCCCTAGTCCAGCCAGTTCCCAAATCCCTGCTTGTAAATGATTTGGCTTCCTCCCTAGAGAACTTTCTCTGATTTCTGAGTTTGTTCACGTGAAAAGTTTATAAAAATATAACAATTAAATGAGATATGTATTTAAAGAATCAACTTATTGAAAGGGGAAAATATGAATGAAAGATGTAAAATAGAGCAAAAAGCATGTAACAATGAGCGTGATGCTTACATTCATTTGTCATTCATCCACTGTGAAACTGCCAGCATGGTTAACCACTCACACTTGTGAAAAAAAGGGCCTTTGTTCAGTAATTGTTTTTTCTTCTCTTTCCCCTAAGCCTTTCTTGACAAGTCTCTGAATAATTAATTTACACTTTGAAGGGACTTTTCAGTGCCGAGCCCGTGGATGACTCCCCTGCTGCCTGGGAGCCACCAGTCGGTGACACGGAGCTTCCCCATTGGAGCTTCCCCATCGGAGGTCCCTGAATTCTCACTCAGAACCAACAGAGCAAATTCACACATCTGTAATGCCTAACGACTTGATTCATTCACTTAACCAGTTGCTAAAGTATTTGCATTTCCAGAGTACTTTGATGTTTTCTAGGGATAAGGCAAGCAAATGTTTAAAATTCAGACTGCTCTGGAAAATCCAGAATTTATGGTAACTGTAAACTGTAGTTGTTGTAAAACCACCAGTAGTGCTCAGAAGAAGCAAAAAAAAAAAAAACAAAGGGAGGAACCCCTCCTTCTGGTATTTATATTTTCAGGGTATAAATCAACTAATCAACTGACTTAAGAATTGCCCTGGGTGGAAAAGAGGTTTGTTCCTCCTGCCCTTGCTTGTGAAAAAATTGTGGAAAACACCTAGAGTCTGAGCACCTTCTGTCTTTCTATAAGAATGTAAAGTCCCTTGCAGAAGGAGTTGGCTGTACTTGAAATGGCCCCTCATTCATCCACCCATAGATGTCACCCAATTCACTCCCAGCAGGTACTAGGGAGGAGCCCCAACTCAGCTAGATTTGTTCCCATCACTCATGCACATCCATCAGAAGGGCATTCATTCCAGGGACTTGCCTCTGGTCCTCAGACAGGAGCAGCTGAAGAGGCCAGAGCTCAGAATCCTTCCTCTACGTATGCAAGGGTGATACAGTGCAAGTCCATAAAAGTCGTGGTTGGGAGTCAGCTCCCAAATAAAAGGCTTTGGAGAGGGACTGAGAGAGAAAACTGTTAATGTTTTACCTTAGCAATGACTTTGTTCCCACTTTCTTAAATGTATCCACTACTTCTTTACATTTACTCAGTTTTTCAAACAGCCCAAACCATCAATCTTGGCTACATATTCCAGTGACAAAAAAGGCATGGCTAGAAAGATTTCTCTGGAGGGGAATGTTGGTGGGCCTGGGTGATGGCTTCTGAGTTCACACCATCTCTGAAGAAAAGGCTGTTGTGGCTTTTCTAAGGGCCCCGTCGTCCATAACCCAATGTGGCTAACTGGGTGTCATCGTCTTCCTGAATAGCATTGCAAGGAGGAAAAGGAAAACCAATCCTCCGATGAACTGAGGGAGCTGAAAGGCCACTGCATGGGTGCGCAACCCCACGTGGTGCCATTCACGTTATATTCTGCGTGAACAGTGAGGCCTGGGGTTATGCAGCCCCAGTCAGTGAGTTGGTTGGGGGAGGTGGTAAGAAGGAGTCTTCGATTTATTTCTGATTATGCTAAGATTAAGGCTATAAATATCTTAGAAATAATGACTTATTTTTCTCATCACTAGCAGTTTTTTTTTACAAAATAGTCTAAAAAGGTTCAAGAGTCAATACAAGAGGTTAACAAATATCACAGATATACTGAACAATGTCTTGGTGGATACAGGAGATTAGTGCTGAACATCCATTCCACCCTCCTTCTCATGGGTCTTTCTGAACAGCAGAAGCTGGAAATCTCCAACTGCACTTATAGGACTCCCTTGAAACTAGCGTTTTGAGGGCTGTGTTCCTTCTTCTACTGTTCCCACAGGCAAACACTGTGGTGGGGTCTCAGGTTTTCCTGTAGAAACTCCACAATTCTGGTGGCTTCATGCGGCAGGAGCAGTTCTTTTTGTGACCCAGGTCTGCAGGGCAGCTCTCAAAGCCGTATCTCAGAGCCTGGCCCAGATCAGTGAATTGTTTTCCCTGCTACTGAACCTGACCGATTGCACGTTCACCCAAACTCACTGAGAATCATAGAATGAACATTGCTTCTGGAGGTACTGAAGTGCTTTAATGGTACTATTTAATACTGTGCTGGTGCAACAAAACCAGTATTCTCAACATTGCAAGTTGAAAAACAAATAAATATAGCTCTAGGAAAGCAATTAGATAACAAGAATCAAGAATTTTGCAAAAGCCCTGACCCGATAGCTCAGTTGATTGGAACATTGTCCCAACATGCCAAGGTTGTGGGTTCAATCCTGGGTCAGAGCACATACGAGAAGCAACCAATGAACGCACAAGTAAGTGCAACAACAAATAGATCTCTCTCAAATAATTTTTTTATTTTAAATATATTTTATTGATTATGCTATTACAGTTGTCCCATTTCTCACCCATCATTCCCCTCCACCCTGCACACCCTCTCCCACCTACATTCCCCCCCTTTAGTTCATGTCCATGTGTCATAAGTTCTTTAGCTTCTACATTTCCCACACTATTCTTGCCCTCCCCCTGTCTATTTTCTTCCCATTATCTATGCTACTCATTCTCGGTACCTTTCCCCTCTCTCCTCCTCCCACGCACCTGTTGTTAACCCTCCATATGATCTCCATTTCTGTGTTTCTGCTCCTGTTCTAGCTGTTTGCTTAGTTTGCTTTTGTTTTAGGTGTGGTTGTTAATAGCTGTGAGTTTGCTGTCTTTTTACTGCCATATTTTTTATCTTCTTTTTCTTAGGTAAGTCCCTTTAACATTTCATATAATAAGGGCTTGGTGATGATGAACTCCTTGAACTTGACCTTATCTGAGAAGCACTTTAGCTTCCTTTCCATTCTAAATGAAAGCTTTGCAGGATAGAGCAATTTTGGATGTAGGTCCCTGCCTTTCAAGACTTCAAATACTTCTTTCCAGCCCCTTCTTGCCTGCAAGGTCTCTTTGGAGAAGTCAGCTGACAGTCTGATGGGAACTCCTTTGTAGGTGACTGTCCCCTTCTCCCTTGCTGCTTCTAGAATTCTCTGCTTCATTTTAATCTTGGCTAATGTAATTAGATGTTCCTTGGTGTGTTCCTCCTTGGGTCCAACTTCTTTGGAACTCTCTGAGCTTCCTGGACTTCCTGGTAGTCTATTTCCTTTGCCAGACTGGGGAAGTTCTCCTTTATTATTTGTTCAGATAACTTTTCCACTTGTTGCTCTTCTTCTTCCCCTTCTGGGACCCCTATAATTCTGATGTTGGGACGTTTAAAGATGTCCTGGAGGTTCCTAAGCCTCTCCTCATTTTTTTGAATTCTTGTTTCTTCCTTCTTTTCTGATTGGATGTTTGTTTCTTTCTTCTGGTCCACTCCATTGATCTGAGTCTCAGTTTTCCTCCCATCACTGTTGGTTCCCTGTGTGTTTTCCTTCATTTCACTTATTGTAGCCTTCATTTGTTCATCTAATTTGTGACCAAAATCAACCAGTTCTGTGAGCATCCTGATCACCAGTGTTTTGAACCGTGCATCTGATAGGTTGGCTATCTCTTCACGGCTTAGAGGAATTGGCTATGGAGCCTTCATTTGTTCTCTGGTTTGAGCCATTTTTGTTGTTTTTGTTGTTGTTGTTGTTGTTGTTTTGGTCTGGTCGCGGCTGTTACGTAGTGAGGGGTGGAGCCTTAGGTGTTCCCCAGTGCAGGGCAGCCCAGTCACTGATTTGTGATGCTGTATGTGGGGGCAGGGTCCAAGAGGGAACAATAGCACCTGCTCCGCTCTCTCCTGGATTCCAGTTCCTTCCACCACTTCCCCTTCACCTGGATTATTGGTCTGGATGAATGGTTGTTGAACTTCCATACAGTTCAATTTTCTATCAGTTCTGGTTGTTTTCTTGTTTCTAAATATTTGTTGTCCTTAATTTTGGTTGTGAGAGGAGGCACAGTGTGTCCACCTACACCTCCATCTTGGCCAGAAGTCCTAACTTTTATTTTTTTAAATATATTTTATTGATTATGCTATTACAGTTGTCCCATGTTTTCTCCCCTTTATTCCCCTTCACCCTGCACCCCACCTCCCACATTCATCCCCCACCTTAGTTCATGTCCATGGGTTGTACATATAAGTTCTTTGGCTTCTCCATTTCCTATACTATTCTTAACCTCCCCCTATCTATTTTGTACCTACCAATTATGCTTCTTATTCCCTGTACCTTTTCCCTCATTCTCCCGCTCCCCCTCCCCACTGATAACCCTCTATATTATCTCTATTTCTGTGAATCTGTTCCTGTTCTAGTTGTTTGCTTACTTCATTTTTGGCTTTGGTTTTGGTTTTTAGGTTCAGTTGTTGACAGTTGTGAGTTTGTTGTCATTTTACTGTTCATATTTTTGATCATCTTCTTTTTCTTAGATAAATCCCTTTAACATTTCATATAATAAGGGCTTTGTGATGATGAACTCCTTTAACTTGACCTTATCTGAGAAGCACTTTATCTGCCCTTCCATTCTAAATGAAAGCTTTTCTGGATAGAGTAATCTTGGATGTAGGTCCTTGCCTTTCATGACTTCAAATACTTCTTTCCAGCCCCTTCTTACTTGGAAGGTTTCTTTTGAGAAATCAGCTGATAGTCTTATGGGAACTCCTTTGTAGGTAACTGTCCCCTTTTCTCTTGCTGCTTTTAAGATTCTCTCTTTACCCTTAATCTTGGGTAAAATAATTATGATGTGCCTTGGTGTGTTCCTCCTTGGGTCCAACTTCTTTGGGACCCTCTGAGCTTCCTGGACTTCCTGGAAATCTATTTCCTTTGCCAGATTAGGGAAGTTCTTCTTCATTAAGTTTTTAATTTCTTGCTCTTCCTCTTCTCCTTCTGATACCCCTATGATTCAGATGTTGGAATGTTTAAAGTTGTCCCAGAGGTTCCTAAGCCTCTCCTCATTTTTTTTGAATTCTTGTTTCATCATTCTGTTCTGGTTGAATGTTTATTTTTTCCTTCTGCTACAAACTGTTGATTTGAGTCCCAGTTTCCTTGTCATCCCTGTTGGTTCCCTGTACATTTTCCTTTATTTCACTCTTCATAGCCTTCACTTCTTCTCCTATTTTGCAACCATACTCAACTATTTCTGTGAGCACCCTGATTACCAGTGTTTGGAACTCTGCATCTGATAGATTGGCTATCTCTTTATCGCTTAGTTGTACTTTTTCTGGAGGTTTGATATGTTCTTTTATTTAGGCCTTTTTTTTTTTTTTTTTTTTTTGTCTTGGCATGTCTCTTATGTAGTAAGGGGCAGAGCCTTAGGTACTCACCAGGACAGGACCACCCAGGTCTCTGCACTGTGGCATTGTATGTGGGGGAGGGGTCTGAGAGGGAACAATGCTGCTTGCTCAGTTCTCAGCCAGCTTTCAGTCACTTCCCCTGCTACCCACAAGCAAATTGGACCCTTCTGGTTCTGATTCCAAGGTGAGTGGGTTTGTGTACATCTAGGACCCTGTGGTTCTCTCCAGTGAACTCTCCTGTGAGGCTGGGAGTTTCTCCTGCCATCTCGATCCACACAGGTTTTTTCAGTCAGAGGTTTTGAAGTTTTATTTCCCTATACTGGAACCCTGAGTTGCATGGTCTGTCTCTCTCCCCTGTTGTTCCTCCTGGTTTTTCCATGTGCAAATGTGGGGCTTCCCAGTCCACCACCTACCGCCTTGCTGGGAGTTTTCTCCACCCCAGCTGCCCATCTCCATCCCTCCTACCAGTCTGGATGAATGTTTCTTCTTTAACTTCTTGGATGTTGGACTTCAGTGCAGTTCAATTTTCTGGAAGTTCTGATTATTTTATCTTTTAAAATTTGTTGTTATTCTTCTTTTGGGTTTGTGTTGAGACAAAGTGTATCTCTCTATGCCTTCATCTTGGCTGGAAGTTTCCCAGAACCCTGATTTTAAAATGTAGGAAAAAAGCTGTATGTATAAGAGGCCCACTGACTGAGGTATAATTTATAATAGTTTAAAAGTAGAAACAAGCTCAAACTATGATCATGGGGAATGTAAAATAATCACATGTTGGCCATAGTAACATGAGAGTATGTTTACATAATTCTATTTAATTTTTAATCAAAGTAATAAATTTTTGTTTAGTGTGATAAAGAAACTATAACAAATAAAACATGCAAACATGCATAGAAAATATAAAGTCAATATTCCAAAATGAAAAAATAAGTATTGTCTGGGTGGGGAGTCCAAGCAGCATTTTTTTAAAGTTCTTTTGCTGTTATGGTATTTTCCTCTAATTTCTTAAGTGAAAATGTACATTTTTAAGTAGAAAAATAAACTTTATAAAAGTTATCTCTATGTACCAGCAAAAAACCTTTTGTGGTTAATTTTCTACTGTTCTCATTCATCATTCCCCTCCCCCATCATCCAATATTTATTAAGCAGGCCCTTTAATGTCACAGGACTCCACTGCCATGCATTGATTTTTATGATCTTACTGGAAAACTGCTAGGTGCATAGAAAGGTATCTGTGCATGATGTCTGCATGCACATCATACATCACTCTGGATTGCCAGACAGCAAAAAAAAAAAAAAAAAAAACCACCATAAACACTAATTTTTACCCCTAGATGGTTCAGTAATTTGCTAAATTTCCTTGTAATTGCTTCTAATTATTCATTACATTAGAGTAGAAGGTGGTGGCTATAAATTTTCAATGAAAACAAAATTTAAATACAATGCATCTAAAATGTCTCTGAAACCCAAGTGGCAACCTGATTTCCTTATTAGGGAAATCTGACAGACACTGGCAACACATGCTGCTTCTTAATGTGGTGGAGGAGACTGAGCTAAGAGTGCAATACTGAAAGTTTGATGCCATCTTTGTGAGGAGATGCACCAGCAGCTCACCACCTTCATTCAGAGACAGAAGTATTGAGGAGCTGACCTCCTCCAGAGTTGTGAGTTCCACTGACCCCCTGCACCGCACCTGTGAGGTGTAACATCTCCTGGTAATTCAGAGCAACTCTACTCATCACACCTTCCTTCTTTCCTCCCTCCCTTCCCCTCTTCCTTTCTTTCACAAAACATGTTATCAAGCACGTTCTCTGAGTAAGGCAGTGTGGGAGACAAGGAAGATTCTCCTAAAGGAGGCCGAGGGAAAGCAATCAACAAGTAAAATTCCATAACCCAAGTTGGGCTGTGCTTCCCAATGGCACGATTGTGGCACTATCCCAACGCCAGCCATCTAGAAGGTACTTAACTTCAAACTCTGTCTAGAGGTACTGAAAAACTTCACGGAGGAGGTGGCAACACAGCTGGAACTCAAAGGACATTTAAAATTTGACAGTGTATGCAGCCATGTGGAAACCAGTATGGCGGTTCATCAAAATGTTAAACACAGAGTTACCATATCATCTATCAATTCCACTTCTAAGTATATACCCAAAAGAAGTGAAAGCAGAAACACAGAGAAATATTTGCATCGCCACCATCCCCCTCCCTGTTCACAGCAGCATTACTCACAATAGCCCAAAGGTAGAAGCAACCAAAGTGTCCAGTGACGGATGAATCAATACAGAATGTGGAATATTATTCAGCATTAAAAAGAAGCAGAATTCTGTTACATGCCACATCAGTGGATGGATCCTGAAGACATCATCCTAACTGAAATAAGCCAGATACAAAAGGTGGATGCCATATGGTTCCACTTATTTGAGGGACCTAGAATAATAAAATTCAGGGACAGAAAATAGAATGGGGATTGGCAGGAGCTGGGGATAAGGTGAAATGGAGAACTATCGTTCCTGTTAGGAAAGATAAAAAAGTTCTGAAGACTGATGGTGATGACGGCTGCCCAACAATGAGAATGCACTTAATGCCACTGAACTGTACATTTAAAAAGGATCAAAATGGGCCCTGACTGGTGTGGCTCAGTTGGTTGGGCATTATTCTACAAAGTGAAAGATCACCAGTTTGATTCCCAGTCAGAACACATGCCTGAGTTGCGGCTGGTCTCCAGTGGGATGTGCGCAAAAGGCAACCGATCCATGTTTCCATCTTACATCGATGTTTCTCTCTCTCTTTCTCTCTCCCTCACCATCTTTATAGAAATAAAAATAATAAAAATATTTAAAATAAATAAATAAATAAAAAGAGTGAAAATTGTTGACTTTATGTTATGTATATTTTGCCACATTAAGAAAAAGTGCCATGACTGGAGAGGCTGCCACCGGCAGAGGGAGGATGAACAGACACAGGAAGTATCTTCAAGAGCTCAGGAACACACTAAATGTGGGGAATAAGATCATTCCGATATTAGTTTGTGGTTTTTAACACTGGGAAGATAGTGTAGCTACCAGAAACAGGAGGCCCAGGGAGGGAAACAGAACTGTGAAGGAAGAGAGTAAATTGAGGGCACTCTGAGTTGAAAATGTTAGCAGTTCTGATTGGCGAGAGGATGTTCCTCAGAAGGTTGGAAAATGAAAGTGTCAGACTTCAGCCTTTATCCTACAGATTAAGCAACCAGGGGTTCCCAAGATGCTGGCTGGCTCCTTGTCCACTCACCCTCCATCCACACACACCGACCCCTTCAATCACCCGTGAACAGATACAAAAGAATATTAGACACTTGAGGAGATCTCAGACGTGAATAAGAAACACAAACACGAACAAATGACCCCAGAGGAGCTGTAGATAATTTTGTGAGAGAAAATTATTCTCGTTAATATTCTGCAAGAAATTTGAAACAAAACAGTATCCACAAAATGAGAAATGCTGCTTTTATAAAAGAACAACCCAACAATCTATTAAGAATTCTTGGAAATAAAAATTATCAGTGTCATAGTAACAAAATTTCAAGAGAAAATTTGGAGATAAAGTCAGGGATACATCTTAAAAAGCAGACCAGTTGTTAACAACATCTAAGACACCATAAGAGAAAAAGATCAGATGCTCAATCCAAGAAGGCCAACCTCTGGCCAATTAAATAAATAAAACAAGAATGAAAGCTCAAGCCTATGTATCAAAGGAGCCCACTGAGTTCCCAGCACAAAAAAAAATACATCCTTGTAAGACATTTACACGAAGAATGAGGAGATCCTAAAGTCTTCCAGAGCTAAAAAGCCCACCTTCATGGATGCTGTGGGCCTGGGAGCAAAGCGGACAGTGTGGGCCACACGTGAGTCACCTCCACGTGGGTCTGGTACTATCAGCAGGTCAGAGTCATCGGGAATGAAGGCAAAGTGTTCTCCCTTCTCATCATTCCATCAGGATCCCCAGAGAAGGAATGGACACCAGACCACTGGGGACAAGGATCTGAGTCACCAGGGTTTCTCAGTGTCTGCCCTAAGGCCAGGAACCCCTGAGATGGTAAGGGACCAAGACAACTTTCAGATTGGTGGGTGGGAGGCGAAAACCCCTTCTGAGAAGGGAAACACTTGAGTTTCGGCTGAGCTTCCCACACTCTCGTAATTTCCTGTTTATTTGTCCCTTCGATTAACTGTAAGCTTTGGGAGAGCAAGGCCTGCATCGTGTTTAGCATTTTTTACCCTGCACTTACCCAGTGCTAGAGCATAGTTCAGTGAATGCTGAATGACTGTATGGACAGATGGAGGAGTGAAGGAATTTCTCCTTTTGTTACATAGAAAAGATGACAGTGGCTGCTTCTGAGAAGTATGCGCATTCCGCCCCATTATTAGAAGAAACTCTGCATAATTGGGCTCCGTTGTCACTCCTACCAACAGAGAAGACCATTTTGCCTGTCATTGTTCAGAAAAATTGTGAATAATAAGTTCATATGGATTATTAAAACTTCACCTCTAAGAGAATTACACTGCAAAAAAAATTAAAACACAGCATTTTTCATACCACTACTGTTCCTCAGATTGCATCTTTCATTCCTGCTCCCAGGACTGCCCTCCTGTGGCTGTTCCTCAGTGTCTTCACTAAAATTGACTTCTTTGCCTGTGGCTTTAAAATACATTGACTTTCACTGTGAGGCTTCCACTCAGATGCAGGATCTATATCCCTGCTTTGAAGCCCCATGTGGGGCCACCTCTGACTAACTCACTTCTACCATTGTTCCCCAGGGAGCCCACAGTACTACTCATCATACTGATTTAAAGCCCAAATGCTGTCTAGGAGAACCTTCCCCTGAAGAGCATTATACACAAGAAAGGCCAGTGCCCTTCAACCCACAGGCAAATATTTACCTCACATGATTCGAGTTATTGTCCTCTGGCAAGAGCTCGAGCCTCCAGTCCTGCTCCCCTTCTGCGCGTGGATCTAGAGTGAGACACTTCAGACCCCAGCTGCTGTCCTTCGTTGCACCCCCCACTCCTCACGCTCCCTGGAGTGTTGCTCAAGGTCAATGATATTATTTGTTCTATTATGTTAAGTGTGGACTCTTTCTTTGAACTCCCATCTGTTGGGAGTTTCCTTTTTTGCCCTAGACCCTGGAGTAATAAGACGGCGCAAATAAATTTAGCCAATTCTACTCTTAGGGGAGAAGTCTACTTCTTTTGCTCTTCCTCTTGTCATTAGCTTGGGCAAAAGGAATCCTCCATTGTGGTTCACTCCAACTCCCTAGATTTTTAGACTAGGCTTTGTCACCAAAGTTACAGTCAATGGTAACTGTTATTTGTATCAATTTAGTCTCTTTGCTTATATTCCCTTCAGGGACCTCAAAAGGAGGGAGAGCTGAAGGTCTAGGCAAAATCTGAGTTTGAGCTTCCCATGTCTTGCCCATCTATGTCTGTCCTTTTTTATAGGTATCTTTTAACTCCCTATTTTATTGTAACTTACTGAGCCACGCTGGAAATGTCACTTCCTCAGTGATAAAGAGAGGTGATCCCTTGCTTTACCCACTAAGTGCATGAATCTGCCACAACTAGTCTCATTGTCACACGAAATACAGTCTTCTCCTTCTCTTCCCTGCTAAAATCCGCTTATTCTTCTGCATGATTCTAGCAATAGATAATGAGATAAGGAAGCTGTCTCCAGTTGCACCTCACAGCGGGTTAGTATTTGGTGAGGAAGAAAGAAGGGGAAGATGATTACTTTCCTATCTCTAGTCCATAGTTTTGCATAATCTGAAGGTGATGAATGGCTCATCCAGAAATGATGGGCTGGTTTGGAGTAACCAAACTTATAAGCGATGGATGTATGAGTTAGAAAGCCAGTGCAGTAATTTACAATGATAGATGGAACTTTCTAGCGACTCAAAGGTCATATCTCCTCTTGAGGGACCTACCTTTCCAAGACCCAGTTGCTTAGAATACCAAAATAAGATTCAGATAGTTGACAGAAGCACATGAAATCAGAGTGAAAGGAGCTGACAATCTGTGGGACACTCTGTCCCATTTCCGAAAGGCTGGATGGATTACCCCTGGCTTCTGAAAAAGTTTATCTTATCAGTGGCCAGATGACTTGAGTCCATGAAATACAGAACCTCCCTCCCTAGAAGAAAACTACACAGTACCCTCAAACTCAAGATGCCGGGCTCAATTTTCCCTGCATTCTGCTCATATTACCACCATCCTGATTGATTTAGCAAAGTCTTAGAGGGCTGTTTTTCTCATAGATAATAGATGATGATAGATAGATAGATAGATAGATAGATGATAAGTAGATAGATAAGATAGATAGATGATAGATAGATAGATAGATAGATAGAGTGTGTGTGTGGTGAGAGGATGAGTGTGGTCTTCCATTTAATACCTAAATTCAAAGATTGGCTCCTGTCTTTCTATTTCACCATTATAATACCCATCCTGAATATTCACCATGTTGAAAATCCCTGATACAAATTCTGCATCTCTGTCAGTGATTGCCAAAAAAAAAAAAAAAAAAAAAGTTTTCAACTTCAACACCTAGAGTTCTAGTCCTATCTCAGCCATTACTTCACTGTGTGACTGTGAGTAAGTCACACGCCCTCGCTGTCTCTTGAATAATATCTGCATTAAGGGAGATGAAACCAGGTGATTTATAAGGTCCCTTCCACTCTATAATTCAAGGATTTTATGCCTGAGATCAAAGTCCCTGTCTTTAAAACATCAAATGATCATATAACACAATGGCCCCTTCATATCTACTGGGCACAGAGCATATGGAAATTTGCACTAAAATTGATTGGAAAAGTTCAAAAAGATGAGAAGGGGCATAAGCGTCAAGAACAGTCTGAGAGGACAAGTTCTGGGGCTCAACTGCATGTCATACTTAGGTTCCAAGCTGATCACATTTACCGACCTGGTAAGCTGTTTGGGGTGGAGGGGTAAAATTTATGACTATCAAAAAAGGCTTTAAAACACTTGGATGAAATGTACCATATAAGGACTAAATACTTTAATTGGGCCTTTTCTGTTTCATTATTTGCCAGTGAAACTAATCCTGCTGATCTCTAGATAACAGGGGAATTGAAACACAGAATTCCATGCAGATAAAATCCAAGTATTCACCCTTGACCATTAACAAGTGTTATATGCATGAGAATCGGGGTGTCCCATTGTTCCTTTGGAGCTCATGTTTCATACACCTCCATACGCACTTTACTAAAATGTTTACTGTGGAGCAGGGTCCTTTGAAAGGGAGCTGAGGAGGTGAGGGCTGTGCGCAAACACGCGGTGGGGAGTCTGGATAGGTTTACAGCAAGCACAAGCTCCCCACTGGGACTGCAGCCTTTTCCCTCTCACTGTGTGTGTGTGGGGGGGGGGAGGGGAGTGGGGAGCACAGGAGGTCTGTCATTGACCTGGTGCTGCAGCCCCAGAAATCAATCCAACACTAATGAGGGCTGCCGCTGGGGACTGAGGAGACCGAGTGGGAGACGATGTAGCTAGGCTACCTGAAGATGCAGTGGAAGCACAAGAAATGGCGACTGCCACGCCTATTCACCCGACCTTTGAACACTGCAGACTCAAAGCTGGGTGATATGAGCCAGGGGTAAAGGCCCAAAGCAGAGGTTTCGATACAGCAGGCTTTCCTGGTTGCAGTGAAGGTTTTAATTCATCAGCCAGGGCACTACCAGCACAAGACATGACAAGCGAAAGAAGGTGATTTTTTTAAAATGACATTCCCTGGAAAATGTTGAAAAATTCAGCCAGGGAAAGGAAAAGTAACATATATACAACTATTGCTCATCCCTTATAGACCAAAAATCAAGAAATGATGGTATGCTTTACTTGCTTGACCTCGTATCGGCTTTGTGTTGTGCTTTGTTTTGCTTTGTTTTCATCTTGAGAGCTTAGGCGAGTTATCGGGGCTGCACATTGGAAAACTCCAGGTAGTATTTCCCAACTACTCCCCCATTCACCAAATGCCCCATGGCGCCCTTAGCCTGAACCACGGTCACATATTTGTGCTACCTGGCTTGTCCCAACAGGTGCCTAATTGGACTCCAAGATGTAGAACATCAAGATTTCTTAGTAAAGCTAGCCAAAGGTCTATGGACTAAAGAATGACGGGGTTGTGCCCTTGTGGGTTGTTTGAACCTAAGAGTTACAGGAGGTGGTGTATTTTTCACTGGGAACTCATAACAATTTGGGAAAATCTGGCCTTGAAAGGATGAGTTGTCCAATTGCATCTAAAATGGGAAGCCAACTATGTGTATATATATATACATACACACACCTACATATAGCTTTATTAAGATATTTTTCATATATCATACAACTTACCCAATCAATGGCTTCAGTATATTCACAGGTATACAACCATCACCACAGTCAATTTTAGAACTTTCTCATCAACTCAACCCCCCTAAAAAACCCTGTACCCTTTAGTCGTCACCTGCCCTCTGCCTACCCTAGACAACAATTAATGAACACTTTGTCTCTGTGGATTTTTCTGTTCTGGACGTTTAATATTTCTGAACAGTTAATACAAACAGAATCACCTAGTATGTGGCCTTTTGTGGCTGGCTTCTTTCACTTAGCAGAACATTTTTAAGGTTCTTTCATGGTGTAGCACGAATTAATATTTCATTCCTTTTTATGGCCAAATAATATTTCATTTTATAGATACACTAGATTTGATTTATCCATTCATCAATTAATGAACATTAGGGTTGTTTCCAATTTTTGCTCTGAATGATGCTGCTGTAAACATTGATGTGTGCATTTTTATATGGACATGTGTTGTTGTTTCTTGCAGTGCATATATCCTGAGGAGTGGAGCTGCTGGGTCACATGGACACTATGTGAAATAACCATTTCTCAATGGTTATTGAGAAATTACAGACTGTTTTCAAAAGTGGCTACACCATTTCACATTCCCTCTAGGAATGTATGAGCATTTAGATTTCCTCACATCCTCACCAACACTTGTTATTATCTGACTTTTTTAAATTATACCCATCATAGTGGGTATGAAGTTTATCTTGTGGTTTTGGTTTGCAAGATGTTGGGCGTCTTTTCTTGTGTTTATTCATTCTTTGAATTTCTTTTTTAGAAAAATGTCTAAGCATATCCTTTGTCCACTTTTTTCTCTGACTGTAATATTTTTTCTCTGTTAGAAGCTAGTTGTCAATGCTGTGTTTGAAAAGTTAGTTTATGATTGGCATTTCCTATGTGCTTTTAAAGAATTGGCCTAAGAATTTCTGGTTCCCTCTGAGCTTCACTGATGGGCCAGGAAGAACCCAGTTTTCCTGGAGGTCATAAAGCTACCAGAAGGGTTCCACCCCACTGGCCCTCCTCCTTTGTCCATATTTAATTGGGTTATTTGTCTTCCTATTACTGAGTTGTAAAAGTTCTTATATATTTACATTGCATATAAGATCCTCATTGGACATATAATTGGCAAGCTTTTTTTTCCTATTCTATGGATCATCTTTTCACATCCTTGATAGTGCCCTTTGATACATAAGAGTTTTTAATTTTAAAAACACTCTTTATCAATTTTTTGTTGCTTATGTTTTGGTATCATATTTAATATTCCATTGCCAAATCTGAAGTCACAAAGATTTACCCCTATATTTTCTAAGAGTTTTATAGTTTATAGCTCTGTAACTTAGGTCTTTGATCTACTTTGAGTTAATTTTCACGCATGATGTGAGATAAGGATCCAACTTAGTTCTTTTGTATGTGTTATCCAGTTTTTCCAGCACCAGTTGTTGAAAAGACTATTTTCTCTCCATTGAACGGTCTTGGCACCCTTCTAGGTTTCTTCTTAAGATCTCTTCTAAGTCTATAAAATTCATTTCCACCCACATTCTTAACCTTCAGAGGTCATCCCTCCCTTTAATCTCATCTAATATATCAGAGTTCCTACTTTTTACAAATGCAGAAATGTCATTTTTAAATGAGGTTTCCCCCCAACTCTTCCTGAGAAACCCCTAGAAATGCTTAGGTGCCCCACGGATCTGCTATGGTGGTCTCTTGTCCTGCCGCCATCTCTCTCTCTCTCTCTCTGACCCCCCATTCTTAGATTTCTGGGCCCCAAGCATCACCACAAGCCTTACTCCCAACTCCCAGAGCACAGCTAAGACTATGCAGCAATATCTCACACAATTTTGGTAAAGGCATGGGGTAAGTAGGAAGAAATCACAACACAGGAGGCAATAACATACATTTGGATATAGGGTTTGCTGCCCTAGTTCCCACCCTCCTTGCCCATCAACAAAGCATCCCCAGGCTCTTGCCCATCCTAGTTCTCTGGTCAGCATCCTAGTGCCAGTATCAACAGACATCCCCCAAACAAGTAGGTCCTTCGCCAGTCTCCCAACTCTCCCCGTGCCTGAAGAAGAAGAAAACCTTTTCTTCCTCCAAGTCACCATCATTATAATCTTGCAATGATGTACCTCTGCTCATAGCAAGGTCTTCTTTATCTTTAACACTCCTTCCCCAGAAAAGATCTGGCTTTAACTCTACAGAACTAAAAATCTCACAAAAATGCCATTCTTAAATCAAAAGAGTTGTCTGGCCCCGGCTGGTATGGCTAAGTGGATTGAATGCCAAACTATGAAGCAGGGGGTTGCCAGTTCGATTCCCCGTCTAGGGCACATGCATGGGTTGAGGGCCAGGTCCCCAGTGGGGGGCGCATGAGAGGCAACTACACATTGATATTTCTCTTCTTCTCTTTCTCTCTCCCTTCCCCTCTCTCTAAAAATAAATAAATAAAATATTTTTTTAAAAAAAGCTGTCTGCTTTCATTGGATGTCAGTGTCTACTTCTAACTAAAAAGGAAACTTCTAGCCACTTTGAAACTGCACATACTCATCCTCCTAACCCTAGTATGGCCATCAAACAGGATGTCAAGTATTGGGGTACCCTGGTGTACCACAATTACTTTTGCTTATCTCTATTATTAATTACCCAGTTAGAAATATTCTTAAAATTTTTTTAAAGAGTTATGTCTTATTTCTAATTTGGGCTTCAAGAAAATATACTCTTATCTTGAATATGCTATCTTTAAGCTTTTTTATTATTTCCATTATGGTTCTTTCTGGTAAGTAAGAATCACTTGGTAGTTCTAATATTGTTCCACCAAAGCAGAAAGAAAACCACATATCAATAGTCAAACTGGTAAAAAACTGAGAATATCCAAATGCCGTTAACAAGAATGATGTGCATATAAGTGACATCTATTTGTTTTTTCTTTAATTCAGGTAAATTCTGAGTCATTTAGTCCAATATTATTTGGGGGAAATGGAACTAATTTTTTTTAAAAATATTTTTTACTTGGGCTGCTATAAAAATAAATTTGAGGAAAATATAAATCTTGAAAGTAGACAGTTAATGGTAATAATCTACTAGATCTAAAAAAACATGTATTATAGGCAAATTGAATGCTGGTAACTCTGTTAAAATAAATAATGTTCCTTTTGTTCCAAAACAAGAATTGATCCTCCTCAATTCTTCATTATTAAATTCAGGAAAAAAATAGAACTATTTCCTATTCTGAGTAGTTTATATCCTGCCATCCCAAGTGCCTTAACAGAGAGCCCAGTATGGGGTAGAAACTAAACAAGCAATTGCTGGATTAAACAGAGTGGAAACGCAAGTGTTCCGGAGTGTGGGGGCTGTGCTTGGGGAGGTGAGGTGTGTGCCTCCCCACGGTGTCTAGCTCAGTTCCTCTGCGCAATAGGCTGCCGCCTACTTCCTGTTGATTTTATGGGAATGGTTCTCATTACCCAAACTTTACAATACAATTCTATAATGTTCAATAAAATAAAAACTTCTTGGACTGAATATTTTTAATACCCAGATTGCTTGCAAGATCCTCCAAGCTAGCCAGGATTTTGCAGGAACATACATGCAGACGTGTCACGGGGGAATGAATGAGTAGGCAGCAAGGCCTGTGGAGGCAGCGTGTGTCTCTCCCTGGAGTCACTGAAGGAGGCGGAAGGGGCCAGTTCGGCCCTCTCACTCCCCCTCGGTGCTGCCAGAGACCACCAACACAGAAGCTACATCATAAAGAAATGGGTCTCTGAGACCCTTTCCTTTCCAGGATTCTTCTATTTCCCAACTCCTGGCATCATATTCATTAAAAAATATTTCCTGAGCCCTTGCCTTGTTCTAGGTGATGGGCACACCTATGTCCAAGCATAAGCTCACCATAGAGTGCTCATTCAGGATTCTAAAGCCAACAGTCCACCGGAAAGGCTCCAGTCAAGGGAGCACGGAGCACTGAGGAACAATAGGAGTTTGTCCTCAGTGGTATAACATGGGCTTGAAATGCCACGGATATGGACGAGTTTGTTTACAGAGTTGAGGATGAGAAAGAGAAGCTTCAGCATGAGGCCCCCCCGGAATACCCAAATCTGACTGCTGACTGGCTCCCCAGTATCCATTCTGCTTTCTTCTTTCATAGTTTGAATAATTTTTGTGGGTTTTTTATTTAATAGTTTGAATAATTTTAAGAGTTAAAAGTCACTATTTCCTACCCTCTGTCAGAGCTGAGAGGTCAATACAATGCAAACCAAGGGATTCTATGGAGCTAACAGGAAGCCTCTTTGATGACTTATCTAGAAGGTAAAACATTTGGCCTTTTCTCCCCTCCCCCCTTTATCAATGCCTCCTTACACATGGTTGTGATGGTACCATCTTGGGTCATGGGGTGACCTTGAGGGTGGATGCTAGGATGCTGAAATAGAAAGATTGGTACTGGATCCCTATATGGCCAGTTTTGGGGCTTCCTTTGTTCATGAGAGAATTGCTCTCATATTTTTTAATGCTACTGTTGCTTTTTGTTTTCTGTTAAGTGCATTCAAATTCAATCCTAACTGAAAAGTAAGGCAAAAAAGGGTGGGTCAAGAATGAAGAAAATGAAGGAGGAGTCATTGAGGCAGAAAGGAAGACTAAGAGAAGATCACAGAGGCCAAGGGGACAAAAGTATTGCATGAATAAGTGAAAGATTGAAAGTGCCAAATCTTCCTGAGAGATCATGTAAGGTAACACTAAAAAGTGTCCCTAAATATACATTGGACTTAGTGACTTAGAACCATGGTGACTTTTATGAGACCTTGCAGGTCTGTGACTGAGGCAGAATCTGCTTTGGAGTGGGCTGAGTGATAAGAGGTGAGGAAATGAAGATCACAGGTAAGCACACAACTTTTGAGTAACTTGGCTGTGAAACAGAGGCAAGAGAGAGAGTGGAAGCTGGAAGGGGAATGGATGGGGCCAAGAAAGGAAATTTCTGACTGGAGTGTCATGAGCCAGTCTTAAGAGGAACCAGATGACGGGGAGATGTTAACTATATAAAGGTGGGGAGGGGTGCGTCTTTGTCCAGACCAGATGCTGTTGCCCCTCATTGTAAACGCCTCCTCACAAGCACCCTCAGCTCCTTTTCCAGTCTCCCGTTGTGTCTGGGGCAAAACCCATTCCAGGATAAATCCAGCGATATCCATGCCTTCACCTGAGCCACGTTTGGGGGGAAATCACACAGCTGAGCTGACAGGCTCCACCTAAAAGCATTCTCCCCCTCTGAGATGAGTGTTTCAGATCTTATTTCCTCTCGCCAGATCTCCACAGCTTCTTCCCCACCTTCTGTCTGCTGATGACCCAACCACAACTTGATTGAAAGAAAGAAAGTATCAAAGATTTTTTTAAAAAGTATTTCTATCTCAAACCTTTTGAAGTGGTAAACAGTGTGTTTTTCACCCACACCTCCTCTCATTCAGGCAATTCAGGAGCTGCTCATTGCCCGGAGGAGGCCTGTTGCAAACAGAAAAGTCAATTCTTTGTTTTTGAAACTTATTTTATAGGCAGGAATCTGGAGAGACAATTATTTGGGTTTGTAAGTTTACAAACTTTTTTGGTTGTATTGATCTTAGCCAGAAGACATATGGAAATGTGTGTGCGTGTTCTGGATTTCACAGTGATGGGGGCTGTGAACAGCAAGGAGGCGGGACAATGTGCAGCAGGAGTCCCACACCGTGAGGAGTTAACCTGTCCACACAGCATCCCCACCCTGGTATCTGCTTGCCCAGTCTTGATAGTGGGAAGGCAAGGACCGGAGAAAGTATGGCCATCAGAGACTCAAATCTCACAGGACCACTCAAGTGAGAGCTGATAACTGAGACCAGCAGAGGTGATAGCTGAGAGCTGGGGGGAACTGTGAATAGATGGCGGAAGAGGGAGAGAATGAATATCATTTGCAGTGCTGAGACCAAATGCAAGAACAGGGGCTGTCCTTGGCCCCACTAACCTTCCTCTTCTAAATTCCTGCACTGAAAGTGAGACCCACTGGCATCCTGGAAGAGTTACTCCCTGGGCCTATATGGTAAAGTGGATCTGGACTCCAGCAGCCAAGGAGGTGGCCCACTCCATCCTCACTTTAGAAAAAAAACTTGCTGTTCTGCTGCTAGGAGAACCTCTAGTCACCCCATCTTTGGGATCCACAACAGTGTAGGAGCCCAGGCCGTGCTCCTGTGGGTGCGCCCCAGCCAACGGCTGAGCATGGTGGGGGTAGCAGGGTCCAACCATCTCTGCCTGAAACAAGTCTTCTCTCATAGGCATCTTGGCCCTGGAGCTCCACGTGGGATTGTTAGGTAGAAGGGGCAATAACCTAAGGCAGGGAGGAGGAGGGAGACATGCTCACCAGTTGATTCAGTAGTCCTGAGCCCCGTCCAATAAGGTTGCCAGGAGTTCCAGACATCTCAAGCAAGTATACTTGTAAAGTATATAAGTACTCCTGTACCCCAATAGTCAGTTCAGTCAGATTAGTTGAGTGCCCACTTGTAGCCTTGGCCCAAGTGTAGAGAACAAAGTCACTAACAGTGTTATTTCCTCTATACATGGGGCATTCGGACTAGCTGGGTGCCTGCTCGCAGCTTCATGCTCATATGTTTCATAACTCAACTTGCTGTCTCATTTCCACCATACGTGTTGTCTCTCGCTTGAATTCATCTCCTGCAAGCAAGACAAGGTCCAAGGAGAGGCGGCGATCCCCCCACCCCACTCGGGCCTCCCTGGTGACAGGATTGGCTCTGTCTGATCTGCATCATGCTTTTAGTCCCTCCTTGTCTCATCCTCCTTCCCTTCTTTGCCTCTTACACGTGTCAGATCAGCACCCCAGGCTGCAGGCTTTTCCTTCCAGTCCTGCTTCTCACCTTTATCTTTCATAGCCCTTACTCAGTAAACATCTTGACTGCTGTGTCTCAGTGTCTGCTTCCCAAATGACCCAAAAGGACACAGATGGTTAAAGAAAATGAGATCCAGGATGCAGGTGAACAATCCCCTCACCCTACACCAGTTCACAACTAAACCTTGTTGGTTATTCTTTCTCACGCCTGGCGTATCTATTCTAATGTTCCACTTCCATTACCTGGCTTGAGCCTTTCCTACAATTTGCTTTCATATTTGTTTACTGAAGTAGTGTTTTAAATCATTATAAAATAATACAGTGTAGAATTCAAACAATACAGAATGAAAAAACTATCCTTCTACATTCATCCTAATCCTCAGAGTTAACCATTAACCTGTGTATCCTTCCAGGCTGACATGTATTTTTATAGAAAAATCAGATTATAGTAAACATTGTTCTGCAAACTGCTGGGTGTTTTTAACTTAACATGATTCTTTTGGACATTTGCACACCTTTCCATACCAACATATGTAACTCTACTTCATTCTTTTAAACAGCTGTTATCATAATTCAGTTAATAAGCCATGTCATCGAGGAACTTTGATTTCCAGTGTGTAGTTATTATAAATAAGGTTACAAGAATCTCCTTGTATTTGTTTTCCTGAGAAGTGAGCCTCCATGTCTTCATACATTTTTTGTTGGACTGTTTATCTTTTTTAGACTGATTGTTAAGAGTTCTTTAAATGTTAAAGAAATTAGCTCATTTTCTAATATGTTACTAATATTTTCCTCTAGTTAGTTGTTTATCTTTTGACATTTGTGGTATGTTTTTCTCTAAAAAATTTACAGTTTGTACATAGTCAAATGTAGAGGTGTTTGCTGTTATAGATTTTAGGTTGGAAGTAGTGCCCGGAGTGACCTTCTCTCTACCAGTGTCATGAAGAGCAAATCACCGAGATATATTTCCAGTATACTCATAGGTTTCATTTTTACCATTTAATTTTTTATTTCTTGAAGTTCAGTTCAGCATAAGCAATCTAGTTTTATTTTTCCAAATGGCTGCCAGGAACTCTAATACCATATATTAAATGATCCATCTTCCTCAACTGATTTGAAACACCACCTTCACCACACTCTAAATCCCCACAGTATTTCTTAATGACTATGCTCTCAGTCTCTTAGGATCCTTGCAGAACCTGTGTGAATCAGCCATATGTGAAAAAACAAATGAGATAAACAGCAGAATGGAAACACTGACTCCAATGTAAGTCAATAAGAAAGTTCTCCAAGGTCCTCATCATTTTTACAAAGTGCTATGTCTAACATTGGGCAGGACGGTCCATGTTTTCAGCGGGTGCCAGGCAAGCAACCAAGAAGGCACAGATCAGGCAACTTGCATTCTTGTTGCCCTTTTCATGTGAAATCCTCCCCTTTAGGGTTCTTGAAGTTTATGAAAGCATGGTAGTTTTTAATGCGTGCATAACTCCAGGGGAGCTTTGCACTTCAAAGCCTGTTGCTGTTACAGCTGCTGCATTAGTAAAGTAAAGGGAGCCGCTGCACATGAGAACTTGGAGTGTCTTCTGACTTCCCTCTGCAGCAAGACAGCCTTTCCGAAGGTGATTGCAGATGGACGTGGCCCCGCATCTTTGAAGTATACTCAATGCAGAATCAATTCAGGGACGCACTGATACTAGTTATCAGCTGTGTTTATTCACACTGCAGAGAAGGGTTTAATTAATTTAATACATATTAGTCAATTCTTTGCTTTTAAACTTTACCTTTGGTCCATCAGCAGATCAATATGTATTTTAATCTTCTCCTGTTTTAGAACTGGTTTTAAGACTCACAGCAGAGGCCCAGATTTCACAATCATTAATTGCTATTATCGGCCCCTTTCATTTCCTACACATCAGCATTTTCTTAAAATTCTGCTTTCATTCCTCTACTAAGTTATCCCTTCTTGTTCATCACTTGGTTCTGTGGTGTCTTTCAACCAAGCCCAGAGTTTACAACTAGCCAATAGTGGGAAGAAAAAGGACACCCTGAAATTCTGCATTGATTAACAGTCCATCTGACTTCATTAACAGCTGCACAAAAGACTCAAGAAGTAGTCTGGCCACTGGATGGATGCTATCCAGTATTTCCAAGGCCCCAGGTGGGTCTGCCAAGGGGTGGAGGACTCATTCTTTTTCTCTTGCTCTTAAGTAAGTACTGAATTATCATCTTTGGATGGCCAGTTATTCTCCATAGCCCAGTACATTTCCAGCATCCCCCAGGCTGGGGCATCAGGAGAATCTAACATTCCCTCATTGCCTAATTTGGGCAAGTTGCTTGATCTCTGTAGGTCTAAAGATCCTCATCTGTAAAAGGAAATCACAATAGAGCATTTTTTGGAAATTATGAGATAATGTAAATACTGTATTTGGCACCAAGCCTGGCTACTGGCACACCTCCTAATAAGGGACTTTCCCTGTTAACAGTGTTGGTGTAAAGTGTTGGTGTCACTGGTGTCTTATACACTAAACGAAGGGAACTGAATGGATGGAGAGGGGCAATCTAAATGGTCAGCTGTGTTCCTACTTGTGAATGCATCTGTTACTGACTTAGAAAGAAAAGGAATTGGCATGACCCACCAAAACAAAGCACCAGTCTTTCACCTGGTGGGTGACGGTATTTCAAGCAAGCCTATTTCCACTGGCCACATTAGCAGCCTCCTTTCTTGGGCTGCTCTTTGTCTCCACAGTTCCTTTGCTATTTTTATAGAATTTTATTCTAAACATAAAATCACACATGTCCATTGTAGAAAATTTAGAAGTATATGAAAGTATGATGAAGAATATAAAAATTATTTAAAAAATAAAAATTATTCATAATTCTACTTCTGGTAGTATTTTGGTGTGTTTTTCTCTCAAATATATGCCAATATAGATATTTACATTATGCATACATGTAGAAACAAACCAAAATCCTTTTGCATACAGAAGTACTTCTACTTAAAAATAGGTTTGATTCTGAAATATAAATCCATTTGTTCAAAAATCCATAGCAACTTTAAATTTAGCATGACGGTTGTTGTTCTGGGGTAAAAATCACACCCTTTTGCTCTATTGTGTGGTTTAGTTACATCTATGAAAATGTGCAAGTGGAAAGTCTAAAAAGAGCAGCTTCCACGGGTAGTTGTATGTCCTGTATTTCTGATCAAACATCAGCTTGTGAGAATGTTATAATGTCAGTAAGTATTCTATGAAATGAGATTCTCAATATTGCATAATAGACTGTTATATGAATATAGAATTTAACCATCCCTTATTTTGTTTTTACAAATAACCCTGTAATGCATATCACAGAAAATCTTAGTGTATATCTATGGTTATTTCCACAAGAAAGATTCCTAGAAGTTGGATCAAAGGTAATGAACTTACTAAAGGATTATGATACATATGGTCGAATGCTTTCCAGAATGTTAGCACTTATTTACATACTGCCCACAATAGTGCTAGTACTGACATAATGTTATCCTTATCTCAAAGATCCTTGCTCATTAGGTAGCCATGAAGCCATATTCAGTCCCACCCATTGTGGGGTGCTTTCTAAGCCCTGGATGTCTATGTCATTTTTGACCAGAATAGGTCATTGGCCTCCAAATCATCTGTACCACTTTATATTTGTCCCAGGGCCCATGGCTTCACTGGCATTACCTTCTCTCTTGTCTTGTTGCTCATCTTGGCTCTGTTATTTCAAAGCCACACTGACTAGTTTTGCCTGCTGTGAGATTACACTGCCATCACTTTGACACCGAGGACTACAGATTCCTCTGGTCTCTACTCCACAGAAGATTGGAAAGGAAATTTATACTGCTTCAAAGTTTCTGGATGGTAAGACGGTTTCTGAGCAGGCTTTCTGTCTCCCTACTTCAAATTTCATCCTTATCTTGCAGTTGGAGGTAAAGACACAGTGCAGCTTAGTTTCCAAAGACCAATACACATATATGTGCTCACACATATTTTAATTCTTATCTCCTTCCCTTGGAGTGAATGAAGATAAATAAAGGGATTATTATAGACTGTTCTCATCTCAATGAGCAGATTGTTATGAGTCCTTCCACAATTAGCTGGCATCAGTCAAAGAGATTTCCCAAACAGTATTCAAAACAATTGTTTGTCCAGGAGCAATTGCCTACGGGACTATGGGAGCAGAACTGACCACCTCTTAAAAAGCTGCTAAGCTTTTCTAGATATTCTGTATACCTCAAAAATCCTCTTTCTTTCTCTCACATACACACTCACACACAATGCAAACTTATCACAAGATCTGTAACACAAACTACATGAAATATAGAAAATATTGCATATTACCACATTTCAAAACGTTACAAGTCTGGGAAATTAACTACAGAAAATAATAGCATTTCTTAAGAAAGAAAAACCAGGACTTCCAGCCAAGATGGAGGCATAGATGGACACACTGTACCTCCTCTCACAACAAAAATATTTTGGTTGGACAACAAATATTTAGAAATAAGAAAACAATCAGAACTGATAGGAAATTGAACTGTATGGAAGTCCAACAATCAATCATCCAGACCAATAATCCAGGTGAAGGGGAAGTGGTGGAAGGGACTGGAATCTGAGAGAGAGGGGAGCAAGCACCATTGTTCCCTCTCAGACCCCGCCCCCATATACAGCATCACTACCCAGCAACTGGGCTGCCCTGCCCCGGGGGAACACCTAGCACTCTGCCCCTCACTACATAACAGCAGCGACCAGACCCCCCCCCCCAAAAAAATGGCTCAAACCAGAGAACAAATCAAAGCCCCAGAACCAATTCCTCTAAGCAACCAAGAGATAGCCAACCTATCAGATGCACAGTTCAAAGCCCTGGTGATCAGGATGCTCACAGAATTGGTTGATTTTGCTCACAAATTAGATGAACAAATGAAGGCTACAATAAGTGAAGTGAAAGAAAATGCACAGGGAACCAATAGAGATGGGAGGAAAACTGGGACTCAAATCAATGGAGTGGACCAGAAGGAAGAAACAAACAACCAAACAGAAAACAAGGAGGAAACAAGAATTCAAAAAAATGAGGAGAGGCTTAGGAACCTTCAGGACATCTTTAAACATCCCAACATCAGAATTATAGGGGTACCAGAAGGGGAAGAGGAAGAGCAACAAGTGGAAAACTTATTTGAACAAATAATAAAGGAGAACTTCCCCAATCTGGCAAAGCAAATAGACTACCAGGAAGTCCAGGAAGCTCAGAGAGTCCCAAAGAAGTTGGACCCAAGGAGGAACACCCCAAGGCACATCATCATTACATTAGCCAAGATGAAAATGAAGCAGAGAATTCTAGAAGCAGCAAGGGATAAGGGGACAGTCATCTACAAAGGAGTTCCCATCAGACTGTCAGTTGATTTCTCAAAAGAGACCTTCCAGGCAAGAAGGGGCTGGAAAGAAGTATTTGAAGTCTTGAAAGGCAGGGACCTACATCCAAAATTGCTCTATCCTGCAAAGCTTTCATTTAGAATGGAAGGGAAGCTAAAGTGCCTCTCAGATAAGGTCAAGTTCAAGGAGTTCATCATCACCAAGCCCTTATTATATGAAATGTTAAAGGGACTTATCCAAGAAAAAGAAGATAAAAAATATGACAGTAAAAAGACAGCAAACTCACAGCTATTAACAACCACACCTAAAACAAAAGCAAACTAAGTGAACAGCTAGAACAGGAACAGAACCACAGACATGGAGAGCACATGGAGGGTTAGCAACAGGGGAGTGGGAGGAGGAAAGAGGAGGAAAAGGTACAGAGAATAAGTAGCATAGATGGTGGGTAGAAAATAGACAGGGGGAGGGCAAGAATAGTGTGGGAAATGTAGAAGCTAAAGAACTTATGACACATGAATTAAATGGGGGGAATGTGGGTGGGAGGGGTGTGCAGGGTGGAGGGGAATGATGGGGGAGAAATGGGACAACTGTAATAGCATTATCAATGAAATATATTTTTAAAAAATTTAAAAAATAAAAAAGTAAAAAAATTTTAAAACCAAAAAAAGGGGGGCGGCAAACAGCTATTACTTGGAAATTAGAGATAGAAGAAGAAAGAAATGAAAAGGAGTCCCATTTACTTGGCAAGTGCTGTATTCCAAGTACTCTGTGGTTGAGTTTACCGAGGGACAGAAAACCGGGGAAAAGAGATAGACACAACAATACAACCTCAAAAAGTATTCATTATTTACAGGGAAAGAAAAGGAAGTCAAGAAAGAGGAATCTATTAAAGAAGTAGGAGGATAACCAGGATTGTATATTCATGTGGAAGCTGGAACAGGAGCTTCAAGAAGCAGGAACAAGTCCATCGTTCTAGCTGCACAAGAAATCAAGGGAAAAAACTGACATAATTAGGTGGGATTTCTGAGTAGGCGATGACCTTCAAAAGGAAATGGAAGTTAATGTTTCTTGAGTGACTTTTCTGGAGATGCCCAGTATTTCCTCACCCCATACCTCTTTCTTACAAAGTCTACCATGTTCCCCTCAGTCTCTTCTTGCTGAGTTGGTGACAGCACCTTGCACTGGCTCTCTGTGTACACAGGTGACTGCAGGTAGGTGCGTCACAAAGACTTTCAGGCTGAGCTCTTTCAGGTTCTTAAACTGAAAACTTACGTGAACCAGAGCTCCGGAGGCCATTCCTGGACCATGTGAAAATGGAGCCAAGGGAGCCAGTGAGCAGGGTGTGAGGAGAAAAAGCAGAAGTGCCCAGAGCAGCAATGACAAGACGACAGGATGCCTCAGAGCAGCAGAAAGAGGCTGTGAGGTGAGAAAGACTCTGCTTCTGCTGCAGCCTGAGCTGCAATGCTTACCCTAGTGTTCCGTGAGTGATCTCACTTTCTTTGCAGTAATTCTGAGTGGGATTTGGTGCCTCATAATCAAATTACCCCCGTGGGAGACAGTGACTATTCTGTGCCATTTAGCTGTTGTGCTACAAATTCTCTCCAAACAATACTCACAAGAACTCAGCAAAAAAGGTGGCATTATCTCCCTTCTCCCTGAGAGGAATCTGAGGTTCATGAGGTTAAATAATGTGCCTAAGGTCACACAGCTGCTGAGTGAATTCAGTTCTAAATTCTCATGCCACTAATCTGGGCCATAACCTTGACACTAGCTCAATTACTGCTGATTGATAAGAAGTCCTCAGAAGTGCACAAGGCTGACTAGTTCTGTGCTATAATCTCTTCCTTTATATTAAATGATAAACGTAATACCTGAACTTGCATTACTCACACATCAGCATCCAGCACTCTCCATAGACAGGAAGTGTGTCAGAGAGACCCAGAAGCTTCACAAAGAAGTTTGCATTCTCCCAGTTCATGAAATAAACTGCAACTACAATATGAACTTTATCAGAAGTTCTTAGAGACTCTAGCAGAAGATAAGCCTTTTCAGTTATTAAAAGAATTGAGAGCTTTCTATTGTTCATGAAAAAGACAAAACTCCTCCCTTTCAAATTATTCTACTTTATAGTACAATTCCTTCAGCTGGGAGGACAACTTCAGACACTTTTTCAAATAACCCCAACCATTTAATCTGTACCTTTAGGAAGTCATGCTGAGAGTATATGGAAAAGAGACAGACAGAGCCAGAAAAGGGGGTCGGCAAGGGGGAGGGAGGAAGAAGAAAAGGTAAGACACCGTTTCTGAAGTAGTTAGAATCTCCCGGTTTTTCTGGCCTACTTTAAAGTGAGCTGGGCATTTCTATCCACAAAGAACACTTGGCATTGTCTAGAGAGCTACAACTTTGCAATCTTCTACTTGTTACTCCAGGCAGCTCTTTCCACCCATCTGTCATCTACGTCACACATAAATCAGGACTTCTTTTATTAATTAGACACTTGCACTGCAAGTTAGCATGCTATCTTAGCCAGCTCAGCCTGCTATAATAAAATACTGTAGACCGGATAGTTTAAAGCAGTATTTATTTTTTACAGTTCTGGAGGCTGGGAAGACCGAAATCAAGGTGCCAGTTAACTCGTTTCTCACTGAGGGTCCTCTTCCTGGCTTGTAGAGGACCACCTTTTCGTTCTGTCCTTACATGGTGAAGAGAAAACAATCTATTTTTCTGGCTTCTTTCTTCTTCCTTCCTTTTCCTCCTCCTTCTCTTCCTCTTCTAAAGCCACTTATCCCATCAAGAGGACTCCATTCGCACATCATCATCTAACCCTAATGCCTCCCAAAGCCCAGCATCTGAACCTATCACACTGCGGGGCTAAAGCTTTAACATGCAAATTGTGAGGGGTCACACTTCAATCTGTGTTAGATGCTTTGAACTAATTATTAACATTTAAAAACCCGATGTGATCTTCCGGCCAAGATGGAGGCGTAGGCGGACATGCTGTGCCTCCTCTCACAACCAAAATTAAGGACAACAAATATTTAGAAACAAGAAAACAACCAGAACTTATAGAAAATTGAACTGTACGGAAGTCCAACAACCACTCATCCAGACCGGTAAGATGGGTGGAGTCGCGGTAGGAAACAGTGGAGGTGCGGACCCAGGAACGCAAGTAGCAGCGGCTCGCAGTTCCCAGGTGCACGGGCGGTGGCTGGCAGTCCTCGGGCGCACAGGCGGCAGTTGGCGGACCCCGGGCACAGGGGGGCAACTGTGCAGACCCAGTGAGGATGCACAGGGCGGCTGGCTGACCGGGGGGTCCCACATTCGCGCACGCAGACGGTCCAGGCAGAGGGGAAGTGGCGGAAGGGACTGAGTCCAGGAGAGAGCGGAGCAGGGGCCATTGTTCCCTCTCAGACCCCGCCCCCACATACAGCGTCACAACCCAGCGACTGGGCTGCCCCACACTGGGGAGCGCCTGAGGCTCCACCCCTCACTACGTAACAGCGCGCGCATGCGCAGATAATCCAGGCGAAGGGGAAGCAGCGGAAGGAACCGGAGTCCAGAAGAGAGCGGAACAGGCGCCATTCTTTCCTCTCGGACCCCGCCCCCACCTACAGCGTCACAACCCAGCGACTGGGCTGCCCTGCCCTTAGGAACACCTAAGGCTCCACCCCTCATACGTAATAGCTGCGACCAGACTAAAACCAAAACGAAACAAAACAAAAAACCCCACCAAAAATGGCTCAAACCGGAGAAAAAATGAAAACCCCAGAGTCAATTCCTCTAAGCAACGAAGAGACAGCCAACCTATCAGATGCACAGTTCAAAGCACTGGTCATCAAAATGCTCACCGAATTGGTTGATTTTGCTCATAAATTAGATGACAAAATGCAGGCTACAATACGTGAAATGAAGGAAGACGCATGGGGAACTGATAGAGATGGAAGGAAAACTGGGACTCAAATCAATGGAGTGGACCAGAAGGAAGAAACTAACAACCAAACAGAAAACGAGGAAGAAACAAGAATTCAGAAAAATGAGGAGAGGCTTAGGAACCTCCGGGACATCTTTAAACGTCCCAACATCCGAATTATAGGGGTCCCAGAAGGGGAAGAAGAAGAGCAACAAGTAGAAAACTTATTTGAACAAATAATAAAGGAGAACTTCCCCAATATGGCAAAGGAAATAGACTACCAGGACGTCCAGGAAGCTCAGAGAGTCCCAAAGAAGTTGGACCCAAGGAGGAACACATCAAGGCACATCGTAATTACATTAGCCAAGATTAAAATGAAGGAGAGAATTCTAGAAGCAGCAAGGGAGAAGGGGACAGTCACCTACAAAGGAGTTCCCATCAGACTGTCAGCTGATTTCTCAAAAGAGACCTTGCAGGCAAGAAGGGGCTGGAAAGAAATATTTGAAATCTTGAAAAGCAGGGACCTACATCCAAAATTGCTCTTTCCAGCAAAGCTGTCATTTAGAATGGAAGGTCAGATAAAGCGCTTCTCAGATAAGGTCAAGTTCAAGGAGTTCATCATCACCAAGCTCTTATTATATGAAATGTTAAAGGGACTTATCTAAGAAAAAGAAGATAAGAAATATGACAGTGAAAAGACAGCAAACTCACAGCTATTAACAACCATACCTAAAACAAAAGCAAACTAAGCAAACAGCTAGAACAGGAACAGAACCACAGAAATGGAGATCATATGGAGGGTTAGCAACAGGGGCGTGGCGGTGGGGGGAAGGTACAGAGAATGAGTAGCATAGATAGTGGGTAGAAAATAGACAGGGGCAGGGTAAGAATAGTATGGGAAATGTAGAAGCTAAAGAACTTATGACACAAGGACATGAACTAAAGGGGGGAATGTGGGTGGGAGAGGGTGTGCAGGGTGGGGGGAATGATGGGGGAGAAACGGGACAACTGTAATAGCATAATCAATAAAATATATTTAAAAAAAAAAAAACCCAATGTGAGCAAAATGGCTGTAACTGTCAGCCACAATATTAGAATACAAATTACTGTCCGAGTAGAATGGCAAAGCTTGGACACAGGCCAAGGATAATCTCTAATTTGGGAAGTCAGAGAAAAGACTTTTGAAGAAAGTTTTAGGCCCTGAAAAATTGCTCTTAAGAATACAGTTTTAGTAGATCTCTATTGAGAGAGAATCCAAGGCATGGAAAACACGGGCATGGAGGGAACAGCGGCCTTCCATGCAGGCTCCTGTCTCAGGAGAAGAATCCAGATGATGAGGGTGCTGGGGTGGGGAGGGAGATTAGCTGCTGCAACTGCCCCCGCATCTGAGCCCTGTGATAAGGACACCCCTGGAAGTGGAAGATCAACAACTTTGATTGAGTCCAGCTTAAGAATTGGCTCTGGAACCTTTGAAAGCTTGAGAAAAATGCATAATTTCAGAAATATGGTTATTTCTTACATCAACTTTGGGGGCTGATTATACCTGTTTTTGGAAAACCACTTCAATAGACCTTTTGGTTCTTCAAAGGTAAAGCCAAGATTCTAGTTTGACATATAAAATGTCCAGAAAGCATTAACTGCTCTGTATAACTATAACTCAAACTCCATTTTGTGTGCATTTGTCAGTAGGCTGTGGCTAGGAAGTAGGCTGGAAACAAAGCTGAGATTCCTTCCCCTGGCTGACACCCACTGCCTGGGCAGAGGCCTGGACTGCAGGAAGGAGACACACTACAGAGCATCCCCAGTGCGGGGAAGCGAGTTGGCCTCTACCACACGGCAGCAGCCCAGGGAGAGTCCCTCTGTGAAAGGGCTTTTCCTCAAGGGACTGGGAGTCTTCCTATCTGTTTCCAGTTTTATGATTTGTCTTTTCTATGACAAAATTCCCTTTGGTTATTTTCAAGTCTTCATTAAAATTGTGCTAAATACTATAGCCTAGTCTTAGTAAATATATTGAATTAATAATCAAGAAATCATTAAAATAGTAAATTTTATGTTATGTATATTTTACTACAATTTTCTAAAAACTGTTTAATAGTTTGGACCTGGCCAGGTGGCTCAGCCGGTTGAAGTGTTGTCCCATACAACAAAAGCCTAAGGGTTTGATTCCCAGTCAGGGCAAATACCTAGGTTGTGGGTTCAATACCTGGTCATCGTGTATGGAAGGCAACCAATAGATGTTTTCTCTCACATCAATGTCTCTCTCTCTCTCTCTTTCTCTCCCCCGTACCCTCTTCCTCTCTCTAAAATCAATAAACATATCATTGGATGAGGATTTTAAAAAAACTCTTTAGTAATCTAAAAAACTCCCACAAAGAAAAGTTCTATTAAATGTATATAAAAAAAATAAGATCGATCTTTCCCAAACCCTTTCAAAAAACAGAAGAGGAAGGACAATTCCCTAATTCATTCTATGAGACAAGTATTATACTGATAGCACACAAACACACCACAGGAAAACTTCAGACCAATATCTCTTATGAATAAAGATGAATAATCTTCAACAAATCCTAGCAAAGGGAACCCAGCAGCCTTATAAAAAAGGTGTGGAGACCCAAGATGGCAGAGGAGTAAGTGGAAGCTACACTAACTTCCTCCCAACCTGGAATTACAACTACATTGTGGAGAAATCATCTTGAATAACCAATTGAACAATAGCAAGAGAGAAGCCTTATAACCACAGACAGACAGAAGAAACAGCTTCACCACAACATGACTGGTGCACAGTGCAGAGGAGATGCAAGAGGGCTGGCCAGGCTCCCACAGATGGCAGCTGAAGTTCTGGAGGAATATTTTAGCAGCCAGTGGGTTCCCCCCAAGAAGTGTGGGCTCTAAACTCCAAGCTGAGCTCCCCAGCCTACAGCACCAGAGCCAGAAAAGAACCCCAATAACATCCAGCTGCAAAAAGAGTGGGGTTTCTGTCTGCCAGGGAGAGATGGCTGGAAACTCAGACAGCTTCTTAAAGGGCCAATCCACAAAATTTCACTTGTAGCCACTTATCCTGGGCTCCAGAAGAGAAAGGACAGAGTGTTCTAGAGACGGTTAAGGAGAGTCTCGGGTTGGTGGCTCAGGAGAGAGAACTGAAGGAAGAGCAGCCAGGATCCTTGTGCTGAGTTATTCCCCACACTGCAGAAGCCACCTTTCCCAGGCAGAGGACTCCCCTCCAAGTGGCGTCAGCACACTGGGAAGCAAGAGCCCCACCCACAGAAATTACTCTGCCTCACCCTGTGGAGCTTAATTTGGGCTGCTGAGTATAGCTTGAGGCTATATCATTGATTAGTTTAACAATTAAGGCAGATCTCTGGGAATTCTATGAGACTTCAGTTGACCCTTCCCAGGGCCTGGTCCTGATAAAAGCCGCCCTTGGTGCTCAGCCTGGTTCTTTCTGCACACAAACAGGCCCAGCAGAGGGAGCCACACACTGTGGATTGCTGATAGCCCCAAACAGGTTGACCATGGCCAGTCATAAGCAGTGTCTGACAAAGGCCTACACCAGAGTCTTTGCAGACCTACCTAATACATATAAACAGATACAAAGAAACAGCCAAAATGGGCAGGCAAAGAAATAGACCCCAAATGAAAAACAAGAGAATTATCCAGAAATAGAGCTAGATGAAATGAAGGCAACCAATTTGTCACATAATGAGTTTAGAGTAATGATTATAAGGATACTAAGCAGCATGAAAAAGACATAGAAACCATACACATGGAAGGGATATACAGTAGGTTAGATGAAGCTAAGGATCGAATCAGTGATTTAGAAGACAAGGTAGAAAAAAACACCCAGGCAGAGCAGCAAAAATAAAAAAGAATCTTTAAAAATGAGAAGAACTTAATAAACATTTCAAACAACATGAAGTATAATACTATCAGCATCATGGGGATACCAGAAAAAGAAGAGAGTGAGCAAGGGATCAAGAACCTATTTGAAGAAATAAAGACTGGAAAATATCCTAATCTGGTAAAGGAAAAAAAACATACAAATCCAGGAAGCTCAGAGAATCCCAAATAAGTTGCATCCAAAGAGTCCCACACCAAGATACGTCATAATTAAAATGACAAGTCTTAAAGACAAGAAGAGAATCCTAAAAGCTATAAGAGAAAAGCAGATAGTTACCTACATGGGAGCTCCAATTAGACTGTCATCTTATTTCTCAACAGAAACATTTCATGCCAGAAGGTAGTGGTGTGAAATATTCAAGGTGATTTAAAGCAAGGACCTATAACCAAGGCTACTTTATCCAGCAAGGGTATCATTTAAAATCAAAGGAGAAACAAGGGACTTCCCAGACAAGAAAAAGCTAAAGTAGTTTGGTTAACACCAAACCAGTACTGCAACAAATGTTAAATGGTAAAGAAGAAGAAGAAAAAAGAAAGAAGAAGAAGAAGAAAGAAAGAAGGGTTTACTAGGGTTAACAAGTTATTAAACAACAAATGGGTCAACATGAGATTGAAGAAGAACTCAAAAGACACCTAGAAACAAATGAAAATGAGGACACACAATCCAAAATGTGTGGGACACAAAGA
Source organism: Glossophaga mutica (assembly GCA_039655065.1). Lineage (NCBI taxonomy): Eukaryota > Metazoa > Chordata > Mammalia > Chiroptera > Phyllostomidae > Glossophaga > Glossophaga mutica. The sequence continues at coordinate 137,196,569 of CM077305.1, read as the reverse complement.
AATCAACCCTAGAGACTTCTGGCCAAGATGGAGGCATAGGTGGAAACACTGTGCCTCCTCGCACAACCAAAATTAAGGGAAACAAGGATTTAAAAACAAGAAAACAACCTGAACTGAGGGAAAAGTTAACTGTACAGAGGTCCGACAACCATTCATCCATTCATCAGGACCAGTAAGAGGGTCAGAGTTGCGGCAGGAGGAAGCGGAGGTTGGTGGACCTAGGTACACAAGCAGCTGCTGGCAGACGCGGGCCTGCAGGGGGCGGTTGGCGGACCCAGGTGCAAGGCAGTTGGCTGACCAAGCAGTCCCACAGTCGTGCACAGATAATCCAGGTTAAAATGGGAACAAGACAGAACTCGCAACCCAGGGCCCCAGTGCCAGGAAATAAAACCTAAAAACACTGAGACCTCACCCCCACATACAGCCTCACAACCCAGCGACTGGGCTGCCCTGCCTGGGGGAACACCTAAGGCTCCACCCCTCACTAAGTAACAGCCAATCAGACCCCCCCCCCCAAAAAAAAAGGCTCAAACGAGAGGACAGATCAAAGCCCCAGAGCCAATTCATCTAAGCGACCAAGAGATAGCCAACCTATCAGATGCACAGTTGAAAGCACTGGTGCCCTGGCTGGCGTAGCTTAGTGGATTGAGCACGGGCCTGCGAACCAAAGGATCGCGGTTCGATTCCCGGTCAGGGCACATGCCTGGGTTGCAGGCCAGATCCCAGCAGGGGACGCACGAGAGGCAACCATACATTGAAATTTCTCTCCCTCTCTCCTTCCCTTCCCCTCTAAAGATAAATAAATTTGGGGGGGGGGAAGCACTGGTGATTAGGATGCTCACAGAATTGGTTGATTTTTGTCCCAAATAGATGAACAAATGAAGGCTACAATAAGTGAAATGAAGGAAAATGCACAGGAAACCAATAGAGATGGGAGGAAAACTAGGACTCAAATAAATGGAGTGGACCAGAAGGAAGAAACAAACAACCAAACAGAAAACAAGGAAGAATTCAAAAAATGAGGAGAGTCTTAGGAACCTCCAGGGCATCTTTAAACATCCCAACATCTGAATTATAGGGGTACCAGAAGGAGAAGAGCAACAAGTGGAAAACTTATTTGAACAAATAATGAAGGAGAACTTCCCCAATCTGGCAAAGCAAATAGACTACCAGGAAGTCCAGGAAGCTCAGAGAGTCCCAAAGAAGTTGGACCCAAGGAGGAACACACCAAGGAACATCATCATTACATTAGCCAAGATTAAAATGAAGGAGAGAATTCTAGAAGCAGCAAGGGATAAGGGGACAGTCACCTACAAAGGAGTTTCCATCAGACTGTCAGTTGATTTCTCAAAAGAGACCTTACAGGCAAGAAGGGGCTGGAAAGAAGTATTTGAAGTCTTGAAAGGCAGGGACCTACATCCAAGATTGCTCTATCCAGCAAAGCTGTCATTTAGAATGGAAGGAAAGATAAAGTGCTTCTCAGATAAGGTCAGGTTCAAGGAATTCATCATCACCAAGCCCTTATTATGTGAAATGTTAAAGGGATTTATCCAAGAGAAAGACAAAACATATGGCAGTAAAAAGACAGCAAACTCACAGCTATTAACAACCACACCTAAAACAAAAGCAAACTAAGTAAACAGCTAGAACAGGAACAGAACCACAGAAATGGAGATCACATGGAGGATTAGCAACAGGGGAGTGGGATAAAAAGAGAGGGGGAAAAGGTACAGAGAACAAGTAGCATAGATGGTGGGTAGAAAATAGACAGGGGGAGGGTAAGAATAGTGTGGGAAATGTAGAGGCTAAAGAACTTATGACACATAGACATGAACTAAAGGGTGGGATTGTGGGTAGGAGGGGGTGTTCAGGGGAATGATGGGGGAGAAATGGGACAACTGTAATAGCATAATCAATATAATATATTTTTTTTAAAAAAGTAACCCTAAAAGGGAAATTCATAGCATTGCAGTCCTATCTAAAAAAAAAAAAAAAAAGAAAAAAAAAACCCTCACATAAACAAGGTAACTTAACACTTAAATGAACTTGAAAAAGAACAACAAACAAAACTCAAAATGAGTAGAAAGAAGAAAATAATAATGATCAGACCAGAAATAAATGAAATAGAGTCCAAAAAACAGATACAAAAGATCAGTGAATCTAAGAGCTGGTTCTTTGAAAAGATAAACAAGATTAACAAATGTTTAATCGGACTCATCAAGAAAAAAGAGAAAGGACTCAAATAAATGAAATCAGAAACAACTGACACCAAAGAAATACAAAGGATTATAAGAAAATATTATGAGCAATGTGCCAACAAACTGGACAACCTGGATGAAATGGATAAATTCCTAGAAACATAATCTTCCAAAAATAAATCAGGATGAATCACAGAATCTGAATACCTAGTGAAATTGAAGCTGTAATTAATTCCCAACAAACAAACACCCTGGACCAAATGGCTTCACAGGTGAATTTTACCAAACATGTCAAGAAGAACTAACACTTCTCCTTCTCAACTATTTCATAAACTTCAAGAAGAGGGAAGACTCCCAAACTCATTTTACAAGGCAAGCATTATCCTAATTCCAAAACCAGATAAAGACACTACAAAGAAAGAAAATTATAGGCCAATATCCCTGATGAACATAGATGCTAACATCCTCAATAAAATATTAGCAAACCGAATACGGTAATGTATTAAAAAGATCATACACCATGATCAAGTGGCATTTATTCTGGGAAGGCAAGAATGGTAAAGCATTCACAAATCAGTAATTGTGATTCACCACATAAACAAAATGAAGGATAAAAATCACAATTATATCAATAGATGCAGAAAAAACTTTTGATAAAATCCAGCACTGAATTATGATCAAAAGTCTCAGCAAAGTGGAAATAGAGGGAAGATACCTAAACATAGTAAAGGCCACATATGACAAACCCACTGCCAGCATCATACTCAAAGGGCAAAAACTACAAGCGTTCCCATTAAGATCAGATACAAGACAGGGATGTCCACTTTCACCTCTCATATTCAACGTGGTACTGGAAGTCCTAGCCACAGTAATCATTCAAGAAGAAGAAATAAAAGGCATCTTGATTGGAAAGGAAGAGGTAAAACAGTCATTATTTGCAGGTGACATGACACTGAACATAGAGAACCCCAAAGATTCCACTAAGAAACGAATAAAACCGATACATGAATTCAGCAAAGTAGCAGGATACAAAATTAATATCCAGAAATCAGTTGCATTTTTACATGCCAATAACAAACAGAAAGGGAAATTAAGAAAACAATCCCATTGAAAATTGCTACAAAAAGAATAGAATACCTAAGAATAAACCTAACCAAGGATGTAAGGGACCTGTACTCAGAAAATTATCAGACACTGAAGAAAGAAAGTGAAGATACAAATAACACATCCCATGTTCATGGGTAGGAAGAATTAACATCATTAAAATGTCCATGCTACCCAAAGCAACCTTAGATTCAGTGCAATTTCTATCAAGATTACAAAGATGTACTGTATTTCACAGAACTAGAACAAATATTTCAAAAATTTATATAGAACTACAAAAGGCCCCACATAACAACAGCAATCTGAGAAAGAAGAGCAAAGTTGGAAGAATCATGCTACCTAATACCAAACTACACTAAAAGGCCATAGTAATCAAAACAGCATGGTTCTGCCATAAAAACAGACACATAGATCAATGGAACAGAATTGAGAGCCCAGAAATAAACCCACAACTTTATAGTCAAATATATTAGACAGAGGAGGCAAGCCCATACAATGGGCCAAAGATACTTTATTCAATAAATTATATTGGAAAAATTGGATAGATATGTGCATAAAAATGAAACTAGACCACATTTTACACCACACACAAGAATAAATTCAAAATGGATTAAAAACTTAAATGTTGTACCTGAAAGCATAAAAGTCCTAGAAGAAAATATAGACAGAAAAATCTTGGACATTGCTTGTCATAATATTTGACCACATATCTCTCCCCAGGCAAGGGGAAAAAAAGAAAAAATAAATAGGACTACATCAAATTAAAAAGTTTTTGCACAGCAAAGGAAGTCATCAACAAAACAAAGAGACAGTCCACAGAATGGGAGAACATATTCACCAATATGTCTAATAAAGGGTTAATATTCAAACTTTATAAAGAATTTACAAAACCCAACAACAAAAAAACAAACAACGCTATTTAAAAAATGGGCAAAGGTCTTGAATAGGTCCCACTTTTCCAAAGAGGACATACAGATGGCCAACAGACATGAAATGATGCTCAATGTCACTAATCATCAGAGAAATGCAAATTAAAACCACAATGAGATATCATCTCACACCTGTCGGAATGGCTGTCATCAATAAATCAACAAACAAGTGCCGGTGAGGATGTGGAGAAAGGGGAACCCTTCTGCACTGTTGGTGGGAATGCAGACTGGTGCAGCCACTGAGGAAAGCACTATGGGGATACCTAAAACATTAAAAATGGGTCTTCCTTTTGACCAAGTGATCCCACTTCAGGGAATATATCCAAAGGAACCCAAAACACTAATTTGAAAGAGCATATGCACCCTTATGTTCATTGCAGCATTATTTACAATTGCCAAGATATAGAAGCAGCCCAAGTGTCCATCAGCAGATGAGCAGACAAAAAGTTATGAGACATTTACATAGTGGAATATTACTCACCATAAAAAGGAAGAAAGTTTTACCTTTTGCAACAATATGGATGGACTTGGAGAACATTATGCTAAGTGAAATAAGGCAATCAGAGAAAGACAAATACCTTATGATTTCACTGACATGTGGAGTTCATTAGATTAATGAATAAACTGAACTAACAAGGAAAATGGGGACAGACTCATAGATGGAGAGCAGATGACAGATGGGGTAGAGGGAGGTTAAGGGGTGGAGGAATTGAGCAAAAATGAAAAAGGACTCATGGACATGGACAACAGTATGGTGATTGCAGGGGGCAGGGGGTATAAAGGGACTAAACGGTAATGGAAAACATACAAAAACATTAAATTTAAAAAAAAGAATTATGTGCCACACTATGACCAAATGCGATTTATCCCAGGAATTCAACATTGGTTTAACATGTGAAAATCAATGAATAAAACACATCATATTAAAAGAATAAAGGACAAAAACCACATGATCACCTCAACAGATGTACAAAAATTGTTTGACAAAAAAAACTGATCCTAAAATTCTGATGGAAATGCAAGAGATACAGAGTAGCCAAAACAATCTTGAAAAGAAAACAATAAAGCTGGAAGACTCACACTTCTCAATTCACAACTTAACTTCAAAGCTATAGTAATCAAGACAGTGTGGTACTGGCTAAGAATAGGCAGATACAGATCAATGGAATAAAATTAATAGTCCAGAAATAAAGCCCTTATACTTATGGTCAACTAATTTTTGAAAAGTGTTCCAAGACAACTCAATGAAGAAAGAATGCAGCCCATTAACAAGTGATGCTGGAACAACTGGACATCCACAGGAAAAAGAATGAGTTGGACCTTGACCTCACACTGTATGCAGAAATTAACTCAAAATGGATTATTGCTCTAAATGTAAGAGCCAAAACTCTAAAACTCTCAGAAGGAAACAGAATAAATCTTTGTGAACTTGGGTTAAACAAAGGTTTCTTAGATACAACAACAAAAGCATAAGTGACAAAAGAAGAAAATACGTAAATTGAACTTAACCAAAATTATAAACTTCTGTGTTTTAATGACACTGTTAAATAAGTGAAAAAACAACTCACAATGTGTGTGTTGTTTATACACATACACACACACTATACACACATACACATACATATATATATAGAGAGAGATTCTTCTATCTGGAATATATAAGGTACTCTCACAATTCAAAATTTAAGAAGTAAATAGACCAATTACAAAACAAGCAATTGGGACTTCTAGCCAAGATGGAGGCATAGGTAGACACACTGTGCCTCCTCACACAACCAAAATAAGGACAACAACAATTTAAAAACAAAAAACAACCAGTACTGACAGAAAACTGAACTGTATGGAAGTCTAACAACTAAGGAGTTGTAAAACACATTCATCCAGACCAGTAGGAGGGGTGGAGTTGGGCAGCTGGGACAGAGAGGGGTTGGGGCAAAGCCACTGCTGGCAGACACCAGGCACACAAGGCAGCAGCTGGCAGACCCAGGAAGGCAGCAGATTGTGGAACGGGGCACGGTGCACAAGGCAGTTGGTAGACCCAGTGGTCCCACATTCGCATGCAGATAAACCAGGCAAAACTGAGGAGCAAGACAGACCATACAATCCAGGGCTCCAGCATGGGGAAGTAAAGCCTCAAAACACCTATTAAAAACACCTGTGCGGGTTGAGGTGCTGGGAGAAACTCCCAGCCTCACAGGAGAGATCATTGGAGAGACCCACAGGGTCCTAGAATGTACACAAGCCAACCCACCTGGGAATCAGCACCGGAAGGGCCCAATTTGCTTGTGGGAACTGGAGGAAGTGACTGAAATCCGACAGAGAGTGGAGCAAGCACCATTGTTCCCTCCTGGACCACTGCCCCACATACAGTGTCACAACACAGTGACATGGGTTGTCCTGCCCTGGTGAACATCTAAGGCTCCACCCCTCATATGTAAAAGGTGCGTCAAGACAAAAAAAAAAAATGGCTCAAATTGAAGAACAGATCAAAGCTCCAGAAAAAATACAACTAAGCAATGAAGAGATAGCCAACCTATTAGAAGCACAGTTCAAAGCCCTGGTGATCAGGATGCTCACAGAATTGATTGAATTTGGTCACAAATTAGATGAAAAAATGAAGGCTACACTAAATGAAATAAAGGAAAATGTACAGGGAACCAACAGTGATGGGAAGGAAACTGGGACTCAAATCAATAGAGTGGACCAGAAGGAAGAAATAAACATCCAACCAGAAAAGAATGAAGAAACAAGAATTTTAAAAAATTAGGAGTGGTTCAGGAACCCCCAGGACATCTTTAAACGTTCCAACATCCAAATTATAGGGGTACCAGAAGGGGAAGAGGAAGAGCAACAAATGGAAAAGTTATCTGAACAAATAATAGAAGAGAACTGCCCCAATCTGGCAAAGGAAAGAGACTACCAGGAAGTCCAAGAAGCTCAGAGAGTCCCAAAGAAGTTGGACCAGAGGAGGAACACACCAAGGCACATCGTAATTACATTACCCAAGATTAAAATGAAGGAGAGAATCCTAGAAGCAGCAAGAGAAAAGGAGACAGTTACCTAACAAAGGAGTTCTCATCAGACTGTCAGCTGATTTCTCAAGAGACCTTACAGGAAAGAAGGGGCTGGAAAGAGGTATTTCAAGTCATGAAAGGCAAGGACCTATATTCGAGATTACTCTATCCAGCGAAGCTGCCATTTAGAATGGAAGGGAAGATAAAGTGCTTCTCAGATAAGGTCAAGTTAAAAGAGTTCATCATCACCAAGCCCTTATTATATGAATGTTAAAGGGATTTATCTAAGAAAAAGAAGATAAAAAACATGAACAGTAAAATGACAGCAAACTCACAATTATTAACAACCACACCTAAAACAAAAACAAAAACAAACTAAGCAAACAGCTAGAACAGGAACAGAACCACAGAAATGGAGATCACATGGAGGGTTAGCAACAGGAGAGTGGGAGGGGGAGAGAGGGGGAAAGGTACAGAGAATAAGTAGCATATAGACAAGGGGAGGGCAAGAATAGTGTGGGAAATGTAGAAGCTAAAGAACTTATGACACATGGATATGAACTAATGGGAATGTGGGTGGGAGAGGGTGTGCAGGGTGGAGGGGAGTGAAGGAGGAAATGGGACAACTGTAATAGCACAATCAATAAAATATATTTAAAAAAACAGGCAATTGAATAGACATTTCTTCAAAACAGATACATAAATTTCCAAAAAGCATATGCAAAGATGCTCAACACCATTACTCATTATTAAAATGGAAATCAAAAGGACAATGAGATACCACTTCATGCCCACTAGAAAGGCTATTGTCAAAATGATGAACAAAAAAAACCCAAATGAAAACAAAATAAAAAACAAATGAACAATAACAAGTACGGACAAGGAGGTGGAGAAATTGAAAAAGTCCTGCACTGCTGGTGAGAATGTAAAATGGTACAGTCACTTTGGCAAAGAGTTTAAAAATTTCTCAAAAACTTAAACTTGGAGCTACCATATGACCCAGCAGTTGCCCATCTATGTATGTACATGAGAAATGAAAACGATGTATCACACAAAAACTTGACAAAGAATGTTCACAGCAGTATTCTTCATAATAAACCCAAAGTAGAAACAAGCCAAATGTTAGTCAATGTGATGAATGGATGAAGAAAATGTGGCATATTCATACAATGGAATGTTATTCCACATAAAAAGGAGTGAAGTGATGATATATGCTACAAAAGAAATAAAACTTGAAAATATCATCCTAAATTTAAAAAAGTCAGGTAAAAAAAGGAAATACATGTGACCCTCTTCGTGTGAACTATACAGAATAGGTAGCCCATACAGACAGGAAGTAGACTCTGGTTGCCAGGGGCCGCAGGACTGAGGACTGGAGAGTGCCCACCCATGGGGTGACTGGGTATGGAGTGTTCTCTGGGGCAACGCAAATGTTTGCAATTAGAAAGTGGTGATGGTTGCACATCCTTGGACTACACTAAACTCCATGTATGAATTGTATGATATGTGAAGTCTATCTCAATAAAGTTGTCATTTTTTAAAAAGATAGGCATGTGCTCCTATCTGAACACAAACTGTTACAAAGTAGATGAACCTAGCCAATGAGTAATTGTCAACTGCGAAAGTGTTTTGTTATAAAGTGACACAACGCTTGTACTCTGATTAACTTGATGTGCTGGGAATACTGGGTTGGGCTTCCTCAAGAGTTTCTCTTATGGAGAACTGGGATTCTGCCTCCCTACAGATCAAAGAGAATAAGAAGCCCCATGCATATTAAATGACCTTGAAGCTGATAATGGCATCCACGTGCCGCTCTACAGGTTGTACATAGTGACAGACTAAGACATAGGTGGTGCCCTCTGAAGCTGTGCTTGCTGGCAGCCCTGCTATATCCTTCCAGAAGCCTCGGACTCCAGCACACTTCAGTAAGAGCATCACTACTGTCATCTGAAGGCACAGTTATAATTGTGACTATGAACTCCGTTTCATAGTAATCTTTCTGTAGTCCTCAGCCCAGAGGAAAACTTGAGTGCATTCACTTAAGGTGGTGTTTCTGTAAGTATAAAAGCACTTGAAATGAATTCAATAGTCAGCTGTCCATCAAGGTCACTGAAGTGAGTGGTAGCCTTTAAACCTCGGGTCCTAAATGAACTGTAGGGAATATCCAAGTTCCAGAGCTTTCCATGCAGTTTTACTGCGGAAGCCTCTTACTTTAAGACCAGAAATAAATTCAGAAAACTATAGAAAAATATATTTTACTATTATTGGAAGAAAAGGGGCAAAAATTACATGTCCTATTATACACCCTATGTTTATTTCTTGTAAGGTGCTTTTCACGAGGCATCCAAATACATTCCATACATTCTAGATTGCATTAAGATGTCCCCTCATGCAGATACCGCAAAACATAGGCAGGATCTATTAAGGACAGGAAGCTCCTCTTTTATTCTCGTCATCAGTGAATATCTATGAATATCTGATGGCTGTTCCACTGTCAGCTGTGTCTCCTTCAGATCTAAGACTCTGTGTTTATGTAGTTTCCACAGCAGCACAACATTTCTGGAGCTGCTTCCCTGGGAGGAGTCTGTCAACAATCATCCTCTCACTGGCATTAACATGCAGTAACAGACAATGAAGCATGACTCAATTAAACCACAAAAGCTGTCTTCAGACAACATGAACCAAGTAGCTTTCCAAACCTACGAGGGGCTTCTGCTGCATGACTAAGCATTAAGGTCAGTGCTTTGAAAACATCTGTCTAAGCACCTAACAAACCCACCACAAAATTTTGAGAAAAAAAGCAAAACTCTGTTTTGATTTATCTCCTTCCCATACTGTATCCAGATATTTTACAACTTCTAGTACACACTATCAACTAGGTCTCACCACTGCAGAGATTAAAACCAAGTTTTCCTTCTGAAGTATCCAGGGAACTTTATTTTTATTTTTTTAATATATTTTATTGATTCTATTACAGTAGTCCCACTTCTCCCCCATCATTCCCCTCCACCCTGCACACCCTCTCCCACCCACATTCCCCACTTTAGTTCATGTCCATGTATCATAAGTTCTTTAGCTTCTACATTTCCCACACTATTCTTGCCCTCCCCCTGTCTATTTTCTACCTATTGTCCATGCTACTTATTCTCTGTACCTTTTCCCCCTCTCCCCTCCTCCCACTCCCCTGTTGCTAACCCTCCATGTGCTCTCCGTGTCTCTGGTTCTGTTCCTGTTCTAGCTGTTTGCTTAGTTTGCTTTTGTTTTAGGTGTGGTTGTTAATAGCTGTGAGTTTGCTGTCTTTTTACTGTCATATTTTTTATCTTCTTTTTCTTAGATAAGTCCCTTTAACATTTCATATAATAAGGGCTTGGTGATGATGAACTCCTTGAACTTGACCTTATCTGAGAAGCACTTTAGCTTCCTTTCCATTCTAAATGAAAGCTTTGCAGGATAGAGCAATTTTGGATGTAGGTCCCTGCCTTTCAAGACTTCAAATACTTCTTTCCAACCCCTTCTTGCCTGTAAGGTCTCTTTTGAGAAATCAACTGACAGTCTGATGGGAACTCCTTTGTAGGTGACTGTCCCCTTATCCCTTGCTGCTTCTAGAATTCTCTGCTTCATTTTAATCTTGGCTAATGTAATTACGATGTGCCTTGGTGTGTTCCTCCTTGGGTCCAACTTCTTTGGGACTCTCTGAGCTTCCTGGACTTCCTGGTAGTCTATTTCCTTAGCCAGATTGGGGACGTTCTCCTTCATTATTTGTTCAAATAAGTTTTCCACTTGTTGCTCTGCTTCTTCTCCTTCTGGTACCCCTATAATTTGGATGTTGGGATGTTTAAAGATGTCCTGGAGGTTCCTAAGCCTCTCCTCATTTTTTTAAATTCTTGTTTCTTCCTTGTTTTCTGTTTGGTTGTTTCTTTCTTCCTTCTGGTCCACTCCATTGATTTGAGTCCCAGTTTTCCTCCCATCTCTATTGGTTCCCCATGCGTCTTCCTTCATTTCACTTATTGTAGCCTTCATTTGTTCATCTAATTTGTGAGTAAAATCAACCAATTCTGTGAGCATTCTGATCACCAGGGCTTTGAACTGTGCATCCGATAGGTTGGCTATCTCTTGGTCGCTTAGAGGAATTGTCTCTGGGCCTCTGATTTGTACTCCATTTTGAGCCATTTTTGGTGTTTTTTGTTTTGTTTTGTTTTGGTTTTGGTCTGGTCAAGGCTGTTACATAGTGAGGGGTGGAGCCTTAGATGTTCCCCAGTGTGGGGCAGCCCCGTTGCTGGGTTGTGACGCTGTACCTGGGGGCAGGGTCTGAGAGGAAACAAAGGCGCCCGCTCTGCTCTCCCCTGAGCTCCTGTACATTCTGCCACTTCCCCTTCACCTGGATTATCTGTGCGCATGGATGTGGAACCACCTGGTCAGCCAGCTGCCTTGCGCAGCCTCACTGGGTCTGCGCAGTTGCCACCCCGTGCCCAGGGTCCGCCAGCCGCCGCCCGTGGGCCCGCCAGCCACCTGCACACTTGGGAACCGCCAGTCACTGCCGCCTGCGTCCCGGGTCCTCACCTCCACTTTTTCCTGCCGCGACTCCGCCCCTCTTACCGGTCTGGATGAATGGTTGTTGGACTTCCTTACAGTTCAATTTTCCATTAGCTCTGGTTGTTTTCTTGTTTCTAAATATTTGTTGTCCTTAATTTTGGTTGTGAGAGGAGGCACAGTGTGTCCACCTACACCTCCATCTTGGTCGGAAGTGTATCCAGGGAACTTTAATTTGCAAAGAAGGTACAGTTTGGGAAACTGTCGTCAGACCTGCTTCAAGCTGACAAACACGAATGACCATGGACGGAGTGGCTCGGGGAGAACACGCAGGTACCCAGGGTGAGCTCCCAGGACAGCGGTCAGTCATCTGCGTGTGTTTGTGGACCCATTCCACAGCCAGGAAACAGTCTTATAGTAAAGCTGCTCCCAATTTTTTAAAAAATGTAATACAATTGCCAAGGGTTAAGAGAAAAGACAGCGCTCTTCTACCAATATGTAAATTTACACCTTTATGCCTCACTTAGCCACGAAGACTGAATACTTTTCTTAGAGAACTGAAGCTTTTGTTTGTTTTGTTTTGTTTTTGTTGTACTTGAAATATTTAACTCTATAAGTTTAAATCCTCAGTACTTTAGGTTTCATTATATTAAACACGATCATTTCAGCTAAAATTGCTCTCACTGAACTAAGCCATTAGGGAGAAAAACTCTATGTCTTTACTGAAGGAGAGATAAAGTAGATTTAAATATTATACAATAACAATTTTCAAAGATTCTTCTGTTTGGGAAATTATTAAAATTCTTTTACTTCAACTGCAAAAAAGGCATGGATAAATGACCTGGGACGTGTGTTGGCCTCAAGGGGTAAACAGTAAAGTAAAGTGCTTTGGAACATTTAAGATAAGATTTATAAACCCTAAATCACCATTCTAAGCTATGATTAATATAAGTTCTTTCAAGATTAAATTTCTTTTATAAGAAAGCTATAAAACTGCCAACAAAAGTGGAATCAAATAAATGCAATCATTTAAAGTTGACCTTAAAGATAAATTTAATACATTTAAGCATGATACCTTTTAAAACTATAGAAATGAAAATACATATTGCGATAACAAGTTAATTAAAATTATAAATAAATGATAGCAATAGAGAGAGACATCTTTTTTAAAAAACACTAAAAGTTTACTGGTTGTATTAGTTTCCTGTGGCTGCTGTAACAAACAACCACAATCTTGTGGCTTAACACAAATTCATTGTCTCATCATTCTGGAGCCTCCCGGGGGAGACTGCTTCCTGGCCTTTGTTAGCCTCCAGCAGCACCTGCATCCCTCAACCCGGGCCCCAGCCGCCACCCTCAAGGCACAGGGCTCCAACCTCTGCTGCCACCGTCAGACTGCCTTCTCCTCTGTAGTAGAGTCACCCTCTGTCTCCCTTCTTATAAGAACACTTGCAGTTTCATTTAGGGCCCATGCAGATGATTAAATTCCCGATCTCAAGGTCCTTAACTTAATCACACCTGCAAAGTCCCTTTTGCCACGTAAGGTCGTAAGGTAACATTCACAGGTTCTCAGGATTAGGGCATGAAAATCTTTGGGGTCATTATTCAGTCTACCACACTAGTTCAAAAAATATTTTATTTTAAAATCCCCATCTCCATCTTAGGAGTTATACAAGCTGATACTTTCTTGATCAGCTTACTGAGCACATGTCATTACTTTCCATTGGGAAGGTACAGCTCGTTCAGGCTGGCTTACCATCAATGTCTTTCAATGGAGGGTCTATCTCCAAGAGTATACACACAGTCTCTCAGCCCATGCTGGAGAGTGTTAGATCCTTTGAAAAATAGGTACAAACTCCACTATTCTTCTCATTACTAGTCATATGGATAAATGGATGTGTTTTATTTTGTCTAATGAATGGATAAAGGATCTAAATTTCAAACCAAAACATACTTCTCAAAACAATTCTTAACTGGTCAGAACAATTTAAAAAGTTTTTATCCTCTTGAAATATGTTAATTATTACTGGAAAACAGGTCTAGCAAAGTGGAAATTTGTGGGCTTTGGAGTTACAGCTCTGGGCTTGTGTGGTGTTAGGTAGTCAAATGTTTAACATTTTAGATGCTCAGTTATTTACCTACAAAATGGCGATACAAATACTTACTCCAGAGGTTTATTGTGAGAACATCAGAGTTTTGTTATAATGGCAGGCACTGAATAGTTGCTCAATAAATATTATTTATTTTCCACCTTTTATTTTAGAAAATGTGTCTATAAAAAGTACAAAGTAAAACAGGACCAATTTACCATTGTTCAGTGTAGTCCACAGAATGAATTCAGATACAACTGGTAAATACAGTAATGTGAAAATAGTGGTGATCTCATTAAGCACTCGATGACAGCATACACTGTGAACGTGAAAAATACTGTCACTTAGTTTAATAGGAGTCAGACAGTTGGTAAAGTTATCAATCTCCTATTATTTAAAAGGTTATATATGTTATTATTGAACTGGCAATTCTTGCAATTTCCTATACCTCTTTGTATTTATTATTTCATTGCAAAATGTTTATATTAAACATACTGGCAAAGCCTCAATAAATAAGTGTCACTTAGGTATCAAAATAGTAACTTTTAGTGATGGATGATACAGGTATTTTTCCAGAAGGTCAGTAAGTAAATCCACACACTAAGGTGTAAAGTAAAACTTCCTTTCCCCTACAAAAGTATTTGAAGTCATTCTCCTGAGAAATTCCTACTTTTCACATACTTCTTAAGGAGGCAAAGAGGCTGACAGAGCAACTGTCCTTGCCAGCCCAACGCAGGTCGCCCACATGCAGCAACTGGTCACTAAGGCACTCAGAAGCAGTCTAGAGTTCCTCAGATCTCCATAGGGTATGTTATTAAGTCTTCCCCTCCTGCTGGGTCTGACTTCTGGGGTGGCGGGGGGTGGGGGGAACATATGGTGTAAAAATTACTATATTTGAAAATGAATACTAACGATCACTCCGAAGGCTCATGCTCTATCTCTATGGCCTTCCCCATCTAGTTGCTTATAAATGTGACATGTTTGGATTTGATTTAATAAGCTTTTTGAATTTATAGTTCAGAATTTACTGTATAAAATGTATCTGGAAAATTGGATACCCATACATATAGAGAGACAAATACATTTATTTTTGGTGTTGGCCCATTAACAGATTGTAAAATTAAGGCAAGAAGACTAAAAAGTCTGTCCAAGGAAAAGTTTACAAAGTTCTCATTCCTCTTAAATTAGTAGGATCTAAAAATAGATACAACACAAACATATACACACACATACAGAGACAAGTGATACAGGGTAACACTTTAGACTGTGAGATTTGAAAGCTAAATGATGTTACATGAACTAAAATGCTGTGTATCAGTTTCTATATAGACAATATTTTAATCATTGTATGGACTGGCAGAAAAGAGTTTTGAATGTGCAGAAATTATTCTATGATCTACATAAAAACAATCAATAGTGTTTTTTGTGTTACAATAAATTCGCAAGTTGAATTTCACACATTATATTACACAGGGCATAGTCTGTAATACTCAAAATCCAGAATGGTTAAAAAGAATTCCAAAGAAAGAATTAAGAGAAATTTGGTTAAGGATGCAATTTTACTCCACATAAACAGCTTTCTAAGAATTTATACAATGCTAATTATACTGGCTTGGTACTATAAGGAATAGTATTGTGCTGTGCAGTATGGTAGTAACAGCACTGTGTTATTTCAGATGGCATAAATCACTTGGCTAATTTGGCTTAGAACATAAGCAGTAAGTATACAAATTTTATCTACCAAGACCAATTAAAAAATTACCAAAAGTTGGGTATATTTGAATCAAATGCCCCTGTAAAGTTAAGACAATACAGATTTCATAATACATACTATTATTTTCCAATGTATCCACAACAAACTCCACAATGAAAAATAATATAAAATATGGATTTTGTACCAGAACTCTGTTAAAAACTACAGTTCACAGCAGAAGTTACTATCACTGGGAGTTAAATGATTAACACAAAAACAAATACGTACTACAAATATTCTTTTGTTCTTCACTTACCATGATGCGAACTGCTAGGATTTAACCTTTAAGGGTTAAAGAGTTTAATCAATGTCAATGTCTGATCTTCCGAAGGTGATAAAGAACAGTCTGTCTAGCGATACTCAACAGAACATCACTTTGTCAAGCCACAAAGCGCCCAAAAGCTTGTCAAGTAAGTTCCCAGAAACCTCTTTGTGGTTAGAACTCAGCTCCTTCCTGCCTGACCTATTATTTGATATTTGACCACTTGGTTGCAAGACACTTGCTCTTTCTAGCTGAAATGTCACTGGGGCATCTTGTCAGCTCCCCGACATCTCGGCCTGACATACAATTTTACTTTTGTGTGCTACAAGGCAGAAAACGCAGGGCAATGGCCTTGTTTTAAATTCTGTCAGCATCAAAGATGGGCGTCACTCTTGGGTCCGACCAACAACAAAAACAAAAAAGGAGTCTATTTTGAAGGTCAAAACAGCCACTACCTTCAAGTTTTTCAGCTTATACTAAACATATTACCTGCTATACGGGTGTGGGAGCTGTCCTTAAAAAGTGCCTAAGCCTACCACAGAAATGTTCCCAGCGCAATTGCTCTACTTTCTTATCAAATGCAGCCGTGATAAAAGGATGGGTTTTCAATGCCTGCAGGGACCAGATTCGGCAGTTAACTTAACTTGTTCAAATGGGCAAGTGGTATCATGTAGCTTTACAGGGAGCAACCTGACCTTCTCACATTGACCAGGAGTGACATTATTGTGGGGGAGGAAAAGCAGTCACATCATTTCTGTTTTGCACAACCTGCTTAAAGTTTGCAACTAAATGCTTGTCTTCAGTTGAGCTGACAAGAGAAAAGAGGGGGTTCAGTGAACCATGGCAGGGCTGCCATGGAATGACAGGAATCATCGGCATACATTTCAAATAGCTCTCTCAATCCTATTAAAGCATTGCCGTCCTGCTTTAAAATAGACAAGTATGAAACAACTTTGATAGATAGAGACTAAAATGGCTTATTGATTTTTTTAAGTCTGAAGGAAATTACCCAAAATGTGTCATTCCTTAACATTTAAAATTATGTTACATAAAAATGAGCAACTGTGATAATAAATAAAACTTAGAGGGGAAGAAAGTTGGTTATTTCATTATTCAAGGAGGCACAGATACCTGCACACGTCCAGATGGCACGGAATTTTTAAAAACCCACTGCCACTTGAGTTGGAACAAAATTTAACTGATAAGAAAATCCCCCTTCAAAACAATTTTAATTGTACTGCTAACTCTTCCTGCATTTTTTCAATTTCATAACGTCATAATCCAATCTGAGGTGGCCTTTTGGCGCTGGCAGACGTAGTCACTGGAGAGGACTGCGATGACGTCAGGGGTGCAGAATTCACAAATGTCTCCTTTAAGAAAGTGTACGTTGTATCAAGTTCAGCTTTCAATGGCAGAAAATCCCCAACACCAATGGTCTCAGCCTGAAGAGCAGCTCTTGAAGGAACTGAGAGATTTGAATGGTCTCGTGATCCTGCCTGTGAAATGCGGCAGGGCGCGGGGGGAGATAAACACAAATTGAAAACTCTTAAAATCTAAAATCATAAACAAAGAAGTAGACTCATGATTACTACAATATGAAATGCCATTTGTATAATCCAGCAATTTTCAACCTTTTTCATCTCACGGCACACATAAACTAATTAGTAAAATTCTGTAACATACCAAAATATATATTTTTCTCCTGATCTGACAAAGAAATAAAAATACAGCTATTGTTGTGTTGGCTGTTGTCATTTTTTTATTTGACAATCTAAGGGAAAAGAGGTCATTGCCCCTGACTAAATATTCAGGTATTACATATTTTAAAAATTCTTACAGCACACCAGTTGAAAATTGTTGACACAATCCATATAATACACAAGCATTAAATTATTTTCCAACTGTGACTGCATCTCTCATTTGTTCTATGTCATAAACACGAAAACTTTGTATAAACTTTTTAAAGTTATTGAATCAGTGAATACAATCAGACACTTTTACCTCTTCTGCTTCCATCCGCAGGCAGTTTACAGAGACCAATGTTAATAGTGTTTATCTCCTTACGCTGTATAACGCATATGCTATATAGTATGGCAAGTTACAATGCTTAGAAAATGAACTATGGATATTTACATTTTTCAATTCCATCAATCTGACTTATTTAATGGAAAAACATAGCATGACAGAAAAAAAGCCAATCCCAGTGACTTCTAAAAAATAGCATGAGACATAAAATGCTGGTGAGATAAACTTTTTGCCTTCACTTTTAATAATTATGCCACCATCTGTTTTAATAAATACCGTTCTGTTATAAGCATTTGGAAATCATATATCAAAATATAGGATTGCAATATGAAAAGTTTGTCTCAGATTTTAAAACATGACTGGTATGCAGAAATACTGGAAATCAAACTTAAGATATCCACACAGTCATGAAGTACTTAAAAACAGAATTAATATTTTGATGAATATTTTGATGAATATTTTGATGTTAGTTTAAGCCTTAACTAACATCAGCACTCAGTAGTTAATATTTAACACAAAGTCTTACCTGTAAAGCAGCAAGGTATTATTTTACAGCATTTATAGATAGTGGGAAAATAGTAATTGCATGTCAGAATTTTCCAGATACCCAGCAAATAAATGTTGTCTATAAGTCTAGTCTAAAAACCCATTTTACATTGCAGAATTTTTTAAACAAACATCTTTTTTGGTAGATCCTCTTACAGTTTTGACAACAAAATAGTGTGAACTCTATGTATCTGCTTTGTTATGTCATGTTGTACAAAATCATTTCTACATGTGAAAACAAGAAGGAAGCTATCACTAGCCTTAGAAAAGTATTAGAAATTCAACTGTTGTATGTTACCATTTTTGTGGATTTTTTTAAAACTACAACTGGAGAAAAATCAATGGTTGCATCTAACACCTAGTTCAGCAATTTTCTTTGATCTCTGTTCTTTTGATTTCTTGATACTCCACTGCAAGCCTATAGCTGACAGAAATCATCTCTCTTTATGCTGGGAGTTAAAAACACCTGAAATGGCCACTTGGATGGCTTCCTGAAGGAAAAGGTTTAGCTTATCCCCAGGAAAGGAAGGAACTCTCAAGATCCCATGTTAAACCTGATTAGCAGCACTGATGAGTTTTTACTTGCACAAGCTTAATATAGCACTGAGCATATCAGTTCAGAACCAGAACAGCACAAAGTAAATGGGAAGGTTAAGAATAGCACAGGAAACGGAGAAGCCAAAGAACTTATGTTTATGACCCATGGGCATGAACTAAGGTGGGAGCGGGGAATACTGGAGGGAAAGGGGCGCAGGGCAGAGGGAATTGAAGGGGAGAAAATAATGGGACAACTGTAATAGCATAATTGATAAAATATACCAAAAAAGAACTGGAACAGAGACATCTCATCACATCAGAGGCCGAAGGGGCACGTGTTTTTTTGCGTCTTCAATGCTGTACTGCTGTATTGCCAAAAGAACCACCTTTTCTGACTTTCTTTCTTCAGCTGTGTGTCCGAACAAGCAGCATCACTACCTGATGGTGCCACTGTAAAGCCAGCAACGCCATGTACTAACTTAATGCTGCCGAACCTGGGGTCGAGGGAAATGCTGGTGGAGCAGGAGATGGTGGGGCCTGATTTTCTGCTTAATAAAACTTCGCTATAGCAATAGTATTCTTTATTATGATAAAAGAATACTGTTAGGCAAGGCTTCAAAAGTTTGTTGTTACATCTTTATACTTCCAGTACGGGTCTAAGAAAACGATACATGAAAAGTGAAGAGCATCCAGAATCGGGCGAAGGAAGGTCAGGTATTCTCTGAGGGTTTTCTTCTTGATGCCTCAGACTAGAGAAAGATAATTGTGCCAAACTGACCAGTCCCTCCGTTTTGCAATGTTAAAGATATAATTTACTCAAATCTATATTCTGTTCTTGAAGTTTCCCTTTCTGTTCTCGTGACTCCATGAACCTAGCACGTCGCACGTTGGGAAGGCGGTCCTCCGGGAAGGTCTCTCGCTGCTCCTCCTCCTTCACATTCTGCGGGTCTGCGCGCTTTGTCTACGAAGGGCCCCTCTTCTGTCTTTTCTCATCTTATTTGTTAACATGTCTATTTTCCACCATGTTGTCTGAAATCTTCTAATCGAATTTAACACTTTTTTACTAAATAAACTTGAAATGGGGTGTTGAGTATTTTGCTAGTATTTCAAATCAGAGACTCGCTTTGTGCATATTATCTTCTGACCTTATGTCCTAAACATAAAAAATAACCTAAAAAAGATATTTCCTTAAAGATCTGCAATCCCAAAAGGTATGCCCTCCACCAAGTAAACACATTTACTTTTGTGTAAATGAAAATAAACTTTCTTTTGTTACTAGGGTCATTTGTTATACTCCAATCTGATTTTAAGTCACTTAATAGCTTAAAAACAAGCCAGCAAAAATTCTAGTGAAATTTTTATTTCAGAATGTGATATTAAAAAAACAAATAAATATGAACTATTTGTCTTCTCATGACTAATATCCAGAAATATATCATAACATTTTAATATAACACAGAGTGTAAAAGAAAGTTAAATAACTTTTTATCAGAGCCCATTAAAAGTTAATATTCACCACCTGATTTTATATTTTAAATCTGTAAAGTCTGTTCATTTAAACTACTTTTAAACTGCTGAGGTATTCTAGTAGTCTCTCCTATAAATCTACATTTAAGCAATTTTTCAAAAAGAAATTAGTTACCCGAAATAAAAGCTAGGTATCATGTGAATCTTTATGGAAGCACTTTTATTTACTCAATAAGCTGTAAATGATTCTATTTGAACTGTTATATTCTATCAGCTAAATATATATTCACAATACAAAATGTGTCCACTAAATTTCTGCATTTTAAGAATTTTATGAAATACAGTATTTCATAAAATTACAATGGCTATTACAATTGGACATGTGTAATAGCCATTTTTCAAGTCTTTAATATCTTAGTTTTCTAAGACTGTTTTCCCAATAAAAAATAAATAAAGCATTAGTCTAATAATAAGATAATCACTCAATAAATTATCTATAAATCAAAGCAATTTGCAGACCAAGGCTTCTGAAACAATGACACTAACCTATTTTTCTCCTGTGTAGCATTTGTGATCAAGTTTAGTGTTCTAGAGCCTAATATAAAAAGTGAGGAGTGACATGATTCAGGAAGCTGGAACAGTACTGCATAGAGATCACGGTAGCACACAGTATGGTGAAAAGAGGATCATAGTAGAGATTGGAAGACTGTAGTTTTGCCTCCCAGTTTTGTTACCATCTAACTTGGTCATTTTGCTGCAGGTCAATCAGTCCTCTAGGTCTCACTTCTCTTACAAAACAAGGAGCCAGACTATTTCCAGCTCTGAAGTTCTACAAGGTGTATTGTAATTCCACATGTGATGGCATACAATACAATGTTAATAACCAACTTTTGAGGATGACATTAACTCAGAAACCAGAACTTCCCAAATACAATATCTAAGATTCTGAAGAGATCTAGACAGGCCATTCTCAAGGGGAAGGAACACATACTGCGCATGGTTCCAAAACACAGCCAAACAGATAACGAGATCAGCCACAGTTTAGCTGATACGGCTTCCTTCGATTAGATTCTGTAGTACATTTGTTTATTACTTCGGCCTCCACGATGACTTTTTCAGTTCTGTAAATTACTGACTGCTTTTAAGTAGAGTGTGCAGCTCAATGCAAACTGAAGAGGGGGTCAAAGCCCCCACGAGAGGGCCTTACGGTGAGGCTCCCTCACCATTTCCGCCTTCGCTCCTAATGCGTTCTTACCACTAGTCTCGGTATTCAGTCACCGTTTTCTTCTTTCCATATATGTCAAGTTAGTTAACCAAATCCTCCCAGTTTCCCAGTTCTGCCCTGCTGGCATCATAGAACATTGCGGTTCGCACAAATAATCAGAGTTGGCAATAATCACGTACAGTTTTCCCTTGTGGAATGCTCAGTTATATATCTAATATATACATATGCACACATACATAATTTATGTATGTAATTTATACACCTAGTATATGAGTATATACACACATATGTACATGCACTGATATATATGTGCACACACGAGTATATACACTTTCTATAAGGCATTCACGTGCATACATGTATGTGCATATAAATATACACATTCATATATGTACATTTACTATCACATCATGGGATATTTATTCTTTGTAGTTATCAAGTCTAACTTTTGATTACCAATACCAAACCTATAGGAATATTTTATGCATTCTTCTCCCCTCTAGTCATTACAGCCTATTTGGCTCTTTAGCTCAGTTGATATCAAGGCACATGGGGATATGTGAGTCAGCGGAGCATTGTAAAGGAGTTTCTAGATAAACAGAAAACCTAAGAGGACTGGTCACCTACAGAATAAGAAGGAAGGGCAATCAGAGAGGTAGAAACAAATTAGAAAAAAGAGGTGATGATAACAAACTTGATTCACATCATAGCAATTTGTCCTCAAGAAGACATTCAGAATGGGTTCAAAAGCCAGAGCTCTAAAACACACCTGTCTGGTTCAACTTTCAGCCTCAACTTCTTGGTTATGATGGATGAACTGGATTAACAATCTTGATTCTTCATGCTTCCTGATAGGCATGCCCTTGGCCATGTGACAGCCCAGCTTTCTGCAGCGCAGTTCACAAGCTCTTGGCTTCTCCATCTTGCACCATTTACCATTTCCTCACCTGTACTCTGCAACTCAGTTATGTGGAACTTGGGAGTCTGTAAATATGAAGTTCCATAGTTTGCACCCACCTCCTCTCTATCCACTGTGCAAGATACCCTTCGGTCCTTAGACTGGGCTCAAGGTATCCCTCTCTGTAAGGCCTTTCCAGATTTTTGCCCCACCCTTCTCCAACTACAATTAGTTGCAACGTCCAATCATATTTTTATATTTCTTCATGAACATCTACTTTTTAATTTTTACTTATTTATATGCACTTACAACTCACCTATAAAATGATGAGTACCTAGTGTGATCGATTCTTGACCTTGTATTCCTAGCACTTAGCAGAGTATCTGGGACTAAATAAGATTTCTAATTGATAAATGACTGAATGAAAAAATCACTCATATTATTACTTCATGGTTGTGGTCTTATATTATTTAGTCTATTTGGTTATTTTATGTATATACAGTTTTGTCCCAATTAAAAGTAGCACAGTAAAGTGGAAAAAATATAGGCTTTGAAGATGAAGAGATCTTGGGTTCCACACTTGATCCTGTCCTTCATTAAGGACATGATCTTTGACAAGCTACTTCTGCAAGAGCCTGCATCCTTATCTGTAAAGTAGGAAGACTAACCCCTCATAGGGCTGTTGTAAGGATTAAATGGAATAATATACACAAAAATGCATAGCACACAGTAGCTTCCCTTCTTCGGCTCTCCTTATACTCTTCTCATGCGATAATAAATTCCAAATTCATAATTATAGCAAACATGTGTTGGGCACATGTCAGGCCCTGTGGCAGGTTTAGATTTATAAGGCATTATCACAGTTCAGACAACCAGTGAGAACGTACTCCTGTTGCCCTCATTTTATAGTGGAAGAAACTGGGGCTCAGAAGAGTAGAATACATTGCTCCATTTTGCACAGCTTGGGGAGCGGAAAAAATGAACGTGAGTCTCGATCCCTCTCATTCCGCCCCCAGACCCCTGACTACCACTTTCCCACACCACCCGCAGAGGACACAGCCCCTGCTTACTTCCCATCCAGAGCTCTTAAATAGCAGGCGCTCAACAAATCTCTGCGAAACTAAAAAAAATAAGTGTAATTATATTGTACCAGAAGCTAAAAAATCAGTGTTTATACTTTTGATATTGTACTATAGTCCAAAATTTGAATATCCATGGCACTGCAATAAAGAGCTTCTATGGCATTGACATAAAACCCCAGTTCTAGCCCTTCCAGCACAGAAGCCTCTATGTTGGAATATTCAAAGGTAAAACTCAGCACTGAAGTTTTAAATTGCAATCGAGCATTTAAACTTTAATTTTAAATTACTTTAAAGATGTCTTGTGCCTGACAAGATAACAATTCCCATTTTCTTCTCTTGGATGTTTCGATTTCCTGACATGACTGAGGTTGGAAAAAGAGTCAAAGAATTTTCCCAGATGGTTTTTGTTCTTTCTTTTCCTACTTTCCTTCACAGCCCTGTGCTCCCAGCTGTTCCTGCCTTGGCAGTTTTGATACATTTAATGGTACAGAGTGCCAAAAACACCGGAAAATGCATGGGAGGCAATTTTTCATCTGTGTCTCAAAAATATATATTCCCAAACAACTCAGAATTTGAAATGTAAATATATCCATACACTCAATTATGTAAAAAGGTACAGAAACTGAATCAATAAAACTATATTTTTAATATATGCATCTTTATATACAGAGTATGACAAAAGTGGCTTTATAGTTGTTCATATGGAAAATAATACAATAAATAATGAATAATACAAAAGTAAACTGTGTTTCACATGCTCACAACTGTAAACCTACTTTTGCCTCCCCTTGTAAAAATGCTATTGCAAAACTGAAGAGACAGCTGATAAAAATAAGTGCAACACAAGATAGCCACAGGGTGACTTTCTTAGCTTCAAAAGGCTCAGGCTAAACAAGAAAAGAAGAACCTACTTAGAAAACAAACCGAGGATAGTGTATATACTTAGATTGGGCTCAGCTATAACAGAAAAGTCAAAACCGTCAGTGGCTTAAATGCGATAAAAATTTGTATCTCTCTGCCATGGCTATATGAAGCTATCAGGGATTCAGGCTGCTTCGACCCTGGGCTTCACAGCCTAAGTATGTGCCTTCCATCTCAGGGTCCAAAATGGTTTCTCATGTTCCAGCCATTATGTCTGCATTCTGACCAGAGGAATACAATAAGCAATAAACACACGAAAAAGTGCTAAACCTCATTCATGGAGCAAAGGAGGAGGAAGCACCCTTACATTTGAAGACACATCCTAAAATCACCCTACTTGTCCTTACATCCCATTGGACAGAACTCAGTCACATGGTTGACTTAGCTTCAAGGGAATCTGAGAAATGTAGCTTTATTTACTTTACTTTCTTCAGAGTGGCCCAGGTAATATTCAGTTTCTATTACTAAGAGAGAGAAAACAGATCAGGACACCACTGGCAGCCTCTGCCTGAGATACAAACTGGCTATTTGGTGGGGAGGAAGAATATAATAACCAATAAACACATGAAAAGGTGCTAAACCTCATTCATACCTAAGGAAGTGCAACACGAAACATGAGAATGAAAGATTACTCTTCACCTAAAAGACAGGCAAAAATGTAGATGTCTGACGATACCCCCTGTTGAGAAAAGATAAGGAAGCAGACCCGCTCAGACCATGGAGGCAGGGAGCAAGCTGGCACGACCCTGCAGGAAGGCGCTATTTAAACTGTACCTGCCCTTGGACCAGCAATTCCACTGCCAGACAGTTCTTCTCTGGCTAAATTCACAACAGTTCACCAGCTGAGTATACAGATGTGTTTACTGAAGCATTTTTTAATAGAAAAGTATTATTTTAATGAAATGAAAGGGTTCATCAACAGAGTACTATTTAAGTGAAGTATTACACAGCCACAGAATACAATTCTTTACAATTGAGGTAAATATGTCAGTGCTGATACACAAATATGTCCAAGTGAAAAAGCAGTGTGCATATATAAAGACAGAAAACTCATTTATATTGAAAAATAAGCACAAACACACATATATGCATACATATGCCTATTTTTCTTACTGAAAAAGAAATCACAAGAAACTGTGAATTCTCTTTAGGAGAAGGGAATAAACTGAAGTGTGGGTTAGGAGGAAAAAGCTTTGAAAGTTCAAATTTTTTTCCCCATGGTTTTGTATCTTTAAAACTATTTGAATGTAACAAAGGCTATGAACTGGCAGTTCACAAAATTCAAAATACAGCTGATTAAAAATAAATGGGAAAAATGATAACCCACATAATAATAATCAAAAATAAAAAGTAAAATGAGATGTTTATTGCCAATGAAAATTGAATTTAAAAATTATGATATAATGTCAGTGAAGTATTATGAAACAGGCATTCATAAATTGCTAGTGACTGTATAAACTGACAAAACCATTTGGTCTATAATTTGGCAACTGTCTTAGATGATTAATAGGATTGATCAAACAATTCCAACTATGATCAGATTCTTTATATTAATAATAACAGACAGCCCTGGCTGGTGTAGCTCAGTGGATTGAGCGCGGGCCTGCGAACCGAAGGATCGCGGTTCGATTCCCAGTCAGGGCACATGCCTGGGTTGCAGGCCAGTTCCCGGCAGGGGACATACAAGAGGCAACCGCACATTGATGTTTCTCTCCCTCTCTCCTTCCCTTCCCCTCTGAAGATAAATAAATAAAATCTAAAAGAAAAAAATTAAAAAATAATAATAATAACAGACAAAAATGGAAAATAATCCCATATTCAACAATAGATATATGGTTAAGTAAGCTATAGCCACTTGATGGATGATTATGTGGCTATAAAATTCATGGTTATAAACTTTTGAATAACTTGGACAAATGGTTAGGTTTGACCAAGGATCAGCAACCTTTTTCTGTGAAGGGTCAGATAATAAAAATTTTATGCTTTGCAGGCCATATGTTCTCTGTTGCAACTACCAAATTCTGCTGATGTAGCCACCAAAGCAGTCACAGACAACATATGTAAATGAATTAGCACAGCCGTGCTCTAATGAAACTGTATTTATGAACACTGAAATCTGAATTTCACTTGATTTTCACATCATGAGATATTATTCTTTTTTCAACCACTTAAAAATACAAAACCATGCTGAGTTCGCAGGCTATACAGAAACGGGTGGCAAATAGGTATGACCCACGGGCTGTACCTTGCCTGCCTCTGAGCCAGACTATGTAAGTGAACAGGAAACACGCAGGATTGCAGATGACACTTGTTTTGAGATATTAGAATTGTTGATTTTTTTCCCATAAACTTCTGCATTTTCCAATTATCTATAATAATGTGCCTTACTTTTATAACTAAAAACGCTTTATTTAAAAAAGACTAATTTTACATATGCTAAAACCTGTATTTTAGTACAGTTATGACTCTGAACTGTGTGGTCAAAATGAAAATGTAATTGGTTTGTTAAAGGTCTCAGAGGGTAGGTCTTTAACCAAGTGTTTTGTAAGTTTTGGAAAAATTTTAATTCAGCTAACACCACATTCTTACTTCAACATTTTCTGTTATCAGACTCCTCTCTTCAATCTGACAGAGTAAACACATACACAAAGACCTTTATGGGGTAAGTTCACCTCTACTCTGTATAAACTCCTCATTGCAGAGTGGCTGCTTTCAATCTGCGCGCCCTCATTTTAATCCAAATAGCACTTCCAGCTGCCAAATTATAGCTTTTGTGGTCAAAACGTACACATGTCACACTCTCTCTGGGAACTATTAGGTAAAAGTTTTCTGACCACTTTTTCATAACTGAAGAATTTCTTCTTAACGTTATAAACCTTTTTAACTCAATGTCAAAATTTTAGTAATAATCTGGAAGCTATAAACTTGGACTTTTATGACATATTTAAGCTTTTTGCTGAGTGGAATAACTAACCTATGCTCAGGTAAAGAGAGAAGAAGAAGGAAAGAATCTTCTTAAATTTCAAGTTGTTTGAAAGAGATGACCTTCCTAAATCTTACTAATATTGTAAGTACCTATCAGTCATATATCTCAATAAAATGAGCAAAAAAGCACATCTTAACACTTAAAACCCTTGTTTTCTATGCCCTTCCTTCCCACTACTGTTTTGACCCATGTTCCCTTGTTATTCCACGATATCACACCTGAAATTCCTAGCAATTCTTTACAAGGTGTTGCAAACAGTCTTTATTTCCCCAGTGACCATTCAGGATATAAGTCCTATATTCCCCCAGTGTGCTGACCCATTGACCTGTGGCACAGCTGGGCCTTTCTGGAGAAGCTGGTTATCTTTAGTTAAAAGGATGTGGTCTCTCTATTTCTCAGTGAGACAGGACACTTCAGGTGTAAGTTATATCATGTGATCTGGGGTTCACATCAATGGAATGCCTTCAAAAAACAACAAGCACTTGGGAACATGTTCCAAAACAAATAGCTTGAGACTTCCAGCAAAGATGGAGGCATAGGTGGACACACTGTGCCTCCCCGCACAACCAAAATTAAGGACAGCAAAGATTTAGAAACAAGAAAAGAACCAGAACTGATATAAAATTGAACCATACGGAAGTCCAACAACCATTCATCCAGACCAGTAAGAGGGGTGGAGTTGCAGCAGGAAAAAGTAGAGGTTGTGGGACCCGGGTATGCAGGCAGCAGTGGCTGGCAGACCCCAGGCACACAGGTGGTGGTTAGCGGACCCCGGGCATGGGGTGGCAATGGTGCACACACAGTGAGGCTGCGCAGGGTGGCTGGCTGACCAGGTGGTCCTATATTTGTGCGCAGATAGTCCAGGCGAGGGGGAAGCGGCAGAAGGGACTGGAATCCGAGAGAGAGGGGAGCAAGCGCCATTGTTCCCTCTTGACCCCACCCTCACATACAGCATCACTACCCAGACTGGGCTGCCCTGCCCAGGGGAACACCTAAGGCTCCGCCCCTCACTACATACCAGCCGCGACCAGACCAAAAACAAAACAAAACAAACAAAAAAAATGGCTCAAACAGGAGAACACATCAAAGCCCCAGAGCCAATTCATCTAAGCGACCAAGAGATAGCCAACCTATCAGATGCACAGTTCAAAGCACTGGTGATCAGGATGCTCACAGAATTGGTTGATTTTGCTCACAAATTAGATGAAAAAATGAAGGCTACAATAAGTGAAATGTAGGAAAATGCACAGGGAACCAATAGATATGGGAGGAAAACTGGGACTCAGATCAATGGAGTGGAGCAGAAGGAAGAAAGAAACGAACAACCAAACAGAAAAGAATGAAGAAACAAGAATTCAAAAAAAATGCGGAGAGGCTTAGGAACCTCCAGGATTATCTTTAAACATCCCAACATCCAAATTATAGGGGTACTAGAAGGGGAAGAAGAAGAGCAACAAGTGGAAAAGTTATCTGAACAAATAATGAAGGAGAACTTCCCCAATCTGGCTAAGGAAATAGACTACCAGGAAGTCCAGGAAGCTCAGAGAGTCCCAAAGAAGTTGGACCCAAGGAGGAACACACCAAGGCACATCATAATTACATTAGCCAAGATTAAAATGAAGGAGAGAATCCTAGAGGCAGCAAGAGATAAGGAGACAGTCACCTACAAAAGAGTTCCCGTTGGACTATCAGCTGTTTTCTTAAAAGAGACCTTACAGGCAACAAGGGGCTGGAAAGAAGTATTCCAAGTCATGAAAGGCAAGGACCTACATCCAAGATTGCTCTATCCAGCAAAGCTTTCATTTAGAATGGAAGGGAAGATAAAGTGCTTCTCAGATAAGGTCAAGTTCAAGGAGTTCATCATCACCAAGCCCTTATTATATGAAATGTTAAAGGGACTTATCTAAGAAAAAGAAGATAAAAAGTATGACAGTAAAAAGAGAGCAAACTCACAGATATTAACAACCACACCTAAAACAAAAGCAAACTAAGCAAACAGCTAGAACAGGAACAGAACCACAGACATGGAGATCACATGGAGGGTTAGCAACAGGGGAGTGGGAGGAGGAGAGAGGAGGAAAAGGTACATAGAATAAGTAGCATGGACAGTAGGTAGAAAATAGACAGGGGGAGGGCAAGAATAGTGTGGGAAATGTAGAAGCTAAAGAACCTATGATACATGGACATGAACTAAAGTGGGGAATGTGGGTGGGAGAGGGTGTGCAGGGTGGGGGGAATGATGCGGGAGAATTGGGACAACTGTAATAGCATAATCAATAAAATATATTTAAGAAAAACAAAAAAATGAATAGCTTATCAGGCAATGACATTTCCTTTACATCATAGGAATGTTATTTCTAATAGAACTGGACCATTTCCAGCACTCTCAAACCAAAACCATCTATCTCTATGAGAATAAGGCAGCAACTCAAAATTCCAAAATAATATACCTATAGATTACATTTCAGGAATCTATTCCTTACATAGGCAATTTTCAACAGGTGTGCCACAAGAATTTTTAAAATAACGAAATACCTGATTATTTAGTCAGGGGAACAGACCCCTTAACATTTAGAATGTCCAATAAAAAAATGACAACAGCCAACACAACAATAGCTCTCTGATGAGAATGCTCCAGCTTGAACCATAAATATATAGGTCCTGTAATAGAACTGCATCTTATTGGTTACACTGCATAATAATAGCGTTGTGTCTGATTGGTTAATTCTTGGTACCAGAAATCCTTATATACAAGTACAGGCACCTGATTTTTTAAACAGTCACTTTAAATCAAAAAGGGTAGGTAATTACTATTATCATTATTTTTTTTGTAAATCAATCAAAATTATACCACTTCATGTCAGGCTGGCAAAAATATATACTGTTTTCTGTGCCATAGAATTTCAGTAATTAGTTTCTGTGTGCCATGAGATGAAAAAGGCTGAAATCACTGCCTTACATGATCAATTCCATATGACAGATTTTTTCCTGTGGTTGCATACACATAAAGCATATCTAAACCCACATCCACCATTAGTATCCTAAGTTAGCCCCATTCATGAATTCTTTTAAGAGCTATCTATCAAGTGCCTACAATGTGGCAGCCACTGTTCCAAGCACTGGGATACAGCAGTAAATTAGACACACAGAAATTCTCCGCCCTCGGGGAGCTCACGTTGTCCTTAACTATGGGAATCCAGAGTCAGTTCTCCTTAAATTACAATTTGCTGAAAATTCTGTAACCACAGGAGCACTGTTTTCCTAGTGTTGTTTTCATGTACAACGACACTGAGTTTGCCAGCTTCATTGTTCTGTGGATACAGACGAATTCCCGGTAATGAGTCTCATTTCCCTGATTCTTCCCTGACCTCTTCACACAAGACCTCAAATGCCCTTGTTCAGTCCTGTTCAAGAGTTGCTGGGTGGCTGCAATCCCTCCACCAGGTCCTGCCTGCAGTGTGTTAGCTGGCTCGCTGTGCCATATGCGTACCAGCTCCCCGCAGAGCTGGCCCTTTCCTCTCTGTCACCTGAAACCGTGGCAACCCTGACTGGAAACCAGGGTCTCACAATGTCTGTAGTACATATTTCTTTCAGCTTACATCCTTCCTAAGAGTCCAGGTGTGGGGCCCGAGGCCGCGTGGAGGACAGGCACCAGGCCATTGTGTTTCCATCTCCTCCACTGGGCGCCTGCCCACGGAACCTCCACCGGTCCTGCAACAATCACCAAAGCCCTTGGGCACGTTCACTCCCAAAGAGCCTGCACACCCGCTTTTCAAAAAGGACTGAAGCTGTTTAAAATGCATTTCAGACTCAGGGCATCCACAAAATAATGATAAAATAAAGCTCTTTACTTAATTTTTTTATCAGTTATTGAAGTGTCTCTTCACTTCTGCCAGGCTAAATATACTCTTAATATCTGTAAACAAGTCATCCTTTCAGACTCATAACTATTTTTTCTTCATCTCTTCTTCATTGTACATTTGCTTATTATTTGAGAATGTTAAAACTTGCAACAATAAGATAGCAAAAATATAGATGAAACATATAAATGTGTTAAGCATAGAAAATGAATCAGCCAGTAGTCTATGATACATGGACAGAATCCATATGTTAAGAATTGATAGCAAGCAAGTACCCTGTCTGGTTACTTACAGATAGAAAGAGATGAAAAGACCGTATCATAACATAGAGAATGTCACCTCCCCTAGACTAATGTCATCCTTAAATTGGCACAGAACTGTGGATAAAACCCAAAGTCCAGTAGCCTAAGTGGCAAGTTCTGGCTATTGGCCAAGGGCACTTGTCCTGTATCTCTCCTGGAAAGCAACTGGGGATAAGCGGCCTCAGGAACCTTCTGTCTCCCAAGCCTCTTGTTTCAAATCTCCACCCTGGTCCTCATAGTCACAGAGGGTGTGGAAGGCTCATGGGCGGATGCAGCCAACAGAGACAGGTCATATAAATGCTGCACGACCAAGGAGCCAGGTAGTATGGGCCCCCCTGCTGGCTCCCTACCACATCCCCTCTGCTTCTCACTGTGTTTTCAACTGATTTGATAAACCCTGTGATTCGAGTATCTATCTTAATTTGGTCTGTGAGCCCTCTGGGATAACTTGCCTTCTAGTGCACTTGGGGGCTACCACTGCATCGAAGCAATTTCTCGTAAAACACCTTTGCTCCCATATCTGTGAGTTTGCTGTCTTTTTATGGAAGCAAATAAGCAAACAACTAGAACAGGAACAGAACCACAGAAATGGAGATCACATGGAGGATTAGCAACAGGGGTGTAGGAGGAGGAGAGAGGAGGAAAAGGTATAGAGAATAAGTAGCATAGATGGAGGGTAGAAAATAGACAGGGGGAGGGCAAGAATAGTGTGGGAAATGTAGAAGCTAAAGAACTTATGACACAGGGACATGAACTAAAGGGGAGAAATGTGGGTGGGAGGGGGTGTGCAGGGTGGAGGGGAATGATGGGGGAGAAATGGGACAACTGTAATAGCATAATCAATAAAATATATTTAAAACAACAACAACAACAACAAAACCCACCTTTGCTCCCTAGTGCTAATCCAAAGGTAGACCCTGAAGCATGCCCTGCTTTCTCCTGTCTTGGAGTCTTTTTCATGCGGCTCTTTCTATTTGAAAGAAGGCTTCTTCATTAGGTTTTATAGTTTCTCAACACTCACCTCAGGCATCAACTTTTCCCCAAACTTTCCCTTCCATCTACCACCTCACATTTGGCTTAGATGCCCCTTTTCTGCATTATCATCACAAAACACACTTTTTTATAGTAGCACGACATCACAATGTGCTGTTCGCTTAAACCTGGGCTGTTCGATATGTAATCATTTAATTTTATATTTATTTAAATTTAATTTAATATCAAGTTAAATTAAAACTTCAAATTCCATTGCTCTGTTGTACCAGCCACACTCCCAGTGCCCAATGGCCACACTTGCACCTTTATAGCGAGTTCTAACGGACAGGGGCTGGTTTTCATTTTCTTTAATTCTAACTTTCTCCAACCCCTCCTCCTTTCTAGAGTGCCTGAAGTTTCAGATGGAACCTCACTGTTCCTTTCTATGTTTGTCTCTCTTGACATTCTGGTGGGTGTCGTTGCGGCATTTCACCTTAGACCTCTCTGAACAGGGGGAGAGAAAGAAACCTGTGACAGAAGTCGAGGAACAGTTACCTCGGCAAGTGTCCATTGTTAAGGAATGCCTGCCCCATTAAGCTAGATTTTCTTTATCAGAGGAAAATACAGTGCTCGTTCTACTACTTTAATTTTCCATTTTTATACTATCTTAAGAAAAACAGAATCTTTTTTCTGTAAGCTAAATTTGGAGACAGTCTAATTGATGAAAACCTTCAAAGCTGCCTTCGGGTTGAATGTCTATCTGCTCAGGAAGAAATGGGGAAAAGAGGGAATTTACATTCACTTTGCTAAACATTAGCATCTTTTGTTCAATCATTTGAATGCAGGACAGCGAGGGGGAAACAGCTTAGAGAACAAGAGCTGACACATGCGGTGTAAAATCTTTTAAGGTGCTCCGATGCAATGAGGGAGAAAGTGAACCGGAGCCGTATTTCACCTTCCTGACGGAGCTCCAGCCGGCAGGAACTTTGTGACAGGGCTCTGTCTCTCTGCTACACTTGACTGGCTTTGGCTGACATGCAGCTGTCAGACAGCAACCCTCTACCAGGCCCCTAACATGCTCCACAGCTTCACCCAATTAACTCGCTTTCACTTGACACGGCAGCAAAAAGCTTCATAATAGGTGGTCAAGGCGCACGGTGTCTGCCTGCCCCCAAACTGCTCATACGCAGCAAGATGTTTCACTACTTCTCTTCTTGCCTGTGTGCTCACAACTAGTACGACCACGAGTTAGTCATTCATATATTGAGTTGGACAGGAATCCAGGAAATATTAGAGTGATGCATTAAGCTGCTCAGGAAACAGACTTCTGGAGACTAAAGCTACACTTCAAGTACGTTCTTTCAGCCCTTCTGAGAGGCAGACTTGACTTTTACCAAAATTTAATGTCAACCGGAAAACAACTTACAGTTAGTTTTTCTGCTATATCTGTAATAGCGGTACTGCATAAGGATGACCGGCACAGAGAAAGAGCGCCAGACACGGTGGGCAGAGAGAGTATGGAATTCAGCCTTTGATCACAAAAATGCACTTTTCTTACACACTCGACAACAATTTCACTATAGATTTTTGTCATGCTACTCAGCTTTCAGATGAAATATACCATACTTAAAAATGTGTAGCTAAGAACTGAAAATTTTTATACTTATTTTGAACATTACCTGAATATTTTACACATTTTCTCCCATCTCCCACTATGTTCAAACCTAAGCATATAATCAGTTTTCATTAACTTGCACTCTAAGATCTGAAAATTATGATATAGCAATATTATATAAACAAAAAAGTAATATAAACTGAATTATCATTAAAAACCTACATTTGTAAAGCTATATGATAAAGAGGCTACCAAAAAAGTTATTTTATGATAGGGCTCTGTTATTGGCATCTAAACGCAGTTCCTCATAGCGATTATTAAGATAGAATTATTTCAATCCTAAAAATCCTATCAGCAACCAAAGCTGAAAAACTAATTACAGAAATGGGGACCTGCAGCCTCCACCGTCAGGAACGATCCTAGGAGAGATGCGGCACACGGCCTCACACCGGGCCAAGCACCGTGCCATTCACTCTACGAGTCTGAAAAGACTCTACGCTTTTGGAATGAGGTCTTCAAGTAGCAATGCTTTTGTATCATGCCTTCAAATTGAAGGAAATCTTTCTCTACCAAAAAGAAAAAATGTGTATTTGTTGTTTTGAACACCACCCACTTCTTACCAGAAACTCAAGGCAGGAGTAAATCTTGACTGAATTCCTGAGCGGTGAGGAAGCCATCCGGCACCCATCTTAGGCATTAAGTCCTGCCAATGTTTCCATCTGCGCCCGTCTAGAATCGAACCCTTCTCCCTCACCACTCTTCCCACCCTCACACAGACAATTCTCACTTCTCACTTAGATTCTTTCATGTGACCTATCACAGTTCACTACAAGTATCCATGTACATGTCCGTCCTCTCACAAAAAGCTGTCCCATCCCTGAGAGAAAGTCCCTTATCTCATCTCATTAAGGATGTAATAAAATAGAATGCTTAAGTGAGGACTTCGAGTTCACACTGCCTAGGTCCACACCTTAAACTCTTCACAGGACAGCTTCTTCTGAAAGGAGAATAACCTACGTTAGATAAGATAATGTGAATTACATTAGTTAATATACATAAAGTGCTCGCCACAGTGGCTGGCACAAAGTTACTATTCGATAAATACTGGTGGTTGTTTTATTCCTAATATCACATCCTTAGCCCTTGGTAAAGAATGCAGCACATAGTAAGTTCTCAATAAAGGTTTGGTAAAGGAATAATTAGATATTCCTTTGATTACTGCTTCATTTCAGATAGTGTAAAGGATAAAAACTGTTCATGAAGAATATGAAAGATGGATTTAAAACTTTCAGTTCTGATGGTATCATTTTTCTTGAAATACATAAAAGTTTTAGATACCTACATTTTAAAAAATCAGTAAGAATTTTGGAAGTTTCTTGGATATTTATTACTGAACAGATAACAGAAACAGCATAAAGACAAAAGACTCTTTATTGTTCCATAGATATTTTTTATTTACCCTCCTATTTGAAGAGTTCGATGGCTTGATTAATTTACTTTGAGGAAGATATCATTACAAACAAAACTTTTAAGGAATGTGAGGAAGTGGTTTATTTGAAATGAAGGTTCTACCTGGATACCATCTTTAAAATGTTTTAATTCCTTTTTTCCCCCTGACAATAGCTTTACATTTTTCTATCTGAAAGCTACTGAACATCTTAACCAGACTAGGAATTTGGACTGATAAAATAGAGGAGTATTTCCTGGGCTGAATATACCCAAAATGACAGACAGTGTTTTGACTATATGTTGTATGCCCTTTAAGTAAAGATAGATCAGAAAATAGATTTATTCTTTGCAATTATATATAATTAGTATTTTGTATATAAGCAAAAATTTGACAAACTTTCCAATTTAATTTCAGTTTATAGTTAATGCCTCTGAATAATGCCTTTTGTAAAACTAACCCCACATGAAACTTACCAACTATATTACTCTCCTAGGGCTGCCATAACAAATGACCAAACTGGACTGAAAACAGTTTATTTCCTAACAGGCCTGGAGGTCAGAAGTCTGAAATCAAGGTGTCAGCAAGGCCGCGCTTCCTCCCAAGGCTCTAGGGAAGAATCCTTCCTTGTCTCTTGTAGCTTCTGGGGGTTGCTGGTCTAGTGTGCTTTGTAGCTTCATCTTCCTTCTCAGTCTCTCTGTGTGTCTGTGTGTCCCTCCTAATACGGCTGTTGGTCATTGGATTTAGGGCCCACCCTAATCCAGAATGTTCTCATCTTAACTTACCTGATCATAGCTCCAAGACGCTATTTCCAAATAAGGCCACATTCTGAGGTTCTGGGTAAACATGAATTTTCCAGGGGATTCTATTCCACCTACTACACCAACTATTAACATAAAAAGGAATGAGCTAGTGTGACTATTCTTTTAATTTTGGACTCAGGGCACCTATATAGTTCTACAGCTGATGATTTTAAATAACAGCTTAAATATTAATTCATCAAAGCCTTGTGGACTTCCTAAGACCAAATTAACTTTTAAAGATCATTGTTCATAAGCATCATAATCTTCAAATGTTACTAAGAAAATGGAGCAATATTTTATGAGACCTAATTATATCTTAAAGTGAACTAACCTTTTTTTCCTTCATTTCCAATTGTTGAATATTTTACTTTCATTATAAATCAAGTTGTTCAGAAAGCAGTAGGGTGTTTTTAAAGCATACTAAGTGATGCCATAATAAACATAAGCTTTCATCTAAAAATTTCATAAACAGCCTAAGAAAAAAACTTTAATGTCAATGAATGTTAAGGTCTCAGAATTTCTATAATATGTGTGCAGCTATAATTTTCCAGTAAACGCATGAAGAAATGTTATGACAATGGGGACGCACTTGCTCATCGTGCCATTATCTAAATCCACGCTGCAGCAATTTGCTGTCTCTCCCGAATCCCAAAGTAGGCTGATTTGTTAGTATCATGATTTTCACTTTCTAAATCAACATAATTTTATCATAATAGGACTTATATGCAAAAAATAAGGCAGATTAAAATGCTAATTTTAGAACCTAAGAAATAAAACCCCTGTATTCAGAAAAAAGTATTGAACTGTACAAATACTATCTCCCCCTGTCAACAATAAGGCAGGCATTTAACAACAGATCTTGAAACCTAACTATACAATGTTCTTCAGCAAAGATACCAAAACGCCAATCAGAAGGCAAACTACAATGTTCTGTCTAGGATAGGGGTGTTATTTTGAGGCCTTAGTAGTGTCTTCCTATTTTGAGAACAAGTAAAAGTTATAATCTATGCTCAATTGACTAGAACATAATAGAAATGGCACTAATAATAATAGCAGGGACTTTACAGGTATCCTTTCCTTTAATCTTCAAACAAGCCTAGAGAGAGGAGCTATCATTATCCTCATTTTTACATAGGAGGAAACTGACACATTCTTGAAGAGGTTGTTGAATTGAATCAGGATTGCATTTTTAGCAGGAAGTGTAGCCAGGATCTGCATGGCCATACTCCAGATCCTAAACACCAGCCACTGTCCAGGGATTTCGGGTTGGGATGCCAGTGTTCAAATCTCTGCTTCAGAACCTAGTAAGCCACACAATATGGAGACAATAATGGTACCAGAAAGAAAATGGATACCCACAGGAGTGTTGTAAGTATTAAATAAGTTAACACATTAGGTTCTGAGAAGGTTGTCTTACACATGGGAGATACTAGGTAAATGTTAGCTGATCTTCCCCTTCCTCCTCTTCCTGCTCTACATCAACCCCCTCAGCTCGAAAAGCAGATACACAAACAAGCCCTGTCCTGTTTCACATTCATAGACTGTACGTTCACCTGGAAGATACTTCCCCTTTCTCACTTACTGAAGGGGGCTTCAGTAAGAAAATAAAGATGACTGAGGCCAAAAACCAAAGTGATGGTCACAAGGGTCTATGAAGAGCCGGCAGCAGCCCCAGCGCTCCAGCTTACTGGCTGGGCGATGCTGCACAAAGGGCCCAGCCTTTCAGAACCTCAAAAATAATTCCATTAGCACACACACACAAAAGTTAGAAGGCTATGTACATGGGTGTATACTGAAAACTATAAAGAATTACATTAACAAACAATATTATCATCATTAAAAAAAATCAGCATGACTTTGTGCCTAGGCCAGTGGCAACCTCTCTCTGCTCTCATGGCGTTCCCTGTCGAGAACGGCTTCCTCAGATCCTACCATCCCTGCAAAACCAAGCTCCAACACAAATTCTCAAAGATATTCCCTAACCATCCCAGTCCAAATAAACCTATCTTCTCAGACTCCATGAGCATTTATCATCTTACTGCTTTCTGTGAGTCCATCCTAATTCACCAGTTTACATGCTCCACCATATCAGCAACTCTTCTCTATTCCCTTCTGTATCCAGTTCATGTGCAGATACAGCTCTCTTTCTTATATAAAATACAGGAAGTGAAAGAGCTCTAGAAGATTTTAGAACTCTTGAAAGTGTTCAAAATTCATTGATTCAACAAACTTCCATTGAGCACTTAGTAATGAGTCGGGCTTAGCAAAATCAACAATGTAATGGGACTGAAGGCCTTGAGCTTGACCTAGTCCTAGATGGTACAGGTCAGGTCTGATGAGCAGCAGTGATCGGTATACTCCCTGAGATATTAGCTGATTCTTGGGACCTGACCCTTTTTATCATTTTTCCTGAACTGTTAAGAATCACAAAGGAGAGAGTTTACCAATGCTCCCAAGATCTCTTCAAAACCAAAAACCATTCCTGGACTAAATGGGAAACTTGGAGGAAGTTGGAGTGGGAATGGAATAGTTCAATAACTCAAAAATAATGTATCACTCCAAGTGTAAAATAAATCCTATCATAAATAACTGCAGGCATCTATCTCAATTGTCCTATATGACCCCAAAGTAAATATATGATTTTTTAAGCTGGGGTTTATTCATTTAATAAATATTAACTCATTGCTATTACATGCTCAATTATTACTTAATTTCATATCAACAAGATTTTTTAAAAAATATATAGTGCTCTCAGCATTTATAGAAATAAAAGCAAGCACAATTTCTGAACATCCTCTATATCAGCGATTTTCACCCTTTTCCATCTCATGGGACATATAAACTACTAAAATTCTGTGGCACACCAAAAAATAGGTATAATTTTGATTGATTTACAAACTAATAATAATAGTAGTAGTAGTAGCAGTAATTACCTACTCTTTTTGCTCCAAAGTGACTTTTTAAAAAATCAGGTTGCCTACACCTGTGTATAAGGATTTCTGATACCAAGAATTAACCAATCAGATGCAACCTTATTACGCAGCATGACCAATAAGATGCAACTCTATTATATGAACTATAGATTTATGGTTCAGGACAGGACATTCACACTGGACTACTGTTGTGTTGGCTATTGTCATTTTTTTATTTGACAATCTAAGGGAAAAGATGTCAGTGTCCCTGACTAAATAGACAGATACTGCATGTTTTAAAAATTCTTACACGCTGGTTGAACATCACTGCTTGATACAATGTACTCCATACGTATCTGTGAAGCTCTGAATCTATAAATAATTGTTTGTTTCTGGCACTGATCTAAGAAAGGTCTTTTTACATTTCCTTTTAAAGATTTCTACTCTTCTCATCCTTGAACTGATGAAACTGCCCAGCTGCCATCATGCCAATCAATTCTAAGGTCACTGAATTAAATGCATCAGTGACAGTAGTGACAAAGCTGTTAACAATGCTGAGAAACACACATGTAGTATAGGATCATTACTATGCTGCCATGAACTTGATATGAAACAGGAATCTTCAAAGGGAAAACTAACATCAAATAGAACTGACAAGACAGCCAGCAGTTTAACTCAGGATCCATCTGCTTACTCAGTCTGGTTTGGGTTCAGCAGCTCAAGTTCAGGGTTTGGGGCTATTCTCGGGTGGGCTGACACTCCTACCACCAGATTTTTAAACAACCTTGTTTCCTTTTCTTTTTCCTTCTTTCTTTTTTTATGTTTATTTATTTATTTATTTGCTGTTTTACATTATTGTTATTGTTGTAGGAGCTCTCGATAACAGTTTAAAATTTCGATAATGCCCTATATCTTTCTTTATGCTTCTTACGGTAAAGAAAAATAAGTAAGTTTTTTTCTTAAAGACATGAAATGTCAACACAAAAGGATTATTTGTTGCAGAAATTATGATTTCTATGAATCTCAAAAATGTATCCTACAGCACCCTTGTTGCTTGAACTTAGAACTTAAAAGAATAGCATTTTCATTTTTTGTGTTATTTTTGAAGACTATGGATATTCTAATAGTATGTACTTCACCATCACCATTATTACTTACTTATTGTACTCCAGCAGTATACTAAGTTCTGAATGAGCTATAAACAAAGACACAATCTCTGATCTCAGGTGCACAATTCAAACACAACTACACATCGGAAATTTCTTTCCTTTTCTGTTTTCCTTCCATTAAGAAAAAGGGAGCGAGGAAGACAACAGGAAGGAGATTTTCAGTAATAACCTGATGTAACAGATGATCTTCATGATAAAGAAATTTGAACCCACAGAGAAGGAGAAATAATTAACAGCCACAAGCTTGGCTGTTTGATAACTGACTTTTAAACAGGCTGATGAACTTTAAATTAGGCTACATAATCTGGAATTTGTAATGGGACTTTTAGCAACTATTTCTATGTCTCAGGTATTCTGCTAACACCTAGGAATAGAACAATCTATTCACATGGCATTTCTAATCTAAAAGGATTAGTCAATTAACAATCAATTGCAATAAGGTATAATAGGGTGTTTGGGGAGAGACTTGGGATATAAAACGAGAAAAAATCAACTATGCAAAGAGTAGAAAATAGTATTCCAAGCAAATAAATGAGCATAGGTAAAGCTTGTGAGATAAAGCACCTGGTAGTGATTTTTACTAATTTGAGTTTTAAAAAAATAAACTAACAGATTGGTACTTCTAGAAATATTATAACTGTCAACCTTATAAGTTCTTTTCATTTTGGTGGTTAAAAATGAATTGGCTTATTTCATATAATATTTGTGTATATATTTTTTCTAAATGACCAGTAGAAGAGAGGGTTTCAGGCTGCTAGTCCTGTCTAGGACATCTTTCAAACCACACATTGTATGTCTTGATTTTCAATAAATGAACAGCCAATTTGAATAAACTTAAAATTTTTTCTCTTTTAACACTAGATTTGAAACACTAAAAATATCAAAGTGTTGGTATAAGAATTCAGTTCAGATGAAAGGAACTTACGGATCTGTTGATGATCATCTGAAATAAAGTTTCATGATCATTCTTTTTGAGGGGTCGCTTACAGCATGCATTTCAACATCAGTGTCCTTGATGCTTCCTGTCTCTCCAATGATACACTATGGGTCTAAATTAAGTATGAATGAGACTAAAAACAAGTTAAACTATAAGAATGGTTAAAATCACAGTGCTTTCCAGAAGTGCTGCACTAAGTAATAAATTAACCAAGTGTTAAATCAGGAGTACTACCTGTGAGCTCCACTAACCAACATGCTAACTTTCTATGCATTCAAGGGCTATAAAGTATTCCATTTCAAAGGTGAAAATGTTTAAATACTCATTTTATCTATTAATCTAACACATGGAAACTGAAACAGATGCCATTAATATCATTAATGAACTAAATCCTCCAAAACAACCTGCCAGATGGGTGAAGTGACATTGAAGTCACACGAACCCCTGAAAGGACAGCCCTTCATTTTTA
Source organism: Glossophaga mutica (assembly GCA_039655065.1). Lineage (NCBI taxonomy): Eukaryota > Metazoa > Chordata > Mammalia > Chiroptera > Phyllostomidae > Glossophaga > Glossophaga mutica. The sequence goes on along the minus strand of CM077305.1, from coordinate 137,154,516 downwards.
CCGACATTCTTCTAAAGGTTACTGAGTAGAAGGTTGTGACAGAAAAAAAGTGAAAGAGAAAACATTCCTTTAGTACTGGAAGGGACCCTAACAAATCATCTGATGCAATGCCCTCCTTCTGAAGTTGTGGGAACTGACAGACCGGTTATTCGCCCTAGACCACGCCCCTAGTGTGGCGGTGCCGGGAGTACATTTTAACTCTTGATTCCCCAGCCCAGTTTGCTTCCTATTCTACTGCAGTAGGGGAACCTCTCTACTCCTCTGAACCTCAAAAATAATAAGTAGAAATGTTTCAGAGATGAAGCTATAGTAGCAGTGAGTACAAGTGAGTGGTGATCAGGAAGATAGAGAAAATCAGTGAATGTTTGACAGATTGGCCAATTTTTACATCCTTGTTGATTCCCAAATTCAATCTGCAAGTTTGGCCTTACACAAGGCATCCCACCCTTATTGTCAGTAAGGGTTCCTGTGAATGTCCTTAGCAAGGGGGAAGCTGAGGAGTCAAGTCAGTTACCATTGCATTTCTCTTCCCTTGAAGATTCCCTTCAGCCTTGAAAAAAGTGATGATTAAAACTGATTTGTAGCTTAATTAGGTAAGATTTTGAGTTCTACAGGTAGATCAAAGACTGTGGATAAGAAACTCATGCTTCATTGTATTACTCTGAAAAGTCTTTATTAAGTTTATGAAAGTCAAGTATAAGATCCAGAATGCAAAACATATACTGACATACAATTTTATCTCTTCAAGAGTTAACTATACGCTTTACCCAAAATATGTCACTATTCTCCCCAAAACAAGTAATGCAAGGTTACATGTTTAATGACAAAAGTCAGCATTAACAATCAAGATCTTGTACAAAGTAGTGCTCCTAAAAGTGTACGCCCAGCACTCCGCAGAGCAGCCCTAGCCTAGTACAAATAAGAGGCGGTGAGCAAGCAGGCCTGCCGTCCCTGCACCACTTGCCACAGCCCCGCCAAGGCAGTGGGCACGTGCAGCCCACACAAGGAATGTCCCTTGGGCACCACTCTCTGGTAGCCAGAGGAAAATGTGTTGGTAATCCCCACAGGTCTGAAACAATCAGAGAAACGGTTCAACAGAAAACCAAGAACTAAGGCAAGGTTAAACAGTAAGATTCATCCCCCACATTGGGCCACTCCAGCAAGACTGGGAGAATGGGCTACTTTGCGTAACACATAGAAACAGAAACAGAGAGTCAAGCAAAATGAGAAAACAGAGGAATACATTCCAAACAAAAGATAAAAACCTCAGGAAAGAGAAAAAACCTTAATGAAATGGAGACAAGCAATTTACCAGATAAAAAGTTCCAAGTGATGGTCATAAAGGTGCTCAGCACACTGAAGAGAAGAAGGGGAGGAATTCAATATAGAAATAGAAAATACGGAAAGTACCAAACAGAGGTTACAGAGCTGAAGAATACAGTAACTGGACTGAAAGATACACTAAAGGGGTTCAACAGCAGACTAAATGACGCAGGGGAAAAAACAACCCAGTGGACTGATAGGGGAGTGGAACGCACACAGAGCATCAAAAAAAAAGAAAAAGAATTTAAAAAAGTGAAGCTAGCTAAAGGGACTTATCAGTCGTGAAAGGGACTTATCCCACATGAAATGGAATATGATTTGGATAATAGAGGCCCTGTAAAGAGAAAAGAGAAAGAGGCAGAAACGTTATTTGGAAAAAGCAATGACTGAAAACTTCCCTAATCTCAGGAAAGAAGCAGACCTCCAGATCCAGGAAGTCTAGAAAGTTCCAAACAAGACAAAAGCAAGAAGACCTACTATACTTAAAATGTCAAAAGTTAAAAATAGAGATTCTTACAAGCAACAAGAGAAAAACAACTTATTACTTACAAAGGAACCCCCATAAGACAGCAGATTTCTTGGCAGAAACTTTGCAGTCCTGAAGGGGGTGGTATGTATATTCAAAGTGCTTAAAAGGAAAATTTGCCAACCAAGAATACTCTAACCAACAAGGTTATCATTCAGAATCTAAGGAGAGATAAAGGGTTTTACAGACAAACAAAAACTAAAGGAGTTCATCACCACTAAACAGGCCTTACAAGAAATGTTAAAGGGACTTCTTTAAGCTAAAAAGATAGGGCACTAACTAATAACAAGAAATATGAAAGTTTTAAAAACTCACTTGTAAAAGTAAATGTATAGTAAAAGAACTGCATTGCTTTGTACATTTCATATATCTTATATATTTAGGTGCTCCTATGTTGGGAGCATAGATATTTACAAATATCGTATTGTCTTGTTGGACTGAACTCTTTATCATTATGTAAAATCCTTCTTTATCTTTTGTAACAGTCCTTATTTTAAAGCTATTTTGTTTGATACGGATACTCCAGCTTTCTTTAGTTGTCCATTTGCATGAAACACCTTTTTTCCATCCCTTCACTTTCAGTCTATGTGTGTCCTTACATGTGAGGTGGGTCTCTTATTGGCAACATATACATGGGTTTTGGTTTTTATCCATCAGGCACTCTATGTCTTTTGATTGGATAATTTAGTCCATTTACCTTTAAGGAAATTATTGATACATATATGTATGTACTTTTGCCAGATGGCTTCACTGATGAATTCTACCTAAGTCAAAGAAATGTAACAATTATCCTGCTCAAACTCTTTTCAAAAATTGAAGAGGAGAAAACACTCCCAAACTCATTTTATGAGATCATCATTATTCTGATAACAAAACCAAGACATCACAAAACATAAAATTACAAGCCAGTAACAGTGGTAAACACAAATAAAAAAATTCTCAATAAAATACAGTAAAACCAAATATAACAATACATTAAATGGATAATATACCATAATCAAATAGGATTTATTCTACAGATGCATGTATGATGCAACATACGCAAATCAATCAACATAATATACCACATTAACAAAATGAGGGATAAAAAGCCTATGATCATCTCATTAGATGCAGAAACACCATTTGATAAAAATCAACATTCATTTATGATTATAATGAAAACATCTCAACAAAGTGGGCATAGTGGAACATACATCAACATCCTAAATGCCATATATGACAAGCCCACAGACAATACCTTACTCAATGGCAAAAAACTGAAAGCTTTGCCCTTAGATCGGGAACAAGGCAAGGATGCCCACTCTCACCATTTCTATTCAACATAGTATGGAAGTCCTAGCCAGAGCAATTAGGCAGGAAAACAAAATAAAATACATTTAAATTGCAAAGAAAGAAGTAAAACTGTCACTGTTTTGCAGACCATGATTTTATATAGAGAAAATCCTGAAGACTCCATCAAAAAATCTAAAAGTAATAAAAAAATTCAGCAAAGTTTCAGGGTGTTAAATCAATATACACATACAAAAATCTTCTGTTGTTATACATTACCAACAAACTATAAGAAAGAGAAATTAAGAAAATAATTCCATTTATAACTGCATGAAAAAAATACCTAGGAATAAATTTAAACAAGGAGGTAAAAGAATTATACACTGAAAACTGTAACACAACGAAGGAAATTGAAGCACAAATAAATGAAAAGATAATCCACACTCACATATTAGGAAATTAATATTGCAAAATGCAATCTCTATCAAAATTCCAAAGGCATTTTTCACAGAATTAGAACAATCCTAAAATTCATATGGAACCACAAAAGATTCCAAATAACCAAAATAAACTTGATAAAGAAAAACAAATCTGGAGGTATCACCCTCCCTGATTTCAAACTATATTATGCACCCCTTAGTTCACTGCAGAATTGTTTTAAAAATCCAAGATACGAAAACGACCTAAATGTCTATCAATGAGTGAATGGATAAAAAGGTGTGGTATATGTATACAACGCAATACTCAACTATAAAAAAAAGAATGAAATCTTGCCATATTCAACAACGTGGATGGACCCTGAAGGAATTATGCTAGGTAAACTATTTCAGGGAAAGACAAATATGATACAATTTCACTTATATGTGGAATATTTAAACAAACAAGCAAAACTTATAAATACCGAGAACAGACTGGTGGCTGCCAGAGGGGCAGAGTGCTGGAGGGAATTTTAAATGAGTGATGGGGATCAAGAGGCACAAACTTCCAGATGTAAGTCAGTCAGAGGGTGTACGGTCCAGCATGGTGATTATATTCGATCATACTAGACTGTAAATTTGAAAGTTGCGAAGACAGCAAATCTTAAAGAGTTCGCACCTCTTTTTCTAACTTTGCCTGGTGACAGATGGTGGCGGGAATTACTGTGGAGATCAGGTGGCAATGCGCACAAATGTCGTATCACCATGTCGCACACCTGAAACCAATGTGGCGCTGCATTTCCATCATACTGCGATGGAACACCTTCATAAGGTGAAGCAGAAATATTTGTCAGAAAGCACAGAAATAAGTGTTAGTTTTAGGCTTCCAAGGAGCCATGAAATGTGTAAAAATGATTTTACTAAGTACAGAAGTTATCGTGACATTGTTCGTTCTTTCACTAATTTCTTTTTGTGCTTGAGTATGAGGACTTGGATAACAGACGACTGCCCTTGGGTGTCTTCTTGAGATAACAGGGACTTCCACACTTGTTAACAGCAGGATTCTTTCACTGAATGAAATCTTATTCAAAACTTTATTTTTTAAATGAGATGAAAGAAAAGTTACCCTGCTTGGAGTAGCGGTGGAGAGTCAAACAAGCGTGTTCTGTAGGCTTCCCCTACTCCCACTGCGAGGTGTTCCTGCGAGGCAGGGATAAATAGGGCTGTGATATTTACTAAACAGCTGTTTTTAATAAATGATAAACCCCCATACTTTCTTGCTTGCTTCGTATGGAAATAGTAACCAATTTAAACTCTTTTGAATATCGTTAAAAAGCATTGTTACACATCAGATGCCTTGTGTTATCGGTACCATTAAAAGAAGGACAACTGTGGTTATAAAAGCTGAATTATTTTAATAATCGTACTTTGAATTTCTTGGGTTTTTTTACCTGCTTTAGGAAAAACACTAAGCATATTTTTTAATATTTTATTTATTCATTTATTTTTAGAGAGAAGGGATGGCAGCGGGAAAGAGAGGGAGAGAGAAAGAGAGGGAGAGAAACATCAACGTGTGGTTGCCTCTCATGTGCCCCCTACTGGGGACCTGGCCCGCAACCCAGGCTTGTGTCCCAACAGAGAATCAAATTGATGACCCTTTGGTTCTCAGGCCTACACTCAATCCACTGAGCTACACCAGTCAGGGCCATATTTTTAAAGAATTAGAGGCATTCATATTCAAATATAGGTTAGGAAATATAAGTACACAAACCAAGATATTAAAAAAGATTACTCCATAGGCAAACCATGGTAATATCCCAAAATAATGAATACCTCTACTTATGCAGGACGAGATACAGAATATCTATATAGATGTACATATATATCTAAGTTCAAAACTCCTTCTTAAGCCTTTTGTTTTCTCAAAAAAAATGTTATGGTATTAAGAAAAACCAGTTAGGGTATACATCTTTATAACCACAAAAATCTATATTACATAGTATGCTATTTAATAAAAATTTTTATTAAGTCATAAACCACCAGAAGGTATGAAGAAAACAATGTATCAAAAACAACCACTTTATCATGATAAAATCAGATATAACCCACACTGTATACAATGTATATGGCACATTTTTTCAACCCAATACATATTTTCAGTTAGAAGCCATCAGAAATAAGATGGAGGAGGCTGGAAACACAAAGCTGTCACCTTAGTTGGCCCCTTACATTCTGGAAGGGGCATAGTTCCAACTGGTGTCAGGCAAACACTGAGAACAGAGAAGATACAACAGAATGAGCTGAATTCAGATGCTATCAAAGCACGCCCTAAGCCAAAGTTCTGGGAAACTAAGACAGCTGTTTCTTCCCAAATTCTAAGCTAACACAGAATCTTAAGAACAAAGGGAATCTACCTAAACTTCAAACCAGTATAGCATGGAAGGATATACACTTTCAATTCTCTGTGCGTAAAGCAAGTTCAAAAGGAAAAGGGAAGGTCCTTTTGTTCTAGGTAAAAGGCCTTAACCACAGACCTAGTGAACGTGTCAGTCTTCACACAGTTGTTTTTTCACTGAAAGAAAAATATGGGCTTTTTTTCTTGCGCAGAAAACTGTAAAACTTTTATTCAAGTTTAAGTATTCTTGTCTCTTAAAAGCCTAAAGGTAAGTCAACATAAACTTCTTCGTTCTCAATGTTTCCCCCCCTTTTCAGAACCAGGAATCCACATTCCAAGAAAAGTATCTATTTCCATCTTTGGTTTAGAGTGTGGGCTTTGGACACACAGACACAGGTTCCAACCCAGTTCCCAAAGAGCACAATCTTGGGCCAATTACTTACCTTCTCCAGGACTAAATTGCCTCATCTGCAATACGGGGATATAGTGTTTTTCTCATAAGACTGATATGTAAATTAAATTAAACAAGAGATGGAATAAATATATATGTATGTATCTCTACAGTGTCTGGCAATTAGATGTTACTGATACTATTTAGATTATGTGATTACTAATTTAAATACTTCTGAATCAGTTGACCAGCTTTCTCCTCAGTACACACATACTATATCATCAACACAACTTCACACATCCATTCCTCACAATTAATTACCTATGTATTAACTGTTAATTCAACTTGAACAAAAGTTTCCTTGTCCACACATGGCTTAGAGTGAGTCGGTTAATTGTTCAATGAGTCAACTAGTAGAAAATGATGTGCCTTGACCACCCACTTTGTTGAATTTAATGTCTTGGGTGTGGGAGATTTCATTTTAAAGAAATCATTTATCTCTCTCTTGGGTATTCGGTTTGGCATAAATCATGAATTTTCAAGCAAAAATTTCTTCCAAAATCATTATGAGAATTATATGACTCCTTATGTTTATTGTTCAGCTGCCCACCTCTTTTGGTATTGCTTTCTATTTAATATCCACTTTTTAAAATATTGACAAATAAAAAACCACTCAGCCTAAAAGGGGAGTTTTAGACATCTAAAATACAATAGAACTGGAACTACTTTAAATGTGTAATTATAATATTTATGATATCAGTGACAATTGTATTGAAAATTCCAAAGTATTGAAACCATATAATTATTAGGACTTTTACTTCCCCTGCAGGTATAAATACATGAGTCTAATAAACTTTCTCACTATGAAAAAACACACTTATATTAAAATATTTAAAACTATTTAATGAGGTTCGTTTCCTTCCAAAAGTAAACTGAGGTTGTGTCTGAACCAGCTTGAGGCAAGGGAAGTTTCAAACATAATGTTTTTAAAACTAGCCATTATTTCCCATGTTGAAAAAAATTGCAATTTTATTTCCTAACAGCAAATGAAACTGTCAGGAAAATTTAGGTGTAATAAAATTGGGTGGTTAAACCAACATGCTAGACTTGAAATAAAACTGAATTAAAGGAATTAAAATTAATTCTTATGTCAGTCAACTCTTTAAAAATAGTATTCAAAACTTACTGTTTTTACAAACAGAACTTCCTTGTTCTTGATAAAGTGCAAAGTTAACTATCTCTTTAATGACCACTAATGCTGCTGTCATTGGAATTGTGCATTGAACAATATTTTGCATTAAAATGTGTTGCTTCTGGCAAATTTTCTGCCTACATAAAAAGTTGTCAAGCTGGGTGACTTTAGTGGTACAGAGTTTTAAATGGTGGATTCAGTCCAAGGTTAGCTAATAACGGCTGACATGCCCTGGAATCTTGAGGCCTAAATCAACATTGTTTTCACAGCTGTAATTAAGCCACCTAATCAGAAGCACATTTTGACGGGACAGTTTCTGGAAGCCAGACATTACAATTTCTTATGCCTGGAGCGCAGTGGCTCATGAGAGGTCCTCGTTTAATTTCAGGTTAAAAAGAAGGGGGGGGGGGCAGGAAAATAAAAAGACTGCATTTTTTTTTAAGCAACATACAACTGTTGAAATGAAGCAGGCCTATGTGTTCATGCCTTGACCAGCCTTCCATCCCACCCTCCTCCGGCTCTCTGCGGAGTCCCCAGCTCTCCAGTGGCAGCTGCACACAGTGAGACAGAGGGTCTCTGCCAAGATCAACAGATGAGCTGGTCTAAACTGGCTCTCTGTGTGTTCTGATTGTAAATTGCACTAGTGATGATTAGAGAACTCTAACACAGGATGTCGACTCTTAAAACTGTCCAGAGAAAATAATTTTTTTAAGTTCAGGAAAAAAATTTTTTAACTTTTTTTTGTGGCTTGGTGCATAGTGTTGTGTCTAAAACTTTCATGTGATTCAAATGAATTCGCCCAAATTAAGCAACTCTGTTATTAAAAAAGGAAAAAGGGAGGCCATGGCTTGGCTCATGGCAGGGATCTCCATCTCTGGGTGTTTATGCAACACCGCTGGAGAGGGTGGTTCTTCACCAGCCCACCAGTCATATGCTTCAACCACCTGCCAACGGAAGACATTCCTAAAGTGATGACAATCTAGACTGTGACAGTCACATTTTTCAAGTGACTGTCGATGTCTTTAAAACAGTTAAATTGCCAGGTGAGGTTGTTTTCTGCAGCGTTGTTGCATTCTGTAACATTTAAACTTTCAACCCCAGAGGCCGTTGTAAAACTATCAATATGAAGGCACTACTCACTGGAGTCTGATTACATTTAGTTCTGCATTTTAATTACATATGGATTCTATTAACTAAACCTTCTGCCTTATAGGCAACATTTTAATCAAATTACTATAATTTCCAAATATGTTACAATAGTTTGACGAGTTAAAAGTTCACATTCCTAACATATTAAATATCAAAAAAAAAACTTTGCATAAAAAGGGAAATACTCTTTACAAATATGTTAATACATTTTCAGATTACTTTGGGGACTTTTGACTGACTAGTTACAAGATATTGTGAAATTTATTTAACTTCTATATATTTGTAAATGGATTACTGGTGTTGAATATTACTAAATTCAAAATATAATTATGTTATAAACTTAGAAACACAAACTCATTTTAGTGTTGTAAACTGAAGCAAGAACAAAACATGTTTAGAAATTAAGTATTCAAAATCAGTACTTATAAGTTCAATCAAAGAATTTTAGAGCTGAGGGAATTTACGGTAGATTTCATCTAGCTTAAACCCTTCATTTTACAGCCAGGAAAAACCAAGTCCAAGGAGATTGTATGACTTATTGCCTGAAGCTTGTGGTGAGTTGATAACAAAGGCTTTTCTGGAATCCAAGTGTTTTCTGATTCCCTGTCACGCTACGTTCCGATAGAACATGTTGCCATTCTGAATAAGTATCAATGGAGCTGCCAATCCTCTACTATCCAAGAACTAAAAAATGTTTTTTTAAGGTGGTAAAAAACACACAACATACAATTCACCGTTTTAACAACTACAAAGTGTACAATTCAGTGACATCCGCTATATTCACAACGTTGTGCAACCATCGTAACTATCGGAGCTCTAGAACTTTTCCGCCCCACCAAAAGGAAGCCCTACACCCACTCAACAGCCATTCTCCATTCTCCCTCCCCAACCCCTCCATCAACAACTAATCTGCTCTCTGACTTTATGGAGACCTATGTCTGTTCTGTATATTTCGTGTAAATAGAATCATACAATATATGGCCTTTTGAGACTGGCTTCTTTCACTTAGCACAATGTTTTCAAAGTACTTCCATGTTGCAACACGTATTAGTGCTTCATTCCTTCTATGGCAGAAAAACATTCATTGCCTGGATACACCACATTTGTTTATCTATTCATTAATAGAAGGGCATTTGGGTTGTTTCAATCTTTTGGCTATTGTGAATAGTGCTGCTATACACATTTGTTATTTTTCTCTTTTTAAACAGCATTCCTAGTAGGCATGAAGTGGTTCTTACTGTGGTTTTGACTTGATTCCACACTCACTGAGGATGCTGAGCTTCCTTGCATGTGTGTGTGTAGGTCATCTGGATATCTTATTTTGGAAGTATCTATTCAAGTCATTTGCTCATTTTAAAAATTAGGTCTTTTTGTTGTTTAGATGTGTTCTTTACATATTAGATCTTAATCAGATATATAATTGTAAATATTTTCATTTTCTGTAGGATGTTTTTAATACATAAAAGTTTTTAATTTTGATAAAGTCCAACTGACCTATTTTTTTAATCACTCATGTTTTTTGTGTCACATCTAAGAATCCACTGTGCCAAAGCCAAGCTCACAAAGCTTTAAGTTTTTATAAGGAATTTTAGGTTTGATAGTTAGGTCTTTGATTGATTTTGAGTTAATTTTTCTATATGGTGTGAGGTCAGTGTTTAAGAAAATACATTTTTGAAAATAAGCTTTCTACTACTTTATGTGTATTAGACTTCTGTAATTGAAGTAAACCTCATTTACTCTTATTTTTGCAAGGCCTGAGCACAGCTAATTTTAATTTAGTTCATATCACTGTCATCAACACAGAGTTCCTGAGTGCCTGCTGCGTGAGTCAAAGCACTCCAATGGCCATTTTATGTCTGTGTGGGTAAACATGCAGGGGCAGGGGTCCCCAAAAATCTGACAAAGCTTGAAATTATTTAAGGAGTGTGCTGAAAAAAATGTTTTTGTCATAAATAGTTTTTGATTTGACGGTTTGGGGGGATTTTTGTTTTGTTTTTTTAAGGAAGAGTAGTAGAGAGGAGAAAACATCCAATTTATATTAAAATTTTATATTGGTATAATAATATAGAAATTATTATACTCATTCTCATTAAGTGTTTGCTAGAGAAATATATGAAATATCATTTGATGGAAATTAATTTAGGAAAATTTTGTGTGGGAAAAATTTGGGGAGACTATGATTTATGCAACATATACATTCCATAACAAGTATGTTTGAGCAAATATTATTGAAGAATGTTCTTCCAATTAATCTCAATTCAAATCAGCCATCATTTACTGAAGTCAGATCACTATAATGGATTTCTTTCAGTAAATCATAACATGGTAATACGCACACAACTACCTATTTTTTCGGACTATATGACGCAGGCCCCCTGCCCAATTTGGGAGGAATAATGATTGTTAATGCTGCTGTTGAGTTCTGTTTACATTTACATTGGTGAAATATTATGTTATTTATGTTATTCAATATTTTACCACATTTTTTGCTTCAAAATTTTTTTCCTATTTTCCTCTAAAACCTAGGTGCGTCTTACGATCTGAAAAATGCAGGTAATTGATTATGTCAGTCAGACTACTGTTCGGTGCTCAGACAGGTGAGCACAGTGATAAATGAGCACGACGAAGGGGACCCCTACTTCTGCCAACTGGGAGATGAACTAAAAAAAACAGATGGAGTCAGAACATGCCTGAATGTCAATGATAAAGAATTTTTACTTAATCATGAATAAAGTGTAGATCCAAAATGTTCTGAGTTAAGCGAGAGCCTAACTATAATTGTACGTTGGAAAGATAACTCTGGTGTTAATGTGGCTGACAGGGTGGAAAGGGGAAATCTGGATATGGGGAACCTCATTGGAAAACCACTGCAATAGCCCAAGGAAAACTTAATGTGACCACAGGGTAGAAAGGAGCAAGTTAAGCTAAGAGATCTGTGGTGGTAGAAACAATACGACTTAGCAACTGATTAAATACTTGTAGTTGAGGGAAAGTGGGACAAATGTTAGAGGTATTCTTGGAATAGTTACACCAGACATAGGGAATATAGGGAAAGGAGAATTTAGAAAAATGGGAAATGGTAACATTGGATAACATGTTCAGTTTGGGACCTCAGTGAGTCTGAGGTGTCTGTGGAAACCTGAAGTGGAACAAAGATGGTGGCCAGGTAAACATGGCTTGCCTCCTCATACAACCACATTAAAATCGCAACTACAGAACAACCATCACTCAAAACTGTCAAAAATCGAGCTGAACAGAAGTCCTACAACTACGAAATTAAAGAAGAACTACATTGTGATTGGTGAGAGGAGCAGAGATGCAGAATGGGCTAGTCCCACCCCCATGTGTGGTAGATAAAAATCATAAGGGCTCTCTTAGGAGCAAGGAGTCCCAGCCCCACATCAGGCCCTCCAGCCCAGGGCTCCAGTGCCAGGAAGAGACATCCCCATAACTTCTGGCTGTAAAAACCAGTGGAGACTGAGGCTTTAGAAGACAGAAACTGCTGGAATCCCTGGCAGATCCTCTTAAAGGGTTCACACACAGATGTACTCAGACTTACTCCCTCTGAGCTCCAGTGTGGGGGCAGCAGACTGAAAAGCATCAGAGATATATGAGGAAGAAGTGAATTGTCCAGCATCAGGGCAAGAGCTGTGGAGCAGCTTTCTCCCAGACAGAAGCGCTGGTCAAGGTCATTGTTCCTTTTCTGAGCCCTTCCCCCACAGAGCTGGCACTCATGCACCATACCTAAGACTCCATGAACCTGGCTAACACTGTTTGCCCCACCCTGGTGATTCCTTGAGGCCCTGCCCCATCCAACTTTCAGGCATACCCAGCTGTTGCCAGTGGCTTTTTCATACAAATGGCTTGTCTTGGCCCGTGCTTCAGATTTTCCTAAATTAGTTCAAACAAGCAGCACCTGGCTTCATTGAGCCCTGTACCTCTGGCTAAGTTGCCCCAGGCCCAGCACTAGCAGCAGCCAGCCTTAGCTCACAGTTTGGCTTTACCTGGGCACCTCCAAGCCCAGAACAAGTAGCAACCATCTGCAGATGCTTTGTAGCTTATGCTGTGTGACCCCAGACAGAATACTGGCAGTGGCTGACCTTGGATGTGCCAACAACAATCAAGGCTCAACTACAACAGGAGGGTATACACAGCTCACACAGTGGGCACACCTCAAGTACCCAGCTTGGGTAACAGGGGAAGGTTGTGCCACCGGACCCTACGGGACACCTATGAAATTAGGCCACTCTGATAACCCTGGGAGACATAGCAGCTCTACCTAATACATAGAAACAAACACAGAGAGGCTGCCAAAATAGGAGACGAACAAATATGTCCCACATGAGAGAACAGAACTCCAGAAAACAACCAGACAAAATGGAGACAAGCAAGTTACTAGGTGCAGAGTTCAAAACACTAGTTATAAGAACATACTGTGAACTTAATGAGAATTTCAACATCATAAAAAAAGGCATGGGCCATAAAAAAGAACGTCAGAAATGAAGGATACAGATGGGGGAGGAGAGGGAAGCGTGGTAGGAGGGAGCAGATTCCACTTCCCCCTACACACAGGAGAAAAACCTAGCCGATCTATGGAGAAACAGAGCAAACAGCCAACGGTACCCCAGCATATATGAAGATAAGAGACCAAAAACTGTAGTTGACATTGGAAAACCAGACAAGTAGGTGGAAGCGGTGAACACCAGGATACCCACTGGAAGAGGAAACCCAAAAACAAAGGAACCACCAACAGATAACAATAGAAGAAGGTGAAGGAGGAGTGGAAACCACACGAATCTCAATCCAGGATCTATCTGGAAATACAACTAAATAGTGGAGAAACTACCTAATACAAACAACTGAACAAGAGCAAGAAAGGATCCTCAAAACCTTGTACACACAGAAGAACCAACTTCAACACAACCTTCCCTCCCTCACCAGCAGAACAAAATACAAGAGGTGATGGACAGAGTGACCCTCAGTTAACCAGCTGGTGGGAAGGACCCACCAAAGAAAGACGCAACAACAATCAAAACCCAAAGACAAACACAGAGCCAACTTAAATGACAGCCCAAGACCAGTGAGCTTGGGAGATCAAGAAGATGGCACCACTGAATCTCACAGGTACTCTACCACAGAAGGTCACACCATAAACCCAGGGAGCCAGAACAGATCAATTTACGAAGCCGAGGCTAACAAGAAGAGCCTCACAAACAATGGGAAGACAAAGAAACAATCCCCAAATGAAAGGAAAGGAGGAACCCCCAGAAAGAATGCTAAATGAAATAGAAGCAACTCAACTATCAGATATTGAGTTCAAAGCAATGGTTGTCAGGAAGCTCAATGAGCTCACAACGAGCTACCAGAAACTACAGGGAAGCTACAATAAACTCACTGCAAACTATATCAATATGAAAAAGGAAATAGAAACTATCAACAAGGGCCAAAAGAAAATGAAGAATACAATTTCTTAACTGAAGAACACAGTAGAAGGAATCAAAAGCAGGATCGATGAAGCAGAAGATCGGATCAGTGCGTTGGAGGACAAAGTAGAAAAAAATCACCCAGAAAGAGCAAGAAAAGGTAAAGACGCTCAGAAAGAATGAAGAGGGATTAAGAGAAATGCAAGACAATATGAAACATAATAATATCCTTATAATAGGTATACCAGAAGGAGAAGAAGAAGAGCAAGGAATAGAAAACCTACTTGAAAAAGTAATGATGGAAAACTTCCCTAATTTGATGACAGAAAAAGTCACACAAATCCAGGAAACACAGAGTCCCAATCAAGAGGAACCCAAACAGGCCCACTTCAAGACACATCATAATTAAAATGGCAAAATTCCAAGACAAAGAGAGAATCTTTAAGGCAGAAAGGGAGGAACAGGAAGTAACATATAAGGGAGCCGCAATAAGGTTAGCAGCTGACTTCTCAATGGAAACGCTCCAAGCCAGAAGAGAATGGCAAGAAATATTCCAAGTAATGAGAACCAGAGGCCTGCAACCAAGGCTACTTTACCCAGCAAGGCTCTCAATCAAGATAGAAGGCCAAATAAGGAGCTTCCCAGATAAAAGAAGTCTAAAATAGTACACCTCCACCAAACCAGTTCTGCAAGAGATGCTAAAGGGACTGCTTTAAGGAAAGGAAGGAAAGGAGAGAGAGAGGAGCACAGGTATGAAAACGGCAATGAATAAGTACCTATTGATAATAACCTTAAACGTAAATGGATTAAATTCTCCAATCAAAAGACAAAGAATAGCTGAATGGATAAGAAAGCATGACCCACACATATGCTGCCTACAGGAGACCCACCTCAGGACAAAAGACCTACACAGGCTCAAAGTGAAGGGCTGGAAACAAATTTTCCAAGCAAACGGACAGGAAAAAAAGGCCGGGGTAGCAATACTCATATTAGACAAAATAGACTTCAAAAGAAGAGCCATAAAGAGAGACCCAGAGGTCACTTCATAATACTCAAGGGAAGAATCCACCAAGAAGACATAAACATAATAAATATATATGCACCCAACATAGGAGCACCCAAATACGTAAAGAAAATCTTGGAGGACTTCAAGAAAGATATTGACAGCAACACAATTATAGCAGGAGATTTTTTAACACCCAACTGTCAAAAATGGACAGATCTTCCAAACAAAATATCAACCAAGATATTGTGGCATTGAACAATGCCCTAGATAAAATGGACTTAACTGATATATATATATAGAGAGAGCCCTTCATCCCAAAGAAGTAAAATACACATTCTTTTCAAATGCACATGGAACATTTTCAAAGATACACTACATGATTGGACACAAAACAAGCCTCAACAAATTCAAGAAAATTGAAATCATAACAAGCATTTTCTCTGACCATAAGGGACTAAAACTAGAAGCCAACCTCAAGGAAAAAAACCCCAAACACTCAAAATCATGGAGATTGAATAGCATGCTATTAAACAATGAATGGGTCAAGAATGAGATTAGACTTCCGGCCAAGATGGAGGCGTAGGCGGACACACTGTGCCTCCTCTCACAACCAAAATTAAGGACAACAAATATTTAGAAACAAGAAAACAACCAGAACTTATAGAAAACTGAACTGTACGGAAGTCCAACAACCATTCATCCAGACCGGTAAGAGGGGCGGAGTCGCAGCAGGAGAAAGTGGAGGTGTGGACCCAGGAACGCAAGCAGCAGCAGCTGGCAGTTCCCAGGTGCACGGGCGGCGGCTGGCGGTCCCCGGGCCCACAGGCAGCAGCTGGCGGACCCCGGGCACAGGGGGGCAACTGTGCAGACCCAGTGAGGCCGCACAAGGCGGCTGGCTGACTGACCAGGTGGTCTCACATTCGAGCGCGCAGACGGTCCAGGCGGAGGGGAAGTGGCGGAAGGGACTGAATCCAGGAGAGAGCGGAGCAGGCGCCATTGCTCCCTCTCAGGCCCCACCCCCACATACAGCGTCACAACCCAGCGACTGGGCTGCCCGCCCTGAGGAACACCTAAGGCTCCTTAGGTGTTCCCTGAGGAGAGATTACAACTGATGCCACAGACATACAAAGGATTGTAAGAAATTACTGTGAAGAACTATATGCCAAGAAATTTGAAAACCTAGGTGAAATGGACAAATTTCTAGAAAAATATAATCTACCAAAACTCAATAAAAAAGCAACAGAAAGCCTGAGCAGACCAATAACACCTGATGAAATTAAAACAGTAATTAAAAATCTTCCGACACACAAAAGCCCTGGACCAGATGGCTTCACAGGAGAATTTTACAAAGCATTTAAGGGAAAGCAACCCCCATCCTCCACAGATTATTTCAAAAAATTCAAGAAGATGGAAGACTCCCAAACCCTTTTTATGAAGCCGGCATCATCCTAATCCCAAAACCAGATAAAGGCACAACAAAGAAAGAAAACTTCAGGCCAATATTGCTGATGAATACAGATGTTAAAATCCTCAACAAAATATTGGCAAACTGCATCCAGCAATACATTAAAAACATCATACACCATGACCAAGTGGGATTCATCCCAGGGATGCAAGGATGGTACAATATTCGCAAATCAATAAAGATAATACACCACATAAACAAAACGAAAGACAAAAATCACATGATTATATCAATAGATTCGGAAAAAGCATTTGATAAGGTATAGCACCCATTTATGATAAAAACACTCAGCAAAGTGGCAATAAAGGGAACATTCCTCAACATAACAAAGGCCATATATGAGAGACCTACAGCCAACATCATATTCAATGGACAAAAACTTAGAGCTTTCCCACTAAGATCAGGAATAAGACAAGGATGTCACTTTCACGACTCCTATTCAACATAGTACTGGAAGTTCTAGCCACAGCAATCAGACAAGAAAAAGAAATAAAAGGCATCCAAATTGGAAAAGAGGAAGCAAAACTCACTGTTTGCAGATGACATGATAGTGTACATAGAAAATCCTGTAGACTCCATCAAAAAACTACTCGACCTAATAAATGAATTTGGCAAACCAGCCAGATATAAAGTCAATACTCAGAAATCAAAGGCATTTTTGTACATCAACAATGAAACATCAGAAACAGAAATCAGGAAAAAAATCCTATTTGATATAGCAACAAGAAAAATAAAGTATCAAGGAATAAATCTAACCAAGGAGGTAAAAGACCTGTACTTATTAAACTATACAACACTGAAGACAGAAATTAAGGAAGACACAAACAAATGGAAACATGTACCATGCTCATGGATTGGAAGAATTAACATAATCAAAATGGCCATACTACCCAAAGCAATTTATAGATTCAATGCAATCCCTATTAAAGTACCCATAACATATTTCACAGACATAGAACAAACATTTCAGAAATTTATATGAAACTATAAATGACCCTGAATAGCTGCAGCAATTTTGAGAAAGAAGAACAAAGCATGAGGAATCATAATACCTGATATCAAACTGTATTACAAGACTGCTGTAATCAAAACAGTCTGGTACTGGCATAAAAATAGGCACATAGACCAGTGGAACAGAACAGAGAGTGCAGAAATAAACCCAAGTCTCTACAGTCAATTAATATTTGACAAAGGGGGAAGAAGCATAAACTGGAGCAAAAATAGCTTCTTCAACAAATGGTGCTGGGAGAGCTGGACAGCTACATGCAAAAAAATAAAACTCAATCACCAACTTACACAATGCACGAAAATAAATTCAAGGTGGATAAAAGACTTAAATATAAGTTGTGACACCATAAAAGTCCTAGAGGAAAACATTGGCAGGAAAATTTCAGATATTCCATGCAGCAACATCTTCACGGATATGTCCCCTAAAACAAGGGACATAAAGGAAAGAATAAACAAATGGACCCTCATCAAATTAAAAAGCTTCTTCATGGCTAAAGAAACAGCATTTATGAAATGAAAAGAGAGCCAAATGTATGGGAAAATATATTAGCCAATGATATCTCGGACAAGGGCTTGATCTCTACAATATATAAAGAACTCACACGACTCCACTTCAGGAAGACAAAAAACCCAATTGAAAAATGGGCAAAAGCTTGAATAGATACTTCTCCAAGGAGGATATACTGAGGATCCAGAGACATGAAAAGATGATCAGCATCATTAGCCATCAGAGAGATGAAAATTAAAACCACAATGAGATACCACCTCACAGCAGTCAGAATGGCAAACATAAACAAATCAACAAACAAGTGTTGGAGAGGATGTGGAGAAAAGGGAACCCTAGCACACTGTTGGTGGGAATCCAGACTGGTGCACCCACTGTGGAAAACAGTATGGAATTTCCTCAGAAAACTAAAAATGGAACTACCTTTTGACCCAGCAATTCCACTGCTGGGATTATACCCTAAGAGTCCTAAAACACTAATCCAAAAAACCTATGCACCCCAATGTTCATAGCAACACAATTTACAATAGTCAAGTGCTGGAAGCAACCTAAGTGCCCACTGGCAAATGTGTGGATCAAAAAAGTATAGTACATTTACACAATGGAATTCTACGCAGCAGGGAAAAAGAAGGAGCTCTGAGCCTTTGTGACAGCATGGATGGAACTGTAGAGCATCATGCTAAGTGAAATAAGCCAGGTGGTGAGGGACAAATACCATATGATCTTGCCTTTAACTGGAACATAATCAACAAAAGAAAAAAAGCAAACAAAATATAACCAGAGTCATTGAAAATAAGAAGAATCTAACAATAGCCAGAAGGGAGCAGGGAGGAGACAGTGGGGAGAAGGGTTTTCAGGAACTACTATAAAGGACACATGGATGAAACCAAGAAGGAGGGTGAAAGCAAGGGAGGGAGGGAGGTTCGCAGGAGAAAGGGGGAGGGTGGGGAGAAAATACAGACAACTGTAATTGAACAGCAATAAAGTAATTTAAATTAAAAATAAAATAAAATAAATGAAGAATGGGTATTTTGTAAAAAGAAAACTGAAGTGGAGACTTCTAAAACTCCAACAGGCAACTGAAGCCCTCCAAGAACTCAATTTAGTGCGATGCATAAAAGAGCAGCAGAAGTACTCACAAGCATATGTACTTGCTCCCACTCCTGGAGCAGCTAATAAAATAATTAAAGCACTGGACGGCCAAATGACATCTGTATTTTCTACAACTCAACTATAACTGATTACAATGATCAGAGTTAAAAATTTTCATTCTTTTCACTCCTTGCTCAACCCTTGTAGTATTTCATCACTGAAAAAATAGAATTATATAAATGTAGGATTGGGCAAAAGTTGGTTTGCTGTTGGTCATATGGAAAATAATACAATAATTAATAAATAGACAAGAATAACTTTCATATACTACTATAAACCTAGTTTTGCCCACCCTGTGTATTATAGTTAAATTTATATATAAACTGTTTATATATCTATGTATATATCTAATATGTATGTCTAACATGTACATATTAGATACATAATGTAGATAGCTAACACAAAATATTTTCATATTATATAAATAATATGTTTATATGATTATGTTAGTTATATAATATCATTCTCCTCTAGTCACTATCCAGACATCATTCATTCATCCTATGGAACTGCATCATACAAAAACAAAAGTGCGGACTTCCGGCCAAGATGGAGGCGTAGGTAGATACACTGTGCCTCTTCTCACAACCAAAATTAAGGACAACAAATATTTAGAAACAAGAAAACAACCAGAACTTATAGAAAATTGAACTGTATGGAAATCCAACAACCATTCATCCAGACCGGTAAGAGGGACGGAGTCGCGGCAGGAAAAAGTGGTGGTGCCGGACCCAGGAACACAGGCAGCAGTGGCTGGCAGTTCCCAGGTGCACAGGTGGCAGCTGGCGGACCCCGGGCACGGGGTGGCAACTGTGCAGACCCACTGAGGCCGAACAAGGCGGCTGGCTGACCAGGTGGTCCCACTTTCGTGAGCACAGACAATCCAGGTGAAGAGGAAGCGGTGGAAGAAACTGGAATCCAGGAGAGAGCTGAGCAGGCACTACTGTTCCCTCTCGGACGCCACCCCCACATACAGCATCACAACCCAGCAACTGGGCTGCCCCACACTGGGGAACACCTAAGGCTCCACCCCTCACTACGTAACAGCCGCGACCAGACCAAAACCAAAACAAAACAAAAAACAAAACAAAACAAAACAAAACAAAACAAAAATGGCTCAAACCGGAGAACAAATGAAAGCCCCAGAGCCAATTCCTCTAAGCCATGAAGAGAGAGCCAACCTATCAGATGCACAGTTCAAAGCACTGGTGATCAGGATGCTCACAGAATTGGTTGATTTTGCTCACAAATTAGATGAAAAAATGCAGGCTACAATACGTGAAATGAACGAAGACACATGGGGAACCAACAGAGATGGAAGGAAAACTGGGACTCAAATCAATGGAGTGGACCAGAAGAAACTAAAAACCAAACAGAAAACGAGGAAGAAACAAGAATCCAAAAAAATGAGGAGAGGCTTAGGAACATCCGGGACATCGTTAAATGTCACAACATCCGAATTATAGGGGTCCCAGAAGGGGAAGAAGAACAGCAACGAGTGGAAAACTTATTTGAACAAATAATAAAGGAGAACTTCCCCAATCTGGCAAAGGAAATAGACTACCAGGAAGTCCAGGAAGCTCAGAGAGTCCCAAAGAAGTTGGACCCAAGGAGGAACACACCAAGGCACATCTTAATTACATTAGCTAAGATTAAAATGAAGGAGAGAATCGTAGAAGCAGCAAGAGTAAAGGAGACAGTTACCTACAAAGGAGTTCCCATCAGACTGTCAGCTGATTTCTCAAAAGAGACCTTCCAGGCAAGAAGGGGCTGGAAAGAGGTATTCCAAGTCATGTAAGGCAAGGACCTATATTCAAGATTACTCTATCCAGCGAAGCTGTCATTTAGAATGGAAGGGAAGATAAAGTACTTCTCAGATAAGGTCAAGTTAGAAGAGTTCATCATCACCAAGCCCTTATTATATGAATGTTAAAGGGATTTATCTAAGAAAAAGAAGATAAAAACACATGTAAAGTAAAATGACAGCAAACTCGCAATTATTAACAACCACACCTAAAACAAAAACAAAAACAAACTAAGCAAACAGCTAGAACAGGAACAGAATCACAGAAATGGAGATCATATGGAGGGTTAGCAACAGGGGAGTGGGAGGGGGAGAGAGGGGGAAAAAGTACAGAGAATAAGTAGCATAGATGGTGGGTAGAAAATAGACACAAGGAGGGCAAAAATAGTGTGGGAAATGTAGAAGCTAAAGAACTTATGACACATGGACATGAATTAAATGGGGGGAATGTGGGTGGGAGAGGGTGTGCAGGGTGGAGGGGAATAATGGGGGAGAAATGAGACAACTCTAATAGCATAATCAATAAAACATATTAAAAAAACTAAAGTGCTAGAAAAGAGGTGCGATGCCAATGGAATATACATTATTAAAAAACTTTTACAAGTTTGGATATGCATGCCAAGGATCAAGGAAAATGTTTGCATGCTGACTATGCTGTCCCACTTCTGGTATTTTATCTTTCCTTTATTTAACCCAAAGGCCAGAGTTGGAGGTCATGATAAAAATATGGGAGAATTTAATGAGCACCTAAGTAAGCAGTGTTTAGCAAAAGGGTAAAACATGTCATTATGGCAGCAAATGTCAGCGAATTTTGAGAATAAATAGAAAAAATAAAATTTGCATTTTGGAAAAGGAAATACAGAAAGCACAGGGAGTAGATGCCTGCAGTGCACCTGCAGGAGACAGCTCCCTCAGAGAGTCCGCAAAGCCGAGCGTCACAGCTCACGGGGCACGCTGATCCCGCCCCTCCTGCTCCTCTCGCCTCATCTCCAGCAACTCTCCACCTCATTCACTCTGCTCCAGTCACACAGACATACATACTTCCATTCCTTGAGCACTCCATGCTTTCCCATGTTGATTCCTACTTAATTTTCATTTCCTCAACTAAGATTTCAGCTTCTCGATCCAGCCACACCAAGCTGAAGGTAGGTCCCCCCCATTGTAGTCGTACACTCTCACAGCACTCTACGCTTCCACCTTAGCATCATTCTTTTAATTATCTGTGTAATATTTGTACTCTCACTATACTCAAAGTGTCAGGATGGTAGTGATTTGTCTCAGTCTGTGTTGCAGTCTCACAGGAAAGTCTAACAGATGAAAACAAACCAGAGGCCTTGGGCTTTAATCTCACTGCATTCTGGTGGGAACGTGGGAGTGAGACCTGACAGTCTGTACTGTACCCCTCTACCATGCGCCTCGCTCGGCCGGCTCAGTCGTGGCTTATGGCTCATTTACAAAGTTATTTTTCTTCTTTAAGGGCTAAAAATTCAATAATAAATATCAGGAATTAACCAAAATAAAGTATTTGAAAGTTTATGAAGCAACTTACCTTAAGTTCTATCAGTTCCTATATCCATACAATACTAACAAACAATCTTTCCTCTGTCAGGAAAATGTAATAAAAATAAATTTGACAAAATATTATTTGAGAACTTAAGAGAAAGGAGAATCTTACTTTATTTATTTTTATCTAAACAGAACTAAGATATCTAACCCTTTCACCTTTATAAACAATACCACTGACAACTATTAAATCTGGCATAATGATACAAAGATAGCTCCCTTGCAAAGATCCTAACCAAAATGCTCCTCTGCTTTGTAATTTATTACTCTCTCATAAATAAAGCACTGTGAATTAAAAACATACGGCTTAAACAGACAGTGGTAATGAGGCAAGGCCACGCTGTGGCTCACAGCATCATAACTCACTGTGAAGTATTTGGGTTTGGCACTCGGTGTCTCACAGATTGAAATATCACATGTTTCTCCATAGCTGTGGGTTTGCCGGCATCCAAACACCCACAAGCAATTGGTTCTGACTGCTGTACTGTTCTCTGCCGGGCTGCATGAGACTCCAAAGCCCTTTCTGGTAGCTATTACTCAAGTAAAAAGCTCCAGAGCAGTGCTCAGTTCCTGGGTCAAAGACCAGCATACTGAAAATGTTAAAGTTCTGGATAGTATGCAGCTGATGGGGACTCTTAGAGGAACTCCAGCATCGTTATTACATGTTGCTGAATGTAAAAATGAAAACATCACCTCGAGAGGGTTACAGTTTTTAAAGATGACTATTCATGTCTACAATATGATCAATCTCATTCTATGCATTTCAGCATGATGATAAATTATGTTTTTGATTAATAATGAGTATTTATTTTTTTATTTTTATCTAGTGAAATGACTGGAAAAGATACTAATGAGCATATACTGACTGTTCTCAGTTCATTAAGTGATAACCAACATGAATGTTGTATTTAGTTAGTATGTGCTAAAAGCACCAATGAAAGTGTTGTTTTAGCTCTTTTGCTTACTCATAAAAAGATTTCCTCCTAGTTACATGGTATTTCTTAGCTTAGCTGTGGTAAATATATGTAATTATCAGAAAAGTTTGTATGTGTAGGGGAGAGAATATTTATGAGCTCCTAGCACTATTACAGATGCCATGTCTTTGTTTAGTCCTAATACAACTCTGTAATGTGGGTCAACTTCAACCTCATGTTACAAATACAGATGTTGGTGCTCGGAGTGTTGTATGGATGATAAATAGTAATAGCGCCCGAAAGCACCCCCAGGCTGCCTGACTCCAAAACCTTACACGAGGTGGAAGATGGCAGGTGGGGTGGGCACTGGAGCTAGTTCATCTGAGGACGCGGTCAAAGAGTGGTGAGAATGATCAAAATAATGATACTAGAGAGACTGAACAAGCACATCAAGAGCACAACAGTCAGAGGGAGAATCAAATCAGGTTAGAGAGCAAAAAGCGGGGGGACCGGATGGCACAGGAATAGATTGGGAATGTGTGAAGGGGGTTTGGAGTGCCTGCTGCAAGCAGCCTGGCGCTGCAGTGGGCACAGGCAGCTTGGACAGTGGGACGTCTTTGACTGAGAGGGTGCAAGGAGCCATGTACTATCCGTAAGGCTTATTCCCCAGAACAGATAAAACATGTTTTGATTGTTCTTTCCCCTTAACAAAATGTCAAATGTCACATGGACTAAACCAAGGGGGAGGGTGGAAGCAAGGGAGGCAGGTGGGATTGGCTGGGGTGAGGGGCAGCGGGGGTGGGGTGGGGGAGAAATGCAGATGACTGTAATTGAACAACAATAATTTTTTAAATGTCAATTGCTATACAATTTTCAAAAACTCCCACAAATATTTCATACCCGCAGTACTTTCTTCTGAGCACACTACGTGAAATGAACTCCTCCCTCATCCAAGCTCCCAAGGAAGGCATGCGTGCCTGTTTCAAGATTGCTGGTGTGACTGCTTCCCTTGCTAGAAGAGCAATCCATGGGCAGAGATGATGTCTCATCACCTTCAGACCCACAGAACAAATAAAATGTGGACAAAAGCTCCAAAATATCTATAATCATATTAAATGTAAATGGTCTAATAACCCAATTAAAACTCGAAAATGTCAAATAGATAAATAAAAGTATACCCTTCTATATGACCCACCATAAATATAAAACATGGGTTAAAGAAAAGAATGGAAAAAGATATATTATACAAACCCTAGTCAAAAGAAAGCTGGAGTGTGAAAAGATAACTGAAATTGACTAGTAAAGCGGACAGTCTAGAGATCAGGGCCAAAACCATATTTCTGGAGGCCTGTATTTAAGAAGGCATTGAAAAATGCTGATCACTCCCATCTTTAAACAGAGCTCCCTGAATCCTCTGAACATGCCACTCCTGTGACTCACACTTAACAGCTAAATCCTTGAGATAGCTGGTTAAATTCAATGATTTTTTTGGTCAATTTCCAGTTATTTATCGACCGCTTATTGAAAGAGTCTTTGCTAAGGTTACCCAGGGCCTCCATATATCAAATCCCAAGGCCGTTTTCAATCCTCATTTCACTTGCTCTTCAGCAGTATATTCCACTACTGACATGTCACTCTTCTTAAAATACTCCAATCTCACTCTGGCTCGGTGGCTCAGTTGGTCAGAGTGTTGTCTTGATATACCAAGGTTGTGGGTTCAATCCCCCATCAGAGCACACATAAGAATCAACAAATGAATGCGTAAATATGGGGAACAACCAACCTCTCTCCCTCTCCCTCTCTCTCTCTCTCTCTCTCTCTCTCTCTCTCTCATCTCCCAAAAAAATCAATTAAAAAGAAATACTTCAATCTCATAGCATCATACTTTCTGGGTTTTCCTCTTACCTCTTTGCCTGTTCCTTCCCGTCTCCTTTGCAGCTTTATCTTCTTCCGCTCAAGCATTATATGTCGGGGTTTTTCAAGCTTCTGTCTTTGGCCCTTTTCTGTTCTAACTTTATAAACTGTCCCAATATCATGTCATTCTTGCTAACAGCTACAAGTTCCATCTGTATGATAATGACTTAAAATTCATATATCCATGGAGCATCTTGCTTAAATCCCATATCAAGCAGCTTTCCTGACAGCTCCAGTTTGATGTTTCAAAAGTGCCTCAAATTCAACATACTCAAAACTAAACTCACAATATTCTGTCCTGTTATATTGCTTCTCTCTTAGTAAATGAGATCATTGATCCATTTTCAAAAGCGAAAATCCTATAATTGTCTGACATGCTCCCTGACTTTGTTCTTCCCATCCAATTGTTTCTTCACTCCACAGCCAAAGTGATCTTTTAAAAAAAGCAAATCTGTGCATGTCACTCTGTCTTTCAAGTTTTACCTTTACTTTTCCCTTTCTCTTAAAACAAAGACAACAAAGTCTGACCTTTCCCCTCTCTATGCACTGTTCTTCCCTCATACCCTTGCCTTTGGTCTCTTCCTTCCAGCTACTCTGGCTTTTCTGAAGTTCTTCCATCAGAGTCCTTGCAGATGCTTCCACTCCCCTCTCCCTGATCTGGAACTCGACTCTCCCCCACTCCTGGGGAGCTCCTCCACAGTCCTCAGATACAAGCTCAAACATGGCTGACCGGGAACAGGCTTTACTGATACCAACGAGGCTGATGTAACCTCAGCAGCATAACATTAACCACCAGGGTCAGAGAGTCAGCACAAAGAAATGTGCATTTCAGAGAAAGGCTAGAATAACTTCCAAATATTTATTTTAACATTTTTTAAAGTTTCCTCTTCATTTTAATTTTTCTTAGTGTATATATATCATATATACTACTGTCTCATTAAGAAATTAACAAAATCATTTTTTAAATTAACTCAACTGAACTCATAAGTAGCAGGTTCATTCATTTATTGGATACATTATCAGTATTTTTCACTCAATAAACATTCAGTGAATACCCACTGTGGGCCAGACTGCTAGAGGGCCTATACAACAGTAAGGAAAACCCCTGAAATTGCTTATTTTTATGGAACTAATATTCTATGGAGGGTAGGAAGAAAATAGATAATAAGCAAATAAACAGAATATACTACGTGTCGATAGATGACAAGTGCTATGGTAAAAAATATTAATCAAAGAAGATGGAGAGTAGATAGGCAATCCTGGGCAGAGTGCGACGCAGTTCGTGTGGGAGGGAGGACGGTGGCTGGGAATAAACACGGTGATTGTTAAGGCTTCAAAGGGACACAGACACCTGAGCTGAAGAACTGGAACACAGCTGTGCGTCCATTTGCTTCATGCCGACTCTTTTTCTGTTGAGCACACCATTTCAGATGCTCAACAGCTGAATAGGAGGATGATCCTGCCTTTACTCACAAGTCACCCTGATCTACTGCAATCAAACGGAAAAGGAAAAAGACATTCCAATTATTGGAAACCCTCAATCACTGTGGATACATCCGCCCTTTGAGAAAAAAAAATTAATGTTTATTTTATTCCCTAATCTCACAAATACATTCATTTTTTTTGATACTCTCCAAATACATATTTCACATGTAGAAAATTTTGTTTAGTCTTAAATGAGCCCAAATTTCATCATGGGCTAAAATTTTAAGACATAAAATGACTGCTGAAACTGAATTTTAATCACATAGATGAATCACAACATGAATTTTAGCTAGGCATGTATTATGGATAAGTCTAGTTTTCTACAGAGAATAATCACATGTTCTAATTACCATTTTGGTTATACGCATAATTAATAATATTCTGTCTTAATGGGACACACTGAGTCTTCAGATAGTTGTGAGCTTTAACCACGCACGCTGCCGAACCTGTCAGCGGCACTGCCGAACACAGAGGAGTCTTGACGCAGTGTTTTAGCACCGGCAACAACACGCATGTCTTTATACATGATGCAATGGGAAATTAATTGCTTCTCTTCCTTCAGAATTTTCTCCACAATAATAATTTTATATTTCTTGATTGATCATTTTCCCTAAATTATATGTATTGACAAGTTATCTTATGAGCAATAAATACATGAATGTAAATGTGACCCAAGATCCAAAGAAGAAAAGAATATTGTAGGACTTACTGATTGTAAGCTTTCATTTTCACGTAAACAAGCTGTGTGAAGTTCTGATTTCAAAGTTGCAATGTGACTTCGATGAGATGTCATTTCCTTCTCTAATGTAGCAATTCTAGTGCTTGCAAGCTGGTAGACATCTGTGAAACTCTTAATCATAGCCTAAAGAAATAAAAATAATGTCACATACAACTCCAATAAACCTGTCCCCAAAGGAGAATTTCTGTAATTTGAGTACAAAATCATTAAATTTTTAAAATAAACTATTTTTATCTTTTTTTAAATAACAAAGCTAAATCTCACATTTTAGATTGAGAACAGTGACTATTTTAAGAAACTTTGGAAGAAAATAATTGAGACTTCTTTTCCAGGCTATTTATTTAAATTAGATGTACTTTGATCTATTGTGCTTAAAATTTAGAATGCAGTTTATAAAGATGGCACACTTACTTTCTTTGTAAAGCTAAATTCAAGTTGTAATTTGACCTAAATTTAAATCTTAAGGCACACAACAGATGGATATATAAGCAAAATATTTCAAAATGAGCTGAATTAGTAAAATTTTCAATCCACCTTTAAAAAAAGGTTTTAAACAAAAGGAGCTGAAATAATCCTGTGATTTTTTAAGAATAACTAATATCATTTCTATATTGTAAGAAAAGCATAATTACATTCATTCATATAACAGAGAAGTGCCTTTGTATTATACTATATATAATAAAATAAATAATACAAGCAAGTATTGGTAACTTTTTCTCTCCCCTAAATAAGATAATATTTTGGGGATTGTTGGACCTCCATATTACAGAATAATCATATTTTATAGGCTTTTTCTTCTAAAGCAACTTACAGTGAATTTTAAGTCCAAGAATATTATTACATACTTTTTAAGTCTTCCAAAATATTTCAAACACAACAAAATAAAATCAAACATTTCTGACACATTCAAATATGTTATATTATTTACAAGAAAAAAAATGTTCCAGCCACAGTGACAACTTAGTACAATGGTAAAAAGTCTGAAAATTTCCAAATTGCATTTAATCAGAAGAGTCTAATTTGGGATAGCTTTGAGAAACTAGATATTTGAGCAATTCCGAATGTATATGAAGTAATAATTTGGTGAACAAAGATAAGTTTCAACACACACAATGTCTGAGAAACAGAAGTAGGTTAGTATTTGTAGGTAAGGGATTAAAAACTTCACACCTTTGTGCCAAATAAATTCCTATTTTCCCTCAAATATCCAGCTCAGATATCACCTCTTTCAAGAAGCCCCTTCTGAACTCACAGGCAGTATTAACTTCTGCTCTGGTTTCCTGTGCGCCCCTGAGGCTTGCTTCGTCTATTACATGTATTGCTTTACCAGAAATGTGTTAGTTTACATGTTCTTCTTCACGAGATGAAGAAGCTCCTGAAGCCCGATATTGTGCCTCAGCATCTCTGTATTGTCAGGGATGGTGGTGGCCCATGGTAAGAATTTGTTTGAATGAATGAATAAATGAATAAATGAATAAATGAGATGCAAAACCACAAGCTGAAGCCACATGCTGGCATAAAATACCTTATAGGAAAAATTAAAATGTTTGGGAAAATATCATCTTAAAACTCTAATAAATAAAGCATTAACCATACTTTGTTCAAGTCAAAAAAAAGAAAATAAAAACAGAGCTCTCGGCAAAAAGGATGGAGTACACAAAAGTGAATTCTATCGCCCACACTAAACAAACATGGTGTGACCTCACGTTTGGAAACGTCTCACATGTCCTAACCTACCTTACTTTGAGTAATTTCCAGGTAAGCTTATAACTAACACAAAATATTTCCCTAGGTTTCAAAAGTTTGTAAAAATATGAAACTGTAAAATCAGATCTGTTTCTTCCTATGCCAAGTCTCTCCCACTCTTACCAATTCATTCCTCTTCACGGAGATAATGGCCCAGGAACCATCAGCCTGGTTCCTATTCTTCTCTTTTTCCTTTCCTTTCTTGTCTTTTCTTTTTTGTCCTCACTGCCACTTACTTGGCTTCATGTCATTGGGCAACACCACACCATCTATCTGAGCCCCCATCTCTTCTTTGCATGAGATGGGAAGGAAGTCATTTTCTTGCCTATTTCCAAAACTATTGCAAAGTTCAGATCATTAAAAATCTAATGTAAAGACATCCTCTTCCCTAATATGAGAAAGCCCTCAAAAACTGAAATCCACCAAGTGTCACTGGAGTGTTACTATTCTGTATTGTGATGTAGCGATGCATCCATCTGATTCTGAATCCCCACCCTCCCCTCTCACACCGCACATGGCTGAACGTGTAAGAATCAAAGGGCGGAAGTGTACTGCTGGTTCTATTTATTAAATCCTGACGCATGTTTTAATCCTATCTATCAATTATACAAAACCTCTAATTGAAATTTTGGCTAGAAAATAACCAGCTTCTCTGAATCACTCAATTTCGCAGTAAATATATGCCATTTTTTAGAAAACTTTAACAAATACATTTTATACTAAATATATTTTATATTTTTAACAAAGGTTCAAAATATAACAAAGGTTCACTATTATGTTAGGAAATTTACTTTGAAAC
Organism: Glossophaga mutica; assembly: GCA_039655065.1. Lineage (NCBI taxonomy): Eukaryota > Metazoa > Chordata > Mammalia > Chiroptera > Phyllostomidae > Glossophaga > Glossophaga mutica. The sequence goes on along the minus strand of CM077305.1, from coordinate 137,124,329 downwards.
TTTTTATGTGCACATATATAAATTTTTATAAACTTGGATCATTTTTAGAAAAAAGTTTATAATTCTGGAAATATTTTCATAATGCTTTCTCTATAAAATGCCTTCAATAGAGCAGTGAGGATTTTTCTATAAATGTCACTTCACCTTGATGCAGCAGCGTGTAGTTTATACGAGGAGGGTTTTAAAAATATTTTCTAGATAGAATGCTTTTTGGCAGTCACATGCCATCAAAGAAAAGGTCTATAGTATAGTTTTGGAACCTTTCTCTTTTTGTTAAAGATAACCCCATAACTGATACTCAAGTTCAAGAATACTTTGTAGCACTTTTTCACGAGAAAAATAGCAAACCTTATATAGAAGATTCAAAAAACTTCTAATCTCATTGTAAACTATTGTAAAAATTATACTATGTAAAGTAATTTAATCCATAAAATCAGTTACCCCTACAGGATACATAACAATTCATGTTGAAATACAAAGAAAGTAAATAAATGAATAAAGATGCCACTCGCAGACCCTCTGCTTTGTGAAATCCGCCCATCTTTCCCTTAAAATACCCATAAAAAACATTAATGTCGAAAAAATGGATGACCAAGTGAAGGCACCAGTGCCAATCCATACCACAGAATAAAAATTTTATTTCTTACTTTATTTTTTTTTAAATGCCCGTCTATTGTCTGGCACACCCCTGGGATATATTTGGTCTCCAAAGTTAATTAAAATGGGGAAAAAATAGAGAATTTTCACATATAGGTTTTATTTTATATTATATTTAGTTCTTTCAATCGTCTTTACTTTCAGAGCAGTTTTAGGTTCACAGAAACACTGAGCAGAGAGTGCAGTTCCCACATGCCCCCTGCCCCTTACACACCCACAGCTCCCTCCACGGTCAACACCTGTGCCAGAGTACATCTGTCACCACCAATGAACCTGTGTTGATACATGGCCTCCCCAAATCCACACACTAGACTAGGGTTGGCTTTTCGTGTTGCACATTCTGTGGGTTTTGACAAATACACAATGACACGTACCTACCATTACAGTACCTTGCAGATTAGTTTAACTGCCTAAAAATTCTCTCTGTTCATCTTCATCTGTTCATCCCTCCTGGCCCCCAATCCCTGACAATCACTGATCTTATTACTGTCTCCATGGTTTTTATATGAAATTAACTTTTTAGTCTTTCTCTTAAAAATCTTTGAAAACTCTCTCTTTTTTCTGTTTTATGTTCTAGAACTTGCTTAACCATAATACTTGTATGTAAGTTCTAAAGGAAAAAATATACATATACTGGGGATGCTGGCTCAAAAATGAGAGTAAGCAATCATACACTCAGAGAGCACTCCTCTGCATCACCTGGAGACTAAATGGAGGAGTGTTCCCACTGAGGTACATGGCTGTTCCCTTAGTGGTGCTGAGGCAGGCAGCAGCAGCTGGGTTTGTCCCCAGGGACCAAAGGAGTGAGTTACAGCCCTAGAATCAGAGAAGCAGAGCAGGGCCTCAGGAGCCTCCACATCAGGAGAACAGTCTGCTGGCCCACAGGGCCTGGTGGTATGTGTGCCCTGCTTTTTCACCTCACAGCCAGATGCGGCTTCCAGTCATCAGAAACCTCATCTACATAAGCACAGAAGCAACACCCCACTCCAGGATACCAAGTCCATATTGCTGCACAGCAGATTACCAAAAAATTGAATGGCTTAAAACAATACAAATCTAGCATTTCACTGTTTCCATGGGTCTAGCATGGGTTAGCTGGGTCGTCTGCTCAGGGTCTCACCTGGCTGGAATCAAGATGTCAACTGGAGCTGTGACCTCATCTGAGACTCAGAGTCCTCCTGCAAGTTGTTGGTAGAGTTTAGCTCCTTCAGGTTCTAGAGCGAAGGTCTCCATTTACTTGCTGGCTGTCAGCCAGGGTCACTCTCAGCTCCTAAAGGTCATCCCCAGGTCCTGGCCAAGTGGACCCCTCCTTTCTCAATATGGCTGTTTGCTTCCTTCCAGGCCAGCAGGAAAGCAGCTCTCCAACACTTCACCTTCTTTTAAAAGGCTCATCTGATTAGAACAGGCCCACCCAGGATAATTTCATATTTAGTGGTCTTGCGCACCCTCAAGAGTAGGAAATAGCACAGTACACCAGGGGGAATAGTCTTGCGGACCATGTTAGAACTGATTACCACAACCTAAATCATACGTCCTAATAAAAACTCAAAATTGATCACAGATTTAAATGTGAAACATAAAACCAGAAGTTTTAAAAGAAAATATAGAGAAAATCTTCAGCATCTAGGACTTGATGAAGAGTTCTAAGAAATGATACCAAAAGCATAATCCATAAAAGAAAAAATCAATAAATTGAACTTCATCAAAATTTAAAACTTTTGCTCTACAAAAGGTCTTGTTACAAAGATTAAAAGACAAGTTACAAACAGGGGAAATCTCTGCGATATTGACAGCTGACAGGGAAAGTATTTACAACACAGATGCCTATGTTCACTCACTGACTGTCACAGCCACACCGGGTATTCTGTGGCCACAGTACAGCCTGTAGCCTCAAAGGAGTTGGTGCAGTCTGAGGGGCATATGTACTCAGCTCAACTTTCCACTCAACTTTCCACCAGCCCTGACTGGTGTGGCTCAGTGGATTGAGCACCACATTGCAAAGCGAAGGGTTGCCAGTTTGATTCCCAACAGGGCACACGCCTAGGCTGCGAGCCAGGCCCCTAGTAGGGAGTGCACAAGAGGCAACCACACATTGATGTTTCTCTCCCTCTTTTTCCCTCCCTTCCCTTCTCTCTAAAAATAAATAAATAAAATCTTTTTTTAAAAAAGTCAATCCCACATATGCGCTGAAGTGCACCAAGCAGTGAACCCCATATTCTATCACCAGGTATCAGCAAATGAGTTGGAAAATATGGGAGTCAATAAAACCTAGGCTTGATCACCTTGCTCAAATGTATTCTCACTTCCTTCATAGTTTCCATGCACTGAGGCTTGCCTAGAGCCCAGTTCTAACAACAGTTACTATGTACCAGACACCACAGTATAAGCTTTGCATATTCTTCTAATTCAGGCAATAACCCTGTAAGACTCGTATTATCTCTACTGCAGTTTGTTTGTTTGTTTTTGACTATTCTACAAAGTTTCTCAGTGAAGTCAGCAAAATTAATCTAGGCCCTCCAAGTTTCATAAAACTGCACAGCTAGTCTACCACAACATTCACATGTGCTCATTTAATCCACACGCTCTCCTGTACTGACTGAAAACGGTACAAAAGCAAATCCATCTTGAATTTTGCTGTGAAATCAGGATTTCAAAGATCTCAAACTCAATTGTTATACAACATTAATTCTGAGCTACCAGTTTTTGCTTATGAAACCTAAATAAATATTTTACCTCACGTAAAAGAACTTCAGATGATTTCTTAGGAATTTCATCCACCTATGGAATGGGCTAAATAAGCATTTGTAACAAATTAATGAATCTCTGTTCTATCCAAAGATGTCACATATTTCTACACTCCCCTCAAAATAAAACTCTAAAAAATGTAATTTGAAAGAAGGCTGTAAGGTTATTTTAGTGAGAAAAATTAAATTAAGCTTACAAATTATAGTGAATCTATTATCCACACAATAGATTCTGAAAAAAGAGAAAACTTGGAAAACAACTTCTGGTGTTTTTCACTGGCTTAGGTGTGGAATGGTGGCGTGTTGGGCACCGGCAACAGCAGCATGACTCAGGGGCCTGATCGCACCAGGGAGACTTCAGAAGCAGGGTATCAAGTCAGTGATGTCCCAAATCCCACCCACACAGGAGCGATGCATCTGACACACAAACTCTGAATAAGATCCATGTACATTGTACGTCTGTGTAGAAGGAACAGGATTCCAAGAAATTATATTTCATTTTTACCTACTAAGATTGAGGAACACTTTTATCTTGCCATATCTGGAAAACTTTCTTGCAGAAAAATGACCTTTCCTTAATGTAAAACTAGGATTTGGGTGAACCAAGTTTTCTCCCTCCCTCTCTCGTACAAGATGTTGTCTCATTCCTGGACAGCTGAGTTTTGATCCTTAATGTTCTAGGGCAGGAGTGTCAAACTCATTTTTACCAGGGGCCACATCAACCTTGTGGTGGCCTTCCAAGGGCCGAAATAATTTTAGGACGGTATACATGTAACTACTCCTTAACTGTTAAGGAATTGAAATTACATTCAGCCCTTGGAAGGCCACCACAAGGTTGATGTGGCCCCTGGTAAAAATGAGTTTGACTCCCCTGTTCTGGGGGTTTGTGTGCAGTGCTGGAACTGCTGTTTTCTTCAGCGACTGGTCTGGCCCACCACTGTCCACTTAAGATTGTGCACTCCCATTCACTTAGTAAAGGGTGCAATTAAAAATGTGTGACTAGATATTTGAGGCAATGTGCACGCAGATACTGACATGGTTTTTCGTGTTGATGGTGACAATGATAAGGACAGTAAATTTCAAGTTACTAGAAGAAAAAATTTAGTTGCAAATGCACAACTGAAGACAAAACAGATGTGATATTGCATACAGTTCAGTGTGTTTCTTTTTGTTGGTGTTATTCAGGAAAAAAAAAATCAAAGTTCATTTTTGCCTTTTTGCCATTTGCAATGGCCCTGAACTTGACTTATCGCATCGCTCAAGAGTTTTACTGGTACCACTTTGAGGGATGTAAATATAGCAGCTTTTCAGGTATGAGAAGGAGCCTCATGGGAAACCATATTCAGCAGAGTTGCAGAATACTTTTGCAGCAAATTTTTTAAAATGCTGTTTTCTTTATAACACATTTAGACTCCTAACCTTTTTTTCTGCTCCACTCAGCCATGGTACATACAACTTAAATGTGCCAAAAACAAGACCAATTCTTTTTCTAATGTGTTATTTCCAATCAGAATTGAATCAAAGCCAATCATGAGGCTAAGTGCAACTTCTAGGCTGACGGTGATCACTGCTCTTATTATGCTAATGTTTACAATGAAGACCAAATGTATAAAAAGTGTTATGATGGTTGCCTACAAGAATATGGAAAAGGGATCATCAAAATAATCAGATACTGGAAAAAAAAAACGTTTCTCTTGGAAACTACTACAAGTGGACATGAAGCCATATAAAGGAGCAGCAATCTTAGAAAATTCTAAGAGGAATGAGTTTCTCAAAAGTACTGTTAAATCAACAATAATATTAGTAATGAGAAAAGAAGGAAGAGAAACTACCCTGCTTTAGGGACTTAAAAATTTAAGCAACACACAAAATGTTCATCATATAGTGAATTCTAGAATTGGCATTGGATTCATTAATCTGTTCCAAAACAAATCCTGACAAAGAAAGAGTTTAGTGAGTGTAGTTACCATTTCTTGAGCACCTACTATGCCTTGATATGACTGGTAGTTTTATAATGGAAATTATTAGATGGCTTTGGAGTCTGTTGGCACAGAGATAAGAGTACGGTGTGAGATCACAGATGAATTTTTGAATTCAATTGTGATGGTGTGCACTGGAATTCAAGCAATCCAGTTTTGCTCAAATGTCAAAATCTTAACATCTAGCACTGATTTATGGAACTGTTTCTATCAACCTCTGATACTTAAGAGCACAATCCCTGTATATCAGTTACTTTGACTATTCTCTAGTTCTTCTCAAGTAATAAATACACCTGTGCAGGGTGATTTGGACTCCTCACCACAAAGAGGGGAAATTTCTAGTTATACTAAGTAAAGTATACACAAATCTGAGCACAGCCTTTTTGGGGGGGGCAGAATGTGTAATTTCTAATCTTTATACTTTCCTTGCAAAATAGGAATTACTTAGCACAGTTTTACACACAAAGCTACTGAGGCTCAGAGTCCATAAATAGCTCTCTCTAGAGCACACCACTAGTAAGTGGCACAGCAGGAAATAAGGGGTTCATCTGATTCAAAACTCCCTGCTCTTTTTCTGAATGTGCATGCAGTTCTGTCTTTTTAAAAAGGCCACAGTAGCCCTGCCAGGTGGCTCAGCTGATTGGAACATTTTCCAATACACCAAAAGTTTGCAGGTTCGATTCCCAGTCAGAGAACATACTTCGGTTGTGGTTCAGTTTCCAGCTGGGGAACATATAGGAGGCAACTGATCAATGCTTCTCTCTCTCACATCAATGTCCTTTCTCTCTTTCATTCTCTTTCTCTCTCAAAAATCAATAAACGTAGCCTTGGGTAAGGATTTTTTTTAAGTGTCACAAAAAACCATCGTTTATAAAAAATAGTAATTAAATACAAAGGGCAGAGTAGATGAAAATATCAGTTCATTCATTAATGTATTCAGCATATATTATTGAGTTAATTTATGGTCTAGGTACTGACGATACAGTAGTAAAGAAGACCAAGCCCTTTCCTCATGGGTCTTACATTCTAGGGAAAGAGACATTAGACAAATATACCAGGTCTTGTGCTATGAAGGGAAATAATGTAGATAAATAAAACTAACAAAACAAGGTTAGTGATACCTTCAGGCTCTTTCCTGATCTTCCCCGAAGGCCCACAGCACAGACATTAGCACTGGATGGGGACCACATTCGTGTGTGTTTTGCTCCTCTTGTATTAGAGATGAACATTTCAGGTTCTTTTTATTTTTTATTTCCTCCACCCTGAATGCATATTTGTCCTCTGTTACTGCAGTCATCTGTCAAGCACAGGGCTGGACACATACTTGTTTAGCTTAACAAAATTACCAACATGTAATACGGGTATGGTTCTTCATTTTAGAGTTAGCGAGACTTTCAATCCCAATAACAATGTGGACTGTACTGAGAGTGCCTATTTATCCTCTTCAGAGGATTTTTGGGGCTTAACAAAGTGCACTTTATAGTCCCACAATCTCTTTCTGACTCAGTCTTTGTGGAGAGGAGCAGAGTGATAACCAGCACTTCCCACCTCGCTGTCTCATAGCCCACCTACAAGGCCAACTGCTCTAATTAAATTTGACGGTGTACCAAAGACACATCCCAACTTTCATCTTTTGGGGGTTCAGTATGCAAACTGTCTTAAAGGAGTATTGTTAGTACAAAGAGAAAAGTTACAGAAATAAATGGCTTACAGGCTAAGAGTTGTCCACTACCGAAGGAAGACTGCTCAGTCCATCATCTGAGGACCCACACCTTTCAGAAAGTGCAATGATCCAAGCCACAGAAGCAGAGGAAGTACACACACACACACACATACACACAATTGGATGCTTCACCTTTCCTCTCTCACATAAAACCATTAGCTTTATTCACGAACCTCAGCAAAGGACATCCATAATCGGCATCTTTACACTAATTTAAACAAAGTTTCTAAAAAGCATTTGGCTGGAATTATAAAAATCTGATGCACTTGTCTGTGGCTTAATTATACCCAATATGAACAATTTCAGTATACCTAAAGAAAAGCAAATCAGTGCAAAAAGAAAATATTTTATGCTTTTATGAAAAGCTAATTTTTATTACCATGACTACATTCTGATTCTGATATATCAGATTGGTTTGGGAACCCACAGGCTTCATCAGGGTTATCTACTTTTAATCCCTGTAATCTCTGATGTGTAACAAAATTCGCTGAAGCACGTTAAACTACATCTCTGAAAAATATTGTTACTATATTGTTTTTAAAAAACAAATTGGTCCTAAGATGCTTCTGATATTCAACTAAATCGATGAACTCACTTTTGCACATTATGAAGGAACAAGTAAGATTTCCGTGAAGCCCCACAGAGAGCACAGTTTACTCACAGTGTCAGAGCCTCAGCAGCTGAAAAAGTCCTGCCAATCATTCTGTTCAACCCCTGTTTGCAAATGAGTCCACATGTGCAACAGAGGTTGAACTGAATGAACTGCCTAGGAGCTGAGACTCAAACCCAGGTACTTCCCATCTCTATTTTCTGGAAATAACATTTACAGGACAGAGGAATTTTAGATATATAACCTTCAAGGCCACTTTGACGTCACCTCCTCTATGAAGCCTCTACTAATTTTCCCAGCAAGAACGAATGTCATTCTACTCTAAAAGCCATGGGACTTTATGACGCTTTCCATGTCACATTACTCTGAAGTTTCATATCCCCCTCCCTAAGATTTCTGAGTCACCTCAGTGTCCCAGAGCATAGCACCGTGTCTTGAACTTGGCAAGTGCTCAGTATATCACTGAATGGTGTTAGCCATATCCAAAGCCATATGATCGAGACAGCAAGCCATTTTGTTCTTTAAAACCAATTTCCTGGTTAAATACTCTCAAATGACATTTTTATTTTCCCTCTAGAATAAATAAAAAACCTTGAAGCAAAGCACATCGTGGTCCTAAGCCTTCTATGGATCCCCAGGTGTCAGGGCCATGAACACCAGCCTGGCCCTCAGACTCCCAAGTGGCTTTGTTCTCCTTACCTCCGTCAGCTGTCTGGATGCCAGGAGACTGGCTTCTCCAGACCCTCTGAGAGTCTGCATTACCTTCTCTAGTGGGAACAAATTAGAAGGATAGGTTTTTTAAAAAAGGTTAGCAGGTTAAGTGACAAGGAATTTCACCCATTCTGCTTCCAGGATATAAAGTAGGAGGGGGCCCCCCCAAAAGAATGTCTCAGGGGATTTCTACAACATGGACCAAAATTGTGCCTTTGGTTTGCAAACAGGCATTAGACTCAAGGGAAAGAAAGCCTATTCGAGTTGTATCTCGATTGCATATAGCACAGCCGTTGAAGTCTCCTGGAGCTTTCAGGTGGCACAAACTGCTACACAATTCCATTATGATCCCCCCAAAAAGCAAGAGATAATAGATGTTAAATTTAAATTTCACTCAGAAATACCATCCCATAGGCTGAATGTGCCTCACTATAAGAAAAACAAAGGCTCACATTAAAACAATGTTATCTGTGTGAAATCTGTTTTAGAAAGCTGATATGAAACCTTATTTGAACACCAGATGAGTTTTGGAGCTCGGGATTTTTTGGACTTGGGAAATACAGGGCATATACCATAAACTAAGTCACACCTGGGATCAGGGGCAGCACATTCTAATCAATCACATTCTACAGCAAAACATTTCAACAGTCGCACTGAGGGGGACCGACTGAGACTAGGAAGTGCCTCACCTAGCTGCTTCTCAGGTTTTGCCACAACATTAGGTCAGGCCAGGTGTTGCCTCCAACTCATCAGTTTTCTGAGCATTTTGGTGCTACCTATCCCTCAATGCTACCAAGAAATTTAACCTCTTCATTTGCATAAACTAAGAACTTGGTGATAACAAAAAATATCCAAAACTTTCAAATAATATCTATCACTTGATGAAGAATCATAACCTTCCTCAATTCCCACACACTACCTCAGTAATAACAATCATAATTGCTGTCTGCCGGCAGCAGGGTGGGTGGTGTTGTGAAAGACCCTGTACTAAGTGTCCCCAAAAGACTTGTTGTCCTGTTTTGTCCTAAGGCATAATTTAATAAATGTACAAGGTTAAAACATGTGCTTTAATTTCCTCCTCAATTTTAGAACATGGAGTTTCTTCTTTTAGATTTCAAATTGTGTGGCAAAATCCTTCTACCAAGTAATCATTCAACCACAGATCTAAGGTGTGAGTACTCTGTAAAACTTTATTTGCAAGTATAAAACTTGTGCCACTTTTAAATATGTCCTAGGTTTCTTCAGTGTTGATTTGCTAAACCCCCAACCACAAGACCAAAACCCAAGCGCTTTCTTCACTTCAGGGCTCTGTTTTCTATGCTCGTCTTTTAAGCCTATTATTAGAAACCAAGCCAGGTTCATTTTGACTACTACGCATTACAGACTCCGAATAAAATATTGTCCTACCACACTGAAGCAAATCTATTTGCTCAATGTGAGTCCAATAGCCCTCACCGAGGAAAGAAGTTAAAGTATTAATGTTTCATGTTTTTTTCAGTGAGATACTTCTTAAGTTAGTCTCCCATCCCCAAAAGTTATACCTCTTTCTAGTCAGCACTATGAGACTTTTGGCCATTGAAAAAAAGGCGGGGTGGGGGTGGTGCTACTACCACTATTAATAGAAGGCTCTGAAAGCGAAAAGCATTTAAACCTTCAAAATTACTCACTCTACATTTCATTGGTTACTTAATATGCAGCACTTATGCAACCTCAAATAAAATATTTTTTAAACTGTGATTCTGACAACTGCAAGTTTAAATAAGTGGGGAGAAAAAGATTTACTATCATTTGAAAAGATATAGGATCACTTTTAGTTCTTTTTCGATTCAGTTCTTCTCTCTCTCTCTATATATATATACCCACACATATATGTATGCGTATATATGTATGGTATGTAGCTTAATATACAAACATAACACACCCTTGAGAGTAATAACAGTCTAATAAAATTTAAGGCATCTGTGAAATTACAAGAAATTACTTTTGTGCCCAGTTTTAGACTGAATGATTTACTGCATTTCCCTTAATCCTTAAGTTGCATATTCATTGCTGTATTTTCCTCTAACTGCTGTCACTTAAATTGTCATGTAGAATAGGGCAAATCAGGGTCAGTTTATATAAGCGGCATCAATCTGAAGAACTTCATTAGTCTTTATTTCAAGGCATTATGCAAAGAAAACTGACATTAAGAGAGCCTTAACTGACAGCAAATGAAATCAATCAGCAAATCACTAGGCCATAATAAACTCACTCAGTTTGTAGATAACCCTTCCTTCCCCAGGTCTTCACTAGGCATCCATCAAACCCTCTTTTTGTCCATGTAGCTAAAATGAAGAGCCATTCTGCTGTAGCACTTGAAAGTTCAAGCGCTCACAGGCTTTAGTCTCTCAAAAATATGCATTAAAAGGTATTATCTAGTAAGGTTATTATTCTTACACTTAAATAGGCCTCAAAAAAGAAAAAAGGTCAAATTTGAGATTTAATCTTTGCTTCTTAACATTAATGACAAAGAAATTATATTCATATCATTCAGCAGTTTATCCACTTTAAGCTAAATGAAACTAAAAGTTATAACCAAAAAAAAAAAAAAAAAAAAAAAAAAGCAGATCTGTACATTCCTGTTTTGTGATTGTTTTTGTTTGTTTTTTACTAAGTATGTCTCAAACACTTCACATACAGGCAAATGTCATCACCATCTCAGAGCTGGAATGTGAAGTCAAAACACAAAACAGAAAAACAGCAGTAATGCTCCAGTTCCTTTGCGTGATGATTATTCAGGAGAAGTCTATGGCAGGCATTTGCCTAAGTGTTTGCAGTGATTTTGTACTGAACTGTAAGGAAACGCTGAAGTTATGAACCATTTTTTATTCTTTTGATTGTACATGTTACTACTACTGAAGTGAACCTTGTATCAAACAGGTCAACAGTCAAAAACCTCTGAGAGTCAAACACTAATGTATTCCTCAATATATTTAGGTCACTGTCCCTGTCCCTATCCCTAGGCTTGTTTGCAGTTCAATCCAACAGAGCTTATATTAATTTAGCACTTTATAGTACAAAAAATCACTCACATGCCTGCCATCTGATGTCCCCACAAGCCTATGAGGGAGAGAGTGTAAGACAGGCTACACTGACCCCACTCAGAGACGAGGAAGTGGGCTCAGTGCTGGGGAGTGACCTGCCGAGGGGGTTGGATTGCAGAGCCGGGACTTCAATCCAGGCATTCTGACTCTCCACTAGGCTTTCTCCAATCCTACGCTACTTACCCCTTCCCCCAGCAAACAATTATTTTACAGCTTCCAAATAACATGCTCTTAAGAAAGTGATCCTCATTCTTATCAACATAATGTTTCCAAAAAAACTCAATGACATACAGAAAATTGCACAGATTCTTGGTTGCCAACTTGCCTATCATCTGATTTACTTGCTTGTCTTTTAAAAAGGCAAAATTCTCAACCTGAAATTGAAAACCAAGCAAGCTTACACCTGACCAAGGAACATTTATATGCCAAATATTTGAAGGAAAAAAAACAATTAAAAAACATCTATTAGTGCTGTTTAATTTTCAAACCTCTTTCATGCACATTATGTGATCACCACAGTTGCCCCAAGATGCCGCAGGGAAGGGCACCATCACGCCCGCATCAGAGGAGACACTGAGCGGGAGAGTTAAGGGCCGAGAGATCACAGCAAATAGTGATTCTAGGGCAGAGCTCCAGTGGCACTTCCAGCTCCACCAGGATGACTCATGTTTCATCCTTCACAAGGAGAGACAATGCTGTGTTCCATGAGGAAAAGACAACAGTTAGATAGAATGATGAGAACTCCTGCTACCCGTGTAATTTGTACCTACAGGGGGAAGGATCTCGATGATGTGCTCTGACCAACACTGTTACTCTCGGGCACAGTCGCATAACTTCGTCAGCCTTCTGCGCGACTGACTCTGCTGCCAGTTTATTTTCTTCCTAATAGTCTTCCTTATAGTAAAAAAAAGAAGAAACGATAAAAAGGCGGGCACTTTATGACTCATGCCTAGTTTTTAAAGAATTCCTATCTGATTCACTTGGTGTCAGCTCACATGCCTGACACCAGTCAGTCCACAGGGCGTAACTAACTCACGAACACGCCCAGCTGAGTGAAGGAGGAAGGGCTGTGAGGTTCCTCGGGGTGAGAGCCCGTGGAGCAGGAGCTTCATGCAGACGCATCTGCTTGCCCTCATATGTCATCCTGTCATTTTCAAAAGACATAGAGAGATGGAAGTCCCAACAGAAAAAAATTAAAAACCTGTTGTTTCAGACGACTACTGTGCTGTGATAAAGCCCACGATGCAGGATGTAAAATGTCTCACCTGCTAAATGTTTTTTTAAAAAAAACTTTTCTGAACTCCTAGCTTTAACAGATATTTCTTAGAAGTCTTAGTTATCAGGTAGTTGCCCAAGACTGTTTTCACAATATACATGAAAAAAATACTTTTTTTACAGTGAATCTTTTAAAATAAAATATGAAGACTAAGAAAACAATGGTACCATATATCACCCGGTAAAATATCTGAAACAAAAAAACATAATTTTACACTTTTACTCTCAAGACTCTGTCCTAAAATTCTGATTGATGGCACCCCCTCCGGCCTCCCGCATCCCTATCACCACCATCAAAAACAGTGCACATCCGACGGGCAGAGGGAGGGAAGAAAGGAGGAGGGAGGGTGAGAAGACGTGTTGATACCAAAACTGCCTAATGACGGACGTGCTAGGCCAATTCTGCAGCAAAGTCTCCCTGTTCATGAAAAACGAAAATATTAAGAGAAGATGCAGACTGAGGACAACAAGGCAAAACTCACAATGACTATAACCAATGTGTAATGCTACTGTTTAATTATTTAATAATTATCATCCCAATCTGCAATATATCCTTAGCGTTAGTCCTTCTGTGCACATTAACACCTTAACCCACACAACACTTCGTTCCCTCCAACATCACTGACAGTGCTGTTACCAGGAAAGTTTGAAGAAATAATGTATGCTCGTGCATTATGAAATCTTCAGAAGAGAACTCTAAAATTTTAACTAGCAAATAAAAATGTCTGTTAGGCAATATTACACATCAGAAAAATGTCATTTACTCTCCCAGGTGTCAACAACAAAAAATTATACACTAATTTTTATATTCATCCTCACAGGAGGCCTCATGAATGGGACATTTAGATTCCTCATTGATGCACTTTATATTTTGTGGAACCATAGACTACAGCTGTCCAGCAGCTAGATGCGACAGAGGACGGCATTTCCCACCGAAATACATTTATTCCAGATGAACTGGATGCTAATTGTGTCCCCTAACAAACAGCTCTTCTCTGGGAATTACTTTCCAACCCTTGAAGAAGGTAGCCTTTCAACTTTCTGTTTGATTCTACAACCCAATCCTGATCATTTTACTTTTAAATTAAAAGATATTTTGATTTTAGAATTTAAAGAGAATTATGCACACTCTCATAAAAACAACTTTAGATAAGCTCAAAATCTTTTTGATACCTTCATACAAAAATGATCCCACCTATCAAAAAGGTCAGATATCCAATAACCTCAAGCAGTCAAAACACAGTCATGGACCCAGAAATAAATGTAAGAGACTACCTGTGAGACAAACAGCTGTCACAAAATATACTCTTTACTTCACCATGGAGACTCTTAAGCTGAACCCTGTTAACTTGATAAATTAAGGGCCCAATGAAAATGAACACCTGAAAATCGGAGAAGACCTAATTATAAAAGGAAGATAAAATTTTTTGTTAGTATCAGAAAATGAAGAATCAGTCTCTAAAGGAAACTAAGGGACTCACAGAGGTCATTCAGGAGCACACCGAAACGGTCCCTTCCAGGGGCCGTCAGGGAATGTGTGTCAAAAACCATGGCATGTGATTACTCTTAGTGCAGCATTTCCACTAATTTATTCTAAAGGAAAACATAAGAGACCACGCAAAAATTTTTGCAAAAGGATATGCATTGCCACCTTATTCATAATAACTAGAAAAAATAATAACTCAGGTATCTATCAATAGAGAACTGATTAAATACACTGTACTAGGTGCACATAGTGGGATACGACTCAGTCCTCAATGAGGTAAATCTGCATTTACTGACAGGAAAGACACCTATGACATGTCACTATGTTTTAAAAATGTTTACAAAACAGCCTTGACTGGTGTGGCTCAGTGGGTTGGGCATCATCCTGCAAAGTAAAAGGTTGCAGGTTTGGTTCCCGGTCAGGGCACATGCCTGGGTTGCAGGCTGGTCCCCAGTTGGGGCTGTGCGAGAGGCAACCAATGGGTGTTTCTCTCACACATGGATGTTTCTCTCTCTCTCTCTTGCCCTCCCTTCCCCTCTCTCTTAAAATAAATAAAATCTTTTTAAAAATGTTTACAAAATACTGTGGCCCAATTATTGTTTAAATATATATAGATATATATGTGATATGTACATGAGTGTTTGTATTTATAACTCAAAAAATAACTAGAAAAACTGAAAGAATATATACCAAAATGTTAACACTGGTTATTGCTGAATGGCAGAATTTCAAATGATCTTAATTTTCTTCTATGCTTTTAAGACTCTAATTTCTTATTGTCATGACCATGTACAGCCTTGATAATTTTTAAAAGCTAATTTTCAATATTAGCAAAATTTTATGAAGTTGTAGTGTTTAAAGGCAAATGGCATTAATACCTGAATACTTTATACTGTTGTTATATTACAGTCTACATCTGTAACAATGAACCAGCATAATAAAAATTTTAAGTATATTATATTCTTTTTATGTAAAAAAACAGCAGTTGACATATTCAGTAAATGGCTGATTTCACATTTGAAAAATAATCAGATATCTGAAAATTCACTTACATGATTGGGATAACATGACGAAGAAAATATCTAAATAATACAACCATTTGCATAAAATTGCCTAACATTTCTTTAATTTCTAACTATGTCAAAAAAGAAGAAATTTCCTGTACTACATTAAGTAGTGGAGACCACAAGTAAAAATTTACTAGGGATGAGTCTGATACTGTTATTTCCTGACAGTTTAGTAACAGATAATTATTTCTTTCTTCTACACACAAAAAATAAGAACAAATTCCCTTCAAGGTGCTCTTTATGATTTAACTTTATAAATAAACAAAATAGCTGGAAGAAATTTCTATGCCTGGAAAAGAAGTATAAATGTAAAAAAACTATGGTACTCTAAAAGTCGTGGGTATAACACATAACAAAAGAAGGGCTATGTATAACCAAATAAGGGCTATGTAACGGCACGGCTGTTGGGTTAGGGGCGATTAAAGGATTACTGTATTTATTATGCTGAAGACTGTTGTTTAAAATCTTCATAAATAAGTGGTTTCACAATGAAGCCTTACTAATGAAGTGTTTATAAACATATATTTATAAAATGTACTACTTCTAGAGGTATAGTTATTACGCTCTAAGCCTTTAATACCTTTTATGAGATGGTTTGGGGGACTTTTCCTTTTTAAATGAAATAAACCCAGAAGTAAAAAAATTGATACCCAGTCTCTCAAAGGCGCACACAACTTAGGCAATGCAGCTTCCTGAGTCAGCCTGCCCAGTGTCTGAAATCAGGCATTCCTTCACCCACACGCCCCGAGGACCTTCTCTGTGCAAGGCACAGTGCTGAGCTCTGAGAACGCAGCAGTGAACAGCAACATGGTCCTGGCCTCCCGAAGCATTCACGTCAGTGGAGAGCTAACAAATAAATACTGAGTGTTTACAATGTACCTGTCACTGTTCTGAACACTTTAGATCTAGGAAGCCACTAGCAGTTTAAGTAACTTTCCCAGTGAACCTCTTATTCCTAGATCTCCACCATTTCCTCACAAATGAAACTGTACTCTACAGACAGACCCGACCTTTATTCTTTCCCTCCCAGCCGTCTCCTTCCTCTTCCTCCCTCCCTCCTTCCCTCTCTCTCTGTCTCTCAGTGAAGGCTGTATGGGTTGGCCAAATGGTTCATACAGTATCACAACTGCTTGATAATCTGTGGGCATGCTCTCACTGAATACTCCACTCCACCAGCGCTGAGTACAAAGCTAAACACTAAATACAAAGCTACACTTAGCACAAACTTGCATATTTATATACTGTAAAAAGGTAGAAAATAGAGTTCAACAATATTAGCCTGTCAAATGGAAACAAAATTTTTATCTGTGAATTTGCGTACAGGACAACATAAACTATGACCTACATCACACACAGATGCAGAATGAATATTTTTGTAAATGTAGGAAAAACTCCACTAACAGATTTAAAGGGTTTTACTCTGACCATTTAACACAGGTGTCTAGATTTTTCAGTGTCAGATTTCACCAGTTCAGGCTGTGCAGTCAAGTTGCTGATTTAGGAGAGGTACCAAAACTCTCTGATAGTTATTGTTTTTCAATTGTAAAATGGAGATAATGCCATCTACTTGACAGACTCATCGTGATAATTAAACGAAGTCATGTATTTAAAGAGCTAAGCATGATACCTGGTGCATAAAATGGTACTATTATTACAATTCAGGTCATCAGTTAATACAGAGCCTCTCTTCTCAAAGTACTCAAAGCATATCACCAGCCATGTGTGTGCAGGTGTGCAAGGGTGTGGGTGTCTCTGCGTGTCTGTGTAAAACACTATTATGGCCCAAATCATGTGCCCTTTTCTGCATGAAATACTAAACCGAAATATATACCACTAATTATTTAGGTATATAGTAAAGTGCACAACTATTTTTACTAGAACTTGGAAAAATAGTAGTTTGAAATATGGGTCTACACATTTCCTTCTTGTCATTCACAAATGTCAAAACCATAGAGTTCATGGTTTGCCCCCCAAAATGGTAACCCTAGTATTTACTTTTTCTTTGTGGAGCATTAATTTGAGTATGAATAACACATTTAATTAGGGTTTGGAACATGTAGAAAAAATTAATACAGCCTTACTTGGATTGACATTTATCATAAACTAAAGAATGAAAAAATTTATTTTAAACCTCAAAATGTCAAACACTGAGTTTTAAGAAATATTTATCTTTGAAATACAATTTAAAAATCTAGAGTGCTTCTGGACAAGGACAACCTCATTTGAAATATCAGGCTCCTTATAGTTTAAATAATGTTCAGAGATTTTTCTGGTAAAGGCATTGAGCATTTTAAGGAAAATAAAGCAAATACTGAATGTTGTTTTTCCTAATTAAAAAAAAATTTAACCCTTTGGGGAAAAATGACACAACAGTAAAGCATAGAAAAATACATGCAGCATCTGAAAAGTATTGTTTTTGAAAATAATTTTCTTTATTAAGTTATTCTTAACATTATTTGAGGTGCTGTGACTTGGTGCTTTGAGTTTCATAAATGAATTAACCAAGTTCACACAGATTACGATATTCATCAAAACTAAACATGAAAGGGCAAAATACGCTACACTGCCAAGTACAGCTCTATATTTGTTGAAATTAAATAAATTACCATGTAAAAATGTTGGATGTACTTGGAAATTAACATTGAAAACTTTCAAATATCTTTCCTAATAATTTTATCTAAACTGATTTATTTTAAAACAGTAAGAGCTATAAATTGAGACTAGCTTAAAAAGATAACAGCCTGTCATCTTATTGCCCTCTGAGTTAAAAAGATAGTATTTTAAATCTGTACTTAACTATAACAGACATATTTTCCTTGGTAAAAAAATACCTTTCAGGATTATTTAATAGAAAGAATTGAGACTTTATAAAAGAAAACAATTATTTGTGAAATATAGTTTTACGTGATAGAAGAAAAATTATTTGCATCTCCATTATGTTATTCACCATACTTTGAGGCTTTTATTCTCTCCAGTTAGTGCAATTTATTTTTCTACACGTCTCAGTAGCAAACAATGTTATTTAGACTCTAACCTGGCACGCTACAACCTCTGGCCCGCCCTTGAGCCCCTCCATTGCAAAGGTCTCCAGGTGCAGTTTGGGTAGCTGCAGGGTGAAGTCATTCCTACTTGCCGCAGTCCGTGACAGCGAGATCTGATCTCTGACCTAAAGGGAAAAAAACAGCATCAATGGTAATTCCCCTTCAGACACATTAACTGGGATGAACTGGGTCCCCTTGAGCCCACTGAGTGGACTTGCATTGATCGCTGGACCTGAAATCCATGAATAAATTTAGGACTAATTGATTTTTCGTTGCAAATAAATCTCTAATTCAGAGTGCTGGGGGAGAATGTTAAGAAGAAAAAGCATCCTCCTGCTTGAAATGAGGGAGGGAAGAAGAGTCACTGGAGCTCTTCTGATCAAGAGGTTTTGAATTATTTTTCACTGTTCTACCCAGAAGAGAAAAAGGAAAGAAGAAAAAAAAATCCACAAAATCAAAAACAAACAGTAATCTCCTAATTATTATCCCTTTCTTAATAACATGTTTAACTTAACCGGTATTAACTGATAAATATTGGACAAGATAATTATTAGGTACTAGTCTTTGGAAAAAAACTTCAATAATATATACCCTGGAATAAAAACAAATACACTCAACAAACAAGGATACTTAAAAATATACTAGGAAAAGGTTCGTTTGCCCTTTTGAACTTGAGTCTTTCTGATTACATACATATAAACCAACTCAGTCACGCAACTTCTAAATAAGGTAATGGATAAAATCAGTAGAATCTGTACTGTATTTTAAGTATTCGGAAAGGTAACAATACAAACATTTCACAGATACAGGAGAAACACCAATCCTCTAGTCGGTATAGGAATCACATGCAGTTGATATTACACTGCCACCTTCTGGACAAATGAGAAAATACTCCCTCCATAATAACAAATACCAGACAGGAGAAAATGTTCAGAAACACATTACTTTCATTTTTAATCCAAACTTAGTAAAAGTCTTAAGAATTCAAAAGTTTAATTTGCTGTTAAGATCAGTGAGCTTTCATTTTTAATCACATGGATTAATGATAGGAATGTTCACATGTAGGCATATTTTCTAACTTTCCTTATGCCTGAATTGGTTTTAAAAATTTGTCTCTTTGCTACCATATATCTGATACATATTGTACAACTAGCTCACAGTCAGGATAAACAGAGTGTTTATGGCCTTGATAGCAAACGTAAAAATAGGGAGAACTATAAAATAACATCAATTGCTCAAATAGATGTATTTAATCTCTACACCTGGGCAACTTCAAATGTAACTTGGCAATAACACAGGGTGGGGCAAAGGCAAGTTTACAGCTGTGAGCACATAAAACACAGAGTTTATTCTTATATTATTTATTAATTGTTAATTATTGTATTATTTTCCATACAAACAACTGTAAACCTAGTTTTGCCTACCCTGTATATGATAGAAAACCTGTCCTTCATGTTTCTGTTCTACATGGGCAGCTTGTAAAACTGTTTGAATCATTTGCAATTTTATAAATGAACTATCATACTACATAGAGTTTCCTTAAACCAGCAAATGCACACAAATACATGATGACATCTTTAATTGTTCACACTAATTTATGGGCACAAAAAGCCTTATACTCCCAAGCTGATGTGAAGAATTTCTGTCAATAAGTGAATGTCAAAGTGTGCGCTGTAAAGCATGCACCAGAATGCGACTTTTATAGTAATGTGGGTACTGCATGCACACTGGAGTCCCCATTCAGAATATATATTTATCTGCAACAAACACTCTCCAGTCAGAATGGGAGTGCTATTATGCTTACTTAACATAACAGAATAAATCATATTTTACAAATATATTTGCTTTAGTTCTATATTTTATATGTATGCTATGTTCTCATGTTTTGGGTTTTTGTGTCACCAATGTGCACTCAGATAAAAGAAAACATTAATGTGGATTAAGGTACTGAGAATTTATCAACATCAAACCACTGGTGTTTTGCCTTCTACCCTTCTGAACCATAGTCAATAGATCTAAATATTTTACTGTACCCTGGCCAATTCATTGTTTGATGTTTAAAAACTCACCCAGAATCAAAGAAAATTTATTAAATTTGAGCCCCCAAATGAGATACTATTAGCTTTGAAAGTCAAGTTTAACTGCGATATTGATGATTCTCTTTTTTCTGTGACAAAATTCACTAGGGAAATCCTGGATGTCAAAGTACAAAAGCAGATTGCTAACACGGGCAAAGGGGGTGGGGGGCTCCCAGTAACGTAGGTGTGTGATCCACGACAGGGCCCAGCACTGGGGCCCTTTCACCCGATTATCATCGGGCACCACACTTCTGTGAGACTAGACACACGGGGCAGCAAGCCACACTATATTCTCTAAATAAACTTTCTAAGCAAAAGGAAGGTGGGGCATTTGGCCCTTAAAACTGTGATTTATTGTTGAATTTACATTTTCACTAAACATTATTTGTTTTTTAAGAAATAACCCAAAAATGCAGCTGTTTCACTAAATCTAATGATGAGCATGATGATTATTTGGATAATATGCATGTGTTAATACTTCCATTTAATTATAAACTATCTGTTAATTGTTGACAGTGCCATCCAGAGACAGTGACCCATGATGATATTTCTACTTTGATTTCAGAATTTTTCCACTTTTCAATTAGAACAAAACTTCAAGAGCAGGCATCTAAGCTGTTCTGCAAATATTTCCAGATAAAGGGTGTTTTTTTAAGTCTTGAAAAAGGATTGGCTAGGAATTCTTTTATTTCAATGGGTAAAGGAAGTGAAAGCACTGTGTTGAGAGAATAGAAAACAGACACTAGGGCAAGTAGAAAAGTAACTGCAAAGGGAGGAGAAGGAAAGGTGATGAGAAAAAAACAGAGTGGAAAGGAGTGACTGCTCAGAAAGAATGCAGGAGGCAAGGCGAATTTCCAGTGTGAACACGGATAAACAAAGAAGACATTCAACCCAGAGCATTAGCAAAAGAACTCTTCCCTTAATGCATTAAATTTGTCCATTAAAAAAACAAAACAAAACAAAACAAAATACAGAACAGGCAGACGGAGAGCAAAGTAACTAAAATCAGAAAAGAACTAACTGGGGTTTCTTTAGGAAATACTACCCATTGGGTACAAAATGGTTCCTTTCAAAAATGAGAATCTGAAGTTCCTTCACAGTCAAAAGTTCTGAAGTAACAATATTAGAAGAATGAAATTATTTGTCGCTAAAATTAAAAGTAGGTTCACCTTTTAAAACACAAAATTTTTAATGTGAATTAAAACAACCACTGTCACCTATCCACGATTACATTATAATTTCAAATTGATTTTAAATATTAATTTCAAAAGACAGTCATTGATTCTGTATACAGCACATCAGCATTCATTCTATAATTAATATTCTACACCCTTTTCACTCTGATTTTATAGTTGTGTGCAATTAAAAAATATATATGAGGTCTGTCCAGAAGGTATCCAGCCATGTAATATGAAAAATAGAGACATTTATTGAAGATACAAGATAGAAGAAACAATGTACATAGGACAATGACACCTCAGTCCCTTTCAAAGTCCTCTTGGAACCTTACACAGTTCTCCCAATCGCCATCAGCTACACCAATTGTATTTTCCTGAATTTCATCGAGTCTGAAATATCTTCCCTTTCAAAGGTTATTTTAGTTTTGGGAAAAGCCAGAAGTTGCAGGCACCAAATCTGGGCGGTAAAGGGGCTGAGTTACCTGGGTGATTTGCTGTTTTGCCAAAGATGGGATGCATGAGCAGGCACGTTGTTCTGATGAAGCTGCCAGTCAGCAGTTGCCCACAGCTGTGTCTGTTCTTCGTCATATTGCATCTCTCTACCAAAGAACAACACTGAAGTAGTGCCCCTTATTAATTGTTTGGCTTGAGGGGCATACTTGTGATGGACAATACTTTCCCAATCAAAACACGGTTAACATGGTCTCTTGATCTTGCTGCAACTTAGCCACACCTTCTTGATCATCTTCGAAGCATTTGTGCCACACTTTTATTTTTGATGCACTCATTGCATCACCCCTAAAAGCCTTCTGAATTATCCAAATAGTTTCCATGGAGGAATGTTCAAGCTTAACACAAAATTTGATGCAGATTCATTGCTCTATTCATTCAGTCATTTTATTTCCAAGATTTTAATTATTTATTTTTAGAAAGAAGGGAACGGAGGGAGAAAGAGAGAGAGAAAGAAACATCAATGTGTGGTTGCCTCTCAAGTGCCCCTACTGGGGACCTAGCCCACAATCCAGGCATGTGCCCTGACTGGTAATTGAACCAGCAATCTTTTGGTTTGCAGGCCAGCACTCAGTCCACTGAGCCACACCAGTCAGGGCCATTCAGTCATTTTGAATGCGATGGCCACAAGGAACACATGCTCGCTCAACAGCTTCTACCGCCCCCACTGACTAGTACAGTGAAGTCATAATTGTCTTTGCATGTGCATTCCAGTCCACTCCCCTTGGCTACCAGGTTCCATTAATATCGCACAAAACCATTCTCATTATAGTAACAATGGCTGGAGTTTTTCCGGACAGACATCGTATACAATGCTTTTTACTTCAAAATAGCTGACTTCATTTCTAACATAGTGATTTTTTCATGGCATTTTATAATATAAATCCCAATGGTCAAATTCTACTTATTTTTATAACACTCTACAAAGGTTTAGTTTTACATTTTTAATGTATTTTATTGATTATGCCATTACAGTTGTCCCATTTCTCCCCCATCATTCCCCTCCACCCTGCACACCCTCTCCCACCCACATTCCCCCGCTTTAGTTCATGTCCATGTGTCATAAGTTCTTTAGCTTCTACATTTCCCATACTATTCTTGCCCTCCCCTTGTCTATTTTCTACCCACTATCTATGCTACTCATTCTCTGTACCTTTTCCCCCCTCTCTCCTCCTCCCACGCCCCTGTTGCTAACCCTCCATATGATCTCCATTTCTGTGGTTCTGTTCCTGTTCTAGCTGTTTGCTTAGTTTGCTTTTGTTTTAGATGTGGTTCTTAATAGCTGTGAGTTTGCTGTCTTCTCACTGTCATATTTTTGATCTTCTTTTTCTTAGATAAGTCCCTTTAACATTTCATATAATAAGGGCTTGGTGGTGATGAACTCCTTGAACTTGATCTTATCTGAGAAGCGCTTTATCTGTCCATCCATTCTAAATGACAGCTTTGCTGGATAGAGCAATTTTGGATGTAGGTCACTGCTTTTCAAGATTTCAAATATTTCTTTCCAGCCCCTTCTTGCCTGTAAGGTCTCTTTCGAGAAATCAGCTGACAGTCTGATGGGAACTCCCTTGTAGGTGACTGTCCCCTTATCCCTTGCTGCTTCTAGAATTCTCTGCTTCATTTTAGTCTTGGATAATGTAATTACGATGTGCCTTGGTGTGTTCCTCCTTGGGTCCAACTTCTTTGGGACTCTCTGAGCTTCCTGGACGTCCTGGTAGTCTATTTCCTTTGCCAGATTGGGGAAGTTCTCCTTTATTATTTGTTCAAATAAGTTTTCCACTCGTTGCTGTTCTTCTTCCCCTTCTGGGACCCCTATAATTCGGATGTTGGGACGTTTAAAGATGTCCCGGAGGTTCCTAAGCCTCTCCTCATTTTTTTGAATTCTTGTTTCTTCCTCGTTTTCTGTTTGGTTGTTAGTTTTTTCCCTACTGGTCCACTCCATTGATTTGAGTCCCAGTTTTCCTTCCATCTCTATCAGTTCCTCATGCATCTTCCTTCATTTCACGTATTGTAGCCTGCATTTTTTCATCTAATTTGTGAGCAAAATCAACCAATTCTGTGAGCATTTTGATGACCAGTGCTTTGAACTGTGCATCTGATAGGGTGGCTATCTCTTCACTGCTTAGAGGAATTGGCTCTGGGGCATTTATTTGTATTCCGGTTTGAGCCATTTTTGGTGGGGATTTTTTTTGTTTTGTTTTGGTTTCAGTCTAGTCGAGGCTATTACGTAGTAAGGGGTGGAGCCTCTGGCGCTCCTCAGTGTGGGGCAGCCCAGTCGCTGGGTTGTGACGCTATAGGTGGGGGCGGGGTCTGAGAGGGAACAATGGCGCCTGCTCCGCTCTCTCCTGGATTCAGTCCCTTCCGCCACTTCCCCTCTGCCTGGACCGTCTGCGCGCGTGAATCTGGGACCACCTGGTCAGCCAGCCGCCCTGTGCGTCCTCACTGGGTCTGCACAGTTGCCCCCCTGTGCCCAGGGTCTGCCAGCTGTTGCCTGTGCACCTGGGAACTGCAAGCTGCTCCTGCTTGCGTTCCAGGTCCGCACCTCCACTTTCTCCTGCCGCAACTCCGCCCCCTTACCGGTCTGGATGAATGGTTGTTGGATTTCCGTACAGTTCAATTTTCTCTCAGTTCTGATTGTTTTCTTGTTTCTAAATATTTGTTGTCCTTAATTTTGGTTGTTAGAGGAGGCACAGTGTGTCCGCCTACGCCTCCATCTTGGCCGGAAGTCTAGTTTTATATTTTAACAAAGAATAAAAAACATACCTACATTACTCCATTCTAAAAATTAGTTTTAGAAAAAGTAGTTCACTTTTTCCCTTTCTTACCAATAATTTCAGAAAGCAGATATTTCTAATAGATATGCTCTAAGAGATGTACAGAGAAAAATAAATAAAACTTTCTAAAAAGTCAAAAATAGTTATAAAATATATATTTATTTCATTATAATAATCTATCTAGTTTCAGAAATCAGTGATTCATAAGCTCCATGCAGTACTATTTCTACGGCTCTGATTAGCCTTTATTCACAAGACACTGATCTGCACTCTAACCCTGAAACCAAAAAGCTATTTCTGCTAGATACATCAATGATGAAATTAAATTAATCATTTTTAGAAAAGCTACTCAACTCCCAATATCTGAAGCTGCATCTTTTATCATGCACAACTATAAATTTCTCTGGACCCAGTGTTGTAATTTTTTTTAATTCATGAAATGTAGTACTAGCTATGTTTTTACCAACAAGATGCCACAGAAGAAGCACTAAGTTGTAAAGATCGAAATTAGATACACTTAAGAACACATGTAAGAAAATGTATGTAATGCCTGAATCTTGAATGTCTAGGAAAAGTAACTGATATCAGGACTTTACATTATACACTTAATCTGTCTAAAATTATATTTTCTCTAATCCATTATTGCCACCAATTCTTCAAAACATGTTCATATGAGAGATACTCCCTTCAAATGCAGACCTCCATGATACTTCCTTCCTGCAGCCTCCATCCTCATCACTCTGAGTTCATGTTTTACTTTGCTTACATCCCTGCCTTCCTTTGTCCCATCCAACTTCTGTACTTCCTTCCACATTCATTGATACCTGTGACTTTCCCTTTCCTCTTTACTCTAATTTTTTATCCTACACACTATTGCAGCTAACAACCCTATTTTTCAACCTACACACCAAGAGCAGTGTATAGTTGACACACTACAACCTGGGAACCCAATCCCGCCCATCACCTGTTACTGTAAATAAAGTTTTATTGAAACACAGCCATGCCAGGTCATGTGGTATTGTCTTTAGCTGCTTTCCTGCTACAAAGACAGAGCTGGGTAGCTGAGGTGGAGGCCACATGACCTAAAAAGCCTAAAATATTTACAGTCTGGCCCTTTACAGAAAACACTGCCCATCCCTGCCTTAGAGGTAAAGAAGGAAAGACAATATTTTTTCACCATCTAAAAAGTTTCTTAAAATTAGCACCATCTTACCAGAGAATGTGGGAATAATTTCTAGTGAATCACTAATACAGAGTGTCATCTAAGACATTTTCTGGCTCCTTTTTTCTAGTGTTTCATGAAATAAGTATCATATATCCTGATGTATTTTGAGGTTTACGTAGTCTGGTATATACTGACAAGGTCTAGCTGTCCTGGCACAACTACAATCACTCATTTTACATCCAATTAACAGAAAACTTTGTTAAAGAAGTAGAACAGGCATACTGGAGAGCCTTTGTAAATACAAAGGAAAGAGAATTGGCCAGAGTTAGATACATTCTGTAATAACAATAGTAGCAGGAAAAATGTTATGTATACAGACAATTTTAACTAAGTGATCAAATATGAATGTCATTCCAAACTCACAAATTCTATAAGGCATTAGAAAGAGGGAATCACAAAAAGATACTTGGTTCCAGGATGCTGGTATGTGCCTAGTGATAGAAGCAGGTATGAAAGCACAGTGTGACAATGGAAATGACATTAGAAATTGAATACTTGCATCTAAAAGAATATTTCCCTGTTTCCTTTTCTTTTTCCTTAACTACTGAATTAATAAAATGGATAGAGTATGGTACTATTTCTATTAGCAGCAGTACCATTAGTGCTTCCAAAAATACTTCATGCTTTCCAAAGTACTCTCTACACTCGCTCACTCAATGCTGCCATCCACCTGTGGAACCACTATTGTCATCCCTAATATCAGGCTACTGAGTCCAGTGCTCTTGACAAGAAATAATAATGCTTTTTAATACCCATAATGAACAGTTAATAGCTGAGGAAACAGTTTTAGATTTTGGTACTTCTTTCGTTTCCCTACCTAAATAACAACCCTATTTTTTCCCATCTCTTTATCCCGTCTGGCAGTCTTAGTGAAAGTGTGTAAGTTTCAAAAAGTAGTTTTGTGATAAGCAACAGAGACTATCATTTAAGCATCCTTACTTTCCTTAGTAGTTTCACGAGACCTGTGAGCATGTTCATTCCTTTATGCTTTCTCCCTCCCTGCTCCACTCCCCACTAACACACATACAAGTATGAGACTGAGACCAGTTACCTGTGCAGCAATCACGCTCATACATGGTCGCAGCCTTGCATGGAAGTTCCCCAAACTTTGATGTCCCGAGACATACACAATGGCACATGCTGTGCTGCGTGCCACAGCATTCTGTCGGCAGGAGCAGGTGCCCCATGGGTCTGCAGCAGGCACAGACCCTCAGTTTGAAAAGAAGTGAGGAACTTACCTTCTTTTACTGGGAGGCTATTTAACTTCACCTATAACTCCAATGACTGCCAGCTGCTGTCACCGGGAAATTGGGCAAAATCCACCACCACAACCACCCCACACATTATAGCTACATCCCAATCGTGGAACTGAAAAACTGATCTCTTGAATCAAATTGTGAAGCTGGCTACATCCTAATTAAGGATCTGAGAAACTGAACCCTCAAATTAAACTATCAAACTGGAAAACAGTGATTTAATCATGGACATCTTATAAAGGCACTAGTCAGCATGAAAAATCTGTAAGGCAAGTGATAGACCATAGAATGCACCCCACAAATAGAGTACTGTGACCTTGAGCTATTTAAATACACAAAACCCGTACTTGAAAATAAAGAAATGTACTGATAAACTGAATTCTTACAGTCCTCCGCACAGAGGTATTTTCTTTTCTAGGGCAAATTACTCCAAAGGAGAAAGACAGATGAACAATAAAATTAGTTATTTAGATGTGTTTAAACTAACCACTGTTAGGCAGACATGCATGACATTCCGTAGTGTCTTATCTTTAGTGTGTCAAGGTTTTTAAATCCCTCTTGAGCTGGAGTACCATTTTTAGCTTGGCTAGGTCAGAATGACACTGAACAATATGAATGATGACACACAAGACAGCTATATGGACAGAGTTGTCATCAGCAAGCCAGCTGTGCTAACACCTGCATGCCCTGCACAGCTGATCTTCGGAACCAGGATCCCAACACTAAGAATGAAAAGGGGGTTAAATATCATCAGGAATGTTGAGAGAGTCATTAATGACTCACTAAAAATTGCATTTTAGAGGCAGGAGATCATGTTTCAACTTTTAAAACACTGTCAGTTTCATACATTAAAAATTATTCTATGGTCTTTGTATTCCTTATAAATTCAGTAAAAACCAAAAGTCAAAGATAATGATGTATTATCAAATATTCTTGTTAGCTATTCTTAAGATTATAAAATCACATTTGAAGATTTGGCTATGCAGTGACTTCCTCTGTCAGATCCTGTTTGACTTTATTCCACAATCCACTCTAACCATAGGAGTGGTTATATTTCTAATTTTCATAGGCATCAAACTAGCTATTACCTGTAAATTCATTGTCAGTGTATCTCTCTTTCCTAGTGACTTTCCTACAGTTAAATGTAGGCTATCTCCTCTCTCTCTTAATTAGGCAAAGTACATACACATGCTATTTTTAGCAATCAAATACAGAGTCCAAGTTATAGTAACAGCAAGACTTACACTGGAATCTAGAGATGGCTTCCACTATGTTTAGAGACTGGGTGATGGTAAAAGTTTGGCTCATTCAACACATTCATTGAGTGCCTACTGGGTACCAGGCACCATGATAGATGCTGCGAATATAAAAATTAAGGAGACAGAATTCCATCCCTCAAGGACTTCAAACTCTAGTGGCATCATTAATCTCTCAAAATGCATTTCCCAGCTTCCCATTTATCTATAATGTCTTGTTTCTCCTGTCAATTGTGATACTGCCTCTTTCTTTGCCAGAAAGTATTATGTTAATCAATCTCAAACCTTTGTCTTTAGCCCTGACTTTTCCCCTGAGGTTCAGACTCACATATCCTGCTGTTCACATTACCTTAAACTCCAGTAGTTCCAAAACAAAACCCATCATTGTCTCCCTTCTCCCTACTGAAAAGCAAACTCACTTCTCTTGTACTCCTAAAGTCAGTTAATCACACTGCCCATCCTGGGAATCATCCTCCCCCGCCCTTCTCATGCCCATATGCCACTTTATTAAATAAGTTTCATGTCCTTTCCTCAAAACCACCTACCATCATTATCCTGGTTCAAAACTCATCTAGCCTACAGAGTCATGGCTCTTAAAATCCCCTTCATTACACTGCATCCAGAACCAAATTCAATAAGGAAAACTGACCACATCACTGCCTGGCTTAAACCCTAGTTTACTTCCCATTGCCCCAGGATAAAGATCCAAAGTTCTTGGAATGGCAACAAACAAAAAAATTCCTCCATGACTTGGCTTCCACCTGCCTCATTCAGCCTTATCTCTCACACTCTCCTTACATTTAATGGTGAATTGAAGATATCTGGCCATACATGCTCCCACACACTTGCACAAGCTACTCTCTTTGCTAGAATGCCTTTCCAATCATTCTTCCCACTTCAGAGGCCCATCCAGGCATCAATTTTCTCCTAAGAAAACGCCTAGCCCATTCCTGGGTTCTCCAGTATGTCTCATAGATGAACAACTCCATCTAAATAGATATGGAGCTCCATCTTATGGATGCATACTTAACGCGCTATACTGGAATTATCTATGTCTCCATTTTAAGGGAATGGACTAGGAAACAGATACATACAGTATGTTATACACTCCCAGAGCAGGGTGCAGTTCCTGGCACATACTATACACTCAAAGGCATTTGTGGGCTGAACTACTTATAGTAAATATTGTGTTTTATGGTAAATTACAAGTTTTAAGTAACTTTACTGCAGAAGCAAATCCCAAACAGCTTCAGCAAAAACTCCTTTAACTCCCTGGTTATCATTCCAGTGTCATTTCAGCCTGATAAATTTAGAAGATTTATAGAGGCAAGGTTTTCTAGATGGTCTTGAGGATACTGAATCATGACTTCCTGTTTTATCTTTTAAAAAACTTAGTGAAAAGGCATTTAACACCTCTCAGTAGTTCAGTGGTAACTTCAAAGTTCACAGTACACTGTGATCATACACAGAAAACAACTCCAAAGCTGTGGTACTCAACAAATATCTAAAAGCCTCAAAGGTCCAGTCATTCTGCTAATTCAACAATAACAAGAAATACAACAACCAAAAATGTTCAGATGCTTCTCTATTTTCAAATTTTATCCAAATCTATTTACTTTCACCCTAGCTACATAGTAAATGAGGCATCTCTCTGCTAAGAACTTCAATAGTACCCAATAAATGTTTAGTTAATATAATTTTCTCATAGCTAATGCTAGCTAAGTAATCCAGACATTAACCTATCAGTCCAGTCATTTACTACCCTATCCTGAAAATTATTTCAATATTAATCATTATTTCAATATGATTATACTTTCACTTTTTTACACACGGTAAAAATACTTAAGCATGTTTGAAGAGGCTCTTAATTTTTAAAAATTTTAATTCCTGATAAGTCTATATTTTCAATAATATTAGAAGCCTACTGGTAAAGTTATTAGAGACATAAAAGGATATAATATTAGCAAGTGATGTTAACCAAAATGTGGAGGAAAGTATTCCAAAAGCAGCAAATAAACTGGCAAAATTAGTTAGAACCAACTTTTTCAGAACTCTGGCAACCAAATTTTACAGCAAGCAGACAAAGCTTAATTAAGAAAAAAAAGACATCTGAATCATGACATTTAAGGAAATTTCTGTCAAAGCACTAGCTGACCACTAACAAATTAACAGAGCAGAGATTTCAGTGGCCACAAATGACAACGAATACAGGCTTTACAAAACTACTTCAGAAAATTCACCGCACCAACCACCACTACCAGAGCATGCAGCAACAGCAAACACTAGAGATGATGGGGAATCTGATTTCTAGAGTCACTGCATTGTAACATTCAAAATATCCAATTTTCCCCCAGCTGGTGCGGCTCAGTGGATCGAGTGCCAGCCTGTGAACCTAAAGGTCGCCAGTCAGGGGGGCACTTTCCTGGGTCACAGGCCAGGTCCCCAGTTGAGGGCATGAGAGAGGAAACTGATCAATGTCTCTCTCACACACCGATGTTTCTCTCCCCCTCTTTCTCCCTCCCTTCCCCTCTCACTAAAAGTAAATAAATAAAATCTTTTTTAAAATATCCATACTTCAACAAAAAATTATGAACTATGCAAAGAAATAAAGTACTGCCCATATACAAGAAAAATGGAAATTAATAAGAACTGTCCCTGAGGAAGCCTACACATGGAATTCACCACTAAATGACTTTAAGTGAATCATTTTAAATATTTTTAAAAGTTAAACAAAACCATGCACAAAGAACCAAAGGAGAAACCATGAGAACGATGTTTTCCAAAGGAAAATATAAGTAAAGATATATAAAGTATGAAAAGAAAACAAATACAAATTTTGGAGTTGATACCTTTAAGTGCTGAAAGTGGAAAAAGCTGTCAGTCAAGAATTCTATATCCAACAAAAATATGCTTTGAAAATGAAGGAGAAATGAAGCTACTCCAAGAGCTAAGGGTGCTCTTCACTGCTAGACCTGCCTTCTTAGGAGAAATCCTTTAGCCTGAAATTAAGGATACTAACAGTAACTCAAAACCATAGAAGAAACAAAGAATACTAAAATAAAGAAATACAGGTAACTGCATAGGTAAATATAAAAGTCAGTATTAATGTATTTTTGGTATGTAACTCCTCTTTTTTCCCTATATGATTTAAAAGAATATTACATAAAACATTAACTGTAAACCATGTTGATGGGCGCTCAATATACAAAGATGTAATCTGTGATAACGACAACATAAAGGGGGGATAGAACTGTGCAAGAGCCAAGTTTCTGTATACTATTGAAACTAAATTGGTATGATCTCAAGCTAGTTGTTGTGAATTATTATGTTAATTGTAATCCCAAAGCAACCCATAAGAAAATAATAATATGTAGTAAAACAAAGGAAAATGGCATCAAATATTATACTAGAAAAGTACTATCTAGCACGCAAAAAAAAGGGAGAAGACTAATACAGAAGTTATGAAACAATATAGATGTAGTATATGTAGAAAAAAGTCCTTTCTTACCAATAATTACATTAAATGCAAATTGATTAAACTCTCCGATTGAAAGTTGGAGCTTGGCAGATTATATTTAAAAACATGACTCAACCACACTCTCTGTACAAGAGACTTATCTGAGACACAGATAGGTTGAAAGTAAAAGGAGAGAAAAAGATATTCCATGCAAACAATAAACAAAAGAGAGCTGAAACGGCTATGGTAATATCATACAAAATAGACTTTAAGACAAAAGTTTTTTGAAGAGACAAAGAACCCTAAAATACATGAAGCAAAACTGATAAAACTGAATGGAGAAATAGTTGAACAACAATAGTTTGAGACTTCAAAATATCACTTCATTAATGTACAAAACAACTACATAAAAGATATCCAAGAAACTTGAAGACTTGAACAACACTGTAAATCCACCAGACATAACAGACACATATAGGACACTCCACCCACAACAGCAAAATGCATGTGTGTTTTAGATGTTCTGTAACATTCACCAAGACAGACCATATTCTGGACCACACAAAAAACTTTAATAAATTTAAAAGAACTGAAGTCAAACAAAATGTCTATTCAAACTATACAGAATTACATCAGAACTCAACAGTAAAAATTCATGTGGAAAATGCCCAAATATTTTGGAAATTAAACAACACAATGAAGAGGTTAAAGAAAAAAATCCCAGGGAAGTTAGAAAATACTTTGAGATAGAGAAAAACAAAACCACCACGTAGCAAAACATATGAAATGCAATGAAAATAGTGCTCATGTAGAAATGTATAGCTGTAAATGCCTACATTAAAAAACAAAGCAGAAGCTTTTCACAAAGATGGTGCAGAAAGTGAGGAAGGAAGCCCCTTCCCCTCCCAAGTCACAGCCAAAGCCAAAGCAAAGGCTTTGAAGGCAAAGAAAGCAGTGCCACTGATAGGCATCCACAGCCACAGAAAAAAAGATCTGCCTGTCATCTACCTTCTGATGAACAAAGACAATGTCGCTCCAAAGGCATCCCAAATATCCTTGGAAGGGCAACCCCAAGAGAAACAAGCTTGACCACTATGCCATCATCAAGCTCCCCTAACCACCGAGTCAGCCATAAAAAAGACAGAAAACAAGAACACAATTGTGTACAGGGTGGATGCCAAGGCCAACAAGCACCAGATCAAACAGGCAGTTAGGAAGCTCTGTGACATTAACATGGCCAAGGTCAATGCCCTGATCAGGCCTGAAGGAGAGAAGGTGGCACATGTTCAATTGACTCTCAACTGTGATGCTCTGGACATTGCCTACAAGATGGGGGTCCTCTAAACTGAGTCTAGCTGGCTAATTCGAAACACAAACATTTTTCATTTAAAAAGAAAGATCTCAAACCAATAACCTAATTGTCCATGTTAGAAAAGTAAAAAGAGGAAAGCAAACTAAACCCAAACAAAAAAGGAAACAAAAAAGATCGGAGCAGAGACAAATGAAATAGAGAATAGAAAACCAATACAGCAAATCAGGGAAACCAAATGTGGTTCCTGGAAAAGATTAGCAAAATTGACAAACCTCAGCAAGAAAAGATTACTAAATTACTAAAATCAGGACTAAAAGTCATGACATACTACCAACCTTACAGTAATAAAAACAATTCTAAGAAAGTGAAAAACTGTATGTCAACAAATTAGATAACCTAGATGAAATAGACAAATTCCTAGAAAAAATGTAAACTACCAAAACTGACTCAAAAAGAAACAGAAAATTTGCAAAGGTCAGCAGTGCTAGAGAGTTCAGATGTCACCACACCATGTCCACCATGCTGTGAATGCCTGTACCCTCCTCCTTCTGTACTACTGTTTCTCCAAGACAGCAAATGCTACTGCTAGACAGTCCAAAACGGCCCAAAAAGTAAACCTGTGAACTTTGGCGTGTCTCTTCATATCAACCATCTGCACCAACCTGAGAGCTTCCGAGAAACTCTCTGGGCCATTTCCTTGTAATCCATTTATTCTCACCCAAATTCTGTGGAAAAGAGAATTAGCCCAATAATCAATCAATTAGCCTTATCTAAATTTTTACTTCAAGCTTTAAAGTAATTGATAATTTTAAAACCACTATATAAATTGAAATTTCCAAAGATATAGATCAAAATAATTACTACATTTGAAGGAAAAAAGCCATTAAGCAAATCTACACTGGCTATAGCCCCAATCTGCAGACATCTTTCTTTCTTTCCATATGACATGAAAAACAAAAGTAAACTGTAACTGCATGACTATAATTACTCTGCTGCAATCAGTCTTTATTGTATTTAAAATACATACTTTGCCATTCTCATAAGTAAAGGATAACATATATTTTACACTGATGATGATTTTTCTCTGATGTCAATGTCCACTGCCTAAGACAGCCGCTATCCAACACTTTCTTCCTCTGGCTGGAAGATGAACAAGCGACTAGATGTCAAAAGCAATGTTAACTATATAAAAAGGTGTGACATATATCTATGACATGACTGATTTTTGCTATCCAAGGTACAAAAAAAAGGTAACCAAAAATGTCTCTTTTCCTACAAAATGAAATTTCAGATTTCTAGCATGTATGTGTTTGATCTGACTCTGTCTAAACTACACTGGCTGTCCACACTGTTTTAAATGAGAGGGAGGAAGGCACAGTTTCAAACAAATACTATTTTTAAAAATAGCTCTCAGAGTATTAGGTATTTTTCCAAATGCTTTGGTGATATGAAATAATGCTAGTCACTTTCTATATATTTACCAAAGAATGTGAAGGACCACTGTTTCCAAAATGTTAAAATGTATTAAATATTAGTTTGCTAATGTTTACTAAATATTTCCTTAAAAGGGTTAGTTTTATGCATTTTAAGTGATTTACAAACTATATTATATAGTAAATTTGATTGACAAAATTATTCTAAGTATGATTCATTCATAAGTTCCATGTATCTTAAAAGTACCATTTGTTTCCAACAAATTGTCACTCAGACAATAACAGAAACACAAAAGATAACATTTCTCTATTTTTAAATAGTGAAAGAGTGAACACATCTTTGAATCTGAAGTGCTAACAAAATATACAGCCAGTTAATATACGATATTAAGTCTGTATTAATATAATAATATCTTCATTATGCTGCTCATCACTACAAATGAAAAGTAAATTTACCATTCAGAAGTAATCAAATTTGAGAATCATGCAACATTATTAAATACATTAAACTTCTACTTTAAAAACACAGTCCTAGAAGAACATAAATCACAACTTGAAAAACATGACTGCCTAGCTAAGACATATGAGCACTGCCAAATACAATACGTTATGTCTCTGTGTATGTGCACGTAGGTAGGGCAGTAGGTTTACGAGTGCTGAGAGGTTAGACAGTGTGGTCAAACATTTCATCATTATGAGACATGTAAGAATCTTAATGACCTCTGGTTCACTCACCAAAGACCACAAATAATTCAGTACAATTATACCAGTTTGGGGAAACCACTATGTTCACAGTTTCATCACGTACATGTAGTGAATCCTGAAAAACTTGTGCAATATAGCTTTGTACAATACAAACTTTCAGTCATGTGAAAGGACCTTTTGTTCATTTATTTTTAAAGAAAGTACAAAATGAATTAAAGTGCTGTGTACTTGATAAAAATGACTAGAAGAATGGTATCGTAACACAAGTTGAACAACAGTTAAGAAAAATTGCAATACCTTGTGAAGCATATTTTCTACTGTCCTCATATGATTAGCAACACATTCTTTGTCCCTAGAAAAAAATAAAATTCAGTGTTAATAAAACCCAAGCCTTACTACAACTGTTACACAGTGTATATAAGTCGCCATTATTGAAAAATAATGGTTAGTTATCTTTGTACTCCTAGAAATGTGAAACCTAACTATATTCACCGGTATATTCCCCCATTTAATTCTTACTTTCAACCTTATTGCTTGTCATAGATTAGAGGGGGGGAAATCTCAAGGATATCTTCAAAGTTAAAAAGCAAAAAAGAGAGAAAAACAAAATCATGGTTATATTATTGATTTATAATGTGCCAAAAAGGCTAAACTTTTATTCTTTTGATTTCTAATAA
The DNA here is from genome assembly GCA_039655065.1 of Glossophaga mutica. Taxonomy (NCBI): domain Eukaryota; kingdom Metazoa; phylum Chordata; class Mammalia; order Chiroptera; family Phyllostomidae; genus Glossophaga; species Glossophaga mutica. The sequence goes on along the minus strand of CM077305.1, from coordinate 137,088,092 downwards.
AAAGTTTAACTATTAGTGGTGGGGATATATTATAAATGGCCATACTATGCAAAATAATATTTTCCTTCTGTACAGTGTTTTGTGCTATCATAACTGCAAAAACACTCACTGTCTATGGCCTTGACTAGAACAAAGTTACTCATTTCTTCTGTTAGCTTTGTATAGTGAATTTGACCTTTATAATTAAATAAAAATTTTAGATGAAAATGTTAATAAAAATTTAATGTTAAATTATAAACTGAAAACTGTACGCTTGTATCACAAATTTCACAGTCAAGCCAAATTTGTACTCCAAATTTCACAGTCAAGCCAAATTCCTGAATTAGCAGCAACACTTTGATACAGTATGAATCTGAAGATTTTATAATCTTGCTTTCCTTAGTCTCAGAATTTTCAGAGCTATCAGACACACTAGAAAGCACCTTCTCATTTGACCCCTGGAAACTTAAGACTGAACAATGAAAACAAACGCTGATGTAGTAAAATTTGTATTATTTAAAATGGCAAGTACATATACCTAATATGGTTATGCAATTGTTATACAGATTTACAATTGAAAAAAAAAAACTGTTGGTGGATATTCAAACATGCCCTATTTTGACCTAGGATAAACTGATTTTCTCACTATGTATAAGCAATTTCCCAAACCTACTGGCAAAGCTGTAGCTACCCTAAGATTGTAGATTTCCCATTCTATGATTTAGTCTACAGACTACATTCATATTTCAGGATAAGCAATTAACAAGAGTTTGTCTCAAATGTTTTTTAAATTAACATATAAATTTTTCTAAGTACAGGAATCTGGAATTCCAAATTCAGAAAACACTGAGTTCCTTTAATCCATAAATAGATTTTCTTTAAGCCATGCTGTTATACAAAGGACTGTCTTAAAGTACTCCATGTAATTTAATGTGGGGAACAAACAAAAATGCCCAGGAGAACTGTTCAATTTGAACTTCAGGGTATATGGCAGCTTGATTACTTAGTGAAAGGGAAACACTCTCATCACATTTACATAGATGCCCACTCTGAACGCTGTGTATTTTATTTAACATACTAGAATATACAGCTATAATATTAAATGACTCTTCTATGATATTTGTCTTTATTGCACTTAAAAAGATGCTATAATATACATATTGATTGTATACTAACATTTTAATGGAAATATTACTTGGAATATTAGTATAATATATGCAAAGAAAAATTTGGAGGGAAGTGGGGCAGAAGGGAATAAGAAATACGTGATAGAACAAACTATGCAAAACTTTTCCATACAGAGTCTTACATTTCATATTAATGAAAGCATGGTTTCAAACATGTAACACACATCAGAGCCCAAAATGTACCTAATTAGAGCTTACACAGACACTTATACTTTTCTGAAGTTTCTCAATAAAATATACATTTAGAATGTTGAGTTAAAGAGTTTTCTTTTTTGAGGATATATCAGAGACTTTCAAAGAGAGACAGCTGTACTTTTGTTTTCTAACACTGTATTATCCAGAGCTAAAACCCGGAGCATGAAAGTAAGAATTGATCTTTTGTCTGTTTTAAGTGATCTCCCCAAGGTCCAAATGCTCACTTGGCTGCCATGCGGAGGGCACTCTCTGCATCGTGGATGTTCTCCTCCAGTCGACGCTTGTCCTGCTCCAGCTGGGTAAGATGTCTATTGAGCTGACGCAGAGATTGATCTTTTCTTCTCAGCTCCATCTTTGCCTCGGAGAGACTCTGCAAGCAGACAGAAAACAGAGTTACTTGTCAGCCCTGATAATTAACTTCAATTTATGCCATAGGCTATTAAACAAAGAAGGATACAGACTGACTGAGAAGTAGACTTGGGTCATTACACATCAAGGTTTAACAAATTTTCTGCAAAAATTTTACATACTTACTAATTAGAAATGATAGAACCGGTAAGATTTTGAAAAATGTTTAGCTACGATACACAACTCTATTTTATTTTTTAAAATACTACAAGGCAAATACATTTTATTCTTACTGAAAATACCTGCTTATAAAATTTTCCAGTCACATTTTCTTTTAATGATGAAAAATAAAGTTTTGGGGGGTAGCACATGAAATTTAGAGTCTATTTAAAACCAGAACTATGATATGCCCAAAGTGTGTATATGATTGAGAGGAAGGTGGATTATGGTACCTATGGAGAATAGGAAACCCATGATTTAAAAATACCACTACTGTCTTTACAAATATATCTGTAACAGTTTCTACAGCCATGTCTATGGACAAACTGGACTACAAAAATAAAATTCACTTCCTTCCTGAAATAACTCTCAGGCTCAGAGCAGCAACACAATGTGATCAACACATTTCAACAGAGAAAGTAAATAATATCTGCAGCTGGAATTATTCTAGTCACAGACGTATAAAATCTGTTGATTGAAATTTGCTATTTTCTTTAATTTGAAATATAGTCTTATCATAAAAATTTCAGAATGCAAGTATACAACTTTATCTTGACTTTAAGATCTCCCCTGGCCAAGATAAATCAGAAATTCACAATTCATAGGAAAATTTTCTAGACCACATTTAAAATTCTAAGATGTAAAACAGTATAGGGATCAGAGTATTGGTAGCACCAGAAATCCGGTCATTCCTTTGTCTACAAAACTTCCAAAGTATGAACTCAAATAGTTTTCTCTGAAATTTTTTGGACTATGAGCTGAATAACTGATTTAATATACATAGTATTTTCTTCTTCTTGCTCAGAGTTTAGCCTCACTTTAGTCCACAACTATCCTTAAAATACCCAGTAAAGAATAACCAAAGTGCATCCAACTAGTGTGGCTCGGTTGGGTTGGGTGTCAGTCTGTGAAGTGAAAGGTCACCAGTTCAATTCCCAGTCAGGGCACATGCCTGGGTTGCACTTCAGTCCCTGAACAGGAACATACGAGAGGCTCTCTCACATCAACATTTCTCTCCCTCTCTTTTTTCCTCCCTTCTCCTCTAAAATAAATAAAATCTCTTTAAAAAGAATAACCAAAATGCAATAATTTCATGTTTGAAACTCTCCTGATAGCATTCTCTGAATGCATTCACAATAGGTTGTAAAAGAAAACTCAAGCTGCCTTCATAGAGCTAAAACAATTCACTCTAAATGTTAGTGAATGAAAGCAATCATCAGTCAAATCAGGTATTGTAAAATGCTGAATTTTTAAATTTTTAAAATTTTTAAATTCAGCATTTCACATTTCAAATAGTCAAGTTGCTATCAGATTAATATGTCAAAAATTAAAAATAAGCAAACTGTGATTATTTATTAGACTTTATTTTAAATCTTTAGTGTTAACAGATCTTTAAGAACATCCCACCATGGAAATAGTCTAATTTAAACCAACTTCAAAAAATGTGACAAGCAATAGATTTTAAAAGCCATAGTAAACCTACTTATTTTGTGCCAATGTTAAGATGTTTAAAGGTATTGAAGTATCATGAGATTTCTTCATTAAAAAAAAATAGAACCCATACTTGAATCTTTTTAAAGCCAGTACCTCTGACATGTTTCAGCTAATAAAAACTGCTATTTTCAGGTATGAAGAAAAAACTAATGATCCGACACCAGTTAGTTACACACAAAGCTTGAAACCTTTTTCTGACAGAAATAATAGATTTGTGCCAATCCATTCAAATTCTCTTGCTCAGTAACTCTCACGACTGGAGGTGCACATTTGTGAGGGGTATTCAGTGTATTTTCACTAGCTTTGTACAGATTGAAGCTCGCTGGTCCAATGAGTTAAACCCATGACTTTGGAATCACTATAAAACCACACTTGACTTTTCAAAAATCCTATGATATCTTTTCAAAGAAGGTATAACTCATAAAATTAAAATTTCTACTATATTCTAAATCATCTTTATTTTCATCTTTCAGGGGCAATGGTAGGGAACCAACCATCTCTCCTGAAGCTTACACTATTTCAGAGGCATAGCTGAAGAAATCATTCTAAGACTGAAATTACAGAAAATGAACAAAAAGTGGTATACACAAGGTGATATAGATCATATTTCCTTAATGTGAAAATGAAGAGATAAAATTTCTTTTAAAAAATCAACAGTGTGGTTGCTGGGGGGCAGGAGGTATAAGGGGGACTACATGGTAATGGAAAAAACACAGTAAAGATTAAATCAAAAAACAAAACTGTACAAAGAATGGAAAAAACATTATTATTTCTATAACTTATACATGCAGAACAAGAGCTAAAGGATATCACAATGGAAGCAATACAAATCAATGGGTCCACGCAGATGTACGTAACGCACCAAGACGGAACAAGTGATTCAATGCTACTATGTCTTTTCCATAATATTCACCTTTTCTGTTTTTGATGACAAAGTGGTTATCTTTTAAAATCTTAACACTGGATATTCAAGAAATAAAAATATATTTACACACATGTGTACATATGTATCACACAGATGCACCTATATTGTATAAATGTCTTATATATATGTAAAATATATATATATATATATATATATATATATAATTTTAAGTTCACTTTTCTGTTCTCCTGTCCAGGTCTATCTAATTGAAACCCATGATCAACGTTGCGGGCGCTAATATTTCCAGCTGAAGGACGGAAACCAAGAGGCTGTGCCTCTCGGCAGCAGGGCAACAATGATAAGCAGCAGGTTGGCCACTAATTTCTCAACCAGGGTAGATTGTGAAAGTGTGATGTTCTGATATCCGAGAAACTGTTCAGGAGAGAATAGGATAAATCAAGTTTAATAACTCTGCTCCTAATTGTTCCCCCAATGCTCAACTCTAATTACTTGGAGAACTCTCCTGACTGTCACCTGATATTAAGTTGTTGGAGGCTGAGCCTGGAACAGCGAGATAATCAATAAACATTTAGTGGGGAGAAGAATGAAGATCCTGTTAAGCAGTGGGAACCTGCAGCACCCAAAGCCCTTCTGCTCATGAGAAAACCTGTGGGACAGCCATAGTGATTGCAAAGCAATAATCCAAAGCACTGTTTTTAGGCCTTGAGGCCTTTAGGCAACAGTACATTTGAGGAAAAGAGGTTACCACGGTCACCCTAATTACAGCCCACTTTCACATACTTCATATATAAGGGAAGACAAGCCAATTAGGTAGAAAGGAAGATAAGGGAAGTTTTATTTGTATACTAATTAAACCCCTGATGAAATTAAAGGAAAAACATACAGCTCTGTAATTGTGTCTGAGAAAGGTCACTTCAGGTTCAGTTATCAGAACTGCACAGCCTTGAGATATTTCACTTAATCCACAATACAGCCCTCATTTTGTACTCAGGTCTTAATATTTACAAAAAAAAAAAATTCAAAGCCTGATATTGCATTTATCTTTAAACTGCATTGTGAACAATTTTAGCTGTTAGAAAGTTAATGTGAAATATGATAACAAGAGTTTTTTAAAAGACAGAGAAATACTCCAGCTATATAAAAACCATTGCCACAATATTATTTATCAAAGATTCCAAGTTTTCACTTTAAATCCAAAGTGTTTTAAAGCAAATTTTTACAACAAAATCCCCAAGTGAATGCATTTCAAAAACTATTCTGCAAGATATTTATTATATTTATTGTATTTCTTTTTAGATAATGATGTTATCGCTCACCTTCATGTACACTTCTCCTAGTCCAGGGAGAAAAAGCCAAAGCTCTCACTAAACTCTTCTTATAAGAAGATATTTTTACATCTGGTTGCTTCCCTAAGATGGTCATGAAAAGCAACTGACAACTAACGAAAGCTGGCAGGAAAAGAATGGATACCAAGGAAGTACAGTCACGTGCTGCTTAGCGACAGGGATATCTTCTGAGAAACACGGTACTAGGTAATTTTGCTGTTCTGTGAACATCAGTGAGCTCACACTAACCTCAGTGGTAGAGCCTACTCCACACCTAGGTAACACAGCATAGCCTATCGCTCCTAGGCTACAAACTGGAGAGTATGTTACTGTACTACAACTGTAACACAACAGTAAGCATTTAAACACATCTAAATATAGAAGAAGTACAATAAAATAGAGTCTTTATTTTTAAAAATTATACACCTATACAGGGCATTTACCATGAATGGAACAAGCAGGACTGGAAGTTGCTGTGGGTCCATCAGTGAGTGGTGAGTGAATGTGACAGCCTAGAACACTTCTGTACACTGTACAGACCTTATAAACACTGTACACTTAAGCTACACTTAATTTATAAAACAACATGAGATTAAAGCAAGCACAAAAGAAAATGGTGTGATCAAGAGACACAGTAACACTAGCCATGTGGCTGCCAATAGCATAACACAGTATAATATTTAACAGCAAACTTATTTATACATATCCTCTAAAATAACAATAAAAAGCATAGTATAGTATGTATATTAAGTACATAAAGCAGTAAGTCATTTATTATCACTATCAAGTATTATGTATTATACATAATCATATGTGCTATACTTTTTTTTAGAAAAGATTTCGTTTATTTATTTTTAGAGAGAGTGGAAGGGAGGGAGAAAGAGGGAGGGAAACATCAACGTGAGAGAGAAACATGGATTGGATGTCTTTCAGACGCACCCCACTGGGAACCAAACCTACAACCCAGTCATGTGCCCTGACTAGGAATTGAACTGGCAACCTTTCACTTTGTGGGATGACGCCCAACCAACTGAGACAAGCCTGTCAGGGCTGTGCTATACTTTCTATGACTGGCAGCGCAGTTTGTTTACACCAGACACACAAGGAAGGTGTGGCACCACAATGCCATGATGGCCACATCACTAGGTGACAGAAATTTTTCCAGCTCTATTAGGACCTCATGGGACCACCACCGTACATGCAACATGCAGTCCGCTGCTGACTGAAACGCAGTGATGCAGCGCACGCCTGCGGTGAAGCACAGGGACAGCTTAGTAACAATACATGGTGGACGTGAATGTTCAAAAACCTGTACGCTGTTAAGTGTCTTTTTTTTCTTATCTATAGTTTCTTAAGTTTCTATAATAATGTGTTACTCTTGAACAAGAGCACATTATTTTTAAGTCGCATATAATTTCATATTTATAAAGCTTTAAATGTTTATTATTAAGGCTAAAAATTTTTAAATAAATTATATATATAACTTGAAATTCTATTAGTTTAAACCTATGAAAACATTTTGTGCCCTGGAAATTTTTTTAAATCACAGCTTTATTATGATATAATTCACATATCACATAATATACCCATTAAACTGTATAGTTCAGTGAGTTTTAGTATACTCAAAGAGTTGTACAACCATCGCCAAGTGGAGATCTTTTTTGAAGAGTTATTTTTTAAGCAAAATTTATCAAAACATGCCCACTGAAATACAGTCTGTCTCATTTCAGCAAACTCTAATTTTAAACTACTCAAGATATGTGAATATACACAAGTTAATAATTTTGTTTTATAATAGCTTCAAAAATAAAAAATGTACAACATGAATGCCCTAAATCAGAATGTTTGACTGATATATGTAGTACAGTACAAAAGTTAGTTATCTGAAAACTGTGCATAATTCTCCAATTAATATTCCTGACATTAAGGGAATCATCCAACACAGTACTTTCTCATGAGGGCACAGTACAGCAGTGCCAGCCCGCTAGACCAGCCAGGAAGACCAGCCCCAGGGGATAGCGCTCGTATAGATTTTTGTCTAATGGGAAATATCTATGGATCCACACTTCTACAGACTAAAAGCTAATGGCTTATTCAATTTGGTAGGAAAGTTAGTTGAACAAAATGAAAGGCAAGACAACACATGTGTTATAAAGGACTATGCAACATTTCCTAAGTCAAGAAAAAAAACCATCTATAACATTTTTAATAACATGGTTTAAAAAACATCTATAACATTTTACTGCTGTCTGACTAGATGTTTTGAATTAACATTTCTAGATTGTGATAAATTGGGTAAAACATCTCAGGGCACTAAAATTAATGTTGAAAAAAGGAACAGAACTATCTTCAGCCCTACTATTATAATGTGACAACTAGAAATTATACTAATTAAGAATTGAGTAGCTGCTGGGTGGATCAAACTATGCAGGATGCCACAGAAAGTATAAAATTAAAATGATAATTGGGTTTACAAGTTATGGATGAAAGTAAAGAATAACATATTTTACTTCCCTAATTTGGCAAAGGAAATAGACATACAAGTCCAGGAAGCACAGAGAGTCCCAAACAAGTTGGATCAAAAGAGGACCACACCAAGACACATCATAATTAAAATGCCAAAGGTTAAAGATAAAGAGAGAATCTTAAAAGCAGCAGGAGAAAAGCAGAGAGTTACCTACAAAGGAGTTTCCATAAGACTGTCAGCTGATTTCTCAAAAGAAACTTTGCAGGCAAGAAGGGGCTGGAGAGAAGTGTTTGAAGTCTTCAAAGGCAAGAACGTACATTCAATATTACTCTATCCAGCAAAGCTCTCATTTAGAATGGAAGGGCACATAAAGTGCTTCCCAGATAAGGTCAAGGTAAAGGAGTTCATCATCGCCAAGCCCTTATTATATGAAATGTTGAAGGGACTTATCCAAGAAAAAATAAGATTAAAATTATGAACATTAAAATGGCAACAAATTCACAATTATCAACAACTGAATCTAAAAAACCAACCTAAACAAACAACCAGAACAGGAACAGAATCATAGATATGGAGATCATTTGGAGGATATGAGCTTGGAGGGGGAAGGTAAGAATGGAGGAAAAGGTGCAGGGATTAAGAAGCATAATTGGTAGAATAGACAGGAGGAGGTTAACAACAGTAAAGGAAATGAAGAAGACAAAGAATTTATATGCACGACCCATGGACATGAACTAAGGAGTGTTGATTGCTGGAGGAAAGGGGGTTACTGGAAGGAGAAGGGCAAAGTAGGAAAAAATTGGGACAAGTGTAATAGCATAATCAGTAAAATATATTTTTTAAAAAGCTAGCTACAGTTTAAAAAAACATAGTTTATAACAAAGTTTGACAATCTGTGAGATAAGCAATTAGAGAATTTATAATAAATATACAATAGTAAAAAATGCTACCCCCCACCCCAAAGCTGGGACATTGGTTAGGGGGTATAGAGGACAAACAAGAAAGAAAAAGGACTCATGGACACACACAACAGTGTGGTAATTGCAGGGGTGAGGGGAGTGAGTAGAGGTGGGAGAGGGTATAAGGGGGATAAATGGTAATGGAAAAATGCAGTAAAAATAACTTAAAAAAATAAAACTTACAAATTATTTATTTGTTTCTGGAATTTTCCATTAAAAAAAGATGCTGAAATTAATATAGGAATAGATTTCAGTCTTGGTATGCTGTATTTTATATGGATGAGTTGAATGAAAATTTCTGCAATTTTAAGCTACTTTCCTTAGGAACACTCTCTTTTATTATTTTCTAATAATAATCCTATACAGAAGATAGGTGACATTTATAAACTGAAGCTGAAAATCAAATAACTTACCCACTTTAGGGGTTGAAGAAATGAATGGCAATGCTAGTTAGAACTCATGGTTCTGGTAAGACAGCAGATGTGGAAGTGTCCTATAAGCTCTAAGAGGCTAAAAAAATTTACTATACATAATTATCCTAATACTTTCACTTCATATAGTGTCATTGCATGTTCTTTAAATTCCCACTTAAATGTGGCTACTTATGTTTCCATATCATTTCTACATCATCATTTATATATATACATACATAAATATAATTTTTAAGATAAGTATTTCTATCACACTTGAAAAAGATAAAAGGAAATTAATGAAAACAAGGATAAAATAAGTTATTTTTACAAGTAGACCTTATGGTAGGTTATTATTTTTTTTAAATGGAGTAAATGAACAATAAAAATTCACCTTTAAAATTTCAGAGTACACTGTAAGATTTTGTTGTATAATGCTTTATGATTATTGGTATCATATTCTTACATACTCCTTTGAAAATGCCCTCCAAAATTCCATCAATTTAGGAAGAAAGAGTTAATTCTCTGCAGTAAACTAACTGAATGTGATCGACAGCAAAACATAATGCAAAGAAAAGAAACCTCATGAAAGTGTTTAAAATAGATTGAATGCTATTTTTTCTAAGCCTCACATACTACAAAACTCTGGTACACTAAAAGGGGTGGATAATAATGAGGTACAGTGGGAGAGAAATAGTTAAAACACATTTTAAATAACAAAAAGGAGGATAATAAAGAGAATCATGAGAGCCCTCTCAACTAGAAAAATACACCCAGAAATGTACAGAAAGATAAGTGGTAGCTAGATTCTCCGTGACCCATGCATGTGAGCAGCAATGTGGCAGTAATCTTTGCTCGGGGTAGAAAACAAACCGCCTCTGACTGCCCAACAGACCTTACTCGACAGAAATGGGCATCAGGTGACAACCATCGTGACGCTGCTTTAGTGAAGTCAGCCCTTCTCTGACTGCTAAGTTCTCTCAGTGAACACCTAAGAAACACAAGGGGCTGGAACGCGCACAGATTCCTCTGTTGGACCTTAATCAGCTACACGCTACACAGCAGGTTTTTTATATATTTATTTATTTATTTATTTAGTGTGTGTGTGTGTGTGTGTGTGTGTGTGTGTGTATGTGTGTGTGTGTGTGTGTAATTTGGCTCCATATTTTCTTTTGTTAAATATATTTTATTGATTCTGCTATTACAGTTGTCCCGTTTCTCCCCCATCATTCCCCCCACCCTGCACACCCTCTCCCACCCACATTCCCCCCCTTTAGTTCATGTCCTTGTGTCATAAGTTCTTTAGCTTCTACATTTCCCATACTATTCTTACCCTGCCCCTGTCTATTTTCTACCCACTATCTATGCTACTCATTCTCTGTACTTTCCCCTCCCCTCCCACACCCCTGTTGCTAACCCTCCATATGATCTCCATTTCTGTGTTTCTGTTCCTGTTCTAGCTGTTTGCTTAGTTTGCTTTTGTTTTAGGTGTGGTTCTTAATAGCTGTGAGTTTGCTGTCTTTTCACTGTCGTATTTTTATCTTCTTTTTCTTAGATAAGTCCCTTTAACATTTCATATAATAAGAGCTTGGTGATGATGAACTTCTTGAACTTGACCTTACCTGAGAAGCGCTTTATCTGTCCTTCCATTCTAAATGACAGCTTTGCTGGAAAGAGCAATTTTGGATGTAGGTCCCTGCTTTTCAAGATTTCAAATATTTCTTTCCCACCCCTTCTTGCCTGGAAGGTCTCTTTTGAGAAATCAGCTGACAGTCTGATGGGAACTCCTTTGTAGGTGGCTGTCCCCTTATCCCTTGCTGCTTCTAGAATTCTCTGCTTCATTTTAATCTTGGCTAATGTAATTACGATGTGCCTTGATGTGTTCCTCCTTGGGTCCAACTTCTTTGGGACTCTCTGAGCTTCCTGGATGTCCTGGTAGTCTATGTCCTTTGCCATATTGGGGAAGTTCTCCTTTATTATTTGTTCAAATAAGTTTTCTACTTGTTGCTCTTCTTCCCCTTCTGGGACTCCTATAATTCGGATGTTGGGACATTTAACAATGTCCCGGAGGTTCCTAAGCCTCTCCTCATTTTTTTGAATTCTTGTTTCTTCCTCATTTTCTGTTTGGTTGTTAATTTCTTCCTTCTGGTCCACTCCATTGATTTGAGTCCCAGTTTTCCTTCCATCTCTATCGGTTCCCCATGCGTCTTCCTTCATTTCACGTATTGTAGCCTGCACTTTCTCATCTAATTTATGAGCAAAATCAACCAATTCTGTGAGCATTTTGATGACCAGTGCTTTGAACTGTGCATCTGATAGGTTGGCTATCTCTTCGTTGCTTAGAGGAATTGACTCTGGGGTTTTCATTTTTTCTCCAGTTTGAGCCATTTTTGGTGGTTTTTTTTTGTTTTGGTTTGGTTTGGTTTGGTTTTAGTGTGGTCGCAGCTATTATGTATGGGGGTGGAGCCTTAGGTGTTCCTCAGGGTGGGGCAGCCAAGTCGCTGGGTTGTGACACTGTAGGTGGGGGCGGGGTCCGAGAGGGAAGAATGGCGCCTGTTCCCCTCTCTTCTGGACTCCGGTCCCTTCTGCTGCTTCCCCTTCGCCTGTATTATCTGCGCACGTGCGAGTGCTGTTACGTAGTGAGGGGTAGAGCCTCAGGCGCTCCCCAGTGTGGGGCAGCCCAGTCGCTGGGTTGTGACGCTGTATGTGGGGGCGGGGTCTGAGAGGGAACAATGGCGCCTGCTCCGCTCTCTCCTGGATTCGGTCCCTTCCGCCACTTCCCCTCTGCCTGGACCCTCTGCGTGCGCAAATGTGGGACTCCCTTGTCAGCCAGCAGCCTTGTGCGTCCTCACTGGGTCTGCACAGTTGTCCCCCTGTGCCCGAGGACCGCCAGCCACTGCCCGTGCACCTGGGAACCGCGAGCCGCTGCCACTTGCATTCCTGGGTTCGCACCTCCACTTTTTCCTACTGCAACTCCGCCCCTCTTACCGGTCTGGATGAATGGTTGTTGGACTTCCGTACAGTTCAATTTTCTATAAGTTCTGATTGTTTTCTTGTTTCTAAATATTTGTTGTCCTTAATTTTGGTTGTGAGAGGAAGCACAGTGTGTCCACCTAACGCCTCCATCTTGGCTGGAAGTCTACTCAGTAGGTTTTAAAAACTTCACACAGTTGACAATCCTAGCTATGTGGAGATCTAAAAGTTTGCTGAATTCTCCGGCAGTAATTTAAATGAGTCAAGCAATGATTTAGGTTGTAGAAATAAATTTAGAATTAAATGCAGTTTTAAAATCATTTGAGAACTACCTAAAAAATTGTCTAAGAGGAATTTGAAAAAATACGAATAATTTATAAGAGGCTTCCGACTTCTCACATTTAATAAAAAATTATTGTTGGAAGAATTTTTCAATTTCAAGAATTCTTTTTGTGATATAACAATACAGTAGGTAATACAATGTAATAATTAAAACACCCTCTCATTAATAAATACACTGCACCCTGGCCCATGCTCAGTTGGTTGGAGCACTGTCCTATGCACCAGAAAGGTTGCAGATTCGATCCCTGCTCAGGGCACATACCTAGGTTGCGGGTTCAGTCCCGGTAGGGGCACATATGGGAGGCAACCAATCGATATTTCTCTTTCATGTCAATGTTTCTCTCTCCACCGCCCACCCTGCTCTCTCTCTCTAAAATCAATGAAAGCAGATCTTCAGGTGAGGAATATATAAAAATAAATAAATAAAACCGCAGAATTTAAATGACTACCTTAAATATGCTATATATTAAATAATATTAATAACAGTAAACCTAATAACAGCTGAAACAAAGTAAATTATTTAAAGAGAATCTGAAAGTCAAATTTAAATTAGAAAAACAGGTTCCTTTAGACTTAAATGTAAATAAAACAACGTCTGAGTTTTTTCTTATAAGTTTATTCACAGGATGAATTTTCTGTGTTAAGTACTTTACCACTGATTTCTATCTGAATAGCAAACACTTACTACCTTTCACGCTCTGGAGCGGTCCTTCTCCATATGAAGGCACTTGGCCTGCTCTGGAACAACACCTATCGTGTTGTGAGCATTCAATAAATGTTTGCTATGAGAACTTATTTCCCCCAAATCCTGGGGGGAAGCAGCTTGAGCGACAACTGTATCATCATACAAGCATATTATATTTATATTAACTCCTTTGGTCCTGCAAAGTCTGGGGAGGTAAACCACTTTCTCATCCCTGTTTTACCTGTAAGAAAATTAAGAATCATAGAAGTATGGTTTCCAAAGTCAAGTAACTACTAAATGGGTTTATGCCAAAATGTGAGACCAACTCTTCTAAATCTAAACCCTTATTCTTTATCCTGTGCCACAATAAGATTAGTAACCAGCTCTCCAGATTTTCCATCAAATCTACTTACTAACTGGGAAATCCTTACTGAAATGTCAAAATAGTATTTTATCTATTCATCAAGTTCTCAGTAAAATCAGTATGGTATTTCATGCTTTCTACCTACCTATACTAACATAAACTCCAATAAGGACTTTAGTGTAACATAACAACAAACTTTCAATATCAAATAGCAAAGCGTGCACAGTTCCAGATTCCCTGTGTGAAGGCAGGGCCACTGTCATCATTTATTGACTTGGGATGGTAAACAAACAATACAATATACAGATGATATACCGTAGAATTATGCACCTGAAAGCTGTATAATTTTATTAACCAGTGTTGCCCCAATAAACTCAACAAAAATAATTTAAAAAATAAATAAATATATGTACTAATGAAATAAAAAACAAGTATTTGCAAAGTAAGAATGAATTATATAGCAAGCCTCTGCAGTACAGAATCTTGTATAATTCAAGACCATATGGGCTGCTGCTTTCTTTTTTTAACCTTTCAAAAACCAGTGGAGTTCTCTGTCTCTTGCCTTTGTAAGTTGGCAACAATAGCATTGAACTTTCCCTGCAGATCTTGAAATTCAGCTGCCTAGTATAACCTCAACTTTTAAAGTATTTATTACAAGATTTTGACGCTATCATAACCATATATCAAACTTTATAACATCAGCACTTGTAACTAAAAGCCCCTGTTAAGGAAATCTTAGCTACTATGTAAAAAGCCATCAATGTGCCTAATTTAATCCAAATACGCTGCCCTTAAAAGACTGACACCGTACAGACTATATTGTAGTGTTACAAAAACAGACTTTGTATTTAGTACTAAAATGTGTTGATCAGAGTATGAAAGTAGGGTTGTATTTGACCTAAGAGAATCCCGTTATACTTATTCTGAAGAAAATAAGGGAGAAGAGATGGGGGGAGGGACTGAGAAGGAGATCAACAGTTCAAACGCAGTAGCTGTGCTGCTGCTCCATGCCGCAAACACCTGTGTGCAGCAAGCCTGTAAAAGGCAACGGGAACACAGCGAACAGCAACAACAAACCTGCTGTCTCACCTGCTTGCCCACACTTCCCGCATTTCTCTGAGACTGTGATAGTCTAACAAGGTGGTAAAAGTGAAAGTAATTCTCCGGATTTTTAAAAAAATGTATTTTCACTCAACTTGGCCCCTGAAAAAAAAAAACAAAAAACCTCTTTACTGGTACCCAACCAAAGAAATGGCAACATACTGCAACATGGAAGAAAAAAACGGCCGTTTTGGGTTTGTTTAGAATATGTCATCTCTAATTTAGCCCCTGCCCAAGGGACTTCTCAAAGGCCTAAAAACAAATATAAACAGTTCACTGAATTAGGTAGACTGAAAGGAGTAAAAGAATGCAATGGCTTAGTTATTTTTCCACTAGTAAGTTAAAATATCCCGTTATATTTCTTAAGGGATTTCTAAAGCTACTTTTCTATACAAGGTTTTGACCTTATACACTGATCAGAAAACCTAACCTCAACATAGGATATGATTCTACCATATTTGTTCATTCAAAATACCTATCCATACCAAAGCCACACATAACAACTATCACTTCCTACATAGTTATCTTAGGTCAGACATTAATACAAGTAGTCCTCATAACAACCCTATGAGGTAAGTAATACTATTATTACCATTTTACAAATGAGGAAACTGAGGCACTATTACACACAGCCAGTTCAAAACCAGACAACTTGACATGTGTAAATAAACACAAAGAATATACACCTCTCGGAAATGACTTCTGATCTAGAAAGATGAGAAGAGGTTTCAAAAGCAACTGGTATCAAAGCTACACGGTCAGGGTTGAGAAGAGCATTCTCAGCAGAATGAAATGCCATGTGCCGAGAAGTATAGGCTGGGTATGGCTGAAGGACAGGTGCTACTGAGAGTGGCAGGAGAAAGCACTAGAAAGGTACAAACAGGCCCAGTTTGGTCAGAAAACTAGACTTTTAATCTTGCAAATGTTTATACTGCACTCCACAGAGAGTTGCATCAAGATATCGGGCAAGGAATACTTGAATTAGTGAACTCACAACCCCCATCCTTCTTTCAACCAGAATCTGCTTTAATGTTTTCTGTGAGGTTTTGTATGAGATTTTGTTCAAAGAAGGGTTCTGTGGACAAGTACTTGCCAACTATTGTCATAGAAAGCCATGGGAAGCTGCCGAAGGATTCCCCGCCGTGGAGCAGTGTTCTCTGATCTCTGTCTCAGGGCTCACATATACAAACCATAGCTGCCGAATTAGAATAAATACAAAAGACCACTCTGGCCATACTGTAGGAGCTCATTTATGTCTTCAGTTGGATTCTAGCAAAGGTTTAATAAGACTTCACCTGTGAGTATTACAATTCAGTGATACACTAGATTAAAAGGATTTTAAAAAGAACTGGCTTGTAACAGGTAGTTTTCCTTAGTATGCTAAAGGATATTAAATGAAATTCACTTCTACATTGTTCAGAGAGTATACATTAAATATTTACTTCATATAAATGCAGTGTCCTCGCTATGTATTTTCTATTTCTATTAATAACTATATGAATTCCTACAAGTTATTTGAATCATATGGCAGTCATAAACTCTGAGCCAAAGCAGAAATATGTGATGAAAAGAATGTATTATTCTAGGAGCACCAAAAAGTTCATTACAATTGAAGTTAGCAATTGTTTTCTAAGAAGAACTACATTATTTAGTCTATAGTTAATTGTTTTATATTTTACCAATAATAAGTTGGTTATTATGTTGGTTTTTTTTTTAAAGGAAAAAAATGATGAGAAAAAAGTTACCACTAGCAGTCACCATTAAGTGAAGTTTCTAAAATAACTGAAAGGGCTGGTATCAGCTTTCCCATTAGGTGATAACTGGACCATGAAAGTTATTTTTTAATGTATCTGAGTGAAATATATAGCTTTTAATCCATCTTCATCCCTATTAATTATATAAAGAAAACAATAAAGCTGAGCAATACAGAGGGTATTAAAATAAAGATGTAAGGCTCACATCTAAAATGACCACAATTTCAGCAGCAGTTAGCAAATTCAAACAAAGTATTAGAAAAGTGCAGAAAGATGAACCCAAGCCTCAGTGAAATCTTTTGAGAAAGTGTGCTTAGCAAAACTTTTGTCTGTTTGGGTAGTAACAACTAGAAACTACACACACACACACACATTCTGAGCAAGTAACAATATAGCAAAATACTGTTTTATAGCTCTGTTTCAAACGCAGTTTTTCTGTGTAAGGGAGTATGTGTATGTACACTTGCAAATATACATACTCAATAAATAGTACAATTTGATTATAAAAAATTTCCCATAAGTTAATACGATTTAAATTTCCGATACCTCTGTAACCAACCCATTCACCTGAAGAAGCACACACAGCTGTTGGCCTCTAAATGAGCGAGATCCCCATCTAGTGGTGACTCCTTGAAATGCCAGGCATATAGCTTATGGAGCCTAGGAAATACTTTATGAAATAAGGCTAAGAGTCTACATACTCTAGACTATTCGAGTGTATTTAAAGAAAAAAGAGCATAACAAACTGAATTATCTTTTTCTTTTTTATACTAAAAATAACTCTAGCATAAGAGAGAAAAGTACCAACTAGACATGAGGCTCCCACCAAAGGGGATAAAAGCTACAGGTGTTAAAATGTAAAGTTATACCAAATCCAGTCAATATGACAAGAAAACAGATTTTCATCTTTTCCTTTTCTGCACTTTATAAAGTAAAAGAGAAATCACTGCTGTAGTGGAGTGTGTTTGTTCCACATCCCTGAGGAGAGAGTAACCTCTATAAATGTTAATGCCTCTTTTGGAAAAAGGCACTATCAGATTTGGGAGTGCCCATGGTACTGTCTCTGGCTAATTAAGTGTGGACAGAATAAAATAATGTCACTCCTAGGAGAAATGGACAAGTGATGTCCTATATGGAGACCTTCCACCATGAGAGCAACAGTGTCCAAGACGTGGTCTACTCTACCAGCCCTATTCACAGGGTGAGGAACCAAGAAGCACAAGCACAGCTGATCCATGATGGTAACAGGTAACATGTGAGAAGTCACTTGTTGTGAAGCCACTGAAATGTTTGGAGTCATTTGTTACCAAAACATTACACAGGGTATTTTGAATAATACAATCATATTGTATTACATCTAGCTACACACTCTAGAATTTATACAGCCATGAAATTGTCAATAGATACTTTAGAAAATTAGTTTCTAGTGTGATTTAATGTTGTATCACCAGTAGAAGCAATGAATTTTAATTAAATATTAAAAGCCACAGCAAGCCATTTGATTTTTAGTCAATATAAAAGTATGATAAAAATATATCAGTATCTTACAGAAAAATACTAAATTTCAACAATACAAATTAAAATAAACTTATCTGTATAGTTATATGTCATAAAATACAGTTTCCCCAAAATCTTCCCTAACCTATATTTAGTATATGCCTATTTTAATATTTCCTGCTCTAAAAGATCTAAAAGGAAAAAATATATCTAAGCAATTTTTTGCTATTTTTCTTTTCCTTCTTAAAAACAAATAATATTGGCCTGATAGGTGGTTGGGTGCTGTCCTGCAAAACAAAAGATCGCACATTAAATTCCCAGTCAGGGCACGTGCCTGGGTCATGGGTTCAGGGCCTGGTCACAGTGTGTACAAGAGGCAGCCAATTGATGTTTCTCTCCCTCTCTTCCTCCCTCCCTTCCCCTCTCTCTAAAAATAAAAAAGCAAAATATTTAAAAATAAATAAATTTTTATATTTACTGACATTTTAAAATAGCCATGATATATTTCTCAGTTTTAAAAAGGACTAGTCTGAGATCCAAGATGGAAGCAGAGTAGATGAAAACTACATTCACCTCTTCCCAGGACCAAATGGGAATTAACAACCGAAATATAGAACAATCAACCTGAATAACAAACTGAAGACTAGCTAAAGAGAAGTCTTATTACAAAGGATTTACCAAAGAAGCCACATCGACACTGGTAGGAAGGGCAGAGACGTGAAAAAAGCTGGCCCTGCTCCCATGGGCAGCAGCTGAGATGCTAGAGGGCTATCTCAGCTGTAGGGATTCCCCCTGAGGAGTGTGGGGTTTCAAACCCAAGCCAGGCTCCCAAGCCCAGAGCACTAGAGCTGGGAAAAGGCACCCACATAACCAGTGGCTGTGAAATTGGCAGGGATTCTGTCCATCAGGGAGATACGTATGTTTGCTAAAGACATAGGCACTCTCTTTAAGGGCCAATACATAAAATCTCATTCACAGCCACAAATCCTGGGCTCCTGCAGAGAAAAGGTGAAGTAAACTAGAGTCACATGAGGAAAGACTGGGGTTTGTGGCTCTGGGGAGAGAACAGAAGGGACAGCCACCAGGATCCCTGCACTGAGTCCCTCTCCCACACCACAGACAACACCTTTTGTGGGTGGAGCACTCCCCTCCATATGGTACGAGCCTAGGAGAACACAAGAGCCCCCAAGGTCTCCAAGTTGCCTGACCCTGTGGGAGCTTGTGCTCTGCTCAGGAGTCAGCTCCCTGGGCCAGTAGGTAGAGGTCTGGGCAGACTCAAGAGGTGTCAGTGCCTAAGTGGTATAGCTTTGGGACAGGAGCCATTCCTCACTTTCCCCAGAGCCTGACTGGTGCCTCCCTGTCATAGGAGATCTGCTAGCCCCACTCTCTCAGCTCCTGGTGGCCCCACCCTCGCACCTCCTGGTGGCTCTGCCCTGTGAGACCTGGGCAGAATTCAGGACAGACTGAGTTGTGTGGCTCTGGGGTGGGAGCCATTCCTCCCAACTTCCACCAAGCCTAATTAGCACCTCCACCTCACAGGAGATCCACCAGATCCATCCTCCCAACTCACAGTGGCCCTGCCCTGCTGAGATTGGGCTCCTGGCAGAATATGGGACAGATTGAGCTCTGTAGCTCAATGACAGGGAACAGTTCTCCAGAGCATGCCTGGCTGGTACAGAGTCTTCCCTTCACATGGTCAAATCTGAGTCTGTCTGGGCCTGATAAACTTTGCTGGCCTCAACCTACTGACTCCCTTAGACCTTATCCCACCACAAAAGCATGTGAACACCCAGCAGGTGTCAGCTAGATTTGGTATACTCTGCGACATTTGCTTATTGGCCTCAGACCCAGCACTAGCATCAAATTCGAACCTGTATCCATCTGGTGAACACCACTCACCCATGCCTGGTGGCTCACTGAGAACCTACCTACCTTATGCAACTCAAGTACTGACAAAGGCTCTTTCAGTGACTGAGTCTACCAGGCAACTGGCACACAGAGATAGGTAGAGGTAAATCTCACAGTGCCTTGGGACATTAGCCGACCTGCCCTAAGGCCCAGGGCTAGTAAAAGCCAGCCTTGGTGTACAGCTTTGTCCTTCCCATGCATACCCAGGATCAGCAGAGGCAGCCACAAATAGTGGATCACCTGTAGCTCCAAACAGGCTGCCCAAGGCTAGTCCCAAGCAGTATGTGACATTAGCCTGTACCAGAGTCCCTCCCAAGAAGTCCCAGAACCAACACACTCAGTGGTCAGCTTCAGACAACATCAGAGCAGGATCCAAATAGCTTCACAGGCAGCATAGCCAAAGGGAGATCTCAGCAGGCACCAGATTTTGCTGAGGCACATTCTACTTCATGTGGTCAGCCCCTGCACAGCAGCTCAATAACTTTGTTTGGTGTTGATCCTCACAGTTAGCCAGCCTAAGGGTATTGGCTGGCTTATTACAAATAAGCCAATAGCAATTCAAACTTAATTACAACAGGAGGGCCCACATAACCTATAAAAGGCACATTCCTGGAGCACCCACCTCAGGTGATCAAGGACTCTGTACCACTGGGTTCCATAGGACACCTACTACAAAAGGCACCCTAGCAAAACTTGGAGTCATAGCAAATCTACCTAATACAGAAAAACAAACAAAAATAGTCAGCTAAATGGAGAGAAAAAGAAACATGCCCCAAATGAAAAATAGGAGAAATCCCCATAAAAAGAGCTCAATGAAACAGAGGCAAGCAATTTATCAGATATAGAGTTTTTAAAAAATGGTTATAAGAATGTTCAAAGAACACAGAACTACAACAACATAAAAAAGGACATAGAAACCACAAAAAAGAATGAGTCACAAATGAAGAATACAATATCTAAATGGGGAATACACTAGAAGAATAAACAGTAGGTTGAGTGAAGCAGAGGATGGAATCAGCAATTGGGAAGACAAGGTAGCAAAAAAAACCCCAATCAGAGCAGCAAAAAAAAAAAAAAAAAGAATTTTAAAAAATGAGGATAGTTTAAGGGACCTTTGGGACAACAAGAAGCAAAACAACATCTCCATCACAGAGGTTCCAGAAGGAGAAGCAAGAGAGCAAAAGATTGAGAACCTCTTTGAATAAATAATACTGACAACTTCACTAACCTGTTGAAGAAAAAAAATACACAAGTCCCGGAAGTGCAGAGTCACAAAAAAGATGAACCCAAAAGATCCACAATAAGTTACATCATAATTAAAATGATGAAAGTTAAAGACAAAGAGAGAATCTTAAAAGCAGCAAGAGAAAGAGAGTTACCTACAAGGGAGCTCCCATAAGACTATGAGCTGATTACTCAAAAGAAAATTTTCAGGCCAGAGGGATTGGCATGAAGTATTCAAAATGATGAACAGCAAGGACCTACAACCAAGACTATTTTACCCAGTGAGGCTAACATTTAAATTTGAAGGAGAAATAAAGAGCTTCACAGATAAGAAAATGCTAAAGGAGTTCATTACCATTAAACCAATATTACAAGACATGTTAAAAGGTGAAGAAGGAAGAGGAGGGGAACGAGAGGAATAAAAAGGAGGAGAAGGAGAAGAAGAAAGAGGAACCAAGAAATATAGTTAAAAAATTAAGTGCTAATAAATACATGCCTATCAATAATCACTTTAAATGCACATGGTCAATGCTTCAAACCAAAGACATAGGGTAGCTGAATGCCTACGAAAACAATGCCCATATATGTGTTGTCTACAAGAGACCCACCTAAGAATGAAAGATACACACAGACTAAAACTAAAGGGATGGAAAAAGATATTTTATGCAATGTAAATGAAAAATAAAGCTGGGGTAGCAATACTTATACCTAAAAAAACAGACTTTAAAACCAAGGCTGTAGTGGGAAACAATGAAGGACACTACATATGATAAAGGGAACAATCCAACAAGAGACTGTAACCCTTGTAAACATTTACACACCCAACATAGCAGCACAAAAATATATAAAGCAAAACTTGCTTTGATGGACATAAACCAAGAGATTGACAGTAATATAGCCACAGCAGGGGATTTTATTTTATTTTTTTTATTTTTATTTTAATTGTTAATCTTGTACAGTTTTCTGTCTTTTATTCTCACCCCAACCCACCACCCCAGACCTCCCCACCTCCCTCCCATTTCCAACCCCCCCATAGTTTTTGTCCATGTGTCCTTTATACTTGTTCCTGTAAATCCTTTTCCCCTGAAATTCCCTCCCCTCTCCCTTCTGGTGACTTTCAGCCTGTTCTCAATTTCCATGTCTTTGGTTATATTATACTTGTTTGTTTGTTTTGTTGATTAGCTTCCTATTAAAGGTGAGATCATATGGTATTTGTCTTTCACTGCCTGGCTTATTTCGCTTAGCATGATGCTCTCAAGTTCCATCCATGCTGTTGCAAAGGGTATGAGCTCCTTCTTTCTTTCTGCTGCATAGAATTCCATTGTGTAAATGTACCACAGTTTTTTGATCCATTCATTTACTGATGGGCATCTAGGTTGCTTCCAACACTTGGTTATTGTAAATTGTGCTGCTATACACATAGGGGTGCACACAGCAGGGGATTTTAATACCCTATTGACCTCAATGGATAGATCTTCCAGACAGAATATCAACGAGGAAACAATGGCCTAAATGACACACTAGATCAGATGCATTGTACTGATATCTCAGAGCATTTCACCCCAAAGATGACGCCACAGAAATATAAGTATACTCTGAAATACAGGTATCTGAGACAAATGAAAATAAGAATACAACAGCCCCAAATGTGTGGCACACAGAGAAAGCAGTCCTAAGAGAAAAAGTCATAGCATTGCAGGCCTACCTCAAGAAATAAGAAAAATCTCAAACATACAATCTAACTTTACACTTAAACAAACACAAAAAGGAAAACAAATGAAGCTGACAAAATCAGTAGAAAAAAGCAAATAATAAAGATCAGAACAGAAATAAACAAAATTCAGTCTAAAAAAACACAAAACTTCAATGAAACCAAGAACTGGTTCTTTAGAAAGATAAACAAGATTGACAAGCCTTTAACCAGATATAATGGGTGGGGCAAAAGTGGTTGTACAAGTTGCTCATATGGAAAATAATATAATAATTAATGAATAACAATACAAAAATAAACTCTGTGTTTTGCATACTCTTAATTGTAAACCTACTTTTGCCCCACACTGCATCTCCTCAGGCAAGAGGACAAAGAAAAAATAAGTAAATGAGATGACATCAAACTAAAAAGGTTTTGTACAGCAGAGGAAACCATCAACAAAATGAAAAGACAACCCACTGAATGGGAGAGCATATTCACCAATGACACATCTGATAAGGGGTTAATTACCAAAATTTATAAAGTACTTATAAAAGTCAACATCAAAAAACCCACACACAATCCAATTAAAAAAGGGCAAAACACCTGAATAGACACTTCTCCAAAGAGGACATACAGGTGTCCAATAGACATATAAAAAGATGCTCAACATCACTAGTCATTGGAGAAATGCAAATTAAAACCACAATAAGGTATCACTTTATACCTGTCAGAATGGCCATCATTAATAAATCAACAACAGAGTTTCTGGCCAAGATGGAGGCGTAGGCGGACACACTGTGCCTCCTCTCACAACCAAAATTAAGGACAACAAATATTTAGAAATAAGAAAAAAACCAGAACTTATAGAAAATTGAACTGTACGGAAGTCCAACAACCATTCATCCAGACCGGTAAGACGGGCGGAGTCACGGTAGGAAAAAGTGGAGGTGCGGACCCAGGAACGCAAGTAGCAGTGGCTCGCAGTTCCCAGGTGCACAGGCGGTGGCTGGCGGTCCTCGGGCACAGGGGGGCAACTGTGCAGACCCAGTGAGGACGCACAAGGCGGCTGGCTGACCAGGGGGTCCCACATCGCACACGCAGACGGTCCAGGCAGAGGGGAAGTGGCGGAGGGGACTAAATCCAGGAGAGAGTGGAGCAGGCGCCATTGTTCCCTCTCAGACCCCGCCCCCACATACAGCCTCACAACCCAGCAACTGAGCTGCCCCACACTGGGGAGCGCCTGAGGCTCCACCCCTCACTAGTAACAGCACGAGCGCGTGCAGATAATCCAGCCGAAGGGGAAGCAGCGGAAAGGGCCAGAGTCCAGAAGAGAGGGGAACAGGCGCCATTCTTCCCTCTCGAACCCCGCCCCCACCTACAGCGTCACAACCCAGCGACTGGGCTGCCCCGCCCTGAGGAACACCTAAGGCTCCACCCCTCATACGTAATAGCTGCGACCACACTAAAACCAAACCAAAACAAAACAAAAAAACCCCACTAAAAATGGCTCAAACTGGAGAAAAAATGAAAACCCCAGAGTCAATTCCTCTAAGCAGTGAAGAGATAGCCAACCTATCAGATGCACAGTTCAAAGCACTGGTCATCAAAATGCTCACAGAATTGGTTGATTTTGCTCATAAATTAGATGAGAAAATGCAGGCTACAATACATGAAATGAAGGAAGACGCATGGGGAACCGATAGAGATGGAAGGAAAACTGGGACTCAAATCAATGGAATGGACCAGAAGGAAGAAACAAGCAACCAAACAGAAAACAAAGAAGAAACAAGAATTCAAAAAAATGAGGAGAGGCTTAGGAACCTCCGGGACATCGTTAAACGTCCCAACATCCGAATTAGAGGGGTCCCAGAAGGGGAAGAAGAGCAACAAGTGGAAAACTTATTTGAACAAATAATAAAGGAGAACTTCCCCAATCTGGCAAAGGAAATAGACTACCAGGAAGTGCAGGAAGCTCAGAGAGTCCCAAAGAAGTTGGGCCCAAGGAGGAACACATCAAGGCACATCGTAATTACATTAGCCAAGATTAAAATGAAGCAGAGAATTCTAGAAGCAGCAAGGGATAAGGGCACAGCCACCTACAAAGGAGTTCCCATCAGACTGTCAGCTGATTTCTCAAAAGAGACCTTCCAGGCAAGAAGGGGCGGGAAAGAAATATTTGAAATCTTGAAAAGCAGGGACCTACATCCAAAATTGCTCTTTCCAGCAAAGCTGTCATTTAGAATGGAAGGACAGATAAAGCGCTTCTCAGATAAGGTCAAGTTCAAGGAGTTCATCATCACCAAGCCCTTATTATATGAAATGTTAAAGGGACTTATCTAAGAAAAAGAAGATCAAAAATATGACAATGAAAAGACAGCAAACTCACAGCTATTAAGAACCATACCTAAAACAAAAGCAAACTAAGCAAACAGCTAGAACAGGAACAGAACCACAGAAATGGAGATCATATGGAGGGTTAGCAACAGGGGCGTGGGAGGAGGCGGGGGCAGGTACAGAGAATGAGTAGCATAGATAGTGGGTAGAAAATAGACAGGGGCAGGGTAAGAATAGTATGGGAAATGTAGAAGCTAAAGAACTTATGACACAAGGACATGAACTAAAGGGGGGGAATGTGGGTGGGAGAGGGTGTGCAGGGTGGGGGGAATGATGGGGGAGAAACGGGATAACTGTAATAGCATAATCAATAAAATATATTAAAAAAATAAATCAACAACAGCAAGTATTGGTGAGGATGTGGAGCAAATGGAACTATTTGCATTATTGCTGGGAATGCAGATTGGTGCAGCCACAGTGCAAAGCAGTATGGAGATACCTCAAAAAATTAAAAATGGAAATACCTTATGACCCAGAGATTCCACTTCTGGGAATTTATCCAAAGAAACCCGAAACACTGATTTGAAAGAATATATGGACCCCTATGTTCATTGCAGCATTATTTATAATAGCCAAGATTTGGAAGCAGCCCAAATGCTGATCAGTAGATGAGTGGGTCAAAACGCTGTGATACATTTATACAATGGAATACTACTTGGCCATAAAAAAGAAGGAAATCTTACCTTTTGCAACAACATAAGATGGTCTGTTAAACATACTCAACAAACAAGGGTAAGAAATTAATCAGTTATATAATGTTTTATCAAATGATGAATATATATATGTAATGTATTAATGTGTTAATGTATATAGTACGCATTTAATCACTATCATTTATCTAACTCCTTGGGAAAGAAGATTTCAATGATTTGTTTCCTTTCCAGAAAGTAAGGGCTTTAGTATTTCTGACATCATACCCAAATACATATCCCTCTGACTCAGGGGATTTTGTTGAACCCCTTTCATAACTAAAGGTGCCTCTTTTCAAGACTTTTAGCATGACACGGCATAGAAGCCGTAAATCCACAGTCTTTACAGATAAATGATTTTCTAAATTCCACGGATTCTGTGTCTGTTCTGTGTCACAGGACTCAGATCAGAAAACAGATGAATTCTATTCCATCACAGAAGCATTCTTGATGATTCTGGCCTGCTTTGATACTCTGACTTTACTCCTGAAATAAGATAAAAGCACTATAAAGGTGTTTCCTGTTTCATCCATCATAGTGATTTTTCTTGTTGGTACTCTTAACAATAATCCCTGTAGAGTACATACACATCCCTAACTATTATACATTTTGGAATTTAGCCAGGTTTTTGCTATCAGACACAAAACCAATAAATACATTTTACCCTTTACAGTTTCAGCATTCCAATTTTAAAGAGGTTAATATAACCTTATTTTTTTATTAAAACAGTATAAATAATACTTGCCAGCATTCCATAATATCAAAGCACTACAAAATAATTCATTAGGTAACCTTTTAATTGTGAAATACTAAAATAAAATGCAATTTTTCAAGTTTAGTACACACCAGTGTTTTCTGAAATAGAATGTTAAGTTAGTGATGCAAGAGTGAAATGCACTAACCTTCCAAATAAAACTTGAGCATGTTAATTAAATGTTTCCTATAAACAGAATTGTTTAATGATTTACAATAAATAGCCCCACACAGGAATAAAATTACCTTTAAAATGATTTAAACCTTGTCATATAACCATGTCAGAAATACAAACTTATAATTAGATAATAACCTCCAACATCTGAGACATTTATATTTATAATCATTTCATTACAAATATAATATTCTAAAGTTGGTTACTATATTTGATTACAGTTAAATTACATATTTCTGAAATAAAACCACCACTAAATCTCAGATTAATGAAAAGTAAAATAAATGTACTCAGAGAATAAATAAATTTTGATTAGCCCTTTAAGTTACAATGTACTATTTACTAATTTAAAAATGGGCCCATTGAAACAAGAAATAAAATATTTTCAGAGTTAACCATGGACTGTTTAACTTTGGACATATTTACAGTGCATTCAAAGGAAATAATTTTTCTAACAGAGAAAAATCTTACTATTATCATCACCAATAAACATCTCTGAGTTCAGTTCCTTGTTACATTAATTGCTAGCTCTACAACCTGCAGCAGATCAAATTCTCTATGCTTTGGTTTCCTCATCTGTACATTATGGGTAACAATATTTATCTCAAAAATTACTTTAAAGATTAGATGAGGTGACTTCCGGCCAAGATGGAGGCACAGGCGGACACACTGTGCCTCCTCTCACAACCAAAATTAAGGACAACAAATATTTAGAAACAAGAAAACAACCAGAACTTATAGAAAATTGAACTGTACGGAAGTCCAGCAACCATTCATCCAGACCGGTAAGAGGGGTGGAGTCGCAGTAGGAAAAAGTGGAGGTGCGGACCCAGGAACGCAAGTAGCAGCGGCTCACAGTTCCCGGGTGCACGGTCGGCAGCTGGCGGACCCCGGGCACAGGGGGGCAACTGTGCAGACCCAGTGAGGATGCACAAGGCGGCTGGCTGACCAGGGGGTCCCACATTCACGCGCGCAGACGGTCCAGGCAGAGGGGAAGTGGTGGAGGGGACTGAATCCAGGAGAGAGTGGAGCAGGCGCCATTGTTCCCTCTCAGACCCCGCCCCCACATAAGCGTCACAACCCAGCGACTGGGCTGCCCCACACTAGGGAGTGCCTGAGGTTCCATCCCTCACTACGTAACAGCGCGCACGCGCGCGCAGATAATCCAAGTGAAGGGGAAGCAGCAGAAGGGACCGAAGTCCAGAAGAGAGGGGAACAGGCGCCATCTTTCCTCTCGAACCCCGCCCCCACCTACAGCGTCACAACCCAGCGACTGGGCTGCCCCGCCCTGAGGAACACCTAAGGCTCCACCCCTCATACGTAATAGCTGCGACCACACTAAAACCAAACCAAAACAAAACAAAAAAACCCCACCAAAAGTGGCTCAAACTGGAGAAAAAATGAAAACCCCAGAGTCAATTCCTCTAAGCAGTGAAGAGATAGCCAACCTATCAGATGCACAGTTCAAAGCACTGGTCATCAAAATGCTCACAGAATTGGTTGATTTTGCTCATAAATTAGATGAGAAAATGCAGGCTACAATACGTGAAATGAAGGAAGACGCATGGGGAACCGATAGAGATGGAAGGAAAACTGGGACTCAAATCAATGGAATGGACCAGAAGGAAGAAACAAACAACCAAACAGAAAACAAGGAAGAAACAAGAATTCAAAAAAATGAGGAGAGGCTTAGGAACCTCCGGGACATCGTTAAACGTCCCAACATCCGAATTAGAGGGGTCCCAGAAGGGGAAGAAGAGCAACAAGTGGAAAACTTATTTGAACAAATAATAAAGGAGAACTTCCCCAATCTGGCAAAGGAAATAGACTACCAGGAAGTGCAGGAAGCTCAGAGAGTCCCAAAGAAGTTGGGCCCAAGGAGGAACACATCAAGGCACATCGTAATTACATTAGCCAAGATTAAAATGAAGCAGAGAATTCTAGAAGCAGCAAGGGATAAGGGCACAGCCACCTACAAAGGAGTTCCCACCAGACTGTCAGCTGATTTCTCAAAAGAGACCTTCCAGGCAAGAAGGGGCGGGAAAGAAATATTTGAAATCTTGAAAAGCAGGGACCTACATCCAAAATTGCTCTTTCCAGCAAAGCTGTCATTTAGAATGGAAGGACAGATAAAGCGCTTCTCAGATAAGGTCAAGTTCAAGGAGTTCATCATCACCAAGCTCTTATTATATGAAATGTTAAAGGGACTTATCTAAGAAAAAGAAGATCAAAAATATGACAATGAAAAGACAGCAAACTCACAGCTATTAAGAACCATACCTAAAACAAAAGCAAACTAAGCAAACAGCTAGAACAGGAACAGAACCACAGAAATGGAGATCATATGGAGGGTTAGCAACAGGGGCGTGGGAGGAGGCGGGGGAAGGTACAGAGAATGAGTAGCATAGATAGTGGGTAGAAAATAGACAGGGGCAGGGTAAGAATAGTATGGGAAATGTAGAAGCTAAAGAACTTATGACACAAGGACATGAACTAAAGGGGGGAATGTGGGTGGGAGAGGGTGTGCAGGGTAGGGGGAATGATGGGGGAGAAACGGGACAACTGTAATAGCATAATCAATAAAATATATTTAAAAAAAAGATTAGATGAGATACTATCTGAAAATTACTTAGCAGAGTGCTGAGAAAATAATATCCAACACAAGGGCAAACACTAACAAAATGTGCACAGTCCCTGAAGCCACAGTCCACAATGGAGGTTTATAAGATTATAGAGAACCTCTTCCATGAAACACAAGTCATAAGATTATAAAACTGCATGTTCATATTACATGAAGTATTTTTAGTATATTAGCACTTCAATTAATCCCAGCAACTAAACTCTCATTGAACAATGGCAAAAATCGACTTCAGTCATTCTATATTTGCTGTAGCATAACATAAATGGAATATTATTTACAAAATTCCAGGTAGTTTACATATACCTGAAAACTCTGGTTTTAAGACTGAAACATGTATTTCAGACTAAAACATACTTTCATTTAAGGATGGAATACCAAGAGATCAAATGACAGCCATAGTTGAATAAGGTCAAATTAGAGGAGAAAGAGATTTGACTTACAGGTCTCTGAGAGGCCCATTGCAGACATAGATGGCCTATGATGTTTCACAACCAAAAATTAAAAAAATAAAAATCTGTATAGACTTATTTAGTGAAAAGGAAACAGAGATCATGGGAAAAGTTGATTAAGATGAAAAGTAAAGGCACCCTAAAGAAAATTCCATGTAAGTAATACGTCTTCACAAAAAGCAAGACAGACGAATAGGAGGCCAGGGCAGGGGACAAAAAAGAAATCAAAGCCAAATACCCAAACACCCTCTAACTATAAGGGACTTTAATACTGCAACAAAACCAAAGAAAGAAAGAAACCCAGAGAAGTTATATACATTGATATTTAGGCTACCAGGAAAATATTATTTCAAACAGTTTTTTAAAAGGCAGTTTTGTAGGCCTATTGATTCCTTTTGTACATTTCAAGGTAAAATAGTTACTTTGTAGTTGACTCAATAACATAACAAAGATCTCTCAGGAATCAGGATTTAACAAGAACCCTCTCTATTTTTGAAAAAAAAATCTAAAAAAAGTTACAGCTGAAACTAACTGAAATAAATTGTACACAAGTACATGTGGTTAGCATACAATCTACTTATGCAATAATCCCATTTTTCTTCCAAAGCAAAGTCAATAAATCTTTCCTGCTGTGCTATAAATTCCAAGGTCACGGACAAAGATGTTTATTAGTATAATTACAACATAGAAATAATGCCATTAAGCCTCCAGTTCTAGGTTTCATAAATTAATAGAAATGGAAGATTAAGGAAGTGTCAAGTATGGTTTTAATTCTTAGACACTTAAAAAAAATCCTAGAGTAGCTGTCTTCTTTTACATGATCTAACTTCTGGTTTCACTTTAATTTGATCTTTGAAGTTACTCACAATTTTTATTGCTTTCTTTTATTTTTATTTTATTTTTCAATTACTATTTACATTCAACACTATTTTGTATTAGTTGCAGGTGTACAGCATAGTGGCCAGATAATCCTATACATAGTGATCTTTTCACTATTTCAAGTACCCACCTGCCACCACACACAGTTACTGCAGTGTGACTAACTGTATTCCCTGTGCTGCACTTTACATCTCTACGACTATTTCATAACTACCAATTAGTACTTAATCCCTTCACCTTTTCACCCTGCCCCCCAACTGCCCTCCCATCAGTCTGTTCTCTATATCTATGAGTCTGTTTCTACTTTGTTTGTTTGAAGTTACCAACATTTTTAAAAAGGACTTGCAAAGCAGTTTTATCATCATAAAAATTAAGATATGGCCTTAAAAAAGAAAAAATATATGGCCTTATGAGAAGAGGGGAAAAGAGCCAAAATTGCTAAATGGCTGAAAGGAACTCATTTATAATATAATGAATCACTCAACTTTAAAGAAATTCTTCAACAGGATCTCTGTGTTCAATTTCTGCACAATTCTTGAACAGTATTTGAAATCCATCTCTATAAAACTGCAAATATGCACAATACTAAGAGGTTCTTGATTGCCCCCTAATATCCAATCTTCACTTTCTACTCCCAATTATAAACAGAGAATCACTATTTCAGGAAAAAAAAGTTTTTGACATTATGTTCAACAATTTGGGGTGCATGATTTCACATGAGAAAGAGAACTGCATTAAATGATAATATCTAATTCTCAATGTCTGCAGTTCATATCAGTATGGACTTTACTATCATTAGAAATTATTGAAAATACCATGTAGTTATTTGGGGGTTGATTTGTTTTGTTTGGGGGAAATCTCTTTTCTAATATACTTTCCTTCTAATAATCAGCTAACAGTAGTACAGAAGTTAGAAAATAAATACCCCTACTTTCTTCTGCCACTAGAGAATACATGAATCATAATACCATAGAGGTTCTTTATATATCTGGTTACAGCATATCTGAAATGTTTAAAGCTAAAGTAAATCTCAACGGGTTATCTAGATCTGGTGAATCTTTCATGTTTTACTTCTGAGAACTCTGCACCACCACAGAAACAAACAACAACAAAAAGCACTTGGTTGTTAGGATATGTAGTTTAAACTAGATATTCACTTAATGCCTTAGTGATAAAAATATAAAAAACTGTCCCAAACAGCACTGCAACAAGGAATTTTCTGGGTACCAACAACTGTATCATTGCTTACGGACCACTGATTTGTTCAAATCTCAAGTCTATAGGAACCCAAACTCTTCTACCAAAGACAAGAAGTAAATTTATTATTCTTAACAGTCTACACCTACTTCCCAGTCTCACTCATTCAGCAGTGAGCTTCTTTAGATGCTATTTGCTACCATTATGATGCATAGTTCTCACATATACTTTAAACATAGTTTTAACATATAGGGTCCGGCACAAATAATGCCCCTTTTTTATTACAAAATCATAAGCATGTAATTCTGTAACATACCAATATCACACTCAAGCACACCACATGACATTTTAGGTGAAATGTTCAGATTAAAACTACAAATTATTACACCCATATCATTTCCTTACCAACCACACTCAAGTAGGCATTACCTCTGCAAGACCCTGTATATAACATAAATCTCTTGCATAACAAGCTTTGCAGACCCTTTTTTAATATTTATTTTTTGCTTTTTATTGAATTTAACAAAATTATACAGGTTTCAGGTATGCAATTCTACACACATCATCTATTGACTGTATTGTGTTTTCAACACTCCAAGTCAAGTCCCCATCCATCACCATTTATCCCTACTATTCCTGCCTCCACCATCCCTCCTCCTCCCCCATCAATCACCACACCGTTGTCCATGTTCATGACTTATTTTTTCTCATTTTGCTCAATCCCTCTGTCCCCACCCAAACCAACCCCAACCTGACAGCTGTCAGCCTGCTCTCTATGAGTCTGTCTCTATTTGTTTGTCAGTTCATGTTGTTCATTAGATTCCACATACAAGTGAAACCATATGGAACTTGTCTTTCTCTGACTGGCTTATTTCACTTAGCATAATACTCTCCAGGTCCATTCATGCTGCCACAAAAAGTAAGATTTCCTTCTATTTTATGGCCGAATAGTATACTATTATGTAAGTGTACCAGTGTTTTGACCCAATCATCTACAGATAGA
Source organism: Glossophaga mutica (assembly GCA_039655065.1). Classification (NCBI taxonomy): domain Eukaryota; kingdom Metazoa; phylum Chordata; class Mammalia; order Chiroptera; family Phyllostomidae; genus Glossophaga; species Glossophaga mutica. Next base: position 137,054,902 of record CM077305.1, on the reverse strand, counting down.
TACTTGAGCTGCTTCCAAATCTTGGCTATTATAAATAATGCTGCAATGAACACAGAGGTACATACTCATACTCTTTCAAATTATTGTTTCAGGTTTCTTTAGATAAATTACCAGAAGTGGAATCTCTGGGTCATAAGGTATTTCCATTTTTAATTTTTTGAGGTATCTCCATACTGCTTTCCACAGTGGCTGCACCAATATGCGTTCCCACCAATAGTGCAAATAGTTCCATTTGCTCCACATCCTCACCAATACTTGCTGTTGTTGATTTATTAATGATGGCCATTCTGACAGGTATAAAGTGATACCTTATTGTGGTTTTAATTTGCATTTCTCCAATGACTAGTGATGTTGAGCATCTTTTTATATGTCTATTGGACACCTGTATGTCCTCTTTGGAGAAGTGTCTATTCAAGTGTTTTTGCCCTTTTTTAATTGGATTGTGTATGGGTTTTTTGATATTGACTTTTATAAGTTCTTTATAAATTTTGGTAATTAACCCCTTATCAGATGTGTCATTGGTGAATATGCTCTCCCATTCAGTGGGTTGTCTTTTCATTTTGTTGACGGTCTCCTCTGCTGTACAAAACCTTTTTAGTTTGATGTCGTCCCATTTGTTTTGTTTTTTTCATTTCCCTTGCCAGAGGACACTGCTATATCTTCTTAGTAAGAGAGAAAACATGGTAAGTAGATTCATAGCAATTTAAATTTTAGACCTTGAAATTAATAACTTTCATGGTTCCTGTTTATCCAATCTCACATCTTCAGATCTTTTTCTCTCTTTCTTTCTTCTCATTCTCAATCTCGTCTTTATGTCTTTTCAGAATCATGGCTTTCAATTCAGGTGTCCCTAGGTGGTCCTAATTTCTTTAAACTTCACTTGACTATAATCTCCCTTCAGATTATCATATATTATCTTTCCTTTGTGTCACTGTTAACTTCTCGAAAGTAAAAATCTGTATCTACTACTTTCATTCTCCATCCACACACCAGATGTAATAAATAAGTAGGAATTTTAAGTCAACAAATCTAAATACAAATTCCTACTTTAATACTTACTAGCTGAGGAAACTTGTTCAAATTACTCACATCCCTGAGTCTTATTTCCCTAATCTGTAAAAATGGAAATTATGCTGCCTCTTTCACAGCTTGTTGTAAGGACTAAATGTGATGAAATATTGAAATATCTAGCAAAGAGCCAGACAAAGTAATCACTTAGTAAACAAACTAAATTCATGCCATTCTTTGCCATGTGAAATCCAGCCTCTGATTCTGATACAGTAGGCGGTTAGACATGAGCAGAGCAAGGACAACAGGCCAGGTACAGAAGGTCACCAGGGCAGAGAGCCCCAGGTACCTAGCAATGGGAAAAACTGGGGGGAAAAGTATTGTAGGGTGGGACCTCACCACACACCCCCCAAGGTGACCTTTCCCCCCTAGTATACCACTGGTCATGTGGCTTGGACCCTCTCTTGACCATTCCTCCCCTGGCATCTCACTAGTCATGTGATAGACTAAGGGGTTAGAGGAGGAACAAGGAGGGCCAAAAAATAGCCTCATATACCTCCCTTGCTTGACTTTAAACAGTAAGTACTCAGAACAGTGAAGTTCTAACCCTCATCAAATAACCTCAGGAACAAAACCTCAGTCTGCTGACCACAAAGTCAGAGTTTTGGTAAAACGAGAGATGACATCTAGACCTCAGTTGTGTTTTAGCTCCAAGCCTAGAACAGCCGCAAGGCCAGGCAAAGCAATGCCATGGCTGACATCAGGACCAGTTGCATTGGCTAATGACCCCCTATCCTGGAACTGACCAATCAGTAGAGACCACAACCCTGAAAGCACACACCTGGAAAGCTGATGAATATTCCATTGAGATCCTCCCTTTAGACTTTCAGATAAAAACGTCAAGACAAAGGACCCAGCATGCACGCGCACCCACACTCTCTCTCTAGAGCATGCCCATGCCTTCTCCCAACCCCTTATTTACTGAGACATGCTCTCTGTACAGGAGGCCTACCCCTTCCCTCCTCCCCTCCCCTCAGGTGCATTTCCATTGCCTTTCTTTCTCCTAAGCTTGGAGGGCCCCTCTTTTGCCTCCGTAACTTGTTTCCTGAGCCCATGCAGCCCATCTGGCTCACTTCTACCTCTGTGATTTTCTAAATAAACTTTTGCTTGTATTTGAGTGTTTGCTCTGGATTCTTTCCTAGCCAAAATTCAAGGACCAAGGTCTAACATCTGGCGCCATTCATCCTTAACAGCTCCACCATTCTCCTCACAGATGCAGGACTCCTTTTGCCAGTGTCCAGTTCCCAGCTTCTTCTACATCAAGAAAGAGAAAACCCACTTATGAACTGAGGATACACAAACCCTGGTGGTTATTTTCTCAAATCAACGTAAGTTTATTCTCTGACCTGTTTTTAGAAAAAAGAAAATGTTACAGAGGAAAATGGAAGAGTTTTAATGTAAAACTTAACAACTCTCTGACAACCTACAATTTTCACTGATGTCATTCAGGCTTCTGTAGCAGCCTCTGTCTCCATGAGGGCCTTCTCTGTTTTGGCTTACACTTAAGTATACCCATCTGTATTCTCCCCCAGTACGCTAAGATGTACTTGGAAACAAAAACAGCTGTCTGTTGAATAACTGTTGATAGTTTTGCTTTTGAAAACTATCTTCTTTTAAAGTTTCTACGTATACTTCTAAGCATATACAGATATATGTGTGTTTTAAACAAAGTTTTCAACTCAGATGCAAACTTACTACATAATATTTCTGGGCACTGACATCACTGAACACGCTGTCAATGAAACTTTTCGCGTAAGACTTTTCTCAGTCCTATTTTTCTATACCGCTCTTTTTCTTCCTGCCTTCCCACATCTTTCCCACATTTGTCAGCTCTTTCTTCCACCTCTTCAAGATATTTCATCCACTCTGTACATCTCTGACAACACTTTACTACAACGACCAATTATACACTTCCTCATTCAAATTCATGATCATTGCAAATTAAACAAAACCAAAAATTAAAATCATAATCTCTTGCCTTTCCCAGACAGATCCCCAACCTTATCTATTTATGTTAGAAATACTATTAATCTGACAAAGTAAAATATTAATTCACCTTGCATTGCTTTCTATTCCTATAGTTTCTCATATTTACTCTGTTGTGAGGCACTGCTATTGAAGATTTCTAAGGAAGGAAGGTCCTCACCTCAGATTTTTGAAAAATAGATTATAAGAAACAACAAGATTAATCCTCTTCTCTCATTCCGGCCCAGTGGAAAGCAGGTCAGACATAAAGAATTCTAACACTCATTGCTCAGGCACAAAGTAAGGTTAGCTTAAAAGCAGTCCAGCTTATTCAGCTACAACAAGCAGGAGGTTCAAGAATCACAAGATCTTTGAACCAAGTGGCCTATTCAAACTAAAAGGAACACAACTTAGGGTACCCTCACCAGTCCAGCGTAATCAGATTAAAAATACACATACACAAAATTAGGAATAAGGAGCTGATAATATCAGATATGTGTAAAGTTTTAATGATTATAAAGAAAGATATGGCATATTCCTAGGTATATACAAAGTAAATTCTCAAACTTGAATAAAAGATTTCTATAAAAATATATACTCAGGCAACTGACTCAATAAGGCTCAAAGTCCAGTTTAAAATGACACTTCTGCTCCCTATCATGACTCCATTTTAGGAAAAAGTTCAACAAACAACATTAATAAAGAGGCATCAGCAGAAGAAAGATTTCCAGATGCATATATGGAAGGGAAGAACAGCTGATAGATGCAGCCCAGCAGAGGAGTGGTGGTCTATAGTCAAGAGGAGGCCAGAGGCTGGAAAGCACAGGCCCCATGTGGGCAGGAGTAAGTCCAGGTTCTAAAGACAGAAATGACTTACTTGAGAGACTGCACTCAAAGTCACCAACCATACCCACATGCCCCTCCCCCAACCATGCAGAACCCAGTGTAAACAGACATTTGTCTACGAAAGAAAAAGAGAAATTTATTCCTTTTGTTTTATGACAAACTAAAATGAAACAAGAACCAGATGAGTTCTCTAAGGGAGAAACAGGCAGCTAGGTGTGCGAGGCAATGCCACGAACAAAGCCCAGTGTACTTATCCAGGGTCACCCAGCCTTACAGCCAGTTCACAGCCCACTTACTCTAAAGAAGAACAATCCAGTCACCAAGTTCTGTCTCTATGCAGAGCTCCTAATTAGCTTTTCTTTTTCTTCATCCTTAAATGTGAAGAACAAGTTTTAATGATAAATTTGAGGAAAGTTTTGGTTTCAGTTACTAGGGCTACATAAAATCCTTCAGCATGTATTTCGTGTATTCTGCAGATCAGGAAATAAAACCAGGCAGAGCAGGGACTGCTGTCTCTTCTCCCTGATAACTGGAGCCTCAGCTGAATGAATGCTGGAGTGTGAAATCACCCGTAGGCTCATTCGCACAGGTCTGGCAGTGGGTGCTGGCTTGTTGCAAGAGACCTCAGCTGGGGCCATTAGCTGTAAACATAGTTCACCGTGTGACCTGGGCCTCCTCCGGGAACAATGGCTGGATTCCAACAGAGAACACACAAAGAGTCCACAGAGCAGAGCCCAGGACAGGAGGAGCAGGCAAAAGACAGAAGCTTGTTGCCTTTTATGACTAAGTCCTAAAAGTCATTCAGTGTTACTTCCTCCCTATTCTATTCACAGGAGGCAGTCACAAAGGCCCACCCAATTTCAAAGAAAGGGAAATAGATTCCCCTCTTCATATGGAAATGAAAATGTTCTGGAAACATTTGTGGGACCAGAAATATTGCTGTGACCACTGTGGGAAATATCATCTTCCACAGACTCCAAGTTGAAAGAAAATGATCAATGGAAACAGAAAAAAAGTAAAATTAAGACCTCAGAAGAAAGAAAAAGAACTTAAATAATTGTTTATTGTCTGTTAACACCCAATAGGGAAAAAAACCCTACAATTTAAGAAAATACAGAAACTATTTGTTAAAAGGAATGAAAAAATACCTGAGAATTAAAAGCTATTTTTAGAAAAAATACTTACCAATATAAAACACTGAAATAGAAAAATTAAAAGAAACTTAAAAATGTTATCTAAATAACATTTAGAATCTAAAGCAAAAAGACAGGAAACGTTAGAAAAAAATATAGCCACCATAGAGGATTAAGCCAGGATATTCAACTTCTCATAAACTAATGCTTATTCTAGAAAGAGAGAAGGGGGAGGAAAAAGAAAAAACAGGGAGAAATGAGACTGATTTTGAAGCATCTACCAAGTATTATTTTTACAAAGTAAAAACGTTAATCCTCCCAAAGCTCAGCATCTACCTCATTTGGTACTCTCCTGCCACCAATTCTGAATTGAATTTTGAGTAGTCCAAATTACCAACACTCACTTGAAGAAAAGCATTTGAGAGCTAAATAGCTACAGATTAAGACACTTACAGAATTATTCCAATTTTCATTTGTAGGTACTTTAACTAATTTTCTTTTTTAAAAAGTCTCTCATAGAGAGAAAATAAAATGCCCAAACTCTGGAAGAGAATACAGTACTGGAAATACTATGAAGTTGGACAGATGCTTAAAATCAAATTCTGACTCTAAAATCTACAAATATGTGACTTTGGGCAGATTTATTAATAACTCTGATCCTTAATTCATTATATATTTATAATTTACATTTATGTATTATTTTATTTTCTCTTTACAGATAATTTTAAGAAGCACAGAAAATGCATATAAAGCAGGTAATCCATAATTGTTACTTACTGGCATGACTCAAGATCTCCGCAGAACTCAGAAGTGTGATAGCCACATTCCCACTCTGCCTATATCATCAAAGAAACATTCTCTGAGCTAATGCCAGGATGACCAACCTACCCAATGCTGGATCTCATCTACCTCCTTGTCTGTATTTTCAGTCACCAATTATGTGACTTGTGTTCAAATAATTATGCGGTTAGTGTTCTTAAGGCAGGAGGTGCTAGCATTCTGAATTCTGCAAAGGCAAACGAATAGGTTCTGTTTCCAATAATGTGAACTGTAAAAATAGGCTCATTTGAGATTCAGTCATAGATAAGAAGGAAGACGCGAGAGAGTTAGACAAAACAGAAGAAAAGTAAGTGCCTTCCATCTCTTTAATTATTTCTCTAGGTATAGTAAATGGTTACCACCATGCAAGCCTAAGAAACAGAAAGAAAAGAAACATTTTAACAATAGACTAGCCTAAAATCTCAAAGCTATGTAGATAATGACTGTCTCATAATAACACTGTGAGCCATGTTGGAATTCAGGCAATGACTTGACCATCAGAGGCTGTCAAAGTAAATTGTATATCAAAATATTGGGCTGGCTAAAAAGGTTTGTTTGGTTTTTCCCATAAGATTGCTCTAGTAGCACTTAGTTGTCTTTAATTTCATTTGAAACAATTTTACAGATTGTTTTGTGATAGCTGTCATATCAGCATGCATTTTTTTAAAAAAACTTATCAAAATTGGCCCTGGCTAGTGTGGCTCAGTGGATTTAGCACCAACCTGTGAACTAAACAGTCACTGGTTCAATTCCAAGTCAGGGCCCATGCCTGGGTTGCAGGCCAGGTCCTCAGTAGGGGGCGCTTGAGAAGCAACTATACATTGATGTTTCTCTCCCTTTTTCTCCCTCCCATCCCCTCCCTAAAAATAAATAAATAAAATCTTTAAAAAGATAAAAACATCAAAATTGGTGAATTTTTGTGTAGCCATTTTAATATTGAAGGTGGAAGAAAATAAGCAATATTTTCAGTATTTTTTGTATGACAATCATAAACCCACTTCTCCCCACCTGTGTACGTATAGCACAGTAATCATAACAACAGAGATGGCTCCCTTTACCAAATGTCACCTATGTGCCAGCCCATGCTGAGCATGTCACACATATGCTCTCATTTAATTCCCCAACAAGCAGTTAAGTTGCTTGCCCAGGGTAGATGGTGGCAGAGCTGGGGAGAGAACTAGGTATTCCTGTTTCCACAGGCAGGCTTCTCCATCACATACAGACCAAACTATGCCACCAAACTAGCCTCAAATTGGCTACTAGACTTCACCACCCTGAAGGTTCTTGTCTCTTTCCCAAGCCGAGTCCAGCTCCCTGTGGGCAGTATAAGTGTGCATGTAATAAAACAAACTTTACCATAGCATGGCCCTGCCTAGTGTGGTTCAATGGATTGAGCACAGGCCTACAAACCAAACCAAACTTTACCATAGCCTAATTGATACAGACAACAGTTAAATTCCTATGACATCTCATCAACATTATAATGAAACATTGAACACAAGGAAGTTATTTCAGGACCTGCTGTATGTTTATGAATATCACTGAACACTGAAAAATCAATGTGATTTTTTAAATTAATAACATTAAAATTTTGATAATAGTAAAATTTCTTTTTGTAAAGCTCAGAAAATAATTTCCTCTGCTGTGTAGCCTGAATAATTCAGAATATGATTAAGTAGCTTGATAGGGGAAAATAAGATTCCTTGCTACTGAGTTTCCTTAAAGTGGGCAACATACAACAGGTAACAGGAACATGCACATTTTGAAGTCTAGAAGTAATATCTGTTGTAAAACTTAAGGATGATTTTGTTAAAAGGCAAATAATTTACTTCTGGCGAAGATGGAGGCATAGGTGGACACACTGTGCCTCCTCTCACAACCAAAATTAAGGACAACAAATATTTAGAAACAAGAAAACAACAGAACTGAGAGAAAATTGAACTGTACAGAAGTCCAACAACTATTCATCCAGACCAGTAAGAGGGGTGGAGTTGAGGCAGGAAAAAGTGGAGGTACAGACCCAGGCACGCAGGCAGCAGCGGCTGGCAGTTCCCAGGTGTACAGGTGGCGGCTAGCAGACCTCAGGCACGGGGTGGCAACTGTGCAGACCCAGTGAGGCCGTACAAGGCTGCTGGCTGACCAGGTGGTCCCACATTCGCTCAGATAATCCAGGCGAAGGGGAAGCAGAGGAAGGGACTAGAATCCAAGAGAGGGCTGAGCAAGTATCATAGTGCCCTCTTGGACCCCACCCCCACATACAGCGTCACTACCCAGCGAACTGGGCTGTCCCACCCTGGGAAACACCTGAGGTTCCGCCCCTCACTACGTAACAGCCGTGATCAAAAACAACAACAAAGGCTCAAACAGAAGAACAGATCAAAGCCCCAGAACCAATTCATCTAAGCAACCAAGAGATAGCCAACCTATCAGATGCACAGTTCAAAGCCCTGGTGATCAGGATGCTCACAGAATTGGTTGATTTTGCTCACAAATTAGATGAAAAAATGAAGGCTACAATACGTGAAATGAAGGAAAACACACAAGGAACCAATAAAGATGGGAGGAAAACTGGGACTCGAATCAATGGAGTGGACCAGAAGGAAGAAACTAACAACCAAACAGAAAACAAGAAAGAAACGAGAATCCAAAAAAATGAGGAGAGGCTTAGGAACCTCCAGGACATCTTTAAATGTTCCAACATCCAAATTATAGGGGTACCAGAAGGGGAAGAAGAAGAGCAACAAGTGGAAAACTTATTTGAACAAATAATATAGGAGAACTTCCCCAATCTGGCAAGGGAAATAGACTTCCAGGAAGTCCAGGAAGCTCAGAGAGTCCCAAAGAAGTTGGACCCAAGGAGGAACACACCAAGGAACATCATCATTACATTAGCCAAGATTAAAATGAAGAAGAGAATTCTAGAAGCAGCAAGAGATAAGGGGACAGTCACCTACAAAGGAGTTCCCATCAGACCGTCAGCTGATTTCTCAAAAGAGACCTTCCAGGCAAGAAGGGGCTGGAAAGAAGTATTCCAAGTCATGCAAGTCAAGGACCTACATCCAAGATTGCTCTGTCCAGCAAAGCTGTCATTTAGAATGGAAGGGAAGATAAAGTGCTTCTCAGATAAGGTCAGGTTCAAGGAGTTCATCATCATCAAGCCCTTATTATATGAAATGTTAAAGGGACTTATCTAAGAAAAAGATAAAAAAATATGACAGTAAAAACACAGCAAACTCACAGCTATTAAGAACCGCACCTAAAACAAAAGCAAACTAAGCAAACAGCTAGAACAGGAACAGAACCACAGAAATGGAGATCACATGGAGGGTTAGCAACAGGGGAGCGGGAGGAGGAGAGAGGGGGAAAAGGTACAGAGAATGAGTAGCATAGATAGTGGGTAGAAAATAGACAAGGGGAGGGCAAGAATAGTATGGGAAATGTAGAAGCTAAAGAACTTATGACACATGGACATGAACTAAAGCGGGGGAATGTGGGTGGGAGAGGGTGTGCAGGGTGGAGGAGAATGATGGGGGAGAGATGGGACAACTGTAATAGCATAATCAATAAAATATATTAAAAAATAAACATAAAAAATTGAAAAAGGCAAATAATTTTTTACTGTCATGACAATACTATTACAATACACAAAGAAAACATAGTACTTATCAACTTTTACTTTAAATAGGTGTGAAGCATTCTATTTTTCTTAAATATAAAATAAAAATTTCCTGCTTGATATATTAATATTAAAATTTTCAAAAATAACACTCTTTAAAGTTACTAAGGGCCCAAAAAAAGCCTTTTAAGTGATATTAATCACTACATTTGGCTTTTATATAAAGTAACTTGATCATGTATATTGTCAAGTTCTTTGTGATTATTTTGTTTCTTAATCTGCGTAATACAAGCAGTAATACTCATCTCTTTAAATGTTATAACTGTTAAATAAAATAATATTAAGTGCCTTATAATGTGTGTAACCAAAGTGTATGCTCAGAAATGTTAGTTCTCTCTCCTTTTCTAAAACTACACTACAAATAAGAAATTAACTTTACATAAAATTATTTGAATAAAAATCACCCATGTGGGGGAAATTCATTGTTCCTTTTTACACTCACTGCAAAACAGTTTACCTTTCCTTATCTGTCACACTGGCAAATGTTCTTGGTTTTGATTTGCTGTTACTGACATTTTCATGAAAATGCCTAATAATAGCTGAGGCTGCTGAGAAAGGGGCCAAGCAGGTGCTCCCGTACAGCCTTTCAGATGTACACGCTGACCTAAATAAATATTCAGAGCCTCAAAGCACACACACACACACCACTTAAACCATCTGTATTTTTGAACCAATAAATCTGTGTTTCTTGAGCTCTGCCCTTAGACTACAAGCAGCTATGTTGTCAGGCTTAAATTATAAGATGCTCATCTCAATTTTAATAGTAAAAAATAAACATAATTTGAATCCCCAACATGAAAACAGTACATCTCACAGCACAATCATAAGATGGAATACTGCATGGCTCATTAAAATAAGGTTTTTAAATAGATGTCAATCCCATTTTCCCACTTGCTGAGGATCATCCTCGTTCATTTATTTTATACTTCACATCTAATCCATTAGAAACTCCTTATTTTACCTTCACAAAGCAAATATAGCCAGAATCTCACCATTCTTTAATCCTACCACCCTGTTCCAGGCCACCATCATCTCCAGTCTGGATTATACAGTTAGCCTCTGACGGGTCTCTTTGTTTCTTTTGTATACCTACAGTCTAAGAGATGCTAAAATGATGTATTTTTAAATGGAAATAATGCCATTCTACCAAAAAATACAGGATACAAAACTATATATAGCATACTTCCAGTTTTATCTGCCAAAATGTTAATAATGCTTATATATGGGTAATAATGGAATTACATACATTTTTTTCTGTGTTTTCAAAGTTTTTCTTACTGTGAGCATGTTTAACCAAAAAAAATAAAATAAAATAAAATGTTCATTAAAATTTTTAGATGAAGGTGAACTGTATGATATAATTTTAGTATTTAAAATATGATCTAATAAAAAGCTAGTACTCAAATAAGAAACATGATAACTCTAATCTCAAATTACTACTCACTGTGGACAAATTTAAACATGGAAAAGGTGTTTTGAAATTATATATGAAAACATACACTTTTAAAAAAGGAAACTGTCATATGAAGTTTTTAAAATAAAAAGGCACTTTTTATTTTATTATATATTTTTCTGTTGTTCAACCTAACCAAAAATGGAAATAACTTCTTACGAATCTTTTAGCTTCCACCTTGTACGTTCTCTGTTAAACTATTATTTTTAAAAAATGATGTGGGAGCTTTTGTTTTCTTAGTTTTTTTTTCTCTGACCTTGAAATATAATTGACTACTTTATAAGTCTCAATGGTATAAGTCATTAGGAAGATAAAACATATATGGGATTAAAGTAAAAAAATGATAAGAGTTTTAAATTAATGATGTTAATAATCCTACTTTATAAAATGGCTTATGTGATAGATTTTAATTATTATTGTAATCAGGGTTTATCAACTAAAAATGTTTAAACTTTTTAAAGTAAATGAATTTGGAGCTCCTGTTCAAAAGTTTATTAGAGAAAATATGGCTATACATTGAAAATTATTAAATGATTTCATTGCAACATTCATATTCACATTCTATATCCTCAGAGCACAGCAAATAATTTTATTATTAATATAAACATTAGGACTATTTTTGATAAAAATAAGGTCAGTATTCATGAAATGGGACCCTTTGCAACAATTACTATGACTCCAAAAAATCTTTGCAAACATGCCATTTGAAATTTGAAAAACATTTTTTCTTCTTGCTTCTTCTTTCCCATTCATAGTCTAAGTGTAATTAAGTTTTGAGAGTGAAAAATAATAAAGCACAGAGTTCATTTTCTATTAAAATTGAGACATAAGCAATAAAAATCCAAAGCAGCTGCAAAAGGTGAGGAATGATATAGGGTGCTAAGAGGAGGCCTCCATCTCTGAGCCCCTTTGGGGTTGCTACAGCTTGGTGGGATAGAAGTAAGCAGATGACAGAAAATGATGATGAAAGAGGGCATGTGAGTCCTGGCCGATGTGGCTCAGTTGGCTGAAGTGCCGCCCTTCAAACCAAAAGGTCACGGGTCAGGGCACATGCCTAGGTTGCTGGTTCAATCCAAAGTCAGGGCTGTATGGAGAGGAAACTGATCCATGTTTCTCACTTTGATGTTCCTCTCCTCTCTGTCTCTCCTTTCCTTCTCCTCTCTCTAAAATCAGTAAGTATATCCCGATGTGAAGAGAAAGGAAGAAAAGAAGAAAGGGAAAAGGAAAAGGAAGGAAGGGGAAAGGGCAAGGAAAGGGGAAGAGGGAGGGAGGGAGGGAGGAGGGAGGGAGGAAGGAGGAAGGAAGGAAAAATGTGAATAAAAGCTGGATCAGAGTTAGACAAAGGAACTATTTGGGAGACTTGCTGCAAATAAATCTTTTATTTTTTCCATGGTCATCCCCTTTTAACCAATGTCTAGGATTTTTCATGGACAGAATTGTAATACTGTAACAACTCAGAGAATATAAGGTTTTGGTACCATCGGTAATCTTAAATTATCACAAGAACAGTTTTCTCAAATAATTTTGCCACAGCTTACCATGAATTTCCATCTTTCCACCTCTGATGGGTTTCCTCACCATACACTGCCTGGTCTCTAAGACACTGCCTCATAGTTTGGTACTGGTTATAGCAGAACCCATTTTAATGTACAAATTTGTATATTAGCTCCCACAAGTATTTACTGACAGGCTGAGTTCCTCGTTAAAGTAGCTCTCTTCATTTTAATCACTCTTTCACCTATTCCATTAACATGGAGTGTCTACCAGCAAATAGAATTTGAAGTATATTAAGCATAAAAATGTAAGGCAGGATCCAAGATAAAATTGTTAGTATTATTAGTTATTAAATTTAAATCCAAGCTTACTTGTAATCAAGAAATAAAATATATTGGATATGTAGATTTTGTTGTCTTCTGAACTACTATACATCATATAAAATAAAGTTGCCTAATGAAACAGCCTCAGAGGTTCAGTGGTACTAAAGATATAATTAACGAGGTCAACAATATAAAATATCTCAAGAATAGTACGGTAGAGGTGGGGGAGGGGAAGAAAAACAAAGAAAGAAATCTTTGGCTTGTTTACTTTTTTCCACACTACATTTTCCATATTCACTTTCTAGAGTTACCAATAACAGAGAAGCGTGCTACATCTAACTAACTGTAGTTCCTGACTTGAAAGTGTGTTTCCTTCATGGACTTAGACTCCTTACAGAATTTTGTAACTATTAAACTAGTTCCATTAATTCAGGATGAGCAATAGAACCACCTTATCTTTCCTAAACCCATAGATTTTAAGATTTTTATCTTTATCTTTGTCATTCTAAAGTTTCATTACTATGTTTCAATGTACATTTTGTTTTTATTTATCCCGCAATATTACTCTTTCTTTAAATCTATAGTTTTTAGTCATTCTTGCTCAAAATACAGCTTTGCTCTGATTTTGTTTCTCAAAGTTTATTACACATTTTTTACTTTATTCTACTTTCATTCTTTTATTAAATAAGTCTCATTCACTTTTTCTATTCTGTTAACTTCCTGTTACCCAACACTCTGTCCTCTGCAGAGCATTCTGAGTGACTTGCTTATCTATGTTCCAATTCGCTAATATCTTTACCTCTATCTACGCAATGTTCAAACCACTCACTGAGTTTTTCATTTCAATGCTGATATTTTCATTTCTGGTCTTGTAATTTCTATTCATGTCTTATTTCTCAGAACATTTAAAAACACTTATTTTAAAGTATCGTTTAAAGTACCTTTCCATATCTTAAGTAGTTTCCTACCACGTGAGGTGCAAATTTTCTCATTTGATGTACAAGTCATTTCTTTATATGCTTTATACTATTGACTTTTCCATCAAAGTCTTTTGTGTATTCTCTGAAGCATGTCTACTGAATATTTTCAAGTTTCCTTCTACAAGTACATACTGGCTCTACAAGGGCTGGACCATTTTAAAGCTAATTCTCAGCTGAGCAGTCCTTGGATAAAGCAGTAACATCAGCTAAGGCCCTACTTGGATGTATGGCACAGACCTGGAGTTCTAATTTCTTTGTGACTTTTTCCTACCCAAAGTCCAGGGTAGACATCAAATATCCCCGTAGCTGGCAGGCAGGGATGTTCCAGGTCCCATTTCACAGGAGAACAGCCGTTCCTGATTCCCAGCTTCACACAGGCCATAGAAAAGAGAGGTTGAAGCCTACATTTCCCTAATGCTACAATTATCAACTCTTAGCCTCCAGCTAACTTTGCACACCCCAGTGAGCTATTTAAACTTCAATCCTTCTCTTGTTTGGTGTTGAATATCCTCTTTATTTCTAGTATCTAAGCATTTGCTCACTTTGTTTTAAGCCTGGCTAAATATCCCTCAATGCTTTTGTTACATTCATCTAGTTTCCACTCCATGTGTTCAAAGTGAGAAGTCCTTTCACCTTAGCAAAACTTTGATAACCAAAATTGACAAGGACAGTATGGGAGAGATAAATTACAAGGCAATCATGACTAGAAACAGATGTATTTTTACATCATCAATGTAGTTTCTGAAATGACAGAAAACTGTACTTAAACAACAATTAAAATAAAATAAAATAAAATAAAATAAAATAAAATAAAATAAAATAAAATAAAATAAAATAACGTAGGTTCTGAAATCATCGCAACTAAGTGGGGTTTATCTCAGGAATGCAAGGCTGACTTAACATTATAATACTGAACAACATACTGCACACGTCCGCATACTTTACATGGGAAACACGTTGTGCACCACATAGAGTCTCTGTCACATAGTCTTCTTTGGTTGGATGGTTTTTCATGGTGCTTTAAACATGTAAAAGCCATTCTTAGATCACAGGCCATACAAACACAGGCTGTGGGCCATATTTTGCCAATCCCTTATATAATTCAACATGCTAACATAATTACAAAATTATACGATTATCTCAATAGACATTTAAAATGTATTTGATAACATCCAACATTCATTCATGATTGTTTAAATAATGCATAATACAGGAAGATAAGTCCCTTAACCCAATAATGATCATCAACTAAAAACATGTAGCAAACCTCCTTCTTAAAGGAGGGATGTTGGAGAGATTTTCTTTAGAGTGGGAACAAGATACGGATGCCTACTGTTTCCACTTGTACTCAGTCAACATTGCACCCCCGCCAGTACAGTCAGGAAGGGAAAAAATTAACGGATTTAAGTTTGAAAAGGAGAAACAAAACTGTCACCGTAGAATAAATAATTTTATGGTCTAATTAGAAATCCCTACAAAGTGCAGTTAAAGTATTATTCAAATTGATAAGAGAGTTTACCAATGTGGATGACTATAAGACTAATATATCTATTTATTCATGCACCCATTACTTGGTTGATCTAGTCTATGGGGACTCCTGGAGGAAGTAAGTAAGGCAAGCTTTCTTCCAGAAAAAATTTCATATTAGTTTCTGTGCAGACACTGCTGACCTAAGATTATCCCATTCAGATTATCAGGCAATCCTTAATGTGGGAGTCTCTCATGCAGGGCCCAATCTACTGGTGGAGACGAAAGCTTCGTCTCCTACTTCCAGCATTCAATTCTGTTCACAGTGCTAACTGTGATTTCCATTCATTGGGGTTTGTTGGTGGTGCTGTTTGTTTTATTCTTGTCCTTGAAGATTTCCTGTACTTTTAATACAGGAAGGGACTTATCCAAAATCAAGCTGTAGCATAGAGAAAGGCCTTTTTGAGCATCAAGTCCAAAGTGTGATTTATAAAAACTATTACATATAGAACAAATGGTTAAAAACAAAACCCCAAATGTTAACACTGGTTGTTTTCAAATAAGTTATAAGTAACTTTGTTTTTCCTTCAGTAGTTTTCCCTATCTTTTATCCATGATCTTATTTTTGTTTTAATAAAGAAGAACAAGCAATATAGTTTCTTCTTTAAAAGAAATTATGCACAGGACATATTTAAAAAACTATTGTGAGGCCCTGGCCAGGTAGTTCAGTTGGTCAGAGCATCATCCCAATACACAAAGGTCACAGGTTTGATCCCTGGGCAGGGCACACACAAGAATCAACAAATGAATGCATAAATAAGTGAAACAACAAACTGATCTCTCTCGCTCTCTCCTGACCTTTCTTCTCTCTTTCTCTTTCTCTCAAATCAAATTTATAAAAAATTTTAAAATTTTTTTAAAAACTATTCATTTATTATTGAAAAACAAAATAATATTTATCAATCATACACTTGCTTTTCAAACAGTCTTTTAATTAATTCTCATAAAAATTCTGTAAAATCCCTAATTTTGCAGAAGAGAAAACTGAAGCTCAGAAAGGTTAAATTATTTGCCCAAGTGACAGAACTGGGATTTGATTTCAGAAATGCTTGTTCCATGGCCAGCACTTTTTCTACTGAGTCATGAGCCTCCCACAAGAGAGCATTTTCACATTGCCACCTGCTAGTTCTAATTAAGAGATAGTAATTAAACAATTCTCCAATCCAGACAACAATATTTAAGCTACTGGCATTTTAAAGAAATTAATACAAACAGCTTTTTTATCTGCTGGAAGAAACTACAACTAAACACAAACTACAAGCTGTTGTTGTAAAGAGAAAAGACTCCAATATGACACAGTTATATGTTTATTCAAAGAATGGCTACTTATATTACCTATTAATGGAACATGAAGCATACAACTGTTGTTGAATGACCAATTTACTTGTAAAAAATTCAACTTAACTAGTAATCAAAGAAGTACAAAGAGTAACAATGACATATTAATCAAAAAAGGAAATGCTTTTAAAATTGGTAATAGCCAAATGGGTAAACAGTAAAATTTTCATACATTTTTAGGAGAAGATATAACTGCTAAAAATTTGCTGTAGTCCAATTTATAATATTCACTCCTTACAACATAACATGGCTAGTAATTCTTACCTAGGAAATTATTCTGAGGAAATAATCACAGATATGTACATAAAGATTTAGCTATAGGGTTGCTCATCTTAGAATTACTTGTAATAGCAAAAATGAAAAAAAGAAAAAGAAACTGGAATGAATCTAAATCTACAATAGTAAGAAATTAGGTTAATAATTTTTAATAAAGTTTTGTAAAAACTAAATCCCACTTTCATTATTTATAGACCAAGACACCCTGAGCAACTCCACTGAGACCTCTCAACTTTACCAAAAAGCAACGGGAATAACAATAGTACCTATTTCACCCAGGTAATTTACGGATGGTATAAGATAATCCGCGCAGGGACTACAGCACACAGCCTGGCACGTGCGTGCCATCACCCAGTAACACACATACGAGGCGGTTAGGAAAGCAGATGTGAACTCTTCCTCCCTCCGTCCACCTCTAATGGTTGTGCAAGTTTTGCAACCTCTTTATATATCAGTTTTCTCATCTACAGAATGAGAGTTTGTGTCAGGATTTTATGAGATAACTGTTTATAAAGTATTTAGCACACTGCCTGACAAACAGGAAGCTCTCAATAAATTTGATTATTTTATTAGTAGTATTAGTATTTAGCTATTAGAATAAATATATGTTATTTGTGTAATCAGTTACATACTAACTGAGTCACTTACTGTATTAGGTATGATACCCAGTATAGAGGCTGTGCAGTTTCATTTTGGTTTTCCTGAATTAGTTGTTCTATTCCAGTGTGTCTTGCCTCACTAGTGAGAGCTCGACAGTATTATAATCATAAACTAGAATGCTATTATACTTTATGGCCAACATTTTCAAAAGATACCATAGTCCTAAGCCCATTAATGGAATTTTCTATATAGTAACTATTTTATTGTAACTTTTCTTTTCCCTCTGAAGAACTTTCCCACAAAGAGATGTCAGGGAGAACAACTCTTCCTAACTGAATCTCCTTCATCCCCAAGCATGCTCTCCTGAGAATCAGGGAGACCAAGACCCAGAACCCCTCAAAATCAAACAGATGTGTGGAGTTTCAAGGACCAGAGGGCACAAAAAAGTAAAGTAAAACAAACCGAAAGAAAAAAGAAAGATAGACAAAACAAAGAAGAATATTATTATTTTAAAAATTTACGTTGTTTTAACTAGCAAGTAAAACCTACTTTTACATTTTCCATACATGTGAATCCTACTTGGAATTAAGGTCCCAGAAGCAGGTTTCACTCCGTATTTGTAAGCTCTTAGAGAATAAAAATTTCATATCTTGGGATGAGTTCCCTCCTCAGGAGATGGGCATGATTCCCTCAAGGACCCACACCTAGAAGAAACAAACCACTGTGCAAGGACTGTTTGCCTACCTTAACAGCTTCTCCCAGAGTTTGGTTTTTTTCCGCTTCCTCACTGGAATGCAATTCAAGCCTATAATTCAACTCCTGCAACTGCTGTGCCTGTTCATTCAGTAGCATTTGTGCCTGCTGCTCCCGAAGTAATGCATTATTCAGTTCTTCACATGCACTTTCAAACTTCTCATGGGTGATCAATTTCTAAAATAAGGGGAAAAATTTAATTATCAGCTATCTGCATTTTGGGGCATTTATTCTTCAGAGCTGTATTTGCTAACATAAAGAGTATAATACAAACATTTGTAAATGGCTCATACATGACAAAATATAAAAATATTAATTTGTTTTTCTTAATTTCATAAACCAAGACAAAAAAACAAACAAACATCACTCTGGTTTTTAAAGCACAACAGCCATACTTCCAAAGTTACCACATTTAGTTAAATAAAATCTTGGGAAACTTATTTCAAATAAATCCACAATGCTCAATTTAAATCTTTGATACATGGCCATGTTATATAAAGATTATGACTGTGGACCCTGGCCAAGTAAATCAGTTGGTGAGAGCATCATCCCAATACGCCAAGGTTGTGGGTTTGATCCCCAGTCAAGATGCATATAAGAATCAACCAATGAGGGGACTTCTGGCCAAGATGGAGGCGTAGGTGGACACACTGTGCCTCCTATCACAACCAAAATTAAGGACAACAAATATTTAGAAACAAGAAAACAACCAGAACTGAGAGAAAATTGAACTGTACGGAAGTCCAACAACTATTCATCCAGACCAGTAAGAGGGGTGGAGTTGAGGCAGGAAAAAGTGGAGGTTAGCAACCTGGGAGTGCAGGCAGCAGCAGCTGGCAGTTCCCAGGCATGCAGGTGGCAGCTAGCAGACCCCAGGTGCACAGGCGGCAGCTAGCGGATCCTGGGCGTGGGGTGGCAACTGTGCAGACCCAGTGAGCAAGCACCATTGTTCCCTCTCGGACCCTGCCCCCACATACAGCGTCACAACCCAGCGACTGGGCTGCCCCGCACTGGGGAACACCTAAGGCTCCACCCCTCACTATGTAACAGCTGCGACCAGATCAAAAAAACAAAACAAAACAAAACAAAAAACAAAAAAAACACCACCAAAAATGGCTCAAACCGGAGAACAAATCAAAGCCCCAGAGCCAATTCCTCTAAGCAACCAAGAGATAGCCAACCTATCAGATGCACAGTTTAAAGCCCTGGTGATCAGGATGCTCACAGAATTGGTTGATTTTGCTCACAAATTAGATGAAAAGATGCAGGCTACGATACATAAAATGAAGGAAAATGCATGGGGAATTAATAGAGATGGGAGGAAAACTGGGACTCAAATCAATGGAGTGGACCAGAAGGAAGAAACAAACAACCAAACAGAAAACAAGGAGGAAACAAGAATTCAAAAATATGAGGAGAGGCTTAGGAACCTCCAGGATATCTTTAAATGTTCCAACATCTGAATTATAGGGGTACCAGAAGGGGAAGAGGAAGAGCAACATGTGGAAAACTTATTTGAACAAATAATAAAGGAGAACTTCCCCAATCTGGCAAGGGAAATAGACTTCCAGGAAGTCCAGGAAGCTCAGAGAGTCCCAAAGAAGTTGGACCCAAGGAGGAACACACCAAGGAACATCATCATTACATTAGCCAAGATTAAAATGAAGAAGAGAATTCTAGAAGCAGCAAGAGATAAGGGGACAGTCACCTACAAAGGAGTTCCCATCAGACTGTCAGCTGATTTCTCGAAAGAGACCTTCCAGGCAAGAAGGGGCTGGAAAGAAGTATTCCAAGTCATGCAAGTCAAGGACCTACATCCAAGATTGCTCTGCCCAGCAAAGCTGTCATTTAGAATGGAAGGGAAGATAAAGTGCTTCTCAGATAAGGTCAGATTCAAGGAGTTCATCATCACCAAGCCCTTATTATATGAAATGTTAAAGGGACATATCTAAGAAAAAGAAGATAAACAATATGACAGTAAAAAGACAACAAACTTACACATATTAACAACCACACCTAAAACAAAAGCAAACTAAGCAAACAGCTAGAACAGGAACAGAACCACAGAAATGGAGATCATATGTAGGGTTAGCAACAGGAACGTGGGAGGAGGAGAGAGGGGGAAAGGTACAGAGAATAAGTAACATAGACAGTAGGTAGAAAATAGACAGGAGGAGGGCAAGAATAGTGTGGGAAATGTAAAAGCTAAAGAACTTATGACACATGGACATGAACTAAAGGGGGGAATGTGGGTGGGAAGGGGTGTGCAGGGTGGAGGGGAATGAAGCGGGGAAGGGACAACTGTAACAGCATAATCAATAAAATAAAACAAAACTAAGAGTTAAAAAATATATATATGAGTTTTGGAGCCTAACTAGCCAGATTCAAATCCTGTCATTTCCACATACTGTGTGACTTTGGCAAATCACTTAGCTGCTCTGTGCCCCATCCTCCTCATCTGTAAAATAAAGGTAATAATACTATTGAACTATTATTGATTTCACAGAAATAAATGAATACCCTCACATGACTAAGGTGAATGCCTGATATATGAGGTCTGTCCAGAAGGTACCCAGCCATGTAATATGAAAACCAGAGACATTTACTGAAGAAAATACAAGTTACAAGAAACATTGTACATGGGACAATGACCTCTCAGTCCCCTTCAAAGCAGGCACTTTAGGACCTCACACAGTTCTCCCCATCACCATCAGCTGCCCCATCGTATTTTCCTGAATCTCATCAATGGTCTGAAATGTCTTCCCTTTCAAAGGTGATTTTAGTTTTGGGATAAGCCAGAAGTAGATGGGCACCAAATCTGGATACAAGGGGCTAAATAACCTGGGTGATTTGATGTTTTGCCAAAAAACTGATGCATGAGCAGGCATGTTATCCTGATGAAGCTGCCAATCACCAGTGGCCCACAGTTGTGGCCTTCTGAATCATCCAAATAGTCTCTGTGGAGGAATGTTCAAGCTTAATGCAAAATTTGATGCAGATTTGTTGCTTTGCGTGTTAAGTCATTTTGAATGTAACAGCCACTCATGATACGTCATGCTCACTCGGCTGGTGTCTAGGCCCCCACTGATTAGTACAGTGAAGTCATCATCGTTCACAGATGCGCATTCTAGTCCACTTCCCTTGGCTGCCAGCTTACATCAATGAGGTGCAAACAGTTCTTGTTGTATTAACAAAGGTTGGACTTTTTCCGGACAGACCTTGTATGGTTGACAAATCATTAAATGTTAGAAATCACTCACTAACTTTAAGGACAAAAAAAGGGGGCACATACTAAACCTCCCCATGCAGGGGAGGCCTAAACAGCAAGCCTTACAAACTCAGAGACTGTGAGTAACCGCATAGCATGGTCTCACATTAAAACTTTGTAGCTAAAAGCAGGTCACGGCAGGTAGTCACGTTCTACTCCTATGGCACCCTTGATAAAGGTCAGTCTTTACCTAACTGAGCCTGTCATTGTCCTTTTGCATCTAAGGTAACTTGCCTCTGAAATGTCAGATTAATCTCCTTCTCCAGACCCCTCACGGCACAACTGCCTGCGCCAGGGCAGGAAACTACGGAAACCCTCATTGTTTTCTTATTCCCCATATCCCATTTGTATGTGTTATAAAGGTTAATTATTAACTGTCCTGTACCCACCAATGTAAAACAAGCATGTGTCTCTCCATTTCACTTCTTATCCAATCCCAGGGATTTCCCCAATTTGCTTTCTCCTGCCCTATTAATCTACCATCAAGGGAATTCATGTAACCCTCCCTTAAGTCTCCTCCTTTGATTCAAATGGATAAAATAACTAAATAAAGTCATAAATATTTTCTACAGGTTTGAGTGTTTCTTACAAAAACAGTTTTATACCTCATGTCAAAATATAAAAATTACATATCTCATTCCCTCAATTATTACTTCCATTAATTATATTTCTACTTCTACACTTCCATGGAAGGAAGTCACACTAAACATTTCCTGGAACATATTCTTAGCTTCTGATGCAAGCCAGTTATTCAACCAAAGCTCTTACAAGAGGATTCTGTCACCTTCCAGCAACTTCAAACTCTTGCAACCTGTTTAGAAATTGAATCCTGATTTCTTCCAAACTAATCAAAATAAGATTTTAACCTGTTTTCCTAATACTTAACTATGAACTAGAAAATCATATTCTGTAGAATGTCTAAAATTCGTCATATATATTCCAAGGAGCAACAAATATAAAGAATCTTCCAATTTTCAGGAAATACACCATTAACTAAACCTTTGCATTTTAAATCTCAGATTGCATCAATGGCTGTCTCTTCCCACATTGGCAGACCATGTCAAGACCCTATATATAGTTAGCATGAAGAACTGAAAGCAAATCAACAGGAGGGATTTGGTTTTCTCATCAATTTTTCTTCTCTGAGCAAAAAAAAAAAAACCTAAGATGATGAGGGGGAAAACTGTGTGGTCTTTAGACATTCATCAAAAAGAAAACTACTTATCTCCAATCAGAAGGGTAATTCATGATCATCTGATGTGCAGAATTTATAAGAACTGTTCGCCCTTTGAAGGGATAGCTATTTGAAATAACACTTCACATAAGCAATTTACATTCTCATAGGATTAATAGCTAAACTACTATCTGCTGTTGTCTCTGTTACAGCAAATGTGAAAACTGCCAACTCCAAATTAACCAAAAGATACGTTTAAACTGAATTTAAACTTGCAAAATTTAGGTTTCCCAGAGAAGGGGGTACACAAAGTAGCTCTTTACTAGGTTTAAGAAAAATGTTATAATCCTATTTATATTGCTATCAACAGTTGTATACAGTTTTGAAGTTTCAGAATAATATTTTAACTCTATATTCCTGTATCCACATTAGGAACAACAATGATGAATGAGTAACCCAACTGCAAACAGAATATGTAGATGTCTGCATCTTGTTATGCTTCATATATTTACACATTTCCATTTTGATCTAATGTTGTCTGGCATATAGCCTTTCTTTTCTCTTCTATCTTCTGCTTTCTTAAATAATACATATAAGTCCTTGACAGAAAATAGACAAAGTGAACATTTCTCTAGAAAAGCAACTTTATTTCATACTAAATAACCTAATTTACTCAAAATATTCAATATAAAACAAAAAGAGAAAAAATTCCACCCCCTACTCCAAATATCCAGCTCCTCCAGTGGGGATATTTTAGTTTATTTATTATACATTGGGGGCTTATTTGCTATAGCAGTTATGTTATCCTAACTTAATATTCTTCTATACTTTCAGTCAGAGTATAAATTTTAACAGGATTATGAGTTCTGCTGATACAGAATCGGTATTCCTTTAAGCATCTGGTATTTTTTTTTTAATTGGGATAGAATTCGCACATAATACTGTGTTGTTTAAGGTGTACAATGTGTTAATTTGATAAGTGTATATGTTGAGATATGATTACCACTGTAGCATTAGCTAACACCTCTATCATGTTACTAATTATCATTGCTTTTTCACAGTGAGAACATTTAAAATGCAGTTTCCTACCAACTTTGAAGTATTTAGTACAGGTTGGAGCACTTTAGAAGGAAAGGGTTCTGAAGAAAAAGAAATACTAATGGAACTTAAATTTTTTTAAGATAATAATAAATTAAAGAAAAATCCATATATAAAACCAGAGGAGAGTTCACCAAAGCCACAGTTCTTTAAAACATATATACTTACAGAGTGCTTAAATTCATTTAACTGTGTTTGGAGACCCTGGGCTTTATCAAGTTCCTTTTTCATTT
The DNA here is from genome assembly GCA_039655065.1 of Glossophaga mutica. Classification (NCBI taxonomy): domain Eukaryota; kingdom Metazoa; phylum Chordata; class Mammalia; order Chiroptera; family Phyllostomidae; genus Glossophaga; species Glossophaga mutica. The sequence continues at coordinate 137,030,878 of CM077305.1, read as the reverse complement.
CAGCCAAATTCCGTTTTAACTCTGTGACCTCTATGCGCAGGGCGCGGCGCTCCACTTCCACAGAATGCAGCCTTTGTGTGAATCCAAATATCTGCTTCTGTAATGATGTTGTGCTTTTCTGTTTTTAAACAAGAGCAATTTTACATGAAGTAACTATAGATTTACTAACAGATCAATAGCAAAAGTTTATTTTTTTTATGTGACCAATAATTTGGCTTGTAGGAAATGAATAACTGAAGAAATAATCTAGATGGCTAGAAAACGGAATTGACCATTGTTGATATCTCACACAGTTCTGCTGCAGTACACTTAAAGAGAGCAGTCAATTCAGAACTCATGCCAGAACTTTTGTATTTTGATATTTGGAAACTTATTTGGAAGTAATTTTATTTATAGTATTAAATGATCACAAGAAGCCCTGGCCACAGTGGCTCAGTTGGTTGGAGCATCGTCCATAAACCAAAGGGTGAATTCCCAGTTAAGCCCAGGTTGTAGGTTTAATCCTGGTTGGGGCACTTGCAAGAAGGTAACCAATCGATGTCTATCTGTCTGTCTGTCTGTCTGTCTCTCTCTCTCTTCCTCTGTCTCTCTGTCTCTCCCCTCCCTCCTTCCCCCATTCTCCCTCTCTCCCCCCATCTTCCACTCTCTCTGAAAGCAATGGAAAAAAAGTGTCCTCGGGTAAGAATTTTTTTTTAAATCATATGAAAGATCACATGAAATCTAAAGGAAATCTAGATATATTCGTGTCCAACTAATTTAAACTACAAATAAGTATGACTCTGAATTAAATTCACAAATCCTAAAGTCCCCATTTAACACAATTTCATACATACCAAAATGGGCACATGGCCCTGTAGTCCGTATTTCAGAGCCAGTGTGTTCACTTTATGAAGTCCACGGGCCAGCCTCTGAACCAGGGAATCTTTTTCCACATACGTAATACTCCTGCTGCTACTGTGCAAAGGCAAACTCTCCATTGCCAAACTAATTTTATCCATGAGTTTTGCAAAAGAATTCTTGGCTGCACCTATAAGTAGATGTCCACAAATTCTAGAATTTGGATCTTCAAAGAAAGAAAAAAAGACAGAAAAATGTAAATTGTCTCGTGTTCATTTCACAATAGTTCCAATCACAATACAATTTTCTCAATTATGTAATTTCCACTCACCTGTAGAGATTCATTCAAAAGGTCCCCTCCCACATAAACTTTTACTGTGACAAAGAAATGCAGAAAATAGCTTGCCTACAAAACAATATATCCAAAGAAAATCTGCACATATTTATTTACAGTATGTCACTCACACTCACCACTGTGATACTAAAAATTTATCATCACTCTTTTCTTTGTTTTAAAACATAATATAAATCCATTTTCTATTTCCAGCTACTGAAGCTTGTTATCTTAATGTTATATTACTTATATTCATAGACAAGAAACTATAATTTGCCTTATTCAAAGGCAATTAAAATGTTACAACTACAATTACTTATTTCCCCACAGGATTTTGGTAATCATCCCTCTCACTTAATGGACTTAAGGTCCCAGCATATCCAACATGGCCTGTTTACTGCCAGATTCATCAGGTCTGTAATTAATAATTGTGTTTCATGTTGATAAATAAAATTGTCAGTGCTTTTTCTACTAATTAGTATTCCAGATAACGGTTAATAGGTTTATTTATGCCTTAATAAAAGTCATGTAATTTAGTTTTCCCTCTGCTAGGCAGGTCTTAATCTGTCATTACTTGTCTTATTATACCATCCGTGTAAAATGACAATCATGGAGAGATTATTTAAATTCAGTAGTATACCATTTCAAGAGCCTCTAATTTTAGATTTAATTTAAATCTTGTTTTACATCAAAAGCACAAAAAAAGTATATTTGGCATGTTTATCCAATAAAAAATGTTTTATAATTCTAAGAATATGTGAAGATGATCAATGTCTTCTGCATAAACAACCATTTTCACTAAAGCCCTATATTCAAAAATTTGAGGCTTTATTTCTTTTTTTAAATTTGTATTTATTTGTTTTTTTAGAGAGAAGGGAAGGGAGGGACAAAGAGAGGAAGAGAAGCATCCATGTGTGACCCGACATCAGTCAGCTGCCTCTTGCACGTGCCCCAACTCGGGACCAGGCCCGCAACCCAGGCGTGCATCCTGACTGGGAACCTAACCTGTGACCTGTCAGTCCATGAAGAGATGCCCACCCACTGAGCCACACTGGTCAGGGCAAGCATTGTTTTATTTCTTTTATTCCTCAATGTATAAAAGAAAAGTTTTAAAATTTATGCAACAGTCAGAATTTGAAAACCATATTGCTTGGAAGTTATTCATGAAATAGATATTATGAATTGGATAAAAGTATAGTATCTTCCATCTAGAATCTATTTCTAACTGATACTGAATATACAGCTTCTAAGACTATATGGTAAATATAAGTTTAATCCTATGTACCTCTCATACTCTCTGAGAATCCTATGGACAGAAGACAAATGAGGTATAATTAAAATACACAGTTCCTTTGTTAACAGATTCCTTAAATAAATCATGAATAAAATAGAATTTAATAGCTTTCTATGCAGTCAACATATAATGCAGAATGCTGAGTTAAAAGAATTATTAAACTACAGTACACATTTAATAGGTCACTGTTAAATAAATAAATAAATATTGAAATTTATTTTACCTATAACATTCAACATAATACATCATTCCAGTGCCTAATACATGTATTTCTCCAACTGGCCTTCAACTCCTTAGTTGTGTCCTTTTTAATCTTAATAAACTCTTTTTATCTTTACTGTGCCAGTCTAGCATATGATTTTTATGTTTCTTGGATTAAATGTATTTCTTTTTTACTTCCATAGAAACTACAACAATGATGAATACAGGAACCCATTCAATACCAAGAGAAAGTAATTATTATATTATAGTATATCAAAAGTTATTCTTCCTAAGTACCATATTTTTTTGGACTATAAGATGCACCCCCCAAAAAAAATTTCAGGAGGAATAATGGTTGTTAATACAGCTGTTGAGTTCTGCTTACATTTATATTGGTGAAATATTATGTTACATTATTAAATATTTTACCACATTTTTTGCTTCAAAATTTTTTTTCCTATTTTCCTCTTCTAAAACCTAGGTGTGTCTTATGGTCCAAAAAATATGGTAAACATTATTTATTGTTTTAGAAAATTTTCATGAATATAAAAGTAATTAATTTTTCACAAAGAGCTTTTAAATGCAAAATTTACCTATGATTAAATTTTAATAAATAGTTTTTTTACATTAATACAGAAATGTGTTGTGTAGATACCAATCACTATAAAAGGTGAAATTAAGTGACAATATAATTCTATAAGGTACTCCTCTGCATTTTTAAGTAGGAAAGAGGCATTTAACTCTTATGTTCCTGACCACTGATTCTCTATGAATTACAGAAAGAACACCAAATAACTTATACTTTGATGACTAACAAATGTTTTCACAATATACTTCATATTATACAGTACAGAGTACAATTAGTTTAATATTAAATAAATGAAAAACAAAAACATCCTCCAGTGACATAGTTGTGGAGTTATTTGTGTAACAATACAGAAATAAGAGAAAGATATAAGGTCACTAAAGTTGTTCATACTTAAGTTTACCTATTATTGCCCTCACAGGTGTGGCTCAGTTGGTTGGGTGTCATCCCACAGAGCAAAAGTTCAGTGGTTCAACTCCCAATCAGGGCACATGCCTGGGTTGTGGGTTCAGTCCCCAGCTGGGGCACATACAAGAGGCAGCCTATCAACGTTTTTCTCCCCCATCTTCCTCCCTTCCTCACCCTCTCTCTAGAAATAAATAAATACAATCTTTAAACTTACCTAGACTATTTAAGTGTTGGACTTGTTGCATTTAAGAAATTCTTGTTCACGTTAAATCCATTGTTAATCACTTGCCCCTGTTTAAATATCGTGCGTGTTTCAAAAAAAAGGAAAACCCTACATTTTGCCATTACTTTTTCAATATGAGGGGCAATATTGCACTTCTAAGCTTAAAACTTCACAGCAAACTCATAAAGAATTGTTTCAACCAGCAGATCTAAACCTGTGGACTACAGATCTCAGGGTGGGGGGAGGGAGGCTGAAAAGTCATTTTCACCACTTTTAACTGCAGCAAGTATTGTCATTTCAATCTTTATTTATACCTGAAAAATGTACACAGCATGAATAATATGTGCTCATGATAGTGTGAGCAATAAAATTAAAGGTCCATTAAAATATTACAGAAGCCCACTGCTATTAAAAATACAATTATCATCTGAAGAAAGAGAAGTCTACAATATGTTATCTTATTAAAATGAAGTCCTCGCACTCAGGAAAATTGAGAAATGCTCCTTTAATGAAAAAAAGAGTAATCACTTAACTAATGTATATATAAACATGCAATTAACTATTTAATGTAATGTTAGTCCTGACTATAATAGTCATTATTAGTAATATAATAATAATGAGTAACGTTAATAATAATGTCAGAAATGTTAACAATGTTAATGTTAACTGCATTTAAATCCTACTCAGTATACATCCTGGAAATGTTTTGTCACCACTGACATCTCCGTCTCCCTCACCATCTCCCCCACAGCCTGTCCTCAATATTTCTGTAACTATGCAACAATCTCTGTGGCCATGGCTTATCTCATCGATACTCTTACAAGAGTCTCTTCTAGTCTTCTCCAGTCTTTCTCCTCTTCAATCCATCCTCCACTGTAAATAAAGTGACTTGTGAAACACAAAAAAAATCTTGTCACAATCCCTGCTTTCAAGCCACAAAGGCTCTCTTCAGATCTTGGAGTAAGTTTCAGACTCCTTAAAACATGCTTATAAAACCCTACATGATCTGATCCTTGCTTACTTTTCCAGGAACACCTTTGATTATTTCCCCACCTATAAGCAGCTCCTTTCAAGAGACCCCAACACATCACAATCTTAAAACATTCCTCTAAGCAAAAATAATGCTTCTGTCTCCAAATTGCTAAAAACTGGGAAATATGAATGCAGACATCAGATTTCGAACATGGGAGCCAATCATTATAAAATGCTTGCTTCAAAGCAGTGTTCTATCAAAAAAATTTAAATCTTATAAAAACAGCCCAAAATACTATTCAAAAAAGTAATGAGAGAATTTGTCTGACCATATTTTAAAACATCAGGATACACCCACAAAAACAGCAGTATGACACTGGTACTAGGAGAAATAAGGAAACTAAGTAGACTGAAGAGACAGGAAACAGATCTATGCACTTATAATAATTTCATATATACCAAGTGTACATCTCAATTCAGTGGGGAAAAGATGGATGGCTGAACTGAAAAGAACTGGGACTAGCTGGTCATCTGGACACAAATAAACCTTAACCATTTCCTCACTACCTACACCAAAAATAATTCCAGATAAATAAATGCAAGTTTAATATAAAAATTGAAAATACTGGACTAAAATGTGAGCGATACAACACTGAGCTAAGACTAGTCTTTCCAAGTAAATCACCAAAAAGAACACTATAAAGTAAATGATTAACAATTTTATCCCTATAAAAATTAAAATACAAACTGTAAAAAAGATATTTACATTACATATGTCAAAGTTTTAATATGGGTGATACAAAAGTTCTAACTCCATAAAAGACACCTTCACACATAGAGATGAGATCATCTGTAAATAGTGTAGAACAAATGGGTGTAAAACAAATGAAAGTATGCAACCTCACAATGAAAAAATGTAAGTAATAATACAGTTTCTTTTACCTTTCAAATCGATAAAGATGAAAAGACTGTCAAAACTTTGTATACCAAGGACATTATGAAGAACTCAGAACTCTCAGTACTGTTCATGATAGTGAAATATAAAGCAACTTTTATAAAAAACAAATTCTTCCCTACTTAAAATATGCAAACTCATTTCTCAGGAGTGTAGCCAAGGAAATAATTGTATAAGTGTAAAATTATTTTAAACACAAATGTTGATTACAGCACAGTTTACTACAGTATTGTTTAAAATAGTGAAAAAATAAGAAAAACACCAATATCCATCAATCAGGAATTTGTGTAAATTACAGTGCGTATACACACACACAAACACACGCAACGAATTTGGATCAGCATGTGACCAAACACAACTAATGATGCACACTGATTTTACTGACATGAGAAAGACATTTATTTTCCATTGAATACACTAAAGTCACAACGAGGCATGATTCCCTCATATAAACCTGTATGTATACATACATGTTTCTAACACATGTGTGGGAGATCTGTACAAATCACCAGTGTTAACAATGATTAGGAATAGCCCTCTGGGTGGTTTTTATTTCTTCTGTGCAGGTTTCTGTACTGTGTGAAATTTTTATCCCAAACATGAGCACTTTTACAGAAATAAAACTTTTTTTATAAAGCACTATGTACTTCCTCCCTCATTCATTTGTTAAACAGCTAGCTACAGAGTAGCTCATGTATATAAAGGCATTGTGTTAGGCAATGGAGATGGGGGACCTAAACACTGATTAATAATCAATATGTCTTATTTTCTATCAGTGTTATTTATAAATAATACTATAGGTATAAATTCCCAATAATAGAACTTATTCCAAAAAATACTGTGACTTAGACAAATGATATTTGGGGAATGATCATCTAAAGCAGGGGTTCTTGGTCATTTCTGTGTTGTGGATTTCTTTAGTAGTCTGGTAAAACGAATTCACTTCTCAGAATAATACTTTTAAATGCATAAATCAAAATATGGAAGATTACAAGGAAAGAAAATTGTATTGAAATGTAGTTACCAAAATTTAAGTTTATGAATGTAGTAAATTTAAGACAACACATTTACAATATAGACTAATTAAACTTAATGTAAAAAAAGACATAGCACAGTGAAAATCATTACGTAGTCAAACTAAGAACATTGAACTATGAAGTGATCTTCAAGAAGGCATCATATATTTCATGATGGACAAATTGTTTTTTATTTTGTTATATTTAAAAGCTATGAAATTTTATCCTTTGCAACAGTATGGATGGACCTGAAGAAAAAAAATAAAAATAAAAAAAAAATAAAAGCTATGAAAATCCTGATTCACAAATATATACTGCTGCAAATGTAATTAAAGCTTCTATGGTTCACTTTATAAGGTAGAGGTAAGCTTCTCTAAAATATCAGAATTCCTCAAGGTTTTTTAAATTCAAAACCTACTGTGGTAAGTTTTTTGTCCTAAGTCAGTGAGTTCATCTTTGGCTTAGGTCAACATATTCAATACAATTTATACCAGAGAGAAAAAGGGTTGTGAATCCATGGTTCAAATGTGATGCTATGGCATGGCATTGGAATTTACATAATCATGAACACTTCCAATAGTAAATTGTCCATTCAAAAGTTGTTCTTAAAAATTATGACAGGTAAATAAATTTTAATTTAAAAACCAAAATACTGTACACTGTACTGTATTGAACAAAATACTGTTCAACTTTTCTATATGCTTGAAAATTCTCATAATAAAATGCGTAAAAATATGAAAAACTGCCAAAGTAATAATAAGAAAGAAAATTACAAAATTTTTAAAAATTCTACTTTAAATGTGGCTCCTCAAATAGGTACTAGCACCTTAAGTACCGGAAATGATACATGGTCAGCTTGTACGGATTCAGTTTCAGTTATGAGTGAAGTTATGTAAATAAAAACATCCTCTACTTCTTTTCAACTTTACTGTGCACATAAACCATCTGAGGGTCTTACTAAAACGCAGGTTCTGATTGATTAGCTCAGGAGTGGAGTCTGAGGTTATGCATTTCTAACACTTTCCCAGTCAAGGCTGATGCTGCTGTCCACAGACCACACTTGGAGTAGCAAAGCTCTTTTTATTGTATTCTTTGTTAGGATTCAATAAAGCCTTGAAGCTTATAAATACATATCAATAACTACCTATTAACAAAAATATCTTTACTTAATGCTTTGAACTTCCTAGGAGTGAAACCTCAGTGTTATGCTGAATACAACCTAGATTTCTGAGTTTTGCCTGAAAGGGTTGCTACAACCTCTAGAAAGTTAGCTCAAAGTATATACAATGGAAAAACTTCTGAGTAGTAATAGCAGGGTATGTATATTTCAGTCATCTATCTTCTAGATAATTAAGACTCAATTATAATTTAAATGTGTAAATATGTCACAAAATGTATTAACATTCTACTCTAATCCATATGCTTCTGTATTTGTTCAGAGATATTTTAAAGCAAATTGGCATATTTGTTTCTATCTTGAGAAATTCAGTCTGGAGCACTCATTTGAAAATATTCAGATACTTAAAGAGTTCTTTAGTCCATTCCCCTAATGACTGATATCCCAAACCTTCGGTGGAAGTAACATTCTCCCCTGTTTGAGGTAAATGATCTCTTGCAGGCACACCATTTGGATACCTGGAAAAGGTAATTTATCTCAAGTAGGCAAACGCTTTAATGAAAGCAGGAAGGTTGCCACCTGTCCAGTATTTACAGAGGCAACACAGATACTGGGGTCCTTGCCCACTGTCTATAAAGACATCATTGAAGTTTAAGAAGGTAGCAGGGGCAGCCACCTTCAGCACTTTCTGAACAGTGAACTTAAGCTAACATATTGAACTTGTAGTTTCATGAAAAGGTTTAAGGTAAAACCTTTATTAATAAAACCAGTATTACCCAGTATTACTTTAAAGTGTGAGACATCAGTACATACAAAAAAGACATAAAACAACAAATATTTATTGGACAATTGCATATAAATGGATTTGGCTAAGCTGGTTACATTTATTCCTAATGACCCTATGAGGTGAGAACTTTTCTTAGTCAAATTTTACATAATTAAGATATTGAAACTGGAAAAGGATTAAGTAATTTTCCTAAAGTCACACACAAATAAAGCAGTGTAACCCATATTTAAATCTAGAGTCAAAATTCTTATTTCATACTCTATTACATATCCAACATGTTTAATTTTCTCTATTAAATCATTTGAAAATTTTTTCTCCCAGATAGTTAATGGTATGTATATATTTCATAACTCTAAAAATATAAGCACCTAATTTTTTAAAAAACTAATTTTTTTTCACCTTAGAACAAAGATAATACAAGAAGCAATACAGCTACCACTTAAAATATTAAAAACAACTACTTGGTATTGGCCTACATATACCAGTTTTCCTGGGTCTAAAAACAAAACCATTGTCAATGATGCCATCCATATGTAGTTCTGGCATGAACCATTGTTTAAATTTTCAGCAAGTTCTTTAAGAAGAAAAAGGAAGAAAGAAACAAAGTTCTAAGAACTATCCTTTTTCATGTCAGAATTTTCAGATTATTTCCTAAAATGACTTGCCACTTCAATTCCCCACTTCATTGAAAGGATTAAGATACTGCACATAATATTAGATAATTCAAGAGACATGAATTGATCACAAATCAAAGCTCAACTGATACTCCTGATGCCTGTGGTATGATGGAAACACCCTACTGTAAACTGTTCAAATAAATTGTGGAATGAGTAACTAGTAAATATTATCCAGACATTGAAAATCATTCTCTAGAAAAGTATTAATAGAAATGGAGAAAAAAAACTTCAAAAATATAACTTCTTTTAAACTAAAGCTATGATAGTATATTGTAGGCAAAGCACAGCATCACTTCTGTGATATTCATGCCCAAAACACATAAACTGAATCTCATGATGAGGAAACAAATCAAAATTGAGGGTTATTCTACAAATAAATGGTGTATAATCTTCATGGCAATGCTGGTCATGGAAAAAATGAGAAACTCTTCCACACGGCAGAAGACTAAAGAAACATGACTCAATGCAACACAATTCCAAACCAGGTGCTTTTACCATGAAAGACACGGTGGGGATAACCAGGGAACCTAGAGTGGGGTCTGAACGGTAGTAATGTGTCAGTGTTGGTTTCCCACTCTGGTTAGGTACAAGAACATCTTTGAAGTGCATGCTCAAATGTGGGGAAGTAATGGGAAATCACGTCAGCAACTTGCTTTCAAATAATTCAGCAAAAAAACAAAAAAGGATTCCCTGTAGTGTACTTGCAATTTTTCTATAAGTTTAAGGTTATTTCAAAATTATTTTTATATAAAAATATAAAACAGTATATAGTCTATGATATTTATAACATTTGTTAGTCTGCTAGCGGATGGATGGGTGGATGGCAGGATGGATGAGAGGGAGGCAGACAGGGTGGGTAGACAGAGAGAGATAGAGGGATAAAATAGATTGGAAGAACATACACAAAAATATCAACAGTAACTATTCCTTTATGATAGAAAACTATTTTTGTTATTGTTACTCTTTTATTTTTTTCCAAGTTTTCTTGGAATTGACCAATTTTCTTTTATAACTGATGCAGTAGATGTGGAGGCAATTTGTTCTCTAAAATCTGAATCCTCTCTCTCGCAGACATTGTTGATTAACTGATCCATCCCAACCACAAACTCTCCCTTCTCTTTTGCCAACTTCCAGGCAGCCAGCTAGGGATAACCATGCAATCCAGTTCGGGTCACCCAAACAACAGCAGAAACCTCCCAGGGAGCTTTTAGGAAAGCTTTTGCCTTGCTGATATAAAGGGATATATTCAGCAGCCATGTTTTCATATTTTAACAGCTTCCTTGAAATATAAATCACACACAATACAATTCACCCATTTAAAATATACAAATCAGGGGTTTTTAATATAGTCACAAAATTGTATAATCATCACCACAGATAAATGTATAACACTTTAGTTACCCCCAAAAATAAACACCATACCCATTAGCAATTATTCCCCAAGACCCCAACAGCCTACCCAGCATTAGACAGCCACTAATCAATTTTCTGTCTCTAGATTTGCCTAATCAGGCACCTCAAATATAGGCATACCCTGGGAGTACTGTTGGTTAGGTTCCAGACCTCTGCAATAAAAACGAAAATCATAGTAAAGCAAGTCACACAAATTGTACTGTAGTGCACACAAAAACTGGACTCAGTCCTCTCAAACCCTGCTTCTGCTTTATCAACTAAATTTACATAATATTGTAAGTCCTTTGTTACTTCAACAGTCTTCACAGCATCTTCACCAGGAGTAGATTCCATCTCAAGTAACCACTTTCTTTCCTCATGTATAAGAAGCAACACCTTGTTGAAGTTTTATCGTTGTGAGACTGCAGCAATTCAGTCACTTCTTCAGGCTCCACTTCTAATTCGACTTCTCTTGTTATTTCGACCACATCCACAGTTACTTCCTCCACTGGAGTCTTGAATCCCTCAAAGTCATGAGGGCTGGAATCAACTTCTTCCAAACTCCTGTTAATGCTGATATTTGACCTCTTCCCATGAATCACAAATGTTCCTAATGGCATATGGAATGGTAAATGCTTTCCAGAAGGTTTTCAATTTACTTTGCCCAGATCCATCAGAGGAATCACTACCTATGGCATCTATAGATTACAAAATGTGTTTTTTGAATTATAAGGTTTTAAAGTCAAAATTACTACTTGAACCAAGGGCCGCAGAATGGATGTTGCTTTAGCAGGAATGAAAACAACATTAATTTCGTTGTATATCTCCATCAGAGCTCTTGGTTGACCAGCTGCATTATCAATAAGAATATTTTGGAAAAATATCTTTTTTTCTGAGCAGTAAGTCTCAACAGTGGGCCTAAAATATTCAATAAACCATGTTGTAAACAGATGTGCTGTCATCAGAGCTTTGCTGTTCTATTTATAGAGCATGGGCAGAGCAGATTTAGCATAATTCTTAAGGGCCTTAGGATTTTCAGAATAGTAAATGAGGACTGGCTTCAACTTAGTCACCAGCTGCATAAGCCCCTAACGAGAAACTCAGCCTGCCCTTTGAAGCCTTGAAGACCAGCACTGACTTCTCCTTTCTAGCTATGAAAGTTCCAGATGGCATCTTCTTGCAATGAAGGCTGTCCCATCTACACTGAAAATCTGTTGTTTAGTGTAGCCATGTTCATTTCATTATCTTAGCTACATCTTCTCGATAGCTTGCTTAGGCTTCCGCATCAGCTCCTGTTGCTTCACCTTGCATTTGTATGTTAGGGAGACAACTTCTTTCCTTAACCCACACGAACCAACCTCTGCTAGCTTCAAACATTCCTTCTGCAGCTTCCTCACCTCCCTCAGCCTTCATGGAATTGAAGAGAGCTGGGCTTTGCTCTGGATTAGGCTTTAGCTTAAGGGAATGTTGTGGCTAGTCTGATTTTCCACCCAGACCACTAAATCTTTCCTCATCTGCAGTAAGGCTGGTTTTACTTTCTTATAATTCATGTGTTCACTGAAGTAGCACTTTTAATTTCCTTCAGGAACGTTTCCTTTGCATTTACAACTTGGCTGTGCGATGCAAGCGGCCGAGCTTGAGGCCTAGCTTTCAGCCCGTCTCAGCTTTTGCCATCCCTTCCTCACTAAGCTTAATCTTTTCTAGCTTTTGAATTAAAGTGAGAGCTGTGCACCTCTTCCTTTCACTTGAACCCTGAGAGAAGACTGCCAGGTTACTAACTGGCCTGATTTCAATATTGTTGTGTCTCAAGGAACAGGGAGGCTCGAGGAGAGGGGAACAAGGAACGGCTGGCCAGTGGAACAGTCAGAATGCTCACATTTATTATTGATTAAGCTCACCATCTTATGTGGGTGCAGTGTGTGGAGCCTCAAAACAATTACAATGGTAACATCAGAAATCACTGATCACAAATTACCATAACAAATATAATAATAATGAAAAAGTTGGAAATACTGCAAGAATAACCAAGAGGTGGCACAGAGACACAAAGTGAGCAAATGCTGTTGTAAAATGCAGGGTTGCCACAAACCTTCAATTTGTGAAAAACTCGGTAAATCCAAAGCACAATAAAGTGAAGCATAATAAAGTGACCCATGCCTGTAAACGGAATCATATAATATGTGATGTTTTGTAACTAGCTTCTTTCACTTAGCATAATAATTTCAAGGCTCATCCATGTTTGGTATGTATCAGTACTTCCTTACTTTTTATGGCCCAATAATACTTCATAATATGGATATTTATTCATTCCTTACTTGATGGACATTTGGGTTCATTTCTACTTCTGGCTACAATTCATAATGCTGCAATGAACATTCATATAGGTTTTGTATGGATATATGTTTTCATTTCTCTTGGATATACTATGTCTAGGACTAGAATTGCTGGCTCATATGATAACTCTGTTTAACACTTTGAGGAACTGCCTGACTCTTCCAAAGCCGCTGCTTCATTTTTCACTCCCAACAGCAATATACAAATACCTTCACCTTATGTCCTTCTGCTTTCCTTCCTGCCAACATGTAACCCTGATGCCTAGAAGTAGAGTAGCCAGCTTAAAACTAGGAGGCATGAACATGAAGATGCCAAGGATGGCAGAGCAGAAAGGCAGTCCAGATTTCTGCCTTCATCTAGGCTTCCTATTACTTGAGAGCAAAAACCTGTATATCATTGAGCTAGTTTAAGTGGCGTTTTCTATTAGTTACAAACAAAGCAAACCTCTGATGCCCCCAATCATAATAACCTTCCCATATTCAGAGAAGGAAATTTCTCCTTGAGCTTCATATGCTAATTTATAACAAAACCATGTTTTAAAAAGTTAGAGCTGCATGAGATATGTACATTGTCTTGAAATTTTAAGATAAACTAAGGTATTTTCATTGGATCTACTCAAAAGTTTTATGAATGTTCTTTATTATTCAGTTAATGCAATAAATCTTATTAATAATTATTTTAACTAAAAAGTAAGCAAACTAATAAACAAAGACTACTTTAAGCACTTCACAAATTAAATCATTTAATTCTCTAAATAACTCTAAGAGGGTTTAAATAACATGCCACGTCACACAGCTAGAGTCAGAACCAGTACTCAAAGCCAGGCAGGACCTCTGATTAACCCTACACTATCTTACCTCCATTGTAGAGAACACTGGAAATTTCAGAGTAGAAAATGAATAATTAGTAGTCTAAAAATGTGTACACGTAGATGGGAGTGTGTGCCTGTCATTAAGGTTATACACTACTTTCACAGTGAGGTGCATGCTAGGGAACAATTTTGTGTAGCACCCTCTCTATGCCAGGTACTATACAAAATTTTAGAAGTATTATCTCATTAAATCCTCGAAACAACGAGGAAGGTGATACTATCTCCATTCATAGGTAAAGAATGTGAAGCCCAGTAAAGTTCAAGTAACTTGCCCAATTTCATACTACTACTAGCAGAGCTGGATATAAAATCAAATCTACCTTGTTCAAAGCTAGTGAATAAAGCTCTCTCTACTATAAAATAATGCTTACCTATTTAGGTTATTCATACACCTAAATTATAAACTCATGATTATATAAGCTGCTATGGTTTTACATTTATTACCCTCACTATCATCTGTTGATAACCTTTGCTATACTTTAACTGTTGGAAGATATTTTCCCATCTTTTCTGCTAAAACACCTAAAATTCCTACTACTAGAAAACACTTCAAAATGCAAGTGTCATCTGAAAAGAATATATTATTCCCTCATCCTGTTTTGAAAGAATAAGCCCAGATAGTTAAGCCATCTCTGCAGAAGGTCCCTACTGATCACTCTGTACTAGTCCAGCAATGGTCAGTTATCTACCTGTCCAGACCATGTCTCTTCCAATGTGCTCCAGGGTCCTGAGACATCAGTTGTTCTCCCCCTCTAAGCAGCAGTTACTTTCTCCTCCCTAAGTAGTGGTCATTAGCCAACAAACATTTAAAGCCTTCCCTAAAACTGTCTCCCTGAACTTGGTATATCCTCAAACTATTAGAGGCACAACCAGGGTCTCACATCAAAGGCAGATCTGCGCCTGCAGATTGGCAGACGCCTAAAGACACCACTCTTGGTCTATGTTCTACTTGATAAGTCTTACATATATTTTTATCAGGATCAATAACATTGTGTCAATATTTTAACTTAAAAATGTTGCAAGAGAACATATGCTCAGGGTGGGGAATCACTGCCTACTTTCATAAAACCTCTACAATTTAACCCCATGCCAATGATCCAACTTACTCTCCCACAGTTCCCCAATATGGTTATTAGAAAATACATTCAGTAATTGCCATCGATAATCCAGGCTTGTTAGGCATGGATTTCCCTTCTCATCTCTTTAATGTCCCTTCTTCCCATTCTATCTCATTCCCATTTCTGCAGCTCTGCTTACACTATGCACTTCTTCTGAAGGCCATCTCTCCTCTCTAAGTTACTGTCATACCAGACCCAATTAAATTACTATATCCACCTGAAGCCTTCTCAATATTCATATGCCCACAATGCACTGCACTTTCTATAGATTTTTATATATAAAGCCTGTACTGCTTCAATACATTTTGCCTAACACTGTTCATGAATTGTCGTTCTTGTTCTATAACCACTGAACATATTTTCCAGAGAGCCAGATTGGGTCCCATATATTTCTTTTATCTCCTAAAGTATACACAGAACAATAATAAAAAAACATGTTAAATAAATAATATAATTGAAAAAACATTAAAGCTTAAAAAAGCCAATCTACTTTTTTGTGTCCACATACCTACAAAGAATATGACTAACAAGTCATCCATTTATTAAAATAAATACAAAAACTTCTATTAAGTTTTTTCAAGAATACTACAGTTTCGCTTTAAAGCAATGATACAAACTTTCTCAAAATATATTTATTAAGACTTTTATTTAAGTTTCCTAACCCAGTAACTTGACGCTTTGGCAATATATTAAATATGCATATTGCTTACCAACATCAATTACCAAAATCTGAAAATAATCTCTGAATCATAAATTTCCTTCTACAAGAACCTAGGTTTAGATATTTGAAATCACAATAAATGATCTGTATTTACATAACAGAGTGTCTAAAAAATAAAATTACATTCTAAATTATTATTTCATTCATGTTTATAATTCATTAAGTAGGTAAGTATTAACTTCAGTTGCACTAAAAAAATTTCTGAAATGAGAATTAGTCCAGTGACATAGCTTAACCAATAGGTGACTGTATGTTATTCTTGTAGCAGAGAAAGATTAATTTTCATTGAACTTTTCACACAAATATATCATGCAATCTCAGCTGTAAGAAAATAAACTTGAATTTTAGACCTTTGGAAATTACAAATCATAGGGGGTTCCACACATGGTAGAAAGGAACAGACTATTCAAATTAATTCAATTTAAAATTAATCAGAAAAAATAAAAACATCACCAAATGAGAAACAAAAATTTTCTGCTGGTTCAGTTATTACTCAAACTTCTAAAATTTACGGGCAGAAAGAGAAATGATGAAAAACCAGTATTATTTACAAAAAAAAAAAAAACAAGCTAATGATGATCAGGAAAATCAGATCACAAAGAAAAAAAAAAAGGTGTCTACATTCACCTAAAAATGTCATTTAATTTTCCCATAAATAAGGACAAAATTGCTCATCAAAATTGACACTAATTCCCTACATCATTAAATATAGATTTAACAATCTCCCTTACCTGAATAAAAGAAAGATGAGAACAAATATATTTTTCTTCCTAGACTGTTTATTAGAATTTGTACCATAAAGCATTTCTAAACATTTGCTTTTAAATGTATTTTGAGAAGACATAAAAGAGGGAATCATACCTGTTTTGCTAATGACTTCCTGTAACTCAGCCGTAGAAGCGATTATTGCAGCAAGAAGGTCAGAACTGGTGAGCCAGCTGAGTGCTTGCAGACAACGTAACTGCTCCTTTTGATGTTCTGCAAAAATAGGAAAAAATCCATTATGTAATGCTACAAAAATGTATTAAAATCCACGTTAAAAACTCATAGCCATGTTTAGTTATTTAAGAAATAGATCAAACCTTGTAGACAGAACTTTGCCTAGTGCAGAAAAGTCTAACATGAAATGTTAGATTTGATTGCCTTTGTTTATATATGACTATTAACTGACATCAAAAGAAAGAAATTTTCTTTAGTTCTACTTATATTACTTACATTACTTGCTTTTCAAAAGTTAAATTGAAATCACTCTTTCTTCAGAATAGTCAGATATTCACAAAACATTAGCCGGAAAATTTATATTTGTCTCATTTTCAATGAGTTCTTCATTAGATTTTTAACTCTGATCATTTTATACTGATTCATAGAAAGTGAAAATAAATTATATTGCTAATTAATTTTAAATAGGGCACAGTCTCTGGATGGACTTAACTGAAAAACCACTGTATAAACTCTACTGTGAAAAAAGCATTCAAGTCTGATAAAGCTAGACAAAGTTGAACTTATACATATTTGCTACTTGCTTTATAATTTAATGTTCATAACAAAAAATTAAAACATAGTTTATACATAAATATACATGACAACATATTAAATGAACTTAAGTTTTTGCATAATAGTGAAACATTCCCATTGCATGTCACTCACATTTAACTTAGATTTTTCAAAGCACACATCATCTTACTTGGAAATTTGTGCTTGTCTTTGGGCTCTCCTGTGCACACTAGCATGCCTATGCCTTCTTTGAAACTTTCCATCCAGGTAAAAAGAGAGGCACATGATTGGCCCAAAACCTTGAGTCTGTGTGCTGCCAAAATTGCAATAACACCTTTCCGGAATACACGTATCAATCCTTTGAACGGTTTTTTCTTCATCTTGGCTTCCTCTTGCTTCTTTTCCTCTACAGTTGACAAAGCCTGGGCTAGAGTTCTCACTTCCACTTTGAACAACTCGAAGGTGGTGACCTGCTCCTGGAGAAAATCCCTCTGTGTCGATAAGGCACATGATCGGCTATAGAGAGGATATAAGGCACCAGCCATCAAGGCACAGGCTGCCAGCAAGGATGTTTGCTCCTTTTGAGTCTGCGATAACACACTTTTGATGCGCGAATTTTCAAGAACCAACTGCTCGTGTGACTTCTCAATATGGTTCAATTTTTCCATATTTTTTTCAGCAATTTCTTGAAATTTCTATAAGGGGTGAAGCCAAAATATGAAATAAACAGATGTGCTATTAATTCCTTTTTTGCTGACAACTACTTCTTCAAAAGATCCATGTTCTAAAATATCCAACAAATACATATTATGATAGAGGAACAGTGAGCCAAACAATTTAGATCTGAATGTGCACAGAAATTTTTTTTTAAGATTCTACCTACTTACTGCTAAAGAGAGGGGAAAGGAAAGAGTCCAAGGGGGAAACATCAGTGTGAGAGACATCAATCAGTTGCCTCTCCCACGCCCCCAACCCAGGGCCTGGCCTGCAACAGAGGCACACCGGGACATGGACAGGGAGCTAAACTGGCGACCGTCTGGTTCACAGGCTAGTCGGTGCCCAATCCACTGAACCACACCAGCCAGGGTGAATGTGCAGAGTAATTTTTAAATCCTCTTACATAGTAGCTTTATATAAAGTAGAACATATAAATTTAGAAGTACGTCATAAAATTCCTGTACATTTATGAATACGCATACTTAGAAAATCTCTCCTCTTCCATTTCTCATAAT
Organism: Glossophaga mutica; assembly: GCA_039655065.1. NCBI lineage: Eukaryota > Metazoa > Chordata > Mammalia > Chiroptera > Phyllostomidae > Glossophaga > Glossophaga mutica. The sequence goes on along the minus strand of CM077305.1, from coordinate 137,012,309 downwards.
TTCTCTTCTTCCATTCTTTATTAACTTATTTCCTGCTTTTAAACAGAAATTCCACCACCAATAGAGCCTTTCCTATATAACAGAAGACCTTGCTTTTGCTAAAATGAGCAAAGGGTTAAATCAATGATACAACAAATAGCACTTGACTGTGTGCCATTTAATAGATGAGAAGGAACTGACTCAAAATATACTCATATTTCAGTTTCTTTCTTACCCACCCAAGATAGAAGGCTGAACAAAGTACAGCTCCAGTGGAGGGAGGAAATATCATTGTAAGCAGGGCCTTGGCAACAATCTGATTCTTTTTTCCTAATCAAGGTACCTACATTCCTAAAACCTAATTGAAACACTAAGAAATTTTAACTGCAGACACCATATTTTAATCACTAGAAAATAAACTAGCTCTCTATAAAATCTAATAACCAATCATTAAGGAATTGCTGATGTAGAATAAACTCTAGAACATAACAGATCCCAATTTTCTTTACAGATTCATTCATCATTCAAAAAACATTTACTGACTACTCACTAAATTCCATGTGCCAGGAAAACAGACAAGTAAATCAATTATTGTGGTATAATGTTAAAACAGAGCTATGCCAGATTGCCAGAGGTACACAAAAGGGAGTTTACACAAAATGATGTTAACAGGCTTTTGGAGGGTTACGGTAAAGGACACGTAGGAGCCATAGCTACATTATAATAATTTAACTAATCCTTATAAATCAAAGGTGCTTTAACAGCTTCATTTGGATCTTTAATTAACCAGGTGAGATGCCATGACTTGACCATGGAGGCCTAGGTGGTTCACTTGGAATAAGGGAGTCAACCAAAGACAGAATCATGTTTTGGATATGTATGATAAAGTGAAGTACTATCTTCATTATATGTGGACATTAGGAAAATATTTCTCTCTGTATTATTGGTTCAGATGCACTCTAAACCAATAAAATTTGATACTGATCTGTGGGAGAGGTTTAGAATGAGTGTGTGTCTGATTCAAGTGTTACCTATGAACAACTAAAAGAATCAGAGGTATTTCTAAAACTGACACTGGCATGAAGACCTGAAAGTGGTAAGACTTGCATGAAATCATACAAACTCTTGACTACTCTGCAAGATTTCCTATCAAAGCCTATCATGGACAATGTTGATAGGCAGTCATAAAAAGAATTCACACTCGTTAAATACACTGCTGAGAAAAGTAATCCCTGAGGCAGGAGAAGAGCTTCCCAAAGATGTACTGTGAATGTAAATATACTCTGAGGTACAGCCCTACACACAAACGAGTTTAGGAAGTATACAAGAGGCTGCTCTCTAAAGGATTACACTTCTTCTAGTCTTTTTCTTGGGCAGGAAAAAAATATTATATTTTAGACATTGTTTTAAATGTTTCTATACTATAATCCCCTTGATTTACTCTAACAATTCTCAAAAGTCTGATCTGGCCATTACTGTGAGAAATAAAGAAATTATGGTTTGCCCTAACCACATCCCCACTGATGGCCACACTGTGGTAGCAGTATTTGATCACTGGAATCGTGCCCCAGAGCTCCATACAAAAACTGGTAAAGGAAGTGGTGTCCCACTCCGAGCAGCTGAAAAAAGCAAGAAACATACTAGCCAGGTGAACTGCTTGGAAACTGATGTGAGACACCTTTTTAAGAGAGGCAACTTTTAGGAAAAGGGAAAACTGACACTTGAATTTTAACTAGAGAAAGCAGGAAGGCTAGCATGTAAGAAAGAGCCAGAAAACAGGATAATGTGTTCTGAGGAAGTGCAAATGACTCAGTATGTCTAAAGAAAAGAGAAAGATGAAAATTTAAGAAGTACGTTGATAACAGATAATTCAGCTAAGGAAATTAAACTTTACCCAAAAAGCTGTGAGAAGCCATAAAATCCGGAACAGTCTCTCTACTTCAGTGAATGGATGGGAGGGTCGGAAACATGAAGACTGCTAAGGGAAACCGCCAGGGGGGCAGGGAGTGGGGACGCGAAATGAAGGGAGCAAGTGGAAATTACAAAGGTTAATTCCATATTCTCTTCCAAATCAATTCCATCAGTTCAGTTAGAGGAAAAAAGGAAAATTATAGAAAAATCTAAGGTAAAAGAGGCATACCAGTCATAGCAACATAATAAAAATAAAACTGAACCTAATCAGGTTCCAGGTGGCTGCCTATTTACACATTCATGGATCTCAAAGAATCAGGCAGAAGTGTTGTTTCAGCAAAAATTACTTTGTTGCACAAAAAAAATGGTAAAAAGATATATTTTTCTCATGATATTTTAAATACTTCAAAATATTTCAAAATAATATTCATCATTGGTCAAAATCAAGCAGATTGCTGAAGGGACAGCCCACCGTGGAAAAGACTGATTAATTTTAGTGCCTGATAGACCACAAACTTCTCTGCCATGTACTTCCAATTCCACAAACCATCAGGTTAAAGTTGAAAGTGCTGTAGAGAGGCAGCCAAAAACTGACAGTCCTAGGACGAGCACAAGAGGGTTAACTAAAACAGTGCTAGCCTCTGGCCAAGTGGCTCAGTTGGTTGGAGCATCTTCCCTGTACACCAGAAATGTTGCAGGTTCCATCCCTGGTCAGGGCACATACCCGGGCACATACCCAGGTTCAATCCCCAGTTAAGTCAAGTACAGGAGGCAACCAATTCATGTTTCTCCATCTCTGTCTCTTTCTTTCTTTTTCTCTCTACCTTCTTTTCTCTCTAAAATCAATAAATGTATCTTTGCATGAGGATAAAACTGGATAGAAGTAAATAAAATCCAAAATACCAAAAATATCCTACTTCTCTCTATTTGGGGAAAAACAGGAACATACTGGAATGTTTTAAAAATAAAACTGAGATTCCTGACTTAAGCAGCCAGTTTTCATTTTAGGTTACCCTGTAGAAGTCATGGCAATGTAATAAAACTGTTTTTGAAAATCTTTCTGTCATTTTATGGCCCCAAATTTTGATCATTTTTAGTCATTTTATCTTTCAAAGTGTAGATTAATATTAACTATTACCACTATGGATGATTTAATGAGACATATAATTTCTGTTGTAAGAAAGGGAGGCCATTCACAACTACTAAAAGAATAAAAATAAAACAAAGAATGCATATGAAGTCTGTTAATAAAAATAAACCATCTCTAAAGACCGTTTAACTGTTTAATAACCACTTTGTCTTAAATAATTCTTGGTTTAAGTAATTATAAACGAGATACCCAGTATGAATGCTTATTTTAAAAAATCATGGGGAGGGCTGGGACAGTAGGCTGGGATGGGAGTAAAAGACAGAAAACTGTACAAGAACAGCAATTAAAATAAAAATTTTAAAAATAAATATAAATAAATAAATAAACCAGGCCAATATCAATCAGATAACTGGGATTAGCAAAGTAGGATATTTGAATTAAAGATTTAAAAATAATGAAATTAGAGTTTTTAATTTTTAAAGTTCTTATTGACAAATTTATGACAGTTTTGTTCATTTCTGAGTCCCCGGCATCTCCACTAAAATCCGGAATCACGGATCTGACTGTCCAGCAGTCTTCTCTGGCCAGAGAGCTCACCGCCACCTCAAACGAAAGTATCCAGCCCAGTACTGTTGATTTTCCCTCTAAAAGTGTTCATAATAGCTCTCTTTAATATCAGTGAATGGCATCAACATCCACTAAATTATTAATGTCAAAGACATTAGTCAGTCTTCATTCTTCCTTCTTTCACCCTATCCTCCGCAGTCCCAAATCAAAGCCATCGGCAAACCCACATCCACCCTGATCCATCCCCCTGCCACCGCCCTAGTTTCAGCTGTCATCACCAGTAGCCATTCGTGCCCTTTTCAATGCCACTTCAGATTCTGTCAGTCCAATCCTATTGCTTAACCTGAACCAAGGTTCCCTGCTCAAGGTACAACATCACCACGTGCCTTCTCCTGTAAAGGCTTCTCCCACAACCCTCCACTTGGGAAAGGAGAGAAGGATCTGCTCCTTTATTTTCCAGACATGCACCTCACACCACTTTTCACAATTTAACCACATTCTCTAGCACCCCCAGGTCACTTCCCTTTCCACTCCCCTAACGTAATTCAAATTCTTAAAATATTCAGAACCCATTTCAGGGTCTGCCTATATTCCATGACACCTTTTACTATCATTCTCACTCACACACTGACTTTGACCATCTCGAGACTTAATTAAACCATTCAAGCATGTAATTCCTACACTGCTACTCACTTACATCCTCTGTCTATATCTCCTCTCCCTCAAGTACAAGAGAGTGCTAGATCCTAGAGGCCAGGAATTATTTACTACAGTGTTCTATACCTATAGGTACTTAATAAATATTGAACAAATTAAATAATCCTTTACAAAATGTTCCTTGGTGCTTAGCACAGTGTTTTGCCCATAAAAGGTACTAAATAAATGCCCAATGAATAAAAAGTTTTACAGACTTAAGAAGAAGAAAATATAATTTAAAAAGATATAGTTTCTGAATATAATTTGGGACTTATCAACATGTCAGAATTCTGTTTTAAATTAACTCTGACAGGCCACAGGGACTGTCAGAGGCACCGCATTATTCACTGTGAATTATTCTTGAAGAACAAAGCTTGTTTGATGGCAAGGCTAGAAACAGCTATAAGAGCAAATTTTCCTTAAAAAAAAAAAATACTGTGTTCTTTACCCAAGGAGATTAAAGGCCAATATTTTTAAAGCAAACATAGGAACATCACCTTCAAATGGGACAAAAGTATTCCTAGTACTAAAATCCTCCTTAGTGGGTTTAATTTCAAAAATAATATTCCAGAATTTCCCCCACCCCCTCCAAAAAAAAGTCTTTTCTTGTAATATGTTTTAAAAACAAAAAATATTAGAATAGGTACCCTTTATACATATTTCCCTGTCATATCAAAAATACTACATAATTTCACTAGTTTTCTTTTACTCTCTGCAAATTCAAGGGGCACCTAAAATGCAGGGAGAGACAGCTTCTTTCCTTAATAAATCACACACTTACTTCTTGAAATACACAAGTTTTCAGGGATGCCTTGTTGGCTTAGAGCACTCCATGAACTTGGAGACTTTGAGCCAGAAATTAGACACTTCCCTAGAAAGTAAAATTCTTTTATCACTTTTGCTTGCTGAATTTCTATTCTTCATGTTGGCAAAAAGACAAACTGCAAACTGGACATTCAGTGACACATAGACATGAAAGAACCTCATTTCATAAGTTATATATCTTGTCTTTCTATACAATGAAAGTATTTTAAAATATAATAAACATAAATTCGTCTGCTTTTCCTATGATGTAAATGTTTCTGTTAAAAACAAAGCATGTATTATAGAGAAATTGGAACCCTCATACGTTGCTGGTGGGAATGTAAAATCATGTCAGTAGCTTTTGAAACCAGTTTTGACAGTTCCTCAAAAAGTTCCTATAGACTTACCATATGACCTACCAATTCGATAATTTTATATACATACATACATACACACACACACATACACACACACTCTAACCCCATAATGACTATTGAAAATACTATCTTCATTTTGTAAATTTAGCATGTCAAAAATAATATGTACTCCTGTGTTTACTCTTTTGTTTCTAAGTCAAAACAAATTATAAAAGGCTCTTTTGTAGAACTGAGCTCTCAAAAGAACAGAGTTCTCCTTATCATTAGACTGAGAATAAATGTGTCAATACAGGCAAGATGCTTGATTTGCTGATTGTTCAAAGATACTACCTCAGACTGCTACAAAGTAAGCATCACCTCTAAATTCTGACCTGTCTCCCCACTTTCTTCTGAGTTTTCTGGTCCCAGGTTGGCTCCAGCCTCCTTTTGAAGCCTTCAAACTCTAACCACCTCCTCTTCTAAGTTTATAGCATTCTTTTAGCAATTAATTACACACAGCCTTATGAGAAACCTTATATTATTTAATGTTTCATGTTTACTTAATACCTCCACAATTAAATGACACCTTTTGAGAAAAAAAAACTAAGTATTATATCTCTTAGTACCACAGCATGAAACACAGGGTCCTATATATCTGGTATATAACATGTAAAGTATTTATTAATATTAACTACATTATATAAAAGTCAGTTTGATATTCTTTCCTATAGTAGTAATTTTGCAATAGAGTATACTAAAAATTCAGTATCAGGAAAAAAGTCTGAGAGAAATAGAGAAAGAAACTACCATTTATGAATTGCTGACAACGTGGCACTGGTTAGCTTTTTCATACAGTACCATGTTTAATTATTAATTAATCCAAAATCACTCTGAAATGTAAGTACAAGAAATATGAAACTGAGTTGTCGCTACACCTATTTTCAGATATTACTTTATGTAGAAAAATAGCATATATTTCTCTTTAAAAAGTGTTGTATATTTTTATCTTCTTTTTTTTTTTTAAATACGACAGTGAAAAGACAGCAAACTCACAGCTATTAAGAACCATACCTAAAACAAAAGCAAACTAAGCAAACAGCAGAACAGGAACAGAACCACAGAAATGGAGATCACATGGAGGGTTAGCAACAGGGGAGTGGGAGGAGGAGAGAGGGGGAAAAGGTACAGAGAACAAGTAGCATAGACAGTGGGTAGAAAATAGACAGGGGGAGGGCAAGAATAGTATGGGAAATGTAGAAGCTAAAGAACTTATGACACATGGACATGAACTAAAGGTGGGGAATGTGGGTGGGAGAGGGTGTGTAGGGTGGAGGGGAATGATGGGGGAGAAATGGGACAACTGTAATAGCATAATCAATAAAATATATTAAAAAAAGAAAAAAGAAAAATAAATAAATAAAAAGTGTTGTATAATGCAAACAGACTGAACGCTAAGGATGAAGATAATGTAATAAAGAGAGCATTACGTTCACTTTGCAATTTCTAAATGCCAACCAAGGTGCTAAGAATTTTACATCTGTTACCACGATTCTAATCCTGTCCTAGAACTTCCTCGCTATGCAAACAAGTGGTATCAGCTCTTTGAACCTTAGTTTCCACATCTGCAAAATAGAAATGATGCTTAAATGATGTGCAGCTCCTGTACGAAGAGGCATACAAGGTATGCAAAAGCACTGAAAAGAATCTACCAAACATTATGCAAATTGACCAAATAACATTATTATTTAAAATAATTTCTAGAGCAATTATTTGAATAGCAGTCAGAAGACTTACCAATATTTCATTATAGGTGCCCATTCCAGCATCTCACAGTCCATCAGAACATGGGGTGTACAGGATTCTGTCTGACTCCCTGTGAATTATTTCAGGCAGGCACGTATGCCTACCCTCTAACAATATAAACAAGCTGCACTTTATCCCTGAATAGTTTTGGAATTCAATTAAAAGTTTCAACATCTAATAACAGTTTTATGACTGTCCAGATTTCTTGCCAAAAGTATAATCACTCCCATGATATAAGAGGAATAAAATGCAATATAGTATAATGTATCTGAACTTCTTTGGTTTTTGTTCTTCATTCTAAACTCACTTGATTTTACTAAAATGTCAAACCTAAAATGTGTATAATAAACATTGCATCAAGGCTTAATTATACTTAACTGATAGTGAAAAATCTTTATTTCTAGAAAGGAAGTTCTTGTTCCAGTAATTTCATCTTTTTCAGGTAAAAAAGAAATAAGCACATATATACTAAGCCTGCAAATGCAAACTTCGGAAGTGGAATGCCATGTGGCACTGAGCCTAGATGCTTCAGCAGGCATAGGTGCATGAGATATATTTATACAATGGCTCCAAAAGTATGTAAATTCAAGAAATACCCAACCATGTGGCTAGCACATTTTGCTCAATGCTACAAACATACTGTGATGCTAGAAACAAACTTTCTGTTCTACGAGTTTCATTTATCTGATAGCAATTCCACTAACTGTTTTAAAGCTTACTACACATTCAAACATCTTGCAAATAACTCAACTGCACTTTTCAGATAAAAGTAATTCAAATCCAAAATTTGTTTTTTCTTTAACAAGCTGTACTTTACTAACCACTTCTTTAAAATACCAAACATTAAACATAGGGCTCTGTGGATAAGGCATTTGTTTTCTAGCGGATGGTCTCTATTAATGGCTATGTTCATCTGACACCAAACAGCCTCTAAAACACACAACCCTATGCAAAAACTGTGGATTTCCTCCCTCGTGACGTTATCAACATAAGTTTTGAAAATGCATTAAGTACTATAAAATTAAAATATTCTTATTTGTATTATAGCTTTCAGGGAAAAAGTAGAAGTATACAATTCATCATAATAAAATTTCCTAAAATAAAATTTATAGGTCCTGTAATATACATTACAATAGCAGTTCACCAAATACAAAATCCAACTGAATTGCTGCTGTGTACTCAATTATATTTTATGAAAATTCAAATATGTTCATAAAAATACAGGCAATATGCCAATATATAATATTAATGTACTTTTAAGAATAATGAAAATAATACTTTTGATTTGCATACCCATGGATCAAAGCCTAAGGTATTAACCATTATTCAGAGAAAAGCCTTCAGTGAGGGCTTCTTTTAAAACATTAGCATTTGTGATGACTGATGCCCTTACTTCAGAAAGGGAACTGCTATGCCTTCCTGCAGATTCTGAATAAAAGAAGTGCATTCAAAACACTTACAGAAAACAAAGTTGGAAGACTCACATAACCTGATTTCAAGACTGACTAAAAAGATACAGTAATCAAATCAGTGTAGTATTAAAAAAAAATAGATGAATAAATAAATGGAACAGATGAGAAAGTACAGAAATAGACTTACACAAATACAGTAAATTGATTTTTGACAAAGGTGCAAATAGAGAAGGGCAGTCTTTTCAATAAATAGTACAGGAACAACTGGACATCCATATGCAAAAAAATGCACATCAACCTGTATCTCACAGCTTTATAAAAATTAATTCAAAATAGATCATAGACCAATATGTAAAACCTAAAATTATAAAACATCTATTGTAGAAGAGAAAAAGGAGGAAATCCTAGTGACTGAATACTAAGCAGAATTCTTAGATACAACACCAAAGGCACAAGCATTAAAATACTGGTAAATTGGACTTTATAAAAACTTAAAACATTTTCTATGCCAAAGTACTATTAAGAGAGTGTGAGAAAATATTTTCAGATCATTTATCTGATAAATGACTTGTATCTAGTAATACAAACAACTCTGAAAACACAGCAATAAGGAAACAAGCAACCCAATTAAAACTGAGCAACATATATTGATAGATAATTTACCAAAGGAGATATACAGATGGAAAATAAGCACATGAAAAAATGTTCTATATTATTATGAATTAGGGAAAATGTAAATTGAAACTAAATGCCCATACCACTACACACTTATTTGGCTAAAAGGAACAAAGAAAATGATGGAACTACATGCTGGCATGGATGCAGAGCAACTGGAACTTTCTGACATTGCCACTGAGAATGCAAAATGGTACAGCCACTTTGGAAAGCAATTTAATAAGTGTTTCTTATAAAGTTAAATATACACTTACCATATAACCCAGAAATTAGGCTCCCAATTATCTATCCAAGAGAAATGAAAACTTATGATCACAAAAATCTATCTATGAATGTCTAAAGCACCTTCAGTTGGGGGGCAGAGAGGAGGGATTAAGCAAAAAGGAAGAAAGATTCATGAACATGGACAGCAGTGTGGTGACTGCAGGAAAGAAGAGGGTATAAGGGGACTAGATGGTAATGGAAAAAATGTACAATAAAAAATTTTATTGGGAAAAATAAGATAAAATAAATTCAATTCAATTCAATTCAAATGCAGAAACAATGAAAAGACCCATCTGCAAGTATCTGGATAAAATAAACTGTGGTACATCCATACAATGGAGTATCACTCAGGAGTAAAAAGGAACAAACCACTGGTAAATACAACAATAGTAATAAATCCCAAATATATTTTTCTAAATAAAAGAAGCCAGACCAAATGGCTACATGCTGTATGATTCCATTTATATAACATTATGGAAAAGCCAAGACTCTAAAAATGAACAACAGACCCATAGTTTCCATAAATGGTCAACTGTTTTTGTTTTTGTTTTCTTCCCACAGGGAGGGAAGCTGTTTAATGAGGAAAGTAAAGTCTCGAACAAATGTTTTGGGAACAGTACATGCGAGAGGAAAACAAGGCTTTGGCCACTACTTAACATCATACACAAAAATCAGTTTGAGATGGATCAACATAAAAGCTAAGACTATAAAACTTCTAGAAGAAATAACAGATTAACTTCACAATTCTGGTATAGAGAAAGATTACTTAGCACATAAAAATAAATACCCAAAAGAGAAAAAGATTTATAAGTTAGACTTCATCAATATTTTAAAACTTGTGATCATCAAAAGAAGCATTAAAAAATAAGTGAAAAACTGAAAGAAAATATGTGATACATATATATGAAAAAGGATTTGTATTTAGAATATATAAATAACTCTTACAATCAATAATAAAAATACAAACAACCCACATTTTTAAATGGGCAGGTACTTGAATAAATATTTCATAAAATAAGATACATGAATGGCCATTTAAGTACATGAAAATGTAAAACACAATTGATCACTGAGAAAATCTGAATTAAAACCACAATAGAATACCATAAAAACAACCAGAATGGCTAAAATTTAAGACACTGACAGTATCAAATGTTGCAGAGGATGTAAAACAATGGAAACTCCCATATATTAATGATGGAAATGTAAAATGAATCAATCATTTTGGAAAAAACTTTGACAGAAATTTGTAAATATACACCTACCTATGACCTAGAAATTACACTTTTAACCAAGAGAAATCAGAACACATGTCAACAAAACACTTGTGCAATCACATTTGTAGCAATCTTATTTATGATAGCCCAAAACTAAAACCAATCCAAATGTCCATCAACTCACAATCCATCAAATTGTAATGTAATTATAAAATGGAATAGTACTCAACCATAAAAGGAAATGACTTCTGATACACCCCACAACATGGGTAAGTATCAAAAACACTATTTTGTGTGAAATAAGGTATTTCACATAAAACAATGTTTAATAAAATTAAATTAAATTAAAATGTCAACCACCAAAAACTAGTGAATGACTCCTTCATAGATGAAAGTAATCTATGATGACGCTCCTCAGAACAGTGGTTGCCTACGGGGAGTGGAAGCTGACTGGAAGTAGGCATAAGAACTCTGTAATGAAAATGTTTTATGTCTTAAGTGGGGTGATGGTTACATGGATGTTTGCATTGATCAAAACATCAAACTGTACATGTAAGATTTGTTCACTGCACTGTATGTCAATGTTACTTCTGAAATAATAATTTAAGGCTCTTATTTCAGTAGTAGAAAATGCAGGGCATACCAGCAGGCACCCTTCATACAGTGAACAAATGGCTTCTTTAAGAGAGTATATTAATTCATTCAAATTCAGAGAAAGGCATAAGTTCACACAGGGCCCTTAGATTTGGAAAAGCAGAATGGTCTTATTTTAAGAAATCCAAAACTGTTTTCTGGCAAACAAAAACATGTATATGGTTTCCTTTTTTTAATTATACTAGCCAATATCTACCTGAGTGGAGCAAATAAGAGATTAAATGCTGAATCAATCATGGGAAAAATACACAATCTTCTGGTTCCTAAGTCTTTTATCTTGAGAACAAGGAATTTACCATTAAATTAAAGAGGACAAAACCATATACACTACCATATGTTATTCCTGATTGAGCAGGAATGACAGTTAGTAATACAAATCATGTTGACAAAAATTTGTGTAGAAACAAAAATGGCTAAAGTAACTACCCGTAACTTCTGGTCTCAATGGAAGCCAACCAGGGAGACAAAATACATCTCACAGTCAATTATTTTGCTTCAGGTCTACAACTCCAACTGTAGTTCTTACACAATGTCAGGAGATATAACAAATTTCAACCCCAAATGAATTAAAATGGTGGTTCACATAGGAACCCTTACAAGTGAAGCAAACTGGATTTAAAAGAAAAAATACCTACACTAAAACTGATAATATTTTACCAAACCTCTTAACCCTTTATTTTAAAAAAGTAAATAATGAAATATAACTTTAGCATTTAATTGATCAATACATTCTGAGATATTTTAACCAGAAACTCATCTACTTCCAAACTTAAGTGAAAGACAATCCTTAATACTCATGCACACACAAGACATGTATTTATGTGAGTGTGAGTCTCCATGATCATACATTTCACTTGTGCCTACCAAGTTGTATGTGGTAGTCAAGAAATTTTACTCTGACTTGACAATGGTGTTTGAAATAAAGATGGAGCACCCATTTGCTAAAGTTCTCTGTGGAGGGAGCATACCTGTGCTCTCTTCTGCACCTCCAGGAGGAGCTCTGAGTACTGCAGCTCCAGCTCCTTCTTTTGTTTGTGCCAGCAGCTCTCTTGGGCTTTGATCTGCTCTGCCACTTTGTTGAAGGTGTCTTCCTGGGTCTGCTGAAGCTCTCTCATTGTGTCAGACTTGTTTTTACAGATGTACTCTAGATGACTTATCTATATGGGGAAATGCAACAGAGAATAAGCTATGCTGACAAACCATTTCCATGTAGCACCTCCTCCACAGAGCATCCAGAATTTTCTATTATATTTTATTCTTTAAGATCACATAAACATTTGAAGTTAGAAAAATATCTTAACTTCTACATCCAAAGCTCTAGCTGTTCGGATATCTCAATGGGAAAGAAAGTATTTAAATGAGATTTACAAATCTACAGATATTTTGCATATAATAAAGCAGAATTTTCCAACCATTAATGATATTTTGAAACTGTGAAAATCTATTAAAACAATACCATCTCAGAGGTTTAAAACATGGACTCATTTTAATTGTCGGTAATTTTCAAACCCACAAACACACACACTCACAATTATGACCAGCATCTGGGCCTCGAAACCGTTCTCACGTCCTCGGCCAACCTCTCAGTGCCTACGGCAGTGTCTGCCAATCAGACCAAGGTGAGACGTTCTCTCTCACCCAAAAATTAGCCCCAGATTAAAAAATAAACTTTTTGGGAACAGTTCTTTTTTCAACAGCAAATGTCACTGCAACTAAGATCTGGAAACTAGACCACGTAAACGTAGTTCTGACCAGTTCAATAGAACAGAATCAGTATCTTTAATAGTGACATATGTTGGTCTGCTATTTTGATTTTCTATAACCAAAAGAAGGTTTTTAAATTTTTTTAAAGACTGGATCTCTAAACCTGTGAATGATAAAGTGACTATAAAAGTCTACCATTTTCTCCTATAATATACTCATATACTTCTTACAATCTAAAGCACTGAATGGGTTTGGTAACACACAGTTTGTTATACTTCAAGAAATGTCATAAACATAATTTAAAATTTTTAACTGCTTTTAAAGTAACACCTCATTATATCCTAAGCAAAGAATTTTAAGATCATGTTTTTGAATAACTGTATCTTGTTTCTATTTTATGCTATCATAAAGAGTTGGTTTATTAATGTAAATGGCTAAGTTCTTTGAATTGCTTCATCAGTAAGATTAATTTATTTTCTTTTAATTAGGTCCCTGTGGCTAATGCTGGCTAGTAGTATTAGCATGTCCTGCACAGAAAGTGGAGCTTAGAGACTTCATACAGACTTCAGTCACATTTACATGCCCACAGCAATGGCATCAAACTGAGTTGTAGACAAGCCATAATTAATGGTACTGAATTATTAACAGCCAAATTCTTTTTGAAATAAGATGAATGTCAGCCCCTCTTAATGATACTGTGATGTGGACAAATGTCACTGAATTTAATAGAGGTGTCTGGTGCCTGAGGACAGTTACCTTCTCATTAGCCCTGTTGAGGTCTGCGATCAGTGCATCAACATTCTCTTGCAAGACTGCACAAAGCTCAGACCAGGAGAATTTATCCAGCATGCCTTCTGGTTGTTTTATGAGCACACAGCCTGCTATCAAGTGCTGATACAAGGTATGAAGGAAGGTTAGCTTCTCCTGTGAGGAAAAAAAGTAAATTAATTCCTGTACATAAACACTCTAAGAAGTAAGACACATAATGCACAGAGTAAAGAATTTATTTCAAAAACCTGCAAAGGAATTAAAACACTCAGGTCTCAGAATACTGTTACTTGGTGACTTGTTTTTCAAAACTAAGCATCAGATAGAAAGTGGAAATAGCTTACTCTTAGTATTCAAAACCAAAATGTGAAGTCTGGAAGCCAAAAGACCAGGGTTCAGACCCCACCTCTGCTACTACTGAGGATGTGATCTTAGCAAGTGAATGTTCAGGCCTCAGCTTCCTCAGCTGTAATATTTCTAAGTTCTTCCAATTAAAAGTCTATACGGTATTGATAATTCTATAATTTCATATTTACATTCACTAAAACAGATGTTAAGTCAAAAAAACAGCATAACAGACAGCAGAGCATTGCTCAACTCTGTCAAAGAAAAAGTTACAGCAATGTCTGAACTTTACAGGTACACAATTACTCAGCTTTCGTCCTCCTCCAGGGATTCCGGTTTACTTACCACATACAGGAAATCTATCCCGAGCCCTTAGGCAAAGCAGACAGTGATATGAAAGATAATGGAAGATGGGCTCATTTGTTTTCCCCACTTATAAGTTCATACAGTGTTTGGCACAAGGGGCACTTGTAGGTATTTAAATATCACAAAGTAATGGTCAAAAAAGGGACATAGCTGCCGAAGACACACTTTAAAAACTATCCAATTAGAAATTGTAAAAAAAAGTTCTTTAAAATTACATTGTGGGGGACAGGGAGGATGGAGACAACTGTACCTGAACAACAATAAAAAATAATAAAATAAAATAAACCGTAAAAAAATTACACTGCCATTGCAATGAGGTACACTATCCAGTGTTTAATGACCCAGAAATTCTGCTGTAGAATTCGGTAAAAAGCTGATCCCATCTTGAACACACAAGGAAAGTTTACTGACTAAAATGCCTGATGCTGTCTTTATAAGGTGTTTCGTCTATACAGTCCCAAAGAGTGGGACTCAAGACAAGTAACTGTAAAGCTGCAAAACGAGTATTTTATGTAGATAAGTTCCTTCAAGATTTTTTAATGTATCAGTAGAAAAAGAAAATTTGTAAAAGAAGTTTTAGCAGGGAACAAAACAGAAATTCTAATCTTCTAGGTAAGAAAAACTGAATATAGCATATGTAAAGGTTTATAATTAGAATTTGTAGGGAAGGTTTTCTGATACATATCAAAATGTGTATCTTAATCCTCCCTATATGCCTCTTTTTTCCAATTTAAAAACCAAACAATTTAAATATGTAATTAAAATCATAAATTTGAGTGAGGATATCAGAAGAGTCTTCATAGATATCTATGTCTTTTTCTTTTTTAAGCAGTTAAAGATATCTTTTGCATTTCCAACTGGGTTAAGATGTTTAAAAATCTTATTAAATATAACTAAACAAATGTAATAATATTCAGGCACCTAAAAGCTCCCCCCTGCACATTTTGCTGTTGAATTCATCCTCAAGGATAATTCATTGTGTCGCCATTACGTCCTTTTTGCTTGGGCTGTGATAAACCATGCATGACAATCATCCATTTGGCGTGAAAAGAGAATCCCGAGATCCAAAATCAATTCACACATGTTGAACCCAACCACACTGTTGTAGACATGCTGACTTTACAATACAGTCAGGCTTCTAGTTTCCTTTAATCATTATCTGATGTGTAGAACAATCCCAGTCCCTTCATGTGGACACAATTTAAATCCCAGACTGCAAGAAGAGGGGAAAGAATGTTTCCTTTTTACTTTCTTGGCATGCATTTCATATTTGTTGAAGTAATGAACTCAATATGCAGGACGACTCAGATAAACCAGTTTCACACAAGCTAGACCAGCTCCACATCCCATGGGAAAAGGAAAATGTAAGGTAATTCCATTCACACAGCTCACACAGAATATGAAAGTTGTGTCATCATACTTTAAGAAGTCACTAATAAATAAAAATGGATAGCCCACTCTATAGGGCACCCAAATAAAGTTTTAATTTTGTGGGATTTTGTAATTTTCTAAGTTGTGATACAAAGAGTAAGGAGACTGTCTATTACAGGAACTATTATTACTGTTTTGCAAATAAGGAAACTCAGATGTGGAAAGACTAAGCTATGTGACTTGTCCATATTCACAGTTTGTAAACAGAAGTACCAGGATCCAAGTTCTACTCTTTCTGATTAAAAAATATACATATATTTCCACCATGCCTAGCTACTGAACTACTGAAATAAAAAAATAATAATTGTGTCATTGGAAATCAGGCCAACCTTGAAAGAACTGTTAAGAGCACAGATGCTTGAGATACGATGTTCTCCATAGAGAAAACCAATCGTACAAGTGACAGGAGGGTTAATCTACATTACATCTCTCACAAAACAGGATGACACAAGAGTAATGGAGTGGCTGATTTTTGCAGCTGGCATTAATATTTCAAAACAGTCAGCTCAGAACAATTTTTTTAATTAAACCAAATTAAGAGTAAAAACAGGCATTTGATGTATGTAAATTTATAAAAGTGGGATTAGTGAAAGGCTTTTCCTGACAGTCCTCTGGTCTTAGGTAATACCTCGGTCTCCTTGTGGAAAGCCTGGGAAAGCTTCTGTAGTTCACAATCAGATTGGGCTGCTTGGGCCTTTTCTTTCTCCCAACAGTGCAACACATTTTGTAGTTCCACTTTCAAAGTGCTGATGAGAGCCTCTCTATCTGCACACTTGGTGCGCAAATGACTTAACTCCTTACTGACATCAGCCAGTTTATCCTGAAGGTCCTATAGGAGACACCAAAAATACAGGTTGTATGATGGCCAACCAATATATGGGTGGGATTCATTATAAAGTGCATAATGAAGACTTTCAAAGCTTTAACATTAAAAAATCAGAAAGGCAAGCATTTAACTATAATGCTAAACATTAGGGATTTTATTTGAGTATATTGTCTAAATACTATACTTTAGCTGAAAAATTAGAAAATTTGTTATTTTAGCATCTAAACATAAAGTGCTAATACGACAGCTTATTCCAAAAAGCTCCTTTATTTCAACCCATTATTAAAAAAATAACTTGGTGGTTCAGAAAAAATTTAAATAACATTTTAAGAATAAAACTCTTACATTTATAAAAACATTTCCTTCTCCGTGAAATTCCAAATACGAATACAAAAAAAATGTGGCATAAAATTCTACTATACAATTTATTCCTTAACCTTAAATTCTATAAAGTATGTAAAGGACAAACACAATATGAACCAACACACAAAAAATCCAGCAATACTAAGCAACTCTGAGAGTTGTTTCAGTATAGTTTTGCAAAACTGTAGTACAGAAAATAAAACAAACTGTTTTCCTGGACTTGAGCCAGGTGTGGTCTTGGCCCATTACTAGGCATGACGTACTAAAAACAATGGCTCCACCCAAAAATGATGAAAATTGACTTCAAATACTGGTGTGCTTATGAAGAGTGTTTACTATGTATCTAAGGGTGGACATTAAATCTTAAATCATTTTTTGAATCTATGGTATTATAATTAAGCCTTGGAAATAAATTTTCCCATTAACCAGAACAATTTCTAATCAAGTTTTATTTTTTAATGAAAAAAGTCTTCTTACTTTGACCAACAATAAAAAATAAAAATTGTTTCCAAATGTACTTGATAGGAAATAGGAAGCTATATTTTCAGATATCTTTACTTTAAAACTTTCCCTAAGTAATTATATTTGTTTCTTACTACAAAAGGAAAAAGTTATTTAAAATCATAATACCTTTATATTTTTTGTGTGGGCTTCTATCTTCTGTTTGGTAGAATCAAGTTCACTAGATGCCTTTTCCTTAGCATTGTTCACGCTGTTCAGCTGATAAGAGGAAATGTAAATAACTTCTTTGTATTTTTCAAGGATGAGTAACTACAAATACAATTTTTCAATGTTTTTTATGCAATTACTTACTATAAATTTCTAAATAGTAATTGAGAGTCTTAAAAATTATTTCTTTTGGTTAACCATGTAATTTCTGTCACAAGCCCACAAGGCCCAACAGAAAAGAAAGCATTCAAGCTTAAAATGTCAGTGATGTTACAGTATTTTTACTAGATGTCTGGACAAAAGATTTCATTCTTACTGTAAACAAATATAACTTTATTCTTAAAATCCTACTGGGCCAAAATGCCAGAAGCAGTGGCATCTATAAGGAAAGAATAAAGGACAGAGCAAAAGCCTGTTCTTTCTATACATCATGAGGATATTCACTGGTCTCTCGCTCCATGTGACAACTTCAGGGTCGGTCACATGCAGTCCTACTGGGAAGGCTTGTGGCAGGTCATCAGTTGGTCCTGCTCCACTTGTGATTTATTTTCTTTGACAGTTCATTCTTCTTTCTGTCAGACTGCTCTTTTTGCTTTCTTTGCAGCCACCCCCTTGGTCTCCCCACTGCTGTCTCTGGCACTGGTTCACAACAAAGCGCATTACTAAGCCAAAGCCTGCTGAGTCGACTTTTCAACTGTGCTGAGGATCATGTGACATTCATCCTCCCAAATAACAATTCGCTGTGGGTAATATGTTCCTAGTTACCCTGCAGCTTCCAGTCCTAGGTCTCAGAAGAGTTTCATAAACTACTAACAATTCAGGTTGTCTTGCCTCACTGGGAAAGACTTAGCAATATTTATTCTTCGTAGAAATTTAATTATTTCAGTGGTCATTTTCTTTAATGCTTTTTGAACAATAACAAAGGGAATTAAGAAGGCTTACTTTTCCTTCTTTATTCACCTTATTAAAGTAATATAAGCCCCTTCTGAAATGTGAAATGTAATAGTTTCATAGTCTTTGAATTAAATGAATGAAACAGATAAACAAAAGGATAAAACACTAAATTCCATGCTGTGTAGTTTGTTTTTGGTTCAAACAATCTGTTTTGCTAATTGTATCTAATGCAATTACTTTATATTATCTAATTTGACAAAATGTAATTAAGCAAACTCTTCAGTTCTTAAAGCACAAATTCATAAAATATTTTAATATCCAAGAAAATTATCAACCCACACTTTAAGTAATACAAATGAGATGATAAATAGAAGCATGAGCTTTTTCAATCAGCAAACCAAAACCTTCTAAGCTACATCAAGCAGACAATTGTTTTTAAAACTTCTATCAATACCTTATTCACTTTAGAGAATGAAAACTAACATCTTTTTTTAATTCAGATTTCCACAATTTGTAGAAATCCTAACCTAGAATATTAATAATACCTACATTTCCACTACCTATTCCAAATTTCATAAAAACACATTAAAATTTAAATATAACACATATTACAGTAACTTAAATGACTTGCATAGCTTTTGTATTAAAATAAATAAGTTTTGAAGTTCAAGAGTGACAGTCTTTTAAAAATAACAAAAGCTACAAAAATATAAGTGAGACACGACTTTAGGCCACACTTAAAGAACAATGACAGACAATTTATTATTTTTTGTATCTGTGAAGCTGCCAATTCAACATTCCCAATTTTTTTGACCTTTGTAACAAGCAAGGGATACGTACTGCTGCAGGCTGAAGGCTATATGTGTGGAGCCAAACAGTGCAAGTGTTACCTCATTAGATGCATCTTCCAGCTTGTTCTGGTAATCTGTCAAGGTACGCCTCAAAGTCTCAAGGACAACAGAGAAGGTGGGGGGTTTAGCTGTGTCCTTGTGGATGCCTAGAGAAAAATATGGGATGAAAGTATATGCTTACAGTCAGAAGGAAACAAAAGCAAAGCAAACAACAGATAATTACAATCAGATAGAGCTGAAAAAACTTTATGAAATATCAGAGTCATTCTCCAAAGTATACTGCTGTATACTCAAATATTAATAGTCTTTCTAAACCAGTGGTCAAATTAAGTTCATAATATTAAGCTCTAATTTATGGCTACATTGTACCTCACAAGGCCCACATTGTGGTCAGGAGTGAGCTCTTTTTCCCCCTCTCTCCTAAGTATCGGAAGTGTTTGTACACACCTGTTATCCAACAGTTAAGCAAATGGTCTCTACTAACATTGTCTGGGGGAGTTATATACACTTACTGTGGTCCTTGTGTTTCTGATCAGTCAGGTCTATTGTGTTTAAACATTAATTTCCAAACCTAACAGCACATAATTTTATGTTATGCTTGGAAATACTCTTCAATCCATAAAATTCTCAAGTTACAATTTGAAATAAATAATGAATATGCTATTATCTACATAGGCCCACATCATGTTTCAATTAAAACCCTTAAAACTGATACTCACTGTAAAAATATGAGTATTGCCATGTTATACCTCAAACTATTTTAATTTTGTCAGGCTGTAAGTTCATTGAGCTAATCAAGGTTACTTGGTAAACTATAGTTCAAAATATTAATCCAAAATAATCAAAAGTCTAGCTTCAAAAACCACTTTAACTGATTGCTAATTGTACCACTCTTTGTTTAAAAACAAGTAAAAAAAATTAAAAACATTCTTATTACTTTTATTTTCCCATTATAATTTCTCCCTATATTTTATAATCTAAATATTTCAATATTTCAGTATTTTGTATGTGCCCCAACTGGGTGTAAACCTGCAACCCAGGCATGTGCCCTGACCTGGAATCAAACTGGTGACCTTTTGCTTTGCAGGACTACGCTCCACCAACTGAGCCGCTTAGGGTCAGGGCAACAAAGATAATTTTTAAAATAAGCATTCATAAATATGTTTTATTACTCATTGATTCAGTCAATCAACTAATTTACTGAATTCCTCCTACATACTAATCCAAGGCATTAGGCACATGGAAGTGAAAAAAAACCGGTGCAGTTTCTGTGCTCAGAGAATCTGCAGTCTAAAAAGAGGAAAAAAGATAGTAAAAAAATAATTATATTAAAGTCATTCATCCATTCTCCAAGTATTCAATTGCTGGAACTTCGGGGGAATATGGAAGAAGGCAGTAATGAAAGAAAGAAAGAAAAAGATGGGGAAAATATTTGGTTAATGACAGACCAACTTTATTCGTCTCAGAGTATTGATGATATTTAGTGTTTCAATCTTAGGCAAAATTGTATTAATAAATTTATTGCATTCATTAAAGTATAATTTTAATAATGTCTTAAGTATGGGTACATCTCAGATTTTCTTAAACAGAAGAATATTTAACTTAAAAAACAAAAGTAATATGAAAACGACACATATCCCAGCCAAGGGCAAAGAAAAAAGACCCTTCTCTAAACCACAATAATGGAGAGGACAGTATTTGTGATGACCGTAAGTTGGAAAGACAACTCATTAAAAATTTTATTAAAGGTCTTCCCAAATATATATTTTTAAAATTGCTCTCTTGCACAAGATAAAAACATGTAATGTATAATTCTTTTCTTTTGCTACTACACAGTAGGCCATGAATAAATCATTCAAGGACACTCGGGAAATCTGCTAGCTTTTACAATAAAGGGAGAAAACTTCCTCTTAGAAGTCAGAATAAAATCATCTTAACATGAGTATTGAGAGGTATGGAACAAAATGCCCTCTCCTTACTGACGCGTGCACATTCTTGTATTTTACATAAAATTAAGTTGAGTTTCTTTGCCTGAAAATGTTTATACAAAAGTTCAGTTGAAATACAAAGTATATTTTATATCCCACCAATACCCATTATGAAAAGATATACAGCCCTGGTTGGTGTGGCTCAGTGGATTGAGCACCGAACTGTGAAGCAAAGGGTCACCTGTTCAATTCCCAGTCAGGGCACATGCCTAGGTTGCAGGCCAGGTCCCCAGAAGGGGGCAAATGAGGGGCAACCACACATTGATATTTCTCTCCCTCTCTTTCTCTCTTCCCCTCTCTCTAAAAAATAAAGTATTAAAAACAAAAAAGATTTAAAAATGGTTTAAAAAAAGATATACTTACTGGTCCAATAAAACAACAAAATGCTTATAAATAAAAAGAAAAGGTCACTCAGGACCCAGGACCTTATTGACTGATTTAATTTAATCTAATAATATCCTAATCACTTCACTAAGGCCCCCCAAAACAACTGACTATTAAAGCTATTCTATCAGAGTAACGTCTAAAATTTTTTTTAATCATGGTCATAAAAAAAACTTTTTTAATTATATTTTATTGATTATGCTTTTACAGTTGTCCTGATTTTCCCCCTTTGCCCCCGTACATCCAGCACCCCCCATTCATCAGGCAATCTTCCCACCATTGCTCATGTCCATGATTCATGAGTATAAGTTCTTTGGCTTCTCCATTTCCCATACTATTCTTAACATCCCCTATTTTGTATCTATCATTTATGCTTCTTTTTTTTTCCAGGTTTTAAACCTTTTTATTTGCATATTTAAAAAATTGTGCATTCCAATAATTAAAATCATTTTAACAAAAAAAAAAAAAATGGCACTCTGATTAAACTGCATTTTACAGCCTGCAGGACACCTTGGACCAGCTTGGTTTTACTCTAGATTTCACTGTCGTCACACCCAGCTTCTTCCTTCACCAACATGCAAGTTCTTTTCCTTCCCTGCCAGCTAGAGAGGCAGATGGGACAGGCAGGTGCGGCCTTCATTGTCAGTAGTTCTGATGTGAAAAGGGGCAGCACAGTCATTTAAACTGATCCAACCTCTGCAGCTTACAAAGTTAAACAGCTAAAAGAAGTAAAATAAGAAGGCAATGCCTGTGGAATGTACAGTGCATATTGGCAGTGCGGGCCTCATTACGATTTGCCTGCTTGCTTCTCCTGTTCAATCATTTCTTTGGAAGGCAGTGGATTTTTCTCTTGCGTTTCTGTCTTCTTCAATTTCGACTTATCAAATTTCTCAATCTCAGCCATATCGGGTTTAGCAGACATGGTTGCTGAGGAAGCCGAGGGAGGCGAACGAACAAGAGAAGAGTCCAATCTGCTCGGTGATCACTGCTGAATGAATCATCATTTATGCTTCTTATTCCCTGTACCTTTTCCCCCATTCTTTCCCTTCCTCCTCCCTGCTGCTAACCCTCCATGTAATCTCCATTTCTGATTCTAGTTGTTTGCTTAGTTTTAGTTTTTGGAGTTTTTTTTAGGTTTAGTTGTTGAGTTTTGGGTTTGTTGTCATTTTAATGTTCATAGCTTTGATCTTCTTCAATTTCTTAGATTAGTCCCTCTGACACTTCATATAATAAGGGCTTGGTGAAAATGAACTCCTTTAACTTGACCTTATCTGAGAAGCGCTTTATCTGCCCTTCCATTCTAAATGACAGCTTTGCTGGATAGAGTAAACTTGGATGTAGGTCCTTGCTTTTCATGACTTTGAATACTTCTTTCCAGTCTCCTCTAGCCTGCAAAGTTTCTTTTGAGAAATCAGCTGATAAGTCTTATGGGAACTTCTTTGTAGGTAACTCTCTTTTCTCTTGCTGTTTTTAAGATTCTATCCTTATCTTTAATCTCTGGCAAATTAAATACAATGTGTCTTGGTGTGTTCCTCTTTGGGCCCAATTTATTTAGGATTCTCTGAGCTTCCTGGGCTTGTATGTCTATTTCCTTTGCCAGGGTGGAAAAGTCACTTTCATTTTTTTTTCAAGTAAGTTTTCAATTTCTTGCTCTTCCTCTTCTCCTTCTGGCACCCAGATGATTCAGATGTTGGAATGTTTAAAGATGTCCCAGAGGTTCCTAAGAGTCTCCTCATTTTTTTGCATTCTTGTTTCTTGATTCTGTTCTGGTTGGATGTTCATTTCTTCCTTTTGTTCCAAATCATTGATTTGAGTCCTGGTTTCCTTCCTTTCATTGTTGGTTCCCTGTATATTTTTCTTTATTTCACTTTGTATAGCCTTCACTTCTTCCTTTATTTTGTGCTCATACTCAACATTTCTGTGAGCATCCTGATTACCAGTGTTTTGAACTCTGCATGTTAGCTATCTCCTCATCACTTAGTCCTTTTTCTAGAGTTTTGATCTGTTCTTTCATTTGGGCCATATTTCCTTGTCTCTGCACACCATTACATTGTAAGGGGCAGAGCCTTAGGTATTCGCCTGAGTGGGGTAATACACTTTGCTGCATTGTGGCACTGTCTGTGAGGGAGGGCTCAGAGAGGGAACAATGTTGCTTGCTCAGCTCTGGCCCCACTTTCAACAAACTGGCAATTTCTCCCTCAGTCACAACCCCCACAGATTTGAGGCTATATTTCCCCACACTGGAACTTTTGGTTGCACAGTCTGCCTCACTCCCCAGTTGTTCCTCCTGGTTTATCTGCATGCAAATGTGGGACCACCCACTCTGCCAGCTCGCACATCCCCTCCAGTGTCCTCTCCACCCTAGCTGCCAGTCTCCACCCCTCCTAGCAATCTGGATGAATATTTCTCATTTAACTCCTTGGTTGTCAGACTTCCATATAGTTCTATTTTCTGGCAGTTGTTTGTTTTTGTTTTTTTGCTTTTAAATTGGTTGTTTCCTTTTCTTGGTTGTGCTAGGAGACAAAGTGTACTATCTAAGCCTGTATTTTGGCTGGAACTCTCTGATAATGCCTCCTATTGGTACTTCTAAATCCCCTCATCTCTACACCCATTCTCTCACACCTCCAACCCATCTGGCAACCTTCAAAATTCTCTCTGTATCCATGATTCTGTCTCTGTTCTTCTTGTTTTCTTAGTTTGTTTTTTTAGATTCAACTGTTAATAGATTTGTATTTTTTGCCATTTTATTGTTCATAATTTTGATTTTCTTTTCCTTAAATAAGTCCCTTTAACATTTCATACAATAATGGCTTGGTGATGATGAACTCCTTTAGCATTTTCTTGTCTTGGAAGGTTTTTATCTTCTCTTCAATTCTAAATGTTAGCTTTGCTGGGTAGAGCAATTGTGGCTGTAGGTCCCTGCTTTTCATGACCTTGAATATTTCTTGACAATACTTTCTAGCCTGCAAACTTTTTTTGAGAAATCAGTTGACAGTCTTATGGGAACTCCCCCATAAGAACATAGTTACTTCTTTTCTCTTGCTGCTTTTAAGATTCTCTCTTTATCTTTAACCTTTGGCATTTTAATTATGATGTGTCTGGGAGTGGACCTCTTTGTATCCATCTTGTTTGGGACTCTCTGTGCTTCCTGAATTTACATATCTATTTCCATCACCAAATTAAGGAAGTTTTCCTTCCTTATTTTTTCAAAGAGATTTCCAATTTCTTGCTCTTTCTCTTGTCCTTCTGGTACCCCTATAATGTGAATGTTGGACCTCTTGAACTTGGCTCATAGGCTATTTATACTATCCTCATTATTTTGGATTCTTTTTTCTTCTTGTTGTTCTGATTGGTTGTTTTTGGCTTCCTTTTGTTCCTTATCATTGATTTGATTCTCAGCTTCATCCACTCTACTGTTGTTTCCCTGTGAATTGTTCTTTATTTCAATTAGTGTATCCTTCATTTCTGACTGGATCTTTTTGATGCTGTTGAGGTCCTTACTAAGTTCCTTGAGCATCCTTATAACGAATGTTTTGAACTCTGTATCTGCTAGATTGTTTATCTCCATTTTGTTTAGCTCTTTTTCTAGAATTTTGATCTGTTTTTCATTTGGGCCCTGTTTCTTTGTCTGCTCATTTTGGCAGCTTCCCTGTGTTTGTTTCTATGTATCAGGTAGAGCTGCTTTGACTCCATGTCTTGGCAGTGTGGCCTAATGTAGTAGATGTCCTATAGGATCAGTAGCATAGCCATCCCTATCACACAAGCTGGGAATTCAAGGTGCACCCTTCGTGTGGGCTGAGTACACTCTTCTCTTGTAGTTGAGCCTTAGTTGCTATTGGCATATCAATGGCAGGGATTTACCCATGCCAGACAGCAGAAGGGATTGGCTATGGCCACTGACCACCAACCTCCATCCTTTGTTCAGCATCCGCTCTGCAGGGTCAGGATGGTAATGCTCCAACATGGTCTGTAGTGGTGCACCAGCCCTGGGGTTTCCCAGGTGGTACAGGCCAAGATCAGCCCTGACCTGTGTTTTGCCCAGGGCTACCCTGCCTGAGCCATAAAGCAATCTGAGATGGCTGCTACTTATACTGGTTTTGGAGATTCCCAGGTAAAAGCAAGCTGTGAATCTAGGCTGGCTAGTGCAGGTCCTGAGGCTCACTGAGGTCAGCTTTTGCTTGTTTGAGAGGATTTAGGAAGTTGTAAAGCATGAGCCAAGACCAGCCATTCATATGGAAAAGCAGCGTGGGTGGACCTGTAAGTTAGGTGGGGTAGAGTCTCTGGGCATCTCCTAGGTGGGTCAAACAGTGTTAGCCAGGTGGCACCAGCCTGTGGGCTCTGTGGGGGTAGCATTTAGAAAAGGGCCAATGGCCTCTGCTCACCCTGATGTCAGACACTTCAGTGTCTCACTGTATACAACTGGTGCCTTTCAAGCTGCTACCCTGGTGCTGGAGCTCAGAGGCAGTGAATCTGAACAGGTGAGTCCATCTGTGGGTTCTTTAAGAGGAACTGCTTCAGGCTCCAAAAGTTTCTTCCACCAACTCATTCCCCACTGTATGGGCTTGGGGACACGGTATTGGGCTGGGACTCCTCGCTCCCGAGATATCCCTCCTGAATTTTTATCCACCAGACATGAGTGAGGGACCATTCTGTTCCGTGTCTGCACCCCTTCTACCAGTCTGGATGGATGTGGTTTCTTTAATTCCATAGTTGTCAGACTTCCATTCAGCTCAATTTTTGACAGTTCTGAGTGATAGTTGTTATATATTTTAGTTGTAATTTTGATGTGGTTGTATGAAAAGATAAATAACTTTTCAAAAGTCAAAGTCCAAAAAACAAAGGACTGAGCTTTTTTTTTAAAAAAAGGTACATTATAGAATATGAGTAGTCATGTTCATCCCCAGCACAGGAAAAAATCCTTTAATCTTGTTCTTTTAATTGCATCATAAAACACAGAAATTAACATTCGAATGGGTTTTATTTTCACCTGAAAAAAATCCAAACATTCAATACACTGATGACTACCATAATTCCTTTTTCATTTTAAAAACACTAAATATAAACATCCTGTGGGCCGTTATAATTTTCAAACTGAGACTTCATTCTGTCTATTAACTCGTCTTACTCACTGAGATCAAAAACAAACACTCTCATCATCTTGCAAACACTGGTGCCCACTCTGGTGTTTTTAAGGGAAATGGCTCATAACTCTTCTAATATATGGGGTGTATTTAAGTCCCCTGGGACAGTTCCAAAAACACTTCCTTAACCAAAATTTAAGAAATGCTTTGGTTAGGGGAGTCCCAGGCTCTGTGTGGCCTGATAAGCTCCATGTAGCTAGAAGACTATGGATAACTGGGAAATGATGCCATTAGCCTGGGTTCCCTGAATTCGGTGAGGCAGATGGCATCTTGGGTGATGCAAGCCATGGGATAACACTTAACTTCCAGAGACAAAATGGACATTGACACCATAACAGGCATTGGAGTCACAGCAATAAACAAAATGACTACCCATGGAGATGACAGACTTGGCTAACTGATCATGGTATTCCTAGGACTAAAATAGATAGGCACTCTACCTAATTGTTACCTGATTTGTATAAAAAACCTCTAGGTCTGATTACCAGAAGTAGGACTTAACAAAAACAAAGTATTGGCCCTCAACCAATTCTCAGACAAAATCTAGTTCAGACCTAGTACCCCTGAATAGTGGATGGGTCCTCAAAGAAACATGTGACCCTTTACCAGGGTAATCATGTACTGGTGAAGGGAAGATAACCACACTGATCATGGGTAACTAGACACTGGATCTGAATGGACTCCAATCCTAGAGACCTAAAATGCATTGTGGTTCACCAGTTCGGGTAGCAGTCTATGGAGATCAGGTGATTACCTAAGTTTTTGCTAAAGTCTGTCTCTAGTGGGCCCAAGAGATATTTGAACCCACCTCATAGTTTTCTCCCCAGTTTGGAATGTGTAGTTAGAAAAGACAAATACAGAAACTGGCACAATGTCTATATTGGTAACCTGATGCATGGAGAGCGGAACTTACAGAGGAAAAAAAGCAATTGGAAAATAGTAAATCAAAAGCAATGCCACCTTCCTTGGGAGACTACAGAGATTAGTGCCTCTGCTAAGGACTTACAAGGTAAAGGGGTGATTATTCAACTCACCTACCTGACTTGTGCAGAATACAGATGGATTTTCAGGAATGACAGTAAATTACTGCATGTCTAATCACATGTGACTCCAATATAGCTGTAGTTAAAGAAGTAGTTTCATTGATGGAGCATATCAGTACATTTCCTGGCAAACGGAATGAAGTTATTTCTTTTTTTTTTTTAATTTTTATTTTAATTGTTAATCTTGTACAGTTTTCTGTCTTTTATTCTCACCCAACCCACCACCCCAGCCCTCCCCACCTCCCTCCCATTTCCACCGCCCCCCAAAGTTTTTGTCCATGTGTCCTTTATACTTGTTCCTGTAAATCCTTCCCCTTTTCCCCTGAAATTCCCTCCCCTCTCCCCTCTGGTGACTTTCAGCCTATTCTTAATTTCCATGTCTTTGGTTATATTATGCTTGTTTGTTTGTTTGTTGATTAGCTTCCTCTTAAAGGTGACATCATATGGTATTTGTCTTTCACTGCCTGGCTTATTTCGCTTAGCATGATGCTC
This sequence comes from Glossophaga mutica, assembly GCA_039655065.1. Taxonomy (NCBI): domain Eukaryota; kingdom Metazoa; phylum Chordata; class Mammalia; order Chiroptera; family Phyllostomidae; genus Glossophaga; species Glossophaga mutica. The sequence continues at coordinate 136,983,616 of CM077305.1, read as the reverse complement.
TCAAGTTCCATCCATGCAGTTGCAAAGGATATGAGCTCCTTCTTTCTTTCTGCTGCATAGAATTCCATTGTGTAAATGTACCATAGTTTTTTGATCCATTCATTTACTGATAGGCACCTAGGTTGCTTCCAACACTTGGCTATTGTAAATTGTGCTGCTATAAACATAGGGGTGCATAGGTTCTTTTGGATTGGTGTTTCAGGGTTCTTAGGATATAGTCCTAGCAGTGGAATTGCTGGGTCAAAAGGTATATCCATTTTTAGTTTTTTTAGAAAATTCCATACTGTTTTCCATAGTGGTTGTACCAGTCTGCACTCCCACCAGCAGTGCACTAGGGTCCCCTTTTCTCCACAACCTCTCCAACACTTGCTGTTTATTGCTTTGTTTATGAAGGCCATTCTGACTGGTGTCAAGTGGTATCTCATTGTGGTTTTAATTTGCATCTCTCTGATAGCTAGCGATATTGAGCATCTTTTCATGTGTCTCTGGATCCTCTGTATGTCTTCCTTGGAGAAGTGTCTTCCCAAGTCCTTTGCCCATTTTTTAATTGGGTTGCTTGTCTTCTTAGAGTGGAGTCATGTAAGTTCTTTGTATATTTTGGAGATTAAACCCTTGTCTGAGGTATTATTGGCAAATATGTTTTCCCACACAGTTGGTTCTCTTTTTACTTTAATACTGTTTTCCTTGGCCATGCAGAAGCTTTTTATTTTGATGAGATCCCATTTGTTTATTCTTTCCTTTATGTCCCTTGCTTTAGGGGACATATCAGTAAAAATGTTGCTGCATGGAATATCTGAGATTTTCCTGCCTATGTTCTCCTCTAGGACTTTAATGGTGTTACGGCTTATGTTTAAATCTTTTATCCACCTTGAATTTATTTTTGTGTATGGTGTAAGTTGGTGCTCGAGTTTCATTTTCTTGCATGAAGCTGTCCAGTTCTCCCAACACCACTTGTTGAAGAGGCTATTTTTACTCCATTTTAATGTTGCTGCCCCCTTTGTCGTATATTAATTGACTATAGAGACTAGGGTTTATTTCTGGGCTCTCTATTCTATTCCACTGGTCCACGTGCCTGTTTTTATGCCAGTACCAGGCTGTTTTGATTACAGTGGCCTTGTAATACATTTTAGTATCAGGTATTGTGATCCCTCCTGCTTTGATCTTCTTTCTGAAGATTGCTGCCACTATTCTGGGTAGTTTATTGTTCCATATAAATTTTTGAAGTGTTTGTTCTATATCTGTGAAATATGCCATTGGTACTTTAATAGGTATTGCATTGAATCTGTAGATTGCTTTGGGAAGTATGGACATTTTGATTATGTTAATTCTTCCAATCCATGAACACGGTATGTGTTTCCATTTATTTGTGTCTTCCTTGATTTCTTTCTTCAGTGTTGTGTAGTTTTCTGCATATAGGTCTTTTACCTCCTTGGTTAGGCTTATTCCTAGGTACTTTATTTTTCTTTTTCCTATATCGAATGGGATTTTTTTTTTTATTTCTGCTTCTGTTGTTTCATTGTTGGTATACAAAAATGCCTTTGATTTCTGGATATTGACTTTGTATCCAGCTGTTTGACCAAATTCATTTATTAGGTCGAGCAGTTTTTTGGCCGAGACTATAGGATTTTCTATGAAGTTATTTCTTTTATCCTTTTAGTAAAAACCACCAAAACAGTATCTTTCAACTGGCAAGGCCAGCAATCTACCTTCATTGCCCTACCTCAGAACTGTATCAACTCTAGCCCTCTATCATAACATAGTCTGTAGAAATCTTGATCAACTGTCCATTCCAGATGACTTCACATATTCTACTTAGTTCTCTACCAAGATATCATTCTGACTGCTCGAGTTCAAGCAAGTCAAGTGTGGCAGGTCCTTATAGAATATTAGTGAAGTAAAATCCTCCCAGAAGACAGAACTTCAAGTAATGAACCTGACTGTCATTTTGGATGGGATAAGACACGACCAAAGGTACAAATATATACCAATTTATGGGTGTTAGCTAACAGTTTGGCTGAATAGTCAAGGACTCAAAATGAACACAATTGGAAAACTGGTAACAAGGTAGTCTGGGCAAGAGTATGTGTGAGAACCGATCTCTTCAAATGGTCACTGTGCCCAGGTCAACCTCAGTACCTTAATAATGAGGCGACCAAGAGGAAGCATTCTGTGGGCATCAGCCAGCATCTTTCTCCAGCCACCAGTGTCCATACAGCAAGTGTAATGGCACAGTAAAGGACAAAAACAGAGTCATGACAAACAAATAATACATGAGCTCAGAAACACAGACTTCCATTCACTGAGTCTGATAGAATCACATCCCCTTCCTTGGTTGAATTCCAAACCTATTAATAGCAAAGACAAACACTAAACCCATGATATGGCACTATTATCTAGGTGGACCAGCCAGCCACGTGGTGGCAAGTCGATTATACTACGTCACTTCCATCATGGAGTGAGCCATTTATTCCTACTATGGTATACATCACTCTGGATACAGATTTTCCTTCCCTGATCATATTGTTTCTGCTGAAATCATCATCCATTAATTTAAAAAATACCTTGCTTACCACTAAGTATTCCACATAGCATTGCTTCTAACCAGAGAACTCATGGTATACCAAATAAAGTATGGAAATGGGCTAATTTTCATAGAATTCCTATGGTCTTCCTATGTTTCTCATTCCTCAGAAGTAGCTGGCATACAGAATAGCAAAATGGCCTTTTGAAGATTCATGACACTGGATGGATGGCCACAATCTGTAAGATAGAGATAATATACCCTGGCGACATGTGCTCTGAGTCAGCAATCAATGCATGCTGTGTTTCTCCCACAGCCAGGATTTACAGATTCTGGAATCAAATGTTAGAAAAAAGTGGTTTGTCTCACTATTACACCTAACAGTCCAGTCCGCTAGTGAAATATCTGCTTCCCCTCTCAGAAACTATGGACTCTACTGGTCTAAATGTGAATTCCCAAGGATGAAATGCTTCCGCCATGGGACACAGCAATGATTCCATTAAAATGGAAGCTAAGAATGTAACCTGATTACTTCTGGACTTTTGTTTGCTAGGAAACAAAAAATTAAGAAGGACAATCGGTCTTGATCATCAAGGGAAAACTGGTCTTAAGAAAGAGTATATCCAGAATACAAGACAGCTCACAGAGGATCTTAGTACACTCATGTGCTGTGATAAAAATTAATAGGCCAACAATCCCACTTCTGGGTATATATCCAAAAGAACTGAAAGCAGCATCCTGAAGAGATATCTGTACATACATGTTCATAGCAGTGCTATTAAAAGTAGCTAAGAGGTGGAAGCAACCTGAAGTTCCATCAATGGATGAATATATAAACAAAATGTGGTATACGCATACAATGGAATATTATTCAGCCTTAATAAAAAACAAACTCCTGAGACTTCCAGCCAAGATGGAGATGTAGGTGGACACACTGTGCCTCCTCACACAACCAAAAGTAAGGACAACAAAGATTTAGAAACAGAAAACAACCAGAACTAACAGAAAATTGAACTGTACGGAAGTCCAACAACCATTCATCCAGACCTGTAAGAGGGATGCAGTTGTGGCAGGAAAAAGCGGAGGTTGGCAGACCCAGGCATGCAGGTGGGGGCTAGCAGACCCCAGGCACACAGGCGGCAGCTAGTGGACCCCGGGCCCAGGGTGGCAACAGGCACACCCAGTGAGGTCGCCCAAGGCGGCTGGCTGACCAGGCAGTCCCACATTTGCAAGCAGATAATCCAGGCAAAAACGAGGAGTGAAACAGACCTCACAACCCAGGGCCCCAGCGCCAGGAAATAAAACCTAAAAACACCGATTGAAAACACTTCTGGGGGTTGAGGTGCCGGGAGAGACCCCCAGCCTCATAGGACATTTTGTTGGAGAGACCCACAGGATCCTAGAATGAATGCAAGCCCACTCACATGGAAATCAGCACCAGAAGGGCCCAATTTGCTTGTGGCAGAAGGGACTGAAATCCAAGAGAGAGTGGAGCAAGCATCATTGTTCCCTCTCGGACGCCGCCCCCACATACAGTGTCACAACCCAGCAACTGGGCTGCCCCACCCTGGGGAACACCTAAGGCTCCACCCTTAACTATGCAACAGCCCTGACCAGACCCTCCCCGAAAATGGCTCAAATGGGAGAACAGATGAAATCCCCAGAGCCAATTCCTCTAAGCGAGAAAGAGATAGCCAACCTATCAGGTGCACAGTTCAAAGCCCTGGTGATCAGGATGCTCACAGAATTGATTGATTTTGGTTGCAAATTAGATGAACAAATGAAGGCTACAATAAGCGAAATGAAGGAAATGCACAGGAAACCAGTAGTGATGGGAGGAAAACTGGGACTCAAATCAATGGTGTGGACCAGAAGGAAGAAAGAAACAACCAAACAGAAAACAAGGAAGAAACAAGAATTCAAAAAAATGAGGAGAGGCTTCAGGACATCTTTAAACGTTCCAACATCTGAATTATAGGGGTACCAGAAGGGGAAGAGGAAGAGCAACAAGTGGAAAACTTATTTGAACAAATAATAAAGGAGAACTTCCCCAATATGGTAAAGGAAATAGACTTCCAGGAAGTCCAGGAAGCTCAGAGAGTCCCAAAGAAGTTGGACCCAAGGAGGAACACACCAAGGCACATCATAATTACATTAGCCAAGATTAAAATGAAGCAGAGAATTCTAGAAGCAGCAAGGGATAAGGGGACAGTCACCTACAAAGGACTTCCCATCAGATTGTCAGCTGACTTCTCAAAAGAGACCTTCCAGGCAAGAAGGGGCTGGAAAGAAATATTTGAAATCTTGAAAGGCAGGGACCTACATCCAAAATTGCTCTATCCTGCAAAGCTGTCCTTTAGAATGCAAGGGAAGATAAAGTGCTTCTCAGATAAGGTCAAGTTCAAGGAGTTCATCATCACCAAGCCCTTATTATATGAAATGTTAAAGGGACATATCTAAGAAAAAGAAGATAAAATATATGACAGTGAAAAGACAGCAAACTCACAGCTATTAACAACCACACCTAAAACAAAAGCAAACTAAGCAAACAACCAGAACAGGAACAGAAACACAGAAATGGAGATCACATAGAGGGTCAGCAACAGGGGAGTGGGAGGAGGAGAGAGGGGGAAAAGGTACAGAGAATAAGTAGCACAGATGGTGGGTAGAAAATAGGGGGAGGGCAAGAATAGTGTGGGAAAAGTAGAAGCTAAAGAACTTATGACACATGGACATGAACTAAAGGGGGGAATGTGGGTGAGAGAGGGTGTGCAGGGTGGAGGGGAATGATGGGGGAGAAATGGGACAACTGTAATAGCATAATCAATAAAATATATTTAAAAAATAAAACAAGATTGCTCTATCCAGCAAAGCTGTCATTTAGAATGGAAGGGAAGATAAAGTGCTTCTCGGATAAGGTCAAATTCAAGGAGTTCATCATCACCAAGCCCTTATTATATGAAATGTTAAAGGGACTTATCTAAGAAAAAGAAGATCAAAAATATGACAGTAAAATGACAGCAAACACACATATTAACAACCACATCTAAAACAAAAGCAAACTAAGCAAACAACCAGAACAGGAACAGAAACACAGAAATAGAGATCATATGGAGGGGCAGCAACAGGGGAGTGGGAGGAGGAGAGAGGAGGAAAAGGTACAGAGAATAAGTAGCATAGACGGTGGGTAGAAAATAGACAGGGGAGGGCAAGAATAGTATGGGAAATGTAGAAGCTAAAGAACTTATGACACATGGATATGAACTAAAGGGGGGAATGTGGGTGGGAGGGGATGTGCAGGGTGGAGGGGAATGATGGGGGTGGAATGGGACAACTGTAATAGCATAATCAATAAAATATATTTAAAAAATAACACCTATCACACACTGTAACAGATGAACCTTCAGGACATTATGCTAAGTGAAATAAGCCAATCACAAAAAGACAAATACTATATGATTCTACTACATGAGGTATCTAAAGTAGTCAAATTCATAAAGACAGAAAGCACAATGGTGGTTTAGGCGGTGCTAGAGGGAGAGGGAAGAGGAGCCATGATGGTTAATTTGTATGTAAACCTGACTGGGTCATGGACCCAGATTTTAGTTAAATATTATTTCTGGATGTGTCTCCAAGAATGTTTCTGGAAGAGACTGACATCTGAATCAATAGATTAAGTAAAGCAGATCACCCTCATCAATATGTATGAGCCTCATCCAATTCTCTGAAGGCCTGACAGAATAAAAGGCTAAGAAAGAAGGAATTCTTTCTCTGTTTTTAAGCTAGACATCAGTCTTCTCCTGCCTTTGGACTCAGACTCTCACTGGAACCCACACCATCAGCTCTTCTCTGGTTCTTAGAACTTCCAAGTGAGACTAGAACTAGACCATCAGCTCTCCTGGGTCTTCAATTTGCCAATAGCAGATCTTAGATTTCTCAGCCACCATAGCCATGTGATTAATGATCCCGTTAGAGAATGTCGAGTATTCTTACTGAAGTCTCTCCTCTGGATTTCACAAGCTGAAGCTATGAGCACAGTGTGGTAGGGCAAGTCTATTTTGTTAACCTCAGTGAATTAGGAGAAGGGAAAAGGAGAGAAGAAATTGGCAAATGACACCAAAAGAGACCTGTGTGCTGCTACTATAGGCATTCTCAGCTTGCCAGTAACTCATTAATCTCTAGTTAAAATGTACCAGCCATGAGGTTCACCAAAACAATTACAATTCTCAAGAAAATACTTGGTATAGGTAGTAATTCTTTATTACAGGAAGAAAGGGAAGCAGAAAAGTCCAATTTCTTGTCCTGATTTCCCTAACAGCAGTCCCTGAAACTGCCCAATTTCTGGGTTATATATACATACCTAAAGGCGTCAAACACTGTTACCGTTATTTCCTAGGGTCCTTCAGCCTCTCCAGTAAAAAGAAAAAGAATACCTCTGGAATATTATAAATGACTTCCTCAAGGAAAAAAAGGTTGAAGAAGGTTGGAGGGCTCTGTCTCAGTCAACACAAAAGTCAACCACCCTGAGGAGGACCCAAGACTAAGCCACAAGAAAAACTTTCTTTTATGAACCTAATGAAGGAAAAGTCACCTTCTATATTTTGCTAGCATCCTCGAGCAGAGGTTAACTGTATTAGAAGAAATACTTGAGGCAGAAAGACGACATGGGTTCAAAGTGGGAAAAGATTTCTCCCCTTACACATCCTACTATAAGAATTTCTATGAGAAAAGAAATGAGATATGAGCAACTAGAGTACTTCAACTTCACTAGAAAGTAGAAATAGGAAATAAATATCTCTGACCAAATAAAGTGACTCTATCTTGTCTAATGATAGTAGGCAATCAAGGTGACACTTCTAGGACCCATGTAAGACTATACATCTTTTCCACTGAGGGTTAATCTTCCTGGTGACTCCTCACAAGTTGCTACCCAAAAGGCTGTTATATAGAGAGATTCTCTGACTATCTTTATAACATCAAAAATTTAAATACAAATGTAATGCAGACCTTCAACCTGATATTAATTCATTCACGCTCCTATTCATACTCAACAAATATTTAGTGAGTACCCGCTTTGGGCCAAGTATTGTTCTAGCTGATTAAAATACACTAGTAAATAAAAGAGACAAAGATCCTTGCCCTCTAAGACCCTTTAACCTGTAAAAATTAACCAATGATGGTTAACTTTCTGTGTCAAGTTGACTGGGCTAAAGCATGCAAATATAGCTGGAAAAACATTATTTCTAGGTTTGTCTGTGAGGGTATTTTGGAAGAAACTAGCATCTGAATAAGTAGACTGAGTAAAGATTCACCCTCACCAATGTGCATGGGCATTGTCTAAGCCATTGCTTCCCCACTCCCCCTTAACAGACCAAAAACATGGAAGAAAAGCAAATTTTCTTTCTTCCTGAGATGGGACTTCCATCTTCTTCTACCCTTAGACATCAGAGCTCCTGGTTCTTGGGCTTTCAGACTCCAGAACTTACACCAACAGCCCCAGGTACTCAGGCTTTGGACTCAGACTGAATTATACCATCAGCTTTCCTGGTTCTTCAACTTACAGAGGACACATCATAGGATTTCTAAAGCCTCCATAAGTGTATGAACTATTCCTATAATAAACTTCTTTATTTATATATATATGTGTGTGTATATATATATACTTTATTTATATATATACATACATACACACACATATACACACACACAGAGATGCCTATCTATATGTGTACAGATAGGTATAATATATAATCTATATTATATAAAATATATATAAGAGACATATTTTCATCTACACAATATATACATTTATATAGGATATATACATGCATCTTATTTGGTCTGTTTTTCTGAAGAACCCTGACAATAGAGATATAATGATAAATGCACCAAATGATATATTATACCACAATAAGAGCTATTGGTGGGGTGGCAGGAAGTAGAGCAGAAAAAGGACAGAGGTAGTGAGGTAAGTGGCATGGGAATGGGTAGTGGATAAGCTTGCTGGAAAAGGTGAGATTTGAGCATAGATTAAAGGAAAATGACAAAGAGAGATATGCAGATATATCTTATCAAGGTGAAGAACTTTCCAGGTAGGAGAAAGGGTCAGCACAAAGGTCCCCAATGTAAGAGCACCTTCATGTGTTCGAGGCATGTATGTAAAAGGCCAGAGTGGCCCAACCAGAGGGAGGGAGACAATGAATAACAGGTCAATGGGATGATAAGGGATAGAAGCAGGCCTTGTAAGGTCTTGCACACCATAGCTAGCACTTCAGCTTCAACTCTTAGTGAAATGCAGAATGCAGCAAGGTTTAGGGTGGAAGAATGACATGCTCTAACGTAGGATTTCAAATGATTGTTCTGGTGGCTACACAGAAAACAGCCTACGGGGAAGCAGGGAGGAAGCAGAGACCAGTTAATCAGAAGGAGAGGAGGTGCAGAAGGCATTTGTGAAATAAGGTTTAAACTGTGACACTGATCACTGGGGAGGACATCAAGCTAAATCCTCTACCTAAATAAATTCCTTAATGTCTTGGACTAACTGAAACTTTGTCTCATCTGCTACATGAAGATAAGGTGATAGTTACTCTTGCTTCAGAAATATTTCCTAATATAGAGGATCAACAAATCTAAAGAAGGCAGGGAACAGAACATCTAGCAACTGCTGCCAACTCCAGACTAAAATCCACTCAGGAAAATAATTTTCATTCATTGCATTTTAAAGAGCAAGTCAAAAAAGAAAGAAAGAAACAATTTTGTAACCATTCCTCTAAATTTATACCAAGGATTAATTTTCCTGAAATGGAAGTGGTGGGGTCAGGGGAGACAGTATATATATTGAACTGAATGGTATGAAAAGGTAATACTAGGGAGTATAGCACTATTGCCATAACTGCAAAACAGGATCTTTCTGGAAAGCTCTTCCCAACATATCTGAATTAATTTTACAGCAAGTGCTAAAGCTAGTAAGAATATGACCCTATTTGAAATAGTTTTTCCTCAAAGATGTACATACACTGTGAGATATTATGCACATGCACATACATATATATACATAGTATGCATCCTTGAAATAGCCTAAGATAAGTTTTAAAATTACTTCATTTAGGAGAAGCAAAAATATTTGACCACCTTTGTGTAGCTAAAGCCAGGCCTAATTCAGTAGGCAATCTTAACTGTTTAGATTCTTCCATAAAATGTTAAGCAATAAAGTTTATTATATATGTCCCTCTTGATGAAGTAACAAAAACCCAACCTCAGCTGGTATAAACAGAGAGTCCGTTACAGGTACAGAGGGCCATTTCATGGAAGTCAAGATGAAGAATGACATCAGGTCCCAAGCAGCTAAGTGAATCAGGGCATTAGCAGGTAACAAGATGACACACTCGGAAGGATTCATCAAGAGAAAATTTATTGAAAGAGACTTTTTACAGAAATGTAGACAGGTTAAGATAATTAATTTAAAAATATGATGAGGCATGAAGAACTAGCAAGAGTAGAAAATCAATAGCAGGCCTAAGTGTAAAGGGTCAAGTTGACAGAAGGCTGTCACCATAAGCCAATACCATCCACGGCTTTGGAAAAGGACCTACTTAACAGGAGGAGGTGGCGCTGCTGAAAAATGAAGCCACTGCCAGAAACTCACTGGACCAGAGGAAGCAGGGGAAATGAATACCCTGACTTTCTTTTTCCGTCCTTTCTTCCTCTTACTCTGCTGGTGCACCCACTGTCCAAATTCAAGCAGAAGCCAGAAACCGAAGGAGCCCTGATCACGCAGTTTATAGAGGTCAGCCACTACAAGGCAAAACAGACCGGAGGAGAATGGTTCTTGGTGGGTAAAACTGTGAATAACCTGCTCAATATGGACACACAGACTACTCTATAATGGTACAAAAATCATGAATTCAGTACACAGTCCCTTTTCCAGAAATGGTTTCTCTGTAATGCATACAGTATGCATATAAATGGGAAACTAGGAAAATTTTTAAAAATGTTTACTAAAAGAATAAAAAGAAAAACTTTAACAGAAGACAATTCTTTTTCTGTAGGCTTAGTAACAGCTTGTGAGTTGCTTTGTTGTCAATGATTTCATTTTAAAATTCAAGTGAGACATGACTTCATTATTCTTAGCCTTTCTAACTCTGAAGTAATATTTAAAATAATATTGAGGTATAAGATATGCTATTATAGTAATTTAATACTTTTTAAAGATTCTTACACCATTACACAATGATACATCTCAGTAATAAAAACAGTACCATTGTAAAAGTAAACTTTATCCTCCAAAGCTTTATCAAATATATTTGAAAACTGGATATCCATATTTTTTATTCCACTTTTATATTCCTTGATCTTTTTCCACAGTAACAAACCATGAAACAAAAAGAAGTTACACATTAATTTCATAAAATTACTGCTAAAAAATATGAAGGATGAAAGCAGACCCCAGAAGTAGAGAATAGCAAAGCATATTCAATTTCTAATAGTTCACCAATAGAAATTTGCAAGTTCATTAGATAACAATGGGCCTTGATCACATCCTTTTACTCATTCTAGGACTACAAACTTGCCTGAACTCGAGAGTTTCCTAAAGAATTCATTTCCCAAATATCTGTTTCTTTTAAATTAGCAGAGCCCTGGAACTCAGTTTTAAAGTGTAAGGAATTTCACCATATGTGCTTTTTGAAGAATATCATTGAGTTAGAAAACAAATAAATAATTTAAGGCTGACAGTACGGCAAAAGAAAGCTGAAGTAGAAAAGTGAAAGTGGTTCAGTCAAAGCTACCATAGCACATAAAATGGCATACACACAAAATTCAAGGAAGTAGAAATCACGGACAGCATTCATCAGCCAACTAATGCTCTCGCTAGTTCCCAAAATATAACTACCTAGTATACAGTTTTAATAGTTCTTTATCATAGTAAGTGTGTTAATACTAAAACCAAAACGTTTTACCTAAGCATTCTTATCTAGAGAGAATATATACAGGGCAATAGCAAATGAAGGAGAAAACCAGCTCAGAAAGCCACATGTAGAGTATGCGCTGTTACAGCCTGTGTCCTACATAACCTTTTGAATGCATGACCTTTAAGTTGCTGAAGGTTGCCTCAGAATTTGGCTCTGTTTGATCGAAACATCTGCTCCCCTTGCAGGTATACTGTGAGGACTTTTTTCTCAGTTGGACTCAGAACACAGCAAGTAAGCCCTCGTCTGTCCAATCACACAGACCCCGACACTTGTAAATCAAGTTCTGGGAGGACAGCAGCAGGTCCACATTCCATCACCCTTTCTCAGCCAGCGAGGCCAACTGACTGCTGTGAGGACTGTTCTTATCATGTCATCAGATCAAAACACAGTGAGATGAGGGACTGTAAGAGGCATCTGCAGAATTCCCAAAATGTAGTGACTTTGGAACACTGACAGATGCATCTGTCATTTTATATCTTCAACTAACCTGATGTCCACTGGCCCGACACAGTAAAGCTGTCCAAGATCGATTCCAGTTCTTTCACGTTATTTTCACATGTCTCTACTAGAAAGGCCTGGTGCTTCTTAGCCTTTTAATTGAGAAGAAAAAATTACATATAATAAGGTCACATATAAGAACTGCAGATTTTTTGTGAACATATGTAGAACAATTAAGGATAAACGAGCTAATAATTACCCCATTCAAGTTTATTATTAATAAACTTCTTTCTGTCTTAATCTTTTACTTGGTTTAATATCTTTTATTTGGTTTAATGTAACACTGTATAAGGTCTCAGTAAAAATTTACTGAGGCCTTAGTGCTGGCCACTATTCCAAGTACTTTATATACAGCAATCTTTTTATTCTTACAACAACCCTATGAGGGAAGGGCTATTATTATACCAATTTTACAGATAAGAAAATTAAGGCAGAGGAATTAATGAACACTTCAAAAGATCATGCTGGCCCTCATGTGGAAAATTGCCAGATAGTAGTCAAGCGTGAATGTAGTAAGACCAATTACAAGGAACTACCTCAGTCTACTTAAGAGGTGATGCTAGCTTAGGCCAGGGTCTTCAGAGTGTAAAAGGGGTTTATATACTAGAAAGACACTTAGAAGGTCGAAGGACCAGACCTTGCTAATATTGGATTGGGTTAGATGATGTTGACTGGATTGGACTAGACTGGATTAGATTGGATTATTGGAAATTATATTGGATATAATTTCACTTACACGTAAAATCTAATGAACAAAATAAACAAAACAGAAAGAGACCCATAGATACAGAGAACAGACCAACAGCTGTCAGAGAGGAGTGGGTTTGTGGGACTGGGTGAATAAGGTGAAGGGATGAAGCAGTACCAATTGGTAGTTGCAGAACAGCCAGAGATACAGACTGCAGCATGGACAATACAGTCAACAATGTCAAGATAATGGCATACGGGGACAGGTGGGAGGTTGGGGCAGCAGGGGCACCACTCGGTAGAGTGCATGATTTTTCTGGCCACTTTGCTGTATATCTGAAACTGATGCAGAATAGAATTGAATGTAAACTGTAATTGAAAAATTAAAAGTAAAAAGTAAAAAAATACACTGGGAAATGTTACTCCTCCAATTTTAGTCTTTTCTAAGATTATATGGGCTATTCTACATGTCTTACATTTCCATATGAATTTTGGGATCTGCTTGTCAGTTTCTGCAAAAAGCCGTCTGGGATTTTGATAGAAAATACATTTAATTTATACATCAGTTTGAGGAGTACTAGTATTTTAACAAGTAACAACATGAACTCTTACAATCCATGAACATAGGATGTCTGTCCATTTACTTAGGTCTTAATTTCTTTCAGTGATGATTTGTAGTTCTTTGCATATAATGCTTGCACTTCTTTTGTTGTTATTCCTAAGTGTTTCATTTTTTTATGGTACTGTAAATGGAATTATTCCCTCGATTTCATTTTTGGATTGTTCATGGCTATTACACAGATAACTGATTTTGTGTATTGATCTTGCACTGTGTCCACAACCTTGCTAAACTCATTTATTAATTCTAATAGTCAATAGTAGGGTATGTATGTATACTCCTTAGAACTTTTAATATACAAGATCATATCATCTGTCAAGAGAGTTTATTTCTTCCTTTCCAAAATGTATACCTTTTCATTTTTCCTGCCTAACTGCCCTGGCTGGAACCTCCAGTAAAATGCTGACTAGAGAAGGTGAAAGTATAAATCCTTGTCTTGAGCCTGATCTTGAGGAGCAAGTAGTTAGTCTTCCATTAACTTTGGTGTTACCTGTAGGCCTTTTGTAGATACTCTTTATGAGGATGAAGAAGTTCCTTTCTATTCCCAGTTTGTTGAGCATTTTTGTCACGAAAGAATATTGAATGTTATCAAATGTTTTTGTCTACTGAGATGATCACTTGGCTTTTGTCATTCTGTTAATAAGTTCTATTGCACTACCTGATGTTCAGATGTTAAACCAGTCTTACATTGTTGGGATAAATCTCACTTGATCATGGTATAAATTTTTATATCTTGCTGGATTCATTTGGCTAGTATATTATAGAGGATTTTAGCAAGAAAAGGGATAGTTGTCTGAGTTTTCTTTTCTTCTGATGTCTTTGCCTCATTTGGTTGTTTTTTTTTTTTTTAAGATTTTATTTATTTATTTTTAGAGGGTAAGGAAGGGAGAAAGAGAGGGACAGAAGCATCAATGTGTGGTTGTCTCATGCACGTCCCCTACTGGGGACCTGGCCCACAACCCAGGCATGTGCCCTCAACTGTGAATCAAACTGGCAACCCTTTGGTTCGCAGGTCAGCACTCAATCCACTGAGCCACACCAGCCAGGGCTGCCTCATTTGTTTTTAATCAGGATAATATTACTGACTTCGCAGAATAAGATGGAAAGAGTTACCTCCTTTTCTGGTTTTTAAAGAATTTGTAAAGAATTGGTGTTAAGAATTCACTGGTAAAATCATCTAGGCCTGGGCTTTATTTCATGAAAAGCAACTCGATTACTTAGTCAATCTCTTTACTTGTTATAGGTCTATCCATATTTTCTATTTCTTCTTTATCATTTTTAATAATGTATGTCTTTCTAGAAATTTGTCTATTTCATCTAAATTATAAAATTTGTTGGGATATATAGTTGTTCAGAATATTCTCTTTAATTTTATTTCTATAAGGTCAGTAAGTTATGCCCCCTCTTTCATTCACAATTTTAATAATTTGGGTCTCCTCCCTTTTTTCCTCGGTCAGTCTAGCTAAATGTTATTAATTTAGTTATCTTTTCAAAGAATTAACTTTGGTTTCACTGATTTCCTCTATTATTTTGTATAATTATTTTATTTCTACTGTAGTCTGTATTGTTTCTTTTCTTCCATTTGTTTTAGGTTTAGTTTGGTCTTCTTTTTCTAGTTTCTTAAGATGGGAGGTTAGGTTATTAATTTGAGCATATATACATATGCTTATATTGTTTGATATTCCTGGTGGATTAACCTTTTTATCATTACAAGATACTCCCCTTTATCTCCAGTAATACTTTTGTTCTAAAGTCTATCTTGTCTGACATTAGTATATTCATCCAGTGTTTTTTGTTTGTCACGTGAATGGCGTATTTTTCCACCCTTTTTCTTCCAACCTACTAGTGTCTTTTAGTATCTAGTGTGTTTTCTATAGTTAGTATATGGTTGGATCTTGCTGGGGTTTTTTAATCCAATCTGACAACCTGCCTTTTGATTACATTACTTAAACCACTCATATTTACGGAATTATTGGTATGGTTGTATAGCCATTTTGCTTTTTATTTTTATATGCCTCATTCCCTTCTCATTCCCCTACCCCTCATTTATTGCTTTTGCATTAAATGGGTATTTTCTAGTGTAACATTTTAATTTATTTAATGATTGCTTAATTATATATGTATTTTTTTAGTTTTTTTCCTTAGTGGTTTCTCTAGGGCTTATAATATACCTCTTAATTATCAAACTCTACTTCAGATTTACACTAAATTAATTCCAAAGTTATATAAAAAACTCATTCCTATACAGATCTCTTCCTTCTTCCATTTTCTGTGTATGTTATTTTATAAATACAACAATATCTTATTATAATTACTTCATATACTCTTAAATCCTTTAAAGAGTCTGAGAAAAGAATGGAAAGTGTGCATATATTTCTATATTTCTAGAGTTTGCTCTACAGTATGTAATGAAGTAACAATGAGTATATGTGTGTGCATGTAACTTGTGAATATAATGCTAGAGTTTCAATGGAAAGATAATTATGTGATAATACTGGGCAAATACTGAATAAGAAGACCTAGAAAAAAATTAAAGCTTTAAGATATTAAAACATTTTGTAGGGAAGAACTTTTGGAATAATGAAGTAAAGAGCTTGGTGAATCCTCTAGCTAGCAAAACAATTTAACTGGTCAAAAATTGTTTTTTACAAATCATAAAAACTATGGAAACTGTCCTAAGGGAAAAGGAGAAACTTTCATTCAAGAAAACTTACTAGTCAAGATGGAGGGAATAGGTAGAAACCCTTTGCTTCCTCACACAACCAAAAGGAGGACAACCAATTTAAAATCAATAAACAACCGGAAGTGCCAGAAAAATCAAACTGCATGGAACTTCAACAACCAAGGAAATAAAGAAACAGTCAACCAGACTGGTAAGACAGGTGATGGACAGAACCTGCCCCAAGGCGTTGGACTGTGTGGGCGGGGTTGGCTGAGGGAACCCTAAAAGAGGCGTAGGAGGGCCCAGTGTGCCGGCTGGCTGCAGTAAGGTAACAGACCTCTCCATCGGCTGACTGAAAGGTAAACAGAAACTCAGAGCTGACTGTAGACTACTGGGGGATTGCCACAGCAGAAGAAATTCCCAGTCTCACACAAGAGTTCATTGCAAAGTATGCTAGAGACAAGTAGGCGAGCTGCATTGTTCCTTCTCTGGCCCCTCCCCTACAGGCAGTGCCACAGCACAGGAAAGAGGGTTGCCCACCCTGGTGAATACATAAGGCCCCACCCCCTTATAACTTAACAGGTACACAGAGACAAAGAAATATGGTCCAAATGAAAGAACAGAGCAAAACTCCAGAGAAAGAGCTAAGTGATGAGGAGATAGCCAACCTATCTGATAGAGAATTTAAAGCCCTGGTAATCAAAATGCTCACCAAACTGACTGAGCTTAATCAAAAAATGAAAGATACCCTAAGTGAAATAAAGCAAAATATTCAGGGAACCAACAGTGACAGGAAGAAAACCAGGACTCAAATCAACGGTTTGGAACAAAAGGAAGAAATAAACATTCAACCAGAACAGAATGAAGAAACAAGCATTCAAAAAAATGAAGACAGGCTTAGGAACCTCTGGGACAACCTGAAATGTTCCAACATCCAAATTATAGGGGTTCCAGAAAAAGAAGAACAAGAGCAAGAAATTGAAAACTTATGTGAACAAATAATGAAGGAAAACTTCCCCAATCTGGCAAAGGAAATAGACTTCCAGGAAGTCCAGGAAGCTCAGAGTCCCAAAGAGGTTGGACCCAAAGAGGAACACACCAAGGCACATCAGCATTAAGTTACCCAGGATTAAAGATAAAGAGAGAATCTTAAAAGCAGCAAGAGGAAAGGAAAGAGTTACCTACAAATGAATGCCCATAAGGCTATCAGCTGATTTCTCAAAAGAAACCTTGCAGGCAAGAAGGGGCTGGAAAGACGTATTTGAAGACATGAAAGTCAAGGACCTACATCCAAGAATACTCTATCCAGCAAAGCTATCTTTTAGAATGGTACGGCAGATAAAGTGCTTCCCAGATAAGGTCAAGTTAAAGGAGTTCATCATCCTAAGCCCTTATTATATGAAATGTTAAAGGGACTTATGTAAGAAATTGAAGAAGATCAAAAACTATGAACAGTAAAATGACAAGAAACTCACAACTCTCAACAAATGAACCAAAAAAAAAAAAAGAAAAACAATGAAAACAAAACAAGCAAACATCTAGAACAGGAACAGAATCAGAGAAATGGACATCACATGAAGGATTTTCACTGGGGAGAGGGAGGGGAGGAATAGAAGGGAAAAGGTACAGGGAAGAAGAAGCATAACGGGTAGGCATAAGATAGATGGGGAGAAGTCAAAAATGGTATAGGAAACAGAATTCAAAGAATTTATATGTACAACCTATGGACATGAACTAAGAGGAGGGAGATGCTGGAAGGTTGGGGGATGCAGAGTGGAAGGAGGACAAAGGGGAAAAATTGGGAAAACTGTAATAGAATAATCAATCAACTACACTTTAAAAAAAGAAAACTTACTAATCAGCAAATTAAAAACTGTGGTGCTTCAAAGGACACCATCGGAAAGATAAAGACAACTCATAGAATGGGAGAAAATTTTGCAGATCACATATCTGATAAAGGAGTTTTATCTAGAATATATTAAAAACTCTTATAACTCAACAATAAAAAGATAAAACCCCAATGGGCAAAAGATCTGAAAAGAGACTTCTCTAAAAAAAACATACAAATGGCCAGTAAACACATGACAAGATGCTCAATATTATTAGTCATCAGGAAACTGAAAATCAAAACCATATTGTTATAATTATACTAAGATAAATATAATAAAAAGCACAGATGATAATTATTAGCAGAGATAATTGAAGAATTATAATTCTCATATACTTTTGTTGGTAATGTAAAATGATGCTGCCACTTTGGAAAACAGTTTGGAAGTTCCTCAAAATATTAAAATTGGCGTTGCCATATGACCTAGCAATTGTACTCTGAAGTATACACCCAATAGAAATAAAATATGCATCCACACAAAAACTTGTACATGAAAGTTCATAACACTTTTCATAACAGCAAAAAAGTTGAAGTAATTCGACTGTCCATCACCTGATGAATAGATGAATAAAAGTGGATATATCCATGCAACAGAATATTATTCAGGCAGAAAAAGAAATGAAGTGCTGATTAATGGTACAATATGGATGAATTTCAAAAATATTAAACTAAGTGAAAAAAGCCAGACACAAAAGGCCACACAGTGTATGACTCCATTTGTATGACATGTCCAGAATAGGTAAATCTGTAGAGATGGAAAGAGTAGGGCTGCCTAGGGCTGGAGGGGTTAGGAGAAAACAGGGAGTGAATGTAGGTGGGTATGGATGGGGCTTTCTTTTTAGGGTGATGGAAGTGTTCTCAAATTGATTGTGGTGATGGTTGTACAATTCTATGAATGTATTAAAAACCATTAAAGTGTATACTTGAAATGGTTAAGTTGTATGGTATGTAAATTTTATCAAGCTATTGAAAAAAATCTAAATTTTTGTAAAGAATAAAATCTAAATTTCAGTTAGATGTATATTACCTTTAATGCTCATCAAAACTCCTACATAGTTAAGATTATTAGCACCGTTTTACAAATGAGCAAACAGATTCAGACAGGTAAGATTACCAGGGGTTATATAACAGTTAGGTGACAGGACTGGAATTAAAACCCAGGTCAGTTTGTCTCCAAAATATCTGTTCTTCCTATTACACCATGCCATCTGAGGCTGGGATTTCATTGATATTAAGGGACAAAAATTTATAGAAATATAAATGTAGAAATCCAGACAAATTGCATACTTGGAGTCAGCTCAATATAAAGGTTCGATTAAATTCCTACTTCAACAATAGTTCTTCTCTTTCAATACAGAGATCAATTCTGACTAAAAGATGAGCTTAAATTTCAACACCATTAAAATTTAAAATAAAATTTAATGTCAAATTAGCCAGGAAACATTGACTAGTGTAAAATTTTTCAGAGAATGAAGAAGAGGTTTGATCAATGACAAGGCTTAAGAAAAATTAACTAGGCTTGAAAGCTGCTATTACAATTAGCAGTGTTATAAATTTGTACTGACATATCTGGCTAAGAGCCTTATAGCCAATAGAAATTTAATAGTTAGGTTTATGAATCAACTAATAACCAGAAACACCATCCTTATTTTACAGCTGATAAATTTATTTTCCTAATAAATTGCTTTAGTTTTATAAATGAAACTTCCATTATTCATTCATATACCAAAAGCAGTTGTTTTGTTTTGTTTTTAAAGTGGATGTACATATATTTAAATTTCATTCCCAAACCTGTTAGTTCTATTAATAGCCTTCAAATGAGCAAGAAATTCTAGCATAAAAACAGAATCCATCACCTAAATAAACAAAACCCTTGCGTTAAAAACAAAGTGCCAACCAAAGATAAAATATGAAGTTTCTAATTTTTAATTAACATGTTTTCCCATATGAGATAAATAATACATTTGGGTGAAATGTTAAATTGTTGATTCAACAAATCCCATGAAATTATACATCCATAGAAGTTACTAAGGTTTTTTTAAAATAAAATCTGTACTTTGGCAACAGTCCCGAACTCTTTCAATTCTAGTAAGTTTTTAAACTTTTAATTTGAATATATTTTAAGCCATTACAAAGGAATTCTAAGTAAAAACAGGGAAGCACTGGAACCTGTGTGTCACATCACATACACCTGCTCCACAGTGCTCACATTTTCATCGTATCCTCTACGCAGCACCTGCCACACACACCCAGTGCATTTTTAAGGACTCAAGGAGAGCTTGCTCAGCTGATCTGGTTAGCATTCATAATCATCACCACCTGCAGCTTTTCCTAGACCGTATTAATGACAGCTAATATCTCTTCATAAAACCGTTTACAATTTCTATCCTTCCATGCTTGCTTATGCTGCTTCCATGGATGTGAGCCTTCCATCATCCCAACTATCTATCTCATATGGCGAAATGTAACCCTCCCTCGTGTAGCTTTACAATCAGTTTACTTTTCAGTAGACGCTACCTTCCTATCTGAATGCAGGCCTTGACACAGTGCCCCCTCCTCCCTCCCTCTTTCTCTCACACACACACACACACACACACACACACACACAGACACACACACACACACACACAATAGCATTTTACTTTTCACAAGTCAAGAACAATATTTGAATTTTCAAAAGTTAATAACATATAAGAATAAATTTCAAAAAGCTCTATACTCATTATCAACTTAGAAAGCCAGCCATAAAGTTAACATTAAATAAACACACATCTGATGAATACTACTTAATAGCATTAAATTTTTACAGAACAGTAAGAGAGACAAAGTGATGTTTATGTTATAAAAAAACAACACTCTTATATAAATACTACTCCTATTCTGGGTGAAAACAGGAATCAACAATGTTTTGGTAAAACTTAGAATGGAATATTTTTAGCCCATTAGTTTCAGATGCCTCCTGCAAAATCAGAAACACATCCTTCTAAAGCAAACCTGATAGATTATTTGAAGCAAAATATTTTCAAGAAACACTAACTTTACCACAAAGCATAGTAATCAAAGCACTTTTCCAAATCCTATCTAATGCTAGCAATCATTATTATTATATAATCAGCCAAGCCCCCAAAGTATAGGGAGAAAATATATACTTGACCATTTTCAATCACAAGTTCTTTAGAGAATAAAATATTCTTTGAGCAAAACCTCATGAGAACTAGAATTCCCTTTCCAATATATGGTCTCTCCTAGAGCTGTAACCAAATATTACTGAGTGGCAGAAAAACAAATCTCAAGAAATGATGGACTTAAAAAAATTTCATTGTAGAAAGCACAAAGCAAGTTCTAATAATACCAATTTGAAAATGATAGCTCCCCAGCTTCAAGAGAAGCAGATATAAAAACTCACAGTAATGACTAAAAGACCCAGCTGGATCTGTGGAGCCTCTGAACTTTAATAAGCGTGATCACTGAGCAGCTTAAACTAGAAATTCGGTTTTATTTAGCACTTGATTAAATCATTATTAAATTCACAGATCTTGAAATTAATAGTTCAATTTTAATCAAAACTTTTAAAGTAAAATTCAATACTATATTACACGGAACATGAAACTAATTTTGTTAAATCCTTAGATGTCCAATGTTGAAATTTTATTAATTCTACAACATTAAAGATAAGAATATACTCTTCTCACTTACTAATCATATTTTTAATTATTAATTTCATTAATATAAAAGCACAATTAAATTCAGCTGGGTTTATACTTTGGACTTTTCCAAAATTATGCTCTATGTTTGAATTATATCTCTTGACACAGGGGAGCTATCACTTTCTAAATGGTTCATTAACACTTTGTGTATCCTGACCAAGTTGATCTCTAAGGCTCTGAAAGGCTATAATACACTACATTACACAGCTGTTATTTTTAAGTCTCAAAACTTCCTGAAGTCTTTGCATATTATTAATAATACCTTTATCTCTCTCATAAACCTACGGAGGAAAGAGGCTTTAATTTTCTCTTGCAATGCAACAGAGAAAATAAAAACCAAGACTTGAATAATGGCCATGAACATGACATAAACTAGAAAACAAGCTGTTATCTCAAAGGGAGAGAAAAATTACCTGTAGGTAGTTTCTGCTTCCCACCTATATTCTGTAAAACACTGAAAGGATTATGGTCAAGAGAAATAGAACTGTGGGAAAGACACACTGGGGTACACAGGGTTATGAAATGTCATTGACACAAAGTTTGATTTCCAAAACAAAAGGTAAAAGCTTCCTAAGTCATTTTCTCTTTGATCAAAAATAATTATGAATTCAAAGCAAAAATAACAGGCAGACTTTGGGGATGCAGAAGTAAAATAACTCCATTTTCTGCGGTTTAAACTTTTTAATTTGATAGATATCTCTTTACAAAACAATTTTTAAAAATTTCCTACCTGCCCCTCAAAAACTACTAATCTATTGAAAGAAAATAAAAGGCAATAAGGGATTATGTACAACAAAAATACTTTTAGAAAAAATGGTAGATTTTTTATGAAAACAAAGACATTGTACTTACTATTTAATGTAATACTATTTCTTTTAAATAAATATTCATTAAGTAATTTTAAAATTTCATCTTATAGTCAGGTAAAGAGAAAGAGCAACAGTTCTAATTAGCGTAAAGCAGAGCAAGTTAAAAGAAGAAAGATAGCCCTGGCTGGTGTAGCTCAGTGGATTGAGCGCGGGCCTGCGAACCAGAGGATCGCGGTTCCATTCCCAGTCAGGGCACATGCCTGGGTTGCAGGCCAATTCCCGGCAGGGGACACACGAGAGGCAACCATACATTGATGTTTCTCCCTCTCCCTCTCTCCTACCCTTCCCCTCTAAAGATAAATAAATAAAAAAAAAAAGAAGAAGAAGAAAGATAACAGTGAAGGGAAAAAAGGAGGAAAACAAAACAAAGATGGAAGAAAATGAGACATAAAGCTAGGGGCTTAAGAGAGATGAAAAAAATGGAGAGTAAACTATAAATAGTTCAGTTGAACTATATCAACTATAAATCATTTAGGCTGCAACCTGAGTAAGTTTCCTGAACATCCCATTAGCTCCTCAGCACCAAACTATTCACAGATCTTCAACTGCTTTCAGTAATGTATCAAGCTTTGAAAAAACAATCCACAATCTTCAGCACTATGATCAAACAACAGTGTTTTATAGGATGAGTGCCAAGGGCCCAAACTAGCAAAAGGAGGTTGCTAGTAAGCTGCAACTTGCCTTATCAGAGGCCACTTACCAAACTGTAAATGGTAAAAAGTAAAAAACTGCTGGCACCAAATAAATTTTTTTAAGCACAAAGCACCCATATCCTCAGTGGTGAATTAATCCAGTCTTCTTTTATTTTCTGTCTACTGAGTGGAGTGCTAGGTCAGGATGCATGCAATCTGTACTGCTGACTGTCTTCACTGCTACATTGTTACAACTCTGGCTCACTTTCCAAACTGAGTACAGTGTCTAAGCAAGCAGACCAAATCCAAGGCTCAGCTCAATGACTTTGACATATTTTTACCCACCACTGACTCACTCCCTGACTCAGCAGTTAAGAGGTAACAGCCCATAAAACTCCGGGTAGCACATAACAGTATGCGGGCACCAGAGTATGCGACACAGAGAGCTCAAGGCTTTCTAAAACCCCACATCCACAGTAGTGAAACAACAAATTCAACCACGGAGCAAGCAATATCAGCCCCTAAATCAGAACACATAGACTACCTTCAGTTGCATGGAGAATGTATACAAAACTAGATCACTTTAAAATGACAGTTTCAAGTTTAACCTATCATCACCTTTCTGCCTGGGCAGAATTGATTTGGCCACCACTTCTTAGTAATATAACTCAGTATTACAATTACAGTATAACCTCAAGTTTTTTAACAAGGAGAAAAAATACTCATTTCCCTCCACAACTGATATCACTAAGAGTTATGGGATATAATAGAAATTGAAGTAGCCAAGTGTCTGAGGAAAGGGGTGTGTGTGTGTGTGTGTGTGTGTGTGTGTGTGTGTAGACTAAGACAAAGAGGAAAGAGGACATTACTATACACTTTATGCCCTCTCTGTTACGGTTCCCAGCAAATTGCAGAGTAGGAGAATATTGCATCAACCAAAGAAATCCACCTAATAAATGTTTCTGAGGCAAAAACTAGAGTGTAATCCTGGTATGTAAGATGAATTAAGCTAACCTCAACGCAGCCACTTTTTAGGACAGATAGTACACACCAGCTTCTAGAGTATGTTACGGTAAAAAAGCCAAGCGAAGCACTTTATAAAGACACACCCAGTGGGACAGAGGCAGAATTCTGACATTAGGTGGAAAATAAAGTGGGAAAGATGGGACCACGGAAAGCCACACAGGTTGCAAGGCTGTCAGAGCACGGTGTTACAGGACATACAGGAACTTCTTAATAAAAAAAAGAGAAGGAGCATTTTAGTCAATGTGGGTAAAAAAAAAAAAAATGAAAACCTGAACAAAAGCAAGAAGATATGGTAATACATCATGTATTTAGGAAGCCAAAGTTCTCTGCTGTGGCTGGAGTAAGGCAACAGAAAAGAAGAAGCTGGAAAAGTTAACATGGAGCCAAAGAAAAGGGCCTTAGACAAAAAGCTGGACTTCTTTCTAAGAGCAACAGGCAGACATTGGTGGTTTTTGAATAAACAGTGACAAGAACAGATCAATACATTAGATAAATGTGGTAACAGAGTGAAAGCTAGTTTATTGCAGAATGGAAACAAAGTGACCAGGTGCAAATTACTGCGAAAGGGAGTCTTCGAAATCATTAGACCTGCTGTCACAAACCCAGGTGACACTGCTTTATGCACCTAAAAATAAAATGATAAGTAAAAACCACTGAGTAAATTTTAAAACATTCTATAATTCACAGTTTATATATATTTGATTAGTTTTCCCAATTCCAAAGAAGAGAGGTCTTATTATGTGCATCTTAGTTGTAATCAGCATCTCTAATTTTGAAATTTTATATCAATGTCACTAAATTACTTTCATACTATTACCATGTGACATGCCATGAGGAAAAAAACCTGTTAAACATCAAATGTGATCCAATAAAATAATTGCCATAGGGTTTTTTTATCCTTACCATTACAAGTTCTTCCTGTAATTCACTGCAACTTTTTTCATTATACTGGAGTCTCTTTGAAAGGTCTGTAATTACTTTCTTCTGTTCCTCAATCTCTTCATTTAATTTCTTGTTTTTGGAGAAATACTCTCTTTCTAATCTGAAAAGTTAAAATGTCAGAACAAGTTTTTCAAATATGCTTTCATAAAGTCCTATTATACACCTTTAAGATAAGTGGCAAGTGTACTATACATCATGTTTTCAAGACAAAAGGTTTTTAATAGGTTACCTCTCATATTTTTCAAATAAAAAGGGTTGCACATTCTTAAATGAAAGACTCTAAGTGAATAATACCTCCTCCGCTTTTGTTAGCAGATACTTGTCCTACACCGATTGTTATAAGCAAGATATGTTTAGTGTTGATTTGGTCTCAGTTATTTTTGATGAACCAAATCCACACACCACAGGTGAATTTGCTCAGAAACTGCCTCAAGACACAACAGTCCTATCAAATAATTTCCTAGTTGAAGTGTAACATTAGAAATGAAGCCAATGTTTTATTCCTGAGTGTCCATGCAAGTAGAACTGGTGTGGTGGCATGGAAAATCCAAAACAATAAAAAATCATTCGTATTCACTGTGAAAACACAGGAATTTCTTTTCAAAGGATATGCCTTCCCATTTAAATTTTGTTCAGTGTGACATTACACTGTATTTATGTTCTTGCATGGACATACGATGAAACGTAGCTTGGGATTACTTTAATAATTATTGTAGATAATCCACCAAATGACTTCAAACTTCTTGAAACTAAAACTGAGTAACTAGCCATCTCAACTATGCAAGAAGGTAAAGATCAAAAGAAGACATTTTCAGAAAGCAGGTTTTAAATTTTTCCTTTAATGTGTAAATTCTCAAGAAGCTACTTTACAAGCGAGTTAATTGAACAAAGAAAAAGGCACAAAATCAGCAAACAAGACATCTAATACAGAAGAAAAGTAGAGGGAATTACAAGGATGATGGTGAAGCGAAGTCCCAGAATGACTGTGAAAAGGGAGCCAGAAAGCAATTTGTCCAGAATGGAGAAAGGTAGGGTTAGGGTTCAAGAAAGAAAGGAAGGGAGGGAAGAAATGAGTAAGTGTGTGGTGTGTGGAAGAATACAATAGAGATAAACAAATAATGGCCTTAGAAAACATCTAAAGGTGGAAATCAAAAAAGTGGCAGAATATGAATGTTATTTAGAAATATGAAGTTAAATATCAGAGAAAACATCAATAAGAATTAAAGGTGACTACCTTGAATGAGTGGAAACTAGTAGCAAAGAGCCATGAGTATGAAACTACAATTTTTCATGAACTTAACAGTACTGTTTTGCATGTTAGACTATGTCCAAGTGTTAACTTGTTCAAAATCAAATTTTAACTAAAAATTACTGTTACTTAACAAATACAGAACTAAATGCAACTGTTATTCGGTACTATTTTATAAATAAAATCCAAACTGAGTCCACTGAAATGGGGACCATCCCCTTGCTCTCAGGAATCTCACACACAATCCAAAGAAGCTGGCTGCTCCGCTTCTGCCAACAGCCCCACCCACAGGGAATGTAGGGCAGGAGGACAACGAACACTGGGGGAAGGCCCTCTCTATTGGAATTCCAACAGAGTAGAGTTGGGACTTTTAAGATGGGAGTTTAAGGCAAAAAAGGAAAAGGACAAGGTGGAAGTATCTTTCAGGAAAAAGGTATCTTTCCTACCAGATTCCCACTCTATTTTTTAAGAAAAACAAAAAAGCTCAGCTAAGAATGTAACAACAGTAACAGAAAGTTTTAACAAATAGCCAGCTTTGCACTATCTTTTGCCAAGAAAGAAAATAATAATAATGCTACTAAATTATAATACTTTTGTTATTTTTATTTAAAGATTTTGATTTATTTTTAGAAAGAGGGGGAGGGAGGGAGAAAGAGAAGGAAACATTAATGTGTGGTTGCATCTTGTGTGCCCTGCCACCAGGGACCTGGCCAGCAACCCAGGCATGTGCCCTGACTGGGAATTGAACTGGCAACCCTTTGATTTCCAAGCCAGCGCTCAATCCAGTGAGCCACACCAGCCAGGGCCTACTTTTGTTCTTTTTGTACTTTTGAGTGATATATTTAGAAAAAATTTTAAGTTCCTAAATTGAATGTGATGAAATAAACACACTTAGATTGAGTCCACTCTGTAGTAGATCTTTGACTAGTGTTGTTTTAAATTGAATTTAAATTTAAACTAGATTTAAGGATGACTATGATCTCCTTTCCCTACCATTGCTTAGCAATCAGTTACCACAGTTAATGAAGGCTTGACATGTTGAAAACTCTAAAATAAAAACAGCGAAAACCTTTAGTTTAATATTGTAAGTTTTAGATGGAAAAAATTTATAACTAAGAAAATTTGATTACAGAAATATAGAATACATATAGTCTATCTAAAATCATATATAATATATATTTGTTAAAATAGCCTATTATCAAATTCTCAGTTAAGCTTTTTAAACATATATATATTCCATTTAATGCATATGTAAACATTCTATCTAAAACAATTTCATGCAGGAATATTCATTGTTACAAAATGAAAATGTTCACCAAAATTATAGCTCAAAAATACACACTCCACTTTTTTCCTCCTGACTTTTAATGAGAGCCTGCCTAGATCTACCTGAAAGGAAACAGAAGCCTAAGAATCTTAGCTACTGGCAAGGTTCAGTCAGCATTTTCTCTATAACCTCATCATTGTCATTCACTAAAAAGTTCTATCCATCAGGTAAAGCAATGTTCTACACCAAAACATCCCACTCTCAAAGTTGTAAATCAAAGGTATGATTTATCCTAAAGACCCCAAATCTACCAAGTCTTTTACAGTACATTATCCAAACCTTAGAAATATTGATATTTTGAAAACTTAATACTTGAGAATTTGTGACTCTAAAGAGCTTCTAAATATTTTTTAAAGTACAGTCTAAAGAAGAGTCAGACGTACAAAGAGAAAAATGAAAGAACTTATCCAGCCACCCCTCACGTCCTGTCACTCTCCCAGTACTACAGACACTTGGCACGGAAGCTGCTGTCGTGTCGCACGCAAGGGAAATGAAGATGGGATGAGGAATAAAAGTCAGAGTAACTATCAAAAGTAGTGAAGGTTCATTATAATTTAATTTTTATTGTTTATTATTATCAACTTTTATTATCATGGCATGGTTACATGGATGAGGAACAGACAAAGGGCATTTTGTTAAAGCATTTAGAATTGTTAGCTGGTGCTTACTTGGAATATAAAATTTGAATAAAATTGTTTAAGCACCAAAACACAAATAATAGCAAAACAAACTTAAGGGAAAAAATTGCTTTGGGGTTCAATAGGAAAGAACTTTGGTTGTTAGCATACATCTTGAAATTTCTCTAGTCCAGCATTTGTAAGACTCTGTTTTTCCTCAATATCCATGACAGAATCATTCACCCTCTATTCTGAACTTCCTCATCCTCACTAGTACTGCAAAGAAGCTTTCATTGTTAGAAAGCTTTAATTGCCCAGAGTACATCCTAAGTTTCGATTGTAGGTCCTAATCAAAGCAACAATAAAGAAGCCTGCACTACATTCTACATAAAGGCCCTTCAAACATATTTTATATAAACATGCAGATGGAACAATGGTTCAAAGGAAATAAAGGAAGATTAGTCCATAGAATAACATTCACAGAATGTCAATTCAGACCTCTGGTCAGATGGAGGCGTAGGTAAACAAACTGCACCTCCTCCCACAACTACAGCAAAAAATTACAACTGATCTGCAAAACAAATATCACCCAGATTTGTCAGAAAATTGAGCTGTATGGAAGTCTGACAACCAAGGATTTAAAGAAGCTACATTCATCCAGACGGGTAGGAGGGACAGAGATGCAGAGAGGTGCAGAGTGGTGTAGAGTTGTGGAGAGGTGCAGAAGGCAGAGTGGCATGGAGAGGCAGCAGAATGAGTAGCCTCACATTCATGTGTGGTAGATAAAAATCAGAGAGTGTATCTCAGGACCAAGCAGTCCCAGCCACAGACCAGACCACCTAGCACAGGGTTCCATCACCAGGAAGATAAGTCCCCATAACTTCTGGCTGCAAATATCAGTGGGGGCTGGGGCAGCTGAAGAAACTGCAGGTTTTGCAGGAGACTCCTCTTAAAGGGCCCACAAAGGTCTCAGAACTTATGCAGACACATCTCCTATAAGTTTCAGCACCAGGGCAACAGCTGGAAGGGCACAACTCAGATACAGGGAGAAAGTAACTCACAACAGGATCAGAAGACAGTATCCTTCTGGGAAAATCTCCAGAGGCCAGGCAGCAACACTGTCCCCTCTCCAAGCCCTCCCACACAGAGTCACAAGGCAGTGAAATGAGTTGCCCTGTCCTGGCAATCACCTAAGGCTCCACCCCATGCAATTTACAAGTGCCTTTTCTATAATAAGCCACGCTACTAAGACAGGGAGTTGAAGCAGCTCTACCTGAATACACAGAAACAAACACAGGAAGGCTGCTAAAGTGAGGAGACAAAGAAATATGGCCCAAATGAAATACAAGAAGAAAACTCCAGAAAAAGAACTAAAGGAAATGGAGATAAACAACCTATCAGATGCACAGTTCAAAACACTGGGCATCAGGATGCTCAAAGAACTCACTGGGTACTGCAACAATATAAAAAAGACCCAGGCAGAAATGAAGGTTGCATTAAGTGAAATTAAGAAAAATCTACAGGGAACCAACAGTGGAGGGGATGAGGCCAAGAATCAAATCAACAATTTGGAACATAAAGAAGAAAAACATTCAATCAGAACAGCAAGAAAAAAAAATTTTAAACGAGATAGAATAAGGAGCCCCTGGGACATCTCCAAATTTATTAATACGTAAATCACAGGATGCCAGAAGGAGAAGAAGAAGAGGAAGAAATGAAAACTAATTTGGAAAAATAATGAAAGAAAACTTCTCTAATTTGGAAGTTTTGGAATGAAGGAAATAGACATACAAGTCCAGAAAGCACAGAGTACCAAACAAGTTGGCCCAAAGAGGACCACACCAAGACACATCACATTTAAAATGCCAAAGATTAAAGATAAAGAATCTTAAAAGCAGCAAGAGAAAATCAGAGAGTTACCTACAAAGGAGTTTTCCGTAAGACTGCAGCTGATTTCTCAAAAGAAACTTTGTAGGCAAGAAGGGACTTGCAAGAAGTATTCAAAGTGATGAAAAGCAAGGACCTACAACCAAGATTACTCTATCCAGCAAAGCTATCATTTAGAATGGAAGGGCAGATGAAGTGCTTCCCAGACAAGGTAAAGCTAAAGGAGTTCGTCATCACCAAGCCATTATTACATGAAATGTTAAAGGGACTTATTTAAGAAAAAGATCAAAAATACAAACATTAAAATGGCAACAAATTCATAACTATCAACAACTGAATCTAAAAACCAAACTAAGCAAACACACAAAACAGGAATAGAACCGTAGATATGGAGATCATTTAGAGGGTTATCAGCTGGGAAGGGGAAGGGGAAGAATGGGAGGAAAAGAACAGGACTAAGAAGTACAAATTGGTAGGTGCAAAATAGACAGGGGATGTTAAGAACAGTATAGAGGAAGTAGCCAAAGAACTTATATGTATGACCCATGGGCATGAACTAAGGGGAGGATTGCTGGAAAGAATGGGGTACCAGGCAGAGGAGGGCAAAGGGGAGAATATTGGGAGAACTCTAATAGCATAATCAATAAATATATAAAAAAAGAATGTAATTTCAGTCATCCTAGAGGAAGTAAGACAGTTCAAATAAAAATTACTGGTTGAAAATACTATAAACATTACTAATAAAGGTAATCACAGTGAAAGACTTAAATTTTTTCAAACTCTGTTTTTCAAGTGTCATCTTTATGATTTTTGCCATACTCATAATAACTACTACTATTTGAATAATACTTTCCTTTTACTTGCTTAAGTTAAATGAAGTATTGTAAAATGAATCTGTATATTAATCCAGTAAAATGAAAATCATGATCTATTTGCAATAAATAGAAACAAACATTAAAAGTAAATACAGACAACAAGCAAGATATCAGAGGAGTAAGTGGAAGTTACACTCTGGAATTACAACTAAATCGTACAGAAATCATCCTCAGTAACCAACTGGACAGTAACTGGAGATAAGCCTTATAACCACGGACAGACAGAAGAAACCACTTCACCACAACGTGACTGGTAGGGTGTGTAGAGGAGGCAGGAGAGGGCTGGCTGAGCTCCCACAAGTGGCAGCTGAAGTTCCAAGGGAATATTTCATCATCCCGGGGATTCACCCTGAGAAGTGTGGGGTCAAACCCCAAGCTGGGCTCCCCAACCTGCACCACCAGGGCCAAAAAGGAACCTAGACAACATCCATCTATGAGAACCAGCAGGCTTTCTGTCTACCAGGGAGAGACTGCTGGAGATGTAGAGAGGCTCTTAAAGGGCAAATGCACAAAATTTTGTTTGCGGCCACTTGCACTGGGCTTGGGCAAAGGAAGGGCAGAGTGGACTAGAGATGCTTGAGGAAATTCTGGGGTTCGTGGTTCTGGGAAGAGAACTGAAGGAACAGCCACCAGGATCCCTGTGCTGAGTTATTATTCATACTACAGAAGCCATTATCGCAGGAAGAGCACTCCCCTCCAAATGACATCAGCCTGAGGGGAAGCAAGAGCCCCACCTACAGAAATTACTCTGCCCCACCTGTGGAGCTTAAGCAGGAGTGGTAATTGTAGCTTGATTAGTTGAATAACTTAATTAGTTTAGCAGCTAAGGTAGAAAATACAAAGAAGCAGCCAAAAATAGGAAGACAAAGAAATAGACCCCAAATGAAAGAACAAGAGAATTCTCCAGAACTAGATGGAATGGAGACCAGCAATTTATCAGACAGAAAGTTTAGAGTAATGACTGTAAGGATACTCAACAGCATGAAAAAGACATAGAAACCATAAAAAAAGGATCAATCAGAAATAAAGAATATCTGAAATAAATAATACACTAGAAGGGATAACAGTAGGTTAGATTAAGCAGAGAATCAGTGATTTGGAAGACAAGGCAGAAAAAAACACACAGGCAAAGCAGAAAAAAGAAAAAAGAATTTTTAAAAATGAGGAGAACTTATTAAACATTTTGGACAACATGAAATACAACAACATCCACATCATGGGAATACCAGAAGGAAAAGAGAGCAAGCAAGAGATCAAGAACCTATTTGAAGAAATAATGACCAAAAACTTCCCTAATCTGGTGAACGAAAAAAAAACCCAAGTCCATGAAGTTCAGAGAGTCCCAAACAAGTTGCACTCAAAGAAGCCTACAGTGAGACAAATCATAATTAAAATGACAAGGCTTAAAGAAGAGAATCCTAAAGGCTACATGAGAAAAGGGGATACATACAAGAGAGCACCAATTAGTCTGTAATTTGATTACTCAAAAAAACATTTCAGGACAGAAGGGAGTGGTGTGAAATATTCAAGATAATGAAAAGTAAGGGCCTACAACCAAGGCTACTTTACCCAGCAAGGCTATAATTTCAAATCAAAGGGGAAATAAGGAGCTTCCAAGATAAAAGCTACAGGAATTTGTTAACACCAAACCAGTACTGCAACAAATGTTAAAGGGCTTGCTTTAAGAAAGAAAAGAGGAGGAGGAGGAGGATGGCAATGACAACTACCAGAGGAAAACAGTCTAACAATAAAATGGCACCACATACGTATCTACAATGTAAATGGCTTAAATCCTCCAACCATAAGATATAGGGTAGCTGAATGGATAAGAAAACAAAACCCATAGATACTCTGTATCCAAGAGACCCATCTTTGATCAAAAGATACACACATACCAGTAAAGGATGGAAAAAGATATTTCATGCAAATGGAAAAGAAAAAATAAGCTGGGAAAGCAGTACTTATATCCAACAAAATAGACTTTAAAGCCATGGCTATAAGAACAAAGAAGGATACTAAATGATGATAAAGGGAACAATCCAACAAGATATAACCCTAGTAAACATTTATGCAACCAACCTAGGAACACCTAAATATGTAAAAGCAAATCATGATGGACATAAAGAGAGAGATCAACAGAAATACAGTCATAGTTGGGGATTTTACCACCCCATTGACTTCAATGGACAGACAATCCAGGCAGAAAATCAACAAGGAGACAGCAGCTTTAACGACACACTAAATCAAATGGATTTATTTGATATCTTCAGAGCATTTCACCCAAAGCAGCAGAATATACATACTTTTCAAGTGCACATGGAATGTTTTCCAGGATAGACCACATGTTAGGACACAAAACAAGTCTCAATACATTTAAGAAGACTGAAATGATATCAAGCATCTTCTCTGACCACAATGCTATGAAACTAGAAATCAATCACAAGAACAATACTGAAAAACATGCCAATACATGGAACCTAAATAACATGTTATTAAACAATGAATGGGTCAACAATGAGATCAAGGAAGAAATCAAAAGGTACCTTGAAACAAATGAAAATGAGGACACAAACACCCAAAATCTGTGGGACACTAGGAAAGCAATCCTAAGAGGAAAATTCATAGCACTGCAGGCCTATCAGAGAAGAGAAGAGAAGAGAAGAGAAGAGAAGAGAAGAGAAGAGAAGAGAAGAGAAGAGAAGAGAAGAGAAGAGAAGAGAAGAGAAAAAGCTTAAATAAACAACCTTTACTTTACTTAAAAGAAACTTGAGCCCTGGCTGGTGTAGCTCAGTGGATTGAGCGAGGGCTGTGAACCAAAGGGTCACTGGTTCAATTCCCAGTTGGGGTACATGCCTGGGCTGCGGGCTAGGTCCCCAGTGGGAGCCATGTGAGAGGCAACCACACATTGATGTTTCTCTCCTTCTCTTTCTCCTTCCCTTCCCCTCTCCCTAAAAAATAAATAAATAAAATATTTTTAAAAAAAGAAACTTGAAAAAAAACAACAAACAACACTCAAAGTGAGTAGAAAGAAGAAAATAATAAAGATCAGAGTGGAAATAAACAAAATAGAGTCTAAAAAGATATACAAAAGATCAATGAATCCAAGAGCTGGTTCTTTGTGAAGATATAAAAGATTGAAAAACCTTTAACCAGATTCATCAAGAAAAAAAGAGAGAGGACCCAAATAAATAAAGTAAAAATGAAAGAGGATGAATAACAACTGACACCACAGAAATACAAAGGATTGTGAGAAAATACTATGCACAACTATATGCAAACAAACTGGACAACCTGGATGAAATGGATAAATTCCTAGAAACATACAATCTTCCAAAAATAAATCAGGGAATCAAAGAATCCAAATACACAGATTACATCTATTGTCAATAGATGGAGACATCTATTGAAATTGAAATATTAATCAAAAACTCCCCCCAAAAAGCCCCAGACCAGATGGCTTCACAGGTGAATTTTAGACCAAATGTTCAGAGAAGAACTAGCACCTCTCCTTCTCAAACTATTTCATAAAATTCAAAGAGGAAGGAAGGCTCCCAAGCTCATTTTACAAGGCAAGCATTATCCTAAATCCAAAACCAGATAAAGACACTATAAAGAAAGAAAATTATAGGCCACATCCCTAATGAACCCAGATGCTACAATCCTCAACAAAATATTAGCAAACTGAATACAGTAATGCATCAAAAAGATCATACACCTGATCAAGTGGCATTTATTACGGGAATGCAAGGTTAGTACAACATTCACAAATCAATCATTGTGATTCACCACATAACCAAAATGAAAGATAAAAACCACATTATCATTACAATAGATGCAGAAAAAGCATTTAATAAAATCCAGCACCCATTTATGATAAAACAAAAACTCTCAGTAAAGTGGGAATAGAAAGAACATACCTAAACATTATAAAGGCCATATATGACAAACCCACTGTCAGCATCTTAACAGGCAAAAACTACAAGCATTCACTTTAAGATTGGAAATGAGACAGGGATGTCCACTTTCACCTCTCTTATTCTACATAGTACTGGAAGTCCTATCCACAGCAATCAGACAAGAAGAAGAGATAAAAGGCATCCAAATTGGAAAGGAAGAAGTAAAACTGTCTTTACTTGCAGGTGACATGATACTTTTCCTAGATAACCCTAAAGATTCCATCAAGAAACTACCAGAACTGATAAATGAATTCAGCGAAGTAGCAGGACACAAAATTAATATCCAGAAATCAGTTGAATTTCTATATGATAATAACCAACTAACAGAAAGGAAAATTAAGAAAACAATCCCATTCACCATTGCTTCAAAAAGAATAAAATACCTAGGAATAAATCTAACCAAGGATGTAAAAGACCTGTACTCAGAAAATTATAAGACACTGAAGAAAGAAACTGAAGATACAAATAAGTGGAAACACATCTCGTGTTCATGGATAGGAAGAATTAACATCATTAAAATGTCCATACTGCCCAAAGCAATCTACAGATTCAACAAAATTTGTATCAAGATTCCAATGAATATTTCACAGAACTAGAACAGGTATTTCAAAAATTTATGTAGAACCACAAAAGGCTCCACATAGCAACAGTGATCTCAGAAAGAATAACAAAGTTGGAGGAATTACGCTACCTAATATCTAACTATACTGCAAGTCCATAGTAATCAAAACAGCATGGTATTGGCATAAAAACAGACACATATATCAATGGAACAGAATAGAGAGCCCAGAAATAAACCTACCCCTTTATAGTTAAATAATATTCAACAGAGGAAGCAAGCACATACAATGGGCTACAGATAGTTTATCCAATAAATAGTGTTGGGAAAATTGGACAGATATGTGCAAAAAAATGAAACCAGATCACCTTCTTAAACCACACACAAGAATAAATTCAACATGGATCAAAGACATAAATGTTAGACCCAAAACCATAAAAATCCTAGAAGAAAACATAGGCAGCAAAATCTTGGACATTGCTTGTAGCGATAATTTATTGGATGTATCTCCCCAGGCAAGGGAAACAAAAGAAAAAATAAACAAATGGGACAACATCAAACTAAAAAGTTTTTTTACAACAAAGGAAATTATCAACAGAGTAAAAAGACAAGCCACAGAATGGGAGAACATGTTCACCGATACATCTGATAAAGGGTTAATACTCAAAATTTATAAAATATTTGCAAAACTCAACACCAAAAAGAAAATAAACAACTCAATTAAAAAATGGGCAAAGGACCTGAATAGACACTTTTCCAAAAAGACCATACAGATAGCCAATAGATAAATGAAAAGATTCTCAACATCACTAATCATCAGAGAAATGCAAATTAAAACCACAATGAGATATCTCACACCTGTCAAAATAGCTGTCATCAATAAATTAACAGACAACAAGTGCTAGGGAGGATGTGGAGAAAGGGGAACCCTTTTGCACTATTGGTGAAAATGCAGATTGGTGCAGTGACTGTGGAAAGAAGTAGGGAGATACCTCAAAAAATTAAAAATGGATCTGCCTTTTGACCTAGCAATCCCACTTCATGGAATATATTCAAAGGAACCCAAAGCACTAATTTGAAAGAATATAAGCACCCTATCTTCACTGCAGCATTATTTACCATCACCAAGATATGGAAGCAGCCCAAGTGTCCACCAGTAGATGAGCCACCAGTAGATGAGCCACCAGTAGATGAGCCACCAGTAGATGATGATAAAACAACTATAGGACATTTACACAAAAGAATACTACTCGATCATAAAAAGAAAAGAAGGAGAAGAAAATTCTACCCTTTGCAACAGTATGGACAGACCTGGAGAACATTATGCTAAGTGAAATAAGCCAGTCAGAGAAAGACAAATTCCATATGATTTTACTCCTATGTGGAATCTAATGAACACACTGAACGAACAAAGAAAATGTGGACAGACTCATAGACGAAGAATTGATGACAGCTACTGGGGGCTGGGGAGCAGGGAGGTGGGGGGGTGGAGGGACTTTGCAAAAAGGAAAAAGGACTCATGGACATGGACAACAGTGTGGTGATTGCTGGGGGAAGGGGGGTATAAAGGGACTAGATGATAATGGAAAAATACAATAAAGATTAAATTTAAAAAATACATACATACATATATATATACACACACACACACACACACATACACACACACATACATACATACATAATTCTCATTGCCAACCTATTATCATGACCATACCAATGGTGGAAAAATAGGGGGGAGCAGTTTAAAATGTTTACTGTGGATTTTGGGGGTAACATTTCGAAACTACAAATTTCTTAAGGCATCCCACAGAATATTACAGACAAAAAGCTTTTGTATTAAAAAAGATTAAGGTAGCAAGAGTCAGAAGATCATGGTCTGCCACTTATTAGCAGTGTGTTCATACTCTGGTTAAGCCTCAATTTCCATGTCTGTAAACAGAGGTAAAAAGAGTAGCTACCTCATAAGATGCTACATAAATTAAAGGAAGCCGTGCAGTTCTAGGCATGAAGTGAGCCACAATGCATGCTAGCCACTAGCACCAGCGTTACTACTCCTACCATTATTTCCGCATTTTGAGAAAACAAACATCTCCACACAGACCATTTTCGGTGGCCTAGAAATCAAGGTCTTTAAAGATACTGTATTACTTCAGCAGATATAATATAAAACACATTAATACATTTACTTTCTAGGGTTAACAACTTCATTTCTGAGACGACTTGGAATGGCCATGATACTTAAACATCCAAAAGAACATTTCCATATTAACCTGCGCAGGGAAGTATAATCATAGTTTATGAACTACGAATGACATTAATGGGAGCTACATCTAAAAGACTACACATTCGCACACATAGGTTTCATAAACTTTGTATTAATTTGGAGCATTTTACAGTAAGACACTTACAAACTTAGTTTTGCAAAGCTCTCTTGTGCATTATGCTTTTCCCGCTCATAGGCACCTTCAACTTCTTTGAATTCATTCTTGATCATTTCCAAATCAGCAACAGCTTCTGCTTGGCTGGCCTTTTCTACCTGCAAAGCTCCTTCAAGGTCTCGAATCCGCAACTACCAGATGACAGACAAGTAATTAAAGCAAGCAAGGAAATGCTAGTAACATCAATCTCAAATTGAGTAGAATACTTTATCAACAGCAGATTACCATTCATCAGAACGCTTCTTTCTTCTCTGGTATAAAAGGGGAAATAAAGAAAAGACAGTTCATTCCCTTTCTCAACAAATTTCATGGAAGGGAGGAAGATGGAACAATAGAGTTAACTACGCTAAGGAAAAGGGTAGGCTGATATGATATAACCTGCCCCCATCCAAGCGCCTAATTTTGACTTTCTAATCCATTTGGATACTTCTTTTATAAAATATAATAAATTAAGTGGGTTTTTTAAACTAAAGGGAATTATGCTCCTCCCTTATGAAAAATATCATAGGCTTTATAAGCCTAAGAAAATTAACACTTTTTTATTTCTGGAGATTCTTACTGTACAGTGACGTTTTTTATTATCAAGTAGTACTATTTGACTGAAATATTTATCAGTATGGTAATATGATATCTGGGAGTTGCTTCAAAATAACCTGAGGGCAGAGGAGTGGGGAGGGTAATAAGTAAAACACAATTAGCCTAAGGTAAATCCTAGAGCTAAGTGATAGGTGTATGGGGGGCTCAGTGCACTATTGTCTCTATTTTTGCATATATTTAAAATTTTACATAATATAGGATTTTAAAAATCATATTCCCTATCTACACCAACAATAGAATAGAGAAAGTGCATTCCCATAAAAGAATAGGCAGCTGTAAAAAAGGGAGCAAAATAACTTTTAAAAAATAAGTTTTCTATGCAGTGTAAATATATATTGAAAAGAGCAAAGTCCAGATCATCATATATAGTATGATGTATTTCAGCTAAACAAATGAAAAACCTAAGAATAAGTAGTAGGCAAGAGGATGGCATAATGGGAAGGAGAGGAGTGAAAGCAAAAGTTCTGGACCATTTAGTATTGTTTTAATTTTTGAACTATGGGGACAGTTTGCCTTTTCAGAAAATTAAATTAAAAGTAGTTTGCTAAAGTTCAAAAAAGAAGGGGATAGAAAAAATGTTTCACTCTAGATAGGTGATGGGCTGTAGAACCACAGACTCAGGTTTGAATCCCAGCTTTGCAAATTAACTTATATGACCTTGGGCATATTACTAAAATTCCAAAAGCCTGAGTCTTCTCATACATAAACAGCAAGCAATAATAATAGTAACAACAAGATGCAAACTATCTACAGGGTTGCTAAAAATATCTAATGGTATAATTAATGTATTTAATAGTAATATATTTAATATTAAATCATTTCTTTAATAAACGTTTAAATTTTTTAAGCATTTGGTATGTGCGAGGCAATGTGCTAGTGCTCAAGATATATATAATAATCATGAAAAGGCAGAGTCTTGGCTTTTGAGGCACTCATAGTCTTTAGGGGAGAACAGACCACAGGAGCATGTGGTAAGTGCTTCCTGTCACAGAGGCGTGCTCGAAGGGCCATGAAATTAGAGAAACACTGTGACCTCTGCTTGGGACAAGCCTCGCAGAGATGGCAAAAGACAACGTGAATTAGGAAAGGTGAACTTGCCAAGAAATGAAGCTTAAGCCTATATGAAAATGGTTCATAAACTAATCTATACAAATAATAATCACAAGAAATCTTCTAATTATGCAGATATATTTTGAAATAATTGAAACATGTATTTTTACACTAAAGTAAGGAAGTAGAATAAATATGTAGATACAACGTTGTAAATTTTCAAACTTGGTCTTTTAAACGTTATTTATCTCTGCTGTTTTGTCTAAATCCACTGTTTACAAGTAAAATAAACATAGGAAACATTTTCTTCTGACTACATTGTTATCTTCTTTCACAAAATAAGCACACTCAATCACAAATGATAAACCATCCAACTGAAAGAAAAATTGACTTCAAATGAACAATCTGAATCAAAAATTTTGAAACTACTCGCTCCTTTTTATAACACAATATTCAAGCAAATTTAATAAGAGAACACTTCAAACATATTTAACTACAGTTTATGATAAGATGGTGATTAATTATAATTATCTGGTAGTCTCATTTGCTTTTAAACTAGTCTGAAACTAAATTTCACTAGGTGTCCCTCACTGATAATACTTGTCAATATTTATAGATATAAGGTTCAAATATAAACTTTTGCATTTTTCCTGTCATAGTGTAATCAGATATTAACTGGAACAACATAATTAAAAAATACATGTAACAATTTCCATTTTTAGATTTACTATTCCCAGTGATATAGATATAAAGAAAAACTTAATTTTGAATTATACTTCTTTCATGAAATTAAAACTTTACTGCTTATTGTTACTATTTTGGGTGATCCAATAATTTTCTAAAAAGAAAAAGTTTATCTTATACAAGTTTGCATAATATGCAGACACATCAAATATTTGCTTCTGAGAAGTTTGCAGGTTCAAGGGACTTTTCATTAAAGATACAAGTTTTAAAAAAGTATAAAATTCTTATAGATTTATTTGCATCTCATTTAAAGACATTAAAACAATAAGATGAACCTGCAAATTTCTAGTAAGAAAAATTTAATATGGGGGAAACTCTAAGTCTTCAAAACGAACCCAAATGAAATTAAGGAATGTCTAACTCATGGAACTTTACACAACACTCTATTTACAGAGTAGGCTATTTATTTGCAGGCCAGACTTGGTCCACGGGCAGTGGTTTGCCCACCACCAGTCAAAATGCATAGATAGCTTCACTTAGAAATTCCTCCTCATTCTCTAAGAAAGGGAAAAGGGCACTTTTCTTAGGATGCCTTCATTTAATTCCCCTCTCAGATTTAATCCTCCTTATTACATTCCTATAGTACTTTAGTATTTCATACTTCTATCTATACATCTATCTATATATCTGTATCCATATAGTACTTCTGGTAATGAAATGTAAGTCTCAAACGAAGCTCCTTCGCCTTTTAATACACTGATAGGCAGTATACACAGGATATTTTCAAAAATAAATTCATCCGTTGAGTGTTTATGAAAAGAACACTGATCAAATCTTTCTGGGCCAGATGGTAAATATCCTGGACACTGCGTGCCATGAGGTGTCTGTCCCAACTACTCTACTTTGCCACTGTAGCATAAAAGTAGACAAGATAAAATTTCACAGGAAGAAGCACTGAAATCTGGCCTGTGGGCTGTACTGTTCAAACATCTCCTCTAACACAGTAAAGACTATCCTCAACTATATCCTTATAGTAAATAGGATAATGAGTGCCTTAACAATAAGCTACCAGTTCTAAATGCACACCTTGGTTCTCTGAATATAATGCTGTTTTTCCCCAGCTTAGTAAAATCCATACCAAAAAAATTGTTAAATAAGACTATCCACTGATTTCTCAAAAGAAACTTTGAAGGCAAGAAGGGACTTGCAAGAAGTATTCAAAGTGATGAAAAGCAAGGACTACAACCAAGATTACTCTATCCAGCAAAGCTGTCATTTAGAATGGAAGGGCAGACAAAGTGCTTCCCAGATAAGGTCAAGTTAAAGGAGTTCATCATCACCAAGCCCTTATTACATGAAATGTTAAAGGGTCTTATTTAAGAACAAGAAGATCAAAACTGTGAACATTAAAATGACAACAAACTCACAACTATCTACAACTAAATCCTTTAAAAAACAAAAATGAACTAAGCAAACAACTAGAACAGGAATAGAATCATAGATACAGAGATCATGTGGAGGGTTATCAGCTGGGAGGGGGTGGGGGGAGAATGGGGGAAAAGGTACAGGGATTTAGAAGTATAATTGGTAGGTACAAAATAGACAGGGGGATGTTAAGAACAGTATAGGCAATGGAGAAATCAAGTAACTTATATGCATGACCCAGGGACATAAACTAAGGCGGGGGGAGATTGCTGAAGGGAGGAGGGTACCAGGCAGAGGGGTGCAAAGGGAGAAAAATTGGGACAACTGTAATAGTATAACTAATAAAATATACTTTAAAAATTTTGTTTACATTTTACCTGAATAATTTCAGAGTTAAATTTTGATTCCAAATGTGCTGCTCTTTCTGCTTCGATATTTTCTTCTAATTTCCTCACTCTGAGAGTAGTTGCCTAAAAAGAAATTAAAAGTTTGTTTTAAATAAATATCAGTATTTAAAGTGTATATGGATGACTATAATCTAGAGTTATAATTAACACTTTAGATTACCATGGCCTATTTTTTTTTTTTACTTTGCAGGAGTGTAAAAACCATGCTCCAGAAGAAGGCTCCAGAGATTGCTTTCTTCTTCCTTTTTATTAAGATATAACTTACAGGTAATAAACCACACGTATTGAAAGTGCATAATTTGATACGCTTTGACACACATAGAACCACAAAATCATTGCCATAATCAAGACAGGAAATACTTCTATTATCCCTTAAAAATTCCTTGTGCCCCTTGGGAATTCCTTTTTCCAACCCTCACCACCGTATCTCTATCCCAAAGTAACTGCTGATCTTCTGTTTGTCACTATAATCAGCTGAAATTTAACATAAATTGAATCATGACATATGTACTCTATTATTTGGCCTCTTTCACCAGCATAAATTATTTTGAGGTCATCCATGTGGGGACATGTGACAACAGTTCATTCCCTTTCACTGCAAGAGTGTTCCACTGTGCAGATTCCTGCACGTGATGTACCTGTTCACCTGCTGACGGACTGTTGAGTTGTTTCCGGTTTGGGCTGTTACGATCAGAACTATAATGAGCATCTGTATGGACATGCACTTTCCT
Organism: Glossophaga mutica; assembly: GCA_039655065.1. NCBI lineage: Eukaryota > Metazoa > Chordata > Mammalia > Chiroptera > Phyllostomidae > Glossophaga > Glossophaga mutica. The sequence goes on along the minus strand of CM077305.1, from coordinate 136,940,791 downwards.
TTCTCTGGGGTAAATAGTCAAGGGTACCATGACTGGGTCAAATAGCAGGTGTATGTTTAATGTTTTATAAAACCGCCAAACTTTTTTTTAATTTCCAATTTTATACATCCTCCCCAAAACTTGACACTCATTGCTTTCTTTTTTTGGTGGGGAGCAAGGAGGATTAGATATTCAAATAAGCATAAAATGGCATCTCATTTTAGTTTCAGTTTGCAATTAATATCATTGAGCATGTTTTCATGTGTGTATTTGCTATCTGCATATCTTTGGTGAAGTCCCTGCTCAAACTTTTCCCCATTTTTTAATTAGGTCGCTTGATTTCTTATTATTGAGTTTTGAGAGCTCATTTTATAATCTGGAGATGTCATTCATTGGATATATGACTTGTAAATCCTGATTCTCAGTCTATAGCTTGCCTTTACATTCCCTTAACACAGTCTTTCACGAAGCAGAAGTTTTCATTACGATGAAGTCTAACTTACCAATTTTTCAGGCATGATCCAGCTTCTAGCCAGAAGCAGAAGGATGAGCTCTGTATATGAATGCCATTTTGTTGAGAAAACACAACCCTTGGAAGGAAGCAGTGGATCCCTAGTCCCAAAGAGGGAACTGGTCATGACCAAAGGCCGACTCCGGGACAGACTATGGGAATGCCCGGCTGCACGTCTCGGGATAAGAGCAGCAAAGAAAAGCCTGCCCTATCTGTCAAATGCAGGTAGTCCAGTAGTGGTGGAAAAAGGCTTACGAATTTGATTTCCTTTCCTAGATATAATCTGAGCAAGAAAAACACGTCTATTTGTTACTAACACTCTTATTATTTAGCCTAAGCTGAAGGGTTTTTTTTTAAATGCTTGACTTGATTAATTTGATTTTTCTGCTTTTCTCTCCCCATTCCTTTTTGTTTACAGAGATGGTAATGAATTACAATGAGATGCCATAGATAAAAAGTGGATAATCCACAAACTTGTCAAGCAGTATGTGAATAAGTAAGAAATGACTAAACTTTTCTTTGAGCAAAGTATATTTGCATAATGTCTATGAAAGAGCAAAGAATAAACACAAGTATCCTGTCTTCTCTACAGGCCTTTCTAGACACCACTTTCTACTAAAAGCCTTCATCATAGGCAAAAAGTAATTTTGCTTGGGGATTTAATTGCTCTGTGTTACACAAACATGAAAGTCACAAAATATTTTTTACACTTAATTATTTGCTTAATTTAATTTTGCAACTCCATCAATACTAATTCTTAATAAATTATTACATTAGAAAAGATTTTCTCCAGAGGCCGAAGTAGTAAGTCTAAATATGATTCTTTTAAGTCTAAAAACAATTTAAATCCAAAAGGATAAAATAATACTTTGAGTACAGTATAAATTCTTGAAGGTAAAATCTGACATTTATATCCTATACTACTAGAATATTTTGAAATAACAGGCATACCACTGAAAGATGAAACCAGTAAATATTCATAGTTCAGTATGAAGACTCAAAAGACATTAAGAAAAACTGGAAATGAGGATATTTGATGATACTAAGGTATTATTACTTTTTTAGGTATGATAATAATTATTTTTTAAAACACCAATGTTTTTAAAATACATATTAAAGTGTTCATGGATAAAATTATATGATGTCTAAATTTGCTTCAAGTCAGGTGGACCTGGAGATTATTATGCTAAGCAAAATAAGCCAGTCAGAGAAAGACAAATACTGCATGATCTCACTTACATATGGAATCTAATGAACAAAATAAACTGAGGAACAAAACAGAACCAGAAGCATGGACACATGGAACAGATTGGAAGGTCACTAAGGGGAGGGGGTGGGAGGGGACTGGAAAAGATTAGCCAAAGAACATATATGCATATATTCAGAGCCCATGAACACAGACAACAATGTGGTGAAGACTAGGGGGGTGGGGGTTGTGCGGAGGGGGGAAAGGAATAGGGCAGGGGAGAACATCTGTAATAGTGTCGCTAATAAATAAACAAATAAAGTAATCATGCTGGAGGTTATGAATGGGGGAATGGTATTCATGACACAATACTGGCCATTAGTTGATAAATGTTGAAGCTCAGTGAGAGATACATGGGGTTCATTATAATGTTCTTTCTACTTTCACGTGTGATCTAAATGTTCCATATTGAAAAGTCCTTTTAAATAGAAACAAAAGCAAAGGTATTAAGGTTAATGAAGACATATGGTGCTGGTATCATTATTTACCCAGCAAAATTATATTTGACAACAAAAAAATCATTAGAATGAATTAAGTCATTCATACCTAAATAGAAAAAGTAAACAAGAAGGCAGGACTGCAAATCAATCAATTCCTAATTGTTGGGATATCAAGAGAAATCAAGGAAAATATTCTCTTTGTACTCACTTCCACCTTTTTCAGAACTTGTATCACACTAAATATTAGCCCCATGTGATATTATTAGCTATTATATGAAAAAGCAATTTTACCACCATAAGGATGTGAGAAACAGAGGATTAAATCCAAACGATTATCTTTACTGAAGGACTTCTCAAAAAGTCAACATGACAATCTTGAAAAAGAACAAAGTAGGAACACTTACATACCCTGGTTTCAAAACTACTCTGAAACTATAGTGATCAAACAGTGCTAGCACAAGCACAGACATTTATACCCATAGAAAAGAACGGAAAGTCCAGAAATAAATTTGTGTATCAATGGTCCATTGATTTTTGACCAGGGTGCCAAGACGAGTCAATGAAAATAAAACATTTTCTCATTAAATGGTGCTAAGACAACTACATTTACACATGCAAAAGAATACATTTGGACCACTACCTCACATCATACATTAAAATGAACTCAAAGGAGATCAATGATCTAACTATAACAACTAAAACCATAAAACTCTTTGAAGAAAATAGGGAAAAAGCTTCATGAACTCAGATTTGGAAATGGATTCTAAGATATGACACCAAAAGCATCAGCAACAAAAGAAAAAAAACAGTAAACTGGACTTCTTCAAAATTTAAAATTTTTGAGCTTCAAAGAATATTATCTCTAAGAAAGTGAGGGTCTTGGCTGGTGTAGCTCAGTGGATTGAGTGTGGGCTGTGAACCAAAGGGTCACAGGTTCAGTTTCCAATTAGGGCACATGCCTGGGTTGCAGGCCAGTTTCCCAGTGGGGGCCACATGAGAAGCAACCACACACTGACATTCCTTTCCCTCTCTTTCTCCCTCTCCTCCCCTCTCTCTAGAAATGAATAAAATCTTTTTTAAAAAGAAAAATAAATAAAATGTCATATAGGAAGGAAGGAAGGAAGGAAGGAAGGAAGGAAGGAAGGAAGGAAGGAAGGAAGGAAGGAAGGAAGGAAGGAAGGAAGGGACTTCCGGTCAAGATGGAGGCACAGGTAGACACACTTTGTCTCCTGACACAACCACAAAAAGAACTACAACTAGACCTCAAAACAATTAATACCCAGAACTGTCAGAAAATTGAGCTGTATGGAAGTCCAACCACCAAGGATTTAAAGAAGCCACATTCATCCAGATGGTTAGGAGGGGCAGAGACACCTCAATGAGCAGAGAGGCCCAGAGTCATGGTGTGGTATAGAGAGACAGTGGCACCAGAAAGGGCAGTCTCACATTCACTTACGGTGAATAAAAATTGGGAGATCTGCCTGGTGTGGCTCAAAAATAAAAAATAAAAATAAAAATTGGGAGGGATACCTTCAGAGCAAGGGATCCCAGCCCCAGGCCAGACCACACAGTGCAGGGTTCTAGATCCAGGAAGATAAATCCCTATAACTTCTGGCTGTAAAAACCAGTGGGGGTTGGGGCAACAGAAGAAACTGCAGGATTTTTAGGAGACTAGGTTTAAAGGGCCCACACAGACTTAAAAACATATACAGACCCACCTCCTCTAGGATTCAGGACCAGGGCAACAGCTGGACGGGTGTCAGTGGCACAAGACAAGTGCCAAGTAAACCTCCAGAAGGCAGGCAGAGGCACTGTCCCCTCTCCAAGCCCTCCCACACACAGAGCCACAAAGTGGTGAAGTAGTTCGCCTCACCTTGGAGATTACCTAAGGCTCTGCCCCACACAATTTACAGGTACCTTTTCTACAACAGGCCACGCTACTAAGACAGGGAGTCAAAGCAGCTCTACCTGAATTCACAGAAACAAACACAGGGGGGCTGACAAAGTGAGGAGACAAAGAAATATGAGCCAAATGAAAGACCAGAACAAAACTCCAGAAAAAGTTTTAAACGAAACGGAGATAGCCAACCTATCAGATGCAGAGTTGAAAACACTGGTGATCAGGATGCTCAAAGAACTCACTGAGTACAGCAACAACATAAAGGAAGAAATGAAGGTTACACTAAGTGAAATAAAGAAAATCTACAGGGAAACAACAGTGGAAGGGATGAAGCCAGGATTCAAATCACCAATCTGGAACTTAAGAAAGAAATAAGCATTCAACCAAAACAACAAGAAGAAAAAAGAATTCAAAAAAAGGAGAACAGTGTAAGGTGACTCTGGGACACCTCCAAACTTCCAAATCCAAATCATAGGAATGCCAGAAACAGTAGAGGAAGAGCAAGATATTGAAAACTTATTTAAAAAAATAATGAAAGAAAACGTCTCTAATTTGATGAAGGCAATAGATGTACAAGCCCAGGAAGCACAGAGAGTTCCAAACAAGTAGAACCCCAAAAAGACCACACCAAGAAGACACCACATAATTAAAATACCAAAAGTTAAAAATAAAGAGAGAATCTTAAAAGCAGCAAAAGAAAAGCAGAGAGTTACCTACAAAAGAGTTCCCATAAGACTGACAGCTGTTTTCTCAAAAGAAACTTTGCAGGCCAGAAGAGACTTGCAAGAAGTATTCAAAGTGAGGACTTCTGGCCAAGATGGAGGCATAGGTAGACACACTGTGCCTCCTCTCACAACCAAAATTAAGGACAACAAATATTTAGAAACAAGAAAACAATTAGAATTTATAGAAAATTGAACTGTACAGGAGTCCAACAACCATTCATCCAGACCAGTAAGACGGGCAGAGTCGCTGCAGGAAAAAGTGGAGGTGTGGACCTGGGAATGTAGGCAGCAGCAACTAGCAGTTCCCAAGTTCACAGGCAGCAGCTGGCGGACTCTGGACCCACAGGCGGCAGCTGGCAGAACCCAGGCACAGGGTAGCAACTGTGCAGACCCAGTGAGGCCACACAAGGCGGCTGGCTGACCAGGTGGTCCCACATTCCTGCGCGCAGACAATCCAGGTGAAGGGGAAGCGGAGGAAGGGACTAGAATCCAGGAGAGAGCAGAGCAGGCGCCATTGTTCCCTCTCAGACCCCGAGCCCACAAACAGCGTCACAACTCAGTGACTGGGCTGCCCCGCACTGAGGAACACCTAAGGCTCCACCCCTCACTATATAACAGCTGTGACCAGACCAAAACCAAAACAACAACAACAACAACAACAAAAAAAAAAACACCAAAAATGGCTCAAACTGGAGAACAAATGAAAGCCCCAGAACCAATTCCTCTAAGCCATGAAGAGATAGCCAACCTATCAGATGCACAGTTCAAAGCACTGGTCATCAGAATGCTCACAGAATTGGTTGATTTTGCTCACAAATTAGATGAAAAAAATGAAGGCTACAATACGTGAAATGAAGGAAGATGCATGGGGAACCAATAGAGATGGGAGGAAAACTGGGACTCAAATCAATGGAGTGGACCAGAAGGAAGAAACAAACAACCAAACAGAAAACAAGGAGGAAACAAGAATTCAAAAAATGAGGAGAGGCTTAAGAACTTCCGGGACATCATTAAACGTCCCAACATCCGAATTATAGGGGTCCCAGAAGGGGAAGAAGAAGAGCAACAAGTGGAAAACTTATTTGAACAAATAATAAAGGAGAACTTCCCCAATCTGGCAAAGGAAATAGACTTCCAGGACATCCAGGAAGCTCAGAGAGTCCCAAAGAAGTTGGACCCAAGGAGGAACACACCAAGGCACATCGTAATTACATTACCCAAGATTAAAAGGAAGGAGAGAATTCTAGAAGCAGCAAGGGATAAGGGGACAGTCACCTACAAAGGAGTTCTCATCAGACTGTCAGCTGATTTCTCAAAAGAGACCTTACAGGCAAGAAGGGGCAGGAAAGAAATATCTGAAGTCTTGAAAGGCAGGGGCCTACATCCAAAATTGCTCTATACAGCAAAGCTGTCATTTAGAATGGAAGGGAAGATAAAGCGCTTCTCAGATAAGGTCAAGTTCAAGGAGTTCATCATCACCAAGCCCTTATTATATGAAATGTTAAAGGGACATATCTAAGAAAAAGAAGATAAAGATATGACAGTGAGAAGACAACAAACTCACAGCTATTAAGAACCACACCTAAAACAAAAGCAAACTAAGCAAACAACTAGAACAGGAACAGAACCACAGAAATGGATATCATATGGAGGGTTAGCAACAGGAGAGTGGGAGGAGGAGAGAGGGGGAAAAGGTACAGAGAATAAGTAGCATAGATGGTGGGTAGAAAACAGACAGGGGGAGGGCAAGAATAGTGTGGGAAAAGTAGAAGCTAAAGAACTTATGACACATGGACATGAACTAAAGGGGGGGAATGTGGGTGGAAAAGGGTGTACAGGGTGGAGGGGAATGATGGGGGAGAAATGGGACAACTGTAATAGCATAATCAATAAAATATATTTAAAAAATTGTTTTGTTATTACTAAAACCATCAACTCAAGTAAGGGAAGCAAACAAAATCTTTAAACAAAGACATTCCAAGAGTGGGCTTTGTTGTTAGACATTATTAAAGTAGACCTAATAAATATTCTAAACCTTCTAATCTGATTAATTAATTCTTACATCCAGCAGAGGGTGCTAGAGGAACATCAACATGCTAGTCACAAAAATTTTTCCCAATAATATTGAATATGGTAGCTAGCACAATAATCACAGCTGTCTCATTAGTATCTAATCCTAATGTAATTGAAAAAGCAAGGGCAGAAAGCATAATGCAATTCAGGTTAAAATACAAAATCTACACAAATTCATATATACCACAAGTCAAGTTAACTACACACAGGTTTGCCTGTAACAAAAGCAAAGTTCCTTATGTAACAAGACACAGTCACAAAGCTAAGCCTTTATCAGCTGGTCCTCATGTCCTTTCTTGCTGCTATATACTGCCAAGAGATGTTTATTTCAGTAAATACTATGTGTTCATCGTACGTAATTTTTTAAAATTTTATGGTGTCTCACTAAATCACAATAAGCTCAATTAGATAATGTACTCCACTTAAGCATTCATTATCTGAAGAAGGAATGCTACAGAGACTGATGTCTCCTATCCAACACTTTGATATGGGTTATTTTATCATAACACAGGGCATGAGCTGCAGGCTGCCATTCAGCAGCAGAATTAACCAAACACATTGAGACATTTGTTCTCCACACCCCATTTGCTCCCATGGCTTCCATGGGCCTGTTTCAAAGTTTCACAGAAGTTATGAAAACATATGTACACAATTCATTTGCTGAAAGACTGGGCAAATAGCTCTACTACATTCTTTTCTCCTCAAATAGAATATATTCGACTTAGAGAATATATGTGAACTGAAAGGAATTAGTCAAGCAGTAAAACTTGGATGTACAAAATTTAGCCCCCTAAAATGGGCACCAAGAAAAATAGGGGACACTGCTTCCTGCTCATCGCCAACTCTGCGAGCTCCCCAGGATCCTTGCAACCAACCCCACCAGCATGTCTCAGGCTGTTTGACAAAGCTGCTGAGGAAGTTAAAGAACCTCAAAACCAAGCCAGCAGACAGTGAGGTGCCTGTCCATCAACAACCACTACAAACAAGCGACTGTGGGGGACAGACACACAGAACAGCCTGGGATGCTGGACCTCCAAGGCAGAGCCAAGTGCAATGCCTGAAATAAGCTAAAAGGGACTTCCAAGGAAGATGCCATAAAAGCTTACATCAACAAAGTAGAAGAACTGAAGAAAAAATATGGAACACAGGGGCTGGATTTGGCTGCCAGACACACATTTCATCTAAACTGATAAGCTGTTTTTCTAACACCGTGGATGAAGTGCAATAATGAAATTAATGCTCTTTTTTAACACTGTTCAGGATATGGCTCTAACAGATCAGGGGCTGACATGATGGTTAAGGACCTTGCTGAGTAGTTTAGATGAATTAAAAGCGCATTGAAAAAAAGAAAAGAAAAATAGAGGAGGAAATATCACACAAACTACTTAAGAGATTACTCAGTAGTGTGTTATGTAGCCATTTCCAAACAGTTGCACAAAGTTTTCCCCAAATGTCAACAGCTATCTAAACAGAAAGTGGCTATTTAACTATTTTTGCAGATTTTTATCACCTGGTATTTCCATTAATAGACACTTTTGGAAGTAAACAATAGACTAATAATCCATCTTCAAAAAGATAATTCTAAGGGACTGAATCATCACAGATTAAGTCTATAATCGTTATTTTAGAGGTAAGTATATTTTGTAATATTTTAGTCGCCATAACTAATTTCATATATGTTATGTTTCATATATGTCCAAAGTCTCTAAGTATTTGACAAGCATTTGAAAAAACAGAAGCATCATGATTATCATGCCCCTTACCCTGAGTCATATATTGGGAGGGGGAAGGTCATAGCTAAGAAAATCTACGAGTCCTTTGCCAGTTATCATCCTTGGTCTAATCGAAGAACTTGAAAAGGAACATTATTATTCAATTGGTCTGACCTTTAATATGGGCTCTTTTTTAATATTATCAATATTAAATTTAAATATTAAATCAATATTTTAATATTATCAATATTACACATATTGCTATTTTTACACATATTGCTAAGTGCCACATGTATACAATCGTATACTGACATCAATGTCATTGGTGATATCAATCCTGCAATTGAATACTGATATTCCAGTTTTCAAAGAAGTTTCATATGTATTTTGTCATTTCACACACCAATATGGTATATTTTACAAAACAGGTTAATAAAATACAGCACAAAAATGTAAGCCACTCTTATTTGAGGATTTGGGGTTTTTTTAAGTAGCTTTCTTACTTTGCATATAGCCAGCTCACTATATGGAAAAAACAATTCTAGTCAGAAGTAAAATTAATGCTTCTTTTGTGACTTGGAACTGCTGTGTAAAAGCGAATAGCTGACCTCCAGATCAGGGATATCCAATCCACTGAATTCTACCCTCAGAGAAATCCAAACGTTAAATTTATTTTCAATCTCATTAATCAAATGCTACTTAATAAAAATGTTTACAAAATTGCCCTGGCTGGTGTAGCTCAGTGGATTGAGCGCGGGCCTGCGAACCAGAGGATCGCGGTTCGATTCCCAGTCAGGGCACATGCCTGGGTTGCGGGCCAGTTCCCGGCAGGGGATACACGAGAGGCAACCGTACATTGATATTTCTCTCCCTCTCCTTCTCTCCTACCCTTCCCCTCTAAAAAAAAAAAAAAAAAAAAAAAAAAAAAAAGATAAATAAATAATAAATTTTAAAAAAATGTTTACAAAATTAAGAACAAATAAACAAGTTTGCAACTTTTCATAATAAGCTTATTGATATTTACTATATAGATCAACGAAAAAGGAAAATGGAGCATTTAAGTAGCATCCACAATATGCCAGATACTATAGTAGGTCCTCAGCTCTCAATTATAAGGCCAAAAGGGGTGCTCACATACCTATAAGCATTTCTATTCTAAATAAGGAAAAAAGACCTACCTGTGTTATGGATGAAAACTGATTTGCCTCTACAGGACACTCCTCATACTTCTCTGCTATGAATTACAATTAATTTGTAACTGTTTCATTAATGGCCAAATCATACTTGTTTTCCAGAATCCTCTGGGTTATTTTTCATACACAGGCTCACTCAAAGCAGTCTGCACTCTAAAATTATATAGCACTTTCAAGAAATAGCCAAATGTGCAAATACTCAGAGCTCTGTGTGCCCATCATCTTAACCATGGTTGACTGTGCAGCTTGAGGAGGGAAACCTCAAAGTCAGTCACTGAGGAGGGCAACCATCGGAGCCTTAGAAGCTTCAGAAGGGGCAGGTGAAGGCAGCAGAATGACCAGAGCAGTAACTTGCAAAACACAGCAATCTTTTTATTTCCAAAGAATGAATAATGAAGTATACCACTCAAGACTGTAAAACAGTGTAATGGAAGAAAGGTTTCTATTACTTTTAGGTATAATAAAAGAAACCAAATATGAAAATAGGAAATTTCAGGAGCAGAATTTGTAGACCACAAATTCTGATTAGCATGGTAGTAAATTAATTTGGCATCTTTAAAAGTCATCTTTACCTTTTCTGGCAACAAAAGCGTCAGCATTTAACAAAAGTTTTAATGAACTTATAATCTGATAATCCATTATAAACACAAATACAAAAATATACAATACTTATAAGCACAATTATATAACCCAAGTGATTTCATCATTTACCTACTTTATAGCTAATAATCAACACAAATAGGTGTTGAAAAATAAATTCCTATAAACACACGACAGCTTTAAAAAGATGAATCCGATGAAGTCTGCCTCCACAGACAATATGAAGAATAAGATTCACTTTCCTGTTCCTTTTCCACTTGAGTGTAGTATACACATAGTGAAGAGAGCTACGTTCTACCCTGCATGTTACCACAATATCGAATATGACTGACAGAAGCAATTCAGCATTTATTTGCAAAGGCTGTTTGCTCTGCTGGAATCTTCACAAGATTCTTCAGTTCTCTCAGAATTAGGTTTGCATCTTCTCTTTTCTTATTGAGTTAAGCTTATTTCCCATGATAAAAAAGAAAACCCTCCCCTAGTTATAAGGAGGTTTATAAAAGCCATGGATATTTCTTTTCCAGTTCACTTTTCCCTTGATTCTGTGGTATCCAGCACCACATTTATAAAATTGGACTGGGAGTTTGTTTGCTTTTTTAATCTAAGAAACCATTGATCCAAGTTAGGATGATTAAGCCACACAATGGCATACAGCTTATCAGATTTAAAATTATATATATATATATATATATATATATATAAAAACTCCTTTGGCCCAGGCACATAAAGAAATCACTTTTTCATGAAATGCAACTATTAAAAAGCTTCACTAAAGTTTAAAACATTTATTAGGCTAGATGTCTGCTATATTTGTTGCTTTAGTCTGATACTACTAACATTAAATAATGTATTCCAGTAAATTAAAATTTTAACAATTTTCCTCTTTATTATTATTCCATACTACATTAATTATTTTTTTAAATACCACTAACAATTACTTAAGTAGTTAGAATTACCAGTAGTTAATGTCTCCACAATTGAATGTAAAAACTACTAGCATAAAATGCTCTCTAGAATTTAGTGTCTCTTTTATTATGTCATCATCTGGGCAAAGAACCAATACAAAATATATTCACTAAAATAAAAAGCAGCCTGGTTGGTGTGACTCAGTGGACTGAGTGCCAGCATGCAAACCAAAGGGTCGCCTAGGCAGTTGGATTCCCAGTCAGTGCACATGGGTTGCCAGGTTGCCAGCCAGGTCCCCAGTAGGGGGCGTGTGAGAGGCAACCACACACTGATGTTTCTCTCCCTCTCTTCCTCCCTCCCTTCCCCAATCTTTAAAATTAAATAAATAAAATCTTAAATAAATATAATATAAAGCATTAAAGGTATCTAAAAATGAAGAATCATAGATAAGTCAAAGGACTATACTTGTCCACTTATAAAAATCTTACAAAATGAATTAAAAGAGATTATGTGGACAATCCTCAAAGCTTCCAAGTCTTCAAAAGCAGAGATGTGATATTATCAAAAATATTTACAGAACAAATCAGCCAAGAAAAAGCACAAATAAAAATACTCTAAAAAATTTTTTTATTTGCAACATTGATCCATAAAAATTTAAATTGGAGCAAGTAAATATTTTATAAGAAAAAAATCAATATTGAGTTACCCAAAACAAAGCCTAAAGCTTGGGCATTAGATATTTCCTCAACTGAATCAAAACCAGTTTAACAAGAGTTTTAACAATAATAACAACAAAATCACTGTCACCTAGTACTTTTTCATACATATAAGACAATTAAAATGTTTTTAGTAATGATCACAGGATTTTATAGTATCATAATGTGATTTCTAAATGATTTTCTTAAAGTTCTAAGTATATTCAGAACTTTATTCCTTTTTTTGAGTATTAAACACCTTTATTTACAACTTCAGGACAATGAGGTGCTTGCACACATGCAGAGCCGGGCACCGACAAGAGTGTCCAGCACACACTGGGCTGCATCCATCATGCTGCAGTCGCTCTCTTCCGATACGAAAACCCTCCCCACCACCTCCAGTGCTTTCTATTCTAACAACCTAGCACCAGCGTATCCTTTCTACCCCTTCTTACAGATCATTATGCTACATTCACAAAACACATCCAAAATGCTGACATATGTTCCCTTTATACCAAATTTTGGAGACCATCTGTAGGTTCTCTGTAATCAAATGCTATGAAGAGCTTATATCCTTATTCGCATTACTGTGTTTTCCCCAATAGATGGGAAAAACATTTCATCTTTTTAAATATTTCTACTGTTACACATGTAGCTCCTTCTTCAGAGCTACAGATATGTGATAAGACCTTGAATCACTACTTTAATCTGTTTCTTCACCTGTAAAATTAGAGAATAGTATCAACGTCACAGCGTTGTTGGAAATAAAAGATGACACTAAAGGAACTGCTATACTGCCCTTTCGCCACCAGCACCATGCTACTGTTCTAACTTCTGTGACATGCACAGTCACACGGTTGCTACAAATTATAGGAAACAGTTGACTTCATTAGAGGAATTTGTATATTGTAAATAGTAGAGTGATGATTGGTGTAAGTCAGTTAAAACACCAGCACCGCAGCATTCCAGCTTCAATGGCTTGTACCAGCAGTTTCCAACCTGCACTTTGAACCTAGGCTGCTGCACCCGCAGTTCTTAAAGACAAACACCCCAGGCCCAAGATCACTCTGGGAGTGGCTCTCCACCCAAACCTGCTACAAAGTAGCCACGGCTCATCTCCACCAGACTAGGAGGCCAGAGACTCCCTCTAGTCCTTTTTTTAAATAGGCCATCCACAAACTACGTATTTAAAATGATGATGTAGGCCTGGCTGGTGTGGCTCAGTGGATTGAGTGCTGGCCTGCAAACCAAAGGGTCGCTGCTTCAATTCCAGTCAGTGCACATACTTGGGTTGCAGGCCAGGTCCCCCAGTAGCGGGTGTGCGAGAGGCCACCACACATACTGATGTTTCTCTCCCTCTCTTTTTTCCTCCCTTCCTCTCTCTCTAAAAATAAATAAATAAAACCTTTTAAAAATAAAATAAAATGATGATATAAAATATGATGATATATTTCTGAATTTACTGGCCTGAGAAATGTTCAACATACATGACAAACAAGCTTAAAATATTATTTAGAATATAATCTCATTTTTTATTTGTTCTCTAACCTTACATAAAATTAGACTATATGTGGTAAGAGTGTTTATCTTTGCCAAGTTCATATGCGGCTTTATTATTGGAAGTTCCTATATACCCTACCCCCACTTTCCCCCATTATTGACATCTTATATTCATATGGTACAAATAACCCATTAAAAAATGGACAGTGGATCTAAAGAGATATTTCTTCAACAATATACAAATAACCGATAAGCACACGAAATGATATTCAACATCATTAGTCATTAGAGACATGCAAATTAAAACCACAACAAGATAGCACTGTATACCCACTAGAGCGCCTGTAATAAAAAGACCGATAATAACAATTACTGGAGAGGATCCAGAGAAATTGAAACCTTCAGACATTGCTGGTAGAACTGTAAAATGGTGCCACCACTGTGCAAAACAGTCTGACAGTTCCTCAAAAAATTAAACACAGAGTTACCCTATGACCCAGTAATTCTGCTGGTAGTGGTATATACAATATATACTCAAGAGAACTAAAACATGTCCACACAAAAACTTGTACACAAATGTTCGTACAAGTATTATTCCTAATAGCCAAAAGGTAGAAACAACACAAATGTTCATCATTGATGAAAAGGGTAAACAAAATATGGTATGCAACACAATGGAATATTATTCAATAATAAAAAGGAACGAAGTACTGATACAACACAGATGAATCCCAAAAACATGCTAAGTGAAAAAGAGTCCATCACAAATGACCACATATTATATGATTTCACTAATATAAAATATCCAGAATAGGCAAGTCTATAAAAGCAGAAAGTAGATTAATGATCTATGAAGGCAGAAAGTAGATTAATGGTTACTCAGGGCTAAGAGAGATGATGAAATAGAGTCACAGCTAATGGGTATGGGGTTTTTTATCGAGGTGATGAAAACATTCTAAAATTGATTGTAGTGATTCTTGCACAAGTCAGTGACCACACTGAAAACCACTGAACTGTACACTATAAATAACTAAATTTGTAGCATGTGAATTATAACTCTAAGTTGTTCCCTTGAAATATCATCAATATTGTTGGGAACTGCCCTGCCTGGTTTCAGAAGCTGTAATCCCCATGGCTAAGGCTGAGTTAAGAATCTTGGGACCATAAGCCACTTAGGAGACAAAGCTTATCTCCCTGGCAGGGGCACCACCTCTGCTCCCTTTCTCTTCACCCTGCTTGGCCCTGGGCAGATAACTGGTTAGCCAATGACCAGTAAGATTCCTCAAAAGAGGGATGACCCAAGACAGGCATGGTTGCAAAGGGGCCCTCAGGGAAGGACTTGGGGGGCTATAGAAAAAGGGGTGATGGACCCTCGCCCCTTGGTTTTGACATAGCCTGAGTCCTCATTCTGTCTGCAAGAAGTCTCCTAATCTCTTGGCTGCCCTACTTCCCCTGCCTGACTTAAGCCTGAGACAATGCTGGAGGTGGGTGCAGACCTGTGCTGGAAAGGGCAGGTTCCCTAGGGCAATCTGGCCTAAGAAACAATGCATAAAATCCTATGAAACCTACTTTGCTAATACCCTCAATTTCAATGGTAAGGGTCCAACCAAGAAGTGAGTTTGTACCCCAAAGATTTATGGCCCTTTCACTATCTGACCCTGACTCAGAATAAGCCCTCAGAGTTCTTTGAATGTTATCTATTGTGTAATCAATTCTGCCTGACATTGATTGATGAGCTTTATGTGTGTGCCCTGTATTCCTGCGCAAATTAAACCCAATAAAAGCCTATCAAGGCAAGGGTCAAAGCACTCTCCTCTTGAGAGGGTGGCTGAGGCGCTCTGAGGCTTTTCTCCTCTTGAGAGAGAAGCCATGCCATCCCTCTTCCTCCACAGGACTTGGTACTCCGTGTGAATTTGTCTCATCTCATTCATAAGGCTGTGGACCCCAGGAGCTGGGATCCGTGTCACAATATGACAAGTTTAACATCCAGGCATCCACCTGCACCCTAAGTAGCCAAACGATATCTCTCCCTGACCACTACACAAACAGGAAGTTTACTACCTGGAGAATGTGAATCCTGAACCAAAGGTTCCATACATACAGGAATACACATGAAGGGGGCAGAGAGAGGTATACACAAGACTGAAACCAGGTCAAAGTCTACACATGGAACAGTATGATACCCAGATCCTTCCTCCATTTCCTGCTTCCATTTATAATCACCAAGAAAGGAAACTAGCAGACCACCCTTTGCAGAAACTAAAGAAACAAAGAAAAAAGACCTATGAAAATTATAACATTTCAAAATTTCCCAATGAACCCTGGCTGGTGTGGCTCAGTGGAATGAGTGCCAGCCTGCGAAGCAACCCGTTGGTTCGAGAATCTGATTCGATTCCTGGTCAGGGCACATGCCCTCGTTGTGGGCCAGGTCCCCAGTAGGGGGCACTTGAGAGGCAACCATACATTGATGTTTCTCTCCCTCTCTTTCTCCCTCCCTTCCCCCCTCTCTAAAAATAGATAAATAAAATCTTTTAAATAATTTTTAAAAATTTCCCAGTGAAATTTGGCACATATCTCCTTATCATCCCTACAGCAAGGCCTCCTAAGACCAATATTCATACATTCAACTGCCTACTCAACATCTCCATTTGGATGTCTAACAAGCATGTCAAAGTGAACATATCGTTCACAAAGTGAATGAAGCCAAACTCGTGATCTCTACCTAATCTACTCCACTTGCATTCTTTGCCTGTTAAGTAAATGAATGCTAGAAAAAGGCAATGCTATTCATGGTTTGCTCTGAAATACAGAAACGTAAAAATAAATTTACCCTTTACTGTAAATATTTTTCTCATTTGTTTATTTGTCTTTAATGGGGGATTTCACTTACATATGACATTATTTTTCATAGTCAAGGCTATAAATCTATTTCTTTATGACTTTGTTTCACTGTTTTTATAATTAGTAGTAAGTAAATGATATAGAACTAAGAGAGCAAAAAAATTAATCTACATTTTCTTCTTAGTTTATCATTTTTAGTATTTCACTCTTTTTAACACAACTGGAATTTACTTTAAAATATAATGTAAGATAGGAATCTAATTTTATTTGGTACCAAATAGTTAATGTTTCAACACAATTGTTTCAACACAATTCACTGAATAATCTTTCCTATCCTATTTGAAATATTTTAATATATTAAATTTTAATAAGTATTTTACAAGTCTACTATTACCTTTCAATTCTGTTCCATTAAAGTCTGGTCTTACAACCTATTGAATGGGAGAAGATATTTGCCAATGATACATCTAATAAGGGGTTAACATCCAAAATTTATAAAGAATTCATACAACTCAACACCAAAAAAAAAATTCAATTTTAAAATGGTCAATGGATCTGAATAGACAACCTTCTCCAAAAAGGACATGCAGATGTCCAATAGAAACATGAAAAAATGCTCAATGACACTAATCATCAGAGAAATGCAAATTAAAATCACAATGAGGTATCACCTCACACCTGTTAGAACAGCTATCATCAACAAGTGATGTGAAGAAAACAGAACCCTCATGCACTGTGGGTAGAAATACAGACTGGTGCAGCCACTATGGAAAACAGTGTGGAGCTTCCTCAAAAAATTTAAAATGACCCAGCATTCCATTTCTGGGTATATATCCAAAAATACCCCAAACAGCTAATTTGAAAGAATACATGCACCCCTAGTTCACCACAGCATTATTTACAATAGCCCACCAGTAGATGAGTGGATAAAAAGTGGTGGTACATATATATACAATGTAATATTTCTTGGTCATAAAAATAAAATGAAATTTTACCTTTTGCAACAATATCAATACACCTAAAGGGTATTATGCTGAGTGAAATAAGTCAGACCAAAAAAAGGTGAATATCATATGATTTCAGTTCTCTGGAACATTAAAAAAAAACAAATTAAACAAACAAAATTCGAACAGACTCATAGATACAGCGAGCAGACTGATGACTGTCAGAGGGTGGGAGGTTGGGGCATGGGTAAAAAAGACGAAGGGATTAAGAAGTAAAAATTGGTAGTTACAAAACAGCCACATGGATGTAAAGTACAGGATAAGGAATATAGTCAATAATATTGGATAACTATGTATGGTGCCAGGTGAGGACCTGAAATATCACGGGTATCTCACTGTAAAGTATATGACTATCTAACCATATCATACTAGGTGCTGTACACACCTGACACTAGTAACAAAATAAGACTGAGTGTAAACTGTAATTCAAAAATATTTTTTTTTAAGTAGAAATAAGGAAAAAAAGAAAGTTTGGTTTTAGAGTTATTGCAAATGTTGGCCACTCCACAATTTTCCCCCTTTTTATAGTACCAGTACCCTGGTTTTCTCTATAAGAATTTCTTATTTGGGCTTTAATTTTAGTAGAATTGAGAGGGATTTATTTGGGACAAATTACTTCTTTCAATCAAACGTTCTCTTCCTGACATTTAAATCCTAGATAAAGTTACAGAAAGAATGCAAATTATTGATACCAACCAGTTCACCCCAATTTCATCCCTCATTTCTGCTCTAGAGACCTCTGGAGATGGTCTGCCACTCATATGCTTTCTGAGCCTGGTTCCTCAGCATTCCTTCTGATTCTGTGAGTAAGATCCACAGGCTCTTCCACTGAATTCCCTTTTTAAGTTAACCAAATTGGTTTCTATCGTGTACAACCAAAAACGACAACTGATGCATTACAAAGTTTTACAGCATATATTCACTTCTGGTAATAAGTCCCCACTCAAAACTCTTATCAAAATGTTTTAATATTCTCATCTGGCTGTTTAGTCTTCCACATGAATTTTAGAATCTGTCTTCCCAAAATAATTCTATTCAAGGTTTTTTAAAAGATTTTATTTATTTTTAGACAGAGAGGAAGGGAGGGAGAAAGAGGAGAGAAACATAAGTATGTGGTTGCCTCTCACACACCCCCCACTGGGGATCTGGCCTGCAACCCAGGCATGTGCCCTAGGGACAGGGAATTGAACCAGTGACCCTTTGGTTCACAGGCCCATGGTCAATCCACTGAGCCACACCAGCCAGGGCTCTAGTTAAGTTTTTTATCAGAACTGCTTTAACCCATAATATAATTCAGGAAGGATTCTTGTCTTTACAATGTTAAGCGTTCACAAAATGTCTTGCCATTTTCTTTTAAAACTCCCAATTAAATTTCATAATTTTGAATGCATTTGTTGTTAATTGTATTCCTATTTTTGTCGTTATGGTGAAAAATTTTTTAATGTTTTATTTTCTGATTTTTGCTAAGAATGTAAACATAATTATATATTATTTTCTTTCTGGCCTCCTAGTTGGATGTTCTCAGTGTTAATAATTTTAAAGTTGACTTTCTTGACTATTCAGGATTATAAACATATCTACAATAATAAAGATTATACCTTATTTTTTCTAAAAATTATAACTTTTTTTAAAGATTTTATTCAGTTATTTATTTTTACAGAGAGAGGAAAGGAGGGAGAAAGAGAGGGAGAGAACCATCAATGTGTGGTTGCCTCTTGCATGCCCCCTACCGGGGACCTGGCCCACAACTCAGGCGTGCACCCCAACTGGGAATTGAACTGCGACCCCTTGGTTCACAGACCAGCATTCAATTCACTGAGCCACACCAGCCAGGAATGAAAATTATACACTTATTGCTGTTCTTACGTTTATATTTTTCTTTAGCTAAAATTCCCAAAATAATGTTAAATGGCAGCACTGAGTTTAATGAGAGTACCTCCAGGATTTTATCAGTAAATACTCTTTACATAAGTTTATTTACCTAATAACAATTATAAATTATGTTTAGGACAAACTTCTCTGCCTATTAAATTATTTAATTTCCCACAAAGCAAAAGGAAATGTAAAAAAGAACTGGAGAAAGGCTGTTCCCAACTCCCACCCCAACCCTCCGGGAACAGTGAGAGGTCATGGTGGCGAGGGGGCTTGTCCCGGCCCTCCTGTGCCCAGGGATCTCTAGTGCCCAGACACTTCCTGCAGAATGAAGACTTAATTTCAAGGTCATGGCAAAAAACATCTGAAGTTTATTTCCAGGACTGTGATGGTGCAGGAAGTGACCATGAAAGGTGCATACAGGATCCTAAACAGAACCCTCACCACTGAGGACATCAAGCAAAGCCAGCACTACAGGAAGCTGACAACAGAGGGAAAGCTACAAAACCTGCCAGAGGATCTACAACATGAAAATGACTCGCAAGATCAACTTTTTGGTGAGAAAGAATCAAGCAGACTCACAGCTGGGGTGCTGAGGCCTGTGGATAGGAGGCCCAGTAGGAAAACCCCCATCCTGTTGGGACTGCAACTCTTTTCTTTCTGCAGCCCTATTTGCTCTTACCATTTTTACAATGAACTCAATCATATATACATAAGAAGGCCTGCTTAAGTAGAAACAATCTCACTAGTCAGCAATGGACCCTCTCCTTTATTAGATGAAAGAGAAGCTGAGTCAAAAGTAGCCTAGGAGTAGAGTGGTGACTGCCAAGGGCTGGACATGAGAAGAGATGAGGAATCAACGTTCACTGGGCGCAGAGCTAGAACTGGGAAAATGAGAAAGTGCTGGAGACGGGAAGTGGTGCATGGTTACATAACAGCAAGAATATACTTAATGCCACTGAACTGCACACTCACAAAGTTAAAATGTCAGATTTCAGGTTATATATATTTTATTATAACAAATTTTTAAAGTAAAAAGAATTTAAAAAAATAGAATTAACAAATTCAATTTCTCTCAAGATTAACTAAAGCGATTATCAGTAATAACAACTCAAAAAAATCATATTTTTATTTTTCACTTGAAAACTAATGCTCCTTTCTCATCTAGTCTTACCTGAGAAGTATTCCACAAAATCATGCAGCTAGTAATAATGATTCACACTACAAAATTAGAGTTTAATATTATGTATCAAAATCTTTTCCTATGCTGCTTCCTCAATCTTAAAATAGAAACAGTTACCCTAAAACTTTCCAAATACTCCATGAAAATTAATGTTAAAAATGAACAGATTTTTAAAATTGGGAACAAAGTATAATTTACTAAGATACAAAAGTTTTCAAAACACACAAATATTCAATATAAATAAATGCTTTAAAAAAGTAGTTTCATATTTTATTGTACAATAAAACTTCCTCTAGTTTGAATCACTGACTGGATAACATATATACAGTATAAAAGAATAAAAAAATATACCTCAAATTCTTTTCGAAGACGTTCCTCTCGTTGAGTGCTTAATTCAAGTTCACTTGTTTGTCTCCGTAAAAGGTCAGAGCAGTCCATGTGTTCCGTTTCTAATTTTTCTACTTTCTTGTGCATACTTTGTACAGCATTATCTTGCTCCTGAAAAATATTTCATTTTTGCATCAATAAAATTTATAAGCCAACAATGACTTATATTTATTCTATAGGAGACAATGAGTAACTAAATCTGTACTTCAACCAAAATAACAGGTTAATTCACATAGCCAAGAGAGGTCCAGATATTGTACAGTACTATTTCACAATATACATGTATTTAAATTTTTTCAGACTCCCGGCCAAGATGGAGGTGTAGGTGGACACCCTGTGCCTCCTCGCACAATCAAAATTAAGGAAAACAAAGATTAGAAACAAGAAAACAACCAGAACTGATAGAAAATTGAAATGTACAGAAGTCCGACAAGCATTCACCCAGACCAGAAACAGGGGCAGAGTCGCAGCAGGAAAAAGTGTAGGTGGGCGGAGTCGGGTGTGGACGCAGCAGCAGCTGGCAGATTCCAGGCGTGCAGGTGGCAGCTAGCAGACCCCAGGCACACAGGCGGTGGCTAGCGGACCCCGGACAGGGGGTGGCAACAGTGCAGATCCAGTGAAACCATGGAGGGCAGCTGGCTGACCAGGTGGTCCCACATTCATGCACAGATAATCCAGATGAAGGGGAAGTGGCAGAAGGGACTGGAATCTGAGAGAGAGCAGAGCAAGCGCCATTGTTCCCTCTCGGACCCTGCCCCCACATACAGCATCACTACCCAGCAACTGGGCTGCCCCGCACTGGGGAACACCTAAGGCTCCACCCCTCATATGTAACAGCTGTGACCTGACCCCCCCAAAAAAAAAAATGGCTCAAACCAGAGAACAAATGAAAGCCCCAGAGCCAATTCCTCTAAGCCATGAAGAGATAGCCAACCTATCAGATGCACAGTTCAAAGCCCTGGTGATCAGGATGCTCACACATTAGATGAAAAAATGCAGGCTACAATACACGAAATGAAGGAAAATGCATGGGGAACCTATAGAGATGGGAGGAAAACTGGGACTCAAATCCATGGAATGGACCAGTAGGAAGAAAGAAACAACCAAACAGAAAACAAGGAAGAAACAAGAATTTTTTAAAAAATGAGGAGAGGCTTAGGAATCTCCAGGACATCTTTAAACATTCCAACATCTGAATTATATGGGTACCAGAAGGGGAAGAAGAAGAGCAACAAGTACAAAACTTATTTGAACAAATAACAAAGGAGAACTTCCCCAATCTGGCAAAGGAAATAGACTTCCAGAAAGTCCAGGAAGCTCAGAGTCCCAAAGAAGTTGGACCCAAGGAGGAACACACCAAGGAACATCATAATTATATTACCCAAGACTAAAATGAAGGAGAGAATTCTAGAAGCAGCAAGGGATAAGGGGACAGTCACCTACAAAGGACTTCCCATCAGACTGTCAGCTGATTTCTCAAAAGAGACCTTCCAGGCAAGAAGGGGCTGGGAAGAAGTATTCCAAGTCATGAAAGGCAAGAATCTACATCCAAGATTGCTCTATCCAGCAAAGCTTTTATTTAGAATGGAAGGGAAGATAAAAGTGCTTCTCAGATAAGGTCAAGTTCAAGGAATTCATCACCACCAAGCCCTTATTATATGAAATGTTAAAGGGACTTACCTAAGAAAAAGAAGATCAAAAATATGACAGTAAAAAGACAGCAAACTCACAGATATTAACAACCACACCTAAAACAGAAGCAAACTAAGCAAACAGCTAGAACAGAAACAGAAACACAGAAATGGAGATCACATGAAGGATTAGCAACAGGGGAGTGGGAGGGGGAGAGTGGGGGTAAAGGTACAGAGAATAAGTAGCATAGACGGTAGGTAGAAAATAGACAGGGGGAGGGCAAGAATAGTGTGGGAAATGTAGAAGCTAAAGAACTTATGACAATGGACATGAACTAAAGGGGGGGAATGTGGGTGGGAGGGGGTGCGCAGAGTGGAGGGGAATGAAGGGGTGGAGAGGGGACAACTATAATAGCATAATCAATAAAATATATTTTAAAAAACATTAAAAAATGTTTATTTTTTAAAATTTATTCTAGAGAGTGGGGGAGGAAGGAAGAGATGGAAGGAAACATCAATGTGAGACAGAAGCATTAATCGGTTGCCTCTTGCACATGCCTCAACCCTAGTTGGTAACCCAGTTGGTAACCCTAGTTACCAAACCCAAAATCCAGACATGTGCCTTGACCAGGAATTGAACCCATGACCTTCTGGTCTGCAGGACAACACTCAACCAACTGAGCCACACTGGCCAGAACAAAATATACATGTATTTTAAAAGCACTATTGGAGGTGTACAATTTTAAAAATCTGATTAATACATATTACAAATGAAATGTGTATAACTTACTAAAATGTCATGGTAGTTCAAATGAGCCCTGAGGATATTTATGTAATGCTGTAATTCAACTGCTATATATAATGTTTTCCCTCTCATTAAAATTTTAAAGTATTTAATAATACAAGTGGATATTGCTCCTTTGTGTGATAAGGAATGACTGGCCTGAATGCCTAATAATGACCCATGAGAGATTTTTATGTGAGCTGATGGCACTCCATTTTTACAGCTCTTAAAGCTGCATCCACTAGATGGCTGTGTTTCATTTTCTCTCCAGTTTTAACTTTTCAAATCTTTGTTGTACCAGTGAAAGAAAATAATAGGCACTCTTCTACT
Source organism: Glossophaga mutica (assembly GCA_039655065.1). Taxonomy (NCBI): domain Eukaryota; kingdom Metazoa; phylum Chordata; class Mammalia; order Chiroptera; family Phyllostomidae; genus Glossophaga; species Glossophaga mutica. The sequence continues at coordinate 136,917,279 of CM077305.1, read as the reverse complement.
TAAATGTCTCAATCTCCATTTCCAACTAACCTCAGAAATCAGAGTTGAATGTTACAGAAGTTAAAACATGAAGTTCACACATATATCAAAGGTATTTTCCACAGTAACTAATCTAGATACTCTTCATTCTAACTTAAGATCTTTGACAAAGCCCTTTCTCCCACATTTGCCTCATCAGCATAATCTTATTCTGGGACATTAACATGTACAAATATGTACACTTATACATACTTGCACATACTCCCTAGCCACTCAAAAGGTATTACTGGAATCTGAGTAAGAATGCTGCAAACACCAAATATAATTCTCTGTAAAAAGATTTTAGTTTAGAAAGTACCCAGCAGTATAGTCCACAGTCAAGGATGAAGAACAAAATTTAATTCCTCTCTCCACATTTATAGAATAAAGTTATTTTTCTATAGCTGGCAACACATGAACTCAAGAATTATTTCCTTCAGGTAAGAAATTTCTTAATACAAAGAAGCTCATCTATTTGCACATTTGCAACCTGTAAACAATAGATGAGAAAGCTGTGCACCAGAGCATTGGTGTGCCAACACTGCCTGCAACCAGCAGATAGCACTCTCGGTTACTACAATAGCACTCCGGAGTTAGAAACAGATGGTAATGTGGTCAGCCTTATGTGATCTAACTTCATCCTAAGACAGGACCATAAGATACTGTTGTGATTCTACAGGATAGACTCCCTCCATCAACAGTCAATGGTACCAGCATTCATTCAAATTCACTGTTACATGTCTTTTCAATTTACAAATACATAATCTCCAACTTTTAATAATCCACTTAGAGTAGTGTGTATACTTTAAAACAAATAAACAGTAATTTACACTGTTAACCACAAGAAAACCCAACAATGTTAAAGTCTATATCTAAAAGATGCTTATATCCTAGTTGATGACACTATTGCAAACAATATTTATTAAACAATAAAAGAAATTAATCAGGAAGTATGAGATCTACTTATTATAAAATGTGACTGTAGTTCCTATTCTATTGATGGAATTCTATCAACAGAATAGAACAGCACAGAAAAACAGCATACAGTCACTCCAAACACCACTACACTAAGTGAAGAGCATGCCCACCACTGCCTACAAGTCTGAATGTCATCCTATCAAAAAGAAAATCAATGGTCAATCAGTTAGGAGTTATTAGATTTATTTTGGTGAGATTTTAACTTTATAAGACTTGACCTATATTAAATACTACTTACGAAATAGCATTTTTTACTCTTCTTTTTTTTTTTTTAAGATTTTATTTATTAATTTTTAGAGAGAGGAGAAGGAAGGGAGAAAGAAAGGGAGAGAAACATCAATGTGCGGTTGCCTCTTACGCCCCCCACCAGGGACCTGGCCCACAACCCAGGCATGTGCCCTGACTGAGAGTCAAACCAGCAACCCTTTGCTTCACAGTCAGGTGCCAATCCACTGAGCCACACCAGCCGGGGCACATTTTTTACTCTTCTATTCCACATTTTCTGCTTTCTCTTGGTTTATGCTAATATTTTAATGTACATGTTAATCTACCTATTGTTTTTTGTCTACATCTCTTTGTATTATTATTTTTATAACTTTATTTTTATTGTTGGCACTATTACAAATGTCTCCTTTTCCCCTTCTGGCCCCCCTCCACCCAGCCCCAGGTCCCCCTCCCCCTGGCCATCACCACACTGTTATCTGTGTCTATAGGTTATACATATGTGTTCTTTGACAAATAGCTTTTAAATAAAGGTCTTTCAAGATGTAGATGAAATTTTCACATAGCAATCACAGTTTTAATGCAGAGGTCAAGTAGTCATTACTATTATGTGATAACTACTATATATTCTTGAATATGGATATAAATACACATACACATATACAAAGTTTTTATAGAAAACCACTTTCTCAAATAGTGGGGATTTTTAGGAATTCTATTCATATATACAGGAAACATATTACATAATCAAGTTAGCCAAATTACAATGACTTTCTAATGTTAAACTCACTTAACATTTATTATATAAAGGCTTTTTTATATTTTGCTGCATTCAGTTGAATAATATTTTGTGTAATATTTTTGTAGCAATATTCATGAGTGAGATTAGCTATAACTATCTTCTTGTATTCTTGTCAGTTTAGTACCAAGATTTGTCTGTTTAGTATGTTATCAAGATTTTTCCATTCTCTGGTGGAGTTTATGTAAGATTAAAATTATTTGCTCCTTGGATGTTTCTTTTATTCACTGGTAAAGCAACAAAGGCTTGAAATTTTGTCATTGACTCAATCAAGTTTTCTACTTTCTATCTGTTCTTAAGTCATGGGGCAAAAATGATTATGAACACTGTTGGAAGCTTCTATAAGCAGCAGTTAGTTATATCGACAGATCTCCCCTGCCAGCTCCCTCCCTGACAAATGCCTCTCTCCATCCTAGAAAAACAGAAAGAGTTTACTAACTAGAGAGGTTGGTATACAACTTAAAAGGTTCTTAAGTCATAAAAATCAGACACTATTGGGGGTCAGGGTGAGATACCTTGCTGGGAGCTCAGCCGGTTAGAGCATCATCCCAATACTCCAAGACTGCAGTTGAATCCCCGGTCAGGGCACATACAGGAAGCAACGATGAATGCACAAATAAGTGTTACAATAAATTGATCGATCTCTCTCTCTCTCTCTCTCTCTCTCTGTCTCTTCCCCCCCCCATCAATAAATAAAATTTTAAAAAATTAAGAGATTAGGTGAAATCCAAATAGTGGGTGGTAAGACCTCACAGCTTTCTCTCTTCAGCTCCCTGAACACCAATTCTTACACTTAAGATTCCATAAGGAAGAGACTAGAATATTCCTTTGTTGGGAAACTACCAGTCCAAGAAAAAAGAGCTACAGATACTGGCAGTTTTTTAATTCCCCAAATTTTTATTGGGTGACACTGCTTTAAAAACTTATACAGGTTTCAGGTGTGCAGTTCTATAATGCACCATCTAAAATTCTCCACTGAAGAGCAACAAGTATAAAGGACTCATGGACAAAAACTATGGGGGGTGGAAATGGGAGGAGGGTGGGGAGGGCTGGGGTGGTGGGCTGGGGCAGGGTAAAAGACAGAAAAATGTACAATATCAACAATTAAAAAATACTGATTAAAAAAAAATCAAAAAAAAAATCAAAAAATAAAAAATAAAATTCCCCACTGAAATGGAAGAGTTCCACATGCACAGAGCTTCCTCTCATTTTTACTGCCTCATTCTCAAATATAAACACACAGTCAAGGACAAACAGACATTTCAGAAAAGATTCACGTGTGAGTTAGTTAGTAGAGACAACTACTAACTAATTGGGGCCAAACACTCAAAAAAAAATAAATATTACCAAACATCCAATTATTTGGCTCAAATGGATTTTCAAAGCCATACAGTTTGCTAGATATGACATTTCAAGTTATCAGAGTTTCAAAGAAAAGTGTCTGAGTTTAAAGAATCAATTGCCTTTAAAAAGCAAAATTAATATCATCTATTTCCAAGTATTATACAATTTTGTTATTTGTCACAATCTACAAGGATAATTTTTTTAATTGTTGGAATATTAGAATATAATATTTCTAAAACTTTGGGTTTTAATGAGTAATTAATTAGTTAATTAAATTAACAAAACAAAGATATAAGAGTTTTCTAAAAGCAATTTCAAAGTAGGTTTAACTTGGTGTTATTTTTATGTTTGACTTAAGGGTCTCAAGTCTATCAAGTTTTCTTTATGTGAAAAGCATACAACTGAAGATAAAACATTATCAGTGGAATTTGGACTTATGCTGTTTTAATGATCTTTCACTATATGCCTGAACTGTTAATGCCAAAAATAAATATGATGATTCAAAAAAAAGAAAAAAACAATCAAGGGAAGAGGGAAAAAAATCACCAGTACAAGTACAACTTATATCCACAGAGTCCAAATAAGATACTGACAAACATGAAACAAAAAGAGTCTACTATAAAAAGGTACAGTCAAGAACAAGAGCAAACTCTTGCCCTGGCCAGGTGGCAGAGTTGACTGGAGCATCGTCCCATATATCAAAAGGTTACACACTCAACTGATCTCTGGTCAGGGCAAACACCTAGGTTGCGGGTTCGACAGGGGCACTTATGGGAGGCCACCTATCACAACCAACCGATGCTTCTCACTTCAATGTTTCTCTCTCTCCCCCTTCCTTCCTCTCTCCCCCTTCCTTCCTTCTCCCTCTCCCTCCCTCCCTCCTTCCTTCTCTAAAATCAATAAACATATTCTCAGTTGAGGATTAAAAAAAAGAACTCTTTGTTAAAAACACAACTTGCCACAAACGTGATAATTATCAAGGCATGTATTGGTTCATACAAATAATACGTGGTAATCACTGTAATCCTTTGTAGACTGTTACTGGTGTGCTTATAAATAAACAAAGCATATTATATGAGAAAAAAAAAAAAACTCTTGGAAAATAAAAACCCAAAAGCAAAACTGAAAATTCAATACAAAGGTTACAATGTAAAATTGAGGAACTACACCCAGAAAATAGAGCAAAAATGTAAAAGAAGGGATAATAGAAGTGATATGCACTACAAGAACATCAACTCTGCCAAATAAATCTCTCAATCTAATCCAATTCCAACCAAAATTACAACAAGGTTTTTGGGGTGAATGAAAGAAGTCAATCCTCAAACTCACATTGACAGTAAAAGTCTCAAAATAACTCTCTTACTCTCCCTCCAAAAAATATCAAGAATAAGGAGAGGGGAACTTGACCTACCTACTAGAGATCAAGAAATACTGTAGATCCATAATAAATTTTAAAGTTTAGTATTTTTTTTAAATCCTCAACTAAAAATATGTTGTTGTTTTTTTTTAATTGATTTGAGAGAAAGAGAAAGAAAGAGAGGGAAACACAGCTGTGAGAAAAACCTCAGTGAGTTGCCTCCCATACACCGTGACAGGAGATAAAACCCGCAGCCTAGGTGTATGCCTTGACCTGGGATGAAACCGCAACCTTTCAGTGTACCACAGGATGCTCCAACCAACTGAGCGACTCGGCCAGGACTAAAAAGTTTAGTATTCATTCATAAATAGACAGATATGTAAGTGGAACAGAACACAGCGCCTAAAAACCAAGACTTAGATTTAAAGGAACGTGATATTTTGAAAGAGAAAACATTATAAATCATTAAGGGGTAACAGAATAGACAGTTGAATAACTGGCACAGGAATGTTTCATTATCCACTTGGAAAAAAAAACAAAATTAGATCCTATTTCATGCTATACAGAGAAAAATGTATATTCTCTTTATGGTTTTAGGTTACATAACACATAAAAAGCACTATCCATAAAAACTAATAAATTCTACTACATTAAAATTTAAAACTAGCCCTGGCCAGGCAGCTCAGTTGTTTAGAGAGTCATCCTGATATGCCAAGGTTGTGGATTCAATCCCCAATCAAGGCACATACAAGAATCAACCAATACATGCATAAGTAAGTGGAACAACAAATCAATGTTTCTCTCTCTCTCTCAAAAAAAAAAAAAAAATCAACCAACAAAATTTTTTTAATTTAAAACTGTACATCAAACACTACGTAAATTGTCTCCACACAGAGAAAAAGATGATGTTGGCAACAGTGATATAAACAACCAAGGATTAGTAACCAAACATATAAAAAGCTCCTATAAATTAGTAAAAAAATACATTAATAAAAATTATTCATAAATATAAACAACCTAAAAGAAAAATAGGTAAACTAACAGTAATAATTAATTGTATAATAATGCAATTAATACATTAATTAATTGTTCACAAAAGAACAAACATAAATAGCCAATAGGCATAACATGTTAAATGTCAAGGAAAGAGAAATTTAAACAAGAATGAGATACAATTTCATATACATTCTACTGCAAAAAAAAAATAAATCTCAAAAATACCAAGTGTTCAAGAGGCTGTAAGAGAAAAGAAACTGTTTTCTCACAATGGTGCAACCATTTAGGAGAACAATTTGGCATATATTTTACTTCCTAATAAGTGCATAGGCACTAAGTACATACCCACATTTTAAAAAATATTTGATGTTCACAGAAGCACTGTCTGTAATAATTAAAACTTGAAAAGAACTTAAATCTCAATCAATCAAGAAACAGATAAATTAAATATGGTATATGCATAGGATAAAATACAATAAAGAAGTTAAACTAAATGAATCAGAGTTACTTTGTTAACTTGGATAAATCTCAATAAAACAAGTGAAAAAGAAAACTTGGACAAAAAAATGCATACTGTATGACAGTCTATGTATATTTTTAAGACAAACAAAATGATAAAACAATACTATTAATGTACACAGAAAACTAAATGCCAAATTCAAAATGATGCTCATCTTTTGGGGGTGGGATAGTGGTGAAGGGGTGAAGTAATTCAGAAGTTAGTCCTCAATGATCTAACAATTTATTGTTTGTTTTTAGTTCTGAAGCAAATATGACAAATGTATAACATAGATGCTACATATTGGCTATATTAATGGAACTGGTTGGTTATATTGGATATTGTTTATATTAATCCTGTTATTTTTTGTGTTCAAATATTTGTCTTTTTATTTTTTAATTATATTTGTTTCCATTACCATTTATCCCTCTTATCCTCCCTACCTCCTCCCCTGCAATCACCCCATTGTTGCCCATGTCCATAAGTCCTCAAATATTTCAGTCACTGGTTTTATCAGTACAACCCAAGTCTGGAGTACATTGTAACATACAAGAAAATTCTAAAAGAACCATAAAATACCTCATGCAGTTACACATCAAGGTTAATTTGCCTCCTTCCAAGAAAATGTTTTCACTTTTGTCAAAGAATTTATCTTCTAATCCAAAAAAAGCTACCTGGATCCTTACAGTGAAAATGTGTGCGTATATGTGTGTTTAACAAAATCATTTTAAGGACATTGGTAATTGAGGGAGTTTTTCTTTTTTCCACTAGAGGGAGGTGTTGAACTTAAAATATTTTAAAATAAGGCTTGTTTTTGAACTAACTTAACATTATAGGCAACTGCATTGTGCTGTTAGAAAATAAACTTGCTTTCTTTCCACTCTTCCAGAAACGTAGCCCAAAAGTACAATTCTTCATATGTACGCAAATAAACAATATTTTTCAGACTCCAAAGTATGGTTTCAGTTCTGAAGAATTATAGAAGCAGAGTTAAAAATGTAACAGCAAAAATACTCCTCCTTCCTAACTTACAAAATATATCAATACACCTAGTTACTACCTAGTACATGTTTAACTCCTGAAAGAGCCAGAACAAGTTTCCCCTCTCTAAATCTCCAAAGCCAGCACAGGTCTACAATCAAAAAGTGTTTGCCACTGTAAAGTATAAACTGCGACTACTTGATATAACATATATCATAATGATAAGTCTATAAGCTTACAGATCCAGCAACATTTCTAGGCACAGACCCAACTGAGTCACTTCTACAACAGCTCCAAGATATGGACAAGAATATTTAGTGAATTATTTATAATTAGAGCAAAAAGTTTTAAAGAAAATATCCATCAATAAAGAATTCCTTAAATATATTAGGAACTTACAAATGACAGAATATCATGCAAACACAGCAAGAATAATGTAAGGCCATCAAAAGATGGACATCAAATATTATTGAGGCATATAATTTCATTCATGTAAATACAATAATATATGTTTATATATCCTTAGATGGGGAGTGGTATTGAGGGGAAAGGGGACAAGACTTTCACCTTCTGCTTGTAAATTTCCCTAAGGGGCATTTTTACCATGAACACAATATACAGTAACTTTATCAACTGAATATTAAGATACCCTGTTTGGAAAAAACAGGCGGTACTAGTGCCATTTTCTATGCCATTTGCTTATACAGGGCACCAGTGGACAGCTTCCCAGGAAACTGCAAAGAAACACTCCTTGTTATCCTATATCATTTTAGGCAAACTCTACTTAAACACTTCCTTTTCATCTAAGTTCCTCCAAGCTATCCCTAGATCACAATTGTGCTTACCAGGTCAGTCTCTGACAACTGTCTTATCACACAGCCTAGTGATGCCCAAGCCTGACTGGATGCCTTTCCACTCTTCCTCCTCTTTCTTTAGGTTATGGTATGATTTTCCATCTATATCTCCCATGCTCTTTGCCATCACAAACACTCCCATTCCTTAACAACTAGATACATAAATCAATGAATGAGGAAAGGATCATTTTATTCCCTGGTTGAGTGTTGGGAACCACCCTGCCTGGTTTCAGAAGCTATAACTCCCCATGGCTAAGGCTGAGTGAGAGACTTGGGACCATAAGCCACTAAGGAGACAAAGCTTATCTCCCTGGCAAGGGCGCCGCCTCTGCCCCCTTTACTTTACCCTGCTTGATCCAGAGCCTGGCCAGTTAGCAAATGACAGGTAAGATTCCTCAAAAGAGGGATGACCGAAGACAGGCATGGTCATGTGGGGCCCTCAGGGAAGGACTTGGGGGCTATAGCAAAAGGGGGTGATGGACCCTCACCCCTCAGCTTTGACAGAGCCTGAGTCCTCATTCTGTCTGCAAGAAGTCTCATAATCTCTTGGCTGCCTTACTTCCCCTGCCTGACTTAAGCCTGAAACAATGCCTTAAATCTGAAACAATGCTGGAAGTGGGTGTAGCCCTGTGCTGGAAAGGGCAGGTTCCCTAGGGCAGTCAGGCCTAACAAAGAATGCATAAAAATCCTATGAAACCTACTTTGCTAATACCCTCAATTTAAATGATAAGGGACCCAGCATGAAGTGAGTTTGTTCCCCAAAGTTTTGTGGCCCTTTAGCTATTTGACCCTGACCCAAAATAGGCCCTCAGAGTTCTTTGAATGTTATCTATTGTTTAATCATTTCTGCTTGACAATGATTGATGAGCTTTATTCCTGTGCAAATTGAAACCAATAAAAGCCTATCAAGGCACAGGTCAGACCCTCTCCCCTTGAGAGAAAAGCTGCACCGTCCCTTTTCCTCCACAGGACTCAGTAGTCCATGTGAATTTCTCTAGTTTCATCCACAATGTGGTGCATTCCACAAGCTGGAGTCCATGCCATATTTGTTTTTTTCATTTGTGTTTGTTTTGCTTTGGGGGGGTTGGCTGGGAAAATGGCCCTCCATTGGGGGTGAGAAGGGGTGGGCTGGGGGAGGGCATGGGTGGACGCAGAAGGGCTGATGTCTACAGAGTCCTGAGATGTGAGGATAGGATGAGAAAATGAAAGGTAAAATCCATTTGACTACCAGAACCTTGAATTTGGAAAAGCTGGTATTAGGACTCTCTGAAATGCTGTTCTGTCCAGGCATCCACCAGTCTCTGCCAAATCACCAGTCTATCTGTAGAGCTTATTCCTGAAGGCCTATCAAACCTGAGAGCAGGAAGAAGGGGAACATTGTCCAGAAACAAGTTTGCATCACACAGTGTACTTCCAAGCAAGGAAAAAAAGGAGGAATTGTCTGGCCCTGTGTGGGTGTATATAGGGGTGCCGCTGCCCCCAGGACATATGGAGGGGCAGAGGAGGGGCAGAGGAGGTGCTGCTAAACCTACAGCTGCAGCAGAGCCTGCTGGCTATAGCTAAAGAATCCATCCCAGACTTTGGAGTACTCTGAGCCACAGAAAGCCGGCTATGTCTGGGTTAAGAATTCTGCTCACTCACCCCAGTGTAGGTTGTACTGGGGGAGCTGGCTGGGTGGAGTCTGGTGAGGTAATTGGGGCTGGCGCTTGCTACTGTGTATACAGACTGACCTGGGGAAGAGTTTACAGGAACTACAACAATGACGATGAAGATGAATCTAGTGACACTACAGAGATTGGGGAAGAGACCAGGAACAAAGCTAGTACTTGGGTGGGGCCCAGCTAGACTTCAAGGTGACTCAAAGGCCAAGCCTGAGATGGGCATGGAACTCAACAGTGGTCCAGATGCAAAAGCAAAAGCACACTCATGAGCCCAAAGAGAAGGTGGCCTAGAGGCTAAGGCTGAGGCCTTTTTCAGCACCCCGAAGAAACTGGCAAGTGTAAAGGTGGACAAAGGGACCAGGTTGGGCACCATCTCTGGGACCAGGACACTTTAACTGAGTTTACCCTGCCCAGGAGGCAGGGGTGGAGGCTGGCACCACACCGGTGCTGCACATATAGGCTGGGTAGTGGGGCAAGTGGAAAGTCCAAGAAAAGAGCCCAAGTAAAGTACCAGGACTCCAGCTACAGCATGGCCTATTCGCCAGGGCAATTTCAATTTCCCCTACAAAACCAATGATATTCTTGGTGCTTCAGACCTTCAATAGGTCCTTAACATCCTAGAAAGAAAAAATGATCCTTTTATTCAAGAAGATGCCTTGGTCACTCTTGGTAACAATCCAGGATATTCATTTAACCAAAATGACATTTGTGAACTGGACAGTCTCCCAATTATTGCAAAACTGATTGCAAAACTAAAGATCCCATTATTAGGGGAAAGGCTTACAATGCCCTTAATAACTTGAATGTAAATGCTGGAAATCAGGGCAAGATTAAGACATATAAGGTCTTTCTAGAAGGTATCGAGCCATGTAATATGAAAAAGAGACATTTACTGAAGAAGATACAAGATACAAGGAACGCTGTACATAGGACAATGACGCCTCAGTCATTGGCACCTAGTAGGCACCTAGGGATCTCACACAGTTCTCCCAATCGCCAACAACTTCCCCATCGTATTTTCCTGAATCTCACTGATGGTCTGAAATCTCTTCCCTTTTAAAAGTGACTTTAATTTTGGGAAAAACCAAATCTGGGCTGTAATTGGGCTGAGTCCCCTTGGTGATCTGAAGTTTTGCCAAAAAACTCTGCACAAGACATGATGCATAAGGGGACACACTATTGTGATAAAGCTGCCCATCACCAGATGCCCATAGCTGCAGCCTTCTGAATCATCCGAATAGTTTCCACAGAGGAATGTTCAAGCTTAATGCAAAATTTGATGCAGATTCGTTGTTCTACTTGCTCAGTCATTTTGAATGTGACAGCCACACAGTACACATGTCACTCAATGGTGTCTACCACTCCCACTGACTAGTACAGTGAAATCTTCATTGTTTGCATGTGAACATTCTAGTTCCCTGTCCTTGGCTGCCAGGTTACATAGATGCTGTGCAAACTGTTCTCATTATACTAACAATGGTTGGACTTTTTCTGGACAGACCTCGTGTATCAGTCAAATGTGTGATGACACCATGATCTGTCGCTTGGACTGAGCTGTGCAGATGACGGGACTAAGACTGTTAACCAACATATGTGACTAATCATTACCAACATTTACTTTCCTATTCCAGACTTTTTTGCATTTATTCCTGGAAAATTATTTCACTAAGATTCAGATTATGAAACTAATTATAAATGTTACTGACAATCCAGCCACAAGAGAGCTGGTCAGTTGTAAAGTACCATCAGAACTGATTTTCCTTTTTAATAAAGAATACGGTACAAGGATTCTTTTACTATCTTAATTCTATTTGAGAATATAACTGACAACATGAAAAACAAAGGGCTTCTCCCTATGTTTGCAGGGAGTGTGGGCAAGGCTTTACACAGCAGTCACATATCATCACACACCATAGAACACACTCTGGTGAGAAGCGCTAGTTTTGCAGGGAGTGCAGGCAAGGCTTTACACAGCAGTCACATCTCATAAGATGTTGGGAACTCCCTGCCTGGTTTCAGAAGCTGTAATCCCCATGGCTAAGGCTGAGTAAAGGACCTAGAAACCATAAGCCACTTAGGAGACAAAGCTTATCTTCCTTGCAGGGGTACCACCTCTGCTCCCTTTCTCTTCACCCTGCTTGACCCTGGGCGGATAACTGGTTAGCCAATGACCAGTAAGATTCCTCAAAAGAGGGATGACCTAAGACAGGCATGGTTGCAAAGGGACCCTCAGTGAAGGACTTGGAGTGCCATAGAAAAAGGGGGTGATAGACCCTCACCCCTCAGCTTTGACATAGCCTGAGTCCTCATTCTGTCTGCAAGAAGTCTCATAATCCCTTGGCTATCTTACTTCCCCTGCCTGACTTAAGCCTGAAACAATGCCTTAAGCCTGAGACAATGCTGGAGGTGGGTGCAGACCTGTGCTGGAAAGGGCAGGTTCCCTAGGGCAATCAGGCCTAAGAAACAATGCATAAAATCCTATGAAACCTACTTTGCTAATACCCTCAATTTAAATGATAAGGGTCCAACCAAGAAGTGAGTTTGTTCCCCAAAGTTTTATGGCCCTTTCACTATCTGACCCTGACTCAGAATAAGCCCTCAGAGTTCTCTGAATGTTACCTATTGTTTAATCATTTCTGCCTGACAATGATTGATGAGCTTTATGTATACACCCTGTATTCCTGTGCAAATTAAACTGAATAAATGCCTATCAAGGCAAGGGTCTAGGAGCTCTCCTCTTGAGAGAGTGGCCAGGTGCTCTGATGCTTTTTCTCCTCTTGAGAGAGAAGGTGTCACAGTCCCTTTTCCTCCACGGGAAAAGAAAACAAAAACAAAAACAAAACAAAGGGCTTCTTGCATCATCCAGGAAGGAATTCAGCAGAAGTTCACTTTTTTCCTTATTCAAAGAATCTAGGGTGTATATTAAGAAAATCAAAGCTTTAGTTAATCACAAAGATCCGGTGGTGAAAGTAAAAGTTCTAAAAGTATTGACCAAACTCTGACTGGGGTTCTGTCCCAAACAATATCAAGATAATTCTTTTAGCTTGCACTTGAGAACAATGCATTTGGTAAATTCTTTGTTTTTCACTGTGCTTATATTGCAAAAAGATACTTTACTTTCAACTGCTATTTTGTAATAATAAATATCACAGGTCAACAGTGATGCTGGTTGTCATGGTTGGTTTCAGGCTGGACCATTTTAAGGATGCCAAATGAATACTGGGGCTTGTACAAAGAAAGCACTCATTGATTCCATCTTACTACCTAGCTTGAAATATTTTTACTCTTTACCTAAGCTGACAGCAAACTAATCATAAATAACCTAACACTTCTGTATTGGTTTACATTTGTTAATCTTAGACTTGTGTTTCATCAATAAAGTGTTTTAACAAGAAAAAAATAAAAAATAAAGTCTATTTTGTCCGGTATAAGTATTGCTACCACAGCTTTTTGTCTTGTTTCCATTTTCATGAAATATCTCTCTAATTTCCACCTCTTTAATTTCAGTCTGTGTGTGTCTTTCAATCTGAAGTGAGTCTCTTGTCAACAGTACATGTAAGAGTTCCGTTATCCATTCAGTCATCACAAGTCTTTTGATTACAGCGTTTAATCCATTTACATTTAAAGTAATTGTTGATAAACACATTAATTGCCACTTTTATTCATATTCTTTATCTTTTTTCCTTTTTCTTAAAGAAGACCTTTTAATATTTCTCGTAATATTATTTTTGTGGTGATAAAGTCCTTTAGCTTTTTGTTATCTGGGAAGCACTTTAATCTAACATTGCAATTGTCTGGAAAGCACTTTAATCTTTCATTGTGATTCTAAATGAAAGCTTTGCTGGGTAGAGTAACCTTAGTTGTAGGTCCTTACTTTTCATCACTTTGAATATTTCATGCTAACCCCCCTGACCTGCAAAGTCTCTGTTGAGAAATCAGCTGGAAGTCTTAATGGGAGCTCCCTTGTACTGTCAAGATAGTAGACAAGTAAACACAGTACTCAGAACCTCCCATAACAACATAAAAATTAAAATTAAATTATAGAAAAACCATCATTTAGAACCATCTGAAATCTACCTGATCAGAAGCCCTACACTAAGGATATAAAGGAGAAACTACATCAAGACTGGTAGGAGAGGCTGCGGAGTCACCCCTTCAAGAGCAAGGGGTCCCAGCCCCATATTAGAAACCTCAGCTCAGGGTTCTGGGTGCCAGAAATAGAAGTCCACATAACTTCTGGCAGTAAAAACAAGAAGAAATAGGGGCTGAGTGAGACAGAGGGCTTCTGGAGTCCTAGGCATTCCTCTGTATGGGCCATATACTACTCATTCTGAGCTCTAACACGGGGACAACAGCTGACAGTCAGATGTAAGGGGAGGAACTGAACTGTCAGGTTTCAAGGTGAGGGCTAGAAAGATAGCTTTCTCCCAAAGGGAAGCACTGTCAGAGGTCATTGCTCCTTTTTTGATCCCTTCCCCCACTGAGCCCACAGGCCTGTACCATATCTGAGTCTCCATCAACCTTGCTCACACTTTTTGCCCTGCCCTGGTGACTACCTGAGACCTCACCCTACCCAATTCGCAGGCCCACCCAAGCCCTTTCCAGTGGCTTTTCCATACAAATGGCCTCTTTTATCTTTTAGCTCATGCTTCAAATACCACCCACACATTTAAATAGAGGTCTCTGAATCATATTTTACAAGTTTCAGGCTTCTGACTGGTGGCAATGAATATTTCTGAGTGTTTAGAAATGAAGGGTTTATTTTCATTTACTTATGTTTGTTTGTTTGCTTGAGGTAACCTTTAATATAATTATTAATCATTGCTCAAATGTCATCTTCTCTGTGATGATCTCCCCAATCTCCCAGTTAATCAATTTCTCTTTTACAGTCCCATAGCATTTTATTCAAAATTTTATTACATTATATTTTTTCTTTACATGTCTCTCTATGTTGAAAAATGAAATATCATAATCATACCGTATTTCATCAATTTGATATCCTCAGTACCCACACAGACACTAAGAACACCAAGAGACAGAAAGAGGCATTTCAATGTCCTTCTGAATCCTACAGAGGAAGTGACTGGGAAGCAAAGCACTCACTGCCCAATTACTAAAGGTTTGGAAAAATATGGTTTCATTACTATTTTGAATACTTACATAACAACAAATTGAGTATTTCCACTGTTCTCCTTCAGCTTCCACTCCTAAAGAAATAAGGTACCTCCTATTCTCTAGCCACCTTTGTCTTTCAAAGTTATTTCTAACATAAAGCTACTCCCAAACTTAAGAATGTATAGCTTTGACATCTATATAAAGACTAATTCAATTTGTCATGTTGTGTAGAAAAAGTGTTTATCATCACAAAATAAGTAAAAGAAGAATGATGAAAATTTACTTGAAATTTTAAGTTAGTTGGTTAATGAATTCAGTTTGAATTTGTTCTATCTCTCCTTCAAAATAACTTATATATAATCTCCTGAAAAAATACAAAGTACACCAGAGTGAGACCCTGAAGACTTGTATTCCTTCCCCACATTAATTACTCAGTCTATGATCTGAGTAAATAACAAATCTCTATCTGCTCATCTATAAAGGGGGTTGGATGTAATCAGTGATTTTCAAACTGGACTATTTGAAACCTTGAGAATTCTGTGTGTTGCAGGGGAGAGGTTAATAGAAGATGATTAATAATCTGCATTATAGTACTTAAAAAGAGTTCAAGGTCCTGGCGGGGTAGCTCAGTGGGTTAGAGTGTAATCCTAATATACCAAAGTTTCAGGTTCAACCCCTGGTCAGGGCACATACAAGAGCAACCAATGAATGCATAAATAAGCTGAACAACAAACTGATGTTTTTCTTCTTCTCTCTCTCTCTCCCTTCCTCCCTCTCTAAAATCAATAATTTTTAATAGCTCAAAAATCACTGTACATATCCTTTAATATCCAAAATCCATTCTATTTTTTCCCAAAATTTCAACTTTTTAATTTTATTTTTCAATTACAGTTTACAGTCAATATTATTTTTGTATTATTCTAAGGTGTACAGCATAGTGGTTAGACACCATTCTATTTCCTTATGCTATTAAAGACTGCTAACAGTCTCAAATTTTAAACTGGAAAAATAAAATACAGAATGTATATAAATGTCCCTCTCAAAATCACATAATTTATGCAATGGAAATCACCCAATTCTGATGACCTTCCAGAGATCAAAGACTAGGAATTCTTTTCCATTTCAGCAAGGCAGTCAGCAATAATTCAGCAATTACTGCACCAATGTAATTTTTAATATCATACACATTAAAGATATACTTAAGGAACTGTGTTATTATTTTTAAAATACCTGTACTATAAATTGTAACTCTCTTCTTTCTGCTTCCCATTGTTCTGCTTGTAATCTAAAATCCTCCAAAGCTGTCTCCCTGATATGAGACTCCATTTCATTCTTCTCCTGCTGTTGTTTTTCCAATGCTTCCTTTATATGAATAAAATCTTGCTTTACTATTAGATCAATAAAAGTTAACTTTCTTCCTTCACCCCCAATTTAAATGTGAAAAGGACTCTGCTTACCTATCCTGTTAAAACTCATTATAATTTACATTAAAATCATTAATAGAACTATTATATTTTGATCATCAAAATACAGATCTGAATAAGAAGCTAAGTTCACCTACCTAATTTAAGCAATGTTTTATTAATACATTTGTAGGCATATATTTAAACCAATTTTTCAGAAAATTTTAACCTCAGAGGTTTTAATAAAGTGTATTATATGACAGAGACAAAAACAAAATACATAGATTTTATGTAATCTATATGTAAATCTATGTGTACAGTAGATAATATGAAAATCTCTAATTACCTGTGAATAAACTATTTGGATTATTTCTGATAGTGGATATATAATCTCACAGAAAACACTGTATTTCCAAAAGGGGAGAATGAAGGAGTTTTTGTAATAAATCAAGAGAAGGAAAGAATTTGAAAAGTCAAAAAATATTTTTTTTAGAAGTCTTGACTATCAGTAATTTCTAGAGTCTACTTTTTGGGTTTTCCTAATTGTGCTACATTTACAAGATTTAAGGTGGTTCAAAATCTTAAAACTATAAAATGCAGGTTTCTTAAGAAACCAAATTTTCTAACCCTTAGGGTTCAGACCTCAGTCCCCATTAACACAAGGAGAAAGATTCTGTGGTTTATAGGAGAGAGAAGGAAAACCTGGTGTGCCCATCTAACAATAACTCAGAGTTGCATATTAAGACCACCCTTACAACTTTCCCTAACAGGAAGCCATCCCAAGAGCCCCAAGGCTCTTTCCCCCTAGGGCCAAACAGAGACTCCTACTCAAACTCAAATTCCTCAACAGCTCTGTGCAGATCAGTTCAAAGCCCATGGCATAAAATCAGAGTTCTCCATCAGGTACTGATCAAGATTATAACTTGAGGTATAGGCTGAGTGATTAGAAGGAATACTGCCACCATTACCCTTCTTTGGCTCCAAGACATTTTAGGTGGGGAGGGTTATACAGGGCCACCTAAACTTCCATATTCCAATACTAATGGAGGCCCTGTATATAGATGCCAGGCACCATTCCTCATAGACAAGACACAAACTATGACTATTGCCAAAAAATAAATCAAAAAAAGAAGATCTGCTGACAATGTTTGAGAACGCTTGTACCAAAACTTTATATTTAGTAAATGCTTTTGTAAAATTATTTTTAGTGAAGGTTTATTTCCAGAATTCTGAAAAGCAATTTATACCAGAGGTAAATGTAAAGCATTTTTATCATGTTTTGTTGGTTGTTGTTTTTTTTTTTTTAAGTTAAACTGGTACTTCAAAAATATGGCAAATATAGACAATTCAAAATCCATCATCTAAGTGGCTGGTAACCTCAACCTTAAACCATATTTTTACTTGGGAGAATAAAAATGAGGGGGGCGGATAAATATCTCATAATAATTTTATAAAAAGTCATCAAATTATTTATGTATCATATCTATACAGATAATAAGCATACATCAGATACATATTTTTCTATATTTATTGTATTTCAGATGAAATGTACGGCCCACATTTCTAAAATTCCAAATTTTCATGCTGCTAGACAAAACAGGCTATGAGTTTTTATATTACAAAATGCCTGTATCATATATGTTTATTTTTCACATTTTGATCAGAGATTTCAAACTGTTTTTCACAAAAGAAACAGTATATATGTTAATGCATTTTAAAGCATGTTACAAGACAAACCTGGAAAAACTACCCTAAAGAGGAAAGAAGCGAGGGAGGGAGGGAGGAAAGGAGGGAGGAAGGGAAAGAGGGAAGAAGGAAGTCAGATTTTCTTGCTTTCTGGTAGGTATCTTCCTTTCCAAGGACAACTTCGAATGATGTATAACACATGTCAATGAATATTATATACATAATTCCTTTATAAAAATTGTTTACCTGTAGAGTTTTCTCTAGTTTGCTTTTTTCTTTCATAAGTAAATCATATTCTTGATTGCAATTCTGAATTATATTGTCTCTTTCCTCCAAATCATGTTCAAATCTTCTGCATTCTTCTTTCCATCTCTGCTGGGAAGTCTGAAATGCTTTCTCAATCTCATTTGCCCTTCTTTGAAGTTCTGTATTCTGAGCTATTAAAAATATAAAAAACAACAGGTATATTTACAACCATAAATTAAATCCCTAGAGTTCAAAAACGTAGGGCTCAGAGCCAATTTCATTTACAGCATGGTGTTAGGACAAAACCTGTAACCACCTCAGACCAGTAAACTCTTGAAAAGCCCACTGTCCTGGAACCAAGACTCTACCACTTTTTCATCTCTTCTCCTCCTCCAGATAAAGGTGATTTTGCCATAAAATGATATGACAAATTCCCAGAGACATGCCCACGTTTAGATGCGCCTCTAGCACCAGCTGCCACTCTTTTTCTCCTATTCAAGAAGATAAATCAAATATTTGTTTTTAAGAATACTGTGACATATAGGGCTACTATTTTATTTTATTCTATTCTATGTTTAGCCTCACCTGAGGACATGCTTATTGACTTTAGAGAGGGGAAGGGAGGGAGACAGAGAAGAGATACATCTATCTGTTGCCTTTCCTGCCCAGGAATGGAACCCACAACCTAGGCATGTGCCCTGACTGGGAACTGAACCTTCAACCTTTCAGTCCACAGGACAATGCTCCAACCAAATGAGCTACACCAACTGGGGCATGACTAATCTTTTTAAAAGATTCATAGGTTACAAAGTTTGATATTTGGCAACAAATCAGTCATAACGCATCTTACACATGAGACTGTCACAAAATTGAGGTTGGGAACTACTGCAACAACCCTTTAAATTAACTGTGATATTTATTAACTCCAAATTAGGCTCAAACCCAGCTCATCCTAACAGTACCTCAACAATAACAAAAACCTCTCCACCAGGGCTGCTGCTCTGTTTGAGCATTTAGAAAAGAAGTAATGAAAGGCTTCCAGGTCTGGCTCCACCACCTACCAACTGACTAAACCTAAACTTCTTCGACTCTCGGAATAAAATGCCTCCTAGTTAAGCTTTTATGAAGACCAAATGAGGAAATACAAACACACTTGTATGCCACAGTTAGTAGTATTGTTTTTAAATTATTCTGTGTTTTGAATGGATCACATATTCCAAAGGTTCAAAATTCAAAGGTATAAATGGTACAAGAACATCTCCCTTCCATCTGGTAACTTGCACTAGAAGACTTTATTTCATGGTCTAGCAGCCCGTATTGTATTGCAGGTAAGAAGTTTGAGGCCATTTTGATTTCTGTCCTCTGCATGTGGCTTTTCTTTTCTTTTCTCTTTGAAAGTTTCGTAATCTTCTCTTTGTCTCTTCTTCTAAAATTTCATAACGCTATGCCTTCAAGTGGGTCTATTTCTTTCCATTATGGTGAATATTCAATGGGCCCTTTCAATGTGTCAACTCATACATAATCTTTAGTTCTGACATGTCTTCTTAAATAATTTCATTGATGACTTATCCTACTCCGTTTTCTCTCATATTATTCAGATTGGTCCTCAAATTTTCTTTTCTTTCCTCTATTTTTCTACCTTTGTCTTTTAACACTAATTTCTAGGAGATTTTTTCAATCTTCATCTTCCAACGCTTCTATTGACATTTTTCATTTCTTATTTCATATTTTTTAATTTCTAAGAGCTTTGCTTCTTTAATGGGATCTGGTTCTCGCCTCACAGATGGCATATATTCTCTTTCAGCTGTGAGGATATTAATGCTGCTTATTTGTTAAATCTTCTGAAGAATTTCTGATTCTTGTAAATTAACTTTTTTCTCTCCGTTTTAGAAGCTTTCCCTAAGTATCTGGTAATTCTCAGTTGTTTGCTCTCAATTAAGAGTAACTACAGAGTGACACACCTTTTATCCCTCCTAGATGCTGAGCTTGAGTGTGGAGCTTGACATCTGTGCTCTTCACTGGAGGAAGATGTGTCTCGGCCATTTATCAGTATCACTAGGTTTTTCTTCTCAGCTTGGTCAGGTGACCCACAGAAAAGTCCTCCAGGCTCCTTTTGTATTCCATTCCTACATGGAATACAGAAATCTGGTGACAGCTTTTGGGGAAGCCAATAGAAAAAGGAGGTTGGCCCTGGCGGGTGTGACTCAGAGGACTGAGCACCAGCCTGTGACCTGAAAGGTCACCAGTTTGATTCCTGGTCAAAGGACATGCCTATGTTTCAGGTCAGGTCCCCAGATGGGGGTGTGTTAGAGGCAACCAATTGCCATTTCTCTCCCTCCCTTCCCTTCTCTCTAAAAATAAATAAAGTCTTTTTTTTTTTCTTTTAAAGAAGCTGGAAGAACTAGTTCCTCAATACTCAGCTTAAATATGACATCTTCCTGTTTTTCCCAGTCTGGAGACCCTCTATTTTAACAACTCAGAGATTATTCCTAAATGGGAACAATCCAGAGTACCATGGTCACAGAAGGAAACCTAAAAACAGACAGCTACTTCCAATTCCAAATTCCAAAGGTATCTGGTGCTTCCGTTCATAAGTCCTTTGACTCTCTGACAAGTTGTCTGCCAGCTTTCCACATTCCTGGTTTAGGATTCTAATATCTCAGGTCTGCTAAATTAGTTATCCCTCATCCAATTACTTTCCAACTTCCAAAATTTTCTTTGTTGTCAGGTCTCTTATTCTCTCAATCATTATGGGATTCTTTTTTTTCTTATCCTTACCCAAGGGTATTTTTCATTGCTTTTAGAGAGAAAGGGAAGAGGGGTAAGGAAGGGGAAAAGAGAAGGAGAGAAACATCAATGTGAGAGAGAAACTGATTGGTTGTTTTTTGTGTGTTACCCCTACCAGAGACAGAAACTCCAAACCAGGCATGTGCCCTGACCAGGAACTGAACCCGAGACCTTTAGGTTAGTGGGACAATGCCCAACAGAGCCACACGGGGACTAGGGCTAGGATTATCTTTTTTAAAATCCCCTAACTCCATTAGGTTGTTTTTTACTCTACCCTCAATATTTTATCATGAAAGCTTTCAAAAATGCATAAAGTTGAAAGTATTGTACAGTGAACACCCAATAAAATCACCTAAACTGCATGACTGTTAACATTTTGCTACAGTTGTTTTATCACATAGTCATCTATGCATTCATTCATCAGACCATACTTTTTATGCATTTCGAACAAAGTTGCAAATATATTTCACTCCCAAATAATTCAGCATTCATATTGTTAACTAGAATTCAATATAGTTTTATATTTTTGACGTAATATTTACATATAATGAAATGCACAACTCTTAAGTATACCATTCAAAGAGATTTGATAAATGCCTACACTACACTCATGTAAACGCATACCTCAATCAAAATACAGGACATTTCCTTTAACCTGAAGTGTCCTCACACCTTTTCCCAGTAAGTGCCTGCCACTAACCCATCACAGAGGCAACCATTCCTCTGACTTCTTTTTCACCAACAATTATTTTTCTCTGTCGAAGAACTTCATATAAATGGAGTCATACAAGATGTCCTCTTGTGTATAAACTTCACTCAGCATAATGGTTGTGAAATTCATTCATGGTATTACATCTATCAGTAGTTAGTTCACTTCTATTGCTGAGTAGTATTTCATTGTATGAATATAATACAAATTATTTCTTCACTCTCTTGTCAATGGACATTTAGACTTTGTCTGTTTTTTTCCAATTTGTGGTTGGCATAAAGAAGCTGCTATAAAAATTGGTGTACAAGTCTTTGGTAGACTAATGTTTCTCAGGGAGTAATACCAAAGAGTAAAACTGCTGGATCATAGGATAAAGATATGATTATTTTAAAAGAAACTGCCAAGCCCTGGCCAGATGGCTCTATTAGTTGGAGCATTGTTTCGTATACCAAAAGGTTGCAGGTTCCATATCCAGTCAGGGCACTAAATACAGGGTACTTAGGTTGTGAGTTCAATACCTGGTCGGGTGTATATGGGAGGCAACTGATCAATATTTCTCACACCTTCCTTCCTTCCTTTCTTCTTTCCTTTCTTCCTCCCTTCTTTCCTTCTATCCCTCCTTCCTTCTTTCCCTCCTTCCTTCCTTCCTTTCCCTCTCTCCCTCCCCCCAACTCTTCCTCCCCACTTACTCTCTCCCTCTCTCTCTCCCTATCTCCCTTTCTCTCTCTCTCCCCCCCCCACCTCCCTTTCTCTCTCTCTCTCCCCTCCCCCCATCTCTCTCCCTCAAATCAATAAACATATGCTCTGGTGAGGTTTAAAAAAAAACAAAAAAAAATAGCCAGTTTTTTTCAAAACTAGTTGTATCGTTTTACTCTCCCACTAGCTATAAGGGTTCCAGTAGCTCTACATACCCATTAGCATTTGGTATTGCCAGTTTTTTCAATTAGAGCCATCTGATGGGTATGTAGTTGCAGTCACAGTGGTTTTTAATTTGCATTTCCCTAATGACAAGTAAAGTTAAACATTTTCCATGTGATTAATGGCCATTCCCCCATTTCCTCTGCAATGTGTCTGCTGAAATTATTTGACTTTGGGCAAGTAACCTCCCATCTTCCTTGGATTTCAATATCCTCATAATTAAGTTAAAGCCATTAACTTTAATTTAATTACCTGGTGCCTTGCAATCCTTTTATTCCTAAGTGGTATAGTTATTAAGTGCCAGAAGAAATCAAAACTACTTCTGACCAGTGGCAATAACCCAAGACATCTGGCCAAGACTAGGGTACATAACTTTTGCTATATTTATAACTTAACATTTGTTTAGCCCCATGCAGTTAACAAAGCACATTCATTTTCTTATTTCATCCTTAAAACAACCTAGGTTCAAATATCAGTAAATAAGTGGTAGAACCAGACTCAAACCTAAATCTTCTGAATTCATGTTCAGTGTTCTCTTAATTAAAACCTGCTCTGTACAAAAATATTCATAACAACATTATTCTTAATAACCAAAACCCAGACACAACCCAAATGCTCATCAACAGTGTGGTATATTCACATAATATAATACTAAACATTATAATACTAAACATCAATATGAAGATCAGGAAAGAAGCCAGATACAAAAGAGTACATACTATGTGAGTCTATTCACATAAAGTACCAAACAAGGGCTAAATCAATCCTTGTTATTAAAAATCAGGACAGTAGTCATCCGTGTGGAAAGACTTCTGGTAATTTTGTATCCATGATCCAGGTTCTTGTGATTAGTTTACACGTATCTAGGCACATTTCTTTAACATATACTTAAGTAAAAAGATTTTAAAAGATAGTCATATGCTATATTAACAGATAACTTTGAGAGTTAAATCAACTGCCTTTTCTTTTCTAGATACCACACTCTAACCCAGTGGTTCCAGAACCCAAGCTAATCAACAAAATCACCTACAGTGCTTCCTGCACATCCAGATTCACTCAATCTAGAGATTCTGATTCAAGACCGTATGTAACAGAAGACCTAAAATACATGTTTAAAAAAAAAAAAAATCTCGTGTGATTCTGCTAATTATTCATGGAAAACATGCCCTAAAAAGTGATTAACAGAATTTTGAACCCCTTTTGTATAGAAGAAACCTTTCTTCTATACACACACAACATAAAAAATTAATGTAAAGCAGATGAATGTTCACATAATTGCCAGAAGACTTTATAAACACCTAGAAAGTCTGTCCATCAAAGGCCAGTCAATGAATCAAAACCTTACGTATGACCCTATATGGAATGCATATACGACACTAAGCAATGACATGCAATAAGGTCACAATTTTTAACATGGGAAGAAATGGAAGTAGTCTTACCACAGAGTTGTTCTTGGATCCTTTGTGCCTCAGCTAACCTTTCTTCTGCAGCCCGTCTTCCAAGGCCTGCTTCCTTTCTAGCAACAGCCAGGTCATATTCCAAACTTTGTCGCAATGCTTCTCCTTTTTCAACCTCAGATCGTAGCTTGGCAATCTGGCTCTCGTAGCTTGCCAGCTAAAAACAGATTTCTGATATCATGAACCAATATTAAAATATGTCTCCAAGATTATGAGATCATTCACCTAAATATTTATATTTCTTAGAAAAACTTGTTTCTATAATATTTGTAAGACTAGAATTTATAAACTTATACTTTCAGAAAGACTGGAAGAAAAGCACTAGCCTTACCCACCAAATGACAATAATAATTTTCTTATTTTAGATAATACACCAGAGGAAAAAAAAGTTTTATTCTTATATGAACTTCTTGTAAAAATAAAGGAAAATCACAAGTTTTAATCAGATGGTAGTCATGCTTAAGAAATGGAAAAAATGCATGTCCCCTAGTAAGCATTTAAAAAATTCATTCTTGCCCTACAAGGGGTGGCTGAATGGGTTGAGTGCCAGCCTGCAAACTGTAAAGTCGCTGGTTTAGTTCCCAGTCAGGGCATAGGGCCAGGTCCCTGGTTGGGGGCAAGCAAGAGGCAATGGATCAATGTTTCTCCCACACATTCATGTTTCTTTCCCTATCATGCTCTCTCCCTACCCCTCTCTCTAAAAAATAAATAAATAGGATCTTTTAAAAACTAAAATAAAAATTCATTCTCTCCTCCCTCCCATTACCTATGCGAAATTAAGAAGCAAATTGCATCAAAATATAGTTTGGTAAATATTGTTTACGTTATTTCACATGATTATGACATTCCTGATAGACCATAAAGAAATAAAAATGCCAACTTTGCAGGAATTTTAATGAACTAATATCTAATCTGTCTGATAACTAGATATCTAATGAGTAGATTTAATTTACCTAATATCGAGGACTTCTGGCCAAGATGGAGGCATAGGCGGACACACTGTGCCTCCTCTCACAACCAAAATTAAGGACAACAAATATTTAGAAACAAGAAAACAACCAGAACTTATAGAAAATTGAACTGTACGGAAGTCCAACAATCATTCATCCAGGCCGGTAAGAGGGGTGGAGTTGTGGCAGGAAAAAGTGGAGGTGCAGCCCCGGGAACACAAGCAGCAGCGGCTGGCAGTTCCCAGGTGTACAGGTGGCGGCTGGCGGTCCCCGGGCCCACAGGAGGCAGCTGGCGAACCCCAGGCACAGGGTGGCAACTGTGCAGACCCAGTGAGACCGCACAAGGCGGCTGGCTGACCAGGTGGTCCCACATTCGCGCTTGCAGACGGTCCAGGCAAAGAGGAAGTGGAGGAAGGGACTGAATCCAGGAGAGAGCGCAACAGGCGCCATTGTTCCCTCTCAGACCTCGCCCCCACATACAGCATCACAACCCAGCGACTGGGATGCCCCGCCCTGAGGAACACCTAAGGCTCCACCGCTTACTACGTAATAGACGCGACCAGATTAAAAGCAAAACAAAACAAACAAACAAAAAAAAAACACCAAAAATGGCTCAAACTGGAGAACAAATGAAATCCCCAAAGACAATTCCTCTAAGCCATGAAGAGATAGCCAACCTATCAGATGCACAGTTCAAAGCCCTGGTGATCAGGATGCTCACACATTAGATGAAAAAATGCAGGCTACAATACACGAAATGAAGGAAAACGCATGGGAAACCAATAGAGATGAAAGGAAAACTGGGACTCAAATCAATGGAGTGGACCAGAAGGAAGAAACAAACAACCAAACAGAAAACAAGGAAGAAACAAGAATTCAAAAAAAAAGGAGGAGAGGCTTAGGAACCTCCAAGATATCACTAAATGTCCCAACATCTGAATTATAGGGGTCCCAGAAGGGGAAGAAGAAGAGCAACAAATGGAAAACTTATTTGAACAAATAACAAAGGAGAA
This sequence comes from Glossophaga mutica, assembly GCA_039655065.1. Classification (NCBI taxonomy): domain Eukaryota; kingdom Metazoa; phylum Chordata; class Mammalia; order Chiroptera; family Phyllostomidae; genus Glossophaga; species Glossophaga mutica. The sequence continues at coordinate 136,891,286 of CM077305.1, read as the reverse complement.
CTGCCCCAATCTGGCAAAGGAAATAGACTACCAGGACGTCCAGGAAGCTCAGAGAGTCCCAAAGAAGTTGAACCCAAGGAGGAACCCACCGAGGCACATCGTAATTACATTACCCAAGATTAAAAGGAAGGAGAGAATTCTGGAAGCAGCAAGGGATAAGGGGACAGTCACCTACAAAGGAGTATCCATCAGGCTTTTAGCTGATTTCTCAAAAGAGACCTTACAAGCAAGAAGGAGCTGGAAAGAAATATTTGAAGTCTTGAAAGGCAGGGACCTACATCCAAAATTGCTCTATCCAGCAAAGCTGTCATTTAGAATGGAAGGGAAGATAAAGCGATTCTCAGATAAGGTCAAGTTCAAGGAGTTCATCATCACCAAGCCCTTATTATATGAAATGTTAACGGGACTTATCTAAGAAAAAGAAGATAAAAAATATGACAGTGAAAAGACAGCAAACTCATAGCTATTAAGAACGACACCTAACACAAAAGCAAACAAAGCAAACAGCTAGAACAGGAACAGAACCACAGAAATGGAGATCAGATGGAGGGTTAGCAACAGTGGGGTGGGAGGAGGAGAGAGGGGGGAAAAGGTACAGAGAATAAGTAGCATAGATGGTGGGTAGAAAGTAGACGGGGAACGTAAGAATAGTGTGGGAAATGTAGAAGCTAAAGAACTTATGACACATGGACATGAACTAAAGGGGGGGAATATGGGTGAGAGAGGGTGTGCAGGGTGGAGGGGAATGATGGGAGAGAAATGGGACAACTGTAATAGCATAATCAATACATTTTTAAAAAATTACCTAATATCCTCCCATGAAATAATACAATAGAAGATAGGTCTAAAAATTAGAGCTAGGTATGACTTCCGGCCAAGATGGAGGTGTACGTAGACCCACTGTGCCTCCTCTCACAACCAAAAGAAGGACAACAAAAAATTAAAAACAAAAAACAATCAGAGTTGACAGAACATTGACCTCTATGGAAATCCAACAACCAAGCAGTTAAAGACGAAATACTCATTCAGATCAGTAGGAGGGGTGGAGACGGGCAGCCGGGTGGAGAAGACTTGTGGCAAGGCAGCAGCTAGTAGAACGGGTGGTCCCATATTCGCGTGCAGATAAACCAGAAGGAACAACTGGGGAACAAGACAGCCTGAACGACCCAGGGTTCCAGCCCGGGAAAATAAAGCCTCAAACATCTCATTGAAAACACCAGTGGGGGTTGAAGTGGCAGTGGAAGAAACTCCCGGCCTCACAGGAGAGTTCATTGGAGAGACCCACAGGGTCCTAGAACATATGTAAACCCACCCAGCTGGGAATCAGCATCAGAAGGGCCCAGTTTGCTTGTGGGTAGCCAGGGAAGTGACTGAAATCTGGCAGAGAGCGGAGCAAGTAGCACTGTTCCCTCTTGGACCCCTCCCCAACATACAGTGTCACAACACAGCTACATAGGTTACACCACCCTGGTGAACACCTAAGGCTCCTCCCCTTATACGTAACAGGCACACCAAGACCAAAAAAAAAAAAAAAGGCCCAAACGAAGGAACAGATCAAAGCTCCAGAAAAAATACAACTTAGCAACAAAGAGATAGCCAACCTATTAGATGCACAATTCAAAACACTGGTAATCAGGATGCTCACAGAATTGGTTGAATTTGGTCAAAAATTACATGAAAAAATGAAGGCTGTGCTAACTGAAATGAAGGAAAATGTACAGAGAACCAACAGTGATGGGAAGGAAACTGGGACTCACATCAACAGTGTGGACCAGAAGGAAGAAAGAAACATCCAACCAGAAAACAAGGAAGAAACAAGAATTCAAAAAAATGAGGAGAGGCTTAGGAACCTCCAAGACATCTTTAAACATTCCAACATCCAAACATAGGGGTACCAGAAGGAGAAGAGGAAGAGCAATAAGAGAAAAAGTTATTTGAACAAATAATATAGGAGAACTTCTCCAATCTGGCAAAAGAAATAAACTATCAGGAAGTCCAGGAAGCTCAGAGTCCCCAAGAAGTTGGACCCAAGGTGGAAGACACCAAGGCACATCATAATTACCCAAGATTAAAGGTAAGGAGAGAATCTTAAAAGCAGAAAGAGAAAAGGAGACAGTTGCATGCAAAGGAGTTCCCATTAGACTGTCAGCTGATTTCTCAAAAGAGACCTTATAGGCAAGAAGGGGCTGGAAAGAAGTATTCCAAGTCATGAAAGTCAAGGACCTACATCCAAGATTACTCTATCCATCAAAACTTTCATTTAGAATGGAAGGGAAGATAAAGTGCTTCTCAGATAAAGTCAAGTTAAAGGAGTTCATCATTACCAAGCCCTTATTATATGAAATGTTAAAGGGATTCATCTAAGAAAAAGAAGATAAAAAATATAAACAGTAAAATGACAACAAACTCACCGTTATTAACAACCACACCTAAAAAAAGAAAAAACAAAAACAAACTAAGCAAACAACTAGAATGGGAACAGGACCACAGAAATGGAGATCATATGGAGGGTTATGGGAAGGGGAGTGGGAGGAGGAGAGAGAGGGAAAAGGTACAGAGAATAAGTAGCATAAATGGTAGGTAGTAAATAGGGGGAGGTTAAGAATAATATAGGAAATGTAGAAGCTAAAGAACTTATGACCTATGGACATGAACTAAAGGGGTGGAATATGGGGGGAGGGGGTGGGCAGGGCCTGAGGGGAAAATGAGACAACTGTAATAGCATAATCAATAAAACATATTTAAAAAAATTAGAGCTAGGTGATTTATAAAGTCATTTCCTACTCTAAAATTCTAGGGTTGAATCAATAATTCATTACATAATATTAAACATTTCCTCTGTGCTAAGTATAGTGAAAGATATAAAAACAAATATTTTAGGGCCCCTAAAATCAAGAAATTCAATGCTATAGAAGGAAAGGCATATGACATAAGCTTTATAAAACAGGCAAAAAATACTCTAAAGAAAAGCGAAATCATTTATTTCTGGGGTGAGAGAAAAAAGGTAGATGAGAAAGAATGCTAGAAAACTATCATTTAGGAAATCATTGAACTACATCAAATAAAAGACAAGAATTTCTGCAGGACAACATCAGAAGTTACTCAAATGGCTATGAAAATGTAGTGTAGCAGCACTTACAGTCCTTTCTACGCACAAATAATAAAATTATTTCAAATTTAAATTATTAGAAAATCAAATGCCTTCAAAACACTATACTTACAAAATAAGAATTTACAAATATCTTTTAATAGTTTCAGAAAAAAATCACAAAACAACCTTAATTACAAGGAGAGGAGTAAAGATACCTGGTCAAGATGGTGGTGTAGGCAGACATGGCTCACCTTTTCACACAACCAAATCAAACTTACAACTAAAATATAGAACCATCACTCGCAACCATCAGAAATTGAGTTGAATAGAAGTCTGACAACTACAGAATTAAAGAAACCACCTCCACCCAGACTGGTAAGAGGGGTGCAGATGCAGAATAGACTGGTCCCTCACCCACAGGTGGTAGATAAAAGTTTGGGAGAGATATCTCAGGAGCAAGGAGTCCCAGCCTCACACCAGGCTCCCCAGCCCAGAGTTCCAGAGCCAGGAATGTAAGTCCATATAACTTCTGACTGCAAAAACCAGCAGGGACTGACTTGGTGGAAGAAACTTCTGGAGCCCCAAGCAGTTCCTCTTAAAGAACCCACAGAGAATATTAATTGACTATAGAGACTAGGGTTTATTTCTGGGCTCTCTATTCTATTCCACTGGTCCACGTGCCTGTTTTTATGCCAGTACCAGGCTATTTTGATTACAGTGGCCTTATAATACATTTTGGTATGAGGTATTGTGATCCCTCCTGTTTTGCTCTTCTTTCTCAAGATTGCTGCCGCTATTCTGGGTCGTTTATGGTTCCATATAAATTTTTGAAGAGTTTGTTCTATATCTGTGAAATATGCCATTGGTACTTTAATAGGTATTGCATTGAATCTGTAGATTGCTTTGGGAAGTATGGACATTTTGATGATGTTAATTCTTCCGATCCATGAACACGGTATGTGTTTCCATTTATTTGTGTCTTCCTTGATTTCCTTCTTCAGTGTTGTATAGTTTTCTGCATACAGGTCTTTTACCTCCTTGGTTAGGTTAATTCCTAGGTACTTTATTTTTCTTTTTGCTATATCAAATGGTATTTTTTTCTTGATTTCTGCTTCTGTTGTTTCATTGTTGGTATACAAAAATGCCTTTGATTTCTGGATATTGACTTTGTATCCGGCTGTTTGGCTAAAGAAAAGGGGACACTAGTGCACTGTTGGTGGGAGTGCAGACTGGTACAACCACTATGGAAAACAGTATGGAATTTTCTAAAAAAAACTAAAAATGGATATACCTTTTGACTCAGCAATTCCATTGCTAGGACTATATCCTAAGAACCCTGAAACACCAATCCAAAAGAAACTATGCATCCCTATGTTTATAGCAGCACAATTTACAATAGCCAAGTGTTGGAAGCAACCTAGATGCCCATTAGTAAATGAATGGATCAAAAAACTGTGGTACATTTATACAATGGAATTCTATGCAGCAGAAAGAAAGAAGGAGCTCATACCCTATGCAACAGCATGGATGGAACTTGAGAGCATCATGCTAAGCGAAGTAAGCCAGGCAGTGAAAGATAAATACCATATGATCTCACCTTTAACAGGAATCTAATCAACAAAACAAACAAACAAGCATAATATAACCAAAGACATGGAAATCGGGAACACGCTGAAAGTCACCAGAGGGGAGACGGGAGGGAATTTCAGGGGAAAAGGGGAAGGATTTACAGGAACAAGTATAAAGGACACATGGACAAAAACTATGGGGGGGCTGGAAATGGGAGGGAGGTGGGGAGGGCTGGGGTGGCGGGTTCGGGTGAGAATAAAAGACAGAAAACTGTACAAGATCAACAATTAAAATAAAAATTTAAAAAAAAAAAAAAAAAAAGAACCCACAGAGAGACTTACCTACTCAGACTCACTTCCTCTGACCTCTAGAGCCAGGGTAGCAACTTGAAAGGCACCAGTGGTATACAGAGAGAAACTGAACTGTCTGGCACCATGACAAGCAGAAGCCATTGTCCCTTTTCTAAACCCTCCTGCCACAGAGCCCGCAAACTGGTGCCATGTCTGAGACTCCACCAACCTGGCTAACACTGTCTGTTTCACCTAGGAGACTCCCAGAGACTCCAACCACCCAATTTACGGGCCCATCCAAGCTGCTTTTCCAAATGAATGACTGGTTTTGGCTCCTGCTTCACAATTTCCTAAATCCTATCAAATAAGCAACAGATGCCCTCAGTGAGCCCCAAGTCCAACACAGGCAGCAGCCTGGCTAGGTTCACAGTTTGGCTTCCCCTGGGAATCTCCATGGCCAGTACAAGTAGCAGCCATCTCAGACTGCTTCCTAGCTCAGTTAGAGTGACCCTGAGCAAAACATAGGTGGGGGCTGATCTTGGCATGCACCATCTGGGAAACTCCAGGGCCAGTGCACCCAGTGGACAGCTATAGACCACATTAGAACACCACCACTCAGCCCCTGCACAGCTAATCCTCCACGGAGCAGGGAGATTGGTGCTCAGTGGTCACAGCCAATCCCTGCCACTGACTGGCCTGGGTAAATCCCTCCCATTCATCTGTCAACAGCAACCAAGGCTCAACTACAAGAAAAGGGCATACTCAGCCCACATAAAGGGTGCATCTTGAATACTCTGCTTGGGTAATGGTGAAGCTGTGCCACTGGACTATACAGGACACTTACTATATTAAGCCACACTCCCAGACATGGAGTCAAAGCAGCTCTACCTGATACATACAGACAAACACAGGGAGGCTGCCAAAATGAGGAGACATAGAAACACAACCCAAATGAAAGGACAGATAAAAACACCAGAAAAAGAACTAAGCAAAATAATGGGAGTAAAAGACAGAAAACTGTACAAGAAAAACAATTTTAAAGAAAAAGAACTAAGCAAAATGGAGCTAAGCAAGCAATCAGATATAGAATTGAAAACACTGGTTATAAGGATGCTCAAGAAATTTAGTGAGGACCTCAAAAGCACAAAAAAGATCCAGTCAGAAACAAAGGATACACTAATTGAAATAGAGAACAACTTATAGGGAAACAACAGTAGAGTGGATTAAGCCAAGAATCAAATCAGTGATATAGAACATAAGGAAGCAAAAAAAAAAAAAAAAAAAACAATCAGTACAACTAGAAGAAAAAATGAGGATAGTATAAGCAGCCTTTGGGACAACTTCAAGAACTAAAACATTCGCAATACAGGCATGCCAGAGGGAGAAGAGAAAGAGCAAGAAGTTGGAAATCTATTTGAAGAAATAATGAAAGAAAACTTCCCTAATTAGGTGAAGGAAATTAACATGCAAGTTCTGGAAGCACAGAGAGTCCCAAACAAGTTGGACCCAAAGATCACAACAAGACACATCATAATTAAAATGCCAAAGATTAGCCCTGGCTGGCGTAGCTCAGTGGATTGAGCGCGGGCTGCGAACCAAAGTATCGCGGGTTCGATTCCCAGTCAGGGCACATGCCTGGGTTGTGGGCCAGGTCCCCAGTGGGGGCCATGCAAGAGGCAACCACACATTGATGTTTCTCTCTCTTTCTCCCTCCCTTCCCCTCTCTAAAAATAAATAAATAAAATCTTAAAAAAAAAATAAAATGCCAAAGATTAAAGATAAAGAGAGAATCTTAAAAGCTGCAAAAGACATTATTTTACCTACAGGGGAGTTCCCATAAGACTGTCAGCTGATTTCTCAAAAGAAACCTTGCAGGCATGAAGGGATTGATTGGCAAGAAATACTCAAAGTCATGAAAAGCAGGGACCTACAGCCAGGATTACTCTACCCCACAAAGCTATCATTTAGAATTGAAGGACAGATAAAGAGCTTCCCAGACAAGAAAAAACTAAAGGATTTCATCATCACCAAACTATTACTAGGTGAAATGTTAAAAGGAACTATTAAAGAAAAAGAAGACCAAAACTATGAACAATAACAGGCAAAAAATACAAATCTATCAATAACTGAATCTAAAAAACAAAGTAAGCAAACAAGAACAGAGACAGAATCATAGATATGGAGAGTGTTTTGATGGTTGCCAGACAGGAGGGGGGTGTGAGTGAATGGGTGAAGAGGTGAGGGGATTAAGAAGTACAAAAAGGTAGTTACAGAATAGCCATGGGGGTGTAAAGTACAGCATAGGAAATGGAGTAGCCAAAGAACTTGTATGTATGACCCATGGACATGAACAATGGTGGGGGGATTGCCTAAGAGAATGGAGCATGCTGGGTGGAAAAGGGGCAAAGGAAGGAAAATCAGGACAACTGTAATAGCATAATCAATAAAATGTCATTTATATAAGTAAATAAATAACTACCTTAACTACAAATTTGAGAGAAAACTCCAATGTTTGTTTCAGGATCACTCCATCCCTCCTGCCCACTTCCTCTCTCCCCTCATAGGAATACAGCTTTAACATTTGGTCATTCCTAGTTGTGCCAGTCACTTACCTGTTTGCCCTCAGATCCCCTCCCTATCCTTCTCCAGCTCTGCTCTGCATCATAGGAATTACATTTCCAGGACTGCTTGACAACCGGCTTCTCAGGAGGTTTGGCCGAGAGACACTTGTGTACGTGTGGGCATGAGAAGAAAAGCAAGCAGGGTATATCTCCCTCTCTAGGTCTACCTGGAGCAGCATCTCTGACTTCCACGTGGCTGCAAATCCTTCTGAATAATCCCTCCTTCCCTGGTCCTAGCTCCCTCTAAATCATCTGGCTTTTATCAACCTTAGGAGTAGAAGCTTGCCAATGTTGCTACCCTCTGAGTTGATAATATCTCCTGTTGTCTTTAGCTCTTCTTGTACCTGTGTAATAGATTTCTTCTACTAGTGCCCTTTTTTTTGAAAGACCTAAAGTGGTGTCTATTTATTTGACTAGATGCCAAGTAATAATATTCTTGGTATTAGAAGTGGTCTCAAGATGGGTTTCTGATATTGGGGCGGTGAACATCTATGAGCCTATATACAATGGAGAGCTCTACCTAGAAATGGGATACTGAGGATCCATAACATATAGTGGGATCACAGTTATTCAAATTATCATGTACAATTGTTTAGAATAAAGTTGAAGACAAGCCTGGGAGAAACGAAGTAGCAACTGCATTTGACCATTATAACAGGAGTGTACTACAAGACCTGTGGGGTGGAAAGGCTATATTAGAGAGCTTATTAAAAGTAAGATAATTAGACTTCCGGCCAAGATGGAGGCGTAGGCGGACACACTGTGCCCCCTCTAACAACCAAAATTAAGGACAACAAATATTTAGAAACAAGAAAACAACCAGAACTTATAGAAAATTGAACTGTACAGAAGTCCAACAACCATTCATCCGGATCGGTAAGGGGACGGAGTCGCGGCAGGAGAAGGTGGAGGCGCAGACCTGGAATGCAAGCAGCAGCGGCTTGCAGTTCCCAGGTGCACAGGCGGTGGCTGGCGGTCCCTGGGCCCACAGGCAGCAGCTGGCGGACCCCTGGGCACAGGGGGGCAACTGTGCAGAACCAGTGAGGCCGCACAGGACGGCTGGCTGACCAGGTGGTCCCACATTCGCGCGTGCAGACGGTCCAGGCAGAGGGGAAGTGGCGGAGGGGACTGAATCCAGGAGACAGCGGAGCAGGCACCATTGTTCCCTCTCAGACCCCGCCCCCACATACAGCGTCACAACCCAGCCACTGGGCTGCCCCACACTGGGGAACGCCTGAGGCTCCACCCCTCATTCGTAATAGCTGCGACCAGACTAAAACCAAAACAAAACAACAACAACAAAAAAAAAAAACCCACCGGAAATGGCTCAAACCGGAAAACAAATAAAAGCCCCAGAGCCAATTCCTCTAAGCAGTGAAGAGATAGCCAACCTATCAGATGCACAGTTCAAAGCACTGGTCATCAAAATGCTCACAGAATTGGTTGATTTTGCTCATAAACTAGATGAAAAAATGCAGGCTACAATACGTGAAATGAAGGAAGACGCATGGGGAACCGATAGAGATAGAAGGAAAACTGGGACTCAAATCAATGGAGTGGACCAGAAGGAAGAAACTAACAACCAAACAGAAAACGAGGAAGAAACAAGAATTCAAAAAAATGAGGAGAGGCTTAGGAACCTCCAGGACATCGTTAAACGTCCCAACATCCGAATCATAGGGGTCCCAGAAGGGGAAGAAAAAGAGCAACAAGTGGAAAACTTATTTGAACAAATCAAGGAGAACTTCCCCAATCTGGCAAAGGAAATAGACTACCAGGACGTCCAGGAAGCTCAGAGAGTCCCAAAGAAGTTGGACCCAAGGAGGAACACACCAAGGCACATCATAATTACATTACCCAAGATTAAAATGAAGCAGAGAATTCTAGAAGTAGCAAGGGATAAGGGGACAGTCACCTACAAGGGAGTTCCCATCAGATTGTCAGCTGATTTCTCAAAAGAGACCTTACAGGCAAGAAGGGGCTGGAAAGAAATATTTGAAATCTTGAAAAGCAGGGACCTACATCCAAAATTGCTCTATCCAGCAAAGCTGTCATTTAGAATGGATGGACAGATAAAGTGCTTCTCAGATAAGGTCAAGTTCAAGGAGTTCATCATCACCAAGCCATTATTATATGAAATGTTAAATGGACTTATCTAAGAAAAAGAAGATAAAAATATGACAGTGAAGAGACAGCAAACTCACAGATATTAACAACCACACCTAAAACAAAAGCAAACTAAGCAAACAGATAGAACAGGAACAGAACCACAGAAATGGAGATCATATGGAGGGTTAGCAACAGGGGAGTGGGAGGAGGAGAGAGGGGGGAAAAGGTACAGAGAAATGAGTAGCATAGATAGTGGGTAGAAAATAGACAGGGGGAGGGTAAGAATAGTATGGGAAATGTAGAAGCTAAAGAACTTATGACACATGGACATGAACTAAAGGGGGGAATGTGGGTGGGAGAGGGTGTGCAGGGTGGAGGGGAATGATGGGGGAGAAATGGGACAACTGTAATAGCATAATCAATAAAATATATTTTTTAAAAAATGATAATTAGAAGGTTTTAGAATCTCAGCTCAACCTAGTCAGAAAACCAGAGCTTCTATGTCAACTTTAAAAGAATCTCTTATTTCTCATAGCCCCAGTGCATACAAGGCTAAAGACTAGACAGAAAATCTAATTACAGAGAATGTAGAACTACAATACAAGTTGAATAAAGAGCCTCATCAAGTTTCTAATGTTAAGATAGTAAGTATAAATTGGACAGTAGGTAGGAAGGAAGGAGATGGGTAAGGGCTTTTGGAATCCTGCACACCTAAAAACTGTGAACTCCCAAATATCCCCCTGAACATCCCTTGCCAACAAAAGCAGCCTCTCCACCCTGTCTGGGGTAACTAGCCTTCCCTTTCTTCAAGACTTACTAATGACCACACCTGAAGCAACTGTCTTGCAAAAGGATTTGCAAGACCCACTCCACCATTTTTATCACCACAGACAGACTCAGAACTCATTTTGCCACAGAAGGAGAAATGCAAAGTCAGGTCCAGGAGAAAGTAGCTTGGATAGCAAAAGAACTGCAAGATCCTGCCAATCTTGTATTAGCAGGAACCTGAAGAACATATATTGGATTGATTTGGATTTAATTAACTAGCTTTAACACTTTGCTTGGATGGGTAACTGTAAATTGATTTTAACAATCATTTAGTAATATCAAAATGCCAGTACTTTCCTGATGTAATATGGACACTTAAGGAAATGGGAGTTTTATTATGAGCAAACCAAAACTTCCCATTTCCCCTACTACATCCTCTTTTCCTAATTAAAATGCTGCAAACTACATGGAGAGGGAAGCACAAGCATCCTTAGAAAGCTCTGGTGGCTAACTTTTATGTGCCAAAGATAATAGTGGATGGTGGAGATTATGGTGGGATATGCCACCATTGAGATAAGCATCCCAATTTCAACTGGAATGATGGACTTCAAGAGTGGCAAAGGCCAAGTAGTAGCAATTAACCACTAGATAATAAATGCTGACAGGTAAAGGTGTAGACTGCCAATCATTTGCCCATTTGATCTCAGATCCATTCCCTAACCCCTTCTTTTGTTCTATTCTATTTTATCATAGGAACTGTAATTCCTATGGCCCAGTACGAAATGGCTCTATTTACCCCAGTGTCTCTGGCAATAGCTGCATCTTTTTTGAGGTCCCAGGTCCCCATCCCTTCCTTCTGACATTCCAACAGTGGCTGAACAGTCCCCACCAGGGTTCTACCTCCCACAAGATAGCCCCAACTTCTGAACTCTGGTAACATCATCTCTTCCCACTGGCCCTCTGGCCTAGAGGTAGTAATGGCTTCCAGAAATTAGAATCTCTGGGTGGCCTCCTTATTCCCTCATTCCCTCATTCCCTCATTCCCTCATTCCCTCATTCCCTCATTCCCTGTTTGAATTCCTAGGTCTTCCATCACCAGTACAGCCAATTCCCTCTATTAATGACCTACTTTTTGCCTGATCGGACTTTATTTGATTTCAGAACTATCCACATAGAGGATAAACATATCTTCTGCCCTTAAGGTTGTTTTCTCACTTAAGGTTCAACACATGCACTAAAACACAAAAGCAGCAAAATATCTCCCTCCTTTTAAAAACGTATCTTCATTCTTTTCAGTCTTGCATGTTATGACAACCTTCATCCATTTCACCCAACCAGGCTCCACACCTGCCTCTTTATGCACCAGCTTGAATTGTTCAATTTGTTTTTAGATTCCATAAGTAAGTGAGATCACAGAATATTTGTCTATCACTGTCTGATGTATTTCACTTAGCAAAATACCCTCAAGGTCTATGCATGTTGTTACATGTAGCATATTTCATTCTTTTTTAATGGTTGAATAATATTCCACTGTACGTATATGAGATCTGTCCAGAAAAAGTCCAACCATTGTTAATATAATGAGAATGGTTTGTGATACATCAATGTAACCTGGCAGCCAAGAAGAGTGGACTGGAATGCGCATGAGTGAACAATGATGACTTCACTGTACTAGTCAGTGGGAGTGGTAGACACCATTGAGTGACATGTGTACTGTGTGGCTGTCACATTCAAAATGACTGAGCAAGTAGAACAATGAATCTGCATCAGATTTTGCATTAAGCTTGAACATTCCTCCGCCAAAACTATTCAGATGATTCAGAAGGCTGCAGCTATGAGCAACTGGTGACCGGCAGCTTCATCACAACAATGTACCCACTCATGCATCACCTCTCATGCTGAGTGTTTTGGTGAAACATCAAATCACCCAGGGGACTCAGCCCCACTACAGCCCAGATTTGGCATCCTGTGACTTCTGGCTTTTCCCAAAACTAAAGTCACCTTTAAAAGGGAAAAGATCTCAGACCATCGATGAGATTCAGGAAAATAGAACTGGGAAGCTGATGGTGACTAGAAGAACTGTGTGAGGTCCCAAGGTGCCTACTTTGAAGGGGACTGAGGCATCATTGTCCTACGTACAATGTTTCTTGTATCTTGTATCTTCTTCAGTAAATGTCTGTATTTTTCATATTACATGGCTGGACACTTTCTGGAAAGACCTTGGATACCATATTCTCTTTATCCATTCATCCACCAATGGGCACTTAGTTTTTAAAGATACTTTGCACTAATCTAACAAAAAGACAGGAACAGAAGCAGATACATAGACTGACAGGTATCAGAGGGGAGGGATGTTGGGGAGCTGGGTGAAAAAGATGAAGGGATTAAGAAAGATAGATAGATAGATAGATAGATAACACACAGACACAGACATGGTGATTGCCAGAGGGAAAGAGGGGTAGGGGAGGTGGAAGAGAGTAAAGGGGGGATAAGTGGGGGTGGAAAGAGATTATACTTAGGGCAGTGAGTACATGATGCAGTGTGCAAATGATATGTTGAGTTGTAACAGTTGAAACCTGTATAATTTTATTCACCAATGTCACCCCAATAAATTCAATTTAAAGTAATAAAATAATAAAAATAAAGATATTTTGTGCCAATTTCCCAGCATGATGTCTGTTAGCATTAGGAGTATCTAATAAGGCAAATATATGGCCTTAGTTTTTAGACAGTTTTATTTGTCTCTGCTTTGTGTTATAAAAGGCATATGCAGAGATTAGACAGCTAAAAAAATACTACATTATTTGTTTAGATGAGTAAAATCATTTAAATAATTGAAACAATAAGAATAAACAGTAATATAAAACTGGAGTTGAACCAATTCTAACTGCCTCTTTTGAGAAAACTCTTTCTTATCTGAAATAACTTCCCATCTCTTTAATGTGAACACATCCTTCAAAACATTTTGATTAAATAAAGACAATAAATAATGTGCTCTGCTAAGACAAATCTGATGACAACTGCAAATATACAGTAAAGTATATTTAATATACATAATAAATTATTATCATGGCACTAATGTACATTTGTTTTTAAAAATAAGTTTTGTAGATTATATTCATTAGCACAAATTTAACAAGTGCCACTTTACATTTACTATGCAATATTAAGTAAATAAAACAATTATTTCAATTATCTCATTGTAAAATTACCTCACTTGCCACTGAAAATACAAATAAAACAGTTACATACACAGTGCTTGTTATTTTAATCAGAAACCACTCACTGTTCCTTAGATACCCAGAAAATATCATTTTTCAAACACTTATTCAACACACAGCCACTAAGGGCCTAAGCATGTGAAAGAGAGACAGAGACAAAGTGTGGTCACTGCTCTTAGCTCATGGACTATGGAGGCGTAGGGAAGCACAAAATAAACGTTTTAACTCTAAAATATCAGTAACAGCCACATGCAGGAGTGCAAGAAAAGGAGTCATCGGTGTCACCTAGGGAGGCTTTAAAAGGTTTCCTGATGAAACAGCAACAGAAAAGGGAAGGAAAACACACTATTTATACTTAAGTGTCAATAAATTATAGCTACTATTATAATGTATAGGCACTTTATAAAATTCACTTAATTATTACAACCTTTGGGGACCAACATTTCACAATGAGAAACCAACGATGTACAGAATAAATAACTCACCCAAGGTCACGTATCTTATAAATGGAAGGGCCAAAAATAAGTCCCAATCTGTGAAACTCAATATTCTTTCCACTATACGAGCAGCCTAAGCTGAGCTTTAAGAGTGAGTAAGTTTGCCCAGCCAGTGTTGGCTCGGTCGGCTGGGCATCATTCTGCAAACCCACAAACCGAAATGTCACTGATGCGATCCCCGTTTGGGGCAGTGTTTCTCTCTCACATCGACATTTCTCTTCCTCTCTTTCTCCCTTCCTTCCCCTCCCTCAAAAATTTTTTTTAAAAAAAGTTTTTTTTTAAATACACTATTTGTGTTTACTGATTATGCCTCAGTGAAAGTGGAAAAAACAAGCAGTGGGAGGTGCATGGGCTTGCCTTTTCTGGCTGGTGTTAAATCCCACTTCACTTTTTTTTAACTTTATTTTTATTGTTGACACTATTACAGATGTCTCCATTTCCCCCACCTTTGCCTGCCTCTACCCACCCTCCACCCCCTCTTCCCTCTGGCCATCACCACCCTGTTGTCTGTGTCTCTGTATTATGCATGTACGTTCTTTGGCTAATCCCGTCCCCTTCTTTCATCCAGTCCCCCCCTCCCCACTCCTCTCTACAGCTATCAGTCTGTTCCATGTATCTATGCATCGGTTTCTGTTTTGTTTGTGTGTACTTTGTTCATTATTTCCACATATAAGTGAGATCATATGGCATTTATCTTTCTCTGACTGACTTATTTCACTTAACATAATAATCTCCATGTCCATCCATGCTGTCACAAAAAGTAGAAATAAGTAAGATTTAAAGCGCTAACTGGGTTGTTCAGTTGGCTAGAGCATATCCGGATATAGCAAGGTTATAGGTTCAATCCCCAGTCAGGGCATATACAAGAATCAACCAATGAATGTATAAATAAGTGAAACGATGAATTGATGTTTCTCTCTCTCCCTCTCTCTCTTCACTCTCTCCATTCCTCTCTCTCCCTAAAAGCCAGTAAATAACAAAAACAAAAAAAGAATGAATAAGATTTAAAAAGAGAAAAAGTAGAAAACAGAAAAAATACAACAGAAAGAAAAGATATAAACTATAATAGTTCATAACTGAACTTACTGTAAAAAATACTGTCATTGGAATATACACATACACATATAATATATATATATTTGTATACACAAGGTGGGCCGCAAGAGTAGGTTTGCAGTTGTGAGTACGCTGAAACATAGTGTATTCCTACATTATTATTTATCAATTTGTATAATTTTCCATATGAATAAATGTAAACCTAGTTTTGCCCCATCCTGTATATACACACACTAATAAAATAAAAGATACAGTAATATAATTAAAAAAACACTAAAATAATTTATGAGTTATACTGAGATTAAAATTTTCATACTCGAATCTCCTTAAGAAATTATTGCAGGACAGACCAAAAGGAACCTACATTAGGATTTCGAAAATGTCTAATTTATAAATCTTTTTAGTCACCAAATACATTTATCAATTAATATTTTTTAAAGATTTTTTTAATTTATTTACGTTTAGAGAGAGAAGGGAGGGAGAAAATAAGAAACAGCAGTGTGCAAGAGATGCATCGACTGGTTGCCTCTCTCACACCCCAACCAGGGGCCTGGACCGCAACCCAGGCATGTGCCCTGACTGGGAATCAAACCAGCAGCCCTTTGGTCTGCAGGCCAGTGTTCAATCCACTAAGCCACACCAGCCAGGGCTCAATTAATATTTTTGAATAAGTTTGCCCATTATTAAAATATATTGAAGGCAACATACAAATAAATATAACACTAAATTTCTACTTTAACAATCTTATACAATTCCACTATATGTTTTTTAAAAACATTTGTTTTCTTTGTAATTCCCTTTCTAAGCACAAGGATATTAAAAATGTTATAAATGTTAAATGTGGACTTTGTAATATGAAATTTATAAATGTATAAATTTAACATTTATGAAATTTATAAATGTATAAATTTAACATTTATGAAATTTATACATGTATAAATTTAACATTTATGAAATTTATAAATGTATAAATTTAACATTTATAAAAGTGATAGCAAATGAGTGGATCATAAATGTTAAATGTGGACTTTGTAATATGAAATCAATCTAAGTTAATCAAACTCTACTTTTAACATTATTTAAGAGGAATATAAATTTTACCTCTGCATTGTGCTTAGTTGTTATTTCCAATTTTTCCTTCTTAGCCCGATGGAGTTTCTTTCTGAGATCAGCAGTAATATCCAATTCTGTTTCACTTTTAAGCATTTGCTTTATATCAGATGAGGTATTCTTCAACCTGTAAAATGAGATTATAAAATATAATTCTCCATAAAAATATTTCCAACACTTCTAGTATTTATTTTTTTAATTATTTTATTGTTGTTTAATTACAGTTGTCCGTATTTTCTCCCTCCACCTCCACCACCCCAAACCCTCCCCCCACCACCCCTCCCTGCCAGCCTCCCAAACCCATCTCCCTCCCTTGCTTCCACCCTCCCCCTTGGTTTTGTCCATATGTCCTTTACAGTAGTTCCTGAAAACCCTTCTCCCCACTGTCCCCTCCCTGCTCCCCTCTGGCTATTGTTAGATTGTTCTTAATTTCAATGACTCTGATTATATTGTTTGCTTTTTTCTTAGGTTGATTATGTTCCAGTTAAAGGTGAGATCATATGATATTTGTCCCTCACCACCTGGCTTTTCTCACTTAGCATAAAGCTCTCCAGTTCCATCCATGCTGTTGCAAAGGGTATAAGCTCCTCCTTTCTCTCTGCTGCATAGAATTCCATTGTGTAAATGTAGCATAGTTTTTTGATCCACTCATTTGCTAATAGGCACTTAGGCTGCTTCCAGCACTTGGCTATTTTAAATTGTGCTGCTATGAACATTGGGGTACATAGGTTCTTTCGGATTGGCGTTTCAGGGCTCTTAGGGTATAATCCCAGCAGCAGAATTGCCAGGTCAAAAGGCAGTTCCAAATACTCTGGTTTCTCTTCAGATAGCATAAATCTTTTGCCTTTCACTTCTGGTATTTCTAATAACTTATTTTTCAAAAAACACAGAGAACATACTATGGTCCTTGCCCAAAAGAACCTTACAGTCTAGTCAAAGATGTTGATTGCAAAAGCTAGGCAGAAATGCAAAACACTCATGACTAGAAACAAACCACTATCCATTGCAAAACCACCACATTGTTCAAGATTGGTATTGAAAGGCTGTCTGATCCTATCACAAGGTAGGCAGTTTTGCAAGAGATTAAGTTCTTTCCTTTTTACCTTTTTGAACAAAATATTTTACTTATTGCAAATGGAGTACATATTACTAAAAGAAAAAGTATTAATGAGAGAATACAGATTTCTGCTTTAAAATGGCAGACTAGCCCTGGCTGGTGTGGTTCAGTGGATTGAGCATAGGCCTGCTAACCAAAAGGTCACCAGTTTGATTCCTAGGCAGGGCACACGGCTGGGTTGCGGGGCAGGTCCCCAGTGGAGGGTGTGCGAGAGGCAACCACACATTGATATTTCTCTCATGCATCAATGTTTCTCTCCCTCGCTTTCTCCCTCCCTTCCCCTCACTCTAAAAATAAATAAATATAATCTTTTTTAAAAATTAAAAAATAAAATGACATACTAAATCACTCTATTCTCTCCCTAAAATTAAAATTTGAATTAAAATAACAGCAAAGAGAATTTAGAGGCATAAATTCATAAGAAAGAGCACAGGAGATGAGCCAATAGCAATGAAATACTGGAAGCTGGAAAGCAGGTGGACAAGTGTTAACTGATTCATATAAGAGAGTTAAATTCAAAGTCAACAGTGGGGAAAGCAACCTGATTTACACCAAAGTCCCAACAAGCTCAGTTCATTGGCAACACCTTTGAAAATGGAGGTAAAAGTAAAGCACAAAACAGAATTGGCTGAAGGTCTACCAAAGTAATAATGAGATCCTCAAATCTTCTATCCTATATGCCACTCAACTGAGCCCCAATCTCTTCCCCACTCTGGAAAAACAAACCAAGGGTTTATCCCCTGAACAGGATAAAACAGATCTCTGGATTGGAGACCTCAGACACAAATAGGGTACAAAATAGGGTTTAGAATCCGTACTAAAAACAAGAGACTCAAGTAAAATTTGTATAATAAATGAGAGCCCTGGTCTTCTAACACTTGTTGTCTAACACTTCTCGTTACCCTCTCACATCCATGTTTCTCCCCTTCTCTTTCTCCTTTTCCCACTCTCAAAAAAAAAAGTAAACGAAATGCTCTTAAAAAATTTATGGTATATTAAAAAAAAAGTATTGCTACATCAATGCTCTAGTAGACTTTAAGGGGGAAGAAAGAAACAAGTAAAATTCAGGTCAAACGAAAAGTATGGCCAGGAGGTAAGAGTCTACAAGTCCCAGATGCTCTGAGCGAGGACAGCACTTAAGCAGCCCCTGGGTGGGCTCCGCTGGGCTCCACGCGGACTTTACTTGAGTCCTAGGCATGCCAATCTTGTGCCCCTGGCTTTTCCTTCCCATCTCTTGGCCATATTTCTGTCTTGTAAAACAAAATCTGCATGCTTCCCTTTAAGATTCATCAAAACCGAGCTTCCAAGAAGTTAAGCCCAAACTCCAGAAACTGCCTACAACCATTATTCCTGAGAGACCACAACACAGCCCGGGCTTCCTGCGCAGGGATCCTGGAAACTAGTTGTGCGCGGTGTGCTTAGTTAATTAACGCACTAGTTAGTGGTTATTCAATCATAACCACTAACTCTCAGTGCCCACTCAGAATCTACTGCTCGTTCCAGCATAAGACCTGGGGGGAAGAAAACGGGGTTGGCCAGGGCTTTAGCCTCGCTTATCTTTCACTCTCTCCCTGGCTGCGAGAAAGAGCGAACCAGCATTCTGAAATGAGAACAGGATATGTTTAAACACTCTTTCTGTTAAGTCAGACACAACAGAATTTGTAAATTGTTCTTTAAAGGCTATTGAAACATTGCTTTGAAGTTTTAGTCAAGTGCAATAATACTAGAAATCCCATTGTTAATAATAATGCATCAGTAGTGGGTAGTGTTGTGTGTGGGGGCCTGGGAGAACTCTGAGTTCAATTTTACTGTGAACCTAAAAAACAAAAATAAAGTTTATTAATTTAAAAAAATTATGGTATATTGATGTATATTTTTAAAAAGATTTTATTTATTTATTTTCAAAGAGAGAGGAAGGGAGGGAGAAAGAAGAAGAGAAACATTGATGTGAGAGATACATCAATTGGTTGCCTCTCACACCCCCAGGTGGGAATCTGGCCTGCAACCCAGTCAGGTACCCTGACTTCACAGGCCAGTACTCAATCCACTGAGCTACACCAGCCAGGGCCATTGATGTATATGAATATATTAAAATGTTCCCCCCAAAACTGAAAGACAAGATACTAAATAATGTGAAGCAATATTTTTTTTTTTTGCTGATATGTAATTCTTTTTTTTTAAATATTTTTTAATTGTTGATATTGTACAGTTTTCTGTCTTTTACCCCGCCCCAGCCCACCACCCCAGCCCTCCCCACCTTCCTCCCACTTCCACCCCCCATAGTTTTTGTCCATGAGTCCCTTATACTTGTTGCTCTAAACCGTTCCCCTTTTCCCCTGAAATTCCCTCCCCTCCCCCTCTGGACACTGTCAGACTGTTCTCAAATTCAGTGTCTTTGTTTATATTATGCTTGTTTGTTTGTTTTGTTGATTAGCTTCCTGTTAAAGGTGAGATCATATGGTATTTGTCTTTCACTGCCTGGCTTATTTCGCTCAGCATGATACTCTCCAATTCCTTCCATGCTGTCGCAAAGGGTAGTAGCTCCTTCTTTCTTTCTGCTGCATAGAATTCCATTGTATAAATGTACCACAGTTTTTTGATCCATTCATTAACTGATGGGCACCTAGGTTGCTTCCAGCACTTGGCTATTGTAAATTGTGCTGCTATGAACATAGGGGTGCATAGATTCTTTTGGATTGGTGTTTCAGGATTCTTAGGATATTCCAATATTTTTAAAATATAATTTTATATTATATACGAATTTTTAATATAATTATATATTTATATGTTCCTATGAACAACTATATACCAACATGTTGTTAGTAGTTAATACCAAGTAATAGGATTATAAGTAGTTTTATTGTTTTTTCATTTGTATTTTTTAATTTTTCTCAAAATGCACCTATTATATGCATGAAAATACATATATATGTACATATTTACACTTATTAAGTAGAATATTCAAACAAGAAGGAACCTTGAACCATATTTCTCACCTGTGGTGGTGAACAAGCTAGGACCTTAGTCTTAACCCTTGCCACATTCAATAAAAGAAAAAATCCTCTTTGAGATGAAATATTAGCAAAGTAAAAAGTTAATATCTTATTCATTTATACCCTTCACTACTCCAGAAAGAAAGATTTAAGGTAGCTTCTAAAGATAGGTAGAAAATGTTTATGTAGCAAACTCTATTTATAGGTGAAGTACATATTAGTCATGGTACTTGCCCCACCCCACCCATCTTTGCTGATCGGTGATCTATTTAAATCAGTTCTTCTCAAATTAAATATGAGCAAGGACTATTCAGACTATTCCCACCCCACACCTCATGATTCTTTTTAAAAATATATTTAAATGGGTAACTAAAACAGAAATTTTAAAAACGTAAGAGAAGAATTAAGAGCCACCGAGATTATGACAAGCCAAAGTAATCACCATGCAGAAATGTGAATAAGCAGAGATATAAGGAGAAGAAAAGAGTTAGAGAGGTGGAAAAGAATAAGCAAGTATCTAGGGCCAAAAGAAAGCACAGACACTGACGTTTCTGGACTGAGTTAACAAAAGAGCACGAAGAGCATACAAAGTCTCCAGAGGTGTCATTCCTGCTCCTCCAGCCCCAGGAAATTTCTACCTCCCTTACCTGAACCATGAGAATTCTTACAACCAACCCCTCCAACCACTGACTTCTCCATGCACCTTACAAACAAAAGCAATCCTCCACTAAAGGAAAAGCCTGGAGGCTTACCTTTGGGTATCACCAGTGACGTTACCTGAAGCATTTAAATTCATGATAAGTCTTCCAACTCTTTCAAAATACCACAGTTTCTTAATGATATACTTGTTATTGATGATTAAATTGTCCAAGATGTCTGTGGCTTACAGGTTAGATGGACTGAATTCTGTTAAAATACTAAACAATAAAACAATAGTTATATTTATAAATCCTGAGACTAAAGGCAATTTTTCTTTTGTTCTTCAATTTATTTGTATTTTTTAATTATTGTCTAACAAACATATAAGTACTCATTTTTAAAAGCTACGGCTTTTATTTTTATATAAATGTTTTAAAATGTTTTATTTCCTTTAAAAAAGAGTACAAGCAAAAAAGAAAAAATGTTAGAAAGATGTTCCTTCCTATAAGAACACAGTAATCCGATATTCTTATTTTCAAACAGAAAACATTGTTATAAAAAATAGGGACAAATTCTTCTTGAACTGCAAAAAGGAATGCGTAGTGGCTTTCTGTAGAGCACAGAAATCAGTTTGAAATAAAATGGCCCTGGCTGTTGTGGCTCAGTGGATTCAGTACTAGCCTGAGAATAAAGGGTTCAATTCCCAGTCAGGGCACGTGTCTGGGTGTCGGAAACCAGCCTACCTGGTTTCAGAAGCTATAACCCCCATGGCTAAGACTGAGTGCAAGACCTTAGGACCATAAGCCCCTGAAGAGACAAAACTTATCTCCCTGGCAGGGGGGCCGGCCTCTGCCCCCTTTTACTTCACCCTGCTTGGCCCCAGGCAGATGACTGGTTACCCAATGACAGGTAAGATTCCTCAAGGGAGGAACAATCTAAGACAGACACAGTCATGAAGGGGCCCTCAGGGAAGGACTTGGGGGCTATAGAAAAGGGGTGATGGACCCTCACCCCTCAGCTTTGACATAGCCTGAGTCCTCACTCTGTCTGCAAGAAGTCCCCTAATCTCGTGGCTGCCTTACTTCCCCTGCCTGACTTAAACCTGAAACAATGTCAGAGGGCAATACAGCCCCGGGCAGGAATGGGCGGTTCCCCCGGGGGGCTATCAGGCATAAGAAAGAATGCACAAAATCCTGTGAAACTTGCTTTGCTAAGAATGCTCTCAATTTTCTGATAAGGGTCTAAGCATTAAAAGAGTTTGTTTCCCAAAGTCTTATAGCCCTTTAGTTAACTGACTCTGATTCAGAATAAGCCCTCATAGTTCAATGTATGTTACCTATTGTTTGATCCGTACTGCCTGACAATGACTGATGAGCTTTACCTGTATTCCTGTGCAAACTGAACCCAATAAAAGCCCACTAACGAAAAGGCTCCTGGTCCTTCTCCTCTGAGAGATCGGCCCCCTCTCCTCCCCAAGCAGATCATGTCTTGGTAGACTTATTCTCATCCACAGTAGACAGTGGGCTCTGTGGGCAAAACTCCCCCACACCTGGCTTGCAGGCCAGGTCCCTAGTAGGGGTTGCATGAGAAGCAACCACACACTGATGTTTCTCTCTCTTTCTCCCTCCCTTCCCCCAACTCTGAAAATAAATAAAATATTTTTTAAAAAATAAAATAAAATGGACTTCCAGCCAAGATGGAGGCATAGGTAGACACACTGTGCCTCCTCTCACAACCAAAATTAAGGACAACAAAAATTTAGAACTGAAAAAACAATCAGAACAGATAGAAAATTGAATTGTACGGAAGTCTGACAAAGATTCACCCAGACCAGTAAGAGGGGCGGAGTCCAAGACCAGCGGAGAGGGATGGCGGCAGGAAAAGACAGTGGCTAGTGGTCCGGTAGGCACAGGTGGCAGTTGGCACACCCCAGGCCCACAGGCAGCGGTTACTGGGAGCGGGGAGGCAACAAGCAGACCCAGCGAGGCGCACAGGGCAGCTAACCGGGGTCACACATTTGCGTGCAGATAAACCAAGTGAAAACGGGCAGCAAGACAGACTGCGCAACCCAGGGCCCCAGTGCCAGGAAATAAAACCTAAAAGCATCGATTGAAAACATTTGTGGGGGTTGAAGTGCTGGGAGAGACTCCCAGCCTTACAGGAGAGTTTGTTGGAGAGACCCACATGGTCCTAGGACCTACACAAGCTCACCCATGTGGAAATCAACACCAAAAGGGCCTAATTTGCTTAGGAAATGCTGTGGAAGGAACTGGAATCCAAGAGAGCGCAGAACAAGTGCCACTGTTCCCTCTCATACCCCGCCCCCACATACAGTGTTACAACCCAGCAACTGGGCTGTCCCACCCTGGGGAACACCTAAGGCTCCGCCCCTCACTACATAACAGCCGCAACCAGACCCCCCCACAAAAAAAATGGCTCAAATGGGAGAACAAATCAATGTCCCAGAACAAATTCATCTAAGCAACAAAGAGCCAACCTATCAGATGCACAGTTCAAAGCACTAGTGATCAGGATGCTCACAAAATTGCTTGGTTCTGCTCACAACTCTGATGAACAAATGAAGGCTACAATAAGTGAAATGAAGGAAAACACACAGGGAACCAACAGGGATGGGAGGAAAACTGGGACTCAAATCAATGGAGTGGACCAGAAGGAAGAAACAAACAACCAAACAGAAAACAAGGAAGAAACAAGAATTCAAAAAAATGAGGGGAGGCTTAGGGACCTCCAGGACATCTTTAAATGTCCCAACATCTGAATTATAGAGGTACCAGAAGGGGAAGAGGAAGAGCAACAAGTGGAAAACTTATTTGAACAAATAATAAAGGAGAACTTCCCCAACCTGGCAAAGGAAATAGACTTCCAGGAAGTCCAGGAAGTTCAGAGAATCCCAAAGAAGTTGGACCCAAGGAGGAACACAACAAGGCACATCATAATTACATTACCCAAGATTAAAATAAAGGGGAGAATTCTAGAAGCATCAAGGGATAAGGGGACAGCCACCTACAAAGGAGTTCCCATCAGACTTCCAGCTGATTTCTCAAAAGAGACCTTATAGGCAACAAGGGATTGGAAAGAAGTATTTGAAGTCTTGAAAGGCAAGGACCTACATCCAAGATTGCTCTATCCAGCAAAGCTGTCATTTAAAATGGAAGGGAAGATAAAGCACTTCTCATATAAGGTCAAGTACAAGGAGTTCATCATCACCAAGCCCTTATATGAAATGTTAAAGGGACTTATCTAAGAAAAAGAAGATAAAAAATATGACAGTAAAAAGACAGCAAACTCACAGATATTAACAACCACACCTAAAACAAAAGCAAACAGCTAGAATAGGAGCAGAAACACAGAAATGGAGATCACATGGAGGGTTAGCAACAGGGGAGTGGGAGGAGGAGAGAGAGGGAAAAAGTACGGAGAACAAGCAGCATAGACAGTGGGTAGAAAATAGACAGGGGGAGGGCAAGAATAGTGTGGGAAAAGTAGAAGCTAAAGAACTTATGACACATGGACATGAACTAAAGGGGGGAATGTGGGTGGGAAGGGGTGGAGGGGAATGATGGGGGAGAAATGGGACAACTGTAATAGCATAATCAATAAAATATATTAAAAAATCAAAAATAAATAAAATAAAATGAAGTCCAGGGTCATTTGGGGGTTCCCAAAGACTTTTGAGTAAATGAGATTTTTTTTAATGCAATGTTACAATCAAAGGCCAAAGTGCTCCCAAATAAAAGATCTCATTTTCAAAGGCCTTCTCCTGAGGGATCGAAAAGGAAGAAGGAAAGAGGAAAGCATCAGTAACTGGTTCTGGCCTTCTCACAGGGACCCCTCTTCTATGGGACACACTCCAAATTATACAGAGCCAACCATTTAAAGTTACTTTACTATAGTATGAAAAATTCTCTGGGTAAACATTTTAAACAGAGGGATAACTATAATTCATTAAGTCCATAAAGGCACAAATATCAAGATCCCGTAAGTGTCTCCCCAGCAGAAATCCAATATCCTAGATAAACAATGAGCTATGGACTCAACACAGATCTGAGTTAGGATTCCAGTAAGTACCTTACAAGTATGTACCAGGGGGCAGGTCACTTAAGCTCTCTGAGCCTGTTTCCTCAACCATAAGCAGCTGATAACTATATCAACCTCACTCATACATTTGAGATTTAAATAATATAAACAGCACACAGACAATGCTCACTTGCTATCAATTTCTATTACTGAACACAGAACCCTCTGAAAAAATATAATGATCCTTGACAAAGGAAGGGTGTAGGTGATACAGGAGGTGATTTGGTCTGGAGGAGAGATACAATAAAAGAATTGTTTAGCCCTGGCTGGTATGGCTCAGCTGGTTGGAGCATTGTCCTGTAAACTAAAGGGTCACAGGTTCAATTCCCAGTCTTGGCACATGCCTGCTGTGGGTTGGGTCCCCCAGTAAGGGAATGTGGGAGAGGCAACCGATCCATGTTTCTCCCTTACATCGGTGTCTGTCTGTTTGTATCCCCACACCCCCCCACCCCTGCTTCCCTTCCCCTCTCTCTAAAATCAACAAGGACGTCCTTGGGTGAAAATTAAAAAAAGAATTGTTTAGTAAAATTGTGAGTAAATAGGGACATCTAGAAGATCAGTAAAAGGCCAAACTGGTTCTGTCCCTTTTCTCACAACCCTAGAGAGATCACTGAAAAAGGAACTCAAACAAAACCAACTGGGCTGTAGATTCAACCACAGTCCTGAAAACTGACTAACGCCTCCTACAAATGGACACCAAGGGATCTTTAAGACAGTCAGTGGTTCCTGTGGCTGACAGTAGAATAGTTCAACCTAGGATAAAGAGAATGTAATTTTTATCAAGATGGGGGTATGTGGAGAAACTCCCTTTCTCCAGGGACCTAAAAGACTAAGTTGGATAACACTGGTAGTAAATAAACAAATAGCACCGCCATTCGTTTACTGAGCACCCACTCCAGTGTCAAGCACATACTTGGTCATTTTTATACTGAACTCTGATCCTTACAAGACAGCAATGCAAAGGTTATCCCATTTTTCAACAGAGAAAACTAAGACTCAGAGATTAGAAGTAACTTGCCAAAAGTCACACAGTTACAGGACCAAGATTCCAACTCATAAATATCTAACTGAAAAGCCCAAGCCTTTTGAACAAGGCCACAGCTGACGCAGTTATTTTACCCAAGCTTTATTATCCTTACTTCAATTAAGGAAACTCTTTGGATTCAGAGAGACTAAATGACTTGCCTGAGGGCAGGCAGCTACTAACTAGGGGATAATAAGGTTTTAATCAAGCCCTTCTGATACTGAGCCCCAAAATCTTTTTACCTTATTACCACATGCCTCCAAAGATCACACTCCAGAGAAACTGCCTTCAGAAGTAAGAGTTAGAACCTACAAAGAATGGACTCTTCTACAGTTAAGAGTAAAGTCCAAGGCTCAAAGTTTATATAAAAGTAGGTATATAAAATGTTTGTTTTCTGAGAAGATTAAAACCACATGTGTGTGCATATGTCACAACAGATACAAACAGAACGTCCATTTATCTCACAGGCAAAGAATTTACAGAGTTAGGACTTTAATACTGTCCATTGTTTTTTGTTTTGCTTTTATCTTGGGCAGAGAAGTATAGGAAGAGGTAGAGTACCTAATTTTAATAAAGTTGTTTCAATAAAGCTAAAATGAAGAGAATCATCATTTTTCAGTGTGTTATTTTGGTATCTAACATCTGCAAATCTGAGTGATCCTCTGGCAAATGTCCAACAGCTCAGGAGCAAGTGTCATGAATCTCCAGATCATTGATACAGACAGTGAAATAGGCAGGTGGTCCCCACCATCACTGCCTCGAGTGTTTCTCCTCTTGTATAAAACCCTTGCCTTTGTAGGCAGAACCTGTGACTTGCTTCTAACCAACATAATATGGCAAAGAGATGATCAAATGCCACACCCATGATCACATTATGTTATATGAGATTTTGTTTTTGCAGAATGAAGTGACAATCTCCTTCTGGCCTTGAAGAAGCAAACTGCCATGCTGTGAACTGCCTATGGAGAGGGTCACACAGCAAGGGAACTGCAGGCAACCTCTACCCCACAGCTAGCAAAAAAGCCAGATTCCTGAGTCATACAGGGGCCAACAGAAGATACATTCTGCCAACAACTCAAACGACCTGGGAAGCAGATTCTTTTCCGTCAAGCCTCCAGATAAGAACACAGCCCAGCTGGTGCCTTGACTACAACCCAGTAAAACTGAAGAGGGCCCACCTAAGCTGTGCCCAGACTCCTGACCAACAGAAACTGAGAGATAAGAAATGGGTGCTCCTCCAAGCCACTATGTTTGTGGTAGCTTTTTACACAATAATAGAAAACTAATATGGATAAGAAGCTTGAGAATGCTCTCTCAGGGTTTAAAAAAACAAAAAGAATTTGACTCACAGGTGTGTGTCTTTATTATCAAGTCTCTTTATTTTTCTATAGCTTAATTTCCTTATTAATTTAAATAAGAGAATCTGTGTTACTGAACTAGATGACCATGAGCAATATTTGCAACAAAAAGAACCACAAAATACACATGAATGAGGGCAAACCACCAACAGCCACAAAACCTGCACAAGAGTCAAGGTACCTATAGAGGAGAAAGCAAAGGGAAATAACAAGCGTGCATTGGATGGAACCTCCAAAGTGCCACAGATATTTAATGAAAAGCACTGCAGGCTAATTTGAGAGCAGCAGATGAAAGTGGGTAACACATGAAACAGGCATACCATAAGAGTCTTGAAAGATTTGGTACAGTCTGCCTCATGAACTTGCAAAACTGAACTGCCAAGGTCCTCTTCCCTGACAGAAACCCCCACTAAAGAGAAGCTACTGGAGATGCTATTTGAACTGAGCAGGATAGAGGAAATAAAGACAAAGTAAAGACATGGCCGAGACAATGCTGTAGAAGAAACAGGGCCAGGAGATCTCAGAAAGCGAGCCACCACAGTTTTTAACATTCACAAAAAAACCCACCCAAGACAGGGTTCTATGACATTAGAAAAGCTTTCCTGAACCTTGCCCCATTCTCAAAATTCCGGTAAACTAATCTTCCATAAAAATAAGAAAAAAAGAGCAACAGAATAGTGCAGTTAAATCCCACACAAAGTTGATGTAAGAAAAGAGAGTAATGAGCCCTGGTTGGTGTGGCTCAGTGGACTGAGTGCCAGGGGGCAAACCAAAGGGTTGCTGGTTTGTTCCCAGTCAGGGCTCATGTCCAGGTTACTGGCCAAGTCCCCAGTGGGGGGCATGCAAGAGGCAACCACACATTAATGTTTCTCTCCCTTTCTCCTTCCCTGTGCTTCTCTCTAAAAAATAAATAAATAAATAATCTTTTTTAAAAAATGAAGAAAATGAAAAAGTGGAAAAATTTTTATTAAAAAATAAAGAAAAAGATCAAAAGGAATCAAGAGAATGTGACAGAATATTGAAAAACACTCAAAGAATAACCAAATATATAACATGAGCCCCTGAATAAGATCAAGGAAAATTTAATCAAAAGAAAATTTTACTAGAATACAAAAAGTTTTTAATCTACATTTTGAAAAAACAGTATATCTAAGAAAATTGACCCAGTACAACCAATACATTCTAAGAAAGACACATTCTGAGGTAATTACTGAACTTTAACAAAAACTTGTACACAAATGCTCATAGAAGCATTGCTCATAATAACCAAAAAGTGAGAACAACCCAAATGTCCATCAACTAATCAATGGATAAATTATGAAACATTATTCAACCATAAAAAGGAATAAAATACTCATATATACCACAACATGGACAAACCTTGAAAACATTTTAAGTGAAAGAAGCCAAATATAAAAAGCCACATATTGTATTCCGTTTATATGAAATGTACAGAATAGGCAGAGCAAATCCATAGAGAGTAACTTCGTGGTTACAGAGGGTAGGAGGAGGAGGGATTGGAACTGACTGCTAATAGGTACAAGTTTTCTTTTTGGGGTGATGTAAATGTTCTGAAAGTAGTAGTGATTGCTGTACAACATAGTGAACATACTAAAAACCACTGAATTGTACACTTTGAAATGGAGAATTTTAGGTTATATGAATTATATCTATTTTTTAAATTAATCATCATAAAAATACCGTCTAAAGTGTCCTTTAAAAAATTCTTATTTTCCTTCTCTCATTCTCTCTGACGTTAGCTTTTGAAAACACACGGGTTCAAGGACCTAACTCTGTATGTTTTAGGATAACTACATCAACAAAGTGGTTCAATTTAAACTATGATGGGATTTCCATGGCATTAAAACTATCATGGGATTTCCATGGCAGAGAAAATGTCTCCATTTTCTTCTGCAAGAGTGAAAAAAGAGGACAAGAAATCATGGCGAAGGAAAGTAGCTAGGTACCATGATAAAAATAGCAGTGGACTAGGTAACTAAGTCAAAGAAGCCCAAGTCCAGGCCCCCTGCGTCCTAACCTCTGGTCCCTTGTGGGTACTTCCCCAGCCCGTCTGACTAAGACGCTCCAAGGAGAACTTCCTTCAGGTGGGCGGAGAGGCCTAGTCCCAAGAGTTGAAGGCGTGTCCCCACTGACTACACGAACAGCCCCTAAGACAGTTCCAAACTAACTCGGATCCCCCATAACACTCACCACAGCCCCCTCCACACAGACTGTTCCTTCCTACATCTCCCTGCCCAAGTAATTCACCTCGAAGACTCCCCGACCCCGTGGTTACCTCAAGGGGCCTCCCAGGGTCCAGACCGTACACCCGAGACCCCAGGGTAAGCTTCAAATCTCAAAATTAGAAAGAAGCCCAGGCTGATTGCAAGGGTGAGGACAAAAACGGCTTGAACTGGACGGACTCTAGGACCCAGGGATGGTGAACAAACTGCAAAAGGGGACAGGAAGGGAAACAAACCCCAAGGAGACGGTGTTTACAACGGTCACTTCCGGAGACTCGACTTCCCTCGTAGACCTTCGCAGACTATCGCGGGCCTCTGGCCCGGCCCCGCCCCGCCCCGCCCCGCCCCGCCCCGCCTTCTTCCTCCCACCTCCCGCCGGCCTCCCTCCCTCTGAGAACACCCGGTTCTCATTGGAAGAGCCGGCCCGCGAAGCTGCGCGGCTTCGCTACAGGAGAGCCCACGCATGCGCTGTTGCTGGGGAGCGGGTGCTGGGGAGCCGGGAGCTGGCTACCCCGTAGTCAGGGGCGCCTTCTCCCCCTCAGGAGAACGCAGAGCCGAAGCTCCAATTTGGTGTTCTCAGGGTGGGGACCCAAGTCACTGGTTTAGAAAGCTTAGAGAGCTGTATGAAAAATGCCGATTTCTGAGCCCCTTATCCTTCGCCCAACTAAGTATGCATCTAAGAAGTCACATCCGGATCCTGCATTTTAAAACGAGCTGCTTTGCTGATCCTTAGAACCAGAGCAGCCCCTCGGGGCCGTGATCTAGTGGTAGGGCCAGGGGGAAAATTCTCCCCGCTCCGTTTCAGCACAAGTGGCTTGTTTCCCTGCTGTTTTGATGGCTCTCCGCTAGCACTGCATTTCTTTTCCCCTCCTCCCATCCCCATTGTATCCCAGCTTGCGGTGGTAAACTGGGCCAGAAGAATGCGGGTCAGTGCACTAATGCTGTTGCAGCGCCTTCCATTATAATTATTACATAATGAGGTACTTCGCAAAAACGTACTTGGTTCTTTAACTTTTGCCTAGTCTCTCCTACCCACCTTCTCTCCCAGATCCAAGCTAGCGCTCTCTCGACCTTGCCCTCTCTCTAGCCCGTCTCTCTCTCTTTCTCTATCACGCGCGCACGCGTGCCTTCCTCTTGTTGATAATTTAGACTTCGGTTTCTCAGTAGCTGCTTCACAATCTGCTGCCTTAGGGACATTGGAAAATCAACCCTTTTGTTCCTCGGCTTTTGAAACCCTATTCCCCAAAGAACATTGCAAATTGATGGGATTTTGATTAAGCATTTTATCTTCACCACGATCACCTCCTGGGGGGGGGGGGCATGTTTAATGCAAGATGATCCTTTTATGCTAAAATCATACCCTTTGATTGTAATCAACCTGAAACCAGGTGTAGGGAGGGGACCATCTTTCCTGTCTCCCTCCGGAGAGTCAACGGCCATAAATGCGAATATAGATTGAGTTTAAAATCTCTTTGATTCTTGACTGAAACTTCAATTGGTTTGAGTTTAGTCATTTATATTTTAAAAGAAGGCCCATCCCACTTCCTCATAATTTTTACCAGAAAGAGAATAATTGCTTCAAAGGAAAGAGCTTATGGAAAGAACAAAATAGCCCACTCTAACACTTAGAAATGAAATGGAAAATTACAACAGACTAATGTGATTAAGATATTTTAAACTTTACAAGTTTTAAATAATATTCATAAAATTTCTTACTTATTTTTAGCAAAAGTCACAATATTGAGTACTTTGTAGCCAGAGTAAATGTCAAATGTACAATCTGCACACTTCGCCCCTCCAAGAATTTTTTATTGTATTGTTACCATTTAGTACCCTTGTATCTCCCTTCCCAGCCCCCTCACCCTACCCTCTACCCCCACAACTCCACACTGTTGCCCATGTCCATGAGTCCTTTTTTCTTTTTGCATACTTGTTTTTAGTAATAAATATGTGCGACCTTAAGACTTGCAGTCTTCATTTATTTGTTCATTTAACATTAATGGAATACAGACTATATATAGGCACTAGGTAGTGGGAATGTAGTATGTATAATACAGACACGGTGGTAATTAGAAATTAATATCAACCCTGAGCACCTCAAAAGACTTCGTAGAGAACTTTGAGCTCTGTCTGGGAAAACGGTTGGTTGTACAAGCTAAGAAAGAATTGGAGGATGTGTGAGCTACAAACATCAGCTCAAGAAATGGCGGGAGGCATTTGGAAAACTGGAAGATCCTCTTCTGCCTGTGGTCTCCATGTGGAGTGGAGTGGGAAATAAGATAGGAGGCTGGAGCAGTAAGCAGAACCCTGTACGGAGGGCCTCCTGCCTAGTTCATGCTTAGTTTATCAAGCAAGGAAGCTAATAAAGGGTGTTAAGTTGAAAAGTTACAATAATTACATGATAGATCTGACTATTTGAAAACACCTGGAGCTTTTCTATGTTTTTCTAGTACTTACAAGGTCAATTCTCTGTTGTCTCCTATTTGCTTAACATGCAACTCCTTATGAAAAGTTGTATGTTAAGATGCTCTCTAACCCACATCTCTTTTAGCCTAAAGAGTTACAATACTGGCCACATTCTTCTTTCTGCCAGTCCTTCAGAGATATTATCCCACTCATCTCTACTAGCATTCCACACAAACAGCTTCCAAAGTCAATAGTCACCTCATTGTCAATCCCAGATCCCTGACCCTCGTCAGGCTTCTCTCTACAGCATAGACTAGACTCGGCTTCTCCAACTCTGACCTTTTTGCTGCTGCTCAGGGAATCATTATCCTTTTCTTGCCCCACAAAGTGGCATTTTCTGAGTTTCTGCCCTCAACCTTCACATTTTCCCGTCACACACTCCTACAAGTGTGAACTCAAGGTCCTTAATTTTCAGTTCTTTTTTGTCCACCTGACATCCTAATATCATAAACTAAGCTCTGGTTTTGAATTTTTAACTCCAATGTGAACAGTGCCCTTTTAATGAATATTGAATTCAGTACGTCTAGACCTTAGTTATCTTTCCCAACTTCTCACTGAAGCCCTCAAAACTATTCCTCTACCTATTTATAAAACTTCCGAATCTCTTAGACACCCTAACCCCTAAAAAAAAAAAAAAAAAAAAACCTCAGAAATTTTCTCTCAAGCTCTCAGTTTCTAAATTTAAGAATCAGCAAGTCCTACTTTTTCTCCAAGTCTCCTGTCTTCTTCCTATGTTTACTTCTAAACATATTCATTTGTTTGTTTCCCTTGTCATTTCCCTGACACCAAAAGTGTCATTTGATTTCCAGGCATTTGTGATCAGGACCTTCACTGTGGTCTAATGCAAGTCACTCACCTCCCCCTTCTGTGCAAATTCTCAGTGTTTTTACAAGTTGACAACTAAAATATATGGCGTTTTTAAACTGGCAAATATGAGAGGAGTGGATCAGAAAGTAGAAATTCTCATAGCAGTATTTTTTCTGGTATACAAGTTGGGCAAGGGAAACAAAAGAAAAAACAAATAAATGGGACTACAAAAAGTAGGAAAAATCAAAAGCAGGCCTAAAGGCATATGTGTACCTTTCAGAAACTAAGGGAGAGGTCTGTGTTCATTGTATGCATGTGAGCCTTAGAGTTTTTTAAGCACCAGATGAGTCACATTCTTTTGACCCTCCAGTAACCTCCCCCAGGAGGCTCAAACACCAGGTGCTTGGTAATTAAGCTGCTTTGGTATCAATTCTTAGAACTGCAAGGCCTTGCCACAATTGTTGCTCTCAGTGGCCCTGGTCCTTTGTTCCTTCAATTCCCATTCTGTATGCTTATATTACCCTCTTGATCAATTCTTTTAATGGCTCCTCAGTTCTTACTGGATAAAACCCAAATTTTTCCCTTATAAATCAAGGGCCCTAGTCTTGTCCCTAACTGCCTTTACAGCCTCGCCTTCACTCTCACAATAAATCTTCCCTCATATTCACATTAGAATGGGAAATACAGAATATCTGGGAATAAATGTAATATGAGGTAGGCATGTATTAAAAGTTTAAAGCTATGTAAGTTAATATAAAAGATTGAAATAGATAACATTTTTATGTTACTGAACATAAAATGTGTCAAGCACTATGATAAGTAGTTTCACATTCTACTTCTTTCGAAAACGAAAATATCTTTATTTACTCCAACAATACATAGTCACTTAAGAAATTGGGGCAACTGCAGAAAAGCAAACGTCTCCCTACAGTCCTACATTCCTAACCTAAATATAATAACGGGCTCATAAATATGGGGGACATTTAGATGGTTGTGAGATGGGAGGCGGTTTGGAGGAGATGGGTGAAAAGGGAAGTGATTAAGAGTTACAAATTGGTCTTAGAGCATAATCATGGGGATGTCAAGTACAGCATAGGGAATATAGTCAATAATGTTCTAATAACTAAGCATGGTGTCAGTTGGATACAATGGATGGATTTATCAGGATAGTCAGCAAGATGTATAATGTCTAATCACTGGGGAATACACCTGAAACTAATATAATATTATATGTCAACTGTAACTGAAAAATAAAAAATGATTTAAAATAAATAATTGCATTCATCTAATTATTAATGAGGTTTAGTAACACCTAGCAATGCCACTCGCACTTTGTGAGGCGGGAAACATGAAACCGCCACTACGCCACCTCAGCCACAAGAGATTACAGAGTTTGCCAAGTCTAAGACTTTAGTTCCTAACCTATGATGAATAATTATAAAGCTAGAGCCAAGTTCTTTAAAGGTACATTCTTTAGGTAAAGTACATTCTTTCAAGATGTATGTTGTTATATACTGAGCCTATTTATTATTATTCCTGGCTGATCTAAAGAGCACAATATGGAAGCAGAAATGTTAAGGACAATGATGAAAGAAAAGAAAGAAAATTGGTGTGTATGACAATGTGAAGCAATTGCTTCAATATGACCAGGGATATTCTTGCAAATTATGGGCAATAAGAAAGTGTTTTTCTTCCTAGTTGTAAATTTAGAGTAACATTCTACAGTATTGATTCTTAAATAATATAAATGTATATATTTCCAATCTTACTGTTATGTACCCAATAGACTTACACAGAAATTAAAGAGGGTATCTGTATTTACATCTGGTAGACAGACCTAAAACAGGTCCAGGTTTGTTAACAACCTGCATGGGACTGCTAGACAGAATTTTATCTCCCAAAGCTCACCTTAGACTTCCCTGGTGAAGCTTTGAGATGAGCTCATTCAAATTTAGAGAACCAAACTTCTAAGGAAGAGAAAGTCTCCTACAGTGAGACTGTCCTCATGGTTAGAAGTTAGATTTTGCCAAAAGAAAAAAAGGCACAATGGCAGAAATTAGGGTGGCCCTGAGGACTGAAAAGTAAGATCCAAGTGAGTCCATAGTAGACCCCTAAGAAGTATATAATTTAGTGGGCATTTTTGTCTCCAACCTTGTGAAGAGTCACACTTAATGTATAAATGTTAAATGTTGTAGCTCCCAGAGAAATGAGCAGCTTCACAGTCAGAGATATAGATGGAAGGCAAGTGCCATTCATGAAGGGAAGCTAGGGCTACCCCATGTTACCCTACTCTAGTCCTGTAGAAAATCCCTCATGGAATGTCACAGTTGATGAAGGAGAAACATGCATCCCAAGTAAAGGAGCTGCAGGTTGTATCTGAGCTGCCCACAAAGGTACAGAAGGTACAAAGGTACAGGGCTTGCCAACAGAAAATCAGGGGTCCACTCAGAAGCAGCTTGCGGGGGGCGGGGCGGGGCGGGCCCTGTCCTGGGCGCCAGATGTCAGGGGGCTCCGCCCCCAGGGCCCCATCCCTCCATCATGGATGAAAATAAAACTACCAAGACATGGTCTGCTTGGGGAAGAGAGGCGGACAAATTCTCTGAGGAGAATGACCCAGAGCCCCTTCCTCACTGGGCTTTTATTGGGTTCAAATACACAGGAATACAGGTTTAACATGTCAAAGAAATATGAGGGCTTAATCTGAGTCAGTGTTTGTCAGGAAAGGGGGTTGCCAAACTTTGGGAGACACACCCATTTCCTCCTTGGACCCTTATCATTTAAATGAGAGCACTCTTAGCAAAGCAGGTTTCACAGGACTTTTGGAAGTCTATCTTATGCCCGATCACCTGGGGAACTATCCTGGCCAGCACAGGGCTGCACCACTTGCCCTCATAGTTTCAGGCTTAAAGCTGATTAGGCTCAGGAAGCAGAAGACATCTCCCAGATGGAAATGGGGACTCGGGCTATGTCAGAATAGCCGGGGGGGCGAGGGTCCATCACCCCCTCTTTGCTGCAGCCCCTCGAGTCCTACCATGAGGGCCTCCCAAGTGGTCATGTCTGGCTTAGGTTGCCCCTCGCATGAGGAGTCTTACCCATCATTGACTACTGACCAAGCGTTGGGGCCAGAGATGGATGAGGCAGAAGCAGCGCTCCTGCCAGGGAGATAAGCTTTGTCTCCTTAGTAGCTCATGGCCTCTTGACAGAACCGACCCAGATGAAGCCGGTCCCTTGGCTCTTACACAGCCCACCATGGGGTGAGGGTTACAACTCCTGAAACCAGACTGAACGGTCCACAACAGCAGGTAAGACAAATCCTTCACTTAAAAAAAAATATGCTTGAGAAGCATAAAGGAGAATAAAAGTTTGGTATATATGTACTGGTATTTCTGGATTTTCTGTCCTGTTCAATGGATCTATCTAGCTGTTTATTTTCCAATGTTACACTGTTTTAATTATTGTATCTTTCTTGTAAATTTTTAAACTTCTAGGTCATCTCTGCTCATTTTTTTAAATTTTCTTTTTTAAATTTTTAATTTTTTCATCACCATTTATCCCCACAAACCCTCTTGCACCCCTACCCCTTCCACCACCACCCCCCATCACCACACTGTTGTTTGTGTTGCCATGAGTTCTTTCTTGTTGGGAACCACCCTGCCTGGTTTCAGAAGCTGTAACCTCTAACCCCCGCCCCCTGCCACCCATGGCTAAGGCTGAGTGAGAGACCTTGGGACCCTAAGCCACTAAAGAGACAAAGCTTATCTCCCTGGCAGGGGTGCCGGCCTCTGCCCTCTTTTACTTCACCCTGCTTCACTCCAGGCAGATGACTGGTTAGCCAATGACCTGTAAGATTCATCAAGGGAGGAACAATCTAAGACAGGCACAGTCATGAAGGGGCCCTCAGGGAAGGACCTGGGGGGCTATAGAAAAGGGGGTGATGGACCCTCACCCCTCAGCTTTGACATAGCCTGAGTCCTCACTCTGTCTGCAAGAAGTCTCCTAATCTCTCAGCTGCCTTACTTCCTCTACCAGATTAAGCCTGAAACAATGTCAGAGGGTGGTACAGCCCCGGGCAGGAATGGGTGGTTCTCCCTAGGGGCTATCAGGCCTAAGAAAGAGTGTACAAAATCCTGTGCAACCTGCTTTGCTAAGAATGCTCTCAATTTTATGATAAGGGTCCAAGCATGAAAAGAGTTTGTTTCCCAAAGTCTTATAGCCCTTTAGCTAACTGACTCTGACTCAGAATAAGCCCTCATAGTTCTTTGAATATTATCTATTGTTTGATCCTTATCTATTGTTTGATCCTTACTGCCTGACAATGATTGATGAGCCTTATCTGTATTCCTGTGTAAACTGAACCCAATAAAAGCCCACTGAGGAAAAGGCTCCTGGTCCTTCTCCTCTGAGAGATCAGCCACCTCTCTTCCCGAAGCAGATCATGTCTTGTTAGACTTACTTTCATCTGAGATGGACAGGAGACTTTGAAATTTCTGGGACTCCCCAGAAATTTCCTTGACCAATCAATGCATTGATTAAGATTTACTAACAAATAGTTACTGGACACTTACTATTTTTTTTTTAATTTTAAACATTTTATTTATTTTTAGAGACAGAGGAAGGGAGGGAGAAAGAGAGGGGCAAGGAGAGAGAAAGAGGGAGAGAAACATTAATCCATTGTCTCTTGCATTCCGCCAACCAGGGACCTGGCCCGCAACCCAGGCATGTGCCCTGACCAGGAATCTAACCAGCAACCTTTCATTTTACAGGATGATGCCCAACCCACTGAGTCAGCAGTCAGGGCTGGACACTTACTATTTGCTTGATATTATAGGTGTTGGGCACGTAAAGGTGAACTATACACAGAAAAATTTCTGCTCTCATGGAGCTTACATTTTAGTGAAGGGGACACAAGTGGGAACTAAAATGAACATAATCCTATCCATTTGTCATTATTACACCATCATGGGACCAGGCATGCTTTTTAGTCTCTATCTTAAATAATTCTGACTCTGAGCAAACGTAATTTGCCCATCTGCTCCATAAAACACTTATTTCTGGAAGGTAACGCTGTAAACTAAACAGCTTATTTACCAAGACTAACAGTTTTCTCATTAAGACTTGCTTCAAGACCTTCCTCCATACTGTGCCCAACAATACAACCATCCAAACAAGTTCTTAGCACAACTCAACTTTAAAAATATCCCTATAGCAGGCTCTTTTCTAATTTCCTCATTGTGAGGCATTACTTAGGTGAGTTTAGAAATGGCCTTGATTCCTAGATAAGAAGAAAAGCTGGACACTCAGAACTTTGGGCATGACTTCAAAAGTCTTTTTTTTTAATTTAATTTATTTATTGATTGGAGAGAGAAAGAGAGGTCAATTTATTGTTCCACTTATTTATGCATTCATTGCTTGCTTCTTGTATGTGCCCTGTCCAGAGATTGAATCCACTACCTTAGCATATCAGGATGATGCTCTAACCAACTGAATACCTGGCCATTGCACTTTTTAAGCTACTGTTACAGTTTATAAAGATGTTAAATTCAACAACTACATATATATGTATATATATATAGTTCTGTTTAATACTGATAAAATTAAATATATTACAATGCTGTATCTTAAAGCTAGTTAAAAGCCTTAAGTTAATCATCTATTGATATACTTATAATTTGTTTATGTCTAAATGCTTAAATATAAAGGCACATAAAAATAAATTTAAATATTTTATTTAAGGCCCTGCACAGGTGGCTCAGTTGGTTGGAGCATCATCCTGATGCACTGAGGCTGTGGGTTTGATACCCGGTCAGGGCACATGCAGGAATCAACCAGTGAGCACACAAATAAGTGGAACAACAGATTGGTGTTTCTCTCTCTCTCTCTTTCAAGTCAATTTTTAAAAGTTTTATTTAAGATAACAAGAGTTTTATTTAAGTTAACAAAAAAAATTTGAGTGCCTGTGTATTCTTTACTGTAAATTATAATATGGATGGAAAATGAAAAGTGAAATGGAATATGTGTTTTCTTTCTATAAAACAGCCTTGTTATTCTAGCTCAGATAAAAATATTCTCTTAACTGTCTAGACTTTTGGTATACTTCTGAATCATTTTGGCAGGAAGTTAAAAAAATTACGTTTCCAATAAACATTATTACTTACTGTTGTTGCTTTCTTGTTATTACCTTAGTTATTCCTTGCCTTTGAGTAAAATGACTTATGTTTGTCTCTTCTATCAGCTCTTGATTTTATCAATCCCAAATTCAGGTCCCAAATTCAGAATAATTAGATTGTTAAGCTTTCTTTTTTTTTTTTTTTAATTTATTGATTTTAAAGAGAGAGTGATGGAGGGAGAGAAGGGGAGAGAGAGAGAAACATCGATTTATTGCTCCACTTATTTATGCATTCATTGGTTGCTTTCTTTATGTGCCCTGGCTGAAGCTCCCACCCACAACCTCAGCATATCAGGACAACACTCCAATCGACTGAACTGCGGGGCTAGGGCAAGCTTTCCTATAAATCAAAATTCTTCAAGCTTACTGGAGTAGCTACCAGTTCAGTGATAGATTTGGTCCCTCAACTTATAAAAGAAAGGTAATAGAAATAATCAGACTTGTTTGACATTCTTCAAATTTTAATTAAGTTAAAACTGTGTGACAACTCTATAAGATTTAGAATAAAGATGAAATTTATCACTCTGGCTCGTGTGGCTCAGTTGGTTGGAGTGTCATCCCATAAATTGAAGGGCTGTGTGTTTGATCCCCAGTTGGGGCGCATACAGGAGGCAATCAGTTGATGTGTCTCTTTCTCTCTCTCCTTCCCTCTCTCTCTAAAAACAATGGGAAAAAAGTCCACAGGTGAAGATTTTAAAAAATAATAACAAAAATAAAAAGTAAAATTATCAACATTTTTAATGTCCGAGAACTTCTTGTGTACAAATTATTAATTTAATATTATCATACTACTCCAAACCTATGTTATTCCCATGATTCATGATACTGGACCCCATAATTATTTCTCCTTTGCTTGCAGATGAGATATTATGGTTGATCAGCAGAAAGCAATAAAGTAACACTGCATGGGCACAGCTAAAGGAAGACAATTTTCTTTGGGACCCTAGCCCTCTATTATCATTCTGCAACATAGGAACCCAACAGAGAAGCTCCAGCTGTATCCTTAGGCTATGCTCTCTCTTCTTGTGACTACTTCAGACCACCCCACCTACACCTATTGGCAATAACTGGCCACTTTTACAGACTGACTCAGCCTGCCCATAATCTCCAGCAATAGTGGGCCACTTTGAAAGACCCCTTTAGCAAGTTTCTTCACCCCTTGCAGGCTGTGTGGCTGCGTGTGTGGTAGGCATGTCCACTTTGAAGAGATCTGAATCTCAACCTTGGAGAAGTGGAAGGTGGGAGAAGTCTCTTCTCATAAACCTTAGTTCCTTTCTTGCTTGTTCTTGCTCAGCAGAGAGGTAGTAACTGCTTTTCTGCACCTGCTACTCTGGGTCCCTTAGAGTTCTCTTTATCTTTACCTCCCACTAGTTAATAATTTTTTATGTTAAATTTTCCCTGTATAGAAAACTGATGTGGTTTCTGTCTGCTGACTGGCCTCTGACAGACATATCTTAGAAATATACTTTTATTCATGTTCAAAGACTGGCACATTAACTGTCTCCAAAAAGAGTTTATTTCCAGGCTATTAAATTCCAATGCCTTTGTCAATCATGGACCATCATAACACACATCGTGGTACAAGTGAAAAAGCTTTGGAGTCTCCTTTCTGTTCATAATATGTTTCTATTGTTAGAATAATCATTGACTGCATTCTTATATATTAATTTCATGTTACACCTCAAGAAAGAATTCTACTCACTTTTATTCTGATAGTGTCCTGAGAGATTTCATCTTGAAGGAACCTCAGTGAAAATAGCCCTTGTGCCCTGATGAAAAGGACCTTACCAATGACTGTAAACAATAAACACTACGCTTATCCTTAGAACCACCTCTCTCAAGTAATGACGTTTAAGTCACCCTTAAATTACTGGAAAACTGTACTGTAATGACCAAAACTACAGGACCAGGAGGACACAGCTTCTACCTAAAATTTCCAGAACAAGATGACTGTGGGAAGTAGATAGCTTCCATCTGAGATTCACAAAGTAAGATCTATATGACAGCTATGAGACTGCCATGCTTTAATTAGCATGCTTTCATTCTTTATTTTCTGAGCTGGTTTCTTTCTTCTTGGTTGCATTAAGGTTCTAAATTGTTAGCCCTAATACTAGAGAGAGAGAGAGGAAGTGGAGGGACAGAGAGAGAGAGAGAGAGAGAGAGAGAGAGAGAGAGAGAGAGAGAGAAATCTGTTGTTCCATTTATTTGTGCATTCATTGGCTGCTTCTTGTATGTTCCCTGACCAGAGATCAAACCTGAAACCTTGGCCTATCAGGATGATACTCCAACCATCCAACCAACTGAGCTACCTGGTCAGGGCAAGTTCCCTATTCTTAAAAATGCTTTTGCATCCCTAGGTAAAAGTCCAAGGCTTGATTACAATTTTCTTGGAATTTGGCTACAACACAAACCAAACCAACTCTTGAGTTCATATTTCCATTGGATATCATTCATGTTTTTCTTTTTATATTAGTAAGAAATCAATTGATTTCCTGGGCAATTGTATACTACTAAGTGACTTTTCTGAGAATAACAATGGTCAGAAATCCCCTATCATGTTCCCCTCCAAAGAAAGACTATTTGGGGACTGTGTAATAAATAATTTGGCCGGCCTTCCTTCTCAGTTCCGAGGTGATAATCTCTACACCTGAATAATTTTCGGAGTGATAGGAGTATCTTTGTCATTCCTGGTGGACTCCTCAGACCATACCTGAAGGATTTATGCTGATGGGGAAACTCAGATGGGGTGATACCTGATACCTTTTGGGCACACCAAAAGTCCAACCATGTGATTAGAGAACTGGGGCTCTGAGCTATGGTGACAAAGACTTGTCCTCTGGGGAAGAAAAACAGCCTGCAGACTGAGTTCAACCGCATGGGTGATAATTCGATCAATCATGCCTATGTGATGACACTTCAATAAAAATTCTAGAGACTGAATTTCAGATGAGCTGTCCTGGTTGGCAGTACTCTTTGAATATTTTCATGCTTTAACACTGGGAGGGCAACAGCCCCCTGAGGATGACGGCAGCTTCACATTTGAAACTGTCCCAGCCTTCACCTTGTGCATCTTTTCTTTTGGCTGGTTCAAATTTGTAGCCTGTTCGTATATGATAAAATTGTAATCATAATTATAGCACCTTTACTGAGTTCTGTGAGTCTTTTTAGAAAATTATCAAACCTGAGGGTGATTATGGGAACCCTGAATTTGTAGCCAACTGATTAGAATTAAGAGC
This sequence comes from Glossophaga mutica, assembly GCA_039655065.1. Lineage (NCBI taxonomy): Eukaryota > Metazoa > Chordata > Mammalia > Chiroptera > Phyllostomidae > Glossophaga > Glossophaga mutica. Next base: position 136,848,807 of record CM077305.1, on the reverse strand, counting down.
GACCCTGGAAACCCCAAACTTGTGTCTGGTATCTGACGTGAGGGCAGTCTTGTGAGGACTGTGCCCTCAGAATCTGCAGTTTGACAAATTCATTACAGTAAACTTTTGTAGGAGATAGCCTTCGTGACCTATAGAAATAGACCTTGGAAAGGATTTAAAAACAGATGGAGTATATACAGACTATTTCACTTTTATTAATTGTGCAAGAAAGACACACTACAGACAACCACAAGTTCTTTTACTTTAGAGCTACCTAGTAATCTCTTTATCACAAATATCATTGCTTGAGCCATGACCAGTGTAGCTCAATTGGTTGGGCACTATACCACAAAGCCATAGGTTGGTGGTTCAATTCCTCATCCAGGCACATGCCTAGGTTGTGGATTTGGTCCCAAGTCAGGGCACGTGCAAGAGGCAACCAATCAATATTTCTCTCTCACATCGATGTTTCTCTACCTATCTTTCTTCCTGCCTCCTTTTCTCCCTAAAAATAAATAAATAAAAATCTTGAAAAAAGAAACCATCACCTGATACCAAAGATACTTACATAATGTTACAAAACATTACCACACCATTTGACAACTCCATAGGGATATTATCACCCAAAAATACCATTGATTGACCCTTGCAAGTGCTATTAAACTTGTGGCACAAAAACTGACTGCTACCAGCTTGGACAGAGATTTGTTATCTTGGTTAATTGATGTGTGCTTTCAAGATAGGCCCTGATATTATCCAGAGTTTATATCAGCCCACAAATTTCCCATCCCAGAAAAAAAGGCTTCTAAAGGATTTAATTCAACAGGGAGGAAAATTAAGCTTTGATTTGAGTGCAAAACTTTAAAAATGGAATGAGAATTTTTGCACTGCCTTATTCTGTACCCAAAAGTCTTCATTCTATTCTTCCCAGGAGCCTGAAAAGTAATCCTACATGCTACAGTTCAGAAAAGAGTAAAACTAGATTCCATCTAAGGACATGGAACTCCTCAACTAAGAATGTCATGAAATTGCATAGGTGATTGTTCACAATACTGAGGCATTAGATGTAATGTTGGCTTTTACAGGAGACCATGTACTGTCTAAGGGAAATAATGTTGTACATATTTCTGCAGGTTTCTCTGAGATCTTTTATATTACTATAAAGACACGGAAAACAAATAAAGATATCATGAAATGAATAATTTGGCTAATACTAAAAAATCTGGGTCTGTGGGAACTTCACAGTTGAAATGGAATCTATTCTCTCTTAGTTTAATTTAGACACATTTACCCAAATTAGATTAGCATTTGTTTGTATTGCGATGCTCAAATGTAAAACTCCAGAACCTTAAATGTTACTGAGTAGTCACTATGCCTCCTGATGACCTTCTACCAAAAAAAATAAATAAATAGAGACTTCTGGCCAAGATGGAGGGGTAGGTGGACACACTGTGCTTCCTCCCACAACCAAAATTAAGGACAACAAAGATTTAGAAACAAGAAAACAATCAGAACTGATAGAAAATTGAACTGTATGGAAGTCCAATAACCATTCATCCAGACCAGTAAGAGGGGCAGAGTTGTGGCAGGAAAAAGTGGAGGTTGGCAGACCAGGGCATGTGGGCAGCAGTGGCTAGCGAACTCCAGGTGCATAGGTGGCAGCTAGCAAACCCCGGGCACGGGGTGGCAACAGTGCAGACCCAGTGAGGCTGCGCAAGGTGGTTGGCTGACCAGGTGGTCCCACATTTGTGCACAGATAATCCAGGAGAAGGGGAAGCGGCGGAAGGGACTTGAATCCAAGAGAGAGCAGAGCAAGCACCACTGTTCCCTCTAGGACCCCACCCCCACATACAACTTCACTACCCAGCAACTGGGCTGCCCTGCCCAGGGGAACACCTAAGGCTCCACCCCTCACTACATAACAGCCAGGACCAGACAAAACAAAAAACAAAAAATGGCTCAAACGGGAGAACAAATCAAAGTCCCAGAGCCAATTCGTCTAAGCGACAAAGAGATAGCCAACCTTCAGATGCACACTTCAAAGCACTGGTCATCAAGATGCTCACAGAATTGGTTAATTTTGCTCACAAATTAGATGAACAAATGAAGGCTACAATAAGTGAAATGAAGGGAAATGCACAGGGAACCAACAATGATGGGAGGAAAACTGGGACTCAAATCAATGGAGTGGACCAGAAGGAAGAAACAAACAACCAAACAGAAAACAAGGAAGAAACAAGAATTCAAAAAAAATGAGGGGAGGCTTAGGGACCTCCAGGCCATCTTTAGATGTCCCAACATCCGAATTATGGGGGTACCAGAAGTGGAAGAAGAAGAGCAACAAGTGGAAAACTTATTTGAACAAATAATAAAGGAGAACTTCCCCAATCTGGCAAAGGAAATAGACTTTCAGGAAATCCAGGAAGCTCAGAGAGTCCCAAAGAAGTTGGACCCAAGGAGGAACACACCAAGGCACATCATAATTACATTAGCCAAGATTAAAAGGAAGGAGAGAATTCTAGAAGCAGCAAGGGATAAGAGGACAGTCACCTACAAAGGACTTCCCATCAGACTGTCAGCTGATTTCTCAAAAGAGACCTTCCAGGCAAGAAGGGGCTGGAAAGAAGTATTCCAGGTCATGAAAGGCAAGAACCTACATCCAAGATTGCTCTATCCAGCAAAGCTTTCATTTAGAATGGAAAGGAAGTTAAAGCACTTCTCAGATAAGGTCAAGTTAAAGGAGTTCATCATCACCAAGCCATTATTATATGAAATGTTAAAGGAACTTATCTAAGAAAAAGATAAAAAATATGACAGTAAAAAGACAGCAAACTCACAGCTATTAAGAACCACACCTAAAACAAAAACAAACTAAGCAAACAGCTAGAACAGGAACAGAACCACAGAAATGGAGATCACATGGAGGGTTAGTAAGAGGGGAGTGGGAGGAGGAGAGAGGAGGAAAAGGTACAGAGAATAAGTAGCATAGACGGTGGGTAGAAAATAGACAGGGGGAGGGCAAGAATAGTGTGGGAAAAGTAGAAGCTAAAGAACTTATGACACATGGACATGAAGTAAAGGGGGGGAATGTGGGTGGGAGGGGGTGTGCAGGGTGTAAGGAAATGATGGGGGAGAAATGGGACAACTGTAATAGCATAATCAATAAAATATATTTTTTAAAAAGAAAAAGATAAATAAATAAATAAATAAATAAATAAATAAATAAAGTTGACACTTGTGGATGTTAGAATGAGTAACATCAGAAACTGTCTTCAACTACAACTTACCACAAGTGGAGTGGTACAAATCCAGACTGATGATATCCCCTAATGACAATGGCCCCCCAGATTAACCTGCAGGATGATAAAATAATAAAAGGGAGGACAGGAAATTTAAACTAATGTAGTTCTTAAGTCCCTGTGTCAATAACAAAGCAAAAATATTAGCCGTTGGTTGGCAAATACAATATGAATTAACTAAACTTAGTTTATTTATCAAAACTGGTAGCTCATCAGGATTCAGTTCAAAATTCTTGCTTCACTGAGTCAGCTAATCCAGAGCTATTGTATCATAAACTGTGTTCATTCCCAACCAGGGCCCTGCCTTGCAAAGCCTGCCTTAAAATCTCACCCAGCCCAGGCCCTAAATAAATCTCTGTATGTTTCTTTCTTTAATTTTCTCATTTTGAGGCATCCCTTAGACACTATCATGCTGATGCTTTAGCGCTTTTTAGAGTTACATTTATTGGGGTAACATTGGTTAATAATATTATATAGGTTTCCAATGTACATTTCTATGATATATGTTCTGTATATTGCATTATGTGCCTACCACCCAAAGTCAAATTATCTTCCGTCACCATATATTTCACCCTCTTTATCTTTGACTACCCCTCCTTCCCCGTGGTAACCATCATAGAATTGTTTGTGTCTATGAGTCTTTGTTTGCTTTTTTTTTGTTTGTTCATTTGTTGCTTTCAGTTTTATATCCCAGATATGGGTGAATCATATGGTTCTTCACTTTCTCTGACTTATTTCACTCAGCATAATATTCTCCAGGTCCTTCCATATTGTCACAAATTGCAGTATTTCATATTTTCTTATGACTAAGTAATATAAATTGAGCTTTTTTGATCAACAGGGTTTTTGAGTGCATGTGTGTGTATATGTGTTAGAATGAGTCAACAGTTGGTACAGGCGATAAACAAGTTAAGTCAAAAAAAAAAAAAAGCATGCCAGATGGGGATAAGTGCTACGAAAAAAAATAGACAAAGTGGGAAAGAAAGCACATGTGAGTGGTGGGGGGTAAGTGGGCTGTTCCGATTTTAGATTAGGTAATCAGGAAGGCTTCCCTGAGCAGATGACATTTGAGCAAAGACCTGTAGGTGGTGAGGGAGAAAGCGCTCAGCTACTTAGAGAAAAAGCATTCCAGAAAGAGGGACCAGCAATTGCAAAGAGCGTGAGGCAGGACTCTGCTTGGCATGTAGAAGAAGCAACATGGAGGCTGTTAGGAGGTGAAGAATAAAAGGTAACAGAAGGGAAACAGGTTGTCCAAGGCCCTTTTTCTAAATGAGATGGGCAACTGTTCCGGTGAAGTTTAGAACCTCTTTTTCAAGAAATTACAGGAAATGCTTATATTACTTATGGAATAATTGACATTTTTATGATATGGAGTATCCCATCCAGAAATGTTGTACCTCTTCGTTTATTCTAGCCCTTCTTTAAAAACCTTCAGTAAACCTAAATAATGAAAATTTGTTTTGTTAGTAGTTGAGTGTTGGTAGTTATAAATTACTTCTGCTACCTGGTTTACTGCATTTGATTGAATTCTCAGAACAATTTTGAATAAAAGAGGAAATAACTTTTGTCTTATTTATGATAGTAATGCGAAAAAAATCTTACATTTACTCCTTTTAAATATAAGTATCACTGATTACTTATTAGAAATTATGTTTATATTAAGAAAGTATCTTCCTTTTTTAATTTTCTATTTTTAAAAACCAAAACCTGTTTGTGCATCTGCAGTGAGCACTGTAAGTGGCATACCAAACAAGCAAGCCTTAAACAAGTGAACAGTGGGATGTAGTCAAATGCATCTTCATATAGTTTCCCCTTTAACATGCATTCAGGGCAAGGTGTTTTCCATCCCCTTAAATGAAACTCAAGTTTGATTTTTCTGATCATTCTTAGGACACTGAAAGTCCAGATGTCATTGTAGGAGGTAAATTCAATAAAGTAATTAGAATATCTTTTCCAATGTATTAGTTGACATACAGATATACCCCCTAATTTTTGAAAGTTCTCATTATACCACTTCACTTTTATGAAACACCTATAGAAGTACTATTTTCACTCACTGAAAAAAAGACAAAGAAAAATTTGCTTTTATGAAAAAAGGTGAAAATGGCATTCAGCTTGTTTTGCAGCAAGCCGCCGTAGAGGCAGTGGGCACCCCAGCAGCAAGAGTGGCCCTGCCATGCTCCTTCCCTGGGAACGGCACTCAGCATCTCAGTATTGAGCAGCTTTGAAGCACATCTGTTAGCACCTGTGCTGAATCTGGATTTATTTGGGGCCTCCTTTAGCAAGATATGTCCTAAGGAAGGGGTGTCAAACTCATTTTCACCAGGGGCCATATCACCCTCGAGGTTGCCTTCAAAGGGCCGAATGTGATTTTAGGACTGTATAAATGTAACCACTCCTTAACTAGGGGCAAGGAGCTCTACATTCAGCCCTTTGAAGGCAACAGCAAGGCTGATGTGGCCCTGGGTTAAAATGGGTTTGACACCCCTGTCCTAAGGTATCAGAAAAGACTAAGAGACTTCCTAAGGGTGTTATGCTTAATGTAAAATGACATAATTAAGTGCATTTGGTATGATTTGGTAGGTTGTTTTGGGGGTCCGGGATGCTCAAAATTGTTTCCATATAAATTGATGGTAATTGCTTTGCTTTACTCCATTTCAGCTTACAAAAGTTTTCATAGGAATGCTCTACTTTCAGATAGCAAGGAAAACCTGTATATTAATATGTAAATCAGCATTTAAAAGTAAGAGTTCTCCATCCACACATCTTTAGGTAGGGTCTCGTTTCAGGTGGGATACCATTTTTTTTTTTTTTTTTTTTTTGAGAGAGTGGGGAAGAGAGGGAGAAAGAGAGGGAGGGAAACATTGATTGGTTATCTCTCACATGTGCCCTGATCAGACAGAACCCACAACCTAGGCCTACACCCTGCCTGAGAATCAAACCAGTGACCTTTTGCTTTGCAGAAGGAAGCCCAACCAACTGAGCCACACCTGTCAGAGCTGCAATACCTATTTTTATGGGAGGAAATATAGGCAATTTATATGCAATTTTATCTCTCTTTTTGCACTCACTTCCCAGATGGAGGAGATAAAAAGGGAGCAGACATTTTATACTTAATTTCTTCTACTGTAAGATGACCCCATACTCTCTGGGACTCAAAAATTAGCATGTGTATGTGTACATTTTTTAATTAAAATATCACAAATATATAGGAAGGCGTCTGCATCACACCTATGGCTCAATAAAATTCTACAAAATGAGACTACTCATATAACTAGCACCCAGATCAAGAAAGAAAACATTGTCAGGCTCTGGCACGTGCCCTCGCACCACCTCTTAGCCACAGTGCTCACTCTAAGCCCAAACACTATGCTGACCTCTGTCAACGAGTTGGTTTTTTCTACTTTTTGGATCTCTTTATAAATAGAACAGTAGAGAATGTACTATTTTGTAGCTGGTTTCTTTCACTCAATGTGTGAGACTTACATATTATTAAAGATTCAGTAAGTCATTCTTTCATTTCTTACTAGATAATATTCTGTTGTATGAATATACCACATTTGTTTATCCATTCTACTGTTGCTGAACATTTGGGAAGCTTTCAGTTGGGCTAATACGAATAACTCTGCAATAAATATCTTGTACATGTCTTTGGTGTGCATATGTGTATGTTTTTGTTGGATATATACCTAGGATTGGCATTCCTACTCAAAGGGTCCAGTAAATGTTTAAAGTTTCTTTTTCTGTGTTGAAGACTTTTGCAGATTCTTCAGAGGCTCCTTGCTGGTATTCTCCACTTACGACTCCTATGACACGGGCAACAGAATCGCCATTTGCTGCTCTACACTCTGCTCCTGGTCTTTCAGTGGAATTCCACATGGTCTCTCTTTTGAACTCTTGTTGCCTTTTGGGTGAGTCTTCCTGGTCAGGAATCAATAAGGATTGAGTCTTCCCCACCCTCTCTGTTTCCCTACCACGAGGGATATATGGCAAGTTCTCTAAGGGATCCTATTCAAGTCCCTGACTTTGGAGTCAGGAGGAACTTTCTACCTCTGTTCCTTGGTGCATTTGAGGCACAGAATATACCATAAATTTTTTCTAAAGATATCTCTTCAGATTGTCCTTGAATTCCACCTAATCTGATCCTTTTTAATGTTCTTAGAGTGGGAATGGTGTCCAAGAAGAGTTATTATTTCTTTGAAAATCTGCAGATTGGTCTGTCTCCTGAGTCACTTTGGTACTGATCCATCATTGCTCAGTACCTGAGTTAAAACTTCAAGTTCAATATCCTACTACATAATCATTTTTCTACTTTATCCTATTAACATGACAAGTTACATTAACATTTTCTAACTTTAAGTCATCTTTACAATCCAAAAACTACTTGATCATCACATTCAAATTTATACTTATTGTATTTGTAATAACTGTGGATTTCAGTTGCCATTTTTTAAAGTTTGTAATTATATTTATAAATGAGACTGGGCTATAGTTTTTTAGCCCATGTTATCTTTGATATGGGCTAACAGTTTTACAGTTAGCATTATACTGGATTTGTAAAATGAATTAGGGATCTATTCATATTCATCTTTAAACACTGTAAGAAAAACCTTTACTTTTAAAGGTTGATAAAACTCAACTTTAAATCTTCTATGCTTGGTGTTTTGGTGGGGGGGAGGGAGAGTTTATGAACAAACCATAAGGGCATCTAGAAATAATTGTGGAAGAATTTGGGGGACCATGTTGGAATTTGATTATTCACACGTAGGGGGTAAGAAAAACAGAAATAAAATTACTACCCACGCTGTTATTGGTACCTCCCCCACCCCACACTGCTTTAATCATAGAGAACATACTTGCATTGAGATCTGCATAAGGTAGAGTTCCTTGTTACTATCAACAGAATCTTACTCTAGATATTTTCAAGCAGAAAGATATTTATTGTATGTAATACAAGAGTTTACTGAATAACTGGAGGGGCAGGAGGAAAGGCTCTAGGCTGAGTACAGTAGATGGTTGCACTGGTGGCCTATAATGAACCATGCCTTTTGATGGTCAAACCCTTGTGGAGACCCTGTCTCTTGAAATTGGGATGGTCCTGTGACATGTTTTAACCAATAGAATGCAATGAAGTGACACTGTGCCAGTTCTGGGCCTAAGCTTTAGGAAGCTCTGAGACTATTTGCTCTTGCCCTCTGTGGAAGTTCTGCCTGTAGGAAATCAGCTCCCCTATGAGAGAAACCACATGCAGAAACTGCATGGAAAGATGGAGGCCCAAGACTAGCTATTGAAGACCTGAGGGGCCCACTCAAACATGAAAACCAAAAGCTCCAGACAGATGACCCATGATGAATGCCCTCAGCCAGCCTCTAGCTATTTGAGTCACCCTACCAGAGACACCAGGCATGTAAGTGAAAAAGCCATCTTGGATGGCCAGCCCCTGCAGCTCCACAAGGAGCGAATATGTACTATCCTGTCTGTGCCCTGTTCAATCCTGGCCCATAGAATTATGAGACATAACAGCATGGTTGTTGTTTGAAGCTACTAAGTAAATTTTGTTGTAATTTGTTACATATCAATAAATAACCAGAGAATTAAAAAAAAATCCAAAACCATAGAACAAATTGAGCTGGTATGAAAGTTGCCACCACCACTGATCTTAGAAACATGATGCCTCTGTGGGCACTGGTGCCAGCTTCCCGTCTACGTCTCCTCGCTTCTGAATCAAGGTTGTATAAATCTTTCTGCTCCATGGAAGTTAGGTCACAGGTCTAAAAACAAGAGAGACTAAGGAACATAGGCTTGGGGATTCCAATTTGGAAAAGGAGATTCTTTCTGTAAAGAGTTATCCAAATTTAAAGAAGCTATTCAAAAAATTCTGAAGAATTCCAGCCAAGATGGAGGCATAGGTGGACACACTGTGCCTCCTCACACAACCAAAATAAGGACAACAAAAATTTAAAAACAAAAAAGCAACCAGTACTGACAAAAAATTGAACTGTATGAAAGTCTGACAACCAAGGAGTTAAAGTAGACACATTCATCCAGACCAGCGCATCAGGACCACAAAAAAAAAAAAAAGAAAAGAAAAGAAAAAAAAAAAGGCCCAAATGAAAGAACAGATCAAAGCCCCAGAAAAAAAATACAACTAAGCAATGAAGAGATAGCCAACCTATCAGATGCACAGTTCAAAGCCCTGGTGATCAGGATGCTCACAGAATTGGTTGAATTTGGTCAAAATTACATTAAAAAATGAAGGCTATACTAAGTGAAATAAAGGAAAATGTACAGGGAACCAACAGTGATGGGAAGGAAACTGGGACTCAAATCAATGGAGTGGACCAGAAGGAAGAAACAAACAACCAAACAGAAAACAAGGAAGAAATAAGAATTCAAAAACATGAGGAGAGGCTTAGGAACCTCCAGGACATCTTTAAACGTCCCAACATGTGAATTATAGGGGTACCAGAAAGAGAAGAGGAAGAGCAACAAGTGGAAAACTTATTTGAACAAATAATAAAGGAGAACTTCCCCAATCTGGCAAAGGAAATAGACTTCCAAGAAGTCCAGGAAGCTTAGAGAGTCCCAAAGAAGTTGGACCCAAGGAAGAACACACCAAGGCACATTATAATTACATTAGCCAAGATTCAAATGAAGAAGAGAATCCTAGAAGCAGCAAGAGAAAAGGAGACAGTTACCTACAAAGGAGTTCCCATCAGACTGTCAGCTGATTTCTCAAAAGAGACCTTCCAGGCAAGAAGGGGTTGGAAAGAAGTATTCCAAGTCATGAAAGGCAAGGACCTACATCCAAGATTACTCTATCCAGCAAAGCTTTCATTTAGAATGGAAGGGAAGCTAAAGTGCTTCTCAGATAAGGTCAAGTTAAAGGAGTTCATCATCACCAAGCCATTATTATATGAAATGTTAAAGGGACTTATCTAAGAGAAAGAAGATAAAAAACATGTACAGTAAAATGACAGCAACCTCACAATCATTAACAACCAAACCTAAAACGAAAACAAAAACAAACTAAGCAAACAGCTAGAACAGGAACAGAACCACAGAAATGGAGATCATATGGAGGGTTAGCAACAAGGGAGTGGGGAGAGGGGAGAGGGGGAAAAGGTACAGAGAATAGGTAGCATAGATGGTAGGTAAAAAATAGACAGGGGGAGGGTAAGAATGGTATGGGAAATGTAGAAGCTAAAGAACTTATAAGTATGACACATGGACATGAACTAAAGGCAGGGAATGTGGGTGGGAGGGCTGTGCAGGGTGGAGGGGAGTGAAGGGGGGGAAATGGAACAACTGTAATAGCATAATCAATAAAAATATATTTAAAAAATTCTAAGCACCTGAAAATTTTTTAACCCTAAGAACTGTCCTAGAAAGTCAAAGAGTTTGATGGTCACACTCAAAGCCCTTACTTTTATTTCTTTTATTTTTTATTATATTTGTCTTAAATTGTATATTATTCTTAGATTCCTCCCCTATCCCCACCCCACCTATCATTTCAACTCCAATAGATTAAGGGCAGATGTCAGAAGCAAGCTGCAAGAGTACTGGAAGCAGCCCTCACAGGTAGTTCTGTAGAAACGTGTAAATTTGGGTAAAACTTTAAGGTTGTTTACAGGCTCCAGAACAGTTTAATTTTTCTTTTGCCCTGCATGGTGGATTATTTTGTCTTTGGTTTTAGAAAACACCCCATGTTTGTTCTCACTTTTATTTTTAAAGCAGATTTATTGAGGTATATTCTATGTTCCAGAAAGTTTTCCCATTATAGGTGTACAATTAAACTGGGGGGTTTGTTATAAATTTATAGAGTTGGGCAGCCATCATCATAGTCCAGTTTGATAACATTTTCATCGCCAGAAAGTTCCCTCATGCCTGTTTGCAGTCCCCGCCCCCCGCATCTTGACACTAAGAAACCACTGACATGCTCTGTTTCTGTAGATTTGCCATTTATTGACATTTTATGTAAATGGAATCATATAATAATATCACTTTCATTTTTAAAAAGAAAAAGATCTGTGTTTTTACATAAGTAATACATGTTAGTTCTAGAAATTTTAGAAATGCAATTTTAATATATATGACAGTTAATATTGTATATTGGTATACATTTAAAATAAAAGAGAGAGAGTGAAGTCTAAACCTCTTATTGTGGTCTACAGACCCTGCATAATCTGGAGTCTTTCAACATCATCTAATGCCTTGTCCCTACACGCCTCTCCACACTCCAGCCAAAAAGATTTTATTTCAGTTTCAGGAACATCCCAAGCTCTTTGCACATGACATTCATTTTGCTTGGCACTCTCCTTTCACCCATTCTCATTTAAGGGACAGCATGAACCTCATCTCCCTAGAGAGGTGATTCCTGACTGCTCTACCTAAATTAGTCCCAGACTCACTCTCCTCTTCTTATGTTTCCTTCATACCACTTGATTCAGTCTGAAATTATCTGAGTCATGTATCTGCTTGCCTTTGTTTTTCTCCTTCACTTGATTATAAATTCCATGAAGACAGAATAGCCAATATCAATTATTTTTTGTGTCGCATCCCTACCTCTTCTCCCCAAGCAGGGAAGTGTTCTTGGAAGAATCAGTTGAATAAAGTTACTTATCTTCTCTATGCCTCAGTTTCCGCATCAGAAAATGGGAAAAAATTGTACCTTTGTCACAAAATTTGTGTGAACACATAAATACTCAATAATTTATTATCACTCTTATTAGCATTATTTTAAATCTTTTGGGAAAACTCTTTTGATTGCTTCATTCCATTTGGACTTCTCAGTTTTATTTTGGTTCATGATTTCCTTCTTGTTGATCATTATATTACTTCGGGTTGTTGGAACAGATCCCCTTCAATATAGCCGATGTACTAAAAAGGCCCATCATTCTACGTTCTACTCTGACTAGAAGATCAACGCTAATTCAGAGTGGGTCCCACAGTTAAGAAGACAGGAAGTGTATAGATGTCTTAGACCACCTACTCCATGCCTTCAAGAAAAATGGTTCCTTTTTCTTACCACTCTTTTTCTTGGTTTCATCTTCCTGAGCTTCTTCTCAACTCCAGAGAAAAGTTTTCATGGCCCTTAGAAATGACCAAGTTTCCAAGTTTGGCCTGTCTGTCATGAAATTAGAGGCTTTAGTGATTAAAAAAATACTACAAAGTTACCTGAGATTCAACCCAGCAGGACAGATCCAAGAGTTCTGCCTAGGGAATCAAAGACACGATGCCACAGCAAGGAACAGCGCACAGTATCTGACCTGCTCTCTACACACGTCTATCCACGAGGCCTGGCAACAGACTGCGAACCACGGTTAAGATTCTCCTGCTCACTCTTTCCTACTGGGACATGACCAACATGTAGAATATGCTATTTTTCTCCTAATTTCCTCTCTATCCCAAAGACCCTACTCTCCTACTGGTTAAGTTAGGACAGGAAGTGTTCATTTTAGGATGAGAAAAAATTCTGGAGACAGGACGAGTGGTGATGGTTGCACAACAATGCAAATGTACTTGCTGTGGCTGAACTGCGTACTTACAAATGGTTAAAATGGTGAATTCATGGTATATTTCACCATAATAAATAAAGGAGTATTCTTTTTAATGCAGCTACCCTAGTTTTTGTAAATAGAAAACAAATCTTTTGAAAGCTCTATGGTACCTCGTTGATAGTATATTAAAACAGGAGGTAAAGATAAAAATGCAATACATCTTTGTCCTTTCTGTTCTGCCCTAACCAGGAGGCAAGAAGGAGCGGGTAAAACGATACTGAATTAAACTTGAGAGGCTTGACCAATCTAAGTTGGAATGAAGAGACTAGACTGAACGAAAAGCCTAGTTTTGCGTCCTTCAGAAATAATTCTAGGTCTTAAATTTCCCTTTACCCAAAATGTCAGGGAAGAAAATACAGGACAGTTTTTCAGCATTGCTCCTGCACAACTGTTTTCTCAGTCGTGCAACAACTGGGCGATTGTGCCTGTGGTCTGTGTAAATCCGCACTGGAACTTCACAATGAGCATGCTCCTATTTTCCTTCCCTAGTCATATGCTTTCATGTGAAATTAAAACTATAGTTTAAGTAGTTTACAGCATTTAATTTTTATACAAAGATGAAATGGATAATTGCAATAAAAAGATAAATTCTATATGTGTACATAGTCCTCAAATAACTGTTCTGGCACTCATTAGCAATTATGTTGCAAATGGAGTGGTCTAAAACCACTAGCAACGCATTACTTACTCATGCCATTAAATTGCAGATTTTATGATGAGAAAAGTAAGCTCGAGTAACTGCATGCACTCTAAATAATTCTGAGCCCCAGTTGTCCATGTCACTGAAATACTGAAGAAAGAAAAACAATTTCTAAATAGTGGAAATAAAATTATAGTCTACTTTTCTTAGTTATGTATTTATATTTTCACAAGTGTCTCTTCTATTTTTATATTGTTTAAAATGTTTCATTAGATCTTCCCTTACAAATATATTTACATAGCTTTTTCTAATACTGTTTATTTAATATTGCTTAAATCTTATGTACTCAAACAACTAATTTTACTGTTCATAGCTAACTTATAACATCAGCATGAGGGCAATATTACGTAGAACTGGAAACCTCATACAAAGTCCCTGGGGAAAAGGTAAATAAAGTTTCTATAGAGAGGCAGAATTCAATTCCCTTCTCTGAATTTTGAGAACTGTTTATTTGTCACTGTATGTTGGTATTTTTTTTAACTTCTCTTGTTTTATAAATACTTTTGTACTTTGAGCTCCTATGGGGGAGGTAGGATGATATCTTGGATGTTCAATAAATATGTGTAATTGAATATATATTGATCAGTTAAAACACAAAATGGGAGAACTACATTACCCAAAGATAAATTACTATCTACAAGTAACAGTTCATAAATATACTTAGGCAAGAAAGAAGCTGGGTATATAGAGAATGTACAAGAATTATACCCAGAATAGAGAAACAGGAGAAGAATCCCAATAGAAATATAAGAACTAAGAGGGGAAAGAAGCAGTAAAAATTAAAAGACAAGACTACCTAGGCAGGGAGTTATAGACTAAACCTAAAAAAGGGATTCCTTTCTGCCTCCAGAAGATAGGTACCATGGCAGAAGAAAATGAGCTTGCATAGAGAGTTCAATGAGGACAACATGTGATTTAAGAATCAAATTATTAACTAGGACACAAGGGACAGAGGAATTGGACTAAAACATAACCCTCCAGGCAATAGAAGCATTTTACTACTCAGTAATTAGGGATTCTATTTTGTTTGTATAGTTTACTTAGTGTGCTGGTTTATCTTGTGTCAACTTGATTAAACTGGATTACATTTCTCCAACTCCCGTTCCCTGGATGGTTCCAAATTAGAGTTGGCAAAAGAAGAACTTGAGACAGATTTGGAAGGTGGAGGAAAACAAGCAGCCATTTTAACACTCCAAGTTCACTGTGGTCAGATGCAGGAAGAGTCAGAGATAGGGGATCAGAAGAGCCCAGCTTGTCCTCATTCTCCTCCAATACACAGCTGACTTTTCCTCCCAACTCCTGACCCTCTTAACCAACAATGACCCCAGGCCCAACACCAGATGGCCTGCAGAGGTGCTAGCTGAATGGAGCACAACTTCCCCTGGATCTCCCCATAAGCCATCTCTATACAGACCTACTCTGGCAGCTGGGCATGCTCAGTTTCTCAGATTGACTTGTTAGTTACTACCTCTCTAACCTTCCAGTATATGTCTTAGATCTTCACTTCTACAGTTCCTACTACAATTGTGTAGGCCTACTTCCCATAAAAGAAAAAAGAAATTCTTCTCCTGTAACTTGCAGTGGTTCTGTTTCCCTGACTGAAAAATTTTTATTAACTTCAGAAGACACTGAACTCAGTAAAAAATTCTGAAATAAAGATTTGGGGTTTAAAGTCTCCATTTAAGATTTTTTGGTTGTTTGTAGCAGAAATACTATAGTTTTTGGACCGTAAGATGCACCTAGGTTTTAGAGGAGGAAAATAGGAAAAAAAATTTTGAAGCAAAAAATGTGGTAAAATATTTATTAACATAAATAACATAATATTTCACCAATGTAAATGTAAACAGAACTCAACAGCAGCATTAACAATAATTATTACTCCCAAATTTGGGAGGGAAAGTTCATCTTATAGTCCAAAAAATAAGTATATGAAATTAGGAGGACCCTTACAATCTTCTGGTGTGAAGCATGAAATGACTAACTCTCATTAGATATCTAATCTCAAAGACCATGCAAACTAATTAGAAAGACATACGATTTACCCAAACAGATTATGTAGATATTTATGCATATGTATGGTAGACATCATTTTTCTGCTAACTGAATGTCTGTCTATTCATAACCCCTTTTACACTTGTACTTTTCAGTTAGAAGTGGATATGTAACAGAATTCTGTCCAATGAGACAAAATAAGAAGTTACTGGGTATGACTTTTGGGAGAACTTTGCTTTCTAAATAAAAATAGATGGACAGGTTTCCAGTCAAGATGGTAACATAGGTAAACGCAGCTCACCTCCTCATACAACCATATCAAAATTACAACTATAGAACAATCATCAGACTTCCGGCCAAGATGGAGGCGTAGGCGGACACACTGTGCCTCCTCTCACAACCAAAATTAAGGACAACAAATATTTAGAAACAAGAAAGCAACCAGAACTATAGAAAATTGAACTGTACAGAAGTCCAACAACCATTCATCCAGACCGGTAAGAGGGGCAGAGTCGCGGCAGGAAAAAGTGGAGGTGCGGACCCGGAATGCAAGCGGTGGCGGCTGGCGGTTCCCAGGTGCACAGGTGGTGGCTGGCGGTCCCCGGACACAGGGGGGCAACTGTGCAGAACCAGTGAGGCCACACAAGGCGGCTGGCTGACCACGTGGTCCCACATTCGCGCACGCAGATGGTCCAGGCAGAGGGGAAGTGGCGGAAGGGACTGAATCCAGGAGAGAGAGGAGCAGGCCCCATTGGTCCCTCTCAGACCCCGCCCCCACATACAGCGTCACAACCCAGCGACTGGGCTGCCCTGCACTGGGGAGTGCCAGAGGCTCTACTCTTCACTACGTAATAGCTGCGACCAGACTAAAACCAAAACAAAACAACAACAAAAAAAACCCACCAAAAATGGCTCAAACCGGAAAACAAATAAAAGCCCCAGAGCCAATTCCTCTAAGCAGTGAAGAGATAGCCAACCTATCAGATGCACAGTTCAAAGCACTGGTCATCAAGATGCTCACAGAATTGGTTGATTTTGCTCACAAATTAGATGAAAAAATGCAGGCTACAATACGTGAAATGAAGGAAGATGCATGGGGAACTGATAGAGATGGAAGGAAAACTGGGACTCAAATCAATGGAATAGACCAGAAGGAAGACACTAACAACCAAACAGAAAACGAGGAAGAAACAAGAATTCAAAAAAATGAGGAGAGCCTTAGGAACCTCCGGGACATCGTTAAACGTCCCAACATCCGAATTATAGGGGTCCCAGAAGGGGAAGAGGAAGAGCAACAAGTAGAAAACTTATTTGAACAAATAATCAAGGAGAACTTCCCCAATCTGGCAAAGGAAATAGACTACCAGGATGTCCAGGAAGCTCAGAGAGTCCCAAAGAAGTTGGACTCAAGGAGGAACACACCAAGGCACATCGTAATTACATTAGCCAAGATTAAAATGAAGCAGAGAATTCTAGAAGCAGAGAATTCTAGAAGCAGCAAGGGATAAGGGGACATTCACCTACAAGAGAGTTCCCATTAGACTGTCAGCTGATTTCTCAAAAGAGACCTTCCAGGCAAGAAGGGGCTGGAAAGAAATATTTGAAATCTTGAAAAGCAGGGACCTACATCCAAAATTGCTCTATCCAGCAAAGCTGTCATTTAGAATGGATGGACAGATAAAGTGCTTCTCAGATAAGGTCAAGTTGAAGGAGTTAATCATCACCAAGCCCTTATTATATGAAATGTTAAAGGGACTTATCTAAGAAAAAGAAGATA
The DNA here is from genome assembly GCA_039655065.1 of Glossophaga mutica. Taxonomy (NCBI): domain Eukaryota; kingdom Metazoa; phylum Chordata; class Mammalia; order Chiroptera; family Phyllostomidae; genus Glossophaga; species Glossophaga mutica. The sequence goes on along the minus strand of CM077305.1, from coordinate 136,831,500 downwards.
AAAATATGACAGTAAAAAGACAGCAAACTCACAGATATTAAGAACCACACCTAAAACAAAAGCAAACTAAGCAAACAGCTAGAACAGGAACAGAACCACAGAAATGGAGATCATATGGAGGGTTAGCAACAGGGGAGTGGGAGGAGGAGAGAGGGGAAAAAGGTACAGAGAATGAGTAGCATAGATAGTGGGTAGAAAATAGACAGGGGGAGGGTAAGAATAGTATGGGAAATGTAGAAGCTAAAGAACTTATGACACGTGGACATGAACTAAAGGGGGGAATGTGGGTGGGAGAGGGTGTGCAGGGTGGAGGGGAATGATGGGGGAGAAATGGGACAACTGTAATAGCATAATCAATAAAATATATTTAAAAAAGAAAAAGAAAAAAAAGAACAATCATCATTCAGAACCATCAGAAATCAAGTTGAATGGAAGTCTGACAACTACGGAATTACAGAAACCACATCCATCCAGGCTGTTAGGAGGGGCAGAGACATGGAATGGCTGGTCCCACATACATATGTGGTGAATAAAAATTTGAGAAGGATAACTGGGGAGCAAGAAGTCCCAGCTGCACACCAGGCACCCCAGCTCAGGGTACCAGTGCCAAGAAGAAAAGTCCCCATAAATTCGTACTGCAAAAACCAGCAGGATTGAGTCGGTGGAAGAAATTTCTGGAGTCCCAAGCAGTTCCTCTTAAAGAACCTGCACATGAACTTACTCAGGCTCACTCCTTCTGAGCTCCAGCACTGAGGTAGCAGCTTGAAAAGCATCAGTGGCATACAAGGAGGAACTGAAGCATCTAGTATCAAGGCAAGAGCTGGAGGACAGCTTTCTCCCAGACAGAAAGGCGAGCAGAGCCACAGAGCCAGCAGACAGATAACAAATCTGAGACTCCATATAAATGGCTGGTCTTGGATTAAGTTTCACAATTTCTTAAATCCTTTCAAACAAGCAATAGCTGGCCCTAGTGAGCTCACAGCCCCTCTACCTCTTACTAAGTAGCCCAGGCTTAGTAAGCCCGGAACTAGCAGCAGCCAGCCAAGATTCAAAGGTTGGCTTCACCTGGGAACCTCCAAGCCTAGCACAAGTAGCAGCCATCTCAGATTTGCTCTATAGCTCAGACAGGGTGGCCCCAGGCAAAACACAGGTGGAGACTAATCTTGGCCAGCACACCCAGTGCACAGCTACAGACCACGCTGGAGCATCACCACCCCGCCTATGCGCAGCTGATCCTCCACAGAGGGTGGAGGTTGATGGTCAGTGGTCACAGCCAATTCTTGCAACTGACTGGCCTGGGTAAATCCCTCCCATTGACCTGCCAACAGCAACCAAGGCTCAACTACAAGAAGGGGGTGTACTTGTCCCACGTGAAGGGTAAGTACCCAGCTTGGTGATACGGGAGACTGTACTCAGCTTGGGTGATAGGGGAGGTTGTGCCACTGGACTCTACAGGACATCTACTACATTAGGCCACAACACCAACACAAGGAGTCATAGCAGCTCTCCCTAATACATAGAAACAAACACAGAGAGGCTGCCAAAATGAAGAAACAAAGAAACATGGCCCAAATGAAAAACAGATCAAAGCTGTAGAGCAAGAACTAAACAAAATGGAGATAAGCAATCTCTCAGATACAGAGTTCAAAGCACTGGTCATAAGGATGTTCAAGGAACTTAGTGAAGACCTCAACGGCATAAAAAGTTTCCATCAGAAATGAAGGATACACTAATTGAGAGAAAGAACAATTTAGAGGGAAACAAAAGTAGAGTGGATGAAGCCAAGAATCAAATTAATGATTTGGAACATAAGGAAGCCAAAAACAACCCATCAGAATAACAAGGAGAAAAAAGAATCCAAAATAGTAAGGATAGTATAAGCAGCTTCTGGGACAACTTCAAGAGTTCAAATATTTGCATTATAGGGGTGCCAGGAGGAGAAGAGAAAGAGCAAGAAATTGGAAATTTATTTGAAAAAATAATGAAAGAAAACTTTCTATTTTGGTGAAGAAAATAGACATGCAAGTCCAGGAAACACAGATAGTCCCAAAGAAGATGGATGGACAGAGGACCACTCCAAGATTCATCATAATTAAAATACTAAAAGTTAGAGATAAAGAATGAATCTTAAAAGTAGCAAAAGATGTTAGTTACCTACAGGGGAGTTCCCATAAGACTGTCAGCTAATTTCTCAAAAGAAACTTTGCAGGCTAGAAGGGATTGGCAAGAAATATTCAAAGTCATGAAAAACAGGGACCTACAGCCAGGACTGCCCTGCCCAGCAAAGCTGTCATTTAGAATTAATGGGCTGATAAAGAGCTTCCCAGACAAGAAAAAAAGAAAGGAACACATCATCGCCAAGCCATTACTATATAAAATGTTAAAAGGATTTATTTAAGAAAAATAAGATCAAAACTATGAACAGTAAATGGCAATAAATACATATTTATTATTCAATAAATAAATTGAATCTGAAAAAAAAACTAAGCAAACAAGAAGAACAAAGACAGAATCATGGATACAGAGAGCTTTTTGATGGTTGCCAGATGGGAGGGGAGTGTGGGGGAATGGGTGAAAAGGTGAGGGGATTAAGAAGTGTAAATAGGTAGTTACAGAATAGCCATGGGGATGTAAAGTACAGTATAGGAAATGGAGAAGCCAAAGAACTTATACACAGGACAGGACTTGTGGACGTGAAAAATGGTGTGGGGGGGGGGGCGTTGCATGAGGGAGTGGGGAATGCTGGGTTGAGGAAGACAAAGAGGGAAAAATGAGGACAATTGTAATAGCATAATCAATAAAATAAAAAAAAATCACCCTGATTGGATTAATTAATTTAAAAAAAGATGGACATGGTTAGCCTATCCCTTCATCCTGCATACCCTTTCTTCCTACCTAAAATTCAGAAGAGGTTTCCAGAAGAGCAATCATCTGATGGTGAGCAGACCAGCCAGCATGAACAAATGTCTAGTAACTGGAAGAGACACTGGTCCTGAAACCATCCAGCTGCAATGCTGGCATCTAGCTCAACTTCTTTGTATAAGCCACTACAGCAAAATTTGTTTATTAAAGCTGACTTTTTTTTAACTGTCCTAAATTGCTTATTAGGTAAAAATTTTACAAACATTACTTATATTAGTGGTAACGGTGGAGCTGGTGAGTACTGCACCTTCTCCAAGCTATAGGGTGAGAACCACCCATAGTGTGGTGGAACTTGTGGCCCACTGATGTTAGCCCTTGCATCTCCCTGTGCTTGTGGACCAGATTAGTGATCCACTGGGTGTCAGGATTCCTCCTAATAGGCTCATGGAATGGATCAATGAGGATAACCTCAAAGAATTTGTACATGCAATCTTCCCCAACCCAGTAAGACTTCATGACTCTCAGAGCCCTACAGTGGCATCCAGCTCACTCCTTGGCAACAGACTGAAGGTTTCAGGTAAGCCTTAGCTTGTTAACACCACGACGGACTGGCTTGCCATAGGTTGCGCCCTTAGGGACAGAGTGTTTGTGACCACCACAGCGTACACAAATCCTATATATGACATAACCTTGCTTGGCCTTGTATCCCAGCCTGCGCACTTTATTGGGCCTGGTGGGGCAGGAGCCCTGTGGAGCACAGATTGCTGGCGGTACTGCCAGCAGTGTACCCTAAGAAGGAAGTGCATCACATCGGACCGCTTCTTCCTCCATAGTTCCTGAATGTACTCGTAAGCACCCATCTTGGCCTAACTGATGGCTGCAGCCAGACAGAAAGCTAAAGCTGAAAGATTTTTTTAACTGAGACAATATGTCAATTTAAAAATAAGTACTACAGATTACTGGGTAGTGGCAGGTGGAGGGAGGTGGAGAAGGGCATAGGGGGATAAATGGTGCTGGAAGGAGACTTGACTTGGGGTGGTAAACACACAATACAGTGTGCAGACAATGTGTTGTGAAATTGTGCACCTGAAACCTGTATAATTTTAACCAGTGTGACCCCAATAAATTCAATAAAAAGGAAAAATGCATACTACAGAAAGTAGTGAATATAGAATTTTAGAATAGAATAATGAGGATAGGATGACGAGACCTAAGAGATCCAGTTAGGTTTGGAATTTCAAGGGAAGAAAAAAAAACAATGAATAAGTAGGGAATAATTGAAGGGCATTTCTTAAGGAGTTAATGGCGTAAAAAAAGACACAGGAAGAAAAGAACTAAACCAATATCTGAATTCGTGCATGGGGTAATGAGTTTGCATACTGGGTTGATGCACTGAGAATATGAAGAAAAGACAGTTACTAGGATAATGTAGTGACAGGAAATATTTACCAAATCCTGCTACATGCCATGCCCTGTATCCTTGGGACCCAGTCATAAAGAAAACAAAACCCCTGCCTTCAGTTAATTTCATTGGAGATGATAGTTAAGATGTGAGTGATGAAATCAGTCAACTATGGAAAAGAGTGGAAATCAGGAGGCAAACTATTTTTGGTAAACTTTTTTCCCCCAGAAGCTTGGTGAGCAAAAGGAGAAAAATAGGTCTACTGGACATTATACATAAAACAAACATGGGAAGTCTCTTAAAAGTGGAGAGAATACAGACTGGCTAGAGACCTTGGGACCCAAGGGATGGCACAGTGGTGAGTTCCCTGCTGGGTTTTTTGCCTCATACATCTTGGACCTGGTGCTGGAGAAGCCAGCAATTGGAAACACCAACAGATACAAACAAAAGAAAACACAAGAAAAGCCTGCTCTCTCCAGCTAATGAACCAGGAGACAGGCAGCCTAGAAAGACAGAAAAGTTTGAGATAATTACTGCCTTAGTTTAACCAAACACCATGGAAAAAACTGCGGTCCCATGTCCGTGATAAAAGAAGGAAATGTGAAACATCAGGAAAGAAGAATAATGGAGAGAATGAAAACATGGGTAAATACAATAGACTTTACTTCTCTTTAGTATTATAAATTATGTTTGATGGCTGAAGCAAGTATGATAACCCTGTCTCATGTGGTTCTGTATGTAAGGGAAATATTTAAGACAATCATATTATAAATGGTGTAGAGTGAAGAGACTTAAAGGTAGGTAAGGTTTCTACACTTCACACAAACTGGCAATATGTCAAGAGAAGTAGGCTATGATAAGTTATGTATGTATAATGTAATAACTAAAGCCACAGATAAAAAATTTATACAGCCCTGACCAGTGTGGCTCAGTTGGAGGGGTGTCATCCTGCAAAGCGAAAGGTCACGGTTCCATTCCAGGTCAGGGTACATGCCTGGCTTGCAGGCCAGTCCTAGTCTGGCACATAAAACAGGCAACTGATCGATGTTTCTGTCTCACACTGATGTTTCTCTCCCTCTCTATCTCCATCCCTTTCCTTCTATTAAAAAAAATAAAAAACTTATACAAAGAAATAAGCTCAAAAACACTATGGATAAATGAAAATAGATTTTAATAAAAGCTCAAATAACATAATACAGGAAAGTATGAAAAAATAAACAAAGAGAGCAAAAACAAAAAAATACCAGAATTAAGCATTTACACATCAATAATTACATTAATGTAAATGGTCTAAATACAGCAATTAAATTCAGAAGTTGAAACATGGATTAAAAAATATTTCCCAACTATCTGCTGTCTGTAAGAAATACCTCAAATATAAAAACAGTTAGAAAAAAAAACAGAAAAGTCATTATGAAAACATTTTTTAACAGAAAACAGAAATTGCTACATTAAACAGATTAGAGTTCCAAGCAACAAAAAAAATCTGTTTACCACAGAGAGAAATATTAAGTAATGATTAAAATGTCCATCATAAGAAAACATAGCACTCCTAAACTGACTCGTTGATACAGAGAACAACAGACTGAGGATTGCAGGACTCAGGTAGAGGAGTCTGGGGACCTGGGTAGAAAAGGTGAAAGGATTAAGAAGTACAAAACAGCCATAGGGATGTAAAGTACAGCACAGGAAAGGCAATCAATAATATTGTAATAATTATGCACGTTGCCAGGAGGGTACTGAGTATGCCAGGGGGACCACTTCGAAAGTATATGACTATCTAACTACTCACTATATTGTACTCCAGGAACTAATACAAAATAATATTGAATGTATACTGTTATCGAAAAATAAAATTAAAAAGATAATAATAATAAAAAGGAAAGATAGCAACCCTAAATGTATATACAGCAAACAACAGAGTATATACAAAATATGTGACGCATCTCTGACTTGTGTGGCCCAGCTGGTTGGGCATCATTGTGCAAAGTGAAACGTCACTAGTTTGATTCCCCATCAGGGCACACACCTAGGTTGTGGGTCTGGTTCTGGTTGGATAGAGGCAACCGACTGATGTTTCTCTCTCTCTCTTTCTCCCTTCTTTCCCCTTTCTCTAGATATAAGTAAAATCTTTAAAAAAATATGTAAAGCAGCCCTGGCTGGTGTAGCTCAGTGGATTGACCATGGGCTGCGAATCAAAGGGTTGCTGGTTCGATTTCTGGTCAGAGCAATGCCTGGGCTTCAGTCCAGGTCCCCAGTGGGGGCCATGTGAGGGGCAACCGCACACTGGTGTTTCTCTCCCTCTCTTTCTCTCTCCCTTCCACTCTCTCTAAAAATAAATAAATAACATCTTTTAAAAAAAGTGTTAAAAAAGTATTTAAAAAATATGTAAAGCAGAAACTGATAGAATTGAAAGAAAATTGATAAATTCACAACCATAGTTGGAAACTTCAACATCTCTTTCTCAACAATTGATAGGACAACCAGACAGAAAATAATTCAGGATATACAATAATTCAACAAAACCATCAACCAGTAGGATGTAATTGACATTTATTGACTCTTTTACCCAACAAAAGCAGAACATCCAGTCTTTTCAAGCACCATGGAACATATACAAGAAAGACCATATCCTGGGCCATAAAACAATCAATTCTCCAAAAATGTAAAAGAACTGAAATCATAAAAGTATATTAGTTGTCCCTATTTGCAAATAATATGATTATATATGCAGAAAATCCCAGGAAATCTACAGAAAAATAAAAAATAAACCTTCCTAAACTAATAAGTTAGTACAGCAAGGTCTCAAAATACAAGATAAACATACAAAAATCAATTCTATATACTAGTGATAAACACATGGGCACTGAAATTAAAACTACAGAGCTACTTCTTGGAGCTACTTTTTAGCTCCAAAAGTTAAATACTTACTTGTAAATCTAACAAACCATATGTGGGGCTTGTAGGCTAAATAGCACAAAATATTAATAAAAGAAAATGAAGACACACTAAATTAGTGGAGAGACATATTATGTACATGGATTAGAACACTTAACCTAGTAAAGATATCAATTCTTCCCAAATTAATATATAAGTTTAACATAAATCCTATCTGTATCCCAGGAAGAATTTAAAAAACAAGACATAAATAATCTTATTCTAAAACTTTTATAGAAGAGCAAGGAACTAGAATAGCCAGGGAAAAAATTGAAAAACAAGAATAAAGTTGAAGGAATCACTCTACTTGATTTTATACTTTATTATAGAGCTTCAGTAATCAAGACAGTATGGTAGGACTTCTGTAATCAAGACAAGGGTTCAGCCCTAGCTGAGCAGCTCAGTTTGTTGGATTGTTGTCCCGTACACCAAAATGTTGCAAGTTGGATTCCTGGTCAGGGCACATACTTAGATTGCAGGTTCAGTCCTGGTTGGGGTGTATAGGGGAGGCAACTGATTGATGTTTCTCTCTCACATTGAAGTCCCTCTCCTTCTCTCCCCCTGCCTTTCTTCCTAAAATCAATAAACGTATACTTGATTGAGGACTAAAAAAAAAGACAGGGACTCAGACAGAAAGACATAAGGATCAATTGAATAAAATAGAGAAATAAGCCCACACAAGTATAACAAAGTGATTTTTGATAAGAATTTAAAAAAAAAGCAATTCTATGAAACAAGGAAGTTTTTCAGCAAAGATCTTGGATATTCATATATAGAAAACAAACAGCCTCCATAGAAACCTCGTGCCTTATAAAAATAACTCAAAATGGATCACAGATTTAAATATAAGATGTTAAACTCTGAGACTTATTTTTTTAAACTATATGACTTGTAGAAAAAAAAAACATAGGAGAAAATCTTTGGTACCTAGGGACTGGTGAAAGAAGGGTTCTTAGACATAGCAACAAACAATCTCCAAAAGAAAAAGTTAATAAATTGGACTTTATCACAATTAACAACCTTTAGTTTGTGAAAGATTTTGTGAAGAAGATAAAAAGACACTCTGTAGATTGGGAGAAAATATTTGCAAATCACACCTAATAAAGGATTCTTATTTTTTAAATTTATTTATTTTTAGAGGGAGGAAAAGGGAGGGAGAAGCATTAACATGAGAAATATCTATCACACATACTTGCCTTTCCTATGTGCACAACTGGGGACCAAATTCACAGCCCAGACATGTGCCCTGACATGTGAACCAGTGACCTTCCACTTTGCGGAATGACACCCTACCAATTGAGCTACACTGCTCAGGGCAAAGGATTCTTATTCAGAATATATAAAGAATGGTCAAAACTTAACAAAAAAACAATCCAATTAGAATATGGGTAAAGGACACTAAGAGATATTTCGCCAAAGATGATATACAGATAGTAAATAAGCCCATGAAAAGATGTTTATTATCACACCTATTACAACAGTGAAAAGAAAAACATAGTGACAATTCCAAATGGTGATGAAGGTGTGAAAAAAACTAAGTCTCTCATACATTTATTGTTAGTGGGAACATAAAACAGTACAGCCACTCTGGAAAACAGTTTGCAGTTTCTTAAAAAACTGGGTAGGCAATTACCATATAACCCAGTAATTGCACTCCTGGGTATGGGTATATATCCCAAGGGAAAGGACACTTACATCTACACAAAACATGTACATAAATGTTCATAACAGTTTTATTTGTAATAACAAATATCTGGAAACAATTAAAACATCTTTCAACAATTTAATGGTTAAACAAACTGTGTGCATCGATACAATGGAATCTATTCAGATATAAAAAGCAATTTACTATTGATACACAAAACTGGCATGAATTGCAAAAGCATTAAGATGAGTGGAAAACCCATCTGAAAATGTTACATACTATATGATTCCATATGTATAATGAAGGAAATGACAAAATTATAAGGATGGAGAAGTGATTAGTGATTGCTAAGGATTAAGAATTAAATTATAAAACGAAGGGGATGGAATGGAGTGACTAATAAGTGGTAGCACTTAGAAAGATATTTGTGGTGATGCAGATGAGGAAGAGAAAGTATTGTAGGGGCCGTGTGTTAGAAACATACAACGCACGGTTGAGAAAGCACTACGAATAGTGTATTTCTTGGCTAGGCCTCGTCCTAATAACTTTCTCATACGTATAAACACAAGCAGATTTTCCTTGCCTTGAAAGTTTACTTCCCTTGATCCTTCAACATGTAAATCTATTTTTTCTCTTTTTATTTTGAAAAAATTATTTCACAGGAAGTTGAAAAAAATAATACTGAAGGTTCCTGTGTACCCTTCACACATTTCCTGCAATAGCTACATCTAACTATAGTATAATGACATAACAAGGAAATTGACATTGGTACATTGCATATGTATAGTTCTATACCATTTTTATCATGTGTAGATTTCTGCAATCACTATGACAATCAAGATACAGAGTTGATGCTGATGGACAGCCTACCTGGACTATTGGGAGTGGGCTGAGTGAGGGTGGGAGAATAGGAGGGGCCACCAATGGAGACTGAGCTGGGTCATGGGAATGGAACCTGGGAACGGCTTCTACACTGAGCCATGCTCCTCCAGGATGGAGATGAAAGGTTTGAGCACTGAACACGTGGAGTGTAGCCAGACAATACCTTTGGAAACCACCCAGGGCCAAGGCAGGGGACACTGAGTTCCACTGCCTGGCAAGACTGCATTGTCTGGGTAACCAAGTGTGTGCCCTGTGGTCACTCTATTCCAGGTGTGGAGGTTCTGCTCCTGGCTACAGATGCCCCACCCCTCCTTCTGAGGCCACCCTCAACACTGCCTGAGAGGCCACGGGGGGTTTCCAGGGTCTTTTTGCTTAGGCTTTCGGTTTGGTCACTCCCCGCTGGTGGGCCCCCAAGGGTGGGCAATTTGCTGCATGCATGGGGGACTAAAGGGAGGGGTGGGTGCAGCTGACAGTGCCAGTGGAGTCTCCCCTGTCCCAGGGAAAGATGGCGACAGAGGGAGGTTCTCACACTGGGCACGCACAAGGCTAGCAACGTAATTGGATAAAAGGGGAAAAGCCTTCCTATTCCCTTCTGGTACCAGATTGGGGGTGGGACCAGGCGAAGGCAGGCACATGCACAATAGCAGTCAAAATAGCAGCAGGGGAGGTGCCTGGACCAAAGACTTGACATTCTAGCCAGGGGAAAGAAGGGGTTGGGAGGTGGACTCACCCAAATTTAGGAAGTTAATTGGTCATTCTGAGAAAGCACTGTCCTGTCCCACACCCAAAGCTAGTATAAACCCAGGGGAACAAGGAAACGCTCTCTCTTGCTCATCGTTCACTGCTCATTACCTACACTCCAACAGTGCACTGGTCTGTCCTCTCCATGGGCCATGTGACCTTAGCAATCATGTAGCCCATGGCCTCCAGAAGGGAGTCTCTCTCATGCTGACCTCCTGGAGCATTTCCTGCTGTGTTCATGGGAACTTTTGGCCCCAGAAGCTGCATGGCCAGTAGCAGCACCAGCTAGCTCCACATGCACCCTCAAGGAGGGAGCCTGAACTTGGACAGCAGCTGGGAACAAACTAAGCTCCCTGAATGACCACTTAGTAGCCGCCTTGGGCTCTGAAGGACAGTATTTTAAAACAGAGCAGGAACTCTGAGCATTGCCTTTTGTTTTGGTCTTACTGAGGATGGCTGGATTTTGTCTAGGTTTTTGGAGGTGAGCTATAAGATAGGGAGTCCCCCATTCTTCCAGATTGTTCAGCATCTGAATAAAAACCTCTTTCCCTTCTCACCAACCTCTGCCTCTAGAGCTTGCCTTTGTGGCGGTGGGCAGTCAAACCCCCATTTTTGTTTGGTAACAGAACTATTTCATCAGCATGAACATCTCCTTACTACTACCACTTTATTGTCATGCCATCCCCTTCCCTTTTACAATTCCTAACCCTTAGCAATCACTATTTTTTTCTCCTCCCTCAGAGTTACCAAAGGCATAAAGATAATTAAAGGCATTATCACTTTAGTAGGCCTAGTCACCAAAACAAGGAATGGTTCCACTTTTCAAGCCACACCTCTCACTTCCCAAATCAGGAAGTGAGAACATGCAGGAAAGTGCAAAGAATATATAATATAGAATATGAAGAAGATGAAAAGGAAAAAAGGCACAAACAAACAATAACAACAACAAAAAAAGAGGCTGAAGACTAAAGAGGAGAGTGGTTCACAAGTATGTGAGATAAGACAAGCTGTTTCTGAGACTGGACGTGCGGATATACGAAAGAAGCAAATTGAGTGTCTGAGATGAGAGGTGATTACGGGGAGGTTGAACAGTGATGCAAACAATGCTATTCAAGACAGTCAAGGCAGTCTTCAGAATAGGCACCAACAGTACACCCAAGTCAACTATCAATCTCTGTCCTGGCCTAACTTCTTTCCAGTTTATCTAAACCCACCCTGCCCCCCTTATCCTCTTTAATGCTTCCCTGATCTCCTGTATCTGAGAACCCTCCTCATTGGTAAACCCTCTCCACACTGTATCTAATCACTGCCTCACAAACTGGTACCTCTTGACTTTTTCCCCTCCTAAGAGTCAAAGCTCCAAATACTTACTGGTTTCCAGGGAAAGCTGGATTTAGACCAGATTTATGACATCTCTGACTAAACTAGCTCTTCGATTAATGCGCTTTGTCTGCCCCATATTCTTTCTAGCTTCCCTATCACAAGGCTTAAAATATCACACCTGAGAAAACAGTTCAATAATTGCCAAGTATACCAATAAGTTGAAGGTCCATTACTAATAATATGCATTAGGGTTGGGAATGACATATGTTATATGTAAAAGATGTAGAGGAAGGGATTATCACTGTTAAAATTTTTGGTTGTGTTAAATCTCATTTAGAATGATTTCCATTAAAATTCTTACAATGAATGAATTTGTAGTCAATGAAAAATGTCAGTACTTTTAACGAGTTAAGTACACAAAAGTTTCACAAAGTCAAAACAATATAAATATCCTCAAATGTCTTCCTATCTGCTTTCTCACCCTCAAATGTTTTCATATCTGCTTCCTCAGCCTAAAGAATGAGGAAGTCCCTGTCAGGGTTTTTCATCTGCCCCTTCCTCTCATTAATTCAACAAATATTTGTTGAGAAAAGTTTCATTGAGTGTCTGCTAAATGCCAGGCACTGAACACAAACATAGTGCCTACTTCTAAATAGTTTAAAGAGTGGTTAGAAAAATTGTAAATAATTATGCCATAGTGAGATGAGGACAGGAACTTTTCCAGAGGTGATTTTTGGGTTGAGTCCTTTAGGACTAGAAGGAGTTAAACAGAATGGGCTGGTGGTGGTGACAAGCTAGGGAATGGGGTGGGGGTAGAGGGGGATTGTTTGGAAATTTGAAGCTGGGAATACTTTCAAGTCCAAAGGCAGAAGGTGGAAGAGTGCTGGGCTGCTTTTACTTCCAGCATCTTTTTCTCATTAAGCTCTTCTGCCTGCAGAGCTGCTGGCCCCCTGCTCCACCTAGAGGTGGTGTGGAATCACATAAAGGCGGGAACTGGAAGAACAGGAGGGGTGGAAGGTTGCTTTGGCTGCCTGACTAGATTTGTAATTCTGGGCAAGCTGCTAAACTTCTTTGAGCTTGTTTTCTCATCTGTAAAATGGGGATACTAGCACCTGGATTAAATGAAAGAATGTAAGTCAAGTTTTTGCCTCAGTTCATTTAGATCTCCTTCCCTTCTCCCTCTTGCTTTGGTTTTGGAATTTGTATTCCTTCTTCTTACAACTTTCTCATTGCTCCTTTAATCTTTTATCTCGCTATACTTTTGTTAGCATTCCCTTAAGGCTGGCTATGGGGGAGGGGTGCATCAAACAGAGCTAGAGAGGAACACAGGCTCTCAGTAGTTCAGCAAAAGCATTCCAAGTGACTCTGATGAGCCCAACCCTTTCTCTTCTCCTCCCCCTTCCATTTGGAATTGCTGCTCACAGGGATCTTGGGCTTTTGTTCTCTGGAGGCTAAAAATACCACCTGTTTTTCCTCGACTTATTGTTTAAAGGGTATCAACCATAGTGTAGAGACTTTCAAATTGAAATTGCCAAAACTTAAAGAGTGCAAGAGCTCAGTTTATACTTAAAAAAAAAAAAAAAAAAAACCCACCAGCACTAAAAGACCAGTGCTGCTTTTCCATTTCCCCTCTACTTTTCATTTCTTTTTTGAGGACCTCCCATTGCAGTAACCACTCCCTCTTTTGGTATTATCATTTAACACTAATGAATGGTTGTCTCTTAATATTAACTATGATTTATCTATTATATGTCTGTCTTCCTTATTTGATTTTAAGTTCCTATAGTCTGTAGTATCCTCTGTATCTGTAGGCTGTTTCTCAAAGTTGAATATGCCTAAGAGTCATTTAGGGATCTTGTCAAAATGCAGATTTTGATTTAGCTGGTCTGGGGAGGGGCTGAGTGTCTTCATACAAGCTCCCTGGTAAAGTAATGCTGCTGGGCCTGGACCATGCTTGGAGTTGCGAAGCCTTACGGGGTTAGAACAAAGGAGGTGCACAAGAAGTGGTTGCTGGATGATGGCTTTGTCTCTCCTACACAGTGTCTTGGAATTTCCTTTAATACATCTTTCTTCATTTTTCTGCATGCACAATTTATGACTAACACCTGACAATTATTCTTTCGTGTCTTTAGCTGTGCTCTTTCTTGCCTTTTTCATACTTATGTCTTATCCAGAAGTGGATCCCATAGGGCATAGAACAGTAGTCTCCAGCTTCTTTCTATTGTCATCTACTTTGTAGCAAGCAAAAGTGACTTTTTAAAGAATCCTCTTTACCCCTTTCTTGCTCAGCAATGTATACTAATAGCTCCCGAGTATACCTCATATCAAACTCAAAGTCAGGATGAGAAGCTTCAAGCCATTTCTTCAACCCTTCCCTCCCTTGCCAGTCATTCCCTTTCTGCACCACTTGGAATACTCTGCATATTGCTGAGGTATGATTTAGTCTCTTGAAACTACTTGCAGGACATTTTGCATTGGGAATGTCTGTATACATTCCTTTTAAAGGCAAGTGTATAGCTTTCAAAAAAATTATTTTCAATGTTTACCCACTTAAAGCTTTTCCTGATTTATTCCTGGTTGAGTCCTTCATTTAAAGGAGCTACGTACTATTATTTATATATTTAATATTCTATGCTTTTTTTCATTTTCATTGTTTTAAATGGGAAGTATGTGTGCTTGTTATTCACGGTTGTATGCCCAGCACCTAAGAGTGCCTGACACAGGGTAGGTCCTTTTTTGGAGATTCAATGAAAAATAAAACAGAAACTTCAGATTTTTATTAATATTCAAAATGCCTTATTTACTATATTTGTAAATAAGTATTGGCCAAAGGAACAAAAAATAAAATAATTTTAGATATCCCCCGGAGAGTATGTTAAGAAGATAAGACATTTTAGCTTTAGTAACACTTCTACACTACCACTTACCAGCCACCATTCTACTAGGGAAATAAAATTCATACGCAGCTAAAATTTACTTAGGGCCCAAACCCACATCCTATCTAAAAAGCTTATGCTTTCCTGTCATTTTCTAATCATCACATTTTGCATTTGTTAGAACTGCGTTTTCTTAACAGTTTTTGGTGCTTTAAATTCAAAAGAAATAGGCTTTCTCATGCTACAATATCAAGGAAAAGGAGATTGCAAGGCCCATTCAGCGAGGTATAAGAGGCCTACAAGCTGCACTCTGCAACCGACTCATGCTCGAATTTCATCTATGGGTTTTTGTACAGTTCTTTTTTGGATGATGCAAACCGCGCAAGTGCAACATTAAAGGCTCTCCACCCTGGGAAACGATGCAAGAACATGCAGCGTAGGCCGCCAGGTTCTTCTTAACACACAGCTAAGGGCTGGAGGCCCGGTACCCACTCCCAAAACCCATCCACAACAATCGTTCCCTCCCTCCCGGCCTTTTACATACAGTACACATACAAATACACACGCAGAGCAGCCAGCAGGGGCGGGCAGGGCCTGACCATTCCACACACAGTAGGGGGGAACCTCAGCAGGCTGATCTATTTTCTCCCAATATCTTTCCCATTCGCATCCGTCTCTTACTCAGCTTGGGTATAATTATTAACAAAAAGAGAATCTGTGGGTCTAGGGTCGCCTGTAGTTCCGCTTCGGAGCCACACTTCTAGGCTGTGCTGAGCTATTCCCCCTTCCTCAGCAAGTAGTTGGTTCCGCCCCAGTGCTAGCGGGCGCGGAGCGGGAGCCGCGCGGGAGCAGCGCAGCGACGGCGGCGGCGGCGGCGGCGGCGGCGGTTGCGATTCCGAGCCGTTGAGACTCCTCTGCGGCAGCTGGTGGCGCAGGTGGCTTGCGTGGACGCATGCAGTGCCGGCCGGCCCGCCACCACAGCCTCAGCGTCCACAGCCGCGGCAGGTGAGCGGGCAGCGGAGGCTCGCCCCGCCCCCCCCTCGGTGTTCTCGCTCCCGGTAGTAGCGGGTAAGTGGCCTCGGCCTCCCGAGAGCGGAGGGGCTGGTGGCACTGGGCTGCGGTTGTCTGGAAGCAGCTTGTAGGGGGAGTGGTCGTGTATGGATGGAAAGGGAAGATTCCCCTTTCTTTTGCTGTTTTTTTCCCCCTTAGAGTCCTCCCCCTTGGGGCTCAAACCCTGGGGAAAAAGCTAGAGGAAAGATGAGGTGAGAGGAAAGATGAGGTGGGAGGAAGGGGAAATTGGGTCTGAGAAGCATCTCCGCCTCAGCGGGTGGCGTCTTTTCGGTGGTAGAGCGTTGGACCTGCTGAAGTCTGGTGGGTAGCGCTGGGGCTGCGCAGGCCGCGCACTGGCAAGGGAGGAGCGGGAGGCGCCTCTCCCCTCAGTCTCCCACCCCCTCTCCTCTCGGTCCTCCCTCCCCCTCCTCCTTCCCTCCCCGTAGGCCCCTCCTTCCGAGTTTCTCAGCTTTAACCGCCCTCCGCGCTCTCCCTTGCAGGCGCGTTGGAACACCCCGAGGCATCCTCAGGCTCCTGGCACCCCAAACCTCGGTTCCAGTCAGTACAGTCCTGCAGCATCCCCCACGCCGTCCATACCTCTGCACCTTCTTGCTGGTCTTCGGCTTCAGATCCCCGGCATCGCCCCTCACGAAACATGACTCGCGATTTCAAACCTGGAGACCTCATCTTTGCCAAGATGAAGGGTTATCCTCATTGGCCCGCTCGAGTAAGTGATTTTCTAGCCTCAGCATTTAGCGGTGCTACCTTCCCAAGAGGCCTACATCCTACCTTTTCTCTCAATTTTTTTCCTCGTGTCCTTTCACCCTCTGGCTTTCCTGTAGTCTCATTTGCAACCCATCCTTTCATTTGCGTTTTTTGGCTAGTAACCTGTCATGTAATTGTAAAAGTCTAGGTGTTTCTGCATACTTCGTGCATTTCCCTACGCCTTGTTTTTGACATACTTTGCCAGGTTTCCCTAATACTATATATGTAGATGTGATGCCAGTTAATGTTCCATTGTTGGTGAAAATAAGTATGTATTTTATGTTTAAAAATTAATGAGACATTGACATTTTCTTGATTTTTGAGTAAAATGCATAATGTCAACTCAATTTATGCAAACCCTTGGATATCAAAGAACTGTAAGTGATTAAAATGAATTTATAGGTATTTTTCATGTTTGTAGTTGATGAGGCCTTCTGCATTTGTTTGTTTAAACATTTTTTTAAATTAATTTTAGCGAGGAAAAAAAAAATTTTGTTGTTCCACTTATCTATGCATTCATTGGTTGTTTCTTGTATGTGCCCTGCCCTGGGATGAATCTCCAACCTTCGTATATCTCAACCTTGATGTCTTGGGATGACTAACTGAGCAAGGGCTGGGTTTGCTTATTTAAAAAAGAACTGTAGGACTAAATAGTCATGAAAATTGTATAGTAAATGAGGTCAAAGAAATAAAAAATACATTATTCATGTATTTTGTCTTATGACCTTGAATAAGATATTTTACCTCTTTGTTTCACAGGGGCAAAAGGATGAGTAAGACCTAGACTCCTGGGTGCACATCTAGTGATATAGAGGTGATTAAGAACACAGGATTTCTGGTGCTAGTTAGGAATTCAGATTGTCTTAAATAAGTGGCATTTTCAGAAAAAGAGATGTTAGTTTTTGGTAGGACTCAGGTTCTAAGGTAATCATGGAACTTAAAAATGTTGAGGTCCGTTAGATTAGTAAACTTAAAAATTCTCCTTAAATATAAATGATATTCTAAAGTTGTAATTTCCATTAATTGGCTCCTCTTTGAGGAATGAGTTTCTTAAAGATAATTAAAATTATGGCAGCTAGAGGAAGCATATCTGTTGGTTACAGAGAATCATGGAGTGAGTTACTGAGTGCTATCCAAATGTAAAATGCTCAGTTTCTTGATTTTTCCCATGTAACTCTTCACATGCTTGGGTTTACAATTTCATTCCCCAATCTGGAAAATTTTTTCTCCCAGTCTATCAAGTTTGCCTTTTCAGTGGAGTCTTACTTGAACAATCCTATTTCCTTTCTGAAAATGTCTTATTTTAACTCTTTTGTGCATGCCCTAACTTCCAAATAGATTACAAGCTTCTTCGGGTCAGTGGATACAAACTGAGTATCTTTTAGTTCTTTATACCCTTGTAGTCCTTAGTGCATAATCATGCATTTCTAAAACACTTTATTTTGTGTTTAAATAGAGAAGAGGGAAACTTGGTGGATGTAAGACCCCTCCAAGATGGTTTTCTCATGGTTTTAGCACCCTTATTTATTTTGAGGTGTTATGAAATCTGAGGTGATGGGATACATCTATCTGTATTCAGATTTCTATTCCACAATACAGTTAAAAGCCAAATGAAATGGCTTAAAAAATAACAACAACCTCATCCTCCCCACATGCTTTAGTGTTAGGTGAATAAGCATCAATGCTGATAAAAACAAAGTAAAGTAGCCTTAGGGCTAGAGTTTTTTCCTTCTTTATTTTGTAAGTATTATATTTAACAAGTTTGTTTATACTAAAATGGGTATTTCTCTTTCCTTTCCTCTTTTTTTCTTAGAAGCCATTGAATCTGGTTTGATGTATTATATATGTCCAAGAATCACATTTCTCTTTCTGTCTTCTTTCCAATCACAAATTCTGTCTTTGCTAGAGAATTTAGAATATGTATTTAGAGTCTTAGCAGTGACAGTGACAACCATCTGTTTCTATTTTGATTTGAACGTTTTCTATTTCCATTTCTCAAAGTTCATTAATTAATTTGTACTTCTACTGATTTTGAGAGAGAAAGGGGGAGAGAGATATAGAAACACTGATCTGTTGTTTAACTTATTTATACATTCATTGGTTGCTTCTTGTATGTGCTCTGACCAGAGGTTGAATCCACAACCTTGGTGTAGTGGGATGATGCTCTAACCAACTGACCTACCTTTTTTGTTGACATATAATCCTATGCCAGTACTAATTGATTTTAAAGCCGACCTAAAACAATTGCCTAACATTTATTAAACTCTGTAGGTGCTAGACATTTTTGCACAGACTTTTAAAGCTGTTTGCTAGCTGAAAGAAATATGTGGATTTGGGTTGACAGAATACCCCTTAACTTAAGGCTTCTAAGGATTTCACAATTCATGGGGCCTTCTCACAAATTTGAAATGACAGGTGAAATAATGACTGATCAGATAGGTGAGGAAATTTAAAATCCCTAAGGGTATTGGGTAGTAATGATTCTATGGATGCCTGAAAGCTTCAGACTGCCAGTCAAATCATACTAATGGTCTGTACTTTTCTTTTTTAAAAAAAAATGTATTTTATTGTTTATGCTATTTCAGTTGTCCCTAATTTTTCCTCCTTTACCTCCTGATCCCTCAGGCAACCCACATCATTGTCTATGCCCATTGGTCATGCATATACATTCTTGACTACTGTATTCCTTCCCTACATGGTACTTTACATACATCCCCATGACTATTCTGTAACTACCAATTTATAGTTCTTAGTCCCTTCACCTTTTCTTCCCATTCCCCCAGTCCCCTTCCCATCTGGCAACTATCAAAACATTCTTTGTATTTATGAATCTGCTTCTGTTTGCTTGTTTGTTAGTTTTATTTTTTCATTTCAGATGATGATAGACACGCATTTATTGCCATTTTATTCTGTTTTTGATCTTAAGGAAGATCCTTTAACATTTCATATAATATTGGTTTGGTGGTAATGAAATCCTTTAGCTTTTTCTTGTCTGGGAAGCTCTTTATCTGTCTTCTATTCTAAATGATAGATTTGCTGGGTAGAGCAATCTTGGTTGTAGGTCCTTGCATTTCATCACTTTGAATTTCTTGCCAGCTCTAGCCTGCAAAGTTTCTTTTGAGAAATCAGCTGACAGTTATGATGGTTCCCTTGTAGGTAACCCACTGCTTTTCTTTTGTTGCTTTTAAGATTCTTTCCATGTGTTTAACCTTTAGCATATTAATTATGATGAGTCTTGGTGTGGGCTTCTTTGGATTCATCTTATTTGGGACTCTGTTTCCTGGATTTGCATGTTTATTTCCTTCACGAAATTATGGAAGTTTTCTTTCACAGTTTTTTCAAATACATTTCCAATTACTTGCTTTCCTTTCCTACTGGCACGCCCATGATGTGAATGTTGGTATGCTGAAGTTACACTATCCTCATTTTTTTTTTTTTTTTTGATTCTTTTTTTCTTCTTGATTTTTTAATTGTTTTTTTTTGCTTCCTTATATTCCAAATTATTTATTTTATTCTCAGCTACCTCCACTTTACTGTTGATTCCCTGCAGATTGTTCTTTATTTCAATTAGAATAACCTTCATTTTAGACTGAATTTTTTTATATGCTGTTGAGCTTCTCACAAGTTCATTGAACATCCTTATAACCAGTGTTTTGAGCTCTGCGTCTGATACAATGCTTATCTCTATTTTGTTTAATTTTTTTTTTAAGTTTTGTTCTGTTTTATCATTTGGGCCATGTTTCTTTGTCTCCTCATTTTGGTAGCCTCCCTGTGTTTGTTTCTGTATGTTAGGTAAAGCTGCTACATCTCCCAGGTTTGGTAGTGTGGCCTAATGCAATAGGTGTCCTGAAGGGTCCTGTAACACAGCCTCCCCTGTTACCCATGCTGGATACTCAAGGTGCCCGTACTGAGTGGACTATGTACACCTCCTGTTGTAGTTGAGCCTCGACTGCTGTTGGCACATCCCAAGTCAGCCACCGCCTGTGTTCTGTCCAGGGTCACACAGCATCAACTACAACACAATCTGTAAATGGCTGTTACTTGTGTTGGGCTGGGAAGTGCCCAGGTGAGGCCAGTCTGTGGACTAGGCCAGCTGCTGCTAGTACCAGCCCTGGGACAACTTAGTGAGAGGTAAGGGTCTCACAAAAGCCAGATGCTGCTTATTTGAGAGAATTTAGGAAAATATGAAACATGGGCCATGACAAGTCACTGGTATGGAAAGGCCACTGGAAACACCTTGGGTGGGCCCAAAAGTTGAGTGGGTCAGGGCCTCAGGGAATCACCAGGTTGGGGCAAACTGTGAGCCAGGTTAATGGAGTCCCGGGTATGGCACCTGCCTGCAACTCTGTGCCTCTGTAGCTCTGTAGGGTGAGGGCTCAGAAAGGAACAGTTGCCTCTACCATCACTTCTGTCTGTGAGAAAGCTGCCCATCCATACTCTGCCCCAATCTCACCCTTATACAGGACAATTAAGTTCCTCCCCATATGTCTTTGATGACTTTTAGTCTGTTACCCTATGCTGGAGCTTAGAGGGAGTGCAGTTAAGTATGTTCATGGTCCCTGAGAGGAACTGCTTTGGGCTGTAGAAATTTCAGTCTTCCATAGCTTTAATTCTGTGGGTTTTACAGCCAGAAGTTATGGGGACTTCTTTTCCTGGCACTGGAACCCTGGCCTGGGGAGCCTGGTGTGGGGATATGTCAGGATTCCCTTTGCTCCTGAGATATCCATTTTGATTTTTATCTACTACTTGAGAGTATGGAACCAGCCCATTCCACGTCTCCACCCCTCCTAGTCTTGATATGGTTCTTCCTTAATTTTGTAGTTTAGGACTTCCATTCAGCTTGGTTTCTGACAGTTCTGAATGATGGTAGTTTTATAGTTGTGATTTTAATGTGGTTGTGTGAGGTGGCAAGCCATGTTTACCTATACCATCATCTGGACCGGAAGTTCCATGGTCTTTTCTTCAACATGGTAATAATGCATGTAAAGCATAGTAGGTCCTCTGATGGTGTGCTCCCTTCTTAACAAAGTCAACTGATTTTTTAATTGAAGTGTCTTTGAAAATAGGGGAAAAAGTGTTACTGTGAAGTTTAAATAAACAGTTAAATAAAGTTGAAATGCTATTACATTAACTCTGAGATCTGTTTTCCCTTTATTAATAAGCCAAAGTAACAAGTATTAAAGATTTGTTAGATAATAGCAGCACCTGATGCTTTCTTCCTTATTTAATTAGGATTGAAAGAGAAATAAAGGGAACTTGTGGCCAAGAGGGTGGCATAGGTAGATACACTTTGCCTCCTCGCACAGATAAAAAGACAACAACCAATTTAAAAACAACCAGAACTGCCAGAAAAATCGAACTGTATGGAAGTCTGACAACCAAGGAGTTAAAGAAGAAACATCCAGACTGGTAGGAGGGGCAGAGATGAGCAGCTGGGGCAGAGAGGACTAGGCAGGCAAGGCAGCAACAGCTGGTGGTCCGGATGGTCCCACGTTTGTGTGTGAATAAGCCAGGAGGAACAACTGGGGAACCAGAAAGACTGTAAAACCCAGGGTACCAGAGCAAGAGACACCCATCCTCACAGGACAGTTTGTTGGAGAGACCCACAGAGTCCTAGAACATACACAAAACCACACACCCGGGAATCAGCACCAGAAGGGCCCACTTTGCTTGTGGATAGCGAGGGAAGTGACTAAAAGCCAGCAGAAAGCTAAGCAAGCAGTATTGTTCCCTTTCTGATCCCTCCCCCGCAGACAGTATCACATTGCAGCTTGTCCCACCCTGATGAATACCTAAGGCTTTGCCCCTTACTACATAACAGGAGCACCAAGACAAAGAAATACCGCCCAAATAAAAGAACAGATCAAAGCTCTAGAAAAAGTAGATAGAACTAAGCAATGAAGAGATAGCCAACCTATCAGATGCAGAGTTAAAAACACTGGTAATCAGAGTGCTCACAGAAATGGTTGAGTATGGTCACAAAATGGAGGAAAAAGTGAAGGCTATGCAAAGTGAAATTAAAAAAAAAATACATGGAACCAATAGTGAAGGGAAGAAAACTAGGACTCAGATCAACGATTTGGAACACAAAGAAGAAATAAACATTCAACCAGAACAAAATGAAGGAACCATTCAAAAAAACGAGAGGCTTAGGAACCTCCAGGACAACTTGAAACATTCCAACATTCTGAATCATACAGGTGTCAGAAGGCGAAGATGAAGAGCAAGAAATTGAAAACTTATTTGAAAAAATAATGGAGAACTTCCCCAATCTGCAAAGGAAATAAACTTCCAGGTAGTCCATAGAGTCCCAAAGAACTTGGACCCAAGGAAGCACACACCAAGGGACATAATAGTTACATTAGTCAAGATTAAAGAAAAGGAGAGAATCTTAAAAGCAGCAAGAGAAAAGGAGACCAGTACCTTCAAAGGAGTTCCTATAAGACAGCTGATTTTTCAACAGAAACCTTACAGGCAAGAAGAGTCTGGGGAAAAGTATTCCAAGTAATGAAAGGCACAAGGACCTACATCCAGAATTACTCTGTTCAGCAAAACTATCATTTAGAATTGAAGGACAGGTAAAGTGCTTCCCAGATAAAGTCAAGTAAAAGGAATTCATCACCAAGCCCTTATTATATGAAGTCCTTATTATATGGACTTACTAAAGAAAAAGATGATCAAAATATAAACAGTAAAATGACAACAAACATAACTATCAACAACTGAACTTAAAACACAAAAACTAAGACAACTAGAACAGAAATAGAATCACAGAAATAGAGATTACATGGAGGGTTATTAGTGGGGAGGGGCTGGGGGAGAATGGGGGAAAAGGTACAGGGAATAAGAAGCATAAATGGTAGGTACAGAATAGACAGGGGAAGATTAAGAATAGTATAGGAAATGGAGAGGCCAAGGAACTTACATGTAGGGCCCATGGACATGAACTAAGGGGTGGGAATGGTGTTCAGAGTGGGGTTCAGGGTGGAGGGGAATTAAGGAGAGAAAAAAATGGGGCAACTATAATAGCTTAACCAATAAAATATACTTAAAAAAAATAGAGGTACAGGTAACTTATGTGATTCAATATAAGGTCTTTATAGAATGTTTCAGACTTTGAGAAAAACTGCTTTAAACATTTGTTATTGTCTATTTTTATATTATTCCAATATTTGTATAGCTTCCCTGCAGAAATATCATTTAGGGGTTTTGAACAGGTTTAAACTCCATTGTCTAAAATGCTTAGGGTCAGATATGTTTAAAAACTCAGAATTGAGGATTTTAGAAAGGCGGTGATGGTACATATGCACCATATATTTTGCTCCTGATAAGGTCTGGGATGGCACATGATAAAATAACACAGTATTTCTGCAGAGAAGCATCAGTAGAAACATAAAAATTGATGGAATAGCTTCACTATCAGTCAAGGTTTTGCCACTACATGAATTTTTAGAAGTATCTTGGTTTTCAGAGCTTCTTGGGTTTTAAAACTTAGGGTTAAGGGATTATGGATCCATAGAACTGGTTCACTCTATATCAGATCTCTTTTGGATATTTTGTTAGTAGTTTATTCTCTTGTATTAAGATGTGTATGGTATTAAATATTTTAGTTTTTCTGATCTTTCTTTTAGGTAGATGAAGTTCCTGATGGAGCTGTAAAACCACCCACAAACAAACTACCCATTTTCTTTTTTGGAACTCATGAGACGTAAGTCCTTTTAGCTTTAAAGAGGTGTTTGTTTGTTTGTTTGTTTGTTCGTTCGTTTGTTTTTTATCAGGGTCATTGGACATAAAGTGAAAAACAAGTAGAGATTAATTCAAATGGAGAATAGTAAAGGAATAGAAAATTTAAAATCATCTTTGAAATTTGGAGAAAATCTCCAAGTCTCCCCTTTAAAACTTATTTTTAGGGTAGAAAAATTAGATACTGTAGGATTTAATTTTTACTGAAAGATATTTCCTTAATGATAAAAGCAAGCTGTATATGAATCCTCTCAGCAACTAGAAGAATGGATATAGGAAAGTTTTAATGCATTAGCTTTCATATTTAATATAAGTACTTTTTATAAGGACAACCTGGCACTGTATTTTAGGTTTTGTTGAACTAGCCATACAAGTGGTATATTGTGGGAAGGGTGAGGAGTAGAAGAAATCAGGTTTGTTCCCTCTGTGCATTTATATGGTCCTGAGAGCCACGGTGACTGCTCTGCTGCCCCTGGTGGATAAATGGCAGAAAACCTGATTAGATGAAACAGTTTTTCAGAAATTACAACTGAATATTGAACTGTACTTCTATATGCATAGGATTACTCTAGGGGCTATCTCATTAATTTCAGAAAATAATATCCTACCTTCAGTTTAATAGCTTTACAAGTACTATGTATAGTCTCATTGGTTTTAGAACTGAAGTTTAGTATTTGCCATTTTGGTAAATTACACTCTACTTGGGACCAGGAGAAACAAGGTGTTGATGTTCTAGAATTATGTATTCCTAAGAGTCTACAATGGCAAAATTTGGTTTAATGTTGCTTAGCTATTATGTGAACCTGTAATTTCTTTTTACAGCTTCATTGAGATGTTATTTGTGTCAAAAATTTTACTTGTTTACAGTGTATAATTCAGGGGATTTCAGTTTACTTCCATACCCATTAGTGGTCATTCTCCATTCCTTCCCCAACCCTAGAAGTCACTATTTTAGCATCTGTCTAGATTTGCCAATTCTGGATATCTCATATTATTTGTATCTATCATAGAATGCCACATAATTATTTTCTTTAAATCATGGTTTTTTGAGTTCAGAGTTGGATTGGGCTCTATAATTACTCTTGAGTTGGGTTTAGGTATATCCTGTATATTAATAGGTAATTTTGTAAGAAATGAATTTCTGATTCCATGGGATAATACACCATTTAAAAAAGTCTTCCATATATTTATTAGGGAAAGGTATCTTTTAATGAAATATTTGTGTACTATGTATTTGAGCAGGAGCTTCCAGATTGTGGTACCAGGTCAAGCTGCACCAGCATCATGTGTATAGACATGCAAATTCTTTGCCCCCCACCCTTGACCTGCTGAATCAGAAACTGAGGTGTGGGGCTCAACAATCTGTCTCATGAGCCTCCTAGATGATTGTGATGCATGTGGAATTTGGAAACACTATTAAAATAATGCGAGTAGACATTCCTTAGAATTTTTCAGTTTCATAAGCTTAGAATTCTTTAATTTTTCTGAAATGGGACAAATGTTGTACCTTTATGTATATTGGGTTAGTCCAGAAGTTTAGTTTTTTCCATACAATGGCTCTAGTAGCATTTAGTGTTTAACTTCATTCATTCAAAATAATTTTGTTAGGTTATATTTTGACAGCTCTCATATCAGCATGCATTTGAAAAAAAACTTACCAAATTGGTGAATTTTCGTGTAGCCATTTTAATATTGAAGATGGAAGAAAATACTCAACATTTTCAGCATATTATACTTTATTATTTCAAGAAAGGTAAAATGCAAAAAGATTTGTGTCGTGTGTGGAGAAGGTGCTGTATCAAAAGTGGTTTGTGAAGTTTCCAGCTGGAGATTGCTCACTGGATAAATGCTCTATGTCAGGTAGACCACTTGAAGTTGATTGCAGTCAAATCGAGATATTGAGGACAATCAACATTTGCCACGTGGGAAATAGCCAACATACTCAAAATTTCCAAATCAATAAAGTTATTGGGAAAAATGAAAAATGTGTCTTATTGGGAAAAGCCATACAGACTTTTTGGCCAACCCAATATATTCTCATATAGTTTCATAGAACATACTAAATTTAGATGAAGAATGATCATACTTTCCCCAGTGTTTAAAAATGAAGATTTTTACATTGTACCTGTAAATTTTTAATCAAACTACACCAAATAACCAAACATTCATGATCAGAGTTTGGTTAATGAAAATAATGAATTAGTAATATTTAAGAAATTAGAATATATTCTAGAATATATTCAAGGCATTAAAATATAGTTTTAAAATTAACCTAATGGTAATACACTTTCATTTCAGAATGCACTTGTGATGTTTTGCACCTTTAGTGTCCTTATAAGTACACTGTTTATCTTTGGAATGATCATGCTGTTGTCTATGTCAGTTTGTTGACTTAATTTTTTTTGTACTTCAGGATAGTTTTTAGAAACTAGATCTCCAATGATTTACCTCCTCCTCCCCCCTCAGAAGTTGGGAGGGTGGTTATTTGAACTTTTCCATTTGGATTTTGCATGAACAGGAGTTTATTCTAATTGCCTAATAGGGAGATGGGAAAAGTAAGAACATAGAAGACAAAATGGCAATTTAGAAAACAGTCCTTATTCATAATTTTTATATATGTCCTTATATTTTTAGAACACATTGTTCATTCTTACATTAAATTTAGATGAAGAATGATTATAATCAGCATTAAAAAATGATGGTTTTTACATTGTGTACATTAAGGTATTTTTACTGTGAATTTAGAGCAGAATTCTTCTGTAACTTTTTATGAAAATGTCTGAATTTTCTTAGTGTTTTATGACATCCATAGTAAATTCATCCAGCAGTCAAGTTTTGAATGTTAGGCAACAATAAATGTTCATCAAGTATGATCATATACTAAGTATCTTAAAAATAACCTCTTCAAAACAGATTCTTTATTTCACTTTATTTTATTTTTTAATATATTTTATTGATTATGCTATTACAGTTGTCCCATTTCTCCCCCATTATTCCCCTCCACCTTGCACACCCCCTCCCACCCACATTCCCCACCTTTAGTTCATGTCCATGTGTCATAAGTTCTTTAGCTTCTACATTTCCCACACTATTCTTGCCCTCCGCCTGTCTATTTTCTACCCATCATCTTTGCTACTTATTCTCTGTACCTTTTGCCCCTCTCTCCTCCTCCCACTCCCCTCTTGCTAACCCTCCATGTGATTGATCTCCATTTCTGTGATTCTGTTCCTGTTCTAGCTGTTTGCTTAGTTTGCTTTTGTTTTAGGTGTGGTTCTTAATAGCTGTGAGTTTGCTGTCTTTTTTACTGTCATATTTTTTATCTTCTTTTTCTTAGATAAGTCCCTTTAACATTTCATATAATTAGGGCTTGGTGATGATGAACTGCTTGAACTTGACCTTATCTAAGAAGCACTTTATCTTCCCTTCCATTCTAAATGAAAGCTTTGCTGGATAGAGCAATCTTGGATGTAGATCCTTGCCTATCATGACTTGGATCTTTCCAGCCCCTTCTTGCCTGGAAGGTCTCTTTTGAGAAATCAGCTGACAGTCTGATGAGAAGTCCTTTGTAGGTGACTGTCCCCTTATCCCTTGCTGCTTCTAGAATTCTCTCCTTCATTTGAATCTTGGGTAATGTAATTACGATGTGCCTTGGCATGTTCCTCCTTGGATACAACTTCTTTGGGACTCTCTGAGCTTCCTGGACTTCCTGGTAGTCTATTTCCTTTGCCAGATTGGGCAGGTTCTCCTTTATTTGTTCAAATAACTTTCCCACTTGTTGCTCTTCCTCTTCCCCTTCTGGTACCCCTATAATTCGGATGCTGGGATGTTTAAAGATGTCCTAGAGGTTCCTAAGCCTCTCCTCATTTTTTTGAATTGTTGTTTTTTCCTTCTTTTCTGTTTGGTTGTGTGTTTCTTCCTTCTGGTCCACTCCATTGATTTGAGTCCCAGTTTTCCTCCCATCACTGTTGGTTCCCTGTGCCTTTTCCTTCATTTCACTTAGTGTAGCTTTAGTTAGGGCAGCTGGGTAGTGACGCTGTATGTGGGGGCAGGGTCTGAGAGGGAACAATGGCTCTTGCTCCACTCTCTCTCGTATTCCAGTCCCTTACACTGCTTCCCCTTTGCCTGGATTATCTGTGTGCGAATATGGGACCACCTGGGCAGCCTTACATGGTCTCACTGGGTCTGCCCGTTACCACCCCATGCCTGGGATCTGCCAGCCACTGCCTGTGTGCCCGGGTCCACCAACCTCCACTTTTTCCTGCTGTGATTCTGCCCCTCTTACCGGTCTGGATGAATAGTTGTTGGACTTCTGTACAGTTCAATTTTCTGTTAGTTCTGATTGTTTTCTTGTTTCTAAATCCTTGTTGTCCTTAATTTTGGTTGTGCGAGAAGGCACAGTGTGTCCACCTACACCTCCATCTTGGCCAGAAGTCTCAAAACAGATCGATCGTTAATAAATGAATGAGACTGACGTGAACCCAATGCTTTACTGGAGCCAAAAGTCTTAGCATTTTCCTTGATTATTTTTTACGGTCTTTCCCCTTCCTTCTCACATCTCCACACCCACCAAGTCTTGTTCTCTTCCTTGAAAGTGCGTTCTGATCTGACTGCTCTTCTCCATATCCTCTGCTACAACTCGAGTCCATGCCACATTTACTCTTGGAAATAGTGTGCTAATCCTATCTTGATCTCAGTCTCTGCTCTTGAAATGTAAAGCAATCTTTATAACCCAGTCAGATCCTGTCATTTCCCTGTCCATAAACTTTCAATGGCTCCCTTACTAATGTTAATAAACAAAACGTCAAAATTTTGTCTGCAAATGTAGTTTATAAGACCCTATATGAGTTAACTAGCCTGTGCTTATTACCTCTCTAATCTCACCACATTTTTTTTTCACTGTTACATAAATATATTTTGTCTTAGGTCTTTTTTTCTTCTTTTCCCTTCGTTGGGAAATGGCTTCAGATTTTTTCAGTTTGGACCTCAGCTCAAATCTTGTTATTTGGGGGGGATACTATTCTATTTCTTTATAAAGTCTAGACAATTTAAATGAAGATGATGTTCTTGCTAGTTTTATTTCCTTATTGTTTTTTTTTTTTTTAAATACAGTAAAATTGGATGCTCACTTCTAAGAACTTGAAAACTGTCCATCACAGGCTGTTTTAAAACCTGCCTAATGTGCAGTTTAGGAGAGTAGGTGATTGGGGAAGTACTGGTGGTATCTAAGTTTTCATATAACTTGTCCACCAAAAAGGAATAAAGGAATGAATCATAGAACAGAGTTTTCTTCTGTATTCCCTTTTTTGTACAGCTTCTGTAGTCTAGCTAAAGCTACATGTGTTGGTCTGGGATTTTGTGTAATTTCACATAAGTTGTACACCAAATAATGAAGAGAGGAACTGTTTATTCACCTATTGTGTACCAGCAGGTTCATGGCACATAGATGTATATTCAGTTGTCTCCTGAATCATATTCTTTTATAAAAGAACGCATGCTGTTATATAAAATCTAGTTATAGAATGGTATGCTTCATGTTTTATTATTTAATAAGTAAAGAAACAGCAGCTTAGAATCAATGTTTTATAAATAGAACTGGTTGTTTAATAATATTTAGCAACAGGTAAATGAGTTTTGAGTTTGGTATCTTGAGCTCTGATAAGCTTTCTCATTTTTTATATTTGACTTTTGTTTTGCTTTAAAGGAAGAGTTCTAGGTGTGATAACTGAGCTTTTGTGAGGTGTATACTAGTCGGTATACACATTGTTTACAAAAAAGTGAATTTAGAGAAATAGCTGCTTTTCTATGTACTTAGAATCCATGAAAATTGGAATACACAGGAACACACTTCTGGCTTTTGGGGGTATGCCATGTAACAAACGCACTTGGAGGGTTTAAGTTCCTTCAGAATTATAAAATTAGTACTGTAGTCAATGATTTGTTATTTTCTTAGGATAACTTAGGTTAGCCTTGGTTCTTAGGGGCTTTGACATTGATATTTGAAGTCTCAGTTGCTATGGCATCAGTATTTTCAAAGACTTCAGTGGATAAAGGAAACCCTGAAACCTTTTTAAGGAACATTGTAAAGAGTTGAGACTCTGCTATTTAATAGCCAGATGCCCTTGCCTCAGTTTCTCTTTCTGGCCATTAGTTTTATAATCTTGAAAATGAGATTTTTGTGATCTCCCTAAGGTTCTTTTCAGCTCAGGAATTTGGTAGATAACTTACTTTGAATTACTGTATAACTTTTCATTGTTAAAATTCAAAAAATACTTTATTGTTTATGCTGTTACAGTTGTCCCAATTTTCCCTTTCTGCCCCCTCCATCTTGCATGCCCCTCATGCCCACAGGCAATCCCCCCACCATTGTCCATGGATCATGCATAGGTTTTATTACTAAAAAGTTTTTAAACAACATAAAAGTTTTCTACAAAAGACACATTTTTATAGTTTTCAGAGACAACCCCTAAATGTGTTAATGTTTTGATATGTAGTCTTCGAGATTTGTATGGTGGTTTTTTTGAAAAAATATTTTATTTATTTATTTTTAGAGAGGGGAAGGGAGAGAAAAAGAGAGGGAGAGAAACACCAATGTGTGGTTTCCTCCCATGCGCCCCGCACTGGGAACCTGGCCTGCAACCCAGGCATGTGCCCTGACTGGGAATCAAATCAGCAACCCCTTGGTTCACAGGCCTGTGCTCAATCCAATGAGATACACCAGCCAAGGACTGTATGTCGTTTTAAAATGAAGTGATTTCAGGAGTGAATCAGTCACGGCCACATAAAGTTGTGCCCTTAGGGACTAGTGATGGCTGTCTAAAAACTAATGTGGGTCCTGTTCACCAAACCTCTGTGATTGCATCCCCAAGGACAAGTCTGTGTTGTATTTTTTATTAAAATATAATTGACATAATATTTTATAAGTTTGAGGTATGAGTGTTGATTTGATAGATTTATATATTGCAGTATGACTACCATTCTAGTGTTCTAATACTTCCATCATGTCCTCTAATTATTTCTTTTTCACAGTGAGCACATGCAAGGATTCTTTTTTTCATCCACCATATTTTATTTTTGTCTCATTAAGAGGCTTCTGAATCTTAAGCATATCCTTTGATCCAACAGTTCTTTTCCCTGCAACAGTTCTACTTAGAATTCATAATGAAGATATGTACAGAGATTGAGCAATGTGTTCATTTACTAGAGATGCATTATTTTATAATAGGAAATTTGATATAGAAATGGCCCAACAATAGACAAATTAATTTTGGGATAGACATTTAATGAAATAGTATGTAGCTGTTAAGTAATTGTTGATATGAGAAGGTATTTGTTTTAATTTGAAAAATATTTATGGATGAGTATGTGTTACATATGTTAAACTTACATATTTATGTGTGTGTGTGTGTGTGTGTGTATATAACTAAAAAAGTGGCTGAAAACAGTAGCTATCTGTAGTTGATAAAATTTTCCTTGCTAGGATATGGTATTCACTGAAAAATACTTTAAACAACTTTATTGAGATGCACTGTAATTTATATCCCAAACAGTTCATCCATTTAAAGTGTACAATTCAGTTGTTCTTAGCATATCCAGAGAGCAGTGTAGCCATTTGCACACTTCTAGAACATTTTTATCACCTGGAAAGAAATCCTGTGTCCATTTCCCCCCAATACTCCCTTCTATTTTGCCCTAGGCAACCACTAATCTACTTGCCTTTTTTGGACATTTCAAGTAAATGAAAGTATGCAACATGTGGTCCTTTAATGACTGGGTTTGTTTACTTGGCATATTTTCAAGGTTTATATTGTGGTGTGTGATAGTACTTTATTTCTTTTTATTGCCAAATATCCCATTGTGTTGATCTACCAAATTTATCCATTCATCAGTAGTTGATAGATGTTTGGATTGTTTCTACTGTTTGGCTACTCTAATGTTGCTAAGAACATTTGTGTACAAGTGTTTGTGTGGATGTGTTTGCATTCCTTTAGGCGTGGAATTCCTGGGTCATAGTGTAACTTTATATTTACTCTTTTGAGGAATTACCAGACTTTTAAAATTAGTAACACCATTTTACACTCTTATTAGCAATGTGTGAGGGTTCCAGTTTCTCCATTTTGTTGCCAAGACTTTTTATAGCTATCTGAATGGGTGTGAAGGAAGTATCTCACTGTGGTTTTGATTCACATTTCACCGATAGCTAATGATACTGAGCATCTTTTTATGTTTGAATATTTTTTAACTTCTGTATACAACATAAAGATATCTGGGGAAGTGATGCCAACAAAAACATCGAAGCTACTTAACAAAACAAGGTAGTGCAAAGGATAAAATAGTGGAAGTTGATCCGACTTAGAAAGGAATATGAGTTTGCCAAAGCATAGAAAATTTGCTTACTGCATATCTTAGGTATGTGATCAGAAGGTGGCAAGCACTGTTCAAAGTACTCTTGATAAGTTTTACCAAAAAATGAAATACTAAATCAGTGTTTCCCATATTTTAAATTAGTGTACTGTATATCTATTAGTTTTACTATTTTTCTCATTTCCTCGTGCACTGTCAGTAATAGAGGGTTCAAAATTTTGACAATATTTAAAGGTTATGGAGCAGTCGTTTTCCATTCTTAAGATTGCCCGAGAAGTCATTTTTATGGTCTCGTTAGGCAAAATGAGGACTGTCTGTTTTGAGAATTTAATGTGTCAAACCTATAAACACTGAATAACATCATGGTAGAATTAGTCTTCTCTTTGAATAGCTTTTAGGTTTAGAGTCATACCTAAAAATACCCCATGTATGAGGATTCAAAACATTTTTCTGTAATTTTATTAAGTATTTAGGTACCTTCCACTTACTGAATTTCCTGATGCAACCAACTTTGAGCCTTTTGGAGACTGCACTCTAAGTCAGACTTGCTGCATTGCTGCTTCGCATCCAACCTTTTCAGTCTTCTTTCCAGCTTCCAAGTCTCTGTTGATACTTGTCTCTCATTGTCTTTGGCCTTATGAGTTGTTTTTTGTAGGGTTTTAGGAGGAATTTGTGTGGAATTGCTTTGTTTTAACTGAAAGTATATTTTATTTTTGATGGAGGTTTAACTAAAGTCATTTACTTGGAATTTGATTATGTAAAAGGAATTGTGTTACTCTTTTAACTAAATGTGTTAATTTTTCTAATTTGAGATTGGATAGGAATGAATGATGCCTGTTCAAAGTCAGAATTTCTGGATCAAATGTGATGATGATTTAAACGTGCCTTAATTGATGTGCAGTTAAAATTCATGGATACAATGACTTCCTCAATTACAGAATTTAAATAATAAAGCTGACTTTTATATGTATTGATTATATTGAAACAGCTCTACGTCTCTTTAATTGAAATTTTATCTTAAGGTCTTTCCAGATATTCTAACTTGAATGTTAATTATAGTCATTAGGCTCCCAATTCTTAATTTTCAGCAGATAAGGAATTTGGGATGTATACATAAATTGACAGTTAATAGTGTCGAATTGTAGCACATTAAAAGAAATGAGTAGTAATTTGGTTTCCCTCTTGCTTTGGAGAATTCATATTGTAAAAACCTCATACATGCTGTGCCTCTACCTTTATAGAATTGATAGACTTTTACAGAACTGACTGATATAGGGGGATATAAGAGGTCTGTTCAGGAGAAAATAATCTGAATACATCTCTATGTATGCATACACAAACACAGTAGAATGTCTTCATTGGCAGATTTCATATTTGTGAATTCACCTGCTCACTAAAATTTATTTATAATCCCAAATCAGTGTTTGCGACACCTTTGTGGTAATGTCAGTGTGCAATATGGCAAAAAATTTGAGTAACTTGACATACCCATTCCTCGCTGAGGCTGAACAAGGCAGTGCTTTTGCCTTTTTGTTTCAGCTCTTACACTGTAAACAAGTGTCTTTGCAGTGCCATGGTTTTTGCATATTTGTCTATTTTGTTGGTCATTTTGCTGTTTATAACGGCCCCCAAATGTAGTGAAGTGTTGTTCAGTGTTCCTAAGTGCAGGAAGGCTGTGCTCTTGCTTATGGATAAAGTACGTGTTAATATAATCTCTTTTTCAAAGATTTTATTTTTAGAGAGAGGGAAAGGGAAGGAGAAAGAGGGGGAGAGAAACATCAATGTGTTGTTGCCTCTTGCATGCCCCCACCTGGGGACATGGCTTGCAACCCAGGCATGTGCCCCTGACTGGGAATCGAACTGGTGACCTTTCTCTTTGTAGGGCAATGCCCAACTCACTGAGCCATACCATTTGGGGCTTAGCACATTTATTTTATTATAAAAATGTATTTCTATATGTACAAATACAAATATAATGTATGTATACATAGAGTAATGTGTATACAATTGACAGTGTTTTGTGAGTTATGTGAAATAAAATTATATTTGGAATATATTTAAATGTATTGATAATGCAATCATGTCACAGTTTTCATTTTTGTTCATTTTTGTATTTCATATTGTAAAATA
This sequence comes from Glossophaga mutica, assembly GCA_039655065.1. Taxonomy (NCBI): domain Eukaryota; kingdom Metazoa; phylum Chordata; class Mammalia; order Chiroptera; family Phyllostomidae; genus Glossophaga; species Glossophaga mutica. The sequence goes on along the minus strand of CM077305.1, from coordinate 136,796,783 downwards.
CAACAGAATTTCCCATTTTAACAGTTAAGTGTACAGTTCAGTGTCCTTAAGTACATTCTCATTGTTATGCAACGGTTTTTTATGAATAGGATTATGGATGTAGGAGCTTGTGACCGAATTTAATAAAGGTATTCAGAATTAAATAATTATTTGTCTACCCTTTTATTTATGTAACATTTTTAAAGCATTTTGGATTAAGAATTTTGATAATTGTATCTTAATGGCAGTACTGTTTAATAACTTACTACATTTTGAGATTGCTTTGCGCTCATATTTTTCCCTCTCCTCTTTTAGTGCTTTTTTAGGCCCAAAGGATATATTTCCTTACTCAGAAAATAAGGAAAAGTATGGAAAACCAAATAAACGAAAAGGCTTTAATGAAGGTTTATGGGAGATAGATAACAATCCGAAAGTGAAATTTTCAAGTCAACAGGTGCGTCATATTACATGATATTTAGTTTTAGTATTATGTATACAGTCTTGGGGAATAATTACTATTCTAGCTGTAGGAAAATAAAAATTTAGGAACCATGTTCGTTTTAATTTAAATTGTTCTTGTGAGGTTGAATGTCGACCTTTCATATCTAGATGGACTGATGAAAATAGTAACTGCATGGTTAAACAGATCTCAGAAAACTTGGGTAAATTGTTGTTTAACTGTCTGAGACTTTATTTAATGTATTGTTGAATTTAAAGCCAAATTATATACCATTCTCTTAAATTTAAATTTATTATTTGAAGGGTGTTTTCTTACTCGTTTTAATAATTTCATTATCTGTGAAATTGTATTAGAAAACGACCCTCAGATGTGCTTTAATACGTGACAAAAATATTTATGGCACTGTGCTTTTTATGTTTTTCATGTGACCAGAGTTACTGTTAGTTTATATTAGACTTGAGGTAGTAAACACTTAGAAGAGTATAAGTAAACCTAAAGAAGAAGATAGTGACCAACTGAAAATTCTGCAGTTCTTTGGTTTTTAATCTTTTTTTTTTTTTTTTTTTTTTTTTGTATGTGCCATACTTTCTCTTTGCTTAGAAAACTTTTCAGGTGCTGTTTTAATCTGGAACATTTAAACCTTTCGTTGACACTGTAGGGCTTCATTAGATAATCCTAAATGCCTGTATTACCACCCAAAGCTTATTTGTTAAAAACTCATCATATCATAAAACTCATGCTTCTGTACTTAACTGTTGTAGACTACTAACTAATGAACAAAGTAGTTGTATGTCCTATTTGCCTAGCATTGTTATGTGTGGGCAGAAGAGGTATTCACTAAATACTTACTGCATGAAGTAAGAATAGTTGAATGGTTTCCCATCATTGTTGCCTTGACTGTGTAAAGAGAGTCCAGAGAGGTTGAATTGTTCCTGAACTCACCTTGTATAATTTGACTTGAATCACGTGTCCTGGACTGTACCATCAAGGTCTTTTTATCCTCCAGATTGCCCAGTGTGGACACCCTGTCCTCTGTTTCTATCTACGTACTTAATCTTCAAATAGTATTCACCATATATACTTGGAATCTCTCATTTCACAATGAAATTTTTGGTAGGTTGTATGCACGAAACCCAACACTTTTCTTCTTTAACACAAGTATGAATGACTGCTGGTGTGATGTACTCTGTGTTCCCGGCCCAAACACATCCCCAGTGGCACATTATTAGAGTTTGGGGAAAGCGGTGATGCCCAAACTGAGGTAAAATGAATGAACAAAAAAATTGGCCACCATAATTTACTAAAATTTCTATAGTAAGTAATTTGGGGGCATTTTTACATTTTTTATTATAACTTTATAATACTTTTGTGGTTTATCAGCCTTGCCTTTTTACAAAAGAGGAAATCGGTTTGCAGTTTGAAATACTTACCAAAGGGAACAGAGCTAGAAAGGGGCACAGTTTGGATTATAATGCTATCATTTTGTAGATCTGTGCTTATGCTCATCTCCCAATGTGAACTGTGTCCTCTGTTACTCATTCTTTTTGGTTGCTATTAATGCAAGTCTAGGGCCCTAGATCACACTTCTTAAGTATCTGTCACCTGGGGTGACTTTTAAAACTTAATGATGCTTATTGGACTCCCATTCAGTACCTGGTAAATCAGAATCACTTAAGTTTGGGTCTCAGAAATCTGCATTATAATAAACTAAGTTTGAGTTATAGATCGATCAAAGTCTTTAAAATAAAGCTAAAGCTGTATGTCTTAGAGTACATAATTAAGTTTATCTTTCCAGAAAGTTTCAGTAGTTGAATTCAGTATAGGTCTCTACTGTTCTAAATTAGCTTATCTTGTTGATTAGAACATCATATTCTTTGTGAAAGTACATTTCATTTCATCCTCATTCTTTTATCCTCTGCACTTGTATACATTCAGTTGTAGAAATACAGTTACCTTATAGATTTGGGGGGGTGTATTTTATTTATTTATTTTTAGAGAGAGGGACAAGAAGGGAGAAAGAGAGGGAGAGAAACATCAGTGTGTGGTTGCCTCTCACATAGCCCCTACTGGGGACCTGGCCCGCAACCCAGGCATGTGCCCTGACTGGGAATGGAACCAGTGACCCTTTGGTTCCCAGGCCAGCACTCAATCTACTAAGCCACACCAGGCAGGGTTATAGTTGTTTTCTAAAGATAGTAGTAGCATTTGAAACTTTTAAAATTGTATATATTAAAAGTGCCCTGTGGAATAGAAATGAGGGTACTTCTCTAATCTTACAAACAAGCTTTTGATTTTTGACTGGTAAAAAAAAAATGAAAGTTGGTAAATTAATTAATTAATTAATTTATTTATTTATTTATTTGAGATTAACACACTCCATTGTTCATAGGCATCAGCTAAACAATCAAATGCATCATCTGATGTTGAAGTTGAAGAAAAAGAAACTAGTGTTTCAAAGGAAGATACTGACCTTGAAGAAAAAGCCAGCAATGAGGTGCGTTTTAATTTCTCTTCTATTCTAAACCCATTTTTGTTGCAAGGAAGAAATTGTAAAATGAAATGATCACTTGATCACAAAGTAAAGAGTAATGTTTAAAGTAGTTGGGTAATGAAAGTGAATATTTAAAGCTTATTTCTTTGTATAAGCATTAACTACGTATTGTAATTTTTGCATCTTTAAGACTTGTGGATGTTTTTATTTGAAGTTATTTTGCTGCGCAAAACATAAAGTCCAACTGTAGGAGAGTGGGTTACTTTTAGGAATATTTTTAAAGCACGGTATTGTGTGATGGTACTGGAAGGGGCATTGAACTGGATTTTTAAAAACCTGGGTTTGTTTCTGACTCTGTATTTGACTGTGGGGAGACTCATTTAGCCCTTCTAGTCCACATGAAATGATTATGAGATGATCTCCAGAGTCCCAGCCACCTCTTAAAATTTAGAACTTTACTGTAGAAAAAGTGGTTCCATAAATTTAAATATAAACTTCCTGGTATACTAGCAAGTGTGACTTTAGATTTGATCTGACAAAGGAAATAATTTTTTCTTCTTGTCAAACATACTGGCTATTATTTTCATTGTCTAATGATAATATTAAGACTTTTAATGTTCATAATTTCAAAGGTCAGAGGCAAAATCAATTTTCTTAGTAGTTTTAATGAAATGTGACCTTTTTTTAAATCCTCACCTGAGGACAGTTTTGTTTCCATTGCTTTTAGAGAGAGAGGGGGGAGGCGGGGGGTGGGTGGGTGAGAAACATCAATCAGCTGCCTTCCATAGTTTCCTCGACTGGTGATTAAACCTGCAGCCTAGGCATGACTGGGAATCGAACCCACAGCCTTTCTGTGCATGGGACGATGCTCTAACCAACTAAGCCTCACCAGCCAGGGATGTGCTTGTGACTTTTAGTTTTAAGAAATTTTCTTCCAGTTTTGGCAGAATTTATTTATTTTTATTTTTTTCCTAGGATGTGACTAAAACAATTGACATAACCACTCCAAAAGCTGCCAGAAGAGGAAGAAAGAGAAAGGTAATTTAACTGCTTAACCACAGCGGTCTTAAAATAATTTTTTAGTTGGATTAAGGAAGAGCAGATATAATGAAACCTTAACATTTAACTTAAATTTTGTTTTTCACTCTAAATCTTAATTTTTTAAAGGGTAGGTTATGTTTACTTACCAAAACTGTTTCTTAGTGATCTGACATGCTTTTAAGTTGAATGGTAAAGAAAATGAACTATTTTCTATCCTTATAATGATGGTGTTTCAAGTTTATCTTTATAAAATTGGTAATACATATTCATAAAGCTAATAGAATTAAATGATTTAACACATGTAATATTCGTAATAAATCCTAGGACACAGTAAGTGCTAATATAAGTGTTGTCCATTTTTGTGTTGTTGTTCTTAAAAAATTGTTACAGGAATTGAGGGACAGTTTTGGATTAGGTACATTGTATGCTTTCAACTAATGTGAGTTTCTTCCCTGTATGATGTTTTGTTCATCGCAGCTTTTCCTAATCTGTTTTTATCTCAGACTGTTATATGCCAAAGATACAAAGAAAATTCAGAGTTCAGTATCTCAAGAAGAAAATAGGAAAACAAAAAATTTACAGTGGCTTTTTATCCTTTGTGGGAAGTGTGTGGAAGAGGCTTATCTGGAACAGCTTTCACTTAGAGGAGTGATGGGAAACCATTGAATCATTTTAAATGTTAGATGCCTTCTTTTTAAGCGATGTGAATGATGGGGATTGGATTTGGTTGGTAAGGCCAGTTTACTGGTTAATTCATTTAGATTTTAGTACTTACTTCACTGGCCCACACAGGGAATTCAGCAGCGAATTAAAAAAATGAGGTCTCTGTTTTCATTGAACTTATATTTTTGTTGAGACAGACAATGAGTACATAAAACAAGAGAGTTTAAGTGGGGAGTTATGATCGTCACTTGGTAACAATATTAGGGAAAGCCTTACTCAGGAGTAAGCATGAGATTGGAAGGACCATTGAGACTTTATAGCAGGTGTTCGGGAGTGTAAATGAGAGACGGGATTTAAGAGCACTTTAGAAGGGAGTTAGGGGGAGGGGTGGGGACAAAATACAAACAACTGTAATTGAACAACAATAAAATAATTTCAAAAAAATAAAGAGCACTTTAGGAAGTAAAGATAATGGTTGATTGGAAGTGGGTGTGAAGGGAGAGGGGAGGAGTCTAGGATGACTCTAAGGCAGGGGTATCAAAACTCATTGTCACCTGGGGCCACAGCAGTCTTGAGGTTGACCTCAAAGGGCTGAATGTACTTTTAGGACTGTATGAATGTAACTACTCCCTAACAGTTAACCAAGAGCTCAGCGCTGCCATGGGATAGGAAAAAAAGGTGGAGGGCTAGATTCGGCCCATGGGCCTTGTTTGCCACCTTGGATAGCTAGATTAGATACTGAAAATATCGGAGATGTTGATTTGGGAGCAGAGACATGGAGGGGAGGAAGTGAAACACTTGTGGAAATCAGGCTCAAGGTTGTATGTGTGTGCATACACTGTTCTGACTCTAAAGGGATGAAAAGGTAAAAGTTTAAGATGCCACCACTGACATAAGAATAAAATAATAGATGAACTTGTCAAGGTAGAAAGTTAACTGAGAAAAATGTAGAAATGAGAATCCTGAAGGAATATAATGGAGATGAAAGGTTGCTTTGTAAAATCACTGATGATAATGAACTTTCCCGAGAAAATCTAGGAGAGGAAGGATATCAAAAGAACAGAATTTTAAGAATGAGGGAGTGGTCATAGCGCTCCAGTATGGAGGGGTCCCAGTAAAATATGGAACATGGTACATACTTCAAGGTCAAACAGTAAGGGAGGATGAAGTATGTTGGTGAATAAAATGTTTAAAATTACACTGTACTTTTGAACAAATCTTTGAAGGAAAGGAAAAAGGCAACAGGGATTTACACGGTTAAGGGAGCATGTTCAAGATGAAAAAAGACAGAGGAGTAAAAGCTTCTTTGCAAAACTCTAGGAAAGATCGAAAATGTGGAAAATAATAAATTATTGTATGTAAGGACATGCTGGATGAGAGGCACGGGAGGGCACATTTGAAAGAACTGACTTACCACGAAGGAGATGGACAAAGTTCTTACATTTTTAAAAATTTTGTATTGTTCAATTACAGTTGTCCCCATTTTCCCCCCACTACACTCTCCCCTGCCCTGCCCTCCTCACCCCCCCCCCCCGCCCTTCCACATTCAGTCCTCTCCCCTTGTCTTTGTCCATGGGTCTTTTATACACGTTCCTTGACCCTTTCCCTTCTTCCCCCCCTTATCTCTGCTCCCTCCTCCCCTCTGGTCACTGTCAGTTTGTTCTTATTTCCACATCTCTGGTTCTGTTTTGCTTGCTTGTTTGTTTTATTGATTAGGTTTCACTTACAGGTGAGATCATATGGTATTTGTCTTTTACCACCTGACTTATTTCACTTAGCATAATGCTCTCCAGGTCCATCCATGCTGTCTTGAAGGGTAGGAGCTCCTTCTCACTTTCTGCTGCTTAGTATTCCATTGTGTAAATGTACCATAGTACATTTTTTGATCCACTCATTTACTGATGGGCACTTAGACTGTTTCCAGCACTTGACTATTGTAAATTGTGCTGCTATGAACATTGGGGTACATGGGTTCTTTTGAATTGGTGTTTTAGGATCCTTAGGGTATAATTCTAGCAGTGGAATCACTGGGTCAGAAGGCAGTTCCAGTTTTAGTTTTTTTATGGAACTCCACACTGTTTTCCACAGTGGCTGCACCAGTCTGCATTCCCACCAACAGTTCCCCTTTCTCACCAGCACTTGTTATTTGTGCATTTCATTCTTTTTAACATTGAAATGGAAGGGTGGAGCAGGCTATTAAAAATTTCTACAAAGACTTGAAAATTAAGGAAATTTCTTCCTGCTGGCCTCAGTCTCTCCCTTTTTAACACACCCAATTCAAAGAAAGACTGCATGTATCGTACAAAGTAGGAAGAAAGTATGGAAAGTTTATACTACTAAGGGGAGGGTATGATAAAAGACAGGGTAAATGATTAATCCCAACTGAGGTTGCATAAAATGCATGCATGTGTTGTATAATTTTTTCAGGAGGACTTAGCAGCAGGGAATAATAAAAGCAGAGGATGTAGAGTTTTCTAGTAATTCTCTGTTGGAGATTTGTGGGACAGATGCAACAAAACACTGCATAGAAATACTAGTCCCATCGGGGGGGTGTGGGGGGTGCTTTAGATCATGAAGGGAGTAGAGCTAGAAAGTGAGGTAACAAATGGAGAGAAAAATCTGTCAGCGGATTAGAGGTTTCGGTCAGATCAAGTAACGTATGGAAGAACTTAATTTAAAGTCAGAATATTTGCATTTAAGATATATAAATATGTGTCTAACATAATGTAATAGTCCTTTCTCTGGATGAAATACTTATATTTTTTTTATTTTCATGAGAAATGGATTTGACTTGATTTTGCCATAAGTCAAAAAAGAAAACATGTTCATGTTAATATATTTTTATTTATGGTATTAGTATTGATGAATTTTTACCTCTTACTGATATCTCCTCAAAAGATCCATTCTATCTGTAATTCTTACATGAGGTCTTGATTTATTTGTAAAACAAGAAGGTGTAAGTGAAGAAGTTTTATTGTGGACCTGGCCTAGGTGGCTCAGTTGGTTTGAGTGTCATCCTGTACACCAAAGGTTGCATGTTTGACCCCCCCTGCTCAGAGTGCCTGCTGGAGGTAACCCATGTTCCTCTCCTCCCCCCTCTCTTTCCTTCTTCAAAATCAATAAGCATGTCCTCAGGTGAGGATTAAAGAGGTTTTATTTTGAACTGAAGAGATCATCACTTTGAATTGAATATTTAAGGAATTTTTGCCCTCTTAATATCTCAATAGAAAAAGAGCTCTCATAGTCTGGAGTTGTCAATCTTTGAGGTCTGGAAGCTGCCTGATGCCCTACCCCAGGGCCACTGAATCTGGATTGGGGCAGAAGCAGGTGGTTTGTAAATTCCTAACATTCTAGAAATACAACCTGAGTTAATGTTTAGGAACAATTTCCCTGAATAATTCAAGGATTATTTTAGGTGAATTGACTTTTAATAATGCTTTGAAAATTCATTATTTTATTCCAATTATGAAAGCAAAAGTAATGTCTAAAAAATAACAAAGGAAATGGACAAACTCATAGAAGTGAGATTGCTGAGTCAAATTTGCATCTTTTCATTGCCAGCATTTATTCATAAAGATACTTCAGAAAGGTATTACCAGCTTATTGATCATTTCTTACTGATCATCAGTAATCAATATATGAATGATTCTCCACACATGGGTATTGGGCATTATTCTGTAAACATTTGCAAACCAGATTATTGAGTAAAAGACTTAAAATATTTTCTTCAATAACATTGGATTGTGCTTGGTTTTGCTTTATTCCCTTTATTTTTCTTTCTCTAGTTACTGCTGAATTCTAAATAACTGGGGGTGGGGAAGCAGCTCATAGTGTTCCCCCATCCTTCTCTGTTCTCTTCACTGGCTCTTTCCTCCCTTTTCCATTATGATCAAGATTGTACTTTCCTTCGAATTAGTGGTTCCTAACCTTTGTTCTCCTGTAATATTTGAATCAGTTAAATTAAGGGTCATTGGGATTTTTTATTTTCTACTTGATAGTAAATCCCTCTTTATGGAAAATAGGAATACAGGTATCAGTCAATTCAAAAGTAAAATGTATACATATTAACAAAAATTTAAAAGTTAAGTATCAGCAACTTATTTTCTTGCCTTTTCTAATATTAGAATATTAACTTGAGCCCTGGCTTGTGTGGCTCAGTGGATTGAATGCTGGCCTATGAACCCCGAAGGGTCACTGAATTTGATTCCCAGTCAGGGCATGTGCCTGGGTTATGGGCCAGGTCCCCGGTAGGGGGCACATAAGAGGCAACCACACATTGATGTTTCTTCCCTCTTTCTCCCTCCCTCTTCCTGTCTTAAAATAAATGAATTCTTTTAAAAAATAAATTAATTAAAAAAAAGTAACTTGGGTTCTGTATTATAAATACAGTGTAGTGTTATAATTTTTAGATATTTGAAATACATTTATAAGCAGTGCATGGGTTGCTGCAATGTAATTACTTCATACTTTGGTCATTATTTTGCATCAAGAATATTACCTTTACTTTCCCAAATGACTATTTTAGTTTGAGAATATCTAAAAAGTGAAGTTTTTGTTTCTTAGAAACTGTTCACTAGAATTATAAGCTAAGTTTGAGGATCTTATGTGATGAATCAGCTGTTGACAAAGGTGATATGGAAATTATGCTTATATTTGAATTTGTTGTTTTAGAGTGGCATATTCTGGTCATTGACTAAAACTTGTAATGCCTACAATTTGCTATGTAAGTTAATTAAACCTTTGTGATTCAGGCAGAAAAGCAAGTAGAAGCTGAGGAGGCAGGAGTGGGGACAACAGCAACAGCATCTGCTAATCTAAAAGTGAGTCCTAAAAGAGGACGGCCTGCAGGTAAGACTGTTAGTGCATAAAACTTGGGCTTATAGTTAATAGTACAGATGATTTTAAGTGGTGTGCCTCACATACTTTGGAATAGTTGTATAGACAGTGGTTATATGTAATACAGAAATTTTAAAGGAGGTAAAACTTAGTTTCTGTTCTATGTCATGAGTACTTAAATTTGAAATAAATGCTTTGGGACTCTCCATTTTCTGTTTTATCCCCATTATATTTTCCCCTAATAGTGGCAAATGAGGCAGTGGTGAGATTTAAATGACATAAATGATTAGTTTATTTTACCTTACTTTAGAAAATGTAAGCTTTCCAGATGGAGTCATAATGAAAGCAAGAGAAACAGCATTTGAGTAATTAAAGCTATTAATATTTTAATTATTGCATTCTTTGTTTAGGACCCTTAAAATATGCAGCTATCATTAGCATTAAAAAATCAGGTATAAATTTCAAAGATGTAAATATACACATACCATTGTAATAGGTATATGAATATTGACTGTAAGTGGTACTGTTATAATTTTGTTCTACTCTGTTAAAATAGACAATGATGTTCTGTCAGTCTCTCTCAGCCATACAAAGAACAAATTGAAAATTACTTTGTTAATCTACCTCTTCAAATTTTCTGCTGTTGCTCATTTGAACCACTGAGGGGTTGTTATCTTTAAAACTTAAAATAGTAGTGTCTCTGATAAGCTACTGATATTCTTAGTATACAGGGATAGGCAAAATTAAGTTCATAGTTGTTTGTATGGTGATGATTATTACAATAGCTTTTTTAACTCAAAAGAATGGCACAGTAGCACAGTGCACTTTGAGGTACAATTTCTTCGGTGCTCAAATTGCCGGCCTTCATTATTTATACATTCTTGTAGTTGACTTGCTATACTCAAGCACACTTTGGCATAGAGTTCTTTTCTTTATTGTCATCACTAAATTGACTTTTTGTCCACCCCTGTATATCATTTGTAATTTTGATGTGAGATTTGCATCTTTAAGGGGAAAGCTGGTAGTTACAGAATTATTTTTTTCCTGTGACGGTTAGCTACAGAAGTCAAGATCCCGAAACCAAGAGGCAGACCCAAAATGGTAAAACAGAACTGTCCTTCAGAGAGTGACATGTGAGTTCATTTTAAATGTATAAATAATTATGAAATAAATTAGACATTGATTTTAAATAAGCATCAATCTTCATTTTTACCATTTTTATTTTACAGGGTATTGTTCTTTTGTTCTTCTAAAAATTATGGGGAAAACTGTTTTGGTATAAAGATAGATAATGCAGGGTAAAATCTATAATAGGGAGTATGGGCCAAACAGTATGTTTAAGAATATTCTAGATAAAGTATTCTTAAAGCAGTTCCCACATATCTTTAGCTCTTCCAGAATAACTAAGTTAAAAATAATGCTAAAAATATTTTTGTAATGTAAATTAAAGATTTTAAAGTATTTTGGAATAACTACATTTAGTTACCAACAAAATAATCAGGTTTTTCCCACGTATGTTGGTTTTTCTCTGTAGAAACTTTATCAGAAACAATGTATATTTTAGACAAAGACAAAATTTTAAAATGTAGTGGCACAAAATCACAATATAGTTTTACCTACTGCAGTGAAATTAAGTTAGGTACATAGGCAGATGACTGTTTTAGTTTTAAAACGTAACTGAATAAATCTTACTCATACCACCCCTTAGCTGTCTTAAATAATCATGGCACCAGACACATTAAAGTCTAGGATATTTCATGATCAACATAAGGCCTTGCTCTGGAGACTTAGGAAGTGAAAACACAAGTTATCTGCTCCCCTCTACCCTTTAGACAACCATGTAGATGTACAATAGGGAACCACCATAAACTTCCATTTGGAAAAAGGAGAGTTTTAAGAGGCTCATGGCATTGTTCTAGGAAGTCTGAAATTATGCTGGCAATATACCGTGATATCCCACTATTTTTAGGTATAAGGAATGTTCCCTTGATTGGGACCCAGTTTTCCTTTGGAGTATCTTCCTGGTCTGTTTCTCCCCATGGCTTTTGGCTGATTCCTCTGAGAGTTCTTTACTTTTTCATTGTTATCCTCAGTTGTACCTGAAAAGGTCATTGAAGAACATTACCCTCCTTATCAACTGGAGCAGTTCCCAATCTGCTTTCGGACTATTAGGAGATGAAGGCCCAAGGTTCCTTTTTAGATCTCCCTTACTTTCTGTGATGTTGGCTGATACCACTTTCAGTAATAATATTTTATTGTTGGTGTGTGTGTCTGTGCTTCATTCTAGTCAGCTTCGTGGGTAGTATGGTTCACTCATGAGACCTTCCCCAGACATGCTTATCTTTTACTACTTCATTACAGGCACTTTGAGGTCATAGGTTATCCTGAGAAACCACCCCTCAGTCTCTCTTTTCCTAGATGGTTTCAAGGTAGCTGAATTTGAATTCTTAAAAAACTGGCAGCTTACCCCCGTTTGGATCATTTACCCTAGTCTTTTAATTTGAAAATGTTTTACAGGATGGGGGTGACTTTGAACACTGAAAAGCATGGGATTTTTAAAATTCTCTTTCCTTCATCTTCCATTATTTCTTGAACTTATCTTTTTCTTGAAGTACCTATCAAATTTATCTTGATTTAACAGTCAACTCAAGATCCCAGCATTCTGTCTTGAAACCTCCTTACCCAAAGCTACCAGTTCACTGAATATATTTTGTTACAAGTTGTCACATGACAGTTTTACCCATTATATAGTAACATATGAGTTCCCAGCCTCCAAGTCAGTGTCACGTATTTTATGTTTTTGTTACTGGTAGCAATTTCTGTGTACTAACAGCTTTTTGCTGAGATGATGGATAACCCCAAAGTAGCAGTAGCTTATTTAATATATATATATTTTTTTTAATTCATGATGTAGGCCTGGCATTGGCAATAATAGCCACTCTTAGTGGTTTATCTGGGCACAAACGCAGTGGAGTACACAGCTAAACTATATAAGCTCCTGAACTTATATAAACTATATAAGCCCTCCACCATGAGAACATCATGTATCTGTCAGTGATAGTTTACAGCCTTCCTGTAAAATAAGAAATGTTTGTTGTAAAATACTTGGGGTATGTTTGCTTCAGTTTTCCTTATGTTGTACATTAAGACTAAAGGAATTCACATATAATTTTTCTAATTTAACTAGACCTATTAAAAAGAGAAATAGTCACTGTGGGGAAATCTGTTTTTCATGGAAGGTGGTAAGGAAGACAACTGGGAAAAGACTTATTTGCAGTGAGCAGTGATCATTACATTTATGGGAATTACCTGCTTTGGTTCTGTTCATAAAACTGAAATAATCCAATTTCTTATTACTTTATGAATATACTTGGTAATTATTTTTTCTTTAAAAATTGTTACATGGTATTCTACAGCTATTTCAGGTATTATAATTCCTAAGATCCATCATATTTATAGAGACATCCTTTTAACAACACCGTCTTCTATTGTTTTGTTCATGGGCAAATATACTGGTTAGAATACATTGCTAGAAGCAGATTTGCTGGGTCAAAGGTTGTTTGTATATTTAATACCTGCTTCCTTCCATAGGGGGGACAACAGTTTGGGGGAGGCAGATGGTCAGTATCTATTAAGAACCATGTAAATGCTTTTTGTATTTGACTCTTTTCTCATCTCAATGAAATGGATTATCATCAAAATTGTCACGTTTGTGGAAATATTGAAGGTAAATAATTTTATTTCATGCTTTTTCTTCCATCGATTAAAAGGATGAAATCCATTTGACATTTGAAAATAAGCATACCCTAGTGATAGCTGTGTGACAAAAATTTTCTAAAGAGGTAAAGGATGACTTTTTTTTTCTTTTCCAATTCAATAATCATTCTCTTAAGGGTTCAAGGAAGCACTTGTCACCTGGTAAGATGTTATTTGGCTAATTATTGAGCTTTTGCCCCATCACTTTTTAATGACAAAAGGAATGGGTTGGACTGGATGATCTGAGGTCCTTTCCAGTTCTCCAGTCCATTGATGTAATTTGTTTAATGTGAAAATTTCAATATAATTAATTGAACGGCAAAAAGATTAGTCTTTAACAGCTCATCTAAGCTTCAAGTTGTATCTCTTTGTGCTTTAGTGTAAATACCATCTAATGGCAATGTTAGGGTTTTTGAACAAGTTCAGTATTGTGTAAATTGGAGATTTTTATCTTGTAAAGAGTATTTTTTTAAATTCTAAAATGACTATTTGATCATACGCATTTCACTTCTGCAGTTGTATTTTTGCCCATCTACTTTTTGAACATAATTTCTTACAATTTCTTATAAATATGTAACGGTACGGGCATCCCACCTGCTATATCATCTTACACACTGCTATAACCCGAGAGTCAGAAAAATAGTGACTTGACAAGTAGCATAGTACTTGAAGTTTATTTTTAGTGAATGATGTGTAAAAAGGGGATGGGAGATCACTTGACCCCAATGCCACTATAATTTTTGTATCTTCTAATTTATATGAAAAGGATGGTCTTTTCCTTCTGTGACTGGATGATAAAGACTTTCTGTTATATTATAATGTCTTTAAATTAAAAAATGATACCTTATTTGTTGACTGGGAGACTATGGTTGAATGGTAAGTATTAATGACACATAATAGTTCATTTTTCACTGTTGCATTCTCTAAAATAGTGTAACTGAAGAAGACAAAAGTAAGAAAAAGGGGCAAGAGGAAAAACAACCTAAAAAGCAGCTTAAAAAGGATGAAGAAGGTCAGAAGGAAGAAGACAAGCCAAGGAAAGAGCCAGATAAAAAAGAGGGGAAGAAAGAAGTTGAATCAAAAAGGAAAAATTTAGCTAAAACAGGGGTTACGTCAACCTCTGATTCTGAAGAGGAAGGAGATGATCAAGAAGGTGAAAAGGTAGAACATTTAACTGTTGGGATGTTTGTTTTATTTTTAGTTTAATATGTAGTTCTTATTATAGTTTCAATAGCTATGAGAAGGTCTATATACCTGATTAAAAGTTAAACTGATTTCTTTACCTTTCTGAATAAACTTAAATTAGCTATGTTAAAAAGCATATTTTAAACTTGAAGTTATTATACTTTCCATTTCTTACATTTTCAAAATTACATCGATATTAAAGACTGTAAACTTCTAGTAACTCCACCTATGTAGAAGAGCTTTGAAAATACAGATTAAGCCAGACAGGTTGTGAACAGTGAAGACAGATATAAAGGAGAGGTACATTTGTACGTAGATTATTTATTTGCCCCAGTGAAATTCTTACCACTCTTCAGGCCTACTCTCTACATTTTATCAGTGGTACTTTATTTGGATGCCATCCTTGTTCAGGAATTTCATTTAAGCTATGCATCCTTTTCTGTGCATAGCCTTGGGGCTCTGTAGTCCTAGCTTGTAGATCTTTGGTTTATTTTTATATATGATTTTTTAATGACTTTAGAAGCCAAAAAAAAATTTTTTTAAATTTTAATTGTTGTTCTTGTACAGTTTTCTGTCTTTTACTCCCATCCCAGCCCTCTCTCCCCATTTTCCCCCACCAGTTTTTGTCCATGTGTCCTTTATACTTGTTCCTGAGAAGCCAAAAAATTTTAATTGGATAGGTTGAGCCATGTAGCTGTCAGTAAGCAGGTAGTAAATAAAGTCAAAATAGCTTGATATACATATATTTTTGTTAACTTTTAAAAAATTTGTTTATTGATTTTTTTAGGGAGAGGGAAGGACAGTGGGGAGATGGAAGGGGAGAGTAGCATGGGGGAAGGAGGAAGAATGAGAGAAAAACATCCGTTTGTTGTCCCACTTACTCATGCACTCACTGGTTGATTCTTGTATGTGCCCTGACTGGGGATCAAACCCACAGCCTTGGCATATTGGGATGACACTCAAACCAACTGAGTTACTTGGCCAGTGCTTGCTTACACACTTCATTTTAAGTAAGGGACTCATTCCTAATGGCACTGCAGGAAATAGATCTTAATTCCCAAAATCATCAAGGAAAAGTTAAATTTAGTAACAACATACATAATTCTGAGATTAACAAAATTCATCCTAATTCTATAAACAGAAGAGAAAAGGCGGAAGAAACTTTCAGACTGCTCATAGAAGGAATATGCTCAAAGGCCAACATGAGAAGGAAGCAGCAGACAGAAAACGCAAGCAAGAAGAACAGATGGAAACTGAGCAGTAAGTATTTAATTCTAAATTTTGATTTCTCTTTAAAACTAGCATGACATGTTTAAACAATGGAATCTCATTTCCCAGACCTTGAGCAGCCTTTTAAAGAAGTGACTTTTCCCATGTGAGAGGAAAAAATCTTCAGTGTATGATGATAATCATGTTTCAGGCTCCATTCTTTTCTGAGTAGGAGGATGAAATTCACTGAGGGTAATCACTCTGTGAACTATTTTTAATTTAAACTCAGAGTGCAGATAAGATTTAACTGTTAGTGGCTTTGTAGATGTCTTCATCCTCTACTGTTTATTTTTATAGTACTAAATACAGAAAGAGTGGAATGAAAGAAATATCCTTATTTGTCATACCACCAGCAGGCCTCCCTCAAAAGACCAGCAAAAATTACAAAAGCACAGTTAGAAACCCAAAAGCCAGTATATCTAAAGGCTCATAGGGTTTGCATTAGATATGTGCAATATAAATCAAGTTCAAAGCTGACTGCTTGTATGGTTTTATACTTGAAGACAAAATATACGTAACAAGGGAATTTCTTTCCCCTTTAATTCTATGAAATGATTTTACTGTAAGGAAAATAGCAATGGCAGTGATTTGGCTTTATGTATTAACATTTGTTTTCCAAGTTATCTTTAACCTGTCACTTCTGAGTTCTTTCTCTGAAAAACATTTCTTTGTGAAGCATCTTGTATTATTCTGACTGAACTTTTTTGTTTTGGTGAGGTAATTTTAAAAACATGCTCTAGGTCACTAAGACTTATTAATAAGCAGTAAAATTCTTATAGGTATTCTTAAATAATTTTGTACTTTCTCTTTATACAGTAAATTTGTAAACCGAAGGTCTTTATTTACAAGCATAGCATTTGACTATCTGCTTTCTTAGTTTGGAGGATATATAAGCAGTTTCTGCTGCTTGAGGGAGTAATAAAAACTGATCTAAGGCTCAGAAATGTTACTCCTGCTTATCTGTTAGATGACTTTGACCATTTTTGTGAATATCAGTTTTTTCTTACTGTCCTTTTCAATCCTATCACTGAAAAGTTGTTGCATTGTTTGTTATTTTTAACTTTATTATGCTCTCCAAATTAAGATACAAAATTAGCCATTGCTTAGTAAAAATATAGCCCAGTCCTTCCTTAATAATCCAAAGTTATCTTTATGTGTTTCAGTTCTTTTAAATGTCCTCCGAATGTAACTTTCTCAAATTCTAATATTTGTGTTTTCTTTCCTTCTCCTGTTATTACAAAACTTTGTACTTGGACAGTTTTGCTCTGTAAAGCATTTCAGATGCAGCTTGTGTGAAATGCATTATGCAAAATAAAGTTTATTGTATTGTATTCCCAGCCAAACAACATGTAATCTACAGTAATAAAAAATATATCTCATTTTGGGCTCAAAGCATTAATCCAGTTACTGAAAAGAAAATGCAAGTGGAGCAAACAAGAGATGAAGATCTTGAGACAGACTCATTGGACTGAATTTCCCCCTCCCCCCCTTTGATGGAAGAATGTTCCAGATTCTAAATTGAGGACTTCATTAATGGCATTATTACTGTGTTATGATTGTTAATTTCCTGTAAGGTACACACTACATACTAAGGTCGGCAAAAGTTTTTTTCCAAGCTTAAAATGAAGCTTTGTGTATGAAAATTAGAATAAGCTGAAAAGATGGTGGTTGTACATTATTTCCTTTAGAAAATATAAAAATTAATTTTGTTTTGGAGTTAGGTGTTAAACTGGAATAGCTATTATACCCCAGAGAATGGGGCAGTTGTGCCCTTCCCTTTACATTCCTTTGTTGTTTAATTCTTTAGAATCTTAATTGTTTTTTTAATCCTGAGAGATTAAATATAGCCTTGTTAAGAAAACAAAAATGAAACTGTAACCAAAATTTTAAAATAAAGTTTTTTTAAAAAATAACCCTGAATTTTAGATATTTTTTGTTCTTGTCTATTTGAATTGGTTTATAATAAGGCTCAAACTCCAAGCCAAGGTACTAGAAATTAGTAAGAATTTATTTTTAAGTTATTTACAGTAACATGGTACCTTTTCATTTGTGAAATGGTATGCAATTGTTAGTGAATGTTTAAGCTTGATATATTGGCAAAAATATTTTTATAAAATAGTACTATCTTTAAACAGCTTATTTAACGTTGAAATGAATCAAATTACCTATCCTTTGGAGACGTGGGAACAATTAAACCAGTCTTTTATCACGTTATTTCTTTAAGCCTAATGTAGAAGTGATGAAACATTTATAGGCACACTCTTCTCACTATGACCTGTTTGTCCATTGACCCCCAATACTGGTCTTATAACAATACACTATTTATTGTTGGAAAAAAAAATTTTACCATGGTGACTTAACAATTTTATTGGTAATGCCAATGAAAAATGAGATTATTAGATTATTTTAGCATGTTTTTACAAGTTTTGAGTTTTGTATTTATAGCAGTTAATGCTATGGCACTGCAGAGTTCTAAGAATTACAGTCAGTTACTTGTGATCTAGACTACTTTTTATTTTAAAGAAAAAGATTGTAATTTTTACTTACGGGATTGTGAGCATTTGGTAATCAGTCACAAAGTTCCAATGTTTTGAAATATCTGTGTTAACATTTGATAGGCAGAATAAAGATGAAGGAAAGAAGCCAGAAGTTAAGAAAGTGGAGAAGAAGCGAGGTTAGTTACTTTACTTTCTAAGATGTATAAAGTTACACATAGAAAGGAAGTTATACGGACACTTAATTTTTCACGCATAGGTTTTAAAAGGTCATTTTATGTTCTTAAATCCTACAAATAAACTTTTCAAATCTCTAATGGATTCTACATATGTTGCATTGTATTGTGAGTATAACCAGGTGAACTTGCTAAGGAGTCATGTTTATTATTTTAATGCTCATCTGATTTAGATCAGTGATGTGGACAGATTATTAAGAACATTTTTTTTAAATTACCAAATCTTTCCATTACACTTTGCTAATGTTACACAGAAATACTGGTTTTGGAAAAACTATTTACTCTTTCACATTTTAATTTATAGAAACATCAATGGATTCTCGACTTCAAAGGATACATGCTGAAATTAAAAATTCACTCAAAATTGATAATCTTGTAAGTGTTTAATACTTCATTTAAAAATACAATGCTGCTTTTATAGCTTCATATTTTCTCACATGGTTTTTTAAGTATTTAAGGTAAAAGACTATCACTGGTTGTTTTGTACTGCCTTGTTTGAAATTTTGAAAGTAATCTTTAGAAATAGATTACAAAGGTTGTGGTAATTAACAGTTATGAAATTACTGTTTTGTGAAGGATGTGAGCAGATGTATTGAGGCCTTGGATGAATTAGCTTCACTTCAGGTCACAATGCAACAAGCTCAGAAACACACAGAGATGATTACAACACTGAAAAAAGTAAGCAATCTTAAGTCATGCAGACGTTAAAATTTTTCTCAAAACCACTTCATTAAAAAGTAATGTTTAAAAAATAATTAGGAAAATAATTATGAATGCATATTTTGTTTTCTCAGATTCGGCGATTCAAAGTGAGTCAGATTATCATGGAAAAGTCTACAATGTTGTATAACAAGTTTAAGAACATGTTTTTGGTTGGTGAAGGAGATTCTGTAATCACACAAGTGCTGAATAAATCTCTTGCTGAACAAAGACAGCATGAGGAAGCAAATAAAACCAAAGATCAAGGGAAGAAAGGGCCAAACAAAAAGCTAGAAAAGGAAACAGGTATGTGGTGATGAGTGCTTTCTAAAAAATGGCTTTGATATATCATTAATACCGTAATCTACATTAAACTACAAAACGGTCTCTTCTGTACTTAGTGTGGAACATAGTCATGTCAACCTTATAGCTTGTTTTTCAAATTTAAATTAGTAGTAAATACTATTGTTTACTATTACTAGGCTGTTGAACAATGTGGGGTTTAGGGGTACCAACCCCCTTTGCAGTCAGCAATCTCCATGTAACTTTTGACTCCCCCAGAACTTCACTACTAATAGCCTAGTGCTGACTGGAAGTCTTACTAGTAATAGTCAACTAACATATTTTGTGTATTATATAGTATAGTATATGCTATATTATTATAAAGCTAGAAAAAAGAGCACATTATTAAAAACAAAATAACAAAATGTTTACAGCATTTATTGAAATACCGCAATTTAAACTCATGTTATTCAAAGGTCAACATTATTAGTAGCAATTCTCTTCTCATTTTAATTAAGAGAAATTCTTACCTACACAACAGTACAGAGAAATGGATTTCCTATGCCCACCATCCAGCTTCAGTCGTTACCAGCAAATGACTATTGCTGTCTTATACCCTGATCAAGTTTTTTTTCTATGACACCCCAGCAGGTTATATTTTAAGTTGTATCTCTGATGGACTCTTAAAATAGAGACAGTGCCATTATCTGTTCCCAAGTTTTGTGTTACTAAACATCTTAGCAGCAACTGCTTAATGTAGAAACCAGTACTCAAAAGGAGTTGGATTTTTTTTTTAACTCATGTATTAGGGAATGTTATATGTCTGTCCTTAAGAGATTTTTTTAAAAATGTATTTTATTGTTTATGCTGTTACAGTTGTTCCATTTTTCTCTTTATTCCCCTCCCACCAGCATTCCCCCCCTTAGTTCATATCCATGGGGAGATTTAATAAGATTTACATGGAGGCTCTCATTGTTTGCTTAATAACAGGGCACAAAATCATGTTAATTAAGAAATAGTTTTGTTTACATTTTCTAAAACACCCGTAATGACATATACAAGATTTTACTGTGATTCACATTGTTTTTTCTGAAAAATACAATGAATCATAATGCTCCAAACAGTTGTATCACCTGTTTCTGATAACAGTAATAAATGGAATAATCAGAATGATCTACTTCCTGTACCCCCAAGTATACGTAGCAACCCTGCCTCTTAAAGTATGTGCCTCAGCCACCCTAAGGATTACACATAAAATACATTAATTATTAGAAATTTCATGTTGTATATTTTGAACTTTAGAGGACATTTTCACATATTATTAGAAGCGCTAAGAGTTTCTTTCATTGGAATCCTTGTAAAGGTTCAAAGACTCTAAATGGAGGCTCTGATCAAGACAGTAATCAACCCCAACACAACGGAGACAGCAATGAAGACAGCAAAGATGAGGCCAGCAGCAAGAAAAAGTGAGGATGTGTTTCAGTGGGTTGTAATGTGTGTGTTTGATTTTTAAATCATGTTGTCGTCTCAAGGTTCAAATATAAGAGATTATATTTTGATCACTCAGTTCCTGAATTCAGGAAACAAGATGCAGATCAAAAAGGCAAATATGTAAAAAAATTATTTACAACTAATCTGCCTGTGGTTCAAGGTTAGAGAGCTGGCCTAAATCCAATTTTTAAATATTAACCATTCTTCCTTGGACTAATTTCACTTATGTTCATACTTGACTGAATTGTGACAGGATAATAAAAATTAGATCTAGAATCTCAGGCTATTTTGTATTATGATACCCGTTTTAGATATGGAACGAACCATGGTTATCCAAGTCTTGGTTTGTTCCACTGTATATTAATATATTAAGCCTTGGAGTCAAGCATCCCTTCTAATTCTGAAATTCAGGGAAATCCTGCATGGTATGTTATCATCCCTTCTTTTCATTTAGATTTGTAATATGCTGGTATCACAGGTATTAACATTTTCAAGTTCTTTAAAGAGAATTCATGTTAGCCCTGGCTGGTATGGCTCAGTGGGTTGAGTGCCGGCCTATGAACTGAAAGGTTGCTGATTTGATTCCCAGTCAGAACACAAGCCTGGGCTCTGTGGGCCAAGTCCCTGGTTAAAGGCCACGAGAGAGGCAACCAATTGATGTTTCTCTCTCTTCCACTCTCTCAAAAAATAAGTAAATAAAGTCTTTTAAAGAGAATTCATTTTAAAGTTGGAAATGATGGAAAGGCACTGGGCCATGAGACTGCCCTGAGTCACTATGTTTGATCTGCATATATTTGGGGAAGTCGGTAGAACGCGGTAAAATAAATTTTCAACCAAAAATAATAACTAAATATTTGGGTGATTTAAAAAACATAATGCACACATTAATACTTTTTCTTTTGAGGAAAAATGTCCCCTAACCCCAGTTGTCACACCTTTCCCTCCCCCACTTTTCTGTAGGCCATCCAGTGAAGAGAGACAGACCGAAATATCTCTGAAGGATTCTACGCTAGATAACTAAGTTGACATACCTGGAATATAAAGAACATTTGCGAAGTTTGTAATGGTTTTCATTTGAGATATTTAGACTGTTGAAAGTTTTAAATTTTTATAATAATAGGTTTTGATGTTTAAAACTTGTTTTGAGGGAAAAATATCCCTTTATCTTTGTTTAAAAATAATATTGGTTAAGTGTACTTGTGCAGTATTAACAACTACATTATACAGTAAATGTGAGGAAAGATCCATTTAGGAAATGTTGAACTGCTTTTCCAGACATTGTAGCATATTTTCAATTAGTGTGTGTATGTTAATGTGTAATTGATAGTAAAGTTACATTTTTAAAACTGCTACTTGTATAAAACCTTTACTCTTTCCCCAAATATTGTGGGTTTTGTGCAGTTTTTACAAATCTTGGATTTACCAGACTGTCTTTTCACTGTTCGTGGTTTTTGTAGAAGTTATACATTTTTATGGTAGTTAAAATGTTACTTCTATAAAATTATTCCCTTCTATCTAAAATTAACCTCAGTCTACATTGTGTTACATTATCCTGCTGCTTTGTAACAATGTGTGTGGTCTGTATGCCGTTTTTGTATGACAACTAGATACCCAACTGACACTGAACTGACAATTCTTCTACAAGGTACAAAACTCATGTTAACTTTAGAAATTAATTTAATTCTGTGGCTGGGAATTCAGCAGTCACAGGACTTTCTTGCTGAGAGCAGAACCGGTGTACATAGGAATGAATCTGGCCCTACGGGTTCAGCCAATCTAAGGTCCTTTACAGGCACTAGTAGCTAAAATTGAAAACTAAGTGATAAAAGTTTATTTTTGGGACATTTCTGAATTTTTTAAAAAAAGTCAAACTCATTTAAGAAAGTTAGCAAGTAGTATTTTTTTAATTGGAAAGCAACCCATGATGTTTATGAAGTAAATAAAAGTAAATACTATATAAGGAAACTAGCCTATTTAAAAACATGGCTGTATCACAAGGGAATTTTTACTTCTGCATTATACATGCGACAGGATTGCAAAAAGCAGAAACATTAGCTTCCTCTGAGGCAGCAGGCAAAGTAAAGGAATGGTTTGAATATTCTGTTTATTCACATATTTGGGCTCAATCTGAGTGACCGAAGGTTAACACAAAAGAGTTAAGGTTAACTGTAACAGATAGTATTTCTAAGATCATATAATTAGGTCAGTTGGTGGTTTTCAGTAGCTAAGACTGTTTGTTTTGAAACTATGAATACGGGAAAAAGACTTTTAATACTCAAAGTGTTTGCATGTGGCATAGATTGTATGTTTTGACCTCAGATAATTTTGTTTTCATCAATAGATGGAAAGTTAAATTATTTCAATAATTGGAATTTTAATTTTGAGAGGTCTTACAATGGAACCTAGGACTCAATGTTTTGAGGGAACTCTTCCTATTATATCTGTTTGGTCCTTAGGACAACTAAAATTTGGACACATTATTCTTGTTAAGCCATAAGTGTCAACATGTAAACTTGTTTTGATTAAAGAATTTTTTTAAATCAAACTGTACTAGTAAATTACTTTGCTATTTACAAAAGTGTGTTGGAATTCTGGATCAGCTTTCAAGGGAGTAATTTCTTAGTTAGCCTCACCATAGAGATTGTATTATTTGGAGAGACTAGGAAACTAGTAAGCTCAAAATGATTAAAAAAAAAAAAAAAGGAAATGTTATTTTTGGTCCATCCTCCCTTTTCTTCTGTGACCCGACAGACCTACACAGCTTACCAAGAATCAAAATGTTATGATTATGTGGCATTAAAACACAAGTTGCCTTCTCTATCTGAACCCTCATTTCAAGACATTTTTCTTTGTCAATAATTCACAAAACCTCAGAACTCTCTTAAAAGTCATATAAATAATCATCAAGAATGTTCGGAAGCATCGGCTGAATTTAAATGTGTATTTGGTCAAAACTCCACAATTGGACAAGTCACTCAAGAGACACTTTAAACGAGAGAGCTAAAACCAATGCCTCGGCCCTCGAACCCACATTTTTTAAATATGTGTACACACCACCTATTTCATTGCTGCTTTTTAAACCACTGGATAATGTTTTACATTGGATAATGTTTTAAAACAGTAAGTTATGCATGACTCAGCAGAATCAATTGTTGGTTTTCTCAGCCACTTTGGAGAAATTTCAGAAGTACCATCTAAATCAGACTTTCTATGTGTAAACAGTTTGAATGGAGTACCTTAAGCATTATAATTGCTATTAATTGTGTGGTTTCAAATAGTAGGACAGTGGATTGATTGTAGTATACCCATACACTTACCTGGTTGAAGATGCCAGGTCAAGATGAGGTGGCCTATATAGGAGCAATGGCTTTTACAGAGCTCTGAAGGTTTCACTAGCAACTTACTTTGTTACACTGGCCCGTGATTATACCTTAAGAAAAGAACCTGCTAAATAGGCAGAAATGTATTCAAATTTGTGCTGTGTAAGTCTCCAGCCTTAGAGATTGATAAAGACATTGTGATGTGACTGGGAGAAAGGTCAAATTATCATTAAAAGGTAATGAAGCCTGAAAAAGATGTTTCAGGAAATAGGCACTGCTTTTCTAGACTATGATTTTGTGCATGACTCTATATATTAAAGTCTAATTCATTTCTAAATACAGAGGATACTGATTAATTCAAGTTCATAATGTTTTCATATTTGCTTTTCTTTGGATAAAATATATAACTTAGTGATGTCATCTTTAATGTTGAAATTTGCAGTTATAAAATCCCTGATACAAGATATCTTTTATGCCTGTTTGGAAGCTGGGAGTTTCTTTTGGTGTGATGCCTGTGTATCTGATATACAGTGCATTGGCAAATTCTGGAAGTGATCTGGTTAGGTTAGCCTTTTAGATTTTACCAGGAAGTGATAATTGATACCTGAGCCTTGTAACATTGGTGAAAAGGTTCACCTTAAGAACCGGCAGGACAACATTCTAAATAAATGATAAAACAAGAATTCATTATTAACTGGCCATCTTTATCCACTAAAATAAACTGGCACCACACATGGATTAATGCTTCAGTTATAATTCACTTTCTAGAATTTTTGTTTTGAGAATATGAAATGATGAAAAAGAATATAAGTAAAAAAAGACCCCTGTATACAAAGTAAAAGATGTAAGGAATGCAGTTTAAAAATAAATTCATTTTTACCCGAGGAACTTTGAGAAATTGGGTAAGTCAGGTTTCCAACAGGATTTTAAATCATCACTGGAAACATGAAAGTAAAAATTTAGGCAATACATAAACCAGCTATGTTGGGACAACTTATTTACGTTGATTCTCTGGCATACTGACTGAATCTCAGTGAATAAGAACACTGCTAGATATACCAGAAAGAGGTTCTTAATTGAACATGTCGCATTTAAGTCAGCAAAACATTTAATGTCAACATTTTAAAGATAAAGGCTTATAGGCTTCATCAGTTTTTTATTTATATGGTAAATGTCTGTTCTTACCCATCCAGAGAGTGTGGAATTCAGTTGAATTTATAAATGTAACCTAGAAGAAAGTGAAATTTTAAATGACAGTTTAATTTTCCACACACAAAAAGATTCCCAAAAACATTTCTGAGTAGATACCGTAGCTACAATTTTCCCTGATGACCTAAATCTTGGAATTTATCACACTTGCCCTTTGGCCCAGAATGAGAGAAAAGAATTATAGTAAGGGGGCCAAAAGAATGAGTTGAGCCAGAAAAACTCTTTTCTTTGGCATACAGAATACTGGGTATTACTGCCTAGGAATAAGTGAGCCAGAGCTAATACTCCATAAGATGTTGAATTCCCATGTCCCAGTAGTCATATTACATGAGATTATTTTTTAGTAATAAAAATTCTAAATTGATGTACATTTTAAACTCAGCATCCATGATTCATAAAAAGTTGTCAAGAAATGAAGCTTCAGCCCTGGCTGGTGTAGCTCAGTGGATTGAGTGCCAGATTGCAAACCAAAGGGTTGCCAGTTCAATTACCAGTGAGGGCGCTTGAGAGGGGACTATACACTGATGTTTTTCTCCCTCTTTCTTCTTTCCCCTCTCTCTAAAAATAAACACATACAATTTTTTTAAAAAAAAAGTGAAGCTTCAATTCAAATGCTACTTCTGTAAAGCTATGCATATATATTCAAGATCTCATTTATTACTCATGTAGAGAGTCTCATTTTCAAAGACTGTTCAAAGTACTTCCACCACGATGTATCATTAACTGAACCCAATGACTAGGCAAGCCACAGACTAGAAGAAAATCAATACATATATCTGACAAAGGATTTGTATTCAGAATACATAAAGCCTTCCTACAACTCGGTAAGATAAACAGATTTGAAAATGGGCAAAAAGCATTGAGAACTATATTTTGTAATAAATACTAAAATATATTTCTAAGCATTTAAATACAATCAAATTACTTTGTAAGAAAATTTGTAATTTGAACTTTGTGGGGGGTATGGGGTAACTTTAGCTGATTGTTTCAGGATAGACCTGTTCCTACAAGAGCACATTTTCTGTTATTAATTAAAGGTTCCAGGATCAACATAAGGGTAAGCGAGGAATTCCCCCAGTTTGTTGCCTTCTGAATCATAGTGGAGCATTCGGAAGCAAACATCACAAAAGAAACACGGGTCATCTGGTGCAAAACTGTCATTGTTCGTCACCCATCTGTAGTTAAAAAAAAAATGCATCATTACAATTAACTTTCTCAGCTGTAAGTTATGAAGTGTAATGATATATAAATAAAACTGTAATGATATATAAATATAACTGTCATTATTCTCATCCTATCTAATAATTATAATCCTTGATAGGATTTTCTGTACATGCATAGATAGATTTATCCGTCAGTATTGTACAAGGCAACAGTGCAACTAACAGACACACTGCAAAATGCTGTTTCTCTGAGAGACTACTTCAGGTACACAGAGAATATAAATCCATTATGGGAAGACCATACAAACACCTATCCAAGGAACTGTCATGTGAACATAATCATTTTCTTCTAAGAAGCCATCCTGAAAAACAATAAATTAGAGGCTACAGATCTGATAACTTTTGCTTAATTTATCTTTCTAACTGGTAAATGAGTGTTAGTTTGAAAACTCCAGCTGTTTTACTTAGAATTCAGGATAAAATGTTAAAAGAGTACATACAAATGGGAAATACGACCAACATTATTCAACTGAAATTTTGGTTTTGACCGGAGATGTTATTAGTCATAGCTGAACATGTTATTTTCCATTTTACCTAAATTCTGCATCTCTTGGAATGTTACCTACCCCTGATTTCCATTTTGATCTAATAACTCTGATTCATGTTTTCCTATTTATCATTTGGAAAAGCACATTGTGGTACAGAATCCAAAACAAGTTGATGATACTAAATTCTCCTTTTCCGGACTTCCGGCCAAGATGGAGGTGTAGGTGGACACACTGTGCCTCCTCTCACGACCAAAATTAAGGACAACAAATATGTAGAAACAAGAAAACAACCAGGACTTATAGAAAATTGAACTGTACGGAAGTCCAACAACCATTCATCCAGACCGTTAAGAGGGGTGGAGTCGCGGCAGGAAAAAGTGGAGGTGCGGACCCAGGAACGCAAGCAGCAGCGGCTGGCAGTTCCCAGGGGCACAGGCGGTGGCTGGCGGTCCTCGGGTGCCCAGGCGGCAGCTGGCGGACCCCGGGCACAGGGGGGCAACTGTGCAGACCCAGTGAGGCCACACAAGGTGGTTGGCTGACCAGGTGGTCCCACATTCGCGCACGCAGACGGTCCAGGAAAAGGGGAAGTGGCAGAACGGACTGAATCCAGGAGAGAGCGGAGCAGGCGCCATTGTTCCCTCTCAGACCCCGCACCCACATACAACGTCACGACGGAGCGCCTGAGGCTCCACTCCTCACTACATAACAGCACGCGCGCGTGCGCAGATAATCCAGGTGAAGGGGAAGCGGCAGAGGGGACCGGAGTCCAGGAGAGAGGGGAACAGGCGCCATTCTTCCCTCTCGGACCCCGCCCCCACCTACAGCGTCACAACCCAGCGACTGGGCTGCCCCGCCCTGAGGAACACCTAAGGCTCCACCCCCTCACTACGTAATAGCCGCGACCAGACTAAAACCAAAACAACAACAACAACAAAAAACCCACCAAAAATGGCTCAAACTGGAAAACAAATAAAAGCCCCAGAGCCAATTCCTCTAAGCCGTGAAGAGATAGCCAACCTATCAGATGCACAGTTCAAAGCACTGGTCATCAAAATGCCCACAGAATTGGTTGATTTTGCTTACAAATTAGATGAAACAATGCAGGCTACAATACGTGAAATGAAGGAAGATGCATGAGGAACTGATAGAGATGGAAGGAAAACTGGGACTCAGATCAATGGAGTGGACCAGAAGGAAGAAACTAACAACCAAACAGAAAACGAGGAAGAAACAAGAATTCAAAAAAATGAGGAGAGGCTTAGGAACTTCCGGGACATCGTTAAACGTCCCAACATCCGAATTATAGGGGTCCCAGAAGGGGAAGAAGAAGAGCAACAAGTGGAAAACTTATTTGAACAAATAATAAAGGAGAACTTCCCCAATCTGGCAAAGGAAATAGACTACCAGCAAGTCCAGGAAGCTCAGAGAGTCCCAAAGAAGTTGGACCCAAGGGAGGAACACACCAAGGCACATCATAACTACATTAGCCAAGATTCAAATGAAGAAGAGAATTCTAGAAGCAGCAAGGGATAAGGAGACAGTCACCTACAAAGAAGTTCCCATCAGACTGTCAGCTGATTTCTCAAAAGAGACCTTCCAGGCAAGAAGGGGCTGGAAAGAAATATTTGAAATCTTGAAAAGCAGGGACCTACATCCAAAATTGCTCTATCCAGCAAAGCTGTCATTTAGAATGGAAGGGCAGATAAAGCGCTTCTCAGATAAGGACAAGTTCAAGGAGTTCATCATCACCAAGCCCTTATTATATGAAACGTTAAAGGAACTTATCTAAGAAAAAGAAGATAAAAAATATGACAGTGAAAAGACAGCAAACTCACAGCTATTAAGAACCACACCTAAAACAAAAGCAAACTAAGCAAACAGCTAGAACAGGAACAGAACCACAGAAATGGAGATCATATGGAGGATTAGCAACAGGGGAGTGGGAGGAGGAGAGGGGGGAAAAGGTACAGAGAATGAGTAGCATAGATAGTGGGTAGAAAATAGACAGGGGGAGGGCAAGAATAGTGTGGGAAATGTAGAAGCTAAAGAACTTATGACACATGGACATGAACTAAATGTGGGTGGGAGTGGGTGTGCAGGGTGGGGAGAATGATGGGGGAGAAATGGGACAACTGTAATAGCATAATCAATAAAATAAATAAATTCTCCTTTTCCTCTGAATGGTCTGTTGACTGATCCACAGTTAAAGAAATATTCAAAACTTGCACAATGACAGAACAGAAATTTTATGAAACCCTATTTTGACCTCTACATATGAGATGCTGTGTTACTTTTTCATCGAGGAGAAACTAGATGAAACTGATTGTGTAAACTGCAGAAGGAAAGCAGAAAGAACATGGTTTCCTGATGACACTTAGCATTGTATCAACCAATTCAGTATGACCTTCCCCTGGATTTCCACTACACATGATAATTAATTTCCTTATTGTTTAAAAATGTGGTTGTAACCTAAAGTGACCTGCAATACTTCCCTAATAAAAAAAATCCTTTATATTATTTATACCTCAAAGTATATGTCCTCAGATACAAAACAAAACTGAAATACCAAAAATCAAAAATATCTGACTATTGAAAACCAATACGGCTAAAAAAGGTATATCACTTACCTAGCTGTGTACATTTTACAGACAAAACATTTTCTGGTCCATAGCCAATGCTTCTTGATAAGAAGGGGATAAAGTTTCCTATCCAAGCAGTCATCACAATGCACAAGCCTTTTGTTCATGAGAAAATAAATGAAGATGTTAAAAGTGCAAATTTTAGTGATATGTAAAGAATCCAAGATACCTGTACCTTTAACACTAACAACATATGTAGATATATTTTTCTTTTTTTGCTCACAAAAGTTTTACATATAAAATGACTCTATACCAGGCTGACCAAATTGTGTTCCACAAAACACGTTCTCCCACAGAGCATGTTGGATTGAACAATGCCTTCTATGAAACTTCCCAAACCCCATCATGGTAATGTGCCCTATAACCTTCTGAGAGGAAGATGCTGTATGCAGCATTTCTTGAATGTATACCATCAGAGAACCCTTGCTTTACTCAACACTTAGTACACCTTTTTATAGAACACAGTTTGAGCAACTAATTGATCTTATTTTAAGTATTTTATCCAGCTATTGTACTGAGATACAACACAGCTCTTGATTACTGTCCTCTATTAACATCCAAATCTAACTCCTGGCATAATGAAAATTGGTAGGACCTTAGTTTCAGGTATTAGAATTAAGAAATTATGAGTGGAAATTAATTTCCACGGTGCTACTTATCAGCTGAGTGGGTCTGGATAAGCCCCTTAACTGTGCTGGACCTTCAGACTCTCCACCTGAAAGACGAAGGGACTGCTCAGGGTATTCTGGTGATCTCTGGTCTCAGACAATTCTAAAATTTGATTCTTACTATTATTTTTTTCAGCAGAAAGGGCAGCAATATCACATCAGAAATTGACCAATGAACTTTTAACAGTTTACTAATTAATAAACTATGGAATGGCACTGAATGATTGATTAAATCAGCCTGTAAGATAAAAATGACTTTTAGTCTAAACCATGTTCCAAGTTGCCATGAGTTTAAGGAATGACACTGTATGTAGCAATATGCCTACAACACAAGAAATGTAAGGAGAATAAAAGCAGGCAGAATAGCTTATATAAAACTGAAAGAACACATTATTCAAGAAATAAGTATATAATTTTAAAAGTCATAAATTTATGAGGTTTATGTGTTCTGGCTTTTGCTGCAAAAATTCTTCTCAAGGGGCAATTGTTATACTCTTAACTGTTTATTTTTAATTTAGCTCCTCAACATCTCTCAGAACTACTATAACTTTGATTAAATAGACACTTAATGTTTAAATTATGACAAATTAATACTACCAACCACCTAAGGTACATAAAACACTGTATATTCTTTTTACTGTATAACACTTTCTTTTCTAGGTCCTAATTCTCTCATGTTTGCATATGCTGAGCTTTCAGTGTTCCTGCCACCAGTTCAGTTCCCACAGAATGGTAAAAATACTCTCCATCGGTACACACTGACAGCAGGTCTAGTAGCTCTGGACACCCTTCCCAAGTCCTCCATCCTGCTGCAGTCCTGGATTAAGCGGTTTTCCTGCTGCTAGGCAGCCATCATTCTGGGATTTCCCTATCCTGTCATTCTGAGGGTTCCATTTACATCTTAGGTATTCTGTTTTGCATTCCATGTTTTTTCTTTTTGAAGATCTAATCATTGTGTGAGGTACTACCTCAGGTAGCTTCCTGAGAATCAGTGCATAGGAGGGGAAATTTTTGAGACTATTGACTGGGATCCAAAAGAAATGGAAGCAAGGATGTTCTGAAGCATCAGTTCCTATTATTGGTATAATAAATATATGGGGATAACACTGCTCCACAAAAAAACCTTAAAATCGTCTCTCAGAAGGAATCCAAATGGGGACAGAGCAGGGCTCATTCCTATATATTGCCCTTCATAAATAGATTATTTCCTAAATAAGGAAATGAAAAAGATACTATCTATACAAAATTATAACTAATCTTAAAACCTCATTTTAAACTATTTTAGTCCTTTCCACTTTAAATCTTTATGAAATCATTAAGACTTATTTGTCAACTATCAGAATTATTTGTCAACTATTAGAATTATTCTTCTCTACCCCAGTTCCCTTTTATCTCCTTCAAATTTGGCGAAAGATATGAATCTGAGAAATACAACTGCAAATTTGCAGCGTGCCTATATGGGATATAAAGCGGATGACTACTTCCTGAATAAAAGCTGTCTAATATACAAATGGTGACACTTTTAAAAATAGTTATAGATTTTTAACCCTCTAATAAACAGTAAAACATTTATTATATATTTTCCAAAATACAAACGAGAAGATACAAAGTTAATCACTGGGTGTAAAGCACTTACTGTTGCTGTTTCCAAGGCAAGCTGCACTGACAACTACTTTTACTCCTTGTATTCAAAACAAAACAAAACAAAAACCTGTGCTTTTATACTGTGAAATAAAGAAAACAGAACAAATGTTCTGAGTACTGCCACTTACCTTATATCAGTAATGACAATCACATGTTCACAGTCTCCCTGGTGACAGTATAAGTAAGGAAAACCCAGTTTAATATGTAAGTCATTGAAGGTGAAGTCTTCCATTTTCGCAGTCTGAAACTTTCCATAGCCTCTGTCATGGGACTCGGACCACTCAATGATCGTTCTGAGAAGGGGGGAAGACAAGGATGTATCATCACTCCACAAAAAATTAAAAATGACAGAAAATGGGTGTGACTGCAGTATTTCACAAAACCTGCCTCCCTCAATGAACCTGACAGTTCTCGAGATGAAAACCACGGTGGTTGATACGTGTTGGAATTAGGAATTTGGAATTTTTGTTCGTCTGTTAGAGCAGTGGTTCTCAAAGTGTGGTTCCTAAGACCCCGCAGAGGTTTGTGAGGCCAAAATTATCTTTACAATAATGCTAAAACGTTACTGCTGCCCTCTCAGCTCTTACTCCCACATAGATGACCATTTTTCTGGAGGATACATAACATGAGTTATCACTTGAGACTGAATGGAAAATGTATAAAAATGCCACTTTTCTCACTATTTTATTTTGTTCTGAAAATTTTATTTTTTACAAAAATATTACTATTGTTAATGTTTAAGAGGATTATTTAATCAATATATTTAATATTTAAAATATCTGAGTCAATATTTAAAATATTTGAGTCTGAACTGTTAATATGATAAATATTGATAGCTATAACCCACATGAACAACAGCTCTATGGCATCCTCAATTATTTCCAGTATAAAGAAATGCTGAGCCCAGCAAGACTGAGAACTACATTAGAATATAAATGAAAATGCCTATAATGAAACACAATTTACATAAATAATCAAATTCTCTTTCTCTTTCCAGTTGCTAGGACACTGATAATAAAAGCTCGGTCTAACTGCTTTGATGATTAGACACAGATGTTTCATGCTCTGTACTGAAGAAACCATGTAAATCACCTAGGGCGAACAATCGTGTGCACTGAACAAGCAGAAAAATAGTTAAAGATTAACTTCCTGCTGTCACCTAATACAAAGAATAGACATTAATAAAGTGTTTAAGTGGGATTTAGTTCTTTTTTTCAGCTGTATCTAAGGCTCAAATAAGACTTACTATAATTTCTAAAATACTTAAAAAAACAATTCTAGGCAGCTGGCAAAGATCCTGAAAGGGCTGATGTAAATTTTTGGTAGGAAAATTTTCTTGGAATAAAAATTTTGATTAACTTATTAATACCTAGACCATCTTTGAAAATATTTTAAACACTGAGAGATAACTTTTTACCCCAAATCAAACAAAACAACTAAACACAATAATTCCTGGGCAAAGATCCTTCATAGACCAATAAGATTATTTGTGGAGATAATACCATTTTGAAAACTACAAATCAGAAAGACTTTGAGAAGAGTTTTGGAAACTGTACCTGCTCAAATCCCTGCACTCAGGGTACCTTTTATCATTGTAAAATGTTCCTTCAAAATAAAAGAAGGCAGATTTGTATAGGTCCTATAAGACAACAAGATGTTATTGAGAGAAAGCAATTATAAATTGTTCTAAGTATTGGTGAAAATTTTGTATGTCATAAAATCACACAAATGTTTAACAATAACTTTATAAAACTTAATAGAATAGGCTCAACGCATTCATTAATTTGTTTAATATTTAATGGCAACTCTTCTGTAAAAAATATCTTAGTTACCAGGTGTGAAGATGTAAAATTTTAACCATTGTTATTTTACTCATTAGGTTTGATTTAAATTTGTAGTCTCCTGAGATTCATGAAAGAAACCCAAATAGAAATGAAATAAATATTATTTTATTATACACATACACAACAATGAGTTATTTTATTTTTTAAAGATTTTTATTGGGGACTTCCGGCCAAGATGGAGGCATAGGTGGACACACTGTACCTCCTCTCACAACCAAAATTAAGAACAACAAGGATTTAGAAACAAGAAAACAAGCCGAACTGATAGAAAATTGAACTGTACAGAAGTCCAACAACCATTCATCCAGACCAGTATGAGGGGCGGAGTTACGGCGGGAAAAAGTGGAGGCTGGTGGACCTGGGCAGGCAGGCAGCAGTGGTTGGCAGTTCCCAGGTGTGCAGGCAGTGGCTAGCAGATCCCAGGCACAGGGTGGCAGCTGTGCAGACCCAGTGAGGCCACACAAGGCAGCTGGCTGACCAGGTGGTCCCACATTGGCACTCAGATAATTGAGACGAAGGGGAAGCGGCGGAAGGGACAGGAATCTGAGAGTCGAGCAAGTGCCACTGTTTCCTCTCGGACCCCGCCCCCATATACAGCTTCACAACCCAGCAACTGGGCTGCACCACCCTGGGGAACCCCTAAGGCTCCGCCCCTCTAGTAACACACGTGACCAGACCCCCCCCAAAAAACAGCAACAACAAACAAACAAGAAAAAAGCCTCAAACCAGAGAACAAATCAAATCTCCAGAGCCAATTCCTCTAAGTAATGAAGAGATAGCCTACCTATCAGATGCACAATTCAAAGCCCTAGTGATCAGGATGCTCACAGAATTGTTTGATTTTGCTCACAAATCAGATGAACAAATGAAGGCTACAATAAGTGAAATGAAGGAAAACACACAGGGAACCAATAGAGATGGGAGGAAAACTGGGACTCAAATCAATGGAGTGGACCAGAAGGAAGAAACTAACAACCAAACAGAAAACAAGGAAGAAACAAGAATTCAAAAAAATGAGGAGAGACTTAGGAACCTCCAGGACATCTTGAAACATCCCAACATCCAAATTATAGGGGTCCCAGAAGGGGAAGAAGAAGAGCAACAAGTGGAAAACTTATTTGAACAAATAATAAAGGAGAACTTCCCCAATCTGGCAAAGGAAATAGACTACCAGGAAGTCCAGGAAGCTCAGAGAGTCCCAAAGAAGTTGGACCCAAAGAGGAACACACCAAGGCACATCATAATTACATTAGCCAAGATTAAAAGGAAGGAGAGAATTCTAGAAGCAGCAAGGGATAAGAGGATAGTCACCTACAAAGGAGTTCCCATCAGACTTCCAGCTGATTTCTCAAAAGAGACCTTATAGGCAAAAAGGGGCTGGAAAGAAGTATTCCAAGTCATGAAAGTCATGAAACCTACATCCAAGATTGCTCTATTCAGCAAAGCTTTCATTTGGAATGGAAGAGAAGATAAGGGCTTCTCAGATAAGATCAAGTTCAAGGAGTTCATTGTCACCAAGCCCTTATTATATGAAATGTTAAAGGGACTTACCTAAGAAAAAGAAGATAAAAAATATGACAGTAAAAGAGACAGCAAACCCACAGATATTAACAACCACACCTAAAACAAAAGCAAACTAAGCAAACAGCTAGAACAGGAACAGAACCACAGAAATGGAGATCACATGGAGGATTAGCAACAGGGGAGTGGGAGGAGGGGAGAGAGGGAACAGGTACAGAGAATAAGTAGCATAGACGGTGGGTAGAAAATAGACAGGGGGAGGGCAAGAATAGTGTGGGAAATGTAGAAGCTAAAGAACTTATGACACATGGACATAAACTAAAGGGGGGGAATGTGGGTGGGAGGGGGTGTGTAGGGTGGAGGGGAATGAAGGGGTGCAAATGGGACAACTGTAATAGCATAATGAATAAAATATATTTTAAATAGATTTTATTTATTTATTTATTTATTTATAAACAGGAGGGAGGGAGGGAGACAAACATCAATGTGTTGTTGCCTCTTGCGCGCCCCCTACTGGGGACCTGGCTCACAACCCAGGCATGTGCCCTGACTGGGAATGGAACCGGTGACACTTTGGTTCACAGACCAGCACTCAGTCCACTGAGCCGCACCAGCCAGGGCATTATTTTAGATATTAGGACTAAAACTAAACAGTCATATCTTTGGTGTTTCCCCAGTGTTAACAACAGTAATCATGGAGTTATGTTTATCTGTCATTTTTTTTTTAAATTTTCAATGTACTTTTATAAAAATTCCCTATTTATATTTCCAATAACTCTTAGGCAGGCAGAATGTGAATTTCTAGTCTTATTCAAGCAAACTGGCCCACAGTACCATCATAGCCACACAACTGGTCTGAACCCTTAGGTTTCTTACCTTTCAGTCTACCAGACTTTCCATCAGAGGGGTGGCTCTTAATCCTGACCGCATAATGGAATCACAAAAACATCAAAGACCGAATCTCATCTCAGATGCATTAACTGAGACTCTCTGAGGATGTGGCTCAGGCACCAGTGTTGTTCCAAGCTCCCCAAGAGATTAAAACGTGCAACCAATGCTGAGAATCACTCTGTTAGACTTGTCTTTCACCATATTGCTTAAAATTAAACCCCTGGAAGAGGGTTAAAAAGACCTGTGTTCTTTTCCTGAACCTACACTTCCTCCTTGGACCTGTTTCCTCACCTGTAAAATCAGAATAACACCTGGCATGCTGTGTTATAGGATTGTGATGAGAACCAAAAGCAGTTTATGAACAAAAAAGATATATAAGCTTCAGATATTAAAATGATTTTACCTTAAAATAACCTAAATTCTCTGCTACTTCTTTAAAGCTTCTGTTTTTTTCTTAATTGTCTTTGTTCCCCCATTTACAGATCATCTGACGTTGGTGCCAGACACCCTTATAAGGCTGGTTTTGCTGTATTTTTCCTTGGGCACCTCACTAAATCTCCCTGACCCACTTTTTCTCATATTTTTGTAAAATATGAGTACAGCCATTACCTTCTTCCCAGGTGACTGCAGAGATAAAAGGATATAGTGTACTACAATATAATACCATGTCTAGCTGCTGTTAAAACTCAAAATCTGCCACTGAATATACTTCTAAACCTTCAAAGAGGTCCGGCAGGGCCCAACATAAAGGTTCTGAAAGAAAATACTGCCTTATTTTGGAAACAAAAACAAAGTTCAGTGTATATAAAATTTTGTTCATTACAAAGTGTATCTATAGAACTTCATTTTAAGTTATTTAGGCAACTTAATGCTTTGACATAATTATAAATTAGAAGGAGAACTTTAACAAAAACGTTTTCCATTTAAATCCTAAGTCATCCATTAAAAACTTTTCCTCATCTCAGTATACAAATGGTTAAGAATAGAAGATATGAATAATCTCAATAGAAGTAATTTTCTAACCAGTGATACTAACTAGTTTCCTATTCTGCCACAGCTAGTTTAGCTGATAATGTTCCCAGAGGGGGTGAGAGCAGAGGATCAACCAACCAACACGGAAGAGGTAGTGTAAGAAGCTATTTCTGTTATTAATCTAATATAACCTGAGTCTACAGGTAGTATTTCCACTTTATAAACAAAGTAACTATCAATAACTAACATGATCATTTGAACACAGTCATCAGATATACATAATTTTAGGCATCAGCTGGCCATTTATACTCCACTGTCACTGAGATAGGTTATATTGGAACTACAGAAACATTCCTAGGATCTGCTGTGAGGAAAGTGGTAATGGGACAGACTACTGGGGAAGCTTGGGTAAGGAAATTTTTACAACTAGAAATTTATGTTACCATTTTTCCTATACCAAGGCTTTATTTATAATAAGTCTATAAAGTACTTTCATAAGTGTACCTCTGAGAAAAAGTCTTAAGAGATTATTAACAACAACAAAAAAAGACTTATCGGAGTAATGTAAAAAAGATCAACAGAATCAGACATTAAAACATGATGAACTGCCCTAACTGATGTGGCTCAGTTGGTTGGGCATCATTCCACAAAGTGAAACACCATTGGCTCATTACCGGGCCAGGGCACATGTCTGGGTCACAGGTTCAGACCCCAGTCGGGGTGCATGTGGGAAGCAACCAACCAATGTTTCTCTCTCACACTGATGTTTCTCTCCCTATCTTTCTCTCTCCCTATCTTTCTCTCTCCCTTCTCCTCTCTCTAAATATAAATCAATAAAATCTTTAAAAGAAAATAAGGAACCATTGAAAAAAACTTAAGATAAGCCCTGGCTGGTGTGGCTTAGAACCAAAAGGTCACTGCTGGTTTGATTTCCAGTCAGGGCACATGCCTGGGTTGTGGGCCAGATCCCCAAATGGGGGTGTGTGAGAGGCAACCACACAATGATGTTTCTTTCCCTCTCTTTCTCCCTCCCTTCTCCTCTCTCTAAAAGTAAATAAATAAAAAATCTTAAACACAAACAAACAAACTTAAGCTAAGAACAGCAGTACTATTTTATATGTACATTTTTTAAATGACTCCATTCTTGAACTACTATACTCCAAAACAAATGTTAGCAAAACATATTTTAGACATAAGCTGTTAAAAGATATTTAGACTCATTGAGAGCAGGCTGACAGCTACGGAGGGCTGGATTGGGGGTGGAAGGATGAAGCAAAAAGGAAAAATGACTCATGGACAACAGTGTGGTGACTGCAGGGGGGGATGGAAGTGTAAGGGGGATAAATAGTAATGGAAAAAATACAATTGAAATAAATTTAAAATAGCCCTGGCAAGTGTGGCTCAGTGGGTTGCCTGCAAACCAAAAGGTCTCTGGTTTGATTCCCAGCCAGGGCACGTGCCTGGGTTGTGGGCCAGGTCCCCAGTGGGGGGGCGTATAAGAGGCAACTGATGCATGTATCTCTCACACATGGCTGTTTCCCTCTTTCTTCCTTCCCCTCTCTCTAAAAATAAATAAACAAATAAATAATTTTTTAAACTTTTTTAAGAAGAGAGACTTAAATATACTGGCCCAACTTTTCCTAGTCCTCTCACATACTAAATTAATTAAAGAAAGTATTTTATTCAAAAGTCTTATTTACTGGCTGGAATAAAGATTTTCATTTCCTCAACTACAAGAACTGCATTTCACTAACTTGTTCCATGACTGCCAGTGGAATACATGCCAAATAACTCCCTGTCAAAAAAAAGCACTATAGCCCTGGCTGGTATGGCTCAATGGATTGAGCACCAGCCTGGGAACCAAAGGTTCACTGGTTCGATTCCCAGGCAGGGCACATTCCTGTGTTGTGGGCCAGGTCCCCAGCAGGGGACATGAGAGATGCAACCACACATTGATCTTTCACTCCCTCTCATTCCCCCTCCCTTCCCCCTCTCTAAAAATGAAAAAATTAAAAAATATTTTTTAAAAAAGCATAATTTAAGGACTTCCAAGGTGTGTAATTGGTAGAACGTGAAAAGGTAAAATATTCTGGCAAAATGCTGAGAATTGTTGAAGGTGGGTGACAGGAATATAAGGTCTCATTATATTATTCTTTTCTTTGTGTGTATGTTTAAAATTTTCCAAGGTAAAACTGAAAGCCTGTGCACCAAGTAAACAAAAGGGGAGGGAAACGGGAGGCTAGTCTCAAGCCAGGCATAATGACAACCAGGCAAAGAAAGTACAGGGGCTCTGAAGGCAAGTTGACAAGGGTCTAAATCCAGCTTCCACCACTGCCACTGAACACAGCCACATCGTGACAGTGCTCTGACCCACCTTTTTCTTACTGTAAAATGGTCATTCTTTCCAAAGAGAGAATATTGTACATTTAGTACATGGTAAATGCTCATTAATCAAAGATATTATTTTAATAGATGGAGGAGGCAGAAACAATATAGCAACAGACATGTAAACATTAAAACAGGGTAACAGATTATGTAGCTACCTGTTAGAAAGCTGCTGAAGGCATCAGCACTGATACACAAAGCACAATAAACCAACTAAGCCCAGCTAAAAATACTCCCTAGGGTTCCTAGAACCAAGACCAATCCCAGATCTGACACAAACCACTTTGAGCAGTGGTGACATAATTGGAATTAGAAGGATGAATTCAGATTTTTCGTATTAAATTGATCTTATGAACTTTATAGTTACAAGGGTTTTTTTGTTTTTGTTTTTGTTTTGTTTTTTTTGTAGGCTTGAGAAATTTTGCAGATTGTTTCTTCTTTAACAAAAACAAACAAACTCTCATTTCCTGGTCTGCTTACAGCCTTAAAATTCTACTTGTTTCTCTTTAATTCTAATATTTATTGCCAAGAGCACTGAGATGGCAAACCTGAAAAACCCAAATATCTTAAAACCATTTCAACATAACTCAACAACTCTAGAGTGAAATCTGTGCGTGAGTCTTGATGCTGGCTGGTCTCCATGCCAGTCACCGAAAAGACAGGCACACAGTCAGCCCGTGGGGCAGAGAGGCACACCCAACAGTTTCAGGATGGTATCAGAAGCACTGCAGTACACAAATGAGATGCTGCCAGAGTGGCAAACAGAGATGAGTCAGGAAAAATTGTATATAGTAAGTGAGTTTCGAGCTAGGTTTGGAAATATGAATGTGAACTCACCAGCTGGATAAAAGAAGGGAAGGACTTCCCACGATGCTCAAACACAGAGAGGCACAAAAAGGTAAGGTATGCCTGAGGAAAACACATTCATTTGTGGTTGAAGCACCAGGTGAAAAAATGAGTGAATAGTATGAAACGTTAAGGTGGGACTCATCACTACAAAAGGCCTTAGATATCAGCCTAAGGAGTCTGGACTACAGGCAATGGAGACCCACTGAGATTTTCAGAATGAAGAATGACACAACAGATCTCTTTTTAAAGATTTTTTTTAAAGAACAGTTTTAGATTTATAACAAATTTGAGAGGGAGGTACAGATATGTTCCATACCTGCCCCCACACATCAGAGCCTCCCCCATTATCAACATCATCCACCAGAATGATATATTTGTTATCAAGAATGAACCTACACTGACACATCACAATCACCCAAAGTCCATAGTTTACCCCAAGATTCACTCTTGGTGTTTGTTTTGTTTTTGAAAGGCAGCTTGAGTGGTATGTGTAGGAAGGACTAAAGGTGGGAAAAACAGGAATTCTCTTACTAAAATATATGGCAATGACCGGTCAAGATGGAGGCGTAGGTGGACACACTGTGCCTCCTCGCACAACCAAAATTAAGGACAACAAAGATTTAGAAACAAGAAAACAGCCGGAACTGAGAGAAAATAGATCTGTATGGAGGTCCAACAACCATTCATCCAGACCGGTAAGGGGGGCGGAGTCGCGGCAGAAGGAAGTGGAGGTTGGTGGACCGGACGCACAGGCAGCTGCTGGTGGACCAGGCCTACAAGCGGAGGCTGGTGGACCCCAGGCACAAGGCAGTTGGCTGACTGGGTGGTCCCACATTCATGCACAGATAATCCAGGCAAAAACAGGGAATGAGACAGAACTCGCATCCCAGGGCCCCAGAGCTGGGAAATAAAACCTAAAAACACCGAGACCCCCGCCCCCACATACAGCATCATTACCCAGCAACTGGGCTGCCCCATCCTGGGGAACACCTAAGGCTCCGCCCCTCACTATGTAGCAGCCGTGACCAGACCACCCCCACAAAAAAAAAGAAACACAAAAAAATAAAAAATGGCACAAGCGGGAGAACAGATCAAAGCCCCAGAGCCAATTCCTCTAAGCAACCAAGAGATAGCCAACCTATTAGATGCACAGTTCAAAGCACTGGTGATCAGGATGCTCACAGAACTGGTTGATTTTGGTCAAAAATTGGATGAAAAAAATGAAGGCTGTGCTAACTGAAATGAAGGAAAATGTACAGAGAACCAACAGTGATGGGAAGGAAACCGGGACTCACATCAACAGTGTGGACCAGAAGGAAGAAAGAAACATCCAACCAGAAAAGAAGGAAGAAACAAGAATTCAAAAAAATGAGGAGAGGCTTAGGAACCTCCGGGACATCTTGAAACGTCCCAACATCCAAATTATAGGGGTACCAGAAGGAGGAGAAGAAGAGTAACAAGTGGAAAACTTATTTGAACAAATAATAAAGGAGAACTTGCCCAATCTGGCAAAGGAAATAGACTACCAGGACGTCCAGGAAGCTCAGAGAGTCCCAAAAAGTTGGACACAAGGAGGAACACGCCAAGGCACATTGTAATTACATTACCTAAGATTCGAATGAAGGAGACAATTCTAGAAGTAGCAAGGGATAAGGGGACAGTCACCTACAAAGGACTTCCCATCAGACTTCCAGCTGATTTCTCAAAAGAGACCTTACAGGCAAGAAGGGGCTGGAAAGAAGTATTCCAAATCATGAAAGGCAAGGACCTACATCCAAGATTGCTCTATCCAGCAAAGCTTTCATTTAGAATTGAAGGGAAGATAAAGTACTTCTCAGATAAGGTCAAGTTCAAGGAGTTCATCATCACCAAGCCCTTATTATATGAAATGTTAAAGGGACTTATCTAAGAAAAAGAAGATAAAAAATATGACAGTAAAAAAGACAGCAAACTCACAGATATTAACAACCACACCTAAAACAAAAGCAAACTAAGCAGACAACTAGAACAGGAACAGAATCACAGAAATGGAGATCACATGGAGGGTTATCAGCAGGGAAGTGGGAGGGGGATAGAGGGGGGAAAGGTACAGAGAATAAGTAGCGTAGATGGTGGGTAGAAAACAGACAGGGGGAGGGCAAGAATAGTGTGGGAAATGTAAAAGCTAAAGAACTTATGACACATGGACATGAACTAAAGGGGGGGGAATGTGGGTGGAAGGGGGTGTGCAGGGTGGAGGGGAATGATGGGGGAGAAATGGGACAACTGTGATAGCATAATCAATAAAATAAAAAATAAAAAATTTTAAAAATTAAGAAAAAAAAGAAGTACAACTGGTAGTTACACAGCAAGCACGGGGATGTAAAGTACGGCACAGGGAAACCAGTCAATAATATTATAATAACTATGTATGGTGCCAGGTGGGCCCCTGAATTATCAGAGGGAACACTTTGTAACCTACATGAATGTCTATCTGCTGTGCTATTCACCTGAAATTAATACAAAATAGTGTTGAATGCAAACTATAATTTAAACAAAGAAAAGAAAAAAGAAAGAAAATGACAGCATGACAGGAGAAGAGAATATCAATCTGGATGCTGTAGGGAAAGACCTCTCTGTCAAGGTGACATGAGTCCAGGAAGAAACAAAGGAGTGAGCCACCTGAATATCGGGGTAAAGAACATTCTTGGGTGAGAGAAGATACAAAGGCTCTGAATGGGAGAAGCTTGCTGAGTATATGTGAGAATCAGCAAGGATGGTAGTGTGTCTGAAGGCAACATCTGATGAGAAGGTGTTAGGATATGAAGTCGGAAGGCAGAAAGGATCACATAACAGACACTTTGAGGACCACAATCAGGACTTGTATTTTATTGCAGATAAAAGAGAAGCTTCTGCAGATCTCACTGATACTTTAGAAATGTCATTCTGGCTGACACAGAGGATAAACAGAAGTGTGGAGAGGCAGCAGTAAGCCCTGTCAGTAGGCTATTGTAGCAGTCCAGGCAAGAGATGATGGTACCTGGAAAGGGCCAGCAAGGCACAGGCAGAACCTAAATGTATTTTGCAAAGTAAAGCCCTGGCTGCTGTGGCTCAGTGGTCGAGTGCCAGCCTGCAAATCAAAAGGTCACTGTTTTGATTCCCAGTCCAGGGCACATGCCTGGGTTGCGGACCAGGTCCCCAGTAGGGGGTGTGTGAGAGGCAAACACACAATGATGTTTCTGTCCCTCTCTTTGTCCCTCCCTTCCCCTCTTAAAAAATAAATAAATAAAATCTTTAAGAAAAAAAGAAAAATAGAGCTGAAGTACTTACTGATGCCTTCAATGCGGGAACAAAAGGAGGCAAGGATGACGCCAAGGTTTTTAATGTATGTAACCAGATGCATAATGGGCAAATTCCCTGAGATGAGGACCTGGAGAAGGTATAGATTTCAGGATGAAGAAAGAGCTAGAGTTTGTTTTTATTTTTTTAAGATTTTATTTATTTTTAGAGAGTGGGGATGAGAGAGGAAAAAGAGGGAGAGAAACATCAATTGGTTGCCTCTCCTACACACCCGCTGTGGGGATGGAACCTGCAAAGCAGGCATGTGCCCTGACGTGGAACTGATCTAGCCACCTTTCACTTTGTAAGGCGACACCCAACCAACTGAGTAATAGGAGGGTCAGGGTTGGAGTTTGCTTTTGAAAATATTAAGTTTGAGATGGCTGTTAGATATTTGATAAAAACTGCAAAGGAAGCTGTTGGATATATAAGTCCGGAGTTCAGAGAAGATGTTGGGACTGGATATGTGCATCTGGGAATCCTAGTATTTATAGCTATGAATCTGGACAAGACCACCTAGGGAGTATACACAGAGGAGAAGTCTGAAATTTATTAATCTGGTTTAATAGCATGTATTAAGTCAGAAAGATGAGAAGCATCCAGCAAAGGAATTGAAAGTCAGTCAGAGAGGAGGAAAATTGTGTATACTGTCCTAAAAGCCAAGTAAAGAAAGTATTTCAAAAAGAAAGGAATGTTCAATTGTGTCTCACACAGACAAGAAGTCAAATAAGGTGAGAACTAAGTCTATGGTGGCAACAGTAAAGGGATTTTGGTGGAATGGTGGGGAACACCATTAGCTGGAGGAAGATAAGCTGTCAAGAAGTGGTGTCAGGATGAGAGATGTATTATAGTACCTTCTTATAATAATGGGAGAGCTGACAGAATAAAAAAACTGATGATGCAGGGACAAGAGGGAATAATTATAAGAACAGAGT
Source organism: Glossophaga mutica (assembly GCA_039655065.1). NCBI lineage: Eukaryota > Metazoa > Chordata > Mammalia > Chiroptera > Phyllostomidae > Glossophaga > Glossophaga mutica. The sequence goes on along the minus strand of CM077305.1, from coordinate 136,751,994 downwards.
CCTTGGTTATGCAACCAGGGGTGGAACCCAGTGGACACACAGACTGGCCTTACATGGCAGCCAGTGTGGTCCATTCATTGTTAATGATGGGAAGGGAGGGTACATGGGCAGATGGGTAAATGTGGGTGAGAGATGATGGAAAATTCTTTTCTGGTAACTCTATTTTCTCCATGAAATAAACAGCTAAAGGTAAGTCATGAGGGAAGAATGTTGGCAGTTTCAGAAGGAAGAAAACAGTTGCTTTGAAAAAGGGCACTGTGAATAGACCACAAAATCCAGTAAAAATGCCAGGCAGCACTGAGGCTAAGTAGAAATGTCCAGAGGGACTTAAAATAATGGTTTGGAAATCAGGAGAGAATGTGGCTACAGAGAGAGATTAACAAAGATTTGAGTACACCTAAAACCATGAAATCTGGGAGAAAGATCAGGAGAAGAATCAAAATAAGAACAACTAAGGTAAAACCTAAGGTAAAGCATTTACATGCCTGCTGACACAGGAACCAGCAAAAACAGAGACTATGATGGTTCTCACCTGTACTGTATCTCCATTCTACTTGATCCAAGTATCTTTTTACTGTTCTACAGGAGATGCTGACCCTCTTAGGAGGGTCAGTAAATCTGAGGGCCTCTGCTACTTGTACCAGGTAACATAGTTAGCTCAAGCTTGCCCATGATGAAATTCAGAAGGATCAAGGCCCTACTACTTTACTTTAGATCCTTTCTAAAATCTTTGTGGGTAGCCAGCCTACCATTCTGCTCCTTTCCATACTTATCCAGTGAGTATGGAGGGTTTCTTTGAGAGCATCACCCTGGGAAACACTAGCAACAAATGCTGTGTCCCTGTTTGGTATTGGTCCATGAACTGATAGGTTCTTCTTTAGGCAGTGAAATTCTCCAGTAGACTCCAACCCTTTGCTGGGGGGCAATTATGACAAACTCATATAGAGTTTGAAAGAAGAGAGACTGAACAGCAAATTCAAATGCTAAGTGAAATCAAGTTGTATCAACATGGAAAAGAGATCAATGAATTAAACAATTAGCTGGTTACTATGACCTTTGAAGAAGAGTATCCAAACAATGGCTGAAAATGAATAGGATATGAGGAAATCAAAATTGAGTATAGGCTAATCATTGAAAAGGTCTTGATGATAAAGAACAGGGACAAGGCAGGCTTTGAGGGAATGATTTAAAAGAGGAAAGTGGAACTTCCTGACAAAATAGAGGCGTAGGTAGACACACTGTGCCTCCTTGCACAACCAAAAGAAGGACAACTACAAATTAAAAAATAAAAAACAACCACAACTGACAGAAAATTAAACTGTATGGAAGTCCAACAATCAAAGAGTTAAAGAAGAAACATTTATCCAGATGGGTAGGAGGGGTGGAAATGGGAAGCCGGGTGGAGAGGACTCGAAACAAGGCTGCGCCTGGAGGACAGGGAGGGCAAGGTGGCGGCTGGCAGACTAGGTAGTCACACATTCGTGTGCTTATAAACCGGGAGGAACAACTGGGGAGTGAGACAGACCGCACAGCCCAGGGTTTGAGCTCTGGGAAATAAAGCCTCAAACCTCTGATTGAAAACACCTGTGAGGGTTGAGGCGGCAGCGGGAGAAACTCCCAGCCTGACAGGAGAGTTTGTTGGAGAGTCCCACAAGGTCCTAGAATGTACACAAGCCCACCCACTGGGAATCAGCACCAGAAGAACCCAATTTGCTTGCAGGTAGCGGGGGAAGTCACTGAAAGCTGGCAGAGAGCAGAGAAAGCAGCATTGTTCCCTCTCGGACCCCTGCCCCACATAGAGCATCACAACGCAACAACGTGGGTTACCCCATCCTGGTGAACATCTAAGGCTCTGTCCCCTTCTACATAACAGGCACGCTGAGACCAAAAAAAAGATCCAAATGAAAGAACAGTTCAAAGCACCAGAAAAAATACAACTAAGCAATGAAGAGAGAGCCAACCTATCAGATGCACAGTTCAAAACACTGGTTATCAGGATGTTCCAGGAACTCACTGGGTACTTCAACAGCATAAAAAAGACACAGGTAGCAATGAAGGTTGCATTATGTGAAATAAAGAAAAATCGACAGGGAACCAACAGTGACGGGAAGGAAACCAGGACTCAAATCAATGGCTTGGAGCAGGAAAAAAGAAAGAAACATTCAACCAGAACAGAATGAAGAAACCAGAATTCAAAAAAATGAGAGACTTAGGAACCTCCAGGACATCTTTAAATGTTCCAACATCCAAATCATAGGGGTGCCAGAAGGAGCAGAGGGAGACCAAGAAATTGAAAACTTAGCTGAACAAATAATGAAGGAGAACTTCCCCAATCTGGCAAAGAAAATAGACTACCAGGAAGTCCAGGAAGCTCAGAGAGTCCTAAAGAAGTTGGACTCAAGGAGGAACACACCAAGACACATCATAATTACATTAGCCAAGATTAAAGATAAGGAGAGAATCTTAAAAGCAGCAAGAGAAAAGAAGACTGTTACCTGCAAAGGAGTTCCCATTAGACTATAAGCAGATTTCTCAAAAAAACAAAAAACAAAACAAAACCTTGCAGGCAAGAAGGGACTGGAAAGAAGTATTCAAAGTCATGGAAGGCAAGGACCTACATCCAAGATTGCTCTATCCAGCCAAGGTTTCATTTAGAATGGAAGGGCAGATAACGTGCTTCCCAGATAAGGTCAAGTTAAAGGAGTCCATCATCATCCAGCCCTTATATGAAATGTTAAAGAAACTTATCTGAGAAAAAGAAGATCAAAAATATGGACAGTAAAATGACAACAAACTCACAGCTATTAACAACTGAACCTAAAAAATGAACAAATAAACAAACAAAGCAAACATGTAGAATAGGAACAGAATCACAGATCACATGGAGGGTTATCAGCAGGGGAGAGGGGGAAAAGATACAGAGTAAGTAGCATAAATGGTAGGTAGAAAATAGACAGGCAGAGGTTAAGAATAGTATAGGAAATGTAGAAGCCAAAGAACTTATATGCACGACCCATGGACATGAACTAAAGGGGGGAATGCTGGTGGGAGGAGGTGTACAGGGCAGAGGGGAATAAAGGAGGGGGGGAATGGGACAATTGTAACAGCATAATCAATAAAATATATATTTTTAAAAATAAAAGAAAAAGCATGCTAGAGTTACCATTACTTCCTTGGCTTATTATAATTATTTCCCCTTGCTTTACTAGGGTGTAAAAACAAAACAAAACAAAACAAAACATCTTACTTTGCTGATGTGCTCAGGGGCTTGGTCAGGAGTATTGCTGAATTCCCCACCAATCTGGAGGTCACTGACACAGCAAATTGAATCCCTTAGTTCTGTGAGCTTCTGACTGCCCAATACCAGCATTGTCTGGTATGGTTTGTGTTCTTTGTGCTAAAAATTAAACAGTAAATAAATAAGTGCCCCCTTAGAGACAAGCAGTTAAACTATCCTATCATGATTTGATATGAATTGTTATGGGTTTTCTTGATTTAAGTTATCCCCATAACTTGGTGTTTGATGTTTTCTTAAATTCTGTATTTGTCTATTTGACATTCATTAATTACAGGTCCAAACTAATGGTCAAAGCTGTTTACATCTCCTGTGATACAGAGCCTCTTCTTTGAAACTAGCTCTTTCATCTAACTCTCACATACCAAGCCAACATTGCATCTATCCTAAATTGAGGACCAGGTGCAGATAACTGTGGACAACCCCTATGCCCCAGAGCTCACTATAATTTCTCAAACTAGCCAACTCAAACTGTTTACTCTGCCTTGCCTTTCTTGCTGAAACCCTAATAAAGGCTGTGGCGTATGCCCTCCACGCCCTCCTTTCTGCCTCCTGACGCTGGTGCTTTCCCCTATGGCGCTACACAGCATGGCATAGACCATCTCTCAGGAAGTATAAGCAATAAAAATCTTCTTTCAATGGCATTAGCCTCTAGTGTTGTCGTCACTCAGTCATTTCTGTAAATTATAATCTATGGGTATAACTGAGACATGTGGTCTGATGGTCTGAATGTTTGTGTCTATCCAAAATTTGCATATTGCAATCTTAGCACCCAGAGTGACAGTGTTAGGGGGTGGGGCCCTTGGAACGTAATTGGGTCATGAGGGTGTTCTCATAAGCGGGATAATACTCCTATAAAAGAGATCCCACAGAGCTTCCCAGCACCTTCTTGTGTGTTAAGTCTTCACCCCAGAAGAGAGCCCCAACCTGGCCATGCTGGCACCCTGATCTTGGACTTCCAGCCTCCAGAGCTATCAAAAATAAATTTCTATTGTTTATAAGCTACCCAGTTGGAGTCATTTTGTTACAGAAGCTGGAATGAACTAAAATATATAGGAATGAAACTTGTTTAGTTTAAGCTAAAGTTTATAATCAAGAAGCTACTATAATGACATTAGCATGAAAACCCTGTAGACTATAACTTCATCTGCAGCACTGTTTTTTAAAATTTCCTAGAAGGTACCACACTGAAGTCTAGCAATCTATTCACTACCCTAATGTTATAAGCCCAGAGATTCCATTTTATTGGTTTTGTTTTGTTTGTTTGGTATTTGAGATCTTCATCAAACAAGACAATTAGTACTAACTATATTCCAGATGCTTCATAAAAGCCTATTTATTCACAAGTGCAGTTTATGTGCAGTAATATTTCAATTAAGCCTTATCAAAGTTCATGGCATGGATTTGAGGAATCAAAAATACATACACTCTGTATGAGATAGCTTTTTATCAGAACCTCCTAAGAATTCGTAGATACCCCTGACCTGTTGACTTTCTGCATTTTCATCAAAGAAGAACTGTCATTAGTTAAACAACTTCCCACGTATTCTAAACTGGTGAATAAAAGTCACCCCATTCCTTCTAGTGGAGACAAGCCCTCAAGACATGATAATAATTAGAATCATTGTGGATTTCTATAGACTTGCAGTTACTTCTAGTGCAGAAACCAGGGTATGCATTCTAACACTGAAACTGCAATCCTATTAATCAAAAGATTATTTGAAATTTAACCATTTATAATATTCCTTATTAAAACAAAGAACTCAAGAATGTAAGCAGAATGCCAGATAAAATAGCATTTGATGGCATTTACTCTGAACCCTAGGAAGATGGCTCTTCAAATAATTAAACCATTTGACAAAAGTCACTCATATGATTTGTGAAATCCAAAAGGTTTTACTACTGACCTTATGAAATATAACAGGGTACAAGATATTCACAGACAGGATAAGTTCCCCTTCTTCTATCATGTCTGCTGGATTTTCAGGCTTTTTCCCCATGGCACGTGACTCCTAAGGGAAGAAAACAAATTAATAAGAGAGCTTCAAATCAGACACTGTGACTCAGGCAAGAGGCATGTGAAACAATGGCTATAAGCAATAACTGAGCCAAACAGCCCTGATTCTGACTCCAATTCTATTTCAAGAAAATTGTTAAGATCTCTCTAAGCTTTACTTTTATCTTCTGTAAAACACAGAAAATACTCATTTTATAGAACTGTTGCTGGGAATGTGTACATAAAGCATCTAGCAAGATGTCTGGCAGTAAGGGCTCACCAACTGATGATTAAAAAGGAATATCAGGAATATCTAGTGTTGATATTACATTGACATTTACCCTATACCTCCTCACATATAATTATGAGAGACATTTGACAGATGAAGATGAAGCTCAAAGGTTCAACCCTGGCTGGCGTGGCTCAGTGGATTGAGCAGTGTGGCCTGCGAACCTAAAGCTCAAAGGTTTAGATGTACCCAAGATAAACCAACAAGTTAGGATGCAAGTACAGATCTGTTTGGCTTTAAAACTCTTGCTTTTTACAATATTGTTACATCTTTAATGCACCACACTCTTTTTTATATGTGCTTAGTAACTATAGAATGGGGGCCACCAGGGTGAACTGGTTATAAGTAAAGGAGCAAAAGATGTTTTAAAAGTAAGTAAGAGTGATGTCATACAAAACGGTGAAGTAGGAATCCCTAGGGATCAGTCAGTCCCTCCACCAAAGCAATCAGTAAGATGGGAAGAGAAATTGGAATAAACTATTTTAGAACTCTGGAACCTGATCGGATACTTGTATCAACTTGGGGAGTGCTTCATGAAGAGACAAGCAGCTGATTTTTCAAAAATAAGAAGAGGGTGCAAACCACCTACAATTTCCCCATTCTTCCGCCTTGCTGCAGAGGTGGAGATACTGTGGTGAGCTGTGGGGACTCTGTACCCTAAAAATTGGGGGTTGTGTGTTTAGGTTGGTCTAATGATGCTGTGAAGGCCTGGTGCAGACACTTGCCTTGGTTTTGATCCTCTTGCCAGCCATGGATTTCCCCAACAGTAGCTATTGGAAAACTTCTTTTTTAATTCATTTTTATTTTTATTGTTGTCCAAGTACAGTTTTCTGCCCTTTACCCCATCCCAGCCCCCCCCCCGCCCCAGTCATCCCCACTTCTCTCCTGTCTCCACCACCCCCCTTGTTTTTGTCCATGTGTCCTTTATACTTGTTTCTGAAAACTCTTCACCCTTTTCCCCTGAAATTCCCTCCCCTCTCCCCTCTGGTCACTGTCAGCCTGTTCTCTATTTCAGTGTCTTTGGTTATATTTTGTTTGTTTGTTTAGATTACTGTTAAAGGTGAGATCATATGGTATTTGTCTTTCACCACCTGGCTTATTTCGCTTAGCATAATGCTTTCCAGTTCCATCCATGCTGTTGCAAAGGGTAGGAGCTCCTTCTTTCTTTCTGCTGCATAGGATTCTACACTGCTTTCCATAGTGGTTGTACCAGTCTGCACTCCCACCAACAGTGCACTAGGGATCCCTTTTCTCCACAACCTCTCCAACACTTGTTGCTTGGACCATTCTGACCAATGTGAAGTGGTATCTCGTTGTGGTTTTAATTTGCATCTCTCTGATAGCTAGCGATACTGAGCATCTTTTCATGTGTCTCTGGAGCCTCTGTATGTCCTCCTTGGAGAAGTGTCTGTTCAAGACCTTTGCCCATGTTTAAACTGGGTTGCTTGTCTTCTTAGAGTGGAGTCGTGTAAGTTATTTATATATTTTGGAGATTAAACCCTTGTTTGAGATATCATTGGCAAATATGTTTTCCCAGCTATTGGAAAACTTAAAGGGACAGGACCTGTTCTCATTTGTGGAAGCAGACATTTAAGGAAATCTTAGGTCACTGGCTGACCACAGAGATAATGAACCAGAAATGTCAGTGATAATACACAACATGCAAGTACACACATTGGAAAAACAGTCTGGAAAAGTCACAATTAGACAGTTATAGCCCTCAACAAGTAATAAACACACTTGGAATGTCCAGTTCTCAACAAAAACTTATAAAACACACAAAGAAACAGGAATATATGGCTCATTTACAAGAAAAAAAGAATTTGACAGAAGCCACCCTTGAAGGAGCCCAGATTTGAAATTACTAGTCAGTGATATTGAACCAACTGTTTTAAATGTACTCAATGACCTAAAAAAACAAAAACAAAAACAAAAACAAAAAACAATCCAAAATCAGAGAGCTAAAGGAAATCAGGCTCCTTAATGAGATTAATAGTCAATTTCTCACCAGAAACTATGCAGACAAGTAGGCTATGCAACCACATATTAAAAACCACATGGAGCCCTGGCTGGTGTAGCTCAGTGGATTGAGCGCGGGCCTGCGAACCGAAGGATCGCGGTTTGATTCCCAGTCAGGGCACATGCCTGGGTTGCCAGGCCAGTTCCCTGCAGGAGACATACAAGAGGCAACCGCACATTGATGTTTCTCTCCCTCTCTCCTTCCCTTCCCCTCTAAAGATAAATAAATAAAATCTAAAAGGAAAAAAAAAGTACTTAAAAAAAAATCTATAAAAAAAAAAAAAAGTTTAAAAACCACATGGAAAAAAACTGTCAGCCCACAAGTCTATACCTAGAAAAACTATCCTTTGGGAATGAGGGAGAAATTAAGACATTTTCAGATAAACAAAAGCTGAGGGAGTTCATTACCAATAGATTTGCCCTATATGAAATGCTAAAGAGAGTTCTTCAGTTGATATGCAAATACTTTAGAGCAGCGGTCCCCAACCTTTTTGGCACCAAGGACCAGTTTTTATTTAATTGTCACTCACCACTCACTGATAGGGTTTTGATATGAGCTTGCAAGCAATTGATTTATCACGGTCTCTGTGCAGGCAAACCTTTCTGCTAATGATGATCTGTATTTGCAGCTGCTCCCTAGCACTAAGATTACCACCTGAGCTCCATCTCAGATCATCGGGCATTAGATTCTCATAAGAAACGCGAGTTCGCGCTTCTATGAGAATCTAATGCAGCTGCCGATCTGACAGGAGGCGGAGCTCAAGTGGTAACGTGAGCAATGGGGAGCGGCTATAAATACAGGTGAAGCTTCACAAGCTCACCTACCACCCACCTCCTGAGTGGCCCAGTTGGGGACCCCTGCTTTAGAGGGCAACTTGAATCCATATAAAGAAATAAAGAATACTGGTAAAGGTTACTACATAAGTAAATATGAAAGCCTTTCGGTTTATATGACTTTTAGTTTATAATCCTTTTTTTCTGAAAGCAAATGCATAAAACAATATTTATAAATTTTTGTTAACAGACACATAACATATAAAGGTGTAATCTGTGACAACAACGATGTAACCAGGAGGGATGGAGATGTGTAGAAGCATTGTGCCAATCCTTCCAGATCTTATTAATAGTTGGTATTATCAAAACTAGGCTGTTATAATTTTAAGATGCTAATTATAATCCTCAAGGTAATACTAAGAAAATAAGGAGAACATATACAGAAAAAGAAGGGAAGCAAAATAATATACCACAGCCCTGGCTGGTGTAGCTCAGTGGATTGAGCGCGGGCCTGCGAACCAGAGGATCGAGGTTCGATTCCCAGTCAGGGCACATGCCTGGGTTGCAGGCCAGTTCCCAGCAGGGGACACACGAGAGGCAACCGTACATTGATATTTCTCTCTCTCTCCCTCTCTCCTACCCTTTCCCTCTAAAGATAAATAAATAATCTAAAAAAAATAAAAATAAATAAAATATTTAAAAAAAAATAATATACCACAAATATTCAACTAAATACAAAGAAGGCAGGAATGTGGGAATTAAGGAACAGAGATATATATGGCATACAAACAGCTAAATAGAAGTTATTATTTTAAATTAAATGGACTAAGCTTTCCTATTAAAAAAGCAAAAGACTGGCAGACTGGATAAAAAATTTGATCCATATATATATATATATACTCCCTAAGAGAGAATAACTATTTAAATATTTATTTTACTTTATTATTATTTTTTAATCTTCACCTGAGAACATTTTCATTTGCTTTTTTAGACAGAAAGGAAGGGAGAGAAACATCAATGTAAGAGAAGCATCAATTGGTTGCCTTTTTTTGCACCTAGATGGGGATTACATGTGCCCAAGCTAGGACCAAGGTTGAACCCGCAACCCTTTGGTTACAGGACAATGCTCCAAGCACTGAGTCACACCAGCCGGGGCAGAGAGACTCACCTTAGAAATGAAGACACAAAGAGACTGAAAGTAAAAGGGTGGAAAAAGATACTCCATGCAAATAGTAACCAAAAGAAAGCTGGGGTGGTTATATTATTGTCAGGCAAAATAGACAATTAATTAAAAGAGGTTACAAGAGACAAAGAAGGACATATATTGGTAAAAGGAGCAATCCAGCAGGAAGATACAGTAATTATAAATATAAATACAGCTAAAACAAAACCCCACAATACATGAAGAAAAAAATTGACAGAACCAAAGGGAGAAATAGACAGATCTACAGTTAATAGTTGGAAACACCAATACTTCAATTTCAATGAGTAGAAAAATCAGACAGAAAATTAGTAAGGAAACAGAAGCCTTGAACAACACTATAAACCAATGAGACCTAATAGATATAGGGAACACTCCAACAATAGCAGAACACATGTTCTTCTCAAGTGCACAAGAACCATTCTCCAGGTAGACCACCAAGTTTTCATAAATTTAAAAGACTAAAATAAAAAAAGTATCTTTTTAAAAAATGACACAAGTTATTTTAAAAAACTTCATTTATTGATTTTAGGTAGAGAAACAAAGGGAGGAAGGGAAGGGGAGGGAGAGAGAAACATCAAATTGTTGTTCCCCTTGTTTACGTACTCATTGGCTGACTCTTGTATATGCCCTGACTGAGGATCAAACCTGCAACCGTGTCATATTGGAACGATGCTCTAACCAACTGAACTACCTGGCCAGGACAAAAGTATCTTTTCCAATCACAACTGATGAAACTTGAAATCAGTAACAGGAGGAAAACTGGAAAATTCAGATATGTGGAAATTAACAAACATATTCAAACAACCAGTGGGTCAAGAAAAACCATGAGGGAAATTAGAAAATACCTTGGGAAAAAAAATGAAAAGGAAACATAAGAAATGTATGAAATGGCCCTGGCTGGTGTGGCTCAGTGGACTGAGTGCCAGCCTGCAAACCAAAGGGTTGCCAGTTCAATTCCCAGTCAGGGCCACATGCCTGGGTTGCAGGACAGGGTCCCCAGTGAGGGGTGAGCAAGAGGTAACCACACATTGATATTTCTCTCCCTCTCTTTCTCCTTCCCTTCCCCTCTCTAGAAACAAATAAATAAAATCTTTTAAAAAACCCTTTGTACAGCAAAAGCAGTACAAAGAGAAAAACGTAGACCTATAAACACCTACCTTAAAAAAGAGTGTAGCAATCTGAAAGTCTACCTTAATAATCTGAAATCAATAATCAAACTGTAAACAAATAGGAACTAGAAAAAGAAAAGCAAACTAAATCTGAAGCCAGCAGGATGAAATCAAAACTGACTCAAGAAGAAATAGAAATCTAAATAGATCTATATAAGTAACGACTGACTCTCCTAACGAAGAAAAAGCCCAGGACTAGATTACTTCACTGGTGAATTCTACCAAATAGCAAAGAAAGTTAATAACACCAATCATTCTCCAAGTCTGAAAAAGTCTTTAGAGTTGAGGGAATACTTCCTAACTCATTCAGAGGTGAGCACAGTGTGATATCAAAATTAAACAAAGACACTATAAAAACACTACAGGTCAATGTCCCTCATGAATATAATTGTCAAACTAAACAAAAATACTAGCAAACTAAATTCAACAGCATATTAAAAAGATCAGACTTCCGGCCAAGATGGAGGAGCAGGTGGACACACTGTGCCTCCTCGCACAACCAAAATTAAGAACAACAAGGATTTAGAAACAAGAAAACAACCCGAACTAAAAGAAAATTGAACTGTACAGAAGTCCAACAATCATTCATCCAGACCGGTAAGAGGGGCAGAGTCACCGCAGGAAAAACCGGAGGTTGGAGGACGGGGGCGCGCAGGAGCCCCAGGCATGCAGGTGGCGGCTAGCAGACCCCAGGTGCACAGGCGGCGGCTAGCGGACCCCAGGCACCAGGTGGCAATGGGCAGACCCAGTGAGGCTGCACAAGGCGGCTGGCTGGCTGACCAGGCGGTCCCGCATTCACAAGCAGATAATCCAGGTGAGAGCGAGACAGACCTCGCAACCCAGGGCCCCAGCGCCAGGAAATAAAACCTAAAAACACCAATTGAAAACACTTGTGGTGGTTGAGGTACCAGGAGAGACTCCCAGCCTCACAGGAAAGTTCGCTGGAGAGATCCACAGGGTCCTAGAACGTACACAAGCCCACCCACACGGAAATCAGCACCAGAAGGGCCCAGTTTGCTTATGGAAAGCGGTGGAAGGGACTGAAATAGAGAGAGAGAGGGGAGCAAGCACCACTGTTCCCTCTTGAACCCCACCCCCACATACAGTGTCACAACTCAGCAACTGGGCTGCCCCGCCCTGAGGAACACCTAAGGCTCCACCCCTCACTACATAACAGCCATGACCAGACCCCTCAAAAAACACACACAAAAAAAACAAAAATGGCTGAAACGGGAGAACCGATCAAAGCCCCAGAGCCAGTTCATCTAAGCGACCAAGAGATAGCCAACCTATCAGATGCACAGTTCAAAGCACTGGTCATCAGGATGCTCACAGAATTGGTTAATTTTGCTCACAAATTAGATGAACAAATGCAGGCTACAATACGTGAAATGAAGGAAGATGCATGGGGAACCAATAGAGATGGGAGGAAAACTGAGACTCATCAATGGAGTGGACTAGAAGGAACAAACAACCAACCAAACAGAAAACAAGGAAGAGACATGAATTCAAAAAAATGAGGAGAGGCTTAGGAACCTCCGGGACATCTTTAAACGTCCCAACATCCGAATTATAGGGGTCCCAGAAGGGGAAGAAGAACAGCAATGAGTGGAAAACTTATTTGAACAAATAATAAAGGAGAACTTCCCCAATCTGGCAAAGGAAATAGACTACCAGGACGTCCAGGAAGCTCAGAGAGTCCCAAAGAAGTTGGACCCAAGGAGGAACACGCCAAGGCACATCGTAATTACATTAGCCAAGATTAAAATGAAGGAGAGAATTCTAGAAGCAGCAAGGGATAAGGGGACAGTCACCTACAAGGGAGTTCCCATCAGACTGTCAGCTGATTTCTCAAAAGAGACCTTACAGGCAAGAAGGGGCTGGAAAGAAATATTTAAAATCTTGAAAAGCAGGGACCTACATCCAAAATTGCTCTATCCAGCAAAGCTGTCATTTAGAATGGAAGGGAAGATAAAGTGCTTCTCAGATAAGGTCAAGTTCAAGGAGTTCATCATCACCAAGCCCTTATTATATGAAATGTTAAAGGGACTTATCTAAGAAAAAGAAAATAAAACTATAACAGTGAAAAGACAACAAACTCATAGCTATCAAGAACCACACCTAAAACAAAAGCAAACTAAGCAAACAGCTAGAACAGGAACAGAACCACAGAAATGGAGATCACATGGAGGGTTAGCAACAGGGGTGTGGGAGGAGGGGTGGGGGAAGGTACAGAGAATGAGTAGCATAGACAGTGGGTAGAAAATAGACGAGGGAAGGCAAGAATAGTGTGGGAAATGTAGAAGCTAGAAAACTTATGACCCATGGACATGAACTAAAGGGGGGAATGTGGGTGGGAGAGGGTGTGCAGGGTGGGGGGAATGATGGGGGAGAAATGGGACAACTGTAATAGCATAATCAATAAAATATATTAAAAAAATAAAATAAAATAATCTACAAATAAATTTCAAATAAATTAGAATTTCTAGTTTATGGAAAATTTTTGTTACCCCAGAAAAAATTTTCTTTTATGTTATAGTTCAATAAAATCTTTTAAAAAAATTGACAAAAAATTTTAATAGACATTTCTCCACAGAAGATATACAATCCAATAAACACATGAAAAGATTGCCAACATCACTAATCATTATGGAAATGCAAATGAAAACCATAACGAGATACCATTTTCGACCCACTAGGATGGTTATTATCAAAAACCAGATAATGATGTGTTGATGAGGATGTGGAGAAATTGGAACCCTCCTGCATTGCTGGTGAGAATATAAAATGATGCAGCCACTGTGGGAAACAGTTTGGTAGTTCCTCACAAAGTTAAAATAGGATTACAACATGACCAAGCAATGCTCCTCCTAGGTATATACTGAAAAAAACTGAAAATGAACTCAAACTTGAACACTAATGTTCACAGCAGTATTATTTACAATAGCCAAAAGGTGGAAAAAACCCAAATGTCTACCAACAGATGAATGGATAAACAAAAGGTGTTACATACATACAATCAAATATTATTCAGGTATAAAAAGGAATGAAGTTCTGATACATCCTACAACACAAATGATCCTTTAAAACATACTAATAAGCCAGAAACAAAAGGACAAATATTGCATGATTCCACTTATATGAAGTATCTATAATAAGTAAATTCACAGAGAAAGAAGAACAGAGGTTACCAAGAGTTAGGGAAGGAAAGAGGAGGGGTTACTGTAATGGTCACAGAATTTCTGCTTGGGATGATAAAAGATTCTGGTGATGTTTACAAAGCATTGTGAATATATATGCCACTTAAATGATTTAAAAGTTGTTAAAACAGTAAATTTTGTTACATAAATTTTAACACGATAAAAAATCAGTAAGAAAAACAATACATGCCCCTACACACTATTAAGTGTTCAACACCATTTGTAGCACATTGTAGATTTTCAAGATGTCTATTAACACATTCCTCATTACCCATCATCTTAAATTTTCTGAGAGTTTTACACAAGAGATGGTAGATTAGGGAAAAAAGTAGTAAAACCAAGATCAGGAGCAGAACAAAAATACCAAGAATAGAGTGGTATTTAGCCTAACACAGAGAGCAAGACCTAGCTAAACCTCAAAAATAAAGACAGCCCTGATCCATGTGGCTCAGTAAGTTGGGTATCATCCTGCAAACCTGAAGGTTGCCAGTTCAATTCCTGGTCAGGTTACATGACTGGGTTGCGGACCAGGTTCCTGGTTGGGGAACTGTGAGAGGCAACCAATCAATGTTTCTCTCACACACTGATGTTTCTCTCTTTGTCCCTCCCTTCCCCTCTCTCTAAAAATAAATAAATAATAAAATGTTAAAGAAAAAAAAATAAAGACAGAGATTTGAGAGTAAAATATGTCATTACTTAAATTCTGAGGGTCTTTTTCTTCCACTATTTCCCAACCCCAATAGTTTCTTTACTTTGTTTTCAATTAGATGTAAAGCCACCATACGTACAGTCATCCCTAACACTCACCCAATGACAGTTTATTGTTTCATGGGAAGAAGTAAATAAAATGACTCTTACCATTTCATATGCAAATGTTTCTTGTCTACAGACTCGATCTATTGTTATTGTTTCTTCTCGATGTTCCAAAAGCCTCTTTCTAACCCTGTCATAGATACAAAGAAAATCAAATTTCAACATTCTTTACTGGGGCTTCTTCACACGCATCTTTAATATTTAATTTTTTATTTTGAATGAATTTTAGACTTAAAAGCTGCAAAAACAGTACAAAGAATTCCCTTACATCTCTCACCTGGATTACCCTATGTTAACATCTTCTATGACCACAGAATAATGATCAAAACCAGGAAATTAACATTAATACAATATTATTAACTATAGACCTTTTTGCAACTTAACAAATACTTAAATTTAATGTCTTTTTTCTGTCCCAGTACCCTGAGCAGGATACCACATTGCATTTCTCACGTCGTTTTCCTCCAGTCTTCTACAGGTCAGCAGTTTCTCCTTGTCTTTCATGACCCTGACACTTCCGAGGAGCTCTGTTCAGTTATTTGGTGAGTGCTCTACAATTTGGGTTGGACGGCTGACTCCCAAACAGCAGTCAATGATTAGAGTAAGCCCATACATTTTTTTCTGTTGACTTTATGTTTTTTTAAATTTGTTTTATTTTTGTTTATTCTGCAAGAATATTACAAGAACACCGCAGCCGGTATGGCTCAAGTTGGTTGGGCATTGTCCTGCAAACCGAAAAGTTGCTGGTTTAATTCCCAGTCAGGGCACATGCCTGGGTTGCAGGTTCTACCCCCAGTCAATGCACATAGGGAAGGCAATCAAAGTTTTTCTCTCACACCGAGGATTTTCTCCCTCTCCTTCTCCCTTCCCTCCCCTCTCTCTAAAAAAATAAATAAATAAACAAAAATAAAGTTTAAAAAAAAAGGGTATCACAACAATGATGATGTCCTTCACTCTACCATCATGAGGTTCAGGATGTTAATAGTAATACAGGGTGGGGCAAAGGTAGGTTTACAGTTGTTCATATGGAAATACAATAATTTATAAATAATAATACAAGAATGAACTCTGTGTTTTGCGTACTCACAACTGTAAAACTACTTTTGCCCCACCCTGTAGGTCTTATTACTGGTGATGTTTAGCTTGTGTGCCAGGTTCCTACACTTGAAAGATATTTTTCCTTTGTACTTGGTAAGTATTTGGGTGAAAAATACTTTGAAATTATGCAAATCTTGTTTCTCCTCAAACTTTCATCCAGAAATTTTAGCATTCACAGTAGACTGCTACCATGAATACTAAACATTTATTAATATAGTTTGCCTAGTGGTAATTCTCCATTTCCCTCATTCTACATTATTCATTGATATTATGAGGAAGACCTGTCTTTTCTCCCATTCACCGTATTTTTCGGACTATAAGATGCACTCACCCACTCCACCCTCACCCCTGGCAAATTTGAGAGAAATAATGGTTGTTCACGCTGCTGTAGAGTTCTGTTTACATTTACATTGGTGAAATATTATGTTATTAAATATTTTACCACATTTTTTGCTTCAAAAATTTTTTCCCTATTTTCCTACTCTAAAACCTAGGTGGTCTTAAGGTCCAAAAAATAAGGTAATCAATCATGTTAAACTCATAGGTATTTATTTTAGTCTGTAGGTTAAAACCTAATACTATCATTATTTTGTTGCTCAAATTGTTCTAGCTTTGGCCATTAGGAGCTTCTTCAGGTTGGCTCCTGTTTTTCAACAAGGTTTTTTTTGTTTTTGTTTTTGTTGCCTGTCCCTACTTTCTGGAATGACAGGAGGCTCAAGGCCCATCTAGTTTCTATTTTCCTGTCTCAGCCCTGGAATCAACCGCTTTCCCTAGGAGCCCGAACTCCTTTATTGGAGATAGGGGTTTGGAGACCAGTATTCGGGCTCCAGGCATTCTCACTGTTACTGCAGTTACTGTTTCTAGGCTTCTCAGCACAGGTAGGAAATGCATCTATACTAACCCATACATGTACAAATATGTATTTTTCCATCTGTCTTATATTTAAAACCATGAGTTAATACTGATACTTCCAATCCCAAACTAAAATCACAGTTCATTTTAGCCTTCAACCTTTCCTTGTTTAAACTTCTTTCTCTACAAGTGAGAAACCCAATTCCCATTGTTTACAACCCATTACCTTAATTCTAGAACACACACACTTTCCAAGTTGCTAACCTACACAGCTAAGAGAAACACTGACTCACAAACAGTTCTTTGTGTCTTCAGCCTTACAACACTGAGTCCATATATGCTTCGGCACAGAGCTCAGATTAGTTCCTTCTTCCCCTTCTCTTCAGTGTAATCATGCTATTCTTTTATAGCACTGTTAGGCTCCCTTGTTGGTTTTGTATTCTATTTTGGGCTGCCCAACCCATATCCTGGTGACTTTAATTGTCTGATTACTTTTTGGGTATGTGAAAAACATGTGAAACATTACTATGGTTCTAAAAGTCAGTTATAAAAAATATACTAAGAGAAGTATTATTCCCTTTCTGTCCCTCTACTAACTTGTTCCCATAGCCTCCTTATTTTCTACCCCCGTAGATAACTAATCTCTATAGTTCTGGTTTATCCTTTCCATTTCTTTTGTTCAAATAAGCAGATACCTAATGTTTTCTTATATTCTTTTCTGTATTGGTCTGAGTTCAATTAGGAGAAAAAAATTAAGCAGTAAATTGAACCGAGAAAGATTAATCTAAAGAATTAACTTTAACAGAGGATTGGAGTAATGAGGGATTGGCAAGTAAGTGGAGTGCTACAGAATATAGAAATAGCAGATATAAGGAGTACCCTATCCCTCTGTCTGAGAAAGAGTGCCCAAGAAGTCTGCTTTTCTCCCCTTAGGACTGAGCTCCAGACCTTGCTGGGAAAGGTATGGCTGCACTTGCTGAATAGCAGAAAAGTTGCTATGCTGCACCATCAGTAGGTCCTGCTGGAAATCCTTCAAGAACACCAGAAAAAGCTATTTAGGGGAGGTGTCAAAGTGGAGGGGCAGGGAAAGTGACTGGGTGAAGGGTGTTAATGACCAATGGGAACTCTAGGAACTGGGCACTGGGGAAACTGTGTGCACTGCAGGATCCTGCTGAGCCTGCACAGCGAGGAGGCAAAACTCTTTCTTCCTGCAAAGTCTCTCCTATGCCCTTTATTGATAAAGCTTAACACTATGCCAGTTGGCAAAGGAAAAATTTTAAAGGGCCAAGATCCATTTTAGAGAGCAGACAAAAAAAGATAAATTTGTAGATGAGACATTAAATTGACACCTGGCAAATGTTCTTTCGTACATGAAGAGTAGCATATGCTTTTCGGCTTTGCTTTTTCCATGTAACAGTATTTCAAGGAAATCACTCTATAGGTTCAACTTTCTTCATCTTTTAGTATAGTTGCCCAATAATACTCCATGTTGTGCATGTCTTAGTTTGTTCAGCACTCTCCTATGTATTTATATTTAGGGTATTTCAAGTATTTTGTAGTTATAAACAACGCTGCAATTACTAACCTCATACATAATGTATTTTCATAATTTGGGGGGTCTATCTTCAGTACAAATTGCTAGAAATAGGACTACTGGGTCAAAAGGTATGTGACTATATAATTTTGTGTTAGGCATTACCAAATTTCTTTAGAGAGGGTTGCAGCAATTTGCATTTCCATCAGTAGTGTACAAAAAAAAAAAAAAAAAAAAAATGCCTGTTTCTCCAGAGCCTCATCAAAAGTATCATATTTTTAAATTTGTGCCAGTCTGATAGGATATCTCGGGGTCATTTATTTTGCATTTCTTTAATTATGAGTATGCTTGAGCATTTTTTCATGTTTGTGAGTCATTTTTATGTGTAAATTATTGGCTATTTTCCCCTTCTTGTTTTTAAACAATTTATTTAAATTTTTGTTTTTGTTTTTGTTTCAAGAGAAGAAGGAAGAGAGGGAGAACAGGGAAGAGAGACAAAGGGAGGAGAAAAGGAAACATCGATTTGTTGTTCTACTTATTTATGCATTCGTTGGTTGCTTCTTGTACATGCACTGACTGTGCACTGACTATGCACTGACAGGGGACTGAACCCACGACCTTGGAGTATCAGGACAATGCTCCAACGAGCTGAGCTACCTGGCCAGGGCTTCCCCATTTTTCCACTGAGTTTTTGGTCTCTGTCCCTCCACTTTTAAGGTCTAATATATACAGAGTGAGGCAAAAGCAGGTTTACAGTTGTTCGTATGGAAAATACAATAATTAATAAATAATAATACAAGAATAAACTGTTCCATTCACTCAAACTGTAAACCTACTTTTGTCCTACCCTGTAATTAGGATATTAGCTCTTGTGGAATGTTATATTTTCTCCAAGTTTGGCAATTATCTTTTCACTTCATTTATAGTGTTTTTTTAACATGTAAAATTCTTTATTTTTATGTAGTTAACTTTATTAATCTTTTTCTTTCATTGCCTCTAATTTTAATCACACTTAGAAAGCCTTTCACTATACCGAGGTTTGTGTTTCATTCTCTATATTCAATTCCTAATCCCTTTGGAGTTTATTCTTATGTATAGTGTCGTACTAAATTTCCATACCTATTTAAATATAACTGAACTCTTTCTTCTATTCCACTGGTCTTTTTGGTTATTTATAAGCTAGCACCCATTGTTTTCATTATAAAGACTGTAGAATATTCTAGTATCTGGTGAAAATCACTATGCCCTCACAATATTCCCCCCAGAATTTTTCCTAATTATTATTGCATATATCCCACATGAATTTTATTATCAACTTGTCTAACTCCATAAAATAATCAATACTGCTGGTATTTTTACTTGTAATACACTTCATTTATAAATTAACTTAGAAATAACTGCCATTGTTATAATGTTTAATATTCCTACCCAAGAACAAAAGATCTCTTCCAATTTTTTCAAGTTTTTTTCTCAGTCTTTCAGGAGTGTTTTGAAATTTTCCTTACCTAATTTTACACATTTCTTGTTAAATTTATTCCTTAATATTTAACCTTCTTTCTCACTACTGTTAATAAAATTTTCTTTACCATTCTGTCCTGTTTGTTTTTTATATGTATGAAGGCTACTGTTTCAATTTTCATCCTGCTGTTATACTAGATTCTTGTTTTTCATGTTTCACGTCTGTTTCTGCAATGATTTCTTCAGGATTTTCCAAGTATACTATTATATCATTTGCAAACAGAGCTAGTTTATCTTCATCTACTCCTGCCAAATTACATAGAGTTAATACTTATAGCACAATGTTGCAAAGTAGTGGAGATAATGGATATCTCCATTATCCATTATAATCCATTATAATCCATTATAATGGCTTGTCCACTTCTCTATTAAACAAGACACTAACTTTGCAACTAAAGTATATATATTTTACCATATTAGAACACTAACTCTACGATTTCCATTTCCTTGAGCCTTTTTTATCATCCATGGGTACTGAATTTTGTTAAAGGCTTTTTTAGCTCTGGAAATAATCAAGTGATTTCCCCCTGTAAATGCATTAATGTAATATATGATATTAATAGGTGTCCTAAGGTTGAACCAGCCTTGCATTCTGGGAATAAATCCCACTTGGTCCTGGTGTAATTTTTTCTTTTTCTTTCTTTTTTCTTTTCTTTTCTTTTTTTTTTTTTTTGAAGATTTTATTCAAACTGGAGACCCTTTGGTTCAAAGGCTGGTGCTCAATCCACTGAGCCACACCAGCCAGGGCAAATTTTTCTTTATACAGTGTTCAATTGTTTGCTAATACTTCCTGAGTGTTGAGTGATATTAGTCTCAAGTTTTCTTTCTTTGTAATGTCTTTATCTAGTTTAAGTATCAGTGTTATATTTGCTTCATAAAAAGAATTAAGGAAATGTTTTCCTTTCAAGGTCCTAAAGCATTGGGACTATCTGGTCTTTGAATGTTTGGTAGAATTGTTCTGTGAAACTATCTAGACCTGGAATTTTTGTGGGACAGTTTCTTAAATAACTTTCTCTATTTTTTTTTTTATGAAAACTGGTCTAATATGGTTAATTTCAGTAATTTGTATTTCCCTAGGAAGTTATCTATTTCATCTAAGTTTTCAAATTTATTTCTGTAGAGCAGGAATCAATAAATTCTTCCTTAAGGGGCCAAAGAATAAATATTTTAGGTTGTGAGCCATATGTTCTGTTTGACAACTTCTCAACTTGCCACTTTAGTACAAAAGCAGTCACAGCCAATATGTAAAAAACATTTAAAAAGAAAAAAAGAGCACAGCTCTCCCAGTAAGCCTTTATGTGAAAGAAGAAAAAAAAAAAAACAGGTGGCCAGTCAGTGGGCTGCTAACCCCTGCTAAGTAGTCTCTTATAATTAAAAAAAAAATGGTTATTTTTTTGGAAATAAAATGGAGTAACCAATGGTATTCCAATGATTATTTCATCCTCATTTTGTACGTTTGTGCTTTCATCCATTTTTTTCTTTTCTTTTCTTTCTTTTTTTTTTTTTTTTTTAAGATTTTATTTATTTTTAGAGAGAGGGGAAGGGAAGGAGAAAGAGAGGGAGAGAAACATCAATGTATGGTTGCCTCTCGTGTGCCTCCCCCCCCCGCCCCGGGGGGGGCCTAGCTCAAAACACAGGCATGTGCCCTGACTGGGAATCAAACTGGTGACTCTTTGGTTCACAGGCCAGTACTCGATCTACTGAGCCATACCAGCCAGGGCTCTCTTTTTCTTGAAAGACTCTAAAGTGCCCCCTTATCATCCTTTAAATGATGCAGTGAACAGTACTTTCCTGGGTAGAGAAATGAGAAGGATGAGCAGATTATTTTAACTGAAATTGCTATTGTATTAAAAGTAATGTTGCTGAAGCTTCTGGGAGGACAGATATGTTTCAGTAGCACCCTCTAGTAACAATTACCTCTCCTTTCCTAGACATTAAAATCTTCTCTTTAAGTAGTCAAAAAAATTAAAATGTGGTAAAGATAAGTCACTTAACTTGCCGTGGATATATCAAAGGATAATCGATCTCTATCAACTGACATTTTTTTCCCCTTTACATACATAAAATGGTTCCACTAGCTCTTTGTTAGACAAGGGAAAAAGTATGAAAAATTTATTTATTTTATGCCATATTAAATGGGTCATGTACTTATATTTTGTTTTCATTTTCATATTTTTAAATTGTTGGTGAGGAGAAGGAAGGTTTAGAAAGAGAAAGTGTAGAGATACAGATTTTGGCTTTTGGTACATGTCTAATTTACCTGTGGTTCTGTTTAGATAAATATTAGTTACATTTTAAATATGATAGTTTCAAAGTACATCAAAATAATCCCAGCTAAGGAATGCTGTAACTCCTTTTTTTAAAAAAGATATTTATTTATTTATTCATTTATTCATTTATTTATTAGAGGGGAAGGGAAGGAGATAGATAGAGGGGGAGAAACATCAATGTGTGGTTGCCTCATGAATGGCCCTTCTTGGGACCTGACCTGGCCTGGCACCCAGGCATGTGCCCTGACTGGGAATCAAACCAGTGACCCTTTGGTTCACAGGCCCACACTCAGTCCACTCAGCTACACCAGCCAGGGCTGTAACTCCTTTCATATTAGATTACATATAATTCTACCAACATTTCCTATGGAAGGACAACCAAGGAGATCCAGTTGATCTAGTAAGAGAAAACAGCCAGGGGAAGCAATGTGTGAAGTAGTCTAATAATTACTATTGAACATGGCATAATAAAATCATTATAAGCCAATTAGTATGTTATTAACTATAACAAAAAATAGTATGCTTTGTTATAATTATCATTAGCCAATCTCTAAAAATCGCTTTCCTCAGGTTAATGGAAATTTCATTTATTCTACTCATTCCATAAATACCTACTGACTCTCCAATTATGTGCCAAAGTTCTAGGAATTGGGGATATGGTAGTACGTGTGACAGATATAACTTGTGAAACTTAAGTCTAACCAGAAAAATACAAAATGAAACAGGTATATTATAAGCGTGATGAGTATCTTAATAGAGAAGTATGAGGGCTCCATAAGCATAAAAGGGGTTCTAAATGAAGTCCTTAACCCTTCAGCTGAGACTTGAAGGGTAAGTAGAAGCCAGCAAGACCAGAGGGATAGGGACTAGTAAGTGCTGCAGGCAAAGGCCAGGACTGAGAGCACATTCCAGGAACTAAGAAAAGAACTGTAGTGTGGCTGGAGCCGAGCAGAGACAGAGCTGAAAAGACCAGCAAGATCCATTCTGTGGAGGCCCTGTGAGCCACTTAAGAACTCAGGACTTCTGCCAAAGAGCTATTGAAAGGTTTTCAGTGAGAGTGACACAATCAAACGTGTGTTTTAGAAAAATCCAACTAATCAATCAACAATAGTTGAAGAGCACCAACTGCAGCAAAACAGTATGATAGGCTTAAGGGCAATGCATAAATGAAAAAGTTTGGGAGCCTTCAAGGGTCCATTAAAAAAGACTTTAAAAATGTTAGAAGATTCCTAGCTATTACAAGTACACATACTCCTGAAGGGAGAGATGGGGTTGTAGTAATATGGAAAGTAACCTTAGGGCCTCAGAGACTGGGTAGGTTTCTGATGGGACAGGAGCCATATGTGTCCTGAGCCATTTGAAAGAGAGAGTGGTTGGAAATGAATCTAGAAAGGCGAATTTGAGCTATATTATGTTGAAAGCTTCAAAAGTCTAAGTAAGGAGTCTGAAATCTGTCCACAGAAGGAAGAGTGACTGACAATTTCTTAGCAAATGAGCATGTTCAAATGATAGCGTGATGAACAAATTGGGAGAAAACACAGGACCCAGGAAAGACTGGCAGCTATTACAAAAGAAACCAAGGCAGAGTAAAATGCCCGCCTAAATTTTTAGACTTTTATTGTGCTTGTCTTGTAATTCCATTTTTCTAGTAATTCATTTTTATCCTATTTTTATAAAAGTGTGGGTCTGTCGAAAGTTAAAAAAAAAAAACCACTGATCTTTCACAAGATAGTTTGAGAAGTACTAACAGTTTTTAGCTTTCACCTGAAATCTAACTAAATTACCGTACCTTTGTAAATACGCATATAAAAATAAACACAAATCTGAATACAGACTGATTATTAGAGGTTATGTATTTGCTATTAATTTTCTTAGTTGTAATAATACCACTCTGATAATGTAGGAGAATGATACTTTTAGGAGCTACATGCTGTCTGCAACTTACTGAATGGGTTCAACAATAAAATAAGACACACAGCAGGTATCTCACAAACATAACAGTTAAAGCAAATACAAGTGAATGTTTACAATGGATGAATTTAGGGGGTGGGATGACAACAATTTTTGAATAATGCTGAGAAATATTTAAATAAGTAGCACATAATAGCATATAATAAAAGCAAGGTTTTTCATACCCCAAAGTCACTAAGTCAGTATTCTCTGGGATGACTTCTGGGTCCTCCTCTTCCTCAAGGCACTTCAGTTTATCAAGGCTAAAATAAAAAATAAAAAAGAAAAGCAGTCATGCATCTTGTCCACAGAGAGTCAGGGTAGTGTCCTCAATACATCGCCGAATAATTAAGAAGAAGCCACATAAAATCCAGCAGGCAGCTCAGAGGAGGCCAGAATTCAAGGCAAAGATTTCTGTGAGGATATTCTATACCTAAGAGCATATGCGGTCGACCGAAGGAGGCCAGTACTGTGTTAAGTGAAGAAAAAAATATTTTTAAAAAGTTATTTTTGTATTTTCACCCCAACTAAGGCACCTGGGGAGTAAATTTCAGTAATAGCATACCTGGGAGGTCCCCAAAGAGACCAGTTAATCAAGGTTTTAACACTCCTCTTCCTGCCTTACCGTTCCGCTACTGTCAAAGCATCTGTCAACCTCAGGTACGCGCTGTTACTGACTGCTTTTCTACATTAACATGCACTTTAATAATTAGCGAATATAAAAATTAATCTTTTATGCAGCTCTCTCTTCCCTTCACTCCAACTTGTAGAAATTGTGCATTCCCATCACCAGTCCTCTCCCGATGTTCCGGGAAGTGTACCATAGGCCCTCCTAAGGAAGGATCCCAGGGAGCACAGGAGCAAGGGTGCACCCGGGTTGACCCCAAGCAGCAAAAACCCCTCGGCCCGCACTCACCCGCAAACTGCCCTCAGCTCGGCAGCTGCCTCCATACTGCAGCCCAGATCCCGGGCCACGGCGGCATCCTCCCAGGAGGAGTCGGCGACCCCTCCTCGCTCAGGCAGCGAGGATGCCGGCGGCTCCTTCAGCGACAAATCCCCATGCCCGCGCAGCCGGCCACGCCACTGCTCCCCGAAGGTGCCCACGTGGAAAGCACGCGTGTTCAGTTCGGGAACCTCATACTCTGGAAAGTTGCAGCCGCCACTGTTAGGGACCGGGACCTGCCCGCTGCTCACCCCGCTGCACATTGGAACACCCGAGATGCCTTCAGCCATGTTCGCTCCACTCCCTTCTCCGCAAAAGCCGGATGATCAAGGCCTTGCGGAGCGTGATGGGACTTGTAGTTGCACGTGGCCCCAGCCGACTAACCGCAGGACTGCGCCGGCCGAGCGTCAGACACTACATTTCCCGTCAGGCCCCCCGCCAGCGGCACTGCGAGCTTCTGTGTGTAGGGCAGACCGCATTGTTCTCCGCTGGCTGTGGTGCGGGAAGCACTTAAGGTTTTCCGTTCTCCGTAGCCTTTGGGGTACGACTTCTAGGCCCCTCAGTTAAGTAGCCTCGCTCTTTGCTGGGTGGGGCGGCTTCCACACGCCTTTGGGTCTCTCTCTTTATCTTTCCTCCGCCCCAGGTTGCCGGACTTTTCCTTCTCTCCGATGTTGGTGGGCTGCTCTGCTGCCTCATTGCCTCAGAGCCTGTGAGGCAGGGGGTCGGCCGAGATAGGGGACCCTCGAGAACCCGCTCCTCCAGCGCGTTTGTATCCGTATGCAATGTTACACGCACACGCACACGCACACACACGCACACACAATGGCGTTAAGCGTCTACTGGTCTACTGTGCATCAGACACTATACACATCATTAAATCACAATGTTTTTAGGGTCCCTGTGTAATTTTGAAGACGGAGTTAACTGCTAGGTTATGAAAGTAGGATTGGAACTCAATTTGTCTCGCTTCAGGTTGAGACCCTCCATCTCTTAGATACCCCAAAGGAAGGAGCAGGACACAGAACAAGCACTAATTATTTGTTACAGACTTGTGCAACAATCACAAAAAATCTGAGAACATTTTCACCGCTCCCAAAAGAAACACTGTACCTTTTAGCTATCACTCCCTATCCTTCTAACTCCTCCAGCCCTAGCCAACCACTAATCTTTCTGTTTCTATAGATTTATGTATTCTACATCTTTAATGTAAATGGATTTCTATGTGTGGTGTTTTTGTGACTAGCTTTTCCACTTAAGGTAATACTTTCAGTATTTATCTATATTGCAGCATGTGTCAGTACTTAATTTCTTTTTATGGCTGAACAATATTGCATTATATGTATACTGTATTTTGTTTTTTCATTCATCAAAATGTTTGCAACTTTGGACTATTATGAATAATGCTGCTACTAAATTATGTATAATTTTTGTGCAGAGATATGTTTTCACTTATCTTGGATATATGTATATCTGTATCCACATATCTTGGAGTGAAATTACTGGGCCACATGGTAAATTCGATGTTAAATAATTTGAGTAACTGCCCTACTGTTTTCTACATTAGCTGCACTACAGTAGCTACATTGACCTGGAGTGGGCACCACACCTAACAGATGTCATTGTTACAAAACTCCCATCTGTTTTCTTAAGGGCCCATTTATCTTTCCCAAAAGTTATTTGTTCTCTCCTAAGTATCCTTTCTCCCCCTTCCCTATTTAGAAGTCATATGTTTTCCTGTAACTGCTCTTCTCCCCTTCCCCACCTCCTATTAAGATGGTAAATAAGCTCAAATTCTAAGAGCCTTCTAGAGTCACATTTTTCCATGATCTTTTCCATATATCATACATATGTGAATAAAAAATCTGTCTGTTCTCTTGCTAAGCTATCTTTTGTTGGTTTAATTCACAGGCTCCTAATGATGGAACCTAAGAGAGTATAGGAAAAGTTTTTCTTTCCCATCAAGGTCATGGCAAAGGCAGCTTCTGGCTCTGTGGCAATTTAGCAGATAAGAGTATTGCTGGACCTGGCACTAGTACCAAACAAGAACAGAAAGGAGGTAGATAGATCCCAAGGTGCCAGTAGCAGTATAGTCCCTGTGATTCTCGGTGAGCTTTGTACAATTCTTGAGGAAGAAAAAAAAACCCAAATGTTTCCCAAATGGATGAGACTTTTTTTTTTTAACTTTTGCTGTATATTTTATTTATTTTTATTATTATTTTTAATTTTTTAATTTTTATTTTTTAATATATTTTATTGATTACGCTATTACAGTTGTCCCATTTCTCCCCCATCATTCCCCTCCCCACTGCACACCCCCACCCATATTTCCCCCCTTTAGTTCATGTCCATGTGTCATAAGTTCTTTAGTTTCTACATTTCCCACACTATTCTTGCCCTCCCCCTGTCTATTTTCTACCCACCATCTATGCTACTTATTCTCTGTACCTTTTCCCCCTCTCTCCTCCTCCCACGCCCCTGTTGCTAACCCTCCATATGATCTCCATTTCCGTGGTTCTGTTCATGTTCTAGCTATTTGCTTAGTTTGCTTTTGTTTTAGGTGTGGTTCTTAATAGTTGTGAGTTTGCTGTCTTCTCACTGTCATATTTTTGATCTTCTTTATCTTAGATAAATCCCTTTAACATTTCATATAATAAGGGCTTGGTGATGGTGAACTCCTTGAACTTGACCTTATCTGAGAAGCACTTTATCTGCTCTTCCATTCTAAATGACAGCTTTGCTGGATAGAGCAATTTTGGATGTAGGTCCCTGCTTTTCAAGATTTCAAATATTTCTTTCCAGCCCCTTCTTGCCTGGAAGGTCTCTTCTGAGAAATCAGCTGACAGTCTGATGGGAACTCCTTTGTAGGTGACTGTCCCCTTATCCCTTGCTGCTTCTAGAATTCTCTGCTTCATTTGAATCTTGGCTAATGTAATTACAATGTGCCTTGGTGTGTTCCTCCTTGAGTCCAACTTCTTTGGGACTCTCTGAGCTTCCTGGACGTCCTGGAAGTCTATTTCCTTTGCCAGATTGGGGAAGTTCTCCTTTGTTATTTGTTCAAATAAGTTTTCCACTTGTTCTTCTTCTTCTTCCCCTTCTGGGACCCCTATAATTCGGATGTTGGGACGTTTAACAATGTCCCGGAGGTTCCTAAGCCTCTCCTCCTTTTTTTGAATTCTTGTTTCTTCCTTCTTTTCTGTTTGGTTGTTTGTTTCTTCCTTCTGGTCCACTCCACTGATTTGAGTCCCAGTTTTCCTTCCATCTCTATTGGTTCCCCATGCGTCTTCCTTCATTTCACGTATTGTAGCCTGTATTTTTTCATCTAATTTGTGAGCAAAATCAACCAATTCTGTGAGCATCTTGATGACCAGTGCTTTGAACTGTGCATCTGCTAGGTTGGCTATCTCTTCACGGCTTAGAGGAATTGGCTCTAGGACTTTGATTGGTTCTCCGGTTTGAGCCATTTTTGGTGGGTTTTTTTTTGTTTGTTTTGTTTTGCTTTTAGTCTGGTCGCAGCTATTACGTATGAGGGGTGGAGCCTTAGGTGTTCCTCAGGGCGGGGCAGCCCAGTCGCTAGGTTGTGACGCTATAGGTGGGGGCGGGGTCCAAGAGGGAAGAATGGTGCCTGTTCTGCTCTCTCCTGGACTCCGGTCCCTTCCGCCACTTCCCCTTTGTTTGGATTATGTGTGCGCACGTGCGAGCGTGCTGTTCCGTAGTGAAGAGTGGAGCCTCAGGCGCTCCCCAGTGTGGGGCAGCCCAGTCGCTGGGTTGTGATGCATTTTGGGGGGAGGGGTCCGAGAGGGAACAATGGCGCCTGCCCTGCTCTCTCTTGAGTTCCGTCCCTTCCGCCACTTCCCCTTTGCCTGGACAGTCTGCTCGCGTGAATGTGGGACCACCTGGTCAGCCAGCCGCCTTGTGCGGTCTCACTGGGTCTGCACAGTTGCCCCCCTGTGCCCGGGGATCGCCAGCCGCCGCCTGTGCACCTGGGAACTGCCAGCCGCTGCTGCTTGCGTTCTGGGTTCGCACCTCCACTTTTTCCTACTGCTACTCCGCCCCTCTTACCAGTCTGGATGAATGGTTGTTGGACTTCCGTACAGTGCAATTTTCTATAAGTTCTGGTTGTTTTCTTGTTTCTAAATATTTGTTCTTAATTTTGGTTGTGAGAGGAGGCACAGTGTGTCCACCTACGCCTCCATCTTGGCTGGAAGTCCCTCGGATGAGACGTTAATAAGCCAGGACAAGTGAAGTAGA
Source organism: Glossophaga mutica (assembly GCA_039655065.1). Taxonomy (NCBI): domain Eukaryota; kingdom Metazoa; phylum Chordata; class Mammalia; order Chiroptera; family Phyllostomidae; genus Glossophaga; species Glossophaga mutica. The sequence goes on along the minus strand of CM077305.1, from coordinate 136,722,822 downwards.
GAAACTGAGACAGTTAAATGGCCAAGAAGTTTACAGCAATGTAGTAAATTGCAGAATCCTTCCTTCCATAACTAAATTGTTATACTTCTCTCTAACCCCATAGGTTGGTTAGGATGGTAAATAGCTTAAATCACCTTTCTCAGGGAGGTACATAATAGAAATCCAATTAGTGCCATTTGTACTAACCACACCCAAAGATGAGAGAAGTCAGGGGAATAATTCTCATTTTGGGCCATCAGCATAAAGCTGATGAATATTCTATTGAGGTCCTCCCCAAAGACCTCTAAAATTCCTACCTTTAGAAAACAGATAAGAGCCCTCATGACAAAGACGTAGCACCTGTTCTCTCTGGAGCACACCCACACTTCTCTTTTACCTCAGGCGTGCGTCTTTACTTTTCTCTCCTATACTCATAAGGGCCCCCAGGAGACTGGCAACCAGGGGAGCAATGAGCTGCAGCAGCTTGTCCTGGACTAACCCCTTGAACCTGTCTCCAAGGCCCCCTTTTCTCTGACTTTCCAGTGAGCTAACAGCAGCCCCACCTTGGCTCATTTCTGTAACTGCAACTTGTAAGTCAGTCTAAGCAGCTCAGTGCGGTTCACTTCTTTCCTACAGTATTTCTAGGGAGCCAAAGCTAGGCTGTCTCCTGTCTCTTCTTCTATCCTAGTCTTCTCAGTGAGCTAACAGCAGCCCCGCCTTGGCTCACTTCTTCCCTATAACATTGCTAGATGTTATGGGAAAGAGACTCGCCCAGAGAGAGTCTGCCTCAGCCCTCTCCAGTGACGTGGGGCTTGAGGTGGTGGCATATTTGAGGTGGTGACATAGGTTTACAGTAGGTAACAGGATAAAGCTGGCACTATTTCCTATCACGGTGCCATTTGCTGAGTAGGCCTCTGACCTTGTTAAACATGACTGCCATTTTATCCTTTGGAGCTTATGTCCCCAGGACTGGAACTGGAAATTACTGGGAAGCAAGAGCAGCACATAACAGTTCTGTGGCACCCCACAGCCATAGGCAAAAGACAACGTCGAAGCAAACTGCAATTTCTGCAAAACCAACTGAGACCTGTATTGCAAGCCCCCAACAGCCCAGGGGCCACATGACAACAACCCTCCCCACCCTTTCGTAATCTGATTATAATCCAATACAAACTCAGCCCCTGCATGCCATTGCTGCTGCATCTCCACACCATGCCTCTTTCCACTCTTGTAAAGTGAATAAAAACTTGGCTCTCTGCATTTTCTTCTGTTTGTGAATTCTTTCACAGCTCATGTCACCAGCCACCCTAATAGGAAGGATTCTGAGTAGTGACACAAATCAAGATCATGAATTGTTACCTGGCTGTTGGTCTTTATGCTCCATGGGGCTGACATTTCACCAGGTTCAGAGAAAGGCTCTGTAGAAGCCAATAGTTAAAAACAGTTGCTGCCACATCCAACTTTCTGGTATTTCTAGTGAGAAGGGAGTAGGGCAAATGCCTAATCCTCACTCAGTAGTAGCCAGCTGTTTTCAGCAAAAAGTTTGGGGACTCCTTGAAGATACAAGAAGGATAATTTTTTTTGCTTGGTATTGTTCCTGGATTTTCTGCTTCAGCCATTGCTGTTCAGGTGGAGAATTGCTTTCCTGAAGCCAGGGGACCACGTGGGGCTTTCTCTCTGCCAAAAAAAGGAGTAGAGAAGGATAGAAACAGAAAAGACAGCTGGGTGCTCTTAGTCATAAAGGCAGTTGACAGAATAATAATAACCATTAGTGAGGAATAAGATTTATAACCATTCAAAGGGCTTACATTAATTAAGAATTTTAACAACTGAGGTGGAAAGCCTGAATCTAGTGTCCTCTTCCATGTTAAGCAGAGACCTTTTTCAAAGCTGACAACTATTAACGGGTCTGTATTTGCATAATGACTTTCTTTTTATTTTCTAAATCGCCCCCAACTAATTGCTTTAGGAAACCTCTACTGTTCCTTGTTCTCCCATCACCACCATCTCAGTTCCACTCATACATAAAAATTAGGTAATTAGGTTTTTCCAAGGGCAATGCGAAATTTACTGCAGGGCGTTTTAAATCTTGGATTAGCAAGGAGAGTGAGAAAGTCTACTGGCAAGAAATAGAAAATCATAATAAAAAGTATCAGAAAATGTTCTGGCCCCTTTTGGTTACAGAGACTGTGAACTTGAAAAAATGTGAGAGAAGCTGTCACTGTTTTTGGAGGAAGGTTTGGAGCAGGACATGGTCTGACTCTCAGGAGATGAAGCATCATCCTCAAATTCTACAACCAAACATTCTTTTATTTATTTACGTTACCTTTTATTTACTTACGTACCTCTATAAGACACATTCACTGATGTAAGTGGAATGGATCCTGAAAATGGTATAAAATGATTGAAGGCTAGAAGCCGAAGGATCAGATAACAAAATACTCCCCGATAAGACTCAATCCTCACCTCAGCAGAAAAGCATCTTTCCACTGTACAGTCGCTTGCCCCGCTTTCCATTCCATACTATAGAGTAGGTCTCTGAGCACAGCTTGTACTCAAGAGGGGAGACTACATCTCCTGGAGTGGGGAGTAGTTACACAATTATTTGGAATTCAATAAGAGAGATTAATTTCTTCTCCATTTATTTAAATATTTAATCTTTTATTTATACAGAATGGACTTGGATATTTATTTTCTGCTTTGGGTTATCATCCAATACTACTGTATTAACCATATGTTTCCAATTCTTTGGCATCTGGGGTCTTGCTGAATCTGGAGAGACTGCCCCTTCCTGGGCTAGCCAATTCCTAGAGGTAGTAATGGACTCTCCTTTGTGTGGGGCTTTCAAAGGTAAAGCAACCATTCCAGGGCCTGCATCCCCACCACCTCCTCTACTGGGGTCTCCCACTATTACCCTGCCCTAATCTGCCAGGTGCAGGTACCAGACAACTAGGGACAGCACCTATACCCCAAAGCTGCTGAAATTAACCAAACTAGCCAATCCTAAACATACTTATGCCTTGTGTGTTCCTTCCTATAAAAACCCCAAAAGGGGCTGTTGCTCACATTTCCCCGTTGCTCCTGCCTCCTGATCAACCCTGGTGCTTCCTCAGGTGGCTCCCTGTGGCATGGAGTGCCGCCTCCTCTTACCTCCTCTTGGTTAGGTTTCTACCTAACCAAACTGTATTTTCTTTTTTGTTTATTAGATTTTTTCTTTTAGTTTTTATTTTTTCATTGCTTTTAGAGAGAGAGGAAGGGAGAGGAGAGTGGGAGGGAGAGAGGAAACCATCCATGTGAGAGAGAAACATGGATTGCTTGCCTCCTGTACATGCCCGGACTGGGGATTGAACCCACAACCTAGGTATGTGCCCTGACTGGAAATCAAACCTGCAACCTTTTGTTTACAGGATGATGCTCCAACCAACTGAGCCACACTGGCCAGGGCAAAACTATATTTTCAATACCAGTCTACTGATCTGTTAGCCTACACCATACTTGAATAGCTTATAATTTAAAACAATTACTACTCTTGTTTTCTGTTGTTCAAATTGTTCCAGCTTTGGCTTTTGGGAATCCTTTCAGACTGGCCCTCTGTCCCTTTCACATGCTCCCAGTCCTGTTGTTTTTGAGCACTTCCTTACTTTCTGGCACTACAATTTGCTCCTGACTCATATAATCCTTGTCCAATGCTTAGAATCAGCCATGTCGCAAAAGAGTCCCTGTTCCTTTTATTGAACAAGGATATTGCCATTGTTTTTTAAAATAAAGTTTTATTGGAACACAGATATACTCATTCATTTTCCTATTGTATATGGCTGCTTTTGCATTACAGTTGCAGAGTTGAGTAGTTACAAGAGATTACATGATTTGCAAAGCCTGAGACATTTACACTCAGGACATTGCAAAAAGTTTCCTGACTCCTTTTCTTTCTTTTCCTTTAAAATATTTTATTTATTTATTTATTTATTTATTTATAGAGAGAAGAGAAGGAAGGGAGAAAGAGGAAGAGAAGCATAGATGTGTGGGAGATTCATCCATTGGTTGCCTCTTGCATACCCCAAATTAGGAACCTGGCCCACAAGCCAGGCGTGTGCCCTGACTGGGAATCGAAATGACAACCTTTTGGTTCTCAGGCCTGTGCTCAGTCCACTAAGCCTCACCAGCCAGGGCTGCTGACCCCTTTTCTGGATGAAGGTGGCTATTGTGCTTATTTCTATAAGGATACAGAGAGGTAGGTCTTATGAAAGTCCAAAACATGAACCAAAGCGTTCATAGGATCTGATAGTAGGAATCAATACTACATTTTCTTCCCAGGCATTTTGCATTTTATTTCTTTCCTTTCTATCAAGTGTTTCTCACTTCTTCATTATGTACACTGCTATATTGTTGGGGGGGGTGGAGATCTCCCCTTGTAGCTAAGTTGAGAAAGGAAAAGATTTCTAATAAAGCAGAATGATTAGAGCTAGAATCATCCCATGAGATGGTAAAGAGAGACAAGTGTATGTTGTCATGTAAGCTAGGTCTGGAAAAAAAGAAAGAAAAGCAATTTCTTCTCAATATAATTGCTCTTTTGCAGCTTATCAAATTAATGCCATTTCAGGAAGAATATTCTTTCCCTGTATGTGATTAGACACTGTGGCTAAGAAAAAACTACTCATCTTGGAGGGTGTGCCTTGCTTTTTAGGTGCATATCTGAGAATGTCAAGTGCATCTAACGTGAGGGATTATATCACTCTCTTGGAGTCAGCTGTGACTAAGAAAAGTACTGCCTCTCAGGTGCTCTAGTTAGGTGGGGAAAATGCCCTCATCCTACAGGGAGGGCAAGGGGTTCCTGAGGGAGTGGGTGGCATGGGGGCATCTGACCGAGGGCTTCAAAGAGAGGCTACATTAGCTGGTTGAAGAAGAAGGGAGAGAGGAGATGTTGACATTAGACTCCCTCCTTTTGAAGATCTAATCTAGAAGCTTGCCTTGGAGTCTTATAGAAGAAAGAATAAAGTCTACCAGTTATGGTCTGACCTCTGATGATCAAACTCTGTACTTCACTTACAGTACAATGTGTGTCTGGTCAGGGAAGACTGAGCAGCAAAGATTTCCTGGAAGGAACAGTAAGTGCTGTCCAATAGCTTAGGGGACGTCCAGCAGAGAGAGGACAAGGGGCATGCCTGCAGCATCAGGGCACGGCCTTCCTGCCCCAGGAGACAGCTGGCCTGCATTCATCTTCAGAGCAGAAAAGGACAGATCTGCACTGCTTTGCCCCACATGCTTCATCTTCACACGTTGCAGAAGGGCTCTTGACACAGTTGCCAGATTTAGCAAATGAAAAACACAGAACATCCAGTTAAATGTGAATCCCAGAGATAAATAATGAACAAATAACTTTTCAGTATAAGTATACCCCATTCACTACCTGGGACATGCCTATACTAAAAAAATGTTGTCATTTATTTGAAATTCAAATTTAACTGTCCTGTGTTTTGTTTGGCAACCCTGATCTACAGTATACTTTATAACCTTTCAGATCTGCTCATGGAGCTATGAGAAACTTCTCTCTGCATCTCCTGAGAGACAGCAAAAGCTAGAGGCAGAAAAAGAGAGGAGAGGATTGGCCCAGTATTCCTTGTCTGGGAAAGATCCACACACCAGACCATGCTAAGCTGTTGGCCAGCACTCAGAGGGTCCTGTCCTGTCCCCACTTCCGGTCTAACTAGGTGTGGCCATGGAGATGAGCTGCTGGGAACTGTAGGGGCACAAACAGAGTTTGTTTACACAGACAGAAGCCAGTGCAGCACGTAAATATGTCTAGTGCACATGTCCGCTGTGAGGCTCCCTCACGCCAGTCCTCCTCCTCCCTTCTCCCCGTTTTCTACTTCGGGGGGTCTTCTTTCCTAGTACCCCTTGCCTCTCAGTTCAATGCTAGTCCCTTATCTCCCTTAGTCTCAAGACTCTCAGATATGAATCTTATGTTTTGGGCCCACTTATCTGTTTGCTGACACCTCTTGCTCCCGTCAAGTTGAACTTCTTGCCTCTCTCCTTTCCTGCACAAATGTGGTCACTCTCTTTCTCTGTTCATCCAAATTATTTAAGGTTCAACCAACAGCTCTCAGTTCTAAGAAGTTTTTCCCACTCAAATCCATACCATTCTGTGCAAATTTTGTAAGTTGTCCTGTATACTTTATTAGCTCAAAAATTTAATCAGCCTATTTGTTTTAAGTTGAAAATAAAAATTATAGCACTAAATTATAGTGATTTTTAAAAATCACTTACAATGCCAACACTATAAAATAATTAAAATTTTTCTTTCATAATTGAGATATTATTGGTTGTTTTGAGGATAAGTACACACACATTTTGGTTTGTACACAATTTTAACATATGTACCCAAAATGTGAAGTTGTGTAGTTGTGATTCTTTTCTAAACAGTTATTTCAGTGACTTTCCAGTTTAAAATTTCCTTAATAGAATATCAAGTACTGATATCTTCAAATGTTGATATACTGTTACATCAAAGTCTCACTAATTCACAATTTAATATCATATATACTACATAATCAAATTTTTAATCTTTCACAGCACATTACCAACCATACCACACCACAGATGTTACAGTGTGCACAAAATTCTGCCAGAAAGAGCTGAGATCAAAGAGTGGCTTTTTTTAGGAAACAAGTCTACCAAAAACACGGGAACAGAAGTAATTAAAAATGTTCAAGACATATTAAATGCACAACTAGCTCCAAATTGCCACTTGGTATGCTTTGTATTATAGGATATAAAAACTACCATCATCTGCCCTGGCTGGTGTGGCTCAGTGGATTGAGTGCTGGCCTGCAAACCAAAGGGTTACCAGTTCCATTCCCAGTCAGGGCACATGCCTGGGTTGTGGGCTGGGCCCCCAGTAGGGGGTGTGTGGAAGCAACCACACATCAATGCTTCTCTCTCTTTCTCCCTCCCGCCCCTTCTCTAAAAATAAATAAATAAAATCTTCAAAACAAAACAAAACAAAACAAAACTACCACCATCTATGGAGTGTTAAGTGTTAAGCTGATGCCCAAGACAATCAAAGCCTCGCATACCCCACTATTTCCTGGTTGTACTAAAAAATAACCAACCAGCAAGTGATTCACCTCTTTAAAAAAAGCATTTATGCTCTCACTTGTGTGAATCAGTCATTTGGACGTCACACAAACCAAAAGGTCAAGGGTCCCTGGTTTGATTTCTAGTCAGGGCATATGCCTGGGTTGTGGGCTTGGTCCCCTGGGGCCCATGTGAAAGGCAGCCAATTGATGTTTCTTCTCTTTCTCCCTCGCTTCCCCTCTTTCTAAAAATAAATACAATCTTTTTTTTTTTTTTAAAGCATTTACACTTTTAGAAAATGGGATTTGGTGGAATTCCATCTTTCTTAAAAATGTTTCTAGAGCTACTAAAAAACTTCCAATTATTCATCAACTATTTACAAAATAGTTGATAAAATATTCCTCTGGATTGTACAATAAGGGAGATAGGGACCACTGGTAAGACATGGTATACGCTATTAACTGGACTTGGTTTGTTTTTCTTCTTCCTCATGTGAGGCTGGACTCCTCTTTTTAGTTTCTCAGTTTTCGGCAGGGAGATTTTCTTTAGGTTCCTGATTAGCCATTTCAGCCTGTTTTCCCTTTTCTCCTCTTTCCCCTTGCATCTGCACGTTTTTTGGGGGGTAGTTACGGGGGTCTGCAGATTTATCCTTTCCTGCTGTCTTCTTTGGCTTTGTTTCCACTTTCGCAGGAACAGTTTTGGCTGACAACCTCACCTATCTCCTCTTGGGCTCCTCCTTCCCTGCCCCTCAGTGGGATTGACCTTCCTCTTGAGCATTCGGACAGTGGGGCTGAGCCTTCAGGAACCTGGGTGGCCTGGCCACTGCCTCTTATGCCTGCTGCCCAAGCGGCTTCACTCAGGATGGGGTGGTGGAAGAACAGGATGAAACCTAATTAGTAGCCCACCTCCCATCCCACCCCCTACCTTCCCCCAACAACACCGTGACTAATTTTTATAAAAATGCACATATAATTTTATGGCTGCTGGATGTCTCATATTCATGCCTTTCCTCCTTTTGTGATCTGAGAGGCAAAGTCCCTTCTCATCTAGCTCCAAATAGCAACAACCCAAGGCTATGTTTAACCCAGCTTGAAGCACTGCTGATCACATAGTGTCCTGTTCCTTTGAACCAATGAATGGGGCTAGAGGAATGAGCTACACTACAGTATTTGGCCAGATCTGGATCACCTTGTGGCCACATGATTACATACTGTGATCGACAGCTCCATCTGAATCAAAATCAAAGTTGGCAAGTGGATGGGAGAACAGTTCTCCAAAGGGAGAAAAGTAGTAATTGGACAGACAGAAACAACAGCTGTCTACAGAAACCAAAACTCTTCTGAGTTTTGGTAGAATGACCCAATCCCCCCAAATCTGGTCATCCTTTGGTGAATTGAAAACAAAGTTTTGAAACTATTAGATTGAGGACTGAACTCTCAGGTAATGACAACTATCAGAGGACTCTTATTTGACTGATATTGATTTTACTTAATTATAATTATCTTCTCTCATTTGAGTGTCTAAATGGATTTTATAACAATCAAATGGCATGGAATACCTAACAGGGGGCTATTGTTCTTCTTTTAAAGAGGAGTACAAGCTTGGATGGGGGAAAAATCATAAAAATCCTGGCCTATTGCTTGGAGAAGTCAAGACTTTCAGCCTCATATCTTATATTTTCCACAAGGGAGGCTTCTAAAGTTCAAAGTTACAGTGAATTTTTTATTTTAAGATGACTTAAGAGTAGGCTATTTTATTTTATTTTTTCCTTAGTGTTTTAAATGAAAAACCTTTACATCTTTTCAAAAATAAGGCTGAAGGAATGTTGTTTAAATGGAATGAATACACACACATAAGAAGGAATAAAAATTCTGCCTCCCAATCTGTGTGTTAGGTCTCCCTGCCAACAGTGTTTTGCTTTTGCGCCAGCCATAAATCTCCACTCATATCTGTGTTTTTAAAGGTACTTACTCTCATATTTTGGAACTGCTGTGAGCAGTTAGCTATTAGAGTGTTGCTACCCATGTAAGAAGGAGGTGAAGCAAAACATTCTCTCCTTATTTTCTTTTGCCAGCAAATATCTGACTCATAGAGCAATTTAAAATAAAAGTGTTGTCTTTTGAGCCCTGCCTCTTACTTCGATGTTTCCTTGCAATATATTCTTTGAAAACTTATTTACATTTTAAAAGAGATAATATTTAATTAAGAACATAAATATAAGTTTTCAGTGAAGCGTCCTACTCTCACCCCTTTTACTGTCTTTTCGGTTCTCACCACCCCATGCCCAACAGTAACCGCTTTTACCAGATGTGTATAACTTCAGCTTTTTAGTATAAATGTGAACAATATGAATATATATTCTCATTTTATCCCATTTAAAACAAAAGACAATATTGTTCTAAATGTTGCTTTTGAAAACTTAGCATTGTATCTTAAAGATCTTTCATATTGAGCTTTCCGGCGGTGACGACCTCCCCACAACAACATGCCTCTGGCAAAGGATCTCCTTCATCCCTCTCCAGAAGAGGAGAAGAGGAAACACAAGAAGAAGCGCCTGGTGCAGAGCCCCAATTCCTACTTCATGGATGTGAAATGCCCAGGATGCTATAAAATCACCACCGTCTTTAGCCATGCACAAATGGTAGTTTTGTGTGTTGGCTGCTCCACTGTCCTCTGTCAGCCTACAGGAGGAAAAGCAAGGCTTACAGAAGGATGCTCCTTCAGAAGGAAGCAGCACTAAAAGTACCCTGAATCAAGATGAGTGGGGAACCATCCCAATAAACACATTTTGGATACAAAAAAAAAAGATCTTTCATATTGGTAAATAAAACTTCATTCTTTTTACAGTTGCATAGTCTTCCATCAGGTGGACACACCGCACTTATTTAGCCAGTGCTCATTAGTTTACACACAGATTGTTTTCCATCTCTTATTCTAACAAACAATGCTGAAATGATTAATCTTATATGTAAGTCATTTGTAAGTCATAGCATCTGTAGGGTAAATCCCAGAAATGGGATTGCAAGGTAGATTAGTTAAAACATTTACTATTCTTGCCGTGTTCTTACGTTTAAAGCAGTACTACCCTTTTTCTCTTGGTGAACTGATTCTCATTCTTTTTTTTTTTTTAAGTTTTCTACTTTCTTTTTTTTAAATATTTTTATTATCTATTTATTTATTTTTAGAGGGGAAGGGTAGGAGAGAGGGAGAAGGAGAGAAATATCAATGTATGGTTGCCTCTTATGTGTCCCATGCTGGGAACTGGCCTGCAACCCAGGCATGTGCCCTGAGTGGGAATCGAACCTCGATCCTTTGGTTCACAGGCCCTCACTCAATCCACTGAGCTACACCAGCCAGGCCTGATTCTCATTCTTTAATACTCATTTTAAACTCGAGCTACTCTGTAAAGACATCCTACTCTCTGAAGAGAGTCATTTACTCCCACCTCTGTGCTCTCATTGACCCATTTGTGCCTCCATTAAAGCTCTTAGCCCTTTGTACGGATTATTTATTGGTATGGCAGTTAACTTCACTGGTCTATGAGGCTGAAAAGCAGGGATGCTGTCTGCTGTATTTCTGGAATCCCAGGAGCATGGATAGTGCCAGGTGTGCAGTAAATGCTCAATATGGATAGATGGAAGGCTGGATGAATAAATAAATAAATTACTCTTACTGAAGAAATTACTGAAGAAATTACTGAACTGAAGAAATTACTCTTACTGACCGGGAGCAAATGTCAATATTAATGACCAGTCTATATTGTCATGCTTTAAGATTTGGTTTGGCTAAGTGGGCTGACTGAAAGGGGGGTCTTGGACTGAAAGCAAGACACATTGAGTTCAGATAAATAATCAGCAATTGAGATCTTTACTGGATAAGGTTCATATGGGTGAAAGCTCCAGAAACAGATCTATCATTTAAGCGAAAATTAGATTCATTGTGAAAGCTCACAGAGAAGACAGGGCAGAATAGCCAAGTTTCAGGAAGGATGGCAACAGGGTCATTCAGTCCTTCAGAAGCAGGAAGAGTTTGTGGGCTTCTCTTCTGAACATTGTCAGAGGGGACTTACCTCTTACCACTTTCTGTCTCTGTTTAAGGTCTCACAGTTCCCAGGAAAGAACCTGATAGGTCAGCATAGCTAAGGACAGATTCAGTAGCATAAGTATGGCCTTTTGAGAAAACATTATGTGCCAGGAAGCCATTGTAATTTTTGAGTACAAGAAGGGCCCAGGTGACAACGTAGTGGGCTTCCTATCAGCTGTGTGTGACAGAATGACAAGGAAGCCATGGAAGAGTAGAAAGCAGGTCAGTGGGGCAGGGAATCAGGTAGGAGGGCAAGCAGAAGCTCAGCCATCAAGATTTGGGCAATAGGTCAGGATCAGACTGGCAGCCAAATGTGGAGCTGGAGTCATCTGAGCACATCTGGCCCCAGGTCAAGACTGACTCTGGGAACTAGAAGAGGACAGAGCCTGTCCTTGGGAAATGAGTGGGGAGCCAGTGGAAAGGGTGTGCAGGCTGGAAACCAGGCTGGGCCTGCATGCACCATTTCTCCATGCAGAACTTGGAACAGATTTCTCTTCACTCATTGGCCGGCTGACACAATGAGGGACAGGCCCAGTCTGCCTTAATCCCAACAAAGTGTACTAACGAAATACTCACATATTGCGTTGTCTATTAACTATTTCTGCTTGTCATTTTTGGCCTTGAATCTGACTTGCATACTGATGCGACCAAGAGAAGGGAGGATGCTCTCTTTCGTTTTGTGCCTGCTGTGTTCCAGCGAAGCAGCAGAGATCTTATGTGCATTATTACACTTTAAAATCTCCTCAAAATAGCCCTGTGAGAGAAGGACTGGGCCCCCTTTTTATAGATGAATTAACTTGGGCCAAGAAAGCTGTGTTAGTCCATTTGGGCTGCTATAACAAAACACCACTGAGTGGATGGCTTATATACTAAAAACATTTATTTCTCAACAGTGCTACAGGCTGAGAAGTCCAAGATCATAGTGCTGGCATGGTGCTGGCAGATTTGGTTTCTGGAAAAGGCCCACTTCCTAGACAGCTATCTTTTCACTGTAACTTCAAAAGGCAAAAGGGGCAGGGGAACATTCTCTGTGAGTCTTCTTCTTTTCTTTTTTTTTTTTTAAATAGCATTTTAAAAATTTACCGATTGATTTTTTAGAGAGAAAAAGAGAGAAACATCGATTTGTTGTTCCACTTATTCATTAATTCATTGGTTGATTCTCATACATGCTCTGATGGGGGATCAAACCCACAACCTTGGCGCATCAGGATGCTCTAACTGAGCTACCTGAGTGTATGAGGCCTCTTTTATAAGGTCAATAGCTCTGCTCTCATGATCTAAGTGCCTCCCAAAGGTCCCAACTCCTAATTAATACATTACCTCGAGAGTTAGGTTTCAACATATGAACTTTGGGGGGACACAAACATTCAGATCATAGCAAAAGGTACAGTAGCTTGAACAAAGTTCTCTCTGGCCCCACTGTTCATATTTCCCTTCAACAGCAGTGTCTAGCTTCTCTTGGGTCTCATTCCATGCTCCCTGGGGCCCATCTTGATAGTGGCTACATGATAGCCATGATGTCATGGGCAACAAACTACATTGGAGTCAGGAAACCTCAACTCTGGGCTCTGCTGTGTTATTAATTAGGTAGTGGTTTGGTTTCCTCATCTGTGAAATGAGGGGGTTGCATTAGCTGACAGCAAGGCTCTTTTATTGCTCCAAAAACACCAAGCGTCTGACATCATTGCCTTTGAGGCAATGAGAGGTCACTTGTGCTTTAGAGAACTTTATTTTGGTCTGTACTGGTGCCAGATTAAGTTACCTTCTGAGGAAAAAAAAAACTGTATTATTGGCATTTAAAAAAATTCCTTAGCTATTTTTTCCACATGATATATGATTCAACAAAAGAGAATTGAGTTCCCACATCAGTGTGGTCTGGCATTCTCAAGGAAACTTTGAATTTGCCTATATAGTTTCTCAGGTACATTGTCTTCTTTACTTTTAGCATTGGTCCATGAAAGTTATCTTTAAACTTTCTCCCCAATTTTGCTAGTGAAAATCTTATTTCAACTTCATGAAATTCTTATTTAGAACTCTAAAATGCAAACCAAATGTAACTGGGTGTGGGAAAAAAAAAGTTATTACATCAACAGTTTTTAAAAAATCCTAGTGGGAAAAAAGTGTTTTTTCTGTTGGGGAAAAAAAAACTTGCATGGATAGAAAGTCAGACTTGCACTTTTGCACACTAGAAAGAAACAGACATTTGGAGGTGGAGGGATTGCATAAAAGACAGCAGAGAAAGTGCTCAGTGATCTAGTGTTACGCAGGAGCTCAAGGTCCCTGGAATTGGTGGAAGGATCTTCTTAAGAATGGCTGTGTCTAATATTCAGTCTTAAAGTGTTAGGTTTCTGTGATAAAAATTTGTCCTGTAAGCCCTGACACTGAGCTTTTGATTGCCAAAGCATCCATTTCAAAGACATTCATCTTGAATAAACATATCACTGGTAAAACAACTAGATAAGAAACCAGGCCACCCCACCCATGAAGTTCCCCTTTTAGAAAGCCTGGGTTACCCAACTAGCTGACCACTTGAGAAACCCCACGTTTTTCTTCTCAAACCCTAATTCCCACTTTTATATTTTAAATTTGCCAATGAAGAGCAAGCACATGAAACTCTAGCACTGTACTCTTCTGGACTTTAATACAGGCAGAGTCCCAGGTCCGGACTCGCTCCCCACCCCCCTCTACCCACAACCTCACTGTGTGGCCATCCACTGTGCTGTGTACCCTCCAGGATCTGTGAGTAATAAATCTTGTTCTCCAAAATTCTCTGATGATTTCTTTTTACTTGGGTGTTTCTTGCAATCATAATAAGAAGCACGAAGGGAAGTCCAGCCACAACATTGACCATGCTGGGAAAATGTCTATGGGTGCTGCCACAAGTAGTATGGCCCCAGGTGAGTGCCCCAGGCATTACTATCCATAGGGTGAGAGCCACAGAACAAAATCCTACCCCTCTCTCCAACTTTGCAACATGCACACACACCCTTATGTGAGTGGAGATTTTTGTTATCTGGGCTAGGTGACTGGGTGGAAGTGAAAAATAAGGAAAAGAATTGGGTTCCACATAAACAATTTTTTGAATATATTTTATTGATTATGCTATTACAGTTGTCCCATTTCTCCCCATCATTCCCCTCCACCCTGCACACCCTCTCCCACCCACATTCCCCCCCTTTAGTTCATGTCCATGTGTCGTAAGTTCTTTAGCTTCTACATTACTCACACTAATATTGCCCTCCTCGTCTATTTTCTACCCACCATTTATGCTTATTCTCTGTACCTTTTCCCCTGTTTCCTCCTCCCACTCCCCTGTTGCTAACCCTCCATATGATCTCCATTTCTGTGGCTCTGTTCCTGTTCTAATTGTTTGCTTTTGTTTTAGGTGTGGTTGTTACTATCTGTGAGTTTGCTGACTTTTCACTGTCATATTGTTTATCTTCTTTTTCTTAGATAAGTCCCTTTAACATTTCATATAATAAGGGCTTGGTGATGATGAACTCCTTGAACTTGACCTTATCTGAGAAGCACTTTATCTTCCCTTCCATTCCAAATGACAGCTTTGCTGGATAGAGCAATTTTGGATGTAGGTCCCTGCCTTTCAAGACTTCAAATACTTCTTTCCAGCCCCTTCTTGCCTGGAAGGTCTCTTTTGAGAAATCAGCTGACAGTCTGATGGGAACTCCTTTGTAGGTGACTGTCCCCTTATCCCTTGCTGCTTCTAGAATTCTTTCCTTCATTGAATCTTGGCTAATGTAATTACGATGTGCCTTGGCGTGTTCCTCCTTGAGTCCAACTTCTTTGGGACTCTCTGAGCTTCTTGGACTTCTTGGTAGTCTATTTCCTTTGCCAGATTGGGGAAGTTCTCCTTTATTATTTGTTCAAATAAGTTTTCCACTTGTTGCTCTTTTTCTTCCCCTTCTGGTACCACTATAATTTGGATGTTGGGACATTTAAAGATGTCCTAGAGGTTCCTAAGCCTCTCCTCATTTTTTTGAATTCTTGTTTCTTCCTTGTTTTCTGTTTGGTTGTTAGTTTCTTCCTTCTGGTCCACTCCATTGATTTGAGTCCCTGTTTTCGTCCCATCTCTATTGATTCCCCATGCATCTTCCTTCATTTCACGTATTGTAGCCTGCATTTTTTTTCATCAAATTTGTGAGCAAAATCAACCAATTTTGTGAGCATCCTGATCACCAGTGCTTTGAACTGTGCATCTGATAGGTTGGCTATCTCTTCGTCGCTTAGAGGAATTGTCTCTGGAGCTCGGATTTGTTCTCCATTTTGAGCCATTTTTGGTGTTTTTTGTTTTGTTTTGGTTTGGTTTGGTTTGGTTTTAGTCTGGTCGCAGCTATTACATATGAGGGGTGGAACCTTAGGTGTTCCTCAGGGTGGGGCAGCCCAGTTGCTGGGTTGTGATGCTGTTTGTGGGGGCGGGGTCTGAGAGGGAACAATAGCGCCTGCTCCACTCTCTCTTGAGTTCCGTCCCTTCCACCACTTCCCCTTCGCCTGGGTTATCTGCGCGAGCGAATGTGAGACCACCTGGTCAGCCAGCCGCCTTGCACGGCCTCACTGAGTCTGCACAGTTGCCACCCCATGCGACAGCCGCTGCCTGTGGGCCTGCCAGCCACCTGCACACTTGGGAACTTCCAGCCACTGCTGCTTGCGTTCCTGGGTCTGCACCTCCACTTTTTCTTGCTGCAACTCCGCCCCTCTTACCGGTCTGGATGAATGCTTGTTTGACTTCCTTACAGTTCAATTTTCCATTAGCTCTGGTTGTTTTCTTGTTTCTAAATATTTGTTGTCCTTAATTTTGGTTGTGAGAGGAGGCACAGTGTGTTCACCTACACCTCCATCTTGGCCAGAAGTTCTAAACAAATTAATTTACTGAAAGAAGAAACTATCACTTATCAAGTGCTTCTAGGTCCCAGGCGATACACTTGGTATATTTAATCTTCTAAACAACTCTTAAGAACTAGGTACTATTATTAATCTCTATTTTAGAGATGATAAAAGTAAATTCTGAAGACAATTCATAATTTGTACAAAGTTACCCAAGGAGCATGTGGTGAGAACCTGACTTGAATTCAGATTTGCCTGATTCCAAAACCCATTTCTTACCCAGTCACAAGCCTGTGTGGCTGCTCGTGTTGGACAGGGGCCTAGGCATTGGGCCTGCAGAAACTTGAAACTGGTAGCTAGCTATGCTTTCTGCTCTTCTTTGCCTTCTTCCTCCTGAGCTTGTCTTGCTTTTGCAATGAAAAGATTTTGTATTTCATAAACAAAATATAAACATAGTGTGGATTTACATTACTAAATATAAACATAGCATGGATTTCTGTTAGTGATAATACATAGCATTTTGTGGTATCACATAATTTGTAATCTGCTTGGCATTATGCTTTATAAGTTAGATTGATAGTCACATCAAAGAAGGCAATAGAACATAGTGGTTAAAAGTAAAGGTCTGAAATCCTTAGCTCACACACTTCCTGGCTATATAAAACCTGACTAATTACTTAACACACCTGTGCTTTCACTGTCTCCCCTATAAAGTAGGTTTCATTGGTTAGTGTTATATATTTTTTAAAGATTTTATTTATTTTTTAGAGAGAGGGAAATGGAGGATGAAAGAGGGATAAAAACATCAATCAACTGCTTCTTGCATGTCCCCAAGTGGGGACCTGGCCCACAACCCAGGTATAAGCCCTTGACCACCAATCCAGCCTGTGACCCCTCAGTTCACAGTCTGGCACTCATCCCATTGAGCCACCAGCCACAGCATAATGTTATTATATTGTACTTTAAAAAAATATGTATTTTATTGATTATGCTATCACAGTTGTCCCATTTTACCCCCTTCACTCCCCTCTACCCTGTACACCCCTTCCCACCCACATTCCCCCCTTTAGTTCATGTCCATGTGTCATACTTACAAGTTCTTTAGCTTCTACATTTCCCATACTATTCTTACCCTCCCCCTGTCTATTTTCTACCTACCATCTATGCTACTTATTCTCTGTACCTTTTCCCGCCTCTCCCCCTCTCACTCCCCTGCTGCTAACCCTTCATGCGATCTCCATTTCTGTGGTTCTGTTCCTGTTCTAGCTGTTTGCTTAGGTTGTTTTTGCTTTTGTTTTAGGTATGGTTGTTAATAATTATGAGTTTACTGTCTTTTTACTGTTCATGTTTTTTATCTTCTTTCTCTTAGATAAATCCCTTTAACATTTCCTATAATAAGGGCTTGGTGATGATGAACTCCTTTAACTTGACCTTATCTGGGAAGCACTTTATCTGCCCTTCCATTCTAAATGAAAGCTTTGCTGGATAGAGCAATCTTGGATGTAGGTCCTTGCCTTTCATGACTTGGATCTTTCCAGCCCCTTCTTGCCTGCAAGGTCTCTTTTGAGAAATCAGCTGACAGTCTGATGGGAACTCCTTGGTAGGTAACTGTCTTCTTTTCTCTTGCCGCTTTTAAGATTCTCTTCTTCATTTTAATCTTGGATAATGTAATTATGATGTGCCTTGGTGTGTTCCTCCTTGGGTCCAACTTCTTTGGGACTCTCTGGGCTTCCTGAAAGTCAACTTCCTTTGCCAGATTGGGGAAGTTCTCCTTTATTATTTGTTCAAATAACTTTTCCACTTGTTGCTCTTCCTCTTTCCCTTCTGGTACCCCTATGATTCAGATGTTGGAATGTTTAAAGATGTCCTGGAAGTTCCTAAGCCTCTCCTCATTTTTTTGAATTCTTGTTTCTTCCTTCTTTTCTGTTTGGTTGTTTGTTTCTTCCTTCTGGTCCACTCCATTGATTTGAGTCCCAGTTTCCTTCCCATCACTGTTGGTTCCCTGTACATTTTCCTTTATTTCACTTAGTGTAGCCTTCATTTTTTCATCTAATTTGTCACCAAATTCAACCAATTCTGTGAGTATCCTGATTACCAGTGCTTTGAACTGTGCATCTGATAGGTTGGCTATCTTTTTGTCGCTTGGTTGTATTTTTTCTGGAGCTTTGATTTGTTCTTTCGTTTGGGGCCTTTTTTTTTTTTTTTTTTTTTTGTCTTGATGTGCCTGTTATATAGTGAGGGGTGGAGCCTTAGGTGTTCACCCGGATGAGGTAACCCACGTAGCTATGTTGTGACACTGTATGTGGGGAAGGGATCCGAGAGGGAACAATGGCACTTGCTCCACTCTCTGCTGGATTTCAGTCACTTTCCCTGCTTCCCCCAAGCAAATTGGGTCCTTCTGGTGCAGATTCTCAGTGGGTGGGTTTGTGTATGTTCTAGGATGCTGTGAGTCTCCCCAGTGAACTTTCCTATGAGGCTGGGAGTTCCTGCTCCCCTTTTGTTTTTCCTGGTTATCTGAGCATGAATGTGGGACTGCCCTGTCCACCAACTGCAGCCTTGTGCGCCCCATTCCACAATCTGCCGCCTTGTTGGGTCCGCCAGCCACCATCTTGCCACAAATCCTCTCTGCCCGGTTGCCTGTATCCTCCCCTCCTACTGGTCTGGATGAATGTGTCTTCCTTAACTCCTTGGTTGTCGGACTTCCGTACAGGTCGATTTTCTCTAAGTTTTAGTTGTTTTTTGTTTTTAAATTGTTCTTGTCCTTCTTTTGGTTGTGCAAGGAACCACAGTGTATCTACCTAGTGCTCCATCTTGGCCAGAAGTCCCTGTACTTTCATTTTTTACCTAAACTGAATCATCTACCTTGGGCATTGATTTTTTTTGTGCAGAAGTTGCTGATTTATGGCAAATTTGAAATTGCTGTGGTATGTTGGAATCAAGCTCCATCCTAGTGAGAAGAATTCTCATGGAGAAATTGTACTCATTTGGGGTTAGAGCCATTATTTTCATTCATTCACTTACTCATTTTTTCATGCGGCACTTTTTTTTTCAATTTTATTGAGAAATAATTGATATATATCTTTGTATAAGTTTATGGTATACAGCATGATGATTTGATTTACATATATTGTGAAATGATTACAATAGGGTTAGTTAACATCTATCACCTCATATAGACACAATAAAAGGGAAACAAAAATAATTTTTGCCTTGTGATGAGAACTCTTAGGACCTCCTCTCTTAACAAACGTCCTGTATGTCATACAGCAGGGTTAACTGTAGTCATCATCCATACATTATATCCCTAGTATTTAATTTATCTGACAACTGAAAGTTTATTCCTTTTGACTACCTTCCTCCAATTCCCCTTCCCCTACCCCACACCTGGTAATCACACATCTGATCTCTTTTTCTCTGAGTTTGGTGGATTTGTGTTTTTGTGCTTAAAATCACTTTTTGAGGTATTCTTATTTGCATAGCATTCTGGGCATCTAAACAGGAAGGACCCTGAGAAATCCAGGATTGTGTGAGGAGCATAAAATGTATATTGCATAAGTGTAATACAATGTAGGAAGTGAAAACTGCTGTAAGAAATGAAGAGATAAAGTACAATGAGAGTTCAGAAGAGGAGCAGGAAGAGGTTGACTTTTAACCTTGAAAGTTTAGAAAAAACTTGTAAGGGTAATGGCATGTGATCTGACCTTGAGAAACACATCCCAGACAAGGAAAAATCTAAGCAAAGTCACCCAGATAGGAAAGCACAGAACCTGTGCAATGCTACTTCTTGCTTTACTGCCTTGGGTTAGAAGACAGGTCATATTTTAATAACAAAATTCTAAATCTACAACCTATTTACTGTGAAAATGCCTTTTTTTCTCTCTTTGGGTTTGTTATTCCTCTCATGGTAACTCCAAAAATACATCTAAGGGCTTAGTTTCACTTACTATTTTAAGTGAAGAGGTCTTAGTAGCCTGTTGTAATTTTTGTTTACAAAAAGGAAGGACTTTGGACCTTTCTGGTTGCCCCCACTAAGTGGCTGCCTATTAGTGGTTACTCATGTTTTGGAACTCTTTCTCCCTAGTGTTAGGTTTATTATGATAGCTCCATGCCACTGTAGGCTTGGGTCTCAATGTTGGAGCTCTTTATTTATCCAGCCATTTAATTCACCCTCCCTGCCCAATACAACTTACATACACCCACACACATACACACAACCATTTTCCCCAAGGTTCAAGGCAGCATCAGGGTGGCTGAGTCTGGGAGGGTTCTAGTCTTACTGGTGGTGCCTGGAACTGGCTTTCTTTCCAACCCTCCATATATTAATGTGGGGTTTGGAGGAGGAAGACTGCTCTCTTAATATAAAACCTTACCCATTTTTTGGATCAAGATGAGTGCTATTTCTTTTAGAGTGGAAGCTCCCCTCTCTAATTAATGAATGATTAGAGAACTGCTTTCTTACTGAGCTTAGCATAAGCTCAACATTTTATATTTTCTTTCAATATCATTTACACTTAATAATTACAGATTGAGCAAGAAACAGTAAAAAGAACTCTTTCTTTTAAAAAAATTTAAGTGCTTTGTCCACCAGGAATCAGCATCAGAAGGACCCAATTTGCTTGGGGGAAGCAGGGAAAGTGACTGAAATCCAGCAGAGAGTGGAGCAAGTGCCATTGTTCCCTCTCGGATCCCTTCCCCACATACAGTGTCACAACATAGCTACGTGGGTTACCTCATCCGGGTGAACACCTAAGGCTCCACCCCTCACTATATAACAGGCACATCAAGACAAAAAAAAAAAAAAAAAAAAAAAAAGGCCCCAAACGAAAGAACAAATCAAAGCTCCAGAAAAAATACAACCAAGCGACAAAAAGATAGCCAACCTATCAGATGCACAGTTCAAAGCACTGGTAATCAGGATACTCACAGAATTGGTTGAATTTGGTGACAAATTAGATGAAAAAATGAAGGCTACACTAAGTGAAATAAAGGAAAATGTACAGGGAACCAACAGTGATGGGAAGGAAACTGGGACTCAAATCAATGGAGTGGACCAGAAGGAAGAAACAAACAACCAAACAGAAAAGAAGGAAGAAACAAGAATTCAAAAAAATGAGGAGAGGCTTAGGAACTTCCAGGACATCTTTAAACATTCCAACATCTGAATCATAGGGGTACCAGAAGGGAAAGAGGAAGAGCAACAAGTGGAAAAGTTATTTGAACAAATAATAAAGGAGAACTTCCCCAATCTGGCAAAGGAAGTTGACTTTCAGGAAGCCCAGAGAGTCCCAAAGAAGTTGGACCCAAGGAGGAACACACCAAGGCACATCATAATTACATTATCCAAGATTAAAATGAAGAAGAGAATCTTAAAAGCGGCAAGAGAAAAGAAGACAGTTACCTACCAAGGAGTTCCCATCAGACTGTCAGCTGATTTCTCAAAAGAGACCTTGCAGGCAAGAAGGAGCTGGAAAGATCCAAGTCATGAAAGGCAAGGACCTACATCCAAGATTGCTCTATCCAGCAAAGCTTTCATTTAGAATGGAAGGGCAGATAAAGTGCTTCCCAGATAAGGTCAAGTTAAAGGAGTTCATCATCACCAAGCCCTTATTATAGGAAATGTTAAAGGGATTTATCTAAGAGAAAGAAGATAAAAAACATGAACAGTAAAAAGACAGTAAACTCATAATTATTAACAACCATACCTAAAACAAAAGCAAAAACAACCTAAGCAAACAGCTAGAACAGGAACAGAACCACAGAAATGGAGATCGCATGAAGGGTTAGCAGCAGGGGAGTGAGAGGGGGAGAGGCGGGAAAAGGTACAGAGAATAAGTAGCATAGATGGTAGGTAGAAAATAGACAGGGGGAGGGTAAGAATAGTATGGGAAATGTAGAAGCTAAAGAACTTGTATGTATGACACATGGACATGAACTAAAGGGGGGAATGTGGGTGGGAAGGGGTGTACAGGGTGGAGGGGAGTGAAGGGGGTAAAATGGGACAACTGTGATAGCATAATCAATAAAATATATTTAAAATTTTTTTAAATTTTATTTTAATTGTTGATCTTGTACAGTTTTCTGTCTTTTATTCTCACCCGAACCCACCACCTCAGACCTCCCCTCCTCCCTCCCATTTCCACCCCCCCATAGTTTTTGTCCATGTGTCCTTTATACTTGTTCCTGTAATTCCTTTCCCTTTTTCCCTAAAATTCCCTCCCCTCTCCCCTCTGGTGACTTTCAGCCTGTTCTCAATTTCTGTGTCTTTGGTTATATTATGCTTGTTTGTTTGTTTTGTTGATTAGCTTCCTGTTAAAGGTGAGATCATATGGTATTTGTCTTTCACTGCCTGGCTTACTTCGCTTAACATGATGCTCTCATGTTTCAGCCATGCAGTTGCAAAGGGTATGAGCTCCTTCTTTCTTTCTGCTGCATAGAATTCCATTGTGTAAATGTACCATAGATTTTTTTTATCCATTCATTTACTGATGGGCACCTAGGTTGCTTCCAACACTTGGCTATTGTAAATTGTGCTGCTATAAACATAGGGGTGCATAGGTTCTTTTGGATTGGTGTTTCAGGGTTCTTAGGATATAGTCCTAGCAATGGAATTGCTGGGTCAAAAGGTACATCCATTTTTAGTTTTTTTAGAAAATTCCATACTGTTTTCCATAGTGGTTGTACCAGCCTGCACTCCCACCAGCAGTGCACTAGTGTCCCCTTTTCTCCACAACCTCTCCAACACTTGCTGTTTGTTGCTTTGTTTATGAGGGCCATTCTGACTGGTGTCAAGTTGTATCTCATTGTGGTTTTAATTTGCATCTCTCTGATAGCTAGCGATATCGAGCATCTTTTCATGTGTCTCTGGATCCTCTGTATGTCCTCCTTGGAGAAGTGTCTGCCCAATAAAAAATTTTTTTGAGTGCTTCGAACTTGCACACTTCGTCATTAAGGTACCAAACATGGAAGTTAGTGGTTCTATACTTTCATTTCTACTATAAATATTTGTAAAGCTGAATAAAATATATGAAACAACTGTTTTCAGGCATTAGACAACAGATAGCACGGGCTATAATCGTATGCCAACTATAATTGAAAAGCAAATTTTAAAAAAGTTACGTTAACACTTAAAAAAAACATCCTGTTACTTATTCAGTCAAGGTAAGCTTGCTTTGGTCTGGCAGAGCACGTCTTGGTTATATTAAGACATCAGAAGAGCGTTGCCAGGTGTCTTAATGCTGCACTTGGCATAACACCAAGAGAACATACTTGGAAGTGGAAACACACACTTATGTTCAGTCCTAGGCTGGCCCAGGAGGGTCCCCGTGGGGTTGAACACATAGGCCCAGATTTAGTTCCTCTAAAGATCTGATTAGGAAAGAAGACAGCTTGTGATGAAAACCAATCTCTTGGCAAAAGCTGAACATTACCATTTTAGAATTTACCAGAACAAAATGGCTATACCATATGCTGTTCACACCCCTTGGGAGCCCTTTAAATTATGTCTTAACGCATGAAAAAATTCTCACTCTGGGGAAACTGAGAAGGGCAGTTGTTCCTTAAAGGACTCCAAATAAAACATCCAATGAGATAAAAGCGTGAGCCAGCAATTAGGGAGGGCATATTGGATTTGGTTTCTCTAACCAGCTTGACGCAAAGCAATTCCCTTTGGAAATCTCAGATTTCAGAACCAAGCTCAGTTGTTTGCAAGTGTGAGCTAAATATAGCGATGCCAATTTCAAGGATGAGGCAGAGTGGTAAAAACCAAAAAAAATGATGATAAATCATGAAGCGTCTTTGCCATTCCTAGACATAGCTTGGTACAGAAAGACGTCTGTGGCTTAGGTCACTGGGCCACTCTGGATCAGCCTCTCTCTTCGCCAATCATTCTCTTTGGTTAAAGATGATACTGTCTGGCTCAGTGAGCTATTGTGAGGTTTAGAGAAAACACATGCAGGGAATCTTGGCACAATGCCTAGCTCTAAGGAGTTCAGTGAATGTAATAAATATTTTAAAAAGTATTTTATTTACTCATTTTTAGAGAGAGGAGGAAAAGAGGGAGAAAGGAGGGAGAGAAACATTGATATGCGAGAGAAACGTCATTGGTTGCCTCAATCAGTTAACTGAGAACCTGGTTTGCAACCCACGCATGTGCCCTGACTGGGGATTGAACCAGCGACCCTTTGGCTCACAGGCTGGAGCTCAATGCACTGAGCCACACCAGCCAGGGGAAATGTAGTAAATATTGTATGTAACAGGATGTTCATCAATATGATATGCTGAAATATTGCATGTGAAGGATGTGTGAGTGTTTTCTGTGGCCCTCCACACAAAGAAGTTGTCAGTCACATTCCAGGATCGGTTCCCAGAGGACTAGGAAAGAGCAGGCAACTCATTATAGCAGAGATGCTCTTGCCTTCATCAAGGGACATGGAGGCAAGATATCCCCAGCGACAGGGTTGGGGTATACTGCTTATTCTTTTCATCCCCCTAGATCCATTATTCTCCCCAGGAGGCTGTCTTCTGAGATTACTGTTATTTGAGCTCCCTTGCTGGCCAGCCACCAGCTGGGTTTGGCTAATGCAAGGCACTGGCAGGAAATCACTGAATAAGGACGTTGTTGTTATTTCTTCCTGCTCCTGCCTTGCCTTGGTGTGTGTCTTTGGCAGCATCTGTGTCCTTCCAGGACTACACTATGGCCAGGCGGTTCCGCTTTCACAATCTCAGTCCTCACTGGACTCTGGTGCCACTCTTCCCTCACCCTGTCTTCTCACACTTTTCTGCTGCTACAAATGTGTACGTGACGTCATTCCTTCTGTATTCCATTA
Source organism: Glossophaga mutica (assembly GCA_039655065.1). Lineage (NCBI taxonomy): Eukaryota > Metazoa > Chordata > Mammalia > Chiroptera > Phyllostomidae > Glossophaga > Glossophaga mutica. The sequence continues at coordinate 136,698,022 of CM077305.1, read as the reverse complement.
ACCCTGTGCACACCTCTGTAAGTAGCCCCTCCATTAGAGTCTCTTTGTTTGAACCATCTGGGGCAAATGCTAATTTCTGCTAAGACCTTTTTCTGGTCAGGAGTCTCCAAGGATTGCACAAGTGTATTCACTGGAGAAAGATAAAACTTTAATTAATCTGGCAATTCAAAGAGTGACAACTAGTTAATCGTTACAGTGTAAGTAATAATTTTCCTTGAAACATTAGGAACACAGGTAGTAAGATAGAAGTGACATAGTAAAAACCCAAAGTAGAAGAAAGAGAGAAGCTGCTAACAGCTGGCAGTAAGCCAGAGCTGGGGCAAAGGGAGGAGAGGCCCCAGCTTAACATGCATTTCGGAGTTCGAACTTTTACATAAGACTGAATATTAAAAACTGACCTGAGAATAATTAGAAAAGCCATAGGGACTGTTTCAGTTTGTATCCAGGGGAGGAGGAAGAGCAAGTCCCAACAAGTATATTCGAAAGGAGAGTGGGAGGTAAATTTGCTTTATTCTTACATACCAGAGTCTGCTGTTCGATACAGTGCTCACATAGTCTCAGCAGTATGAGTAGTAGCTACAGCTCTCGAAAGATTTGTTTGTACAGCATAGGTCGTGCAGGCGGGGCCCCACGGCGATTCGGCTGCAATCCTTCACAGCTCTAGCCTTGTTACCAAATCATCAACTTTGTCCTACTGGGGAGGCAATGAATTTGTTCATTTCCTTATCATTTTATGACCAGAGGATGTTTCCCTCCTATTTCTTTGCCCTACCATAATCTTTTGCAAATGCCACATTGACTTGCAGATGTATATTAATATTCTTATATGGCATCACATAACGAATCACCACAGCTTTATAAGTTTAACTGTTGGTCTGCACTCTCCCGTTACTAGAAAGGGAAGATGAATGCTGTCCCTGCTTTGATTGCTCACGGGAATCAGTGGTGGATCTGTAGGCGGGCAGTGGCTCAGAGAAGCCCTACCTGGGGAAGAACTGTTGTCACCCTAACTCAACTCCATCTAGTGGCAGTATTTTGTGCCACTTTTCAGGGGATGATACTTAGCTTTTTAAGCTCTGAAATTCAGTTGTTAGGGCATCCAGAGGTGTTTGGATCTTTGTGGCTATGTCATCTAGGTGTGAGCATAGCAGGAATCGGGCAGGTGCCCTTGCCCTGGCCCTGTGCTGGAGGCACCGAGTCGGGGTCTGTCTGTGTCTCTGACTCTCTTTCGTGCTTCCTGTACGGACCCAACCACAACCTGAGAGACACTCTCTTCAGACGTGTTAACAAAAACACTTCTAGTTACCATTACCTTTTCCTGGTCTGAGAATCTTGCCCTTTGTCTTTTTACTGTCACTTTGACTACCTCTGGTAGAAGTCTTTCTTTGCTTATATAATCCAGCTTCCAGAAGGCAGATTTTTTTCCAACTTCTTAGAGAATCCTCATTTTGGGTCATGTCTGCCACCTATGGATACCAGATGGGAATGCATGAGCTCTAGGACTACTTTTTTCTCCTTCCTTCCTTCCTCCCTTCCTTCCTTCTTCTCTTTCTTTTTGTATAGCATTAAATTTTTTTGCCTTAATTTTCAATTACAGTTGACATTCAATATTATGTTAGTTTCAGGTGTACAGCATAATGATTAGACCTTTACATAACATATGGGGTGATCACCCTAATAAGTCTAGTACCCACCTGGCGCCAGCCATATGTAGTTATATTATTACTGACTGTATTCCCTATGCTTTACTTACATCTCTGTGACTGTTTTGTAACTGCCAATTTGTACTTCTTAATTACTTCATTTGTTTTACACAGTCCTCCAAACTCGCTCCCAGCTGGCAACTGTCAGTCCGTTTGTTCACTGTACGTATGAGTCTGTTTCTGTTTTGTTTTTTCATTTATTTTGTTTTTTAGATTCCACATATAACTGAAATCATATGCTATTTGTTATTTCACTTAGTATCATACCTTCCTGGTCCATCCATGCTGTCTAGGACTAGTTCTTGCTGAGTGCAACACTTCCTCTTAATTTCAGGCTTCCAAGCAGAGGGCAGATGCTTATCTCTTTACTGATGGTTCTCTAAGTTGTCTCTATCCTCTGGACCTCATGTGAAAGGTTATGACTTTTTAATGGTCACCAGTTGGACCTGATTGGCTCCACCTCTAAAACCCCTCACTCTGACCACAAACTCCAGCCCTTCCAGCTCTCAGTCCTCCACTTCCACAGCTCCCAACCCTCGACATCAGGGGAAATTTGAAATACCTTAAATCCCTCTATCTGCCCCCTCCTGGCTGCCTTCCCTTCCTAATCTACAGTCTGAGGGACTGTCACTTTAACTGCTCTCCTACCTACCAGGCAGCTCAAGGCTTTGGTCGATTGTCCTTCTCTGCACCTGCCCTGAGCTTCACAAAGCCAAACCAGCATTGACCTTTGCTTTCACACATGGGCAGCCAGGTTCTGCTGAAGGAAAAACAATCATTCAGCAGATTGAAATCACTTTAAATTTATAATCTTTAATTGTAACTGTACTCATCTTTCAATAATTCCTCTACCTGATGATGGTCAACTCCCCTCCTATTTAGCAGTAGAAATTTTAACCATTTTTCTCCAGTCCTCTAACTCAACCCAAACTCTGCCTCCCTCGGTTGTTCTTATTTACCTATTTCATAGATAAAGTCGAGGCTATTCAGCAGCCACTTACCACCAGCACTTCCCGATGTAAACATTTATCCATGGCCACATACATCCTTCCTTTTTGCCTCCCCTCTCAGAGGAGCAGCGGTGCCCCCTACAGCATTTTAGGGCTTATCCTTACACCCAGGCTCTGATTAGGTGTGGCTTTAAAAAATCGTTTGTTTTGTTTCTCACTGTGGCAACATTTCTCTGCTAGCTCCTCCTCCTTTACCTAAAAAATGTTCTAAAAAATAAAACCAAAGCCCTCCATTAATTCTACATTTTCTTCTACTTATAAGCCCCTCTTATCCTTCCATTCACAGTTAGGCTCTGTAGTCTACACTCATCTGTCTTCATCTTTCATCGGTTCTCCAACTTACTACCATTGTCTCCCACCCCCAGTGTTCCATTGAAATGATTCTGAAAAATGTTATCCATGTCCCTTTTGGAAAATTACATGGACTTGTATTTGACCTCAATACGGAAATTACCATGGTTGGCCTCGTTTTCATTAGCGGGCTTTTGTCATCATTTTGGCTGCCCAACATAGAACCCTCTTCTTCAGCTGAATGGTTTCTCCACTCTTCGAAACTTGGAGGAGGCAGACACTACATCTCCCGATGGAAACTTAAAGTAGAATTGTTGCCAGCCTCTTTTGCAGATGGGGCATTACCTGTGACCTAGGCTTGGTTATTGTGATACGTCTACTCCAAACTTTGAGTCCATAGCTAGTGATGCAAATAATTGGAGACAGCAGGCTTCTCTTGGATAGTGGAGAGCATGGTTGCAGTACTTAGTTTCTTCTCATTTAGGCAGTGCCAGTAGGCCAGATGTCAGAGGCTGCAACTGTGGGGCCCTCACCCAACCAATTCTGTGGTGTGATTTGTGATTGTGATACTGATTGCAGAGCCTCTGGGTCTCCCAGGTGATTCACTGTGCTATCCAATAACCTTAATATTTCCCCTTCCTATATTTAAATCAACCGGAGTTGGTTTTTGCTGTTTGATCCTCCATTTTGGGGGGTTTGTTTGTTTCTGCTGTTTGAGATTAAGAAGTCTGACCAATACAACTTCATTTTTGCAATACTACTTTTAATGAATTCTTCACTCTCATTTTCTTTTTCCTCCAATTGGCAACCATTCTAATGTATTAACATGTATCTTTGAACTTGAGTATGTCCTTATATAATATGTGATATTTTTGTGTGCTTGTTTTCCAATTCACATAAATTGTATTTTGCTAGGAAACTTTTCCTTTTCTACCTTTTAAAAACTGAGCTCTAAGTTAAAAAAAATCTGTTAATGTATATCTAGCACATTGTCTTTAACTGTTGCATAGTTGTTTCCACCTTAAATTTCTAAAACTTCTCTCTATCACATAAACTTTGCGATGAATATTCTCACATGTGTGAAAATCGCTCTCTCTGGTGTAGTTTACCAGGAGTAGGATTGCTGGGATATAAGGAGTATATTTATTAAATTTAATTAAGTGCTGTCATATTGCCCCCCAGAATGGTCACAGGAGTCACCTACTATAGGAGAATAAAAAGTTCTCCTCAACCCTCTTAGGATCCTTGGCTGAATCTGAAAAGTAAGGTGACAAACACAGATTAACAGGATAAGGTACACAAATTTTATTGAATTTTTACACAAACAGTGCATTTGTGAAGAATTGAGAAGATAAACAGGTTTGGCCCAGGAGTGATAAATGGTGAAGAAGTAACTAGCGGGACAGTGGTTAGTTTAACCAGGTTTGTTTTTACAGATTTCCCTGCCCATGAATCCCTGTTTCTGGTGATAAGAATATCTTCCTTCCTCTTGGTACAGGTAGGGTACCATCCACATGGGAGTTTTGTGAAATGTTTTAGGGAAGAAGAGCAAGGGTGGGAGGTTGCAGTGATCTCACTTTTGCCTGTTTCTCAAAATCCTTCAACTTAAGATCTTCAGCATGCCAAGGTGCCAGACTTCGGGGTGGCATGTCCTGAACCCCATCATAACCAACAGTGTTCCCATTCTTTATATCCTTGCCAATACCTATTATCCATTATTCTAATTCTTAATAATCTAATATATATGGTAATTTTTTGTTTTTCTTAAATGTATTGGGTAACATTTGTTAATAACATTATAAATTTTCAGGTGTACAAGATTATAATGTGGTCTCTGTGTACTCTGCTGTGTGCTCCCCACCTAAGTCCAGTTTCCTTGTTTGTAGTAAATTTTTAATAGCCGCCATAGACAACTAAAACTAAAACTAATTTATTTCTTAAGTGTACACCTGTGGAACCACCATCTGGAACACAGAAGTTGAAGGTATGTGTCTGAAGTGCTGGGGTGGGAGCAGTGGGAGTGGCCTGAGGCGGATGCCCTGACCAGCCATTCTTATGGAAAAGCAACTTGGGTGGGCCCATCATTTGGGTGGGGCAGAGTCTCTGGGAATCTCCAAGGCAGGTCAAACAGTGTTAGCCAGGTTGTTGGAGTCTCAGATACAGCACCGGTTTGTGGGCTCTGTGGGAGAAAGGTTTAGAAAAGGGACAATGGTCTCTGCTCGCTTTGATGTCAGACAGTTCAGTTTCTCCCTGCATACCACTGGTGCCTTTCAAGCTGCTACCCCAGTGCTAGAGCCCAGAGAGAGTGAGTCTGAGTAGCTGAGTCCATCCGTGGGTTCTTTAAGAACTGTTTGGGGCTCCAGCAGTTTCTTCTACTGACTTAATCAAGTCAGTAGATACCTGCTGGTATTTGCAGCCAGAAGTTGTGTGGACTTACCTTCTTGGCTCTGGAACCTTGGGCTGAGGGGCCTGGTGTGGGGCCGGGACTCCTTGCTCCTGGATTATCCCTCCTGAATTTTCATCCACGTGGATGTGGGACCAGTCCATTTCTCATCTGCGCCCCTCCTACCAGTCTGGATGGATGTGGTTCCTTTAATTCAGTAGTTGTCAGACTTCCGTTTAACTTGATTTCATGGTTGTCAGATTTCCATTTAGCTCAATTTCTGATATTCCTGAGTGACGGTTGTTCTATATTTTAGTTGTAATTTTGATGTGGTTGTGCGAAGGGGCAAGCCATGTCTGCCTACACCGTCATCTCGACTGGAAGTCTATGTTGCAATCTTGGGGGAAAATTGCTTCTTTAGAGAATCTCGATCTTTGCTCTTAAGGCTCTCAGTGGATTGGATGATGCTTTATCAAGGTAATCTGCTTTACTTAAAGTCAATTGACTATAAATGTTAATTACATCTACAAATACCTTCACAGCAACATTTACACTAGCCTTTGACCAAACAATTGGGTACCATAGTCTCACCAAGAGGACGACACATAAAGTTAACCATCAGAGTGCTCACATAAATGTTTGTTGTATAAATAAATGAATGGATGTCCAATAAGTATTACAAAAGTTTGGAGAAGAGAACAATGGGCTTTGGAATAGATTTCCAAACTTATACTTGTCTTGACAAGTAATCGAATAATCATACTTTGTTCATTAAGCAGGTAGCTATGAGAACATTAAAAAAAAGGTAGGTAGATTGAGAAAGAGAAAAGAAGATACATGCATTTGTAAATCAGACAAATCTAGATACATGGACATGTGCATTCCATCCATCCAATTGCTTTTTTCCTAGATAAGGGCAATGATGATATTATAAACTTTGATCAAAATTACTTCTTTATTTTATCAGTAAATACTATAGCACTGATGAAAACACTTTGAAGCAAACAACAATGCTTTGAAGTAGTTCTTTGTACAGATTGAAATGGTTACTTCAAGAGCATCATCTCCGGGTTTTGACGAAGTTGTGAAGCCAGCAGGGTGCAGGAAGGAGCGGGGCTGAGGCCCACCGGTTCAGGACTAGAGGGGTGAGAAGAGTCGCTGCTCTGACCCAGCCTCTCCTTATAAGATGGCGTTTCCCAGGTTAGGCTCTTTCCTTCAAGTGGCTTAAGAGGCAAGAGATGAAAAAATCCAGGGCTTTTCCAGGGAACAAGTTTCCTCGCCTATAAAATGGCCATAGTAATAGTGAAAAATATTAGGACGAGCCAGATGGAATTACTACTATTCAACCATTTTTGGTTTATGGAACTGGAAAGTTCATCTGATTAAGCCAAATAGATTAGATATTAAGTGAGAAGCAAATGGGATGTAGGTACATTGTAGGTGATCAGTAAATACTGGCTGTTGTCTTTATCACCAGACTCAGGCTTGGGCTGGAGCCCGAGGTGAACCCTGGCCTGGAGGGGCAAAAGGCAGCAAGACTGGTTTCCCTTAGCAAATATCCTGTTTCAGTACGCTGAGTAAAAAGAATTCTGGAGTGAAAAGCTGAGGTGAGTATGTATAAATAAAACCCAGAGCGAGTAGATAAAAGTCCTTATTTGTTCAGTAGCTCTGCCTAATGTGAAGATACTAAGGTAGAAGAGAAGCTGACTGATTTTCTTCCTATTATACCCCTGTCTGCACACACAGACGCAGAAACCGAAGGGGTTGAAGTTAACAAAGTCAGACAGTAGCAGGAAAAAAAGAGAAACAAAAAGGCAGGGAAATATTTGAACTCCTTAATCATCTCCTCAATTGATCAAAATTAAATGACTACTCATTGGATAAATGGACAAACATCTCATTTAATTCTCATAACCTCTCTGTCGGTATTACCATTTCTACTTACAGAGGAGGAAAGGAGATTAGACAATTATTCTAAAATGACCCCAAATGAAGTCAAATGTTATTTACCACCAGTTGTTAAGAATGCTGTGCAGCTAGCTTTCAGCGCATTTCTTCTGTTGATTTCAAAAAATGTCTTGTAATAAAAAAAATGACTGCCTGGGGGGTGCCTGGATGAAAGGAAGTGAGGGATGAGCCAAAGATCGTGTATGCATGACCCATAGACACAGACGACAGGGTGGTGACAGCCAGAGGCAAGGTGTGTGGGGAGGTGGGTAAAGTGGGGGTGGGGGTCTGGGGAATGGGGACATCTGTAATAGTGTCAACAAAGAAAATAAAGAAAAAATGGCCCTGGCTGGTGTAGCTCAGTGGATTGAGCGCGGGCCTGCGAACCGAAGGATCACGGTTCGATTCCCAGTCAGGGCACATGCCTGGGTTGCCAGGCCAGTTCCCGGCAGGGGACATACAAGAGGCAACCGCACATTGATGTTTCTCTCCCTCTCTCCTTCCCTTCCCCTCTAAAGATAAATAAATAAAATCTAAAAGGAAAAGAAAAAGTACTTAAAAAAAAATCTTTAAAAAAAAATCTTTAAAAAGAAAAAATGATTGCCTGGCCAGTCTTACAAAAGCACATTCTGTCTCATGTTTTATGCTCAGTTTCCCCAAACACCACGTGGACAGTACTTTTCAGAATGACTTTCTTATTGTAGTTGCCAACTGTTTCTTCTGCCCTTGGAATTTTTCACTGTATGATTTAGATTATTGAGATTATGTTCACATCCTCTAAAAAGTCCAGTTTAACAAGGGTGAGAATGGGGGGGAAAACTTTTTTGCACTAAGGTTGGAATCAATAATCATATTAGTGGTTTAAAAAAACACAAGCTGCTGGCACATTCATTTTTTCCATCCAGGAAGAAAATAGAAATGTCCAATAGTTTAAATTGGTTTTTTATAAAAATAAATCTGAAAGGAACAGATTTTCCTCTTATTTCGAAAAACAGCATTCTTTTCTATTTATAGCAGCCATGTTATCTCATTATGTAAACTTGGGAAACGATAGTTTAGTAGAAAGAAGAAGTAACTATTTAAACTCCCTCCTCCATGACAGAGCCACTGTAGTAAACCTTATAGTGTATGTTTTCCTCCAGCCTGGAAAAGAGGGTTTTGTTTTTTTCAGATGGAAAGAATCCTGCTGAAAAAGAATTTCATCAGTGATAAGATTGTTCAGAATCAAAGGGAGAAAGGTGAACTGGCTGGGAAATCTTTTCATGCTTCCTATCCTTGCTCTGATATAATCACTTCTGAGTAACAGAGGACGGTGTGAACTGTAAGACTGCTCCATGATGCTTACGGGCTCACACAGACACAACTTTTTCACTGGAGTTACTCCATTAATTAGCAGTACTAGCCCAAGGTCAACTTTGTCTGGTCTTTTCACAGGTGGGCATTCTCCTGAATATTAAAGTAGGGGTCCTAGAATTTGGAATTTAAGGTGGTTTGGGGGATAATTTTGACTTAAGTGCAACTGATTTCCATGAATGTTTGTGCTAGTACAAACATTTTGGGAAAGTAAAAGTGAATAAAAGACGATTTTACTTTGAAATTGAGGAGGGGACTTTTGATGTGATTAAAGAGAGGAACACAAGCCCGGAGGCTGGTGTCGTGTGCTCCTGCCCAGCTCCCAGTACTGGGTTAGCTGGAAGCTGGAGGAGTTGGCATGTTGAGAGACTTCGGGGCTGGGAGGCCCTAGGGCTGATGCTGGCACAGAGGAGGGGCAGAGGCCAGCCTGCTCTGGCATGGGGTTTAGATTTGGGAGACAGCACACTTGGGGTTAGCTTTGGCCATCTCCCAAAGATGCCATTAGCAGTGGCAGTAGGGGAGATCCTCTGAGTGACACAATAGGCAGGGTCTATCTACAAGTGAAAAAGGAGAAGAAGAACCTGGAGCCAGCAGATTGCTCCATGTGAGCCTTCCTTTTGAGGAGTCCCAGAAAGTCAGAAAGGAGGTAGAAGGAGGATTTTGCCAGGAAGGTTAGAGATCCTGTCTGAGTAAAAAGTGCAAAATCAGTAACCAGTCATATTCCTTAGGAACTGCATTTGGCTGCTAATACAGAGTCCTGAAATGACAGAGGCTTAGACAGTGTAGGCTAGGGTGGCTTCATAGTGTCATCCATGTCCTAGGTCTATTCAAACCTCCTGTTCCACATCCTTACCCAGGAGCACAGTGGTTTTCACGGTTGCATGATGGCTATTGCAGCTTTTCCTATTACATCCATTTCGAGATGGGAAGACAGAAGGAGGGTATATTAGTTTACTAGGGCTGCCATGACAAGTATCACAGACTGGGTGGCTTAAACAGAAATTCTTTTTTAAAGATTCTATTTATTTATTTTTAGTGAGAGGGGAAGGGAGGGAGAAAGAGAGGAAGAGAAACATCTACATGTGGGAGAAACATCTACATGTGGGAGAAACATCAATCAGTTCCCTCACATGACCCCAAATGGGGACCTGGCCCGAAACCTGGACCTGTGCCCTGACTGGGAATTGAACCAGCAACCTTTTGGTTTGTGGGATGATGGCCAACCCACCTAGTCACACCAGTCAGGGAAACAATAGAAATTTTTTTAATCAAAGATCTAGAGGGTAAAAGTTAGAGATCAGGGTGGTGGCAGGGTTAGATATTTCTGAGGCCTCTCTCTGTGGCTTGTAGATAGCCGCCTTCTCTCTATGTTCTCACGTGGTCTTTCTGTGTCTCCCTCTTTGTATCCTAATCCCTTTTTATAAAGACGCCAGTCATATTGGATTAGGGCCCAACCTAATAACCATTACTATTTTAAAGGCTCTATGTCCAAATATAGCCACGTTCTAGGGATTAGGACTTCAACATATGCATTTGGAAGAGGACACAATTCTGCCCATAGCAAAAAGGAAAAGCAAAGGGGTATGTCTCAGCTGATCAGCCCTCTTTACTGGGCTTTCCCTGAAGCCCCAGCTCACAACCACATGCATCTCACTGCTTGTGTTTTGTAAAGAGGTGGGAAATATACCCAGTAATGTTTTACAGCTTGATGTATTGCTGTACCTACTAAACTTGGGTTTTGGTTGGTTAAGAAGAGGGAAATGGGCATATGAATGATCAAGCCAGATATTGTGTTGAAGTTAATGTGACTTCATTCATGACCATATACTTACATGGCTCTGTAACCTGTGGCTTATGTCTGTGCACAGTGTACAATACATTATTTGACTATGAATATCTACTCACTGGGGCTCATATTGGGGTGTTTGGGCCTGTACTGTATGGCATGGAGCGTAGCGACTGGCCGTCTGCCATAGCCCTCTGTGTCTCTAGTGAGGTGAAGCATGTGTGGCTGCCTTTACGAGAGTGATGTGCTTTAGGCTGGGGAGAAGAGCAACCAAGGAAAAGCAAGAGAGAAAGGAGAGATGAAGTGTGGGAGTAGGGAATAGGATGAGGACAAGAGGAAAAGATAGACCATGAAAACAAGTGCCTGGATGAGGAATAAACAGGTCCCCTTTCCAGACACTGCAGTGCCCACTGCCAGTGGTGGGCGGGAGAGTGATAGGGACAGTGAGGGGGACAGATGGATCATCCAGGCAAGCAGTCACTCCAAATGAAGCCTGAAAGGAGGCTGCAGCAAACCAAAGAGAATGAAGCGGGGGTGGGGGTGGGTGGGGAGGGGTGGGGGGGGAGATCCTGATCCAGCCCTGGGGCAGTGTGGGGCCAGGCCCTGAGGAGCACCAGCTGGGGGCAGCCCTAAAAACGCCAGCAGGCTTGCTGTGTAAAGCTCCAGCTCCTCAGAGAACAGGAAATCCTTCCAGTTGGTACTAACCCCTGCTGGTCTATGAGCTTGCTGAGTTCTGAGTCATCGATTTTCTACGCTACCCAAGGGTGAAATGATGCTAAAGATGAATTTTACAAGCGTTGGGCTAGTTCTGCTCATTTCTATCAAGGCCACTGCCTGCGATCCCTGTGTCCCCAGTCTTTGTGCATAAGTTAGTCACTGAGGTTTTAAATGAAAAGCATTATTTGATTTCTGCTGCAAATGTGGCAATGCCCTTACACCAACTGAGGCAGGCAGAGATCCCTAGACTGGGAAGGAGGGCCGTGTTACCATGGCGATGAGATGACTGGCTGAGCACTGAGCTAAGCACCCTCTGTAGAATAGAAAGAAGTTGTTCCTTACTCTCATCTCTGATGAGTCATAGCTGACTTGCATAACACCCTCAGTCTTCATTAAAAGCTGATAACTGCTACTAGGGAGAAAAGTAAGAACAATGGTTAAGGTGGGAAGGGGTTGTCTTCCACTGACATCATTTAGGTTTTTTGGTTTTTTGCTTCTAATTAAGATATTGGTCTCTGCTGAGGTATATATAAAGTGGTTAAATTTTAAAGTGCCAGCCAAATTTTGAAGGGTGCGATATACTAGTAAATTAGGTTATTAGTTATGTAAAACATTGAACAGCATATGCAACCTTTTGAACCTGTGTTAGAATACATGTCTTACTTTTAAGGTTGATACTTGGAAGTAGAGAACATTCCTCTGTATGTTTATTGACATATTCCTGAGAGTATTTTCTTTACATCTCCAGTGCTTGTGGCAAGTGGTGTGTATATAATAAATGAATGCTTAAGAAAATCACTCACGTGGACACTCATACATCGCTGGTAGGAATACAAAAGGGTATTGGAAAACAGTGTGGCAGGTAAACATACATTTACCCTATGTAATGGGTAATTTTTTGTGTCAGCTGGGCTAGGTCATGATGCCCAGTTGTTTAGTTAAATACTAGTCTGGATATAGCTGTGAAGATATTTTTTAAATATGATTAATATTTATAATCAGTAGACTATGGGTAAAGCTGACTACTCACCATAATTTGGGTGGGCCTTATCTGATCAGTTGGAGGCTTTCAGAGCAAAGGCTGAGCTTTCCCAAAGAAAATGTAATTAGGCCTCAGGATTGCAACATAGAAACCCTCACTGAGTCTCTTGTCTACCGGCCTGCCTGCTGATTCCGGACTCAAGACTGCAATATCAGCTCTTACCCCTCTTTCCCCTCTAGGCAGAAGGGTAGACAGATGCAATTTCCTATTGGTTCTATTTTCCTGGAGAACCCTGAGTAGCATACAATTCATCAATCATAGTCTTAGGTACTGACCTATAAGAAATAAAAAATTATGGTCACATTAAGACCTGTATGGGAATGTTTCTATCAGCTTCATTCGTAATTGCCAAGAATAGAAACCAATGTCCTTCATTTGGTGAGTAGAGAAACAAACTGTGGTTCATCCAGGCAATGGAATATTAGTTAGCAATAAAAAAGGAAATGACCGTTAGTATGCACAATGCCCTGGATGAATCTCAAAAGCAACAGGCCGAGTGCAAGAACCCAGTATCAAAAGTCTGTGTGAGTCAATGGAGGGTTGTCAACAGGGGAGTGGGAGGAGGAGAGGGGGGAAAAGGTACAGAGAATAAGTAGCATAGATGGTAGGTAGAAAATAGACAGGGGGAGGGCAAGAATAGTGTGGGAAAAGTAGAAGCTGAAGAACTTATGACACATGGACATGAACTAAAGGGGGGGAATGTGGGTGGGAGGGGGTGTGTAGGGTGGAGGGGAATGATGGGGGAGAAATGGGACAACTATAATAGCAAAATCAATAAAATAAAATTTAAAAAAGTCTGTGTGAGTCATTTAAAATAAAATTTTCTTTTTCAAAATATATTTCATTGATTATGCTATTACAATTGTCCCATTTCTCCCCCATCATGCCCCTCCACCCTGCACACCCCCTCCCACATTCCCTCCCTTTAGTTCATGTCCATGTGTCATAAGTTCTTTTTTTTTTTAATGCCTGATTTTATTTTTTTTTTAAATTTTTTTTCTTTTAGATTTTATTTATTTATCTTTAGAGGGGAAGGGAAGGAGAGAGGGAGAGAAACATCAATGTGCGGTTGCCTCTTGTATGTCCCCTGCCGGGAACTGGCCTGGCAACCCAGGCATGTGCCCTGACTGGGAATCGAACCGCGATCCTTCGGTTCGCAGGCCCGCGCTCAATCCACTGAGCCACACCAGCCAGGGCTCTTTTTTTAAAATATATTTTATTGATTATGCTATTATAGTTGTCCCATTTCTCCCCCATCATTCCCCTCCACCCTGCACACCCCCTCCCACCCACATTCTCCCCCTTTAGTTCATGTCCATGTGTCATAAGTTCTTTAGCTTCTACATTTCCCACACTATTCTTGCTCTCCCCCTGTCTATTTTCTACCCACCATCTATGCTACTTATTCTCTGTACCTTTTCACCCTCTCTCCTCCTCCCACGCCCCTGTTGCTAACCCTCCATATGATCTCTATTTCTGTGGCTCTGTTCCTGTTCTAGCTGTTTGCTTAGTTTGCTTTTGTTTTAGGTGTGGTTCTTAATAGCTGTGAGTTTGCTGTCTTTTCACTGTCATATTTTTGATCTTCTTTTTCTTAGATAAATCCCTTTAACATTTCATATAATAAGGGCTTGGTGATGGTGAACTCCTTGAACTTGACCTTATCTGAGAAGCACTTTATCTTCCCTTCCATTCTAAATGACAGCTTTGCTGGATAGAGCAATTTTGGATGTAGGTCCCTGCCTTTCAAGACTTCAAATATTTCTTTCCCGCCCCTTCTTGCCTGGAAGGTCTCTTTTGAGAAATCAGCTGACAGTCTGATGGGAACTCCTCTGTAGGTGACTGTCCCCTTATCCTTTGCTGCTTCTAGAATTCTCTGCTTCACTTTAATCTTGGCTAATGTAATTACAATGTGCCTTGGTGTGTTCCTCCTTGGGTCCAACTTCTTTGGGACTCTCTGAGCTTCTTGGACTTCTTGGTAGTCTATTTCCTTTGCCAGATTGGGGAAGTTCTCCTTTATTATTTGTTCAAATAAGTTTTCCACTTGTTGCTCTTCTTCTTCCCCTTCTGGTACCCCTATAATTTGGATGTTGGGATGTTTCAAGATGTCCTAGAGGTTCCTAAGCCTCTCCTCATTTTTTTGAATTCTTGTTTCTTCCTTGTTTTCTGTTTGGTTGTTTGTTTCTTCCTTCTGGTCCACTCCATTGATCTGAGTCCCAGTTTTCCTCCCATCTTTATTGGTTCCCCATGCGTCTTCCTTCATTTCACGTATGGTAGCCTGCATTTTTTCATCTAATTTGTGAGCAAAATCAACCAATTCTGTGAGCATCTTGATGACCAGTGCTTTGAACTATGCATCTGATAGGTTGGCTATCTCTTGGTCGCTTAGAGGAATTGGCTCTAGGGCTTTGATTTCTTCTCCAGTTTGAGCCATTTTGGGGGTTTATTTGTTTTGTTTTGTTTTTGGTCTGGTCGAGGCTGTTACATAGTGAGGGGTGGAGCCTTAGGTGTTCCCCAGTGCAGGGCAGCCCAGTCGCTGGGTTGTGACACTGTATGTGGGGGCGGGGTCTGAGAGGGAACAATGGCACTTGCTCCACTCTCTCCTGAATTCCAGTCCCCTCTGCCGCTTCTCCTTCGCCTGGATTATCTGCGCTCAGGAATGTGGGACCACCTGGTCAACCAGCCTCCTTGGGCAGCCTCGCTGGGTCTGCACAGTTGCCACCCCATTCCCGGGGTCCGCCAGCCGCTGCCTGTGGGCCTGGGGTCTGCCAGCCACCCAAGTATGCCTGGGAACCACCAGCCACTGCTGCCTGTGTTCCTGGGTCTGCACCTCCACTTTTTCCTGCCACAACTCCACCCCTCTTACCGGTCTGGATGAGTGGTTGTTGGACTTCAGTACAGTTGAATTTTCTATCAGTTCTGGCTGTTTTCTTGTTTCTAAATCTTTGTTGTCCTTAATTTTGGTTGTGTGAGGAGGCACAGTGTGTCCACCTACGCCTCCATCTTGGCCGGAAGTCTAAAAATAAAATTTTCTTAATGGCAAACATATATGGATAGAAAAGGTATCAGTGGTGGCCAGTCCTGGAGCTGGGGCTGGCATGGCCAACAAAGAAATGTGAGGAAATGTGTTAGGGTGATGGAACATTTCTGCATCTTGCTTGTGCTTACGTGACTGCATGTATTTGTCAAAATTCATGACTGTGTACAGTAAATAGGGTAATTTTGTTGTAGGCAAATGAAACCTAGATGAACCTGACTCTAAAAAGAATAGTCATTTTATGGTCATTCTTATAGTGTTTTATCCTGTTGGAAGATATGGTAAAGAAATTAATGCTAATAAATCACTGCTTTTCCAGGGAGACAGAAGTACTTGATGAACTATAACATAAAAGAAAATTTTTTCTGGGGTAACAAAAATTTTCCATAAACTAGAAATTCTAATTTATTTGAAATTTATTTGTAGATTATTTTATTTTATTTTTTTAATATATTTTATTGATTATGCTATTACAGTTGTCCCATTTCTCCCTCATCATTCTCCTCCACCCTATACACCCTCTCCCACCCACATTCCCCCCTTTAGTTCATGTCCATGGGTCATAAGTTTTCTAGCTTCTACATTTCCCATACTATTCTTGCCCTCCCCCTGTCTATTTTTTTCCCATTATCTATGCTACTCATTCTCTGTACCTTTTCCCCCTCTCTCCTCCTCCCATGCCCCTGTTGCTAACCCTCCATATGATCTCCATTTCTGTGGCTCTGTTCCTGTTCTAGCTGTTTGCTTAGTTTGCTTTTGTTTTAGGTGTGATTCTTGATAGCTATGAGTTTGTTGTCTTTTCACTGTTATAGTTTTATTTTCTTTTTCTTAGATAAGTCCCTTTAACATTTCATATAATAAGGGCTTGGTGATGATAAACTCCTTGAACTTGACCTTATCTGAGAAGCACTTTATCTTCCCTTCCATTCTAAATGACAGCTTTGCTGGATAGAGCAATTTTGGATGTAGGTCCCTGCTTTTCAAGATTTCAAATATTTCTTTCCAGCCCCTTCTTGCCTGCAAGGTCTCTTTTGAGAAATCAGCTGACAGTCTGATGGGAACTCCCTTGTAGGTGACTGTCCCCTTATCCCTTGCTGCTTCTAGAATTCTCTCCTTCATTTTAATCTTGGCTAATGTAATTACGATGTGCCTTGGCGTGTTCCTCCTTGGGTCCAACTTCTTTGGGACTCTCTGAGCTTCCTGGACGTCCTGGTAGTCTATTTCCTTTGCCAGATTGGGAAAGTTCTCCTTTATTATTTGTTCAAATAAGTTTTCCACTCATTGCTGTTCTTCTTCCCCTTCTGGGACCCCTATAATTCGGATGTTGGGACGTTTAAAGATGTCCCGGAGGTTCCTAAGCCTCTCCTCATTTTTTTGAATTCTTGTTTCTTCCTCGTCTTCTGTTTGGTTGTTAGTTTCTTCCTTCTGGTCCACTCCATTGATTTGAGTCCCAGTTTTCCTTCCATCTCTATCAGTTCCCCATGCATCTTCCTTCATTTCACGGATTGTAGCCTGCATTTTTTCATCTAGTTTGTGAGCAAAATCAACCAATTCTGTGAGCATTTTGATGACCAGTGCTTTGAACTGTGCATCTGACAGGTTGGCTATCTCTTCACTGCTTAGAGGAATTGGCTCTGGGGCTTTTATTTGTTTTCCGGTTTGAGCCATTTTTGGTGGTTTTTTTTTTTTGTTGTTGTTGTTTTGGTTTTAGTCTGGTCGCGGCTATTATGTAGTGAGGGGGTGGAGCCTTAGGTGTTCCTCAGGGTGGGGCAGCCCAGTCGCTGGGTTGTGATGCTATAGGTGGGGGCGGGGTCTGAGAAGGAGCAATGGCGCCTGCTCCGCTCTCTCCTGGACTCCGGCCCTTTCCGCTGCTTCCCCTTCACCTGGATTATCCGCACACGCGCGCGTGCTGTTACGTAGTGAAGAGTGGAGCCTCTGGCGCTCCCCAGTGCGGGGCAGCCCAGTCGCTGGGTTGTGACGCTGAATGTGGGGGTGGGGTCTGAGAGGGAACAATGGCGCCTGCTCCGCTCTCTCCTGGATTCGGTCCCTTCCGCCACTTCCCCTCTGCCTGGACCGTCTGCGAGTGCAAATGTAGGATCACCTGGTCAGCCAGCCGCCTTATGCGGCCTCACTGGGTCTGCACAGTTGCCCCCTGTGCCCAGGGACTGCCAGCCGCCGCCTGTGCACCTGGGAACTGCCAGCCGCTGCTGCTTGCGTTCCTGGGTCCGCAACTCCACTTTCTCCTGCCGCGACTCCGTCCCTCTTACCGGTCTGGATGAATGGTTGTTGGACTTCCATACAGTTCAATTTTCTATAAGTTCTGGTTGTTTTCTTGTTTCTAAATATTTGTTGTCCTTAATTTTGGTTGTGAGAGGAGGCACAGTGTGTCCGCCTACGCCTCCATCTTGGCCGGCAGTCCTATTTGTAGATTATTTTAGAATAGGAGATTTTATAACTATTAAATGTAGTGGAAAGATCAACACATAATTATTAGATTGTATTTAGGCTTAATCGAGGTGAAGTTTAATAAACAGCAATTTTCTTTTAAAATAGCTATATTCTTTGACCTAGTGATTTTTACTTAGTGTATTATAAGAAAACAAATAGACAGGAGCATAGGACATTCATGGAAGTATTGTTTACAGAAGAGGAAAATGAGAAATAACCTAAATGACCACCAATATAAGATTGGTGATATAAATGATGCATGTCCATTAAAAAGCTATAGCCCTGGCTGCTGTAGTTCAGTAGATTGAGTACAGGCTACAAACCAAAGGGCTGCCAGTTTGATTCTCAGTCAGGGCACATGCCTAGGTTGCAGGCCAGGTCCCAGTGCGGGCCATGTGAGAGGCAACCACACATTGATATTTCTCTCTCTCTCTTTCTCTCTCCCTTGCCCTCTCTCTAAAAAAATAATAAATAAAATCTTTAAGAAAAGCTATAGTTCTGTATTTGTTAACATGGAAAGAGGGCCATATGTTAAGTAAGAAAAACAGGCAAAAAAAAAACAGAATGTAAGCTATGATTTCTTATTTATTTATTTATCGAATTTATTGGGGTTGCATTGCTTAATAAAATTATATCAATTTAAGGTGTACTATTGTATAATACATCATCTGAATATTGTATTATGTGTTCACCATCCCAAGTCAAATATACTTCCATCACCATTTATCCCCCCTTTACCCTCTCCTGCCTCCTCCCACCCCCCATTTCCTTCTGGTAATGACTATGCTATTGTCTGTTGTGGTTTTTTTTTGTTTGTTTTTTTTTTAATCCCTCTGTATGTTCATATATTTTGTGAGTATACTTAGAAAAAAGTTAGAAACATAGAACAACCAAAAAATCTATTTCCACTCCATAAAAGAAAACAATTTTTGTGTACTGTTCCCACCTACCATGAAATCATTACAAAATGAAAATAATTATGTGAGCATCCTGTCAATGAAAAAAATAAGTGTATTTATGTAAGCATAGCTAATTCATATTTTAGTCTTTGTAAATAGGAAATGTATGACACTGAAGGAAGAAGCTGGAGAGGGGCGCAAGTTTCACAGCCTACAAGAAAGACATGTGGAAAATGGCACAATGGCCCAGTGACAGCTGATTTCAGAAAATGCTAGCGAAACTGAACTGTCTGAAAGTAAGTACTGCAATTAGATGGGCCAGAAACACACAAGTCATTCCATAATGAATAATAAAAAGGGAGCAGCTACACAAATACCAAGCTGCTGAAATATAAACAGTGAAAACGAGTAGCAAAACTAATCAGAGAAGATGGAACAAAAAATTAGTGATAAAACCAGTAACCAAACATTTTGCTATGAATTTTAAAATTTACCTCTTTGAAGGAAGACCCAAAAGCAGAATTATAAGAACTTATGGAGGGACTTCTGGTCAAGAGGGAGGCGTAGCAAGACATGGCTCTCCTCCCAGCACAGACACATCAAAATTACAATTGAAATACAGAACAATCATTGCTCAGAACTGTTGGAAATTCAGTTGAATGGAAGTCTGACAACTATGGGATTAAAGAAACCACATCCATCCAGACTTGTAGGAGGGACACAGACATCCATGTGTAGTGGATAAAAATTCAGGAGGGCCCCGGATGGTGTGGCTCAGTGGACTGAGTGCCAACCTGCTAACGGAAAGGTCGCCAGCTTCGTTTCTGGTCAGGGTACATAACTGGGTTTGGGGCCAGGTACCCAGCTGAGAGAGTGTGAGAGGCAGCTGATTGATGTTTCTCTTGCACATCAATTGTTTCTCTCTGTCTCTTTCTCCCTCTCTTCCTCTAAAAATAAAATAAAATATTTTTAAACAATCAGGAGAGGTATCTAGGGAGTAAGGAGTGCCAACCCCACACTAGGCCTCCCAGCCCAGGGTTCCAGTGCCAGGAAGATAAGTCCCCATGACTTCTGGCTGCAAAAACCAACAGAGATTGTGTTGGTAAAAGAAACTTTGGAGTCCCAAGAAGTTCACCTTAAAGAACCCACACAATGGGTGCCATACCTGAGACTCCATCAGCCTGGCTAAAACTGTTTGGCCTGCTCAGGAGATCCCCTGAGGCTCTGTCCCTCCCAACTGGCGGGCCCTTCAAAGCTGTTAACAGTGGCTTTTCCTTATGAATGGCTGGTCTTGGCTCATGCTTCACAACTTCCTAAATCCTATCAAACAAGTAACAGCCAGCCCCACTGAACCCTCAGCCCCAAGCCCAGCACTAGCAGAAGGAAGCCTAGGTTTGCAGCTTGACTTTGCCTGGGAACCTCCAAGCCCAGCACAAGTAGAAGCAATATGCAGCTGCTTTATAGCTCATGCAGGGAGGCCCTGAGCAGAAAACAAGTGGGGGCTGACCTTGGCCTGCACCACCCAGGAAACCCCAGAGCCTCTGCACCCAGTGGACAGCTACAGACCACATTGGACCACTACCACTGTGACCCAGATTTGCTGATCCTCCATGGAGGGTAGTGGTTAGTGGTCAGTGGTCACAGCCAGTCCTTGCAGCTGATTGGCCTGGGTAAATCCCTCTCTTGGACCTACCAAAAGCAGTCAAGGCTCAACTACAAGAGGAGGATGTACTCAGCCCACACGAAGGGCACAACTTGAGAACCCAACTTGTATGATAGGGGAGGCTGTGGCACTGGACCCTACAGGACACCTACTACATTAGGCCACACTACCAAGACATAAAGTCATAGCGACTCTACCTAATATGTAGAAACAAGCACAGAGAGTCCGCCAAAAGGAGAAGATAAAGAAACAGGGTCCAAAGGAAAGAAGAGATCAAAACGCCCATGTTGGGAACCACCCTGCCTGGTGTCAGAAGCTGTAACCCACCATGGCTAAGGCTGAGTAAAAGACCTTGGGGCCATAAGCCACTAAGGAGACAAAGCTTATCTTCCTAGCTGGGGTGTCTCCTCTGCCCCCTTTACTTCACCCTGTTTGGCCCCAGGAAGATGACTGGTTAGCCAATGACCAGTAAGATTCCTCAAGGGAGGGATGAATTAAGACAGGCACAGTCGCAATGGGGGCCATCAGGGAAGGACTTGGGGGCCTATAGAAAAAGGGGGTGATGGGCCCTCGCCCCTTAGCTTTGACGTAGCCTGAGTCCTCATTCTGTGTGTAAGAATAGCTGTCTTATGTCCCCTGCCTGACTTAAGCCTGAAACAATGACAGAAGGTGATGCAGCCCTGAGCAGGAATGGGTGGGTTCCTTGTGGTGATCAGGGCTAAGAAAGAATGCATAAAATCCTGTGAAACCTGCTTTGGTAAAAATGCCTTCAATCTTCTGATAAGGGTCCAAGCATAAAATGAGTTTTTTCCCAAAGTTGTATGGCCCTCTAGCTAACTGACCCTGACTCAGAATAAGCCCTCATAGTTCTTTGAATGTTATCTATTGTTTGGTCATTACTGCCTGACAATGATTGATGAGGTTTACCTGTATTCCTGTGCAAATTAAACCCAATAAAGCCCATTGAGGAACAGGCTCAAGGCCCCTCTCCTCTGAGAGAATGGCCACCTTTCCTCTTCAAGCAGATCACTTCTTGGTAGATTTATTCTCATCTGCAATGGACAGGGCGGGGAGTGGGGGGCTCTGCTAGACAAAACTTCCCCATGTGCCAGAAAAAAAACTAAACCAAATGGAGATAAGCAATTTATCAGACTCAGAGTTCAAAACACTGGTTAAAAAGATGCTAAGGGAACTTAGTGAAAACTTCAATAGCATAAAAAATATTCAGTCAGAAATGAAGGATACACTAATTAAAATAATGAACAATTTACAGGGAATCAACAACAGAGTGGATGAAGCTGAGAATAAAATCAATGGTTTGTAACATAAGGAAGTGAAAAACTGTGAATCAGGATAACAAGAAGGAAAAAGATTTCATAAAAATGAGAATAGTATAAGCAGCCTCTGGGACAACTTCAAGTGTTCAAACATTCACATTAAGGGGTGCCAGAAGGAGAAGAGAACAAGCAAGAAATTGAAAATATCTTTGAAAAAAATAAAAGAGAACTTCCTTAACTTGGTGAAGGAAATAGACATGCAAGCCCAGGAAGCACAGATAGTCCCAAACAAGATGGATGCAAAGAGGCCCACTCCAAGATTCATCATAATTAAAATGCCAAAGTTTAAAGATAAACAGAGAATCTTAGAAACGTCAAGAGAAAAGCAGTTAGTTACCTACAGGGGAGCTCCCATAAGATTGTCAGCTGATTTCTCAAAAGAAACTTTGCAGGCTAGAAGAGATTGGCAAGAAATATCAAAGTCATGAAAAGCAGGAACCTACAACCAAGATTGCTCTACCCAGCAAAGCTATCATTTATAATAGAAGAGCAGTTAAAGAGCTTCCCAGACAAAGAAAAAAACTAAAGAAGTTCGTTGTCACCAAATCATTACTAGATGAAATATTAAAGGGACTTATTTAAGAAAAAGAAGAACAAAACTATGAACAATAAAATGGTAATAAATTCATACTTGTCAACAATTGAATCTAAAAAAAAAAAAACTAAGCAAACAAGAAAAACTTACAGAATCATGGATATGGAGAGAGTTTTGATGGTTGCCAGATGGCAGGGGTGTTGGGGGAATGGGTGAAGAGGTGAGGGGATTAAGAAGTACAAATAGGTAGTTACAGAACAGCCTGGTGCATGTAAAGTACAGTGTAGGGAATGAAGTAGCCAAAGAACCTATGCATGACTGATGGACATGAACGATGGTGGGGGGATTGCCTGAAGGAGTGGGGGATGCTGGGTGGTGGGGGGCAAATGGAGATAATGAGGACAACTGCAATAGCATAGTCAATAAAATATAATTTAAAAAAGAACTTATGGAGGTAATGGTGAGAAGCAGGAGGAAATAAAATGAGGGCTAGGATTTTTTCTAGAAATGTCAATATTGGAAATATATTAATATATTTCATCATATTAATAGATTTGAGAAGAATCATATAATTATCTTTAAGATGCAGAACATATATTAATCAAATTCAACAACTATGCTTGATAAAAGTAGTGAATAACAAATACAGATAGATATTTCCTTGGCATGATAAAATAGACTGATCACAGCACAAAACCCAACATGATGTTTAATGGCAGAACTTAAAAGCATTTCCAATTAAGTCAGAAACAAGATAAAAGATGTCCATCTTTACTACTATTATTTAACAGGATGCTGCAGATTTTAGCTGGTGCAATTAGAAAAGAGAAAGAACTTCAAATTGTAAAAATTGTAAAGGAAAAAGTCGTGGGGGCCCCTGTCCTGGGCGCCAGATGTAGGAGGGCTCAGCCCGCAGAGCCTCATCCCTCCGTCATGGATGAAAATAAAAACTACCAAGACATGATCTGCTTGGGGAGGAGAGGTGGACAAACTCTCAGAGGAGAATGACCCAGAGCCCCTTCCTCACTAGGCTTTTATTGGGCTCAAATACACAGGAATACAGGTATGTCAGGCATCAAGGATCAAACAATGGTTAACATTTCAAAGAAATCTGAGGGCTTAATCTGAGTCAATGTCTGTCCGGAAAGGGGGTTGCCAAACTTTGGGAGACATACTCATTTCCTCCTGGGACCCTTATCATTTAAATGAGAGCACTCTTAGCAAAGCAGGTTTCACAGGACTTTAGGAATTCTTTCTTATGCCCGATCACCCAGGGAACCGCCCTGGCCGGCACAGGGCTGCACCACTCGCCCTCATAGTTTCAGGCTTTAAACTGATTAGGAAGCAGAAGACATCTCCCAGATGGAAATGTGGACTCAGGCTATGTCAGAATAGCGGGGGGGGCGAGGGTCCATCACATCCTCTTTGCTGCAGCCCCCCAAGTCCTTCCATGAGGCCTCCCAAGTGGTTGTGTCTGGCTTCGGTCGCCCCTCCCATGAGGAGTCTTATCTGTCATTGACTACCAACCAAGCACTGGGGCCAGAGATGGATGAGGCAGAAGCAGTGCTCCTGCCAGGGAAATAAGCTTTGTCTCCTTAGTAGGTCACATCCTCTTGACAGAACAGACCCAGATGAAGTGGGTCCCTTGGGCTCTTACACAGCCCACCATGGGGTGAGGGTTACAACTCCTGAAACCAGGCTGAATGGTCCGCAACAGAAAGTAAAATTAGTACTATTTGCAGATGTTATGATTGTAGACTTAATGACTTTACATATATTTACAAATTATAATCAGACAAGAAGAACAGTGCCATTTACAATAGAAACAACAGCAACAATAATAAAATTAAATTACTTAGGAATAAACTAAACAAAAAATATGTAAGACTCATGAAGAAAACATTAAAAAATTCTTAAAGATAGAAAAGAAAATTTGAACAAATAGCAGGACAGATAATGTTCTTGATGGGAAGACTAAGCATTATAAATATCTTAATTCTCCCTAGGTAGATTATAAATTTAATTAAACTCCTTCCCCCAAATTTCAATAAGTTTATTTTGTTACAAATATTTTGGTTTTGAAAACTTGATCCTAAATTGTATATTGAAAAAATAGCTAGGAAAACCTGAAAATAAGAACAATGATAGAGGGAGATAGAAAACTGTATATTAAAACCTAGTATAAAGCCTAATAATACCAGTGTCTAGAAAATATAAAGTTACTTCCACACATTACATCTTATCCCAAGATAAATTCTAAATGGATCAAAGATTTAAATGTGAAAAATAAAACCCTGAAAGTTCTGGAAATGAACAGAAAGGATTCTTTTAAAACCTTGGAGTGAGCTAGGCCTTTTGAACTATGACTCGAAATCCAGAAGCCATAAAAGAAAAGTTTGATAAATTGGTAATGTAAAAACAAAGTTTGCATGAAAATAAAACTAAAAGCAACCCCCCCCAAAAAACATAAAACAAACAAAAACATACCTAAAATTTAAAGACAGACAACTGGGGAATAACATTTGCAACTCATATTATAGCTAATGAGCTGGTCTTCCAAGTATATAAAGAGCTCCTACAGCCCTGGCTGGTTAGAGCATCACCCAGAGACCCCACGCTGTGGGTTTGATCCCTGATCAGGTAACATACAGGAATCAACCAATCGGTGCATGAATAAGTGGGACAATAAATCTCTCTCTCTCTCTCTCTTCCTCTCTCTTTAAAATCAATAAACAAAAATTTAAAAAAAGAGCTCCTAGAAATCAAAAAGACAAAGACTAGTAATCCAACAAAAGAATGAAAAAAGAATGTGAACACCTGAAAGATAAGTGAAACTCCCAGTTTAGTAATGTATTCTGTGGGTGCAGCTGTGTGGGAACAGTGTTCCCATACACTGCTGGCAGGACTGTAAAGTAGTACAATGCACATGGGCAGGATTTGGCAATACCTGCCAAAATAAGTAACATGTATAGTCATATACAGCCTTTGATCTAGCATGTTAACTTCTAGAAATTTATGCTACAGATATTCGTGGCAGAAAAAAAAAGATGTCTATGCAGGTTCATTACTGCATCATTATTTGCAAAAGTAAAGGGTAGATAAAAAGATTTATCAATAGCAAATTGGCTAAATACATACACACATATATACAAACAAAATGAAATGGATAAGAAATTAGGGAGTCATCTGTGCTGATGTGCCACTTTACTGAAAATCATACTGGGAGGGTGGAGGTAGAAGAAGGTATGGGGGGATAAATGGTGATGGAAAAAATAAAATTGAAAAAATAAAATTAAAAAAATAATAAAATAATACAGGGAAAAGTAAACATCATATTGATTGCTTCTGGTTTTGCAAAAATGACAAGTGGTTAAAATGACTTTTATTTTTATTTTATTTTTTTAATTAAGAAACCAGGTAACTAGAGCAAGAGGGATTTTTAAAAAAAATTTTACTTATTTACTTTGAGAGAGAGAGAAGAGGGAAGGAGAAAGGGAGAGAAACATCACTGTGTGAGAAACATCAACTGGTTGTCTCCTGCAAGCCCCCAACTGGGGACCTGGCCAGCAACCCAGGCATTTACCCTGACAAAGGGTAGAACCAGCAACCTTCAACCTTTTTATTTGCAGGCCACTGATCAATCCACTGAGCCACATTAGGCCAGGGGTAAAAAAACTTTAAATGTTGGCACCATTAACCAGTTTTTTTTTTTCCTTTGTAAGTTAACAGCTTTCCTGTAAGTCAGTTACTTCAACAGGGGCTGCCCTTGCTTTTAAAAAGCTCCATCTTCAAACTCAACTAATTGAATCAGAATATCTTTTGGAGTCTAGGCTTTTGTTGTAAATCCTCTTAACAAACACCTCTCTCTTCTTCCTCCTCTTTATCTTTACTAAGCTTGAGAAATATAAGTTAATGAGGCATCTGAAGCTTGTTATGTAACCCTCCTTCCCTAGAGAGACAACTACTACCCTGATTTTCTTTTCTAAGATTTAAAAAAATATATCTTTGTAGGTTTTTTGACTTCAAAGTTTGACTTATAAATTTGTTCCCTTCTTTACCACTCTCCAAGCACACCTATTAACTACTAATCAATTACCATTAAAGAGCAGCTGTATGGTCACTTCCTTTTCTGAACAATGTCCCTAGACAAGTGATAATTATAATTAGGAGCTGTTGCTTCTACTAAACTTTTTTATAAACTGATTTGCTAAATGCAAATTCACCCTAGGCTAGACTTGTTATTTTAACCTTCACGGCTATTTCTGTCCCATAATATTATCTAGTAGAAACAAAGTTGAATAAAGATATTTTGAAAGTAAATAAAGACTGTTGAGTAGTGTTGACACAGTTTGGAATGCCCCAACTCAAGGTATATCTCTAAACAAATAAGCTTCCTACGTGGTTTGTGGAAATTAAGGAGGTGGGGTCACTATGGGTTGCTTAGGGTTATTCGAGCTCTTACGGTGAATGAACATGTGTAATTGATAGGAGTGATCGAATTCCATGAGTAATTGATATTTGAAGTAAGCAATATATAATTCTGAGTAAAATTATACACAAGTAAGACATTTTTCAATTTAAAAGAAAAAATTAAGTTAAAAGGAAAAATTTGTAACCAACACCAATGATTGAAAGACCATAGGGAATTTCTTTTTCTAAAAGATTTTATTTATTCATTTTTAGCGAGAAGGGAAGGGAGGGAGGGAGAGAGAGAAACATCAATGTATGGTTGCCTCTCCTGTGTCCCCGACTGGGGACCTGGCCTGCAACCCAGCCATGTGCCCTGACTGGGAATTGAACCAGCAACCCTTTTGTTTGAAGGCCAGCGCTCAATGCACTGAGCCACACCAGCCAATGCAGGGAATTTCTTTTTAAAAGAATGATGTGAATAAAAATAAAAAAGGATGATGGGAAAGATGTCCATGATGTTGTGGCAAGCCATTCGCTAGAGATTTAGTTTTATTTAAATAGATGTTTAGTTATGAGAGGGAAGGGGATCTGAGTATATGACCTCAAAATATGCCACTTTGGAATATTTATTTTGAGCTGAAGACAGCTGAGAATCAAAGAAGCATTCTCGGAGCTTCTCTTACCCTCTAAAAGCAGAAACTTCTGAGAAATGAGCATGGCCATAAGTCCCCTCACCCAGGGGAGTTTTATAGCCATAAGTAGATGGAAAGCGGGCACCAAGATGGACCTGCACAAACAAACCTTGCTGAAGTGCCCCTTATCTTCCGTTATTTTCTCCACATATTTACTTTCCCACAATTTACTGCCCTTCGAAGCCAACAACACTTTTCCTTGGTCTCGTCACTTCCCCACACAGTTACTGCCCTTGGTTAAAATGGTATATAGGTGGCCTGGCCTGCCCATCTCTCTGGGATTTTCATTTCATCTCTGCGAGTCCTCCCACATGCACGCGTAATAAACCTTTTCCTCCTGCTAGTCTGTCTTGTTTTCAGTCTAATATGCTGAACCTCATTAAACCTTAAAGCGTAAAGGAAAAAGATTTTTTCCTACAAGACTGAGCACTAAATAATTATATTTTAATGAACCAAAGCCTAAATTTAGTTAAAGAAAGTTTATTTTTTCTAAAAAGAAAACTTGGGTGGAAATACATTTCCGTGAAGATTTGACCACTCAGCTGAGTGACGAACAAAGTAGTCAAGAGTATTTGTCTCATTTTAAAGGGAACTGGAAAAAAAGTTTTCCTTCCTTCCTTCCTTCCTTCCTTCCTTCCTTCCTTCCTTCCTTCTTTCTTTCTTTCTTTCTTTCTTTCTTTCTTTCTTTCTTTCTTTCTTTCTTTCTTTCTTTCTTTCTTTCTTTCTTTCTAACTGTTGGAAGTAAGCTTGGGTTTTCTGCCAGGACTTATAAAAATCATATCAAAGTCTGAGGCAGAACACTGCCCCAAACCCCCACGTTGTCAAGATCCTAGTCAGGATCCATGTGGAAGAGCTTCTTCAACAATCAGGAATTCCTTCTGTAGCACAAGCAATTGGTCAGAGCATCTTGTCTGACCCACTCAATGCTTTTCTGAGTTGAAGCCACTAATGCAAACAAACAAAGAAACAAAATAAAGCAATAAAAACAGAAAACAAAAAAATCCCCCGAAGTCAACAGTGGCATCCTGGCTGACAGTGTGGCTTCTCTGAAACTGTTTTGCACCCTCCCAGGGCTTTCTAAAATCAGCTACGAGTGACTTTTGGCTTTTTAAAAATGAATAGAAGCTATGAAACAAAATCTGAAGGAAATTATTTTGATGAAGAATTGTTATTCAAAATATATATGTAGAATAGTGATAACATTATGAAAAATGGTGTATTGTCTCCTAAAACAAACATTTGACTAATATTCTTTGAACAGTTATTGGATGTTCAAGGTCCAATCTTACCTTCAGTAAGGCCAAGACAAAACCCATTGTCCAGAGATTCTGTTCCATATTAGAGACCAGCCCAGCACTGGCTGGCTTAGCATGTGTTTCCACCTGTAGTCCACTGCTATGCTGCGATATTCAAGCTCCCTCCTGGAGCCTGCGAGTGGAGCCCACAAGGTCACACAGCCCTAGCAGCCGCAGGGCCATGGAGAGAACAGGTGAGGGTACTGTGTGAGTTCAAGTCATTGGGTGACAAAGAGAGAGATTCTTTTTTCCTCTGTGTTTATATTAGCTTGGGCTTGGGACAGACCAGGTACCTTTACAAAATAAGCAATGAACTTCCCTAGCTTTTGCGGGCTTGGATAGGCCCACACCCCCTAATCGGACTGATAGGCATCTAGACAAGCACCTCCTCCTGCACCCTCCAACCACTGGTACTGGAGTGGGGGAGGGAGGAGTGTTAATCCCCTTCACAGAGCACAAGGCTGTGATCCCCTGGTGTGTGAAGTTGTAGCTTCCTGTGAAGCGAACAGGGTCGTGCTCCCCCTTTTTAAATGCTCAATGTCTCCTCTTTGCTCCCCTTTCTTTTATAAATACCTGGTTAAATACCAACGGTAACACTCTGACTGGGGAATCTACTCTGCAACTTTAGCATATTGGGACAATGCTCTAACCAACTGAACTGTCTGTCCAGGGCCAAACTGCAAAGTTCTACAAAAGATGAATACTCGTTTGGACGTTTCTTAACGACTGATATATTCCCTGACAGGTCAGGTGGGACATGTTTCAGGCACAAACTCACTGCTGGATCTTTATCCCCAGTGTTTCCAGGCAAACTTTTCTTGTCGATGCCGGTCAGCAACGCTTCTCTATCCCTGTTTCGTTGGTCTGTGTTCTCCTTGGGCAGGAACACTATTCCAGGTCACCTTTACAGATTCATCAAAAACAATGCTTGCCATGTGCATGTTTTTTTAAAGGCTTATATATTTTAGCCCTGGCTGGTGTGGCTCAGTAGATTGAGTGCCAGCCTGTGAACCAAAGGGTTGCTGGTTCAATTCTCAGTCAGGGCTCATGCCTGGGTTGCAGGTCAGGTCCCCAGTAGGAGGCACTTGAGAGGCAATCACACATTGATGTTTCTCTTCCTTTCTCCCTCTCTTGCTCTCTCTCTAAAAATAAATAAATAAAATCTTAAAAAAAGAAGCTTGCGTGCTTTTTGTTGTTGTTGTTTTCACCCAGGGACATTTTTTCATTGCTTTTAGAAAGAAAAGAAGTGAGACAGAGAGCGAGAGAATGAGAGAGCGAAACCTGAATGCATGAAAGAACATTGATTGATCGCCTTTTTGTACACACCCTGACTGGGGATCAAACCTACAACATTTTGGTCTATAGGACAGTGCTCCAGCTAGCTATGTCACACTGGCCAGGGCAAGGCTTATCTACTTTAAAAGGCCTGTTAAAATGTGAATCTTTAGGAAATTATAAAGAACACACATACTTTAACTATTTACTAGGATGTCCATCGCATTGTTTAAAAATAGGGAAAAACTGGAAACAGATGCCATGTCTAATAGCTGAGGACTGGTTAAATATAGTAAATCAAAACAATGGAATACTATACAGCTATTTAAATTGATGCTGTAAAAGGGAATATCTTGATGTGGGAAAGCTGTTCATAATTTATAATGTTTTGAAATGAAAATAGATTATAAAAATTCATTCTTTTTTAACACTATTGAAAACTCAGGCATTTTTAAATCCTCCCTTGAGGATATGTGTATTAATTTTTTTTAAGAGAGAGAGGAAGGCAGAAGGAGAGAGAGAAAGAGAGAGAGAGACATTGACGTGAGAGAAAAACATCAATTGGTTGCCTCCTGTATGCACCTTGACTGGAGATCAAACCTGCAACCTGCAACCTAGATCAAACCCACAAACTTTTTGTAACAGGGTGCAGCCAAGAGGGGGGCCCCGAATAGGGATTTGGAATAGGGTCCAGAACTCAAGGTGTCCAGGAAATATTAGAAAAATATCTAGGATGTCCTCCTCCCTACCCGCCTCAGGTGTGAGTTGGGGGAAGGGACACATGGAGCATGACCATGCAGAGCTGTTTTATTATAGCAACAGCTTTGCAGCTAACCTCTGGCATGGTCATTTAACATATCTATAACCTTTAATTGGTTGCATAGATATGTTAAATAACTGTGGCCATGCTTTGGGCCAGGGAAATGGAAGTGACTTCCACCCAAGATGTAACTGGGAGGCAGCTCCCCCTGGTCACAGCACCTGCGTGAGAGCTTGGAGATGATTGGCTCCATGCCATGGGGCCACACCTGCCCAGACTTATGCTGGCAGCCTAGTAAAGCTGGAAGAATACAGGAATGTTGGCAGATGTAACTGATTGTAGGAAGAGTCGGAAACAGGGCTGCAGAGGAGGATTGGCGCAGGGATTTAAACCCAGACTAGATAGCCACGAGAAGGGAGAATCACTCAGCTTTGGCAGAGTGGGGACTCTGTAGCTTTGATGACAGTGAGGACCACATGGCTTTGGGGTGCTCTCTTTTGCCACATGGCTTAGGAAGCTGGAGAGACTTTGCCTGGAAGAAAAGGGGTGAAAGGATTCTTGCTGGTGGGCCATGAGAAGGTGCCACATGGCTTTGGATTAACTGGAGATCATGGTGGCGACATAGTTGATGGTGCTAGGAGCCCGAATCACGGACTTCTACTTCTTTTCCTGAGGTATGGGTACCCCAGATTAGGGCAGAGGGAGAAGGAAGGACTGTGTGCGTCTGTAGGTATCCTAAAGGGCCTTACTATTTTAATGAAGACATTAAGTCACTACTCTAAGTCTGTATAGCTTTAAATAAATATTTCCTTTCCTTTTCACAAATCTCTGGCATTGAGAGACGTCTTTCCTCTGGTGGCAGACATAGCGAACCTAGCAGGGGGTCCTTTCACTAATAATATATTGTACACCCCCCCCTTGGGTCTGTTTTGCAACATTTCGGTGTACATGATGACACTCCAACCAGCTAAACCACCCAGCCAAGGCAAAATGTACTCTTTACACGATCCTCTTTTTATAAATTGATGCGTATAAGTATTAATTTGTATTACTCTATTTTTTAAATTTTTCATAGGATAAAGGTCTGGAATAGTAAATTCCAATGGATTTTTTAACTTTGCTCTGAAGAAATGTAAGATGCCAAGAGGTGCCTTAGGACTCAATTTGGGGGTTGTGGGCCAAACCCTTAGGCTTCAGACCACCATCCTCTAGTTTTAAAATCTGTTCTCCATACTAATATCCTATGTAAGATTTGTTGGAAAAAAAGGTTTTGCAAATTTGAAAGATTTGCTAATCACTGATATACTGTCAATACTGTGAAAGATTTTGCAAATTTGAAAGATTTGCTAATCACTGATATACTGTCAATACTGTGACAGTAAAAGTAGTTATTGCTCAATGTTTTTCTCAGTTTTTCATTTAATCACTCAAGTCTCAACTGACCTATTAGCAGGCAGTATCCAATTACCTCAGGAGTAATTTTCTTTCCTTTTGTACCCATCTGCATATTCAGATTTTTCTATAATGCAAACTGTAGCTTTTGTAATAAGAAAAAGGTCATTTTTAATTTTTAATACCCTAAGAGAGAAGAGTAAAGTTCAGTCCACTTGATAATGGCATTTCAAGATATTACAACAGCAGCGAGCCCAGTGAAAGGTGCTGTGAAGGGAGTTCTCGTTACTGAGCAGAGAGAGCACAGCTGTTTGTTTGTATCTGTATCCATGGGTTTGCTTGTTTCCATAGTAGCAACCTGCAGCAACTGAGAACAGGTGGGTTGACTTTTCTGTTGAATATGCATTCTTATTACCTTGTAAATTAAGTTCTTGCCCTGTTTGTCTGTAGTGGAGCAAGGGCAGGAAGAATTTGAAGCAAACCAAGGTACCCAAATAAAAGATAATCAAAGCAAAAGTATAAAAAAGGTGGTTTAAAATTCCCTTTGTCCAAGTGAAAAGAGTAACAAAGTGTTATCATAGGTCTTTCTGCAGTTCCCAGAATAGATGGAAGTATTGCATCTTGTTCTTTATTTGCATATGTAAATAAAAAATGATCTACTAACATCTAATGAGTCTTATCCTGTTAAAATTTAAATGACTCCTTAAGTTTTTAGTAAGTTAGTAAAACACTGGTTCACACTCAGCTTTTCGAGGTCATGTTGAGAGGCGTAAACATGTGGAATTGGTTAAAGTACATTGATTTAACTTGAAAACGTTTATCTTTTACTTCCTGCCATTAGTGCCCATATCCTATGGCAACCTAAAAGTTTTTCTCCCATTCATTTAGCAATTATTAACTGTGAGCTTCCTAAATGCAAGATTAAATATCCATTCTGTGCTAATAGTGGAGTAAGCATTGTGCAATTCCTGCTCATAAATTCAAAGCGGGTCAAGGTAATTGTCTCTGACTCTGCTTCACAAATGTGTGCTTAGTCAGTTTGGGACTTTTTCCTCATAAAGTGACTCAGGAACCCTGACTTCCTTTGGTAAAGGGTGCAAAACAAAGTTGGCTATTTGGGGACAATTTCTCTATAATTTACCTTTTCTTTCTTCCTTGTAATGAAAAAACATCCTTCTTCATTATCTAAACCCAACCCCTGTACTTCTGGTCTCTTAACCGTGACCAGTTCAATCAATCTTTGTTTATACCCATCACGCTTTATTGACTTCATGCGATGCATTTCATACTGTGGCTGGTAGAGGGATTCAAAGTTAAAGACAAAGCGCTGGCCCTCATGCAGCTCACACAAAAGTTTGTAAGAGCGATGACCAAGGTAAATGGGATGGAAGTAGGAGGGGCAGTGGAGGAAAGGCTTCCTAGCAAGATTGGGCTAATGTACATCCAGTCTTCTACCTGATTCTTGTACCAGTTTTAGGAAGAAGATGCAAAACAGTTCAAAATTAACATAACTAAAACTGAACTCTTATCTTCTTAATTCTGTCCTTTTGTTTCCTCTTTGGGGAGCCATTGCCTGCTGTTGCCTCCATCCACCTAATCATCTGAGACAGAAACTGAGCACCAACCTAGATTCCCTTTTTCTTTTTTCACTGACCTTCTGCAGAAGCTGGAGCTAGCCTGTTGAGATTACCTCACACGAGGGTGGCCCTGGGATAGGTGCATCTCCAGCCCACTCAAAGCAGGAGGGGTGCCCTGGCTGGGTGGCTCAGTTGGTTGGAGTGTTGTCCCATACACCAAAAGGATGTGGGCCTCATTCTCTGTCAGGGCACATACCTAGGTTGCAGGTTCAATCCCTGGGCGGGGTATGTATGAGATGTAACCGATTATTTCTCTCTCATATAGGTCTCTCTCTCTCTCTCTCTCTCTCTCTCTCTCTCTCTCTCTCTCTCTCTCAAATTAATGAATGTATCCTGTAAGAATTAAAAATTAAAAAAAAAATTTTTAAAGCAGGAGGGTGTTTTCCCATGGCCGCAAAACTAAGTGGAGAAAGAGTCTGTGAAGTGAAGTTGAGTTTGCAGCTAGAGAAACGGGATTGAGCACTGAAGCTGAGGTTTAAGACAATGACAAATACTGGACACAAGGGTCAGCTTGGTAGCTGGGAGGTTGGAAATGAAGGCAGTCTAAGGACTGAACACCAGTCTGAGAAGAGCGGATGAGAGTGAGATGTTTAATGCTGAGGTGGTGGGTCTTGGATTTCCTTTTAAGTAGTACTAAACTGTATAACTGGCTAGGTGCAGTGGCATAAACAGGATCTCTACATCCTAAGTTGAGGAATTTAAAAGAAGTTCTCTGGATTGGTGATTGGTATATGGACACACAAATTTTGTTAAAGTTGAGAATCATTAACTGTCCTCCCTGCCCACCCCGCTGCAGAATTTAGACATTTTATTTAAATTGAAATATATAAGCATACATTGATTTCTTAAACTTTTGATATAGGTCCAAAGATCTTTCCTTTGAATCTGCTCTTGGAATGCCCATCCACTGTCTTGCTTGAGCTGCCCCGTAATTTCCATCATCACAAAGTTCTGTTGGACAGTGAGGGCTGCCATCCGAACACAGAAATGCCATGCACAGGCCCTAATGCTCCTCTTTTCAGCTTGACCCTCAGTCAGTCCCTCATGCTGGCTCCAGGCTGATGTCATGCTAATGTTATCACTTATGGACCTAAACGTAACAGCTGCCTCATATACCACTGTGTGAGTACCTGTTCCCTCCGTGGAGTGCCCTTTCTGTTCAGAAACTCAGCAGGGGGCCTCAGCAGGCCGCCTGCTGAGTTTCTCCTACTCAGTTTTTTATGATTTAACACAGGTGACTACTCTCCTTGTCCTTCCTGATTCTCCCAGGCGTAGATAGTTGCTTCTTTCTCTTTGTTCTGATAGCACTGTATACACATTCTACAAGTACTTTCCACATTCCCTCTTCTCTGGTAGACCGAGTTCATGAGGGCATGCACAACGCATTACCCATCTTTATTGCTAGTAGCAAATCCAACTCTTGGCATATAGTAAGTTCTTGATCAAGGTTTATTGGATCAATGCCATCTTTATAATAGCTCTTTAACAATGTGTTTATATTATGCAATAATATAATATGTGATAACCAAGTTGCTGTCATGGGAAGGAATGCATGAGCATGACTGAGTGGGGAAGAGTGCTGTGATTGTGGGCATGGGGAGGGGCAGCCCTATATTTGCTGACCCTGGTCTATATCATATTTTTTTTCAGTTCTCCTTTGTAGTTACTGCACAATGCTATAGTATTTGGTTCTAGTCTAAATGATACCACATGCAGGGACACAGATTTTCTGCCCTAAATAATCTGACTGGCTAATATGGATTTCTCATTTGTGTATATAGGTAAATCAGTTATTTGAAATCCTAGCTACATATTAGTCATCTGCAGAACTTAAACATTTTTCATTTCCCAGGCCTCACTAAAGACCAGAATCTCTGGAGGCATCAATATTTTTAACAAGCTTTCCAGGAGATTCTTTTTGTGGCCAGGGTGGCAAAGCACTGAGTTACATCCTGTTTGCATCTTGTCATTATCCAGCTCATACGTGAGTTTTTCTTAGTCACTTGCATCCAAGACACGATAATGGAACATATCGAGCAGCCCTTGTTACCAGTGAAGTTTAGCAGCTTCACCAGCTGTGTTTGTGGCATAACTCGTGGCAATCAGAGAAAATGACAAAGGTCAGCACCTGTAGGTTTGGTATTTTTGGTGAAAAAGAAGTTAAGCTGAAATCAGAGGAGAGTTCCAATCTGTCAAACTGGTCATTGATGGTACGTTCATGTCCCTGCTACGTGCTCACCGCTGTGGCCAACTGTGGGGGGAGGCAGAAGCCATAGAGATGTGTTCTCTGTGCTCAAGGAGGAAAGGTGATAGGGTGGGGGGCGGAGATGAATGGTGGCAAAGAGATTCCTGTGT
Organism: Glossophaga mutica; assembly: GCA_039655065.1. Taxonomy (NCBI): domain Eukaryota; kingdom Metazoa; phylum Chordata; class Mammalia; order Chiroptera; family Phyllostomidae; genus Glossophaga; species Glossophaga mutica. Next base: position 136,662,058 of record CM077305.1, on the reverse strand, counting down.
GCTAGGCATAATGCTTGGCACTTCATGGCATTTTACGATAACCTGGTAAAGTAGATGCGACTATCATCACTTTACACATAAGAAAACTGATTCTCTTCATACCTTATTCCACAAAATGGAAATGTTAATTGAGTTTATCTCCTTTCTTTTTCAAAAAAAAAAAAAAAAACCCTTTTCTTTTATTGATTCTAGAGAGAAGGGAAGGGAGGGAGATAGAGAAGGAGAGAAACATCGATGTGAGAGAGAAACACTGATCGTTTGCCTCTTGCATGTGCGTGCCCCGACCGGGAACCTGCAACCTAGGTGTGTGCCCTGACTGGGAATCAAACCAGTGACCTTTGCTTTGCAGGATGATGCCCAACCAAGTCACACCAGCCAGGGCAATTTTACCTCCTTTCTTGAAGATTAAATGAGTTAATACATATTAAGCTCTTAGTGCCACTGCAACATACTAAGTAGTCAATAAATGTTAGCAATTATTGTTATTGTCTGAAGTTTCAAAACCAGCAAGTGGCAAGAGAGATGGGATTAAAGCCCAAGGCCATCTGATTCCAGAAGCTATGTGCTGCAACATGAAGTTGCAATAGATACAATGCATGATGAAGTATTGAAGGGAGGTCGAGGAAAGAGCGTGAGGTCTGCACTGTTGTACTCGGAGAGGGAAGCCATTGAATGTGGGGCACAGAGTGTGGGATGCTTGTGTGGGACACTCCCACGTAAGTGTCTATGTAAGAACTCCAAACCTCTGGGGAATTTTTATGAGTTTATTTGAGCCAAACTGATGACATGCTGGGAAGCAAGATCTCAACTGCTCCGGAGAATGACAGTTTAACAGTTTCTTTTATACAGTTAGTATTAAGGAGGGAACATAAGGAACATTACACAAAGGTGGGAGAAAGCAAGGTACAGGATAGTTAGCAAGATTATGTGTTCTCTCAAGGGTGGTTATGCCTTGAGAAGGTCTAAAAAAGGAGAATTATTCTGGCATTTCAAAGATGTGTCAGCCCAAATGCACAAAGATTAATGCACAGGGCTTGCTTAAGGAAAAGATAAATCTTTTTATGGGCCTGGGGCATGACTTGCCCAGTTAGGAATTTATCATCAGATCAACTTATGAGGTTATTTTAGATCAAGGTCATTACAAAGCCCCTTTTTGGTCCACACTTGAGAGAGTCAAAGGTCCTACATACATGAGAGGTTAGAAACAGTTAAAATGAGGTTTTTATGGCATTCTGAGCTAAGGATGAGATAAGGCGTCTGAGGCTTCAGAGGGGAGGAGGGTCACTATACAATGATAAGAAAAGCAGACGTTCAGTAATTAGAAGTTTGCTCTGCCCTATCTAAGGTAATAAAATATTATCTCTGATAATCACTCATTATGGGAAAGGCCTAAAATTTAAATTCCTCTAGGGAGATGTAAAAGTTTCTTGTGAGCCCCCAGGGTCTCAGTTGCCTTCAGCTCGTAATAATTCACATACCAAAGTAGCACCTCCTGGGGAGGTGTGTTCTGCAGCCCTTCAAAGATGGTGACAGATTACACAGCCCTATCCTATCTGCAAACAGATATATTCTTTTTTTTTTTTTTTAAGATTTTTATTTATTTATCTTTAGAGGGGAAGGGTAGGAGAGGGGGAGAGGGAGAGAAATATCAATGTACGGATGCCTCTTGTGTGTCCCATGCTGGGAACTGGCCTGCAACCCAGGCATGTGCCCTGAGTGGGAATCGAACCGCGATCCTTTGCTTCGCAGGCCCGTGCTCAATCCACTGAGCTACACCAGCCAGGGCTGCAAACAGATATATTCTTAGTTTGCTTTTCTCTCGTAAGTCCTGAATCTTTTGAAAATGTGCACGCAAAATGGTATCCCAAAGTGCAACACTATTGTCCCAACACTCCCATCATCCTGGTGGGAACTGAACTTGATCTTAGGGCTGACAGACGACTGAGAAACTGGAGAAGAAGCTGACTGCCATCACTTGTCCCCAAGGCTTAGTCATGGCGGAGGAGATCTGTGCTGTGAAACACCTGGAGCGCCAGGCTCTCACGCAGCACGGCTTCTAGATGGTATTTGATGGAGCTTTTCTGGCAGTTCTCTGCTATCACCTGTCAAAAAGAGGAAGAAAAATTGCCTGCTGTTGTAGACGTCTGAGCGTCTTCTTCCTTGCCCTGTCCCCCTTGGAAACTTTGTATGAAACTGAGAGTCCTTATGACTCTGATTAAATTTAGCTTTAAATCCTAAAAATTCTCTCCCCCCGCTTTCTCTCTCCATCCCCTGCCCCGTCATGCCCCAGAGACCTAGCCTTTCCCCCAGATAACCAGCCACCCCTGAGGCAGTAGAAGACAATAGGCTGGACCTAACTAACCGTCGTACAGTCCAGAGCTCTGGCAGACTAAAGATAATATGTGACGTAAGTTATGTTTCAGCTCCTGAGCCCAAAGATGCAACAATCCCTTGGGTACTTTCTCATGAAACTAGATAGAGGGACACTAAAACAGACCTCAGAACTGTCTTCAGGACCTGAAGAAATGATTTATTACCCTCACCTCACCTCCAGCCAATCAGCTCCCAGCACGACCCCAAACTCTGAACCCCTAACCCATAGTGCCTTGTGATTTTGTCCTATATAATCTGAAACCTACATACCACTGGGGAGTTCGAGCTTGTCAGCATTAACTTCCCATTCTCCTGGATGATGCCATTCATCAATAAAATAGCCAATCTTTTTTTTAAATTATATTTTATTGATTATGCTATTACAGTTGTCCTGATCTTTCCCTCTTTGTCCTCTCTACCCAGCACCCCCTGCTCCCTCAAGGCAATCCCCCCACCATTGTTCATGTCCATAGGTTTCATATAAGTTCTTTGGCTACTCCATTTCCTACATGTACTTTGCATCCCATGGCTTAAAATAGCCAGTCTTGCCCTGGCTGGCGTAGCTCAGTGGATTGAGCGTGGGCTGTGAACCAAAGTGTCGCAGGTTCGATTCCCAGTCAGGGCACATGCCTGGGTTGTGGGCCAGGTCCCCAGTGGGGGCCATGCAAGAGGCAACCACACATTGATGTTTCTCTCTCTTTCTCCCTCCCTTCCCCTCTCTAAAAATAAATAAATAAAATCTTTGGGAAAAAAAAAATAGCCAGTCTTGCTCCACTGCAGTTTTCAGTGTCTGGCATTCGGTTCTGCTGCCCCAGGTGGACGAACTCTTTATGCTGTTTAACATGTGCACTTTGCTCAAGAGTGGTTGTTCCCTTTGCACTCAATGCCAACTTCTCATTACAGATTATTTTTCCATAAAACCATTTTGAACCAATCAGTAACTTTAAAGTTTTATTTGTTTAAAGTGCAAGTGTTCAAACTTTCAGATTCTATTAAAATTTAGCCCTAAAGTGAAAAAAAAAACACAAAAAACACTGCACAGCGAAAACCCTGGATTGAAGTCCTGCATTCACTATGTACTAGCAAACTGACTTTAGGCTAATCATGTCTGCAGTGGCCTCAACTGTCTGCATTTGCCCACAATAGTAATAATAATAGTACCTATTTTGTGGTTATTTTTCTTTTTTAAAAAATAGATTTTATTTATTCATTTTTAGATAGAGGGGAAGAAAAGGAGAGAAATATCAATGTGTGGTTGCCTCTTACACATCCTCACTGGGGATCTGCCCTGCAACCCAGGCATGTGCCCTGACTGGGAATCGAACTGGCGACCTTTTGGTTCACAGGCCAATGCTCAACCCACTGAGCCACTTCAGCCAGGGCTGTGGTTTATTTTTCTTGCAAAAATGAAATGTGATCATCTATGTGAAAAGCCTACGCTAGCTAAGGAATTTGTTTTTAGTTAGGTAGGGGAAAGAATTGGGGGCCAGCACTTAAGAAATATGGGTCCTAATGTTGGTTCTGTTACTACCCAGCTATGACGCTTTGGGAAAATCCCAACATGCTTGCTTTCAGGTCTCCTTTGTGAAGTCAGGTAGCAGCAGGGTAGGCATTCAGTTAATGTTGACACCATCTTTCTCCTTCTAATTTCTTTTTTTTTTTAATTTTTATTTTAATTGTTGATCTTGTACAGTTTTCTGTCTTTTATTCTCACCCGAACCCGCCACCCCAGTCTCCTTCTAATTTCTTATAAAGCAAGATAATTGGAATGAGTTACTGGTTCCCAATTCTGGTTTCAGAATCATTGATGGAACTTTAAAAAACAACTGAGCCCTGGCTGCTGTAGCTCAGTGGATTGAGCATGGGCTGCAAGTTAAGGGGTTGCTTAGCTGGTTTGGTTCCCATTCAGGGCACATGCCTGGGTTGCAGGCCAGGTCCCCAGTGAAGGCCATGTGAGAGGCAACCACACATTGTTGCTTCTCTCCCTCTCTTTCTCTCTTCCTTACCCTCTCTCTGGAAATAAATAAATAAAATCTTTTAAAAAATCCACAACTGATAAAATCAGAACTTGTGTATTAAGAGGATTAGGTGACCTATAAGATTCCTTCATGGTCTAATGATTAGTTGTTTTTAATCTGATGAAGAAAATATGACTTGTATTTAATTTTAAATTGTATATTCTCCTTTTTCTACAAATCATTTGAGGTCATTTATAATGTTTTGAAATGTTAATAAAAAAGAAAACATGAGGATCAGGAAAACTTGAAGGATTACTGTGAGGCTGGAATTCGATAATGCAGGTAGGCACTTAGCATAGAGCCTGGTCACAGTGAGGCTCAGTCAATGGTGCCTGTTGTTAAATGGATCAACTCTAGCTCTCCCTAAACATCACTTTTTAACGTAGGTTTGGAGAAACATTGGACAGCTGACTGATGCTTCATTCTCTAGAACACCAGTATTCTGTATTACTGATTAAGGGCAACTGACCGAAGTGTAGAATAGTGGGGGCAAAGGACTTTCTGGGATAAGGGGACACTTGGGGTAGAAGTTCCCAGGTTCTGACTTGGTGTGTCTAGGAGATTCAGGAGACCATCCTGAGAGGTAGTAGGTGCTGGGAAGTAAGGGCAGATATAGAGTCCTTCAAGACTGAGTAGAGAGTGTAAACTGGTGTTAGAAAGGGACTGTCGAAGTTTCACTTGCTGAATTTATGGCTATGGCTACTTCTCATATATTCACCGAGCTCCCTATAAGAACATCTTTACTTCTAAAGCAATTTTAAGAGCATGCGAGGAGCTGGGAAAGAGAAGACACCAGGAAGCAGGCCAATCTTTGTTTTCTTCTGAAGGAAAGAAAGTAAAAAAGTGTTTGGGACAATGTTCCTCTCTGACAGTATGTACCCCTAAAGGGTATGATGCAAATTATCAGTCATATGTTCCGATTATGCATTCATGTTGTTGATAAGCCCTTTCTCACCTCCAAGTCACCCCCACCCCACCCCACCCAGAATCACAGAAGCCCATGGCTCCCTAATGATCCAGGTGCCACACGGGGCAGAAACCACCTGAACAACTGTTGGTTACTTTTAAGCTAGCTACTGCAAAGAATGTCATTGCTCCACCTGAGAACCCAACATGACTTGTGACAAACTTCCACAATGGCCTGGCTGTCCTTATCTTTAAAGTGAAATCCTTGCCCTGGCTGATGTGGCTTAGTGGATTGAGCACCATCCTGCGAACCAAAGGGTCACCGTTTCTACTCCCAGTGAGGGCACATGCCTGGGTTGTGGGCCGGGTCCCTGGTTAGGGGCGTGCAAGAGGCAACCAATTGATGTTTCTCTCCTCTTTCTCTCTCTAAAAATAAATAAATAAAATCTAAAAAAAAAAATAAATTGCTCTGAGCAATCTCCAAGATTAAAAAAAATGAAATCCTTTATGTTACTATTTGTATGGTTCCAACTCAAACTATTTTCCGATTACATGTAGTCTGTATCCCTACACCAGGCACACCTTTAGGGGAGGGTCCACTGGGCTTTTCCCCTTCCCCTTTTGCCTCTAAGATTTTACAAGAGCCTCGAGGTGAAGGACTGAGCTTCAATCTCCTTCGCCTGCCACCGCACCTGCTACAACATTAGCTACTACACCTGGCTCAGACCACATGTATAACACAGATAACTGCTTCCACTCAGATTCTAACAAGGGGCTGGGTTTACTCAGTGCAGGCAGAACGTACTGCTTTGCCATTTATAACGAGCACAGAGCTCTCTCTTCAGGGAGAGTGACTAACTCTGAATCAGCAGCCAAACTCCTACTCCTGCAAATTGGTGATTGTATTTTTTCTTTTATCTTCAGGAGATTGCTCAGGAGAATGTGTTGCAAATTCTACTCACAAAGCTGTTTGGAAATCAGAACAGCAAAACGAAGGCACAAATGTGTAAATTATGTGTGTGTGTGTGGCATTCCATGTTTCCTGGCTGTGATTTTGCACATATGTAGGCATTTGTGAGTGTGTTGGTCAGAGGGATGACCAGAACACTTAACTGAAACCACTTCTTCAGCCATACCCTGTTCATTGCAAACCTTCCTTAGCAACATCAGTTGGGGTGGCAGTGAACATTAAAGATAATGTTAAGGAAGTCTTTTCTTCTAAAGCGAGGGTAACTTATTTCTGATACATTCAGGCTTCCCTTGATGAACAAACTCCCTGTGTGTCCCTCACTGTGCAACCCTTGGGCAGCGTTTGTCATTTCTGGTACAGGCAGTCTCGGCTTTTGTTCATGACATGCTCTCAGAAATGTGCTTCCAAGTTGAGTGCTTGAAAGTCAAGTACCAGATTCACATGTATAAAGAATATTATATCCCCAGAGACCTACAAAAAGCTGAAGTTGATGGAGGGGATTCTTTCCTTGGAAACAGGCAACTGGGCAGGAGATGGAGGCTCAGGGACATCTGTGAGGGTAGGAAAGGCAGGAAGGTGAAATGGAGACCTTGGACTCAGTCACGTGATGCTAGATGCTAGAGCAGGGTGGGGTGGGGGTGGCAGACAGTAAACTCAGGGTTTCAGATATTAGGCACTGTGGGGTTTGTGGTCCTTCAGGCAAAAGGTAGGGGCAGAAATGTGATTATGTTAAGACCTGGAGAAGGGGTTTCTATGTTGACACCGTAAGTGAAGGCAAGAAACTTTCCCGGACACTTTGCCTAAGACTCATGCTCCACAGTGACAGTAACTTCTAGGTGATTTTATCAGGTAACAGTTTGAAATCATCATTGGCCTATTGAGGGAGGGAGACAAAATCCAGGCAGATGCTGCAGCAGTGTGAGTGTATTCAAGTCAGAGACACTCAAAGGCTGCTGTCTTACTGGTCTGCTCAGGCTGCTCTAATGAAACACCACAGCGAGGTGGCTTATAAATGACAGAAATTTATTTCCCTCAGTCATGGAGGCTAGAAGTCTGAGACCAGGGTGCCAGTGGGTGAGGGCCTCCCGTGGGTTGTGAATGTCTCACATGGCAGAAGGGCCAAGAGAGCTCTGTGAGATCTCTAACAAGAGCACCAATCCCATCATGAGGGCTCCACTTCTGTGACTTAAGCACTGCCCAAAGGGCAGCTCCAAACACCATCACATTGGGCAATAGGGTTTCAGCACACGACTGTTGAGGAGACACTAACACTCAGACCACAGCAGCTGCCTTTAGTAGAGTTCTTCACACAATAACTGTTTTAATATCCCTGCCTATAAAGATCATTGTCATTTCTGAATCTCTATCTGTTGATTGATTTTTTCCTTCTCATTATGATCATTTTTCCCCATTTCTTTGCATGCCTGAAAATTTTCAAGCACTAAAATACATATTAGCATTAATATATTAATATATAATAGTACATATTAGTATTAAGGTATTAATACTAATGTATATTTTGGTACTCGTATAGGTACTGATGAAATTCACTCTGGGACATAGTTACGTTATTTGGAAACACTGGTATACTTATGGGTCTGGCTTTTAAGCTCTGTTAAGCAGGACCAGAGCAGCATTTGGTCAAGGGCTAACTTTGCCCCACTTCTGAGGCAATTCCCTCCTGAGTACTCTACTTGATGTCTGATGAATTGTGAGATTTTCTACTCTGTCCTGTGTAACATCAACTATTACTACCACTGTGTGATTTCCTGGATTGTCTCTTCTAATCACCGATGTGCTGATGATTAATTAGCTGAGGCCTGGAGGCTCTTGTGAAGATTTCCAGATTTCTCTCCTCCTGTAGCGCTTTCCTCTCTAGTACTCTGCTCTGTAAACTCTAGTTCCCTTGGCCTTCCTGTGCTTCCGCCTGTCTCCTCAACTCAGGAAGACTGTTGGACTTCCTCTAGTTTCCCTCACCCTACGCTGCAGCCTGGAAACTCTTTCCAGGTAGTAAGCTTGGGCAATTACAGGGCTTGGTTGTTTCTTGTCTCTCAGGGACCACTCTCTTGCCCTGCCTGATGGGCAATGTCTGAAAATCACTGTTTTCACACACACTGTTTTTTAGTCATTTGAGGTCGATGGATAAATCTGAGACATGTCACTCTGTCTTGTTGAGAAGCAGAAGTTACCTATCATTTTTGAAGGAGGCATATATAATGGAACTGCTCCATCTGAGCTGTAGTGTTTGTGGGGTTTTTTTAGATTTTATTTATTTATTTTCAAAGAGTGGGAAGGGGAGGGAGAAAGAGAGGGAGAGAAACATTCGTGTATGAGAGAAACACAGCAACCTTTCCACTGAGCCACACCAGCAAGGGCTGTTTGTGTGTTTTTGTGTTTGTTGATGAATGTGGTGTGCGATAAGAGAAAGAGACGGAGAAGGTCACAGGATAAATGTTATTTCTTTTAAAAAATAATCTTCAAATGCATTTTTGAAGAAAAATAAACATATGTGCTTAGTAAATAATATAAATATAGCACAGATAATATACATTGAATATTAAGTCTCTTTACTGACTCACAAAACTATCATCCCATCCTAATCCTCAGAATGAACCACAGCTAACAGTTTTTCACTGTATTCTTACAAAGGTGGGAATGTGGTGGGGTTTTTTTTTTTAAATGTAATATAATTCAATCATAATATAGTATATTTGACACAAATGATCATTAAAGATATAATTTAAATTCATAACATTGTATTATTTCTTCAAGAACTAACATTTAAAATGTCATTTTTACTTATATATTTTGAATTTTGTTTTGATTACATATATTGAGGAAAGATGAATAAAGCTTGGGTAGTTTCCAGGGATACCAGGCTTATTAATATATTAATGAATTAAATTATTTTCATTAATATATTGGAAAAGTAATATGTGCTTTTTTTTACAAACTTTGATAAAGAACAGAGGAATATAAAGAAAATAAAAATTATTTTGAATTCCACTACCCAGAGATGACTTGTCCTAGTTAATTAATAAATCTTTTATTAATTAAATTAACAGAAGATACCCTCATTTCTCATAAAATTATTTTTTTGCTTGTCTGTACTATGCACTTAATAAGCACTTGCTCTCTTCCTCCCCATTCTCTTAAATTAATTAGTGTTCTTCCGATAAGCTAAATGTGATGTTCAGTAAACATATGTTAATAAACTAAGTAGGACAGTTGATTTCATTTACTAATTCAAAATATATTTGTTGAGCAAAGCAATTACAGTTCCTGTCCCTGTGAAACTTTTACAGTATCAGAAGAGACTAATGTTAATTAATAATTATACAAATAAATGTATACCCATGAACTGTGCTAAATTCTATGAAGGAAGAGGAGGCTATGACACAGAATAACAGGGACCTGACCAATTCAGAGGTAGTTTTTATTCTGGATGGGTCCTGAATTTTACTGAATGCCTTTTCTTATCTTTCATTTTGATTATGTGGTTATCAAGTTAATTTATGTACAGATATTGTATCAACCTTGCATCCCTGGAATAAATCCCACTTGATCATGGTATGTGATCTTTTTAATGTTTTGCTGCATATGATTTGCTATTATTTTGTTGGGGATTTTTGCATCTATATTCATCAGGGATACTGGCCTATAATTTTCTTTCTTTTTTTTTAATTAGTATTTTTAATTGTTGATATTGTACAGTTTTCTGTCTTTTACCCAGCCCCAGCCCACCACCCCAGCCCTCCCCACCTTCCTCCCATTTCCACCCCCCATAGTTTTTGTCCATGAGTCCTTTATACTTGTTGCTCTAAACCATTCCCCTTTTCCCCTGAAATTAATTTTCTTTCTTTGTACTGTCTTTATCTGGTTCTCAAGTTAGGATAATGCTGACCTAGTAAAAAGAGCTTGGAACTATAATAGCATAAGCAAAAAAATAAAGAAAAAAACTACATTAGTAAGTACAATGTTTTCAAGAAAAATAAAGAGCTTGAAAGTCTTTCTTCCTCTTGAATTTTTTGGAATAGTTGGAGAAGGATAGATGTCAGTTCTTCTTTGAGTGTTTGGTAACATTCACCTGTAAAGACTCTGGTCCAGGAGTTTTGTTTGTTGAGAGTTTTTTGATTACTGCTTTCATTTCGTTAGTTGAAATAGGTATGATCAGATTTTCTGATTCTTCTTGACTCAGTTTTGGAAGATTGTATGTTTCTAGGAATTTATTCATTTCTTTCAGATTGTCCAAATTGTTAGCATATAGTTGTTAATAATATTTTTTTAAAATCCTTCATATTTCTGTGGTGTCAGTTGTTGCTTCTCTTTCATTTGTTTTTGTTTATTTGGGCCCTCTCTCTTTTTTTCTTGAGGAGTCTGGTTAGAGATTTGTTAATCTTTTTATCTTTTCAAGGAACCAGCTCTTGGTTTCATTGATACTTTGTATTTTTTTAGATTCTATTTTGTTTATTTGTACTCCCAGCTATATTATTTCTTTTTTTCTACTCATTTTGGACTTTGTTTTTCTTTTTCTAATTCCTTTAAGTGTAAAGTTAGATTGTTTATTTGAGATTTTTCTTTTTCCTTTAAAAAAGATTTTATTTATTTATTCCTAGAGGGCAGGGAAAGGGAGGGAGAGAAACATCAATGTGTGGTGGCCTCTTGCATGCCCCCCACTGGGAGCCTGGCCTGCAACCCAGGCATGTGCCCTGACTGGGAATCGATTAAACCAGAGACCTTTTGGTTCACAGGCCTGTACTCAATCCACTGAGCGACACCACCCAGGGCTGAGATTTTTCTTATATCTTGAGGTAGGCCTGCAATGCTATGAATTTCTCTCTTACCACTGTTTTCCCTGTTTCCCATAAATTTTGGGTGGTGGTTTTCTCATTTTCATTTGTTAAAGGTATTTTTTTAAATTTTTGCTTAATCTCATTGTTAACACCATTATTATTTAGTAACATGTTATTTAGCCTCCAGGTGTTTTTGTGTTTTTCATTTTTTTCTTGTAATTGATTTTTAGTTTTATACCATTGTGGTTGGAGAAGGTGCTTATAATTTAAATTTTCTAAAATTTAATGAGAATTTTTTTTTGTCCTAGCATGTAAAATATTCCTTGTCCACTTGAAAAGAATGTATATTCTGCTTTTTTTAGATGAAATGCTCCAAAACTATCAATTAAATTCATCTGGTCTAGTGTGTCATTTAAGGCCGCTGTTTTATTGTTGATTTTGTTTGGAAGACCTTTTTTTTTTTTTTAAAGTTTATTTTATTCTCAGTCAAGAGTAGGGGAAGGGGGGGAGAGAGAGAGAGAGAGACATCAATGTGAAATTGGTTGGCTGCCGCATGTGCCCTGTCTGGGAATTAAACAGGTGACCTTTTGATTATGGGATGACACTTCAACCAACTGAGCCACACTGGCCAGAGCATGGAGGATTTTTTCACTGATGTCAATGGGGTGTTAAAATCCCCTTCTACGACCATAACTGTGAATCGCTCTCTCTTTATGTCCATCAAGATTTGCTTTATATATTCAGGTGCTCCTATATTGTGTACATAAATGTTTACAAGGCTTATGTTGTCTTGTTAGATTGGTTATTTTATCCTTCTTTGCCTCTTATTTTAGCCTCTGTTTTAAAGTCCATTTTGTCTGATAAAGATATTGGGAAGGGTAGCCTTTTTCAATGAATGGTGCTGGAGCTATGGGACAGCTATAGGCAAAAAAAATAAAACTTGACCTAGACAAAATTCAACCTAATATAAAAGTTAACTCAGAATGGGCCATGAACTTAAATATTAAGCTATCAAACTCTTTGGAAAAAAAAAGGAAAAAAATGTCTTCAGGACCGAGGGCTGGGCAAAGCTTTCTTAGATGATCCAGGATAGAAAAATTGATCAATCTGAACATGTCAAAATTAAAAATTTATTACATGAAAGCTCATGTGAACAGATTAAAGATACAAGCCATAGAATAGGAAATATTACATGTAAAACTCATATCCAACAAGGGACATGTATCGAGAATTCTGTCAGAGCCTGAGAGTAAAGATATAAACAACTCTATTAGAAAATGGGGAAAGGTAGGAACAGATATTTCACCAAATAATAAATATATGAGGCAAATAGACCCATGAAAAGATGTTCCACATCATTAGCCACTAGGTGAATGCAAATAAAAATTACAGTGAGTTATGACTATATACCTGTCAGAATAGCTAAACTAAAAAAATAGGGTCACTCAAATGTTGATGAGGGCGTGGAGACAGTGGATCCCTCCCACATTGCTATGGAAACAAAGTGACACAGCTGTCATTTCCTCTAAAACGAAACATCCACTTACTACTGATACATGACTCAGCTATTGTACTCTTTGGCATTTAACCCAGATAAATGACAACTTATGTTCACAAAAAACACATGCACAGATGTTCAGAGTAACTTCATCTGTGATGGCCAGAACTGGAAACAACCCAGATAGATATCCTTCAACAGATGCATGGTGGCGCGCATATTCTCTGGAGTACTGTTTAACAGCCCCTGAACAGCGGATTAATACATGCAAGGACTTGGGTGAATCATGAGGAAATCATATTGTGTGAAAAGAGTCAATTCTCCAAAATTACATACTGTACAATCTCACTTATATAATATTTTTAAGTGAGAAGATTTTAGAAATGGAGGACAGATTACCAGTTGCTCCAGGTTAGAGAGGTGGGAGGGTCAGGGCTGTGTGGCATAGCAGGGAGGTAGTGTAGTTATAAAAAGAACATGAAGTCTCCTTGTGGTGTTGGAGCTTTTCCATATCTTGACTGTGGTGATGGATCCACAAACCTATACATGCGATAACATTGTAACCAACAAAGCACACAGATACACACACACAAATGAAACTGGGACAATTTGAGTATCATTGAATTGTGCCGGTTTTGCAAAATATTACCATTGAGGGAAACTGGGTAAAGTGTATATAGGATATAACTTAAAAAAAAGTGCAGAAAGTGGGAACATTAAGGAAAGGAGCCGTGGTCGGAGGATATTAGTATTAAAAACCCTCCAAATTTTATATTACAGCATTTTGTACTTTATGATATGGACCCAACTTACATTATTAGGCTCTTTGCCCTGACACACCTAGACAACACCTGCATTGCATGTTCTTTGAACTCCCTGCCATTTCCCAAAATACGTAGTATATTCCAGTGTAATATGGGCAGGTCCCCTAACTTAGCTATGTGTCAGATTCCCCGCCTTGTCTCACCCAGTACAATGTAGGGGTCATGATGTTTGCTTGGGCCATGTCGTCACCCACGAACTTGAAGTTCTCACCCTCATTCTAGTAGCTTACCAAAGTGTTTTTCTAAACAAAGAATCTTCTCTCCTTTTCTGATGGTTAAGATTAAAAACAAAAAAGTCACTTTTTTTGGTCTTCTTTTATTGTTGTTTCTCTGCTTGCCATTTCCTGACCCCAGCTCCACCCCACCCTTTTCCTCTCTTACAGCTACTTCTGTTGTAAAGATTTCTTGTCCATTCAGCTGGATGAAATTACTTCCTTCTTTGACATACCAAAGCCCTCTTGTCCAAACGCCCTGTGTTGTATTTTGGTTAGTCATATGCCAGTTTTATGTTTCCATTCGGTTTGAACAACTTGGAGTCAGAGTCTGTTATCAGGTAGTCCCTCACACAGCTGGGTGCTGCAGAGACAGATGTCCATTTCAATTTCTCCGGAGGCCCCCATCACAGTAACACGTAGATTAAATCTGCAAGCATTGATTCGTTTCACACGTTACTTTGTGCCTTTTACTGCTTCAGTCAAGTTGCTGAAGCCAGAGACTCTCCAAAGGCATGGCTGATTGGGAGAAGTGATGTGGAAGTAAAATGGCTGATATGGGAGCTTCGTCCCATCTTGGAAGACAGCAAGTCTCCAAGGCTTTGATACATGAGGTGAAAAACAAAAGAAAATAGAAACATGCATATTCACATGCACGTATACATATGCACAGCCCAACAATAGGAAAAGAAAGAAAACAATATATATTGTTTGGATTTTACATTTGGTAATATTTTGCTAATAATGTAAAAGTAATCCAAAGTCCCAAAGCTTTGACTAATTTTAGAAGCTTACTGCACATGGGCATGGTGGGTCATGGGAGTACAGCTGAAAGCTTTGAATTCATTGCAGGAACCCAGGTCATAGTTTATATCCTGGCATGTAGTTCCCATGTAGCAAACTATAAAGGAGGCAGAGGAAGCAAGTCTGGCATTTTAGCTTTTCAAACAAGAGGTAAACTTTGCTGTATAGGTGGGAGATCTGTGAATACAGTCAGAGTTTTAGATGCTTGGTGCCTAAAAACAGTAACAGATGTCCCCTCTAGCGGCTCATGCTTCTACCTGGTGATCTGCAAGCAGCAGAACTTCCTTATAGGATTGAGGACAAATCTTTGTATGCCTTGAAGTTTGTCATTCAGAGAAGTGGGTGACGGTGACAAAGATTTATTAGGCACATACCATAGGTACTTAGCTAGCTCTTGGGTATCTAGGGATGAATAAGAAATCATCCCTAGGCAAAATTTACATGAGTGATTGAAAAAAAAGTTTTTGTATTACAGTTTCCAATGGTGAAAATAGCGATCCAGTTAGTGCTCATTATTTATGGATTTGCTATTTTCAATTTAACTACTTGCTAAAATTTATTGTAACCCTCAAATCAATACTTGTGGCTTTTGAGGTCTCTCCTATGCTTCTTTCAGCCAGCATCACTATTCTGCTGGTTCCCTTATCAATGAATTAAATATATTTTCAGCATGTGTCCATGATACATTTGTACTAGAGTCATGTTTTTAACTTTCTGACATTCTAAAATTACAATTTGAGAACTTCAGTGTTACACGTTCTAAATCATAGTGTGCAATGTGGTGGGAAATCTGAGTCATCTGACACTGACGTTCCCAGCTGAGGTCCAACAAGGTGATGCTCTACCTTCTTGTCTGACTTTTATGCTGTAAACCAGTGTCCTTTTTGTAGTCTATTTAGTTCCATGTTTTCCACATTTATGTGCTTTTTGTTGGTGAATTTACGGCTTAAAATGGCCTCCAAACATAGCATAGAAATGCTGTCTAGTTTCTAAGTACAAGAAGGCTGTGCTGTGCCTTACAGAATAAAATACGTGTATTGGGAAGCTTTGTTTGGGCATGAGTACTGTGCTGTTGTGAATTTAGGGTTAATGAGTCGACTATATATTAAATAAAAACACATGTGCGACAAGGTTATACATTGATCAATTGACAAAAAAATGTGACCAGAAGCCTGCAGGAAAGTAACCCTTTATTTTTCCCAGTTGCTACTTCAGTGTTTGTGGCAACTTTATAGAGTATAACTACCATGTATAATGAGAATAAACTGTATTATTATTTTTTCTAATTTTAAAAGCGATACAAGTTCATTGTAAAATAATGTAAACAACAGAGAAATGCATGGAGAAGAAAGTAACAAATACTGTAAACCCTACCACTCAGAAAACAATCAGTGTTGCTATTTTTGTAAAAAATTATTTCCAACATAGTGTTACATCAAACTTTTGGATCTTTGCCTATTGGATAGTTAATACACAATTAAAAAAATTAAAAACAGCACTACAGTTAAAAAGCTTCCACATACATCTTTGCATACTATTCTGCTAATCTTTAAAGATAAGATCCTAGGGACTTCTAGTCAAGATGGAGGCACAGGTGGACAAGCTTCACCTCCTCACACAGCCATAAGAAGGATCACAGCTAACCTCAAAACAAGAAATGACCAGAACTGCCAGAAAATCGAACTTATGGAAGTCTGACAAGCAAGGATTTAAAGAAGAGAGAGTCATCCAGATGGGTAGGAGGGGTGGAGAAGGGGAGCGGGGGCGGAGAGGAAGCGGTGGCAGCAATCGGTCCCACTTCCATGAGTGGCAGATAAAAATCAGAAGTGACACCTGGGGAGCGAGCGGTCCCAACCCTAGGCCAGACTGTGTAGCCCAGGGTTCCAGCACCAGGAAAATAAAGCCTCATAACTTCTGGCTTTAAAATCAGTGGGGACTGGGGCAGCGGAAGAAACTGCAGGTCTCTCAGGAGAGTCCGTTTAAAGGACCTACACTGTCCAAGAACATACGCAAACCCACCCGCTCTGGGAATCAGCACCAGGGCAGCAGCCAGAAGGGTGCCAGTTACATATGAGAAGTGGGGAAAGTAGGGGAAGTGACTAGACATGGGCAAGAGCCAAGCAAGTGGCATCGTTCCCTCTCTGGCCCTGCCCCCACAAATAGCACCACAAGGCTGCAAAGTGGGTTGCCCTGCCCTGGTGAACACATAAGGCTCTGCCTCTTACAATGATAGGTGCGCCAAAACAGGGTGTCAAAGTAGCTCTGCCTAATACACAGAAACAAATACAGGGAGGCTCCCAAATTGAGGAGACAAAGAAATATGGCTCAAATAAAAGAACAGATCAAAACCACAGAAAAAGAACTACGTGAAATGGAGATAGCCAATGTACCAGATGCAGAGTTCAAAACACTGGCGATAAGGATGCTCAGAGATCTTGTTAAGTAGAGCAAATGTATAAGGGAAGAAATGAAGGCTACACTAAGTGAAATGAAGAAAAATCCACAGGGAACTATCAGTGAAGGGAAAGAAGCCAGGGTTCAAATCAATGAATTGGAATATAAGGAAGAAATAAACTGTCAACCACTATAGAATGAAGAAACAAGAATTCAAAAAAAAAAAAAAAATGAGAGAACAAGAACACTCTGGGACATCTTCAAACATGCCAACGTACGAATCACAGGGCTGCCAGAAGGAGAAAAGGAAGAGCAAGAAATTGAAAACTTATTTGAAAACATAATGAAGGAGAACTTCACCAATCTGGCAAGGGAAATAGGCTTTCAGGAAGTCCAGAAAGCTCAGAGTCCCAAAAGAGCTGGACTCAAAGAAGCACATACCAAGGCACATCATAATTACATTGCCCAAGATTAAAGATAAGGAGAGAATCTTAAAAGCAGCAAGAGAAAAACAGAGTGTTAGCTACAAAGGAGTTCCCATAAGACTATTAGCTGATTTCTCAAAAGAAACTTTGCAGGCAAGAAGGGACTGAAAAGAAGTATTCAAAGTGATAAAAAGCAAGGGCCTAAAACTAAGATTACTCTACCCAGCAAAGCTGTCATTTAGAATGGAAGGGCAGATAAAGTGTTTCCCAGACAAGGTAAAGTTAAAGGAGTTCATCATCACCAAACCCGTATTGTACAAAATGTTAAAGGGATTTATTTAAGAAAAAGAAGACGATCAAAACTATGAACATTAAAATGACAACAAACTCACAACTATCGAC
The DNA here is from genome assembly GCA_039655065.1 of Glossophaga mutica. Taxonomy (NCBI): domain Eukaryota; kingdom Metazoa; phylum Chordata; class Mammalia; order Chiroptera; family Phyllostomidae; genus Glossophaga; species Glossophaga mutica. The sequence continues at coordinate 136,644,439 of CM077305.1, read as the reverse complement.
AGCTGAATCGAAATAAAGACAAATTAAGCAAACAACTAGAATAGGAACAGAATCATAGAAATGGACATCACGTGGAGGGTTATCAGTGGGGTGGGGGAAGAGGGAGAATGGGGGAAAAGGTACAGGGAATAAGAAGCATAATTGGTATGTACAAAATAGACACAAGGATGTTAACAATAGTATGGGAAATGGAGACACCAAAGAACTTATACTCATGACTCACAGATATAAATTAAAAAGGGGATTGCTGGAGGGAAGGGGCTACGGGGAAGAGGGCTACAAAGAGAGAAGAAACTAGGATAACTGTAATAGCCTAATCAATAAAATACACTTAAAAAATAAAGATAATCCGGAACTTCCGGCCAAGATGGAGGTGTAGGTGGACACACTCTGCCTCCTCGCATAACCAAAATTAAGGACAACAAAGATTTAGAAATGAAAACAATCAGAACTGAGAGAAAATTGAACTGTATGGAAGTCCAACAACCATTCATCCAGACCAGTAAGAGGGGTGGAGTCATGGCAGGAAAAAGTGGAGATTGGCGGACCCAGGTGCGCAGGGATCAGTGGCTGGCAGATCCCAGGCATGCAGGTGGCGGCTAGCAGACCCTGGGCACAGGGTGGCAACAGTGCAGACCCAGTGAGCCCACTGAAGGCGGCTGGCTGACCAGGTGGTCCCACATTCGCACACAGATAATCCAGACTAAGGGGAAGCGGCAGAAGGGACTGGAATCCAAGAGAGAGTGGAGCAAGCACCATTGTTCCCTTTCAGACACTGCCCCCACATACAGCATCACTGCCCAGCAACTGGGCTGCCCCACGCTGGGGAACACCTAAGGCTCCACCCCTCACTATGTAACAGCTGTGACCAGACCCCCCTCCCCCCGCAAAATGGCTCAAACTGGAGAACAAATGAAAGCCCCAGAGCCAATTCCTCTAAGCCGTGAAGAGACAGCCAACCTATCAGATGCACAGTTCAAAGCCCTAGTGATCAGGATGCTCACAGAATTGGTTGATTTTGGTCACAAACTAGATGAACAAATGAAGGCTACAAGAAGGGAAATGAAGAAAAACACACAGGGAACCAACAGAGCTGGGAGGAAAACTGGGACTCACATCAATGGAGTAGTGGACCAGAAGGAAGAAACAACCAACCAAACAGAAAAGAAGGAAGAAACAAGAATTCAAAAAAAGGAGGAGAGGCTTAGGAACCTTCAGGACATCTTTAAACGTCCCAACATCCGAATTATAGGGGTACCAGAATGGGAAGAAGAAGAACAACAAGTGGAAAACTTATTTGAACAAATAATAAAGGAGAACTTCCCCAATCTGGCAGGAAATAGACTTCCAGGAAGTCCAGGAAGCTCAGAGATTCCCAAAGAAGATGGACCTAAGGAGGAACACACCAAGGCACGTCATAATTACATTAGCCAAGATTCAAATGAAGGAGAGAATTCTAGAAGCAGCAAGGGATAAGGGGACAGTCACCTACAAAGGACTTCCCATCAGACTGTCAGCTGATTTCTCCAAAGAGACCTTCCAGGCAAGAAGGTGCTGGAAAGAAGTATTCCAAGTCATGAAAGTCAAGGACCTACATCCAAGATTGCTCTGTCCAGCGAAGCTTTCATTTACAATGGAAGGGAAGACAAAGTGCTTCCCAGATAAGGTGAAGTTCAAGGAGTTCATCATCACCAAGCCCTTATTATATGAAACGTTAAAGGGATTTATCTAAGAAAAAGAAGATCAAAAATATGACAGTAAAAAGACAGCAAACTCACAGCTATTAAGAACGACACCTAAAACAAAAGCAAACTAAGCAAACAGCTAGAACAGGAACAGAACCACAGAAATGGAGATCACATGGAAGGTTAGCAAGAGGGGAGTAGGAGGAGGAGAGAGGAGAAAAGGTACAGAGAATAAGTAGCATGGATGGTGGGTAGAAAATAGACAGGGGAGGGCAAGAATAGTGTGGGAAAGGTAGAAGCTAAAGAACTTATGACCCATGGACATGAACTAAAGGGGGGAATGTGGGTGGGAGGGGGTGTGCAGGGTGGAGTGGAATGATGGGGGAGGAATGGAACAACTGTAATAGCATAATCAATAAAATATATTAAAAGGAAAAAAATAAAGAAAAAAAGAATTAAAAAAAAAGATAATCCTATCCCAAGGATATGCGTATTGATTTTAGAGAGAGAGGAAGGGAAAGAGAGGAAGAGGGAGACGGAAGGAGAGAGGGAGAGAGACAGAGTGATTCATCCTTTCCCTCCCTTAGGGGCCCTTACTGGGGATTGAACCCACAGCCTAGGTATGTGCCCTGACCAGGAATCGAAATCACAACCTTTTGGTTTATAGGATGATACTCTAACAAACTGAGGCATTTGGCTAAAGCTAGTTTTCTACGTTAAAACAAAAAAAATCATTATGCTAAAGTATTGGCATTCCAAGGTCTAAACAAAATGCTCTGTATATTATAAACTTTTTAAATAATTTTATTTACTCAATATCCATTTATTAAATATCCATTATGTATTGGGCACTGTGGTTTTGTTGTAAACACAAAACACAAGGTTCCTTCCCTCATGGAGCCTACATTATCGAGTGTGTGTGTGTATGTGTGCAGGGGTGGGGTGTTGTTGAGGGAGGCAGACCATGAACAAGTAAATGAACGAGACAGTGTCAGGCAGTGGTAAGTGCTATGAAGGAAGCAGGAGTACATGAGCATGGGATTGAGAGGGAGGGGCTGTTTTAGAAGGGGAAGTTATTGAGGAGTTAAGACATGAATGTGAGACAAAGCCATTGACAAATGCATGACTTACAATGAGCACTTATTTTATGAATATGAACATCTGAAAATTTTCATTTCTAAATGCAAAACCATTCTCTTTCCACTATGCAAATGATAAAAATGCAATTTTTATTTAAATCAGGTAACAACAAAAACCTTGCATTCATAACACATTCAAGAATATTAAAGATCAGATTTCTGCAATATTAGATTTATTTGGAAAACCAACAGCTCCCAGTACATGTGCCTTTAAAGTAAAAAAAAAAAATCTGCTCTTGCTTAATCCCTATGCTAGGCACTTTTGGGAAATGGAATATTGAGTAATCCACAATGTTTGTTATCAGTGAACTGGCAAGGGCAATTCTGTTGTAAAAATGAATCCATCCTAATTTTCTTTGATAAAAGGTGTTTTATATTTGTGATTCATGATCCTGTAAAATCAAACATGTGCAGGAACAGAAAGTTGGGATTTTTCAGGAGCAAAGCAAATTTAAGTAGACTGGAACACATTTATTCATTCAGTGTTTAAAATTGCCTCTCAGAAATATGAGTGTTGCTCATCTAGTGATGTGAGTTTGAAACCCACAGGGCTTCAGATTTGATCCCTGGTATTAAAAGAAATAACATACTGAACTTCATCTATAAGAACAGATTTTTTAAAAGTTAGACTTGATTCTCATTATAACATATGCATGACAGTAATTAGAGCCAAGCTCTTCTGTATCTCTTCAAAACTTGAAGAGTTGAAATTCATAAGTAAGGCAATAAAAAAATATATGGTGGAGGTAGAAGCCACCAACAAGATAGTTTCATATCAAAAAGATGTGATATTAATTTAAGAATGAATGAATTTTATAAAATGGAATCCTGCATGAGTAATAGAGAGTAGAATCTGGACCCAGACAGGAAATCTGGCCTCAGATGTGAAGTATAAACAGGAGAGGCCGTGGGGAGGAGTGGAAACTTTCAGGGGTAGTAGAATTAAATGATCTCTAGGTCCCTTCTAGCTCCATATATTGGATTCTAAGGACACCCAGAAGGTGTGTTAACCAGTTTTTAAAAAGGTTTTATTGAGATATAATGTACATAACCATAAAATTCACCTATTATAAGTATACAATTAATGATTTGTAGTAAATTCAAGGAGTTGTGCAACCATCACTACAATCTAACCCATATTTTCAGGTTCTATTGGGTAGGAACGATTATATTTTTCTAATATAAAGGTACATAGTGACTCATTAAAATTGTAGATCAAGTGTAAGCGATGGAAAGATGACTCACTGGAAATGTGTGTAATAGACATGTGCAGGCAGTTGCTCTGCTGAAACAGGGAGAAAGAGAGGGAGGGTGCCTAGAGGAAGTGCATTGCGTTGGTTGCCACCACACCCTCGAGTCAGACTGCTGAAGTTCAGATTCTGGCATTCCTACTGGCTTAATATTTGTTTGAACTCAAGCAAGTTACTTAAAGTTGCTGAGTCTCTGTTTACTCACTTGTAAGTTGACAGTACCTACTTCATAGGGTTATGAAGAATAAATGAGATAATACAATATATACAAGGGGCTTAGCATATTCCTGGCACATTGAAAGTACTCAATAGATATTAGCTATTTTTATAATTATCACTTGATGACCATTGGTCTTGTATGAGGAGACACAAAAGAGCACACACTCTATGATTTTACTTCTATGAGAAATTCTAGAAAAGGCAAATGGTGGTGGTAGAAAGCAGATCAGTGGTTGCCAGAGGCCAGGGACGGAATAGAAAATTGATAGCAAAGAGGCACAGGGAAATTTTTGGGTTTTCTAGATTATGACTGGGATGATGTTTTGTAAACATGTCATCCAAATATACACTTAAAATTGGTGAATTTTATGGTATGTAAAATAAAAGTGATACACCCGTCTTCCCCAATATACCTTTTAATCTACCAGTTGGATAGTTCGATTATTTTATGTTAGAAGCAAGAAACAATTTCTAAATTCAGGCAACGAGTATTTGTTAAGCACCTACTACATGCAGGGCACTGTTTTAGGTGCGGGTGTACAGCTTTGAAGTAGATGGCATCCCTACGCTCATAGAGCTTATAGTTTAAGCACAAATAATACACATATGTTTGGGGCTAAAAAGGAGTCAATGCGGGATGCTGGAGGAAAAGGTAGAGAAGCACTAAGTAGTATAAATACGTGCCTTGGTTTTTCTTCTAGTTTTCAAACATACATAGAAGCAAACACAGCATTCCTGTTTCTGAAGACGATGCCCCTGACTGACCTTGTTAGTGTCTGGGCAAGGTGATATGACAAAAGCCTCTAGGTGGTTGGTGACAGTGACAGGAGGGAGACACTCTGGCCACACCGTATGTCAGACGCAGTGTCTACCTGCGAGGGAAGACTGGCTTCAGCCCAAGAACAAAGTGGACGCTTCTTAGGCCTCAGGGGTAGCGTGGCTTTGACCTTGGCCTTGTCGACTGTCACTCTTCGCTCCATCGAGCAACAACCCCTCTGCAAAATGTTGGAAGCTGGTACCTTCAAGGTACCTTACCAGTGCAGCGAGGTGACCCCGCCCACTGGGTGACCCCGCCCACGTGGGGATCCCAGGCGGATGCGGGCCAGGGGCAGAGACTCGTTGCAGGAACCTGATTGGCTGAACCGGTCAGAACCTCGTGGGAGGGCGGGGCTAGGTCTGTGGGGGCGGAGCTTATGGCGAGGAGGGGCACCCGTGCCCCTTCGGGAAATGGATGCTCTGCTGGTCTGCGGGCGCCAGGGGCGGGGAAAGCGCTTTTTTAGCTGCGCTCAGGCCCCGCCCGGGATCCGGCGGGAGGGCGGGGCCGCCCCCTTCCTCCCACACTGGCTCGGGTCTGAGCCCAGAACGGAGAAACGAGGTTGGCTTTAAGCTCCCTGCTGGGTTTTTGGGTAGCCGCGAGCGGAGGAGGAACATGGCGCTCGTAGGAAACGGAGCAGAGCTGGAAGCGGACGAGGTACTGGACAGTGGGGGGCGCGGGCACTTCCCCTGGAGCCCGGCGGGGATGGCCAAGGTTCCGCCCCCTTGGTCCCAGTTTGGGACGAGCAGCCTTGCTCCTGGAGGGAGAGGCAAGGGCTGCGGATGGGTGTACCCGTACTTGGGAGGTCTGTTCGCACGTGAGTGAGGAGGGTCTGCTCGGCGCTTGCAGCGGAGGCGGCGTCGAGGTTCGGGGCGCCGGCGCCGTGGAGTTGTGGGGATGGAGGACACTATGTCCGGTTGGCGGGATGGGTACGAGGGCGCCGTGGCGCGGGGCCCACAACACTGAGCTGTTCCGAGCCGTTCGGACGCCAGGCTTTGACGTCCCGGCACTGGCCATCCGGCATTTGTGTTGTCGTGTCTTGAGGTGGGAGTCTCACCTTCTCTGCTCGTTTCCTGGCGTCAGAACAGAAAGGCTTACAGTCCGTGAGAGGAGGGGGTCACCCAGGGGAAGAGGGAGCCTCAGGGGTGTCTGACGGGCTGGCAGGGCAGCCGCTGCCGAGGGGCCTGAGTGCGAGGGAACTGCAGCAGCCGCCCGGGTGTCGGTCCTGTACCCTCCGTCCACTGGGCCCGGGCCTTTCCCGAGCAGGTTCCCAGTGTCGGTGGTCTAGACAGGGAGAAGGCGCTCTGAGAACTGGCATCCTGTGGTCTCAGCTGTATGTAAGCAATTAGCCACTTCCTCCTCTGGCCGGCGCCGGAGTCTGGGCACCCTCGGGCGGGCGCGCCCGACCTGTTGATTTATGGGCTTTTCTTTTCAGCACTTGGCAGCTCCGGAGAGACGCTCTCTGGAGCCTGAAGTTGAGGCCGGCTGCTACCCACAGCTGCTAGTGCTGCTGCTGCCATTTTACCTGACTTGAATTTTACAAGTCGCCGCCTGAGAGGCTTAGTTTCAAATGATGCAATAGTGGAAGATCTGGAGAAGGCGTGTTAGATTCCCATCCATTTCTTCAGTGTCGGGAAACTCCTGACAATGAACACTATGTTTTAAATATAGCTCTTAAAATGAAAATAAAACAAAAACCGAACCTACAGCTCCTTTACACGACTGGCAGACATGAGAGCAAAACGCGTGGTCCAGAACCTTCTTCACAGCTTATGCCTTTTAATGAAGGCACCAAGACCATAGACCAATGAACTAGAGGTTGCTCAACTGCATCTGTTTATTGTTGAAACTTTTAAACCACCTGTAAAAGCAAATGATGAAATATTACATTTGTTGCTGTTTTCATCTGTGACGATCTTTCTTTATAGCTTTAGGCTGTCTTTTTGGTATGTCACAGATCCAGCTGTTTTTCATTCTTTAGTTCTTTTCTGAAAAACAGGGTAGTATCACTTTTATGGTGCTTTGTCCATACATTCACTCTAGTCGCCAAGGTTTTGATGGCTCCCTGTTGTGTATTGAATTAAGTATCCATGTACCTGGTATGCAAGGCTCTGATGTGGCCTCAATCTGATGTTCCGGCCTTTTCCCTAATTGCTTCTCGGTATAACCATTTAGTTTAATCAGTATTGTGCCCATGTTATAAATTAGGAGACAAGACCAGGAGTAGCTAGTGAATGTGGAGTGAAATTTTGAATCCCTAGTCTGCTTGTTGGAAAAAAAAAAAAATGCTACACTTAGGGCTGTATTATTGTCTAGACCAGGGTATTGTTGAGAGAGAAAGGGGATACCATTAATAGTTAACTCTTGGACAATCGGTGTAAACTGCGACTGTCGTGGGCATGTTGAGACATATGGCCACCCTAGCTATGTCATTGCCTGCAAGATGAACTGACATACTGAGATGGATTAGCTAGGGAGAAGGGCTCTAATGCTGTGCAGGAAGTTAGGTTTCAGAGCGCAGAGTGCCTGGTACAGATACTTGAGAAGTCATAACTTGTTGAATGAATGAATGACTGCAGAAGAAATGTTGCTTAATACTTTCTCAGTTTTTGCCATTTCTTGCATTCACTTTTAAAATTCCATAACCATTAGGTGCCTCTTACATGTTAGGCACTATACTGGTCCTAAGAGATGAGCCAAGTACAAGTACAAACATAATTTTTTGTTCATGCCAAATCTATGTTTGTATCTCATGGTGTACCATTTCCTTTGGTATAAGTTTCACAACATTTATCGAACATCTGCTCTGTGCTTAAACTTGGTAGGCGCCTTAGAAAGAGAAGTCACAGTTTTGGCTCTCCAGGGTTCTCAGGATAGGGAGATATGACATGTACAAGAACTTGAGAAAAGAGCTCAAGGCAAGGTAAGCAAGTTAGACTAGATATCCTTATAGACTGGGTACCCTTATTTGTAGAAAGTCCTTAACTTTCAGTGGGCTGAAGTGCTCTACACATGAGTGGAAAAGACTGTGCCCTTCAACTTTACTGGTTGTGGGAACTAAAATAGCTTATTTCAACTGGGAAGTTTTTTAAACACTTAATTTGATAATCTTTGTGGCTACTCTTTGATATTCCAAGGAAGTAAAAGGGTGTAGCTGGAAAAGTAACCTAGGAATTAGGTGAACTGGGCTCTCAGCTCTTTCACTAATTTGCTCCATAGCCATTCATTCATGATGTGTGCAAACATCTGACTATCTTATGTACCAAACCTGGGTCTAGCCTGGAGACACAACAGTGAACTAAGCAGATAGGTGCCTTGTTCATAACTGGATGACTTTGAGCAGGTCTCTCAATCTGTTAGGGCTCTTTTAAGTTTCCTTATATGGAAGAATGTCTGGATGAGCCCTAAGTGTTCTTCCAGCTCTAAAAGTCTGCTTTTTGGAGGGGAGGAGGGCTAGTAATATGGGGATCCCTTTTTTCTCAATGTAACCGAAGAGATGATGGTAGTAGAGGAGCTCTCATGGTAGCTGTGAGATACGGTGTTTTCTTAGGTAAACTGATGTTTTTTGTTTTTCTTTTCCAGGAGGGTAAATGTGACACTACAGAGGTTAGGACTTACAACCTCAAGGGTGGCAAAAATAGATTTTGGAGGGGAGCAAAAACATCTTAGATTTTACCATGGTGTGTGGTCCTTCAAAGCTTGGTTAACAAAATCGTATTTCTTTCTTTCTTTTTTTTGTAAAGATTTTATTTATTTTACTTTCAGACAGAAGGAAAGAGAGGGAGAAAAAGAGGAAGAGAAACATCAATGTGTGTGCCCCCTCAACCAGGAACCAGGCCTGCAACCCAGGCATGTGCCTTGACTGGGAATCAAACTAGCAACTCTTTGGTTCACAGGCCAACACTCAATCCACTGAGCCACACCAGCCAGGGCCACAATCTTATTTCTTAACATTTAGATTTACCTCATTGCATTTTCTTGGCAATTACATGAGCAACTTTGACACTGAGTTCATGAAAGATATACAGAAATTATGCAAGGTCAGCACTATGAACCTATGGCAAATAAATGACTGGCTGGAGGGATCATTCATTGCTTGATCTTGAAGTTGTATTTCTCTTGGTGACCTCCTTATACTTAGGGGCTACCATTAGCTTCCTTTGTTGCTTATGTTTGGCCCTCCGTGCTTTTTGCGTTATTTGGAATTCGAGAATTAAATAAAAAAGACTTTGTTTATATTTTATTATTTAATCCTATTAAAATTATTCAGTCCACCAATAATTATGCCAAGAAGTACTAAAAAGAGACAATATCGTCAATATGTGAATGATTATCTAGCAGCTAGTTAAGTTAAAAATTATTTTCTCATATGAAAGAAGAGTTATTTCATTAAAATAGCTTAAGATAATTTTAATTGTTTTATCTTTTCTGGAAAAATAACAGTTTTGAATGTCTTTTAAACATTTGGTTTTATTTCTATTAGGCAGAAACCGGTAATTTGCATATGTAAATTGATACATTATATTTTATATCAAAATTCCATTAAAAGTTACTCAAATACAATAAAAATAAAGTTAAGTGTTAATAGCTTTAAAAATTTAATTTAACTTAAAGTTTTTATTTAGTCATTCAAACCCAATATTGAACAAAAAGTATAAGGTTGTACTTGCTCATTTTTGTATAAAGCACAGATATATCTCTGTGCTATTGAAATTGCAGGAGGAGTGTAGTTGGGAAAAAATGTCTAAAAAGACTTCTTTGGGGTCAATAGTGAGAAAAAGTTGAGAAACACTGGGTCAGGGAAAGAAATGGCTTATATGACAAAATGTTTCCATGGCCTGCTTTTTTGGCCCAGGGTTTTTTAGGTCTAATTCTGATTTAGAAATCTTTTTCTTTGGAATTTTAGATGAAGTTTAGATCAGATTGATTGCTACAATTTTTTAAGAATCAGCTTCATTCTTTCATTTCACCAGTGTTCCTTGAGCACTTCTTAGGTGCTAAAACAGTCTTTCGATGCTGAAAGTGCACACTAAGGCAAGGCGGCATTATTGCCCTGGAGGGACACTCTGTAGCAAAAGACACAGTTACACAAATCACTGTTCTGTCTTTGTGCCAGGGTAGGTTTTACACAGGAGGGCCATAGAATTTATAGCAGAATATGAGAATAAATGGTGTGCTTTCAGTAATTGCCCTAAGACAGCAGTTGCAAACAGTGATGGTTGACCACCCTAGTTTAGGGGCTGGCAAAAACTTTAAAGAACAGATAGTATTTGAACTGGGGCTTGAACAGTGAGCAGGATGGTGCTGGGAGGAGCCAGTGGGATAAGGCTCAGGCCTGGGTGGAATTTGAGATGGGTGGGAGTGAGAGCACACCTGGGTTCTGAGGGGGAATTCAGCCATAGGAAGGAGTGCTGGTGAGGCCAGTTTGGATCACATGGTGCAGTGTCTGGGATGTTATTCTAAGGGGTTTGGGTTATAGCTCCTAAAAATGTGGGAATCTGGACTTTTTTCTTTTAATTTAATCAAAAGTATTTTTTACTTGGATATTATTATGTATCAGTTTCAGATGTACAGCATAGTGGTTAGACATTATATACTTTACAAAGTGGTCCCCCTGATATTTTTAGGGCCCACCTGGCACCATACATAGTTATTCCAATATTATTGACTACATTCTCTATGCTGTACTTTACATCCTTGTGATGGAGGTTTTTTAATGGGGAAAATGTGATGTTATTTATTTTAGGAAGATAAATCTGGTGAACTTGATATAGCCAGACTGTGGAGGTGGCAACAGGAAGGGCAAGAGGCTGTCGTAACAGTTAATGTGGGAGGTGGTCAGGCCTGAAGTGGAGCAGAGGCTGTGGGATTGGAGAGGAGGCCAGAGTTGAGGGACTTCTCCATGAGAACGCAGAGGAGGAATCGGCCTGGGGTGCTGTTTGAAGGTGAAGGGCATGGGGAGGGTAGGAAGCAGGGAGAAGCTAGAAGTGTAGATGATGGGGACAGACATCCCACAGAAGAAACTCACCCAGTGGCTCACTGTGACTCATTGAGGGAGCATGGCCACTTTTTATGAGTGGATGAAATCGAGAAAATGTTTGTGATTAGTTGTGCAGGTTAGTGAGAGGAAAAAATAATATCAGCTTACTATCAACCTCAACTCCTGCTCAGGTTAACGAATAGGCAATTTTTCCAAAATGTTCAATGTTGAATCTCTTGAAATCCCATCTGTTTTTGGAATGCTACTTTCTCAGTGAAAGCTGCCCACATTTTTCCCTTCCTTCCACACCTGGAAACCCCCTTCCTTTCATTCAAGTCCAGTAGTGCAGGTATGCTTCTCTGGGCAGGTATTACTTCTTCCTTGAGTCAGGTAGTTTACCTTCTTATCTTAGTTCCCTGCCCTTGGGTGCTGTTGCTAATTATCCACAATGCGAATCCGATACTGAGGATTTCATGAGGCTCGCAGTTTCCATCTAGCCATCTGTTGACAGCTCCCTCGCCCACAGTCCCAGATGCCCCAGTGGCCATCTCAGGTGGGTCTCCCGAAGCCACTATATGCTCACTTCACAGAGGTTGAGTACCTGGGGACTCTTTGGGCACTTGTGAGGCTGCTGGGGAGATTTTTCCTCTGTCACACCTTTGTTGGCCCCCAGTGCTCCCCTCTTCTGCCTGTGCTTCGTGGAAGTTGGTCATGTACTCAGCTACTCTGGCTAGTTGGCTGAATTGGTTGGGTCATGACAGCTCTTCACAGGGACTCCTCAAGTGTTGAATGCCTGGCAGTTCATCATGCCATTATTCATCATAAGTTCTTTTTTTTATTTTATTTTTTATTTTTTAAATATATTTTATTGATTACGCTATTACAGTTGTCCCATTTCTCCCCCATCATTCCCCTCCACCCTGCATACCCTCTCCCACCCACATTCCCCCCCTTTAGTTCATGTCCATGTGTCATAAGTTCTTTAGCTTCTACATTTCCCACACTATTCTTGCCCTCCCCCTATTTTCTACCCACCGTCTATGCTACTTATTCTCTGTACCTGTTCCCCCCCCCCCACACCCCTGTTGCTAACCCTCCATGTGATCTCTATTTCTGTGGTTTTGTTCTTGTTCTAGCTGTCTGCTTAGCTTGCTTTTGTTTTAGGTGTGGTTGTTAATAGCTGTGAGTTTGCTGTCTTTTCACTGTCCTATTTTTTTATCTTCTTTTTCTTAGGTAAGTCCCTTTAACATTTCATATAATAAGGGCTTGGTGATGATGAACTCCTTGAACTTGACCTTATCTGAGAAGCACTTTATCTTCCCTTCCATTCTAAATGACAGCTTTGCTGGACAGAGCAATTTTGGATGTAGGTCCTTGCCTTTCAATAGTTCAAATACTTCTTTCCAGCCCCTTCTTGCCTGTAAGGTCTCTTTGGAGAAATCAGCTGACAGCCTGATGGGAACTCATTTGTAGGTGACTGTCCCCTTATCCCTCGCTGCTTCTAGAATTCTCTGCTTCATTTGAATCTTGGCTAATGTAATTACGATGTACCTTGGTGTGTTCCTCCTTGGGTCTAACTTCTTTGGGATTCTCTGAGCTTCCTGGACGTCCTGATAGTCTATTTCCTTTGCCAGATTGGGGAAGTTCTCCTTTATTATTTGTCCAAATAAGTTTTCCACTTGTTGCTCTGCTTCTTCTCCTTCTGGTACCCCTATAATTCGGATATTGGGATGTTTAAAGATGTCCTGGAGGTTCCTAAGCCTCTCCTCATTTTTTTGAATTCTTGTTTCTTCCTTGTTTTCTGTTTGGTTGTTTGTTTCTTCCTTCTGGTCCACTCCATTGATTTGAGTCCCAGTGTTCCTCCCATCTCTATTGGTTCCCCATGTGTCTTCCTTCATTTCACGTATTGTAGCCTGCATTTTTTCATCTAATTTGTGAGCAAAATCAACCAATTCTGTGAGCATTTTGATGACCAGTGCTTTGAACTGTGCATCTGATAGGTTGGCTATCTCTTCATGGCTTAGAGGAATTGGCTTTGGGGATTTCATTTGTTCTCCGGTTTGAGCCACTTTGTTTTGTTTTGTTTTGTTTTGCTTTTAGTCTGGTCACAGCTATTATGTATGAGGGGTGGAGCCTCAGGTGTTCCTCAGGGCGGGGCGGCCCAGTCGCTGGGTTGTGATGCTGTTTTGGGGGGCGGGGTCTGAGAGGGAACAATGGCGCCTGCTCCGCTCTCTCCTGGATGCAGTCCCTTCCGCCACTTCCCCTCTGCCTGGACCTCTGCACGCGCGAATGTGGGACCACCTGGTCAGCCAGCCACCTTGTGCGGCCTCACTGGGTCTGCACAGTTGCCCCCCTGTGCCCGGGGTCCGCCAGCTGCCTCCTGTGGGCCCAGGGACCGCCAGCCGCCACCTGTGCACCTGGGAACTGCCAGCCGCTGCTGCTTGCGTTCCAGGCCCACACCTCCACTTTTTCCTGCTGCGACTCCGCCCCTCTTACTGGTCTGGATGAATGGTTGTTGGACTATCACACAGTTCAATTTTCTATTAGCTCTGGTTGTTTTCTTGTTTCTAAATATTTGTTGTCCTTAATTTCGGTTGTGAGAGGAGGCACAGTGTGTCCGCCTACGCCTCCATCTTGGCCGGAAGTCTCATTATAAGTTCTTTATTTAAAGACTGTGGGTATGTAGTAAATGTTTTTCTGCTGCGATGGGTATATGTCCCCTTGAGTGTATTGCTGATTATTCTGACATATACATAAGGCCGACATGTTTTAAAATATTTTAGTGAAATGATATATATCATATATATATGATAATATATTTGTTGGGTCTGATTATAACTAGTAAGTGAGAAGAATTATTGATTGTAATGAATTTAATGTGTTAGATTTTGTGGTACGTCCTAGAGAGGCAAATATAGCTCTCATCCTAAGTTATGGTCTAAGTGGGAATGGGGGCAGATGTGTTGACAAATAGGAGTAACGGTCCATGCTGGGAACCACTGAGGAGGGATGCAGGGGTGCTTTGGGAGCACAGAGGAGGACAGCTCACTGGGGGAGGATGGGTAGTCAGGGACGGTTTCCTGGAAGATGTCATTTTTTTTTTTTTTTTTAGAAATTCTTAATCTTGCAGGATACGTAGAACTTAGAAAAGAGTTGGACATGGAGGAATTCTTGAGGTTTCTCTCAGGGAGAGGAACTAGCAGGCATAAGGTATGGAGGTGAGGGAGAGCTCGTGGTGCTCTGGGTGTCAGGGAACCATGCTGGAAGGGTAGGGAGGGCCGTTCCACATCTTTCACGCCGAAATGTGGCTCTCATGGTGCATGTGTTTGAAGGTTTAAGCTGAGGAGAAATGTGGAGAGATCCACAGTGTAGGTCGGTGGCTGTCTCTGGAAGTGTGCCTGGAGGCTAATTGGAGGGACTCTGCACCAGAGGTGGAGAGTCATGTGGTTTTCTGGTGTTTTATTTTGTTTGTCCAATGACTGTTAACAGCCCACCAAAGGCCTGCTGTATACGAAGGTAGCTAAGTAGTGGGATAACACAATGGGTAACGTACAGCTTTGACCCCCCTGGAGCAGATGGTCAGGAATGTAGACAGCAATAAGCAACTCTCTCCTGAAGTGTAGGAGACAGTCTAGAGAGAGTGTAAGCAGGCCTGGTGTGCTTAGAAGAAGAGAACTTTCACAGGGCTGCCACTGACGCATCATGGTGAGGGCATGTCCCTACCCAGGGCAGGACTTGGTTTGCAGCTGCCCAGCTGTGTGACTTAACCCACTTGGGCCTTGGTTTCCTTATAGGTAGCACAAAGGAATTGATACTAATGATCTGTTTCTGAAGTTCTTCTCACCTTTGACATCTGTGATCTAGTAGGTGACATTTGATCTGGACTTTGAGGGGTGGAATTTCAGCAGGCCGTGAGGGAGCAGATCGATCACACCTTCATTCCAGGAGGCAGAGGCAGCAGCAGAGGAAATATGCTCAGGTGTGGACAAAGCGTGAAGGAGGCTATTGTGCTGGAGCAGAGTGTGCGAAAGTTAGGTGGCTGAGGCAGGAGAGCAATGCTGCGTGTGTTCCAGCAGCTTTAAATCGACCTTGAACCCTTAGTTAAGGAGGTTTTTGTTTTTGTTTTTGTTTTTGACAGTGGAGAACCAACCACATGTATACTTCCATATTTGTGGAATATTTTCCCATCTCTCTCTCTCTCTCCCCCCCCCCTTCTCCTTCCCTCCCTTCCTCTCTTTCTTTGATAAAGGAAGCAATGATGGTCACATTTCTTGGTTTCACCGTCTCCTTTCCCACCCCCATTTCCAAAGAACAGATTTAAACTAATGACTGTACACTGCAGTGCAGTGGATAAGAAGACAGACAAGTCAGATACATTTTCATAGTTCCATAGGCTTGTGTTTCATCACATAGATTTTTACCCTCCACTATGTTCTGAAATACAGAAACACCCTCCCTGACCCACCGCCTCTCTGGTGTGATCAGCAGGAGCAGGCCGGGTTTCTCGGAGGGGCTCCTCAGTCCTTTTCTCATTTTCTACTTCCTTAGAACCCTTTCTCCTAGAGTTCTGGGGTTCCTGGGCTTTTTTCTGCTCATGAGTCACAGCCCTTGCACTCAGAACTAAATTAAATGAAGCCTGACTCCAGAACCTTCTCTCAGAAGCACTCCTATGTCATTGTTTGTGCAAAACAATGACCAAGTATTTGTGGGCCGAGAACAGGCCCAGCATGGAGCAGTATTGAGCCTCTGAGGAATGGCCAGCTTGGGTTCAGATCCTGGCTTTTCACTTACTGTGCAACCTCAGCCATGTTATTTAACTAGTCTAATGCTCTTCATTTATAAAATGGGAATATTGGTGATGAGGATGAAATAAGATTCTGTTTTACAAAGCACCTGGCACACAGAAGTACTACTTCTCTTTTCCTTTATGCTTCATATTAAGGTATGGCTGTTACTCTTCTTATAGGTTTGATGAAGAACCTGCCACAAATGTTTTAGTGTATCCAAATATGGTTTAACCTTATTTTTGCAGTCACTTGAGAAGAAAGTTCTGCAGAAGTACACATCCTGGAAACAGTCCGGAAGTGCTGGGCCCAAGGTCACTCAGCTCGCCCAAACACAGAATCAGGGTTGTCAGCCAAGTGCGCTAACTCTACGTACAGTGCCCTTTCCACTGGGTCAGGGGACAGTGTACTTCACAGGAAGGCCAAATGTAGCCTGCACACCTCCTGCCTGTTTTTGTAAATGAAGTTGTATTGGAACACAGCCACGCCCATTCATTAGGTGTTGATTATGGCTGCTTTCGCACTGCAGTGGCACTGTCCAGCAGTGGGGACACAGATGTATGACCTCCATGGTCTAAAGAGTTATTGGTCCTTCATGGAAAAAGCTTGCTGACCCATGTACTAGGTGATTTCTAGGGTTATATACGTAGGTTTGTTTATAAAGTGTTTTAAGCTTATGCATTAAATTTGTTATTTCTTTAATACTCATATAAGCATCAAAAACTGAGAAAATATAAATCTGTGTGGCACATTCAGTGAAATGGTATCATACAAGGTCTGTGGTCAGATGTATATACTGCTCCTTCATATACAACCTTGGATAAATTAATATCTCTAAGCTTTAGTTTCTTCATCTGTAATTCGAAGTACTAGAACCTTCTTCTGAGGGTTATGGTGAAGGTTAAAGCCCTATAACATGTTTAGTGTGTGGAGTGCAAATGTTGGCTCTTAGCACTATTATTAAGGATGTAGGATGTTGATGGTTGATGATAAAGGTACTTCTCAGGCTACCCCCTAGGCCTCCAGCTGGGGCAGTTCTGCAAATTTACAGTTCTTATACCTTTCCCTCCCTGAAGGAAGAGGGGCAACCACTTACCACCAATGAGAGTTTAAACCTGGGCTCATAGGGCCATCTACTTAAGCAGAGTAGTGTTAGTATTTGTCAGGAAGGGAAGTGGAAGTGTTATTAATTTTTTGAAAATGGTTTTTGCCCATCAACACATAAATAGCATGTGCGGTAACTTCTGGTTTCTCCAGATGTTTTGATGTCTGGTTTTGATGTGTGGCAAGTTCTCCTTTTTAATACTAGTGGATATCATCATTGTTCTTACAGTTTTTTCCTGAGTGCCTAGATGTTAGTTGGAGAATTTGAACTGGCAGGTTTGTGTTCAGTTACTTAGTGTAAGAGTTCAAAAGGTAAAGGAGACGACAAGGCCTATGCATGCCCGGGCCCTGGAGGAGGCTCTGGGGTTCTTGCTCTGCCCCAAAGCAATGTGCTATGCCAAACTGCTCTTTGTAAAGTTCCAGTCCATTCTCAGCTTGCTGCTTAAAAATCTGTTCACAGCCTTTGAGGTACTATGTTCACACGCTAGAATGGCATATAAGGCCTTGCTCTGGATCTAGCCAGTGGTTCTCAGACTTTGGTGAGCATAGAGAGGTAGGTTAGGGGGATGGGTGGCTTGTTAAGATGTATGTTCCTAGGTTCCACCACAAGCCATTCCTATTCAGTAGGTCTGGCGTGGCTCCCAGGAGTTTGCATTCCTAACATGATCTTTAGCGTCAACCATGCTGAAGTGCTGTAGATTCCCATTTATATCTCTCCTCTCAAAAGGTCGAGTCCTTGCTCACTTCCCAGCTTTTTCACATGCTGTTCCCTCTCTTGGCCAATTCTCTTTTGCAGTTAAGACCTCCCTTGGGTACCACTCCTCCTCCAGCCTTTCCAGATATTCGTTCCTTTCTTCCCTCCCTTGCAGGTGCTCAATAACTACTTAACATTCTTGGCTGCCTAGAAAGAGAAATATTTCTCTTTTGGCATATGTGCCATGGTACCCAGCAGGGATGGGATGTAGGTGCCCTGGTGTTCCAAAAGGAAAGGGTGGTGGCCTTTTCCCCCATAGAAAGCAGCCATGGAATTAGTGCTTTCTAACAGTATGATATTTTTATCCTCTCAACCAGAAAGAATTTACCTCTAGAATCTATTAGCATTATGTCAGTATACTTAAGCAGAGCTTTATTGAGGTGTAATTTACATGCCATAAATCCACTCCTTTTAAATGTACAATTCAGTGATTTTTAGTAAATGTATGGAGTTGTGCAGCCATCAGTACAGTCAATTTAAGAGCATTTTCATCACCCATTAAGATTCCTTCTACACATTTGCTTGTACCTCAATATACTTTCACACTTAAATTAATCGAAAAATTAATTTACAGTCTTACTATGGGGACAAAGCAAAAGTGTTAGGTATCAAAAAGCAAGGCTGGAGAGCAGGGTACATGTGGGTCAGTGCTTGACTGGGCTCCTACACTGTCCTATCATCAGAAGAGAGGCTTGAGGGCCACATAAATTACCCGCCGAAATGAATAATTTGTCCCATTTGCAATAAAGGAGATGTGTAGAGTGCAGAGATGATGGTTTCCCCTGATTTTTCTAGTTCACTCCCCAAGGCAGTTGCTATTTATCTGATATCTTTAGCTTCTTACTAGAAAGATGAACAGGAAATTGCATTTCTAAGCCATTAACTGTTGAATAAAAGAGACTGTCACTATAGCTGAAGTCTCAAGTAGGATAAGGAGTTCAACAAGATTAGCCTCTTGTCAGGTACCCCTGAATTTCAGGTTTGCCGTGTCTGTGCCTAGGAAGGCATGTGGGAGAGAAGAAAACTTGGGTGGACTTGTAGGTTAGCAGACATGGGTTGGGTTCTGCCACTTGCTGGCAGTGTGATCTTGAACAAGTTACTTAATTTCTCTGAACTTCATCTCTCATCAGTCAAATGGGGATTCTGATGTCCACCTCATAGAGTCCCTGTGTGTAACCCTGGCACCTGGTGCCTGGCATACTATACTTAGTTGCAGCCATTAATTTGAGTAGCAACTATGTTAGGATTTTGCTTTTTATCAGTACATTCTGATGGCTAGAATTTTACAGGGCAGGAAAGAGTCACAGTAAGAGTGTATCAAATACTGCAATTAGCTATATTGAACATCTTGATATTAAATATTCATTTGCTGATAATAATTTAAGATCTAATTTGGGGAGGGAAGGTTTTGTTTTAAAGATACAAACGGTGGTAGGTGTTCTTAGGGAGAATTAGCTCAACACAGGCAACCACAGGCAGGGCTCTTTGGAGCCCTAGCTCCCTGACCCTGCAGAGGGGCCAGGAGAGATGATTTATGCATTGTAGCTGGGTAGCATTCGCAAAAGGAGGATGATTATAATTTATTCATACATGCTATGCTTTTAGAAGCCTGCAGCAGTCACATTTAACAATTTGCTTATTTAATAGTAATGACATTTGGTATTCCTCCCAACTTTTTAAAATAGAGAAATTGAGATTCATGGAGTTCTTTTTCATCAGACACAAAGTATACCTCTTCTGAGTTCATGAATACCAGGGATGGCTTTACTAGGGTGTGAGTCTCCACAAGTCTAATAATATTGGTAATTATATTTGAAATTTAAAAAGTAAAAGCTACTAGCTTAGAAAGAATTTTTTTCTTCTTAAAACTTACCTGCTTTTACTTTCCTTTGTGGTTTATGGAGGAGGAAGTTACATTTTAACTGAAATGAGAGTCTCCTTTTTGATGTATACTAGCCCTGTCCGAGTCAGAACTTCAGGTCTGGGGAAGCAAGTTTCACTGGACAATAGATTAGGCTCTGCTGAGGGACATGTGAGTGCTTAAGTGAATTCCTATCTTTGTTAAAGACTGGAAAGCATTACATTTCAATTGTTGGCAATTCGGGGACAATTGTCCTTCCCATAATTATTTCAAGAGCAAACAGCAGCCTTGGGGGGAGTAATTTAAAACAACATTGCTCAACAAAAAAAGCTCTCCTTTTGCCTTCCCCCCAAATAAACTTTTTTTCCCCCTCCACATCTGTCATCAGCTAGTCTTGTTGAAACCACCTGCGGAACATGGCTTTTTACTGCATACTGCTTCCTCCTGTCCATCTCCACTACCAGCTCCACAACCCACGAAGCGCCTTCTCATTCTCATGGTGCTGAGCGAGTACCCTCCCCTCTGCCTTCTGCAATCCACTCTTTATTCTATAGCCCAAGTGCTCCAGTGCAAACATCCATACAGGGGATCCCCCTGCTTAACACTGGTTAGTGGCTTTCTGTAACATTTTGTATAAAACCCACACTCCTTCCTGTGGGCTACGTGGTCTGGCTTTTGCCTTGCTTCTCTAGTGCACCTTCTGCCCTTCTCCTCCTCGGTACCTCGGCTGTAGCCACCCAGCTGCTGGCAGGTTTCCTGAACATGCCCGGTTCCTTCCCACCACGCAGCTCCTGCACAGCTATTTCCCAGTCTGGCAGGCTTCACTAGCCCTTCACATGACTGGCTCTTTCTCAACTTTCCGTCCTTACTTTAAAGATCAGGTTCCAAGTGCGGCTGTCCTCAGGTTCCATCTTCAAAGCAGCTTCTCTCTTTCTCTATTACGCATCCTGTTTATTTCCTCTTAGATGTGATCACACTCTATATTATCTTGTTTGTTTTTTCTCTGTCACTTGTTTGTTTTTTCTCTGTCATCTGTCTCACTCCGTCAGGTTTTAGGGCAGGAAGCTGAAACTGCTGTAGGTAGTTTAAATCAGCAGAGTTTAAGAGGGGAATTAGGTGTTTACAAAATGCATGGAAAGGCCGAAGGAGTGGTTCTAGGCTGGGCCTCTGGGAATGACCCTCAGTCCCATCAAGAACTGACCCACTAGGGGAGGTGCTCATACTCTGTGGCTGGTGATTCTAGAAATGAGAGTTCACATTACTTTGCAGTAGCTGTGATTCAGAGATGCGGAAGCTGCAGTTTTTTGTGTGCAGGAAGCTGGAGAATGGATGCCGGAGCACTGCTGTTGAAACAACCCCAGTTTCCTCAGCCTTGCTCTATGGCAAGAAGAGTCAGAAAGGGGCAGGAAAATGACCCCAGCCTTTTGAATCTTGCACAGGTGTATCTTAAAGGGTGTAACCTAATTCTCACCCAGAGTCAACTCACTTCCTCTATAGCCACAAATCTGTTTGGCTCACAGAAGGTCCTGTCTGTGGATTATACTGAAGCTCTCAAATTTCTTTTGTGACCCAGCAAAACTCTAGTACAGTTGACTTTTCTGTTGTCTCTAGATATTTCTGCTGCTTGGTGTTGGCAGTTCTTCATTTGCACTATGTTCTCATTTTAATTAAGGCCATTGTATAATGCATATAGATACGTGGGTCAAGTTTGTAAGTCAGTGAGTGACTCCATATCTCAGTTTTCATTGGGGGAATCAGAAAAATAATTGAGTCTTATTGCTGAAGTTTAGATATGCTTTAACCTTGTAAGATTCTTTGCCAAACAGAATTTTCATAATAAGCAAGTTCTATTATTAGAATTTGCTCAGAGGGATAAAAAGTGAGAAATTTAAAAGTAGTCCAGGGCAAATTTGTGACAATTTGAGCATGAAAATAATCGAGGACAGTAATATAGATCATTTTTAAAAATAGGAATCCTTGAAATCCATATTGTCTATATAACTGGATAGATAAATGGGGGAGACTGGAGGGCTTTTACTTTTGGTGGAATGCCAGAGGCGGACAGGACAGGTAATGGTGGAGGGAATGCTGGTGCTGGAACGTCAAGGCTTCAGCTGTTACAAGTCAGGCGGCCACCATGCGAGGTGCTGATTCTAGGGCAGATTTGGGCGAGGAGTGTGATATTTTCCTGGTCTTGCACCATCTCACCGCAGAGTCCTTAGTACTTGGAAGATAAAAATAGTAACTATGAAGTGTAGAAATTGGACAACACTTTGACCAGGTAATCAAAATGAACGTCACCTGGGGGGGCAGCTGAACGTTTCTGCCTCCAGATTCAAATGACCTGACAAGGACACAGAGCCCTTTCTGTAGTAGTATAGCCTGAATCTAATCATGAGGAAACAACAGAGAAACTTTAATTAAAGAAGCTTCTATTTTTAAAAGGAGAAGAGGGCTGTATTCTCAAAAAATGTCATTGTCATTAAAGACAAAGAATGGCTGTGGGAAAGTTCCAGATTAAAGGAGGCCAAAGAGATGTGACAGCTAAATGCAGTGTTGGACCTGAGGCGAGCCTCTGAGCTGTGGGGGAAATGCTTTAAGGAGAAATTGTTGGGCGAATAGACAACATTGGAGTATGGCCCGTAGTGTAAAGTGGTTGCATTTCCTGAAGTGGACAACTCTGCTGTGGTTATATGAGAGAATACCCTTATTTTTAGGAAACACATGCTGAAGTATTTAGCAGTAAAGGGCCACAAGACATGTAATTTACTCTCCAGTAGTTCAGAAGAAAATATTACCAAACTAGGCACATGAAGAAGGGTAAGAGAGGTGGGAAGGGGAGGAAAGAGCAGATTCTAAAGCAAATGGGCCAAAATGTTAACAATAGATGAATCTGGGTAAATGACACATGGGTGTTCTTGGTACTGTTTGTATTCTTGTAACTTTTGAGTTTGAAATTATTTCTAAATAAAAGGATTTTTAAAAAGATGTTTTTCTTTTAAGTTTTACTAACAGAAACTGAAAGTGTTCTTCACTTATATGGGACATGAAAGGGTTTGGGTGATAAAATAAATGTAGGTGCTTACTGTGCTTGAGGTATATTTCACCTGCTCTTCTTGAAGTAATCTTTAAGCTTTTTATATTGTTCAAATTGTTTATTTTTTTAAAAAACATTAAACAAGTCATACATAAAAGCATTATTGCGGTAAAGGATTTAAATCATTTAGAGGCCTAAACGATCTTTTCCTTCACTGTTTCCTTCTTCCCCCTCCTCAGAAGAAATCAGTATGAAGAGTTTTTATTAAAATAAATGGGATCTTAGACTGCATACCCTCCGCAGGACTAGGTTTTTCATTGAACATACCTTATAGATGTTTCGACTGTTTGCTTTAATCTTTTTGTAATGACTGAAGACAATTGGGTAATGTAGTTGTACAATAATTTAACTACCTCCCTGTTGAAGTTCATTTGTGTAGTTTCTGATTTTTTACCCAGTATAATATGTACTATAATAGATTGATCCTTGTGCATGTGCATAAATATTTTATAGTGTAGGATCCTAGAAGTAGTATGGCTGTGTAAATGTATATAGCACATCAATTTTTTTTAATAGATAATGCCAGACTGATTTCTGAATAGACTGAGATAACAGCTTATGTTCACTTTCCAGCATCTCTGCCAACTATGGATATATTATCAGTCTTGTAAATTTTTGCTTATCCCATGGACAATATGAACCACTTTTTTAAGTATACATTTCCAAGTATATTAGCTGTTGGATTTCTTCTTTGGTACACTGTCTCTTTACACCCTTTTGCTGTTGTTCTTTTTGGTAGTTTGCTTATTTATTATTGACCTGTAGGGTTCTTTATATATTATGGATAATAATTTTCTGCCTGTTAAGGTGCATCAGTGTATTTCTGGATCTATTCGTTTGTTATTTATTCATTTTTTCAAGTAGCATTGTTGCTGCAGCTGCCATGGATAGGCACTGTGCTTGGTGCTCACGGATGTGCCGTGTGGAACCTGTGGCCTGCTGGGAGGACTGACACTGAGTAAATAACCACACACTTCATTTCGTAATTATGATTGAGATATATGGTGTGAGGAGAAGTTAGAGTATCACTATACCTCTGGCTCAGTTTGATGAAGTTTGTTTTGTCAAATAGCTCAGTTTGCTGAATTTACAAAATTTGTTTCTCAAAATCAGTTTTAAAGATTTTAACGCGAATGAATATAAATTACAAATTTGTGAAGTTGGACACAAATTTGAACCTCTGTTGGTTCAAATACTGATTCTGCACTTGATGCTTTGTGATTTTGGGTAAGTTACTTAACTTCTCTGTGTCCTAGTTTCACCGTTTGTGACTGGGGATCACTTAAGAGGGTTAGTATGAAGAGCAGATGAGTTAATATCCGTAAATGTGGGTAGTAAAGTGCGTGGCACATAGAGTGCTATAGAGTGTTAGCCATTATTATGGTATCATCAGCATCCACGTTTTTAATACTTCATACTTGTTTTTTAATGCTTATTTTTCCCAAATTCCTTTAAAAAACCAGCTTTATTGAGGCTTAATTTACATGCAGTGAAATACACCCATATTAAATATACAGGTTGTTTTATAAATATATACCCACATTTAACCACCACTGTAATAAGGATATTGAACATGTGCTTCAGCCCCAAAGTGCCCTGGTAACTGTTTGCTGTCACTTCAGATTCTTTTTAATGCATTTATTTTACCAGAATTTTAGTATTCATTTTTTAGAATGTTTAGATTTTTAAATTTATTTTTTTATTTTTTAATGTATAATGTCTATTAAGTTTGAAATTCTAATTATATGATTTATTATACTAATCCCTTTTAGCAGCCTTTTTTTCCTGCTAGTTTTGAATGTTTCTGTATTTAATTTGCTTCTTGTTAGAAACCAGATGTCAGCATTCCACTTATTATGGGATTGATTGAGTAACTTTGTCTTACAGTATAAGGTTTATTTCTCTGCATAATATAAATGTGTAGGTAGACATTTAGCTTCTTGCTGAGAATTTCTTGCTGTTGAGGAGGAATGTTGGTGGGAGTGGGAGAAAAGTAATGTTGATAGTCATGAGAATATGAAAGTTACAAGTTTATCTCTCTTAGGTTGCCTCCAAAGAAGAGATTACAGTTCTCGGCATCTCTGCTCTGCTAGCACCTATAATTCTTATGAGGGCAGATACTCTGGGAGGGAAAGCACTGTCTGAGTGGTCCAATATTTGGACATACAACTTTTCCCTGAAGTGATAACTATGAAAGTAATAATTTAGTGAGACCTGATGTGATTGAGTATTTACCGTAGACCAGTCACCCTAGCAAACGCTGTATATACCTCATTTAATTCTTTCAACCCCACAAGTTTGGTATTATTAGTGTCCTTTTTTTACAATAATGAGTATGAATCTTAGAGATGTTAAGTGACATACCCAAGGGCACATATAGTTGTAAGTGATGGAGCTGATGGTGGGACTCTATACCCATTTTCTTAGCATTATTTCACCCTTCAATTTAAAGATTGAAGGCAGTGTATTTTTAAAAATAAATTCCTATTATAGATTATTCACATATGTTTTTCACTCTTCTCAAAATATCCAATTGGATTAGGGAAGAAAATTTAATGTTTTATGCATTTGTGCAAAGGTAGGCAAACTTTTCATGGAAAAGGCCAGTTGCAACTACTCCATTCTGCAACTGTAACAGGAAAGCAGCCATGGATGATATTTAAGTGTTGAATGTGACAGTGTTCTAGTAAAACTTTATTTACGAATACAGTCAGCAGGCTGGATCTGGGCCATGGGTTGTAGCTTGCTGACCTCTGTGGTGGTGGAGCAATCTGTTTGGGGACTGGGTTCTCGGCAGCCGGGGAGGCAGAGAGCCACGTGTTATGCTGTGACTGCCACCCCGCTTTCTCCAGGCTGCAGCCCTGAGTGCTCACCCATGCCTTTAGGAGATTTCAGTCTTAACAATAAAAATGATAATTATGAATGTTTTGTACTTGTGGCTTTGTTTTATGTGCTTTTCACGTGTCATTTCATCCGTGGACATGTCTCTGAGGTGAAGAACTGAGGCACAAAGAAGAAAAATAGCCTAAGATCACAAAGCTAGTGAGGGGTGAACCTGGACTTTGAACCCAGGCAGGCCAATTCTGAGCATGAGAGCTCAAGTCCTCTTCCCTTGTCTTTCCTGCACCCAGGGCTTTCTCAGTTTGAGGTTGCCTTTGTATGTAGCCTTAGTTTTCAGGCACCACCTCTTCCAACCACTCATATAAGAGACAAGATTCTGTATTCTCTTTTAAAGACATTCACTTTGGAGCAGAGCTACAAGTAAGGGAATGCTAACT
This sequence comes from Glossophaga mutica, assembly GCA_039655065.1. Lineage (NCBI taxonomy): Eukaryota > Metazoa > Chordata > Mammalia > Chiroptera > Phyllostomidae > Glossophaga > Glossophaga mutica. The sequence continues at coordinate 136,618,474 of CM077305.1, read as the reverse complement.
CTGCCAATTTTCTGTGATAGCTGGAAAGTTTGAGGATCGAACAGGATTATGCAAGAGGTTTCTTTTTGCTCTTCCATAGGCTATACTGGAGCCTGTTAGCTATTGAACCACTTTAGTGATAACAAAAGAAATTGCTTGTTAGTTGTGTCAACACTATGCTGGGCATTAGGTATATTAACCTCATTTATACTTTACAACAATGCAGTACATTAAGTGATATTATTCCAGTTGTACAGTTGGAAAAACTGAGGTTCGTCTGTGGGATGGTAGATAAGTGAGTTGAATCTTTATGAGTCTTAGTTTCTTTATTTAGACATAACAGTAGTCTTACTTTATAGGGTCATTATGAAGATTAAGTGAGTTAATAAATGTAAGGATTCAGAGCAGTTTTTGGCACTCCTGCGTTACCAGTTATTGTTTATTATTATTATTAGAACACAGTAGTAGTAGTAGTAGTAGTAGTAGTAGTAGTAGTAGTAGTGAAATGCTCACTTTTTATGATTGTTTGTGAACTAGAAATAAACATCTAAGTGTCCAACGTAGTACCTGGGTGTTAATAAATGGAACCTGTGGCTGTTTATTCATAGGAAGAAGCTGTAAACTCTGTTCATTTTAATTTTAAAGTATCTTTACTGGTGATGGTATCCAAAAAACACAGTTTAAAACAGTCTCTTGGTTCTGTTTATTGCTGTTTGTTTTGTGTAAATTTATTCTGCAGAAATGGTGTGCCCTACATACTCCTCTGTTAACACAGATTACCTAGGGTTGGCACTCGGGGACAGAAGTGCTTGACATATTAAGTGGTTGCCAAGGTTCACTTTATAACCATAAAAATAGTAGCACTGGAATATGTACAGGGGAGTAAAATAATTTGCTTGTTTACATTAAACAAATTTAATAATACACAATTGTAAAAATCTAGTTTTGTATGTCCTCTTTACTACAGCCCTACAGCCCTATAGACATTTTATGTTTGCACATATCCATTCCTCTATGAGGTTATATCCAAAACCATTTGTACTCTATTTTAATGACAGTTTAAAATATTTGTTCAATGTTACTTTTTACTATAAGATTTTCCTCCTAAGTGTTGACCTCAGAACTTAATCCTTGCCTTAAGTTGAAACTCAACTCCATATTTATAACAAAATGCAGGAAGGGCAATTTTCTTCTCCTTCTTAAAGTTAATTATTTCATTTTTTAAAACGCATGAATCTATATGTTAGTGGAAACTAAAGCAAAACTGTCTGACTTAGTTACTGTTTTTTTTTTTTTGTGAGAGTGACATCTCATAGTTTCTTTTTAATTCTCAGGTTCCTCTGTGCTTGGCTAGAAGTTGTTTCAACTTCCGAATAAGCACTTTGTGAACTGCTTTGCTTGGTACTTAACACACTAGCTAACCATTGAGGATCAAGTTAGTACCATTAATATGGCTCTAAATCTGAATAGTTCAGCAGTCCCTCTGAATGTGAGCTTTTCTGAGGGATTTATTTTAGCATGTGTGATGGATAGCTTCCTTATTGGGGAGGATTTCTGTTTAATCAGAGAATTTAGGATTTGGAGTCAGGGATAGTATTTATGCCAACCTGTCTGCTTCCCTGTAAAGAGACTGCATCCCTGAGCCAGGCCTCTCTGCTCCCCATTGAGCTGAGGACCTGGGCTCTGTGCCCTTAAGTTATGTTTATCATGCTGGGTAGCCCACTGAGAAGAAGGGCAAGGTATTGAAGAATCAGAGGTGAAGGCATTTTACAATAGAAGTAAAGGCAGTTAACATTTTCAAGTACCTATTTGCTATAAATATTCCCACATTTGGCCTCTTTTCTCTTTTGCAAAAGGAGATGCAGAATTTTTGGTTTGAAAGAGTATAGCAGGGGATCTTGGCTCCATGGGTCCACTGATTCATCCCACGTTTGAGAATTTATTATCCTCTGGAATTGTATTTATTGAGCCTGTTCTGAGTTATACTTGTTAATATGCATTATCTCACTAGCATCCTCACAAAAACCTGGGAGGTGGTCGAAATCCCTGTTCTTTGTATCAGGAAGTGGAGGATGGAAAGGGCAAGACCCACCAAGGGTCAGGGGCAGACCTGATTCAGATCCAGAGAGGTTTAAATAAAACCTTTAGGCCTAAATATATGTTTGCAACTGTACTGTGTTGGAGATGTACTACATTACTGCTGTAATGTTTGAGTGAATCATCGAATAAAACCTAACTCACCAACACATAATAGTTGCTTAGTAAAATGCACTCAATGTATATGCTCAAAGTAATACTTTCTAGTGAAATGGCTATTCTCTGCATATCTAATTTTCACTATCAGATATGTGAAAGCTTTGAGAAAAAAGGCAGAATTTTGGGGGTAATACTAGAGCACTTCCTGGAGAAGAGCAACTTGAGAACTATATCAAAGCTTAGAGAATGTGTCAAATTATTTACAATTGCAAACGATCATCAGTTTAAAATAAAATTTTTCTAAGACACAAACTTCTCCTTTGACAGCTGATTTTATGCTTTCTAGTTTTAAAAAATAAGAAAGTCTGTATTTGAATAATGTTTGAAAACCTCCAGTTTTTTATTAAGTGTATCCCCTCAAAATTAGATTTTACGTCTTCAGGGCAGATTCAGAAGATGAACTCTGTGTCATATTCTGTTTTTCTCTCTGCTGTATTTAAGAACTTATGTCCATAGACTGACTGGTCTTTTTAAATCCTGGGAAGGTCATTGTTTGTTTCCTGCAAGGGCCATGTGGGGACCTGGAGTGTGAGTAGTCGCTAGTGTGTGGACCCCAGGTGGCTTTCCTTCCCTTTGATTAAGAGCTCCATGGGTCAGTGCAGGTTTCACAGAGAGCAGTGCTTTGATGCCAGTCCTTTAAGGGGAGGTACAAGTGATGTTTGCACGCTGCAGACCCAGTAAGAGGATGCTGAAGCTGAGTTAGTTACATTTGTCTTCAGAGACACTCAGGCATTGACACTCCATCACACAATATGAAATGAAAAATAAAAGTTAGCATTACACATAAAATGCCACCGGTGGAGCCCTGCGGATCTAGTTGGGGAGTGTAAATGCTCTGGAAGGCCGCGGGCTGCTATGCAAGCTTGACAGACATTGGATGGCAGAGAAATGCGGGGGGGCAGATGTGAGCAGAATGAAATGTTATTCCTGACAGATCAGCTCAGGGAGAAATATATATTTTTTAAAAAGTTCTTTGCCCAATCTTTCTTCTAAGTCACTTCATGGACACATAATAAAGATGTATTTTAAATTAATTAATCTTGGTTTAGAAAAAAATCAGTACTTTATTGAAGTTACAGTGGGGAATCACATCATTTAAGTTTATGTGTTTTTCATGGGATTCCCTTAAATATCAGTGTGCCATCTCCTTTTATGTAAGAAAAGATTTATGTCCAATATTTGGGGAATTTTCCTGGTGTGCCACTATGATGATGATGAAATATAACAACTGATGTCAGTCTAGTTTTCCAATACCCATCTGAGGACATTAGAGAGAAAGGAAGAGAGGGAGAGAAACTTTGATGCGAGAGAGAAACATTGATCAGTTGCCTCTCTATATGCTCCCGGACCAGGGACCAAACCCACAATCTAGGCATGTGCCCTAATGGGCAATTGGACCTGTTACCTTTTAGTTTACTGGACGATGCTCCAACCAGCTGCGCCACACCAGCTGGCCTGTTTTGAATATCTTAATTCACCAGGCATGAAGGCCATGCAAAGGAGTGTTTGCAGTCTTAATACCTCAATATCCATGGCTCTTAATCCCTGCTCTAGTCCTGTGGGAGCCTGGGGCACTCTATGTCTCATCTTTCTGGGAGTTGTCCAGATGTGCCCAGGAGCCAGGTGGAGAATCTGTGACTTGTCCAAGTTCTCAGCAGCTCTAGGGTTCTTTGAGCACATGGAACCAAACCCCAGCATCACTGGTCAGTAGAATAGAACATTGGGTGAAAGCTCCAGTGAGGAGAGCCTGGGGCCATGGGGTGAGGGATAGTTATCATCGCGGAGGCAGCTGTCTACAGATCTCTGTGAAGCTCTGTCATCCCTTCTTAAAGAACAACAGTTAAATGAGAATGTGGCAACACCAGCTCACAGACCCCATGAAGTCACCCATGTGAGAGAGGTAGAAATGGAGGAAACGGCAGAGGAGGAGGAGGTAAGGGGAGAGAAGAAGAGGGTTCAGAGAAGTGAGTTGACTTTTTTGGTTTGTGGGACCTAGTTTCAATTTTTATTATGTTCCTTCCTACTTCATCTTCCTTCTTGGAGTAATATTTACCATATATTTGATTTTGTTTTCATACCATAGAGTGAATTAAAATTCAGATGGGGAGACATGCAAAGTTTGTAAATCTATTTGGTCTTTTTGGAAGTTACACAGACTATCTAAATTATTACCGTTAATAGCATATTTGTCATCTTTGTTTTTCTTCTCTGTGTTACTTGCCTGGCACCGTGCACAGTTATTACAGTATTATTGACTATATTCCCTGTGCTGTATTTTTCACCCCCATGATGTCATCTGTATTCTTTGCCTCTCCCTCTTTGTGATAAAAGTAATATAAACATTTTTATCTTTAGTGTCTTCATTATTTAAGGGGAGTAACTCCTCAAGATTCTTATTTAGGATTCTTATTTAAGATTCTTAAGGTAAACATTTATTAAGAACTTGCTGTCATTTAAAAGCACTTACATGCATTTTTATACTCAGAATATGACCAAGTTAACCAGTTTAACATGAAAATTGTTCAGAAAAGCTTTAATAGTTGATACAGGACCCTCATCCCCTTTCCTCATGTCTATGTCCATTTCCGTGACCAGGGTCCTCCACCCAACTGGGGGCAGGCTCCCACTCAGCAGGAAGCAAGCCCTGGAGGGCTGGCTTTGCCTCTGGAAGGTCCTCCAGGGAATATTTCACCTAACAGGGCTAACCCATTTGCTAAATTGCAAAATGAAACTGCTCAAGGTAAGGAGCATCCGTCTCAAGACAATGACACCCAGCCAGCCAGTCAGTTGTTATTTGCTAAGAGTCTATGAAGTGCAAAGTACTGTGTAGGGTTATAAAGTGGATTCAGAGGAGTATGATAGCCTTTGACTCTAGGCTGGAAGTTGAGATAAGCTGTTGAAAAGTCTGGTGCCATTTTGAGGCAATGTATGATCAGGAGCCAGGTGTGGTCAGTTAAACGTTTGTTGTACTCTGCCCAAGGGGAGTAGCTCCTCAAGGTTGCTTGGCCCCAGCACGGGAAAGGGGGAGACGAAGGCAGCTGCTGCCTTCAAAGGAAGAACTAAGCATTGAGGCTTTCCTATGAGCAATCCTGCTGGTCAGCAGCATGAACTTTCCCGTCTTATTTTCCTTAAACTGAAAGGACTCTGGATGTTTGTCTGTCTGTATATATTTCAACTGGAGTCCACATGGTATGTTTACCCACTCCTGGAAGGTTTAAGGGAAAATGTTTTATGGTAATCACTGGGGAAATGACAGCCAACACTGAGAAGTACTGGAAGTTGATGGTGAGTATGGAGAAGCAGAGACCAGCAGTGGGAAATTATAGTTAGGCTCCGTGATGAATATATGTGGGCATACTTTGTGCTGGGTCGGAGTCTGTAGACTAGTAGTCTGCTGTAGATTAAGTTTCAAACCTAGGGGTTCTGAGGGGAACCCACAGAGGAAAGGAGCTCCCTGAAGCAGCAGCAGGGAGGGAGAGAATTTGAGCTGGGTGTTGGGACCTAGAGAGTCAGGTATTTGGCATAGGAAGTGTATGAGCAGCAGTCTCTTTGACTTCTGGCATTGCATCCCTCCAGGTGGACCCCATCAGTTTCACTAAGGAGCTGGGAAGTTGTATTTGTAGGTACCCAGGGAGAGAGTATGTTGTCACTATTAATGTCAAAGTATAATTTTCAAAAATTAGAAATATGGCTCTTATATAAAATGAACATGTCAAAATTTTATTAAATAATGGCCCATCAAGGCTGAAACCAGTGCAGATGGTAAGCTGATTCAAAGGGTATTTGAGGAACCGGGTGTTTGTAGGCTTGAAAAAAAAAAGAAGAAATATTAAGATTGCTAGGCTATACAAAATACTGGGTAGTGTCTATAGGGCAATATAACTATATCGTGGTTCTTAAACCATTCAGAAATCTACACATTAACACAAACTCACTGTGTCTGTGTTGTAATCAGATAGTAAATAGCAAAGTCAAACACAGATATATTCTCCTAGAGAATGAAATGATCCTTGGGAGGGCCTGTTCCAACCATGTTGCAGTATGCCCACTTCTCTCCAACCCCAGTCTCCAGCCCACTCCTGCTTAGCTGCCTTAGTTCCAAGTTCTGGATAGTTTTATTAACATTTAAAAACCACTTTGTAGTTGGGGAAATCTGAGATTGAATTCTAATTCCTTTACTTAGCAGTTGTGTAATATTGGGCAGGTAAATTACCTGTGAATAGATTTACTTCCTGTAAATTGGGAGAAACAAAAAAGATAACTTTTGTAAAGTCCTTGGCACATGATAAGATATCAGTAAATCTTAGTTCTGCTCTTTACCTTTCCTCTTTTTAAAATGAAAAACAGTTTCACCTTTGGCCTTCATAGACAAATTTCCCTTTTTCCCTCCTTCTGTTCCTCCCCCCCTTTCTTTAGTTTATTACAACAATGTCCTAGAACTCCATGGGTTTTCTGCATTACCAATGGAGGGATTCTATTTAATTTTCATCTGAATGGAAAAAAATAGATACTAATATTTTTTACTTAAAAATTTCCCAGCTTTATTGAGATAAGTAACATATACATTGTATAAATTAAAAGTGTACAACATCATGATTTGAGATATGTATTATTTCAAAACGACTAGCATGTTAGGGTTAACACATCCATCCCCTCCCATATTTACAGTTTTTCTTTTTTTGTGGTGAGACCTTTTAAGATCTACTCTCAGTAACTTTTAAATATGCAATGCAGTATTGTTGGCTGTGGTCACGATGTTGTAGAGTGTGCTCTGTTTAGAGAGCCCTCCCTGCATATGAAAAAATGGAGAGAAGTTACTTGATTAAACATGATTTCTTACTTGATATTTGTTTTTATTTTTCTGAGGGTTGTGATGGGGGTATTTCTTGTTTAGGCATAAGTATCAGCCTGTTCCTTTAAATGGAGAGCCGACTTCCAAGTTGTTCTTTCTGAAGCCCACTCAGTATTTCAGTGCCTGCTGTGTGCCCTGCTCTGGGTGGAGGTCGGTGAGGAGGGGGACAGATGCACGGAAGCCTTCCAGGAACTTGCTCTCCTCAACTCTCCTTGCTCAGTAAGGGTTAGCTCAGGTGGGGTTAACAGTGATGCCAGCGGGCGTGGGAGCTGGTGTCTGGCACAGGAGACTGATTATTATAGTCAGATTGGGGTTTCTGCAGCAGATTCTCTCCTCCTCTCCACAATCCCTTGGGTGATAACCTGTGTGCTGGCACATGGGACATTGACTTGTGATTCAGCATGGCAAAAGCTGTGACATCAAGAGCCTCTTCAGACTTTTGATTTGGAGAAAGGAGTCTTTTTCTAGTTAGAAGTTTTTATAGAGGCCAGAGAAGCATCTTTTTACTTTTGACTTAGGAGATTGTACATCAGGACTGGCTCATTTCTCTGCCAGTAGCTAGTTTATGAGCTTCTGATGCTTCTCCAGGAGAGTGAGGATAAGATGGAATTGTCCTTGATTCTCCCTCCCTCCCTTGCAGAACACAGCATTAATGTAGATTAGTAATCAGGGGGCCCCAATTCTAAACTCAGTTCTGCCACTACTTGAATTGTTATTTCTTTTTCTTTTCTTTTTTTTAGTATAATTTTTTATACAATTTTAGTACTTTTTTAATATAATTTTTTCCTGTTCTGCATAAAGGCAGAATGAGGTGTAGTTTAAACATTGCTCAATATTAATGGTCACACAGGGAAAAGTTCTGGAACCCTGTTTCCTCACGTTTATATCGTAGCTCTCAATGCAGTGATATGATCAGTGCTGTGACAGTCCATACTCAATTCATATTCATTAAAAACATGCATTTATTGAACAACAATTCTGTGCCAACCCCTGGCGAGTTTTCTGTAAACATAGTAAATAAGAACCTGCCCTAATGGAGATAGATTGTAGCCAAATAAACAATAAGGTGATTAGAGATTATGATAAGATTATGAGTGAAATCAGATGATGAAAAACTATAAGTAAACTGCTATTTTTAGTAATTTTAATTAGGGTTATCAGAGCCACTGTCCTTGAGAAGGTGACTTTTTGAGCTGAAAACAGAGGAATGAGAATGAGTCAGCCATGGGAAGAGCTGAGTGAAGCTCATTCTGTGAAAGAGGGAGTGACTTGGAGAGGTGTGCATGAGTTTGCCTTGTTCAAGGAACAGAAAGTCAAACCTGTGCCTGATGTGGAGTGAGGAAGGGGGCAGGTGAGTGGGGAGGTGGGCAGGGCCATGTAGGTTTTTCTGGATCCTAGGAAGGAGTTTGGGTATTCTCTGTGCAGGGGAAAGCTCTTTGAGAGGTATAGAGCAGTGGAATGGTATTGTTCTTGGTGGAAATTGGCTCTTTCATGGGATCACAAGGAAAACATTCCAAGGACCCGCACATGGGAGATTGTGGTGTGGCATGGTTTATTCGTGTGGAAATAGAAGCTGCCCCCTGAGTTTCCATTGCCCCATCTGCCTTTCTCTGACCATGGAAAAATCTAACTGTGTCTTCAACAGGGCCGACACAAAAGCCAGTGTCCAGAGTTTTTGCTTCACATTAGAGCTTAGTCCTTTGGAGTCCACAGGCAGCTGCTAAGCGATTTCAGTCCCCGTCCAGGCAGCTTAGCTTATTCCTAGCTGCTCTGGTGCAGGAGTCTATGTAGCTGCCAGCCATGCAACAGCTAAGGCCAGATGGCTGTGGAGAGAGAACATGTGAGCACATGGGTGAGTGCATTACTGTGTGGGCAAGAGAGAGAGCCTTAGTCCTATTGGAGTCCATACCATCTGCTGTGCACCTGGTAGCTGTTAGACCCATGTAGTCATGTGCTGCCAGGTGAGAGAACACTTGAATGAACGGGGTGAGTTCATCCCCAGGTGGTTAAAGAGGGAGAGTTCTTTGTTCCCCTGGGATTATAACCAGGAGCTTGGGTTAGGGATGGACCAGGTGCTTTCTCGAAATGACCAATCAACTTCCCAACCTTTTGTGGGCCATGGACGGGCTCACCTCCCAACCAATCCCTTCTTTTCCCAGGCTAGACCAACAGGCCCCAGCACCTCCCCGCTGCACCATTTTGACTTCTATTGTGTATGTGCCTTCTTTCCTCTGCTCCTACCTGGCAATCTGGTGCTCGAGTAGGGGAGGGAGGAGTGTTAATCCCCTTGGCAGACCACAATGCTGTGTTCCCCTGGAGTTTGAAAAGCTGCATCTGCCTGGTGAAGCAAACAGGCATATGTTCACCAGTTTATTAAGCTCAATGTCTAGTTCCCTTTGTTCTCCTTTTCTAGCTACATACCAGTAATAACAGTATGAGCTTATTAAAAGAAGAGAAAGAAAAGAAAAGAATATTTACGGCTGTTGCATGAAGAATTAAATGAAGAATGCCAAGCATGGGGGTAGGGAGACCATCGCAGTCCTTGGCTTTGGGCTGTGGCGAAGGTGGGAGGGATGTGAGAGAAGGATATTTTGACAATTCAGCCAGGTTATGGTGGGTCTCAGATACCCGCATAAAGAGCTTGGATTTGAATTTTGCAGCTATGAGGGAGCTTTGCATATGTTTGAATTTGTGAGTGAGAGTGTGTGTGTGACTATAAGTTTATGTGTGAGATTGTGAGTGTCTGAGTGTCAGTGTGTATGAGTGTGGGGTGCATGTGCAGATTTGTGAGTGGATATAAATGTGTGCGTGTGTGTTTGTGTTTGTGTTTTTCTCCTTTTGTAGCTTTTGAACAGGCCTTTGGCATGTTCCTTAAGGGTTGTCCTATGTGGCACAGATTTATAGATTAAACTGAGGGGTAGGCTGGTGGCAGGAAGACTAGCTAGGAAGATATTGAAGCTAGATGTGAAATAAAGGCCCAGAGATGCTAACGTGGAGAAAGAGAAGGCTAAATTGGGTACATCCTTTTTTTTTTTTTTTTTTTTAATTTTTATCCTTACTTGAGGACATGATTGATTTTAGAGAGAGGGGAAAGGAGGGAGAAAGAGATGGAGAGAAACATCTCTTGGTTGCCTTTTGTGTGCTCCCCAACTGGGGACTGAACCTACAGCCCAGGCATGTGTCCTGACCAGGAATTGAATCTGCAGCTGTTTGGTTTGCAGGATGATGCCCAACCAATTGAGCCACACCGGCCAGGGCAGTCTTGTTATTTGTTTTATTCTCTATCTGGGATAAATGAAACTGAGGAGTAAAAGAAAACTCCATTAAAGAACTCACACTCTTTCAAATTACCTCAGTTTGATTGCTAGCCAAGTATTGTACCAGTCTTATTTTCATAAAAAAAAAAAAAAAGATTTTATTTATTTATTTTTAGAAAGGGAAAGGGGGAAGAAAGAGAGGGAGAGAAACATTAATGTGTGGTTGGTTGCCTCTCACTTGCCCCCTACTAGGGACCTGGCCTGCAACTCAGGCATGTGTCTTGATTGGGAATCGAACCAGTGACCCTTTGGTTCGCAGGGTGGTGCTCAATCCACTGAGCCACACCAGGGCACCAGTCTTATTTTTTAAAAAATTAAACCTCACTTAAATTTATATGCTTGCTTTCTCTGAAAGACATTTCATTATGAGAGCTGAGTGATTCAACTGCATCCCACAAAAACTGTCCCCCCACATCCCCCCCTCCCCACACATACCAACATACTCATTTTCTTGTTTACTTTTAGAGTTCTTGATTCTGGAGAAACTCATTGTATTTTTTGTTCCCCTTCAGGACATTTTTGAAGATGCCTTGGAAACCATCTCTGTGTAAGTAGTAACATAATAAAAAGTGTGTAGTAAATAAAAATTGATGGTCTCATATAAAATGTAAGTTTTTTGAGGTTAGTGACCACTGTTAGAAGGAAGCCACTTTTCTGTAAATCAAGAGTTAGGATATGGTTATACTTAAGAAAGGATGTATCTAAAGTTACTATTGCTTATACTTCTGAGTATTATATTTTACAACATTAATTAAACTAAAATAAAAGTTTTCTAGCAGATTAAATTTTGTTATAGCTAACCCGTTTATCTGAAAATTGAGTGGTGCTATGAAACCTTTTGTAAGCTCAAATGATATAAAGTGAAGAAGCAATTTACCAGTAATTTATGGGGCCTGTCCAGAAAGTATCCAGCCACATACTGTGAAAAATAGAGACATTTATCGAAGAAGATACAAGATACAAGAAACATTGTACATAGGACAATGATGCCTCTGTCCTCTTCAAAGTAAGCACCTTGGGACCTCACACAGTTCTCCCAGTCATCATTAGCTGCCCTTTTGTATTCTGAATCTTACTGATGGTCTGAAATCTCTTCCCTTTCAAAGGTGATTTTAGTTTGAGAAAAACAAGAAGCCACAGGGCACCAAATCTGGGCTGTAGAAGGGCTGAATCACTTGGCTGATTTGATGTTTTGCCAAAAAACTGCACGAGATGTGATGAATGAGTGGGCATGTTGTTGTGATGAAGCTGCCAATCACCAGTTGCCCATCGCTGCAGCCTTCTAAACATCTGAATAGTTTCCACAGAGAAATTTTCAAGTTTAATGCAAAATTTGATGCAGATTCGTTGCTGTACTTACTCAGTCATTTTGAATACAGTGGCCATACTGTACGTGTGCTCACTCAACAGTGTCTACTACCCCCACTGACTAGTACAGTGAAGTCGTCATTGTTCACGCATGTGCATTCCAGTCCACTCGCTTTGGCTGCCAGGTCACATCAGTGTCATGCAATCCATTCTCGTTATATTAAACAATGGCTGGACTTTTTCTGGACAGATCTCGAATTTATATGGAAAAAATTTTGAGCATTCCCAGACCTCAAAAATAACCTACCAAATCATATCAAATAACACATAAATATACTAAATAGTAAAATAACACTGATACATAGCAAAAGTGGGAATGTGCAAAGTAAATCGAGATAAAGCATAGATGCTCACAGATACAGTTAAAAGTATGGTGGAATGAAGCTGATATGCTGAGTGTGGCTCCTCGGGAAGGAGCCTGCTCAGAGTGCATGCTGTCTATTAGGGCTTGCTGTAAAACAAACACTGAGTGCTTTTTTCACTTTTTGCCTTTCTTAAAAAAATGAAGATCCCCTTTTTTCTTTTCATTAGTGAAAACAGGTACTAATATAGTTCTTTTGTAAAAGTGAAGCGGTGTCAGGTGAACTTTCAAAGAGCAGGAGATTCCTGTACATCTTGCTCATGTTTATTTACATGGTTAATCTCATATTGTAGATTTTTGTTTTTGGTTGCACTTAATTTTATTATAAGCATTTTATAAACCCATACAAGTTTGTAATGATTTGAAATGGCATCATATAAGCAAAGAGGGAGAGAGGTGGGGAGAAAACACGCTAGCTCTCTGGTATCTCTTATAAAGGCACTAATGCCATCAAAAGAGCTTATCCATGCTTGGGACCTCATCTAAACCTGATTATATTCCAAAGGCCTCATCTCCAAGTACCATCCCTTTGGGGGTTAGGGCTTCAATGCAATTTTGGGGGGGCACAATTCAGTCCATAGTGCTTTCCAAAGAGGCTTTTTTAAAACAGTTTACATGGCTGCCAATACTGTGTAAGTGAAATGGTTTAAATATAGCATCATCATCACTGGGTATTATTTGAAACAGTTTTACTACTTAAATGATACCTAACTGTTTTAGTTTTAAAAATGTTATTATTGTTGTTTAGTACAATGCATTTCCTTTTGTATGAATGCTGGTCTTCTCCCTATTTAACTTTTTTCTCAGCGTTTCTCTTGTATACTTATGATGTTTAATATATATATATATATAAAATACACATACACTTTAATCTTTTGTCATATTTACAAGTATTTTTACCTAATTGCTATTTTTCTATGTGTTAGAGTTGCAAATTTTTATATTATCCAAAAGTTTTAATGTTTATGTTGTTGACTGTTTATGTGGTATTAAAAAACTTAATTGAGATTAAGATAAAAAATAAGCTTTTTATTTTGGAACAGTTTTAGACTTTCAGAATTACTGTGAAGATAGTAAAGAGAGTGTCTATATAACCCTTATTGCTTTTCCCTATTAATATCTTTTTACATTAGCATGGTACATTTGTCACAATTAATAATCCAATGTGGTTGCATTATTGTTGACTAAAGTCCATACTTTATGCAGATTTCTTCAGTTTTTACATACCATCCTTTCTGTCCCAGCATCTCCTTCAGGACACCGCATTTAGTCACTATGTCCCCTTAGGCCCTCTTGGTTGTGACTGTTTCTCAGACTTCCCTTGTTCTTTATGACTTTGACAGTCTTGAGAGTACTGGACAGGTATTTTGTAAAATGTCCCTCAATTAGGATTTGACTGTTTTTCCCCCTTGTGATTAGACTGAGGGCATGTGTTTTGGGGAGGAAGACCACAGATGTAAAGTGCCATTGCTGTCATATCATAGCAAAGGTATATGACATCATCATGGCTGACTAGGGTATCAAACTTGATCAGCTGGGTAGAGATGGTGTTTGTTAGATTTCTCCACTGTAAAGTTACTCTTTTCTTCCTTCCCTTTTCATACTGTAGTCTTTGGAAGATAATCTGTTTATGTGACATTATTTTTAAAAAGTCACTTTCAAGGTGAGCATGTTATCTTCCATCCAGTAATCTTATAATAATTCTGCTGTGTGTTTCTGCCCCTCTCTGGGCAGCAGGAGAACTGGGCTCTCAGTTCTGGGCTCTCAGGAACTGAGCTGGGCTGAAAGAGGAGAGTGCAGTCTAGGAGGTGGAAAAGGATCAGGCTGTGGGCTGGTACTTGGAGGTCACAGGCGGAGGCACTGCTGTTCCCGGCAGGGAGCTGGAACACGAGACACAAACCAGAAAGCGGTCTGGCCTAAGGGATGAAAACAGGTCAGACGCAATTGATGTGACCAAAGCACACACGTCAGCACTTGTGTTTCTCTCAGTTGTCACCGCCGCACTGGTCTGTGAGGCACTGTCAGCTGTTTTTAACATCTATTAGTTTTTTAAGAAATCAAATTATAGAGGAACAAACAAACAAAACTATGAACCTGGTACTGAGTTTCAGGTTTCACATGTAAGGAGCTTGGAAGTTGCTACTCTGTTCTAATAAGTAAAAAGCTGAGCAGACTGGAAAACCCACAATTCATTCTGGTTCCATAAGAAAGGGGAGAACACAGGGCACACTGCTACCCGAAGACTGGAGAGCATGCGAATACAGGGAGTCACTGCTTAGCCAGGTCAGAGACTTGGGCAGAAACCACCGCTGGAACCACTTCCAGGCTTGGAAACCTGACCTGTGACTGATGAATGGTTGGAGGCTCAGTGTGGGCAATTCTGAGAGTTAAAAACTTCAGAGGAACCTAGTCATGGGGGTGAGAGGGGTGTGCCAGGAAATACTGTGAAATTTACCTCTAGGAGCTTGACCATATTTCCATATGGAATACAGGAGAAAAATATCCTCAGGCTTCTAGCAGGTGAGGTAAAAAAGGAACCATTTTGGAATATGCCAGAGTATACTGCTCTTTTTAACAAGGCTTGCCCTCAGGAGAAACTAGTTAACTAGAACCTACCTGCTGGGTTATTACCAGAGCCTAACTGACCTGGGTAAGAGAGACAACTGACTCCAGCTCACTCTAGCCATCCTGTCCCACCTTTAGGGGGAGAAAGATAACTAAGCAGTATTAGTGAAGTTCATGGTCCAGAGGCACATGCTCACTGAATGACTGAGACCTAATCATAGGACTATGGAATGCTTTTCCTACCCCCACACCTCATTACCAAATTACTACAGACCTATTTATAGCAGTTTCTTTTACTCTGTACATCATGTCCAGCCATTAAGAAAAATTAAACAGTATACAAAAAGGGAAGAAACAGTTTGAAGAGACAGTACATATCCAAGCAAGATGTGGCAAGGGTTTGGAATTATCAGACGGGGAATTTAAAACAACTATGAGTAATGTGGTAAGGGCTCTAAATGACAAAGTAGACAGAATGTAAGAACAGATGGGCAATGTAAACAGAGAGATGGGAATCCCAAGAAAGAAACAAAAAGAAAAGCTAGAGGTAAAAAACAACAACAACAACACTGTAACACAAATGAAGAATGCCTTGGTGGGCTTATAAGTAGAGTGAACATGGCTGAGGAACGACTCTACGCTAGTGGTTGTATCAATAGAATCCTTAAAAACTGAGAAGCAAGAGAACTAAGACAGAAACAACAGAACAGAGTATCTAAGGGACAGCTATATACAGAGCTGTAATATATGCATAATGGGAACACTAGAAGAAGGAAAGAGACAGGAACAGAAGAAATATTTGAAACAATAATGACTGAGAATTTCTCCAGTTGATGTCAGATTTTAAAAAAATTGCTGCTCCAGGAAGTTCAGAGAATAAGCAGGGTAAATGCAAAAGAAAAATACTGAGGCATATCATCTTCAAACTATGGAAAATCAAAGATAAATTCCTGAAAGAAGCCACAGGAAAAAAACAGCTTACTTTCAGAGGAGCAAAGATAAGAATTACATCCAACTTCTCAGAGACCATACAAGAAAAAGGAGTAGAATAAAATATTGATAAGCATTGAGAAAATCAAACACCAGTGTAGAACTCTGTAGTCTGTGAAATTGTTCTTCAAGGTGAAGGACAAATAAAGATTTTCTCAGATGAATAAAAATTGAGGGAATTTGTTGCTAGTACACACGTCTTGCAAGAAGTTCTTAAAAAGTTCTTTAGGGAGAAGGTAAATAGTATGTCAGAAATTTGTAGAGACTTCCGGCCAAGATGGAGGCATAGGTGGACATGCTGTACCTCCTCTCACAACCAAAATTAAGGACAACAAATATTTAGAAACAAGAAAACAACCAGAACTGATAGAAAATTGAACTGTACGGAAGTCCAACAACCATATTTCCAGACCGGTAAGAGGGGCGGAGTTGCGGAAGGAAAAAGTGGAGGTGTGGACCCGGGCACGCAGGCAGCAGTGGCTGGCAGTTCCCAGGCATGCAGGTGGTGGCTGGCAGACCCCAGGCCCACAGGTGGTGGCTGGTGGACCCCGGGCATGGAGTGGCAATTGTGCAGACCCAGTGAGGCTGCACAAGGCGGCTGGCTGACCAGGTGGTCCCACATTTGCGTGCGCAGATAATCCAGGTGAAGGGGAAGCGGCGGAGGGGACTGGAATCCAGGAGAGAGTGGAGCAGATGCCATTGTTCCCTCTCGGACCCCGCCGCCACATACAGTGTCACAACTCAACAACTGGGCTGCCCCGCCCTGGGGAACACCTAGGGTTCCACCCCTCACTACGTAACAGCTGTAACCAGACCAAAAACAAAAACAAACAAACAAACAAAACCATCAAAAATGGCTCAAACTGGAGAACAAATGAAAGCCGCAGAGCCAATTCCTCTAAGCAACCAAGGTAGCCAACCTATCAGATGCACAGTTCAAAGCCCTGGTGATCAGGATGCTCACAGAATTGCTTGATTTTGCTCACAAATTAGATGAAAAAATGCAGGCTGCAATACGTGAAATGAAGGAAGATGCATGGGGAACCAATAGAGTTGGGAGGAAAACTGGAACTCAGATCAATGGAGTGGACCAGAAGGAAGAAACAAACAACCAAACAGAAAACAAGGAAGAAACAAGAATTCAAAAAAATGAGGAGAGGCTTAGGAACCTCCAGGACATCTTTAAACGTCCTAACATCCGAATTATAGGGGTACCAGAAGGGGAAGAAGAAGAGCTACAAGTGGGAAACTTATTTGAATAAATAATAAAGTAGAACTTCCCCAATCTGGCAAAAGAAATAGACATCCAGGAAGCTCAGAGAGTCCCAAAGAAGTTGGACCAGAGGAGGAACACACCAAGGCACATCATAATTACATTATCCAAGATTAAAATGAAGCAGAGAATTCTAGAAGCAGCAAGGGATAAGGGGACAGTCACCTACAAAGGAGCTCCCATCAGACTGTCAGTTGCTTTCTCAAAAGAGACCTTGCAGGCAAGAAGGGGCTGGAAAGAAGTATTTGAAGTCTTGAAAGGCAAGGACCTACATCCAAAATTGCTCTATCCAGCAAAGCTGTCATTTAGAATGGAAGGGAAGATAAAGTGCTTCTCAGATAAGGTCAAGTTCAAGGAGTTCATCATCACCAAGCTCTTAGTATATGAAATGTTAAGGGGACTTATCTAAGAAAAAGAAGATAAAAAATATGACAGTGAAAAGACAGCAAACTCACAGCTATTAAGAACCACACCTAAAACAAAAGCAAACAACTAGAACAGGAACAGAAACACAGAAATGGAGATCATATGGAGGGTTAGCAACGGGGGAGTGGGAGGAGGAGAGAGGGGGAAAAGGTACAGAGAATAAGCATAGATGGTAGGTAGAAAATAGACAGGGGGAGGGCAAGAATAGTGTGGGAAATGTAGAAGCTAAAGAACTTACGACACATGGACATGAACTAAAGGGGGGGAATGTGGGTGGGAGGGGGTGTACAGGGTCGAGTGGAATGATGGGGGAGAAATGGGACAACTGTAATAGCATAATCAATAAAATATATTAAAAAAAAAAAAAAAAAAAAAAGGGCAGAGACTGGCCCTGGCTAGTGTGGCTCAGTGGATTGAATGCTGGCCTGTGAACCAGTGTCGCCAGTCCTATTCCCAGTCAGGGCACATGTCTGAGTTGTGGGCCAGGTCCCCAGTTGGGGGTGCATGAGAGGCAACCACATATTGATGTTTCTCTCCCTCTGTTTCTTCCTCCCTTCCTCTCTCTCCAACAATGAATAAGTAAAATCTTTAAAAAAAGGTAGAGACATATATTACATGTTAAAAACTTCAGAATGACTAAAAATGTCTTAAAATAACATTTTGAAAGTTAGTAGGATACCCTTCATTCACAGAGAAAGATCAGTTGGGTACTTCTTTTTATTCCCTGAACACAGAGTATAACAACGCTCCTGTATTTATGTCTCCTACATTACTAACCTGTTTTGAAATAAAAATGTTGCAGAAGTAATCTGTTCAGTATTTTTCTTTAAAAACTGTATTTTCTCTAATTTGAAATACAGTGGATTGTAAAACATTCTTCAGTTTTTTTGTGTGCGAACTTTTAGTTTGTCCTAATTTTAAGGTTTGTCAATATTTTTCTTTCATTTCTCCCAAATTTGTGATGCCAAGACATTCCCTTTGTGAGCCACTAGCTGCTAAACTCTGGAGCTCTTTTTTGTTTTGCTGAGTGAATCACACGTTTTGATTTTGTGTTTCTAGAGCAAATAGCAATGTTTCAAACTCTCTGAAGCAAGATTTGGTTGCCTTGCCAACTGATTAATTTCTTAAATTCAGGTAAAATTTTCTCTGAATTTCTAATGAGAAGATGCAGCTAACAGATGAGGAAGGCCTTAAATTGTTTCCACAAAAGAAAACTGTTTCCCACTCTCCCTTTATGTTTAATGGATTTACCACCGAGGGTGTAGATTCTCCTATTTCTGGATCTTTGTGGTCACCACCGGTTATTTTAACTGAATATGTTGGAAAGTTGCTAGGTTTGCAAACTGGTAGATCATGCAAACGTTTCCGTCATTTACAACTAGAGGGAAAATGAGATTAAAAAAAAAAATAGTGACACATTGAACATGACTTTTTTAAGAATTAAAATTGTTATGGACTTTCTGACTTGCTTGGCAGATAGAGGGGGTGACCTGTAAATTAGACCCATGTCAGGAACTGTAGAAATTTGCCAGAAGACTAGCTGTGCTGTTGTCCTTGGCTTTTTGATTTCACAGTTCCATGCTGACCTGTGCTTCTTGGTGCCCTGATGACTGGTTAGCCTTCTTTCTCAGTGCTTGTGCACGACTATCATCTTTGACAATGTCGTGGTGAGTGTAAATAAATTATGTTCATAAATTAACTGTGATAGACGTATGAAGAAAAAAATAAAACATCCAGGGGTTCCAAAGAGAGCACTTTCTGGGTGGGAGAGAGGAGCTGACATTGGTTTGGGTTCTGTGAGGATCCTGGGGTTACCTGGGACATGTGGACAAAGTAGGTTGGTTCACCGAGAGTTCCTGGCCTTCATGGAGTGTAGAGAGTGGACTCACCATTTTGAGTCATTGTGACTTGGTAGTGTTTTCAATTAACCTCTTTCTCATAAAAACCACGGTAGACAATGACACAAAATCTAATTAAGTGGGGGGTCTGATTGGGTACTAATTAATCAAGATTTTCTTTTTATGATAGTTTAGAGGGTCAGAGAAGACAGATTAAATTTATGTTCAAAGACTATTACAGCAATGCAGGTTTAATATGTTCTCAGCACTGATCTCTTATTTTTCTATAGCATGTTATTAAATTTTTGAATTTATCCTAACATACAAATTTGTGCAGCTTTAATACCGTCCTGAGGCAGTGTGCATGCAGTGGGGACGAATGTATTTTGAGCAAGAACTATGGTGAATTTGTCCATACTAGAATTTGAAAAAAATGATAAGGTGACATTTTTAGCCAAGCAATAAGAAGCTTACAAATGAATAAAATAAAAATATTGTGTAGTACAGCATTTCTCATGGACTTATTCCCTCTTCACACCTCTTGTGAACCATAAATTGTAGACTATAATGAGATAAAGTTTTTAAGGCCAGTTTCTCTGTCTCATCAGCTTAGATCAATTACTTATGATTAAATAGTTGGTTTGTTTTAAGGTTATTGAGGGTGAAAACAGTGAATGATAGTTGAAAAACATCTAGTTAATATCTTTATTAAAAGTGATTAAATTATAAAGAATAACTTACTACAGGCAGCATTGGATTTATTTTCATTTTTCTCTGATCTTTTTCTTTTGCCCAACCCCCCGTCTAGGTATTACTACTGATACTGCTCAGGTCAGGAGGGAGACCCTCTTCACAACCTTCACTGCCTTCCTCTGACCTGATTTTTTAAAAATGATGCCATTGACAGCATTATCTTATATAACAGTAAGTTAGGAAAATACACAGGAGAGAATGTTTTAGGAGACCTTTCATAAGGAAAGGGAAACATAAAACTCATGCAGGAAGACACAGTAAGGAAACTTGGGTATTTCAACTGTGGTACTAGGTAGAGGAGAAGAATCTGCTCATGAGTTTTTCTGACCTGAGAATTAAAAAAAATTTCTGTTGCATTATTAATTTATATCCCATAAATCCTAGTTTGAAGTTTACAATTCGTTGAAGTTTTGTATGTTTACAGAATCATACAGTCATCACTACAATCTAATTTTAAAGCATTTTATCTTTCGAAAAAGAAACCTTCTGCTCCTTTACTGTCACTCTCTTTTCCACCCCATCCCGAGGCAACTACTAATCCAATTTCTGTCTCTGTAGACAGTTCATAAAATTAGAATCATATGAGTTCTTTTGTGTGTGGCTTTAGAGGTTCATCCATATTGTACCATGTATCAGAACTTCATTCTTTTTACGGATGAATAATATTCAAATGTGTGGACGGGCTACATTTTGCTTATCCATTCGTAAGTTTATGGACATTTAGTTGAAATGTCCATAAATAATGCTGCTACAAATAATTGGGTACAAGTCTTTGTGTGGATATACATTTGCAATCCCTGGCATACATACCTAGGACTGGAATTGATGGGTTGTATAGGAAGTCTATGTTTAACTTCTCAATGCTCTAAAAGTTTGAATCAGAAGCAGGTTGGTGGTCTGAATCTTAGTTACCAGTGTGTCCCAAACAACTTCAAGCAGGTAATTTAATTTCGAGTGGATCAGACTTGTGGTTCTCTGAGGTAATTGGTAGATCCTTTCCCTAAGAACTTTGATTTAAGTCAGTCAAAGTTGGTGGCAATTTTAAGATGTATTCTAGTTTCAGGGACATTACATAATGAAAAATATGTGTTGCAGAGTCAGTAAAATATAGTAAATGGAAATAAATGTTCTCTAAAAAGCCCAGAGTGAAGAGTACTCCCAGCATCTTTTTCGTTTATTGTATTCATTTTCTGTGGTTTACTTTGTGCTGTTGGATGTGTTTTGATGGTGCACTGTTGTATTGGAACTTCCAAAGTGAGCTGTTTTATACATAAGACCACTGAGAGAATGGAGGCGCACATTTTGTTAAAGTGTATGTATTCTGTACATGCTCCCTTTTACTATGAGGAGTGACAGGATTTCATAATTTGAAGGAAAGCACCTTAGTGACCTTTTTGTCCAATTTTTATACCTTACAAAGGAACCCAGTGGAAGTATAAGACTTGGTGTTGGTAGTGGCAAAATGAAGGATCCGTGAACCTCTACAGGCAGGGCCTTGGCCATTGTGGTTGCCGTTACTGTGGACCCAGGAGTTTTCTCCGTCACTCAACCCAGGATGCCAATGCCCAGGTTGCTGAAAGCCAGAGGGACCCTGCTTTCAGTGCTGACTTTCTTACCTCCTCATCAGTGGCCTTCTGGGTTTGGAACTGTGCTGTGCTATGGCTGGGATAATTTTGATAGCTGTAATGAAATATAAGCCCAATCATGCTTATTTCATTACCCATTTGGATGTTTCAAATATATTAATTAACATGTTCCAGATTGCCCCAACCAGTGTGGCACAGTTGGTTGGGCATCATCCTGCAAAGTGAAAGGTCGCTGGTTTGATTCCAGGACAGGGTACATGCCTGGGTTGTGGGTTCATTCCCTGGTCATGGTGCATATAAGAGGTAACCAATCAATATGTCTCTCTCACATTGATGTTTCTCTCTCTCTCTTTCTCCCTCCCTTTCCCAATCTCTAAAAATAAATAAATAAGACAGAAAAATGTTCCCAACAGAACTCTTGATATCTACCTCCCTCATTCATCTGAAACTGTTTTCTCTCCCAGTCTTCTCCATCCCTGTAATGTCTCCACATACTTGCTCAAGCCAGATGCTTGGGAGACTTTTCTTTTTTTAATTATATTTTGTTGTTTATGCTATTACAGTTGTCCCAGTTTTCTCCCCTTTACCTCCCTCCATGCAGCCGACCCTGACTCAGGTAATGCCCACCCCATTTTCCATACCTCATGCATATATGTTTTGTGACTACTTTATTCCCTATGCTGTACTTTATATCCCCATGACTATTCATTGGCTACCAATTTGTACTTCCTTTTTTTAATAAAGATTTTATTTATTTACTTTTAGAAAGGGGAAGGGAGGGAGACAGAGAGGGAGGGAAACATCAATGTGTGAGAGCTACATTAATCAGTTGCCACTCAACATGCTCCCAGCTGGGGATGTGGTCTGCAACCCAGGCATGAGCCCTGACTGGGAATCGAAATGGCGACCTTTTGGTTCGCAGACTGGCACTCAATCCACTGAGCCACACCAGCCAGGGCCCAATTTGTACTTCTTAATCCCTTCACCTTTTCATCCATCCCCCTAACCCCCGTCCCATCTGGCAACCATCAAAACATTCTCTTTATCTATGATTCTGTTTCTGTTCTGCTTGTTTATTTTGCTTTTTGGACTCAATTGTTGATAGATATGTATGTGTTGTCATCTTACTGTTCATATTTTTGATCTTATTAAAGAAGACCCTTTAACATTTGGGGGCAGTGAACTCCTTTACCTTTTTTTTGTCTGGGAAGCTCTATCTGTCCTTTGGTTCTAAATAATAGTTTTGCTGGGTAGCGTAATCTCGGTTATACGTCCTTGCATTTCATCACTTTGAATATTTTTTGCTAATCCCTTCTAACCTGGAAAGTTTCTTTTGAGAAATCAGCTGACAGTCTTATGGGAGCTTCCTTGTAGGTAACTGTTTTTCCCTTGCTGCTTTTAATTCTCTTTGTCTTACTTTTGGCATTTTAACTATGATGTGTCTTGGTGTGGGCTTCTTTGTGTTCATCTTGTTTGGGACTTATCTGTGCTTCCTGGGCTTGGAGGTCTATTTCCTTCACCAAATTAGGAAAATTTTCTGTCATTTTTTTTTTTAAATGTGTTTGCAATTTCTTGCTCTCTCTCTTCTTCTGGCACCCCTATTATGGGAATGTTGGTATGCTTGAAATTGTCCTGGAGGTTCCTTACATTATCCTCGTTTTTTTTTTTTTTTTGCTTCTTTTCTCATCTTGCTGGTCTGATTGCTTGTTTTTTGAGTCCTTATATGCTAAATCGTTGATTTGATTCTTGGCTTCACCCATTCTACTGCTGATTCTCTGTAAATTGTTCTTTATTTCAGTTAGTGTATCCTTTGTTTCCTACTGCATTGTTTTTATGCTCTTGAGGTTCTCACTAAAATTCATTGAGCATTCTTATAACTAGTGTTTTGGACTCTGCATCTATTGGGTGGAGAAAAAGTTTGTATGTTTTTTTCCTGTAAAGTGAAAGACATATTTTTCATGTTCACTAATAACATTATTGATTTGGATATTTTGAATACGTCAGCTATCTCTTGCATGTTATAACATGGATTATTCTCAATTAATGTCTTGATTTGATCTCTATCAACTTCAACTGGTCTTCTTGACTGTGGAATATCGTCCAGTGAGAGATCTCCAGCACAAAACCTTACAAGCCACTTTAGATACTTTCAGTCAGCCACAGCACCTTCTCCATATACTGCACAAATTTTTTCTTGCATTTCAGTTGAGTTTTTACCTTTCTTGAAATGATAAAGGATAATATGTTGGAAATTTTATTTTCTTCTATCTTTCAGTATTAAAATGGCTACACAAAAATTAAGTTTTTTTTTAAATGCATGCTGATATGACAACTGTCACAATGCAATCTAACAAAATTGTTTTGTATGAGGTTGAAGACAACTAAGCACTATTAGAGCCATCTTATGGAAAATACCAAATGAGCTTTTTGACCAGCCTACTAGTGTATTGCCTATCTCCATTTTGTTTATTTTTTTTAATAGTTTTGTTCTGTTATATCAGTTGGACTGTGTCTCTTTGTCTCCTCATTTTGTCAGTCTCTTGTGTTTGTTTCTATGTTTTAGGTAGAGCTGTTATGTCTCCCAGGCTTGGTAGAGTGGCCTAATGTAGTAGGTGTCCTGTAGGGTCCAGTGGCATCACCTCCCCTATTACTCAAGCTGGGTACTCAAGGCGCACCCACCATTTAGGCTGTGTACACCCTCCTTTTGTAGTTGAGCCTTGATTGCTGTTGGCATGTCCAAGGTCAGCTATGCCTGTGTTGTATCTGGGGTCACACAGCATAAGCTATAGGACAGTCTGCAGATGGCTGCTACTTATGCTGGGCCTAGAGATGCACAGGCAAGGCCAAGCTGTGAACCAAGGCTGGCTGCTGCTGGTGTGGGACCTGGGGCAACTTCGTGAGAGGTATGGGACTCGATGAAGCCAGATGCTTCTTGTTTGAGAGAATTTATTTAGGAAAATCTGAAGCAGGGGCTAAGACAACCATTGGTATGGAAAAAACCACTGGAAACAGACTGGGTGGGCTCATAAGTTGAGTGGGTCAGGGCCTTAGGGTATCACCAGGGTGGGGCAAACTGTGAATCAGGTTGATGGAGACTCAGATATGGTACCCACCTGCTGGCTCTGTGACTCTGTTGGGGGAGGGCCTAGAAAAGGAACAATGGTTCTGCCAGCACTTCTGTCTTGGAGAAAGCTGCCTCATAGCTCTCACTTTGATGCTAGACAATTCAGTTTCTCCCCATATGTCTCTGATGTCTTTCGATCTGCTGCTCCCATGGTGGAGCTTAGAGGCTGTACGTCCAAGTAAGTTTGCGTATGGGCCCTTTAAGAGGAACTGCCAGGGACTCCGGAAGTTTCTGTTTTCTACAGCCTCTATCCATGCTGGTTTTTACAGCCAGAAATTATGGGGATTTGTCTTCCTAGTGTTGGAAACCGGGGCTGGGAGCCTGATGTGGGGCTGGTACCTCTTGCCCCTGAGATACCCCTCCCACACGTGGCTGTGAGACCAGCCCATTTTGTATCTTCACCCCTCCTGCCAGTCTCCATGTGGTTTCTTTTTTAATTCTGTAGTTGTAGGACTTCCATTCATCTTCATTTCTGATGTTTCTGAATGATGGTTGTTCTGTAGTTAGTTGTAATTTTGATGTGGTTGTGTGAGGAGGTGAGCTGTGTTTTCCTGTGCTGCAACTTCAGAAGGCATCTTTGATTTTTTTCTCTTTTCTTTAACTTCCATATTACCAAGTCTAATGATTTCTACCTCCAAAATTTATTTCCCATCTGTTCACTTTTCTCTCTCCCCTCTCTCTATTACATTAGGTCAGGGTACTTTCAGATTTTGCCTAGATTACTTTAATAGCAGCTTAATATGTTTTCTTGCTTCCTTTGTTCATTCTCCTCCCACCTTTCTAACCACACTCCACTTATTCTCCACACAAAGCCCAAATTATCTTATTTTTAAAAGTTTAATGAAAAAATTTAAATACATACAAAAAGTAGCAAGGATAGTTAACTGAACTCCTATATTCATTACTCCTCTTACACAGTTGTCAACTCACGGCCCATCTCATTCCATCTATAACCCACCCATAGGTTATTTGGTATCATATTTTAGACATCATAATGTATTTCTACCTTTAAATATTTTAGTATGTACTTCCTAGAAACAAAGACCTTCTCTTAACAGAATTACCATTCAGGTATCAAGGTCAGGGAAATAACATTGATATAAAACTATTATCTAATCAGTATCTCAAATATGGCATCATTTAAATCTGTATCAGTATGCAAATATAAAAGATAGGTCTCTTTTTAAAAACATCACAAGACTGTCATCACATCCCCCAAAATTAACAATATTCATCAACTCCTGTCAGTGTTTAAATTTCCCCAATGTCTTATATCATTATTAATAGCATGTTTGTTTGAATCAGGACAGAGTGATCCTTTTTCAAGATAAATTGGATGCTGCCAGTCCCTTGCTTAAAATCTGTCCATGATTTGCCTGTCTCTGAGGATGAAGACCCGGATCTGCCTCAGTCCACAAGGCTTCAGGTGGTCAGGTCCGCTCATACTGCTTCCTCCTGGTTGGTTCAACTCTTACCCTCATTCACTGCCCTCTAGCTACAGCCTCTTGCAGTTTTCATGCGGAGCGAACCCTTTGCGGCCCTGGATTACTGTAGTGCATGTGGGTGTTTCTGACTGCAGAGACTTCTCCCACGGCTTCTTCCTGTCATCCTCAGCTCTCAGCTCGGATGTCCTCCTACCTTTCTTAATGACTCCTCTTAAATGAGTTACTCCTTCCCCATTTTTCTCTCTTGGCTCCCATTTGTTTCACTCCACTTTTCATTTTGTAGTTAAGTATTACTTGTTTTTTGACCATCTGTTGCTTCGTGTTGTTAAGTTGTATGAGGATGGGACTGGTCTATGCTGTTCATCATGGTGTACCCTGTGTCTAAGTACCATGCTCAGCACATAGTAGGTCCTCAATACGTATTTGTCAAGTTAATGAATTTGTTGAATGAATGTACTAATCAGAAAATATAGATGAGTAACCAAAGTAGACTGTAAGGATTTGCAGTGAGTTAAAAAATCCAGTCATCATTTTTTGAGGCCTTACCAAGTATAGGACACAAGAATAATTGCTGTGATTGTTCAAATGGAAAGTGAGTTAAAGGATCTTTTTGGATGTGTATTTTTTTTTTTAAATGTTGATTACAGCTAGATGTGTGAGTCACCCCAAATACGTACATGATTAGGCAATGTCAAATTGTTTGGGCCTAGTAAACACTTTAGTATTGTGGGTGTCTCCTTGGTTATTTCTCAACTATGGGCTGGCTCACTTTTCATATGAAGTTTATGTAAACAACTTGTCAGAGTCCTATGGGATGTACTGAGCTTCACTGCCTTTTGTTAACTTTCTATTTTTTTTTTCTACCTTGTTTCGTGATACCTTTATCCATCCCTTGATAAAAATAGCCTAAAATGAATAATAAAACTTCCAAAAAACAGATACTGTTTGGGAGCTTTGCTTTTTGAAATGTGTCAAACTTCTCCATTGCTTATGTTTTGAAAATTAACTAATCTCTGGTTCCTCTTTTCTCCCTTCTCCCCACTTTCCACTACTTGTGTCATCTTGTTTTAGAATGTCACATGTAGAATTTCTCAAAGATGGAGTGAAGTGTGGGTTAGATACATTTATTAATAATGCATAGTTCAGTATCATATTGTATACATTCAAAAAAGAGTCTGAAGACTTAATAGCCTCTAACAAATCTAAAGGACTCTGAAACTGCTTAAAACTGAAGTGGAATTTGGGGATTTATGTATGACTTTTATTTTGTGTAATTTTTATGATATTTATTTTATTTTTTATTGTCCAGAGTGAAAGTATTCAAGCCAGCAAGGAGTATTTTTTTTATTGCCTGTAAGCAGAGTGTTATAACTAGAACTCAGATTGTAGAACTCCATGTAGTTCTGATCAATTAGCATTTTCAGAGGTATAGGCATAATTTTGGTCTCCCTTGTAGGCAATACAGTTATAAGCTGTGGTTTCTATTTACTTTGAAATGTGAAAAAGCTTTCTGCAAGAGTTGTTTGACTTTATTTTTATGCCGTTAAACAATTATGTGTGTGTATATTTTTATAAAGTTCAGTGTCAAATCCTCCAATGATTAGGAGATTTTTTTTGCTATTTAAAGAATTTGGCACCAGTTAAAAAACATTATATCAAAATATATTGTTTGCTTTGATTAAAATAATTCTGTGTAGTTACTACAAGAAAATTAATTTTATGATCAACTACTAAAAGCATATATATTTTGAAAGAACATTCTCATTGTCTCAGTACAATTGTATTGTTTAAGTACATATATTTTCAGTAGAACTCAAATAAAATATATAAGGATGCCTTTTCTGACAATTTAGAGTAAGTTAAAAATTATTTTGTAACTTATGTCTTTAATCTATGAAATTTTTTATTTGAAAGCATTTTGTAAGACTGCAAAATGTAAAGCAGATATAAATGTAATACATACACCAGTCACTTAACATACAGCGTCATCTTGGGAGCATTGCTGCTTTTGTAAAGCCACTGTTCCTCTCAAGGTACTAGAAATTTTGATACAATTTTCATGCAGTCTTACAAGGGCTACCTCATGGTATAAACATTTAAAAATAAAAGTAAAAACATAAAGGAAAAGAACAGATTTTGTCAAGTTAACAACTATTTGAGAAGTAAGAGTCACTGTTATTCTCGGCCATTTCCCCATTTCTGAGACCCTCCTCATCAGCAGAGGGATAAGGTGAGCACGCCTGCTTTGCGTGATTTAGCAAGTGCTTGTTGAGTGTATTTTCCATGTTGGGCATTGAGGTAGTTTGGGGGGATGTTGGTGTTGATGTTGATTCAGGGGCTGAGGGACATGTGTGGGGTTGTATGGCTCTGTATGGTTTTTAAGTAATAAAGGGAAAATATTGAAGATTTTATTGTTTAAATATTGAAAGCAAACTAAGGCAAATAATT
This sequence comes from Glossophaga mutica, assembly GCA_039655065.1. NCBI lineage: Eukaryota > Metazoa > Chordata > Mammalia > Chiroptera > Phyllostomidae > Glossophaga > Glossophaga mutica. The sequence goes on along the minus strand of CM077305.1, from coordinate 136,589,893 downwards.
CTATGTTCTTTGGGTTGGAAATTATGTTTTAAGGCCTGACATTAAGAGAAAAAAACATCGTTTTGACCATTTTGACAAAACTCTTGTCAGCCCAGTTAAAAGAGAATTAACTGGGAAAAAAACTTGAGCATCTATGAAAGAGAGTTAACAACAACAACAAACAAACAAATCAAGAGAGAGAACACTTTGATGGAAAAATTGTCATAAGGATATATTTGGATAACTAGAAAGAAGAGATACAGGTCAGTAAGGCTACTGTATTCGTTTTCTATGGCTGCTGTCTCAAATTACCACAGACTTGGTGGGTTAAAAAACACAAATTTATTCTCTTACAGTTTTGGAAGTCAGAAGTGTGCAGTGGGTTTCACTGAATCAAAACCAAGCTGTCCCAATACCATGCTTCCTTGGGAGATTCTAGGAGAGAGTCCATTTTCTTTCCTGTTTCCAGCCTCCAGAGCTGTACTGCTTGCTTTCCCTGGCTCATGGCCCCTTCCTTTAACTTCAAAGCCAGCAGCAGCATAGTATTTTCAAATTACTCTGCCTTCTCTGTGCCTCCTTGTTATAAGGATACTTGTGATATGCAAGAGATTGCATGTGGGGCCCACTCATATAGTCCAGATTAATCATCCCATCTCAAGATTCTTAATTTAATTATATCAGTAGGATCTCTTTTCTCATATAAAGCAACATTCATAGGTTCCAGGGATTAGTACCTGGATATTTTTTGGAGGGCCATTATTCAGCCTAACAAGGCTAAAAATAGCATATATAGTAGAGCAGTACACACACACACACACACACACACATACACACCCTTTTATTGTTTGGAATTGGTTATCTCAGCATGGTGGGGTTACAGGGTGTTTATAATTTCAAAAGGTTCCCTTTACATATTCATTATCAACATTTTTATGGAATATATTTTACTTATGATTAGAAAAAATAAAATTTTAATTTAAAAAAAGGATTGAAGAAAATACTTAATTTTTTTAGAACGGTTTTAGATTTACAGAAAAGTTGAAAAGATAGACCAGAGAGTTGCCTATACCATAATTTATTATAGTTAGCCAATATTAATATATTATCATAACTAAAATTTAGACTTTATTTAGATTTACTTATTTTTTACCTATTTGGCTGTAACAGTTCTTCAAGCCTTTTTTTTCCTTTTGAAAGTTTTTTTTCAACATTTTATTTATTTTTAGAGAGAGGAGAAGGGAGGAAGAGAGGGAGAGAAACATCAGTATATGGTTGCCTCTTGTGTGCCCGCTACTGGGGACCTGGCCTGCAATCCAGGCATGTGCCCTGACTTGGAATTGAACCAGAAGTCTTTTGGTTTGCAGGTTGGCACTCAGTCCACTGAGCCACACCAGCTAGGGCTCTTTTTGAAAGTGTTACGGAGTGCTAGCCGTGTATTTTATAAGATTCCCTTTTTGGAATTTGTCTTAATATTTTTATCATGGTAAGACTGGGCTTATATGATTTTTGGAGAAAGAGCAGAGAGGTAAATTGCTATTTTCATTGCATCATATCAAGGGTGCATAACATCAACATTATTTATCACTGTTGATGTTGGTCTTGGTTACCTGGCAGAAATTGTGTTTGTCAGTTTTTTCTACGGTAAAGTTACTTTTTTGGTGAGGAGGAATTATATTTCCCCTACAGGAGGGCAGAGGATTTACATAAATTATTTGGATGTTTGATGGCTTTTATTCCTTTTAGATTGCATCAAGGTGGTCATGTCAAAAATCCATGTCGAATTGTCATATTTCTTCCAACATTGTCAAAGGAGTCTTTTAGCTTTTATGAAATTCTGAGCATGGTTAAGTTAATTTTAGGTTGAAGATCTCTTGGAAATATGTGGTAACTCAGCATTATATGGATGTCTGAAATTACCTTTTCAGGATGGGTGGATTACCTTTTGTAATTTCTCAAAGGTTTTGTTTAAATACAAGTTAGACCAATTGATTCAAATATTGCTCATCATTCACAAGAATATAGCTGGACTTAAAGTTTCTTTTGTTATAGGAAAAAGAATATTAGATAAAATATATTTATGTCAATGAGAAAATACAAGTGTGAAGTGTACTGTACTGATAATTTAGCAGTTGGCCTTGCCATTCTCTTTTTCTCTCATGAGGGACCCTGACCTTTGCAAGACCAGGGCTTGTATATTTCTGAAGTGTCCTGTTGCTCTCCTTTGAAGTACAGCAGCTCTCATATTTGCTATAATTTGGTAAATGTCTGGAATTTATTTGGTAAATGTCCTGCTGGACAGAGTTCCATGGTAGCAGGGACCATGTGTGCTCTGCTCACTGCTGCATCCCCATGCCCAGCACGTGGTGGCCACACAACTACATGTTGACTGACTGTCATATGCCCTTTTGAGCACTTTTAGAAAATAGGTGGTTAACACTGGCTCACATTTATCATAACATGATACTCATGAAAGGGTAACATACAATAATAGAATTAAAGAAAAATGCATGTAGCCCTGGCAGGGTAACTCAGTTGGGTAGAGAGTCGTCCCCATATGCCAAGGTTGTGGGTTTGATTCCCAGTCAAGGCACATACAAGAATCAACCAATGAAAACATAAATAAATGAAACAACAAAAATCAACACTGTTCTTCCTCTCTCTCTCTTAAAAAAAGTGCATATATATATATAAAAAAGAAGAAGTAGATATTGTAAAATATTAACAGTGGTTATCTCTGGGTTATGAGAATATGGCTGGCTTCAATTCTCTTATGAGAATTGTCTTCATTGTTTTCCAGGGAGTTTGTTATTTTATAATCAGGAAATATCAGAACACATTACCTAAAACTTTTAAGGTCAGATGAAATGGTGAGCCCCATCAAAACAAACACAGTTTAGTTCCAGTATATGCAAGAGCCCTTAAGGCGAGACAAGAAAATTGCCAAGTCACTGACAATCTCTTTACTTTAAAAAAATTTCATCAAGACCAGTTCAAATATTGTTTATCTAATATTAACTTCAAAGTGCTGTTTCCAGTAGTGTTAGTGTGACTATGTCATGTGTATTTAATTCCCTTCATTAATTTAACCTTTGTGCATTTAACCTGTTAGACTAAAAACTTCAGAGAATATTGTTTTCCTTTATTTCGTGTTTAAAAAGTCCATGGGATGTGAAATCCAAGTCTAACCTGGGAGTATCAGCATGATCATTTTCCTTGAAACAAAAGAAATTCACTGTATTCTGCAACTGGCTTTTTTTTGATGTAGGTAATTCCCTGATTGTTGGAAAAATCTTTCAGAGACCCTGTAGATTTTTATAAATCCAGGCTATTTGTATTTTTATTTCTTGTTTCCCTAGGACAATTACATAGTGATGGATTAGCATTAGGCTGCAGCAGAGATTGGGGGAAAAAATCTCCCGTCATCCTTTCCTGCAGAAGCATCAGCTACGGGCAGGCAGTGAGCGGACCTGCCACTTTAACTGACATACCTTAAATTCTGCCCTGGGAAGCTCTGGGATGCTGTCAGCTGCCTCGGCAACTTATTTTCTCGTGCTTGGTAATTGAGAGTCTCACTGGAGACCAAGAAATAAAATAGAAATTGTGGATTTTTGTTGACTTTTAAATTGAAGACTGCCTCTTCTTTTTGTTGGCTTTTAAAAAATCTGGTAGAAGAGAGGGAAAGTCATCTTCACGGTGGGGCTACATTCATTCCTCCAAAGTTACAGCTGGTCTAAACCTGTGAGTATGTTGCATTTATTTAGCTGTTCCTGGGGGTGCGATTGCAGTGTTCTCTTCAGATCTGTGGATTTAATTCAAGGAAAAGGATGCCAGTTTTAAAAATTGGAGTTATATTTCATTGGAGACCTGCAGTTTTTGTTAATTGCCATTTTCTTCATTAAAGGTTTCATGTCAAACTTGCGAGGGTTTTCCTCTCCCCACCCCTCCCCCCTTTAGCCCTCTAAGGGTGAGTGCTGGAATCAGAGAAAATAGCACATCTTGCTGCTGCAGAGGCTGTGGCGTTCCAGGATGCCATGGCTGGTTTATTGTTGCTGCAAGGTGTGCACGGGGCCGCACAGCAATGGAAGGGTTACAGTGACTCACTTTGTGTTCATTGTGTTTGCCTTATGTCCTCTGCGGGCTTCATTATAGGTTTTGTTTTGCTAGAGTGACTAAAACCTTAAAGAGAGATTAAGTACAGGGTCATGTTCTCAGGGTAGACTTCACTCCTCGCCTCGCTGTGTCAGCTTCAGCCCGTCTCTTTGTGGCAAGATTACAGTAAGTGGGAGTTACCCAAAAGGGAGCTTTGCACAGTCACCCTTTTCTAATTGTGCTTTTGAATCTGTGCCATTTTTTTTTCTGGTGACGCAGACCCTTTAGACTAAACATCTGTCCTTAGTCATCGTGTCCCACTTTCCCCCATTGGAATTCACTGGAGGCCAGAACTGTAACCTCGCTGAATTATTGAATTAATTTTGAAAATTTTGTAAAGATAGAGGTTAAAGTATAGTTCCCACCATAACCTGCATATGTTCTTGATTTGCCTTTGTTAAATGAAAGTCTTATTATTTTAGTGAGCTGATTCACATTGTTTAGTTACTGATCTCATTACTTTATCTTAAAATCACATTAGCTAAAGCAATTTCTAAAAGTCAATATGTTCAGAGACCATAGTCAAATACTTTTAAACACCAACTGCTAACAGTCATCTTTGTAGATACAGAATATGTTTTACTTAGGGTGACATATGAGCTTTGTGGATGCCATTATTTTGGTGGATTTCCTGCAGCATAAAATGAATCAAGGATTTTAAAAAACTCTCCACCACCCAGAGATGAAACATCTGCTGTTTTATTTTTAAATATTTTGTCATACTTAAATGCAGCAACTTTCAATTTAATCATAAAAGATTCCTGAAAATTGGAAATTCTGCCTTATCTGGACTTGCAAAAATTTATATTCATTCATTCATTAATTCATTAATTCAACAAATGCTTACATGTATTGCTAAGCTTTTGCCAAACTCTTGGATATTATACTGAAGAAGATACTATATCTGCCCTCATGGAGCACATATTTTTAGCACGTGAGGAGGCATTGAAAAACTACCTAATAGTTTCATTACAATTGTAGTAATTTTTCAACTATAGAAGTATATGTAAGAAGTGTATATATGCCAGACAATACAGCGTGTACAGATACTTGCATCTAATTTTGTCCCAGATCTTCTGAAGCCACTAATTCTTAGAACGCTTGTGCTGGAAAGAGATTTTGGAAATCATATGATGGGCTCAATAAGCATGTGACGGGCACGGTATATATAGTGAGAGATCATGCAGTAGTCAAGATGATTTCCTGATTTTCTAGCCACCGTTCATTTGGTTACAGTTCCTTAGAAGACACTTAGACACCAAAAACAGAACAGAAAGCAAACGGCAGACCAAAATCAACCAACCAACCAAGCCAAACCAAGCCAAACCAAAATAATAGCAACAAGAGGCTGCAACTGCCATGTGTTTGGCCGGTTTTGGTTCTGAAGAAGCAGCCCTGACAGCCCCGATTCAGAGGCCTCCCTGTGCTGCCTGACGGTTGTTACTTGAGAGTGAACTAGTTAAGATATTTTTTAACAAAGTAAAATATCTTGACTTATGAATTAATATTTACTTAGGTGTACTTAGTTTGTTGGGGAATTCAGACAAGAAAGTCTGTTTTTTGGATGTAGTGGGATAAACACTGTGGTACGGAGAAGGTCAGCGTTCTGTGGGAGTAAAGATGAGGGGAGACCAACCTAACCTTGGGTGATGGGCAGGCGTCGGGGGAGGTACTGACCTAGGGCTTTCTGGAGGAGGAGATGTCTACACGTAGGCAGATATTGGTAGATACCTACACAATAGGGTCTAGCAAGGAGGGGTTATTAGTAAGCGCAGAGGCCCCGAGATAGGAGAGACCATTTTAGGAAAGGAAAAACTTTCTCCTTTATTCTCAGGTTAATTTCTTGGGGTCCTACAGGTTAAATGGACAAAAGACAGATTAGTGAAGGAAAGGAAAAACAAGATTACTATCATACACAGAGTTCACAGAGTTCACAGAGAAATGTGCCTTAAGGAGAAGACTTTGGGGCTTATATACCATTTTAACAAAGGATGATGAAGCTTGGAGAAGAGGCTACACAAAAGAAAAGGGCTTTTGGCTTCTAGATAGGGGTAAGTTGTGGGAAGGGAAGGTGCCAAGGAAATGCATGCTAAATAAGGATTGTTTAGTAAGGTTTGTGATGCAAATAAGAATCCTCTTCAGGTGATAAGAGTTATCTCTGGGGTCATTTTCTTTTTGGCATGGGAGAGGGGGACACCTTTACCAAGGCAAATTTATGCCCTACTTTTAAAATATTTTTTAGTTTTGAGATAGGGGAAGGGAGGGAGAAAAAGAAGGAGAGAAACATCGATGTGAGAGAGAAATATCAATTGGTTGCCTCTTGCACATGCCCTGATGGGGACTGAACCCACAACCCAGGCATGTGCCCTGACTGGGAATTTAACTGGTGGTCTTTTGGCTCACAGTCTGATACTCAACCAACTAAGCTATGCCAGCCAGGGCTATGCCCTGCTTTTAGATAGAAAGGGATAGTAGGGCAGAGAGCCTAGCCTATTACCTTCAGCTCAAAACAATCTGTCAAAATGGCATATTCAGGGGTAACGTACTCTGATCCACTTCACCACCATGTCTTCAGTGTTTGCCAGGAAGCTTGGGAGGTCTGCAGTCCAATGAGGATAGATTGGTCAGAGGAAGACAGATGCCAAGGGTACCTTGTCAAGGAAGTGTGCCAAGGGAAGTGACAGCCTACAGAAGTGTTTTTATCACAAAGCTTACATGGATTTGTATTTAGAGAGAACTCCATGGGGGTTGGTAGAAGAGAAATGTGCCTCTACTCTATAATATGATACCTTGCACTTGGCTCTAAGACTCTGACCACAATTATTAATAATTTAGGGCTTAAATAGGCTTTTATGGCTTAGGTTGAGAATTTAATATGTGCATATATGCATGTATATACACACCACGCATATGCACATATACTTTTTAGTTTTGCTTTTATAGAAAATGTTTTGATTTCCAACTAAGTGACTTATAAACAGATTTATATAGAAAATGACCCACTTACAACTTGTGCAGTTTTTTATTTTAATATTTTATTTATTTATTTAATTAATTAATTTATTTATTTACTTATCTTTAGAGGGGAAGGGAAGGAGAGAGGGAGAGAAACATCAATGTGCGGTTGCCTCTTGTATGTCCCCTGACGGGAACTGGCCTGGCAACCCAGGCATGTGCCCTGACTGGGAATCGAACCGCGATCCTTCGGTTCGCAGGCCCGCGCTCAATCCACTGAGCTACACCAGCCAGGGCACAACTTGTGCAGTTTTTAATGTCGCATTTTTGCATCTCATTTCTCATTTGATTGGCAGAAGACTGTGGGGCCCCTTATAGGATAGGACATTTTGAGGCTCTATGTGGTTTCCTGAGCAGGGAGGGAGGTTTAGCACCTTTTTGCTTTGTCATCATTTTCATATCTTAGTAGAGAAGAGGCGAATTAGAATCTTTTAAAAATATCTTCTGTGCCAGGCCCAATACCTATGGTAAGTCTGTCTTTGTATCTTCAACAACTGTGTTAATTGGTCTTGTCACTTCCCTGTTATAGATGAGGAAGATGAGGTGCACAAATATTAAATCAGTTGCCCAAGGTCATTCAGTGTGCTGACTGACGCTATTGTGCTAAAGGTCGGCAGATCTGTGCTCCAGCTATGGTATTGTGTTCATTAGCCACAGGTGGACTGGGGGGCAAGGGGTGTAGGCAGCCCCCTCCCCTCCAATCCCCTTTTTAAAAAAATCTACAGGTCACTCTGGGCTACATGTGTCATGAAAAATGCTTAGGGTTTTTGGACCTCATGCCCAGAGGTCTTCCTAACATTTTGCACTTGCTTTCCACTTTTTAAAATTAATTAATTTTTAAATTATTGATTATACTATTACAGTTTTCCCAACTTTTCCCCCTTTATCCTCCCTCCACCCTGTCCCCCAACCCTCCAGCATCCCCGCTTCTTAGCTCATGTCCATTGATTGTACATATAAGTTCTTTGAGTCCTCTGTTTCTTATACCATTTTTTATCTCTTCCCATCTGTTTTATGCCTACTAATTATGCTTCTTCTTCCCTGTACCTTTCCCCCCAATTTTCCCTTCCCCCTCCCCACTAAACTCCCTCCATGTGATGTCCATTTCTCTGATTCTGTTCCTGTTTTGATTGTTTGCTTAGTTTTTGTTTTCATTATTTTTCTTTTAGGTTTATTCGTTGATAGTTGTGAGTTTATTGTTATTTTACTGTTCATATTTTTGATATTTTTCTTAGATAAGTCCCTTTAATGTTTCATATAATAATGGTTTGGTGATGATGAACTCCTTGAACTTGACCTTATCTGGGAAGCACTTTATTTGCCCTTCCATTCTAAATGAAAGTTTTGCTGGAGAGATTAATCTTGGATGTAGTTCCTTGCCTTTCATGATTTCAAATAGTTTTCAAAGCCCCTTCTTGCCTGCAAGGTTCGTTTTGAGAAATCACCTGATAATCTAATGGGAACTCCTTTAGGTAACTGTCTCTTTTCTCTTGCTGCTTTTAGGATTCTCTCTTTGTCTTTAGTCTTGGGTAACTTAATGATGATGTGCCTTGGTATGTTCCTCTTTGGGTCCAACTTCTTTGGGACTCTCTGGGCTTCCTGGACTTCCTGGAAGTCTTATTTCCTTCACCAGATTGGGGAAGTTTTCCTTCATTATTTGTTCAAATAAGTTTTCAATTTCTTTCTGTTGTTCTCCTTCTGGCACTCCTATAATTTGGATATTGGAATGTTTCAGGTTGTCCCAGAGAATCCTCAGCCTCTCTTCATTTTTTTTTTTTTTTTGGATTCTTGTTTCTTTATTCTGAAACGGTTGGATGTTTATTTATTCCTTTTGTTCCAAATCGTCCATTTGAGTCTTGGTTTCCTTCCTGTTGCTGTTGGTTCCCTGAATATTTTGCTTTATTTCATTTTTGGTGTCTTTCGTTTTTCAACCAAGCTCAGTCAGTTCTGTGAGCATTTTGATTAGCAGGGCTTTAAATGCCCTATCAGATAGGTTGGCAATCTCGCTATGGCTTAGTTCTGAGGTTTTACTCTGTTCTTTCATTTGGGCCATATTTCTTTGTCTTGGTGCAGCTGATAAATTGTAAGGGGGTGGAGCCTTAGGACACCCCCCCCTCCCAAGGGCAGACCTCCTTGCTGCGCTGAGGTGCTGCCTGTGCGGGAGGGGCCAGAGCGGGAACAGTGTCACACTGGGAGAAACTCCCACCAAGGCAACCCCAGCCTTAGCCCACAGTCAGCTCTGAGTCTCAATTTTCCCCTTAAGTCAGTCCCTCCCCCCACAGCCTGCCCTGCCCCTCAGCCGCCTCTCCTGTTCTTTCTGAGTCACCCACACTGTCCGCTCCCCTTACTGGTCTGGTTGTTCTGGTTGGTTTTATCTTTAATTTCTTGGTTGTCGGAGTTCATGCAGTTTGATTTTCTGGCACTTTTGGTTGTTTATTGATTTTAGATTGGTTGTTATTCTTCTTTGGTGTACGAGGAAGCAAAGGGTTTCTACCTATGCCTCCATCTTGGCTGGAACCTGCTTTCCACTTTTTAATGCCATATTTATATGTGTGTCATAAGCACAGGGCTGCGTATATGGGAAAGTACATGAACATGACTTTGTTATGAATTGCATGCTTGGGTTACTTTTTTTTTTTTTTGATATTTTACCAGTCTGCAGCTGTGAAAAGTCTTTAGTGATCATTCAAGTGGTATGAATGGACTTCTTTAGTGATTGTTCTAGATTAGTGTGTTGTGGAATATCTTCCTTCAAGTCATTACAGGTGACTGTTTCAGAAAGAAGGGAAGTATAGGACCAAGACTTGAATTTCCCTTGTGGTTTGGGACTGTAGTCATCTTCTCAGTGGGTGAATCAAATTTTGAGCCTTTCCAGGATCCAGGAAACCAGGCCCTATATAGCATTTATGTGCCATCACCTGTCCTTAATAATATTAGCTTAGGTGTTTTGTTGTTTTGTTTTCTAAGAAATATCATCCTTATATAGAAAAGCCATTTTGTGTGTCTCTTTGTTTTCATAGGTTGAATAAATACAGCACACAACCTATGAAAAACTGCCACACATTGACGGCCTAAAGGACATTAGACTTTGGCACTTAATTACTTGAGTATTTATATTTTTATGCTTCCCCATCCTGTTTGTCTGACCTTATGGTAAGGAAAGTCCTTGTGTTTACTGAAAGCTGCTTGTTTGTGAGTGAGGGACTCTGTGATAATATGTACATGGGTACTTTCCATGATCTACATGTGTGACATAAAAATGCCAAGTATCATGACTGTGTATGGCACAAGGGTGCTAATATAGAATCAATGAAAATATCGTTCATTTATCAAAAAATTATTGAGTGCCTCTCAGCTAAGTCAGAGAGTTCCTCTTCTTAAAAGGCTCATAATCGATTTACCACAACTAAAAACTAATCCAACAGTTATTCTGTAATGAGTTGTGAATTCTGACCAAGGAACCCAGAGGAGACACATCGTCCAGCCTGAAAAAATGACCCAAGCAGCCTTTCTTTTGAGAGCCAAATGAAAGGGAAACTTATTTTCAGCATTGACATTTAGAAATTTCGTTTCTTGGTTCTCCTCGTTTTAGGTTGTGATGTTTTAAAAGAAATGATGAACAACTGCCCCCACTCGGTGTCACACTGAATACCTGCGTTTGCTCTGCATCCCTCCTGTGAGGGACATAATGAACATGGCAGAGGGCTGCTTCGGTGGCTTCTGTCCTGTGACAGCAGGACATGCTGACCTGCTGAGCAGCAGGAATATAATGGTCTGTCTAATGGAGAGTTCTTGGGCTCAGTCACTTAACTGCTCAACAACATCAGCACGACATTTATGTGATTCTTCAGGGTAAAAAGTGGTTTTATAAAACAACATATTTCCTCCTCATAACATCCATGTTAGGTAGACAGGGCAGGTATTGTTGCTATTGCTGAGTTTAAAAAAAGAGGATTTGGCTGCCTGTTGCCACAAAAGCCACACTTGTGAGGTAGGTGCTGTGCAAAAGGAGAAGGGTTTTATTTGGATGCTCCACTATCATGGAAAATGGAGAACTCCCTGTCTCAAAGCTCATCTGCACAAAACCCAGACAACACTCAGCCATCCCCAGGAAGACCAGAACAAAATACAATGCCCAGAGTTCTGGGTCCGTTTAAAAGTACTGTCCTTTAGAGACCAAGGCAGCTGCTAAGTGGCCATCCAGGTACCTTAGCTTGTTCCTAGCTGTTGTCTGGCTTCAGGCTTCCTCCTGGAGGCTGCATGTGGACCTGACACGGCCATGACTATGTGGCTGCTAGGGCTGCAAGGTTACATGATCTCAAACAGGAGAGAGTGCACACATACCAGTAAATGCTTCACCAGGTTAGAGAGAGAGAGAGAGAGAGAGAGAGAGAGAGAGAGAGAGAGAGAGAGAGAGAGAGAGAGAGAGAGAGAAACTACCTCCTGGAGGCCATGGGCCACATGACTGCTAAGATCATGTGGCTCATGGAGAGGACAGGCCAGTGCATTGTCCCTGTGCAGATCCCAAACAGCTAGCAGCCAGCAAGAGAGAGTGGGTTTCTTTGTTCCCCTGGGGCTAATCCATTTTAGGTATGGGATGGGCCAGGTGTTTTTTTTTTTTTTTTTTTTTTTTTTTTTTTTTTTAATGCTAGAGAGAGGGTAAGGGAGGGGGAAAAAAGAAAGGGAGAAAAACATCGCTGTGTGAGAGAAACATCAACTGGTTGCCTCCTGCATGTGCCCTGGCTGGGGACCCAAATGTGCAATTCAGTTGTGCGCCCTGACTGGAAATCTAACCCACGAACTTTTGGTTTGCAGGGTGGTGTCCAAGCAACCAAGCCACACCAGCCAGAACCCAGGTGCTTTCTCAGAAAGATCAATTAACTTCCCAAACTTTCCAGTGCTTTGGGCGGGTCCATCTGCTTCTTTGCCCAGACTAGACTGACAGGCCTCTTTGGTCCAGCACCTCCCCCTTCCACCATTCTGACTTCCCGTGCATGTGCCTGCCTTCTTCCCCTGGTACGGGAAACCTGAGGGCAAGGGCTTTTCTCCTTATCTATTTACCTTTCTAGCTTTTGAAACATTGCACCCTATCCATTCATCCCTCTAGCCCTTAGTGCACTGGGGCCACATCCATTCATCTTTCCATCTTTCCATCTTTCCATGTGCACTTGGGCCCTCTTCATTCATATTTCTAGCTTTCATCAACTCAGTGTTAAGAACCTACCCCTGCTGCCATCCTTGCTGGTGGGGGAGACTCGCCTGACTCTGCCACATTTTGAGGCTGCCCAGCTTCCCTTCCCTTGGGGCCTCAGGCCACTGCAGTTGCTCAAACATCTCTGGGCAAAAGCTCTGCTGCAGCTGGACCTAATCACTGCTCCCACGGTGGGAGGGGGTGCCCCACAACTTGAGGTGTCCACCAGTGTTTCTGCCACCTCTGGGCTGGTGCTCGATCAGTTCAGCCTCTGAACTTCTCACCCCATCTTCAGAGAGGCCCCCACTCCTGCCTGCAACTTGGTACTGTCTGCCGAGTGTTGGGTGCCTCAGCTCGCTGAGAAGAGGCAGGTGATGGTACGGGCTCATCTACCAGTAACGCTACCCCTCCTCTGGTGTGTGTGTATGCTTTTTTTCTCAGTCTTTTTATTGTGGTAAAAAACATGTAACAAACTTGTGGGGGGGGCTCTGCCTGCAGAGCCCCATCCCTCCATCACGGATGAAAATAAAACTACGAAGACATGATCTGCTTGGGGAGGATAGGTGGTCAGACTCTCAAAGGAGAATGACCCAGAGCCCCTTCCTCACTAGGCTTTTATTTGGTTCAAATACACAGGAATACAGGTAGGTCAGGCAGCAAGGATCAAAGAACGGTCAACATTTCAAAGAAATCTGAGGGCTTAATCTGAGTCAGTGTCTGTCAGGAAAGGGGGTTGCAAAACTTGGGGAGACATACTCATTTCCTCCTCGGACCCTTATCATTTAAATGAGAGCACTCTTAGCAAACAAAGCAGGTTTCACAGGACTTTACGAATTCTTTCTTACGCCCCATCACCCGGGGAACTGCTCTGGCCGGCACAAGGCTGCACTGCTCCTCATTGTAGTTTCAGGTTTTAAGCTGATTAGGCCCAGGAAGCAGAAGACATCTCCCAGACGGAAATGAGGACTCGGAAATGAGGATTCGGGCTATGTCAGAATGGGGGGTGGGGGCGGCAAGGGTCCATCACCCGCTCTTTGCTACAGCCCCCTGAGTCTTTCTATAAGGGCCTCCGTGTCTGGCTTAGGTTGCCCTTCCCCTGAGGAGTCTTACCCATCTTTGACTAACTGACCAAGCGTTGGGGCCAGAGATGGATGAGGCAGAAGCGGTGCTCCTGCCAGGGAGATAAGCTTCGTCTCCTTAGTAGGTCACGTCCTCTTGACAGAACAGTCCCAGATGAAGAGGGTCCCTTGGCTCTTACTCACCCTAGCTATGGGGTGCAGTTACAGCTCCTGACTCCAGGCTGAATGGTCCACAACGTTAACCATTTTTAAATGTACCATTCAGAGGTATTAAATATATTCCTGATGTTGTGCAACCATTACCACCATTCATCTCCATAACTCTTCACCTTGTAAATCTGAAACTCTATACTCATTAAACAGTAACTCCCCACTCCCCCTTCTCCCCCAGCCCCTGACAACCACCATTATATTTATTTCTATGATTTGTGCCCTTTCTGTGTTTTTATAGATGAGGACATGTAGGCTCAGAGAAGTGAGTGATGGTCCAAAGTCACACTGTTTGCTAGTGATGGGCTCACCTAGGATAGAAACCCCACTTTCTGCCTTGTGTCCCAGCATGCTTTCTCCTAAGTCACGCTACTGTAGGGGGTGAAAAAAGTTAATTAATAAATTAGAAGATTTCTGTTAGAAACAAGAGAGTCCTCTAATAGGGAAGTGTTCTTTGTTTTGTTTTGTTTTTAATAAAAAAAATCAAAGAAAAGCAGCAAAGTGAAACAGGAGCTGTACAGAACTCTTGCCAACCTAACATTCCATTGTTGTTTTTTTTGAATAATGTGAAGAGTGCAATTTGCTTTTCCTAGGAAAGAATTTGGAGGGACGTAGGCTCTGGTTTTAGTTTCCACTGTGTCAGTGATTTGCTGTGTCTGTGAGCAAAAGAAACTCTATCTGTTGGGATAGTTGCTTTTTTCTGAAGAGACTATAATTTCTACCCTCCCTTTTCTTAGTGAGTAGGGTCTGAGACACATAGTTTATATGAAAATGAATTTTCATTCTTTTCAGTTCTCGATGGCTCTGGAACTCTCATTCCCATTGAGGATGGGGGAAAACATTGTTAATTAAAGATGATATCATCTGCTCAGATTTCAAACAGTCTCTTTTGGAGTGACTCAGGTGTTCTTGGGCGAGTGGGAGAGGCAAGTGCCCTGTCAAGTAAATCTTTCAACTCCGCATCGGACCTGCATCTCCCTTCTCAAAGGTTTCCCCTCCCTCTCCCGTTCCCAGGTGGCATCTGGGTGCAGGAAGAACCTGTGTGTGGTGGAGCCCCACTTGGGGTGTTGCTCTCTGGTTGACTGCTGCATCTAGTTGTTTTTGTGTTGACCTCTGCCCTTGCTGCTGTTACATAGGACAAGGGTCTCAATGTCTGAGCAGTTTTTACTCAGTGGTATTCTTGCTAGATGTTAAAGTGTAGCACAGTATTTTGCAGATGTAACTATAATTGATTGAGCTTGACCAAAACCCGATTGGATAGGTTTAGCCAACTACAAAGAAGAAATCAACATGTAATTAACCAGATAGTAAATATAAGCAATGGCTAAGTCTCCCTTCGAATAGACAGAGCTCTGGATGTGACCCCCTTTACTTGCTGCACGTAAATAAAACCACCTAATGACAACCATGTCTTGTTCTTGAATAGAACAACCCAAGCAGCAAGCTCATTGCATTTGGTTCCACTGCCTTTGCTACCCAAGTACCTGTGATTACTGGACTTGGTGTGTCCAGGAGCCTGAGGGCTTGGCATTCTCCTCTGGCATTGGCTAGTCCAGTGCTTGAGGTCCAGTGACCACTCATTTGATCCCTGTCTCTGCCCTTTGCTACAGGGTCATCTAAGCTGTCTTTTAAAAACATTTTCTTACTTTGCAGTAATTCCAAACTTATGAAAAAGTACATGAACAATACAGAGAACTTAATATATACCATTAACCCATTGTTAACATTTTGACACATTCGTTTTATTATTCTCACTCTCTATATACACGATTATGTATTCTTCAGAGTCATTTGGGAGTAGCAGCTCTAGAGAAGGTTAAGTTTAGAAGGATGAATTAGAGAGGGAAATGCCTGGAAATAACTTCCACGTTTTTTTCTCTGCTTTCCTCTAACTCTCTCCTTCTTTCAAGTTAAACTTCTCTGCTTCCTTGAACTCTTCCTTCTATTCAACTAGCTTTGAGTCTTTTTATTTTTCCTGGTTGTTGGCTTCTAGTTTCATTTCCAGTCATTGGTTGTCTTAGATCAGTGTGTCTAGAACATCAGATAGTCCAGGTGGTTGGTCTGACCAGAGGAGAGTGAGGGCCAGTTCCTTCCTATAAAAAGTAAATCATTGCTATCCCCCATTCACTCTTTTGTTCATTTATTCAGTCAGTCACTCAGCACAGCCTTCTTGAAGGTTTCTACTTGCAAGGCAGATCTACCTAGGAGTAGACTTGGCAGATAGCTTGCTGATATCACAGCAGCTTTGCTAGGAGCTGTGTTACAATGCTGCCTTCAAGGAGTTTGTACTTTGATGGGCAGATGAATTATGTATTCAAAAAAAGAGCCAATTAAAAGACTTAGGACAGACTCTCAAACTCTTCCATCTATCTAGATACATCTATTAATGTAGCTCAGGATTAACATATTATGTTCACTTTTAAATAATTCACAACGTTTTACTACCATGTTGCTAAGTCACATCCTTTTTCATGCTGTTTTTAGTGGGATTTTTAAAAAAAATATATTTTATTGATTATGCAATTACAATTGTCCCATTTTCCCCCCTTCATTCTCCTCCACCCTGCACACCCCTTCCCACCCACATTCCCCCCTTTAGTTCATGTCCATGTGTCATAAGTTCTTTAGCTTCTACATTTCCCACACTATTCTTGCCCTCCCCCTATTTTCTACCCACCATCTATGCTACTTATTCTCTGTACCTTTCCCCCCTCTCCTCCTCCCACTCCCCTGTTGCTAACCCTCCATGTGATCTCCATTTCTGTGGTTCTGTTCCTGTTCTAGTGTTTGCTTAGTTTGTTTTTGTTTTAGGTGTGGTTGTTAATAATTGTGAGTTTGTTGTCATTTTACTGTACATGTTTTTTATCTTCTTTTTCTTAGATAAGTCCCTTTAACATTTCATATATAGGGGCTTGGTGATGATGAACTCCTTGAACTTGACCTTATCTGAGAAGCACTTTATCTTCCCTTCCATTCTAAATGACAGCTTTGCTGGATAGAGCAATCTTGGATGTAGGTCCTTGCCTTCCATGGCTTGGAATACTTCTTTCCAGCCCCTTCTTGCCTGCAAGGTCTCTTTTGAGAAATCAGCTGACAGTCTGATGGGAACTTCTTTGTACGTAACTGTCTCCTTATCTCTTGCTGCTTCTAGGATTCTCTCCTTATCTTTAATCTTGGCTAATGTAATTATGATGTGTCTTGGTGTGTTCCTCCTTGGGTCCAACTGCTTTGGGACTCTCTGAGCTTCCTGGACTTCCTGGTAGTCTATTTCCTTTGCCAGATTGGGGAAGTTCTCCTTTATTATTTGTTCAGATAACTTTTCCACTTGTTGCTCTTCTTCTTTTCCTTCTGGTACCCCTATGATTCAGATGTTGGAATGTTTAAAGATGTCCTGGAGGTTCCTAAGCCTCTCCTCATTTTCTTGAATTCTTGTTTCTTGTTTTCTGTTTGGTTGTTTGTTTCTTCCTTCTGGTCCACTCCATTGATTTGAGTCCCACTTTCCTTCCCATTACTATTGGTTCCCTGTACATTTTTCTTTATTTCACTTAGCATAGCCTTCATTTTTTCATCTAATTTGTGAGCAAAATCAAGCAATTCTGTGAGCATCCTGATCACCAGTGCTTTGAACTGTGTATCTGATAGGTTGGCTATCTCTTAATTGCTTAGTTGTATTTTTCCTGGTGCCTTGATCTGTTCTTTTGTTTGGGCCATTTTGTTGTCTTGACGCACCTGTTATGTAGTGAGGGATAGAGCCTCAGGTGTTCACCAGGGCGGGGCAACTCAGTCTCTGCGTTGTGACACTGTTTGTGGGGCAGGGGTCCGAGAGGGAACAATGGCACTTGCTCCACTCTCTGCCAGATATCAGTCACTTCCCCTGCTTCCTCCAAGCAAACTGGGCCCTTCTGGTGCTGATTTCTGGGTGGGTGGGCTTGTGTACATTCTAGGACCCTGTGGGTCTCTCCAACGAACTCTCCTGTGAGGCTGGGAGTCTCTCCGTCACCTCAACCCCCACAGGTGTTTTCAATTGGTGTTTTGAGGCTTTATTTTCCCGGGCTGGAACCCTGTGTTGTGCGGTCTGTCTCACTCCCCAGTTTCGCCTGGTTTATCTGTGCATGAGTGTGGGACCACCTGGTCCACCAGACGCCTTGTGTGCCATGACCCTCCACAATCCACCACCTTGCTGGGTCTGCCTGCTGCTACCTTGCATGCCCAGGGTCCCCAGCCACCGCTTTATTTGCTGTGACCCCTGTCCCCTGCCCTGCCCCCCGACCTCTCCAGACTCTGCCCCTCCTACCAGTCTGAATGCATGTGTCTATTTTAACTCCTGGGTTTTTGGACTTCCATACAGTTTAATTTTCTGTCAGTACTGGTCTTTTTTTGTTTCTAAATTCTTCTTGTTCTTATTTTGGTTGTATGAGGAGGAACAGTGTGTCTACCTATGCCTCCATCTTGGCCTTAGTTGGACTTGTGGTCCAATTAAATTTTAAGTTCAGGAACTTATAATTAAAGCAGGGTAAAAACAATGTTACTTAGTGATATGGTAGTAAAAATTTGTGAATTATTTAAAATTTATAATTTTCACTCAGATATCATCTTCGAGTGCATGAAGTGTATGATTTCATGTTTCTAATACCTGATACACTGCCTGTCATATGGTGTTCCTGGATGTTTATGAGTGAAAATTAAGCTTTAGCTTACTACATTTAACTCATCCATTTAGTACGTTATCTTTTTAAATTGTAGTCCATTCCTTAGTATCCTTCCCAGCTTAATTTTTTTTCCTGCAGAATTGATTAGCTTGTTTTTTCTATCTTTTTTCCAGTTTCTGATAAAAATGTAGAAGTGAACAGGGTAAAGAGAAATAGTTGGCTTCAATTAAATAGTTGTGAATCCCTATATTTTGATGGGTCTGTCCCGCCCATCTTGCATGTAGGGCTGGGAGAACACTTTCTGACCTGCGCGCAGGCTCTGTGTATTACGTGTTCCTCTGACTTGCCAAAGCTGCAGATGGGGCTGGTATTGAGAACTCATGAGGCTGCCTGCTGATTGCTGCAGCAGCTCTCCTGTGAGGGCCAGTTCCTTTCAATAAAGATGGATCAGGGTTTGTTTTCAGCAAAGGCAGATACATTACAAATTCAGGACAAGATTGTAAATGTGTATATAAAGTTATGTTTGGAAGCAGTTCAAAGAATATAGTATTATAACTGTTTGAGGCTCAAAACTTAAAATAGCATTGAAGTGTGTTATCTCTATAGGAAATGAAAAAGGCAAATTAGAAAAACCATAACATTTAAGAAGTAACTTTTTCAAAGTAGTGAATGTTTAGAACAGTTCCAAAGTGTCTAAAATCACATTGGAAACATATTGGGTAGTGATGTATTCTAAGATCTTCACTTAGGAAGGACTAAATATTATACTATTCTTGCCTATTTTCACAACTATTTTAAATTTTATGTAATATAAAAGGATGATCAAAGGGTATTTTCTTAAATTAATATTTCAATATTACCTTCGTGAATTTGAACTTGAATTGTTCAAAATATATGACTTTTTCCCTGATTACTAAAAACAGTGTATGATCTTTTTTTTTTTTAATTTTTAAAAAAGATTCTATTTATTTATTTTTATAGAGGGGAAGAGAGGGACAAAGAGAGGGAAAGAAACATCAGTGTGTGGTTCCCTCTCATGTGCTGCCTGCTGGGGACCTGGCCTGCAACCCACGTGGGTGCCTGTTTCAGGCATGTGCCCTGACTGGGAATCCAACCAGTGACCCTTTGGTTTGTAGGCTGGCACTCAATCCACTGAGTCACACCAGCCATGGCTACCACAGTTTTTTGATCCACCGGTATGCTGCTGGGCACTTAGGTTGCTTCCAGCACTTGACAATTGTAAATTGTGCTGCTATGAACGTTGGGGGGCATAGGTTCTTTTGGATTTGTGTTTCAGGATTCTTAGGGTATAATCCCAGCAGTAGAATTGCTGGGTGGAAAGGCAGTTCCATTTTTAGTTTTCTGAGGAAATTTCATACTGTTTCCCACAGTGGCTTCACCAGTCTGCATTCCCACCAACAGTGCACTAGGGTTCCCTTTTCTCCACATCCTCTCCAACACTGTTGTTCGTTGATTTGGTTATGATGGCCATTCTGACCAGTGTGAAGTGGTATGTTGTGATTTTAATTTGCATCTCTCTGATGGCTAGTGCTGCTCAGCATGCTTTCTTATGTCTCTGGGCCCTCTGTAAATCCTCCTTGGAGAAGTATTTGTTCAGGTCCTTTGACTATTTTTTAATTGGGTGGTTTGTCTTCCTGGAGTGGAGTCATGTGAGTTCTTTATATATTTTGGAGATCAAACCCTTGTCTGCGGTATCATTTGCAAATATATTTTCCTGTATGGTTGGTTCCCTTTTCATTTTGCTGATATTTTCTTTAGGCATGCAGAAGTTTTTTTATATTGATGAAGTCCCATTTGTTTATTCTTTCCTTTATGTCTCTTGCTCTAGGGGACAGACATATCAGTGAAAGTATCACTGCATGGAATATCTGAGATTTTCATGCCTGTGTTCTCCTCTAGGACTTTTATGGTGTTGTGATTTACATTTAAGTCTTTTATCAATCTTGAGTTTATTTTTTTTGTATGGTGTAAGTTGGTGGTTGAGTTTCATTTTTTTTGTATGTAGCTCTCCAGATCTCTCAACACCATTTGTTGAAGAACTTTTCATTTAAAAATAGTTTCATGTCGTGATTAAATATTAGAGCAGTATAAAACAAAAACAAAAAGAATAATCCAGTTAACCGATGGCCAAAGAATCTAAATAGACATTCCTTCAAAGATATACAAATGGCCAATAAGTACCTAAGCAGAAGTTCTATGTCATTTGTCAATAGGCAAACTCGAGACAAAACCACAATGAGATACCATTGCATCATGAGATGGACAATAATGGGCGTTGGCCAAGATGTGGAGAAACCGGAAATCTTATATATTCCTGGTAGGACTGTAGAATCACACAGCCACTTTGGAAAATGATCTGGCAGTTTTTCAAAATGTCAAATGTAGAGTTGCCATTTGACTCAGCACTCCCACACCTAGGTATATACCCAAGAAAAATGTACCAGTCTATACAAGATTTTGTACATGAATATTAATAGCAGCATTATTCATAATAGCCAAAAAGTGGAACTAACTTACATATCCATCATCTAATGAAAAGATAAAATGTGTTATAACTATATAATAGAATATTATTTGGCAATAAAATACATGAAGTACTAATACATGCAACAATGTGAATGAATCTTGAAAACATTATGCTAAGTGAAAAAGCCAGTTATAGGCAAATCTACAGATACAAAAAGTAGGTTTGTGTTTGCTTTGGACTATGGGGAGTAACCGTAAATGGATGAATACAGGGTTTCCTTTGGGTGACAGAATATTAAAAAAATTAAATTGTGGTGATAGTTGTACAGTGCTACGAATATGAACACATTAAAAAGCATTCATTGTATACTTTAAATGGGCAAATTGTATGGTCTGTGAATTATATCTCAATAAAGCTTTTTAGAAAGTTAAAAAAATAGAGCAGTAAAAACGGGAAAATAGAGACATGTTTTCCAGCTCACTAATACCTGTAATTGAAATATGACATGTTGTTTTCTTTAACATCTATCAACCAAAGAGTATTTTCACTAGCTAAAAATACATTTCTTTTCACATCTCTCAGTATAGTAACTTGGTTATGCTCAGGAGCGGAACAGACAAGTCGTTCTGTTTGAATTTTTAATAACGGCACTATTTCGGCACTACAGATTCTAAAACTGAAACAATATAAGGAATGCTTAGGATGCTTTTTTGCAATGATTTACATGTGCCCCAGTGCAGTGATCTATATATTAAAAACTTTATTGAAGGAAATAAGAGAAGACTTGAATAAATGTGTATAGATACGAAAATGTAATATTGTAAAGATAGCAATTCTCTGCAGTTTGCTAAAAATGTAATGAAATCCCAGTAAAAACCATGGCATTGGTACAGAACAGAGAGGCCACGGGGGCCAAGGTTCGTTATGTCTACTGCCTTATGGAAAGATGTCTCTCAAAGCCAGAGATTTGTGAAAAGGAAAGGAAATGTTTATTTATTGCTATACAGAGTTAAAGCAGCGACCTAACATCTTCATTAAAATATCAAAGTCCTTTAGGATACCCACAGACCCCACAGTGCTTCCTATCTCCCTCCTGCCCTAATTCAGGGTACCGTAACTCAGGAAAAGAAGCAAACGTCCGGGATCCAGGCTCCTGACACGGTCAGCTGTGTCGCCGTCCAGGCAGGATCTCTGATTAATCCAAAGCCATGTGGCACCGTCTCATGGCCTACTGGCAAGAGTTTGTTCACCCTTCTTCCAAGCAAAGTCTCTCCTGCTTCCCAGGCCACACAGCCAAAGGGAGCACCCCAAAGCCGCATGGTCTTCTTCTACCAAAGCTGTGGGGAAGGGGTCCCCACTCTGGCAAAGCCATGTGACTCCCCTTTCACCTAAGTTGCAGGGAGGGGGTCACCACTTGGCCCGAGTGGCAGTTCTCTGCTAAAGCCACATGGTGATTCTCCCTCACATGGCTACGAGGGTCCTGACTCTGCCAAAACGTGGTTCTTCCTTTCAATGGCTGCCACGTCTCAGTTTAAATCCTCATGCCAATCCTCCTGTGTACCCCACTTCCGACTCCTCCTACAATCAGTTACACCTGCCAGCATTCCTGTATTATTCCAAGTTCACTGGGCTGCCATTGTGAGTCTGGGCAGGTGTGTCCCCATGTCCTGGAGCCAATCTTCTCCAAGCTCCCATGCAGGCGCTGTAACTTGGGGGTCCTCCCCCAGTCACATCTTGGAGGGGGGGTCCTTTCCATCCCCCCGGCTCAGAGCAGGGCCACAGCTATTTAACACATCTAAGCCACCAGCCAAAGGCTATAGATATGTTAAACGACCATGCCATGGGTTAGCTGCAAAGCTGTGGCTGTACAAAACAGCTCTGCATGTCCCTGCTCCATGTGTCTCTTCCCCCAACTCACACCTGTGGGGGAAGGGGTGAGGACATCTTATATGTCCCTCTAATATTTCCTTGACACCCTGACCTCTGGGCCCCATTCCAAATCCCTATTTTTTGGGTCCCCCTCTTGGCTGCACCCTGTTACAACAGGACTTGTAATTTTATAACAACTTAATCTAAAATTCATAACTAAGAATGAAAGTAAAATAATAGCAGTCCCCTCCTCCCCCAAAAGAACATTTTATAAAGTAGAGGACTTGTTCTGCTGGCATGTAAAGAAGGCCATGACAATTTATGTGAAGGAGCCCAAGAGAGGCAAGTATGTGAGCAGAACAAAAGTGCCTGGAAACAGACCTGCGCACAGGTGGAAACTTGCCCTGTGTTACAGTGATTGCAGTGTTATTCAGTATGTCAGCACACAAAAATTACAGCTTGCGCCCTGGACAGGTAGTTCATTTGGTTAGAGCACTGTCCCAATGCACCAAGGTTGTGAGTTCAGTCCCAGGGCACATACAAGAATAAACCAGTGAATGCATAAATAAGTGGAACAACAAATTGATGTTTTTTTCCTCTCTCGCAAATCAATCAATAAAAAAAATTACAGAATGAACAAATGTCAAAGATTTATTTATCAAGGAAGTCAGCAAGATGGTAAAACTGGTTCCAAGAATATTTGGGGAAAGAATATTGGAATAAGATTTGTTATATACAAAACTGGTTAATTTCATACAAGGCAATAAAACCATAACCTTACCAGAGAAATTATTTGCGTATTTATGAGACAAAAAAATCTACAAGTTAACCTATAATTTTACAGAGTATAGGCCTCTATCAGCAGTACGTAGCAAATCGAATGCAGGCATGTCCTTGGGTGGGCCTCTGAGACACACTGCTCTAAGACGGCATGGAGAGGGCATTGGTTTTCCTTTTGTCTGACCTGGAGCTGAGGCTTGGTGGAAGTCCGAGTCCCTCAGTGCTGTGGGGATGATTGCCTGTCTGTGTGGGAAACAAGCAAATGTGCGGCTCACACTGTGTGCAACAGAGTTCTGGGCAGACTTGTATGTTATATTATTTTCTTCGTGTATTTGAAACATTTTTCATAAAAATGAAAAAAATTCGTTCTTGATGAAGTACTAGATAGTAGTTTAAATGAGTGAATTAGGTCTGTATCAAAGTACAGTTGAATAAAAAATCAGTTTGCAGCATGTATACTTATTGTGATATTAATATAAATTTTAAAATACTGTAGACTTTCTGCGACTTTGTGTACATGTATATATAAAAGCATACAGAACTAATGGCATCTAATCTATACTTTTATAGTATGAAAGAAAAAAGAATAAAATCTAATATTATTTTATTAATAATTATTAAGTTCTATTAAATTCAAGTATATTGTGCCAGGTAGACACTATAATCATAGCTTTGAAACCTGCAGCATTTACTTGGCCCAACATACTTGATTTTAGCAGAACTTAATAAAGTTTAAATATTTTATGCACATGGTATGTCTAATCATCGGAGAAGAAGATAGAGTCTTTTAAAAACCATCTGGGGAAAATGGCCAAAGATTAAGAAACAAATGCATAGCCCTGTCTTGTACTGTATACTCAAATTATAAATGGATCAACAAATTAAATATTAAAAAGTAACAACACTGATAAATTGATAAGTTAAATAATTTTTATGGAGGGAAGTTTTTCTAAATATGTCCTCAAAAACCAGAAAAGTTAACGGAGTCATTAGTTTTTATTTAAAATAAGAAAACCTCAAAATTTTAACACTAGAAAGAATTTTATAATTAAAGCTAGAGGCAGATGAGATATGGGAACATTTTTATAGTACATTTTGGAGACCATGTTTTTCTAGTCCTTATAAGTGAATCTGGAAGAGAACGGATAAGCAAGAATGGTCCAAAAGTGTAGACAGCCTCTTGAATCTGTCTTTATGGCTTTCCCTGTGTGTGAACAGAGATGGCATACACTGCCCCCCAGTCTCGTTTACTTATGTGCTTGGTGCCGCCTCTGTTGGGTAGAGAGCTCTTGGGACAGAGCACAACCTGACTTCAAGCTGTATTCCCCTTTATCAGTTGGATTTTTGTCCCTCCCACCACCCACACCCAATCACTCTTGGAACAACTGCCTTTATTTTCCTCCAACCTGATGTGTAAAATTTAGGAAACTTGGTCTGTTCAAGATAAGATGAATGTAATGTAAAATATTAGAGGGTACTGGCAACTTTGAAAGGTGGAATATAATCAAACTCTACTTAATTGAGGACATTATATATCTTAGAATTAAAAAAAACAAAGCTTCCCTAAAGGGATAGTCAATAATGCTTTCTTCTTTATGGGATGTATACTCGTAAGGTGAATGGAAGCAGAAGGAGATTGGAGAGTCTGTTCTATCACGGGGTGGACTCATTCTTAAACTCTGAGGAAGTTTCCTTCTCTTGAGGGGCTCTGGGTCAGTACAGTGGCTTAATATTCTGTGAACCACATTGGTTCACAGCTCCTCTATGCAACTTCAGCTCTCTGGTACATACAGGCTGGGGCAAAAGTAGGTTTACAGTTGTGAGTGGGAGAAACAGAGTTAGTAAAGCCATTGTAAAAATTAAAACCTGCATGTCTTTTTCCATATGAACAACTGTAAACCTGCTTTTGCCCCACTCTGTACATAATGGAAATGAAGCAGTTTATTACAAATAACATATCTTAAAAAAATACACGCCTTTTGCCCTGACTAATGTGGCTCGGGGGGTTGGGCATGCTTCCACAAAATGAAAGATCCTGGTTAGAGGTTTGATTCCCAGTCAGGGCACATGCCTGGCTTGCAGTCCAGGTCCTCCATTGGGATGTGTAACAGGCAACCAATCAATGTTTCTCTTACACATCCATGTTTCTCTCTCACCATTCCCCTCTCTCTAAAAATAAATAAATAAATAAAATCTTAAAACAGAAACAAAATACATGCCCTCTAATTCAAGAATTAATTCTCAGGAAATAATCAGGTAAAAGTGTATAAAGGGGTTTATTAAAGTATTATTTGTAGTCACAAAACACTGGGAGCAACCTCCCTGCCCCAAAATGGGGATCTGGTAACAAATCATGTTACTTGCATTCAGGAGAAGGTGGTGTAGATAATAACTACAATAGAGCAACACTATTAATTGAGAAGAAAAGATTCAGGGTAAACTCAGGTTATAATGAAGGAAACCAAAATATGTCATCTCTAAATATGCCTCTTTGACATAAAAATTATTTTGAGCCGAAGGCAATTGAGTAGTAAAAGGCAGAAAAAGCTCTCCCTTTTCTGCATAAAGGCGGGTGTAAATTCTCTTACTGGAAATACAGACTGATCAGCCCAGAGAATCTGCAAACAAACCTTATTAAAGTAATCCTTGTCTTCCTAGCTACTTCACCGTTTACTACCCCTCGCCCAGCTCCTTGTCTTGCCAGTTATTCACCAATTTATTTATACCTTTGTCTAAAAGGTATAAAAGTTTCCTGCTCTGTTCACTTCTTTGGGTCTTCACTCTCTTGTGAAGGTTCTCATTTACATGTTAAAATTCAACAAAATTTACATGCTTTCCTCTTGTTAATTTGTGTTTGTCACTTTACTTTTCAGACCCAGCCAAGGGACCCCAAGAGGGTCAAGGAAAACTATTTCCTCTTCTATAATATTTCATTTTAATAAAATATAAAAACATATGTATAGATTTACTTGGGAATGATCTGGAAGGACATATATAAGATACAATGCTCTCTTTCCATGGAGAGCCATGGGGGTTGATTTCAGTTAAGTTTTTTTTTTTTGTTTATAAGTTTATTGGTGCTGTATTTCAGGAATGTTCACCATGTAACTGAGTAGATTTTTGTTACTTGGTTTTCCAAACTGCTAAGAAATGGAGGTGAGATGTACCAAATAATTGAGGGCTTGTGTTGTGTATTTAAATTTATGTGGACTTTTCCTGTAAGACAAAGAAATGAAAACCTCACTCTGCCTTTTTTTTTTTTTTTAATCAACAGGCCTTTTCCAGCAGATATGGCAACAAGCAGCCGGCACCTGGCCTCACTTGATACAAAGCAGGCCCCTGGGCAGCGCAGACCATCCGGTGTGAGCAGGTCAGAAAGCCTGTAGGGGCCTTCCTGGGGGCCCAGTTTAACCCCTCGGCCAACTGTAACGGTGATGTTAGGGCAGGGCTCTGTGGTGCGTTGATTGGAGAGAAGGGGAGAGGCCCAGGCAGGTAGACTGCCCAATTTACATGTCAGGGAAGGCTAAGGGACTCAGTGAATAGGTGTCCTGTTAAACAGAAAGAAAACTACATTCAACTTTTAGGGCACAGTTCTTTTTGTTTTTATCTTAAAAATCTTTTAACCATTAATTTTTAAATAAAATACTATAACCACATTGCCAAGCATCAGGGAAAATGGAGGAAAGGAGAAAGAAACTAATTATGACCACTTTAACGGACCGTTAGAATTTTGGTGTATCTCATTCCAGTCTTTTTCCTTAGCATGTGTTTCTTGAAATGGATATAACTACAGAGTTTTTGGTCAATATTGTATCATAATTATTATTTTTTGTTTATATTCTTATAATCTTAGCTTAAACATTCATTTAAAAATTTTTCATTGTAGAAAATTTAGGAAATATAGAAAAATCACAGAATAAAATGTGTATTACTATTACCATAACTATCATAACTATTTTTTAGGTGTATATTCTTTTTTCCCCTTACATATGTAGAGATATTAATTTTTTTCTTAATTTGGATCATATTAAATATACTCTTTAGTAACCTATTTTTTAAAGCTTAGTAAATCATGAAAATTTTTTCTTTCCATTAGTAGTTTTTATAATATCACATTTAATTGGTAAGTACTGTTCCTTTCTTGCCTATTCTGGAATTAACTTAACCAGCTGTTTCTTTTTAAACATGTAGGTTATTCCTTTATCAGTTATTAAGGCAACTCTATTAAAGCTATTTTTTAGTACCATGAGAAAGTGCTTTTCATTTACCCTTCAGGTTTATTAGCTTTAAAGTATATAGCAGATCTTTATCATTTTTGATTTGCACTTAAAATTTTAGCTATATATGACTATGTTCATAATACTCATGGACTTGGCAGTTCATTGACATAAGAAAGGAGTGCAGTAATATGAGAACTGAGAAGTGGAGAAGAACTTGAATATAACTTCTGAGTATCTAAAAGCTTTTACTTTCCACATTACTATTTTATACCATATGTCCCTATGCATGGAAAGTTGCGCTTTCTTTAGAAATAAGTGTTCCTCTTTCAGAGTTATCCTTGAACTTATCTGACAGTTTCCTAGGTAACTACTACATGAACATTTGGAACGTGAAGTTTGACAGCTGTAATAAAATATGTAAAAAATCATTGAAAGCAGTAATAAATAAAGAGAGCTGTGAGCTGGGTAGACTGGAAATCTTCAGCATGTATGTAGGTTTTGAAGTCATGAACCACAAATGCTGTTTCCGAGAGAGAGTGAAACAAATGAGAGCGAAGGAAGGAACCTTTGGGAAGTCATGGAAAGGATGGCTGAGGGAGTGAGAGTTCCAGCAAGTGCCACTGAGATGTGTGTGAGAGAGGAACAACACGACGGTTGCAGGGTGTGCAAGGGGTTTGTGGGAGGGGGTGAATTCTAGAATTTGGTTAGTAGAGCCAGGTATTGCAGAGGTCTGCCTGCATATACATTGAAAAGTACCCTTTGCATTTGCAGTTAGATAGATATCAGAGACCTTTAGTTTGGAGGGTTTCAAGCAAGTTGGGGCAGGAGCCAGGCTGTGGTGGCTGAAGAGGAATGGGAGGTGGGGGAAGTAGGAAAGTGAGTGTGAACTCCTTTTTAAAGCTCTTGCCTATGAAGAAAAGGAGCAGGAGGAGTTGTGGGCTAAGAGAAAACAACAGTGAAGGACAGTTACCTCTTTTTACTGGTTTAACATTAGATAGAAATAAGTAAGATTTGTGTGTGTTTCTGAGTTGAAAAGGGGTCAGAGAAGAAGAGGTTAAAGATACATAAAGGAAGGTCTGGTCAGGATGGCAGCATAGGTAAACACCGTGCTCACATTCTCCCACATTAGAACTACAGCTAAATTACAGAACCACCTCCCTGAAGAAACCTCTGAAGACTAATGAACGGAACTCATATACCATATTTTGCTTTGTATAATGTGCACCCGTGTTTTTGCCCAAATTTTAAGTAAAAAAAATCTTTTGTTTTATTTTTATTTCATTTACTGATTTATTTATATTTAGATACTTGTTTTTTTGTATTATAAAGGAATTTTAGCATTTATTTTTGAGCATATTGTACAAGAAATTTTGTATACTGGTAACAAATTCATGATATTTATGCATCATAGAAGGTCAAGAACTCTTTGTCACTGTCAATATCGGAAGTATCATCTTCTTCAATTTCTACAGTTCCAGTGTCTTCTGAAGTCACTGTTCTCATCCTGGTAAATTTCATCTTTGGTTCTGTCCATTGCATTACTGATGCTGCATTTTTTAGGTGATTTCACAACCACTTCCTCCTGACACCCTTCCACTATCTTAGGGTCCAATCACAGCCTGGGCGATAGGTGCTTTCTTGATTCTGCTTGTAGGTCTTGATCATTACCAGCTGACCACATCCATGACCTCCACTCTTTCTACATTAGGGCCTTAAAGAGCTTATTTACTGACACACAAAGAGGTTGCAGTTGGCTGGTTAGCCTACCAGGTATCACAGCAGGTTGGGTTTTCAAGTCTGCTGCGATTGCTTTTGCACTTCGTGAAGCATGGGCTCTTAAGTGATCAGAAACAAGCAAAGCTGGTTTTTTAAGTAATCCTCCAGGCCTTCATGACCAGGCTTTGTTAAACCGGATTTTCATTCCTCTTCATTCATCCATCCTTTTTCATGCACGTGGATAATAACTCCACTTTTAATCTTTTCTTTGGAAACGCTTTTTCTTTTAAAGATGATCTTAGGTGGTGGCTTTGTCCCACATGCCCAACAGGCTTGAACAGCAGTGGAATGTGTTTTCTCATGACCACTGGTTTTAATAGCCACAGTCTTTGCTCCTTTGATGCCCACGGTTCTGTTGGATGGCACATTAAATGTGAATGGGACCTCATTCATACTGGTGATTTGGGACAGCTCAAGGTTGTAAGTCTTTTGATAACCTAAGAATGAAATTCCAAAACTTGATTCTCATAGGCTGCTGTAAGTTTATGGGCAAATTTCATTCATGTCCTCATGCTCAAACCTTCTCTCTTCATAAAGTTAAATCACCATTTAGGTGTCCCTGAGAAGTCATCGATATTTTTTTCTTGTGCAGTCCTCTTACCTTCTTGTATCATCTTGGTCAAAGAAGAGATCCCAGTCTGACACTGCTCCAAGAATCCAGGCCTTCACCTCTTCTACCTCTGGCCACTTTGGAGGTTTCCCTTGTGTTGTCTTCTGTCTTGGCATCTGAAGAAGCTTTTCTTCCTGTTGCCTCTACAATCTGGTGACACTGTCTGTGGTAGGAGGGCCAACAGGCTCTTGGCAGCTCTGTTGTCATGCTTTTTAGCATTTAATAACTTTTAGCTTAAAGCTTGCAGTGTACGAAGACCATTTTGACATTTTCCAAGGGATTTTCTGATAATTTCTCTTGCCTAAAGTGTACAAAGAGAAATGTCACACTGTTCACCCCATGGTAATAAAGTTGGCATCACCTGTCTTAGCAAGTGCATAACAATCAGCATCATCTGTCTTATCAATGGATAACAATCAGCCTCATCTATATTACTCTGTGGGTAACAACACATTGTTGCTCTTGGTTCCATTTCATTGAATCGTTGGCTGAAACTGCTTTCCTTGTAAGTTTGTTGTAAGTTCAACAAAACCGGTTTTTGTATTACAGGGTATTATTTTGTATACAGAAATTGTTACTGCTTTCCAGAGTTATACTTTTAATGCAGAAGCATAAATAAAAGAATTAAAAACATTTACATAGATACAGAATTAGTACTACCCATGTATAATGCGCATCCTTATTTGTCCCTCAAATATTTGGGGAAAAAATGTGTGCATTATACATGGCAAAATACAGAATTCAGGATATAAAGGAGAAGCTATGTTGAGACTAGTAGGAGATGTGGGCACAAAAACAGGCCACTTCCATCCCAAGATGTGGTGGTTAAGAATCAGCAGGGATATCTTCTCACTGGAGGTTCCCCATGAAGAGTGAGGGGTTTCAGACCCACATTGGGCTCCCCAGCCTGGACCACCAGTGCTGGGAAAAGGAGTCCCCACAACATCTTGATGTGAAAATTAGCAGGGATCCTGTTCATCCCATTAAAAGGGAAGGTTGCTGGAGTCCCAGGCATTCCACTTAAAGGGCCTGTGCATGGGCTTACTTGCTGATGGACTCATTCACTCTAGCTTTAGCGCTGGGGCAGCAGCTTGGAAAGCATCAAGGACTGAAAAGGCAGCTTTCTCCCAGACAGAAGTGTTGGAAAATAGCCAAAGCAATCTTCAGAAAGAAGAACAAAGTTGGAGTTATCATGCTACCTGATATTAAGCTATACTACAAGGCTAAAGTAATCAAAACAGCATGGTATTTGCATAAAAACAGATATATAAATCAAGGGAACAAAATGGAGAATCTAGAAATAAATCCATGCCTATATGGTCAATGAATCTGTGACAAAGGAAGGAAGAATATACAGTGGTGTAAAGATAGTCTCTTCAATAAATGGTGTTGAGAAAACTGGACAGGTTCATGAAAAAAATGAAGTGACTACTTCTTACACCATATACAAAAATAAACTGGATATAAATAAAATGGATCAAATACTTAAATGTAAGTCCTGAAAACCACAAAACTCCTACAAGAAAATATAGGCAGTAATCGCTGACATTGCTTTTAGTAATATTTTTGGGGTGGTACATCTCCTCTGGCAAGGGAAACAGAAGGGAAAATAAGCAAATGAGACTACATCAAACTAAAAAGTTTTTTTTGTATATTTTATTGACTATGCTATTACAGTTTTTTCTCCCTTTGCCCCTCTCTTCCTGGTACACTCCCTTCCCTCCAGCAATTTCCCCGCTTAATGTCCATGGGCCGTGCATATACGTTCTTTGGCTTCTCCATTTTGTATACTATTCTTAACATGCCCCTGTCTGTTTTGTACCTACCAGTTATGCTTCTTAATTCCTGAATCTTCCTCTGCCTCCCCCCGCTCCCCCATACTCCTTCCCCCTCCAGCTGATAACCCTCCAAATGATCTCCATATCTGTGATTCTGTTCCTGTTCTGGTTGTTTGTTTAGTTTGTTTTTGTTTTTTAGATTCAGTTGTGGATAGTTGTCCATTTGTTGTCCTTTTTATTTTCATAGTTTTGATGTTCTTTTTCTTTTTCTTAAATAAGTCCCTTTAACATTTCATGTAATAATAGCTTGGTGATGATAAATTCCTTCAGCTCTATCTTGTTTGGGAAGCACTTTATCTGCCCTTTCATTCTAAAGGATAGCTTTGCTGGACAGAGTAATCTAGGTTGTAGGTCCTTGCTTTTCATGCTTTGAATACTTCTTGCCAGTCCCTTCTTGTCTGCAAGGTTTCTTTTGAGAAATCATCTGATAGTCTTATGGGAAGTCCTTTGTAGGTAACTCTCTGCTTTTCTCTTGCTGCTTTTAACATTATCTGTTTATCTTTAATCTTTGGCAATTTAATTATGATGTGTCTTGGTATGGTCCTCTTTGGGTCCAGCTTGTTTGGGACTCTCTGTGCTTCTAGGACTTGGATGTCTATTTCCTTCACCAAATTAGGGAAGTTTTCTTTCATTATTTTTTCAAAGAAATTTTCAGTTTCTTTCTTTTTCTCTTCTCCTTATGACATCCCTATGATTTGGATGTTGGTAAATTTTAAGTTGTTCCAGAGGTTCCTAAGCCTTTCCTCATTTTTTTTTCAATTCTTGTTTCTTCTTTCTGTTCTGATTGAATGTTGATTTTGTTAGTTTCTTCCTTTTGTTCCAAATCATTGCTTTGAATCCTGGCTTCCTTCACTTCCCTGTTGGTTCCCTGTTTATTTTTCTTTATTTCTCTTAGTGTGACCTTCACTTCTTTATTTATTTATTTGTTTGTTTATTTTTTCCACCATCCTTTCATTCTTTTTTTAAATGTATTTTATTGATTATGCTATTACAGTTGTCCCATTTCTCCCTCATCATTCCCCTCCACCCTGAACATCCTCTCCCACCCACATTCCCCCGCTTTAGTTCATGTCCATGTGTCATAAGTTCTTTAGCTTCTATGTTTCCCACACTATTCTTGCCCTCCCCCTGTCTATTTTGTACCTACTGTCTATGCTACTTATTCTCTATACCTTTTCCTCTCTCTCCTCCTCCCACTCCCCTGTTGCTAACCCTCCATATGATCTCCATTTCTGTGGTTCTGTTCCTATTCTAGCTGTATGCTTAGTTTGCTTTTGTTTTAGGTGTGTTTGTTAATATCTTTGAGTTTGCTGTCTTGTTACTGTCATATTTTTTATCTTCTTTTTCTTAGATAAGTCCCTTTACATTTCATATAATAAGGGCTTGGCGATGATGAACTCCTTGAACTTGACCTTATCTGAGAAGCTCTTTATTTTCCCTTCCATTCTAAATGAAAGCTTTGCTGGTTAGGGCAATCTTGGATGTAGGTCTTTGCCTTTCATGACTTGGAATACTTCTTCCCAGCCCCTTCTTGCCTGGAAGGTCTCTTTTGAGAAAGCCGCTGACAGTCTGATGGGAACTCCTTTGTAGGTGACTGTCCCCTTATCCCTTGCTGCTTCCAGAATTCTCTCCTTCCTTTTCATCTTGGCTAATGTAATTATGATGTGCCTTGGTGTGTTTCTCCTTGGGTCCAACTTCTTTGGGACTCTCTGAGCTTCCTGGACATCCTGGTAGTCTATTTCCTTTGCCAGATTGGGGAAGTTCTCCTTGATTATTTGTTCAAATAACTTTTCCACTTGTTGCTCTTCTTCTTACCCTTCTGGTACCCCTATAATTCAGATGTTGGGACGTTTAAAGATGTCCTGGATGTTCCTAAGCCTCTTCTCATTTTTTTAAATTCTTGTTTCTTCCTTGTTTTCTGTTTGGTTGTTTGTTTCTTCCTTCTGGTCCACTCCATTGATTTGAGTCCCAGTTTTCCTCTCATCTCTATTGGTTCCCCATGTGTTTTCCTTCATTTCACTTTCTGTTTGTAGCCTTCATTTGTTCATCTAAGTTGCAACTAAAATCAACCAATTCTGTGAGCATCCTGATCACCAGAGCTTTGAACTGTGCATCTGATAGGTTGGTTATCTCTTGGTCACTTAGATAAATTGGCTCTGGGGCTTTCATTTGTTCTCCAGTTTGAGCCTTTTTTTTGGGGGGGGGGGTTCTGGTTGAGGCTGTTACGTAGTGATGGGTGCACCCTTAGGTGTTCCCCAGGGTAGGGCAGCCCAGTTGCTAGGTTGTGATGCTGTATGAGGGTCTGAGAAGGAACAATGGCACTTGCTCCGCTCTCTCTCAGATTCCAGTCCCTTCCGTTGCTTCCCCTTCGCCTGGATTATGTGCATGAGAATGTGGCACTGCCTGGTCAGTCAGCTGCCTTGTGTGGCCTCACTGGGTCTGCTCGTTGCCACCCTGTGCCCGGGGTCCGCTAGCTGCTGCCTGCACGCCTAGGAACTGCCAGCTGCTGCTGCCTGCGTGCGCAGGTCCGCCCACCTCCACTTTTTCCTGCCGCAACTCTGCCACTCTTACCGATCTGGATGAATGTTTGTTGGACTTCCGTACAGTTCAATTTTCTATCAGTTCCGGTTGTTTTCTTGTTTCTAAATCTTTGTTGTCCTTAATTTCAGTTGTGCGAGGAGGCACAGTGTGTCCACCTACACCTCCATCTTGGCTGGAAGTCCTCTTCCTTTATTTTGTGGCTGTACTCTGAGTTCTTTGAGCATCCTGATCACCAGTGTTTTGAACTCTGCATATGATAGGTTGGCTGTCTCTGTTTTGTTTAGTTCTTTTTCTGGGGTTTTGTTCTGTTCTTTCATTTGGGCCATATTTCTTGGTCTCCTCAGTTTTGGTGGCCTCTCTGTTTGTTTTTATGTATTAGATAGAGCTGCTTTTACTCCCTATCTTAGCATAATCTATATAGAAAAGGTACCTGTAAATTGTGTGGGGTGGAGCCTTAGGTAATTGGCAGGGTGAGGCAACCCACTTGACTGCTTTGTGGCTCTTTGTGGGTCATGGGATGGGGTGGGGCTCGGAGAGGGAATAATGCCACTGCCTGGCTTCTGGAGGTTTGCCTGGCACTTGTCTGTTTCCAGTCACCTCACCCACCTCCTGTACATGTACAAACCTTCCAGCTGCTGCTGTGGGGTTTGTGAATGTTCTGAGCCCAAGAGGGCCGTTTAGGGGACAAAAATGAAGCAGTTTTTTCCACCGCCCACACACCTACTGGTCTTTACAGCAGGAGGTAATGGGGGTTTATATTCCTGGTGCTGGGATCCTGGGCTGTGTGGTCCGGCCTAGGGCTGGGATTGCTTGCTCCCAAGATATCACTCCTGATTTTTATCCACCACATGTGAATGTGGGACTGTGAGTTCCACCGCTGCTGCTGTCTCCCCGCATCATACCACCTTTACACCCTGTCTCTGTGACTCTGCTCCTCCTACCTGTCTGGATGAATGTGGCTTCTTTAAATCCTTGGTTGTCAGATTTCCATCCAGCTTGATTTTCTGACAGTTCTGGGTGTTGTTTTTGAGATCTGGTTGTAATTCTTTTTATTGTGAGAGGAGGTAAAGCATGTCTCCCTATGCCTCCATCTTGACAGGAAGTCAAACTAAAAAGTTTTTGCACAACAAAGGAAACCATCAACAATTGGAAAAGACAGCATACCGAATGGGAGAAGATATTCACCAATGATACATCCAATAGGATTAATATCCAAAATATATAAGGAACTCATAAACTTAACAGCAAAAAGTCAAATAATCCAATTTAAAAATAGGCAGAGGACCTGAATAGATACTTCTCCAAAGAGGACATAACAGATAGCTGGGAGACATATGAAAAGATGATCAATGTTCTAATCATCAAATAAATGCAAATGAAAACCACATTGAGATGTTACATCACATCTGACAGAATGACTATCATCAGTGAATCAACAAAAACGTGTTAGTGAGGATGTGGAGGAAAGGGAACCCTTTCGCACTGTTGGTGGGAATGCAGATTGGTGCAGCTACTGGGGAAAATAGTATAAAATTCATCGAGAAATTAAAAATAGAACTACCATATGACCCAGCAATCCTACTTATGAGTATTTATCAAACAAAATCCAAAACACTAATTCTAAAAGATATATGCATCCCTGTGTTCACTGCAGCATTATATATAATAGCCAAGATAGGGAAGCAATCCATCAATAGATGATTGGATAAAGAAGCGGGACATATATGCAATGGAATACTACTTGGCCATAAAAGAAATCTTACCATTTATGATAACGTTGGATGGACCTAGAGGTGTTACGCTAAGTGAAATAAGTCACACAGAGAAAGACAACTACTATATGATTTTGCTTATATGTGAAATCTAAAAACCAAAATTAACAAACAAAATAGAAACAGACTCAAGTACAGAGAACACACTAATGGTTGTCAGAGGGGAGGAGAGTTGGGGGTGGATGAATAAGGTGAAGGGATTAAGAAGTGCAAATTAGCAGTTCTTAACCCCTTCACAACAAAATAGTTATGAGGATATAAATACAGCATAGGGAATATAGTCAATAATAATGAAATAGCTGCATATGGTGTACTAGACTTATCTAGGGGATCACTTCATACGTTATCTAAATGTCTAACTACCACCGTGCTTGTATACCTGAATGCCATAGATAATATTGAATGGCAACTTTAATTGAAAAATAAACAGAAAGATATATAAATGAAGAAATGGAGGGAAATGTAAGAAATTATTTAGAGGCATAGTCAAGTATATAGTATTAGCATTTGCAGATTTCATAGCCTTTTTCCTTTAAAATATTAAATAAAAAATTCCTACTCTGCCTTGGGATGGTTTGTTTTTACTTGAGCCTGCCTTTGTACCCTTTTTAACTTAACAGAGCCACACTGGTATTATATGTGTATAGTTATATTGCGTTTGCAGACTAAATTGTCATGTGAAAGTTTGTGTGTTCTTAATTTTCTTACCTTTCTCTTTTATTTCCTTTTATTTTATTATTTTTTCAATTCTTTTTTTTAATTTTGTATGAGAGAGAAGTTAACAAGGTTTGGTTTAATCAACAGGTCTTTTAGTGCCTTTGTAAAAACAAGTAGTTGTAGAGGTATGCTGGAGCATCCTACAAGGACATCTGTAAAGTGGAACAAATACTCAGATTTGGACAAGTATGTGGGTAGTTAGATGGCACACAACAAAACAGCTTCCTGCCTAATGTATCACTCCTCCTGTGACTCCTTACTCTACAGACACCCTGTGCCCTTACTCCTCAGCATGAAGTTGTGGGCAGTGGAAGGGGTATTTTGTTAACTATTTAACAAAGAAGAAATCTGGATATCAAATAATACACCCAAGGTGCATAGCCAGGCAGTAGTTGAATTGTAGCTTGGTGCTCTGTCTTCTCATTTCCAGGCCAGTACACCTTTCGTGAACCCCTTTGCCTCCCTGGTTTTAATCCCTCTCATTTATTGAATCTTAACAGTGTTTTGACAAGCACAGTTTTTTTTGTTCTTCAACTCGAAAGAGCCAGGAGGGAATTTTCCCATAGAAGGATCCTGATGCCTTGCAACTTTGATATTCTTTGAGTTTGAATTTATTGTTAGTGTTTTTACAGGGCAGCACAGCACAAAGCTGCAGCCATTTGTAGGTTTTGTGTTCACCACTTCAAATCTGTTGACACATTAGTTGATAGAGCAGCATTGTTAAGGTCACTTTTGGAAAAATGAGGAAAGAGTTTCCACCTTGGCTCAGAGCTTTCCCATCACCCCATCCTTTGTAACACATCCCTTTATTATTTGAGAGATATGTTTGGTCTTCAAATACGATTTTTTCCCATGGGAGATGTTATAATGATCTAGTTGCCCACTTTAAAAATCTCTGAGATACAGTGTATTTTGTCTTCTTGATCTACTTGAGAAAGTCATTAAAAGCAGGAAGCAGAGCAGAGGGCTGGGATCTCAGGATTAATGGAATGGAGAGAAACCTTTTATAGACTTTTTAATCCTTCACTTAAACCAAGCCTGGATTGACAGTTCAGCATGGCACTGACCATTGGTAGCTTTAGTTACCTAATGAAGGTTGGGAAAATCCCAGAGTTGTGGGAGGAGTTCTGGTCCTTCGAGAGGCTGAGTTCCAGAGACTGTTTAGGGAGATAAGGTTTTCAAATGGCTGAATCATTAAGGCTACAATCAAATTTTGACTAGGAGCTTGTGAGAGAAGAGGGGACCCTTTCTCTTTGGTTAGTAAAGAATGAAGGATAGAGGGAGTTACTGTTTAATGGGTAGGGCTTCAGTTAGCAAGATGAAAGAGTTCTAGAGATTGGTTGCACAACAGTGTAAATATAATTAACACTGTTGAACTGCACACTTAAAATGGTTAAGCTGGTGAATTTTATGTTATGTGTAATCTACCACAATTAAAGAAAAATAGAAAAAAGAATGGCCATATGTTATTATAGAGTTCAACCTAGCTTTCTTTGACCTTCTTCTTTGCCTTAAAAGGGTGCTGGGTATATTTTCCATGCAGTTAAGACAGCTATACCATCCTTTCTTGGAAAGATCCCTCCTAGTTAAAGAAGGAAAACAGTGGACTGAGCTCAGAGGAGCTGAGGTTAGAGTGGTAGTTATCACTCTTTGCCAAATGGAAGTCATTTCAAAATAAGTTAATTTTATTAGAGACTTATTGGGTAATGCTAAATTATTACCATATCAATGGGATATTAAAGAGCAGTTCATTGAAATGGTTCACTATAACTTACTAACAAATCAGGATAGGTGGGAAAGGCATTAAAGATGGGTAATTTAAATGAATTTGATGTATCATATTCTGGTTTTGTAGACCAAGTGCATTTTATGAAAGACTGATAAAAACTCCACTCTTTGGGTTGACGGATTACTAAAATAGACACGACAGGAGGTACTGTCGCCCCAGACAGGTGGCTCTGGGTCAGAGCTCTGCTTTGTCTGGGTCTGAAGGACGAGCACATAATTCACATGAGGAGAGATTAGTCACTTTTGTTCTTTTCAAAAATTTACCTCATCCATTTAGTTCATTATTAGAAGCATTTTTACCTTGTGCTATCTTTTGTGTTCCTCATAACAGCAATGTTATTACTTGTTGAGTAGGTATTGTCATGTCCTCATATTCTTTTCACAGTTGAGGAACAGACTTGGAGAGGTCAAGTGGATTGTCTACAATTCTCACCATCTAAGACATCCCACAAAACATTGTGAACTTACTGGGTTCTTCCTCTCCCTTGGGTCATTAACAAGAAGTTGTACCAGGAGTCTCTGTGGCCTGGTTGTCTGGCTGTAGGTACTTCTGAGCCTCTGAACTCCACACAGCTGAATTGACTGACCCGAGGCACATTGGCCTGGGGCTCTTGAGGATGGGGAGATCTATAGTTTTCACTAGAGGTAGGCTATTGGATTTGCTTGGAAAAGAACTCTGGATACTCCCACATATGTCAGTAAAGGTGTCTGAAGAGTACGTTCTAATCCTGCTACCATTTTGTGCCTACAAATCCTGTGTTTAGTTCTTGTTTTGAAAGAACTATCTCTTTTTTTTTAACGATTTTATTTATTTATCTTTAGAGGGGAAGGGTAGGAGAGAGGGAGAGGGAGAGAAATATCAATGTATGGTTGCCTCTCGTGCATCCCCTGCTGGGAACTGGCCTGCAACCCAGGCATGTGCCCTGACTGGGAATTGAACTGCGATCCTTTGGTTCGCAGGCCCGCGCTCAATCCACTGAGCTACACCAGCCAGGGCCATCTTTTTGACCTAAGTCTAGAGCCAGTTGAGATATTAGTGAAGGGATCGGATCTGTAGAGATCAAACTCTCAGCCTTATTATTTTTTAAAGACTGTCTTGGAGGATGTAACTTAGATGCATGGAGAAATGGGCTTTTGACACACCCCTGAGTGAAATTTAGGTCCTAAATTGCAGACTTCCCTTGTGAGAGTGGTGATGGTGATGGTGATGGGGATGGGGTAGAGCCAGCCCTACTGAGCTCATTCTATTATGGAGGGCACAGGCCATCGTGGGCCCTCTTTCCCTATGGAAAGGGGCTGGAACACTCATGCCCAGTTTTTCTTTCCAGTAAACCAGTCAGATAACTCCTCTGGGGAAGGAATGGGAAGTGAGGAGAGTCCAGGAGTGTTAATCCACTAAATTTCCCTCAGGTAAATCTGAGAAGTGGGAAGAAAAGTTCTTCCTTCACAGTTGTTACCCTCTAACTCATCTTCAGGTTTCCTGGGTAGCTACTGTAACATTTTCAACTTAACATCAGTGTTTACAATGCTCACCTATTCTTAGTTGAAAAACTGATTACTATTGAGCCTTTGTTACATGGAGGTGGATTTAAAATAAGTTCATATTAGAGATGCTT
The DNA here is from genome assembly GCA_039655065.1 of Glossophaga mutica. Classification (NCBI taxonomy): domain Eukaryota; kingdom Metazoa; phylum Chordata; class Mammalia; order Chiroptera; family Phyllostomidae; genus Glossophaga; species Glossophaga mutica. The sequence goes on along the minus strand of CM077305.1, from coordinate 136,549,606 downwards.
TTGTATAGTTCTGAAATGTTAACTGTTCATTTGGGTGTGAATTTATTTTAAATAATTGATTTTATCAAGTAAAGGAAGCTATTGAAAATGTAAAGAATAATTTAGAGGAACTCAGAAGTATTACATTATTATATATTAGTTTTGTACAGTTGTGCTCATTTTAATACAAATCATAAAAATTCCCTTTCTTCCTTTTAATCAATAGGGCTTGTGATCACATATGGTAAAAGTAAGTCATCAGATTATGAGCAAAGTGCAGAGAAACTGCCAGGTCAGAAAATACGAGTGTGTATTTTGTTCTTGTCAGGCAAGGCTGGGCAGTTTGACACTCCTGGAGAATTATACTAACGCCTCAATATAAATAGTGCTTACAGGTTATTTCCATGAGCTCACCTGGTTTTTATAACTACCTTGTAAAGTAGTAACAGTGGCTTGACTACCCCATTTTACAGATAAGGAGACAAACTTTGAGAGGTGCTGTGGTTGTTCAAGGTTACAGAGCTGGGAAATGGTGCAGATAGGACTTTCCTCATTGTTTTTCTTTAAAACATTACTTTTGTGTGTAATATTTATATAAATCAGTTTTTCATCATAAAAGTAACATGAAAAGATTTTAAATAATTGGGAAAGAGGAGAAAAAAAAGTCACCAATTACCTCTCTACCCAACATAAGTCAGTAGAAACTGTGAGTTCTCAGAGGGTAACAACAAAATCTCTGGGTCAATAATTGAAAGGTATTGGTAGTTGGAGGTCTGGTTACTGAGAATCCCAGTTTGAGGGGAGCCAGTATGGATAGAAAATCTTTGCTTGTGGCTCTTGGGCAAAGGGGCTCCTGGGCTCCTGAATAAAGCAGAAACTTTCTCTGGATTCACTTAGCGAAGACTCTAAAATTCCATTTCCATGTGTTCCCTTGATTCATAACAGCCTTCCTCTTCCCTTACCACACACGTATCCTCAAATTGTCGTGAATAATAAACTCCTGACGTGTTGACTCTTTCTTAAGGAATATAACTTTTGTTTCTCCTGTACACATTGTGAAATGGGAGGCGTTCCAAGGATGAGGCAGTGGGGTCAGGAAGGTTAAGTGACTTTATGAAGATCATGGGGCTGGAGAAACGCAATGCTGACTTCCCATTTCCAGTCCCAGAATTGCCATCCTATTGTGTCAGGCTTGAGGAGGATGCCATGTTGATGAGCCTTTTGCAAAATATGTGGCCGTTTTTAAATGGCCATACTTTCCGCTCCAATCTGATTGGACAGTGTGGTGGGGCTGGGCAGAAGTGTTTGAACTTCCTTTGCTAGATGCAGACAGCCATCTTAGACTCTTAACCTAAGGAGGCAGTATTTGTTTTAGGAAGAGTAGTGTGTAAGTGCTACCCAGGATGGATTAGAGCAAAATTAGTGTTATCTGGGAACTTGTTTGGCCCATTCTAGGCTGCTGAGTCCGGAACTCCAGTGGCGGGGCCCCGCGGTGTGTTTTATAACAGGCCCTCAAAGTAAGTCTAATACACTCTAAAGCTTGAGAACCACTGAATCAAAGCCAGAACAGTCAGGAAGGCATTCTTGGAGACTGTTTCAGAACTCAGAGTTGAAGTGATGAGAGTCTCAGTTAATGTGATAGCAATGGAAATGGAGAGAACTGACTCCAAGGGATGTTCGAGAAGTTCTGGCTGAGATTCATCTTGCTCTCTTAGTCATTCCTTGCCAAACACATGGTAGTGCCGGTATTGTGTGGGTGTACGTGTGTGGGGGGTCTTAATTTCATGCGAGCATCTTAGTAAACCACTTAGAAGGGTGGAGTTTACAGGTTTGGAGGTGCTGAGTTCTCACTTCTGTTTATCCCTGTAAGCTGGGGCATTTACATGCATCCTGCCAGGTGACAGTGTGGCCAGCTGAGATGCAGAGGTGATCGTCTGTTCCGAAAGGGGGGCCTGTATCTGCTCACAGCCCATTTCCTTGTAGTAAAAGATGAGCTGTGACCTGAGACCTGGTGGGAGTGAACATTAAGAGAACAGGCCAGAGGTAAAACTGGAAAACCTGATAGTTGAAGGGGTGATTAGAAAGGGAATGGGGATTTCTGAGCTAAAAATTTCTTTTTGTCCTTCGAATAAAACCCATTCTCTTTGCCATTATGGTTCCTGCTTTCTGCCTGCCTCCTGTCCTCCCTTTTTCCCGCTCTCTGCCTTGCTCACCACATTCCCAGCTTAGAATCTCCCCCCTCCCCTCAACCTGGATATTTCCGGGGCTGGATCCATATCATAGCCCTCAGAGGTCCCCCTTTCAGGGCTTTCCATGACCATGCTCATGAATGTTGGGCCACATCCCACCCACCTTCCTGAACCAGATTCTCTCCCAGACTGTTTAACTCAACCTGAGATGATCTTAGCTGCTGGCCTTCTTGTGTAGGTTTACACTTCTGCCCGAGGAGAATGAAGGCCACCTCAGAGCCCCGGATCCTGTGTGTCTTGTTTATTGTTGTATTCCCGGCCCCTAGAAAAAGGTACCTGACACATAGTTAGAGTTCCATAAATGTTAGCTGAATGAATTCTGAGTAGAGATTTGATTGGAGTAAAGGGTTGGGGTAGGAAATGGGGGAAATGTGATTGTAGACACCAGACAGCAAGTGATGGCTAAGTTGGATTGGGTAGTGGAGGCAAAACAAGATAAACCCAAGAGATATTCAGGAAGTAACACTGACCAAATTTGGTGATGGACCGAAGGGAGGTATCAAGCAACTTTCTTGTGAATATCTTACCAAGAGAGGTTTATGAACTCCTTGTCTTCTTATTTAGCCTCTTTAGTCACTGGAAACTTAAGGGCAGAGCAGTTGTGGATTATTCAGGGTTCTCCAGAGAATCAGGACCAATAGGTTACATAGATGAGGGGATTTATCTTGGGACTTGGCTCATGTGGTCATGGAGGAATAGAAGTTCCACTATCTGCTGTCTTCCAACTGCAGAACCAGGAAAGCCCATGGTGCAGTTCAGTTCAGTCTGAAGGCTCGAGAACCAGGAGCACGAGAGAGAACAAAGTCAGTCACTCATCCTCTGCTTTTTGTTCTAGTCAGGACCTCCATGGACTGGAAGATGCCCACCCACATTGGGGAGGGACATCTGCTTTACCCAGTTCACCAATTCAACAGCTAATCTCTTCTGGAAACACCCTCATAAACATGTCCAGAAATAGTGTGTTATCAGCAGTATGGACATCTGTTAACCTAGTCAAGTTGACATGTAAAAGGAACCATCACACATTTTCAGCTCTTCGGCTACCTCTCCACCAAGATTGTCTCATTTCTGCACTGCCCTAGAGGAGAGGTACCTTCAAGCTCTAGGGATGAGGGATTCTCTGTTTCTGCCTAGGTCAATTTTACCTAACCACCCACCCAGCCATCCCCCTGCTCAACAATATTTATTGAGTATTTACTATGTTCTAGATACCACTGAAGGCGCTGGTGATGCAGCAGTGACTAAAACAACCTTCTTGCTTTCATATCCTAGAGAGAGAAGGTAGACAAAGACAGATGTGTCCACAAATACTGCACGGGATACTTTGGATGGTAAAAAGTGGTATGGAGTGAAAAACAATGAGAGAAGATGGGGTGGGGTCCGTGAGGCGGTTCTGATTGGTGCTTTTGAGCTAAGATCTGAATAACAGGAAGGTGCTGGCCATTAGGAGTTTTGGGGCAGTCCCTGTAGAACCTTCAAAACTCATTTCTGTTAGATGAGTACCTAGTGAGATTTTGTTTTCATGCTTGAAAGAATGAATTTGGAGAGGTTGGAGGTTGGAAATTAAACTTGACGTACTTTTAAATAAATCATACTGCTCATTTAGCTATTGAAATATTTTCTTATTAAAATTGTTACAAAAACTTTTTAGAGATGGCTCTAGTTTTAAAGAGCAATATTTCTATTCATCAAATAATTAACATAATTTTCAAAGGGTAAAATCATGACTCTCATAGAGGTGTAGAAATGGACACATTTTAAAGACTTAACTCATTAATCAATGAGGGAACTAGGCAGATCTTATAACAGATTCAAAGGAGAAGTGAAAACAACACACATTTATATGGAATAAAGGAGGGTTGAAATGAATGTGCAAATTCATGGACAACTAGCTTGTTCTACTCTGGAGGGAAGTCCCTTGAACCTCTCCTGGCCAGGACTTAATTGACATGCCTGCACACAACAATTATTTTGCATTGTTCTCATTTATTTACAATTCATAGAGTTGTAAGGTAGCTCCAATAAAATCAAAAGCAGCTAACCTGCAGGAGTCTTCTCTAGACAATTCAGTTTTCCACTAAAGCACATTTTTTCTCCTTATATAATCAAACTGAAACAAAATAGCTCCTGCTCCCCCAGGTGTAAGGATGGTTCCTGTGTTTGTGGTCTTTGGAGTGATAGAGGGGTGGAGGAGGGGGTGACTGTCATTTATTCACTGCTCGCCATGAGCATTGCGTGTCATCTGTTCCACCCTCACAATAGCCCCATGAAGTGGGTGGGGGTGCTCCCATTTTACAGAAAGGAGGTCAGCTCTCGGAGGTTCTGGACACTGCTAATAAAGTGGCAGAGTTAGCAGTACAGCCCATCTGTGTCTGCAAAGTATGCGCGCGCGCACACACTCCCTGTGACAACTTGCTAATAGTAAAAGTTGTGGAAATTCAGTAGATTATTTTCTTGATCTTTAGGTCAGCATCAACCAAGCTGGATCTCAAGAGTGGCCTCGAAGAATGTGAAGTGGCATTGAAATTATTTCTAAGCAACAGATTTACAGATGCCTTAGAATTGCTGCAACCATGGTAATTAACTTTATTTCTTTTAGGTAAAATATGTTTTTTCAGATGTGTTTGATGATTGTCTTTTATGTCATTCTTGTCAGTTAATTAATCTGTATTTCCTCATGAATATTTGGTTGAGACTCCTTACTGCTAGTTAGTTTTAATATTCAGTTAGGAAATCTGTTTTTTCAACTTTAATCAGTAGAACATTTCTGATTCTTAAATTTTAATTTCTATATGTGTTTAAATAGTATCATTTATGTAGTTTTGTAGAGTTCCATTTTGCTTTCTTCAGTGAAATATTTTTATGGATGTTCCTCCTAAGCTTAAATATAATTGAGAAAAGTTTCCCTTGAAATGGGTATGGGAAGAACTAGAATATGGCAATCTCAAATTCTAAAAAATTTAAGATAATATAAATATTATTGGGCCTCCCTGTTTATGTGATAAACAAGTTAATAACTTAATATAAGTTAATAGTACACATTAATTTTTTAAACGTGGCAACAAAGCCTGTGCTCAGCCTTCTTCCTGGGCCTCACTCCGACCGTAGCCCCCAGCCCTGCAGTGTGACTGGAGGGATACTTGCCAGGAATACCTGCTCTTACCCTGCACCTTCAGAGACAGTTACCTGCTTAGATGGAGCTTAGATCTCACATAATGATTTTCTAGAGGGTCAGCTGGGCACAAAAGTGGGAATCACATTCCTTTGAGCCATCAATAGGGTAATATGATTCTGATCCTTGCCTTCGAATCTTAGAAATTAATTTACCAACTGAGGAGCTATTATAGTAATTCTGTTAAGATTTAGAAGACCTTGGTCACTTAGCATTTCAGAGGTTAGGAACATATGTTAAAGTCGAAGGTGAAGCCCATAGCCTAAGGAAATTGCCCAGTGTTGTCTCCAACACTTTTCTTGAAACCTCTACCTTGCCTGCCTCCTGCCTTCTTCCCCAGTGACTTCTCCATCTCTCCATCTTGTGACTCCACCTGCCTCTGTCTTCCTCTCCCTCTTTTTTTCTTTGTCTTTCCTCTCCCAGCCTGCTTTTCTATCTGCATCAGTTTCTAGTCAAACAGGACTCCTTTTCTCTGCCACTGACACCCAGCTGGACATATAAGGAATAAAAATAACTGATTTAGAATTATATTTTGTGAAATTATATATTCTCTGATATTTATGCATATTTCACTCTTAAATATAGCTTTTTTCTTACTTGAATACTTTTTTTTCCTCTTGGAGAAACTTCCAGTTTAATTATGAGGTTTAAAACCACAATTACTGATTAACTTCGGGCTCTCATTCCTTGCAGTCCTTTTGAACAGCCAGGGCCCTCACTGTTCAGGACAAACTGCCAATTACCAAAGGCTGTTTAGATATTTCCCAAGGGGGAGAAAGAGTACGGTGGCTTTCTTTCTTTCTTTTTTTTTTTTTTTTTGCATGGCAGCAGGCTGTTGTGAATATATTTGAATTAAAGATGAAATCATGTATTAATATTTCAAGTCTTATAAATAATTAACATTATTTAAGAAGTTTTGAGAAAAGCGATGGTGAGGTTTTTTTTCACAGCCTGAGAATCTGGAATATCTTCCAGACATTAGGACTAATTGACCTCCTCAAGAATCTAAGTGATTCTCACTGATAACTTGATAATTTGGATTGCCAAGAACTTTAACCAGGAATCTCAGATAGTGGTATTAGATTAGATATGCAATTGAAAAGGTACTTTTGTCAGGGCCCTTTCCTACCGACCTAACTTCATTGTACAAATCTTTCTTCCTCTTCACCTCTGGCTAGGGGAGAAGAGCATTTGATTTTAATTGAGTCTTTATTTTTCAAAAAACATCAGAATCTGTCACAAATATATTTCTAGTAGCTGTTATTTTAGCACTTATATCAGAGCTAAAGACAGCACACTGCCGCTTGTTCAGCAGGGAAAAAATGGTTTGCTTTGCAATGTCTTCCAAGAAATGAATTCACAGGCTGCCCCCTTGTGCTGAAACAGGGAAAAGCATCTTGTCTCATTTTGTTCCAACCTGGAATGTTCCGTGCTGCCTGGGTAGGTTTCAGTTGGAAAGTCCTTGATACTTGAGTGTTTGAGGACCTGTCCTTTACCATCTATATTATTTCAGTGACTATGGTAAGGGATAAATATTAATATTATCACGGTGAAAGTCCAGACATGCATTTATTGGGATTTCTCTTGATTACCGTTAGACAAGACCTGAATGCTTTTCAGTTGAGTTGAAATGTGCTAATTCCCTGTGTTGCCCCCAGGGCTAAGGACAGCATGTACCATGCCTTGGGCTACAGTACCATTGTGGTTTTGCAGGCCATCATGACCTTCGAGCAACAGGACATCCAAAATGGCATTTCTGCCATGAGGGACGCCTTACAAACCTGCCAAAAGTATGAACTGTGTAATTAAAAACTTGAGATATGACTGTAAACCTTTATGTATGTGTGATAAAATGAGTGCAGTTGGCCCGGATGAGAGCTCTCTATGAAGTTGGCACAGCTGTAGGAAAGGACTCAAGATTCAAAGTTTTCTTGGCCTCGTGTAGTTTTATGTAATAGAGACAAAATTTCCTGTTAGGAATTACAGTGCAATTCTTGTTTAGCCAAACACTTGGCATCTATGCCTTCTATTTTTCTTTTGGTAACTTGAACTACAGAGAAGGGCTGAGAGAGATTTCAGTGGGGTAGCAGCAAGCATCTCAAGGGTCTTCCTGTGGGGGGTGAGTTTAGTTACCGCACCTCAAGCCAGGCCAGTTGGGGCACATTCTTCTTCGTGTAGGAGATGCTGCAAATGCAGAAGGGAATGTTTTATTTGTTTAAAAAGAATGTAGTTGAACACTTTGTTGGTGAAAATGAGATAGATTTTCAAATTTATTTTAATTTTTGCTCTGTGCGTATGGGAAGACTCAAGCAAAAGCTGTTAGCTAGCATTGGCAAATTTTAATACTGTGGAATTATGTACTCGTGTAATTATGTGGCAAGCCCCCAAATGAAGAAAACTTTCAACTGTTGAACTCTGCGTTTCATTCTTTACCTGTGGCGAATTTTACCTCAGTAACACTGATCTCAGCCATAGAAATCCGGGACGGTGCTCGGCAGGGTTGGTATTCACTGTTTTGGTTGGGTTTTCTGCTCATGTGTTCAGTGAGTAGGGGCTGAGCACCCAGAGCATGGTGGCCCAGTGCTGGGAGATGGGGATGCAGGGCTCAAGGGGGTGGGCTGTCCCCTGCAGACTTCAGGGCTGAGCTCTGCCTTGGTGACTCTTTGGTGTGATTGTGGCGGAGGTGAATGTCAAATGAAAATGAGCTCAGGCTAATTTATTGTTATTTGTGTTTCTATTTCCTTCCCTTCTGCTGATTCTATGCAGATATAGGAAAAAATGCACAGTTGTAGAATCTTTCTCAAGTTTTCTTTCTAGAGGATCATTGGAACAGATGACTGAAGGTAAGAGTCATTTAAAAGGTTATTTTTCCTGTCTATAGAAGTTTGAAACGTGATCATGCTCTTAAAATTCAATACTTAAGTGTATCATATAAAGTCAGTGGAATGTCTTTCTTTTTCCCATCATACCCTCCAGAAGTAACCATTGGTAGTGGTAGGTTTTGAAGCCTTGCAGACTTTTCTGTGTACATATATAAACATACATACATAAGGTACACTTAGGGTTTTTGTAGTTGTTCGTGAATTGTTCACATATATAACATATATATAACATAATATATATTTTGCAATCATAGAATCACATTACATATATTTTTCTACAGCATGATTTTTTTTTTTTTTTTTGATATTGACGTTTTCCCATGCCAGCACACATTATGTGTACTTCATTCCATTTAATAGCTCTGGTAGTAGTATTCCATAGGATAGGGGTACCATAAATTACTTGCTTTTTCTCTGTTGAAGGACAGTTGCGTTGCTTTTACTTTTTCACCATTATAAATAATGCTTCCTAAAAATCTTGTACCTCTGTTGTGGGGCAGGGGGCCTGTCCTGGGCGCCAGATGTTGGGGGGCTCTGCCTGCAGAGCCCCATCCCTCCGTCACGGATGAAAATAAAACTACCAAGACATGATCTGCTTGGGGAGGAAAGGTAGTCAAACTCTCAGAGGAGAATGACCCAGAGCCCCTTCCTCACAAGGCTTTTATTGGGTTCAAATACACAGGAATATAGGTTTAACATGTCAAAGAAATCTGAGGGCTAAATCTGGATTCATTAATCTGGAAAGGGGATGGCCAAACTTTGGGAGACATACTCATTTCCTCCTCAGACCCTTACCATTTAAATGAGAGCACTCTTAGCAAAGCAGGTTTCACAGGACTTTAGGAATTCTTTCTTATGCCTGATCACTCAGGGAACCGTCCTGGCCGGCACAGGGCCGCACCTCTTGCCCTCATAGTTTCAGGCTTTAAGCCGATTAGGAAGCAGAAGACATCTCGCAGACGGAAATGGGGACTCGGGCTTTCTCAGAATAGCCGGGGGGTGGGGGTGGGGTGGGGAGGGGTCCATCACATTCTCTTTGCTGCAGCCGCACGCGCCCCCCCCCCCCCCCCCCCCCGCCGGTCCTTCCATGAGGGCCTCCCAAGTGGTCGTGTCTGCCTTAGGTTGCCCCTCCTATGAGGAGTCTTACCCGTCTTTGACTAACTGACCAAGCATTGGGGCCAGAGATGGATGAGGCAGAAGCGGCGCTCCTGCCAGGGAGATGATAAGCTTTGTCTCCTTAGTAGGTCACGTCCTTATGACAGAACAGACCCAGATGAAGTGGGTCTCTTGGCTCTTACACAGCCCACCAAGGGGTGAGGGTTACAACTCCTGAAACCAGGCTGAATGGTTCGCAACACTCTGTCTTCATGCATTTTTTTGTAAGCATTTCAGAGGATAGAGTGCTAAAAGTGGAATTACTGCGGCTTAGGATTTGAAAATTGATAAAATTTATAGGTGCTACCTATGTTTTTTCTAGAGTTGGGTCACTTTATATTCTTGCCATTCATGTGTGAAAATTGCTATATCTCTACAAGCTATTAAAAGTTTTTTTCAAGGTAAAAGTAATTTCGATGCCCTCAAAAACATTGATAATGTTTCACAGTCTGGAAAATGTTTGGTTTGTGGACATTCAGGACATATTCAGGAACCCAGGAGTGGCTGCCGCGCCTCGGTCAGATGGAGGGGGAGGGAACAACTTTGTTGTCAGTTGCTGCCTATTCCCATTGAGATCAGGGCAGAAGTTCCATGATCAGCTCTGTTTTATAAGTGTTGCACTCCAGTCAGAATTGATTATTCAGATATCCTGCAGAAGAGAAAATATGTTCTTCAGATAAGGCTGTGCTAGAACAAAGCTTCTGCCATCCAAGGAGCATCTGTGCGTGTGTTGTCACTGTGGAATTTGCTGTCTGGAAGAGGTAACACAAAACAGTGGCATGGCCGTGGCTGAGTAAGGCAAGCACAATTCTGGATGCTGCGGGCAGAGTGATTCTTGGTCTTCAGGGGTATGTCAGACTCACTTCCGAAGTTTTCTTTTGCTAGAGGAACTTGGGAACATCTGCATGATGTGAGTCTGGGGCACTGATTACAGCAGAGGACTATGGGACTTATTCCAAAGGCTATAATGGTGCCCTTGAACCGTCATAGAACAGAATGGCATGCCATGGGTCACTCCAGGCAGCTGATGCCCATCTTCTTCTCCAGAAAATGACCTGTAAGAACCCATAAGAATTTTCTTTATCCCCTTGATTTTGGGTAGAATATATCTTCATATTGTTCAACTTTGGGACATTGATGTAAATTGGCCCCAGTAGTCCTGGAGTTTACTAAAGTAAGTCTGTGGGAAATTAAATGGGCTCCTAAGAAATTTGATTCTCTTATTTATAGCCTTCTTTCTGTTTTTCTCTGTGTGGTTTCCCTCTAGTAGCGTATTCCCTCCTGCTTTCCTTTTTCTTTGCAATGTGAAAGCTTGCATTTGAGATTTTTTTTTTTTACCTTAGTTTTGGGAACAATAACATGGTATTTTTAATGTAAGTATAAATAATAATACTAATTTAAAAAGTAATAGTGATAATGTCCCATTATGTCTACGTGTCAGACATTGTTCTTGATGATTTTCTTAACATTATTCAATTGAATCTGTGTAGTCTCCTTTTTGTGGACTAGGAACTAATGTTCAGAAGATTACACACATGGCCTGTAATTACATGCCTAGCAGCGCAGGGTTCAAACCTGATCTGCCTTTCCCGAAGCCGTGGTTCTTTCCACTGTACCCTGAGCTCTCTCCTGTAGGCCTGTAGGAAAGGGCACACACTGTGTTGTATATGGGTAAGGGAAATGTTGAATTGTTTCTGTTAGACAACTTGAAAATAGATGGTACTGTGTCCCTATCTTTGTTATGTTTTTGGACATGTCAGTTTAAAAAATCTGGAGTAGGTAGAAAATTACTGTATACTACAGATTAAAAAAAAAACAAAACAATGAGATACTACTGCATACCTGTTAGAATGTCTAAAATCTAGAACACTGACAGCAGGAAATGTTGGCAAGGAGGTGCAATGGGACAGCAGGAACTCTCCTTCATGACTGGTGGAAATGCAAAATGGTGCAGCCACTTTGGAAGGCAGTTTGACATTCTCTTATGAAACATACAGTGCAGTAACCACTCCCCTTAATACTTACTCAAAGAGTGGAACTTATGTCCATAGAAAATCCTGCAAATGAATATTTATAACAGCTTCGTTCATAAATGCCAAAACTTGTAAACAGCCAAGATGTCCTCCAGTAGGTGAGTAGATAAATACACATCCAGACAATAGAATATTATTTAGCACCGAAAAAGGGCTATCAAGCCTGGGCAAGACATGGAGGAACCTTACATGCACATTGCTAGGTGGAAGACACCAATCTAAAAAGGCTACATGCTGTATGAGTCCAAGTATATGATATCCTGGAAAAGGCAAAACTGTGGTGGCAATAAAAAGATCAGGTTTGCTAGGGGATCGGGTCGGGGATGAACAGGTAGAGAGCATGGAGGGGGTTTAGAGCAATGAGTACTCTGTGTGATGCCATGGTGGTGGAGACATGTCACTGTACATTTGTCCAAACAGAGAGTGTGTAACACCACGCGTGAAACCCAGTGTAAACTGTGGACTTTGGATGATTATGATGTCAGTGGAGGTTCACCAGTGGTAACAAATTATCACAAATGTTGATTAGTGGGTGGTGCTGATGTGGCATGTGTGGGAGTAGAGGGTGTGTGGGAAGTCTCTGTACCATACCCTCAATTTTGCTGAGAGCTTAATGCTACTCTAAAAATAGTTAATTAAAAATAATAAAAATAAATTAACTTGTGACTATGGCCTATTCTGAAATATAGGTTTACATAGACTTTTCTATCTAAAGGCATGCTTAGCTAACATTTCGGTGCAAAATGAAGATACTTCCTTTAGTGAACTAAAGAATTGTGAGGAAATAAGACTTTTATAAATTAAATTGCATTTTATTCCTAATGAATTCAGCTGCCACTGTAACCCAAACAGACTTTGTATTCAAGGGAGCATGTCAAAACATTGTAGCTTTAGTATGTGATTTGTTTTTCCTTTTGGTAATTTTCATTGACATCCTTGAGTGGCTGGTTGTGTGCAAGAATGAATATATTGAATTAAAATTTTCATGGGTTTAACATGGAACATACCCATTTTCTCTTCTGGCTGGCATATTGCCCCAAAGGCTTTCAAATTGCCTTTAAGAACAGATATTTATATACAGTGCTTAAGATGTGAGAGGGATTTCATAAGAAGAATATGTGCATCAGGTATATAGAGTTCAAACTTTATCTTTATCTCTGCATTCTGCTTACACCCTTTAGCTGCTCTTAGATTTATTGTCCATCAGCCTTCTGCTCAGATCTCTGCAAGTACTGTCGCCTACTGCATCGAGCCCAGACTGTGACATTCAAGGTTGTCCACAATTTAGCCCTGGCCTACCTTTCCAGGCTCACTGGCTAGTCTTTCCTTTACACCTTGTGCTTCAGCCCAAGGCACACCTGCAGGTGATCTGCGTGCACTTTCCTTGCCCGGGCTGGTCCTGTCCCAGCAACAGTGCATCCCTCCGCACCTGCCCCAAGCCAACAACCTGTGTGCCTAAGCAGGCTTTCAAAGTGAATAATTCCTAACAATTCCCACTTGTTCCAAATGTACCTAGGAAGAGAATATTCAGGTGACCCTGTGCAGGAGTTACCAGTTTTTATCCCACTGAATACCCTGAGAAGATCCAAAAGCACACTTTGAGGTGAGGTGTTTGAAAGGACTGAGACCCTGTTGATGCTGCCGGAATGAGCAGAGGCCGTAATTCCTCAGGTGTGGCCCCATCGGTGTGCGTGCTCTTGGAGAAGCTTAGCTGCATAGTGGCTCTTTTGTCAATTCAGTCGGTGCAGTAGGAGCGTGAGAGGAAGTTGAACCAATTTGTGAGAACCAGTGGTGTGTATGTGTGTGTTGGGGGGTTGTGAAATGAAAGAAAGCATGAGTTCTCATCTAGTTTGATTCAACAGCATTTCCACTAGCACAGAAATACCCTAATTTTCAGTTAAGTGACAACAACAACAAAAAAAATCTGCTTTCTGAGTTTCTACCAAAAAAAGTGCGACCTGGACCAAGGGCTGTAACCTTAGTGAAAGTAGCTAGCATGTCTCAACTACTTCTCTGACTAGTGATCTCTCCGTGCAGCACCTCAGTTGGTTCTTTAAAGTGGTCAGAAACATTGCAGCCAGTCTTTAGAAACAAGGAAACCAGCAGAGATGAGTAGTGTAGCTTTCCTGAGGTCCTATAGCCAAGTTCTTGGCAGAGCCTTTTCCCCAACCCAGGCTGTCTAATACCCCAAGCTCATTTACTTAAATAAAACACCAATTTCTTTTCAATGGATAAAACCGGTATCTTCTGATGTTTTAATGCAAAGATGCAAAGATTGCCCCTTCTTCCGAATCTCTGCTAGTATAACGGATTGTTCAGGGAGCTAGGCCTTGTGTTTGGAGGTGCTCCCTGTGTCCCTGGGATACACTATGCTGCACAGAGGTCAGGGCTGTGCCCCTTAGCTAGGTACCTCAGCGATGAAAACAGCCTAAAACTGCGTCATGCGCTTTGCACGTCATCTTTCATGTGTGAGGAGCCATGACGTGTGCATTCAGGACTGTTCTTTTTCACAGAACTCTAGAGAATTGCTGCTTTCTATGTATGTTAATAATGTGTCTAATCATTGCTACGATTCCCATACCTTCGTATTTTAGAAGCCAGAATTCACAAATTTAAGTTAGTTTTTTTTTTTTTTTTTAATCAATGTATGGTTGCTTTTCGTGTGTCCCCTGCTAAGAACTGTCGCTGGGAACTGTCCTGCAACCCAGGCATGTGCCCTGACTGGGAATCGAACCGCAATCCTTTAGTTCGCAGGCCCGCGCTCAATCCACTGAGCTACACCAGCCAGGGCTAAATTTAAGTTAGTTTTTTCAGTCTTTATAACTGGTCATTTGCCCATTACTGTTAAAAAATAAGTGGTTTTCTTTTTTTTAAAAAATGCTTTTAAGTTTTTGGCCCTGGCTGGTGTAGCTCAGTGGATTGAGCTCGGGCCTGTGAACCAGAGGATCGCGGTTCGATTCCCAGTCAGGGCACATGCCTGGGTTGCAGGCCAGTTCCCAGCAGGGGACACACAAGAGGCAACCGTACATTGATATTTCTTTCCCTCTCCCTCTCCCCTACCCCTCTAAAGACAAATAAAAAAAAAAAATCTTAAAAAAAAATGCTTTTAAGTTTTGGTGTCCTCTTGTGAGCTGAGTTTGAGTCTCTGTCACCAACTGCCCAGCTCCTTGCTGTTACATTTGAATGGGACCATAAGATGACTTTCCTGAACCATTTTGCATGTTCCAGGAAGATCTTGCTGAGACACTGAGAACTGAGGTCGTCATTCCACTTTTATGGAGGCATCAGAGCAATCTAGGTTTTTGTGTTTCTCTTGGGATCATTTTATCTACCAGTGTTTTCTGGACATGTTGGAGCAGTCACTGTGGACATGGGATTTTCCTAAATATGATTTTATTTGTTTTTAATAGAGGAAATGCATGCCGAAATCTGTTATGCCGAGTGTCTCCTACAGAAAGCAGCACTCACGTTTGTGCAGGTAATTAACCTTTGCCTTAGAACTGGTATTTTTGGGGAGGCCTGCCAATACTGCAGAGAAAAAATGTGGCTCTTTCTATGTCAGTATTTCAGTTCTTTTGACTTAAGAGTTGCAATGAAAGATTTGTTATTCTGATAAACTTGGGCTGAAAAAAGGAGTCCAGGGAGCTTGATTTCTATGCAAATGCACTTAGGGTCTTTTTCAAACTTCAGTTACTGGAACCACTGCCTTTTAAAGAAACTGTCTTGCAGGTACTACAGCTAACTTCAGGATGCTCCTCTGTATGAAAACTGAGCTTCTCTCTCTCTGCTTGCTGTTGTTGGCCGAGGGCTGCACACATCAGCAGAGGAGGCTTCCTTGGCCATTTCCTTCTTTCACTAGATGCCTCAACAAAGCTCAGTTATGCATGCATGCATGCATGCACAGGGAGCCACACTTTTCACGCACACTTCAGATTTTATTTTTCTCCCTACTATTCTCATTCCCCTCTCTTGCTTTTAGTTCTTCCTGTGGGTGAGCATTTTTAAAAAGTCACTAAGAAACTGTGAATTCTTTTCTTATGAGGCATTTTAATTTCACCTCTAGGAGCTGTTACCACAATACCTTGCCTATTATTGTGTCTTGCAACACTTCCAAAAAGAAGGGATTTTAACATCATGGCCACATGGGTGGCAGTGATGGATAAAGTGGGGCAGCATGGGGTGGAGATTGTAAGGGGCAGAAATCCAACTGTAAAATGGAAAATCTTCCTCGACCTCAATGTTTCACATTGTTTGGAGGGATGTTTTTCTCTTTTTCTGGAGGTTGACCTCTTAGGTTGGGTTTTGGTTTAGTAAAATTGAATCAATCTGGTCTATGACCCTGTTTCTTAAAACCCAACATATTAGGAAGGCTGATTGAAAACAAGTCTTACTGCCTTAGTAAACATGTTAGTCATGGAGGCCTTCAGTTTTTTCTCATGTGTTTTCCAAACAGAGATTTGACAACCAAATCTGCAGTTTGAAGGCTTATTTTATGCTTGGGGCCTTGTAATTAAAGATCTGGGAGATATCCATGGCTCTCCTCTTCCTCATTCCTCCATATCCAGTCAGCTTCATGGACATGCTTCCATCACCTTTTGATGACTTAGCTGCTCCATCTCTTCCTCTTTCTTCTGACTGTAATTGTTCTAGAGAAAGTGCTCATTAGCTTTCCCCAGGCTGCACAGGACCCAATGGATTTTAACATCTGTCTCTAATTTCTCTTACCTCTAAGCTCATTTTCCATTGTGCAAATGAACACGCTCTCAAAGATGACAACCTCACCTTGTCATTTCTTTGCTTCAGCATTTAGTAGCTTTCATGGACTATAGCAATTCTGTAATAGAAATGGGGAAAGCTTTTTCAAACTAAACTGGTATCTCCCCCCCAAATTCTCAACTCCCCTCTCACTGATGTCCACAGATGGCACGTATGTTGCATACTTGAGTGGCATGGGTACAGGTGGCTTTCTTACTGCTTAGTCATTCCCTTCTTTGCTGTAGGTTTGTGCAGCAGTGCAGAGTTACACAACACAGAGAGCCAAGCACACCGTGATCTGTAATGCTTCCTGGTCTTCCCACCTGTTTTCCTTTGCTTGCAGAGTTTACACCTCCTTTGCTTTTCTTCACCAGGCCACTCCCTAATTTGTTTTTTTTACGTGTGTGTGCTTTAAGCACTGATACTCCAGGACACTTTTGTGATTCTTCATGTCCCCCTAGCCCTCCCACCTTTGTGCTCTCATGACATCCTGTTGTGCATGTCTCCATCCATATGCATTCCTCCATCCCTTAGCACACTGCATTCCTTTCCTTTAATTTGCAATCAGGAGACAGTGTTTGGTGAACCATGAAATGAGATATTCTTATTTGAGACATATTTTAATCTAATTTAAGAAGTTCTTTCCTGGCCATTATTGCAACTTGTACAACCGTAAAATTCCTTAAAATATGAAGATAAAATTTAAATTGCATAGTGAATTTCGTATTTATTGATTCTTTTAATAATTGAAATGTTAAATATTTAAGTAATTAATGAAATTTACAAACTAAAATCAGTTTTTCTTTTGCTTCCAAAAGATGTTCAAGTGCACAGGAAATAAATACCAAAGCATCTTTCTGATATTAAGAGATTAGAAAAGTGTTCTTGGAAATGTGAAACATGTGGCCATCTCCATTTGCATCATCTGTTGTACAGGGTGGGGCAAAAATAGGTGCACAGTTATGAATGTGCGAAACGGTTTATTCTTGTATTTATTAATTATTGTATTATTTTCCATACAAACAACTGTAAACCTTCTTCTGCCCCACCCTGTAGTAACTTTCTTCAAGCAGTCATTTGATACACTTTGTTAAGACTCTTTTGGAATCCTAGAATGCTAGCCATGAAAATAGTATTCATTTGGGCCAACTGCCTCCATTTCATGGTTGATGACCATTAGGCAAAGAGAAATGTTGTCATATTAGTGACAACAATTTCAGAATCCAGAACAGTCATTTTAATCTGGAATTATGTATAAATGAAATTCACAATGTTAAATAGACTGCGTGCTAAAATACCCTGGGGAAAAAACCATAATCGCATTTACTGGAGTATGACCGAAAGGGACAGCAAAGGTAGGCCTTAGGAGCATAGTCTTAAAGTCACAACCATTTTAGATTCTGTTGAACCCAGAAGAAAAGTGGTCGGTAGATGAGGATACTTATTAAAGTAGCTTTGGACTAACTAATGTGGCCCCTAATTAATTGGTGAGGATTCTTTCTTTCATTACTTCCTTAAAGTTATTTGAGGATTTTAAAAATGTTTACTTTTTACCCTCTAACTTCAAAGAAAAATGACAAAAAGTTTTAAAATGTAAGGCAAGAATGTTTTAATTAAAAAATTATGTACTCAGAAGATTGAATCTTGTTTTAATCATACAACTTACATAGCTGCGGGGAAAGTTTTAAGGATCTCTTACTGAATAATCTAATTATTTAATTGAATTGTTTTCAGGATGAAAATATGATCAACTTCATCAAAGGTGGACTCAAAATTAGAACAAGTTACCAAATATATAAGTAAGTTAAAAGTTAAGATGTGGGCTTTTTAAATCTTATAAGTGGAAGTTCATTCCTTTTTGACCACAGTCATGGGTTTTTAAAGAATTCCTGTTCTATGTACCACTTTGTACTTCAGAATTCTCATTAAATATGACTAGGTTTTTTATATTTGGTGTTGGTAAAAATGCACTTGATTTTTGGCTTACTGAGTATGTATTCAGTGCTATATATAGGACAACAGAATTTAAGTTTATTTATTTATTTATTTATTTAAAGATTTCTACATTTATCTTTTTTTTTTTTTAAAGATTTTATTTATTTATTTTTAGAGAGGGGAAAGGAGGGAGAAAGAGAGGGAGAGAAACATCAATGTGTGGTTGCCTCTCACGTGGCCCCAACTAGGGGCCTGGCCTGCAACCCAGGCATGTGCCCTGACTGGGAATCGCAGAATTTAAGTTTAAATATAATTTTAAAGGAAAATAGCAGGCTGACAGTTTATGATTAGATAAACTTAGTATCTCTCTTCTGAAAACAATATGTAAATTTAAAATGACACGTATGTCTTTGGTTTAGCCTCTAGAGTAGCATTGCCCAATAGAATTTTCTGCAGTCATTCAAATGTTCAATTAAGGTGGATAATGGTGTTGTTCATGTCTTTTATATCCTTTCTGATTTTTATCTAGAGGTTTTATCATTTACTCACAATGTTAAAAATTTCCAACTTTGATTCTGGAGTCATTTATTTCTTCAGAACCTTTAGTTACATCGGTATTTGCTTTATATATTTAGAACTTCTATTTCTAGGCTTATACATATTTTATTTAATCTTTCTAATAAATTAACCTTTTTATGATTATGAAATGTCCCTATTTAGAGCCTTATAATATTACTTTTCCTGAAATCTGTGTTGTTGTCTGATATTAATACACCTGTTCATGCTTTTTTAATGGTTACTGTTTGCTTGCATATATTCTTTTACTTTAAACCTATCTTTTTATATTTAAATTGCATTTATTGTAGATGTACATAGTTGTGTTTTGCTTTTTTATTCACTGTGACACTACATTGCACTTGTGACTGCCCTTTTGTTTTTTTCTCTTTGATTCATTTATTTCTCACCTTGTTTTGCTTTAATAAATTAAAAATACATGCATACATATTTTTTCAGTTACAATCCCTCTATTTTCTTAGCTATAGCAATCTTTAATTTTTTAATGGTTGCTGTGATTGCAATAGACTTCTTGTCACTGTCAACTTAGAGTTAATGTACCATTCCACATAAAATATGAGAACTTTGCAAAACTATACTTCATTTACCACCTGTTGTCTTCATTACTATTCTTATGACACTACACATATGTATATTTAAAACCACATAATGTGGTACCAAGTTTTTGCTTTAAAAAGTCTTATATTATAATGTCTTCTTTATGTATCCATCTGCCTACCATTTTTAGTGTTCTTCATTGATTTCTGTATACTTTCAAACTGAAGAATTTCAGTATTTCTAGTAGTGTGTGTCTGCCTTCAAAAACAGTTCTCTTTGTTTCCTTTATTTGAAAATGTTATCTTTGCCTTCATTTTTGAAGGCTGTTTTTTTGTTCATTATAGTATTCTGAGTTACAAGGATTTTTTCTTCTTTTCACCCCATAAAACTGTCAGTCTTTTGTATTATGGTCTCTATTATTTCTGATTAGAAGTCAGCTCTTATTTGTATTATTATTTCCCTGTCTGGCTGCCTCAAAGACTTTTTTGTATCATTGGTTCTCAGCAATTTGCCCATGAAGTGCTTAAGTGTGGTTTTGATAAATTTATGGCCATTATTTCTTCAAATATTTTCTGCTCTATTCTTACACTTCTCCTTCTGAGACTGCAGTTACATGTTAGCCTGATTTTGTTTAATAGGTCACGTAGGTGCTGCTCATTTAAAACATTTATTTTCTCCTGATTGGATATTCTTTCAACATCTGGGTCTTCATGGGGTTCGTTTCTATTGCCTGCTTTTTCTCTTTACTATATGTCATGATTTTCTTTTCTCATTTCAATTTTTTTAATTGTATACTAGATATTGATACATTGTAAGGACTGTAGGTTCTGTTATCTTTCTAAGAAGTGTGCTGATTGTGGTTCTACCAAGCATTTCACTTAACTAGCAGACTGCAAACTCTTACTCTCTGGTAGTGGGCAGCATCTGAAATCGTTACATTGTTTTTTCTGTCTTGCTTCTCCTTTCCTTTGGAGTCTCCTCAGTGCTCACATAGTTCAGCCAAGAATTTGAGTGGAATTTTAACACTGATTTTGGTGTTTCTCTCTTTGTGATTTTCCTCTACCTGAAAATTTAATTTTTAAACCATTAAGACTGTGGCTTGTATAAGTTCTAGGCACTGCACACTGAGTGGACGGGGGAGTACTTTCAGGTAACTAGTCATATAAAGTACACTCAGGTGATCCTTTCTTTAAAAAAGTCAACTCTTTCTCCAGCTTCTGGCTACTTTTTTTCAACGCCCAGTGCCTGCAGATATATTTAAAATATTTTGAATTTTTTCTAGAGTTTAATAATTCTGTGGGAGGGTTTCATTGGGAGGGCTAACCTGATATAAGCTACCCTGCCATTATTAGAAGCAGATTTCCATTAGTGGAAACAGAGCCAATGTATAGTACTTTAAGAGATACTTTTAACCAAAATGATTTTATGACATTATCTTCCATCCAGAAATCCTGGAGAGGGTTGGATTTGGGGATCCTGACATGCCATTTAGTTTTCCTCTCAAAATATTTTTAGAATACATAAAAGAATGTTAGAATTGATTGCTTCTGCTCATCAAAACTTAAAAAAAAAACTGAAGAAATTAAAATACTGTTATAACGGCACAAGCGCATGTATCAGTGGAATGGAATGTAGACTTTTGAAACAGGTACTTTGCGTGTGTGCGCACATGCTTATGCGTACTACAATATACTGAATTCCTGTGTATACACAGGTCTCTTTCCAAACAGTGGAGAAAGACGAGTACTTTAATAAATGGTTTTAGGAAAATTGGTCTTCACTTTAGAAAAAAGATTATACAAAAATAAGTTGATATAAATTTAATATTAGAATATTTTTAATAAGAGTACTAATAGAACAAAGGAAAGTATTTTTTAGCCCTAAAGTACAAAGACTAAACTTGTGCTTTATTTTTTAATTTTTTGCTTTAAAATAATTTCAGAATTTTTATAAAGAATTTTTGGATATTTTTCACTCAGATTTATAAATGTTAACATCTATAGAACCACAATGTAATTATTAAAATCAAGAAATTAACATTGATTCAGTATTATTAATTATTGACTTTACTCAGTTTTCTTGAACTGTCCCACCAACGTCCTTTTTCTGGTCCACATTCAAATCAGGATTCTGGATGTCACATGTAGTTGTTGTGTCCCTGCAGTCTCGTTTAATCTGGAAGAGTCCCGTAGTCTTTCTTTGTCTTTCATGATGTTGATATGTTTTTGAAGAATGCTGGGCAGTTACTTTGTACAACATCTCTCAATGTGGACCTATCTAATGTTTCTTCATGATTGAATTCAGGTTTTGCAACAATGGCAAGAATACCATAGAAGGGGTGTTGTCTCCTTCTCTGTGCATCATATCATAAGTACATGATGTCAATTTCAGAAGCCTTCTTAAGCATGACATAAAATCAGAAATTGTAAATGATTGACTTGACCAAAAAAGCATTTCAATTATTATCATAGCAAAGAACACATAATAAAAAATACAAATGGAAAAGTGATGTCAATGATTGAGGACAGATGACAGAATGAGATGCTCATAGGTTGGTGGGAGTTTTTCTGAAAGAAGTTCTGGCAGCACATATCAAAATTAAGAATATGCATCACCTTTGATCTCAGAAGCCCACTTTCTAAGAATTTATCCTGAGTATAACTAGGATACTATCACTATAGTTATAGTACTAGGTGTAGGAAAAGTACTTGATGAATGTACAGGAACACTCTGAGTAGCATGGTTTATAATATGGAAAACTTGAAAACAAATATTTAATAATAGGGATTTGGTTAAACAAATTATTTTATAGAATGGAATAATATGCCCTCAGTAAAGAATAAGGTAGCTTTCAGATTGCTGACTTCTGGTCAACATGGAGGCGTAGGTAAACATGACTCACCTCCTTGCACAATACAGCAAAAATTACAACTAAACTGCAAAACAACTATAACTCAGAATTGTCATAAAATTGAGCTGTATGGAAGTTTAACAACCAAGGAATTAAAGAAGTCACATTCATCCAGACATGTAGAAGGGGTGGAGATGCAGGGATGCAGAAACCACAGAGACATGGAATGGGCAGTCCCACATCCATGTGTGGTGGATAAAAATTGGGAGGATGCCTCAGGAGTGAGGGATCCTAGCCCACACCCAGCCCAGGGTTCCAGTGCCAGGAAAATAAGTCCCCATGACTTCAGACTGTAAAAACCAGTGGGGTTTGGTCTGTCAGAAGAAACTGCAGGCTTCTCAGGCTTCTCTTCTTAAAGGGCTGCAATGGACTTAGGACTTACACAGACTCACTCCCTCTGGGCTCCAGCACTGGGACAGCAGCTGGAAGGGCATCTAGCAAGTGGGGAGAAACTGAAATGTCTGGCATCAGGGTGAGTGTGGGGGGCCAGCTTCTTCTTAGAAAGAACCCCAGAGGCCAGCCAGTGGCCACTGTCCCTTTTCTGAGCGCCCCCACCCCACCCCTGGAGCCACAGAGTGGCAACACTATATCTGAGACTCTGTCAACCTGGTTCATACAGGTTGCCCTACCCTGGCATTTACCTAAGACCCCACCCCATACAACTTACCAGCGTGCTTTTCTACAATAGGCCACACTACTGAGCAGGGAGTCAAAGCAGCTCTACCTAATACATAGAAACAAACACAGGGAGGCTGCCAAAATGAGGAGACAAAGAAATATGGCCCCAACAAAAGAACAGAATAAAACTCCAGAAAAAGAACTAAAAAAATGGAGATAAGAAATCTATCAGATGCAGAGTTCAAGTCCCTGATTATTAGGAAGCTCAAGGAACTCTTTGGGTACTTCAATAGCATAAAAAAGACCCAGGCAGAAATGAAGGTTACACTAAGTGAGTAAAGAATACTTTATAGTGAACCAGTAGTGGAGTGGATGAAGCTGAGAATCAGATCAATGATTTGGAACATAAGGAAGAAAAAAACAATTCAATCAGAACAACAAGAGAAAAAATAATCCAAAAAAACAAGGATAGGCTAAAGAGTCTCTGGGACTACTTCAAATGTGCCAACATCCAAATCGGGGTGCCAGAAGAAGAAGAAGAGCAAGGAGTTGAAAACTTATTTGGAAAAATAATGAAAGAAAACTTCCCTAATTTGGTGAAGGAAATAGATTTACAAGTCCAAAAAGCACAGTCCCAAACAAGTTGGACCCAAAGAGGACCACTCCAAGGCACATCATAATTAAAATGCCAAAGTTTAAAGATAAAGAGAGCATGTTAAAAGCAGGAAGAGAAAAGCAGAGATTTACCTACAAAGGAGTTCCCATAAGACTATCAGCTGATTTCTCAAAAGAAACTTTGCAGGCAAGAAGGGACTGGCAAGAAGTACAGTCATCCCTCGCTATATCACAGTTCACTTATTGTGGCTTCACTGTATCGCAGGTTTTTTTAAAAAAATTTACATCTAATTCTGTATTGCGGAGTTTTCGCTATATCGCAGGATTTTGAAGTATACTGTACCCATATAGAATTTTATATGTTAAAATTACATAGGTTTAAGAGTGTAGAAAGTGTTTAAGAGCATGTGAAGTGTTTATAAGAGTGTGGGAAAGGTTAATAAGAGTGGGAAAGATTTATAGGAGTGTGGGGAGGGTTTATAAAGCCTTAAAATATATATAAATAATAAAATAAATATAACGCCACTACTTCATGGATTTCACCTATCGTGGGGGTCTCTGGAACATAACTCCCACAATAGGTGAGGGATCACTGTGTTCAAAGTGATGAAAAACGAGGACCTATAACCAAGATTATTCTGTCCAGCAAAGCCGTCATTTAGAAATGAAGGGCTGATAAAGGGCTGCCCAGACAAGGTGAAGCTAAAGGAGTTCATCATCATTAAGCCATTATTACGTGAAATATTAAAGGAACTTACTTAAGAAAAAGAAGATCAAAACTATGAACATTAAAATGGCAATACATTCACCTATCAACAACTGAATCTTAAAAGAAAAACCTAAGGAAACAGGCAGAACAGAAACAGAATCATAGGTTATGGAGATCACTTGGAGGATTATCAGCTGGTAGAGGGAAGGGGGAAAGTGGGGGGAGGGGGAGAATGGGGGGAAGGTGGAGGGACTAAGAAGTACAAATTGGTAGGTACAGAATAGACAGGGGGATATAAGAATAGTGTAGGAAATGGAGAAGCCAAAGAACTTACATGCATGACTCATGGACATGAAGTAAGGGGGTTTGCTGGAGGGAATTTGGGGTGCTGGGTGGAGAGGGGCAAAAGGGGAAAGGGGGAAAAATGGGACAACTGTACTAACATAATCAATATATGTTATAGAAAGAATAAGGCCCTGACTGGTGTAGCTCAGTGGATTGAGTGTGGGCTGCAAACCAAAAGGTCATCAGTTCGATTCCCAGTCAGGGCACTGCCTGGGTTGCGGGCCAGGACCCCAGTAGGGGCCATGTGAGAGGCAACCACACATTGATGTTTCTGTCTCTCTCTTTCCCTTCCGCTATCTCTAAAAAAAAAAAACGGAAGGAAGGAAGGAAGGAAGGAAGGAAGGAAGGAAGGAAGGAAGGAAGGAAGGAAGGAAGGAAGGAAGGAAGGGTGAATAAAGTAGCTTTCATGTGTTTTCATGGTAACCTGTTAATATAACTTATAGAACAGTATGTACTCTATGATCCCACTTGTGTCTTTTAAAGATGGCTTTCTTTTTTTAAAATATATTTTATTGATTATGCTATTACAGTTGTCCCATTTCCACCCCTTCATTCCCCTCCACCCTGCACACCCCCTCCCACCCACATCCCCCCCTTAGTTCATGTCCATGTGTCATAAGTTCTTTAGCTTCTACATTTCCCACACTGTTCTTGCCCTCCCCCTATTTTCTACCCACAGTCTATGCTACTTACTCTCTGTACCTTTTCCCCCTCTCTCCTCCTCCCACTCTCCTGTTGCTAACCCTCCATGTGATCTCCATTTCTGTGGTTCTGTTCCTGTTCTAGTTGTTTGCTTAGTTTGCTTTTGTTTTAGGTGTGGTTGTTAATATCTGTGAGTTTGCTGTCTTTTTACTGTCATATTTTTTATCTTCTTTTTCTTAGATAAGTCCCTTTAACATTTCATATAACAAGGGCTTGGTGATGATGAACTCCTTGAACTTGTCCTAATCTGAAAAGTACTTTATTTGCCCTTCCATTCTAAATGACAGCTTTGCTGGATAGAGCAATCTTAGATGTAGGTCCCTGCCTTTCATGACTTGGAATACTTCTTTCCAGCCCCTTCTTGCCTGTAAAGTCTCTTTTGAGAAATCAGCTGACAGTCTGATGGGAACTCCTTTGTAGGTGACTGTCACCTTATCCCTTGCTGCTTCTAGAATTCTCTGCTTCATTTTAATTTTGGCTAATGTAATGATGATGTGCCTTGGTGTGTTCCTCCTTGGGTCCAACTTCTTTGGGACTCTCTGAGCTTCCTGGACTTCCTGGAAGTCTATTTCCCTTGCCAGATTGGGGAAGTTCTCCTTCATTATTTGTTCAAATAAGTTTTCCACTTGTTGCTCTTCCTCTTCCCCTTCTGGTACCTCTATAATTCGGATGTTAGGACGTTTAAAGATGTCCTGGAGGTTCCTAAGACTCTCCTTATTTTTTTTGTATCCTTGTTTCTTCCTTTTCTGTTTGGCTGTTTCTTTCTTTCTTCTGGTCCACTCCATTGATTTGAGTCCCAGATTTCCTCCCAGCTCTATTGGTTCCCTGTGCATTTTCCTTCATTTCCTACTTATTGTAGTCTTCATTTGTTTATCTAATTTGTGACCAAAATCAACCAATTCTGTGAGCATCCTGGTTACCAGTGCTTTGAACTGTGCATCTGATAGATTAGCTATCTCCTGGCCACTTAGATGAATTGGCTCTGGGGCTTTGATTTGTTCCCCCGTTTGAGCCATTTTTGTGGGGTTTTTTTGGGGGGGGGGTCTGGTCGCGGCTGTTACATAGTTAGGGGCAGAGCCTTAGGCGTTCCCCAGGGTGGGGCAGCCCAGTAGCTGGGTTGTGATGCTGTATATGGGGGTGGGGTCAGAGAGGGAACAATGGTGCTTGCTCCACTCTCTGGGGTTCCAGTCCCTTCCGCCGCTTTCCCCAAGCAAATTGGGCCCTTCTGGTGCTGGTTTCCATGTGGCTGGGCTTGTGTACGTTCTAGGACCCTGTGGGTGTCTCCAACAAATTCTGCTGTGATGCTGGGAGTCTCTCCTGGCACTTCAACCCCCACAAGTGTTTTCAATCAGTGCTTTTAGGCTTTATTTCCCGGTGCTGGGGCCCTGGATTGCGCAGTCTGTCTTGTTGCTCATATTCGCCTGGTTTATCTGCATGTGAATGTGTGACCGCAGTCAGCTGCCTTGTGCACCTCGCTTGGTCTGCTCGTTGCCTCCCCGCGCCTGGTAACCGCCACCTGTGCATCTGGGACCACTAGCCACTGCTTTTTCCTGCCGAGGTCCCTCTCCGTCGGCTGCCAACTGCACCCCTCTTACCCGTCTGGATGAATCATTGTCGGACTTCCATACAATTCAATTTTCTATCTGTTTTGATTGTTTTTGTTTTTTTTTTTTTGGTTCTATATTTTCGTTGTCCTTAAATTTGGTTGTGAGAGAAGGCATATTGTGTCCACCTACACCTCCATCTTGGCCGGAAGTCCCCTAAAGATTGCTTTCTTAATAAAGCATAAAAACACCTAGGAGTTTATGTACACCTAGTATGTAAACACCTAGTGACCGTGTGTCTGTGGGATGGTTTTGTAGGTACAATTATGCTATCTCCATTTTGTTTGAAAATTCTGTAACAATCATTTATTACAGCAAGTAGAGCATACACATTTTGATTAAAAACGGATAATAGCCCTGGCTGGTGTGGCTCAGTGGATTGAGAGCTGGCCTTTGAACCAAAAGGTCGCTGGTTCGATTCCCAGTCAGGGCACATACCTGGGTTGTGGGCCAGATCCCCAGTGGGGGCATGTGAGAGGCAACTACACATTGATGTTTCTCTTCCTCCTCTTTTTCCCTTCCTTCCCCTCTCTCTAAAAATAAGTAAGTGAAATCTTAAAAAAAAAAAAAACCCAGAACTCTGTCATCATGTTGATGTTTTAACATTTGAATTATTATGCATAAATATAAACATATATAATTGTGATTTATATAATGAAATTACATGCTTTGTATTATTTTTAAATATTTGTTTTCACTTTATATCAGAAAGTTTTAGGTTGGAAAATATTTTTAATTCATCATGACTTTTAAAGGCTGCGTAATATTCCATTGTATGGGCATTCTACGTGTGTACATGTAAATGTATGCATTGGTGCAACTGTATTCTGAACTAATTTGCTGGTGTTGCCTATTGAGTTTGTTTATAAAATTTCATTATAGACAAGCAATACAGTATTTCTCTTTGAAGGTAAAGTTTTGTGTGTATCCATGCTATTTCCTTAGAATAAAATTGGATTTGTTGGGTCAGAGATATGCATGTGTTAAAGATTTTTGATGTGTACTGCACCATAAAATTATAAAATTATTCTGAAGAATAATTTGATTGGTAAATGTTTTCTTAAAGGACCAGATAGCAAGTATTTTGTACTTGTGGGGACATAAGATTTCTGTTGCAACTACTCAGCTCTGACTGACGTGTGTGAGCAGCCGTGGACAGTTAGGAAAGGAATGGGTGAGGCTGTGTCCCAACAGTGAGCCAGCCCCTGCACTGTAATGTTTTACCAGGAGGCGGTGAATGTATCTGCTGGTTCTTACCTTTGCAAGCCCTAGAATTTCATTTCAAAATTAAAATAATGCTTTATGATCACAAAAGTAGCATATATATTTTAGAATATAGGAAAATATAGATAAGCATATATTAACACACATACACACACATCACATACTCTTAGTAATTATAGTTGTTAACACCTTAGTATATGTTTTTAAGAATAATTTTTATACAAATCTAAAGATATATGTATTTTTTTAAGCAAAAGGAAATCACGCTGTACATACTCTTTTGTAACTTGCTTTTTGAGTTAACAGTCTTTCCTTCATCATGTCAATACATCTTCATTCATGTAATAATAGCTAGTTCATCTTTATATTTTCCAGTTGGCCCCAGATTTCTCTTCCTGCTGGTATGTGTGTGCAAGATTGAACCCAAGACTCTAGTGCACATCTGATGTTTGTGTCCATTAAGTAATATTTTGTTTTAGAAGTCTCTATTTTTATGACAGTTGTTGAAAAGCCCAATCCAGTTCTCTTGCAGAACACCATAGATTTGTTTGTGGTGTTCTTGAGCTTTCCTTTAACTGCTCCTTGGAGCTCAGGCTGCCATTACAAAATTGCGGCAGCTTAAGCAACAGAAATTGTTGTCTCCTGGTTCTGGAGGTTGGAAGTCCATGATCAGGTTCTGGGGTAAACTCTCTTCTGGGCTTGCTGACAGCCAGCTTCTCACTGTGTCCTCACATGGTAGAGAGAGTGCTATCTGTCTTCCTCTTCTTATAAATCCACCTGTTTTACCAGATTAAGACTCCACTTAGCTAGATTATAACCTCACTTAACCTCAGTTACCTCCTAAAATCTCTGTCTCCAAATACAGTCACACTAGATGGTTAGAGTTTCAATGTATGCATGTGGTGGGGAGTGGGGGGTTGGTGGGTAGTGTACGTAATTCAGTTCATAGTCCCTTGCATTTCCTGTAAACTAGAAGTAAGTACTACAGGATTACTAGATTAAGGTTAAATACATTTGGCTTGAATATGCCATAAATGAAGGTGTAGGCTTTATAATTATATCACACCAGATGATACATAATATCTGGTTATTTCTTAATACCTTAAAAAATATATTTGTTGCCCTGGCTGGTGTGGCTCAGTGGATTGAGTGCCAGCCTGTGAACTAAAAGGTTGCTGGTTTGGTTCCCCATGGGGGCACATGCCTCGGTTGTGGGCCAGGTCATATGAAAGGCAACCAATCGATGTTTCTCTCTCCTTCCTCCCTCCCATCCCCTTTCTCTAAAAATAAAAAAATAGCCCTGGCTGGTGTAGCTCAGCAGATTGAGCGCAGGCCTGCAAACCAAAGGATTGCGGTTTGATTCCCAGTCAGGGCACATACTTGGGTTGCAGGCCAGTTCCCAGCAGGGGATGCATGAGAGGCAACCATACACTGATATTTGTCTCCCACTCTCTCCTTCCCTTCCCCTCGAAAGATAAATAAATAAATAAATCTTTGAAAATAAAAAAATAAATAAAATCTTCTAAAATACATATTTATCAAATTGACAAGTACATATATATATTTGGCATTTATATATATTTGTCAATTTCATAAGCAATTCCTGGTTATTTTATATATTTGTTATTGTGTTTAATTTGGATTTCTGTTTTGAAGATATGAAGGGAAAGGGAGAAATGCATAGAAAGGATATTAAAGTGAGATATCAGAAAGATTTGCTTGGATAGAAAGGGAGAATTAAGAGGACAAATGGAGCCACTGTGATGGAATTTGCTTTCCTCTGTCTTTCCTAGTCAGAAGCTCTAATTTATCTGGTCTGCTTGAGACTATGGAGATTACACTGAAATTCCAGTTCTGGGTATTTTTTGTCAGTAGCATCTCAGTTACTCCATGGAAGTTACTCCAAGGGCGGCTGAAGCATGGCAGCTGAAATTGGACCACACCTAGGAAGTACCTCCACCACATTACTGGGAGGCTGTGAGATCCAGTCCTGGGTCCGAAGTCCTGAGTCATAGTTGCTGGTGTTTGAACCCTCTCTTGCTTTAAGCCCAGAAGGATTGGTCCTGATAAAATATGTAGAAATGGGTGTGTCATTTTTCCTTAATGATAATACCCAGTAGCCTTAAGAGTAAAACTCAGCACAACAACAT
The DNA here is from genome assembly GCA_039655065.1 of Glossophaga mutica. Taxonomy (NCBI): domain Eukaryota; kingdom Metazoa; phylum Chordata; class Mammalia; order Chiroptera; family Phyllostomidae; genus Glossophaga; species Glossophaga mutica. Next base: position 136,519,455 of record CM077305.1, on the reverse strand, counting down.
CCATTTAAATTTTTTCTTTTTTTTTTTAAAAATATTTATTTATTTATTTATTTTTAGAGGGGAAGGGTAGGAGAGAGGGAGAAGGAGAGAAATATCAATGTATGGTTGCCTCCTATGTGTCCCATGCTGGGAACTGGCCTGCAACCCAGGCATGTGCCCTGACTGGGAATCGAACCGCGATCCCTTGGTTCACAGGCCTGCGCTCAATCCACTGAGCTACACCAGCCAGGGCCCATTTAAATTTTTTCTAACATTTTGGCTTAATGACAATTATTTTATGGTGTGTAATGTGAAATGTGACTTAACAGTAGTTGTCAGAGTCATAGTAAACTTACGCTACAACTGTTTTCTTCCATCCAGGGAATGCCTTTCTCTCCTGCATATAATTCAAAAGAACAAAGCTGAACAACACTTCTTCTATGAGTTCGAAGGGGGTGTCAAGCTTGGAATAGGGGCCTTTAATTTGGTAAGTAAATAATTACATATCAACCAGCATCCTTTGCAAGAGAATCGTAGGTTTTCAGTGCCTTCTGTACTGCATTTGAACCTCACCTGTCTGGGTTTGGTTGGTAAGTGGCCAGCATGGGGTGTTTCCTTTTGCTGTGAGCCAGTGGAGATTCCGTCAGTGTGTGCTGGGAAGTCTTGCACGTGCTCAGAATGGTTTGGATTGTACAGCAAGGGAAGCATACAGTGCTCTGAATGGACTAGTGCCGCTTTTTTGGTGATAAGGAGCTTGGAATGCAGTTTCATTTCCACATCTGAGGTCTTGTTGCCACAGCAGTGGTGGCTCTGGAATTGAAAATTGGGGAAGGAGTGATGCAACTTGGGGGATGATTTTGATGCTCGGGGGCATAGGAAGCATTTGAGTAGGTATCTGTCAAATTGTGATATAGTAGAGATTTTGAAATTGTATTAAGGGTGAACTGGAATTCTTGAGAAAATAAACTGATGAAGGGAGTTGTGTGCATGAGAGTGTATGCCACCGTGGCCATTTTGTTTGTGAGCCCTTTGGTTGCTGACAGAGGTGGCTGAGCAGAGACGGACTACTGTCCACAGAATGGGTCACCCTATCTACTTGCGTATTAAAGTCCTCTGCTGAGGTAAGCCTTCAGTGAACATTCCGATGGGACACAAATATCCTCACGTTTTTTGCCCTCTCAGAGAGGTCTCTCTGCACGCCTCTTCCCCAGACCTCCTCCTCGTCAATTTCCCCATCGTGTTCTTTCCAAATCCCTGACCATCCAACCACACACCATTGGCTACAGCCCCATGAATCAGTACATAATCACACCTATGGCTGTTTCTCCTCTGAGCAAAGCGGACAGCCAGGCGCCGTGCTCCGAGTTCCAAACGGCCCGGGAGGATTTCCCTTTCCCACGACTCTGCAGGGACAGGTCTCAGACAGGGGCTGTGGTGCTGCAGCTCTCCACTCGGGCGGTGCTGCACGTGTGGCATGCAGGCACCACGGACTTGGCTTTTGGGACCAGTGTGCTGAAAGAAACCTTGTTTGGAAAGGGGGCACTGAGGAATTGCCTTCTCATCATTTCATCATCACACATGAAAGCGGCAAGAATTCTTTAGTGCATGCTGAAAAGGCCAGTTTTTTTCTTCTTTAAACTTTTTTTTAGGTTATTTTAGCTTGATGAAGTTACTCACGAGTAATTATTACAACATGTGCCGTATGTGATGACTGAGACGTGTCTAGTGATTTAAACTTGGGTCTGATTTCTTATATTATTGAATGAATAAAACTTTGTTTGGAGTTTAACATTTATCTGCAGTTAGATTCGCTGACATGTGAGTGCATTCGTATTTTTTTTCTTACAGATGCTGTCCCTTTTACCAGCACGGATTATCAGACTACTAGAATTTATAGGATTTTCTGGAAATAGGGTACAGATTTATTTTACTTTAATTTTGGCAGCAAAGATAACACAGTATTTATTGAATATTGGAGTAATGCAGCACATGCTCATGGCTCACATGACAGCTGTGGGCAGTTGGTTTGCAGGACAACGAAAAACCATTTATCCTTGATGATATTTTTCAGGAGTTAGAGATGATTTTTCTATGGAAAGTTAAAATGTTTTGTCTTTGTTACCTAAAATCTGGGATTAAAACTTTTGTTTTACTAATACAGGGTGGGGCAAAAGTAGGTTTACAGTTATTTGTATGGAAAATAATACAGTAACAAATAATAATAATGCAAGAATAAACCCCATGTTTCACCTACTCCCAACTGTGAGCCTGCTCTTGCCCACCCTGTGTTGCTATCCGCCCTGTATAGGCCCTGTGGGCCTGTAGTACACTTGTATGGTTCGAATTTGCTTCCTTACCCTTTGTGCACCCCTGGAGTCTTCTCCAAAACCAGGAAATTGTCTAGATTTCCAAGTCTAACATTTTATGACTCCCATGGATTAAGCATAGTTGTAGTATTTTGGGATTCCTTGTTTTTACAAGCTGTACTATAAAACTAAGCAAGAAAATTTGTTTCCCATGAGTTTTGCTTATTGTATTTCAGCGTGGTTATTTTTGTAGTGTATAACATTTATTACTCTTAATACTCAACATGCTATTGTCAGAGTTGCCTTATTGCAAAAGCTGTCCCTGTAAGTTAAGAGAGCAGGTTTTAAGAAATGAGTTAGAACATGGACAAGAACCTGTAATTTTTTTTCCTTCTTTATTTTACTGTCCAGGTTCTTCATATGCTATTCATATTCATATATACTTATGCTGATCTCTACATGTTATGTTTTGTCCATTCAGACTCTGTATTTAATGATTATCCTTCCCACTGACCATTCATTTTTCATGTGGCACTCACTATATTCTAATAAAGTCATAATGTTCATATACTATCTTCTCTATTTGATGGAAAGGTCTTTGAAGACATAGAACCATATTTGTTCATACCCACACAGTGCCTTCCACTTAAATCCTCAATATAATTTAATACATTAATGTTTATATCAGAGAAATACAGCATTTCCATAAAATGAGCTCTGCTTTTTTTCTCTCCTTAGAATCACATGATATAAAAGAATTTGTAAGAGTGTTTTATGCCTAGTTAGGAATTATGACTCTTCTAAGCTCTTGAGAAATAAACCCATCTTCCTGGAGGGAAGGGAAAAATTAGCATTTTGAAGTTTTGGAATATGATTTTTCAGTCATGCTCTTCACGTTCTAAAATGCATTTAACCCTCAGGAACTGGGCCTCCTGCAGCTACGGGAAGGTGCATCAGGAAGAAGCATGCGGTCTCCGCTCTGCTGCTTGACTATATTGTCTTTTCACACTTACATCTCCCTCATACTCGGTGAGTACTGGACTACATTTTATGTCATTGACACTTGATTATCTTCTATCTGAGTCAGTAAAAATTTAGAAAAGTAAGTAAGCACTAGTAATTGACATCTGTTTATTTACTTATTTATTTATGAATAAAGGTGGGATATAGTGACATTTGTCATAGTAATATTTGTTGGGGGAGGGTTTCTTTCTTTGAATTTTTTTAATTTGTTCTTAGCTAGAAAAATTCTGTGAAACTTGTTTAAGGTGATCTATTAGCATCATCATATTAGACTTCTTTTTACATTAAATTTTGGGCTAAAATAAGTTAATATTGCTATTAAAATCAGAATTCCAATTAAGAATCTAAGACAACCACCTCCATTCTTAAGAATCCTAGAGCTTTCCTAAATGAAAATTGCATATGAAATTTATTTTATTTTCCAAATGTAAAAATGACAAATTAACAGTTTTCACCTTTTTCATGAATAGGGCTTTGCTGTACTTTAATGAAATTTAGAGAATTAATTATAAAGTATCTGCCATGTTTCATGAATACTGAGGCTTTTCTGTTACATTTCTAGGCACAGGTGAGGTGAACCTTGTGGAAGCGGAGAGTCTCCTTGCACCCTTCCTCCAGCAGTTTCCAAATGTACGCCTAGAACTTTGAGCATATGTTTCAACCATAATCAATCAGCCAGGGCTGACTACTGAGCAGTCTGTTCTCTTCCTTTCTTCATAGGGCTCGCTCATGTTGTTTTATCATGCCCGAATAGAGCTGCTGAAAGGGAATGTGGAAAAGGTAATTTATTTGGGGGAGTTGCTTGGGGAGTTGTTTATATGGTAGAGTTGTATCGCATACTCCTTCAACCTAAGTAAATCCAGCTATATGCACTTGACAGAAACAAAGAAAAAACCTGTAATTAAAAAGCCAAAATTAAATGTTGTATGTTTGTCCTATTATAGGTAGTAGATTACTGGTTATAGTCTACATTTACACATAGAGTACATGAAACAGTTCATGGTAGAGTATACAAAATATAGATGGACCTTTTTAGGGATTTCTCAAAAGACTTGACTATTTTCCATTTCCATGTTAAATGCTGACTTTGGAATCTGGCCCTGCATAAGATACAGCCTCCCTGAACTGCCTGTGTGCTCCCCATTGAAGGCAACTATCCACTAACTCCCTTAAGAAGATGAAAAGCCTTTTATATACATTTTCTCAAAAATAGTTTTCTTCTGCACAAATGGGATCAAGCATGTGTTTTTCTTTGATTTATTTGTTTTTCTACTTACAATACACCTTGAGTTTCGTTCCAGGTTAGTGTATCTAAATCTCACTCACTCTTTTTGATGGCTGGGCCCCATTACATGGATGGCTGCACTGCACTTTTAGAAGCAGTCCACTGTTGATAGGAGTTTGGTGGCCGTAAGCAGTGCAGTCATAAACATGATTATGTGGATGTTCCTGTGTATAAATGTGTGTGCGTGTATGACATTCTGATCATTAGGGTTTTGAGGTCAAAGATGTTTGCATTTTGATAAATTCTCACAGATTGCCCTCCTAACTTAAGACTATTTCACTTAAACTCTTATAAAGATGTAAGAAAACTTGTTTCCAGTGCAATTTGCCCACTCTGGACATTTTCTGTTTTATTTTTGCCACCATCTTGACTGAAAAATGATAATCTAATTTTTAAGTTTATATTTTTCAGTTTACAGATTTCCTTATATGTATATTTGTTACTTGTATATCTTTCTAATTTGCCAATTCATCTTTGGCCATTGAGTCAAATGGGACCATTTTCCCATTGAGTTTTTGTCTTTTTCTAGTAGATTTGATAAAATTGTTGTGTGATGAGGGTTAATTCTTTGCCAGTTATGAAGATGGTAATATCTTCTCCCAGTCTGTTCATTGCCTTTAAATTTGTTTAAGGTGTATTTTACCCTCTGAAACTTCTGATGTTTATCATTAGTCTTTTCTTAAAGGACTTCTACATTTTATTTCTACATTTTATAACACCTCTATTCCCACATCATAAAGTTTCACAACCCCCTTGTAAAGTTAAACAAAGGGGCCAAAATTAACTGTATCATTGCACGTAAAGAAAGGAACATAGCATCATAATGAGTGGTTTAATGAGCGGTGATTTTTGTTCTTTTTGTACAAAGTGTTTTATGTATTTTCCCATTAGGTTATAATCTCCTTGTGTTATATCTGGATGATCAGCTTTATGCAATTGACTTATAGGCACAAGAGATATTTCGAAAATGCATTTCAGTTCAAGAAGAATGGAAACAGTTTCACCATCTCTGTTACTGGGAGCTGATGTGGATTAATATATTCCAGCAAAACTGGATGAAGGCGTATTACTATTCAGACCTGCTTTGCAAAGAGAGTAAATGGTCCAAGGTAAACTGCAGTGCTTTTATTAATGTCCATCTATGTGCCAATAAGTACACAGGACTTATTAGGACTGTTTGTTCAATAGTATGATATCAACATGATTGTCTCGACTGAGAGATCTGTCAAAGGAGGAAATGTGCATTCAGTTCCTCTTGTTTATAACTACTGTCCTCAGCACCTCATGCTTTCAAAGCCATCTGAAGAGTCCTTTTCAACAGAGCCTTTACCTCTGAAGATTAACTGTACTTATATTTAAAAGTTATTAAGTATCAATAGCTTTGATAATTTTTTGTAGACTTTCCAATGCCCTGATGACAAAGGTTTTCATAATAATTAACATTGATTCTGATCCGTTTGTAAAAAGTTGGGAAGAGCGAGATAATGATCTCTTGTTCTTTTTGTCTGTTTTCTCACCCATGATCACTATAGTTGTATAATAGGAAAATGGTCAGAATTAAGTGAAAAGTGTTAATCTCATATGGAACAGGGAATATAAGACTTCTATTTCTTTTATTTCTTTGGTGCCTCTTAAATAATATATCTGGAATATTTGTAGGTCATTCCTGATTGCCAGGTAGAAGTGTCATGTACTAGAGATCTTCTGGAACTAGGTGCTTTTTTTCTCTTCCTCAAGGCAACATACGTGTTTTTGAAAGCTGCGATTTTGAGCATGCTTCCGGAGGAGGATGTAGCAGCAACTAATGAGAATGTGGTGACTTTATTCAGGTAAGCAGTGCACTATGTCTAGAGCCAAGACCTTGAATATACAGAGGAGTACACAAATACATCTTCTTTCTTTTTTCCTTAGTGCTCTCCCATGCTTCACCTTCATATTTCTTTGTCTACTTATACAAAAACTCTCAAAAAATATATTTAGCTAAGAGTGAAAATGTCATCCTTTTAGCAGGATTTTGCAGATATGCTGGTGTGATTGGGAATTTTGAGAACACATCATTTTTTCTTTTGTTTTGGGGACTTTGCTAGTGCATTTTGAACAGTTTCCTAAAATGGTATTGTTAGCAAAAGATGTTAACTATTGCTGTTAATCAAAGGTATTCCTGTGATCAGATAAACTTAAGAAATACAGTATAACATATCCTTAGTTTTCATTAGTGTGTCAAAGATTCTGATAAGCTCTTCTGTGAAGTAATCTGTTTAACTTTGTTTAGACCAGTCTCCCTCCCTCCCTCCCTCCATCCCTCCATCCCTCCATCCAGCCATCCATCCATCCATCCATCCATAACTTGTTTGATGAGTATGTACTGTGTGAAGAATTCTGTTAGGTGCTGAATAAATGGGTGTGGCTTCAGTCTGTGTAAAGTTTATAATCTTGTAGTGGAACTAGACATAGCGAAGTAATCACACAAACTATTGCAAAATTACAGTACGTGACTGATTTTTTCCTTCATACTTCTCTCATCATTCCTTCTTAGTATCTTTGCAGGCCCATCCTACTTTAGCTATTAAATGTTGGTGCTTTTTATTTCAAAGGTCAGAGTCTCCACATTAGGAAATCTCATCCCAGCCAAATTTATTTCTCTAGTTTAAACTGCATGACTGAGCTCCAAACCCCTGCACCTATCTCCCATTTGCCACCTTTACTTGGATATGTCCAAACGTTTTAAACTCGTGTTCAGCCTTCCCTGGCAACCTAGTGTTCTTTCTCTCAGTGATTGCGACCACCAGTTAGCAAGTCAGAAACCAATGGTGCTTGCATCACCGCCACTGCCCACTGTCCCCTCCCTCCCCAATGGGAGAAGAGGTATGTACAAGAGCATAGGAGGAATGACGGTTGAGATGAGGTTGGAAGTAGAGCAGAAGCTGCAGAGGCAGTGGGGAATTGCTGTGATGCGGGTTCAGACCGGGGGAGCAGCCTGTGAGGGAGCCCTGCTGCGGGAAGGAGCACTGCGCACTTAAAGAACTAAAACAACGCTGGTGTTTGAGAGGACGTGATGCTACATTTGTCTACATATAGGTCAAAGGAAAAGAATTTTCAAGGATTACTCAAAACATCCCACAGAACAAGAATTCCATTTAAAAATAAGACGAACTGTGTATTTAGTGACACAGAGATCATTGGTAACCCTAGCAGGAGCTGGTAAGTTATAGAATGGAAGTGGAAATCAGATTGGAGTTGGCTAAAGAGTGAATGAGAATTGAGCATAAATATAACCCTGGACAACTTTGAGTGTAAAAGGGAGGGTGAAGAAGGGAGAGAGCTGGAGAGAGATTTAATATCAGTGTATTTTAATGGGAGAGATCAGAGCATTCTGAAAACCACTAGGAAGAATCCAGTTGAGATAGAGAAGTTGCACACGCAAGTGAGAAGTGGAATAATTCATATTTGTAAGGTTCCTGAGAAGGCAAGAGCGGATAGAATCCAAAGCAGTGACGTGTCAGAAGGGAGGGAGTAGAGAATATGTGCAGGGCTCATGGGTATTAGGATATGGAGGTCTTTCTACCTCAGAGCATCTGTTTTTCTCTATGATGTAGGAGGCAGGGTTTTCTGTTGAAAGTGAAAGAGAAGGCAACAGCCTGGAGGTCCGAGGAGGATGGAGAATGTTTGAAATCACTGTTACAGAGTGGAACACTGTTACAGCACAAAGTGCTGAGAGACAAGGTAGGAATGACAGGTGGCAGTGCAGTGGCCCATTTGAAGTTGGTTCTAATGAATTTATAGTTATGATGATCTGCTGTCAGTGTAGGTGGAGGGAGGGTGGACAGTGAGCTTCATTCAGGGTTGGGTTTTCACAAGAGTAGTGCAATAACAAGGCAGTGGACAAGGAAGTTAGGACATAGACCAGAAGGAGTAAAGGACAGGGCAATCTTAGCAGCAATATGAAGGGACTGGGAGAACAAAAGAGACTGCTGGGCTGGGAGAAACTTGAAGGGCACGTGAACTGAGGTGTTATTAGCCAAATTAGAATGAGGAGAATGATGTTCAAAGGGTGGTATGCTTGAATTCATGCTTTGAGGGAGAAAAGTCACAGGCGATGAAGTGGTCTATGATAAGACCTTAAGGGTGGGTAGCTGTAGCAGTAAGCAGATGCCTGCTAGGGATGAGAGAGTTAAGAAATGGGGAAACCCTACTGCATTCTTAAAATATAATTAATGACAAAACTATTTAAATGGACTATAATTTTCTGTGACCGCTTTATGACAAATAAGATCTTAGGTGAACCCTCAGAATTATCAGAACAAATTTGAAGGTATGACCAGAACCATTTTTTTTTATCTCCTTTCTAAAAGCTCTTTGTGAAAATAGGACCATGTTTCCTAACTCTAGCATCAACATCAGTAGAAGCCATGGTATGATAAATGCTACCTCTTACCGGTCAAATGTGCTTTCTCATTTCACATGAACAACTAACGTGGTAGAATGGGATATTAAAATACATTGAAACTTTTACATCCCTTCTCTTTCCTCCACTTCAGAATATATTGTTTTTTCTGTATCAGAACAACTTCTGTGAAACATGTAAGCCATCTTATTTTCAGGAGAAAGCCTGAGGTCTGCTGTGGGATAGTGTCTAATTTGTTGGGACGATGACAGGAGAGTCTCCAAATGAACACTTTCTTCATACACACTCGTGATCATTAAACCAAGAGGTTTTGTGTCCAGTGCATGCTTCCGAGACCCCTTCTCCCAACCTTGCATTCCCATTGCATCTTCCACTGAGGTTAATGAACACCAAATTATGGGTATTCTAGTTAAAATTCATATACCCCAATTGTGCCCCAAAATTACCTAGCACAGTCTGGTCCTCATATTTTTGGAGTATTTTTTCTCTTGTTTCATTTTTTTGTTTTCCTGAGTTCTTTCTCAGCCCTGTGTTTGATGCGCTTACGAATTTGTGAGCTACAAGCAGGCGCTGTGGGAACTGTCATCTCCCCATCCTGCGCTCACATTTGTGTGCTCACATTTGTGCGCTCATGTGCTTCGCAACTGTAATTCCTTAGAATCATGAGAGGAGGTTTGTAAACACGGTGTCTGTCCTTAGTTATTTTCAAAGTCACCTATGCTTAGGAAACATTTTCTTGAATTATATGTTAACTGACAGTTATCCTTTGAGCCATGCTATTTTATCGATCAGTATCACACTTGTAGATGGGAATAGAAAATATATTGGTATACTCTCTTACCTCTGAGTATTCATGACGTAAGTAAATAACTTCAGAGGCTTTCCTGCTTACTTAATGGAAATTGCCAATTTTATATCTAGATTTCCTTTTCTGTGTTTGATAGATCAAGACATTGGCTAAGTTAAATAGAAGGAAGTATGTGGCAATCAGTAGTGTTCAAGCCTGAGCATGCATCAGAATCACCCGCAGACTCATGAAAATCCACATTGCTGGGCCCAGCCCCAGGAGTTGCTGATTTGGGTTTGGGGGGAGCCTGAAAATTTGCATTTCGAACAGGTTTACAGGTGCTGCTGATGCTGCTGGTTTGGGGAACACAGTGTGAACACCACAGGGGCAACTAGTGTCTGTGTCCTAATGGCCTTTCGCTGGGGCTGGGGCTCCTCACAGGCAGGTGGAGAGCTTGAAGCAGAGAATTGCTGGGAAATCTATTCCTACCGAGAAGTTTGCTGTGAGGAAGGCTCGACGTTACTCCTCCTCGTTGCCTGCACCTGTGAAGCTTGTCTTGCCTGCGCTGGTATCTATCTTTATTTATTTTCTGTTTGTGTTTTAGAAGTAAATTGTCTATTCTTAGCAGCAGGGAATATTCAGACTTTCCTTGTGAAGTTTAGCTCCATTAAAAACCATTGTAAGTGTGTCTGTAAGGTGAACATTCATAAATAACAGTTAAATAATAAATATTACAGCAAATGTTTTTTGACTAGTTGGTATGTTCTACACACTATGATAAAGACTATTTAAAAATATATTATTTAATTATTACAGTAACTCTATGAGGGTAATTTCTCTTTGTAGCCACATTTTATAGATAAGGAAATTCAGGCAGAATGAGGTGAGCTGACTTAATTAAAATGGAGTTGAATTGTAGTGCAAGCCACATATGTAATTTTATCTTTCCTAAGAGGCCACATTAAAAATGAAAAGGTGAAAATCTAAACAAGAACAGGGAATATGAAAATGATTGCCAAGTTTTTAGTTTAATCCAGTACATACAGAATGTTGTTGTTTAGACACATAATCAACAAAAATTTAATGAGTATTTCACATTCTTTTATATTGCACTAATTCTTTGAAATGTGTGTGTTTTATTCTTGGAGCCCATCTCAGTTTGGACGAACCAAGTTCCGGCGCTAGAGAGTCCCGAGGGGCTGGTGGCTGCTACACCTGGCCGCGCCCTGCCCCCTCTCGTTTTCTTTGTTGTTAGACTGTGTAGGCTAGACTTCATAAAAACCGTAATTTCAACTTAGGTTTTCTTAATGAAGACTTCTTGAAAAATTACTGAATATATCAAATTACTGTGGCTTTGGGGGACTTTAGATTTGCATAGGTTGTCCGAGAGCACAAGAAAGCTGTTTATTGCCCGCTGGCCTCTGCAGTCCTCCGCTGGGCTTTCCTGATTTTTAAAAATTTTAATTTTTTTGTATTTCAGAGTTTATTCAGTTATTTCCCTTTGAAAGCTATTCAGCTTTTTCAAGTTTTTACTATTACAAACACTACAGTGTCTATTCTTCTGCATTCTTCTTTTTGTACGTGGACATTTAATTCTCTGGGAAGGCTTTCTAGAATTGGAATTCCTGGTTGTAGGGTATACGCATTTAATATTTTGACACTGCCAAATTGCCCTCCAAAAAGGCTGAAGCAATTTAAATTTCTACCAACAGTGTTTTACTGTTTTAATTTGCATTTCCCTATTGGTGCAGTTAAGCATCTTTTTATGTGCTTATTCATTTTTCTTTCTTCTTTTGTGAGTTGTTCATATACTTCCCTGATTTTTCATTGGGCTGTTTATTGTTTGATCATTGAGTGAGAGGTGCTATTTATGTGTGCCGTGAGAAAGGAAACTGCAGCCCTTCGCAGGCGACAGGAGCTGGCTGGCATCTAGCACCTAGGCCCAGGGGCTCCCTGCGTCAGATGAGCAACCTCAGGGCATGCCACCACCAGGGCAGGATATTCTGTCCTGGGGTGGACCAAATACAACCACTCTGTAATCGTATCTGAGCACAGAGAAAAGGAAGAAAATCACAAACAGGACCAAGTATCTCTCTTTCCCAGCTAATGTGGGAGCCTACTGCCGTTTTACCAATTAGAGCTTTTAGTTCATTCCTGATTCATTTCTATCACTGATTTGTGCTTGGAAACATTTTCTTTCTGTGCTACAGAACTTTCCTGAAGATCCTCTAGAGCACCACAGTCTTCTCTCTGCCTTAGAACTTTGAAGCCAGTTATATTCTGCTTTGATTATTAAGGGTCTTAAGGAAGGTTAACTCACTGTACTTATTTCTCTACATCTGAAGCTGTACAGTTGGCTTAAATTGTGGTAACTAGGAATTTTACCAAAATTGTATTTTTCATAAAATCTCAGATGTTCACTTGCTTTCTTCTGATAAAATACTTCATTAATAAAAACAAAATTTAGAGGTCATTGTTAATTAAAACAAATATTCCATTAGTTATGGGTTGAGTTGTTAGGCTGTTAGTAACAAGAATCTGTTAGATGCAAAATAAAGGGTCGAGCATGGGCATTGTTGTAGCCCTCAGCGCCCCAAAGTAAAGATGACTTGGCTGTCCTTCTACTCAAATGCATTTTCCTCGTTTCCACTGCTTCCCTGTAAGAGGTTGTTCAAATAATATCTTTATTATATTTTAAAATTTACTTATTTTCAAGAAGGTACTAATTACCCTGCTTTATTTCATGCTCTTAAAAATATGAACTGCACTACCAGGAAGATTAGAAAAATATTTTCAAGCAAAAACACATTTACTTTTGGTCCAAAAATGATTTTCATCTGTTAGCCTATTAAGTGTAATTTGCAATGATAACTCATTAGTCTACATTTTCAGGGGCTGTCATTCAGCCATATGGCCTTTGAATGAATACATTTTCTGCATATTGGATTGCATTACTGGACTACCACACATTTTTATGGCATAAAAGAACCTGAGCCCAGTAAAATATTTCCCATGTTCATTTCCAGTGATGTCCTTGGAAACAATTTATGTAAATAATTGGCAGATATTTTAAAATGTTTTCCCTTTACTTAAACATAACAAGAATTTATATTAAATAGACTTGTTCATGGTATCAGTTTAAAATATTATATTTATTTCTGTATCTGTAATTGATTATCTTCCAAAAGGATTGACCACCAGCAGATGCTTAATAAATATTTGTTAAATGAGTGAATAAATTAATTTTTCAATAAAAACATAGTATAGTATAATATTGAGTTACTTCACAGTATAAAAGGCAAAAGGATAAAATGAGCAAGGGGGAAATTATATCACTAAACTCTAAATGAGATCCCTAGTAATTAAGGCAAATACACATTCGTAGTTTTGTTGTCATAAAGGACATTGAATAACCTCACACAGTTGCAAATGGCTTTTCGTTCTTTCTCATTAGGAAATGATGTACGCCTGGAATGGTTTTCCAGTAGTGAGCAAAAGAAAAGACCTTTCTGAAAATCTGTTGTTAACTATTGAAAAGGCTGAGGCAACTTTACAAAATGAAAGTAAGTATGAAAAGTAAAGGACTAGAAATCTTTACCATTGTCACCCTCCCATTCCATCCCTGTGCATCTACCTGCGTTACTCTGCGTGCACCTGGGGACAAAGAGCCTGGGCTGCAGGTGTTGGGGTGAGTGCGATCGAGACGAAGGGAGGAATAACCCATGCTGCAAACATGGGTGAACCTTGGGGACATCAAGCTGAGAGAAAGAAGCCAGTTGCAAAAGACTACATGATGTATGACTCTATTTATATGAAATATTGACAATAGGCAAATCTATAAAGACAGAAAGTAGATTAGTGGTTGCTGAGGGAGGGAGAACTGGGGTGGGGGTGATGAAAATGTTCTAAGACTGATTGTGGTGATGGTTGTACAACTCTGATATGCTCAGTGAGTCGTATGGTTTAAATGGTGCAATTGTATGGTATGAGAATTATATGTTAATAAATCTGTTACCAAAGAAAGATGAAGGGGAGAAGGCAGTAAAGCTTTAGAGCAGCACAAGGAAAGTGTGCATTTCTGATTTTAGTTTGTGCGTCTTTGCATGCCACATTTGATCTCAAATGGCTGTCCTGTTTTTGCAGACACAGAGAATTGTGTTCAGGTTGAAATCTTATCACAATTTATTTTTCTCATTCATTACTTTTGGTTGTACCAGAGGCCCCTCTCCAGTTGACTTGGAGGCTCCTTTCCTGGAAGCAGCTGGCCTATTAGTAGAAAGCAGATCAGGAGATCTGGGCTTGGGCTTGAAGCCCTAGCCCTGCCATTGTGAGACTCTGGGAAACGCACCCCCTCATGCTGAGCCTCAGGTCTCTTTTACAGTGGGACTGGTGTCGGACCAGATAATACCCAGGTTCTCTTGCTCTGACATTTCGTAATTTTCTGTCTTAAACAGAGGCTTTCTTTTTTGATAAACCATGCCGTACATGCTAATCTCCAAATCATTTAGGTAACATGCTAAGATAATGGTCTTATCCTCTGGACTGTTCTAATGACAGAAGTAAAACAAAAACTTCTGTGGTGATAAACATGGTAAAGGACATAAAAATTCGGGAGGAGTCAGGGGAAGTTATAAAGTTAATTCATTTTTCTTAACTGGACAAAGACGGGCTGTGAGGGGGCACTGGCTGCACGCGCAATACCCTGTCCCCGTGGGGACATGTTAGTGACTGTGGCCCCAGTGACGAGGGCCTCATTTGGATCACTCTTGTAGTTGAAGCTACACTAGGAGGCTGAAACGTTTAATGAGGTTTCTCTCTGCAATTTTTTAAAAAGATTTTATCCATTATCTTTTTTTAGAGAGAGGGGAAGGGAAGGAGAAAGAGAGAAACATCAGTGTGTGGTTGCCTCTCATGCACCCCACACTGGGGATCCACCCTGCAACCCAACCACGTGCCCCGACCAGGAATCAAACTGGCAACCCCCGCATACCCCCGCTCCCAGCCAGCATTCAGTCCACTGAGCCACACTAGCCCGGGCTCTCCTTGCAATTTTTAAAAATTAAATATATAATTACAATTGATAGAAGTGAAAAAAAAGTCATCCATGTTTTTGCTACAACACAATTAATTTACAGTTTTGTGTTTTTCATCCTAGCCTTATTTTTATAGTTATAATTGTAGTGTACATGGACATGTATTAGTCTAGTTTTATTCATTTAATACATCGTAAACATTTTATTAAATTGAGGATGATTGACATAGTAGTTTCAGGTGTACACTGTAATAACTCGATATTTATATTCAGTGCAAGATGATCATCACAGTAAGTCTAGTTAATATCTGTCACCATAGGTACAAAAATTTTTTTCTTTTGTTGACAACTTTTAAGATCTACTCTTTTAGCAACTTTCAAATGTGCAACACAGTCTTAATAATCATAGTCACCATGCTGTATATTGTATCCTCATGACTTACTATTTTAAATTCATTTTAAAAAAGATTAAAAAAATTATTTTTAGAGAGAGGGGAAGGGAGGGAGAAAAAGAGGGAGAGGAACATCAGTGTGAGAGAGAAACATTGATCAGTTGCCTCTTGCATGTGCCCTGACCTGGGACTGAACCTGCAACCCAGGCATGTGTCCTGAGTGGGAATCAAACTTGTGACTTTCCACTTTGCGGGAGATGACGTCCACCTGAGTCACACTGGTCAGGGCATGACTTACTTAGTTTATAACTGGAAGTTTGTTATAAACTAAATAAGTCCTCCCCTTCATCCCTACCCCTGGCAACCACCAATCTGTTCTCTTGTATCTAATGAGCTTGGGTTTTTTTTGTTTTTGATTCTACGTATAAGTGAGAGCATACAGTATTTATCTTTATCTGATTTATTCCACTTAGCATAATGGTCTCAAGGTCCCTCTATGTCGTTGCAAATAGCAAGCTTTAATTATTTTTAGGGCTGAATAATATTCCATGGTGTGTATGTGTCACATTTTCTTTATTGGTTTCTCCATTGATGAACACAGGTTATTTCCATGTCTTTACTATTGTAAATAATGATGCAATGAACATGGGGTTATATACATAGGATTTATTGTTTTCATTTTCTTTGGATAGATACTTAGAGTGGAATTTCTGGATCATATGGTAGTTTATTTTTACCATAAACTTTTTAATTGTTGCTAAAGAACCCCTACAATAGTTTCAAAAGCTCTCCATGGAGTTAATGTATTATAATTTAATCAACTCTTTCAGTATTGTTGAGCATTTAGGCTGCTTTCCATATTTAAAATAAATCCAGCTTAAGATTCCCATCAATCAGAAGAAACATGAAAGAATGAAAGCTGAATCAGTGGGTTTATCTGCTAACAAGGTCAAGGTTTCAGGCTGGATAGTTAAAGAATCCGGTAGGACAAAGAACAATGCTGTTCCGAGGTCGCAGGCACTCCTCCACCATAGCCATTTGGCAAATACAAACTGGTGGTCACAGGGAGACCAGGTGAGTGGAATGTTCGCCTCCACTATTGAAAAGTGGTCACATGCAAAGCTCACCTGTTGGTAGAGGGTGAGTAAAGTAATCTCCCTTTATTTGTGGTTTTGTTTTCTACAATTTGTTACCTGTCGTCAATTACGGCTCAAAAATATTAAATGGGAAATTCCAGAAATAAAGAATTCGCTGGTTTTAAGTTGTACGTCATTCTGAGTAGCATGCCGAGATCTCGCTCTGTCCTGGTCCATCCCGCCCAGGCAAAAATTGTTCCTTTGTCCAATATGTCCACCTCACTTCACGTTATAGTGTAAGCATTGTGTCATGTCACGTCATCATGAGGAGGTGGGTGAGTACAGCACAGTTGAGAGAGAGGGACCACATTCACATAACTTTTATAACAGTATATTATAATAGTTCTATTTTATTATTATTAATCTCTCACTGTATCTACTTTATAAATTAAATTGTATCATAGTTATGTATATATAGGAAAACACATGGTGTGTATAGAGTTTGGTACTAGTTGTAGTGTCAGTATCCACTGGGGTCTTGCAGCATGTGCCCTGTAGGTCAGGAGGGACTACTATAATGTCACCTACCCACATTAAAGGCAGCATGTTTATAAAAGAAACATGGTCCACTTTTCCTTCCCCTTTCACAGAAAAGTTATAATACTTCAGGTCCTAATGAGCTGGAGCTGAGGTAGAGAAACCACAATACTGAAGTATTCATCTTCACAGACTGACAACTCCCTTTGATTGCTGGGTACCAGGGAAACAAACAGATAAGGAGTCTCAAAAAACAGGGATGAGAAAGAGGAGTCAAACGTTTTTGCTCTCTTGCAGACAACCAGTGGAGCGTATGTATAAGTACTGACTACAGACTCACTCTGCGGACATTTCAGACTTACTTTGTCTGTTGTCCTAGAAGTTCCATCACTGACTATTTCCTATATAGTTTTTATCAGCCTAGAGTTGTGATAAGCTTCCCAACTATTTTAAAATAAGTATATCTTTTTAATTTTTATTTTTTTGGTACTAAAGTGCACATAAAATTTACCATGTTAACCATTTTTATTATACAGTTCAGTAGTGCTAAGTACGTTCACGTGGCTGTGCCATCAGTCTCCAGAACATTTTCACTCCCATGAAACAATAACTTCCCATTTCCCCGACCCCCAGCCCTTGGCAACCACTATTTTATTTTTTGTTACTATGAATTTGACTACTCTAGAGTCTTTGTATAAGTGGTTTATTTTACTTAGCATGATGTCCTCAAGGTATATCCATGTCGTACCGTGTCAGAATTTCCTTCTTTTTAAATGCTTTCATTAATGTATATACCACATTTTGTTTATCCATTTACCCATCAATGCACATTTGGGTCGCTTCCACCTTTTGACTGTTGTGAATAGAGCTTATATAAACATGGGTATGCATGTAATTTTTGAGATCCCGCTTTCAATTCTTTTAGCTATATGCCTAGAAGTGGAATTTCTGGGCCATACGACATTTCTATTTTTAATTTTTTGAGGAACTACCATACTGTTTTCTATAGCAGCTACACCATTGTACGTTCCCACCAACAGTGCACAAGTGACCCAATTGCTCTACGTCTTTGCCGACACTTGGTATTTTCTGCTTTGTTTTTGTTTCTGTAGTAGTCATCCTAATGGGTGTGAGATGACCTTTACTATTTTTCATGTGAAATAATTTCAAGAAGAAAAAATATTTTGTTTTGAGTGAAAAATAAACCAAAGTCACATAATTTTTAATTTAAATGAAAGTTCACCTTCAAAATGAGATTTCACAAAATGCATTTCTGTAAAATTCATTTGGGCTTTTGAACAAATATATTAGTATTCATTTTTGTTCAACTAATTTGACCACCTTCCATTAATTTACTCATTTGAACAATTTTAGATTTCTCTGCTAGGTGTAGAAGTATGATAGGCAGAGAAAGCATTTGTTTCTGCTATTAAGGAAATTGTTTATGATTAATTTCTACATATCCAAACTAAATGGAAAAATGAATATTTTTAAAATAAGTGGATATATGAAATCTGGAAAGTAAAGGAAAATCCCTTTTTATTAAGTGGAAATATTTGTAGTATATTCTTTCTCCCAGAAAAGTAGGCCAGCTTGCTTCTTTCTACAAAGAAAAGGCTTTGGGTTTGGTGGAATAAATTCTGATGTTCGAATGTCCATCCTTTTAGTGTGGACTAATCTGTACCACCAGAGTGGGGTTTTGTATATTAAAAAGCACTGAAGGTCCGTTGGGTTTTCTCCCTTCTTCAAGGGCCCCTTTGAGTGGGCCCTTATCCCCCCACCCATGAGTTTATCTTGCCCCTCCATTGGATGGGGGGGGGGAATTAAGGGGTAATACAGGTATCAGATGATGCATGTAAAATGCAGTAGAGGGTTAGAAAAGCAAGACACTGTCTCTACCCATTCCTTCCTCTTTTAATGGCGTATTGAGATGACAGGCTTAGAGATATTTAAGCAGGGCTAGGGGAAGCTCAGACAGACACACCATATTTTGTAGAATTCTGTCTTTGTATGTCTTCTCCTGGGTGAAAAAAAGCTGGTTTCTTTTCTGAAGAACCCTTTGGCCAGATGTTACACATGACATCTATGATGATTTCTTCCAGGTCCATTGCTTTATGCAGGAAGATTACCCAACACCCAAATCTCTCCCTGCCCCAATTTTTGTGACCTTTGAGTAATTAGGTTTCTTTCCTTCAGAGTGAGGGAAAAAAATACAAACTTGGAAAATGGAATTAAGTTGTAAAC
Source organism: Glossophaga mutica (assembly GCA_039655065.1). Taxonomy (NCBI): domain Eukaryota; kingdom Metazoa; phylum Chordata; class Mammalia; order Chiroptera; family Phyllostomidae; genus Glossophaga; species Glossophaga mutica. The sequence continues at coordinate 136,500,389 of CM077305.1, read as the reverse complement.
CTGAAGTTACCCTCTCTTCCTCACCACCTCATTATTAGTAATTGAATGTATTTTCACTTCTACCTTTGACAAGTGTCTTTAAAGTAAAAGATAGGGACTTCTGGCCCAAATGGAGGTATAGGTGGACACACTGCTCCTCTCACAACCAAAATTAAGGACAACAAAGATTTAGAAACAAGAAAACATGCAGAACTGATAGAAAATTGAACTGTACAGAAGTCCAACAACCATTCATCCAGACCGGTAAGAGGGATGGAGGTGCGGCAGGAAAAAGTGGAGGTGCAGACTGGGCACACAGGCAGCAGCGGCTGGCAGTTCCCAGGCGCACAGGCGGTGGCTAGCTGACCCCGGGCACGGGGTGGCAAGTGTGCAGACCCAGTGAGGCGCGCAAGGTGGCTGGCTGACCAGGTGGTCCCACATTCGTGCACAGATAATCCAGGCCAAGGGGAAGTGGCAGAAGGGACTGGAATCCGAGAGAGAGCAGAGCAAGCGCCATTGTTCCCTCTCAGACTCCACCCCCACATACAGCATCATTACCCATGACTGGGCTGCCCCGCCCTGGGGAACACCTAAGACTCCACCCCTCACTACGTAACAGCCGCGACCAGACTGCCCCCCCCCCAAAAAAAACCACCAAAAATGGCTTATTTTTTGGAGAACAAATCAAGGCCTCAGAGCCAATTCCTCTAAGCGATGAAGAGATAGCCAACCTATCAGATGTGCAGTTCAAAGCACTGGTGATCAGGATGCTCACAGAATTGGTTGATTTTGCTCACAAATTAGATGAAAAATGCAGGCTACAATACGCGAAATGAAGGAAAATGTATGGGGAACCAATAGAGATGGGAGGAAGACTGGGACTCAAATCAGTGGAGTGGACCAGAAGGAAGAACCAAACAACCAAACAGAAAACAAGGAAGAAACAAGAATTCAAAAAAATGAGGAGAGGCTTAGGAACATCCAGGACATCTTTAAACGTCCCAACATCTGAATTACAGGGGTACCAGAAGGGGAAGAAGAAGAGCAACAAGTGGAAAACTTATTTGAACAAATAATAAAGAAGAACTTCCCCAATCTGGCAAAGAAAATCGACTTCCAGGAAGTCCAGGAAGCTCAGAGAGTCCCAAAGAAGTTGGACCCAAGGAGGAACACACCAAGGCACATCATAATTACATTAGCCAAGATGAAAATGAAGGAGAGAATTTTAGAAGCAGCAAGGGATAAGGGGACAGTCACCTACAAAGGAATTCCCATCAGACTGTCAGCTGATTTCTCAAAAGAGACCTTGCAGGCAAGAAGGGGCTGGAAAGAAGTATTTGAAGTCTTGAAAGGCAAGGACCTACATCCAATATTGCTCTATCCAGCAAAGCTGTCATTTAGAATGGAAAGGAAGATAAAGCACTTCTCAGATAAGGTCAAGTTTAAGGAGTTCATCATCACCAAGCCCTTATTATATGAAATGTTAAAGGGACTTATCTAAGAAAAAGAAGATAAAAAATATGACAGTGAAAAGACAGCAAACTCACAGATATTAACAACCACACCTAAAACAAAACAAACGAAGCAAACAGCTAGAACAGGAACAGAAACACAGAAATGGAGATCACATGGAGGGTTAGCAACAGGGGGAGTGGAAGGAGGAGAGAAGGGGAAGAGGTACAGAGAAAGTAGCATAGACAGTGGGTAGAAAATAGACAGGGGGAGGGCAAGAATAGTGTGGGAAATGTAGAAGCTAAAGAACTTATGACCCATGGACATGAACTAAAGGGGGGAATGTGGGTGGGAGAGGGTGTGCAGGGTGGAGGGGAATGATGGGGGAGAAATGGGACAACTGTAATAGCATAACCAATAAAATATATTAAAAAAAAAAAGTAAAGCATGGGAACATGTACAATTGACGTCCTATTCTGACAATGCCGTAGTTCTGAGAGGCTGTCATGGACACCAAGGAGAAATGCTGTTTGAGGAGAGGAAAATACTTGGTGTAATATGACTGGAGTCAGTGTTCGCTGTTAATTCCATTAGCGTTTCATTTGAAATCTAACTAAATTCCAGCATGCAGTTAGGAGTTAGCACAGTAGCTCTTTTTGACTCTTTGTTGTGCTTAACTTGCTTGGTGAAATTGTATGGCAGAATATGAGAGTTACATAAAGGGAGAGTGCTGTTCATTTTATGGCTTTTCACTTCGTAAATTTATTTTCAATATTTTTCTTTGGTGTATTCAACTAGCTTCTAAAATGTTCAGTGTAGATATTTTTGTAGTGTGGGCCTTAAATTTCTTTTTCTTCCACCTACCCTCTGTTTTATTATAAGTGCAGAGCTTTTGTGATGAAAATATGCTTTCTTGGAATGTAAAATGGAAACTTAAAATGTTCATCCGTGAAATCACCTGTGTGAGCTGGAGAATCATGATAAACATAACATTTTAAGGGAAAACAATCATCTGACAAATAGTGCTTGGTAGTCTGAAGGATTAATGGTTTTGTTTTCTAAGGTTTTTGGAGGAATATTGGTGTTTTTGGACCTATTTTCCATATTCTTAACTCATGATCTAAATAAAAGCTAAATGTGGCTTTACTGGTACTGAAGCTTTGCATGGTGTTATGTCTGCCTTTCTCAGCAAAATCACCGTTCACTGAGCGCCAGAGTTTTGTGATAACACAGGCTATCTGAAAGTCCTACACAGAACTCAGTGAAATGCACAAAAATGATACTGAAAACTATCATCGAGCATGGACCTTAAGGGTTTGGTTCTAGGCCTGAAAGATGCCTAGAATGCATATTCTTAATTGCATATTTCAATGAGCATCCATGATTAGAGGCATGAATAGATTTTCTTCGTTTGGTAGAAATAATGGTCCTTAAGTAATAGGAAAGGAAATGTGGTATTGATATCTGTGATTTTTGGTGAATGACCTATTAGAGCTTGGGAGCGAGAGGAGACTATTAGCTGTTTTTGGCACCTGGGGAAAAGTGACCCTCTTCTAGTTGCTTATGTAGCACTGTTAACCTTCCATAGACAAGCACACTAAAACACCAGGATGTGCCAATGGTGCTCTCTGAGCTTTGTCCTGAAAGCAGGAGGGTTTCAGTATGAGGGACTCCCAGGGCCTCCCCTCACCCAGCCCCCATCCCTCCCGTGTTGTCACAGTCACAGCCTGAAGTGTATAAATTACCACTCTGTCTTGGAATGACTTAGTTGCACCAAGCTTACAAAACCCCCCAATTCAAAAGTGGTTGATGTGAAATAGCTACCTTTGTCACATGGATGTCACACATATTATGGCTCCTTCTGTTTCATATCCCACAGCCTTGGGCTGTAGGAGGCCGAGTCATTTTCCAGAGAAAATGGTGAAAGAAAACCTTTCCATTAGCCCCAAGCAGTTACAAGTGTGTGAGGACCTGAGGTACCTGCATGCACTTCAGAACCATTTTATCTAATTTTATGATATAATTTCCTCCCAAAAGAACACAGCCTGGGAGAATTGATAAGTTATAAGCATAATGATCTGAAGAGGGCATTCTGCTTCCTGAATTTTTAATGGGTAGAAGGCCATCTGCTTCTCCATATGGAAGTGCTATCCTCATCCGCATGAAGCCAACACAATTAGAAGCCAGAACCACGGGAGGAGGCAGCCTTCTTGCTCCTCATGGCTTTACTTTTATAGAATTAATAAAGCTCTTACTTTATTTAAAGTTCAGATACTCTGCTGTTTTACTAAGGCCACATAACTCAGAATATGAGCCCCTGAAAAAAATGTTTAAGAGAATGAAGTGAACCCTTAACAAAATAGTGTACTAAACTAATGTAGTAAATTCAATATTCTATTAATTTAATTTTATTGTATTTCATTTAGTGAGGCATAGGGAATGCTAAAAATCTTTTCCTTATTTTTAAATGATCCCTCTGGAACCTAGTAACTATTATCAGTTCTTGCCTCTTAATTAGGGTTTTAAAAAACTATTTTTGTTTTTGTGTGTGATTTTTGTTTGTTTTGCTGGAAGACTTCAGCGATTACATGGTAGACGATGAGTGCTTGGTGAAGCTGCTGAAAGGATGCTGCCTGAAGAACTTACAGCGGCCCTTGCAAGCGGAGTTGTGTTTCAGTCACGTTGTCCAGAGGTAAAAACAAGCAGGGACACCAACCTGGGTGCAGACGGTGGCTTCGGGGGGATTACTGTGAGAAAGTGGTTTCTCTTGCTGCTACCCTTTTGCTTGGTGTTACCAGAAACAGAATCTGGTTGTGTCTTCTCTATACTTTGAGAACAAAATTATAATCTCAGGGAAGCATGACTTCGTGCATTTCCACTTGATGTTTAAAGCTGACGCACGAAACTAGATTTATGGCCAAGCTAACAGGTATCTAACCACATTCTGGCAGCAGTGTGCTGACCCTCTGATGCTTTTTTGACTCCTGCATTTGTTTTTCCATTTATTTAGTCCACAGATACTTGGGCACTCAGTATGTGCTAGAGTCTGTACTGTGTCCTAGGGATTCAGAGTGGAGTAAAGAGACTTGCCCTCATTGTGGTAATAATTTGGCAGGGAAGAAAGACGGGGGGTGAACACCATAACTGCTCCTCATTTGGCAAAAGGCTTCTCTCCTGTATATACATGAGGGTTCCCCCCCCCCCCCCACTGCATTGATGGTGTCCTTCTCCTTTGCTAAACAGAGAGTTGAGTCAAGGTTCGGATACCTGGCTTTCTTCTCTGTATCTGGAGTCATAAATGCAAACATCTGCGGGGCCAGACAAGACGTCTCACCAAGTGCTGGCAGGAGTAAGGGATTGGTGGGCACTGTAGATTCAGGAGATCATGTGCTCTCTCTAAAGAAGGCAGCTACTCCTTAGCTCTACTTGATCACTGCTCTGTACAATGTAGGCCCAGTAGCGATAATCCCTACAATTTTGCATGAAAAGCCTGGATTCTGGATTTTATGTAAAATCTTCTGATTTTTAAATATTGGTTCAAATTTTTTTAAAGCACTGTCAGCTGACTAGATCCCAGCCCCAGAATGCCAGTTGACAGCCTTGTCATTGGCTGTCACATCATGCGCTTGTCCCCCCATGGCGACCCGTTTCCTTTCTGAGACTGCAGGAGGACGGGTGTTCTATATAAGGACGAATAAGACCATCTCTATTCCCCAAACAAGTAATGCACTTACTGTTTTTAGTAAACATGGTAAGGACGTATCCACTGAGTTCTGTTTTATTGGTGTTTTTACAAGGATCAAAAGGATTATTAAAAGGATTATCATCTCATGCTATTTTTTAACAATAGTGAATTGTTTGCTTTTGTGTTTTATAATCTTGGATTTTGAATTTTTCTTCATTGACATTTTATCATGAGACTCCTAGAGACTAGGAATGAGGAGGAGTCTCACTAAAGTAACTTCGCTTTGCTTCCTGCTGGGTGACCCAAAGACTTTTCAGCCCAGAACCACACTCATGATTATATTATTGCTTAGAGGCTGTTGGATCCTGTGGGCAATGTAAATTTAAATTGCAAATCCATGCGAGGACAGGCCTATTGGTTTTTAATTTAGTGAAAGGAATATGTTTTCACTTCCCACCAAGAGCACAGGCCAAGGAGCCAACTGCCCATGTTTTTGTCCTGTGCCTGAGACTGGGTTTTTCCTAATATGCCCTTTCTCTGAAGCAGCAGCCTTTCAAGGGCCCCAACTCGTGCGCAGGTCTCAGTCCCGACCCCTTGTCCTGTGTGGCCCCAAGGCCTCATCTCCATCATGGCCACCGAAACTCACAGCCCTGGGTGATTCAGACTGGAGTGGCCCCTAGGACTGCCTGGGCATCACCCACACGTTCAGTCAGAGTCCTGGTTTGGTTTTGTTTTCAGTTCGAGAGTTTGTCTTACGTTCACGTGAGCTGAGCTATGCATTTGAAAATATGTTGTTCATACTTTCTTAGTGCTTCTAGATGTTTTGTCATCAGAGGGTTTATATTATTGCTGAAAACAGAAATATTGACCACTTCTTACTGACGTGTTTTTTAGCATTGTAAGACTTAACAATACAAATTGAAGTGAACCTGAGCCAAACAGTAATATAGCATTCAGCATTCTTATTTTTAAATGGAACACATTTGTGTTCAGGAGGATGATCTTGTCTTTTCAGGATTAATTTTAGAAGATCTGCATGCATGCATATACCTAAGGGGCAACAAGCAATCCTCAATGCTGGTCCAGTATACATTAAGGAATAAAATAAGAGATCAATATATTAAAAGCATACTGTTTATTGCCATATTTTATGAGGTCCTTTGAATAAACTTTTTTGTAAAACAAGTGTTTTTCTTTGATAATAGTGCTGCTAAGCACCTGTTTTATGAGGACTGGGGGAATATATATGTTGAAAAATAATGATTCCTTTCTTATTCTGTTAAGACTTGCTTTGCTTTTTTTTTTTTTTTATGGTTACTGTTGACCCTCTTAAGACCTAATTGCTTTTCATTCATTGTTTTAGTGAAAGGTTACTGAAGTTCGACCACTACCTCGTGCCATTTACTCTGTTTGAGTTGGCGTGTTTGTACAAAAGCCAAGGGGAGATTGACAAGGCCGTGAAGGCTCTGGAGACTGCGAGGTGAGTCGTGAGGACAGCTTTCCCTCCTTTGCCATGGAGGCAGGAAAGTCAGCGGCATGATAACAACAGTGACAGTATGTACACACCTGAAAGTTAAACAGTGAATGAGAGTTAGTAACAATGTTACCTTTGCTAACTTATGCTTAGCGTACGCCATGCCTTCTGCTGTGACTGTGCTTTCCAGCCTTGTGAATGCCTGACCCTGTGACTCTTTACAGATGTTATGACTGTGGGCTTCTGTATGGCAGATACCTAACCTAGTCTGTCCTAGATCAGAGGTTGGTGAACATTTTATGTAAAGGGCCAGATAGTAAGCATTTTTGGCTGTACAGTATAAGGTCTCCATTGCAGCTGCTCCACTGTATCGAAAGCAGCCATAGAAGACAAATCAATCCATCCATCCATCCATCCATCAATCAGTGGGTGTGTCCAGATTTGGCCATAATTTTGATAACAGTTTGCTGACCTTTGGTGTATTCAACCATATTTCTCCTTTCCTTGAAGACCCACTGAATCGAAGAGGCCCTTTGAATCTTCCCGGGACTCTCTGTGCTTTTTGTCTGATATGGCAACTGCAAAGCAAACTCCATCATTTCTGCTGGACAGTGGCTCACAGACTTGTGGTCATGGCCCCCTTGGCGGGACCCAAACCTGGTGGTCTGTTCACCTTGAACACTTCTTGCAGTGGATAAGGAACACCATTTTTAGCTCTAGGCCATAAGTCACTTTGTGGTTCACTGGTTTGTTCATTTACTCAAGTCTGGCAAGTATTCACTGAGCACCTCTAATGTGCCAGGCCCTAGTAAAGGCTCTAGACAGACAGCTGCACACAAACAGGCAATGTTCTGGCTCTCTTACTTGGAGGGAGCTGTCAAAGAAGCAAGAAACCTGCAGCAGTGGAATGTGCTTTGCTGAGATTTGCATTCCAATACAGATTTACCTGGCTGTTGTTTTAGATGGAGTTGATTCTGGAAGGTTTCCTTGAGGAAGTGATGTTATAGTTAATATTTGCATAATTAAAGCCAGTCCTGAGATCAGTCAGCAGGAGACTGCCTGGGGAGTGTTTCCTGCTGAAGCCACAGTTATCTCTGGACTCGGTAGGGGGTTGAGCCACTAGATCGGTAATGATGCTTTTTACTGAGATGGGGAATACTTAGAGGAGCAGGTTTGGGGACAGAGAAAAGCAAACTTCTGTTTGAACCATGAGATTTTGAGATGCCTGCTGGTACCCACATTGGAGACAGTGAGTTGACAGTCAACCGTGGAAGCATGGATTTCATTGGAAAGGTAAAGGACAGGTGTGCGGATTTCAGTCACCAGCACAGACACAGTGATATTTGAAGCCATGATACTTGATGAGGTCATTTTGGGAAACTTACTGAAGAGAGAGAATGAGAGAGAGAGAGGTCCAGCACAGAGCCTTGGGACATGCTGTCATTTTTTATGAGAATGAACAGTGAGAGTAGGAGGAAATAGCCACTGAGTCAGAACAACATCCAGGAAAGCCAAGTGAACAGGTGTTTCAAAAAGAAGAGAGTTGTCAGTTGTAAAGAGAGGTCGAGCAAGGTGAGACTAGAGAAGTGAACTTGTCCACGAGAAGATCATCAGTGACTTTGGCAAGTAAGGTGAGAAAGCAGAGCCAGCTGTTTAGGGAACTCCTTCAGGATGTTTCGCTGTGAATAAAACACAGTGAGGGGACAGGAGCTTCAGGGGCATGGAGGAGCCAAGAAAGTCACCTTCTTCTTTTTTTTTTACCTTCTCCTTCTTCTCCTTTTTGCCCCCCTACCTGCTCTTCTGCCTCTTCTACTTCTTTTCTTCCTCCTCCCCCGTCTCGTTAATGGGAGATATGAGAGCAAATCACTTTTAAAGCTAATTTGTTGAGAGTGATAATGACTCATATTTCAACTGACATGTATGTGTCATCAAATGTAGCTGATGGAAAATTAGGAACTCTAAATACTGTTGTTCCAAGTATTTGTTACTTGGTCATATTTAGTGTTACTTAGGCAATGCACAGGAAGGCAAATTTATAATGATGAAAATAAAGGACTAGTCTAAATTCACTTAGAAACAAGACCAGTGGTGATCAGAAGTCATCACTAACTCAAGCCAGTGCTGATGGTGCATAAGCAGACTTCCCAATAGTTTTAAGACTATTAGCTGCCTGCAGTTTCCCTTTGCAAAGTTGCCAAAATTAGTGGCCAGACATTTAGGAAAACACTCAATTACATCCTTTGGTGAACTTTAGTAAGGTGTTGATTTAGCTTATGAGTAATAACCCTTATGATGAATAATAATCCTTTCAAGCTTACCAGTAAGTAGTAGTTATACCTGTATAAAATGAAGGGCTACAGAAAGAAACAAATACCACTGCAAAGAAAGAAGTCACAGCTCACCCAGGGGCCGGAGCAGAGTGTGAGATCAGGAGCCCAAGGTTGGAGCCATTCCGTTCTGACCCTTCTTGACAGTTCTAGCAAAGAGAAGTCATGAATGATCTAAGTGAAGCTTTTACGTAATCTGTGGGTTTTAATGGCCTGACCCTTTCTAACGTTGTCACACAATAATTATTGGCCACACCATTGATACCTGCTTGTGGAAACTGGAGTAATTTTGGTATCACTAAGGAATCCCGCTGTTTTTGTGGTGGTGGTTGTTTTATGGGATTTTCAAGGTAAATTTGGGGGGGATTGTGCTTGATCATTTTCCCCCTGTTTATCTGAGGTTGCTTTAACATTCCCAGTTTAGAAAAGGAGGTCAGCTTTTTAAGAGTAGCTCACAAAATTGTCAAGCCCTCCTCGTATCCTTGCTGTGTTTGCGAATGGGTTGGTGATTAAGCAGAACATTGGTGTGCAAACTGTGACTTTTAGATCGTCACCAGCAAGTGTCTAGGAATAAAGAATATTGCCATCCTCGTCTCCTCACAGAACGTAATCTACATGTTCACAGGACCCACTCTTCCACATATTCAAGTCTGAAGGCAGATAAGGAATGAAGATGAGAGGACGGGGAGGGTGGTGGCGGTGCTCTGGTATACAGGCAGTTTCACAGTTTTGTTGGTGTTGCCTTTAGGAACAACTACAAAGATTACTCCATGGAGTCCAGACTGCACTTCAGAATTCAGGCAGCTCTTCACCTCTGGAGGAAACCTTCCTCAGACTGATCAGGACGTGAAGGATGGAACTTCCCCTCCATTAACACCAACACCTGCTGTAGATTAGACCTTGATTAAAGTGGAAAAGTGATCTTGTGAATGAGAGACAAAAATTAATTTTATTATCAATATTTTCAATCATTTACGTGGTTTACTGTTGTTCTATGTGAATGTTGTTTTGTTTTTCCCTATGGAGTAATGGTCAGTACTATCTAGAAAATTCTTATATTTTGCCTCTCCAAGAATTTCATATTAGACTTAAATTGGAGAGTGAAGAAGTGTTTTAAATGACTCAAAGGTACAACAAAGTCTAATTAGATTATTTATTTATTTTTTTAGTATGGAAATGAATACTGTTTAATTAGCACATGGCTTAAAAGTTGAGCCACTTTTAGATCTGTTGGTCAGTTAAACTTAAGAGTTATTTTGTTGCCTAGTACGTAAATTTCAGAGGGGAAATAAAATCAGTTACATTCAAAATAGCTTAATAACCTTCTGAAGACTCCTGAAAAAGACAGGGTGTGAACAGGGGTGGGATTATGTAGTGAATAGGTCGAAAAGACCCATGCCTAGCAAAGATGGTGACATAGTGTTAGTTTTTTTAATTCTTCATGCAAGTTAAAAGTGGTGACATTTTTGAGAGACTGTCTTGTTTTTGAATGTACTCATTAAGCCTATTATAATAACAAAATTTTAAAAAGTGTGTATGTAAACGGAAGAAAAAGTTATATTTTAGACATTATCCTTAGAGCTTAAATGAGAGCTTAAAATATATACATTGATTATTTTTCTTAGAGGAAGCAAAGTAAAGTTCCTACTGCTTTAAATATGTAAAATATCAATAATTTTTGCACTCGTGATATTGGCGAGCGAGGTCTTAATTTTCTAATCTCTCTAGCACTGTGATGGCTCCTTGGAAATGCCGGGGCTGTGTGTGGTCCTGTAATTCGGAGATACGGTCAGGGCACTGAGTGGAAGAGAGCCCGACTCCGTGGTCCCAGCTCTGCTGCCAGTTCACAGCTACCAGAGCGACCTTGACCGAGCCCCCTGCTCTCTGCACCCCTATACTCTCCTTATCTGTGACATGGAAGAAGAACAGATGATTACCAAGGTCTCCTTCAGTTTTATAACCATCAGTATTTTAGGTATTCATTTATAGCAGACAATGTTAAACGTCGAATCCAAACCACTCCCACTTGGAGTATGTTTTCAGTTTGCAGTCATCACTGTCTCTACCCCCAGGCCCCCAAATATGCATCTTTTGTGACTAAGGACCAGTTTGCATCCAGAATAAGGAAAAAAATTGGTGATCAATGAAGCAGGGTTTTGCCCTGTTTCTGCTTCTATTTTGAAGAATAACTTGCCATAAAAGCCTATGCAGCTCAACAGAAAGAGCCCCCGACCAGGAGTCAGGAGCCCCCGTCCCTGTCAGACCCCCGGTGTGCAGAAAGTCATTCACCTTTGCGTTTACTCGTGTGTGTGGCGCTGACAGTGGCTCAGGTTACGAACTTATTCCCTGCTACATGGGCCTGTCCCCAGCAGGTGTTTGCCTTGGTTTCTTTAAGGTGTTAAATCTTGACCAGTACCAAGGATGTATTTCCAATGGAAGATATTAATACAGTTCGAACAGAGTACCACCCGTGCGGATGGTATGGTGAAGATTGCAGTATGTGCTCTTAATATGAACTATGTAACTTCACTGTAGGTCCAGACGAAAGAGGAAATAAAATAAACTGTTGTCACAAGTAGTAGTGGAAAATATGTTTAATAATTATTTTCATATAACTTCGAAAAAAAGCTTGTCAATTATTTAGAACAGCTTTGGTAGCATTATTTTTTGAAAGACACCCACATTGCTTTTGTGAGAAGCTGCAAATCAGAGCAAAAGCCAGTAAAAAATTCTCTTTCTGGTATAAAACTTGTGTCTCGTATAAATTGTGTGTCACTCACACAATTTAAGCTAATATTGGTTATTTTTATTTTATTTTAGCTCTACATTATAAACAAACATAAAAGTAACTCATTTATTTAAAATATCACTTATGTTTCTTATTTTTCTTCCTATTCTTTTTATAGTTAACTGGTAATATGGATAACCTATCCAATGGGTTTTTAAGTGCTGTAATATCCCTAATGCTACAAATATTAATCTGCGGCCTGCCATGTTGAAGATATTATGGTGACGTCAGTTTCTTGTAACATCAGCTCATATTGTATTTGTGGAGTTGTTTTGTGACTCAGGCTGTTCTGTGTCGAACAGTACTGAAGTGACAATGTTTTATCTGATGTTTTGAGGGGCATATGTGGTAGGGTTGGGCTGCCAATGTGTCTGACAGTTTGCGTAGTTCTTGGTATAATTGCCTTTTTTTTTTTTTAAATGGAGAACCAGAGTTCTGATTGGTGCTGTATAAATTTAAGACTGAAATAGAGGCTATGTTTTGTAGGATGGTGACAAGGAAGATGTGACTTCTGCTTGACAACTAATGGAAGATTAATTATATCAGCTCTCTTACGGACATATATTTTAATGTTTTTGTGCTTCCTCTGGATACAAGAAGGTCCCAAGTTTCATTGGAACATGGAGTCCATTGATTCTCTGTCTCTTCTGCAAGTAGGTCCAAACTGTAGGAAGATGAATTCCAAATCAATCAGCTTCAAAGAAGATTTTAAATCATTGAAACAATCCAACAGTATAACCATCTCTTTTGCGAAGTTGTAGTTTAGTAGAGCTGTGTGATTGTCCACTCTGCCTGGCCTGGAAGCTAATGATTTAACTTTGAGGTTAAAACACTGTATCAGTCTTTGATTAGGGCTTCAGGTCAGTGGGATGTGTGTAAAGATGAAAGTCTTCCCCTTTCAAAGATAAGTGTTTTCTCTTTTGAAGCTACTTTCAGAGGTAGTTGCCTTGGGATGCACTGAAAGTCCCTGCTATTAACTCATTGTGGTACCAATTCTCATCCATTCCTTCGAAGTGAGTCTGTTTATGTTTTCAAACAGATGTTTTTCCTCCTTTGGACATTAAACATAACAATTTTAAAAAAAGGTCTTTGCGACCAACTGGAAAAATTTCTGAAATTACTTATTAATTCTTCAATACCTAAGTGAAATGCATACATATATTTGATACACTTCTAGTCTCTGTAGACATTTCTTGATCAAATACAGATAGATAAATAGAAAATAGCTTACAGGTAGTAAATAGACAATCTGTTACTCCTTCAGAAGGAATGCAGGCTTTTCTCCAGATTGTTTCCCCTCCCCCGGGCCAATTATTTACATATTTTTCTTTATTTGTCTCAAAGCGCTTGTTGGGAAACCCAATTCCTGCTTCTCATTGTTGGCATTTTTGTCTTTTATGTGTCTTCTGTTAAATTTAGTTGCTTCAGAATGTCGAACTTGAAACAGTGAAAAGGACACATTAGAAGTTTGAATGAGGGAGCATATCCTCTGCGCTGGGCAGTGCTCTCTGCCCTCGATGGGGCGGAAGTCCATGCCAGTCTGTTTGCAGTGTCATAGCTACAGAAGGAATAGGTACAAGGACTGTGCCGTGGATTGAGGAGACTGAGCAGCTTCTCGGCCTGACCCATCCAGAGGGTGTGTGGGTCTCACTTCAGAGGGAGTCCACGCCCCGTTCTGCCCAGACTACAAGCGTGCCGGCACAGTGACACGGCAACGTGACTGCACAGAAAAGCCAGAGCAGCCACCCCGCTGTGGGTGACTAACAAAGGATTCAGATAGATTCCTACAAATTGGGTGTTTAATAAGAAAACTCAAGCAAGATACTTGAATACCGAGCTTTGTTAAGTAAGACTTGTTGCATATTAATGTACAATATACTTTTGTATGTTAATCCAGTAGTTCTTAGAAATGCATAATTTAAAAGATGAGTGTGAGGGATGCTGGCATGCCAGGGTGGGAACTTCTGTTTTATTGCTACTTAATGTTTTCTAGTATATTGCTCTGAATTATCAGCCTGTTTGGCACCACTTCCGGGGAAAAAGTGGTCTCAGTGTAACAACTGATAGCCAGAGAAGCTGGGTAAAATGTGCACATTAAAGAATATTACTCATCGTTTCAGTTTTAAAGGAATTATATTATTTTGTAATGCTGGAATGTCTTTCTCAATTAAAAGGGATGTCTCCCTGCTTCGGAAATCATGCAAACATTTTTTTAAAAAATGAATGTATCGGGGTGACATTGGTTAATAAAATGACAAGTTTCAGGTGTACGATTCTATACTCCATCATCCTTCTGTTGTGTTGTGTGTTTGCCACCCCAGGTGAAGTCTCCTTCCAGCACCGTTTATCCTCTGTGTGCCCTCTTCTACCTCCCCCCACCCTCCTTTCCCTCTGGTAATCACCATACTGTTGCCTACATCTATGAAGTTTTGTTTCTTGTTTTTGCTTTTTTGCTCAATCCTTTCACCTTTTCTACCTAGACCCCCAACCCTTCTCCCCTCTGATAGCTGTCAGTCTCTTGTTTCCTGTGAGTCTATTTGTTAGTTTATTTTGTTCATTGGAGTCCGCATAGGAGTGAGATCATATGGTATTTGTCTTTCTCTGACTGGCTTATTTCACTTAGCAGAATGCTCTTCAGGTCCATCCATGCTTTTTTATGGCTGAGTAGTATTCCACTGTGTAATTGTACCACAGTTGTTTCCCCTCTCCCCGCCTACTCATCTACTGATTGATGGACACTTGGGCTGTTTCCAAATCTTGGCTATTGTAAATGATGCTGCAATGAACATAGAGGTGCATGTAGTCTCTTGAATAAGTGTTTTGGGTTTCTTTGGGTATACTCACAGAAATAGAATCTCTGGGTCATAAGGCAGTTCCATTTTTAATTTTTTGAGGTAACTTTGTAACTCTTTTCCACAGTGGCTGCACCAATCTATTCCCACCAACAGTACACAAGGGTTCCCCTTCTCCTCCCCTTGCTTGTTGATTTACTGATGATGGCCATTCTGACAGGTGCGAAGTGACAGATCTCATTGTTGTTTTAATTTGCATTTCTCTGATGATTACTGATGTTGAGCATCTCTTCATGTGTCTGTTGGCAATCTGTATGTCCTCTTTGGAGAAGTGTTTTTTTCAGGTCCTTTACCCATTTTTTAATCGAATGGCTTTTTTGGTGTTGAATTTTATAAGTTCTTCATAAATTTTGGATACATCATTAGCAAATGTGTTCTCCCATTCAGTAAGTTGTCTTTCCATTTTGTGGATGGTCTTCTTTGCAACAGATATTTTAATTCTTTCTTGTCATTGTTGGAGTCTAGTGTTCAGGTGGCAGTTTTGGGCATAGCAAATGAGTTTAAACAGTTTTCATTAATCACTTTTTTCCTGAAGTGGTTTTATTATTTATAGTGGACAGTTGCTTTCTCTACAGTGATTTATTTTTTTTTCTGAAAGTGATTTACATGAAAAGAGAGATTATGGTAAACTTTGGGAATCTTAGGCTATTCATTTAGTCTTAAAAAACAGTGCTGTCGGTTTCTGTTTTCACGAAGGTTCACAGAAGAACACGTGTGTCTCACTGACAGGTGCTGTCCAGAAAAATCCCTCAGTTCTCAGCAATTCTGCGTTCTCGTGATGTCTTTGAGGAAGTTTTTGTAACTGAGTAGTTTATTCATTTTTCCCCTTTGCTACCTATTGACATTCAGATACCTGAATGAATATGAGCTGACTTATTTATATACTAGTGTTTTAAAATATTTATTTGCACATGTTCATCAGAACTCTTGAATTTTTTGATGTAAGTTTCTAAGCCATAGGTAAAAGCAAAATATATATTTAATAAGTGAAAAGTATTATTTTATTACTAAAATTTATTTCCAAAGCAAATTTATTTTGTAGGTACTTGGGAATTTTTCTTTGCCTTAAAACACACAAACGAAATAAATCTGTTTTGTGATCTAGTCACCTAAAAACCCTTATGTTACCTCGTTATGTGGGGGGTTTGAAATTCTTTGGTAATGTTTATTTTTTTACTTTTGTTTGAATTAAACCAAAGTAGTTAGAGGCCTTAGTGTTTTGTGAATTGATGTATGGTTTCCTGTTGACTCATCAAAGCAACCTGTATGTGCTTAATAATTCAGTGTTTTATTAGTAAAAATTTTCAGCATTTTGTCTCACTTTTTCTCATTACGTTTGAACTTAGTCTTCTCTCTTTTCCACTCCCAGCCATCTCAGTTTCACAGAGCGAGATACTTTTAGAAACTGAAGACGCGTGAGTTCTATGTAAGATGAATGTGTTAGTAGCCTCCATCTGCTGATCAAGTAGGCATTGGAACTGGTACTAGAAAGTGAACTAGATTGTAGCTGTAAAAGCATTTTATCAATATAAGTCAAGAAGGAAGAAGGAAACTGTGAATTCTGATATTGTTAATATAAAACTGTTCCCAGTGAGTATTCGTTTGCTGATTTTGTGTTAGTGTCATCTTCTGTGATTTGTAAGCCAATGCTGGTATGAGATAAATTTTCATCATGAAAATAACAATCCCTGTAGCCTATTTTTAACATTAAGACATTTTCAAAAATAGATACCATCTTAGAAATTGTATTGTTAAGTGCAAATAAATCATCTTGACTTGAAAGTCAAAGTTTTATTTTTCATTCCTTAGTATTACAGAATATCTTGCATTATTAGGAGCATATTTAAGCTGCCTGATACTCTCAGAACTTCATATTGCTCCAACTGGTTTGCCTACAACATGCAATTGAGTTTCTATTTAAATAAATTACACTTGATGGAATTACAGTCTTGTTCTGGTATGTCCACGAGGGAAAGGTGCACACAACATCTGTTTTGCTGATCTGTAATTGCAGTGCACATGTACACCTGAAATTTTCTTTATTGGGAAGACTTTTTTTAAACAGACTTTTATAGACAAACCTTTGAAGGCCCTTTATGCCATGTTGTTGGCTGAGCACTGGACAGGAAGAGATAAATGGGAGGGTACAGTTCTCTTGAGGGAGGAGTGCCTTCTTGTTCATCTTTTTAAATTATCTATTTAATAGTTCTGAGATTTCGATTAGCTGCTAATAGGTTTAGTTTAAGGAGGAATCTTTACCATTCACTGTAACACAGTGGAAAAAAATTTGGTCTCTGGCAATCAGGAGGTCTGTGTCTGAGGCTGAACTGGGCTAGGCAGTGGCGTGTGACCCCCTTCCCAGCAACTTCTTTGGACTTTGCCTAACCCTCTGTGAAACAGGGACGATTCCACGACCTTATTCAGTTCTCAGGAGGATCAAAGAAGGTGTGCAAGAACCGCAAAGGGCTAATCCAGCATAAAATGCTTTTCCTGCTCCTCCCCTGTGTGAGTTAGGGTACACGAACATCTGTCACAAACCGGCTGCTCCTGCCAGGCGTGGCCTTTGCATGTTGTGTTTCAGTGATGGAGGTTCCTTCAGTCTTGTGGTTGTGCCATCTTCAATGTATGGCTGTGAAGGTCACCATTCTTCTGCATCCAGTTGCTGAAGGACTGTGTGAGGGAGGTGATGCACTCCATCCATTCACATTCCACTGGTTCAAGCTCAGCCTGCTTGCTTGGCCTAATGGCAAAAGGGGCAGACAAATGCAGCCCAACTGGTGGGCTCAGGGAGGAAGGAGATGGGTGTGCTCAGCAGCTGGTCTCTGCCACAGCCCACGAGGGCTGGGCCCGCCAAGGCTTTCCCACCGTGTTCCCTGCCTTTACGTTTGTCTTTTGTTTTTTGGCACGGGCAGCTTTGTGGATCTGGGAACATACTAGTTGTAACTCTTTCAATTGAAAGTAAAGAAACCAGCTTGAGCTACTGTAAAAACAAAAACCTGAGGAGGACTGTATTCAATGGATCAAGAGTAAAGAGTGCCTTGTGGAATCCACGGGTAGGAATGTGGGATATAGATGAATAATGTTAACCACAAACTTAAAAATGAGCTCTTCCTATAAAAGAAGTTAGCGTCCTTATCTGGCTTTTTGCAGACTCCCATATATCTAAAAGGTAGAGTGTCATTTGAGATTTTTTGGGGAAAACAAGCCAACCATATAATCCGAAGTTTTAATTAAGAAAATTTGACACTGCTAAACAAGAAGCAGCTGTGAGGGGAAGATCTGTGTGCATTTTTAGTCCCACTTTGAACGGCTCAGATCGTCTCTGTGGCAGAAGGCAGCAACTTGTCACAAATTTTGTTTTCTGAGAAACCAGTTATATCAACATTACTGCTACAGCAGGCATGCCAAAAATAACATGAAAAGAACTGACTGCAAATCTATTTAGAATTAAGCTAGTAATTACTGCGTTTGTGATCATTTCCAAGAATTGTTCCTACCCAAATATTACACGGAAAAAAGGAAGAGCTCATCCTAGCCCTGAAAGTTCCCATTTCCTTTTTCTTTTTTTCTTTACTTAATGGTTTATGTTAGTAAACTAGTAATAATTTTATTTTTTAATTATTTAACTTCATTGTATTTTTTTCCCATTACCATTTAATTCCCTTACACCACCCTCCCCGCAGCAGTCACCACACTGTCCATGAGTCCTTTTTCCCCGCAGCAGTCACCACACTGTCCATGTCCATGAGTCCTTTTTCCTTTTTGCTCGATCCCTTCACCCCCTACCCTCTGCCCCCCAACTAGCTCTCATCCTGCTCTCCATCTATGAGTCTGTCCCCATTGCCCTTGTTTGTTCATTAGCTTCCACGTAAGTGAAATCATATGGTATTTGTCTTTCTCTGACAGGCTTATTTTACTTAGCAGAATGTTCTCCATTCAGGTCCTGTTGCTGTTCTCCATTCTTTGCCCTTGCAAAGGGTAAAATTTTCTTCTTTTTTATGGTCAAGTAGAGTTCCATTGTGTAAATGTCCCATGGTTGTTTTACCTGCTCATCTATTGATGGACACTTGGGCTGCTTCCAAATCTTGGCAATTGTAAATAACACTGCAGTGAACACAGGGGTGCTTATGTGCTTTCAAATTAGTGTTTTGGGTTCCTTTGGATAAATTGCCAGAAGTGGCAATCTTGATGCTGGGTTGAAAGGTGGATCCTATTTTAATTTTTTGAGGCATCTCCATACTGCTTTCCACATTGCACCAGTCTGCATTCCCACTGACAGTGCAAAAGGGTTCCCCATTCTCCACATCCTTGTCTGCACTTGTTGTTTGTTGATTTACTGTTGATGGCCATTCTGACAGGAATGAGATGGTATCTCATTGTGGTTTTAACTTGCATTTCTCTGACAATTAGTGATGTGGAGCATCTTTTCATGTGCCCATTGGCCATCTGTGTGTCCTCTTTGGAGGAGTATCTTTTCAGGTGCTTTGCCTATTTTTTAATTGAGGTTGTTTGGTGTTGAGTTTTGTAAGTACTTCATAAATTTTTGGTATTAACCCCTTATCAGATGTATTGGTGAATATGTTCTTCCATTCTGTGAGATTTTTATTTTGCTGATGATTTCCTTTGCTGTGCAAAAGCCTTTTAGTTTGATGTTGTCCCAATTGTTTATTTATTTCTTTTGTCTCCCTTGCCTGGGGAGATATATCCAATAAAAAGGTGCTATGAGCAACGTCCGAGATTTTGCTACCTGTGTTTTCTTCTAGGAGTTTCATGATTTTGGGTTAGTATTAAGTCTTTGATCCATTTTGAATTTATCCTCACGTGTGGTATAAGAAAGCGGTCTAGTTTCATTTTTCTGCACATATCTGTCTATTTTTCCCGACACTGTTTATTGAATAAATTATCCTTAGCCCATCATATGTGCTTGCTTCCTCTGGCGAATATTAATTGACTGTAAAGGTGTGGGTTTAAAATAAACTGAGTTTTGGCAAACTCTGGACAAACGTGGAGATAAGAATGGTGACAACGGAGCCAACAGGGATGCAGCTAAACACCACTCCTTTTGTTCAGAAAATGGCCTCTCCGAAAAGACTTGGAATCCTTTATTCAGGAAAGTGGATTTTTTAAAAAAAAGATGACAACATGATTATGTAGAAAATCTCCCTTTACTGAGCATTTGTCCAGCTCCCCCCCACTCTTCTATGTATTCCTCCTGCAAAGTAGATCCACGCGCGGACCGTGTAAGTATTTACGGTGCTCATTAATCTTGTACAAAATAGGTATTTTCTGACATTTTAGTCCTGCGGGGGATTCTTCTTTTCTAATCCTTGTCCGGTTTATAAATAACTACTATCCAGAAGGAGCAGGATACACTCCTCCATTCTTCTTGAACCAGGTGATCTTCCTAAGGCCAAATCAGGCAAAGCTTGACCCCAAAAGCTGACTTACTGACTAGCGGGCAGGAAGGTAGACACTGCTGTTAAAATAGCTGCACGATGCAGCCTGTCGCTGAGACTGTGGCTCTTGGACTGAGGCCTGATGTTTGGAAACTTCTGAGAAGGTTCCTCTCATCTGCACAATGAAGACAGTTACTGGTGCGATGCTCTTTTCGACATCTGGTTTCATTCATTTTGAGGACTAGAACCTGCCCCTCGGACTTTTAGCAATCTGTATGTGGAGTGCTGGTCACTGTGGGGCTGAGTGTGGTGGTTCTCAGCTTTCTACAGCGGAACCTGTGCAAATCCATTTTTGATGGGGGAGAGCGCAGTGGGGAGGAGGCACCAGTGCCGTCTCTGTTCTTGCTGCCTGAGCAGGCAGTGAGATGGCAGGAGCTGTCGGGGGGCAGGCATGTTCCAGGTTGGTGCACCTCTCTCTGCCTCCAGGATGCTATCTCATCTTCCCAGGTGAGTTGTGTGTCCCTAGACTAAGTTTACTCAGAGTGTCCAAGGTTTCGATGAACAAAAATCCATGGCCAATAGTGACTGTTGGGTATGTCGTTGTGTAGAATGTAGGAATCCAGGGAGCGCAGATTCCTAGTAACTGGTGTTAAAACCCTGTGTCTGCCGTTGGTTATGAAGCAATAAGCAATGCCAGGTGATAGACTCACCCAGGCTTAGAATCCATTTTTAGGGCTTGCTCTTATTCAACGCCCAAGCTGCAGGGAATCACGAACTCAACAATTCTTCCATCTTTCCTCCAGACGAACTTTCCATATTTCCCATTAACATTTGATGCTCAGTTTTACTCCCCCTAAAAGTGATCACTAGACATCTTCCAAAATTGTAGTATGATAGATTCGATTTTGTCTTCCTTTCTCACCTCTTTCATCATGATGTTGGTTTCTTGATTTGTTGGAACAATCTTCTGCTGCCTGAAGGAAGGGTCTGTGAAGCTTGGTCCAAAGGAAAGAGGCTCCTGTTCCAAACCAGCAGCTTCTTTCTCCAGATGGCCTCCAGCAGCCAGCCAGCTACCGGCTGTCCTTTCATTACTGCCTTTTGTTGGTTTGCCCTGAAATGTGGTGAGCAGTCCCTGGCTCTCCAGCTGCTTTTTTCTCATTTGGCAGTCGCTCCTCCTTGGGGAGGACCTGGAGCCTAAGCTGAAGCTACTTCCTTTCCTGTCTTTGTTGGACGTGCAGCTACAGAGTGGCATGGGTAGCTTGCAGTCTGGGCAGGTGGTTGAACCGGGGCTGACACGGTGCCTGAGGCATCCTTCCTTGTTCTGGGTTGTTTTTCATAGCCGTATTTAACCAGAGCCCTGAGCGCAGACTCACGGAACCAACTCTGTTAGACCTTGTCAGGCACTCGCATTTACAAAGGTGAGTTGAGCTTCTGGTCTCGACTGGCTGTGAATGATGCATAGAAGAAAAGCTGGGAACTTTCTAGGGCCTTTCACCCCATCCTTAGGTCCATGGGTTTGGGACGTCAGCTGTGCCTGATGGAAATGGTCAATGGTTGCAGTGGCTGCTTTTGTTTTCAAACAAATGTACATTCTTCTCTTGATGTATTTTGTTTTGTATCCAAATTGTCCAGGTAATGCAGAGTATAAATGACCTGACACCTACTGAGACAAGAAGGGTTTTAGATTAGTAGGTAATTATGTACAATCAAAAGAATAAAAATGGCTATTTACAGATTCGAACAAGAGATACACTATGTTTGTGGTGTGTAGAAGAAAAGAGAAAATATTGCAAATTAATTAATTTCCCACTCCCAATCAGAATGCCAGTGCACATGACAAAACAATTCTAAAGTGGATAGTGAAAAATAAAGAGGCAGTAATAGTTGAGAAATTAAGAAAGAAAAAATTAAAGGTGACTTACTCTATGAGGTAATGAAACACAAGACTACTAAAATTGAAAATGTTTGGTATTTGCAAAAGAAGTGACAGGACAGTGGAAAAGATTAGAGCCTGATACCAATACTCTGATAAATAGGAATTTAAATGTGTGATAAAGAATCACAAATCAATGGGAAAGATACTGTGAACCAAAAATTTTGAGGCTTCACTCCTAAGCCTATGCCCAAGAGAATTAAAAACATAAGTCCATATGGAGGGGCTCCACCTGCTGAAACTACCAAGATGTGATCTGCTTGGGGAGGAAAGGTGGCTGATCTCTCAAAGGAGAAGGGCCAAGAGCCTCTTCCTCAATGGCCTTTTATTGGGTAATTTTGCACAGGAATACAGGCTCATTAATCATTATCAGGCAGTAAGGATCAAACAATAGATAATATACAAAGAACTCTGAGGGCCTATTTTGAGTTGGGGTTGGATAGCTAAAGAGCAATAAAACTTTGAGGAACAAACTCACTTCTTGCTCGGACCCTTATTTAAATGAGAGCACTCTTAGCAAAGCAGGTTTCACAGGACTTTAGGAATTCTTTCTCATGCCCGATCACCCGGGGAGCTGCTCTGGCTAGCACAGGGCTGCACTGCCCTCCGACATAGTTTCAGGCTAAGTGGATTAGAGCCAGGATGCAAGAGATAAGGAAGACATCTCCCAGATGGAAATGAGGACTCCCGGCTATGTCATAATAGGGGGGCGGTGTCCATCACCCACTCTTTGCTTCAGTCCCCCGAGTCCTTCCATGAGGGCCTCCCAAGTGGTTGTGCCTGGCTTGGGTTGCCCCTCCCTTTAGGGGTCTTACCCGTCATTTGCTAACTAACCAAGCATTGGGGCCAGAGATGGATAAAGCAGAAGCGGCGCTCCTGCCAGGGAGATAAGCTTTGTCTCCTTAGTGGCTCAGGTTCTCATGACAGAACAGACCCAGATGAAACAGGTCCCTTGGGCTCTTATGCAGCCTAGCCATGGAGTGGGGGTTACAGCTCCTGAAACCAGGCGGAATGGTCCCCAACAGGCCTGTACAGAAACTTGGACATGAATATTTAGAGCAGCATGATTCATAATAGTCACAAAACAGAAATGTCCCTCCACGGATAATTGGGGGTACGCTGGGGCACACTGATACAACACAGCGTTACTCAGCTAAAAAGGAATGAGGTGCTGACACATGCTGTGCGTGGATGAATCTTGAAAATAGGCTATGTGAAAGAAGCCAGACACAAAAGCCACATCTTGGGTGATTCTGTTACAATGAAATGTCCAGAATAGACAGACAGTGGCTCAGCGGTTACCAGAGGTTGGTGGAAAGACGGAAGTCCGGGGAAGGAGGGCTCGTTGACTTCTGATAGGTACAGGGTTTCTTTCTGGGGTAATGAAAATGTTTTGGAATTAGACAAAAGTCACCAAATTCCACATTTTCAAAATGTGAATTGTATGTTCTGTGAATTATATCTCAAAAAATACCAAGTTAGATTCATGCATCAAAATAAATCCTAGGTGAACTAAGTTATTACATTACATCTTCGTGAATACCACACTGCTTTAAGGATTACAAAGTTTCCTTAGTTTACATAGAAGTGAAAGGTGAAATCCTGAAGGAATATATCAGTAGATTTTACCATATAAAAATAAAGGTTTTATATCAAAACACATCCTAAAATCAAAAAGTAGTAATCTGGCCCTGACCAGCATGGCTCAGTGAGTTGGGCATCTTCCTGAAAAGAGAAAGGTAGCAGGTTTGATTCCCAGTCAGGGCACATGCCAGGGTTGTGGGCCAGGTGCCCAGCTAGGGAAGTGTGGGAGGCAACTGATTGATGTTTCTCTCACACATCAATGTTTCTCTCTTTTCCCCTCTCTCTAAAAATAAATAAAATATTTAAAAAGCCAAAAAATAAAATAATTTGGATTATGTTTTCATAAACATGACTAAGATTAATAGTCTTTTTTAAAATATACTTTATTGATTATACTATTACAGTTGTCCCATATCTCCCCCATCATCCCCCTCCACCCTGCACACCCTCTCCCACCCACATTCCCCACCTTTAGTTTATGTCCATGTGTCATAAGTTCTTTAGCTTCTACATTTCCCACACTATTCTTGCCCTCCCCCTGTCTATTTTCTACCCACTGTCTGTGCTCCTTGTTCTCTGTACCTTTTCCCCCTCTCTCCTCCTCCCACTCCCCTGTTGCTAACCCTCCATATGATCTCCATTTCTGTGTTTCTGTTCCTGTTCTAGCTGTTTGGTTAGTTTGCCTTTGTTTTAGGTGTGGTTGTTAATATCTCTGAATTTGCTGTCTTTTCACTGTCATATTGTTTTATCTTCTTATTCTTAGATAAGTCCCTTTAACATTTCATATAATAAGGGCTTGGTGATGATGAACTCCTTGAACTTGACCTTATCTGAGAAGCTCTTTATTTTCCCTTCCATTCTGAATGAAAGCTTTGCTGGTTAGAGCAATCTTGGATGTAGGTCTTTGCCTTTCATGACTTGGAATACTTCTTCCCAGCCCCTTCTTGCCTGGAAGGTCTCTTTTGAGAAAGCAGCTGACAGTCTGATGGGAACTCCTTTGTAGGTGACTGTCCCCTTATCCCTTGCTACTTCCAGAATTCTCTCCTTCCTTTTCATCTTGGCTAATGTAATTATGATGTGCCTTGGTGTGTTTCTCCTTGGGTCCAACTTCTTTGGGACTCTCTGAGCTTCCTGGACATCCTGGTAGTCTATTTCCTTTGCCAGATTGGGGAAGTTCTCCTTTATTATTTGTTCAAATAAGTTTTCCACTTGTTGCCCTTCCTCTTCCCCTTCTGGTACCCCTATAATTCGGATGTTGGGACGTTTAAAGATGTCCTGGATGTTCCTAAGCCTCTTCTCATTTTTTTGAATTCTTGTTTCTTCCTTGTTTTCTGTTTGGTTGTTTGTTTCTTCCTTCTGGTCCACTCCATTGATTTGAGTCCCAGTTTTCCTCTCATCTCTATTGGTTCCCCATGTGTTTTCCTTCATTTCACTTACTGTTTGTAGCCTTCATTTGTTCATCTAAGTTGCAACTAAAATCAACCAATTCTGTGAGCATCCTGATCACCAGAGCTTTGAACTGTGCATCTGATAGGTTGGCTATCTCTTGGTCGCTTAGATGAATTGGTTCTGGGGCTTTGATTTGTTCTCCCGATTGAGCCATTTTTTTTTTGGGGGGGGGGTCTGGTCGTGGCTATTATGTACGAGGGGCGGAGCCTTAGGTATTCCCCAGGGCGGGGCAGCCCAGTCACTGGGTAGTGACGCTGTATGTGGGGGCGGGGTCTGAGAGGGAATAATGGTGCTTGCTCTGCTCTCTCTTGGGTTCCAGTCCCTTCCGCCGCTTTCCTCAAGCACATTGGGCCCTTCTGGTGCTGGTTTCCATGTGGCTGGGCTTGTGTATGTTCTAGGTCCCTGTGGGTCTCTCCAACAAACTCTCCTGTGACACTGGGAGTCTCTCCCAGCACTTCAACCCCCACAAGTGTTTTCAGTCGGTGCTTTTAAGCTTTATTTTCTGGCGCTGGAGCCCTGGGTTGCGCAGTCTGTCTTGCTGCCTGTTTTCTCCTGGTTTATCTGTGTGTGAGTGTGTGACTGCGGTCAGCCACCTTGTGCACCTCGCTGGGTCTGCTCGTTGCCTCCCCACACCCGGTAACCGCCACCTGTGCGCCTGGGGTGTGCCAACTGCCAGCTGCACCTCGGGGACCACTAGCCACTGCCTTTTCCTGCCGTGATCCCTCTCCACCGGCCTCGGACTCTGCCCCTCTTACCAGTCTGGATGAATTGTTGTCGGACTTCCATACAATTCAATTTTCTATCTGTTGAGGTTGTTTTTTTGGTTCTAAATTTTTGTTGTCCTTAATTTTGGTTGAGAGAGGAGGCACAGTGTGTCCACCTACGCCTCCATCTTGGCCGGAAGTCACCAGATTAATAGTCTTAATGTTTTAAAATGTCAGTATTCTAAGAAAAATTCTAAGGCACTAGCAGAAAGTAGATGACAATAGTGGTTCATATAGGAATAAATAAAAGTCAACGATACCATGTGAAAAGTGAAAGGCAAAATTTAAACAATGAGGTACTCTTCTACCAGATTAGTGGTATGTTCATTCCACAGATGAAGTGATGTTTTTCTCATCTGCAGCCATGGAAGCAAAATGGGAGTCAAATTTATAAACAAGTTGTGAGACGGGAGACACGTGTGTGGGTGCCATGTGGATGTGCACCAAGCTATTTATTTTTTAAAAATTCCAGTGTGCGTGTTTCTTGCCTTTTAATTTAATTATAAAAATTTCATTGAAAATTGAGTTTTATTTTTTAAAGCCCTAATGTAGTTTTCATATCATTTAATATACTTTATTAATAAGGATTTAACATAGTTTAATTGATTATAATACTTGTGTGTGTGTATTTTTTATAAAATCAACAGAAGAAATGCTAGAACTTGACTGCTTTCATTATCATTAGGGTTTCCATATTCTTTCTTGTTTTTGTTGCCAGTAGGCTATCTGTACTACACATTTTTTAAAAAGATTTTGTTTGTTTATTTTTAGAGCGAGGGGAAGGGAGGGAGAGAGGGCGGGAAACATCTGGAGACTTGGCCTGCAGCCCAGGCATGTGCCTTGACCAGGAATTGAACCTGTGACCTTTCAGCCTGCAGGACGATGCCCAACCCACTGAGCCATACCACTCAGGGCTATACCAGACACTTTTAACCAAGACAACCTAGAGACCATCGGACAAAGGTCCCCTTTGCCCAGCCATCTTCAGGCTCAGCCGGAATGGAGGTGTGATGTTGGATACACACTGTGGAGTTAGAGATGAGGAAAGATGGACTGCACCGCTCCCTCTCCCCTCTCCTCCCGCTGGTGTCACCTCCATGCACGTCCACTGTGCCTCAGACAAGCTCACCTGAGACCTGGGAAAATTTGGGGCTCGTTCTACAGCATCTTAAAAGTGACTCAGGGAAGGACCTTTCCTTTCCTTACATGAGGGACATTAAATTATGCATAAGCATTTTATTATTTGATTTGAACATTGTCTCATCGATAATGATCTATGTGTTTCATTGTAAAAGCAATTATTCTCTGCTACAAATAGTTCCAGAATTCTGCCTGACCGGCCTAATCCTGACAGAGTGGTTCCAGGAGGATGTGAATGTGGCCGTGTGGACATCAACACAGTTTGGGAAAAGCAAGAAGCAGCCTTTTGTCTGTTCCTAGTTCTTGCTGTCGAGCTAAGGCTGCATCAGAATAATAAGGCTGTTCTGTGAGAAAACTGCACTAATTAGTCAAAATTTCTCAACATCTCTGGACTGCTTCTGAAAACTAATTCCTGGGAAGCGGAGAGTGAGGGAGAACACACACCCTGTGGATATGTGGTTAGCACACACCTCTCACAGGCGCCGATGGGACAGGCTACTTAATTTCCCAAAAGAGGATGCGCCGGGTTTTCCCCTCCCCATCCTTTAAGTTTTTCTTTTTTTAACAGCTTTGTTAATTTAGGTTAAGTGGTTTGGTTGTCATGGAAACCAATATTCCTCTCAGGCTGATTGTGTCAAAGGCATCATTAATCTGTTTCTCAACTGCCTCTTCCTCATCTATCTAATTGCAGTTCCCCTTCCCCCGCTTTGGATGACATAATTTTGGACATTTTTAGGACACCATATGTGAGATTCAGCACAATTTATTTTCTATTCAAATTCCATACACTATGTTAATTGTCATATTCCCACCCCAAAGGAGGAAAACGACCCCCCCATATGGGGGCATAACAGCCCCAGAGGTGAGGTTGAAAGTCATTTAATTTAATACACCTCAGGTGCAGGTTTGCATTCCAAATGAAAGAGGCTTTCCATGCCTCGCCTCTCCCTCTTTCTCATCTCTGGGTTCTCCTTTTGGGATACTCACTAAATGACTGTTTTTGATCTTGTTCTGGGAGCTGCGATCTTTGAAAGAGTAATGAAGAACCTGGCTGCTGGGAGAGGAAGGAAGGAGGGTGATTCAGGGAACAGTCTGGGCAGCATCCTACTGAGACAGCCTTGAATTGGGAGAGAATGTGGAGCCCAGTACGTGGTCTGTGAAAATGCTCTTGGTGTGATGTGCTGTGTCCTTTTGCTTTGGTGTCTATTTTGACACAAACCTGCCCACCGAGGCAAATACAGTGTGACAGTGATTATTTGTCCCTTTTAGCTCTGGACCATGGAAAAATTCTCAACTCATTTGTTCTTTTACTTTGGTCAGTGGGCAAGATTTCCTTGTGTTCCTACGTGAGGTTTTCCTGCATACCTACACAACGTTTGCAGATCCCTCCCACTATGGTGATGGGTGGGCGAGCACTGAGGACATGTGGCTGTGGCTGTGGCTGTGGCACGGGCCGGCAGGCACAGCACTTGGGGACAGTTCCGCACATGACGACCCATCTACGCTGCTTCCTGGTCTTCTTTTTTTTTTTTTTTTTTAATATATTTTATTGATTATGCTATTACAGTTGTCCCATTTCTCCCCCATCATCCCCCCCCACCCTGCACACCCTCTCCCACCCACATTCCCCCCTTTAGTTCATGTCCATTGTCATAAGTTCTTTAGCTTCTACATTTCCCACACTATTCTTGTCCTCCCCTGTCTATTTTCTACCCACTATCTATGCTACTTATTCTCTTTACCTTTCCCCATCTCTCCTCCTCCCACGCCCCTGTTGCTAACCCTCCATATGATCTCCATTTCTGTGGTTCTGTTCCTGTTCTAGCTGTTGGCTTAGTTGCTTTTGTTTTAGGTGTGGTTCTTAATAGCTGTGAGTTTGCTGTCTTTTCACTGTCATAGTTTTATCTTCTTTTTCTTAGATAAGTCCCTTTAACATTTCATATAATAAAAGCTGGGTGATGATGAACTCCTTCAACTTGACCTTATCTGAGAAGCGCTTTATCTGTCCATCCATTCTAAATGACAGCTTTGCTGGATAGAGCAATTTTGGATGTAGGTCCCTGCTTTTCAAGATTTCAAATATTTCTTTCCAGCCCCTTCTTGCCTGGAAGGTCTCTTTTGAGAAATCAGCTGACAGTCTGATGGGAACTCCTTTGTAGGTGACTGTCCCCTTATTCCTTGATGTTTCTAGAATTTTCTCCTTCATTTTAATCTTGGGTAATGTAATTATGATGTGCCTTGGTGTGTTCCTCCTTGGGTCCAACTTCTTTGGGACTCTCTGAGCTTCCTGGACATCCTGGTAGTCTATTTCCTTTGCCAGATTGGGGAAGTTCTCCTTTATTATTTGTTCAAATAAGTTTTCCACTTGTTGCTCTTCTTCTTCCCCTTCTGGTACCCCTATAATTCGGATGTTGGGACGTTTAACGATGTCCCGGAGGTTCCTAAGCTTCTCCTCATTTTTC
The DNA here is from genome assembly GCA_039655065.1 of Glossophaga mutica. Lineage (NCBI taxonomy): Eukaryota > Metazoa > Chordata > Mammalia > Chiroptera > Phyllostomidae > Glossophaga > Glossophaga mutica. The sequence goes on along the minus strand of CM077305.1, from coordinate 136,471,104 downwards.
TGAATTCTTGTTTCTTCCTCGTTTTCTGTTTGGTTGTTAGTTTCTTCTTTCTGGTCCACTCCATTGATTTGAGTCCCAGTTTTCCTTCCATCTCTATCAGTGCCCCATGCATCTTCCTTCATTTCACGTATTGTAGCCTGCATTTTTTCATCTAGTTTGTGAGCAAAATCAACCAATTCTGTGAGCATTTTGATGACCAGTGCTTTGAACTGTGCATCTGACAGGTTGGCTATCTCTTCACTGCTTAGAGGAATTGGCTCTGGGGCTTTTATTTGTTTTCCGGTTTGAGCCATTTTTTGGTGGGTTTTTTTTTGTTGTTGTTGTTGTTTTGGTTTTAGTCTGGTCGCAGCTATTACGTAGTGAGGGGTGGAGCCTTAGGTGTTCCTCAGGGTGGGGCAGCCCAGTCGCCGGGTTGTGACGCTATAGGTGGGGGCGGGGTCTGAGAGGGAACAATGGTGCCTGTTCCGCTCTCTCCTGGACTCCGGCCCTTTCCGCTGCTTCCCCTTCACCTGGATTATCTGCGCATGCGCTCGTGCTGTTACTAGTGAAGAGTGGAGCCTCTGACGCTCCCCAGTGCGGGGCAGCCCAGTCGCTGGGTTGTGATGCTTTAGGTGGGGGCGGGGTCTGAGAGGGAGCAATGGCGCCTGCTCTGCTCTCTCCTGGATTCAGTCCCTTCCGCCACTTCCCCTCTGCCTGGACCGTCTCCATGCGCGAATGTGGGACCACCTGGTCAGCCAGCCACCTTGTGCAGCTTCACTGGGTCTGCACAGTTGCCCCCCTGTGCCCGGGGTCCGCCAGCTGCTGCCTGTGGGCCCGGGGACCGCCAGCCGCTGCCTGTGCACCTGGGAACTGCCTGCAGATGCTGCTTGCGTTCTTGGCCCGTACCTCCACTTTCTCCTGCCGCGACTCCGCCCCTCTTACCGGTCTGGATGAATGGTTGTCGGACTTCCGTACAGTTCAATTTTCTATAAGTTCTGCTTGTTTTCTTATTTCTAAATATTTGTTGTCCTTAATTTTGGTTGTTAGAGGAGGCACAGCGTGTCCGCCTACGCCTCCATCTTGGCCGGAAGTCTGCTTCCTGGTCTTCTTGATGGAAAAATTTCAAGAATTGTTGGCCTCGCCACCTTCCTCTTGGGAAAGCCGAGTCTCATCTTTTCCCTGTTTTGCTACCATTTTTATGGGGGTCGTGCTGAGAAGCTGGGAAACAATGTTTGTTTACATGTTACAGCAGTGACATCATTTACACATAAATCATGTATTAGGATATTTTCCTTTTTTCATAACAGCAGACACCAATTATGCTCCTAACTCTTTGAGATCTCTGTTTGGTTCCAGAGGTTCACATCCTTTTCTCACTCTGTTCTGGAGGCAGTGTTCATTGTTCCTTTTTCTGTTACCTGACATTGCGCATCAGGACACTTATGGCATGCATACCATTTAATTGTAATTATTTTGAAAGTATGTCTCTTCAGTATGAGTTATTTGAATCATATTTATTATCTTTATGTCCAGCAGAGTGCCTGACACATATTATTTAGTCAAATTATTTGTTGGGTGAATAAATGTTGACTTGAGACTACGGCAATTTTGATTTATAGCTATATCCATTTACAATAGGAATAAAATATGCTCTTTGGTCTTCATCATCAATAACGGTGGTAGAGATGATTAGACTGAATATATTAAGTGTCTAAGAAGTATTTCTCTTTAAGGCCAAAGGGACGAACCAATTTGTAAGAAAACTACACAAAGCTAGTTGGTGGTTTTCCTCGTTTTGTTTTTTTTTTCCCATCAGCCATAACAAAATAACAGACTAGGTGGCTTAGAAACAACAGATATTCATTTCTCACAGTGGTGGAAGCTGGGAAGTCCAAGGTCAAGGTGCTGGCAAATTCTGTGTATAGTGAGGACCCGCCTCTTGGTTCATGGATGGAGTCTTTTTGCTGCGTCCTCGCATGATGGAAGGGGTAAGGGAGCTTTTTGGGTCTCCCTTCTAAGGGCACTAGTCCCCTCGATGAGGACTCCACTCTCATGACCTAGGTATTTTCTGAATGTCCACCTCCAAACACTATCACATTGGGGGTTAGGCTTCAACATCTGAATTTTAGGGAGTATGCAAACATTTTGTCTATAGCAGTGGCTAAGATTTATGCTTCTGCGGTTCCAAGGTAAGCAGATTTAGTGACATCAGATTGGATATGAGACGTAAGAGCCAGAGATGACCCAGAATGACTCTTGATGTATTTGGCTTAGGTTCCTGGGAGGACATGGGCAATGCAGGGAGAGCGGGTTTGGCAGGGTGAGGCAAGGAAGTTGGGTAGCAGGCTTGGTTGGATGTGGTCAGGGTGACTCTAAACAAGCACCGATGCAGAATAAATTGGGGCTTTCTGAGTAAAAGACAAAGGAATCCTTAGGTTCTATGTTTCTCAGATGGCCAAGTCTTGAATACGACGATATGAAAGCAAAGTGTCCAGTATCTCACGGTTGCAGGCAAGAAGCCCTCCCTTTCCCAGGGCTGCTGAGCACTGGAGAGAAGTAAAGAAAACAGGCAACAAGAGTACTTAGGAAATAATACAGTGTGAAAACAATTCAGATTTTAAAGTCAAACAACAATCATGACTTTTGAAGGGGAGAAACCAAGGCAGTGACATCTGCCCTCTCCCCTCTACGCCAAGTTCCCTTTCTTTCCTTTATGCTCCGTGGCCTCTCTGCGCGCACCGGTCCCTTCTTTCCTCCCCGGCCAGTTTCTCGGTACCTTCATAGACCCTGATGCCTCAGAACTTTGTCGTGCACACGGCCCATTTTGACTACCCCACTACTTCACGGAACACTTCCACCTTCAACTGTCCAGATACATGACATTATTTTTTATTCTCCCAGTTCCAGGATTCTCAGGAGAGGATGCTTATTGTTCCTTCCATTTTGAAAGTTGTGGTACGGGGGTAAGGGCAGGGCCACCTGGCTGCCACCCAGTTGTTGAGTGTGTGGGTGAAGGGTAGTGAAGGGCAGACCATGGAAAGCAAATCTCACCTAAAACATCACTTGGAGACAGGCTGCACTCACTGCAATCTCACTAACACATTTCTCTAGCTACTCCCCCTGTAGAAACAAGGACTTATATTACAATAGTTCTTTTGGCATAGTTTTTAATATAATGATCAATATAAGATTTGAGTGGAGGTGGTTAAATCTGGACATTCCTGGGATCCTTTTCCAGAATTTGTGTAATACCTTTATGTTGTCACCAAATATTTCTTTGTTACAATCCAGGCCTTATTTTCGGCCTTAAAGAGGTGCAGTAGGTCTGAGCAGCCACTAGATGTCACTATTGCAGATAGCATCCTCAATTCCCCAGCTTGCCTCTTTGTTATCAGTGCAAATATTGTAGAACCAGTTGACAGGCTCCAAGAAGTCATCTAGACTGTCCTTTCTGACATGAAGCCACAGTAAACAGTGAGTTAGAGTTTTACCTTTAATGATCTTCAGATAAAGAGCATTGTTTATAAAAGCGCCACTCTTCAAAACTTTGTAAAGTATGATTGTCTAATTACTCCGCTGTATGCCTGAAATTTACACAACATAATAATGAATGTAAACTGCAATTAAAATTTTTTTAATTAAAAAACTTAAAAAGAATGATGTGAGTTGTCACTGTGTTGTACACCTGAAAATGCTATAGTATTGTATGTCAACTGTAACTGAAAATAAATTTGGAAAAGAAAGAAAGAAAAGCACCCATCTTTAGGGGCCACTTACAGGACAGTCACCCAAACAAGCTCCAAGGTCCTTAAACCTGCACATCTATGAATTTGAGATTCTAAAACTACATAAACATGGTTTCTGACCTCCACTCAACCTTTGTGTACTTTTGTTTTGGCCAAGATCAAAACATTTTAGTAAATGGTATAGTATACCTTCAGAGTAGCAGACACCCTACTGGTGAGAGATATTAAGCATGCACTACAGTGATGGCTGCCCTTGGTGCAGGGCCCACGCCAAGAGGTGCAGGGCGCAGCAAAAGGGCCGCTCTTCGGGCCACGGGGCAGCGGCCCTGCAGGGACGCCACCTTTCTGAGGGCTTGACCTGACCTCGACTCTGAGATCATTGCGGTATGTGGAAGACAGGTGTTAACAGTTTGGCTTACCAACATAGTCCTCCTCCCCATGTATTCCTTCTTCTGTTGCCTTCATTTTTTCTTCCTCTTCTCCTATGTCCCTTCCTCTCTTCCCCTTGCCTCAGTTGCCCTTTCTCTTTGCCCATCATTCCCAGTGGCTCCAAAGGCTTTTCTCAGTTCTGTCAGTAGCGAATGGTACTCAAGAAGTCATGATTCTGGGACCTGTTTTTTTGCCTTTTCTTCTCCTAATATTCTAGTGTGCCAGCAGTAAAGTCCTGGCTCCTGAAAATGGATGGCCGGTCAGGAAAGTGGAGCCCGAAGAATGCTGTTGGAGACAGAGGTGGAGAGGCTGGCCGACCTGGGCCAGTGCCGCCCAGAGTGGTTTCAGCAGAAAAGTGTTACTGCCTGAGATGTATCATGAAACGCAGTTCCATGCGCAGTGAATTTGAGAAGTGTCACAGGCCACATCCTCTTTTGGGAGGTTTGCAATATTCATATGGCAGTAAAGATTCCAATGTGTATCCCAGCAAGAAAACAAGTTTAACTTTCTTTGGCCTCACATTATCCACTCCAGTTTGACCACAGAACCCATATTATGCCTTAGCTGATTTCACACAGTACTTATTTGTGACCTGTAGAACTGGTGTTCTGTGGAATATACTTTGGGGATTGATTCCACTGCAGGGAAATTTTATAAATCCACCCTTTGCAAGGAAGTAAACATGAATGCCTCTTCTAGAACAGGTTCAAGCTTTCATTTTTGAATTCCGAGATGTTGTATTTAAAGCACATAGAATAACATGTAGGTGATATAACTTTTCTGTGATGCCATTTGCATTACTAAAATTCTGAATTACAAAATTGCAAGACTTTCTTCTCTTTGGAGGACTTTTCACTGTTTAAAATAGTTATAGCTTTAAATCATTTAGTTTTATACTTATTGAAGGGCTATGCCCAGTACTGTGTTGAGGATGTGTAGATGAGTAAAAAGTTAGTTCTTGTTCAAAAGGAAATCTAAAGGTGAATGGTAGAGTCTTATACTACTTAACTCACACTGGGTTAGTTCTGACATTTAGTAAAGGAGATGTTACTTATGTGCTTACAACTGTGTCTGGAATAGGGTAAGCCTTACGTAAATATTGGTAGGCATTATTACCTATTTAGTAAAATACTTTGAGTTGAAGAGAACACTATAGAAAATACAGACCCTCCAGTTTTCCTTGTAACTTAAGAAAACTAAAAACAAACCTCAAATAGGTGGCTTTTACTCTGGCAGTTAAGGTTCACTTTAATATATGCAATACGGTGCCATAGAGCCATGTAGGGAACACCCCTCAGCCACATCTCCCTAAATTCAGGCAACACGCCTGCTTTGCGGGAGGATCATTTCATCTGCCAGGTGTCAGGACTAAGTGCTGATTGGGTTTTAGTGTTGGGGACATGGATCTGGAGGGACCTAAGCAGGTTGCAGCATTTCCCTCCCTCTCACTTGGCCCTGCCACCTCGCCAAGGTGATCAGTGCTGTTTTCTCAGGTTTTGCCTGAGTCAATATCCATGTTATGCCATTCCACAAGTATACTGCCTTTTGCATTCACAATGGGTACGGGGTTCCCCTCATTGGGACGTATATAAGACAGTAAGAACAATTTCACCCCTTTGCCTCTCTCATGGTGGTGCCCTCGAGTCTCAGAGGCAATGGAGTGTGGGAGTGAGGGTCCTCAAAGACCACCTCTAGGGCCTGTACCAAGGCTCCCGCTGGTCCAGTCTGATGCACTGGCAGCAACGGCTCAGCATTCCTGCTCTCTCTAGGACGCAGCCGTCTGTGTTAGCCTTGCTGGAACTGTGGGCCATCATTATTGCTTCAACACTGTTAGGTCTAAAACCAGGAAAAGCCTGCTAAATTCTTATTGAATTGATCTGCTCATGTTGTCCCTTGAAATACTGAGTGATTCCTTAAACACCCTCTCTTTCTGAGGAGTTTTTGTAGGGTGTTAGCAACGTCTTTGCAGATATATCCCTGATTCTCAAAAGGCACATCCTCACTTGGGACAAAAGCCAATTTCAGTATCAGTACAAGTTTAGCTCACATACAGGTTGAACAAATTCTAAATATAATTTAAGAACAATCCTTTTCAAAGCTTCTCCTTGATTTATGGACCTTGTAAACATGACCCCTGGAAGAGAGCACACTGGATTATGGGATTTATTTTGTTTGCCGTGAGGATGAAATAGAGTTTTGGAATTATTGAGGCCAGATGCAAAGGGAAATTAAATAAGCTCTGTGGATGAAAAGAAATTTTTAAAAAGTGCCCTCCATGACATATCAGGTAATAAAGCACCAGAGCCATATGGATACACAGCTGTATTGTGCAGAACAGTCCATCATAAATTACTTCCAATTTTAGAAGTGGTTTATAAACATGCTTCAGAAACCAGGGAAACTTCTTGTTCCAACATTTCTGGGAAGAAAAAAGAAATGCATGGCTAGAAACTCATTTATTTTAGCTCTAGCCCCCAAACCATAGCTGTTACATTTATAAAGCTAGTAAGCCTTATATTCACCTTGATCAAGTGAATTTATTGAATGGAAACTTTCCAGAAAATAATATTTACTATCTAATTAATATTGTAAGAACAGCACTACATAATTGAAAAACAGATATGGATGAAGCCCTTACCCAGTGAATTGAAGAGCTGAAAAAAAGTGTTCACATCAAAGAAATAGTCATAGAAGTTTTCATTTACAGGACTACTCGGAACCCAGGCAGAATAAATATGACATTCTCATTTCCAGGAATACATCTTTGGAGTGCTAGTGAATGGTCATTGGTGCGAATTCAGGGTTCCAATGGGAACCTCCAGTTTGGGGTGTGGAGAGTAAGGAAACTTTATTTAGTGCCAACAGCTCAACTGTGACACAGTGCAGTGATGAGGTGGCCCTGGGGTAGGCCCCCCTTCAGCTAGGGAGCTCTGCTCTGGTGTGCTCCACTTCACTCTGCTCTGCTCTGCACCAGCAAGATGTCTTCAGTGTTGTAGGTCTAGCCATGGGAACAGTCTCCAGTCTCCAGCATTCTGTGGAGCAGAAAAGTGCATTCCCCAAGCAAGAAGGGAGCTGGTTTATATAGACAGAATTTCCTGCTCCTGGCTCCTGATTGGTCCATCCTCATGCAAATGAGGGCTCCAAATACTTGCAGTTTGATTGGTCCAAAAGACACTGTCCTGTCTGGTCAGAGCTGCGCACCTCTGTTGTATGGAGAAAGTCTGAGTCCTATTGGTTGAAATAGGATTCCAGGAACTCCTTTATAAGGGCCAGCTCAGATGGCAGAAACACAGTGCAGGCAGGAAGTTCAGTGCAGGCTTCTCCCTTAAGTGCCATTTGTGAGAGAGGACCCTGTGTAGAAATCGCTGCTAGGCTCTGTCTTTTTTTTCTTTTTTAAATTTAAACCTGGTTAGCCATCAGAAGCCCTTCTTAGTAGGCATCTTCTTTCTCAGGGTCCACAGGAATAATTACAGATATATTAAACTATTTAAGATTATATGTTTTTTAAAGTGTGGTTTGAAATAGCAAAAACTGGAAAAAACATTTATGTCCAACACCAGGTTTAGTAAATGTGGGTATGTTCCTTCAGTTTGTATTATGCATTTTTTTGCAAGTAATGCAGAGTATTTAAAACCAGAAAGATGGCATATTTTAAAAGACAAAATTGGGTTCCAAAGCAGTCTTTATGTTATGATTTGCTTTTTGTAAAGTAACAGGGAAACACATGTTTGTGTGTCTGCAGAGTCCTCCAGGGGTTCTTGATAGGCTCAATTAAACGTTGAAACGCAGACTATCAGAGGGTACGTTTGGCCCAGGTTGCTGGGCGGGTGTCAGCAGGAGCATAGTTTGTCTGTAGGGCAGCATCAGGCATCGCTTTCAGTGGGGGTCCTCCCAGTGGTGCAGCCCCAGGGCAAGGACAGGAGAAATGCCCGGCAGGGCCAGAGCTGCAAGGCTTGGAAGCATCATATTGCACAGTAGCTGAATGTTTCTCATAGCAACTTGGTAGGCTTCCAGGGTCTCCAAGGAACATTCCAGTTACAAGAGTCACTACCCTACTCAGGGAAACCCACAGTTACATTATCCAATCGGGTTTTCATAGTGCATTATGACTGTCCAGTTCCTGTGCAATGGACCAGCCGAGGGCTGTCTTTATCATGGTCAGTGTGGCTTAGTGCCGACAGACTGAATATTTGTTTCCCCACCAAATCCATACCTTGCAATCCTAGCTCCCCAGGTGATAGGGCTAGGGGACAGGGACTTTGGATGGTATTAGGTTATGAAAGCAGAGCCGTCCTTCCTGGAGCTAGTATCCTTTGAAAAGGAGTCTGAGAAAGGTCCTTGGCCCCTTTACCCACGTGAGGTTACAGCGAAAAGGTGGTCGTGCAGGAAGCGAGATCTCACCAGGCATAAGTCTGCCAGCACGTGGATCTTGGACTCCCCAGCCTCTAGAACTGTGAGAATAAATTTCTACGTATAAGCTACTCATTCTATGGGATCTGTATGACAGCAGCCTGAATGGACGAAGATTCTCAGTGTCATAGTGAACGTTCCACCTGTTGATCAATTAGATGTTTAGGTGATCAATTGAGGACAACGAGCCAAGCTAGAGTAACAATCCGGCTGTTACTCACTCACAGTGACAGGGCCGGAGGCCAAAAGAAAAGCGCCTGCTCCCCAGGGTTGCATTTCCACATGGAGTCAGACTCCTCACCCCCGGTATTAGGTCTCCAGGAGACGGTGTGAGAACGTTAAATGAAGGGCCAATTTTCATAGAGAAGGGCTTCTAACCCTTTACCCATAGTGCTTGTTATGTTAATCTTCTTTGCTCTTTCTAGTTCTTCCCTTCTGTCCCTATGGATTTAAGTTACTTTCTTGTGTCATTTCTTTTTATTTGTTCAGTGACTTGGCTTGAAGTCCTTCCACCCCCTTGCCCTGCCCCCAGGACGAAGCCTCTGATGCGGCACTGCAGAAGGTGCGGCCACAGCACGCTCACAGTCCCCTGGAATAACAGTGGCTGCGCCAGGGCTTGCTTTGACCGTCTCTTTCCCTGTTCCCTCTGTACGGCTGGCCATCTCTGTTGGCATCACACCCTGCTATTTCTACCAATAGTACCTACTGATTTCCAGCTGGTTGCTCTGTTCCTTTTAACAATGCCCTGGGACATAAATTGCTCAACAGTCTTTTCTAATTAAATTTGGGCCCTTCTGCAGGAGTAAAAGTCTGGAGGCTAATCTCTTTTTAAAAAGTTTCTATTTATGCATTCATTCGTTCATTGTTGTATGTGCCCTGACCAGGGATTGAACCTGAAAGCTTGGTGTGTTGGGACGATGTTTTAACCAACTGAGCTACCTGACCAGTCTTGGCAGTTTATTTTGACCCAGGAAGGTTGTTCTAGCTGTCTTTTACCTCGCTCTCCCTGTTAAACTTCTACTGGCCTACAATTTAGCTTATTACTCTTACAAAGCTGCCAGCTCCTTAATTGCTAACCACCAAAATTTTCAGTTTTCTGTAATGCCTTTAGGCTTAAACTTTCTCACACCCTTTCCCAATAAAATCATTCCTTTGAGGAGATTCAAAGCTCTCTGTTCTTATGGCTTATCTCTCCCACTGGGCAAAATCTCTGTGCCACTGCTCTGAAGCTTGGGGCAGGGACACCAGTCAGAATGACACCCTCGCTCGACAAGCAGCGCGCTGTTGGGGGCGGGGGGGGGCAGCCTGTGGTCTTCTCGCCTTGCCTCTCCTAGCATGAAATCTCTGCTCACGGGGAAATTTGAGATGAAGGGAAATTGATCCCCAGCATTCTCTGCCTGTGTGCCTGGGACAGAGCTTCTGCCCTATGAGATGAGAGGGGTGGGAGGTAGCCCTGGACCCCTCAGCCATGCATGCCTAGGGTGGAGCCTCTACAGACTGAGCTGGGGGCATGAAAAATGCTGGTGGCCTGATCTTCGGGTAGAGGGTGATGCCCCCTACTGGGGGCCGGGGATGGGAGCCCTGAGTTCCTGGCCGCCCAGCCTGGATTAATGCCTGTGTCATGCTGAGCCGGTGGGGTGGGGGGGCGTGGGGGGGGGGAGGGGAAATGCCACCAATTTTCATTGTTCTTACTGAAATTTAGTAGATTTTCTTGAATAAATTATTTCTGTAAGGGCTCTTTAAGGGCTGTATGCCCTTAGGAGAATTTCTGGAGATTTAGTAAAAATTGTTTTCAGAAATTTTGTTAGTTACAGTTGTTTTGCTAGGGAGAAGCTTTGAGGAGCTCTTCACATACCATTCTAGAAATTGCCTTTCCTTATTTCTAATTAATGTATCTCAAGGACCATTAGCCTATAATCATTTCATTAATACTATTTATTAAAAAATGGAAAAGATACACAGTAACCTATTAATGGTAGTCTCTGGGTGAGGAATTATGTGGATTTAAAATCTTATTTTGCTTATTTGTTTTTTTGCTGCAAGTATTATTTCTGAAATGATAAAAAAGCTTTTAATAAAAGAAGCAAACTAAAACATAATACTTTTTTCGTGGGCTGGAAAGGAAAGCGACAACATCAGGCCTGCAATCCATTTTCTCCCTTTTACTGAGGGACTCGCCGGAGAGAGAGGACTTGGCGAAATCTCCTTATAAACATGTTATGGCAGACCCCTTTGCAAACGCAGTAATGGCCTTGATTGTGGAATATTTTCTGCACCGCAGAATGTAACCCGTCTGTCTAGAACTGATCATGGTAGATGGATCAGGAATCTGGATTTATGGGCCATGGTTCCCTGGATGAAAGTCACATGAGGTGTTTTGGGGGGAGGCCACAGCGAGGACACGACCGCCAGCTGACCTGGGAGCGTGATGTGGGCAGTCACAGTACCTCCCCGGCTCCAGGTCGTTCAGCCCACCACCGTTCCCATAGCTGCAGCTGGTTCAAAGCGCAGCCGTGAGGACGCAGAGTGCTGCGGAGACCCTCTGGAAGGTGTATGTGACTGAGCCCAGGCAAGGCCTCTGAGTAAACTTTTAAGAGTCTGGAGGGCAGGTGCAGAAATTCACTTAACGCGCAGCGGCTGGGGGAAAGCCCTGCGTGTGTTTCCTTGCTTGCCGGACCTGCCACGTACAGACTGGGGTGGCCCGCTGCTCTTACATCTCTTCCCGCTCTTGGTGTTCCGGGGGCCAGTTTGTGAAACAACAAGCTGGAATGTGTTACTGTAGGAATGTAAAAAAGGAGATGTTCGACGATGATGACGGAATAGCTTTCTTTTGTGAAAATGATTATTGCATTTGTTAAATATTGCAAAACGATGCAAGTAAGGACCTGGGAAGCCAGGTCTAGCTCTCCCCCTGCCTGCTCCACAGGGCCTCATTGTAGGCCTAGGTCTCAGATTCTGGTGTCCGCTGTGAGAATCCAGTCCTCCGTATCGTTCGGTGTCAAAGGGAGAACAAGAGCTACTTTCTCAGGAGCCCGTGTGAGATGAAACAAACACTTTAATAGTATTAGAAATCACCGAACTCTTCAGGTAAATAGCAAGCAGTTAAATTCAGGAGACGTGGAGAAATGGAAGTTGTGTGCACTCGCTGCCAGCACGGCTATTTTTGACACAAATTTCTTAAACAATTGGGCAATGCAACTTTAGGTTCTTTTATTTTTTTCTGAAAACCAATTTGCTCCAAGTCAGGTTGGCAAGTCATTAAAATAGTTTTCTGGGAATTGATTTTTAGTGAATTGGATTGCTCACAGGCAATACAGTTAAAAAATAAAAACGTTTACCCCAGTTCCTCTGGATTTCTGTGATGCCTGAATATAAAGAGGAATTATTGAGAATTGTGGGAAATAAATATCCTGTTCCCCAACTCTAGGGGTTTTCATCTTTTTGGTCCACTATATGCCCCCCCCTTTTTTTGTCTCTATGTAGATAAAGTTTTTCTCTTTACGTTAAACTCTTATACACCCATTGAAGAAACTTTGACAAATAGGGGAAATATTAAAAAAGGAAGCCAAGTAGTTTTTATACATTTTAAATACATTTTCCTCCAATCATTTCTTTAGATGCATAGGTTTTTCTCACACGTTTGTAAATAATTCTGAGTAGAGTTAAAACATTTTAATATCCCAGACTTCAGTTTATGTAGAATATCCATGGAAATTTATTTTAAAAAGTCAAACTACATATCTGCCTGAACTACCCAACTATTCAAACAGGTGGAGTCATCGGAAATTCTCCAAATTCCTTGTTGGAAGGTTTTGTTTTGTTACGTTATGGTTTTTTTTTTTTTTTTTTTTAATAACATAGACTGGTCCCATGCACATAACAAAAGGTATAGGTATAGAAAAGGTATAGAAGTTTCTATAGAAAGGTATAGAAGGTTCTATAGAAAGGTTCTATACCTTTCTTCTATAAAAGGTATAGAAAAAAGCCCGCTGAGATAGGGGCAGCACTTTAGTGGGCTGTGGGAAAGCTCCAGCCCCCAGGTGCACGTACCCATCACTGGTGAGTCGTGTAATTTCCACTACTGTTTCCAGGTGTGATGAGGATATGGCCCGTAGTACCTCTGTGACACTTTCCAGGTAAAACAGCTAACAGCCATTGAAAGGCATTGTCCTGTGTTTCAGCCATTTTCCATTGTATGTGAACACCCTGCTCTTCCCCACCGAGCCCTTTTGCGTGAAAGAATCGACAGGTACCATTTTTGGATGCCTCGTGTTTAAAAGGAGTTTTGCTTAATTTGGTTCAGATTAAAGCACATGCTCCCAGATAAATGATATTAAACATAATGGTTCAATTCCCAGCAAGATAGCTAAGAGAGAGTACTAATAGCATTATTAGTTTTTATTTGCTTCTGTGTTATAATGGATCCTATGATCTATCTGGAATCTAAAAGTTAATAACATATTACATATAAATTGCAGACAGCAATTCCAGTCTTTAAATGCAAATCTTGTCTCTCCCTCTCTTTCCTCACTCTCCACATCACAATATAAAAGCAGGGAGAAGTCATAATATCAAAAATAATATCCACTAACATTTATTGTAGGTATACTACGTTCTAGTCATTGTGTTAAGCTCTTTCTATGGAGTTTATAATTTAATTTCCACTATTTCTCCCATTTTATACATGAGCAAAGTGAGACTAAGAATTAAAGTGACTTGTTTGGAAAAATAGAGCTGACATATACTGTACCTGCATATTACGAAGTGGTTACCACAGTGTTCTCGTGTCCAAACCCTGTGCTCCTGCCTGCCCCCTTGTGGCAGCAGTAGACACTACTGCGGCCATAAAGCAACGTATATTGGTCAAAGACTGTTTTCTCCGCAAGTCTCCTCAGTACCTCTTTCCACCCTCAGAGTAGCTCAGTTGTCCCTGCTTAGGTTCTCACAGCCTTGACTTTAGAGTTCTTACCACTGTATACTAGCATTGTGTAGTTATTCTGGCTTTGCTAGATTTTAAGTACTACGAGAAAAGGGACCATGTTGCCTTTCTATTTTTGTTCCCCTAATACTAACACCAGGGATATAGTTGGGGCTCTGCTAATGTATTTGGAACAAATGAATACAGTAGACATGTGGGTGGATTGCTTTTATGGGGGCACAGGTGCACGTGTGGGCAGACTAGGGGCTTCACTGTGTTGGGGGCAGGTGGGGGCTTTGATACTGACAGATACTGGTGGTAGCCACAAGTGCCACAGCTCTTTGTGCCGGGCAGAGGACGGTGGCCCAGGGCAGGGTTAGGACCAATATTTTACCTGTTATTATGTCCATATTCATTCTGGATAGTTTCCTTTGAGGCAACTTCCAAAAAGAGGTTTACCACCTGTACAGTAATTTCTAATTGAACTGTTTCAATAATCTGCTGGTTCTTTCAAAAAATGTTTTTGTTATATATATATTTCCAGCTTTATTGAGGTATAATTGACAAATAACACTTTATAAATTTTAAGTTGTAAAACATGATGATTTGACATATTGTATGTACATATTATAAAGTGATTACCCCAGTGTTCTTAAGTGAGGGTCATTTGCTTAGGTCTTGATACATCTTCAGGGGTTTATTTTGCTTTGAGGGAAAAATCCTATCCCACCCACCCAGGGCCCTCAGTATCTATTCTCATTTTGTACAAATTCCCAGGGCAAACACTCTTTCACAGCCGACTCATCTCCTCACTGAACCCTGTTCTTCTGTTTTTTGTTTTTTTTTCCCATCTCTGTGTCTGTCTCCAAACTTCTCCTTCACTTCACATATTACCCTCACTCCTTTGCTAATCCCGAACGACCCCTTCAGGCTCAGTAAGTACCTGCTCCACAGAGCCGTCCAGCCTGTCCCCTCCTGTACCTAGAGCTGCTTCCTGCCAAGTCAGTGCCATGACGCCTTCTGCTCTTCTTTTGGCATGCAGGCCTCACCCAGTCCCAGGATTATCAACTGCTTTTTCCTTATTCTCCTGCCCCCCTCAATTCCCCTCCCCTTGAAGCCAGCTGTAGTACTGCATGTTCTTCAGTAGGTGGCAACCGTCACAAAGCGAATTCAGGCAATGTTGTTGCTTTGCTCAACAGGACAGTATCCCTAATGAGAGGCACAGATGCCCTGAGCAGCTACCTCAGCTGATCTTGCCACTAATTAGAAACACTTGCTTCCTCGGAGTCAAAAAATGTTCCCACTGTTATTGTTTTGTGAGAGAAAACAATCTGAGTTGCCATTTAAGTGATTCCACTTTGCCGGCCTCACATGCGTAGAGGATCAGAAGATACCAAAACAAAGCTCTTTTGATTATTATTTTTTTCAAAGAATGAGGGAGAAATCATGGTTCTATTTTCAAGGTTGGTATGGAATTTTTCTTTTTACAAGATGATAATATTAAAATTTTAAGTAGTGATCTTAATTTAAAATTTTAAGTAGTGCATTAAAAACATTGAGAAGGAGAATGTTTTTAAAAACACAGGGTGGACTGCTAATTGAAAACAGACATTTTAAAACAGAGCATATTGTTCAGAATTCATTCTGTGTAACAAGAATATGGGAGGGTGTTGCTTCATGACCTGGAGGAGTTGGTACCTAACACTGGTAGGTTTGGTCCCTGGACTCGTCTGGAATAACGACACAGGCATTGCATGTACGGAAGACCATTCTTCCTCTGAGTTCATACCTTGGCTAATTGCTGCCACTTACTAAGGCATCTTACTTAGAAAATAAATGCACTCCCTTTTCTTGCTGCGCCCCCTCCAGAAGCTTGGTCCACCAGTGGAAGTTTTACTTCCCCTGAGAAGTTTTCTTTGGACCATCCAACCCCTAACATCACTTTTTCCTTGAACTATCTTCACTTATGTGTACAAAACAAATGTAGTTGAAGGAAATGAGATTGAGTTTCAGCAAGGATATTGAAATGTATACTCACAAACATCATTGTGCTCTTCAAAGAAACCACTGGGGAAAGCCATGTATGTAATGATTATTTGGTGACTTCAAACTTTTAAATATTTTATTTTTATTATTTATTTATTTAACTTTAGAGGGGAAGGGAAGGAGAGAGGGAGAGAAACATCAATGTGCGGTTGCCTCTTGTATGTCCCCTGCCGGGAACTGGCCTGGCAACCCAGGCATGTGCCCTGACTGGGAATCGAACCGCGATCCTTTGGTTCGCAGGCCCGCGCTCAATCCACTGAGCTACACCAGCCAGGGCAGTGACTTCAAACTTTTAAAAGCTCCTCTTCTGGTCTTATGTCAGAGCCTATCGTAATGGGACAAGGACCGTGCTGAGGTCTTTTCCTGGATCCTCAGTTCTGAGTCCTTAGCTCTGCACACGCCCGCTGCATTCTCGTGCTTTTCGGATGGCGTTCATCTCTGTGCGGCCACCAGGAGTAGCACATCCTCTAATGGCCCCTCTCTCAGCTCTAGTATTCACTCATTTGCATCTTCTGTGAAGAAGACTTTACTCCTCAGAGGGTCGGGGTCTGCCCTGAAAAAATGAGTCATTCCAGCAGTCTCCACCTCACCAGTGTGTGGATGTTTCCTCAGTTTCTGTTGGATTCATCCATCCTGAGGTCAGATATCTTGGGGACTGGAAACCCATTTCTAATTTACATAAGAATATATCTTGTCATCCTTGTAATCTCTCGTCATTCTTACTTTTTTTTATCATTTATAATGGCTTGTCACATTTTCTTACACAGCATTTTGACTCCAATATCATTTATCATATGGTTTTATACATTAATCACAATCTTTTCAAACTTGCCATATCCTGAAACTATTGTAGTGATGTTAGCCGCTTTTAACACCTCTTATATCATTTAAAGTTCATCTATACCTATCGCTTAAGGCAGATCAATTCAATCAACTGTTTGAGTATCGGTTTGTAAGAAATGGTATAACCTCTCAGAGATACACTGTATAGTACATTCATTATCTTATTATTTAATATTTAGTTAACGGATTCGTTCTTTCATTCGTCCGTTCACACGTTCGTACGGTCACCACCGGTGGGGCCGCATGCAGTGGGCCGTCCACTCCCTGCACCGGCGAAAGCAGCAGGACACAGGCACAACCCGCGGGGTTGTGCTAGTCGGTTTCCACTCTGCAAGGGAATCAAAAGTAAAATACTGTCCAGGGAACACCTGCTACATGTCAGCTACTTTCACGGATGGAGGCTTATTTAATCCTCAGAACTTTTTCAGGGTGGCATAATAGACTAATTTCTGTTCTATTCCACTTGCAAAGGTGGCGATGTTGGGGTTTGAACCTGGGGGTACAGCCTACCTGGTTGCCCCCACCAAATCTACTTCCTTTTCACTAGTAATCCTGCCAATCTGTACGACAACAAAAAGGTAAACGGAGCATAGTAGCATTAGCCATTCGTTAGGCAGCACTGCTCTGTGCCGGCACTGTTCAAAGCGCTCTGTATGAGTTCTTTTGATCTCCATAAAACCCCATGCATTTTCACGAGAACGAGAAGGTATCAATCTCATTCTCATTTTGTAGATGAGGAAGCGAGGTCAAGCAGGTGGCTGAACCGGGATGTGCACGCGGGTGGTCGGAGCGCCGGGGCGAGAGCGGCGCTGACACCGAGGAGCTGAACTCACACGGCGCGTCCTCGCTCCGCCAGGCGCGGGCTACGCAATTCCCGTCCTCGTGTCCACGTGCACGTGTGTGCCCGTGAAGCGGCTGCGCGTGAGCTACAGGCTTCTTCGCGTGGCTCTGGAGTTTCCACCGGTGCCTCTGCGTGGATCCCGGTTGGGAGATGGCTTTGCAGGCCGCCGCAACGTCACAGTCTCTGGGGCCCCTCTTCGCGGTCCCTGGATAAAGCTTTCTTTGTAACTAGGGAAGGAAGGGCTTTAGGAGCCTCCTTGGTTTTAGGTTAAAAAATCTTTAGCAGTCCCCATTTTTACTTAAAAACACTTCCATCTGTGCCTACAAACTTACCACCTATTTTCTTTGTTGTGAGGGTTTGCTGGAGGCTTAGCGTGAGCTCACGCGTGGGTTTGCCGTCTAATTCTCCAAACCCCGTGGACTTTGGGTCGTGCAGTCAATACCTCTAAACATAATTTAATTTTTACAAAAGTACCTGTGCATTATTTTGAAACAAAGTGTTATTTTTAAAGTCAAAGTTTATTTTACGGACTACTGGATGGCAGACCCTTAAGCTTTGTGGGGCTGTTTCAACAATGAATACATGGTTATGAAGAGGTAGCTTTATAGTAATGACATGCGCAGCCTTAACATTAAGAAGTCTCTCCAGTGCAGCAAGATCCTTTTAAATTAGAACAATCGTTTTGGTGTAGTTAATTGCTTTTGTAGTCGGCTTTGGCAGTATCATAATTTGTTGCTCCAAGTCAGGCTATGGACTAGAGTATTCTGTGCCTTTTGCTCGGCTCACACAAAGCAATTTACATTTCATTATCATAGTTAAGATGTGAGTGAGGAACAGTGAATGCGCAATCAATGAAGCCAGAAGAAGATGGTTAAAAAATCCCTCCAAAAAACACACTGTGGGGTGCGTGTACGCAGATTCGGTGGTGGTGGTAGGGGGTGTTTTTGAATGGTTAAAGCATTTATATTAACATTCGGTTGGAGAAGCTCTTTCCTTGAACTTACCTTTTGGTTCTGGCCAGTGGAGTTTTGTATCTATGATGGATCTGATGGGCTCTTAACCCCAGGGAGGTGAGGACATGGGTTGGGAATGGCTGCACACACAGTGAGGAAGAGAACCATTTTTGTGCATGGTGAAAATTTGACATGCAAAGAACTAGAATCGATAAATAGTTGTGTCACTGTCCAATATCCTTCTCCCAAAGGGACTGATGAAAACTCGGAGCCAGGCGTGCCCAGAAAGTGGTCTCTCTTCTGTCATGTCTGTGTCCCTTTTCCTCTGGTCCTCCTCCTCCTGGCTCTCCACTGCTCCAGGTGATGGAGGGATGTCGCCCCCTTGTGTCACAGCCTTATTGCTATTTGTGGAAAATTCTCTTTCTTTTTCAGTTAGAGTTGACATTCAATATCATATTAGTTTCAGGTGTATGGCACAATGATTAGACAGGCATGTGCTTTGCAAAGTTGCCCCTGATGTTTCCAGGACCCACCTGGCCCCGCACATGGTTAGTACAGTGCGACTGACCCTGTTTCCTGTGCTGCACCCGACACCCCCTGACTATTTCATCTCTGCCCATTTGCACTTGGTCCTTCACCTTTTTCATCCAGCCCTCAAGCCCCACTCCCACCTGGCAACCATCAGTTTTTTCTGTTATCTATGAGTCTGTTTCTGTTTTGTTTATTTTGTTTTTTAGTTTGTACATAAAAGTGAAATCATATGGTATTTGTCTTTCTCTGTTTGATTTATTTCACTTTGCATAATACCCTCTAGCTCCATCCTTGCATGTTATTGCAAAAGGTAAGATTTTACTCTTTTTTATGTCTGAATAATATTCCATGGTGTATGTATGTGTGTGTGTGTGTCACTGTGTGTGTGTATATATCTCACCTTTTTATCCAGTTGTCTATTGATGGACACTTAGGTTGCTTCCATATCTTGAATATTGTAGCGAATGTTGTAATGAACATAGGGGCGCACACATCTTACTGAAATAGTGGTTTAGACTTCTTAGGATAAATGCCCAGAATGGGATGGCTGGGTCATATGGTAGTTCTATTTTGAATTTTCTGAGGAGCCTCAATACTATTTTGCACAGTGGCTGCACCAGTCTGCATTCCCACCACCACCAACGAGCGCACTAGGGCTCCCTTTTCTCCACATCCTCACCAACACTTGTTTGTTGATTTACTGATGATGGCCATTCTGACAGGTGTGAGGTGGTATCTCATTGTCGTTTTAATTTGCATTTCTCTCATGAGTAGTAACACTTGTGGCGGGTCCCTGTCCTGGGGGCCAGATGTGGGGGGCCCCTGTCCTGGGTGCCAGATGTGGGGGGGGTCCGCCCGCAGAGCCCCATCCCTCCGTCACAGATGAAAATAAAACTACCAAGACATGATTTGCTTGGGGAGGAGAGGTGGACAAACTCTCAGAGGAGAATGACCCAGAGCCCCTTCCTCACTAGGCTTTTATTGGGTACGAATACACAGGAATACAGGTTTAACATGTCAAAGAAATCTGAGGGCTTAATCTGAGTCAATGTCTGTCCAGAAAGGGGGTTGCCAAACTTTGGGAGACATACTCATTTCCTTCTTGGTCCCTTATCATTTAAATGAGAGCACTCTTAGCAAAGCAGGTTTCACAGGACTTTAGGAATTCTTTCTTATGCTGGATCACCCAGGGAACCGTCCTGGCCAGCACAGGGCTGCACCGCTTGCCCCCACAGTTTCAGGCTTTAAGCCGATTAGGAAGCAGGAGACATCTCCCAGATGGAAATGAGGGCTCGGGCTATGTCAGAATAGCTGGGGGGTGAGGGTCCATCACCCTCTCTTTGCTTCAGTCCCCCGAGTCCTTCCATGAGGGCCTCCCAAGTGGTCGTGTCTGGCTTAGGTTGCCCCTCCCATGAGGAATCTTACCCGTCATTGACTAACCAACCAAGCACTGGGGGCCAGAGATGGATGAGGCAGAAGCAGTGCTCCTGCCAGGGAGATAAGCTTTATCTCCTTAGTAGCTCACATCCTCTTGACAGAACAGACCCAGATGAAGTGGGTCCCTAGGCTCTTACACAGCCCACCAAGGGGTGAAGGTTACAACTCCTGAAACCAGGCTGAATGGTCCGCAACAAACACTGAGCATTTTTTCATGTGTCTATTGGCCATCTGTATGTCCTTTTTGGAGAACTGTCTGTTCAGGTCCTTTGCCCATTTTTTAAATTGGATTGCTTGTTTTTTTTGTGTGTGTTAAATTGTATAAGTTCTTTATAAATTTTGATTATTAATTCTCTATTGAATGTATTATTGGTGAATATGTTCTTCCATTCAGTGGGTGTTCTTTTCATTTTGTTGATGATTTCCTTTGCTGTGCAAAAACCTTTTAGTTTGATGTCGTTTGTTTATTTTTTTGTTTGTTTTTCTTGCTTGAGGCGATATATTAAAAAAAATATTACTAAGAGCAATGCTAAAGAGTTTACTGCCTGTTTTCTTTGAGGAGTTTTATGGTTCTGGATCTTACACTTAAGTCTTTAATCCATTTTGAGTTTATTCTTATATTGGAATAAAAAGTGGTCTAGTATAATTTTATTCATATGTCTGTCCAATTTTCCTAACACATTTATTGAAGAGACTGTCTTTACTCCATTGTATAATCTTGCCTTTCTTATAGATTAATTGGCCATATAGGAGTGGGCAGAAATTCTCTTTCTTTATTTCTATAATTACTTGAGCCTTTCATTTAGTTTTATTCGTTTTTACTTCAGCGTTAATTAATGTATCAAAGTATGTCCATATATTAACATAGTGAAATAGGACCAAAAACTTATAGAGAAAAACAGCAGCCCTTTGTCCCATTCCTCCCACCCTGTCCCCGCCTGCCCTGAAAGTGATTACATTCAATTCTTTCAGCTGTTTCTGTTAGTACTTACTGTATTTCTAACTAATGTGCTTACACTGACACGGTATGTTCCCCCCCAACTTTAGACATTGTTCTTTTACTGCCAATGAGGCCTCAGCTATCTTTCTTTCTCCTCTTGTCCCACTGCTTCCTCTGCTCCTGGGCCCTTCCTCATAATCTAGTTATATACAATTTTTTAATTAACTCAATGCTCAGCATTTATATTCTAATGGCCACATAAGTTGTTCACTGCAGGATCGAGTAGTGTTTGACAGTTGCATTTCTTTTCTTCTCTACCTTTTAATCTCGGTGTTAAAATTGCCTTATTCTTTCATTGTGTGCATTAATACTGGTTGTTAATAATTTATTTTCTAATTGCTCAAACAGATTTGTCAAACAATTGTCAATGATTTTTTAAACGCTTAAACCAATTTCGCACACAGCCTAGGGGTCTATTTCCTCTTCCCCCTCTGACTCCTACCCTGTCCTGGGGGATTTTCTGTCCAGCCTGTGGCACAGGAACTGCTGTGGGGCATCTCCGGTCTTGGACGCCCTGTCCCTTGGGACTGTGCCCTGTCCACCCTGTGGTTTTCTGAAGCATAGCCCTATTTGCAAACCATGTTTTTTCAGTTTTGGGGCAGTCTGAAAAAATCGTTATTTTACATCCTATCTTGATTAAGTAGTAGTGTGACTGGTACAGAATTCTGTTCCCTTTCACCAAGATTTTGAAGGCCTTATTCACTGTTTTTGAAAATCTAGGTTTTTATTCTCACCGGGTTTATTGAGATATAACTGACAAAATTGTAAGATATTCAAAATGTGCAATGTAATGATGTGATATTTGTGTGCATTGTGAATGGCTTCTGCCCATTGAGTTAACTAATACATTTTCACCTGACATATTCACCTTTTTTTATAAGAAAAATTCTATTCTTTGATCAAACTAATCTAATTTTGTTGTTAAGAAATTAGGTGTTATTCCAATTCCCATTTTCTTTGTAAGTAGATTGTTATTGTTGTTGTTGTTAAATCTGTACAATCCCTCAGAAATATTCTGCTTATCTTCAGTATTATAAAATTTCATGGTGATGTTCCTTTCATTTTTACATGCACATGCAGTAGCAAACTTTTTCCTTCTCTTTTCTCTGTTCTGTGTAGAACGTCTGTTCGTTGGCTCATGGGTCTCAATTTTAATTTTGGACTAGAATTAGGATCAATGCTAGTTTTCTTGTCTTCTATTCCACCACCCTCTGCTTTTTCATTCTAGTCTTCCAACCTTTAATCGAATGTTTAAAATTTTCAGCCAAGATATTTTTGACTTCAAAACCTCTTTTTTGCAATTACAAAATTTCAGTTTTGATTTTGATATTTAATGTGACATTTTTCATTCATGTTTCATGTGTGCAATATCTGCCTTTAACCTTTGATCTTATCGTTTGTTTCTGCATTTATTCAATTATTTATTCAATAGGTGGTTTTTAAATGCCTACCATGTGTCTGGCACTATTTTGTGCTTAGAGATGCGGTAGGGCCAAACACTGTCCCTGCTGTCATGGAATGTGTACCCAAGGGTCATTTGGCCTGTGCCCTTTACTGAGAGTGAGAATGATGTGGGTGTTTGGAGGAGAGAGGACATTGTGTTAGTTCCCTATGCTGCTAGAACATCTGACCACACACTTTGTGGCTTAAACAACAGATGTTCATTCTCTGACGGTTCTGGAGGTCAGAAGTCCACAGTCCCTTTTACTGGCTGCAATTGAGGTAAATGCAGAGTGGCAGTGCTCTGTCCAGAGGCTCTAGGGGGACCCCTTTCCATGACCTCACCAGCTCCTAGGACTGTGCTCCCTATAACCTTGGGCTTGTGGCCCTTCCCCCATCCTCAAAGTCAGCAGTCTCGCATCTCACTTTAGTCATCGTTAGTCAATATGTCATTGCCCTTTTTTTTTTTGTAAGCAACTCTCCTAGTTTCCACTTATAAGGACATTTGTAGTTACATTGAGGGCCAATTTGGATAATCAAGATAATCTCTTCATCTTAAGATCCCTAACAGTTGCAAAATTTCTTATGCCATACAAACATTTCCTGGTGCCAGAAATTAGAACCTGATATCGTTGCAGACCATTATTTAACCTACTACAGGTGCTTTGAGTTGGAGATACCTCTACGACCTCCAAGTAGAGTGTCAAGTGACAGTTGGCCTGTGAGTCTGGAGTTCAGGGAGAGGTCTGAGGTAAATATACAGCTTTGGGAATCACTCATTTATAAGTAATATAGAAAGCCAGGGGTTGAATGAGATTGGCTAGCAAATGAGTGCAGAGAGGGAACAGAAGATTACCAAGCATGGACAATTCCAAGCAGAGGTTGGAAAGGTGAGGAGAAACCAGTAAAGCAGACTAATGAGGAATAGCTAGTGAGGTAGGAGGAGAACCAAGAAGAAAGAAGTGTGTCTCTAAGTGCATCAAGAAGGAAGTGAGGAGTATGTGAAACTGATCGTCAAGTTAGGAATTTGAGGTCATCAGGGATCTAACAACAAGAGCTTTGGTGCTGTGGTCATAAGCCTGACTTGAAATGGACTCAAAGATGGGAGGAGAGGAAATAGTTCACAATTATAGACGACCCTTTCTGAGAGGAGAGCAGAGAATGGAGCAGTAGTTGGAAGAAGAGGTGGTGTCAAGAGATTGTAAAAACTCAACTTGGTTCATGTAATTTCCATACAATTAAGCACACCTATTGTGAAATGTACAGTCTGATGAGTTTTGACAAACATACACCTGGGTAACCACCACTGCAGTCCAGATCTATAAAATTTCCCTCACCCCCAAATTGCTTCATATTCCTGTGCAGTCGAGCTGCCCATCCCCAGGCTAGGCAATCACTGATTTTGTTTGTCGCTATGGATAGTTTTGCCTTTTCTAGAAGGTTCTAGAAAAGAACCATTTATATGGTTCTATAAATGGAACCATACACTACGTAGTCTTTTATGTTTAGCTTCTTTTGGTCAGCATAAGATTTTCGAGATTCATCCATGTTGTACTTACCCCTATTCCTTTTTATTGCTGAGTGATATGTAAATACACCACCGTACTTATGTATTTATCTATGGACATTGGGTAATTAGGACATTCCAGCTTAGAGATACTAGGAACAGAACTGTAACAAAGTTCACATACGAGTTTTTGTACAGATGTATGTTTTTGTTTATTTTGAGGAAATACTTATGGGAGCAGTTGCTGGGTTCTATGGTAAGTGTAGGATTAACTTTAACAAGCGTATGTTTCATTG
Source organism: Glossophaga mutica (assembly GCA_039655065.1). NCBI lineage: Eukaryota > Metazoa > Chordata > Mammalia > Chiroptera > Phyllostomidae > Glossophaga > Glossophaga mutica. The sequence continues at coordinate 136,446,728 of CM077305.1, read as the reverse complement.
ACATGGGGTTGTATCATTTCACAATCCCCCTGCCCCCCGCCCCAGCAAAGTAGGAGAGTTCTAGTTGTTCAGTATCCTTGTCAGCCCTTGGTATTGTTCCTTTTTAAAATTTTGGCCACTCTCAAGAGTATGTAGCAGTATCTCATTGAGATTTTAATTTGCAATTTCCTGATAATTTATAATATTCAAAATATTTTCATGGGCTTATTTGCCATTTGTATATCATTCTTTTAGAATTTCCTATTAAAATTATTTGTCATTTGTATATCTTTTAGAATTTCCTTACAAAATTTGCTGCTATTAAAAAATCATTGTTTGCCTTATTATTGAAGAGTACCAGTCCTTTGTATATTTTCTTGCAAATTATGGCTGATCTTTCATTTATTAATGTATCTTTCAAAAAGAAGAAATTAAATAAAAATTCAACTTCAAACATCAATTTTTTTAAGGTTGCTGTTATTATTTTCCTTTTTAAAAAGATTTTATTTATTTATTTTTAGAGAAGGAAGATAGAGAGGGAGAGAAACATTGATGTGTGATAGATACATTGATAGGTTGCCTCTTGCGTGCCCCCTACTGGAGACCCAGCCTACAACCCAGGCATGTTCCCTGACTGGGAATTGAACTGGCAACCTTTTGGTTCACAGGCCAGCACTCAAGCCACTGAGCCACACCAGCCAGGGCTGCTTTTATTTTTTAAAATATATGTTTCATATAAGAAAAATCTTTGCCTACTCCTACTCTAACGTGAGGGAAATCTATTGTTTTCTCCTAGAAGTTTTATCTTTTATGAGTTAATTTTGTTCACAGTATGAAGTTAATTTTTATCCCTATGGATATTCTATTGTTCTAGCACTGTTTGTTGCTACGACTATTCTTTCCTCAGTGAATAACCTTGTCTGTTTGTCAAAAATCAATGGACCATGTGTGTATGAGTCCATTTCTGTTTCATGGTTCTATAGCACACATTCCTGCAGCTTATTATAAGTCTTACAGTCAGGGAGTGTAAGGCTACTCATTTTGAATGTTTGGGGATCACGTCCTATCTTCTCATTAAAACAATAACCACTTAAAAGCAAATTGGAAGCTGGTCGGACAATAATGTGGGCTTTGGGCTGTGATCTGACACTTTCACTGAGAGACTTCCTCTTGTAGAGTGTCTTCCCCTCTCGTGCTGTTGAATATCCTTAGACAAGAATCTGTTGACATCTTTCCCAGAGGGTGTATGATTCCCAGCAGAAGGAAAAGGGAACATAGGCCCCATATTAACCGTGAAGGCTTCCCTTACTTTTGAGTCTCTCTAGTCCATCCGTGCCCCCCCGCCCCACCCCAGATACTGAATTTCCAGTCTCTGAAGTGATAGAGAGAAGGCTGATGGCATCGTTACAAGGAACTGAGGAAAAGGAAAGAGTCCTTCATACTTATTCATTCCCTACTTTATATACGGATTTTCTTTCCCAGGTCTCATCCCTCTTTCCAGTTCCTGGTGGGTCTACTCTTGAGCCTTCCCATGGTGCTGCAGGTGATTTGGCTTTGCTTTTTTAAATAATGATTTTTCCCCTGTCTCAGATACTGGATTCTCCCCCTTGTTAGTGTTAACACTCCCGGTGTGTTTCCATGTTTGGAAGTTTGTTAGCGTCACTCAGTGGCAGTTGTCTCCTCTCTATTTCTGCGTTTATGCACTTTTAATTCCTTTAATTTATTTTGATGGCATTTCATGGGTGGTAGAAAACGCAGTTCTCCATTTCTTTCCTTTTAAAAATTATTTACTTATTTATTTATTTAAAAAAAGAGAGAGGGAGAGAGAGATTGATTTGTTGTTCTGCCTATCCGTGAACTCACTGGTGGATTCCTTCCTGCCTATGCCCTGACCGAGGACTGGAACTGCAACCTTAGTGTATCGGGATGATGCTCTAACCTACTGAACTACAGGGCTCCATTCCATTCTGTTATGCCAGTTGTACCCTTTTAAAGCCCTTTGAATAATAAACATTTCATGATTGTGATTCCAGAGGAGGGCTGCTATCCACAGTATGCTCTGTAAGATGCCTGTCACTGACTGCCTGTTGCCTGATGATGGTTTCTCTTTCTCCTTGCTCAGTGGCAGAGTCCTGCTCTCCAGCCTGTGCATTTCAGGCTGGGTGGGCGCCTTCAGGGCCCTGCCTGGGTTCTGAGTTCTTTGCTCCTCAGATGGCACACCGGTGGTGTTGCATGATGGTTACAGATGTGGCATGGGCGATTTCTACTTCTCTTGGTGTAAAGAGTTACAGCAGCCACCCCCCATGCACAGTTTCACTACGACATGGAAAACCTCAGAAATAAACAATTCATGAGTTTTAAATTGCATGCAGTTCTGAGAACCATATCCATCTCCTCGAGCAGGTGTTGTATCATCTCACATCATCATCATCATCATCAGAAGGGTGAGTACAGCACAGTAAGGTGTTTTAAGAGTGAGAGATCATATCCACATAATTGATTACAGAGTATTGTTATAGTTGTTCTATTTTATTATTAGTTATTATCATTAATCACTTACTGTGCCTAATTATAAATTATACTTTATCATAGGTATGTATGTATAGGACAGAACATAGTATATATAGGTTTTCGTATTGTTTGTGGTTTCACTGAAGACCTTGGAATGTTTCCCCCAAAGACAAGGTGGGGGGGGGCTACTGTATTTCTGAGTTAGGAATAATTTTTCCAGAATATAGACATTGAATATTACCTTGTACTTGAACAATCCTGAAGGATTTTTTCTGACTTTCATGTAGTCTTTATATGCACATTCAAAGTTGTCAACAGTGCATGAAACTCACATCATTTAGAAGATCGTGTTCCTCCAATGCCCAGGAGTGGACTGGAAGGCCTGGGAACCTCAGCCTGAAGCCCATCTCTGCAGGTTGCTGCAAATTCACAGGGTAGTCGCATTCTGATTGTCTGCCCTGACGACTGCGTTCACATTTTCCATTGGTCTCCGCCACTGCTACAGCCTACATGTGAAATACACACCTCTCCAGATTAAAAAGAAAACCCCCAAGAAAACCACACTCACACAAAGTATCTATAAACTGTTGAATTTAGTTTAGGGAACTCAGTGGAACAGAAATACTTGAGTAGAGTTAGAATTAGGTTGAGTTTGAGCTGATCCAAATTTCAAATTGAGAAGGGTTTTAACTGAGTGTAGCTCGAGTTGGAAAGAATTTGATTTGGGTAGAAACTGAGCGGAGTGGAGGTTAAGTTGAGAAGAGATTGGGTTGTGCAGAGATTTCGATTTATGAAGACGTCTGCAGAGGAGGAATTGAATAGTGTCGTAGAAGACTTGGGTGACATGCAGAAGAGCAAGCACATTGCACGTAGTGAAGTGTACAGACTGAAAAAAGCCCATATTAAATTCTCTAAAATCCTCTTGGGGTCGTCTTTCGGTTCTTAGAAAAGGGAAAGGGCCTAGGTTCCACATGGACGAGGGGGAGAGGGCCCGTGCGCCAGGCATCCTCCTCGCTCGTCTCTCTGTCCCTCCCTCCCCCGCTCATTCTAAAGCAACCGAGCAATTCCTTTTGTTGTTTCCCTCACAGCAGTTTGGAGCTCTTCCCTGAAAGTTAGATCGTCAAGGTCTCAGTTTACATTCCAAGGGTTTATCAAAGTATTTCCCAGAGAATATTCTATTCCCTGGAAGGTATGATAAAACTGCTAAAATAATAAAGTTTCTTCTACTTTGTTACCTAATTTAACTAATGACAAATAACAAAAGCCAATTCTCCCTCTTCTTGTTTTTTTGGAGTACATTCGCTAGAATGCTGGGAGCAGGGTAGTCGATGTTGACATGGAGAACGAAAGGGAAACTCAAAACGTTTGCTCGTTGGCAAACACTATGACATGCTTCTTTCTGTATTGGCCCGTACTTCAGTACAGCCTCTATGGTTCCAATCAGTGACATTTACATCTACCATGTAAATGTCAATGGTAGTTCATTTACATGGATGGTTCTCAGATTGATTGTAATGAAAAAATGCTGCTCTGCGACATTACCCACCTAAATCTCTACGTACAGACTTCTGAAGTTATGAAATCCCATTTAGTGAGCGTGCAAGTAGCTGAAATGACAGGCCCCACGTTAGACCTAAAATTTCAAGGCCATTTATCATAACAAGCATTGCCATGACAGCTAGGTGCTTAGCACTATGCTGGGTGGGAAAGATGCATGAGTCACAAGTCTTTCCTTTAGGGATGTTGAGAATCTGATCAGTGGAATAAGGCATAAATAAAAGAAATTTCTAGATAATGTGTAAGTGCCTAAATTTAAGGATGAAGTTGTACAGTACTGCTTAATGTTATAGGATTTTGGAGAAGGGAAGATTGTTATGGTTTAGTCCAACTGAACCTGTGAGAGGGAGGTGGAACTTCAGCTGTGTCCAAGAAGAGGGGCTGGGCATGCTAGGTGAGGAGAAGGGTTTGGCCAAAGCTAGCACTCAGCTGGCATTTGTGGGAGCAGGCTGACCGAAGGGGAGGAATGGAGAGATGAGATGCGCAGTAGAGCGGTGTTTCTTGGGGAGTATAATGACTGAGGGCAGCTAGGGTTAACCTTGGTCGGGCACAAGGCGGAAGAGACTGACCTTTGTCTAACAGAGAGGAAGGAACTGCCAGATATGATTATAAACAAAAAAAAATAATGAAATTGCTTAACTATGAATACATTTCAGTGTTGCAGAGGCCTTCACTTGATTATACAATGCTTATAGGTCTTTCTCAGCAGAAAGAGGGAAAACAATTTTTTACTTTCTCAATGAGAACAATGTAAAGGGAAAATTTTTATTTTTATTTTTTAATTTTTATTTTAATTGTTGATCTTGTATAGTTTTCTGCTTTTTACTCCCACCCAAGCCCACCACCCCAGCCTTCCCCACCTCCCTACCATTTCCACCCCCCTTAGTTTTTGTCCATGTGTCCTTTATACTTGTTCTTGTAAACCCTTCCCCTTTTCCCCTGAAATTCCCTCCCCTGTCCCCTCTGGTGACTGTCAGCCTGTTCTCAATTTCAGTGTCTTTGGTTATATTATGCTTGTTTGTTTGTTTTGTTGATCAGGTTGCTGTTAAAGGTGAGATCATATGGTATTTGTCTTTCACTGCCTGGCTTATTTCGCTTAGCATGATACTCTCCAGTTCCATCCATGCTATTGCAAAAGGTAGGAGCTCCTTCTTTCTTTCTGCTGCATAGAATTCCATTGTGTAAATGTACCACAGTTTTTTGATCCATTCATTTACTGATGGGCACCTAGGTTGCTTCCAGCACTTGGCTATTGTAAATTGTGCTGCTATGAACATAGGGGTGCATAGGTTCTTTTGGATTGGTGTTTCAGGGTTCTTAGGATATAATCCAAGCAGTGGAATTGCTGGGTCAAAAGGTAGATCCATTTTTAGTTTTCTTAGAAAATTCCATACTGCTTTCCACAGTGGTTGTACCAGTCTGCACTCCCACCAGCAGTGCACTAGGGTCCCCTTTTCTCCACAACCTCTCCAACACTTGTCGTTTGTTGCTTTGTTTATGATGGCCATTCTGACTGGTGTCAAGTGGTATCTCATTGTGGTTTTAATTTGCATCTCTCTGATAGTTAGTGATATCGAGCATCTTTTCATGTGTCTCTGGATCCTTTGTCTGTCCTCCTTGGAGAAGTGTCTGTTCAAGTCCTTTGCCCATTTTTTAATTGGGTTACTTGTCTTCTTAGAGTGGAGTCATGTAAGTTCTTTATATATTTTGGACATTAAAACCTTGTCTGAGGTATCATTGGCAAATATGTTTTCTGTAAAGGGAAAAATTTTAAAGAATTTCAGATTAATTTATTTTGTATAACATGGGTTAAAATAAAAATTGCTGTTGACTAACATTTTTGTCTGACTATGTCTGCTGAAATGTACTCCCCCCTTGAAGTGAAATTTATTTAAAAACTGACTTTGTTTTCAAGAGGAGCAGGTTTATGCCACTTATTATATTAGGCTGGTGAAGTCCCAACGATGGTGCCGGTGCCAGCAAAGCCCATCACCACTTATATCATCCCAGAGAGGAAGTTTCTTCTGCTTGCTGTATTCTTTTGTGTATATTAAAATATTTTCATAACAGAAGTTGTTTTTAAGGACTGAAGTGTACCTGCAGTGGTTTGTCTTTGTAAACAAGTCTGGCTGACTGCAGAGCTTGAGATAGTTTGAGGCACCAGATTGCAGGAAGGAGTAGCCTCTTTTGACCTTCAGATGAATTGTTTTGCCTTCAGAGGCTCTCAGAGCTCTTACTTTTGGAGAGCCCATCCCATACCATCCTAACAAATAAAAATATACTCATGTTATAGGGTAAATATCCTTAATGTGTGTATGTCATTTGAGTTGAGGTAATGTTATATTTGGGAAATATTTAAGTTAGATATTTACTTTATTTTCACAGGTTAAAAATATTTTGGAACAAGTAAGTACTTTTTATTTGGTCAGTGTTAGGTCTCAACATTTTTACAAGCTATTGATTAACAGCTGGAGGTCCATGGGAACTGTGTCTTAAGGGCCTAGGAGATAAAAAAAAAAATCCCTGGGGTAGGGGGCGTGGGGGCGAGAGAGTTTCCTGTGGGGGAGGAAGAGAGCTGTAGTCTCGATTCAGACTCTGCAAGAGGACTGGTACTTGTCCCCAGTCCAACTCTGCTACTCTGACTTCCCATGGACACTGCCGGGGAGAAAGGGGAGAACTGGCTGCATACGTGTTACTTGAAACATCCATTTTGCCTATCTGACCCTTTGACTTGTTCCCACCATCAGCCCCAGATCACCACCTAGAGTTGCACATGGTGGAGAGGGCGTTTGCTTTCCCTTCTTACTTCTCAAGAGATAGCCCAGGTATTTTCGTGCCAAATCTGGGCCTGGGCCAAGGGCTTTCCCAATTCCATGGTATTGCTGCTGAGGCAGAGGTGTTATAAAGGAAAGGACAGACTGAGATTTCGCAAGGAGAAAGAGCTGTGGAAGTCAGAACTGACTTGTGAGATGTTCTCTGGAGAACTGCAGAAGTAATTGGAGGAACTTTGCAAGAGACTAGATTCCTGCCTGAGCAGCGTGGAGAGACTGGTGCTCTTGACACTGAGGTCCTAACATTGGTGAGACCCCACGGGTATCCATAGGCTGCTGAGGTTGGGGCACATTCAGGGTTTTCCATTGGCCTGCTAGCCTGACTCCTTCACTTCTAGAACTTAGGGCACATTCATTCACTGAGCATGCTTCACATTAGATGTCAGATGCCCAGATGAAGAGTCTGCAGGCTGTAATGTTAAGTTACTCCTGAATTCGTAGGAGGAGACTGGTGTGTGTAAGACTGAGCATTGGGAATACTGGCGTGGTCACTGCTAACACCGCCTGGGGAGGGAGGCGATGGCCAAGGCAGGCTGCCAACAGGAGTGTTGAGTTGGGTCTTAAGGGAAGGCTGGAGTTCAGCAGGTTTGTGGGTGGTACAACATACCCGGGAGCACAGTTTTATCCCAACAGTGATCACAGTAACAGCATGTATTGGAAGTTTTGTAGGTGCCTGGCATTCTCCTAAACACTTACAGACATTATCTCATTCATTCTATCAGGACCCACAGACCAGAAGGTGCTCCACAAATAAACGTTGAGTGGAACTACACGTTGGACTTTCCCCTAACTTTGTTTTTAGACCCTTTAATATGGCTTAACTGAGGCATTATTTTTTCTGTTACCTGCCTGTGACATGGCATTTTATACCTCTTGGCGCTGACACACTCACGAGTCTGGCTTCATCAGTTACTGTCTAGCTCACCGGGCAGTTAACCACAGTCTCTGGCATATCTCAGGAATAATGGAGTTTTTCAAGTGTGTGTCTTTTTCCATTTAAGACTGTAGGCTCCTTTCCTTGTTCCCCATGATATCAACTCAAAGGTCACACCTAGCGTGGGTAGTTTGGTTTTTTTGTTGTTGTTGTTTTGTTTTTTGTTTTAGGACTTCTTACCATTTTGTCAATTTTTCTCTAGTTATGGTGGCACAAAGGAATGTGATTTTTTGAAGGCGCACGAGAACAACTTTGCATGCCCTCTGCGGCAGCCATGTGGTGCTCATCAGTGCCCAGGGCGCAAACTCGAATATAGACTGCGTCTGAAGCAACTCCCAGCGCATCCGCACCGAGAATATCTATGTGCTTTTGGGTGGATTTTGGCATGGGTGTTTCTTTTCCGGAACAGGTGGTGAAGCTAAATTTGTTTGGTGTGCTTGACATACTTGGAGCCTGATATTAAAAGACTTCAGTGGCTGAAATAAACAGTTCTTCCCTTCTTTGTTTACAGGGAATTAGGGCTTTCTCTGGGGTGTTGGACTTCTGTTTCTGCCCACAGGCAGGCTGGAAGCTGTTCTGGTCCACATTCTGCCACAGGGACAAACAGCTGGACTGATGTCATGTGGAACCCTTGCTGCTTGGCTGTGACACGTGGCCCTGTGTTCTGACGTTTGGGTCAGAACTGATTTTAGTGATTCCTTCAAAGTGTAGCTTTTGAACTGACTACACTCCAACGTCAGGCCCCAGGGTGCTACTGGGAAAGATGATTAGAAGTGCTTTTGGGGAACAATGTGAGAGGTGACCACAACCAAAGAATCTTGGTGCTGCCACATGAGACTTCAGCTGGGAAACATCACTGACATGGTGTTATCTCCACACGTTGTTGACAATGGCTGCTTTTCAAAGGGGACCCGAATCCAGCCCTTATCTGCAACTGCTGGACTTGTGCTTGCACAGTTGATGTTTGTGAAACGCCCTGTTGTCCTTCCAGCTGTTTATTGGTATTTTCCTCCGAGATCAGGAGGCCTGAGCTTCTGATATGAGGTGGTGCAGGCTTGTTTCAGGCATTCAAGATCTGAATTTTGTTTTCATTTGGTACCTTCTCTGGATGCTAGCTTGACCTACTTCTGGCATATTTTCTCCTTTTGGATTTTGCAGGCAGTACTATATGGTCAGTAAGAAACTGGGCTTTAGAGTCACACAGACTTGGGTTTAAATATTTATCAGCAATGCGACCTGGATAATGGCTTAGTTATGATAAAGATTCAGTTATTGTAGCAAAGGACAAAGTGAAGTGGCCTCTATAGGACAGAAGCATGTATCTCTTGCATATAACAGAGCATGTGCTTTGCAGTTGGTGTGACAGTTCATGGTATCTAATTTCTCATCGTTCTGCCATCTTCTACATGTAGCTTCTGTTTTGTGGTCTGAGATGGTTGCTGCAGCTCCCACTGCCAAATCTACATCCCGGTGGGTGGAAAGGGAAGAGGACTGAGGGCATATCCCTTTAAGGGAACAGTCTGGAAGTCACACATGTCATTTTAACTCACAGCCCATCACCCAGGACTTAATTGCATAGCCGTTAAGAACTGAATGTTTATATCCCTCCCCACCCCCACACTCATATGCTGAGCCCTAAGTCCCAATGTGATGGTATTAGGAGCTGGCCTTTGGAAGTTAATTAGTTTTAGATGAAGTTAGGAGGCGGAGCCCTCATGCTTGAATTAGTGTCTGTCTAAGAAGGGGCCAGAGAGGTTGCTCTCTCTCTCCACTCGGTGAGGATACAGTAAGAAGACAGCCATCTGCAAGCCAGAAAGAGGGTTCTTAACAGGCACCAAACTGGGGATCACCTTGATTTTGCACTTCCCATTCTCCAAAACTGTGAGATAGCCACCCAGTCCATGATATTTTGATGTAGCAACCAGAGCTAAGACAATGGCTGCGCCCAAAAGTTGGGAAACGTTTTCTTTAGTCAGATGGCTATGTGTTCAGCTCACCTCAGGTGTTTGTTGCTGGTAGGGGAGGATGATGAATGCGAGGGTGCACTTGTCCTCTCCCACAGATGCATTATTTATCATTACCGTGCCTCATTTCCTTCCTCTGGAAAGTGAGCTTGATCTCATATAAGTATGAGACTTAAATGAGATTAGGCTTATAAAGCTTTTAATATGGGGTCTGGGACATAACTATCCAACTAACTGTGAATAAAAGAAAACATGTAGGTTTACTTGGATCCTTGCCTTTTGTTGAGTAGTTTTTACTAAACTCTTTTTTTTTGTTTGCGTATTTATTTTGAAGCTTTATCCCCAGGAGACTTACAGTACCACACTGCCAAAGTGATGCCTTCACATTTTGCATCAACTTAGAGCTTTACCTGGTGGCATGAAAGTTAGACTTGAGGTGTTTATGAAGGATGTTGAAAGTCTTGCATCCTTACGCATCTTTGCCCATTCTCCCCCTTTTTAAAGTGTATTTTATTGATTATGCTATCATAGTTGTCCCATTTTTTTCCTTCCCTTTATTCCCCTCTGCCCTGCAACCCCCTTCCACCAGCTCCCCTCCTCCCTTAGTTCATGTCCATAGGTCGTACATATAAGTTCTTTGGCTTCTCCATTTCCATTACTATTCTTAACCTCCCCCTGTCTATTTTGTACCTACCATTTATGTTTCTTATTCCCTGTACCTTTTCCCGCATTCACCCCTCCCCCTACCTGCTGATAACCCTCCCTGTGATCTCCATTTCTATCAATTGGTTCCTGTTCTAGTTGTTTGCTTAGTTTGCTTTTGTTTTTGTATTTTTTAGGTTCAGTTGTTGACAGCTGCGAGTTTGTTGTCATTTTACTGTTCATATTTTTGAACTTCTTTTTCTTAGATAAGTCCCTTTAACATTTCATATAATAAGGGCTTAGTGATGATGAACTCCTTGAACTTGACCTTATCTGAGAAGCGCTTTATCTGCCCTTCCATTCTAAATGAAATCTTTGCTGATAGAGCAATCTTGGTTGTAGGTCCTTGCCTTTCATGACTTCAAATACTTCTTTCGAGCCCCTTCTTCCCTGCAAGGTTTCTTTTGAGAAATCAGCTGATGGTCTTATTGAACTCCTTTGTAGGCAATTGTCTCCTTTTCTCCAGCTGCTTTCAAGATTTTCATCTTATATTTAATCTTGGCTAATGTAATTGTGATGTGCCTTCGTGTGTGCTTCCTTGGGTCCAACTTCTTTGAGACTCTCTGAGATTCTTGGACTTCCTAGAAGTCTATTTCCTTTGCCACGTTGGGGGATTTCTCCTTCATTTTGTTTTCAAATAAGTTTTCAATTTCTTGCTCTTCCTCTTCTCCTTCTGGCAGCCTTATGATTCAGATGTTGGAATGTTTAAAGTTGTGTCGGAGGTTCCTAAGCCTTACCTCATTTTTTAAAAATCTTGTTTCTTCATTCTGTTCTGGTCGAATGTTTATTTCTTCCTTCTGCTCCAAACCTTTGATTTGAGTTCAGTTTCCTTCCCTTCACTGTTGGTTTCCTGTATATTTTTCTTTATTGCACTTTGCATAGCCTTCCCTTTTTCCTCTATTTTGCAACCATAGTCAACCATATCTGTGAGTGTCCTGATTACCAGTGTTTTGAACTCTGCATCTGATAGGTTGGCTGTCTCTTCATTGCTTAGTTCTGTTTTTGGAGCTTTGATTTGTTCTTTCATTTAGGCCATATTTCTTTGTCTAAGTGCACCTGTTGCATTGTAATGGGTGGAGCTTTAGGTATTTGCCAGGGAGGGGCAACCCACTTCTCTGCATTGTGGCACTGTCTGTGGGGGAGGGGTCAGAGAGGGAACAACACTGCTCACTCGGCTCTCAGCTGGCTTTCAGCCACTTTCCCTGCTACCCACAAGGAAATTGGGTCCTTCTGGTGTTGATTCACTGGTGGGTGGGTTTGTGTACCTTTTAGGACCCTATGGGTCTCTCTAGCGAAATCTCCTGTGAGGCTGAGAGTATCTCCCACTGCAGGAATCCCCAAAGGTTTTTATAGCCAGAGGTTTTGAGGCGTTATTTCCTAGAGCTGGAACCCTGGGTTGTGCTGTCTGCCTTGCTCCCTAGTTGGTTCTCCTGGTTTATCTGCATGCAAATGTGGGACTGCCTGGTCCACCAGCCACCACCTTGCCATGATATCTTTGCCCCAGCTGCCCATCTCCACCCCTCCTACCAATCTGAATGAATATTTCTTTTTTAATTCCTCGGTTGTCAGACTTCCATACAGTTGGATTTTCTGGAAGTTCTGATTCTTTTTATTTTTAAATTTGTTGTAGTCTTTTTTTTTTGGTTGTGTGAAGAGGCAAAGTGAATCGACCTATGCCTCCATCTTGGCCAGAAGTCCCCATTCTCCCTTGGTCCCATTAAGAAGTGCCTGCCTTGTAGCCTACATCAGAGATGTCATAATTTGGAACTGCAGTTTCTGAAAATGAGAGGTGTAGTTAACTGACTGCTTATCAATCTCAGAATCAGAAAATGGTTGCTAGAGCTTCTAAGAAGAAAGAGGGTAGTTTCTGGAAACTGTGAGAAGCATTGTGGTTTTTAGCAACCTGTGATGGAAGCTGACATTTGGGATCCGATAAAGCTGGAGTCCCAGACTTCTGAGTTGCTCTGATTTCTAGAGAAAACTAATTAATTGAATCTGTGGTCTAGATGTGAAAACTGTGTCTCTTTCCTAAGGGTTTTTAACTTTTCAGTTGATTATAAGTTGCCATCCATTCTCATTACACTAGTTGTACATTTAATTATTGAAGAATTATTCTCACTGACTGCCTTGAATTAACTGCCAGACTGCTGCATCAGTATGGGTTACCAGCTGCTGCCTGGGTCTGTGGTCTAAGGAGACACAAGCACTTGGGTGGCGGTGGCCTCCAGACTGGCTCCGGTGGGAGGGGGCCTTGGTGAGTTGAGGAAGGTCTCCCACCCCCTTGGGAAGCATGGAGATGACAGCCTCTGAGGCTGCCTTCCAGCTGTCGGCCAGTTCTGGTCCCGCTCTACTGAATTGTTTTCCAAATCTTATTTTGTGAAATTATTTGGTGAATTGTGATGAACATTTTTTAAAAATTGAGAAGAAATAGAAAATGGTAGAGTGTATCACAGGTAGTAAAAGAAGAGGGCAATATTTATTTTAATTATCTCTCTCTCTGTGTTGTCATGATGTAAATGTTTTTCTTATTATAGCCATCGTCAAAAAAATTTTGAAAGCTGTCGCTCCAGCATAAGATATGCCAGTGTTGTCACTGTAGAGATGCTTTTCTGTTGTTTGCTTTTATTTTTCTCTGATCCAAATAAGATTATGGTGATGGAGAGGTAGGCATTTCTGGGTTTTGTAATCTATGTGTCCTTCTTTCACCATATAAGCTGAAATCACCACAAAGGCTACACAGCACAGTCGTTTCCATCCCACAAGTAATTGTTGAGCACGCAGTGTGTACAGACACCGTAGTAGGTGGCGTGGGAGGCGCACAAACCCTTTGCTGCCCTCCAGAGGCTCATAAACTAGAGGCTGTGGCAACAGACAAAGGAATACGCAAATCATTCTACCACAAAGCTGATCATAAAAGAGAATATAATTAGGTTTGATCCAGTCATCATGAACTAACTTTCAAATTTTAATTTAGATAATTAAAATATTCTTATTGCCAAGATATCAATTATTTTGTATCAAATACTCTTTCAATTTTAGAAGTTTTGAAATCTGGTGTGGGTAAAGGGTTGGTAAGTTGGGCATGCATGCATTGCCAATGAAAATGAAGGCTGGTATCATCTTTTTGGAAAGTAATTGATAGGCAATAATTGGCTTAAAATAGAGTCTTTGCAGTAATTCCACCTCTAGGTGGAATTCCATCTTTATCTTTTTAAAAATCAGAGATTTGAACAAAGATTGATATGCAAAGATGTTTATTGCAGCTTCATTTTTAGAGTTAAAAGTTAAAAGCAAATGACTCATAGAATGAATCTATAGGGTTAAAAATCACATTTTTAAAAAAAGCTAAAGACACTGGAAAGTGTTTATAGGAATTATTAAATTAACAAAAGTGGAGTCAGTGACTAAATAGACAGTATGATCACAGTTCTAAAAAATGTTGTTTTTGAAAAGGAAAAACCTGAAAGGAAACCCATCAATATGTTAAATGTCTAAACTGTGGGATTTGGGTGATTTTTTGTTATTGTCCTCAAATGTTTAATGTATTTTCTACAATATTCAGTTTTTGTGTTATAATTATAAATAACAAATATTATTTTATACAAACCATGAAAATTTAACGCTAACATGCTGAGTATTGTTTTCAGAAGAGCCTTTTAAGGACCCTAACAACGGCTTTTTAGATTAAGTGGATAGTCCTAAATATTTGCCTCATTCCTTCACTTTGCCGGTGGGGGCGATGTTTGCTATGGCAACAGAAATGATTAGAACAGTCACATATTTCCTTTTCTAAATTTAACTTTTAAGAAAACAAGAGTGTGAAATGTCTCTCAAGCAGTAGGCCCCATCTGTATATCCATTTACATTTCCTGGAGTAATTGGACTTATCTTGAAAAGTCAGGGCCAACCAGAAAACCTTTACACTCTGTTATGGGACTGGATTATGGATGCATTCATTTCATTCATGTTATCCTTAGTTACCCTCTGCCCAGGGCAGCTGCAACCCAAGCAAGACTAACTTGCCTTGGAAAGAAGAATTTTTATTTTTGTAAATACTACAAAGACAGGAAATAATACCTACGAATGATCATTGAGTGCTTCTTTAGTGTCTTGCCCTAATAGCTCAATGTAATTTACTTATATTATCTCATTTAATTCTGACAATAACCCCATTATTATCCTTATTTTATATACAAGCACCTAATATCTAAAGAGGTTAAGTAACTTGTGCAGAGTCATAACTGTAGTAAATGCCAGAGCTGGGCCCAGGCCCATGGGAGGCCAGAGCCCAAGTCCTGCGTATTCCCTCCTATGCCCCCTGAGACCTACTACAATGTTTGTGTACAGACTAGGTAATCATTTTAAAGAATTCCAATGTCAGAAGAGACTTTCTATCATGAGAATATTGCTATAATGACAAAATTATTCTGAATTGATTAGGAATGCCAGATGCTTTTGGGTTCATTCTATTAAAATTAGCTTTGCATATTTCTGCCTATACTCAGTGAAACTCATGTTTTAATCTCCTTGCATATCCAGAAAAGGAAAAAAGAAACAAAATCATTTTATTGCCAGTAAAAATCTTCTAGGTTTAGTCAAAGCAAGTTATAATTTCTGGTGTGCCTTGGCTCATTAGTTCTTCCAGATGGTGCATGTAAACATGGCAAGAGCTGCAAATTGTGGGGAGGCCGAAATGTAAATCAAGACATAAGTATTCATTATAATTTGTATGACAAATGCAAGGGCTATAAAGTGAAACAGTGCACTGCTTGATCAATTTCATCCCATTACTTTTGGGATGCCCCAGAGACTATTTTCAGAAATGGAGTTCCCTGATTTTGTCAAGGTCAATTGTCATTACAATATTCAGAGGAGTCCTCAGGCTAGCTCGGGTATGTTTGGGGCTTGGTAGCTGCATTTTGTTCTGCTCTTGATGATCTATGGGCTAATTTCAGTTGTTGCAGAGAAGAAAATGCTACCTTAAAATTTTGAGGGTCATTTGAGAAGGAACAGGAGGCTGGTTATAAGGGTTCCTATGAGCCCACTTTAGTGGATGCTACCCAGGTGCCTGGCCTGGGTTCCCCTCCTGGTAGGGCAGAAGCACTCGTTCCACTATACTGCTGGGAATATTGATGCCTGGTGACTCCCAACTGAGGTCTGGAGGAGATCTTCCTGGCCCAAGGTCACATGTCTTCTGTGCAGCCGACATCTATTGACTGGTCAACATGGGACTATATGGGCCCCGGCTTTTCATCTCAGTCTCCAACCCCCCTCAACTCAGGATGACTGTGACTGGCCACCCCACCTCCAGAGTTCCTTGTAGGGTTGACTTTGTTGCAACTGAATTGCAGTTCCAGATTCTGCCCAATATTTAATAATAATTTAGCCTCCAACATATGAAACGATGACAGGAGATGGTAGAATAGGCTCCAAACCAGGAATCAGGAGAACCAGGGACTAATGCATGCATTGCCACTATTAAGCTCTAAGCTCTTGAACAAGTGATTTGTCTCCCCTGTTCCTTATTTTTCTTATCTTTCAAGTGTAAAGCTTTCCCTGGATCAGGAGTTTTATACCCGTGGTCCTCCCTTTTGACTCTCTAAGGTCACATTCGAGGTCTGTGCATTTTTCTGGCCAGAGAGGCCGTAAGGTTTATCAGATTCTCAAAGGGATCCACAGAAGTTGAAGAACCAAAGCATTAGGTGATTATCAAGTCATCCCTGACTGGCGAAAAACCAATGCCTCTGTGAATACTAAGAGAATTAAGATGAAAAGTATGGAGCATCAGTATTTCTTTGTAGAATCTATAGTGAAGAGGTAACTTTACTGATTATGGCTCCTAGAATGTGGGGCTAGGCAGGTGGAAAATAAATTTCAATGTAGGTGAGTGGGAGAAACAACAGAAACAGGCAGTTTCCCAGCAGTTAAATTACATCATAATTACATTATTCAAGATGAAAGATAAGGAGAAAATCTTAAAAGCAGCAAGAGAAAAGGAGACAGTTACCTACAAAGCAGTTCCCATAATACTATCAGCTGATTTCTCAAAAGAAACCTTGCAGACAAGAAGGGGCTGGAAAGAAGTATTTGAAGTCATGAAAGGCAAGGACCTACATCCAAGATTGCTCTATCCAGCAAAGCTTTCATCTAGAATGGAAGGGCAGATAAAGTGCTTTGCAGACAAGGTAAAGCTAAAGCAGTTCATCATCTGCAAGCCATTATTACGTGAAATGTTAAAGGAACTTATTTAAGAAAAATAAGATCAAAGCTATGAACATTAAAAAGGCAACAAACTCGCAACCATCAACAACTGAAATCTAAAAAAAGTGCCTAAGCAAACAACAAGAACAGAGTCACAAGCATGGGGATTATTTGGAGGGTTATCAGCTGGGAGGGAGAAGGGGGAGAATGGGGGAAAGGCGCAGCAATTAAAAAGCATAAATGGTAGGTACAAAATAGACAGGGGGATGTTAAGAATAGTATAGGAAATGGAGAAGTCAAAGAACTTCTAGTTATTTGCATGACCCATGGACATGAACCAAGGGAAGGGGTTGCTAGAGGGGAGGGGGGTACCAGGCAGAGGGGAACAAAGGGGGAAAATTAGGACAACTGTAATAGCATAATCAATAAAATATACTTAATGAAAGAATAAAACCAATCAAAAAATAATAACTCAGTTTCCCCAGCTGCACAACACAAACTTGATAGATCTATCGAAACCCAGAGGTATTTTTTCCTAATAAATCAATATATTATGAACACATTTTTTAGTTTTGAGAGATTATTGTTCGTATCCAGAAAGGCTGGCAATATCTTACTAAATTATAGAAGATGCATAGAAGAAAAGAGATGAGAAGAGTAGCTTCTCTTGGATTTTTCTCCATAAATCACACTGAACTCTCTACCCTGATAATCAAACACTGATGGAGAAGGCTTGGCTTATGTGAAAGAAACATTTCCTTTCAATACATATCATGTCATGGTGTTTTATTATTCTTGTCAGCCTCAGGGCGACTTCTTCAAATCTTGAACAGTACAGTGAGCCCATGGAGCTTGTAGGAACTTACTATTTAAAGTTGGAGATTTGGTTGTCAGGGCCCCAATACTGAAATTATCTCCTTGGTGCATGGTCTTAGATCTCTTGGTGTCTCTCTGAGTCATTGTATTAGGCTTTCTGATTGTGTCAATCATGCATAATTGCTTGTGGTTCAGTGAAAAAGACTTCTCTGAACATGTCAGAAGTTTGAATAGTCTATTCCCACATCAAACTGGCTTTTTTGTTTTTATAAATTTCTAATACTGCCGTCAATTAGTTTTCTGTTAGTAAATTTGTCTAAGGACAGGCATGAAAGGTCTTTTCCTCTATGTTTTTGAAATGAGATCTATAGGCATCTTGATTCTTTTATTTTTGAGTATTACTTTATAGTAGCTTAAGTTAATAAGTCTTCCCTCCTTCTCTCTCTCTCCCCATCCTCACCATCCCCGCCTAGGTCAGGTCCTTGTTGTTTTTCACCTGGGTTGCTGCAGTCACGTCTGAGATGGTATGGCATTCTCCACCTAGCAGCTGGTTTGGTTTTTCTAAAATACAGTAGTGCTCCTGTATCCGTTAGGTATTTTTGTTTGCAGGTGAGTGAAACCCAACTCAAATTATATTAAGTAAGTCTGGCAATTTATTAATCCCCATTGCTGGGAAATTCCAGAGATGGGTCTGATTAAAGGCCCAGTTTGACAAAGAGTTTCAAATATACCCACTGCTGTATTGGTCACTGGCAGCCCAGGGCTCAGGCTCCACCTGCTGTACAGCTCAGCAAAAACATCTTCCCACAGGGTTTGGCAGAATGGTCCCAAGCAGGGTCCCAGGTCTATTCGTGGATCTATCAGTGAATCAATCACTGATGCTTGAGTCTCGAGGCCTCTGCTTGGGCAGACCTGGATTATACATCTATCCCCTATGGCTTGGAGGACAGTCAACCCCACCTAAGCCCATGAGTCTTTTTTATCCACTGAAGGGGAAAAGAGAGCCTTGGTAGGCAAACACAACAGATGTACGTGGCATTCCATCTTTCAAGTCTTGTAATCATTCCCAAATGTGTTTGGAGAACTGTCAGACTCCATAGCAAGCTAATATATATGTGTTGCCTACCTGTACAGTTTTATTTCTGCCTCTCTCTTATTTGACTGACAGTTTGTCTAAGGTTCAATTTAAGCAGCATGTCACAACTTCTTCTTAGCCTGTCAAATTGGATTAGAGATTTCTTGTCTGTGATTCCATAGCACCCTACCTCTGGTGTCCTAGCCCTGAACATATGTTTTTTATTGTTTTTGTTTTTGTTTTTGTAATAAGTGTTTACCAACCCTGACATTACTAGAGAATCTTCTGCCTGAGAACTTAGAATATGCCCATGTCCTCCTAGCCCTACCCTAGCTCAAATTCTTCAGAGTATTGGGTTGGGGAATGGGGTGTCTCCGTCTTTCTTTCTTTCTTTCTTTCTTTCTTTCTTTCTTTCTTTCTTTCTTTCTTTCTTTCTTTCTTTCTTTCTTTCTTTCTTTCTTTCTTTCTATCATCTATCTATCTATCTATCTATCTATCTATCTATCTATCTATCTATCTATCTATCTATGTTATCTTCTCTTAAGCTTCCCAGCTGATTCTGAGGTGCACCTAGGCTTGAGAACCACTGGGCTGCATCATCAATGTTCCATCCAGATCTAAAATTCTGTGATTCCAGTCCAAGGTTTGGTAGAATTACTTCCTCCTCTTTACCTCTCTCCTCTTTCCTCTCTTCCCCCTCCTTCCTATTTTCAGCTATTGCATTTAGAGATGTCAAAGCCATAGGCCATTAAAAATACATACAAAATATTTTCTCGTTTTCATTTTATTTGCCCATAGGTGCTTTGAAACCATAGCGGGGACACTGAGATTATCTGAGTTATTCAAGGCTTTGCTCTGTGGCCTCTTACACTAGTCCAGCCCAGTCTCTCCTGATGCGGGGCCCAGCCTCGGAGCCGTGCCTGCGGGTGGATCCCTCACGGAGACAACTACCTCCACCGCCCGGCCAGCTGGGCCTACAGTGCACAGAGGCATTTGAGGAACTTCCTGTAATGTTTCAAACTGTTGTATTGTTGACATTCAGTGCATGTGTTTGTCGTTGACACACAGGCTTCCATTCCAGCTGGAAAGCCTTGCCTTTCATGTAGAAGCTGTTTAAAGGAAACGTTCCTACTTATCTTAAAGCCAGACAGAGTGGACGGGAGAGAGGATTTTGTTTGCCCTTGTCTTCAAACGCACTGCATTCTGGGGATGCCGACAGGGCTGTTTTACTTTGCTCCACACAAAGGCTGAATTCTGCTGCTTTCCCCGGGGGGGACCCTGACAGAAGAGTGTTTGTCTTTAATGTCAGCAGAGATAGTGCAGCTGTGTTTATGGTGGGAGTTACCTGTAATTTACGTTTTCACTTAAACATTTAAGATTAGCTGTTTCTTTTAATTTAAAGAACTGAACTCATTCTGTCTTCCTTCTTTTCTTGCTTGTTTTCTTTCTTTTTGCGTCCCCCACCCCACCCCCGCCATACTTCTATAAATTTTTTAAAAAGTAGGAAGGCAGTTGAAAAATCAGGACTTCTGTGTTCTGGTATACAGTTACAATTATTGAAATGAAAGCATTTCAGAATTTGAACTTAATTTCAATCCAGAACAGAATAAGCAAATGAGGAAAAACTAACCAAGCTGGTTATTCAAACAAGGGTGAGGCATTTCTCAGGTTTGTGGAACCCAAGCTGATTATATATGTGCCTCCCTTCTCACTCACTCACTATTTCATTATAGTTCAGATCATGCTAAATTTTATTATCCTGAAAAACTGACTTCCAAGAACATTAGGGAAAATGAGCTGGGTCAACACCACTGAGATTTTAGGGTTGGAAATAGGGATATAGGAAGCAGGAATTGTGGACCGACTGAGTCTAACAGAACCACAAGTATTTGTTTTATAACCACCAACAAATGGATTCACCTTGCCTGATCCAGTGAAACATGATTTATTCTTATGTGGGAACTTGAGAAGAAAAAATTATTTGCCTTTTTTTCTGTTAAAGGAAATTTGAGCCCTTTGTTCACATTTATCTTTAGGACCTTTTCTCTAAAAATTAACTTTCCATTGAAAAGTTCACTAGGATCTCCAAAGAAAATAAAAATGTAGCATCCTTTATTCATCAATTCAACAAACACTAAATAAGTTATTTAGTGTTTATTGAACACATTATGGAGACACTGTGGAAGTGATAAAAAGATGAGAGTGGGTGCTACACAAACATTTGATAAGCTATGATAAATGCTTTAGTAAGCCAAGGGAAAACACAGATATCAAAAAAGATGTAAAATATTTCTATGAGATCTAGATTTAGTCTGTCTATATTTCCTTGTACTATGAACCTTGGAGCCCTTGGACAAAAGTCAAAGATGTTAATCTGGACTGACTCATTTTGGGGAGCCTATCTTGTGCCATCGTGATGCTACTTCCTTTGTTAATTTTTCCAAATTCTGAGCAGCAGTCAATTCTAAAACTTTCCTGTGCATTGCTGTCGCTTCCTTTGGGTTAGACTTTCAGCAATCCAGCAATCTGAACAGTGGTCACATTCCTCTCCAGGCAGCACTGCTCCAGGGGATGGTGAGTAAGCACTGCTGTGTTAGAGCTGAGCTGCAAGCAGGGTGGGGGCTCCCTGCCCCCCATCAGTCTGGTCAAGGCCAAGGCGGCTGCTGTGTTTCTGAGCTTGCACGGAAGTGTGCCCAAAGGTCCAGAATTGATAGACAAGGTCCTCTTGGCCACTTAGTAAACACCCACCAAAATGCCTCCCTAGATTCTGTAATTTCAGTTTGAATTTGTTGCACAGTTATTAAAAGGCCTCTTACCATTAAAACAGCTTTTCAATAAGTCTAAAATTATTTCAAAATAAAGTTAAAAAAATAATGTAATTTATTCAACTAACTACTAATTGTTGGATATTTAGATTGCTTCTAAATTTTATGTTCTTGAATGACTTAGTAGTGAATATCTTTGTCATACATTTTTGTATATATTCTTATCTATTTCCTTATACTCTATTCCTAGAAGTGCAAATGTGGGATCAAAGTGTATGCATATTTATTAATGCATGTTATCAAACTGTTCTAAGTTTTCCTAAAAGTACTACTGGCTGTTATAATTTTAAAAGTATTTGTCAATTTGATAGAAAATAATGGTGCTTCATTGTTGTTTTAATTTGCATTTCTTCTATTAGTGTAATTAGAATTACAACATGTTTATATTTATTACCCATTTGTACTTTTTTTGGGTGTGTGAATGACCTGTTCAAAACTTCCACACATTTTACTTTTGGGTGTGTTCCCATTTACGTTAATGTTTGTATCAGGTCTTTAATGTAGTTCTAACTCTTGTCCTTATGACAGATTCTCTCTCAGCTGACAACTTAGGAGATTTTTGTGTATACTTCTTTGAGAGAGTATGAAAATTTTATTTGTTTTCTTAAAGATAAACATCCTCTCTTCAAGAATTGGAAGAATAACAATATATGAGCAGCAGCATCCAAGTAACATTCAAAATCAACTTTCTCCATTGGTAATCAAACTTCATCCTTAGATTTAGCTCAAACATGCCAACTCTTTCATATTAGAAGGACTTTCCTACTCATTCTTAGAATTTAAGCTAATGGGTCACCTATAAGCATGATGTCAGGGGATTTCATCACTTGGGGAGTGCACAGAGTCTTTAGAGATGGTACTGGTAAGTTTTAAGTCTTAAATAAACAGAAGTGTGACTTACAGCTCACAATTTATGCAGCTGATTCCATTACTTCTGACATTTCTATCATGTTATAGTAAGTCCTTAATTAACATTGTTGATAGGTTCTGTGACTTGAAGCGACACAACATATAATGAGACCAGTTTTACCACAGGCTAATTGATATAAACAAGAGAGAAGTTCTTACAGCATCTCATCAGTGTTATAATGAAACAACATTATCTGAGAACCTGCTGTTTAGTTATAATTTATTTCCTCTGAGAAGGTGGGGGAGTTCCTGATCCCAGCGGGCTCCATTCCCTCCCTCCAGTGTGAAGCTTTCTCTTGCTTCGCGGACGGGTTCCCAGTCTCTGCTGGGCTTGTGTAACATTGTACACATATGTCTTTTAAACGATCCCTTGTCCTACAGCTCTCCCTTCACATTTTCTCTGCCTATTACACTGTAAGAGCTTGTTCTGTGTCTTACTCATTTTCATGTTTCCTTTGCCCAAAATGGTGCCCGATATATAGAATGTGCTTGATAAAAATTTAGCATTATTAGTCTCATCTTTACAGAAATTATTATATTTGTAGTGAGTGACAATTGAGGACTGTGAATTTTACTTTATATCCAAGAGTTTGTTAATCATCCAATACATATATAATAGAAAAAAATAAAAGTATTCTGTAATTATACTTCATAGAGATTATCACTGTTAATATTTGGACATATATTCTTCCAGAATTTGAAGAAGAAAAAGATGATGATGATGAACATTTATTGAATATTCACTGTGTGGCCGGCGTGGTGCTAAACACTTTACGTGGTTTTTCTCACTCAGTCCACATGTTAACACTCTGTGATAAGTTAGCTATTGTTTCCTCCATTTTAGAATGAAAGACACTGGGGTTTAGGGAGGTTAAATAAAACTTGCTCAAGAACACATGACCGACAAGCAGCCTAGTCTGGATCTGGAACCACGCGGTGTGAGCCCAAGCACACTCGAATCGACAGTGTGCCGATCCAAGCGCACATCTCTGATCCAAACCACTGGGTTCAAATGCCACCTCTGTCACTAACAAGTTGTGTGATTCTAGGCAAACTGACTAATCTCTCTGTTCCTCAATCCCCATTCCCTCATCTTTAAAATAGGGCTAATAATGGTATTAACCCCAAACCCTGCACAGAGTTCTAATGAGGATAAAATGAAATAACTTATATGAAGTACTAAAAACAGTGCCCACCTATAGTAAAATCTGAGTGACTGTTAGCTCTTACATATTGCTATATATCCGATGTCCGTCCGGAAAAAGTCCAGCCATTGTTAATATGAGGAGAATGGCTTGCACTACATCAATGTAACCTGGCAGCCAAGGAGAGTGGACTAGAATGCATGTGTGTGAACAATGATGATTTTGCTGTACTAGTCGGTGGGGGTGGTAGACACCACTGAGTGAGCATGTGTACTGTGTGGCTGTCACATTCAAATTGAGCAAGTAGAGCAACGAATCTGCATCGCATTTTGCGTTAAGCTTGAATATTCCTCCACAGAAACTATTCAGATGTTCAGAAAGCCGCAGCTGTGGGCACCTAGTGATTGGCAGGTTCATCATGACAACGCACTCGCTCATGCATCACATCTTGTGCAGAGATTTTTGGTGAAACATCAAATCACCCATGTGACTCAGTCCTCCTACTTACGACCCAGATTTGGCACCCTGTGACTTCTAACTTTTCCCAAAACTAAAAATCACCTTTGAAAAGAAAGAGATTTCAGATCATCAGTGAGATTCAGGAAAATACGATGGGGCAGTTGATGGTGTTTGGGAGAACTGTGGGAGGTCCCAAGGTCCCTACTTTGAAGGGACTGAGGCATCATTAAATATTTGTTGGGTGAATAAATAAATGAATATCGTTGAACTTATTTCCAATTTTTCACTATTAATCATATTTTTAAAAATTCCTTTTCTTCTAGGAGATTTGAAGTTAAAATTTCCCTGTGCAATAATATAAAACCTTCTAGTTATTGCTTAAGAAACGGAAGGTTACCCCACACTGATGTAGAAGCACGCCGCACCCAAAGATGCCCACTCGGTCCAGGAGAACAAATATTGCTGCTGAAGTAAAGATGAATGGTTATGTTTAAAATAATAACTTTAAAGGTCCCTTTCATGAAATTCTTTTCAAAGAGTGTTTTAACATGTGGGTAAATTTTAACAGAAATTGTTCAAATTAACTTCAAGTACAATGACATGTATAATGCTTTGATTACACATGTGAAATTCATTTAGTCAAAAGAGACTTTGAGCAGGAAAAATGCAACTTTGTAAGAAAAAATATCCACATTACTAGAATGATAGAGTAGTTGCCCAAGATCTAATCACTTGCACATTTAGAAGAAAGCATTTCATATTCTCCGTAACAGCAACATCTGGTGACTTTCTGACTATTCCAAAACAGCTTCACTCTGCTTTCAAAGTTCCATTTTGTGTTGCACAAATCTGTAAGTTGCCTGCAGAGACTTAGGGAACTGGAAAATTTTCAACTTCACTTGAAAAATGGGCTATTATTCCTCAACTCCTTAAGTTAGGTTGGAAAATAGCAATGAGGGAAAGCTAGGATGAATGAGGCTAAGAGAGCCCCTTTACGTACTGTTATGCTGTAGTGAACACTCCAGAGAATGTCTTTAAGGACGTGATGAGACTGGCCGACAGAGCTTATTGACTAGGAGGAAGATAAACAGGCTGTGACTAGCTGGAGAAACAGATGCAGCAAAGGATTGCTCAAGAGGGAGGAAACCTAGAGTCCAGCCAAGGATATACTTTTTCAGTTGAGAATGCTTCTAGTGAGATATTAGTGAATTTTACTTTTTGGCATGGAACTGAAGTATAAATCATGTAGTCCAGTCTGCTTCCTCAGATGGTATTAAAATTGCTTTGGACTTGGAGGGTCAATTTGTGTTTTATTTTGATTTTGTTCAGTGTGGAAGCAATAGTCCTTGGCTACCTGCAGAGTGCCCTGAAGAATAATTTTGCCCAATAGGTACTGTGGTTACATCGGTTGGAGCCACGATTCAGAAACCTTAGTAAGATATGGAGACCTGCGAACAGCAGTTAAATAGTTAACCAGGTAGCGTAAAAGGAAATAATTTGTTAATATCTTGGCCCCCATCCACTCACAGCCTAGCTGAAGAGCAGAGTGTGATGGAAAAATAATCTTACGAGGCTTTCCTTTCCCTTATCTTCTCTTTTTGTTTGCTTCTCAGTTCTTCCTCCTGTTCTCTCTTTCTGATTCTTTCTTTTGTTTTCTTCCTTCCCCACCCTTAAACATTTCTCTTTTTTCCTCTATATTCTGTTTACTTCCGCATCCTCACTGCTGCCCCCTTTGCCTCTTTTGCTTATTATTTTCCTCTTTTTCTCTCCCTACCCCACCAATTTTTTAACTCTCCATGGAGCTGAAGTATTATTTTGATGATCATTATGAAGTAGTTTTATTTTTTAAAAGATTGTATTTATTTATTTTTAGAGAGAGGGGAATGGAAGGAGAAAGAGAGGGAGGGAAACATCAATGTGTGGTTGACTGTCGCGTGCCCCCCACTGGGGACCTGGCCCACAACCCAGGCATGTGCTCTGACTGGAAATAGAACCAGCAAGCCTTTGGTTCATGGGTCCGTGCTCAATTCACTGAGCTACACCAGCCAGGGCTAGAGTTTTACTATTTGTAGTTTAAAAATAGTTTGAGGAAAATGTTTATTTTTCCAAGTTAAAAATTGTGTTCCACTTTTCCTCATCTTAGTTTTCTTACCTAATATTGTATAAAGCACCAGAATAAAGGCTGGCACTGAAAAAGTACTACATTAAATCTTAGTGATTAGTAGTTCCTTGATTCACTTTTTCCCTTGACATAAGTTGACCTTGAAAGAAGAAAAGAAGAAAGATTTCTTATGTATTTCCTAAACAACCCAAGATGTGCACTTGCTGTTGCCTTTATAGGTGCTCTTAAGGATGGGGCGTCTACTCTTTCCCAGCTCCCTGTTTCACTGGTTCATTATCAATCTGTCTATAAAACTTTCTGTCTGTGTAATTTAAACTTGAATATTTTTGTTGGAGCCTTAGCAGAATGGACAGATGGAAAATGATCTCCTTGAGGTTCAGGCTCTAGAAAATAGCTCTTAGGCCACCTTTGAACTTTTTATGGCCTAGTTCATGGACAGAGCATGGCTCTAGAGGTTGATGGTCAGGTCCATGGACAAAGCATTCAGAGAACAGTCGTTAAAGAAATAGTTAAAGGAGCCCAAGCATATAGGACACTTGGCATAGTGTCTGCTTATGGTGCAATCCTGATAAATGGCTGCATAAACTCCAGGAGCCCTCACTGTAGGGGAGTCTTCTCCCTCTCCACTACCCATAAGTAATGAGTGTGGTCTGGGAATATTAATGTCAAAGTGATCAAAGAACATCAGATACTGAGAGAGAGGGAAAAACAGAGGTAGCAGGTGAGTCTATGTACCTTGTACCTCTGGGTGCAGAGACAACCTCTTTGGTGGCTGAGTGACTAAACTTAGGAGCTTCCCAATATAGAGCAAGGAGAAGTAGTGGCCCTATTATTTGCTGAATGAATGTTTTTCAAAAACATTGTGTAAGAGGGCCTGCCCCTATTCTGCCTCCCTCAGGCAAGACACAGGTATCTGGTTGGTGGAGAAGCCAAGCCAGTGTGACAAACTGTCTCTCAACAGTAAGAGTTACACCGGACAATGTCGTGTGTGTGTGTGTGAATGATAAATTAATAGAGTCTAACCCTTCTCTTGGCCATATTTGAAAGGACCCCAAAACTTTAAAAATCTCAGTTAGTTTCTAGGTACTTTCTCCAAATTAAATTAAACATGCTGAGACCCGAACTGATTCAGGAAAAAGTTTTTTCGTGGAACTTTATATTGGAACTTTATACAGGCTACCCTGTAATGGTTTCAGTAGTTCTTAAGGGCGGGTCGGTGTCCTCCGCTGTGCAGCCTGCTGTCAGCCGAGTGCGGGGTTGCCAGCAATGCAATCCTAACATCATTAGCAGTTAAAGTGGTCAAGCCTGCAAATGATTTGCTTTCTAAACAAATGGATGAGAATGAATTCAAATTTTTCTCTATGATGACATCCCTTCTACTTGCGTTTATTATGCTTTCCTGGGTGGAGAAAAAGTGGATGGTGTGGCTGGCAGGTGGGAATTTTCCATGACCCAAGAGGTAGACCCACTGGCCATGGCTGTTGCACGGTTTTATAAACATGAAACAGGCACAATATAGGATGTGTTGATTCTCAAGTGCAACTGTAATGTGCTAACAAGCCAACGTTTTGTTTGCTGAAATACATCTTCCCCAGTGCCTGAGGAGTGACAGAACCGAGAAAACAGACCTTTGGGAGGGTGTGCGCATGGTGTGGTGTAAGAACATTTCTAGTCCCGTAGCGGCAACAGGAGAGAGAAGAAAGTTACAGCAGATTAAAACTGCATAGTTAGTCTTTTTTTTAACTCCTCACCTGAGGATATGTTTACTGAGTTTAGAGAGAGGAAGGGGGAGGTTGGGAAGGGGAGAGAGAGGGAGAGTGAGAGTGAGAGAGACATCGATGTGAGAGAGGAACATCGACTGGTTGCCTCCCACATGTACAATGACTGGGGATCAAACTTGTAACCTAGGTATGTGCCCTCAGGGGGAATCGAACCTGCAATCTTTTGGTGCATGGGACAATACTCCAACGAATTGAGCCACCCATCCAGGCCTATGGGCAGCTGGTCTTTGAGGAAGTCAAGAGTGGGAGGAACAGCCATCTTTCTGCCTGGGTGGCCATAGGAAATATCCTGTGAAATGATCACACTTGTTTCTCAGAATCTGAAATCGTATAAGAACCTCTGAGTTGGGGGGGGGGGGTCTTCTTTGCTACAGATCTCAATGATGTGATGAGCTAGGCTATAGGAAGGCCCTGCATCCATTTGCTGTTTTTTTCCCCCCTATATTCTCAAGGGAAAAACCAGGGTTAGGTAAGAGAATAGGGGAGTGAGAGAAAATAATAGGAGAGACAGTTTTCCATAGATATTCTGTAATCCTACACATTGCCAAGTACACTGAGAATGCAAGGTCAACATTGCTTTATACCCAGGTCATTTCTTAGGATTGTGTTTGCAGTGAACAGTCTTGGGGAATGAAGTATGTCTCCCTCTGGAACAAAGAGCAGGCTTGCTTATTGCTTCCTGGTGAAATGGTGAGTTCCCCAGGTTTGATGTTTCTTTCTTACAGTGCCACCCACTATGTGCCAGCATCCATCTGGGCCCTGCACAGGACCTCTGTGGGACTGGGAGGGCAGATGGAACTGGTACAAACATATGCTCAGAGGGCTTGCTGTGCTATGAGTAAAGGCCTTTGTTTCTAACCCAGAGATCTCATTTTTTTCTTTCTTTCTTTTTTTAAAATACTCTCTTTTTTATTGTTTTTAAAAGATTTTACTTATTTATTTTTAGAGAGAGGGGAGGGAGGGAGAAAGAAAGGGAGAGAAACATCAATATGTGGTTGCCTCTCATGTGCCCCCTACTGGCGACCTGGCCTGTAACCCAGGCATGTGCCCTGACTGGGACTCAAACCAGGGACCCTTTGGTTTGCAGGCGGGCACTAAATCCACTGATCTACACCAGCCAGGGCCAGAGATCTTGTTTCTTCTGCCAGAATCAATGAATCAGTAATAGGCTAATCAATTAGTTCATAGAGATAAGTTAAAATCAAATCTCAGACCTAACAGGAAAGGAATACAAAAGTTTACAGAAATGTTTGGAAAGACTTGAGTCTTCACCAGAGTTCTTTCTTTTTCTCTGTCTTCCGTCCTTAAAAACTATTAATAAACTCTGAGGTTCTTGGCAATGCAGTAGAATTCTTAGACTCCTTAACTTTGACCTCTACAGTTACTGAACTTCCTGAATTTTTCCCTAGACACATGAAAGACTCCGTAAGAGCTCTGATGCAGGGTGTTTGATACCAGACTACCAGGGTTTTGTAGAGGTCGTGCCGCCGTTCTGGCCTTCAGGCTACACTGAAATCAGTCCAGTTTTTAAACGTCTCCAGAATGAGTGAGTTTAGCCACATTCCTTCAGTAGCCAGTTTTACCTTTTCCCTTTGAGGACAGTTTTCTGCTTTATAATTTAAATAGAATGAAAAAGAGAATGAAATGGTTTATTAGTTAAATTTTTCCTTTTGTGAGCTTCCGTATTTAGAAAACTGATGGTAACCTGAGGTGGGTTGGCGGGGGGCGGGGGGGGGGGGGGGCGGGGGAGAATCTTGAAGTTCACTGTCATTGTCTTTTCTCAAGGCTAAATGGTGTTCCATTTTTCTTTAAAAATCTTTCACTGTGAATCTCATTCATATAACCATTCTCTGCTGGTTTCCTCAGGGAAAATAGGAAAAGAGCTCTACTTTCTCTATCTTAAGCTCTTTTCATGGGGCTAAACTTTACATTTTTTTCTGCCAGAGACTTCTATGAATATCATTTTCTAGGGGTTTATTAGATGGCTTCCTCAATTGGGTCATTGAAATGATTAACTTCATGCTACCTCTAACATAAGGTTTATGTGTTTAGATTATTTGGGGATCATGTATGGCCAATTGAGTCTCATCACTCTCTCTTTATCCACTCTACCCTAAATTGCTCTAGATAGCATAAACGATTTGTCATGATTTGTTCAACAGAGCATGTGCTTCCAAGGAGGTACCTCAGTGCAGACACCATTTCTGGAAGCTTCCCTTATAGATATGCCTCATCTTGTGCTTCTATTTTTAGTAGATTCATGACTATTGACATTAATAGTCATCTTGTGCCCTGGCTCAATGGCTCGGTTGGTTGAGTGTCATCCCATACACCAAAAGCTTGTGGGTTCTATCCCAGGTCAGGGCACATGTGTAGGTTGAAGGTTCAATCCCTTGTTGGGGCATATATGGGAGGGGATACCAATCAACGTTTCTGTCTCTCATTGATGTTCCTCTGTCTCTCTTCCTAGCTCTCTAAAATCAATGGAATTATACCCTTGGTGAGGATTAAAAAATAGTTATCTTGTAATTAAGAAAAATCAATCTTTACTTTGAAGGTCAAAACAGAGTACATACATATAGTCTCCTATGTATTAACTTTCCACCACACTCTGACAGAGAAATACTGAAACGACATTCTTCTTTCTCCTATCCCCTTGAATGTTTCAAGCTGTGCAGCCAAAAGCTGGTCATGGTTTTCTTTCTTGTCTTCCTTAGCCGTTCACTTATCAGACACCAAATGTTTATTTGGGATTTAGCTCATGCAAGCAGCTAAGATTCAACGATCTGATTGAATATACTAACTCTGCACGTAGTAATTTGTTATAAATTCTTTAAAATTTTAAAAATTCTCTAGTGACCTTTCTCTGGTATAGGATTTCCTGGGTTCGGGTGGAGTAAATGTGAGTAAAGGACGTTGTGCCAAGATGACCTTTGAGAAACCCTGAGAGCTCACTCAGTGGCTTAATTAGGTGCTTAGCAGTGAAGTTTCTCCTATGAATTTTCTTTCTTGTCTTAGAAGCATTACTTTGGCCTGTTATTACAGTGAACAATTTGAAATGTAGCTATCAATCCACTGATCATTAAAACATTGCATTCTGCCTGTGAATCATATTTAGCCAACTTTGATAACTTAAATGGAGTCAGAAAGAATGATGTAGAATGACTTATTGATACAAAAAGATATTTACCAGTGACCATTTTCATTTTCTTTCTTTTGTTGATATCCATTTTCTAATTCTTCTGTTGTTAATAATTATAAAACTGATGTGGGATCCATTGCTTTTAACTGTTGAGAGGGCCAACGAAACCCAGTAGGTGATCTTGCTGTGTTTGAAATGCTCAGTATGACTGAAGTTAACATTGGAGCATATGAAAAAACCCACTGCCTAGCATTTGAGGAGCAATAAATTAATATAATTGTGCTTTGAAGGACTGTTTAAATGTTTTTATACGGCCTCTGACCCCGGCCCCAGTACTTCTGCTCGCTGGCACAGCTCGTCTGGGGTCCTGGAGCGCTTAGGCCAGTGGACACTGTGTGGCCATCGTGACCTTAGACATGAGCCCTGATTTGAACGTCTTACGCAATCATGGTGCAGTAATAAAAACCAGGAAATTCACTTTGGTGCAATGTCGCTAGCCAGGTTACTGTCTCTTTTGGGATGTCCCCAGACTTCCCACAGCTAATATTCCTTTTCTCTTCCAGGATACTACATTGCATTTACTACATGCCTGTCTTCTTAGTTTTTTTCCCAAGCTATGAGAGTGTCTTAGTTTTTCCTTAGGGTTTGGTTTTTTTTTTTTGATGACCTTGATGTTTTGGAATAATATTGATCAGGCATTTTGTAGAATGTCCCTCAGTCTGGGTTTGTTTGGTGACTAGACTAGAGTTACAGATTTTTGGAAAAGAAACCACAGAGGGGAAGTGTTTTCCTCATTGCACGATGTCAGTCCGTGGTACCAACATGACTTCTTACTGTTGATGTTAGTGTTGGTCAGTTGGGTAAGGTGGTGTCTTCCAGGTTTCTCCACTGCAAGGTTTTTACATTACCCGTTCCACTCTCTGCTCTTTAGAAGTCACTCAGTGCAGCTTCTTCTCAAGTGGCACTTACTGACCTACCCTGGAGGGCAGATTCTCAAAGAATTTCTGGACAAATGTCAGAACCACCACAGTAATTAACAAATATTTTAGGCAAGATATACTTTGAGGCTATGAAATATCCCATTTCCCTGTAAGACTTTCCTCATCATTTTCTCATTCATCAGTGAATCTTACCTGTAATAATTATTACTGAGGCATTCTACAGTGATTTACTCTATCATTTGTTCCTGCATTTATTACTCGGAATTCTTCTGTAAGGAAGAGCTGTCCCTTCTCCCTCATTTACTGATGTATTCAATCATCCATTTGCATCACTAGGGCCTCACAGGTACTTATTTTATTCTTTGGGTTTCTAGCTGAAACTTTTCACTGATGTTCACGGCTGCCCCACTGGCCTGTCACTCCCAGATTTCACATTACTTGTTTGCTGTGTGATCTCAGTTTTCTGATGCGTTCCTGGCAAGCTGATAATCTGCAGTTAAGCTTTTTTCTTGTAAGGGTGTGAGTGATGCCTTTTTCTGCTCTCTGCATCTCTGAGCTCAATCCAGAAGCCTATATAATGAATTTTAATACAAGATGTAATATATTTCAGTGTAATATAATACTGTATAATAAACCCACTGTAAAAAGGTAATTAGGACATAGGCAAAGGAAATTATAAGATGAACTAGGTATTAGATGATAGTAAGGAATTATTGTTAATTTTGTTAGATGTGATAATGAATAGTATTATAAGATAATGTCATTTGTTTTCAGGATGGCTTGAGGAAGTATTTAGGAATGAAGTATCATGCTCTTTTTTCTTATTTGGTTTTTGTTTTCACAGGGGCCTTTTAATGTGGATGTTTGGTTGTAGAGTCCTAAACATTTAAATTGAAAGTTAGTCCACGAAGGTCTGTTTGCTATAATTAAAAACATTTAGGCCTGGTTTAGTTTAGAACTTTGCCTGAATTGAACCAATGATATAGAAAATTGTTACTGTTCCTTAAACTTTAGGAGGAGTCACTTCACAGACTCAGAGCTCTTTGAAAAGGAGCTAGCTGCACTTGAGGAAGAAACACTCAATAACATCCCAAATAAATATGGGGACTACTTCTCTTAACTGTCCGCAGAGGGACCTGCAGGCATTTCCCATGGTTATTGCACCCTGAGAAGAGATAAATGCTTCAAACTTTTAACAATTATCGAACACTGACTTTGAAACAATACAGGAACCTGTGACACAGAAAGCCAGTGGGAGTTTATGAAACCCAAACTTGGGAGATAAATGGGTTTTTAATCAGGATATCTCCCAGTGGACTCAGGGAACCCAGATTATACCTCATGGTTAATTTTCTAGTCTCTCCGTGGTAGTTTAAGTAGCTATCGTTAGCAAATAGCAGAATTCTCGCTTGGGCTCCCAGGCTGTTACAATAAAAGCTATTATGGCCTTAAAGACCAAAAAGAGAATGCATGTGGTGTTTCGCTTCCCTATAAAAAGTAAATCAGAGGCAATACTATGTCCTTTGGGGAACCACAGGTGTTAGAACCACCATCAAGGATGTGAAAGAGGGGAGGTGGTCTTACCACATCCCCATTTTGAACTTCCTGTTTGGACAGTGATGAAATCAGAAGGATTTGAGAGACTAAGACTGGGTTTTCTTAATCTTGATGAGGAGGTGACTTTAACTGTAGCTGCTGTTCTGAACATACCTTCCTTACCTCTGGATTTAACAACTGAACTGGCATTTCCTCCCAATATTCCATTAACAGAAAATATCAGGACACCTTTGCTTTCACCTGGAATAAACTTCTGAAAAATTGCCTCCAGTGATACCAACATCATGCCTTTATGCCACTTTATAGTGAGTGCCACTGGGACCTTGGCCATTTTGAGTCTTCAGCAGGACAGTGTATTGGTCCATATTGGTCCACTAAATTGATGACATCATGCTGGTAAGACCTGAGAAAGAGAAGTAGGGGGTGCCCTAGATGTTCTGGTAAGACACTTATGAGCCAGTAGTGAGGCATGTGTGTCAAAGGGTGGGAAACCTAAAAATACATGGCCTTCTGGTTCATACTTTAAATCCTCCTGGTCTTGTTGGCCACTGTTAGAATAAGATGACCAGATCTGTGAGCGCTTTGGTCAGCTTCATGCAGGTACAACCTGACAGCAGCTCACTCGGGGCCTGTGTCACATGTCTCTTGCTCCCTCCCCTGAGGACTCTGACACAGCAGCCTGGGACCCCTGCAGGGACCCTGTTGGCATTCATGCCTATGTAACCTGTGAGGGTGAGGGAGTTATTGCTTCATAGAAATGTGACCTAGGATTGGTCAAGTTGGGCACTCCTGCTGGGGACTTTGACTCTGGAAAGCGTGGCACAGAGATGCAGGCACAGCCAATGATTGTTTACCTGGTCATGGAAGTAAGAGGCAGGGGTGTGACAATGAGTGTCCAGTGTTGGTGCCCCAGTTGTGAAATCCAAAACGGTTCCTTTGCAATGATGTTGTTCTGTGTCTTAGTTGTCTTCCTCCCTTGGTTCCTGCCTATTTTTCAGCTTTGTTTCTTAATCTTCATGTTGATTCCAGGACCTATCAGGTAGTTTTCCTATATATAATTTTTCAGCAAAAGTAGATTTTACTGTTTGCAACTATGACCTTTTCATGATCACTTCACCTTTTCTTCCACTCTATTACTATGCTACTCCTGTTTCATCAATGTGTGTTTTTTTTGTGAGTTCTATTCCTCTTTAAAAAAATAAAAGCAATAATTTATTAGGCTTGTGTTTTCAGTTTTTTAGGGGTTGTCTTTTGAGAAGATAAGTTTGAAGAACAGGGAATTGAATAAATATCAGTATGCTACTTAACAGCTGTGAAACTATTTTAATTTGATGTTTTGAATTTTATTAATTAAAACCCAACTGAGTGATTTGTTGTAAAGTTATGTGTGACTTTTTTTCTGTCTCTTTCTGTTGGGTAGGTTAGTTCTGAGTGTCAATGATCACAAAGGCTGAGTGTAAAAATATTTTACCTGTGAACAAGAAAAAAATTAGGTGCTGTTTTTGTTATAAATATTAAATCAATTTAACACAGGGTGACTGAAGGAGCTGATGTTTGCTTGTCTTTTCATACTTGAAGATCGTATAAAAGGTCTTAAATTGCTCTGGCTAAAACGGGAGAGATGCAGAGAGGCCCTGAGGCAGATCCACAAGCCAGAGCTGCAGCCGGAGGAGATTTGGAGTCTCCATGGGAAAGGGTATATAGAGAGAGGTGACCCTTTGGCTGGCAACTGAGGAGAACTTTGGAGAAATGGAAATGTATAATGGTGATTTTTGAGAAAAACACTTTGTGTGTGATATAAACTATGTCCATCTCCACCTAGAAATCATAAAATCCATATTGCTTACTGATATCTGTGGGTGGAAGTCTGTTCATTGTAGAAGGGATGACATGTAGGGTCAGTCAACACTTGGATTACAGAAATCATTTGTTTAATGTCCTGTAAATGTCATTTGTCACTGTCTTTAACTGGGTCTTACAGTAGGACTCATACCCAAAGGCTCTTTTCTAACATTAGATCTGTTTTCACCCGGATTGGCCACATTTTCACCCAAAACAGAACTAGCATTTCCTGAGGACCTACTGTGTACCAGTCACTAGCCAGCCCTATATAAAGGTGTGGAATGGTGCAGCGGGAGTTGTGTGCTCCGGTGGGAGAAGTATTTAATTACCGAGTTTGTTTAGAATTGTTCATGTACTTTTTAAAAAGATTTTATTTGTTATTTACTTTTAGGGAGAGAGGAAAGGAGGGAGAAAAAGAGGGAAGGAAACATTGATGTGTGAGAGAAATGGCAATGATTGATGCACACCCTTATCTTGGGAGCTGGCTTGCAACCCAGGCATGTGCTCTGACTGGGAATCGCACCAGTGACCTTTTGGTTCACAGGCTGGCACTCAGTCCACTGAACCACACCAGCCAGGGCAAGAATTGTTTGGGTATTCTAATAGTACCCAAAAGCAGGTAATCTTTTACCCAGTTTTATTATTGTCTTAAAATTCTCTACCGGTAACGCACCCTCTTTTTACCTGCACTTAGGTATAGGTTTCATCTCCCTTGGTATGTCACTATTCTAAGCTTTACATATACTGTCTGTTGTATCACTTAGAATAACCCTATAAGGTGTTGACACCCCCATATTATAGGTAACCCTGGAAGAGACTAAGAATGTCACTTGAGGACACTGGTAGACAGGAGTAAAGGCTTCAACCCAGCACCTCAGGTGTGCGAACCTGTGCTGTCCCCTCTGCGTTGCACTGCCTCCTCATGGCAGCTTGGAAAACACAACAGCATGCAGGCTTTTCTTCTCTTTTAGGATTTGGCAGATTGGTGCTACTCTATTTCTGGCTCCTAAAATTTCTTGGAGGGTTGAGTACTATGTAGGGCAATGGGCAAGTACCCACTCTCTTTCCCTGATGACAAAGATACTTTGGTTGTCTTTGGACTATAAAGCTTTTATGACTCATCTTTGATTGTGAAAAGAACTATATAAAAGCAGTGACTAAATTCAGACCTGCAGGCTGGGTGGGTCGTGGTGGGTAGAAGGATTGAACAAAAAAGAGGAAAAAGAGAAAAAACTCATGGACATCACAGTATGGCGATTCCTGGAAGGTGGTGGGGGAAGGGGGAGGAGGGTATAGGGTGGGTAGACGGTGATGGAAGAAGATGTGACTTGCGGTGGTGGACACACAGTACAGTGTACAGACGATGCGTTGTGGGATTGTGGATCTGAAACTTGCATAATTTTGTTAATCAGTGTCACCCCAATAAATTCAATACAAATTTTAAGAAGAAAAAAGGAAAAAATACAAATTCAGATTTGCAGGACAGTACAGCTGGCCTACTTTCCTAATGTATTTGGCTTATTTTCAAGAAATAAACATAAATAGACTACCGACCAAAATGGAGGCATAGGTAGATACACTTTGCCTCCTTACACAACCAAAAGCAGGACAACAAAAAATTTAAGAACAAAAAACAACCAAACCGCCAGAAAATGGAACTGTATGGAAGTCTGACAACCAAGGAGTTAAAGAAAAAACGTTCATCCAGACCTCTAGGAAGGGCAGAGGTGGGAAGGTGGGGTGGAGAGGACTTGTGGCAAGGAGGCTACTGGAGGACTGGGAGGCGGGGCGAGGTGGCAGCTGGCGGAGTGAGTGGTCCCACATTCGCGTACAGATAAACTGGGAGGAGCAGCTGGGGAGTGAGACGGATTTCGCAATCCAGGATTCCAGCACGTGGAAATAAATCCTCAAAAGCTCTGACTGAAAAAAACAAGTGGGGGCTGAGGCAGCAGGAGAAACTCCTAGGAGAGTTCATTGGAGAGACCCACAGGGTCCTAGAAAATATACAAACCCACCCACCTGGGAATCAGTACCAGAAGGGCCCAATGTGCTTGTGGTTAGCGGAGGAAATGACTGAAAGCCAGCCAAGAACTGGGCAAGTGGCACTACTCCCTCTCAGACCCCTCACCCGCTGCAGCACCACAACACAGCCAAGTGGGTTGCCCTGCCCTGGCAAATACCTAAGGCTCCACCCCTTACTATGTAATAGGCGTGCCGAGATAAAAAAATGTAGCCCAAATGAAAGAATAGATCAAAGCTCCAGAAAAAAAATAAAACTAAGCAATGAAGAGATAGCCAACCTATCAGATGCAGAGTTCAAATCTCTGGTAATCAGGATGCTCACAGACATGGTTGACTATGGTTGAAAATTAGAGGTAAAACTGAAGGGTATGAAAAATGAAATAAAGGAAAATGTATAGGAAGCCAACAGTGAAGGGAAGGAAACCAGGACTCAAGTCAATGGTTTGGAGCAGAAGGAAGAAATAAACATTCAACTAGAACAGAATGAAGAAACAAGATTTTAAAAAAATGAGGAGAGGCTTAGGAACCTCCAACACAACTTTAAACATCCCAACATCTGAATCACAGGGCTGCCAGAAGGAGAAGGGGAAGAGCAAGAAATTGAAAACTTATTTGAAATCATAAGAAGGCGAAGTCCCCCAATCTGGTAAAGAAAATAAACTTTCAGAATGTCTAGGAAGCTCAGAGAGTCCTAAAGAAGTTGGACCCAAGGAAGCACACACCAAGGCATATCATAATTACATTACCCAAGATTAAAGATAAGAAGAAAATCTTAAAAGCAGCAAGAGAAAAGGAGACTGTTACCTACAAATGAGTTCCCATCAGACTGTCAGCTTTCTCAAAAGAAACCTTGCAGGCAAGAAGGGGCTGGAAAGAAGTGTTTGAAGTCATGAAAGGCAAGGACTTACAATCAAGATTATTCTATCCAGCAAAGCTATCATTTAGAATGGAAGGGCAGATAAAGTGCTTATATTAGCTAAGGTCAAGTTAAAGGAGTTCATCATCACCAAACCCTTATGTGAAATGTTGAAGGGACTTGTCTAAGAAAAAGAAGAAGAGCAAAAATATGAACAGTAAAATGACAACAAACAACTACCAACAACTGAATCTAAAACAAAAACAAAAACAAATAAGCAAACAATAGAATAGGAACAGATTCACAGAAATAGAGATCACATGGAGGGTTATCAGTTGACGGGGGTGAATGGGGGAAAAGGTACAGGGAATAAGAAACATAAATGGTAGGTACAAAATGGACAGGGGGAGGTTAAGAATAGTGTAAAAAATAGAGAAGCCAATGAACTTATATGTACAACCCATGGACATGAACTAATAGGGGGGAAGGCTGGAGGGAATGGGGGTACCAGCTGAAGTGGGGCAAAGGGGAAAAATGGGACAACTGTAATAGCATAACCAATCAAATACATTAAAAAAATAAACACAAATAGCATTATGACTTGCTTGTGGCTAAAAGCAAGTCTCTTGCATGAAAATGTTTATTTAAAAAATAGCTTAAAAGCAATACAACTATTATGATGAGGTATCAAAACTAATTCACTCTTGGTTAAAATGTGCCCTTTTTATATATCTGTAGTGGAAGAATGGGTGTGAGACAGCAGTGAATTATTGAGTTCAAAGCAGTTGAGAACATTTGCTTTGAACTGAATTAAACATTAAGCAGCACTAGTAAAATACTTCTTACTTGCTTTTGAATTGCTACCTTCTTCTTACTTTTTCTCCATTTTTAACCCTCATTCTTTAATTCTGGATATTTATTGTCACTTAGCTAGCAATGGTAGATTAATTCCTTTTTGCTATTTTCATAGCAAAGGGTTTCTTTTGCTTATAAATTAACACTAAAAACATTTTTGACTCAAGTCTAAACAAGACAAACACATGGATTAGATTGATTTTGCAGTAAACATGGCTTTAAGACTGGGCTGTGGCAGTGGTTGCACAGGGAGGGGGAGAGAAAAATGCTTTGGAGGCTTTTTAAACTTCAAAACAGTTAGAAATGTTTTTAGGTCAGTCATAGCCCCAGCGGCACAGATGTCCCCATTCTTGGAACAATCTTGGCATTCAACCAGAATCCTACAACTCTCTGAGTTGTGGGGTGGTAGGGGTGGGGGTGCTGGTGCAGACTTTCCTGCTTGCTTGGCTCCCCTTACTTTAGGGTAAAAGTTGACTATGGAGCTATAAACCTCTTAATCTGATTTTGCAGGTTAAATTATGCTGCTATCCTTAGTTGTTTTGTTTGTTTTTGTCCATGTGCTGTCCATAGATCGTCTGCATCAAACGGCCAGTGAGTGTGTCAGAAATGCAGGACCCCAGTTCCGTACTGGTCCTAATGAGTTCACATCTTCATGGGTGGAGCTCAGGAGTCTGCATTTAAGAAGAAGCTAGGGCATGTCAAAGTTTGAGATCTACTATTCTGTCACTTAGGATTAAGGGGCATTTAATTTAACTTAATTTAATTTACTATTTAATTTCATTTTAATTTTTATTTACTTATTTCTTTTTTACTGAGAGGATGTGAAACATTTATTTGTAATATGTAGGTGTTTTTTTCATCTTTTTTAATTTCTTTTTTAAAAAATTTTAATTGTTGTTGTACAGTTTTCTGTCTTTTACTCCCATCCCAGCCCCACCATCCCAGCCCTCCCCACCTCCCTCCTATTTCCACCCCACCCTAGTTTTTGTCCATGTGTCCTTTATCCTTGTTCCTGCAAACCCTTCCCCTTTCCCCCAGAAATTCCCTCCCCTCTCCGCTCTGATGACTGTCAGCCTGTTCTCAATTTCAGTATCTTTGGTTATATTATGCTTGTTTGTTTGCTTTGTTGATTAGTTCCTGTTAAAGGTGAGATCATATGGTATTTGTCTTTCACCGCCTGGCTTATTTCGCTTAGCATGATGCTCTCCAATTCCATCCATGCTGTTGCAAAGGGTATGATCTCCCTCTTTCTTTCTGCTGCATGGGATTCCATTGTGTAAATGTACCATAGTTTTTTGATCCATTCATTTACTGATGGGCACCTAGGTTGCTTCCAGCACTTGGCTATTATAAATTGTGCTGCTATGAACATTGGGGTGCATAGGTTTTTTTGGATTGGCGTTTCAGGGTTCTTAGGATATAATCCTAGCCATGGAATTGCTGGGTCAAAAGGCATTTTAGTCATGGTAAATAATTAGGTTACCATACTCTGGGGCTATATTTAGGTAATAGTGATTTTAGCACTGCTTAAGGTTTCAGTTCCTCTAGTTTTTATTGATCTCCTACAGGCATTTTCTGCACATAATTCTTGTAGTGAAGTATTTTATCCCACAGTAAAGATGGAAAAACAGAGGCTCCCAGATTTTATCTGCTCACCCAAGTTTACACAACTTGAACTAGGGTTTGGATCAGGTTTCTGACTCCATAGCCCAGCCTCTTAATATTTCTATCACAACTGTTCTTTAGCTGAGTTGCAGGTGCTTATTAAGCTCCTACTATGGTCCAGGCACTGTTCTAAGTGCTAGAGATAGATCAACAGGAGAAAAGACCTCTCCTCCCTGAAACCACAGTCTTTTGGGAAAAGACAGACAGTAAACAGCTCAAATGCATGTTAAGTATCCACAATAACAAAATACAATAAATGAAGATTCTAATCCTGAAAAAATCGTATTGTTATAATCTTTATTGTCACATAAAACTAAATAAGACATTATTAGTGTTAAGCACTAACAAATTCCTTAGCTATTATATGTAGCAGATGGTGTGAGACTTGTCCATAAATAGTAATTAATGAGGATTGTTTGTAACCAAGGAAATATATAATTTGGAAAATTATTTCTTTTAAATCATCTTAGCTATGATCAACTAATCAGATTGGAAAGAATTTTTTAAAGCTGTTTAAGCACTTAACCATGTGACATATAAGGCAAACATTCTTCACCTATCACCCTGAGCATCTCAGCCCCCAGATAAATAGAAATGGTTTTGAAAAAGAGCAGAAGATTCTCTCTGCTCTTGTCTTAGGTCATGGGGCTATGTGAGCCTAATGCTCTTGATATTTTGAAACAAGCTTGAACAAATGCCTTCTTGGGTATTCACCAGAGAGCGCTTTCTTTCATTCATTTTAACTCAATTGTGGTTCGTCTCCTGAAAGCACGATTAAGCGAGTTGTTAGTGCAAGAGAGAGCAAGGCCAGGGTTCCGAGGTTCTCCACATCTTGTCTTGAATTGGGCGAGATTATCTGAAAACTATGAGCTTAATTTTCCTTCCCCTCTGTCTCTGCTGAAGTACCTTCTTTGAGCATCACTTTGGTAGGCTTTTGAGTTGATGAAAGAAATAATTACATGAGGACTATTCTCTCAAAAATGGCTTCTGAAACATTGCTTCTTCTATTTTTCTGAGCTGTTCTGTGAAGTTATTTGAACTTAACGCTCAAAGTGGTTTCGTCTTCCTGACCAGCCCTTCCTGGAATGTCTTTCTCTGTGTGGATGCCTGACTAACCTCTGGTCATTCAGCACAGATGTTACTACTTCCAGAGCTGGCCCCTCTGACCCCCTGTCTCCCTTCTAAGGAGCTAATCATTTCGCTTTCCCTACCCAAGCTCTGCATGTTGAACAGAGTTTCTGCGGCTGAATTTTTCACTGTTTCCTGTCTGTCATCTTTAGCTGCCCCAAGTAATCATGAGGCTGATAATAATGCTTTAGCCATCTCTGAGTTCTCAGCATTCATCACAGTAGGAGCCACATATAAACATTTTTTTGCATTAAGTCCAAACTGGTGTAAGTTTGAGACGAGGAATTGGAGTACAGTGAATGGAGGTACGTCTTAAAGACTGAAAAGATGTTCTGATAAGTGAAAGTGGTTGAGGAGGTGGAGAATCTGTGCTAGATGTCACTCAAGAGTCTGTAGCTTAGTGGGAAGGGGCTCAACACAGTCAGGGGGCATCTACTGAAAGAAATTAATCTCTGTCCTGTCTACACTGCCAGAGGGTTGACACTTCTTCATAAACTGGTTACGGTTGCGATGGGTGTAAGGACTGTTTTTGCATTTGGAATCCAGCATCCATCCTCCTACTTCTAATAATAGGTTCCTGATTTGGTTTCAGAGAATTCTCTCTCTCTTATCATATACCTCTTGCGGGAGTGCGAGTTAAAGCACCAACCCTCTATTAGCTAAAGAGGCGGCATGTGATGTGACTAAGTCCAAGTCCAAACATTGATCTCTGGGACATTGAATGTTGAGAAGGGGGACCCAAAACCTGAAAATGGTTGGAGCTTCCTCATGGGTGGGTCCCACCATGAAGAGACAGTCTCTTAGCTGCTGTTCCAGATCCTGAACAGTGTTGGTTTCAGTCTCCCCTGAAGCCTGATTCATTCATTCAATAAATAGTTTTTGGGTACTATTTGCGAACCCAGGGGTTTTGTATAAAACAAGACAGATAAGTCCCCACTGTCATGGACCCGACAGTCTGTGT
This sequence comes from Glossophaga mutica, assembly GCA_039655065.1. Lineage (NCBI taxonomy): Eukaryota > Metazoa > Chordata > Mammalia > Chiroptera > Phyllostomidae > Glossophaga > Glossophaga mutica. The sequence continues at coordinate 136,403,948 of CM077305.1, read as the reverse complement.
GGCAGTTCTTCAGCTCTTTCTCACACTTGGAGCTCCTGCATATCCTTCTAGCAAATTCCTTTTCTGCTCACATCAGTCATGCTGGTTTCTGTTGCTTGCACCCCCACCTAGCGGATCACCAGTCATGCTCACCCTCTCTGCTGTGGCACACAGGCTCCTCCTGACCTCGTCCAGCCACTGCACTGCTGGGCATGGTCTACAGCCCACTTACACCAAATGGCAGCAGAGCCTTGGTACTTGCTGACTGTTTTCAGATTTGACTATACGACAAGGACACAAGGATACACAGGACTCTAAGTCACAGGTATTTGCCCAGAGTACAACTCAGGGTACTTTCTCATCCGCTGTACACACTGTTCCATCATATTAGAATGCTCTTCCATTTCTACCATTGTGTACTCAGCAAAATTCCATCCTGTAAGTTCAAACCTCACTTTCTCTTCCTTCTGCCTTGGAAGTTTATTTGGAAATAGAGGTAACAGCATGAGCTTTAGAGCAGTCACATTCATTCACTTGTTCTGTATCCTTGGGCAAGTCACTTCAACTCATTGAGCCTCAGTTTCCTCATATATACAATGGGGATAATAACACCTGCCTCACTGCTCTGTTGTGAAGGTGGAATGGGATGATACATGTAAAATGCCTACCTGAATGCTTGATACAGAGGCATGACTTAAAATATTTTAGTTCCCCCTTCATATGAATTTAAGTCCCAGCAACATACAGGTGACATGCTGAAATTAGGATAATTTGGGCAGAGTTGGGCAGAGTGTAAGAGAACTGCATGGGGCAGTCCAGGGGCTAATAACAATGGAGAAAGAGCTCGTACCAAGTGTAAAGGGCTAAGAGGAGGGAGAGGTTACACAGGAGAGTCCTATAGGAAATGTGGCCTTGAGAAGACCAGTGACCTATAGTGCAGGGACAGAGCTAAGTGACCTTGTAAAGAAGGGAATGGGAATAAATACTGTCACCTTGTTCTCCTGCCATGTTCTGCCAGTGTTTCCGACAGGAAGCTGGAAGGCAGGAGCCTGGTGGTAGAGCCTGTACACGTCAGCTTTCCCAGCTATGGAGCAGGTAGAGAGGAAGGGAAAGTGGAAGAAGTGGACCAAAGACCTCCTCTGTACCTTTCCTTCATGTAGCAAGTTTAATCATTTAATTTCCTGAACATACATACAAAGAAATGAAATGTAGTTTAACTAACCTCATCTTCATCATGAATCCTCACTCCATTTTTTCAAGTAGAACTATACACGATTGCTGTAGGTCAGAAAGTGCTGACTGCCGACAGCTTCTCATGGCCAACCCAACAGTAAATTCAGCTGGTGCGACAATTTAAGCAGTCTATTTATGGCTGGGTCTGTAAGATCGTACTGACACCTCAACCAAGCCTCCCCTTTCCCTGCGCTGTGTTCAGTGTTATGCGTAGCTGTCAAGGATATAGCTTACTTCTGGGTCCATGGTCCCCACAACACAGAGCTTGAGGAAGATGAGCCACCAGCCCCCGTGTTCTGCATGTTTCTGAAGTCACCTCATCTTTGCTGTCACCGGCAGAAGAGGAAAAGGCCCCTGGAGCCTACCTAACTTTCTCACTTTCCCTCCACGTTCTAACTAGGCCTTGACCTAGAAAGGCCTTGATTTTGTGCTTCTCTTCTCTGACTGACTGGGACTTGCCCTCTGTTATTTCCTTCTCCTTCTCTGCCTCGTGGCTTATTGAAGGGGACGTGGAAGAAAAACTAGCTTCTCCATACAGGAACAAAATCAGAGGCAATTAAAAATACCTACTATATTTGTCTCTGGTTATGAGGCAGAAGCCCCTAGAATAAGTAGTGTACTGAGCCATATCATTAATTTTTACTTAATGGAAGCAAACAGATATTCTTTCACTGAGAGTTCATTTCGATAGAAGGAAGAGAAAAGAAACCCTGAAGTGAAGAGTGCCTATGGCCAGAAAAAGTGCAAATGAGAGGTCAGGGAGATGAACTTCACCCCCTTCCTATTGAAGATACCAAATGAACCAGACTCCGCTGGCAAATTCTTGTTTTTTCCCCTTAGACTGAGACATAGTGTGGGGTGAGCCTGATGTGGTAATTTATTTACAACAGTACTCCATCCTGAACTGTTTCAGAATTCTGTTGGGTTTTGTTTACTTGGTATTTGAGCTAAGTCAGGATTTTTTTCTTTTAATCCCCTAACATTTCAGTGATAAGAACACTTTCTTTTCATGACACTGGCTTTTAGAGGTATTGCCATTGCTCTAAAAGGTATTTCCATTTCCAGGCACTGCCTGGTCTGGCTTTCATCTGGAAAAGACAGAGCACTCAAACCCTTGCCAAATGTGAGCTAGCCAGGGCTGACTTTCTTTGTGCCCTTGGGGGTCGCACCTTGAGAAGAACTCATAGGGTAGGCATGATATTTAAATGTATGCGGGGTCTTTGATTTCTCCGTACTCTAAATCTCAATGGAATATTTTAGTTGGGGAGCGAGGTGGAAATTTCCTGCTTCATTCATAAAAAGGATGAGAGGGCTGGGAAAGTACAGAGTCTTCAGGGGGTCAGCAATAAATGAAATCCCAACAGCTCTTCATGGAGATGGTGGTGGGTTGTTTTTTTGAGACAGAAAAGAAATAATTCCACTACTGGTGCAAATAAGCCTGCAGATAGAAGTCTGGCCTCCAGTGGAATCCCTGCCTCATTCTGGTGGGCAAAAGCCATTTTCCTCTCAGAATAAAAGGGAATAATGAATTGCTTTGACAAGTGTGGTGTCACGGCCATTGCTTGGTGGGTAGGAAAGGCATGGCCTTTGGTTTGGTTCTGACCTGGGTCTCAGTCCAGGCTCCATTATACACCTGTTGAGTGATGTTGGGTGAATTACTTACCTCCTCTGAACTTCGGTTTCTTCCTGGGTACAAAGGCAAAAACAATACCTGCCTCAAAAGACTACAAATGGGAACTCACTGCAGAGCCTGGTCTATAGAGAGGATCAGAAAACCCTTTTATAAACTGTGAATATTGGTTTTCTTTTCGAAGGAAAAAAGCTAACATCCAGAAAATTAGCCAAGACAAGCGCACGAGAGCTGATTTTCTCTGAACAACCATCCACGGTAAATGGCAGAGAACATTTTCTTAAAGCAAGGAGCTTCATTCTGTAAACTTACTTCCAAAATAATCTTAAAGTGGTCTTTTCAAAAATTTGATGTATGGTATCTCAAAGAAGCTTGTTTTAGCAAAATGCTCAAAGTTTCAGCTTGTGCTAAACAGGAAGAAAACGAGAGACTCAGGGCATGTATGTAACAGTGTCTTAGTCCGTTTTGGCTGCAACAACGCACCACAGGCTGGTGGCGGACAAACAACAGAACTCTATTCCTCACAGTCTGGAGTCCGGGAGCCTGAGCTCAGGCCGCCAGCGTGGCTGGGTTCTTCTGAGAGCACTGTTCTGGGTTGCAGACAGTTAGCTCCTTGTCGTGTTTCCCATGATGAAGAGGGAGAAGGAGAGAGCTGCTGAGGGTCTCTTTTCTGAGGGTGCTGATCCTGTTCTCGAGGCCAGAGTTCTCAGGACCCGACTGCGTCCCCCAAACCTCATCTCCCGGCACCATCCCACAGGGGCTTAGCTTTCAGTCTATGAGTTTGAAGGGGGATGCAAACATTTAGTCCATAACAAAATGTGATTTCATAACAAATTTATCCAAATCTGGTAGTTTCTCCTTGATAGGAAATTACTAAGAACACCTCTACATTCCAGATACCTTTATGTACACACCTTCTTTGTAATACCTACAAAAGTTATTTAAAACTTTTGCCTGTGACTCTTAGCAAGAAGTACATTTAATATTATTTATATGTATATAGAATATACATATAATACATAATTACACACATATATAAAGTTAAAGCAAAAATTTCATGAAACAATACTTATCCTTATGAACTATAATGTATTCTTGATATTTTATATACAATACCACTTTATTTTGTTAAAATGGTGGTTGTCACTCAAACTGGTGTTACACTTGCTAATGGGTAGCAACTCACATTTTCAAAAACTCTGCCCTATGTTCTAAGTACTAGTATCTACATTTTATTTTTGTAGCAGAAATGCCCATTCCAAGAGCATGTGAGTTTTGCCCAGGTCACACAGCCAGGAAGTGTCAGAGTACGGACCTGAATCCAGAGTTTCAATCTGAAGTCTGTGTTTCTTACCCAACACTACACTGCCTTTTGTGGGGCTTTCCTCTCCCCTCCTGTCCCCTCCTGTTCTGTCCCCTCCCCTCCTCTCCTGTCCCTCCCCTCCCCTCCTCTCCCAAACATCCCTGCCTTCAAGTAGCATCCATTTACTTTTGATCCAGCAGTACATAACTCGAAGGCCATGGTTCTTGGGAAAACCAATTATTTCATAGGCCTCTTTGGTTTCCTGAGTTTTGCTTTCTCAGGAATGAAGAATTCTAGAAAATCATGGGCTACAGGTTAAAGAGCCCAGCGAAGCTTTTTAAAGTCTGGACGAACATTGTGTTGCAGTTGAGTTTTAGGGCCAGGATCAAGATCTCTTCTTTTAAATAAAATTGTGTTGATCACCAACTTTGTCTGAAATAGACACTACAGGGTATGGTACCTGGAACACAATAGAAATCTAATGAATATGTTTTGAAAAAATGGATGGATGGGTAATTCTTGGTTCCAGTCTCAATGAAGCTTGAAATATAATGTTGTAAAGACACTGATTTTTAGTGAATCACTTATTCATCAAATATGTATTAAATGTCTAATATCGATGGACACTTTTCTGAGTCCTAGGCAACAAGGTATGGTAACAGTGAGAGATGTGTTGCCTTTGGGACCATTAACCAACCTTGAAACTATCAGTTGAAACCTTGATGTCATGGTAATGATAGTAATAGCTGACTGTTGACCAGTGCTTTTTATCTGATAGCTACAACACTATGTGTTTTACATAATTATTTTATTGAATCCCAGTGACACTCCTGGGTGGTGGTGTGTTATTTTAATTATTATGTCATCTTTATAGGTGAAGAAACTCAGGGTTAGAAGTAAAGGAACTTGCCCCAAGTCATAAAGCAAGGAAACAGTGAAGTAGGGATTTTAATCTTTATGGGAATCTTTCATTTCTCATCACTTTTTAACCTAAAGGGTAATGGTAACATTTTTGCAATTAAAAAAAGTAGCCTAAAGGTTTTTTACTGGAGTTATTCTGTAGGTGACGGAGCAGCACTTTAGGTGATGGCTGGTTCTGCTCTGGCTTATGAATATAGGCTTCCGGTTCAGGCCAATGCCCACTTTTAGAGATCTTGGGTAACACTGTGCATATTTTATTAATGACTGTTCTGTAGTTAAAACTTATGTAAGTGTCATCACACATGAGACTGACACTTGTTTTGAAATATTCTTTGTTTTTTCAAGTACTTTAAAGCTTTTCCTGCCGAATCTAGAGCTTTTCAGGGAAAGCAGTGCCCTGGAAAGGGTGAGTGCCCTCCCGGCCCTGCCCAAACCAGCTTGCCTCCTGGTTGGGACAGAGGAGCTCCGCAGCTGTAAGGCGAGTGAGCTCGTGGTCAGACAGCAGTGCCTTGTGTTTCCTTCATTCCTACTCGCCCAGACTTCAAGTATCCTTGTCTGACGCTGTGGTGTCTGCAGAGCACCGTGAGGCAGGGTGTTTACCCCCATCGTAGAAGGCCGATGAGAGGAGGCGGGTGCAGCCACTGGGGAGAATGTGTGTGACTTTTGGTCCTGCTTCTTGAGAAACAGAGGGAATGGATTGATAATAGTTATTATCCTCTATGCTGGGCCGATAATTATTTCCCTGGGTTAAACTGTCTCAAAGTTTTAACTCTGTTTAATCCCTCTTTCCCTATCAAAGGTCAAGAAAGAGAGAAAGAGAAAAAGGAAGAATGATCAAGTTGAGGTTTCACTTGGGATTGGTCAGAGTGGCACAGGCATCTCGGGCTCCTTGTCTCCATCTTCCCTCTCTTCCTCTTCTAGTTCTACTGTTAGTTCCTTTCAGTTAGGAAAAAACTTTGATGCCAAAATCTCTAGTCTGTAAAGTATGTGCCCCATGCAACTCCCTTGAGGATGAAATGAGATACTATAGATGGTGAGCAAAGAACTTAGTGAGAGTTCTGCAAATGTCAGTGACAAGACTGTCTGTGGATGTACGACCTCTGTATTTGTCCAGCCACCTGTGCTTAGAAGCTTTGCTGCCACTGTCTTGAAATTCTTAATAATTTGTGAACAAGTGAACCCATACGTTCATTTTGCACTGGGTCCCACATCCTGTAGCTGATTCCACTTCACTGTAAGGAGGCAACACCAGGCTTTTTCCTCGTACTGTCTTCTTATGCAGTTATCATTGCTGACAGTAGCATGATGGTTAATATCCTAAAGCTGACCTGTGTGAATGCGTGTTAGGGCACAAACTTCCTTCCCATGACTGCCACTACAAGAGAGCCAGAGCAGAGTTACTACGTGGTGTGTGCACGGCATAGCTGGTTTTCTGGTGCCACAAACAAACTGGAGCTCCTTTAAAGTAAAAGGATCAGCATTATTAGGGGACTACAGCATTTTCAAAAAGCATGCCCCCAGCTCCACCTGCTTCTCTGATTCCCAGGATGAAGGAAGCTCTGGAGATAAGCAGTGAGATCCTCCACTTTCACATTATAAACAGAACCATTGTAGAGTGTCATCCTTTTTTTAAATATATTTTATTGATTATGCTATTACAGTTGTCCCATTTCTCCCCCATCATTCCCCTCCACCCTGCAAACCCTCTCCCACCCACATTCCCTCCTTTAGTTCATGTCCATGTGTCATAAGTTCTTTAGCTTCTACATTTCCCACACTATTCTTGCCCTTCCCCTGTCTATTTTCTACCCACTGTCTATGCTATTTATTCTCTGTACCTTTTCCCCCTCTCTCCTCCTCCCATGCCCCTGTTGCTAACCCTCCATATGATCTCCATTTCTGTCTTTCTGTTCCTGTTCTAGTTGTTTGCTTTTGTTTTAGGTGTGGTTGTTAATAGCTGTCAGTTTGCTGTCTTTTCACTGTCCTATTTTTTATCTTCTTTTTCTTAGATAAGTACCCTTAACATTTCATATACTAAGAGCTTGGTGATGATGAACTCCTTGAACTTGACCTTATCTGAGAAGCACTTTATCTGCCCTTTCATTCTAAATGACAGCTTTGCTGGATAGAGCAATTTTGGATGTAGGTCCTTGCCTTTCAAGACCTCAAATACTTCTTTCCAGTCCCTTCTTGCCTGTAAGGTCTCTTTTGAGAAATCAGCTGACAGTCTGATGGGAAGTCCTTTGTAGGTGACTGTGCCCTTATCCCTTGCTGCTTCTAGAATTCTCTCCTTCATTTGAATCTTGGGTAATGTAATTACAATGTGCCTTGGTGTGTTCCTCCTTGGGTTCCCCCAACTTCTTTGGGACTCTCTGAGCTTCTTGGACTTCCTGGTAGTCTATTTCTTTTGCCAGACTGGGGAAGTTCTCCTTTATTATTTGTTCAAATAAGTTTTCCACTTGTTGCTCTTCCTCTTCCCCTTCTGGTACCCCTATAATTCGGATGTTGGGACGTTTAAAGATGTCCTGAAGGTTCCTAAGCCTCTCCTCATTTTTTTTTTAAAGATTTTTATTTATTTATCTTTAGAGGGGAAGGGTAGGAGAGAGGGAGAGGGAGAGAAATATCAATGTACAATTGCCTATCGTGTGTCCCCTGCCGGGAATTGGCCTGCAACCCAGGCATGTGCCCTGACTGGGAATCGAACCGAGATCCTCTGGTTCGCAGGCCCGCGCTCAATCCACTGAGCTACACCAGCCAGGGCTCTCCTCATTTTTTTGAATTCCTGTTCTTCTTTGTTTTCTGTTTGGTTGTTTGTTTCTTCCTTCTGCTCCACTCCATTGATTTGAGTCCCATCTCTATTGGTTCCCCATGTGTCTTCCTTCATTTCACGTATTGCAGCCTGCATTTTTTCATCTAATTTGTGAGCAAAATCAACCAATTCTGTGAGCATTTTGATGACCAGTGCTTTGAACTGTGCATCTGATAGGTTGGCTATCTCTTCACGGCTTAGAAGAATTGGTTCTGGGGTTTTCATTTTTTTCTCCGGTTTGAGCCATTTTTTTAAAATATATTTTTATTGATTATGCTATTACAGTTGTCCCATTTCTCCCCCATCATTCCCCTCCACCCTACCCACCCTCTCCCACCCACATTCCCCCCTTTAGTTCATGTCCATGGGTCATAAGTTTTCTAGCTTCTACATTTCCCATACTATTCTTGCCCTCCCCCTATTTTTTCCCATTATCTATGCTACTCATTCTCTGTACCTTTTCCCCCTCTCTCCTCCTCCCACGCCCCTGTTGCTAACCCTCCATATGATCTCCATTTCTGTGGTTCTGTTCCTGTTCTAGCTGTTTGCCTAGTTTGCTTTTGTTTTAGGTGTGGTTCTTGATAGCTATGAGTTTGTTGTCTTTTCACTGTCATAGTTTTATCTTCTTTTTCTTAGATAAGTCCCTTTAACATTTCATATAATAAGGGCTTGGTGATGATGAACTCCTTGAACTTGACCTTATCTGAGAAGCACTTTATCTTCCCTTCCATTCTAAATGACAGCTTTGCTGGATAGAGCAATTTTGGATGTAGGTCCCTGCTTTTCAAGATTTCAAATATTTCTTTCCAGCCCCTTCTTGCCTGCAAGGTCTCTTTTGAGAAATCAGCTGACAGTCTGATGGGAACTCCCCTGTAGGTGACTGTCCCCTTATTCCTTGCTGCTTCTAGAATTCTCTGCTTCATTTTAATCTTGGCTAATGTAATTACAATGTGCCTTGGTGTGTTCCTCCTTGGGTCCAACTTCTTTGGGACTCTCTGAGGTTCCTGGACGTCCTGGTAGTCTATTTCCTTTGCCAGATTGGGGAAGTTCTCCTTTATTATTTGTTCAAATACGTTTTCCACTCGTTGCTGTTCTTCTTCCCCTTCTGGGACCCCTATAATTCGGATGTTGGGACGTTTAAAGATGTCCCGGAGGTTCCTAAGCCTCTCCTCATTTTTTTGAATTCTTGTTTCTTCCTCGTCTTCTGTTTGGTTGTTAGTTTCTTCCTTCTGGTCCACTCCATTGATTTGAGTCCCAGTTTTCCTTCCATCTCTATCAGTTCCCCATGCATCTTCCTTCATTTCACGGATTGTAGCCTGCATTTTTTCATCTAGTTTGTGAGCAAAATCAACCAATTCTGTGAGCATTTTGATGACCAGTGCTTTGAACTGTGCATCTGACAGGTTGGCTATCTCTTCACTGCTTAGAGGAACTGGCTCTGGGGCTTTTATTTGTTTTCCGGTTTGAGCCATTTTTGGTGTTTTTTTTTTTTTGTTGTTGTTGTTGTTTTGGTTTTAGTCTGGTCGCGGCTATTGTAGTGAGTGGGTGGAGCCTTAGGTGTTCCTCAGGACGGGGCAGCCCAGTCGCTGGGTTGTGACGCTATAGGTGGGGGCGGGGTCTGAGAAGGAGCAATGGCGCCTGCTCCGCTCTCTCCTGGACTCCGGCCCTTTCCGCTGCTTCCCCTTCACCTGGATTATCTGCGCACGCGCGCGTGCTGTTACGTAGTGAAGAGTGGCGCCTCTGGCGCTCCCCAGTGCAGGGCAGCCCAGTCGCTGGGTTGTGACGCTGTATGTGGGGGTGGGGCCTGAGAGGGAGCAATGGCGCCTGCTCCGCTCTCTCCTGGATTCAGTCCCCTCCGCCACTTCCCCTCCGCCTGGAGCGTCTGCGCGCTCGAATGTGAGACCACCTGGTCAGTCAGCCTGCCGCCTTGTGCGTCCTCACTGGGTCTGCACAGTTGCCCCCCTGTGCCCGGGGACCGCCAGCCGCCGCCTGTGCACCTGGGAACTGCCAGCTGCTGCTGCTTGCGTTCCTGGGACCGCACCACCACTTTCTGCTGCCGCGACTCCGCCCCTCTTACGGGTCTGGATGAATGGTTGTTGGACTTCCGTACAGTTCAGTTTTCTATAAGTTCTGGTTGTTTTCTTGTTTCTAAATATTTGTTGTCCTTAATTTTGGTTGTGAGAGGAGGCACAGTGTGTCCGCCTACGCCTCCATCTTGGCTGGAAGTCCCCGGTTTGAGCCATTTTTGGGGGGTATTTTTTTTTGTTTTGTTTTGGTTTTGGTCTGGTCACTGCTGTTACGTATGAGGGGTGGAGCCTCAGGCGCTCCCCAGTGCGGGGCAGCCCAGTCGCTGGGTTGTGACGCTGTTTGTGGGGGCGGGGTCTGAGAGGGAACAATGGCGCCTGCTCTGCTCTCTCCTCGATTCAAGGAGAGAATCCCTTCCGCCACTCCCCCCCGGCCCCCCACCTGGATTGTCTGTGCTTGGGAATGTGGGACCACCTGGCCAGCCAGCTGCCTTGCGCTGCCTCACTGGGTCTGCACAGTTGCCACCCCGTGCCTGGGGTCCACCAGCTGCCGCCTGTGCACCTGGGAACTGCCAGCGGCTGCTGCCTGCGTTCCGGGGTCTGCACGTCCACTTTATTCTGCCGCAACTCCGTCCCTCTTATCGGTCTGGGTGTATGGTTGTTGGACTTCTGTACAGTTCAGTTTTCTATAAGTTCTGGTTGTTTTCTTGTTTCTAAATATTTGTTGTCCTTAATTTTGGTTGTGAGAGGAGGCACAGTGCGTCCACGTATGCCTCCATCTTGGCCGGAAGTCCCTGGAGTATCATCTTTATTCCAGAATCCACACATCCCACAAACATTTCTTGAGGTGCAAGGCACTCTCTTACCCACTGGAGTTCTAACAGTGAACACAACAGGCTTGGTCCCTGCACTTGGCGAGGTCCCAACCCAGAGGGAAAGATCAGATGTTACAAGGAATGCTGTAACAAGGAGGTGTTGATGTGACAGGTGTACGTGAGGGAGCCTAAAGCAGGTGGGGAATCAAGGAGGCTTCTGGGGGAGCAGACTTCTAAGTTGATACATGAAGGATGAAAAGTCACAAGAAATGCAACCCCTTTAGAGCTGACTTTAGTGGTAGTTGACTTAGGGGAGCAAAAAGGATCTTCGGGGAGCAAAAGGACCACACTAAGGATGGCTTTCATGTCTGGTTGATTTGAGTTTGTGGACTTCTTCTGTTGCTAACTAGCTGTGTGACCTCAGCCTGGTTGCTTGACTTCTCTGAGCCTCCATTTTTCATCTGTGAAATGGGGATAATTATAGTACCTGCTTCACCTGGCTATGTAAGGATTAAAGAGTTAATTTCTTCAACATTTAGCACTGTGCTTGGCAAAGGGTAGGTGTTAAATAAATATTGGCTATATTATTTCAAGACATATTAGCTGTTTCCCCAGCATAGCAGATGTTATTTTTATGATTAAGACATGAAATTCTGAAGCAATACTACAGAGATCGATTTAATAATAAACTTGGTTTCTTGTCACTTACAGTTGGGCCACACATTCACTGCTTTTTAGTACCTCCACCATATCTGAGCAGCTTTTCTAATTTGAGGAAGATGTTTTCACTCGTCAGCATGGAAACACAATGGCTAGGGAGCTCAGTGAGAGGAGCAGTCAAGGCATGAGACTTGCTGTTGGGGGCGGGCAGAGCTCTGCATCCCAGCCATCATATTTGGCTGAGCTGCAAACAGGAAATGATGTGCGCAACCTCATAGGATTAAAACCAAGGATCCTCATGAATGTAGATATTCAAGATGTTGAAGTCATAGCCCGAGAAAGGAACTGGGGACCCTTATAACCCCTTTGAAAAGCATTGGTTATATGCAATTTACTTGTGGTCATGGCAGATAGCATCTAGGGGATGATGAAAACATAAACCTCAGGTTTCACCGCTGTACCCCAGCCTTCTAATTATCGCCATCTGTTCTCCTCACTTCACTGAGTTCCCTGGGACAGGGTTGTACCTGCTCTGTGATGTCCAGACCAGGGCAGCCCAAACAACAGCAAAACCAGGACTGTTGTTTGTGGCATTCTGCCTAACAGTCTACTCATCAGAGAGTTGATTTCCTTCCAGGAATGGGATGTGGGACTATTTGGTTTTTCTGTCCTAAGGTTTAAAAAAGTTCTGAGTATGGAGCCAGGAGTCTGTGGCTCTGATTTAAGTCATCTGTCTGGTAGAAATTTTTCTGAAATAGGTCAAGTTTTTGAAGCCTTTTGGACTTCCTGTTCATAGCTTGTTTTGGTTTTTACTAATCCACTGTCAAATAATCAAAACCTATGTCCAAAGAACTCTAGAAAAAGGAGGCTCTGGTCTCTTCAATCAAAGAGATACAATCTGGTTGCAGAGACGGAGCAAGCTCACATGAAAACTAGATTTGTGTGCCTGTGCCTGATTTGTGGGATATTACATCTCTTAATAAAATTGGGGGGTGGAATTCATGCTGCAGCTTTGATTAACATGCCCTTTAAAGTATCAGTGTCTAGAATCCAAGCCTGACTCACCCTTTGCTGAGTAAAACTGAGTGATTTTTAAAAAATATTTTATTGTACTTTTAGACAGAGGGGAAAGGAGGGAGAAAGAGAGGGAGAGAAACATCAATGTGTGGTTGCCTCTTGCACACCTCCCACTGGGGACCTGGCTTGCAACTCAAGAATGTGCCCTGAGGGGGAATCGAACTTGTGGTTTGCGGGACGGCGCTCAATCCACTGAACCACACCAGCCAGGGCAAAACTGAGTGATTTAATAATGCTGATGGTGATAGTGATCATAACATCTGAATGACCTACTAATTACGCAGTGTACATTTCAGATAAACACATCTCAACAACATATGTACTATTTCCTCTTCACAGGTGAGGAAACCATCTCAGATAGATTAATCTCCCCAGTCACACAGTAAGAAAGCGCAGAGCCAGGGTCGGAACTTGTGTTTAGCAATCAGTGATTCCTGGAATGTGCTTCTCCCTACCTGAGTGATGCTGGGTGTGTTGCAGACACCCTGGAGACTGCATTTCCTTTTTCTGTAAGATGAGATAAAAAAATTATTGAATTATTGCGAGGGCAAAAAGAATTAATACGGTTCAGAGTGGTAGAGTGCTATCAATATATAACTTAAGCAAGCTTACGGAGAAATTTGCAAACTCATTTTTGGGTTGTTTTATGCCAAAGCGGCTTGGGTTCCATATATTAGAACTTGTTGGTGACACAGTGCTTCGCATGCTCAACAATTTTTGTTCCATTTGCCCCCAGATGACCGGGTCCTTCATATGAAAAACGTTTCCTGAGCTCATTCATGTGAGGAGCAGAGTGCTGGGGGCTGCCCCCGTGGCGGGGCACATGCCGTCGCTGCTCCGTCTTCGTAGGGCGCATACCTCTGTGCAGGAGATGAGAACTGGGTACACAGACAGGCATGCACACGTGTAATTGAAATTGTTGAGGAGTGCTTTGAGAGGAAAAAATGCCGTTGTGAGAGAAAACCAAGAGGGTAGGCATAATTAAATTGAGGCGGAAGATAACTTTGGAGGAAGTGATTTGTACCCTGAAGCTTGAAGAATGAGTAGGAGTTAATTGAGTGCAGAGCAGGCAGAAAAACATTGCAGACATAGGAAAGAGCAAATTTTAAGGCCCAGAATAATGATAATGATAATAATTACAGTAATTATAAAAGTGAACTTCTTATGTGCCAGCTACCAAGTGCTTTACCAGTTTTATATCATTTTAACCTCGAATGCCCTCTGAGGTCGATGCTATTTCTGTTCCTGTTCTACAAAGGAGAAAATGGAGGCTAGAGACAGTAAGTCACTTATCAAAGGTCATATAACATCCAAGTGTTGGAATGGAGCTCCAAATTCAGGCAGGATGATCAAAAAAGTCACATTTTAAACTACAATCTTGGTTCAGCAAAATAATAAAGTTGGTCAATCCATCTGTTAGGACTCTGTTGCAGATACACACACCTCCTTAGCTAGTTTAAGGAAGAAGAGATTTATCAGGTACTTAGTGGTTGACAAAATCCCTGAAGGAGCTGGAGGGGAAGCTCTCAGCCTTAGCGTCTAGGCAGAACCTCCTGCTCCTTGTTGTTTCTTCTCTTCTGTGACTGGGAAAACTGTTGCTGCAGGAAACCACCAAATCTGGAAGCCAGTGACTGCAGGACCGAGCTGCCTCTGGCCTGGTCTGCAACAGCAAACTGATGTCTCATCCTCTGCCTGCCCCCTTCTTAACTGAGGCCCACAGTCAAATCTCTCACAACTGCTTGTGATTGGCAGGATTGAATAATATGCTGGTAGCTGCGAGGGGTACTTGGGAAATGTAGTTCTTAGCTTCTTGCCATGCAGTACAAGGAGGCTCACCAGGGGGTCTGGGCAGTCAGTCCATAGGATCCAAGTCACAGTGGGACTGGAGAGCAGGGAGTGATGGGGGTAAGAGGTAATGGGACCACAACACGAAGGCCTTTAGATTCCATATAAAGTACAATGGGAAACAGGGACTGGCATAGTCGTATTTTAAAAGATTAGCCTGGTTGATATGTGGAAAATGGATTGGAGGAGGCAGGAATGGATGCAGGAGGACCATTTACAGGCTATAGGATGGAAAGAATTTGACAGATTTTAAATACTGAATCAACCGGGTATGGTGTTGAGTTACATACGGGCAGCTGGAAAGAAAAGTGACAAGGATGACTCCGGTTTCAGGCTTGAGAAACTGGGAAGATGGGGGAGCACTTACTCAGAAAAGGCTGGGGAGTAATGCTGCAGTCCAGCTGCAGCAGGATCCAGGGGGTCCTGAAGGTGGGTAAGGCGTCGGCGATGGGAGACAGACAACTACACAACTCGATGGCGGTGCAGAGCTCTTCCACTTTATTATCACTTTAACATTGCTTATATACAGATTTTTTTGGCAAGCATTAACTTTTTGTGGTTACAGATTTATGGTTAGGCTAAACAGAAAATCATAGTTTAACATACAATGACTTCATAAATTGAAAATAAGTATTTGACTTGCCAAACAGAGTCTCAATGAATTCTTTTGCCTGTGGTTAATGATTGATCCGTGATCTGTCTGCATCCTGATTCTATTCCACTAAAATGTTATGAAAGACTAAGTGCCCTTTCTATTACTGTGTGTTCCTGTAAGATTATTTTGTTCTACTTATTTACAATGGGCGAACTGATTTAAGTCTTTCTGATTATTCTTCTTCAGCTAACCATCCTTCATTGCCTCTAAACAGATATGGACAGTATTTTCTACGATATGTTCTTAACTGTCTCCAAGTAGAATTCTTTTTGTTCTTAACTGGCACCAAGGGGGACCTTGGCATGTTAGTTATTTCATAAAAGGCAGACTTTGCCAAGGAACATGTTTTCCATCCTTATTGACTATTCTTTTTTTTGTTGTTGTTGTTACTATGGTCTCGTTTTTTATTTACTTTTTACTTATTTATTTTTATTTTTATTTTTTAAATATATTTTATTGATTATGCTATTACAGTTGTCCCATTTCTCCCCCATCATTCCCCTCCACCCTGCACACCCTCTCCCACCCACATTCCCCCCTTTTAGTTCATGTCCATGTGTCATAAGTTCTTTAGCTTCTACATTTCCCACACTATTCTTGCCCTTCCCCTGTCTATTTTCTACCCACTATCTATGCTACTCATTCTCTGTACCTTTTCCCCCTCTCTCCTCCTCCCATGCCCCTGTTGCTAACCCTCTATATGATCTCCATTTCTCTGGTTCTGTTCCTATTCTAGCTGTTTGCTTAGTTCGCTTTTGTTTTAGGTGTGGTTGTTAATATCTGTGAGTTTGCTGTCTTTTTACTGTCGTATTTTTTATCTTCTTTTTCTTAGGTAAGTCCCTTTAACATTTCATACAATAAGGGCTTAGTGATGATGAACTCCTTTAACTTGAGCTTATCTGAGAAGCACTTTATCTTCCCTTCCATTCTAAATGAAAGCTTCACTGGATAAAGCAATCCTGGATGTAGGTCCTTGACTTTCATGACTTGGAATACTTCTTTCCAGCCCCTTCTTGCCTGGAAGGTCTCTTTTGAGAAATCAGCTGACAGTCTGATGGGAAGTCCTTTGTAGGTGACTGTGCCCTTATCTCTTGCTGCTTCTAGAATTCTCTCCTTCATTTGAATCTTGGCTAATGTAATTATGATGTGCCTTGGTGTGTTCCTCCTTGGGTTGAACTTCTTTGGGACTCTCTGACCTTCCTAAACTTCTTGGAAGTCTATTTCCTTTGCCAGATTGGGGAAGTTCTCCTTTATTATTTGTTCAAATAAGTTTTCCACTTGTTGCTCTTCTTCTTCCCCTTCTGGGACCCCTATAATTTGGATGTTGGAACGTTTAAAGATGTCCCGGAGGTTCCTAAGCCTCTCCTCAATTTTTTGAATTCTTGTTTCTTCCTTGTTTTCTGTTTGGTTGTTAGCTTCTTTCTTCTGGTCCACTCCATTGATTTGAGTCCCATCTCTATTGGTTCCCCATGCGTCTTCCTTCATTTCACGTATTGCAGCCTGCATTTTTTTCATCTAATTTGTGAACAAAATCAACCAATTCTGTGAGCATCTTGATGACCAGTGCTTTGAACTGTGCATCTGATAGGTTGGCTATCTCTTCACGGCTTAGAGGAATTGGCTCTGGGGCTTTGATTGGTTCTCCAGTTTGAGCCATTTTTGGTGGGTATTTTTTTTGTTTTGTTTTGTTTTGATTTTGGTCTGGTCACGGCTGTTACGTAGTGAGGGGTGGAGCCTTAGGTGTTCCTCAGGGCGGGGCAGCCCAGTCGCTGGGTTGTGATGCTGTATGTGGGGGCGGGGTCTGAGAGGGAACAATGGCACCTGCTCCGCTCTCTCCTGGATTCAGTCCCTTCCACCACTTCCCCTTTGCCTGGACCGTCTGCGGGAGCGAATGTGGGACCACCTGGTCAGCCAACCGCCTTGTGCGGCCTCACTGGGTCTGCACAGTTGCCCCCCTGTGCCCGGGGACCACCAGCGGCCGCCTGTTTACCTGGGAACTGCCAGATGCTGCTGCTTGAGTTCCAGGTCCGCACCTCCACTTTTTCCTGCCAAGACTCTGCCCCTCTTATCGGTCTGGATGAATGGTTGTTGGACTTCCGTACAGTTCAATTTTCTATCAGTTCTGGTTGTTTTCTTGTTTCTAAATATTTGTTGTTCTTAATTTTGGTTGTGAGAGGAGGCACAGTGTGTCCGTCTACACCTCCATCTTGGCCGGAAGTCCCTTATTGACTATTCTTATGCCCTCAAAATAGGCTCTTGTAAAGGACAATGGGTGAAACAGTTTTTCTTTATTTTCCTTAACAGCCTAAGCGACTATGGGAGGGGGAATTGGAGTAAGCTGTGGTCGCATTAGCTGTGCTCGGTGTAATTCGGTCATGAATTGTTTAATTGGGGTTTTTCAGGGGGAATTCTTTGCTAACTTAACTAGTAAATTGTTAGTACAATCTGGACACGCAGTTACAGATGATTCAGGAGTGGTGGTGATTGTGTCTTGTTCTGTGGAAGCTGGAATCACATCCGAGGCTTGCCTATCGGTTTCATTCTCCTGTGTCTTATTCATCTTTCCCAGGTTAATCATATATACAATGAAAATTATGACTCCTAGAAATACAATTCCCGTACTACCAATTATCCCTATGCCGCGTCCTCTTCCCGGAGGACGCCTTCCTTGAAGCTTCTCTCCCCATATCCGGACCTTGTCAGACAATATGGCTGGAAGAGGATGCGGCAGAGTAACTTGGCTGAGTAAGTGTTGGGAGAAGAATGGGAGAATCAAAAGTTCTCTTTGGTAGAGCTTAGGTTTAAGGTATCTCTGACATACTAGTGGAATTGTTAGATGGGCAGGTGTGAATGATTCCGGAGCCCAGAGGATCGGGACTGACAGAGAAATTTAGAAGAAATCGGCATATTTATTTAAAGTCACGGACTGAGTGGAATCGCCAGTGCACAGGGTGTGGAGTAAGAACAGAATGGGCGCAGACTGAGCCCTGAGCCACTCCAACAATTGGAGCTGCAGGTGGAAGAGGTGGGACAGCAAGGGAAGCTGAGGATGACCTGGAGGCAGGAGGAAAAGTGGAAGAGAGGACAAGGCAGTGAAGGAATGTTTCATGAAGGAGAAAGTGGTTTTTCCAGAAGACAGTTGTCCATTGGACTTGACAGAACGAAGGACTTTGGTGACTTCGGATGATGTGGAGAAGGCTGGAGTCAAACGGCGGTGAGGAAGTGCAGTAAAGGGCTGCAGGCAACATTTCTCAGAGTCTCAGCTGCTGAGGGTGTGTGCTTAGGGCACGTGAGGGAAAGGCAGGTTTGTTGTGTACCTGTGGTGAACTGGGTGATGCTGGAGCATGCGGGGTGCCAACGGGAATGACCCTGCAGGAAGGAGGGAGGAAGATTCTGTGACTGGGGTGCAGCTCACTGAAGGAATGAAGATCCTGAGATGGGGAGAGGGGATGGGATCCTGTCCCCCCAATGCGAAGTGGCCTTTGATACTTTCTTAACAGGAACAAATGAACAAAGTGCAGTCTCAGCCACAGGCAGGCTGGGGATCTGGTGGTGAAGGGCTGTTGGAAACATAGTCTTTCAGCTTCTGTTGTCCCACCGATGCACAAAGCAAGGCTGGAGTGTCAGTGATTTGAGGAGAGGATCCTGGTGCATCTGTCTGAGAAGTCAGAGCTCGAGGGCGGGGACAGTCCAGGCAGCTGCTGGCATCTTCCCAGCTTGAACAATGCGCAGCTCTTTCTAAAGTCTGGGTAACCTGTGGACCATTCTGGTGTGTGGTCCCATGAAAGGACTGTTATTCCAACACAAATTATACTTTCCATTTCTGGAAACCAAAATCACTCAGCAAAACCCAAATGGTCGTTTCTTTACTATAATAAAGGAATTGAAGTTTCTCTTTGCTAGGTGTGCAATAGGAGATTGCACACAATAGGTGTGCAAATACTGTATTTCCACTTGGGTGGGAGACAGGAACAAACAGAACAACTCAGTACAGAGTGGAAAGGTGAGAGGGTCTGATGCAGGAGGATGTTAGCATCAGGCTTCTAGAAAACACAGAGGAAACCCAACACATTCACTCGCAAGCATATTTAGGCCCCTGGTTTCTATGTTGTTTCCAAGATCACCAGCCACATTATTTAGTTTCCTTCCTCTTCCCTGGTGGGGAATCTGAATCTCTGAGAAAAGTATTAGAATGTTAAGAGCGGATGGCAAGCATTACAGAGAATCCCCTGGCATTGGGTTCTTACTGATGGCATAAACATCTCCAAGTGGAGGATTGAAAAAAATTACATTCCCTGAGACATTTAAAACAAGTTGGAGCAAGTAGCTAGACGGGGAGTGGGCACCCTGTCCTGACCCCAGGCAATATGTTGAAAAGACTGTTTCTGGTCAGAAGTTTCCAAAATACTAATATTTAACACCTGTGAAAGGCCCATGTGCATTGTGATTGAATATGAAATAGGATATGTGGCTTGCTTTATAGTCTATCTGAAACCCTTAGAAAGGCCAAATGTTTTGGGGGATGTCTTAAGTTCTGGTGAAGGTCATAAGGCTTTAATAGGCAGGGATCTCAGTTGAACCTTATTAAAATATCAGTTCTTATTTCCCTTTGTGGACTAAAAGAAACCATGGGACAAAGAACTGGAGGAGCCCAGAGTTATATTTCATTTATCCTTTGTATTCTCCTTTTTGATTTATTAGTCAGTCTTTCTTAGAAATTGCTTCTGCAGTTTAGTTAGCAGTTGGTTTGTTGACCCAGCAATTGATGGTGGGAAAACATCTCACCTAAGCTATCTTCTCTGGGTGGTTTCATGGTTGGTTTGTTGTTTTTCTCCTCCCTCTTCTCCCCCACAGCATTTGGCATCAACTGTGTTGCCCTTTTTCAGATTTGTCATTGCTTTATGTGTGGATTTGAAAAAAAATTACTATGTTTTTCTTTAGCGTTTTCTTCCTTCTGTCTCTTTCTCAGTGCTCATCAGATAACAGCAGTGCTCACATAACAGCTGCAACGAAACAAGGAGGCTTGGCTCAGAGATACCTGAGATGGGAAGACGGCTGATGAGTGAGGCTGAGGGCCTGTTCACCTCAGGGATCCTGAATTCTCCTAATGAGCCAAACTATGTTCCCAGAATCATGGTGTTTGGAGTTTCTCTGGAGCCCCTACAATACTCAGGTGGATGGTCTAGGAGCTTTGGAAAGAAACTCTGGTCCCTATTCTCCCTCTTGCCCTATCCTGATCTTTCCTTGGAGGTCCCATTCCTGATGGTTCTCTGTTTCAGTAATTGATTTTTTTTTTTTTTAATAGGAAAGAGAGAAGGTTATGTGCTCAATTTCTGGTCAGTGCACATTCCTAGGTTGCAGGTTTGATCCTCGGTTTGGGCGCGTACAGGAGGCAACCAATCAACATTTCTCTTTCTCTTCTCCTCTCTCTCTAAAGTCAATACACATATCTTTGGGTGTATGTGTACCGTATGATGGGATCATACAGTATATGCTCTTTTACGTGCCTTCTTTTATTCAATGAAATGTTTTTAAAAAATAATAAAAAAATTGGAAGAAAGAAAAATCAAGACATTCTCTTCTGTGAGCTGCACCTAGAGGTCCCCTACATGATTGGTATCATAGTCTTTTTGAAATATTAAATTCCACTAAATGCAATCACAAGACAGAAAGAAGACCCCCACAAAAAATAAAAGATGGAACCAAATTCCCAAGACTTGCTAAAGACAGAAGAAACCAGCCAACAGTCTCCATTATCTGACACACACTGCTGTCTCAGAAGGCCAGGCACAGAGAATGTGTGCTGCAATCTGAGGTTCCAGGCCCACATCACAGGGTTATGGGACAGTCACAAAGGGCTCCTAAGTGCAGACGAGGGGACAAAAAGAGTACTGTGAACCCACAGCATCTATCCTATCATCATCCAACCTAGCAGATCCCACCACCAGTTCATTGCCACTAGGTCTTCCCACCCTCCTGTGGTCCTCCCTATTTTCCTCAGTAGATCATATATATGTACACACCTTAGTGTAATTTTCTTTGTGTGCCACCATAACCCAGATATTAGCTAGTTCTCCTTCACTCCTTAAAGATACAGACTTGGACACCACAATTTCCATAGACTTTGGAGGTCTGAAGTTCTCCCAGGAATTTTTACTAATTCCCAGAAATTACTTTCTCTAGACCACTTCTTTTTTTGAAGCATAATACAGTTATAATCTAATTGTATGTAGAATCCATAGTATATTTAATTTGGAAATAGATTCCACACATTAAATTTGTAGTGGTCTTGAGCAGTGTGGTTCAGTCGGTTGGGTATCGTCCTGTGTAGTGAAAGGAGTCAGGGTGCACAGGACAGTTAATCAGTCAATGAGTCTCTCTCGCATCGACACTTCTCTCCCTCTCTTTAAAAATAAATAAATAAAATATTTTAAAAAATTTTAAGGGTCTTGTATCAGTCCAAAAATGACTCATTAATTTCCAATTTCTTCAAAGATTCTGCTTCTCACTATAGTAACCAACACCTCCAACATTCCCCACCTGTCCAAATTTTCCCATTCTTTGCATTTCTTTATTCAGAATGACAAAACATTTTCTTCCAAGATAGTAAACTTCTAGAAGATTTAGATATTATTGTCATATTTCCCTTGGTTGGGGATGGAAATACATATTTGCAGTTTGTGGAAAGAACTTAGAATGAATTGTTTTGTACAGATGGAGGAACGTCAAGGATACATTAAATTCCTTCTGGAAGAAGGTGGACTGCATATGCACATACATAAATACATTTTGAGTGAAGAAGTGCGGATTTCTGGCAAGTCTACATTTTATTTTTCATATGTTTTCTAACTCAGTTTGATCACAGACTGTGTTTTGTAATGAAAAGTATGCACCTGTACTCCATCAAAGCTAGCAGTACTCAGTGCCCCCAAACTCCAGTTGTTACATGACATTCTGTGGAGTGGGAAGAGTCTGGGTATCTCTCATTCAGGTGTTCAGTTGGTCTGCCTTGGTTAAGTTTTTAAAAATAGAGTGTCCCATTTCTCACTGAATGACAAAACCATTAAGAGTACAAGCACCGAGAAGCAATGGAACCCTGTATGTCATGAGAACGACTGTGAGCCAGGATCACGTCTCCCATCATGTCTAAAAGGTCTTCGGTACCCTCCGTGTAATTACATCATGACTCGAGTTAATGCTACGTAGAGATCAACTTACAATCCTTGGCTAGAGTTTGCATTGTTGTCAAACTACAATTGACCTTGTCTTCTGTCTACAATTACAAGCAATTATTAATGATGTACTGGTGTTGCTTATTAAAATTTTATGTTTATAGATAATATAATGGAATTGGCTTTTTGAAGAACCCCTTTACAAATTCAGTTCTTATTTCTTTGTTTTTACTTTTCAATTGCATATTCTATGATAATTAACTCCCAAATTAGAGAGATTGGCTCTAAAATGCTCCCATCCAAGAAACTTTAGTCGGAGGTATTAGAGACATTTAACACTCATCCTCCAGCAAAATTCTAGATAGTGTAGTAAGGTGGTATTCATTCTCGATAGGAACTGTTTAGGTTTATTTCATTGCAAATATGACATAGTGATTTTAAAGGGTCCTTTATAATTCATTGTTAAGACAGTATTGTAGCAACAATGGATATTGCATGAAAAAATTACTCACAGTCCCTTAGTTGTAACAAATTAGGAGTTTTTAATGTTCTCATCTATTCTCTTTATTTCATGTACACGATATAAGAATCATTTGTTTTTCTTGCTTTAAAATTATCATTTAATGGTTGATTATATTTTATTATGTGGGCATAATATATTGAATTATTCTAAGGTTAAACATTTGGGTTATTTTCAGTTCTGTTGAGTTATGTGATGCTTGAATAGGGACAACTAATACACATGTAGGGGAACGATATGACCTATTTGTAGATCATAGGCTTTGTCTCAGACAAGCCTAGGTTCTGCTCTGATTTTGGCTCAACCACTAGCTTTGTAGCCTTAGGGAAACTTTTTCACATTTATTTTAAAATGACCATGCTTGATGGGGGTCTCTTCTATATACCATAAAATGCACAGATCTCAAATGTATGACTCAATACATTTTTACATATGTATACAGTTACATGACCACGTATCTGCCCTCCCTTCCAAGTATAACCACCATTCTAATTTAGCATAATTGATTAATTTGTCTTTCAAAATTCATGTAGATGGGATCATACGGTATATGCTCTTTTATGTGTCTTCTTTTATTCAATGAAATGTTTTTCAAATCTATATGTTGTGTTCATTAGTTTGAAAGTTTGTTCTTTTTTAATAGCTAAGTAGTATTGTTTGGTGTGGGTATCTCAATTTGTTTATCCTCCCTCCTGCAAATGAGCATTTGTGTTGTTTCTACTTTGGGGCTGTTATGAATAGAGTTGCCATGGTTACTATGGATAGTCTTGTATAAATCATTTTTTTCAGATACAGGTACTGAATCCTCTTCGGTGTGCTTGTATATCTAGAATTGGAATCGCTGTGTTATAGAGTAAGCGTAGTGGTGATGTTGATAAATGTGAACAATGCAGTATCATCACAAAGCTAAGTGGGATGGAAAATATGGCAAGACTAAACTTAGGTGTATCTTTTAATCCTTCGGAACTTTAGTTTCATAAACTCTAAAATAAAAATAATACTACCTACCCTGAAGAGATGCTATGAAGATTAGTATATGTAAAGAGTATGAAGTACCTGGCGTAGGATCTGGGGCACAGAATTCATTATATAGGATCCATGATGATGGTGATGGCAGTAATAAGGAGGAGGATCATGGCAACATAATCTTTTTATATGTACTGATGGGTAGGCCTGTTGAGGTAAGATATAGAGCCAATCTCTTTCTCTTATCCTCACAAGAAAATCTAAAAACTTCCAAGAAGATACCTCTTGTACATTGGCTACACCTGTGGTTCTTAACCAGCTTCCAGCACCCTACCTCTGAGATTCTGATTTCATTTTCTAAGGTCGGAGCCAGGCATCTGCTTACTTTAAGTGTCCCCTGGTGATGTTAATCTGCTCTCAGGACCGAGAATCACAGCTTAGCAGAAAAAACAATTTATAGCTCACATCCACAGACTTTGCCATTCTTCAGTTCTCTGAGGTAGCAGATTGGTTGCATTGCTTCTACATTCTTCTCTGTGCTGAAAACTTCATCCTAGTTACATCTGAGAGCCTGAAACAGTCTCTAAGATTTATGTCTCATGGGTGAGCTGCTGCTTCTCTCATTTCTTTTACGAATTTCAAGTCACCGATTGTGGAGGGTGTACCTATCATTGCCCAGTTGCTTCTAGGTTTCAATATGCAGTCTTAGTCTTCTGAAATGCCACCTTATCAATATTTTCTTTTTATTTCTCCTTGTTTTTACTTTTTTGTTTAAAATTAAAACAAATATGGCAAACCCCTGCAGCTTCTGGCAGCTGGCAGCTGGCATGCGTGGCTGCCCCCACCTTCAAGGCGCAGATGACGCTGGCAGACTGTTGGAAGTTGTTGTGACTTAGGGAGCAGCTGGTTTTCCTTTTACTTTCTTTCATTCTTTTTGGTGTAGTTTTTTTAAACCTTATTCATTTTCTCTCTTAAATGATCACAGTAATATATGTTTACTATGACAGAAATTTGGAGAGTTAAATCTAAAGATCTAGACAACAACAAAAATTTACTTGAGTTATCTTAATTTTGTGTGTGTGTGTGTGTGTGTGTGTGTGTGTGTGTGTGAAGCTTTCTCCTTTATAGTCAGTACTCAGGTTCAGTTCCAGCGGTTCCTGCATGTATGATGCTGGGTTACTTCTCTTCCCTTAGTCTGTTATCTCATATATTAAAGAAGAGTGATAATAGTAACTTGATAGAAAAAAATAAGTGAAAGACATAAAGAATAACTCATTTTACTTGGGGTAAGTAAAAAATATAAAAGTGGCCATTAAACATATGAAAAATTATTCACCAGGGAGGAAGAATTCTCCTTACTTGAAGGACGGTTAGCATTTTTATTCTATTTAGGCCATCAACTGATTGGTTATGACCCACCTACATTATGGAGGGCAATCTGCTTTGCCCAGTCTAGTAGTTTAAATGTTAATCTCATTTAAAAACACCCTCACAGAAACACCCAGAATAATACTTCCAAATATATGGGCAGACTGTGACCCAGCAAGTAAATACACAAATTAACCATCATAGGACCTATGGAAAAAAAGAAAATAAATAATATTAGGGATTGATATAACTCATCAAATAAAGTAGAAATTTTGAATTCATAGTGATAATAAACAATGAAACAATTAACTAAATTAAAACATCTCTTCATGAGCCCTGGCTGGTGTAGCTCAGTGGATTGAGCGCGGGCCTGTGAACCGAAAGATCGCGGTTCGATTCCCAGTCAGGGCACATGCCTGGGTTGCCAGGCCAGTTCCCGTCAGGGGACATACAAGAGGCAACCGCACATTGATGTTTCTCTCCCTCTCTCCTTCCCTTCCCCTCTAAAGATAAATAAATAAAATCTAAAAAAGGAAAAAAAATCTTTAAAAAAAAAAAAAAAAAAAAAAAAAACATCTCTTCATGAAAGGAGTGCCAGCCTGCGAACCAAAGGGTCGCTGATTCAATTCCCAGTCAAGACATGTGCCTGGGTTGCTGGCCAGGTCCCCAGTAGGGGGCACATTAAGGGAACCACACATTAATGTTTGTCTCTGTCTCTTTCTCTCTTTCTCTTCCCCTCTGTCTAAAAATAAATATATAAAATCTTTGAAAATTTTTTTAAAAAGGAGAAAGCCAAGAATGATAGAGGAAGGTCACCATTTTGTGACCATTATAAGTATAACTGATTTATAATATCCTCTAGGTCATTCATGCTATCACAAATTGTAAGATTTTATCTTTTTCATGACCAAGTAATATTTCATTGTATATATGTATCACCACTTTTTAAATATACTTGTCTGTTGATGGGCACTCGAGTTGTTTCCATATCTTGGCTATTGTAAATGATGGTGCTATGAACATAGGGGTGTATAAATTCTTTCAGATTAGTGTTTTAGGTTTCTTTGGCTAAATCCCCAGAAGTGGAATTGCTGGATCATGAAGCAGTTCTGTTTTCAGTATTTTTTAGGAAACCCCATACTGTTTTTCATACTGGCTTTTCCAGTCTGCATTCCCACCAACAGCGCACGAAGTTTCCATTTTTTCCACTTCCTCACCAGCACTTGTTGTTTGGGCATTTATTGATGATAGCCATTCTGACAGGTGTGAGGTGATGGCTCATTGTAGTTTTAATTTCTATTTCTTATGCTTAGTGACATAAGTCTGACAGAAAAACATACATCCCATATGATTTCATTTATATGTGGAATCTGAAGGGCAAAATAAACGAATAAACAAAACACAGACTTGGACACTGAGAGCAAACTGGGTGATTGCCAGAGGGGAGGAGGTTAGAGGCCTGGGAGAAAGAGGTGAAGGGATTAAGTAGTACAGATTAGTAGTTAAAAAATAATCACGTGGATGCAAATGTAGGGAATGCAGTCGGTAATATTGCAATAACTATGTGTGCTGTCGGTTGGGCACTGGAAGTATCGAGGGGGCACTATGCAAAGTGTAGGATTATGTAACCACTGTGCTGTACACTTGAAACCAATGCAAAATAATATTGAAAGTCAACTGTAATTGAAAAATTAAAATAGAAAAACTGATTCAGACAAACATTTGTAAATATTATCACAGTAGGTAGAGGTTTGATGAGGTGTTGCATATATACACAATCTCAAAAAGTCCAAACAGAATGCTCTTGTTCTGAGGAAATATATGAGAAGTACTCACGAGGAAAGGGGCATGATGTTGGCAATTTACCCAAGATGTTTATAATATGTTTGTGTGGGTTTAGAGACAGAGAGAGACAGAGACAGAGAAGCAGGAGGAGAGAAAGATAAAGCAATGTGGCAAAATGTTACTCAGTAAATCCAAGTAGAGGGTAGAGAACTTTGTAGTATTCCTGCAAATTCTCTGTGAGTATTCTGAAGTAGTTTTTAAAGTTAAAAAACAGTGAGTACTTATTGTTATAAAGATTACATGAAATAATAAATAAAAATGTTTTAACACAGACCCTGGCTGGGTGGGTCAGTTGGTCGAAGCATTGTCCCAGACACCAGAAAGTTTGCAGGTTCAATTCCTGATGAGGGCACGTACCAGAGCTGCAGGTTTGACTCCCTGTCGGGCTGTGTATGGGAGGCAACCAATCAGTGTTTCTCTCTCTCTCTCTCTCCCCTTGTCCCTCTCTAAAATCAATAAACATGTCCTTGGGGGAGGATTAAGAGAAAAGGTTTTTACACAGGGCCTGGCATAGAGGGGAAAAACACAACTTATTGTTAGATATTATGAAAACAATATAAATAGAATAGTAACATACTGATATTTGATCAATATAGTAATATCAACAACATATTAACATCAACATACACATATAACATCAGTATTATTTGAACAATATATTTACTGACAATATCATTGATAATATCAATTACTAATATTAATAGTGGCATCAATATCCTAATATTTGCTGCTGCAGTAAAAAATTTTATTAAAATAATTCTATTACATAACAACTATTATATTGTGGCTTGCTTTATTCACTTAAATTATATCAGAAGTAGTTTGATATTTAATGAAGTGTGAGTTTTATTGATATTATAATTTAAAATTTTGTCTAATTTTGAGTGTTTATGTTGTTTTCAATTTTATTCTTCATAAATAACACATTATTTATAAATTTATAAGTAATGAATTTTTGTCCCTTTTCCTGATTGTTTAGGACAGGGTCCTTGAAGTGCTATTGCTGAGTCAAGAGGACAGATACCTAAAAACTCTTTCGTTAGCTGCCAAATGCCAAATGGCTTTCTGGAAAGATTTCTTCTGTTTTCTCTTGCACCCGTATGATATAAATGTATCTGTCTTATCTCTCCCTCACCAACATTGTATAGTATCAGTTATTTTACTGTTTAGAAGGAGCTGATTTTCAGGAATTAAGTTGTTTCTGGGTATTATAATTTTGTTAGTTTTTAAAAGTTTTCACTTTGTATTTTTCTGTGATAGCTTGACATTTTCCTAAACAGAATTACAAAGGAAAACAATGAAACAACTTTTTAGTAGTCATAAATGAATAAGGGAATGAGCGTAGATTTGTGGTTTCCTTATCCACACCTCATTGGATGACTAGGCCCAAGAAAGATTTCCCACGAGGGTCTCATATACTGAACAGTTGGCTTTTGGCATCAGATAGACCTGGCTTCAAGTCTTTTTAAATTTAATTAATTAATTATATTTTATTGACAAAGGTGAGGGGATTACGAAGTACAAATAGGTAGTCACAGAATAGCCACGAGGATGTAAAGTACAGTATAGGAAATGGAGTAGCCAAAGAACTTATAGGCATGACCCATGGACATGAACAATGGT
Organism: Glossophaga mutica; assembly: GCA_039655065.1. Lineage (NCBI taxonomy): Eukaryota > Metazoa > Chordata > Mammalia > Chiroptera > Phyllostomidae > Glossophaga > Glossophaga mutica. The sequence goes on along the minus strand of CM077305.1, from coordinate 136,375,503 downwards.
GGGGGCATTGGTTGAGGGAGCAGGGGGTCCTGGATAGAGCGGGGCAAAGAGGGAAAAATCAGGACAACTGGGTTCAAGTCTTGATTCTTTTATTTCCTAGCTTCTGAACTCGAGAAAGTCTTCAGATCTTTCTAAGCCTTTGTTTTCTAGTAGAAAATGAGAATAAAAGTGCTTTCCTCACAGCATTGTTGAACTGTTTAAATGAGGTAATGTGGAAAAAGTGCTTTGTATCATACTATATGCTTTATAAATATTAGTTTAAATAAGTCATTATGCAATTAACAAACAATGTTTTTAGATACAATCTTAAAATAAATGAAAGAATTTGTGTTGGTCGTATGCATATACACAGTGCCCCTTAATGTACAGTAAGTCAGGAGAAGAATATTGCCCAAGTGCAACCCACAAAAAAATATATTCTTGGGAGGTTAAAAGTTATCCTAGGATTAGAATCCATGATTCCAGTGACCGTATCTTAGTAATGAACCAAACGGAAGGTCTGTACACCAGATGACCACATTGTAAATGCTTGAATATATTCCTGTACTTGCCCAGGAGACCACCAAAGAAGAGCTTCCTGCTAATTAGATGCTGAGCTAAGACCTTTTTAGATTGGAAAATCTTGATTTGGTTTAATTCTGAAAGTAACAGAACCAACTTGTGTGTGTGTGTGTGTGTGTGTGCAGGACCATGCTGTCAGGCAGTACTCAGATTTAGACTTAGGAATCAGACATGTTCAGAAAGATGTGGCCATTTCAAGTGTCTTTAAATCAGTTTTATGTTGGGAGTAGATGGAAAAGCTATCCCACCACCAAAAGATACCTGAACAAGGTGATCATCTCCTTTTAAGTGGTTGTAAAGGAAATTCCCTCAGCTCCAATTTGTCATCGTAAAACCAGATCATTAGTTGTAAAAGTGCTGCTAATATAATATTTAAAGGAATGGATGTTGAGAAATTAAGGGTTTTTTCCCCTATTTATCTCTCCAGGAAGCAGTCATCATAGAATGCATTCCCTTGCCTCTTGATAGTAAGCAGATGCTATACTCCCACAAAACAGAGCTCAGGAAGCTTTAGCCTGTACAGCAGAATCTGCCATAAATGTCTGGACATATTTACTTGACCAAGATTTATGTTACACCGAAATTAAGTCTAATCTTAAAAGCAATTGTTTATTTAATTAAAATTTATGCACACTAGTGAATAATTTAAAGACATGTGCTAAAAACCTAATATAGAGTGGTAAGACAATGTGTCCAAAATATGCATATGTGTAGAAATAGAGCTTGGTTTGAAGAAAGAAGAAATTCCAACCTTCTTAGGGGTGCCTCTTTTCTAAATTCCTTTTTTAATCTGTTTAACACAGTGCCATTAATTTACATTCATAATAACTTTGTTATAATGTAGAGATGAACTCAGAGCTGCCAGAGAATACCAAAGTGAAGGGTCTTTCTTTGCAGGACTCTGTGGAACTAGATGGGGAATTTTGTCAGTTACTCTGGCGAATGGCCTCCCGCACTTCTGTCTGTCCAGGCGTGCTTCACTGTGCAGGCAGTCTGGGGAGGGTGCTGAAACACCGTAGGTCACATTTGCAGAGCTTGCTTTGCCTTCCAGTTCTTTGATGGTCAGACATCCCAGCCTGTGACTGTGCTGTTGGCCTTCTGAGGAAGGATGCATCCTTCAGCTAACACTGTTTTGCTACTGAAATGCCGTGACTTGCTTACTAAAAAGTACAACTGGCTGTTGACTTGCCATTCTCCACCACTCGAATGCTGCTTCATTTAGAGGCTGACAGATTTCTCCTTCCCAACTCTTGTTTTATTCTTGGCAAGGATAGTGGTCAATCATCATATTATAAAAACTGCTCTGAAGCACCAAAATATGGCAAATTTGTGATCTTCCATTTAAATTATGATGGAGATAGCTTAGAATTTTTTAGTTAAATTTAAGAAGTTACCTTCCAAGAAAAATTCTTACCTCACTCTCCGTTCCAGTCCTCAAACTCTGCTCCTTCTCTCTAATTCTACACAGTTTTAATTATAATGACCAAGTGACTAATACCATCTGAATTTTTTCAAAAGTGTAAAAGTTGGAAGTTCATGCTTCAAATATTTAACATTTATTGGAGAAGTCATACAGTTCCCTGCCATTGACATATTTTTAAGTGATCGATTATTTATTAATAAATATTAAAATGCTTTCATATTTAGGAATAGTTAAAACCTTAGTAGCAACCATGCTATTTATGTTAAAAATTCTCCTGACTCTAATTACCTGGTTCAATCACTTCAAACTATTGGTATTTCTGTAAATATAGTAATATCAAAACTTGTCTTCATGACTTGAATCTCTCATATAGGTATCTCCAAACTGAGGCTAAGATTATTGTCTGCTGGAGAGAGAAGATGGTGGCATGGTAGGAGGGAGCAGACCCCATTTCCCCTCTACACATGGGAGAAAAACCGGGCCAATCTACGGAAGATCAGAGCAGACAAGGAACAGTAACGCAGCATATTTGAGAACAAGAGGTCGGAAATTGTAGCGGACACTGAAAAACCAGCGGTAAGGAGAGCTCTTCGGAACAATAGGAGCCCAGGGAACGCAGAGAGCGGGGCGGCTGAGGCCCCGGCCTGGTGCTCCGCCAAGCCTGCCCCAGGGCTCTGGGGAGGGAGCTGGGTCAGCTGCTGAACCGGCTGGGAGATCTCAGGGGCCACTGAGCGTGACTGTGTCAGAGCGAAAGTGGGTGCCCCCGTGCCAGGTCACTGCGTGACTTTGAACCGAGTTTTCGTGGTCGCCAGGCGACTACGAAAGCACAGTCGCCCCAACCGCAGACAGAAGCGCGTGTGAAGTGAGACAACTGCATGAAAATAGGCACCCTCAGGGGACCGCACACGGTCGAGGGATAGTGGACACTCGTGAAAACATAGGCGCTGGCCACTGGAGACAGCTGTGGAGCCAAGGTTGCCAGTGCATGGGTGTGTGCTCGAACTCGGACAGCTCAGGTCCTAAGGCGCAGGCTCAAGATAGCTGCTGGAGCTGACGTGCCCCAGAAAGCCACAGGGGCAAAGGCAGGCAGCTGCGCACGACTGGAGAACCTAGTACACACCCATAAACTCAGGGAAGTGCGCACACACCAAGAGGCTCAGAACACAGGCTGGAAACCCTGTGGGGAGAGGCGCCCACTAACGCTGGGATACATAGCACAGTGAGGACTGAGTTCTGAACACAGAGAAAAGCAATAAGATCACCCCTTGGCCATTGCAGCCAGCAAGACCAGAAAAACCGGCTCGGCAAGTTTGAAAACAACAAGAGGATTTTTGTTTGTTTGTTTGTTTGTTTTGTTTTTAATATTTTTATTTATTTATTTTTTTAATATTTTGTTTTGCTTTGCTTGTTCTTTTTTTTTTTTTTTGGTTGTTTATATTTGTGTGGGTGTGTCTGTTTTTTGTTTTGCCAGTTTGTTTGTGTCTTTTTGTTTGTATGCCTGTCTATTTATATGAGTTTTTAACTATTCCTTCTTCATTATTTTTATCTTCTTCTTTACTTCTCAACTCCTTTTGCCTCCCTTGAATTCCTTCTTGTCTTATTCCCTCTTCCTTTCTTTCCAATTTTATCTCTTCTACCTTCCTCTTTTTTCTTCTTTCTTCTTTTTTTTCATTTCCCCCTCTTCTTTTTTTTAAATACCCATGAGTGAGACAAAACAAACAAACAAACAAGCCTGGAACTATGAAAAAAAACCAGAGTTGGCCCCCAAAAGAGGGTGTTCCAGCTGATGAGACAGTGGAAGCTGTGAACAACAGGATATCCGAAGGAGAATCCACCACTGAATATCACAGATATTCTACCACAGAAGGTCATAACACAAACCCAGGGAGCCAGAACAGATCAATTTAAGAAGTTGAGGCTAACAACAAGAGTCTTACAAACAATGGGAAGACAAAAGAACAATCCCCAAACAAAAGGAAAGGAGGAAGCTCCAGAAAGAATGCTAAATGAAACAGAGGCAACTCAACTATCAGATATCGAGTTCAAAGCAATGGTTGTCAGGAAGCTCAATGAGCTCTCAATGAGCTACCACAAACTACAGGGAAGTTATGATGAACTCACCGCAAACTATATCAACATTAAAAAGGAAACAGAAACTATCAACAAGGGCCAAGAGGAAATGAAGAACACAACCTCTGAACTGAAGAACACAGTAGAAGGAATGAAAAGCAGAATCGATGAAGCAGAAGATCAGATCAGCGAGTTGGAGGACAAAATAGAAAAAAACACTCAGAATGAGCAAGATAAGGAAAAGAGGCTTAGAAAGAATGAAGAGGGTTTAAGAGAAATGCAAGACAACATGAAACGGAATAATATTCATATAATAGGGATACCAGAAGGAGAAGAACAAGAACAAGGGATAGAAAACCTGTTTGAAAAAGTAATGATGGAAAACTTCCCTCATTTGGTGAGAGAAAAAGCCACACAAATCCAGGAAACACAGAGAGTCCCAATCAAAAGGAACCCAAACAGGCCCACTTCAAGACACATCGTAATTAAAATGGCAAAATTCCAAGACAAAGAGAGAATCTTAAAGGCAGCAAGGGAAAAAAAGGAAATAACAGACAAGGGAACCCCAATAAGGTTAGCAGCTGACTTCTCAATGGAAACGCTCCAAGCCAGAAGAGAATGGCAAGAAATATTCCAAGCAATGAGAACCAAAGGCCTGCAACCCAGACTACTTTACCCAGCAAGGCTTTCAATCAAGATAGAAGGCCAAATAAGGAGCTTCCCAGACAAAAGAAGTCTAAAAGAATACACCTCTACCAAACCAATTCTGCAAGAGATACTAAAGGGACTGCTTTAAGGGAAAAAAGGAAAAGACAGAGAGAGAAAGAGAGAGAGGAACACAGGTACGAAAATGGCAATGAATAAATACCTATCAATAATAACCTTAAATGTAAATGGATTAAATGCTCCAATCAAAAGACATAGAATAGCTGAATGGATAAGAAAGCATGACCCACACATATGCTGCCTACAAGAAACCCACCTCAGGACAAAAGACATATACAGGCTCAAAGTGAAGGGCTGGAAACAAATTTTCCAAGCAAATGGTCAGGAAAAAAAAGCTGGGGTAGCAATACTCATATCAGACAAAATAGACTTCAAAAGAAGGGCCATAAAGAGAGACCCAGAAGGTCACTTCATAATACTCAAGGGAAGAATCCACCGAGAAGACATAAACATTGTAAATATATATGCACCCAACAGAGGAGCACCTAAATACATCAAGAAAATCTTAGAGGACTTCAAGAAAGATATTGACAGCAACACAATTATAGTAGGTGATTTTAACACCCCACTGTCAAAAATGGACAGATCTTCCAAACAAAATATCAACAAAGATATTGTGGCATTGAACAACACTCTAGAGGAAATGGACTTAACTGATATATATAGAGCCCTTCATCCCAAAGAAGCTAAATACACTTTCTTTTCAAATGCACATGGAACATTTTCAAAGATAGACCACATGATAGGACACAAATCAAGCCTCAACAAATTCAAGAAAATTGAAATCATACCAAGCATTTTCTCTGACCACAAGGGACTGAAACTAGAAACGAACCCCAAGGAGAAAAACCCAAAACCCTCAAAATCATGGAGATTGAATAGCATGCTATTAAACAATGAATGGGTCAAGAATGAAATTAGGGAGGAAATCAAAAAATTTCTGGAAACAAATGATAATGAACTCACATCGACCCAAAACTTATAGGACACAGCAAAGGCAGTCCTCAGAGGGAAGCTTATAGCGATACAGGCCTATCTAAAAAAGATAGAAACATGTCAAACAAACAACCTAACCCTATGCCTACAAGAACTCGAGGAACAACAACAAAGACAGCCCAGAGCAAGTAGAAGGAAAGAACTAACCAAGATCAGAGCAGAATTAAATGATATAGAGACTAAAAGCACAATCCTAAAGATCAATGAATCCAGGAGTTGGTTCTTCAAAAAGATCAACAAAATCGACAAGCCTTTAAGCAGACTCATCAAGAAAAAAAGAGAGAGGACTCAAATAAACACAATCAGAAATGAAAGAGGAGATATTACAACTGACACCGCAGAAATACAAAGGATTGTAAGAAATTACTATGAAGAACTGTATGCCAAGAAATTTGAAAACCTAGGTGAAATGGACAGGTTTCTAGAAAAATATAACCTTCCAAAACTCAATGAAAAAGAAACAGAAAGCCTGAACAGACCAATAACAGCCGGTGAAATTGAATCAGTAATCAAAACACTCCCGACGCACAAAAGTCCTGGACCAGATGGCTTCACAGGAGAATTCTACAAAACATTCAAGGAAGAGCTAACCCCTATTCTCCACAGACTATTCGAAAAAATCCAAAAAGACGGAAGGCTCCCAAACTCTTTTTATGAAGCCAGCATCATCCTAATCCCAAAACCAGATAAAGACACAACAAAGGAGAACTTCAGGCCAATATTGCTGATGAACATAGATGCTAAAATCCTCAACAAAATATTGGCAAACTGCATCCAACAACACATTAAAAAGATCATACACCATGACCAAGTGGAATTCATCCCAGGGATGCAAGGATGGTTCAACATTCGCAAATCAGTAAATGTAATTCATCACATAAACAAAAGCAAAGACAAAAATCACATGATCATATCAATAGATGCGGAAAAAGCATTTGATAAGGTACAGCACCCATTTATGATAAAAACACTCAGCAAAGTGGGAATAGAGGGAGCATTCCTCAACATAATAAAGGCTATATATGAGAAACCTACAGCCAGCATCATACTCAACGGGCAAAGACTAAAATCTTTTCCACTAAAATCAGGAACAAGACAAGGCTGTCCACTTTCACCACTTCTATTCAATATAGTATTGGAAGTATTAGCCACAGCGATTAGACAAGAAAAGGAAATAAAAGGCATCCAACTTGGAAAGGAGGAAACAAAACTATCATTGTTTGCAGATGACATGTTAGTATACATAGAAAATCCTATAGTCTCGGCCAAAAAACTGCTCGACCTAATAAATGAATTTGGCCAAACAGCCGGATACAAAGTCAATATCCAGAAATCAAAGGCATTTTTGTATACCAACAATGAAACAACAGAAGCAGAAATCAAGAAAAAAACCCCATTCGATATAGCAAAAAGAAAAATAAAGTACCTAGGAATAAACCTAACCAAGGAGGTAAAAGACCTGTATGCAGAAAACTACACAACACTGAAGAAAGAAATCAAGGAAGACACAAAAAATGGAAACACATACCGTGTTCATGGATCGGAAGAATTAACATCATCAAATGTCCATACTTCCCAAAGCAATTTACAGATTCAATGCAATACCTATTAAAGTACCAATGGCATATTTCACAGATATAGAACAAACTCTTCAAAAATTTATATGGAACAATAAACGACCCAGAATAGCGGCAGCAATCTTGAGAAAGAAGAGCAAAGCAGGAGGGATCACAATACCTGATACCAAAATGTATTACAAGGCCACTGTAATCAAAAGAGCTTGGTACTAGCATAAAAACAGGCATGTGGACCAGTGGAATAGAATAGAGAGCCCAGAAATAAACCCTAATCTCTATAGTCAATTAATATTTGACAAAGTGGGCAGCAACATAAAATGGAGTAAAAATAGCCTCTTCAACAAGTGGTGTTGGGAGAACTGGACAGCTTCGTGCAAGAAAATGAAACTCGAGCACCAACTTACACCATACACAAAAATAAATTCAAGGTGGATAAAAGATTTAAACATAAGCCGTAACACCATTAAAGTCCTAGAGGAGAACATAGGCAGGAAAATCTCAGATATTACATGCAGCAACATTTTTACTGATATGTCCCCTAAAGCAAGGGACATAAAGGAAAGAATAAACAAATGGGATCTCATCAAAATAAAAAGCTTCTGCATGGCCAAGGAAAACAGTATTAAAATAAAAAGAGAACCGACTGTGTGGGAAAACATATTTGCCAACGATACCTCAGATAAGGGTTTAATCTCCAAAATATACAAAGAACTTACACGACTCCACTCTAAGAAGACAAGCAACCCAATTAAAAAATGGTCAAAGGACTTGGGCAGACACCTCTCCAAGGAGGACATACAGAGGATCCAGAGACACATGAAAAGATGCTCGATATCACTAGCTATCAGAGAGATGCAAATTAAAACCACAATGAGATACCACTTGACACCAGTCAGAATGGCCCTCATAAACAAAGCAACAAACAGCAAGTGTTGGAGAGGTTGTGGAGAAAAGGGGACCCTAGTGCACTGCTGGTGGGAGTGCAGACTGGTACAACCACTATGGAAAACAGTATGGAATTTTCTAAAAAACCTAAAAATGGATATACCTTTTGACCCAGCAATTCCACTGCTAGGACTATATCCTAAGAACCCTGAAACACCAATCCAAAAGAACCTATGCACCCCTATGTTTATAGCAGCACAATTTACAATAGCCAAGTGTTGGAAGCAACCTAGGTGCCCATCAGTAAATGGATGGATCAAAAAACTATGGTACATTTACACAATGGAATTCTATGCAGCAGAAAGAAAGAAGGAGCTCATACCCTTTGCAACTGCATGGATGGAACTTGAGAGCATCATGCTAAGCGAAATAAGCCAGGCAGTGAAAGACAAATACCATATGATGTCACCTTTAAGAGGAAGCTAATCAACAAAGCAAACAAACAAGCATAATATAACCAAAGACATGGAAATTGAGAACAGGCTGAAAGTCACCAGAGGAGAGAGGGGAGGGAATTTCAGGGGAAAAGGGGAAGGATTTACAGGAACAAGTATAAAGGACACATGGACAAAAACTGGGGGCGGGGGGTGGAAATGGGAGGGAGGTGGGGAGGGCTGGGGTGGTGGGTTCGGGTGAGAATAAAAGACAGAAAACTGTACAAGATCAACAATTAAAATAAAAATTAAAAAATTAAAAAGATTATTGTCTGCTTAAAAGCCAGACCATATTACTCACTAAAAAGAATTGAAGTTTTGTATTTATATGCCATTTTAATTGATTCCTTAATTAATTTCTTGAATAATCAATTAATGGCATGCCATTAATCTCAAGAAGAAATGGAAGTGTCAGGCATCCCTTAATCATCAGTTTAAGAAATAAATCATATTATGGGAAAAACCCATCAAACTGTGCAGAACTTTAGAGGAAAAAATACAATTTTTATCAATAAAACACAAAATGATTTAACACCTGGTCTTAGGAAACAATTGCAAAATCTGTCTTTCTTTTTTAATTTAAACACCCACTTGGTTCTCATAAGGTATTTAACTTCTATCAGTTTGCCTTGTTATAGGCTGCTTCTGTTCTTTTAACGGAATATGTAAGCTTAACTCCCAGTTCTCTCTGTCTCATAAGATTTATTTGCTTCCAACCCAAATTAGATCACACTTACTTGCAGGGAATGCAAAGACAAAATGGTGTTTAACGTTTTACCCTTGAAGGGTAAAGATACTTCCAGAAAATTAGCTTCTCTTAAGATACTTTCAAATTTGGTGAAAGTAGGATTTAGAGAAATGATGATGTTGCCTTTTTTGAAGAAAAAAAAATGTTGGGAATATAACACTGATTAAGAACCATGGAGTTAAAAAATATTTAAAGTTGACTTACAGAATAGTTAGATGCGATTCCTTCATTCTGCTGCACGGAAAGCACACTTATGTAGGGAGTCACGCCCGTCTGCATTCCGACGCAGCCCAGCCAGCTGGGCTCCTAGCTCTGGATCAGTCACGTAACTCCTCTACCTCAGATTTCTCATCTAGAAAATCTCAAGGATAATGCCTTTCCTATTCACCTCCGAGTTGTGAAGATTAAATAAAATCACGAATGTGAATACGGTATCATGAACTATGAACTATTTGTGGAGACAGAAAAAAATATATGTCTGATATTATTGAAGAAAGTACAAGCCCTACATTCTTTAATTAAATCCTTGATTTAATTTTGGCTCTACAAGCCCTATCTGTTTTTTCAATTTAATTTTGGCTAATGCATCCACGATTAAAGCCACACCTTTGGTCCAGGCACTTGTTCCTAAGGAGACTGAGAATGCTTGTAAGTCATTTGCATAGATCAACAGTGCTCAAATGTTTTGTTCTTGGTGCTGCTTATAGCTATCTGTATTTACTATATTAGAAATTAAAACTGAAAAATGTTTAAATACTTAATTTATTTCAAAGAAATGATAATAAATTTATTACATGTTAACATAAACATTTTTATGAAATATAGCTATAATTTTTTGAAAACAAATATTACTGAAAACGTGGTGTTGTTTTACATTTTTTAAAATCTCTTTAATGTCTGACTTAATGGAAAACAGTTGGATTTTCACATCTGCTTTTGCATTCAATCTCTTGCAAATATCACAACTCAGCCTCTGGAAAACTACATTCTGTACTCATGAGACAATGAGAATGAACAAGGAAAAGCATATTGTTATGAAAATAATTTTGACCTCATGGAGCCCCTGAAATGGTGGAAGGGACTTCCAGGCATTCCTGACTACTTTGAGGACAAGATACTAAAAACATACATTGCATCTCGTGATGAGGCTGCATCCTCTCAGAGGGCTCACCCAATTCAGATACCTAAATCTGATTCAGTCATCATAAAGTGTTTTAGGCTGTTGTCTGAAGACCTTATGAGTTAATGCTAATCTCCTCTGAACTTAACAACTATTCTTTTTTATTGAGATGTAGTTGAGATATAACATTGTGCAAGTTTAAGGTAGTTAACAATTACTTTTATAGCTAAACAGATTAACTGTTTTTAGGGAAACTGAATTTTTTGTTACTTTACTTCTACACAAAGGGATTAAAAATTTCTTTTTGTGGTTAGAAAAGCACTGGGACTCTGACAGTCCTCTACTGGATTGTTTGTGTAATTGGTCACTACAGGACACACTGATTTCTTCAAACAACTTAAGGGATCCATTTACTTTGATAAAAAACTTACAGGCAAGAAGGGGCTGGAAAGAAGTATTTGAAGTCTTGAAAGGCAAGGACCTACATCCAAAATTGCTCTATTCAGCAAAGCTGTCATTTAGAATGGAAGGGCAGATAAAGTGCTTCTCAGATAAGGTCAAGTTAAAGGAGTTCATTATCACCAAGCCCTTATTATATGAAGTGTTAAAGGGACTTATCTAAGAAAAAGAAGATAAAAAATATGACAGTGAAAAGACAGCAAACTCACAGCTATTAACAACCACACCTAAAACAAAAGCAAACAACTAGAACAGGAGCAGAACCACAGAAATGGAGATCACATGGAGGGTTAGCAACAGGGTCATGGGAGGAGGAGAGAGGGGGGGAAAAGGTACAGAGAATAGGTAGCATAGATGGTAGGTAGAAAATAGACAGGGGGAGGGCAAGAATAGTGTGGGAAATGTAGAAGCTAAAGAACTTATGACACATGGACATGAACTAAAGGGGGGGAATGTGGGTGGGAGAGGGTGTGCAGGGTGGAGGGGAATGATGGGGGAGAAATGGGACAACTGTAATAGCATAATCAATAAAATATATAAAAAAAAACAAAAAAATGTGATTATTGCAGGGAGGCTCAGGAAGGTCAGAAGTTTGCCTCAGGTCACACAGCTGCCTGATGGGAAAACTGCACCTGGAACCCAATCTTTCAATTCTTTATTCAGTGTTTTTATCACTACTCATTCTGAACTCCACTGAAACACCTACTTTTTAGAAGTAGGGAAATGCGCCCACCTTCAGACCACTCAGACCTCTTGTTATATATGCTGCCATAGTGACCTGCACTTCTTCTTAATTAACTCATCACATTCTAATTTCTATACAGTTGAGCATCTGCTGCGTATCAAATGGTGAGCTTCAGGAGAGCAAGGCTCACATCTGCCTCATTTATTGCTGTATTCCTGATACATAGCAGATGCTAAAAAGTAAGTGAATGATATTGTAATAAATACACAGAATTAGAATCCAGCTAGGTTTGGCTGGACTTGGAAGTTAATGTTATTATTTAAAATCCTTCTTCTTTTGATACTGTAGTTGAAACATATACCCACTCAGAGATAGCAATTCCTGAAATATACCCAAGAGAAATGAGTACATAGGTCCACCTAAAGACATACAAGAATGCTCATAGCAACCTTATTCATGATGGCCCTGGCCTGGAAACAATTGAAATGTCTATCAACAAAGGAACAGATAAATTGCTGAGTATTCATATAATAATATATTACATAGTAATAAAAATAAAAAGAATTTACTGGTATTCAAAAAATATGGACAGATCTCACAGAACTTATGTTGTGTCAAAGAAACCAGACACAGACAATATATACTGCATGATTCCATTTATGCAAAGTTCCAGAACAGGCAAAATCCTTCTGTTGTGATGTCAACTAGAATAGTGGTCACCCCTGAGTAGAGAAGGGGGTTATTGACTGGGCAGGGGAATGAGGAAAACTTTTGGGGTGCTGCAAATGTTCTATGTCTTGATTTGGGTGGTAGTTACACAAGAATGTAAATTCATCAAGCTCTATACTGAAAACCAATATACTGGATGGATGCACTTCACCTCAAATTACATGTTTTCATACCCTGTATATATTTTTTATTCCACCTATAATTTATTTTTATAAGTTCTTTCAAATACAGTTTGAAAACTTTTCTTGATTTAATCTTCATTTTATTTTTTCCATTACCGTTTAGTTCCCTTAGGCTGCCCTACCCCCAGCAATCACCACATTCTTGTCCATGAGTCCATTTTCCTTTTTGTTCAAACCTTCCACCCCCTAACCGCTCCCCCACTAGCTGTCATCCAGCCCATTAGCTGCTCTCCATCTATGAGTCTGTTCCCATTTTCCTTGTTAGTTAAGTTTGTTGATTAGATTCCACATATGAGTGAAATCATGTGGTATTTGTCCTTCTCTGACTGGCTTCTTTCACTTAGCATAATGTTCTTCAAATCCATCCATTCTGTCACAAAGGGTAAAATTTTCTCCTTTTTGAGTAGAATTCCATTGTATAAATGTCCCGTTGTTGTTTTATCCACTCATCTACTGATGGACACTTGGGCTGCTTCCATATCCTGGTGACTGTAAATAACACTGCAATACTGCCATAGGGGTGTGTATGTTCTTTTGAATTTGTATTTTGGGTTCCTTTGGATATATTCCCAGAAGTGGGATTGCTGAGTCAAAAGGCCAATCCATTTTTAATTTTTTGAGGTATCTCCATACTACTTTCCAAGTGGTTGCACCAATCTGCATTCCCACCAACAGTGGGAAAGGGTTCCCCTTTCTCCACATCCTTGCCAGCATATGTCATCTGTTGATTTATTGATGATAGCCATTCAGACTGTTGTGAGACGATATCTCATTGTGGGTTTAATTCTCATTTCTCTGATGATTAGTGATGTTAAGCATCTTTTTTTTTAAAAAAAAAAGATTTAATTTATTTTTAGAGAGGGGAAGAGAGAGAGAAAGAGAGGGAGAGAAACATCAATGTATGGTTGCCTCTGGAGCACCCCCTACTGAGGACCTGGCCCGCAACCCAGGCATGTGCCCTGACTGGGAATCAAACTGGCGACCCTTTGGTTTGCAGGCCGGTGCTCGATCCACTGAGCCACACCAGCCAGGGCTAAGCATCTTTTTGTATGTCTGTTTGCCAACTGTATGTCCTCCTTGGAGAAGTGTCTATTCAGGTCCTTTGCCCACTTTTTAATTGGGTTGTTTGTTTTCTTGATGTTGAGTTCTGTAAGTTCTTCATAAATTTTGAATATTAACCCCTTATCCGATGTATCAGTGAATTTATTCTCCCATTCTGTGGGTTGTCCTTTTATTTTGGTGATGGTTTCCTTGCTGTGCAAAAACTTTTTAGTTTGATGTAGTCCCATTTATTTATTTTTCATTTTGTTTCTCATTTGGGGAGATATATCTGATAAAATATTTCTATGAGCAATGTATGAGATTTTGCTGCCTATATTTTCTTGTAGGATTTTTATGGTTTCAGGTCTAACACTTAAGTCTTTGATCCATTTTTGAATTTATTCTTGTGTGTAAGAATAATTTAAAAAATGTGTAAGTATAAAAAGGTGTAAGAAGGTGGTCTAGTATCATTTTCCTGCATGTATCTGTCCAATTTTCCTAACATCAGTTATTGAATAAAGTATCTTTAGCCCGTTGTATGTGCTTGCTTCCTCCATCAAATATTAATTGACTATTAAGGTGTGGGTATTCTTCTGGGTTCTCTATTCCATTCCACTGATCTATGAGTCTGTTTTTATGTCAATGCCATGCTGTTTTGATTACTATGGACTTACAATATAATTTGATATTAGGTAGCATGATTCCTCCAACTTTGTTCTTCTTTCTCAGGATGACTGTTTCCATGTGGGGCCTTTTGTGGTTCCATATAAATTTTTGAAATATTTTTTCTAGTTCTGTGATATATGTCATTGGTATCTCGATAGGAATGGCATTGAATCTATAGATTGCTTTGGGTAGCCTGGACATTTTAATGATGTTAATCCTTCCTATCCATGAACATGCTATGTGCTTCCACTCTTTTGTACCTTCTTCAATTTCTTTTTTCAGTCTCTTATAATTTTCCAAGTATAGGTTTTTCACATCCTTGGTTAGATTTATTCCGAGGTATTTTATTCTTTTTGAGGCAGTTGTGATTCCCTTTCTGTTAGTTCATTATTGATATATAAAATGCAACTGATTTCTGGATATTAATTTTTATCCTGCTACTTTGCTGAATTCATATATCAGTTCTAGTAGTTTCTTAGTGGTCAAAATGTATACAGCCATACCACCCTAAATGTACCTGATCTTGTCGAATATGTTTTTTTAAAACCCTAAAGCTAGTACTTTTTCTGGAAAAAAAACTTAAATCTTCAATGTGTAGAAAAACTTACTATGACCAATTTTTCAAATGTCTAAATTTCTACATAAATGATATAATTAACTCATATTAATTGTTAACATTTATGACATGTTTATAGCTGCAAAAATTGGGGCTTATCCATGTATCACCTTGATGCATGACCCAACAATTAGTGTTGAAAGAAACAGGTTTTTATTGACAGGATTCCAACCTCAGGCGGGGGGTGGCTGGAAGCATTCCCTTACCCAGCACTCCCTTGCTTCCCACAGGGCTGTAAGGTAGTCATACCCAGAAGTTCCCCGTATCCTTTTCTGTTCTTAAGCTGGCTGCACAAACAGGTCTCCACCCCCTCTGGAGGGTGCTCTTACGGGTTTCAGAGTTGCAATACTCTCGCAGCAACACTTTCCTTCAGGATCTGGGGTAGGTTGTTCTCAGCCTCCATGTAGTGGTTCAGGGCAAACATGTGCCGTGTTACACTGGATCATGGTGGAGTCCAGGGAGGCACAGTCCCAAGAAAGTGGCTTCTCTGTTTGTCCTTCAGAGAAGCAGAAGTCTGAAGCTTCAGCATTCCTGGACACAGTTCAGTTCAGCTCCAAGCACCTCCCGGGAATCTGTGCTTGGTTAGGCAGGTCCCTGACAGCTCCTTCAGCTCTGCCTGGTCCCAGCACAGGTCCATCAACTCTCTCCTTACAACCGTTCCTCCTGCATGTCTTCTTCCTTTCTCTCAGCCTGCATGGCTTCTACTCCACTATAGACTGCATGGCTCCTTCTTCCTTCCTACACCAGGCCACATGGTGGAATCCCCTTCTCCCTCAGCCTGCCCTGATTTTAAATGCTTGTCCCAGAGCTTCCTATGTGATCTCATATCCAGTCCCTCCTATGATGTGCTACTTTTGCCAGTTCCCCCATATCTTTTACTTTCTTTCGGCTACCATCTTTAGTCAGGGCAAGAGTTCCCTGTGACACAGGGGCATCTGGGGTGGGCATCCACCTCCCCTAGCTATGTCATGAGTCGGTCTACTCTTTGAAAGTCACACACACTTTTTGCTCAGGATGGCAGCACAGCTATCAACTTGTCAGGTTATGCAAAGTATCTTGAATGCCATATCATGTACTTCTCCCTTCCCCTAATTCAGGTTTGTGGGGTTTTTCAGAGGAACCCTGCTCTGTACCCATGTTATGTTTCTTATGCTGTGGGTACCATGTGAGTGCTTTGATATATATTAGCTAATCTAATGACATTTGATGATTACTTTGGAGGTTACAGAGGACTTCTTGAGCACATTCTTCCATTCAAAATTCATGTCAACTCCTGGAGATGTCTAAAGGGATAACCTCCATTTGAAATATCAGGCAATTGAGGTTCTGAAAGATGAGGACACTTCTCCAAGGTCACACAACTTGAAAGTGCCGAAGCTTTCCTGCCATCCATGACTGCATGGTGGCTAAGCCACTTCGTTGTTCTTGTACAGATCTATTACACAACACGAATCTAGTAAGTTCAAAACATCAACCTTCTTGTAGTTTATTCAATTGTGAACAAATGACATTTTATATTGTAGATAGCCTTTAGCATGAGAGTCTACACCAGCAATGCTGTTAGACCAGGGCTGTGCAGTGTACAGCCAATTTTCTACTAAGCTAGAACAGTAGTGACCCCCTGACACACTGAAGACTCTTGGAAATCACTCCAGATTGAAATGCTAAGACTGGCAGGCTGGTCCTGCTTGTCTTACTGCAGAATGACTAGAAACATAGAATATATTGCAAAGGCACAATCTACATTAACATGGACTTGGTTTGGAATCAGGACCTGAATTCATGTTTTCACTGCACCACTAGTTCCGGGAACTTGAGTGCCTCTTGGGATTTTGAATTTCTTTTCTACAAAGTGAAGACCACCAACCAGTTTATTTCTATTATCCCATGATGCCCTGTGAATACATTCTGTGGATGCAAGCCTGAGAGGCAGCTTCTTGCTACAAAGTACAGCTAAAAGACATTGATTCCTCCACCTGTGAGACTGACAGAATAATGTCAAAATTAAAGTGTTTTATAATAAACAAGTTAATACAAAATATCTTTGGAAATGGGAAAATACTCTAAAATATTGTATAAGGTAAATTGTTTGCAGAATTCAATGAGAGTAATTAATATGTATCTGAGGTTGCCCATATTGGAATAGGATAGATCGTACACTTCCTTCTCTTCAGATACCAAGGTAAAAGTGATGCCATTGGATGCTGTAGTTCATGCATTTAAAACCCTAAGTAAGGGCTACTAGTAGAACCCAAGGTTAAATACGCTTGATATTTCTAGTAAAGATGGGGAAGAGTCCATTCTAGAGGGTTTACTATTTAAGAAGACAAAAACATGACCAATATTCCTAAGTTGCCTTTGCAGACACTGAGCAAGATAACTGATCAATGGAAAAGCATGGACCAGACAGGTAGTACATTCCCAGTCCATTTCCTATGGCAAAAAGGTTTGTTTCCAACCACTACCCCTGCCCCCCACCGCCCGCTCCCAAAGAAGCTGTCAGGAGTTTCATGAGAAAAGTTCCTTGGAGAATAAATTTTGGCTTTGATATTTTTCTGTGATGGAGTTTCTGGAATCCATTTAGTATTTTTGATCCCTGGTAATCATGGTAGTGACACATCTAGGTGCCATTTGTAATATTTAGAGGTGATAAAGTATCTACAGTGTATTTTAGGTCCAAACAACTGTTGGTGATGCCTAATTAATTGTTCCATTGGATCCAAGTCCAAGGATTCTAAAGACTTACATTCCCATTCCTCAGAAATAAGTAATTAAAAAGGACCTCCCATTTCCCCTGGTGGAGACTGTGGTGTCAGCACACTTCCCAGGCAGGGAGTGCCCCCCCGCCCCCCCCCCCCCCCCCCCCCCCCCGCCGTGCATAACACTGAAGCGGCAATGCTCAGGAGGGGGCCACAGTAAGGGCAGGAGAAGGAGGCAGGGAATTCTCCGTTATTTTTCAATGATAGCATTTATCAGAAGAGGAAGTTAGATGATAGGAAACTACTGAATTGGATATCTTTATCATTGATGGTTACAGCCCAGGAAGTAAGATAAAATGATTGCAGAGACAGCAGGACTGATTAAGCATGCTGCGAGAAACTCCAAAGGGTGCACTGTTGGAGATGTGGGCTGAATGTGAGAGTGAGAGCACACTCCTCAGAGTGAGAGAGGGAGCAAACAGCCCTGCTGGGTCATGGAAGAAGCGCATGGGGTGGCTCAAAACGTATACCGAAAGTACCGCTTAGGGTCTGTTGTCTATGTCAATGTTCACTCTTCACATTTTATATTCTATGGGTCTGCACAAATTTATAAACATGCACCCAACATTAAAATATCATACACAGTAATTTTATTGCCTTAAAAACTCTCTGTGCTCCATCTATTCATACTTCCTCCCACCTCAACCTCTGATCTTTTTAGCACCTCCGTAGGGTTGCCTTTTTCAAAATGCCACACAGTTGTAACCATATAGAATGTAGCACATTCAGAAAGGTTCTTCCACTTAGTAACGGGCATTTAATATGTCTTTTCATGGCTAGATGGCTCATTTTTTAAAGCACTAAATAGCATTTCATTGTCTTTGTGTACCACAGTTGGTTTATTTATTCACTTGCTGAAGGACATCTTGATTACTTCCGAATTTTGGCAATTATGAATAAATTTACTGTTGCAGGTTTTCGTGTGCACATAACTTTTCAACTCTTTTAGGTAAATATTAAGGAGCATGATGCTGGATTCTATTGTGAAGAGTATGTTTAGCTTTGTAAGAGCTATCAAATTATCTCCCAAAGTAGCTATGTCATTTTGCATTCCCACCAGCAATGAATGGGCTCCTGTTGTTGCCTCACCAGCATTTGATGTTGTCAGTGTTCTGGAGTTTGGCTGCTCTAATAGGTGGGTAAAGGTATCACATTTTTGTTTCACTTAGCATTTACCTGCTGTTATATGATGTGTGGCATCTTCTCATGTTTATTTTCCATCTGCATATCTTTGCTGCTGAGGTGTCTGTTAAAGTTTTTTGCCCTTTTTAAATTAGATTGTTTTCTTAATGCTACTGCTTTTGAATCTGACTGAAGAATTTGATTTTGTTTCTGACTACACAGCATGTACTCCCTGGGGAAGAAAGGAGAAGAGGGTCGTCTCCATATCTGTTCAGTAGAGAGAGAAGTCAACAGTTAGATGAAGGGTAAATACTGCAGAGGTAAGAAAGGTGTTTCAGCCCACATCATTTGATGAAATCAATACACATGAGTTGGTGGCAATGTTTAAATTAAGGTCTCCTTAGTGTGCTGGGCAAAGCAGATGTGTGAGCATGAATCCTGTCACAGAAAGTTTAATTGAAATACAAAGAGTCAGCATATATGGAATGGAAGAGGCATATTACTGAGAGTATAAATCCTTAAGGCAAAACCTTCCTACCTCACATGTGATAAAATCTCTTCTCTGGTCCTAGCGTTATGAAGGGCGTACTATCACATCCAATAGCCCATTTATTCGTGGCACAATTCATAATTATTTCATTTTGTGATTATTTATTAAAAAACAGGTACAAACTAATGAAAGCATAAGTTATGTGAGGTCAGGGGGCATATTTTTTCCCTATTGCTGTTTTTTTGGTAATGAACCTGGGGCCTGGTGCATTTGTAGGAGCTTACTTATGGAAGGAATGAATGAAGTGTGCTAGAGAGAATCTTGTTTGCAGAGGGAAGAGATGTGAGTTTGTCACAGGTGGGCACAGGTAACAAGGTTCTTGGTGATCGGGACAAAGAATTGAACTGAACACCCAGAGTTTATAGCAGAAAACATGGGTGCAGGCCAGCTCCAAGCAGAGACTGACCTCATGGGCTGGAGGGACTCTATTCTTATAGGGTGGGTCCTTCTTGGCTAGTTTTGGCTGGCTTTTACTGCACATGTACAAGTAGTTGTATTACTTTAAAACTACTGCACTTGTGGTTTCCCATGATTTTCCCTGATTGGCCGCCAGGGAAGGGGGTCCCCCTGTACTAGGTTCACCTTTCCCTTTACCAGAGAATTATAGCTCTCCATGTCAGAGACTGGTGAAAAGGAAAGGTATTATTTATTCAAGTTATACAGACTTAAGAGTAATTACTTAATGTCTTCATCAAAATCCCAAAGTCCCTTAAAACACCCACAAACACACACAGTACTTCCCCGCTTTGCCCGGTCTGGGGTACCCCATATCTTAGAAAAAGAAATAGAAGTCCATGGCTCAGGCGGTCCCTGGTTCTCCCCAGTAATCTATGCTCAGCTGGTAGGCCTCCCTCAGTTCCTGGCACCATCAGCTGTGTCGCCAGGATCTCCAATTAATCCAAAGTCATGTGGCACCTTCTCATGGCCCATTGGTAAAAGTCCTTTCTCCTTTTTCTTCCAGGCAAAATCTTTCCTGCTTCCTAAGCCATGTGGCCAAAGGGAGCACCCCAAAGCCATGGGGTCCTCACTCTCAGCAATGCTGCGGGGGTCATGTCACTACTCTACCAAAACCACATGGTTCTCTGCCAAAGCCGAGTGGCGGTTCTCTGCTAAATCCATCGGGTGATCTTCCCATGGCTGCGAAGGTCCTGACTCTGCCAAAAGCACATGGCTCTCTTCCCAATGTCTGCCATGCACGGCTAGGTTTAAATACCCACACCAATCTTCCTCTGCAGTCCCATTTCTGACTCCTCCCATAATCGGCTACACTTGCCAGCACTCCCATATCCTTCCAGCTTTACTGGGCTGGAATCTGGGCTGGAACCATAGGGAATCTGGGCAGGTGTGGCCCCATGGAGTGGAGCCAATCATCTATCTCCAAGCTCTCATGCAGGCATTGTAAGGAGGGGGAGTTGCCTCCTAGTTACGTCTCAGGTGGAAGTCACTCCCTTCACCCTGGCTCAAGGCATGGCCACAGCTATTTAGCATATCTATGAAACCAGTTAAAGGTTATAGATATGCTAAATGACTGTTCTAGAGGTTATCTGCAAAACTGTTGCTATGCAAAACAACTCAATGGCCCTGCTCCATGTGTCCCACTCAAGCTCAGATTTGTGGGGGTGAGGACAGCCCATATTTTTAATATTTCCTGGACACCCTGAGTTCTGGACCCCTTTACAAATCCTTCTTTTGTGGGCCCTCTGGCTGCACCCTCCTACAAGTTCTATACCCAGAACTACCACTAAGTAGCTGGGCTTCCTTGGGCAGTTCACTTATTCTTTCAGCCTTGGTTTACCTGTCTGCAAAATGAGGATTCCATAATTGAACACTTTCTTTTTCCAGAGAGTGTTCCCTGGGGTCCTGGGGTTTTTAGGAGGTGCCCTGGACTGCAGAATGGGGAAATCCAAGACACAGGGGCTCCTGGCCCCTTATCGCCACTTTAGAAATGAAGAGCTCCTCTTCTCTGTTTTGTGTATTGCAATTCTATGAAAAATTTTATTTACAATAATTCTAATGCTTAAAAGGGTTGAGATTCCATAATTTAAGTTGGAAAGTCTCTAAGACCCTTTTCAGCACTAACTGCCTAGATTGTTCTTACCCCAGAATCCTCGTTTCATTCAGGTTTTGCTTAAGTGTCACCTCCTCAGGGAGAGCCTCCTCGGCCACAATATCTTAGTAGAATTTGTATATTGCCTGGGATTGTACTCCATTTTATATGACAGGTGTTAGTACATAAATCCTATCTCCCCCACAGCACTGTATATTCTTTGTGAATGAAGGTCGTGTAATGTATATTGCTTTCCTAATCCTAATCTGTATTTAGCACAGGGCTAGAAATGCAATGAATATTGCTATTACACTTACTCAAAAATGTTGCATTCACCGACGCGAGAAACAGATGTTCGGAAACTTTCAGGATTCAAAGGTGTTACTTTATTGGCCAAAAGTTTTAACCTGCGCAGGGGCGGACTCCCAGAGTGTCCGGAGACACAATGCTCAGAAGAGCTGCAGACGAGAGCGCACCTCACGCTTACAGCTAGGCCTTTTTATAAACACAAGCAAGCAAGCATTTCACAGAAACAGAAGTGGCTGTTAGCTATTGGCTATCTTTTGGCGAGAGTGGGATCTATACATTGCAGGGTTTGGGGAATGGGAAATTTACACCTAAACATCTCCTTAAATGGTAATCTGCCTCCAGTTCTTTGTTCTCTGTTCCTGGACAGCCAAATCTCACAGGGACAGTCCTTTAGCTATTTTCCTGGTTCCAACAAAAAATATTTAGAAAGTACTTTGCGGTT
Source organism: Glossophaga mutica (assembly GCA_039655065.1). Taxonomy (NCBI): domain Eukaryota; kingdom Metazoa; phylum Chordata; class Mammalia; order Chiroptera; family Phyllostomidae; genus Glossophaga; species Glossophaga mutica. The sequence goes on along the minus strand of CM077305.1, from coordinate 136,353,296 downwards.
GCTACCCTACATTGGACACATGATATTCAAAGTCTTTAAATGCCATTTAAGTTCTTCTTCTTTAAAATGAATGAAGGGTACTTCCCTCCAAGTTAAGGGAGATCATAGTTAATATAGTAAATGAGATCAGTGAGACGAAGATTCTCGGCAGCAGGCAAGGCTCACTCACTGGCTGGATGATTCGGCCGAGTCCCATCCCCTCCCCATTGCCTCAGAGTCTGAACTGCACATCTCTCATGGTGCCTGACTGACCTGCCCAGATGCTTGCCCATCCCTCTTCCCTTGCTCCAGTTTGGAGACCTCTCCCCACTCCACTCTGCCTGGTGTGTCAGCATTCATAACCCCTGCTTCTTCCCTGGTCTAGGGCTTTCCTGATAAAACCAATATTGAAGACGAACCTCTTCTTTTTGGATTGCAAGCCATAGGCATGTAGTCCTGAGCTGCTGTTGGTGGTCTTTATTACCTCAAAATGCCTGTATGTAGCAGGAGAAAATAATATGTAATGTGAAGCAGACCAGAGATTAGCAATAGAGGGAAAAGTAACTGATGCTCTGGTTTGAGTCCCGAGAGCCACTCAAGGTGTCAGAGTTGACAGGGTTAAATGAATGAATAAATTCATGTAAGTAAAAATGTACATAAGGATGTACGTGTTTGATCATTGTTATCTATCCCTAATTATATCTTAACATAATATTTTTATGGAATTTTATCTCCTCCCACTGGGTTGTAAAGTTTTGAGAGCAGCCAGTAGGTTTTACTCACCTTTGTCTCATCCATGATTAGCACAGATTTTGTTAAAGATTCTATAATCCTTGTTGAAGAGGATTTAACAGCACGTTCTGGTTCCTGTAAGACACATTCAGTATGTGACTTCACCCTCCTCTTTCCAGACAAGCCTGGGATTTTTGTTAGTAGGTTTGTGTCATGTACTCCTCAGATGAGGAGTGAAAAGTGTCTTTTGCCTGTGGGTTTTTGTTACCTTCAGAGCATTCCAACTTATGCTAAGCCATCATAATTTTTTAAATGTAACAACTGTTTTTATTTTGATTTTCATGATGAAAAAATGCATCGTTTTTTTGAGAGAGCTAGAGGTAGGCGATTTTTTCCAGAATCAGTAAGGCAAGACTCTTAGCTCCTTGTGTTGTGTTTGGAAAGATAAAATTGTTCCTGGTGCTCAGCTGTGAGAGACCAAATTATCCCCAAATCTCACAAAGATAGTGAAATGTAAAACATCTTAAAATTAAAGTGTGTGTGTGTTTGTCTTTGGTGCATCTTCCTGTAAAAGATGGAGATAAAGTGGATTCCTGATGATTTTTTTTCCTGTAATCATGTGCAGAATTCTTAGTATCTGTTTACTTTAATGCTAGCTTTTGAAGCTGTGTTCAAGTTAATTATTAATGAGAAAAATGCATTGCCTGTTTGACTTTCAACTGTGAGGGCAGAGTGCAGTGGAGTGAGTCAGTTTATTCTGATTTTCTGCCTGAATTTAGTAAGTACATGTGGAAATGACAATGCAATGAGTAGAATTTTCAGTCTGAGGTTTCCATTTTCACAAGCAATAAGCTTGAATATGGAGAATGGGAAACGTTTGCTCAAACAGATGCAGAAAGCATATGATTTGGGTATTAGCCCTCCTAAAGTTAAAGGACTTGAGTCTTTCATCCTTTTAGATTTCCAGCTAGATCATTAGTTCCAGACATGGAGCAAAGTGCTGGGAGAGAGACTTCTTTGTTGTTACTGGCTGTGTTGCTTGGTGTGAGTGTGTATGTGTTTGGGAAAACCTGTCCCTTTAATCTTTCCAGTCCTATGTACCCTCTTCCAACACCTGCACTTAAAAGATTTTTAAAAGGTATTTTATAGAGAGACTTATATTTTTTTTCACAGAAAAGTTTTCTTTTCTTCCTTTCCTATCCTCGTGCCTCATTTTATTTTTCTTGACTTACTGTATTGGTTCAGATACCCAAGGTGGAATTGTGGGAACTGTAGCAAGGATTTTTGTCCTGTTCTTCTTTAGTGGTTGCCAAAATTTTACTATTAAGCATGAGATTCTTGATAGGTATCCTTGATTGGGGAAAAAGCCTTCCATTCTCTTTTTAGTTGGCTAATGGTGTTTTGTTTTGTTTTGTTTTGTTTTTGTATATCTTTAGTGTACAAGTGTTGAATTTTATTGAATGCCACTCTTCTGCATTTAATAATAGGACATGTGGCTTTCTCTCTCCTTTAATAATTTAAATTGCTAATGTCTTCATTTTAAACCATTCTTGCAATCCTGAAATAAACCCTATTGATCAAAATCATATCTTTTAAAATACATAGCTCGATTAGATTTTCAAATATTTTGTTTAGGATTTTACACTTCCACTTAGAAGTGATATTGGTCTATACATCTGTGATTTCAAGCAGAGTGTAGAGAGCTTCTTCCTGCCTTGCTCAGGGATCGTCTCATTTCCTGTTATCTTCTAGTCACCCTGTCAGCTCTGAACTCTGAGGTCAGCAAGCCTCTACTTCCAAACCCTCTTGCTGGGTGGTGTTTCTGTTCTTTTCTTGTACACAGAGGTATTCACTTTTCTTTTCTTTTTTCTTTTCTTTTCTTTTCTTGTTTGTTTTTAAGTTGATCTATTTACAGTGTGGGTATGTATGTCCTTTGCTATCTTGGATGAATAGTCTTCTTTTGTCACAGTATCACTTCTCAGAGCCATCCAGTTTTGTGACCCCGTGGAAAGCCACCCGCTGAGTGCAACGACAGCTCTGTGCTTGGCGCAGTCAGCAGCACCACTAGGCACACTCCTAACTCCTTTATACAGGTTGTTGGTGAAGGTGCTGCCTGTGATTCTCAGAGAATGTTACATTCTGCAGCAACTCAACAAAATCATGCATGTTTATAATCTGAAAAGATATACTCAGGGTATAATCTGAAAAGTCTCCAACAAATGACACTTAATATTTTTCATATAACTCCAACCTTAAGGTCAGACATAGAACAGTTTCTTAAAATGCAATTTTTTTTTTCAGAACCAGGTTCAGCAACATGTGCTTTTAGGGGAAGAATTCCTTGTTATTTCTTTGTTGTCTAGTTCTTTTAAATACCTTGGCTTTGCATTTCAACTTGTCCAAAGAGTATTTTATTAATGTTGATAATTGTATGATTTCAACAATACCTATTCATTTTTGGAAGCTATAAGAGGAAGAGTGATGTATTTGTATAAGCAGGTACTCTGCCTATTCTAGAATATGCTCAGCAGAAGTTTGGCCAAGCATTATGTATATAATCACCTTTGTGAAAATTACATTTACTGCAGTCATTTTGGAATACATTGCAATCTAAGTTTGTTAATTTTTGCTTAGAATGCTGAAGGTATGTTCCCAAGGAGTGACATAAAACCTTTATTTCTGCTTCTAGACTAATTCATAAGCTCTAGCCCAGATGTTAGAAGAAGCACACTGATGCAACTACCCACTACCAATCCTTTAACAAATGGATTTGGTGTCTCAACTAATAGCATGTAGAATCATTTACATTTTCTTGGCATTTGAGATATTCACAAGGTGAACAATTTGTAAATTCAGTCTGAGAACAAAATTCTCTATCATGCGTGTTTCTGGTGTCATTAGAACTTTATCTTGTCCTTTCAACATTAGTGCACAAGCCCTGGCTGGGTGGCTCAGTTGGTTAGAGCAACATCCCTGATATACCAAGATTATGGGTTCGATCCTTGGTCAGAGCACATACAAGACATAATCAGTGAATGAATAAATAAGCGGAGCCAACTTCCGGCCAAGATGGAGGTGTAGGTGGACACAGTGTGCCTCCTCTCACAACCAAAATTAAGGACAACAAAAATTTAGAATAAAAAAAAACCATTCAGAACAGATAGAAAATTGAATTGTACGGAAGTCCAACAATGATTCACCCAAGACTGGTAAGAGAGGCAGAGTTGGCGGCTGGCGGAGAGGGATCGCGGCAGGAAAAGGCAGTGGCTAGTGGTCCTGGACTCACAGGTGGCGGTTACCGAGTTCAGGGAGGCAATGAGCAGAGAGGCCCACAAGGCGGCTGACTGTGGTCACACATTCGCGCACAGATAAACCAGGTGAAAATGGGTAGCGAGACAGACTGCGCAACCCAGAGCCCCAGCGCTGGGAAATAAAGCCTAAAAGCACCGATTGAAAACACTTGTGGGGGTTGAAGTGCTGGGAGAGACTCCCAGCGTCACAGGAGAGTTTGTTGGAGAGACCCACAGGGTCCTAGAACATACACAAGCTCACCCACACAGAAATCAGCACCAGAAGGGCCCAATTTGCTTGGGGAAAGCAGCAGAAGGGACTGGAATCCGAGAGAGAGCAGAGCAAGTGCCAGTGTTCCCTCTCAGACTCCACCCCCCACATACAGCATCACAACCCAGTGACTGGGCTGCCCCACCCTGGGGAACACCTAAGGCTCTGCCCTTCATTACCTAACAGCTGGGACCAGACCAAAAACAAACAAACAAACAAACAAACAAACAACAAAACTCCAAAAAACCCAAAAACGGCTCAAATGGGAGAACAGATCAAAGCCCTAGATCCAATTCATCTAAGAGACCAAGAGATAGCCAACCTATCAGATGCACAGTTCAAAGCACTGGTGATCAGGATACTCACAGAATTGGTTGATTTTGGTCGCAAATTAGATGAACAAATGAAGGCTACAATAAGTGAAATGAAGGAAAACACATGGGGAACCAATATAGATGGGAGGAAAACTGGGACTCAAATCAATGAAGTGGAGCAGAAGGAAGAAACAAACAACCAAACAGAAAAGAAGGAAGAAACAAGAATTCAAAAAAATGAGGGGAGGCTTAGGAACATCCAGGACATCTTTAAACGTCCCAACATCCGAATTATAGGGGTACCAGAAGGGGAAGAGGAAGAGCAACAAGTGGAAAACTTATTTGAACAAATAATAAAGAAGAACTTCCTCAATCTGGCAAAGGAAATCGACTTCCAGGAAGTCCAAGAAGCTCAGAGAGTCCCAAAGAAGTTGGACCCAAGGAGGAACACACCAAGGCACATTGTAATTACATTAGCCAAGATTCAAATGAAGGAGAGAATTCTAGAAGCAGCAAGGGATAAGGGAACAGTCACCTATAAAGGAGTTCCCATCAGACTGTCAGCTGCTTTCTCAAAAGAGACCTTCCAGGCAAGAAGGGGCTGGAAAGAAGTATTCCAAGTCATGAAAGTCAAGGACCTACATCCAAGATTGCTCTCTCCAGCAAAGCTTTCATTTAGAATGGAAGGGAAGATAAAGCGCTTCTCAGATAAGGTCAAGTTCAAGGAGTTCATCATCACCAAGCCCTTATTATATGAAATGTTAAAGGGACTTATCTAAGAAAAAGAAGATAAAAAATATGACAGTAAAAAGACAGCAAACTCATAGCTATTAACAACCACACCTAAAACAAAGGCAAACTAAGCAAACAGCTAGAACAGGAACAGAACCACAGAAATGGAGATCATATGGAGGGTTAGCAACAGAGGAGTGGGAGGAGGAGAGAGGGGGAAAAGGTACAGAGATTAAGTAGCATAGATGGTGGGTAGAAAATAGACAGGGGGAGGTCAAGAATAGTGTGGGAAATGTAGAAGCTAAAGAACTTATAACACATGGACATGAACTAAAGAGGAGGAATGTGGGTGGGAGGGGGTGTGCAGGGTGGAGGGGAATGATGGAGGATAAATGGGACAACTGTAATAGCATAATCAATGAAATATATTAAAAAAAATAAGCGGAACCACAAATCAATGTTTCTCTCTTGCTCTACCTTAAAAAAGAAATCAATAATAAAAAAGACTAGTACATGAATCGTACATTGTGACTATATTGTTTACTAATAGGTGTTTAGTAAACTGTGTTTGTTTACCTCTAAAGAGTTTAGAGATTCTTCAAGAAGTTTTTATATATTTATTCCCAGAGCAAATGAAATGAATCAATAATTTTTTTGGTCCTGGCTGGTGTGGCTCAGTTGGTGGGGTGTCATCCCACAAAGCAAAAGATAGCTGGTTCAGCTCCTGGTCAGGGCGCACGCCTGGGTTGAGGACCTGGTCCCTGGTTGGGGACATGTGAGGGGCAACCGACTGATATTTCTCTCACACATCGATGTTTCTCTCCATCTCTTTTCTCTCCTTTCCCCTCTCTCTAATAGTAAATAAATAAAATTAAAAAAGAAATCACTTAAAATTTTTTTTTCTTATATTGATTCTAAAGAGAGAGGAAGAGAGGAAGAAAGAGAGAGAGAGAAACATCGATATGAGGTAGAAACTTCGATCCATGGCTTCTTGCGCGTGCCCCTTGATGGGGGATGGAACCCACAACTGAGGCATGTGCTTGACCTGGAATCAAACCAGTGACCTTTAGGTTTGTAGGACAATGCCCAACCAACTGGGCCACATTGGCCAGGGCTGAATCAAGAGATTCTTGAAGATTTAAAATTTTTGGTGATTTTGAGTAGGTGGATATGTAGCATTCATTGCTGAAGTGCCTATAAAACACATTTTTAAATAAAATAATTGTTTTTCTTTCTTCTTTTGTATTCTTATTCATTTTTCTTTTCTCCTTCCTTCCTTCCTTATATAATTTTCTTCCCTTTTCCATTTCCCTCTCTCTTTCCCTCATTCTTCCAACAAAAGGGGTATGTATGGTGTGGTGACCTTGTTAGGGGAAACCACAATCTTGGTTGAATTGAACATGTTGTGCTGTGTACTTGTGGCTAAGGTTTAGAATAGCCAGACATGTCTTAATGTATACAACTCTCCCAAAGAAGACAATACTCCACGTTTTCTATATATGGTCAATCTAAAAGTTGGGACAGGTGCTATGCCATTATTTCCTTTTTTTCTGGTGGAGATGAAATACACAAAACTATTTTAGTATGCAGTTAAGGAATAAGACTCACTTACCCTCCAAATCCTGGTAAGTGTAACTAAATGAACCCCTGTTGAGAGGACATTTCTTGACCTGCATTATATTGAATCAGTGGGGTCAGAAACTATTTGTAAATGAGATGAGGTTAGTGAGACTTTTGCAGATTTATAAAAAGATCAATACTCATGAAAAGCCTTATAAACTGAAGAACTAAATACTTAAAAACAGAAACCTAGAATCGCCTAACTTTTCCTTTGAATGTTGTGACAAAAGTTAAAAGGGACCAGTTCCCCTTCTTCCTCTTTTCTGAATGAAGGCTAGGCATCTTGTCTTAATTGAATAAAAACATTTCAGAATGGGCATTTGTTTGAAGTAAGGAGATTCAGGGAGAAAATGTTTGAAGAAGTTGAAGGTTCGGGAAACAACTGTGCGAGTATGTATGTGTGCGTACCCATGTGTGTGTTGTGTGTGTGAAAATGCATGCACATGGGTGTGAGGGTGCGTAAATGTGTGTGCTCAAGTCTGCGAATGTGTTCATGTGAGTGTCCCGCATGTGGGTGCCTATGTATGTGGCATGTGTGCACATGTGTGTGCTATGTTTGAGTGACCGTGTCCGCGTTGTGTGTGTATGTGCGTGTGAGCTGCATCTGTGTGCCGAGGGCTGCAGGCGGGAGTGGCAGCCTCGGCTCAGCCAGTGGCAGAGCAGTCAGTAAGTACATAACTAATAGTGAGAAAGGAAGCTGGGGAGAGACAAGGAAGAGAAGCCACCAACCTCATTAACAAAAGCTCAGTTTTGTCCCTGCGGACCCAGCCAGCAGAAGGGACTGCCGAGCTGTGGCTCTCTGCCAGGGAGGTCGGGCTCCCTGCAAACAGTTGCAGGCATCCTCATCATGACCGGCTCAGAGGGAGTCCTGAGGCTTGGCAACTGGGAAGTTTTCAGAGCCGCCGCCGCCGCAGCCGCCGCAGCAGCAGCCTCAGAGGAGACCAGCGAAGATAGTGAAGTCTGTATGTGAACTTCAGTTCTCTGTTTTCTTTTTGGGTGGGTTAATGGATTTTTAGTACAAAGAAAGCTAAAACTCAGCTGACCTGAAAGACTGGAATTTCAGCTCTCTTTCCTTCCCTGGGTTGTTTTTCCTCCCCCTTCCTCTCAAAGCTCTTTAAACCAGAGATTAACCAGTCAGTGACTCTGATTCCTTCAAGGGTTTCTAACTCTTGGGCTTGGAAAGAAAAAACACTACCTGTAAGTATCTGCTTTATTACTTCCTCTCATCTTAACTGTGAATGTTCTGTTAGCAGAATGCCCCAGAGTTTGTGGGTGGGGTGGTAGCACGAACTCCAAGTAATGATGCAAGAAGTACATAGAGTGTATTTGCCAAAGTTTTATTCTCATGTAAACTCAGAAGGTGGTAACTTGCAATGGTAACCTACACCAAAGATGGGATTCTCTTTATATGTAACAAAAATTTACAGCTCTTTCGAATTCATTTCTAATTGCACTCACCAATGAAATAGCCATTTTTAAATTTTGAGATACCCACCCCCCAAAATCAGGGTGTTTCTTCTCAGCTACATGAAATGGCAAAGGGAAAAGATGCAAAAATTAACAAAACAGATCAGACATCATGGCACAAAGATATGGAAATTTGGAAATGATTTTTGGATAACTTTGTTTTAGTTTAGTTGTGTTTGGTTATGTATTCTCAAAAACATGGTTTCTTTTTTAATGGGGATTAGAGATAGTATTAAAGAAGCAAAGAAATCATATTGTTGTGAAATTTGGACTGATTTTTAAGCCCTTTCTGCTTATTACCCAGATTTGGTCTAGAGATTTTGTCTTTTTACTGAATTTTTTTGGATGACACTGGTTAACAAAATTATATGGTCTAGAGATTTTGACATTGTAGTAAATAGTTCCTTTTAGTTTTCATCTGGATGCAGGAATAGTTTTTAAGGCATTTGATTTTTATTTCTTCCTTTGTACTGTTGCTCTCAGTCTTGTTGCGTGGCATGAATTACAAACCTTTAAAAGAGCATTTCCGGAGGCTGGTTGGAGTTTATGGTGTGGGAATCTTGCTGGAAAGATTAACCTCTTCCGAGCTGCTCCACAGACCAGACCCAGTGGCGCAAATGCTCTTCGTGTTTCTGGTCTGGAAAACTGATACTCCCAGTCAAAGCTTGAAGAGTTGCTTCTAAGTGCCTTGCCTACACTTGATCAAAGTGTTTTTAGCAGAACTCTAGGAAAATGTTAACTACCTTTGCTCTTTCACTCAGTCAGGGACTCCTAAACCTCAGTGTGCATAGAACCACCAGCTTGCTTGGTGAAAAGGCAGGTTCCTAGGCCCTCGCCCCCCAGAATTTGAGACCTGGGTTGGGGTATGGAATCTACCCAGGTGAATCTCCTGAAGGTGAGATCACACTAGGATAAGCACTGCTGTGCCTTGTTATTGGCAATTAAATTCTTGTCATGTATTTGGTTAATATTAAACCTCATGTCCAATTAATAAATGAGTTTGAGTTGATGTTGAACATGAGTTATGTGCAACATGGTTTTGCATGCTTGGCTGACAAATCAGGGCTTTTTAACCAGCTTTCCCACTAACCCCCATCTTTTTTCCCTTACTCTCCTTTCCATTCCCATGAGTGAGAAGGATGTTGGGCAAAAAGGTAGCTGGACACCATAGTCCCCTGCCTCCATGCATTGAGCTGTATGGTCTGATCTCCTTCACATGGCCAAGTCATGCTTGTCTTAAAAACTTTAAGCCCAGGGCTGTTCTTAAATTAGTTAATCTATTTATTTATTGAGAGAGGGGAAGGGACGGAGAAAGAGAGGGAAAAAAATCAAATGTGTGGTTGCCTCTCACATGCCCCCAACTGGGGACCTGGCTTGCAACCCAGGCATGTGCCCTGACTGGGAATCAAACGAGCGACCTTTTGGTTTGCAGGTCAGTACTCAATCCACTGAGCCACATCAGCCAGAGCTTAATTCCTTTTTTTATAAAAAGATTTCATTTATTCATTTTTAGAGAGAGAGGAAGGGAGGAAGAGAGGGAGAGAAACATTGATGTGCAAAAGAAACATCCATTTGGTTGCCTCCCACACGCCCCCAACTGAGGATATGACCCACAACACAGGCGCATGCCAAAATCGGGAATTGAACTGGGGATTTTTGGGTTTGTGGGATGACATCCAACTCATGGAGCTACACAAGCTAGGGCTATTCTTAATTCTTTAAAAAAATTTTTTTAAAAAAGATTTCATTAATTTATTTTTTAGAGAGAGGGGAAGGGGAGGAGAAAGAGCGAGGGAGAAACATCAATGTGCGGTTGCCTCTCACGTGCCTTCTGCTGGGGACCTGGCCTGCAACCCAGGCATGTGCCCTAACTGGGAATCGAACAAGCTGCCCTTTGGTTCACAGGCCAGCACTCAATCCACTGAGCTACACCAGCCAGGGCCTGTTCTTAATTCTTTATGAGCCTCTGGGGATGCTCTGCTCCTGGGTTGGGCTAGGGTAAATTAGGCTGAACTAAGCAAGAGATTTCTTGGGACTGTTCAGGAGCAGTCTAATTCTTAGCAACTGAGTTTAGATTGAACCAGACCACAGGGGCTGGGAGAAATAGGAAGTGATTCCTTCATCATGTTGAGGCCCTCATTTAACAACTTGTGAAAGTAGGATTTGGCCCCCACCCCCATGCCCATTGACATTTTATGGCACTGTGTATTTATGGCATTGTATGGGGGTGCCTGCTATATGCCAGATTCTGTGTTAGTTTCCAAGGTCTTCAGAATGACCAATGTGAATAGTGTGAACAGGGTTTTTGTGCTCATGATATTTCAAATCTCAGGGGCTGCTAAGCAATCTTGGATGAGCCACCTAATCTCTCTGTCACTTCTTCTACTGATAAAACAAAAGCGTTGAATTAAATGAGTTTTGGTGGTTTTCCAGCTCTGGTATTCTGACACTATGGATATAGCACAGCCTTCCAACTTGGTTATTGGTAAACGGGAACTTTTTTTCTTTTAAATTTTATATTAAAGTATAGTTGGCATACAGTAGAATGAGAAGCTTTGAGAACAGGCCCTAAGATTTAGGCTTATTGCTTGTCTTCAAAAATTTTCACAAATACCTTTTAATTATTTTTCCTTTCACCAAGAACCCAGACCACTGCTATGGTGAGTTAGACAAATGCCACTTCAACAGAGTCCACTGTCATTCCTCACAAAGGGGCCCTGTAACTCTCCAGCAGGGCTGTTTCTCTGGGCCAGGTTACATAGGACGGCAGCCTCTTATCTTGTCTGAATCTGGTGTTGCCAGCCTTTGGAGAGCTGGGTGGTCTGAGCAGGGCTTGCCGGCTTCCGTGCTTACACAGCTTGCAACCTGACTCTATCATTCGAGTGATTTAATAGCTTTTGTGCTACCAGGTGAGCTCAAACAGAGACCTTTGAAAGGCTGGGGGGAAAACAACCCCCTAACAAAATCTCACATTTTGTCTGTTGTGTAGCTTCTCTCACTGTGGAGACTGGGGCAACATTTCAAAGTGTTCTACAACTTGGCCATCGAGATAAGAAACTATGGCTGTGATCTCTGCTTTTCTGACAGATGTAGCCTCCAGATCTCTGAAGATGACATGTGTAGGTGGGAAACTACTCACTGGAGGAGAGAGTACAGGGATCTTGCAAAGTTAGGATACGTTTGACAAATTGTTCTCTCTCTTTAAATTTAAAGGAGATGGAAAAATAGTCTTTGGTTTTATTCTTATCACTCCTCATTTATGGGATTGCTGCTACGGTATCAGAATACTCCTGGTGTGTATCATGCAGAGGCTGCTAAGATTGTGTATCACTCTTCACTCTTAACTTTATCCTTAAAACGTTCCTATCTGGCTTCCTTAGTGACTGTGCAGATAACAGCCCAGACTCACTAAGCCCCAGTTCTTCCACAGGGTGCTGCACCGCCCCGGGATCCCATCTCTGCATTCTATCATGTGTTATCAGCTGCTCAGAGCTTACAGATGCTCCCTGCATTCCTCTCCTAAAACATGTGAGCCAGGACTTTGTCTCTTGGGGTCGCATTCAATGCCTGGTATTTTCATTTCAAGGCCTACATTTCTTGTTAGCATAAACATTCATTCTTTCTTCTGTAAATTATAAGCCAAGACCATTGTGAAGTTAGGAGAATTTCAGAAAGTATTGAAATTCCCAGGTGAAAACTCATCCAAATGCTTGGAAGTTGTTGGCTCTTTCCTATCAAATCCCTTTCATGGCCCAAATTTGCTTCTCCTGTAAAAGGGATTCTCCTTCTTTGAAAGACAGCACAGCATTAACGAAACAGCAATAATTTAATTCTGTTTTATGTAAATATTTTCCTTTATTAGAACACAGTAGGATGATTCTATTTCATCCAATGAGCACTGTTGGATGGATTGATCAGGTCTCAGGGTATCTTGGAGGAGGCATTTCAGGAGGTGTTAATCTGTGAGAAGGATTTTGATGAATAAGGGTGGAAGCGAAGACATTCCAGGTAGGGGCAGACATGAGTAGGCATATAGAAGAGGGAAATGTTTCACAGGTCATTGTGAATGTGTAACTGGAGCTCAGGGGCAAGGTTAGGGCTCTGGTCTGGGGACACAAAAGGCCTTGGGATGTAGTGAGAAGCAGGTTGAGGTCAAATTTTTAAGAAATGTCACATTTGTAACGGTACACTGTGACCAAGAGAGGGACAGAAAGAGGTTGGAAAGGAAAGGAAGCACAATTAAAAGAGAAGAGGCATCGGTGAGGTAGAAAGAGAGCCAGGAGTGCATGGAGGCACAGAAACCAGGGGAGAAGCAATTATGCACAGTGTGGAGGAGGGCTTGTTGGGTGCTGCAGAGATTGGGGAGGATTGTGGAGGGGGAAGTTGTATTTGATAATCAGTTAGTAGGTCCCCAGCAGCCTTTGAGACAGCTGTTTCAGTGGACTGGTGGCAGTCAGAATTAGGTGTCCTTTTAGGGAACACAAGAGTGGGGAAGGAGTGGGGAGAGACAACTTTTCAGGGACATAGGATAGTTGGTCAAGAGGAGGCACGTTATAGGAAAGGAGAAAAATATTTTATGAGTATTAGCTGTAATAGTCATAAAAGTAGTAGTAAGAACACTGATATTTATTGACTACTCACTGTGTGCTAGTTGATCACCAATATTTTTCATTTGATTCTCATAACAGAAGTGTGGGTTGGTGTTTTAACCCATTTTGAAGGTGAGGAAACTGAGACTAAGAATTTAACTTGGCCAAAGTGACGTCACCAGCAAGTGGCAGAATGAGCGCGGAGATGTACGTTAGTGTGTCCCCCTGCCCCACTATTGTTACCTCTCTGGGGCCTGTGCTGGCTTCTCCCTGGGGAGGGCAGTTGGCCTGCTGAGTAAAGCCAGTTTATCAAAAGGATAATAATAATACAAAATAATAATATAAAACAATTATAATAATACAAAAGAAAAAATAATAATAGAAAAGAGAAGACGGGGATCAAAAGGCAAATGCACCTGAAGGGCTGATTGCTACCACCTATGGGATAGATATCTCAAGCTTATTACTGAAATGTGAAATAACCCCTTTAACATGAAGCCACCGGCGCTGCACGTAGAGGAAGTGGTGGCGATGGAATGACCCACTGTTGCCCAGCAGTCAGGGCATCGGCGCTTCGTTTCAAATTGGACACAGCGGCCTTTTTTCTGGCATTTCTCTCCTTTTGTTCCCCATGCTTTCTTCTTCTCTTTTAATACTTTCCTGGTCTTAGGAAAGTCAGACTCCTGCTAACCACGTGTCATGGCTCAGAACTTTGGTTTCCCCACTACCTGTGGCCTCCGCTGCTAAGACCTGCTAACTTTCACAACAGATCTGAATGAAATGCTAAAATTTGGGGAAGTACTTGGTATCTTAAGGTCTTAGAATTCTCAGAACAATAAAAAATATTTGCTGCCATTTTTTAATCACCGATTCACGATTAAAATGTCATGTCAGTGTGGTTTATCAATAGGGTAGGAGCAGAGGTTGAATGAATGGCTGTTTGACTATTTTAAATAGCTACCTAAAGAATTTAACACTGATTTTTACATCCTCCTGTTATCTTCTTTACCATGTATATTAAGTTGGTAGGGCTGCCATAATAAAGTACCATAGACTGGGTGGCTTGAACAACAATTCTAGAGACGAGAAGCCCAAGGTTAAGGTGCAAACAGGGCTTGTTGCTTCTGAGGCCTCTCTCCTTGACTTGTAGGTGGTTGTCTTCTTCCTGTGTCTTCACATGCTCTTCTCTCTGTATCCATCTGTGTCCTAATGTCCGCTTTTGATGTGGACATCAGTCATACTGGACTAAGGCCCACCCTAATGACCTGATTTTAACTTAATTGCCTCCTTCAAGACCCTATCTCTAAATACAGTCACATTCTGTGGTCCTGGGGGTTAGGCCTGAGACATATAAATTTTCTGGAAACAAAATTCAGCCCATGACACCATACCAAGGTCTCCACCTGGTGTTAGTTAGATGATCTTCCACACTCTTAAAATATTACTGCAGGTCCTCAAATAATATTGTTTTATTCAATGTTGATGAGATGCTATATGAACTTAACTCTTGTTTATATCAGTTAGCCTATGGAAAAATTGGTTTTATTGTCCTTTTCATTTGCTTAAAGTCACAGAACCTATTGGCAATATTAAGTGAGGACTTACTGTACTACAGCAAAAGGAAATAGAATAAAACCTGTAGCCACATAAACCCACATTAAAAAAATCAGTTTATAACACCCTTTGGATTTAGAGTTTGGCTTCAGGAGAGGGTGATAGGGAAACTTCCTCAGATAGGACTAGCTTTGTATTTCCAAAAATCCCAGATGGAACCCATTTTATCTTTCTCATTTGGCAGAAAGCCGTGTGGTGCTGCTTTGACTTTTCTAGTTAGGAGGGAGCTGGGAGCCCTGTGTACCACTTTGCATTACAGATACTCTGAGGCCTCACTCATTGTTGCTGAATTGCTTTATTGGGAACTGTTGGCTTTATTTACTCCCCAGTAAAGAGGCAGTTCCTGGTCTGTGGCTTTGTACGTTGATTGGACGCTCAGTCCCTTGTGCATGTAAATCACAGGCTATGGAATTCATTGGTAGAAGGCCTCCTTCCATGTGCCTTCCCCCACCTTGTGTTTGCCTGAATTAAGAATGGTCAATTATGCCCATGACATGAGGGCAGTTGAATTTTTCTGTTAATTAAAAACAACAAAAGCTATTTTTACAATAACCTTA
Organism: Glossophaga mutica; assembly: GCA_039655065.1. Classification (NCBI taxonomy): domain Eukaryota; kingdom Metazoa; phylum Chordata; class Mammalia; order Chiroptera; family Phyllostomidae; genus Glossophaga; species Glossophaga mutica. Next base: position 136,338,131 of record CM077305.1, on the reverse strand, counting down.
TGAAATCATTGTTATGAATCCCCACTGTACAGAGAATGAAAGCAAGACTGAAAAAGTTCAAGTAACATATTTGTATTGAAGGTTAAGATTCTTTCTACACACTAAAATGTTCAAAAAGTGAACAGTTTAGTCAAACGGCTCTCCTTAGTTCAAAGGCTTTGTTGGGGTCTGCCTACAAAGAGATATGTGAGCTAAAGAGTCTGACCTAAAAGTCATGCATTATTATCTGGCTTTTTCTTTTGTTTTTCCTTTTTCTGAATTATATTTTATGATTATGCTATTAAGTTGTCCCAATTTTTTTCCATTTGTTCCCCTCCATCCAGCACCCCCCACTCCCTCAGGCAGTTCCCCCAGCATTGTTCATGTCCAAGAGTCATGCATACAGGTTCTTTGGCTACTCCATTCCCTATACTGTACTTTACATCCCCATGGCTGTTCTGTAACTACCAATTTGTACTTTTTAATCCTCTCACCTCTTCACTCATTCTCCCATACCCTCTCCCATCTGGCAACCATCAAAATGCTCCCTGTATCCATGATTCTGTCTCTGTTCTCATTTGCTTAGTTTGTTTTTTAGATTCAGTTGTTGCTAGATACACATTTATTGCCATTTTATTGTTCATGGTTTTGATCTTTTTCTTTTTCTTAAATAAGTCCCTTTCACATTTTATCTAATAATGGCTTAGTGTGGCTTGGTGATGTCTGGGAAGCTCTTTATCTGCACTTCCATTCTAAATGATAGCTTTGCTGGGTAGAGCAACCTTGGCTGTAGGTCCCTGCTTTTCATGACTTTGAGTATTTCTTGCCAATCCATTCTTGCCTGCAAAGTTTCTTTTGAGAAATAAGCTGACAGTTCTATGGGAATTCCCCTATAAGTAACTAACTGCTTTTCTCTTTCTGCTTTTAAGATTTTCTTTTTCTTTAATCTTGAGCATTTTAATTATGATTTGTCTTGGAGTGGACCTCTTTGCATCCACCTTTTTTGGGACTCTCAATGTTTCCAGGACTTGCATGTCTATTTCCTTCACCAAATTAGGGAAGTTTTCTTTCATTATTTTTTCAAATAAATTTCTAATTTCTTGTTCCAATTTCTTGTCTTTTCTCTTCTCCTTCTGGCACCCCTGTGATGTGAATGTTGGAATGCTTGAAGTTGTCCCAAAAGGCTGTTTTTTTTGGATTCTTTTTTCTTCTTCTTGTTCTGATTGGTTATTTTTCACTTCCTTATGTTCCAAATCACTGATTCGATTCTTTTTTTTTTTTTTTGATAATTTTTTTAAATATCTTATTTTATTTTTATTGTTTATTTATTTATTTATCTTTAGAGGGGAAGGGAAGGAGAGAGGGAGAGAAACATCAATGTGTGGTTGCCTCTTGTATGACCCCTGCCGGGAACTGGCCTGGCAACCCAGGCATGTGCCCTGACTGGGAATCGAACCTCGATCCTTTGGTTCGCGGGCCCGCGCTCAATCCACTGAGCTACACCAGCCAGGGCCCGATTCTTGGTTTTATTCACTCTGCTGTTGTTTCCCAGTAGATTGTTCTTTATTTTAATTAGTGTATCCTTCATTTCTGACTGGATCTTTTTTACGCTGTTGAAATCTTAACTTATGCTAAGTTCCTTGAGCATCCTCATAACCAGTGTTTTGAACTCTGCATCTGATAGATTGTTTATCTCCATTTTGTTTAGTTCTTTTTCTGGAGTTTTGGTCTATTCTTTCATTTGTGCCATACTTATTCGTCTTCTCATTTTGGCAGCCTCCCTGTGTTTGTTTCTATGTATTAGGCAGAACTCCTATGACTCCCTGTCTTGGTAGTGTGGTCTAATATAGTAGGTGTCCTGTAGGGTCAAGTAGCACAGCCTCCCCTATCACCCCAGCTGGCTACTCAGGGTGCCCCTTCCATGTGAGTTGAGTACACCTTCCTTTTACAGTTGAGCCTTGATTACTGCTGGCAGGTTAATGGGAGGGATTTACCCAGACTAGTCAATCGCAAGGGCTGGCTGTGACCACTGACCACCAATCTCTGCCCTCCATGGTGAATCAGCTGTGTTGGAGGAAGGTGGTTGTGCTCCAACATGGTCTGTAGCTGTGTACTGGGCGTGCAGGCTCTGGGATTTCCCAGGTGGTGCAGGACAAGGTCAGCCCCTACATGTGTTTGCCCAGGGCTACCCTGCCTGAGCTATAAAGCAACCTGAGATGGCTGCTACTTCTGCTGGGCTTAGAGATTCCCAGGTAAAGCCCAGCTGTGAATCTAGGCTGGCTGCTGTTAGTGCTGGGCCTGGGGCCACTTAGCAAAAGGTGTGGGGGCTGGGGATTCAGTGAGGCTAGATGCTGCTTGTTTGAAAGGATTTAGGAAGTTGTGAAGCATGAGCCAAGATCATCCATTCATATGGAAAAGCAACTTGGGTGGACCTATATATTGGATGGGAAGGAGCCTCGGGATCTCCAGGGCAGGGCAAACAGTGTTATTCAGGTTGATGGAGTCTCAGATATAGCACCAGTTTGCCCGTTCTTGGCTCTGTTGGGGGAGAGTTCAGAAAAGGGCAATGGCCTGTGCCCACCTCTCAGTCTTGGAGAAAACTGTCTCCCAGCTTTTGCTTTGATACCAGACACTTCAGTTCTTCCCTGTATGCCACTGGTGCCTTTCAGGCTGCTACACAGTTTTGGAGCTCTCTCTGAGCTCACTCAGAGAGAGTGAGTCTGAGTAAGCATGTGTGTGGGTTCTTTAAGGGGAACTACTTGGGACTCCAGAAGTTTTTCTACCAGCTCAGTCTCCACTGGTTTATGCAGCCAGAATTTATGAGGACTTATATTCTTGGCATTGGAACCTGGGCTGGGGGCTTGGTACAGGGCTGGGATCCCGTGCTCCCAAGATATTCCTCCCAAATTTTTATCCACCATACGTGGGTGTGGGACCAGCCTGTTTCATGTCTCTGCTCCTCCTATTGGTCTGGATGGATGTGGTTCCTTTAATTCCATAGTTGTCAGATTTCCATTCAAGTAATTTCTTATGGTTCTGAGTGATGGCTGTCTATATTTCAGTTGTAATTTTGATGTGGTTGTGCAAGGAGGGGAGCCATGTTTACCTATGCCACTATCTTGACCAGAAGTCTGGCTTTTTCTTTACAAAAAGCAATTGACTATTTTTTTGTTCCAAAGATTAATCTTTGTTCTTTGTTATGGAGTAGAAAAAGCCAGTTTTTTTTAAAAATATATTTTATTGATTATGCTATTACAGTTGTCCCGTTTCTCCCCTATCATTCCCCCGACCCTGCACACCCTTTCCCACCCACATTCCCCCCTTTAGTTCATGTCCTTGTGTCATAAGTTCTTTAGCTTCTACATTTCCCATACTATTCTTACCCTGCCCCTGTCTATTTTCTACCCACTATCTATGCTACTCATTCTCTGTACCTTCCCCCCGCTCCTTCTCCCACGCCCCTGTTGCTAACCCTCTATATGATCTCCATTTCTGTGGTTCTGTTCCTGTTCTAGCTGTTTGCTTAGTTTGCTTTTGTTTTAGGTGTGGTTCTTAATAGCTGTGAGTTTGCTGTCTTTTCACTGTTGTATTTTTATCTTCTTTTTCTTAGATAAGTCCCTTTAACATTTCATATAATAAGAGCTTGGTGATGATGAACTCCTTCAACTTGACCTTATCTGAGAAGCGCTTTATCTGTCCTTCCATTCTAAATGACAGCTTTGCTGGAAAGAGCAATTTTGGATGTAGGTCCCTGCTTTTCAAGATTTCAAATATTTCTTTCCAGCCCCTTCTTGCCTGGAAGGTCTCTTTTGAGAAATCAGCTGACAGTCTGATGGGAACTCCCTTGTAGGTGACTGTCCCTTTATCCCTTGCTGCTTCTAGAATTCTCTGCTTCATTTTAATCTTGGCTAATGTAATTACAATGTGCCTTGGTGTGTTCCTCCTTGGGTTCAACTTCTTTGGGACTCTCTGAGCTTCCTGGACGTCATGGTAGTCTATTTCCTTTGCCAGATTGGGGAAGTTCTCCTTTATTATTTATTCAAATAAGTTTTCCACTCGTTGCTGTTCTTCTTCTCCTTCTGGGACCCCTATAATTCGGATGTTGGGACGTTTAATGATGTCCCGGAAGTTCCTAAGCCTCTCCTCATTTTTTTGAATTCTTGTTTCTTCCTTGTTTTCTGTTTGGTTGTTAATTTCTTCCTTCTGGTCCACTCCATTGATTTGAGTCCCAGTTTTCCTTCCATCTCTATCGGTTCCCCATGCGTCTTCCTTCATTTCACGTATTGTAGCCTGCATTTTCTCATCTCATTTGTGAGCAAAATCAACCAATTCTGTGAGCATTTTGATGACCAGTGCTTTGAACTGTGCATCTGATAGGTTGGCTATCTCTTCGTTGCTTAGAGGAATTGACTCTGGGGTTTTCATTTTTTCTCCGGTTTGAGCCATTTTTGGTGGGGTTTTTTGTTTTGTTTTGGTTTGGTTTTAGTCTGGTCTCGGCTATTATGTAGTGAGGGGGGGAGCCTCAGGCGCTCCCCAGTGTGGGGCAGCCCAGTCGCTGGGTTGTGACGCTGTATGTGGGGGCGGGGTCTGAGAGGGAACAATGGCGCCTGCTCCGCTCTCTCCTGGATTCAGTCCCTTCCGCCACTTCCCCTCTGCCTGGACTGTCTGCGTGATCGAATGTGGGACCCCCTGGTCAGCCAGCCGCCTTGTGCATCCTCACTGGGTCTGCACAGTTCCCCCCTGTGCCCAGGGTCCGCCAGCCGCCGCCCGTGCACCTGGGAACTGCAAGCCGCTGCTACTTGCATTCCTGGGTCCGCACCTCCACTTTCTCCTGCGGCGACTCTGCCCCTCTTACCGGTCTGGATGAATGGTTGTTGGACTTCCGTACAGTTCAATTTTCTATAAGTTTAGTTGTTTTCTTGTTTCTAAATATTTGTTGTCCTTAATTTTGGTTGTGAGAGGAGGCACAGTATGTCCGCCTATGCCTCCATCTTGGCCGGAAGTCTTTTTTTTTTTTTAAATCCTAAGCAGTAGGCTGGTGATACTGAGATGGATTCCGATGGAAAAGACAGAAGTTAATGACCATGTCAAGAAATGTTGTAAGAGGCATAAGATAATGGCTATTGTTTCACTGAAGAATTGACAAGAAGTAGAGTCGAATCTTGGTTCTCGAATGTCTTGGTTCTTGAACAATTCTGTTCTCGACCAAGTATGGACAAAATGTCCCAGATGCCTAACAAAACTTCAGGTATTGATTCTCTACTCTAACAGTTTTCCAGAACAAATTAAGTTTTAGAGCTGAGGTTCCACTGTGATTGGGTACCTTAAGAATAAAAAGGGGAATTAGACTTTGGCATAATGTGACAGATTTTTAATTTATAGACCAGAGGTTTGAATATTTCTGCTTTGCAGCAGGTGATTAATCAGATAGCCTACAATTTCCTTTCAATCTGAGCAATAATGGTTTTGCAAGTAATGATTTTAAAGAAATCTATTACTTCTGCCTAATCCTAAATGACTCTTTCTATCACAATTGAAATGTCATACTATGAAAAAAAACATGGAAAAATATTACCTTTGTGAGTAATATAATTTGTTGCTATAATATATGTATCGTAATATATTATTTTAAAAGATTCACAGCAAAGGAAAAGTTAGAATGCATTGGAAACTAGGGGCTTTACTAGTTTTACTAGTACAAATTTTACTAGGTAAATTCATGGGACTTTCTTTTACTTTAGACATTGTTCTTTTCTCATGATTTTCCTAAGTAGGTAGCCATTGCCTTTTATCTACATCTCACATACGTGACTGACTTCCTAGGAATGGCCCTCCCAACTAGGCTGTCAGGAAAGCTTCTTTCTTTTCCTCTCTCTGGGGCCAAACTGTCTCCCTCTGCTCTTCTCCATCCCTTCTCTAGTCACCTTCAAATTGAGTCTTTGATCTTTTTTCTGGTGTTGGCTTCCTAGGCCAGCCCTCCTCTCTGATGGTTTTGAGACATGCCAAAGAACCTACCTTTAGTTTTTGGTCACTAAAGCTCCTTTTGCCTCTTATACTTACAGGAGAAGAAAGTCAAGTGCAGTTGTTTACAGCAGTGATTCTATGCTGGTTGCTTATTAGGATCAGTTTCAGATGCCTGGGCCCCACAGAACCCTGGAGTGGTGGTCGAGTGATGGTGATGTGAAGTCAGAAATGGGACCTGCTAGGTCAGGGGTGACATAGAGGCAACTCATTCACCATGATGGGTTTTCCCTTGTTGTCAATAATAAGGACCATCCCTAGCCCTCTAGAGGACTGTTTGCTTCTTTCTGGGCCAGTGGAGTAGGGCTGAAGCCATGAGAGTGAGATCTCTTGCAGCCAGCACTCCTCAGGCTGTGGGAGACACTGGGGCCGACCGCCTCAGAGCATCGCTCCAGGGGGCACTGTTCACTTTGTGGCCTGTAAAAATGGTGGCCCTGCCACCCCTGTAGCATGTTATAACACCAGTGGGGCCCTGGAATTTGGTGTGCTGAACTGAGAGACACCAAAGAAAGGAGTTTCAGCACTTTTGGCCAACACTTTAAAGGACAGATGTGTTAGTGTGGTTTCCCACAGAAATATCCACCACCAAGGTGAGTTTGTGCAGGGCTCGGGGACATCGGAGTTTGAACTGCTTTTGTCAGCTGGTCTGGACACTATACTTGTGGTAAATATGTTCTGCTAGACAAACGATTTGTAAACCAATTTTAAAAATTAGCTTATTTGTGTCTTGGAGACTCTAAAAAAAGTTTTTGCCAAGACTGCTTGTGTGCTACATATATTTCTTTATTTTAAAACATTTCTCTTAGGGGTGTTTGCAGTTGTTGTGCGATGTCATTCTTGTGCATTGCTGCATTGTCCCACATGGATTTATTCAACAGTGAGTCATCCAGCCAGAAATTCAAATAGGTTATTTGCAGCCTATGATGTTCATGGAGGTTTTATTTTGGAGCCAGGAGAATCCTTCTACCCTTCTGCTCTCCACAGCCCTCCCCCAATTCTGCCAAAGTAAGCAGATCAAGTTTCACTCTTCTTAATGCAATTAAGTTCAGTGGGCCACAACCGCTCCAGGGCCCCATGTGTGTGCAGAACTCATACTGGTGCGGGGAGCCTGGGTGCATTTTCACATGTGGGGGCCTCATGTGGGAGAGTGTCCTGTGGGCCACTCGATGGCAGGAGACCTGATGGCACTTGAGTAGCTTGGGAGATACGCAGATGCTTGGAAAGGACCGAACTATACAGATGCTGGCTAAAACCCTGCTCAGTCCCCAAACACTGGGAAGCGGAATGAGCAAGCACTCACTGAGGTTTGCCTTGTTTCGTTTTATTGCTGCTGGGTCCTGCACTGCTCTGTAGAAAATTTTCTAGCTCCATCTGAGGGTTACTGGAGCATCAATTCAACCTGAATCATTGTGCAAGGATGGCTCAATCAGTAACATTTTAAAAATTAATAAAACTTATTTTTGAGCAGATTTAGGTTTATAGAACAATTGATCAGAGAGTACACAGTTCTTACAACCCTGCCTCCCTCCACTTACCTGTTATTAATATCTCGTATTAGTGTGGTATATTTGTTATAATTGATGAGCCAGTTGTAATGATCTAAACGACAGTTTACGTTAGGGTTCACTCTTGGTGTTGTACAAATGTTTAATGGCATGTATCTACCATTACAGGAGTAACTTTTTCTATGAGTTACAGAAAAAACTTCCTTTGATTGGCCTGGGGTTGAAAGTGGGAGGAAGGGGACTGGCTTGGTTTGAGCCATGTGTGTGTTTGCGAACTGGGGCCCTGGGTTGAGCCATGTAATACATTTACATATATTATCTCATTTAACTATTTTAGCAACCCTGACAGGTATCAATTATTGAATAGATGGGGATACAGAGCCCAGGAAAGAATAAGGACCTTGTTTAAGGAGATGGTAGAATGCGGAGAGGCACACGTATCCCGATGGATCTGATTCACGGTCTGGCCCTGGCTTATCACTGTTGCATTTCCTTCCGTTTCAGCTCCAGTTCTGCAGCAGATCATAAAGTCTTTTCTCCCTCTTTTCCTCTTTTTTTTTTTTTGCTACTGTTGTATCAGAAAATTATTTATAAAATTATTTGTAAAAACCAAATATTTGTAGGAAAAAAATGAGGCATAGATCATGGCTGAACAGCAAATTGTGCTGAGGTCTTCAAAGGGGAAGAGAGCCAAGACTCTCATTAGAGTTCTTTCTGGTTTAATTCTTTATTGTTTTTAAGGATTGTAATTTTTAAATTTTTCTGCCTCTCCGTATAGGATACTGTGATTTACTTTTCACACTGTGCTTGTTTTAATGAATTAAACAGCAGGCCCAAGCAGTTCTTTCACCTTTGGCAAATCACTTAACCTCTTCTTAGGGACCTTACTTCCTCATCCTCCTGACCTGGAGTGTAAGCATGGGGTACCAGGAACCTAGGTTTTTGAGCCTGTCTGCTGGGATTGGAATTTCAGCTCCACCATTTATTAACATTTTCCTTGACTAAGTTACTTATGTTTCATTAAAATCAGAATCCTTAGAATAGCATCTATTTGATAGACTGTTGTGAAGATTAAATGAGTTAAAACAGTGCCAAATGTAAAAGAAAATGTGTAATACATGATGGTGGTGATGATGATGACAACGATGATGATGACGTGCACAGTTTGAATGAAAAGCTTCTTCCAAGTCTAAAATTCTGTGATTTTTGATATACTGTGAGTTAGACTCTTTTTTTCTTTCTTTTTAAAAACTTTTATCCTCACCTGAGGACGTGCTTATTGATTTTTAGAGAGAGAGGAAGAGAGGGAGAGAGAGAGCATCAATATGAGAGAGAAACATCGATCAGTTGCCTCTTTTTTTTTTTTTTAAAGATTTTTATTTATTTATCTTTAGAGGGGAAGGGTAGGAGAGGGGGAGAGGGAGAGAAATATCAATGTACGGTTGCCTCTTGTGTGTCCCATGCTGGGAACTGGCCTGCAACCCAAACATGTGCCCTGACTGGGAACCGAACCGTGATCCTTTGCTTCGCAGGCCCGGATCAGTTGCCTCTTGAATGTGCCCTGACCCAGGACCAAACCTGAAACCCAGGCATGTGCCCTGACCAGGAATTGAATCCATGATCTTTTGGTTTATGGGATGATGCTCCAACCAACTGAGCCATACCAGCCAGGGCTGGGCTCAAACAACATTACACTTTTTGTCATTTATCGCAGTGTTTTTCAAGTCATCAAAAGCATTTTCATTACATCATATCTTTTAGCAAGATTATTTGGGGTAATTGTTCTCTTCTGCAAGTTTGAATTTTTTTCTTTATTTTAATTGTTGTTCTTGTACAGTTTTCTTTTACTCCCATCCCTGCCCACTGCCCCAGCCCTCCCCACCTCCCTCCCATTTCCACCCTCCCCTAGTTTTGTCCACTTTTGTTCTCTTTTATACTTGTTGCTCTAAACCCTTCCCCTTTTCCCCTGGAATTCCCTCCCCTCTCCCCTCTGGTGTCTGTCAGCCTGTTCTGAATGTCTTAGGTTATATTTTGCTTGTTTGTTTGTTTTGTTGATTAGGTTCCTGTTAGAGGTGAGATCATATGGTATTTGTCTTTCATTGTCTGGCTTATTTCGCTTAGCATAATGCTCTCCAGTTCCATCCACGTTGTCTCGAAGGGTAGGAGCTCCTTCTTTCTTTCTGCTGTATAGAATTCCATTGTACAAGTTTGAATTTTACTGTTAACTATGGCATGCAAGTAAGATAGTCAAGGATATCTTAGTGCAGCTCAAGGAGTAAGGCTGTGTAGTTTTCTGTATTTCTGACAATCCTTTTCACAACGAATATTTCATGCTGAACATAAATTCTTTAAGTGTATACTGCTGAGTTTGATGACCTCAAAGCATTTTGCTCATATGTTATTGCAACAATACCATTTTGTAAAGTGCTTGACAAGACCTCAATGTTTCACAGATAGGATTTATATCTTAGTTAATTTTTTCTTTTTCTAATTTGATTTTATTTATTTATTTTTTAAAAAACATATTTTATTGATTATGCCATTACAGTTGTCCAATTTCTCCCCCATCATTCCCCTCCACCCTGCACATCCCCTCCCACCCACATTCCCCACTTTAGTTCATGTCCATTGTCATAAGTTCTTTAGCTTCTACATTTCCCACACTATTCTTGACCTCGCCCTGTCTGTTTTCTACCCACCATCTATGCTACTTATTCTCTGTACCTTTTCCCCCTCTCTTCCTCCCGCTTCTCTGCTGATAACCCTCCATGTGATCTCCATTTCTGTGGTTCTGTTCCTGTTCCAGTTGTTTGCTTAGTTTGCTTTTGTTTTAGGTGTGGTTGTTAATAGCTGTGAGTTTGCTGTCTTTTCACTGTCATATTTTTTATCTTCTTTTTCTTAGATAAGTTCCTTTAACATTTCATATAATAAGGGCTTGGTGATGATGAACTGCTTGAACTTGACTTTATCTGAGAAGTGCTTCATCTTCCCTTGCATTCTAAATGAAAGCTTCGCTGGAGAGAGCGATCTTGGATGTAGGCCCCTGCCTTTCAAGACTTCAAATACTTCTTTCCAGCCCCTTCTTGCCTGTAAGGTCTCTTTTGAGAAAGCAGCTGACAGTCTGATGGGAAGTCCTTTGTAGGTGACTGTCCCCTTATCCCTTGCTGCTTCTAGAATTCTCTCTTTCATTTGAATCTTGGCTAATGTAATTACAATGTGCCTTGGTGTGTTCCTCCTTGGGTCCAACTTCTTTGGGACTCTCTGAGCTTCCTGGACTTCCTGGTAGTCTATTTCCTTTGCCAGATTGGGGAAGTTCTCCTTTATTATTTGTTCAAATAAGTTTTCCACTTGTTGCTCTTCCTCTTCCCTTTCAGGTACCCTTATATTTCAGATGTTGGGATGTTTAAAGATGTCCTGGATGTTCCTAAGCCTCTCCTCATTTTTTTGAATTCTTATTTCTTCCTTGTTTTCTGTTTGGTTGTTTGTTTCTTCCTTCTGGTCCACTCCATTGATTTGAGTCCCAGTTTTCTTCCCATCTCTGTTGGTTCCCCATGCATCTTCCTTCATTTTACGTATTGTAGCCTGCATTTTTTCATCTAATTTGTGAGCAAAATCAACCAATTCTGTGAGCATTTTGATGACCAGTGCTTTGAACTGTGCATCTGATAGGTTGGCTATCTCTTCGTTGCTTAGAGGAATTGGGTCTGGGGCTTTCATTTGTTCTCCAGTTTGAGCCATTTTTGGTGTTTTTTTTTTGTTGTTGTTGTTGTTTGTTTGTTTTGTTTTTGGTCTGGTCGTGGCTGTTACTTAGAGAGGGGTGGAGCCTTAGGTGTTCCCCAGGGAGGGGCAGCCCAGTCACTGGGTTGTGATGCTGTATGTGAGGGCGGGGTCCGAGAGGGAACAATGGTGCTTGCTCCGCTCTCTCCTGGATTCCAGTTCCCTCCGCCACTTCCCCTTCCTGGATTATCTGCGCGTGGATGTGGGACCACCTGGTCAGCCAGCCGCCTTGCACGGCCTCAGTGCCTGGGGTCTGCCAGCCGCCTGCACACTTGGGAACCACCAGCCACTGCTGCCTGTGTTCCTGGGTCCGCACCTCCACTTTTTCCTGCCGCGACTCCGCCCCTCTTACCGGTCTGGATGAATGGTTGTTGGACTTCCGTACAGTTCAATTTTCTATAAGTTCTGGTTGTTTTCTTGTTTCTAAATATTTGTTGTCCTTAATTTTGATTGTGAGAGGAGGCACAGTGTGTCCACCTATGCCTCCATCTTGACTGGAAATGTCTCTCTCCATTTTAATCTTGGCTAATGTAATCACGATGTGCCTTGGTGTGTTCCTCCTTGGGTCCAACTTCTTTGGGACTCTCCGAGTTCCTGGACTTCTTGGAAGTCTATTTCCTTTGCCAGATTGGGGAAGTTCTCCTTTATTATTTGTTCAAATAAGTTTTCCACTTGTTGCTCTTCCTCTTCCCCTTCTGGTACCCTTATAATTCAGATGTTGGGATGTTTAAAGATGTCCCGAAGGTTCCTAAGCCTCTCCTCATTTTTTTGTATCCGTGTTTCTTCCTTGTTTTCTGTTTGGTTGTTTGTTTCTTCCTTCTGGTCTACTCCATTGATTTGAGTCCCAGTTTTCCTCCCATCTCTATTGGTTCCCCGTGCGTCTTTCTTCATTTCATTTAGTGTAGCCTTCATTTTTTCATCTAATTTGTGAGCAAAATCAACCAATTCTGTGAGCATCCTGATCACCAGGGCTTTGAACTTTGCGTCTGATAGGTTGGTTATCTCTTGGTCGCTTAGAGGAATTGGCTCTGGGGCTTTCATTTGTTCTCCTGTTTGAGCCATTTTTGGTGTTTTGTTTTGTTTTGTTTTGGTCTGGTCTGGTCGCAGCTGTTACTTAGTGAGGGGTGGAGCCTTAGGTGTTCCCCAGGGCGGGGCAGCCCCGTCGCTGGGTAATGATGCTGTATGTGGACGCGGGGTCCGAGAGGGAACAATGGTGCTTGCTCTGCTCTCTCCTGGATTCCAGTCTGTTCTGCTGCTTTCCCCAAGCAAATTGGGCCCTTCTGGTGCTGGTTTTTGTGTGGGTGGGCTTGTGTATGTTCTAGGACCTCGTGGGTCTCTCCAACCAACTCTCCTTCACCTGGATTATCTGCGTGCGAATGTGGGACCACCTGGTCAGCCAGCTGCCTTGCTCGGCCTCACCGGGTCTGCACAGTTGCTACCCCGTTCCTGGGGTCCGCTAGCTGCTGCCTGTGCACCTGGGAACTGCCAGCTGCTGCTGCCTGTGTGCCCAGTCTGCACCTCCACTTTTTCCTGCCATGACTCTGCCCCTCTTACCGGTCTGATTGAATGGTTGTTGGACTTCTGTGCAGTTCAATTTTCTATCAGTTCTGGTTGTTTTCTTGTTTCTAAATATTTGTTGTCCTTAATTTTGGTTGTGTGAGGAGACACAGTGTGTCCACCTATGCCTCCATAGTGGCCAGAAGTCTGATCTTAGTTAATTTTTATGCGTCTGGTGCCTTTCTCTTTCACACAGAACTTTGCTCCTGACGTCACATTTACATGTTGTTTCTTTGACTATTCTACATTCTTCCCATGTTCAAACATGCCCCCTTTTACCTTTCTAATTCCTATTTATTCTTTTTTTAAATACTTTATTTATTTATTCTTAGAGGGGAAGGGAGGGAGAAAGAGAGGGAGAAAAATGTCAATGTGTGGTTGACTCTCCTGTGCCTCCCACTGGGGACCTGGCCTGCAACCCAGACATATGCCCTGATTGGGAATTGAACTGGTAACCCTTTGGTTCATGGTCCATGCTCAATTCACTGAGCTATTCCAGCCAGGGCCCTATTCATTCTTTTAAAGTTAACTTTCTCTCCTTCTAGGAGGCCTTCCTGAGGCCCTGTCTGCGTCAAATGCTGCCCTCCTGTTTATTCTTACAGCACAGAATATGTTCCACCATTTTAGCACTTACCAACCTTTTAGAATTGTTAGTTCATACAGTATTTTTCTGCATATAATGCACATCCACGGTTTTGTGCACATTATACACTTACCACCCCTTTTTGAACTATTAGTTTATAACGTATTTTGCCATGTATAATGCACACCAATGGTTTTGTGTGTATCATACACAGGATTATTATACCCTTTATTATACCAATGGTACATAATTATTACACCCATGTATAATGTGCATCCTTATTTTTCCTTTGAAAATTTGGGCAAGAAGTGCACATTATACATGGCAAAACATGGTGTGTCTGCCTTTCTGCATCACACTCTGGACTCTCCAGGAGCAAGAGTTTTTCTTTCTTTTTTAAAATTGTCTTTGTAATTCTAGCACTTAGTATAGATCTTGTCACAAACTGGGTACTCAACAATTGTTTGTACAATTAATGAACAAGTGAATTTGTCATATAAAAACAGAGAACCAGTCTGTATTCTAAAAATGAACTTGTTCTCATAAGATGAACTTCTTAACATGATTTCAGGTGAATTTAAACAGAAGTTCACTGTTGTATTCAAGTAGCGAGTGAAAAGAATCTCCGAACACTGAGAGCAGTTTGATGATAAATTTATTGGCCAAGTTTAACCTGCGCAGGGGCGTACTTCCCAAATGAGACCGTAGTCTCGCAGCTACGCAGAGCTGCCAAATGGAAGTCGCGCCCGGCTTACAGACTACAGGGGTCTTTATAGAGCGCAGCAAGCAAGCAGGGGATACAGAAGCAGATGCAGCAGTTAGCTATTGGCTCGATCAAACAAAGCAGAAGTTCCTGATTGGTGGGGGCTTTTACATTCCCTCCTTCTCTTTCTCATTAGTCAAACCTTTGACTCATGTTCCTCTTGGGGAAGAATTGTATAGGGCTGAGACAAAACCATGAGTTTTACCGTCTCTACTCTATTTTTGATAAAAGTTAAAAGCTTGTTTAGAATTATTGGTCCTATGGCTAGAGCTAAGAGGAGGAGAATTAGAGGTCCAGCTAAGGCGGATATCAGCGTAGTTAGCCAAGGGGAAGTCTTGTATAGGGAAGAATACCAGGAGGACGACTCTGTCTCCTGCTCTCTGTCTTTAAGGCGTTTGGTGAGCTCTTTTATACTTTCCCTAATTATTCCTGAGTGGTTGGCATAGAAGCAACAATCTTCCCCTAAAGCTGCGCATACTCCTCCTTGTTGTAGGAAAACTAGGTCTATCCCCCTTCGATTCTGGAGCGCCACTTCTGCTAGAGAATCTACTTGACGTTCTAAATATTCTACTTGCTCTTGCAGCAAGGAGAGGTCCTTAGAGAAGGTTTGTGATAAAGCTTTGAGACTATTTTCTCCATGGATTAATGCTCCTGCCCCTACCGCAGCTGACCCTATGATACCGATAGTGGCGAGGATAGGAATTAGCAATGGGTCTCTCTTAACTCGGTTAGGGACTTGCATCAGAAAATCTGGGTTTCCTCCATATAGATATACCTGGGGAATGATATAAGCACTAATACAAAGCTCGGGGTTAATTGGTACTAGACACTTAAAGATACCTTGAGTACAAATAAACCATAACCCTTCTGGAGCTATTGTAACAGTCAAGTTTCTAGGATCTCTTGGCACATATTTATGGTTAAGACAATAATCACTATAATTTGAGGTGGCAAGGGTGTAGTTCGCCAGCAAATAACAAGTTCCTTGTCCATGGAATTCTGCTAATGTAAGGGTACTTCCAAATGCACACTGTTGCAGGCCTCCTGCTTGGCTATCTGTGGGAAGGGGTTTTGTTTCTGGCATGTCCTCTCCAGTGGTATTGGCCCCTAAACCTACATAAAATGGGGGTCTAGGGCTGAGGCATAGCCAGCAGGACTCAGTTATGTTAGGCTGGGTGCTATTGAAGTATGGAAACACTTGTTCTAACAAACTTAATATTGATTCTCCTCGGTGGTGTGGTTTCCCTATCAAGGGCTCGGGATCTCCAAGGGGAGGCCTTAATTGGCTCTCGACCTCCAATTGTGGAGGTCCTATGGTCTCACTTTGGTTGGTGCTTATTCCTGTAGGTGCTATAGGCGTTGGGGAAGTCCTATCCTGACTTGCTGGTCTAGTGGTAGGTTTAGGTGGGCGTGGTGGTAGCTTTCCCGTTCCCCCTCTTAATAATGGCCTTCCCTGAGTGGGCAACCTTCTTACTGTGAAGAAGGTCCCCGGGTCTGTGCCACTGATATAGAGTCTGAGACCCCACGTGCGACCCTTCAGCCACCCTGGGTCTCCCGGGTTCAAGACCGTCACGGAGGCAGGGTTACACCTGTCCGCTGCACAGTCTGCATCCCATCCGTTACTTGGTTCCTCGCGTCTATCCCGGGTGAGGAGAATGTGTTTGTCAGTTCCCCCTCCGGGGCTCCAACCACCATTAGTTAAGGTCTCACAGCCCCAACTTTTACAATAAAAATCATTGTGTGATCCACATGTATATCGCCGTCCTGGAGGGGGCTCTGGACACCCATAATGGGGTGCACTCCTAAGAGCATAATTTTTGGGTGCACTGCCACATTGGTCACCCCATGAGGGTCGGTAAGCATAGCCCCCTAGAGTTAGAGAATTCAAAGCCGGGATCGCCGCCGCAGAGGCGCAGTACGGATCATCAAAAAATTTAGAAAAGTCTGTCTTTAGCATGACGGAGCTCGCTCCGCCCCAAGTATAGTTAGTGGCAATTACTGTCCCATCAGCAGTTCTTATAAGCACCCACTCTTGCTGTTCTAGGTTCTGGCTTTGGGCTCTACCGAGGATTAGGAGCCCTAAGTATGCGAAAAAGTAAGCTTCAAGGGTTTGTCTGGATCTTGGCGGACCCGCCATGCTCGTGGTTCCTCCTCTGGTGGTTGGGCCGCCTTAATGTGGGACAGGTGGATCCAGTAGGGCTTCTCCGCTACCCGTATAGCGGAGGGTGTGCTTAACAATACCTGGTATGGTCCCGTCCAACGTGGTTCCAAGTTTCCCTTCCGATGGTTAAGGATCCATACCCACTGTCCAGGCTCCAGCTGTTCAGGCTTTTCTTTGTTCAAGTCCCTGATGTCGGGTCTGCTGGAAAGCGCGCACTTCACTCCGGATTTCTTGCAGCGCCTGTAAGGACTTGAGGAAGTTACAGTTAGATGTCTCTATTTCCTCGGTGGACAACTTGGGAATTAAGGGTACCGGTTGTCCATATAATATTTCAAAAGGTGCCCAACCTTTAATGTATGGGGTGCACCTTACCCGGAAGAGGGCGAAAGGGAGCAGCTCTACCCAATTTTCGCCGGTCTCCTCTTTTAATTTTATTAAAGTTTCTTTCAGTGTTCTATTCATTCTCTCTACTTGTCCTGAACTCTGCGGTCTATAAATACAGTGTAGCTTCCAATTAATACCTAATTTATTTGCCAATTCCTGTGAGATTTTGGAAATGAATGCTGGTCCATTGTCAGAACCTATAGCTATGGGTATCCCATATCTAGGTATAACTTCTCTTATTAAGGTCTTACAAACTGTGGAAGCGGTCTCTCCCCTTGTGGGAAAGGCCTCTACCCACCCAGAGTAAGTATCCACTAGGACTAGCAGGTACCTGTATCCTGATTTCCCTTTAGGCATTTCAGTAAAATCAATTTCCCATAGTTCTCCCGGGGCATTGCCTCGATGCCTCACGAAGCGAGGTAATTTCTGATTCTGGGCGTTCACTTTCGCGCAAGTCTTGCATCGCGAGGTGATGGAGTGAATTATTTCCCTTAGGTGTGGTCCCAGGTAATATTTCCTGATTAACAGTTCTAGTTTGTTCTGTCCCAAATGGGTGCTAGTATGAATGTCCTGGACAATTTTTGTTAGTACCCCTTCTGGCAAGTATAGCTTGGCGTTTGGAAGTACTATCCATCTATTTTCATTCTTTGTTCCCCCTAGCCTTGCTCCCTCTTGCTCTTCTTCTTTAGAATACGTGGGGTTTGGGGGCAACTCCGGCTGGGGTACTAGGGGGAGCAGGTTACTCTCTGTCCTCATAGCGGCTTCCTTGGCGGCAGCATCGGCCAGACTATTCCCTCTTATGACAGGAGTATCTCCCTTCTGGTGGCCCTTACAATGGATAATGGCAACTTTCTTGGGTAACCATATAGCCTTTAGGAGAGAGAGAATCTCTTCACGGTTTTTAATGTCTTTTCCTCCTGCAGTTAGGAGACCTCTCTCTCTGTAGATGGCTCCATGAATATGGGCGGTAGCAAAAGCATAGCGGCTGTCAGTGTAGATATTGGCAATCTTTCCTTCAGCTATCTCTAGGGCCCTGGTCAGCCCTATCAGTTCCGCCCTCTGTGCAGAGGTTCCTGCAGGCAATGCCCTTTGCCACAGGACCCTATCTTCTGAGGTCACTGCTGCCCCTGCGTACCGCTGTCCGTCCTTGATAAAACTGCTCCCATCAGTAAAGAGGGTCAGGTCTACTTTCTCATATGCCTGATCTTTTAAGTCCGGGCGGGAGCCAGTCACTGTGTCAAGGATCTGCTTGCAACTGTGGATCACAGTGGAGTCTGGTACTGGCAGCAGAGTGGCTGGATTCAGGGCAGTGCTCTTAAGGAACTGCACCGCTGGAGGGTTCAGCAGCTGTGCCTGGTACTGCGTCAGCCGCGCATTAGACAGCCATCGGTCTGGGGGGGACCGTAGGACCTGTTCGATATAGTGCTCTCCTATGACCTGTATGTCCTGCCCCAGGGTCAACTTGCCTGCTTCTTTAACTAGTAGTGACGTGGCTGCGATAGCCCTTAAACAGGCCGGCCATCCCGATGCCACAGGATCGAGTTTCTTTGACAAGTAGGCCACAGGCCTCTTCCACGGGCCGAGGGTCTGGCTCAGAACACCTAGGGCCGTACCCTCCTTTTCAGCAACATATAGCTGGAAGGGTTTGGTCAAATCAGGTAGGGCTAGGGCTGGGGCTGAGACTAAGGCTTCCTTCAAAGCCAGGAATGCTTGCTTCCCTTCCTCAGTCCACGTAAAGGAGTCCTCCTTGCCTCTGGTGAGATCATGCAGGGGTTTTGCTATGCTTGCAAAACCTAATATCCACAGTCTGCAGTAGCCTACGGCCCCTAGGAACTCCCGTACCTGTCTCTTGGTAGTTGGCTCTGGAATCTGTAGGACTGCCTGGATCCGCTGGTTTGACAAAGCCCTCAGCCCTCCTTTCAGGTCGTACCCCAGGTAACTTACAGTTTGCGTCGCAATCTGAGCTTTCTTGGCTGACACTCGGTAGCCCATCCTCTCAAGGTCCCGGAGCAGGTCTAGTGTGGCAGATTCACATTCCTCCTGTGTCCGGGCCGCTACCAGGATGTCATCGTCTGGGAGTATCGCCAGCAAGTATTCTTCCGACAGGGGGACCGTCACCTCCAAACTGGTCCCTTCAGGTGCTTCTGCTGATTTGAAGCTTATGGTAGCATGGAGCTTCTGTAACAAATCTCTCCCGAGTAACGGGTATGGACAGTCTGGAATGACTAGAAAGGAGTGAGTAATAGTCCCTTTTCCTAAGTTGGTAACTCTGGCCGCTGTCCAGGGATACGCTTCGGCCTTACCCGTTGCTCCTATAATTTTGGTGGTTGCTTTTTGGAGTTGTCCCTGAGGTTGCTTTAGAACAGAAAATGTGGCTCCCGTGTCGACCAGGAAGTCTACTGGTTTCCCTTCGACATTCAAGGTGACCATGGGCTCCTGGGAGCCAACAGGTATGGAGCCCTGGCCCCGTCAATCTAAGGTTTGAAGCAGCACCGCAGGACGAGCCTCCTTTGCCTGTAATTTGGGGCAGTCCTTCTTCCAGTGTCCCTTTTCTTTGCAGAATGCACATTGGTCCTTGTCTACCCTGGGCCACTGGCCTCTTGGCTTCCCTTTCTTCCCTTCTTTCTTCGGGCCTGCCTGGGCTGCAATTAGGATTTTTGCTACCTCTTTTGCCCTTCCTACTTCTGGGTCATCTCTGTTCACATATACTTTCTGAGCAATTTCTACAAGCTTGCTGATATTTTCTCCTTCAAATCCTTCAATTTTTTGTAACTTCTTTCTAACATCAGGAGCTGCCTGGGTCACAAAGGCTATGTTCAAAAGCCGCCTGTTCTCAGGAGCCTGAGGGTCTAATGGGGTGTACACTCGGTAGGCTTCTATCAGTCTTTCTAGAAAACTAGCAGGGGACTCTTCTCTCCCCTGTACTACCTCACTGACCTTACTAAAATTTGTTGGCTTCTTAGCTGCTATCTTCAACCCTCTTAACAGAGCCCGGCGGTATTGGAGGAGCGCATCCCTTCCCCCACTCGTATTGGGGTCCCAATTAGGGGGTTGTTCTGGTAGTATATCTTGTACCTCCCTCCTCCCCACTGCGGTTTCTCCTTCCTCTCCCATAACCGCTTTGACGGCTTCTCTCATTATTCTATCTCTTTCCTCTGAGGTGAACAATGTTTGCAATATCTGCTGACAATCATCCCACGTGGGCTGGTGGGTTCTAAATATAGTCTCTAACAGGGAGATTAATCCCTGCGGCTTTTCAGAAAACGGAGGATTTTGCAATTTCCAATTATATAGATCACTAGTTGAGAAGGGGACATAGATTAGCCGCGGCGGTGCATGTAATGGGGCGTCTGGAGCCGGTGGCACCTCCCTGAGTGGCAAAATGGCGGCGCCACCTGAGTGTGGTGCCGAACTTAAAATGGCGGCGCCATCCTGTTTTGGCGCCAAACCTTCCCCATATTGAGTACCGCTGCGGGTATGAGGAGGACTCTGGATCCTCTCCGCCCTCCCACTAGAGGAATCAGGCAAGGGTTGATGATACGGGGGAGGAACGGAGGGAGCCAACAGCGGGTCCTCGGGTACTTCGGGCAAAACAGGGTATAACCTCCTCCCTCCCTCGTTCTCCTGGCTCTGCTGAGGTCGGCGCCCTTTGTCTGCCTGTAAGCGGGGAGTCTGCCTTGGCGCCGTCGCCACGCAGAGGGCCCTTCCCTTCCTCTGACCATTCGACTGGCATCGGCGTATGTACCCGGGGCGATCAGTGGCTATGTCTACCCACACATCTATATAGACCATCTGATCTGGATGGGGGGGTCTCATAAACAATCCGCCGAACCGCGAAAAGGAGGGACAAGTCGAAAGTTCCCTCCGTGGGCCATCCTACGCCAAAGGTCGGCCACTCGAGCTCACTGAAAGTTCGCAGGACCTCCCGGTCGGGCGGCGGTCCCCCATAGCCCCGAGCGCGATTCTGAAAGTCAGAAAAATTGTTTAATAAACATTCTAGGGCAGTGCTCGAGGTGGAGCCTCCTTGTCCCATCGCGGATGCCTTTTGCCCGATTTCCACGGCACCTAGGATTAGGAATATGAGGGACACTAAAATTCCACACAAAAACACACAACTAGCTCCTCTCCACTCAGTCCATTCACGCACAAACAGGCCGCGGCGCACTTCAGCCTCTCCACACATTCAAACGTCGCTAGCGCGTTTGGTCGCGGCGCAAAACGAAACTAAATACCAAATGCGACCTAGTCGCAATCACTGTGCACAACGAAACCAAATTTCAAATGCGGGAGCAGAAGCTCCGGTTCTCGAGAGCGTCCTCTCCTTGAGAACCCCGCGGGCGGGCTACCGGCAACGTCTCGCCTACCGCCTCGCGGCTCCAATGAGTCTAGACTCCCAAACCAAATTCCGCGGCAAACTTACCCGGGTTCCACTTTCTCAGTCTCCGAAGACTTCCCTTGATCTCGCTGGGGCCTCCAAATGTTGTATTCAAGTAGCGAGTGAAAAGAATCTCCGAACACTGAGAGCAGTTTGATGATAAATTTATTGGCCAAGTTTAACCTGCGCAGGGGCGTACTTCCCAAATGAGACCGTAGTCTCGCAGCTACGCAGAGCTGCCAAATGGAAGTCGCGCCCGGCTTACAGACTACAGGGGTCTTTATAGAGCGCAGCAAGCAAGCAGGGGATACAGAAGCAGATGCAGCAGTTAGCTATTGGCTCGATCAAACAAAGCAGAAGTTCCTGATTGGTGGGGGCTTTTACACACTTCAGGACAATTTGATATATCATTGTGAATGAAAAGATGCAGAATTCATTCAAGAAGAGGAAAGCCAGCTTTAATCAGGGCGACTCCAGCTGGGAAGGTCCTGAGTTTGAGTGTGGGTGCAGACGTGTGGTTAGTCCCAAGGACAGAACAGGGATGGTCAGCCATAGCGAACGTAAGCGAGTGTTTTGCATTCTGCTTAAGTTATTCAATTAAAGCAAGATGTTCTGAAAATTTGTACGATTCAACCCTCTGGCTAAAAGCAAAATGAATGTAAATTATGGCCACTTCCTAATCTTCAAGGAAATGCCTTTGATGGTTTAAGAAACTTCAATAGTCATTAAAAAACAGAACTGTAAGTTGGGGCACTAAACCTTTTTCCTCTGCAATCAGTTTTCTCTACATTTCAAGGTGATTTTAGTAGAAGGTCTCCATAGAGAAAGGCCAGATGTCTTGTTTTCAAAGAGTGGTCTGGAATTTAGGTTTCTGATGTAGATTCATTAAGTATGTATTTACCAGGTATGACCAGGAATTTTGTAGTAACCATATGGCCATCCTATATTTTAATCATGTTAATTCTCCTGCCTTATGTCTCTTGAACGATTTCTTGAAGAACCTATGTTTTTCTATGGAAAACAAAAAAGGTTTTCTATATGTTTGCAAACTTTGAGCTTAAGGATTTTTTTCTTTTAAAATTTTATTTATTTACTTTTAGAGAGAGGAGAAGGGAGGGAGAAAGAGAGGGAGAGAAACAACAGTGTGTGAGAGATACACGAATCAGTTGCCTCTCACACACCCCCAACCAAGGACTTGGCCTGCAACCCAGGCATGTGCCCTGACCAGCAATCAAACCTGTGAACTTCTGGTTCACAGGCTGGCACTCAATCCACTGAGCCACATCAGCCAGGGTGGATTTCTTTCTTAGAGCCTTTACTATTCTCATATTCCTTGTGAATCTTTAAGAGGATATTTTAGCATTCTGTGCATCAGTTATATTTGGATATAGAAGATTGTCTTGTGGAAAACTTTTAACATCTATAAGATGTGCATTTTAAGAAACACAATTTGTAATGTGTGACCTTTACCAGGAAGCTAGACATTGAACTGTTGAAAATCTAAGAAAGGAAAACTTCTAGTGAGTTTGTGTAGTATAGAGGTCCATCTTTGCAACCTCGGTTTTGATGTCATACCTAAAGGAAGGCTTTATCTCCATAGTTCAGTTCATCTGTCAGCTC
Organism: Glossophaga mutica; assembly: GCA_039655065.1. Classification (NCBI taxonomy): domain Eukaryota; kingdom Metazoa; phylum Chordata; class Mammalia; order Chiroptera; family Phyllostomidae; genus Glossophaga; species Glossophaga mutica. The sequence continues at coordinate 136,315,406 of CM077305.1, read as the reverse complement.
TTCCTGAGATCTGGAAAGGAAATACTGAGAGGGAAGTTTCTCAACAGAGTATCTATGATTTAAGGAAGCCACATGGGATAGTGGATGTTACGCTGGTCTAGGTGTCAGAAGAACTAAGTTTCCAGTCTAGGCTTGGTTTCAGATAGTTGTATAATCTTGGTGTTTAAAATGTTTAAAGAAGACAATTTAGGTGACCCAAACAAACTTTATTTAATACTTTGTGAAATAGACAGTTTCCTTTTGGAGAACTGCAAAACAGGGTAGAAGGCAAGAACACTTCTTAATAGGATAAAAAAATAAAGAACAAGGAAGAAACAAATAAAAAGTATCTGACTGGGGCTACACAGTCAACCTCACTTGGGATGGGAAGGCCCAGAACTGACATGGCACTTGGGGATTGACTAACTGAATATACTTAGTTTCTGGAGCATTTAAAAAGACAAGAAGTTTATCTATGTTTCAGTTTGCTGACATGCCACCCCAGGTAGGAGCGGCTCCATCTTGGGCCTAGAAAGCGATCTGAACATTGGTAAAATCACTTAACTGCTATGGGACTGCCTTTCTTCTGTAAAAGGCAAGAGTTTTCTAGAAGAGAAAATACAAATGGTTAATGGAAATTTTTAAAAAAGAAGCTAAATTTCAAGAAGGCAAAGAAATGCAGGTTAAAATAGTGACAAGGATACATTTTACTTGGGAAGCTTAAAGATTAAATGTCAGCAGTGAGCAGGGCTTGTAAGGGTGTAAATTTCACCAGCAAGCGTGCATGTCAAAGAGCCTCACAATAAGTTTATATACTTTGTTCTTATCATCCCAGTTTTTCAAAAAGGAAAGAACTAAGAAAATGGACTGTGTTTTATAATTAAAGATTTTTTATCACAATCTATTGAGATATAACTACCTCAATGCAATACTGGAATGACTATAGAAATTTCAGAGTATTTCCATGTAGTGGATGTAGTACATAGATGAAATGTAAGATCACAAGAGATATTTGATAATTGGAAAATACTTAGAATAAAATGTTATGTTAATGTAAAAGAATGGCACACACTCCTTTTATAGTATGGTTCTAATTAAGGTCAAAATCCGTACATACATATATGTACATATCTATGGAAACCTAAGGATGTTTCCCTTGGGTGTTGAGAAAGTGCTTTTTATTTCATTCATGTTTCCGTATCTTTACCTATTAGTTAACGAGTATGCATTTCTTTTATACACATAAATGGGAGCTATTTTCAGAAAATGCAAATAAACTGATAAATAAAATGGATAGGTGAATTCTATAGTTTCTACTAACCCATACATTCTGTGATTTAGAGTACATTTTAGAAACAGAATTGCAGAGTGAGGAGGCAGAATGTTTGAATCAACACAGATTTTATTGACTTAATAGACTAGAATTTTGAAGTAGCTTGCTTGGCTTGAAGACTTGAAACTGTGCTTGTAGTGTGAGGAATTGGAACATTAAGATGCTGGTAGACGGGATGTCTGTCTTAATTAATATATGCTCTTAAGGTCACAGCTACTTCCTTGAGAAAACATTGCATCCAGTGAAACTTTAACTTCTGCAGAAGTCATCAGTTGTTGTCTGGACCTATAAAGGAAGTTGTTAAGGATTTACATACTGTAAGAAAAAGACCCCAGGGGTAATGAAACAATTGCAAAGGGCATAAAATTTTGTTGTAATGAGGCGCAGTATAATGGAGTGGTTAAGCCCAGGGGTCCTGGAGGTGGGCAGAATGGTGGAATGCTACTGAAATTCTTTGCACCTAATTTTTCAAATCTGTAAAATTGCTATATACCTCCAAAAAAAAACCATTGTAGGAATTAAGATAATATATGTGAAGTACTCTGAACAATGCTTAGCACATGATAAACACTTAATGAATGCAAATTTTTATGTGATTATCATGTCACTTCTTTAAGTCACTGTTTATCTATAAAATTGGAATAGTAGAAATTAATTTGTAGGCTTGTTGTAAGAAATAAGTAAAACCATGCACATAAAAAATATAGCCCAGTGCCTATATATAGAACATAAAAAGCACTATTTGAGAAAAGGAATGGACTGAAAATTATTTGTCAAAGAAGAAAATCTTAGAAGTCACAAGCTGTTTCTCTTCACAATTCTATTCCACCTGTCTGAGAGAACTCACTCTGGAGATCCTGTGCTGGGCAACATTGCCCAGGGGATTCTACCCTTACGAGGCCCTTGAACAGCTAAAGCGCCATGAGAAGTTATAAGCTTGCAAGAGAAGAACCTGCTTCTCAGAGTTCAGAAAGCTAGTTGTTCCCTGTGGATACCCTCCTGATTTCTAGTTCCTGGCTCCTGGGTGTATCATTTTGTGTCATTTATGATTTGGATTCAGTTCAGTTGTCTGATGGGTAATTGTATTCAGCTACTAGCTTATGATTGTGACTTTTACATTTGAGTTGTATGAATTACTTTGAAAATTAGTTTGACTGGGAACTATGATGATTTAAAAAATCCATCAATGTAAGAAACATTCAAACCTGTAGAGAATTTTTGTGAGTTTATTTGAGCCAAACTCATGAAATTGCCGGGAAGCAAAATCTCAACAGACTGAGAAAATTCTCCAAGAATGGCAGTTCTGCACCCTGCTTCATACACAGCAATCAAAGGAGAGGACGTAACTGAGTTGCGTGGTGATACGGTGGGTTACAGCCATTGGTGATAGATTAGGGTGGCGAGAGAAAGCAGAGCGGGGAAACTTCTGGGATTGGATAAAAAGTTAAAATGATAGACACACACTTCTTTTACATAGGTGGGTACAGGATAGTTAACAACCAACAGTTGGCTCAGATTCGAGGATCTGTGGTCTCCACTCTGGTGCTCTGGCGTGGTAACTGTGGTTTGAGGGGTCCGGATAAAGGAAATTACATTGACATTCCAAAGGCATGTTATCACAGATACAAAAAGACAATAGACAGGCTAATGAAGGTAAAGATTAACTTTTTTTCAGGAAAGATTCTAGCCTAGGACATGACAATCTGCTTTTAGTTAATAAGTTTTTATTTCAGACCATGCTTTGTGGTTACTTTAAGTCTCTGAGTTAATAAGGCCGCCATGCAGGCCTCCCCTGAGCTTGTCGGGTTTTGTATGTAGCCCCTTTTCATCCATAAGCTAAATGTGTAATTATGAAATAAATACTAGTTTACATTTCCCCTCCACCAGATGAAATGTTACTAAATTATTTTCTTCCATTTAGGAAATTTACCAAGAAAGAAAGTTTGGTTAAAGAAACCATTTTGGATATTTATAAGAAAGAACTTGAAGCAGGGTGGTTTTCCCCTTTTTAGAACATCTTTTCACACATTTGTGTTGGCTGGCATGGGTACACTTAGAATACATGATTTCCCCATGAAGGAAGGCAGTGGTGGGAAGGGCGGACAAAGGGCGGACCAATTTGCAGCTGTGACATGCGGTTTCTCAAATGCTGAGAAGCAGCTGAACCACACAAGAACGCAGAGGCAGGATTTTTTTCTGTTGAAGAAACAAATTAAGTACCATGTGGCTAAAGTCCATTTACTTGTGCCCTTGAGGATCTGGACACCTTTCTACTTCCTTGTTCAAACACCCCCACTGATTCTGCTGACTCCGAGGATGCCCATCAGCAGTCAGAGCAGGCTGTGGACAGATAGGTTCTGAGGAACTCACTTGGTTCTATGCTGAGGGCAAGAAGTGGGGTTCTTAAGATGTGCCAGCCTCCCCATTAGGGTGTTGTCAGATGGAGATGTTGGTTGTTTCTGGACACAATAATTGTGGGATACTGGGGGGGGCCAATAATTGTCATTTTGGGGGGGATAAAACCCGTCATCATCTACAAAATCTTGTTTGATTCAGGGTCCTGATTTCCTTTGCTATCGTTCTGTGTTTTTGTTTGTTTGTTTGTTTGTTTCCCTCTCACTCTGTGTCTGTTTATCCAAATCCCTTCTCTTTCCCCTCTTTTGCCACCATTTACAAGTGAAAAATCAGAGCAATTTTACCATGGAATGTCCACATACTTGGTGTTTCCATACAACAAGAAAAAAAAATACAAGAGCAAAATTAAAATGTAAATAAAACAAAAACACAAGTAATATACAAACAAAGGATATTACTTTAGATCTTTAGTTGTTACCTAGTTGATTAAAGAATGTGTTTGGTTTGATTTTGAATTTGGGAATTATTACTCTTACATTCCCCCCCCCCTTTTAATTGTGTGTCTTCAGGATGTTCCTGAAATATTAAAATTCAGTTTTTACTACTACATCCTGTCTTAAGACTATGAGGAAGAAAAAGAAATAATTAGAATGTAAACAAACACTTTATTTGACTTTTGCTGAATCTAATTCTGCGGCCTTCCCCAAGGCCCAAGTCCTGCCATTCTAGTTTCCTCCAGCCAAGCTTTACTCTTTTTCCTTTGTTATTTTGTTATAATGTTACATCTGTTAGGGACTTTGTAATTAAGAAAATATTTCCACATGGATTATTTCATTTGGTCTCATGGGAGAACTGGGAGAGGGAGGATGATGGCCCTGTTTTTGAAAGAGGAAACTGACGTTCATAAGAATTAAAATTAGAATCTAGATCTTCAGAATTCAGGTTTACTCTTTGCAGACCATTGTAGCCCAGGGAGCCACAGAAATAGATTTTCTTCTCTTTGTCTGTTATTTCTTTCTGGTGGATGAACATTCAAATCTTGGTCTTTGCCCTTATCTCCTAATTAAGGACTTACCATGATCTAGAGAATGAGCCATTGCCCCCTATGCTGTTAGGTAAGAAACTAGAGTATTTAGCTGAATAATGACTAAACTAAATTAATAGAAAAACTTAAAGAATAAGGTGATTATTAAAAGCACAGTTAGTTCAGTGACAAGTAAAAAAATAAACCTAAAATGACTGTGGGTTAAATAGGAAACACATTTACATCCTCTGATGTAAAATTCTGGAAGAATGGGCTGGTATGGTGACTCTGCTTTGCAAACACCCCAGACACTCAGGTTCCATCTAGCTCACAGCTCTGCCAGCCAATGGTGTGGCCCCGTTTCTGACAGCTCTGACAGCCAATGGCATGGCCCCATTTCTCATGTGCAAGGCAGCATCCTTACTCTGGGCAACAGGATTGAGGGAATCATAAAGATAAACCTGTGAGTTAGATATTCTCACCTTCATAAAGCAGACGGCCACAGACAATGTAAATAAGCAACTGTATTGTTGCATGGTTCTAGTGTCTAAGGTTTAAAACAAAGCAGAAAACAATGCTGGGGAAAAGAGTGCCATAATTTTCATGGGCTGATTAGGCATCACCACCGGAAAATGTGACATGTGATGGAAAACTTGAAAGTGGTGAGGTGGAAAGAAGGATATCCAGAGAAAGAATGTTTGTGCCATAGGGAATGGCAAGTGGGAAGGTTTGGGAGGGCGTAAGAAGTGGGAGGTTGATCTCGATTTGTTTGAGGGAAAAACAAAGATGCCAGTGTGGCTGGAGCAGAGGAGAGAGATGAGAGAGAAGAGAGATATAAGTGGGGAAAAAGAATACATGGTGCCTTTTGGGTCATTATTAAGGCTTCAGCTTTTACTCTAAGAAGATAAGCCTTTGGAGGTGTGGGCAGAGAAGTAATTATATAATTAACATTTAATAGAAACCTTGGCTCTCATGTTGAGAAGTACCTAAAGGGGAGGCAAGAGGAGAAGCAGGGAGATCAAATGTGATGCTGTTACAGTCATCCAGCAGTGTTGGTTGGTGGTGGCTTAAACCAGGGTGATACAGAAGTAGTATGGCTCAGCGGATTGAGTGCTGGACTACCAACTGAAGGTTTGCTGGTTCTATTCCCAGTCAGGACACATGCCTGGGTTGCAGGCGAGGCCCCCAGTAGAGGTCGTATGAGAGGCAACCACACACTGATGTTCCTCTCCCTCTTTTTCTTCCTTTTACCTCCCCCTCTCTCCAAAAATAAATAAAATCTTTTTTTTAAAAAAGAAGTAGTCAGATTCTGGATGTTTTGAAGGAAGAGAGTGTTCAATTCATATTGCTACAAATGCAGTGGCTTGAGATAACACAAATTCAGTATCTCAAGAGCTTTCCCTGGTTAGGAGCCCAGCCATGGCTTACCTGGGTTGTCATCAGGCTGCACTTGAGGTGTTGACTGAGCTGCATTCTTGTCTGGAGGGCTGATTTAGGAAGACCCTTCTAAGCTCACTCAGGTTGTTGGCAGAATTCATTTCATTGTGACAGTAGAACTTACGGGGCTTCTTCACGTTCAGCAGGAGAACTCCTAGCTGCAGTCTGCCAGGAAAGTCATATATGATGTAATGTCAGTGTGGGAAGGACGTCCCATCACCTTTGCTATACTCTGTTGGTTGGGAGAGTCATAAGTTCTGCTGTTACTCAAGGAGAGGGAACTTCTGGATACAAGGAGGCTAGCATTATTGGAGGTAAACCAAAGGTCTATCCATCACAGTGAACAAACAGGATGGTTTTTTTGTGTATTTGGATGCGGAGTCTGAGACAAAGAGAACAACTGAAAGGTGGAGTTGCCATTAACTGAGATAGGGAAGACCCAGAGTGCAATGCGGCTGCGTAATGTATGAAATGCCTATTGCATACCCACGTGAAGGTGTCAAATAGACAGTTGCTATACAAATCTAGAGTTAACACAGGAGGTAAAAGCTATAAATTTGGGGTTCATTAGCATATAAGTGGTACTTAAAGCCAAGGAATGAGATCACTGAGGAGTGAGGATAGACAAAAAACAGGTCCAAGAACTTGACTATAGGTTCCTCAATATTAACAAGTTGGGGAGTCTAGCAAGAAGCTAGAAGTGAAGGAGTGAGATAAGAATGAGGTAAGAGGAATGCATAGGAGTGTAGCTTCCTTGAATCCTTTACGTGTTGACTTACTTTCTTTAAATCCCAGAAAGCCAAGCTTTTTTTTTTCCTTATCTCAGTTTTGGTCCTCACCTTCCTAACCTTCTGCCCGTTCTCTCTGAATATACTGCTCTTTTGAGTGGTCTGAGATGCGAAATATGAATGGCAACAATATTTGATTTTGTTTCAAAAGTTCAACTCCCAAACTGACATTCTTGCCCAAATAAGCCAACCTAATTCAGTCTGAGTTCAGGTCAGTGGGAGTGTGTGAACTGTTTTATTTTGGGACTGACACCATAAAAAACCAGGCTGCTATCTGAAGCGTATACCCCCCTCAGGTGACAGGTGATACATGTCATGCACTACCTCAAAAGTGAAAGCTTTCAAGCGGTGGCAAGAAAAATAGTCTTCCCTTAATGTATTAGAGGCATCTTTTTTGTCTACACCCTTCTGTCAAACATTTACTTTAGTATTCACTGGTTATGTAAAGAAATTATTGCAATCATTAAAATGTAAAGCCTTTCTGTGGGCATAATAAACTGTCATTGGTTCACCTAATCATACCCTAGATTTAAGGATTTATTTTAATACATTTTATTTTTGATAGAATCATTTCTGTTCTTGTAGAACCCAGAGAAATGATCTTGAAATTCTAAGTAGTTAAACCAGAGGTGAAGAGCCCCTATTTTCGCACGGGCAGCACATTGTGGCACAACCAGCATTGCAGGCCGTGCAGACGCCGTGCGACACGCACTCCCTCATCTGCTGTGTGTGTTGAAGCTGTGTTGTTTGACTCCTAGACACTTTTACACATAAACAGAAACCTAAATGTTCACTGAGTAAAAAAACATATTTTCTCCAAATACTACATGTGTTTTTGAGGTGTCGTCATTGTCCAACAAAGTCAGACTTGTGATTTTGTGACAAATTTTGAAGACTCTTTCTTGTGTTGGCAACACTGATTTAGAACTATTCATGTTTTCGAACAGTGGGCAAATAATCTTATCAGCGGCCTTCCACGGGTCAGGTTATAGTCCTCATTTAACGAACGAGGAAGCAGAAACACTGAGTTCAACAACGCCCTCTGAATGCAGAGGGCCAGACGCCGCACTCGGGCAGTGCGCTGGCTGGCTCCTGCTGGACCACACAGCGGACATCTCAGCCGGAGCCTGTTGAGTCCGGAAGCAGGAGTTAGAAGCAGTGTAATGAAATGGCTGCATTGCCTTTCAGATGATCCTGGAGGTCAAGTTAGTTTATTTGTTTTTAATTTAACTAAAATTATAGACTGGTTGAAAGATTCCTTTGTTAGTAGGGATCTTTTGAATAGCCACACAAACCTTTTGTTTTCTCTCTTACTTTCCTCCAACCCCTACTCCCATTTACAGGATTAGAAAAGCACTTGGGAGGCACATTAATCTTGCCAGCGTTGTCAGGAGTGATCAGCAAGTTTTATTAAAAGCCCTGGGATTGCATGAAAGGCCTCCTTGTCTGAGTTTGCAATGAAAGAGGCATGTTAAGATCTGGGGGCACGTTGTCGGGACCCCACGCCCTGCCCCTTGGACTATGAGCTGACACTCCCGGAAGAAGCACAGAAGCCCTCCTTTGTTGAAGGGATTTCACTGGTGGACGGAACCCAGTTGGCCCCTGTCAGCATGAGCTGTCTGAGCTGGGCTGCGCTGAGAGCCCTACCGCCGCTGCTGCTTCTCCTGGGCTGGGCCAGCCCCACCTTCATCAGCGTGAACCATGGGGTCAGGGTGATGAAGGGCAGCTCTGCCTTCCTGTCGGGAGATGACCTGAAGTTTGCCATCCCCAAAGAGAAAGATGCTTGCAAAGTGGAAGTTGTGATGAATGAGCCAATAACCCAGAGGGTTGGGAAACTCACTCCACTGGTAGGTCATATCCCTTTTTTTCCTATTCAGCAGTATGTATGAATGTGAGCGGGTGAGAGTGGGTGTGTTGGGGGGACAGAGAACGCAAAGCAGAGACAGCCTTACAAGGGTGGGAGTAGGCAGTCTCTTGTAGGGCGAGATATGGTCAGTCTTCATGGGTTATTTCTGCCCCAAGTTATCTCACCCATTGTCAGGCAGGGTACCTTTGGATAAGATATCAGGATTCAAGACATTTTTAGGACATGCTTGTGGTCCTAATAGCAGAAGTAAAACAGGAAGACATTTCAGTCTACTAACATCACTTGAATATTCCCTTGAGTGAGGGAAGAGATGCAGAAAAGACATGTGAAGATACTTCTTTTTAAATATTCACTGTTCTTCAAAAATGTCTGCATAAATTTTTTTTCCTATAATCAAAACCTAAGAGATCTTGTCACTTGAGGGTATTCCATGCTCAATCTTTTTGTATTTGTTTAAAGTGGTAGTTTATTTTTATACACAATAGAAATATTGCTTCTGATTTTATTACTTGTGTCTACCGTGGTTTAATTTTCCTCCCAATGCAAACAATTTTGAGAATATTCAGTAATGGATGCTGTTGCTATTTCTGGAAAAATACCTCCTGTCCATTTGCTGAACTGTGAACATTAATTTTCTTCTCCATTTGTCTAAAGAGATATATTCCTTCCATGAAGTTATTCAAAAGTGGTGACAGATGTTGTAGAGATGGATTATAGAAGTTTAGATGCTAGCCCAAATTAGCATCTGTAGACATTCTCTTTACAACATTTAGAGTTATAGTCCAATTCTGAAACACATCATGTTGAGAGTAATCCTGATGTGATAGTGACCTAACATTTCCCTCCAGTTTCCCGTGAGATTTGCTTTTTCAGTCAAATAGCTTCCAATGAGCATTTTAAAAATGTTAGTATGCAATAACGGCCCCAGGTCCTAAGTGTTTGGTAATTGTAATCTCTTTACTTTTTCCCGATACAACTTGCACTCTGAAAATGTGTTTGATTGGCACCTAACACTCAAGGGGGAAGGAGACATCTGGATGTGTAGGTGACATGAATAAGCTCAGCTGCAGCTGCAAGCAACAGAGACCCGACTTCAGGGACTGGGGTCAAAAGCAAACCCATGGAGTTCTGGGAAGCAGCAAGATAGGATCCTAGTCCTCAGGGGCTCCTGTATGGATATATGTAGGAGCTTTACAAAGACTGATAAGCTGATAATTTGGTACCCTTCCCAAATCAACATATTTTAAAAATGTCCAACACTTATTTAGAAGTGAGGCTGAGTAGTTGGTGGGGGAAAAAGAGAAAAAATTCCTCCTGGTTACATGGTGGGGCAACGTATGGTCTTGCTGTGTTTAGCTCTGGCCCCAAGCATGCATATTCCACTGAGCAAAACAAAAGCCCTGTTATTCACCGAATTCTCTCTCCTCATAGGGAATCTGGGGAGGATGTACTGTTATGTAAGCCATCTTGTGAGGGGTATCTTCTCATCTTAGAGAGCCTATGACTTCTACATATACGATATAGCACTTTTTCTGAGAGTAGTGCAATGGTCTCTATTATATATTTTCAGTGATGCTTCAATGGTCCTCTCCATTTGGCTGTTTCGGAGGCACTGGAGAGCCAAAAGGGGTCTAAGTGACTAAAACTAGGTTAAAAAAATTTACTTGGTCACAAGGATCAGGGGTTATAATATATCTCCAAATTACCTTCATATCAGACATTCTTTGGCTTTAAGGCAGAAATCCACACAGAGATACAATGTGGAGCAGAACCAGCAACATGCCCGGCTGATTAGGAGAGTCTGGGCTGCTGGGGAGGAGAGTCGGGCTACGACTGCTGCCCAACGTCCCCCAGTATGCTGTTGCTCAGTAAGAAAAACCAACCAACCAAACAAACAAACAAAAACTAACACCTAGTCCTGAGTGTTCACTGTATGTACGTATTTCCAGAGGTAAATCTTACACCTTAAATGGATTCATACCATATAAAGTAGATATGTTGTTTACATCTTCTAAAATTCATTCTGTGGGAAAAGAATCCATTAAAATGTGAAGGTTCATCACCCTTGTTTGGTCAAATATGAGAACTTTGTACCATAAAGAGACCTATTATGTCCAGAAAGCTTTTTCACTCAAACTGCGAGGTGATTTTCCTGTTTTTTTAAAATTATGATAATGTCAACAAAAAGCAAGATTGCCAAGTAAAGTCTGCTTTTTTGAAATGTGTGCTTGTTTTTAATCAAGGTTCATTGAGCCCTCTTCAGGGATTTATTTCTTACGGAGCTGTTGAAGTTAAGCATAGCCAAGAACACACACGCACACACAGCTTACGCATCATTCTTTAATAGATCTTACTAGGATATCGAAAGCAAGGCTTATGTGAACCCATTTCTAGCAAGATGGCTGTATGAACAATACCCTGCTGTGTAATGAACAGTTTTATTTGATTTGCACAGAAAATGTTTTGTTTAACATCTGTTCAATTAGTGTTTTCATTTCATTATTGAAGTTTGTCTGAGGACCAACAGGTTCATTTTCCTATTGGATATTTGGAAAGGGATTTCCACAGGTGAGCACCAGTCCCTTCTGTTTCGACAGCCTTCCTGATATAGTCAAGTAGATAAGGTCAATGGCCATGTGTTTTCCCCATGTTTTAAGACTGGCCTTCCTTGCACACAGCACTTCTCATGCCTGTCCCGAGGCAAACAATTCCCTGGGCAGAAAAGCACCCCGCTTAGTGCGGGGCTTGCTCTTTTGAATAAGAAATACAGCAGTAAGAAAACATCTCTGGTTTGAACCAGTTTACTGTCATTAAAGTGAATAATGAGTTAGAAATGTGTGACGATTTAATTATAAATTGTAATTGAAAAGCAGTTGAAGTGGAAAAAAACAAAGCTAGACAGTAATTAGAAAAGGATTTAGCTCTTTTTAGTTTTAGTTAGTAAATTTATGGACAATTACGGTTGTCGCCTTTTATAAAAGGAAAACATATTACAAAACATAAAACAGATGTTTCTTTTAACAAAGCAGATTGTCTCTTTATTACCATGACTATTTGTCAATGATATGGGAAAGGTCTTTACTTTATTTCCTTCCTTGTTGTAAATTAAAAAGAGGAATCAGTGATGTCTGTGGGATCATTTGTATTAGCGGTATTGTCTTCTCAGAGAGAATTATGTCATCCGTAAATGTGGGAAGCGGTAACAAAGCGCAGGCTAAACACCACTAACTCAACAGTGATGGCGTGTGACTACCTCAAGGGAACAGTAAGTCCTCACTTAGCATCATGGATAAGTTCTGTGACTTTAAGTTAAACGACGTACAGCAAACCAATTTTACCATAGGCTGGCTAATTGATATAGACCAGAGTTAAAGACCTACTGTGTCTGAAAGAAATGACAGTATTGGAGGACCTGCTATGTTTGTGGATCTCTGCCAAGTCAGAATGGGCAGAATGAGGGGCATGGCATAGGTGGAAGAGAAAATACTCCTTTTAAAAATGAGAATCCCCCTAATATAATAGTTAGTAATTTTCATAATAGTTCTAAGTGAGGCAACCAGCTAATTATAATTTTATTTTAACAGATATAATTGCCCTTAAATTGCTATTTGTCTTATCAACCATTTCTGTTATTACATAAATAACAAAAGCAGTCTCTCAAAGAAAGAAACTACTGGGAGCCAGCTTTTTCTCTGATGAACCACAGTAATAATGTCCATTGTCAGGGCCTTTATCTTTGGATATAAAAATGCTGTTTGGAAAAGAAAGAAATCAAAGGAGAAGAAAAAATATGTACAGAACTGATACGGTGTATTGGCAGGTGAGGGAATGCGTACTTTTTCGTGCATACACACAGGTAGGTCTCTCTTAGTCCCTACGAACCCCTGGAGAGTGTGGGTAAATCATGCTTTGATCAATGGAGCCATATTTTAAATACACTATAGACTGTAAAAAGATAGTGATTTAGAGTGATAACCACTACATAATTTATCTGCTTGATCAGTTTGATCTGGTTTTCATAATTTAGATAGTCTCAAAAAAAGACACAGCTGTATAAGTAGGATGGTACACGCGCATGGGGTGGGAATAGGTGGTGTCGGTTAAAACACACACCCATGTACACATAGAAAACAAAACAAAACGAAACAAAACAAGATGTTAACGGACCATAATTTCTCCAAGCAGTACTCCACTGCTGGAGAAATTGAATCTTGTACCAATTTTCTCACAGATATTTATCCATTTCTTCACGTGAACTAGGTCTTTGATTGCCATTTCCTTCCCAATGAAGTGAAGTATATTCACAACGGTTGCCCAATTCTTGATGAAGACATGGTGAAGCTTAGACTTTACAGGTAAGCTGCATATGGAGCATTGCTCGTTATAATTATTCTGTGTACTTTTTTTTCTTTGCATAGGCGGTGTCGTGGGGGAGTTACTAGATTCCAAACAAGAAAAGAATCAGTAGAAACTGGAGGCCTGAATGAGTGAGGCAAGGATTGTAGATGTTCAATGATATTTATTGTATCATCTTCCTTGGGGCTTTATTTGTGGCAAATTATTAGCCCTAACCTATTTCCCTTTAGATTCTTGTACAGGTATCTTTGGATCCAACCCTCCTCTTATAATGAGAAGTGGAAATTATAAACTAAATTCTTAATGAGAATTAGGAGGAAAATATTGTTCTAAAATTCAGTAAAATTCTTCTTTTTGATGATCAGCTGCTTAGTTATAAGAAGCACAGCATCACCTATTGATATTTTAAATGTATTACAAATTAAAATATTTAGAAGTTAATTATAAAGTCAAACATAGAGTGACCATATGACCTAGCAGTTCCACTCATATATATTATATACACGCACACATGAGAAATAAAAATCTGTTTGTACAAAAACGTATACACAGATGTTCATTGCACTATTATAATAGCCAAAATGTTGAAACAATTCAATTGATGAATGCATAAAGAGAATCTGATATATTCATATAGTGGAATATTACTCAGCCATAAAAAGGAATGAAGTACTGATACATGTTATAGCACAGATGCACCTTGAAACCTTAATGTTAAATGAAAGAAGCCAAACACAAAAGGTTGCATATTGCATGATTTCGTGTATATGAGATGTCCATTAAGGCAAATCCATTAAGACCGGAAGTAGATGAGTGGTTGCCAGTGGCTGGGGGGAAGGGAAAATGAGTACTGATTGCTAAGGAGTATAGATTTCTTTTGTGGGTAATAAAAATGTTCTGGACTTAGCCATGGTGGTTGCACAATATTGTGAATATACTAGAAATTACTGAGTTGTATAATTTAAGGAGGTAAACTTCATGGTACATGAATTATATTTTAGTAAAAAGTTGATTTAAAAATTAGGCTCGTGGTTTTGGTATTGCTCACTTCATATAAACAACTGAGAATTCAGTATGGGCGGAGTAGACCTTTATACAGTTTTTTACTTGTTTTTATTGTTCTTATGAATATTTGGCTAAAATAACTGTGGATTTCCTCTAAGCATTAGATGAATAAAAAAGAGTTTGGTAGAAGACATTGGAACAGTGGCTCATTCTATAAACACTTAAGATTACTTCCTATAGGTCAGATGAGGATACACGGACTCTCGGTGCTCATCGTCTGATGCCAACAATGGGTAGGTCACTGTGGTGCAGAACAAAAAGTGCTGAAAGAGAGATGTGAACGACGTGCCGTGCTCAGAAAATGCAATGGCACTTGAGGGTCCCTTAGAGAGCTATGCCAACAACGCATAGGGCTGTTTGATCTTTCTAAAAATTTAAAGTTAAAAAACAAATTCACTTCAGAGACTTCGCCTGGAAGGGCTGGAAAAGCTGATGAATGCTGGCTGCCTGCTTCTCTTCCTTGTGTTTCTAAGGGGTGGAGAGGGTGGAGGGGCAGTCATGAGGGGTAGTTAGAGGAGATGTCATTCCTTTTGGTCTTGAGGACATTAAGAATAGGGTGTTCTAAGAAGCTGGAGGCAGAAAGTTAGGGAGCATGCTTATTCCCCTCTTACCTCCTCTTCAGCCCTTTGTTAAGCTAATTGACCGTCTCTCCATGTTCAGTTTCATCATCTGTAAAGTGGGGATTAACAATGCCTACACAGGTTTTGTATGGAGATTGAATGAGATACTCTTTGTAAAGAGTTTAGCACATGCCTAAACCATAATAAAAGCATACTAATTAGGAGCTGCACTATTGATGCACACCCATCACTCATTAATTTCCTCCCTGAAAATATCCCGATTAACATAGTCACTAGGTAATGGAAGGAATGGAAGTAACAATTACTGAGTACCTGCCAAGCACTAAATGGGGCACCCAACCTGGGCTGTAAATAACACTCATGTAGTGACATTTCTGAAGACCAAAAAGGCTTTGATGGTTCAGAAATGCCTCACACTTTCTTTCTTGAATTCAAACTCAGCCCATAAATTATGCAAATTTGATAATTTTTATTATTTATGTGCTAGAAGTGAGACTGAGCTCATAGCAACCATTAAATATGTATAATGGATTTGAGAGGAGATATTTCATCTCATTGGAGATGAGTGTAGCAGAAAAAGGAGTTGATGAAGAAGATAAGGAGAAGAAAGAAAAAGAACAGAGGGATTGGGAACAGAGTCTGAATAAAATCCAAACTCTATGTAATGTACAAAATTTGTGAAGGCCGATCCTTAAATTTCAGGCCAAATGCACAGGGTATCAAAAGTACCTGAACACCAAGAAGCAAGGACCTACAGCTAAGATTACCCAGCAAAGCTATCATTTAGGATCAAAGGATCGAAGATTCTAAGATCTTAGATAAAGATCTTCCCAGATAAGAAAAAGCTAATTAATTCATCTCCATCAAACTGATATTACAAGAAATGTTAAAAGGTCTTCTTTAGAAGAAAAGAAAAAATGATAAAAAATGTAAATATTAAAATGGCAATAAATACATGTCTATCAACAACTGCTTTAATATGAATGAATTACATAAATGCTCCAATCAAAAGACGTATGGTGGCTGAATGAATAACGAAACAAGGGCCTTCCCTATGCTTTCTACAAGAGACTCACTTCAGATCAAAAGACACATAGAGACTGAAAAAATAGGGATAGGAAAAAATATTTTGTGAAAATGGGAACAAACAAACAAAAAGCTGGCATAACAATACTTATACCAGACAAAACAGACTTTAAAACAAAGGCTATATAATAAGAGACAAAGAAGTACCCAACAATTCCACTTCTAGGTACTTATCCGAAGAAACCCAGAACATGAAATCTAAAAGACATATACATTTACATGCTCATTTCAGCATTATTTACAATAGGCAAGATATTGGAAGCAACTGAAGTGTCCATCAATAGATAAATGGATAAAGAAGTGGTGCATATATACAATGAAAATGAATAAAATCTTGTCATCTTCAATGACATGTATGAATCTGGAGGGTATTGTGCTGAGTGAGGTAAGTCAGACAGAGGAAGAAAAATGCCATGTTATTTCAGTTATATGTGGAATCTAAAAAACAGAATAAACAAACAAGCAGACCAGAAACAGACTGAGATACAGAGAACATTTCAAAGGCGGCCAGATGGGAGGCTCATTGGGAGGATGGGTGAAATAGGTGAAGTGATTAAGAAGTACAAATTGGCAGTTACAGAACAGTCACGGGGAAGTGAAGTACAGTGTGGAGAGTGCAGTGAATGATGTTGTAGTGATTATGTATGATGTCAGACGAGTACTAGATTTGTCAGGGTGATAACTTAGTAAGTTATATAATGTCTAATCGCTGTGTTGTACTCCTGAAACTAATATATTGTATGACAACTGGAATTGAAACATAAAAAAAATTTTATTTAAAAAATAAAATGGGATGTTGGGGATGAAAACAAAGTACCCAAGCACCAAAAAGTTTTGCCTTTGCTCTGGTCTTCCATAGGTTTACAGAGACAGACACCTTCACGGAAACCTTTATCCTGCGGGTCCACCTCCTGGAACCAGACTGTAACATCATCCGTATGAGTGAAAATGCACTGGAGGTGTCTGAATTCTACGGCCTGTCCCGAGCTGTTGATAAGAACCTGCTTAGCTTTGATTATGACAGGACAGCTAGCCTGGAGTGCACAGTCAGGCTGGACCCTGTGGGAACTCGGCTGCCAGCCCATGGCCAGGTGGTTGTGGTGGAGCCTCGGCTGGAAGAACCTCGTGGAGACCAGCCACACAGTTTTTTCCCTGAGTCTCGTATGAACTGTTTTAATAATTATCTATGTGTTACTAAAACTGATGAAATATCTATAAATGGTCATCTCCCACTATGACAAAGTTTTGCTTACTATAATTTGTAGCTGGTTGACAACACGTAGGTTAGTGGTTAAGAGTATGGACTTTGGAATCACACAGAGCTGAGTTTGAAAACTGCTTCTGCTCTCTATTTCCTGGGTGATTTCAGGCAAATTCCTTAACTTTATGAGCCTCTGTGAAACGGGCAAGGATAATAGCTGCTCCATGGGGTTGTGTAAGGATGGAATAAATGAGCACAAAGTGCTTCATACAGGCTTGGTCATAGTAAGCACTCAGGAATTGTCAGCTATTATTATTAATAGCAGCAGTGGCAGTAGTACTGAGAGTACTTGGTGTATTTATATTATGAGCAGGTTTAAGGTGGAGCTGGTAGGCAGCAGCCATGGTTTAAATCAGGAAGAATTAATAGATAATTTTCTTTCTTTTGTTTATTTAATTAGTATCTATGTGGGTGACTCCTATGTGACTAATAGTGCCCTAGGCATTATGGGAAGACCAAGAAATATAAAGGATAATCATAGTCATAATAATATCTTGAATCCACACAGCAGTTTAGAGCTAAAGACATACTTTACACATAAGGCAACTCATCAATCTTCTGCTTAAGAAGTAGCATACCCATTTTGTACTTTAGGGAAATTTTTAGAACATCACTCAGAAAATAAGTGGCCTATGTGTATTTATACAAAGAGGAGCAAAAATGCATTTGGGCAGAGACATGGAGACTGTTGGAGAGGTGACTATGATTTCCGGGGGAATAGAGCAGGTTGGTGCAGTTGTTCAAAGAATATTTAAGGGAAAGTTCAGTGAAAAGACTTTAAGTGGACCTGGAAAGGTCTGCAGCACCCCGTGAAACAAGTGCAATGGAGAGGAATTCCAGTGAGTAGATCAGCCTTGAGAGACTGCGTGATGGGGCCTTGGAAGTGAATGCTGTGAGGACAGGGCGGCTGCAGCTGGACCGCGCAAGGCTTCCAGTGAGCCGCCGGCCTATTTGTCAGAGACCTTCAAGCACCACGGAGTGCATTTTATTATTTTTTCTCTCAGTGTAACTTTTGGTGGGCAAAAAATAAATAAAATAAAATAAAATAAAATAAAATAAAATAAAATAAAATAAAAGGATCTCATGAGACAGCTGGTCAACTGTTCTTTTTAGTAAATGACAGGCGTTTAGAATAATGACAACCCACTTAGTAAATGATTGGAAAATACACATAAGTATTCTTGGGGCAGTGAGAGGGAGTATCCACAGGAGAGAGAATTGGCTTTTAAATTTTATAATTATTATGTTCAAGTGACTCTCTTAATTCAATGCTGTACCTTCTAGAACTGGGAACAGAGCTCAAGTGTCCAGGTGGAAGCTGTCCCCTGGGACTGAGGAAGATAGGAAGCCTCCAAGTGAGCTGTGAGGAGTTCCTGCTGATGGGGCTTCGGTATCAACATCAGGATCCTCCTTCTCCCAACATTGATTATATATCCATCCAACTGGAGCTCACAGATAGCAGGAGTGGGATCGTATACAAGGTAGAGTTTGGGGTTATGCATCTGTGTCCTCAGCTGATCTACAGAAAGAGGGCCAGTTCCATGGGGGTGTTCATGTTGGTTCCTATGTCAAGGACAGCTCTGGGCATTGTAGATGGAACAAGTTTTCTTGTTTATATTTGCCTTTAAAAAAATCCTCACCTGAGGACATGCTTATTGACTTTACAATAGAAAAAGGGGAAGGGAGAGACAGACAGAAGGAGAGAAACAATGAAATGGACAGAAACATCGATTGGTAACACGTGCTCTGCCCAGGACTAACCCTCAACCCATGTGTGCGCCCTGATCGGGAATTGAACCAGCAACTTTTTGGTTTATGGGATGACACTCCAACCAACTGAGCCATACCAGCCAGGGCTATATTTGCTTTTTAACCCACCTATAATACATCTTATTGTATTTTGAAATACAAGAACAGTTTTTTCCAAGTAGACAACATTTCAACAGTATTTGTTGAATAAATAATTTGTTTCCCTTGATTTTTGATGATTCTTTTATTGTATAGGAAGATATTATGTATACTATTTCAAGACTTGCTCTTTTGTTCCTTAGATTTGCCTGTCTATTGCTCTGTCAATACTGTACTATTCTAAATATAATGGTTTTATAATACACTTGTATGTTTTATAGACAAGTTCTTCTCCATCACTCCTCTACAAAATGTTCTTATTCATTCACACCTATTCTTAGTTCCAGATAAATAATTAAATCATATATGTTAGCTAAAAAATAAGCCCTCAGTATTTTTATCAAGCTTCAATTAAAACTACCAATTATTTTGGGAAGAATTGGAACATTAGAACGTTTACCATATTGACTCTTCTCATCCAGGAATGAGGTATCTTACTTTGTCTTGCCAAATGTTCTTTGATATATTTCTTTAAAGTATGCAGTTTTCTCCATATAAATCAAGCACACTTATTAAGTCCAGTCCTAGGCAGTTTATACTTGTGAAATTATTGTGAATAGATTCTTTTCCCTCCATTATATATTCTCATCAGTTACTGATGATAAGTAGGAAGGCTTTTTTTGGGGGGGTATAATTTTCTTCTCTCTAATTCTTTCTTGAATTCAGTTATTCTAAGAACAATTCAATTCTTTGGGCTTTTAAAGACCATAATTATATCTTTCACTAATTATGATAATTTTATCTTTCCCTTTTCAGTACTTATTCCTGTTATTTCTGGTCTCTTCTCCATTGGGTTGGTCAGTATAATATTAAATATATTGGTGCTTATAAGAAGCCTTGTATACCATATTAACTGCTCACACTGTTTTTAATGTTTCTTGTCTTGATTTCTTCTTTGTTTGACATTGATGTGATCCTTTTTGCTTCTTTTTCTTACATGGTAAATTTGCATCATTCTTTTTCTTCTAATCTTTGTATATAATTTTATTTTAAGTTTCCCTCATGCAAGGCACACATAACTGGATATTTAATTTTAGAATATTTGTCTTTAGCAAGGGAATATAATCTATATTTTTATAATAATAGATATATAGAGTTTTTTAAAATTTTGTTTTCTGGTTTGCTTATTGAAACATTGTCTTACAATATAGGCAAAATTTTCTTTGGCTTTTTCTGTACTTATTAGAAAGTCCTTCATCCCATTTTATGTTTTACTAGGATTATACTCTAAATCCAAAAAATTCTTTAATCTATATTTTTAATATTTAAAGTAAAAAAATAACAAGGTCACTTGTCTCCTTTCAATAGATGATGAGGATTGATCCTGTTTACCCTTTTCCCCAGCAATTATCCACCTCCCAGGCTTTGTTTATATCATCTTCAATTTTAGTTCTAGCATATGATTGTTATTTCTGACATCTTCTACTTAAGTAGGCTCTTTTGACATTTGTATTCATTTTCTTTTTTTAAATATATTTTATTGATTATGCCATTACAGTTTTTCCATTTCCCCCCTTCATTCCCCTCCACCCTGCACACCCCTCCCACACACATTCCCCCCTTTAGTTCATGTCCATGTGTCATAAGTTTTTTAGCTTCTACATTTCCCACACCACTCTTGCCCTCCTCCTATTTTCTACCCACCATCTATGCTACTTATTCTCTGTACCTTTTCCCCCTCTATCCCCCTCCCACTCCCCTGTTGCTCATCCTCCTGATCTGCATTTCTGTGGTTGTGTTCCTGTTCTAGCTGTTTGCTTAGTTTGTTTTTGTTTTAAGTGTGGTTGTTAATAATTGTGAATTTGCTGTCTTTTTACTGTCATATTTTTTGATCTTCTTTTCTTGGATAAGTCCCTTTAACATTTTATATAATAAGGGCTTGGTGATGATGAACGCCTTTAACTTGACCTTATCTGAGAATCACTTTATCTACCCTTCCATTCTAAATGACAGCTTTGCTGGATAGAGCAATCTTGGATGTAGGTCCTTGACTTTCATGACTTGGAATACTGCTTTTCAGCCCCTTCTTGCCTGTAAGGTCTCTTTTGAGAAATCAGCTGACAGTCTGATGGGAACTCCTTTGTAGGTGACTGTGCCCTCATCTCTTGCTGCTTCTAGAAATCTCTCCTTCATTTTAATCTTGGCTAATGTAATTATGATGTGCCTTGGTGTGTTCCTCCTTGGGTCCAACTTCTTTGGGACTCTCTAAGCTTCCTGGACTTTCTGGAGATCTATTTCCTTTTTCAGATTGGGGAAGTTCTCCTTGCCAGATGGGAAGTTCTCTATTATTTGTTCAAATAAGTTTCCCACTTGTTGCCCTTCTTCTTCCCCTTCTGGTACCCCTATAATTCGGATGTTGGGATGTTTAAAGATGTCCTGGAGGTTCCTAAGCCTCTCCTCATTTTTTTGAATTCTTGTTTTTTCCTTGTTTTCTGTTTGGTTGTTTGTTTCTTCCTTCTGCTCCACTCCATTGATTTGAGTCCCAGTTTTCCTCCCATCTATATTGGTTCCCTGTGCATTTTCCTTCATTTCACTTATTGTGTGTAGCCTTCATTTTTTTCATCTAATTTGCAACCAGAATCAACCAATTCTGTGAGCATTCTGATCATCAGTTCTTTGAACTGTGCATCTGATAGGTTGGCCATCTCTTGGTCATTTAGATGTACTGGCTCTGGAACTTTGATCAGTTCACTCATTTGAGCCATTTTTTTTTCAGAGGTGGGGGGTCTGGTCACACCTGTTACATAGTGAGGAGTGGAGCCTTAGGTGTTCACCAGGGCTGGGCAACCCAGTCTCTGGGTTGTGACACTGTATGTGGGGGTGGGGTTCAGAGAGGGAACAATGGCACTTGCTCCACTCTCTCTTATACTTCAGTCCCTTCCTCCACTTCCCATAAGCAAACTGGGCCCTTCTGGTGCTGATTTCTGGGTGGGTGGGCTTGTGTACATTCTAGGACCCTGTGGTTCTCTCCAACAAACTCTCCTGTGAGTCTGGGAGTCTCTCTTGGCACCTCAATCTCCACAGGTGTTTTGAATCCATACTTTCAGGCTTTATTTCCCAGTGCAGTGTCCCTGGGTTGCGCAGTCTGTCTCGCTCCCCGTTTTCACCTGGTTTGTTTACATGCAAATGTGTGACTACAGTCAGCCAGCTGCCTTGCACACCTCACTGGGTCTGTCCAGTTGCCACCCGCACCTGGGGTCTGCCAGCCACTGCCTGCACGCCTGGGACTGCCAACCACTGCTTTTTCCCGCTGAGATCTCTCTCCGCCGGCCACCAACTCTGCCCCTCTTACTGGTCTGGAAGAATGGTTGTCGGACTTCCTTACAGTTCAGTTTTCTGTCAGATCTGGTGTTTTTTTGTTTCCAATTTTTTGTCGTCCTTAATTTTGGTTGTGCGAGGATGCACAGTGTGTCTACCTATGCCTCCATCTTCGCTGGAAGTGATGTTGAGTCTGTATTCATTTTCTTAACATGTTTAAAATAACATTTATTTAGTCTTAGCTGTAGGTTTAATTGGTCTTATTGTTCAGCACCAGTCCTTTTACATCAGGATTTCCCTATTCTTGACTATTCAAACTATGACTCTTCAAATAGTGTTTTTTTAAACAGTTTAAATATATGCTGTTTATTGTATGTCAATTATACAACAATAAAGCTGGGGTTTTAAAAATCTTTTTAAATGTTTAAAAATTAATTTATTTTTATTGTATTTTTTTCTATTACCATTTACCAGCTTTTACCCTCTTCCACCTCCACCCACACCCATTTCCCCCTCCTCTGCCATGGTTACCACATAGTTTTTTAAAATGGCATGTGAAGAATAGATACTCTGAACCTTGGGATGTCTCAGCATATCATTCATTGGTTTTCATAAACCAGGCATGGGTCAGGGGGCACTGATTGTCCTCTTCTCTGTTTCTCTCTTGTACTTCTCCCTTCTTGAGAGCATCACTGGCTAGTTCTGAACTTCCAGGCTTTGGAACAGGTAGTTTGGGGGGAGTGTGGAGAAAGAAGTCTTATTTATTTTATCAGACAACATGGAATACATCTTCGTGCTCTCTAAGTCTGGCAGATATTTCAAGCTGCTTCTTTGTCTCTGAGGCAATTTCATGGTTCCTCAGGAGACATCCCATTGCAGAGGTCTCTTATCCATAGATCTCTTGTCTTAGGAGGATGCATTTCTGGCCTAAGTGGTCACTTGTGATTTTTCCAGCAGTATCTAGGATATAATTTCCACTTTAAGCTTCTTGCTGCTGGGATTCTTTGGCCTTTCAAGGATGTACCCTAAAGGTCAGGGTCCAGGATGACTCCAGACCAACTCTCTGTCCCACTTGGCTTACATCTGGGAGCATTTCTGTATTCCTGCCTCATGCAAGGGCTGTAGGCAGATCCCAGCACAGCTACCATTTTTCTCCTGCCTCTGGCCACTTAGCTTCCTCAGGTCTGAGCTCCCCATCAGCCCTTTGTGTGTTCTGCCTATAAAATATACATTTTAAGGCTGGTCTCAAGGAAACTTCCCTTCTGACACCTGAAACCAGGGATGTAGCGTGGCCACGCCCTTCCTCTCTGTGTACTGTTGGAAGTCAGGGGAGTGACTCAGCACAACACAACACTCCTCTCTCTAAAAACTCTCTCTTACCTCTCTCAATACTTTCATATTCTTAGAGTGGGCAAGAGGATTTGTAAACTCTGTCTGTAGTGTGCGTCTCACACTGACTTTGAAATCTGATACCTCTCTCACTGGAACTTCAGTTGAGTCAGAGCCAAGAATTCTATTTTTAACATTCTGTTATATACAGAATACAACTCATTGTCTGGTAGCCAGTGTTCAGCAGTATTAAACCACTGTGACTCTGATAATCAAGGCTGGTTATCTCAACAGTGGGAAACAACAAATCCTACGATAACCGGTGTCTCCTGCTGTGAGGGTTCTTCTTGCCTGTAGTATTTGTTGTGACCTCCGATCCCATGATCCTCATAGCCCTCTCATTTGAGGAAGGTGTATTTCTAGTCTGAGTGTTCACTGGCAATTCCTGTTACCTGCTTGTCACTTAGAGACCCAGGGTTTTAACAAACTAGAAAGCTGGTAACCATTTTCCAGTAGTATGAAGATTGAGTTATAACGACATTTTCCTTCATTCTGCCTCTGCCTGCATTAAAGCTACATGACAGGAAGTGGGCACGGGAGGAGCTTGGTGATGTGTGCCAGCTACCACTAAGTGCTATACTTTGCTATCTTGTTTAATCCTCACTTAGTACTTGGGGATCTAGTATTCCCATTTTACAGATAGGAAAAAAAATGAGGTTTGGAAGTAAAATAACTTGTCTAAAATTACACGGATCGTAAGTGCTGGATATGGAATAAAGCCCAGTTTGTTCTGATGCCAAAATTGGTGCTGGTTCTCAACCCTGGGTGCATTTTAGAGTCACCAGACAACTTTAAAAATACCTATTTTCTTGTCCCCTCCTCAGAACAATTAAATTAGAACCTCTGGAGATGGAGCCTGGGTATCAGAATATGTTAAAAGCTCCCCAGATGATTCTAATATGCAGCCAGATCTCAGATCACTGCTGTGGTTGTATGTTAAATATGGTACAGTTAACCCTGTGTGTGCTAGCTGCATCCATATCATTTCCCCTTCATATTTTCTTTCTCCTTCAAAAGTCAGAGAGTGCGTGGTTGCCCGTCCATATCAGAGCTGGCATTCCTAATCAGATGCCAAGGGCTGCATTCATGGCCATGTTCATTCTGGAAGTGGACCAGTTCATCCTGACCTCACTGACTACGTCAGTTCTGGATTGCGAAGAGGATGAGACCCCCAAACCCTTGCTGGTATTTAATGTCACTAAAGCCCCGCTCCAGGGCTATGTGACTCACCTGTGGGATCACACCAGACCAGTCTCCTCATTCACCTGGAAAGATCTCAGTGACATGCAGATTGCCTATCAGCCACCAAACAGCAGCCATTCTGAAAGGAGACATTATGAGGTAAGAAGGAAGAGGGACCAAGCTTCTAGCCTGTTTGGTATTCACAGAGTTAGTTAAGAAGCCACTTCCCTTAGCTTTCAGGTTAGTTTGTATATTCATTGCCTCTGAAGGGAATCAATCACTATAAATCAGGGTGCAAACTCAAACGCCCAGAGGAGCCAGGCTGGTGAGGCGAATAAGCCGGCCGCTTTGGAGGGTCACTGCGGGCAGCTGAAGAGAGAGCTGGGGCCTTTGGAAGCAGCTGCGACTTGGCTCCAGCTGACACAGATGTACCCATTGCTCTTGTTTGTCAAGAATAGTTGGAAATTTATAATTCCTTTGTAAAAAAGTTTCTGTTTTGAAATATAGGAAACATATTAAAAATTTTAAACTACATTGTGCCAGCTACCCAGTATTTCTAAGGGCGACATTTGGCCCAGGGCTCACCAGTTTGAGAGCTCTGCCGCCTTCAACAGCCTGCCTGCATCAGATTACACAGACTGTTGAAGTTAGGGGTTTTGTTCATAATTTTTTATTAATAATTTTTTATTCTTTTTTGTTTGCAAAAGTGTTTTCCTGGGATCTTGCATTTTAATTAATAACACTGACTTAGGATAGCAGATTCCGTAGTCTCAAAGGATAACTGATTTCACTGTCAGACACTCTCCATCAGGGAAGTCCTCTTTCCGTTTCATCTAAATCTTTTCTGCTGTCACTTCAGGCTCTTCCCTCTTGTTTTGTATTCCATGGGAGTAGAGAACAGCTGGTTACAGCCTTGCACATAATAACCCTTCACATTCTTAAAGACCTACCAGCAAGCTGAAATTTAAATGAGCAGATTGATACAGACTTGAGTTCAGGTTTATTAATGGAAATGAGTGTCCCTGGGGTTACCAAATTGTCCTCCATCTAATTTAGGCACTTGCAGCATTTAGTCTCAAGGGCAGACAAAAGACTTCAGACTACAAGGGCTGTGTTGTGTCCTTTGCTTTTATTTTCTTCATTTCATAATAGTAAGTGGCAGCTTTTGTTTTTCCCATCCTGGCCTCTCATTCCTTTGATATTCTGAAGTGATTTCTCCTCAGTTGTCTGGACTTACCTGCAGTTCACACATACAACCCTGCTGCTACCCTGCTGCTTCCAGTGTGTATTTTCTGGCATTGTGTAATGTCATCTCAATGTAGAATTTGTTCGAGTGTGGGACATTTTTGCCGTAAGGCAACCCAATTTTCTCAGTGGAGATTATGCACTTGTCACATTTTGTGGGCGGGAAGCCCTGGACCTCTACAGAACTTTGTTTCCTCAGCCACCTGGGGTGGGACTTCCAAGAGCAGAGCCATCACCAGTGCTCCTGAAGCTAGCTGCCCCTTCTCTGGGCTGTAACACCGAGGAGGGCTACTCTTTTGGTCACTTTTACCTCTTTGGGAAATTCAAACTGATTTGATTAGGAATTACATATATTTGGGAAGAAAGCTCCTTAGTGAGTACATAACATACAATTTCATATGGTTCAACCTAATATTTATATTACATTTGCATAAATACATCTTTCACCTTGGTATAGTTCATTTTTCATCTGTTACTTTGGCACTCTTGAATCTGTTTCTTTTGTTAAGTCCTATTTGCTGATATGCTGCTATTTGATAATTGCTCTCCTTCTCTCAAATGGACCACACATTCTTCACAAGTAGGTGGTGTGCTCCCATTTCTGTATTATACCTCATCCTTCTCTGTCAACACATGCTGATAATACATACATGTCACATAACAAGGATCAAAACTTAACATATAGCTCCACTTAGTAGTTATGAATTTCACAGGAGCAAATAAAATCTGGAAGTTTAAAGATATGAATAGTAGGATGGATACCTCTGGATCGGGGTCCCCTACAGCAGCACCAGTGACATTTTGGACTAGAGAATTCTTTGCTGTGGGCACTGTCCTGTGCATGGTAGGATGTTAGTGGCATCTCTGGTCTCTCTCCACTAGGGGCCAGCAGCACCCCCTCCACATGCACACCCATATGCAAGACCAGAGATGTCTCCAGCCATTCCCAAATGTCAAAAATGATGAAATTTGTCCCAAATGACAAAATCACCCCAGTGGAGAACTGCTCTGGGCCCTCTACCTTCAGAGAGGCTCAATTGGTCTGATGCTGGACTGACAGTCTCCTGAGCAAATGTAGGGACATGTTTTCAGTATATTTGCTTATTTTAGGTTAAGAATTCCTTCGTGGAGAAGAAAATTTAAAAATATTGATGACCTAAGGAACAAGATTTAGAGCCCGAAAAAGGGAGATCAGGTTGTCAAAAATGAGATCAAACCGCAGCAGAAACCTGAATCCATTCAGCCTCTGTCTGCCAGAAGTAATGTTATTTCATATTCTAACATCTCAGTGTGTGGTTCACATGCAACTGTTTGTTTACAGGTGGAGTTGGAGGTTTACGACTTCTTCTTTGAAAAGAGTGCACCAGTTACCATCCACATCTCCATCAGGACATCAGACACAAATGCCCCACGAGTGTCCTGGAACACAGGTGCAGCCCAGCATAGGGTGTCAGGCATCATAGCCCTGGGGGAAGGCAAGAAAATACGTGGGTCAGGAAATAAAGACAGTTTTAACCCCATTTCACCCATGAGGTAACTGAAACCCAGACTGGTTAGGGCATCAGATGATTGGTTTGGTTTTGGTTTTCCTACTGGTAGGGTGAGAAATTTAAGTGCAGGATTCCTGAATCCTGAGGTCAAGTTCTTTCCTCTGCAAGAGATGAATTAGAAGGACAACTTTCACCTGAACAAGGCAAAAAAGTGACTGTGAGTGGTATTGAGCTATAGTTGGACTGAGAGAAAAAAGGTCTCTAGCTCACACTACTCACAGGGATTGAAGGAAGGCGTACACTGGTGCTCTCTGCATTGTCTTATTTCTAAGTTGGGTTGTACGAAAACCACAATATATAAATAATAGCTTCAAATACTTTATTTGTTTTAAAAGAAAGCTTTGCTCTGCCTCTCATTTCTCATTGAACTTACAATGCAATATATATATTTAGGTCAGATATAAATGTGGAATCTAAATGAAGATTGTTTTCTTTTCCACTGATCCCATCAATAGTATTTAAAACATATAAGGAGAGGTCATAGGTTCTGTTAAGGGGATAATACGTGTCTGATTTTAATCCTCAGGTGGCAGCCTAAATTAGTTGCCTCTTGCATTTGTGTGTGTTTCTGTGTATGTGTACATAATATATGTGCTTGCATGTGGGTATATGCATGCACATGTATGTGTTTGTGTGTGTTGAGTTTCAGTAGATGGAGAACATTGGTTGAGTAGCCTTGATTTATGATTCCAGCTCTATGTCTCATCTACCTCTGTTAGAAGGATAATGAAAGAAAAGAAGGAATTGGTAACCTATAGTTTAGTAATAATCACATATTAAGTGGCTTATTGCTTGAGTGTAGAGATTTAATAGTCTGTATGTGTATGTGTGATCTGTGAAACCCAGGCTTGTTATGAGAGCTTTCCAAATCTGGTTTTTGTTACTTTGGACATCAGACTCCATTTTACGATAAATTTTTACTTATTATGAAGTAATAATATGTTCATCATTGAAAACTTGGAAAGTACAATAAATAGAATGAGTAGTAAAAAGAGAATAACTAATAATGAATGGTCAAGAAAAAATGAATAAGGTGGGGCAGGGGAGAATGGTGAGGGGAAAATGGAGACAACTATACTTGAACAACAATAAAAAAAATGAATGAAATAGTAATGGATGAATAAAATCATTTATTACTTCATGAAGACATAGCCACTATTAATATTTTGCTATATATACTTCTAGTTTTTTTGCTGTGTCCTTTGTGATACCTTGTCCTATGCCATACTGTGCACTTTTGGCTTCAGAACCATCAGTACTAGTCAGATTCTTTATATGTACTCATCTTCCCCTCATGTTTCCCCTCCCCCTTCCTTCCTTCTCTTAAATATGCTCTACGTCTTACCCCAGGTTCCCTAGCAATTGCTACTGAGGCAGGTTGTATGCATTAACCCTACACTGAAAACAAGAGTAAGGGGGAAAGGGAAGTCCAGGTGGTGTACCTGAACTGGTCACAGGTTTACAAAAATATAAAGCTGGTGGTGACTTCGTAGTGCTGATGTCTCCAGAAGGAGAAGGACTCACCGTGTATGGGAAGAGTCAGAGCTGGGTGGGGAAATGGCGAACAATCTGTCAACTCCTTCCCATCTCCTGTCTCTTCTTGGTCAGCTTGCCTCACTGGATATTAATTCCCACATGCCCAGCTTATGTTACCTGGCTCCTCTTAGCAGCTGCTGCACAAAGTCCTGGAGTTCCATCGTGTAGGACCTGGTTGTGGTCATAAGGAGGCCATGTCTAAACCTGGCCCTCACCGCAGAAGGAAATGAGGTGACCAATCAAATCAGAAGACACAATGGCATTCAGGGCTTTACAATTGGGTGGAGTGTGGGAACCCTCCCTGGAGAGCAGGCCAAAGTCAGGGAGCCTGGGGAAGCTGGGCAGATTTGAGGGAAAGCATTAAATGGGTCCACCAGAACACTGTCTTCAAATTTTATCAACTCATTTTGTAAAGAGTTCTGTTTCTTTTCAAGATTCTCTGTAATCTGTTGGCTCGCATCTCTACTGGGCAATGGCAGTGGTTAATGGTGCTCCCTGTCTCTACCCTGGGTGTTTGATCTGGAATCTGTATTCTTGTTCTGAGCAGCACTTATTTTCTCTCCTCAAACTTCCTCCAGTGTGCTGGGTTCAAGGAGAAGATTTTATTTAATTTCTTTAGTTGCCAAAGTCTCTTCCTTATTAGGGCCTAAATTTAAAAAACAGTCCTCTTTGTAAAGTATCAGACACTTCACATCTAACATCATTAAACACTCCTTGCACAGTAGCTCTGTGTTTGCATATTTAACCATTTTATATTCTTTGTCCTGCGGGCTACTTATCAACTCAAATTACAGCTGACCCTTGAATAGCATGGGGGTTAGGGATGTTGACTCTCCATGAAATTGAAATCTGTGTATAACATATGACTCCCGAGAAGTCATACTGATCTATTATTCGTAGCCTACTAGAAACCTTACTAATACCATAAAGTTGATTAACACATATTTTATATGTTATACATGTATTATATACTGTATTCTTACAATAAAGTCAGCTAGAGAAAATGTTAGTGAGAAAATCATGAGGATAAAATACATTTACTGTATTTATTTTAAAAAAATCTCTGTATAAGTGAACCTGCACAGTTCACACCTCTGTTGCTCAAGGGCCAACAGTATGTGTAAAAGCACTTCTGACTCCTTTGCCCACAGAACATCTGGAGGTAGCCTTTGAAAAACTCCTTGAGGACATTTTTTGCACTAGAGACCACTGAGAGCATAACATCTATTCTTTCCCTTGGTATTTATTTTCTGGCACCATCGTGTCTCAAAAGGATATATCACCAGGAGCCAATTGTCAGTTGGAGTTAATAGTACTAAAAGTGAAAACATTACTAGAAATAAAAGCTAAATTCCAGTTTTTTAAAAACACACTTTTCAGCTAGTTTTGTGAGTTAAAATTCATTCATTTTACCTTAACATATGTTTGCTGGCTTGCCATAGACCTTTTTGGTTTTGTCTTGTAGGTCTGAACCTCCTGGAGGGGCAGTCTCGGGCCATCACCTGGGAGCAGTTTCAGATTGTCGACAATGATGGCATAGGTGCTGTGCAGCTGGTCACCGTGGATGGCTTGCAGCATGGACGGCTCACAGTAAGAGGTGCACCATCAGCCTTTGAACCCTAGAAAGGAGGAACCCAAGAACTTGCTCCCAAAGCAAATTATATTTAACAGGATATATGTAGCATCTCTTGGGTCCCGTTTGTAAAAGAATTGTCATATCCCCAAAATCTAGAGATTTTGGAATCATTGGCATTTAGGTAAGGGTGCTCAGATGAATGGATGACCATTTATGAGTGATGCCTTATGGTTGGCTCATTAATTGATTATCTTATTCCAGTTAGAAAACAAAATATTTTCTTCTCATTTCTTTGCTTCAGAGAAATGTATTGAAAAACAGAAAAATATGCTTCTTAAAATACACTGGTAATCATTATGTTACTATGATGTTAGTAGCAGTTGCCATAGTTTAAAAGAAATTAATTTATAATTAAAATTATAAATATGATGGTTAAGGTTAATGGGCCCAATAAAAATCATAACCATACTTTATGATGCAATGAGCCAAGGGGATTTACTTTGATTACACTCTTAGTTTGTCAATTATAAAGCAGAAAGAGAGCTCTTACTTATCATCATTTGTTATAAGGGAATTATGAAGTCAAAAATAAAATGATAAATTCTCTTGTCTAATCCCAGGACAGTATGTGGTCAGCTGATGCTTGGGTCTGTCAGTTAGGGTGGATGTTCAGCTGCGTGTAAGGGAAACTCAATTACAGAGGCTTAAAACTACATTATTTCCTCATGTGACAAGTTGTCCAGATGTAGGAATTCCATATCCATGATGCCAAAAGCTCTTTTCTGTTCTGTCAGCAGTCACAAGATGACACCTTCATGTCTAGGCTTTGGGTCTGCATTTGAGGAAGGAAGAAAGAATGAAAAAAGTTATGCCATCTAAGTTTGCTTTCTTTAACAATTTGTCCCAGGAGTCTGATACAGTGCCATTCATTTATATCTCCTCCCAACTCGCATGCTACCCATATGTGCATGATGGAGCCTGGGGACATGAATATTAAAAAATGGTCACATGCCATTCCAAATAGAACTAGGTTTCTGGTACTGAGGAAGAAACATAAAGTGGCTAATGGGCAAAGAGCTTGTCATGTCCATTATTCTATTGTTTAATCATTATTTCAGTGAGGTCTTTATATATGGTATACAGAGAGTAATGGGGCAGTTGCCATTAAGACTTATAATAGTTTAGTTTAGACAAAAGTGAAGCAATGTTTATTAATATTGTGAAATGAAGTATAGAGCAGTAATCCGTAAGCCAATGTTCTGGGCTCAGAGGAAATAGAAAATAGTACTAATATTTATTAAGTATTTACTTTGTGACAGATACAGTACAAAATATTCTACATGCTTTATCTTATACACCTTTATAAAGTGAGGTACTATCGTTATTCCCACTTCACATATGGGGAGCCTGAGACAGAGAAATTGACTTGTTGAATGTCATCCACATAGAAAGTGGTGGAACTGGGATTTTAATCCTGGCCATTTGATACCAGAGCTGTAGCTTTTGGCCAATAAGCCAGTGATCCTCAAATTTTAGCATGCATTAGACTCTCTTGGAGCATCTGATGAACACATATTGCTGGGTTCCACATCCAGAATTTCTGATTCGGTAGGTGTAGGGTAGGGCCTGAGAACTTGCATCTCTAACTTCCCAGATGGGGTTGACACTGCTGGTTCGAGATCATATCTCTAAGAAGTGTTGCTGTGTAGGATGATAACAATGAGTTAAAGAACAATTACATAACATTTATTGTAAGATTACTATTGTTTAAGTTCTCTCATCTGTACTAGGGAATATGAGGTAGGTGTTATTCCTGTTTTATAGAAATGAGTCTCAAATAAATCAAATACCTTGCTCAGTCTACACAACTAGCTAGTGTTACAGCCAATGTCCAAAAGCAGGTTTGTGGAGGCTCAGAGCCCACTAAACAATCTGTGGTTTTTCTAAAAGAGGAAAGTATCAGCTGCACCACTTTCTTCCATGCCCTCTTGCCTAGTGCTGCTTTTGCTGCAAGGGCTGCCTCTGTACTGCCCCCCAACCTCCTTCGGTCAGTGGTACCTCTGCTCTCTCCTTCAGGGGGGAAAGGATTTCTCTTCACTGTGGCTGACCTGCAGGCTGGAGTTGTTCGCTATCACCACGATGACAGTGACTCCACCAAAGACTTTGTGGACTTCAGGATCTTCGACAGTCATCACAGCATCCGCCATAAGTTTCCCATTAACATTTTGCCCAAAGATGACAGTCCCCCATTCCTCATAAATAATGTTGTTATTGAACTGGAGGAGGGACAGACCATACTGATCCAGGGTTCCATGCTGAGAGCTTCCGACATGGATTCCAGTGATGACTATATCTTCTTTAATATCACAAAACCTCCTCAGGCTGGAGAGATCATGAAGAAGCCAGGGCCAGGACTCATAGGTAAGCTCTGGGCAGTTAAGATAATTTGTGTTGAAATTTGTGTGAAGGTGGACATCTGTTTATGAGAGGGGATACTATTATTTCCATTTTATGGATGGGAAGGCTGAGACTTAGATAATTTAAGTTGATCTATGCAAGGATGGGCATCTAGAAAGATCCAGAGTTGGGCCCAAAAGGAATCATTACACTTGGAAAAATTAAGTCCGCCAAGCATGGTGATAGGACAAATAAGTTTGAAGAGAGGTATTTGGCCTATTCTGGATGATTGATAAAGTAATTGCATAAATAGCATTTCATATTTTGTTAGAATAATTTCATAACTACTCATGGTAGTCAGAAGCAACAAACTAGGGATCAATTAGTATTTCTTAAGGCAATGTTTCTTAAAAATATTTTTCTAACGCTAATTTCTCTACATATTTTAAGACAGTTGTAGCAACTTTAATTTTTTTTTTTTTTTGCTTTATAATTATAAGCTTTGATAAAAGCTTTTAATGAAGGTTCCTTGGACACACACAACACACTAGGCAGATAAGATTTGGAAATAAGTCCACTATCTTTATACCCAAACACTTGCAGATGGTTACAAACATATTTGGTGTTTTGTGGACCCAATAGGCTATCCTGTCTCTGGCTTCCTTCAGAGGGATCTGTTCAATGGCATCATTTACTATCATCACTTTGGTGGAGAAATCTTTGAAGATTCTTTTTCGTTTGTCCTTTGGGACAGCCATGAACCTCCGAACCTCTCAGTACCACAGGTAAGAGGCCATCTCTGAACACCTTCCCAAAGTCTTGCCTGCAGATAGGAGTTCTGGGAGAAACTATGTGTTATAGAAACTATGTGAAAATAGCTTTTATGGTTCAAAGATTGAGAAGCAATGAAGTAAGCAAAATTAAGTCAGTTTGCTTACAGCATCACTTCTTTACCATTTACTTTTTTAACAAGTTCTACACATTTCTGTGTGTGGTGTTTCCCAGGTTTTTAACCATGGGACAGTTTTACACAGAACACCTCACAAAATTTGGTGTTCTTGTAGCACTCAAGAAAATACTGACACTATAGTGGTAAAAGTATAGGCTCTGGAGTTAGGCTGCCTATGGTTCTCTCCTGTCCTTGACACAGTGAACTGATTGATCTGTGCCTCAGTTTGCCTATCTGTAAAATAGGGAATAGTACAACTCCCTTATGGAATGATTGGGAGAGTAAGTGAGGTAATATATATAAAGTACTGAGAACTTTCTGTCACATGGTAAGTACTCAATAAATAAATTAGTTATTACTTATTGTTGCTTTTGAAGAACTAAAAGTTTTACTACCATTTAAAAGAGATCATTTAAAAATATAGGGTACAGAAATAATTTGAAAGAGACATTCTCATATAAAAATTACAGAAAATTGAGTTAGTGTAGGGTCTGGACAACTATAAAAAGGGTAGACTCTTTGTGAGGAGAGAATGGTTAGTGGTAAGAGTGAAAAAAGAGAGCTGAAAATAAGCAATCACCTACTATATATTTATTTTTGCTAGGCATTTTACACTGATTACCTTGGAAGGTAGAATGTATAGGGATCTCAGCAAATCTTGAACCGACTCTAGAATAACTACTTACAGCATCCCTATTGGTTATATAATGTCTTCACATCCCATAGTCAGTCACATTAGTCAATGCATAGATGACTGAGCTTTTCATCTGTTTGCCAAGATGAAGGTTTAAAAGGGGTGATCAGAAGAATGATGTCAGAGAGCCCAGAAACTGAAGGAAGTAGGTGGTCCCTGTTAAGAGGAATTGGAAAATGAGTGAGGAAATTCTCAATTCAACTACTTATTGAATAGCAAATCAAGTCCTTTACAAATAATAGCTCCTTCTTTCCATTAATGTATTGTACACCATTTCTAGATTACATTTTTGTTTGAGACCTTAGTTGATTTGGTAATCCTAAATGACAACTATCAATAGGATTTATTTCTAAATCATCTGTTGTATCTATTCAAGCTGAGCTTTGTTTCTGATTAGAATACCATATCACTTTTAGCAGACTATATAGCCTTTTAAGAATAGAAAACTTGAGACTTCTTTTTTTCTTCTTCTTCTATTATATATTTTTATAGCTTGTATTCTTATATATATTTATATCATATTTAAGTTCAAATGTAGATGGTAGATCCCTCCATAATTAGGGCCATAAAGTTTCAGTAATGAAAACTTTATCAAGACATAATTATTTCTAAATCTTTGCAAATAAGTGAGACTACTATAGCTCCAGTTATAAGGTTATTTCTTCTGATGGATGGGTTTCTACAGAAGGAGTCACAATTACATTTTTCTCTGCTTTCAACTTATTAATCTATGTTGAGAGGGAGAGAGGCAGGGAGGGGGAAGAGAGAGAATACAAATCTATAAATTTGCTCTGTATTTATGTACAGCCCTTTGTTTGACTCCTAAATATTCTTCAGCTCAGCCTTGTGTACTCATCTCTCTACCTGACATCTCTACATGTATATCTCACCAGCATTTAAAAATCTCCACATCCACAGGCGTTTAGTATATAATTTCCCCCAAACTTGCACAAAACCACTGTAACTAGATTCTCTGAAGTCACCCTTAAACCCTTCTCTTTCTAATATCTGAATAACCAAGTAGTCAGAAAGTCTTACTAAATCTAATGGGTAAATTTCCCTCATCTGTCTATACTTCCCCCCTTAGTGCCATTGCTTTAGTTTCAACCTTCATCTTTTTGGGGCTAGAATATCCTCAGAATCCTTCACATAGTCTCTTGAAGAGTAGAAGAAATCAGCAACACCTTTGTAGTTGAGGACAATTAAAAATCCATTAATACAATAGCATTGTATGCAATAGAATTCATCTAGCATCCATTCCCCTAGTTCTCCCTCTTGTGATCTGTGGTGTTGTCAGCTTGGTTCCTCTCCAGACTGTGGACCTGCTCTCAGCGATGACATCACCTGTTCTAGGAAGCTTCCTCTGATGCCCTCATTCCACAGTCCCCCCAGCTGAATCAGCTGGTCCATGTATGTATATATGATCCAATATCAAATCACTATAATGTGAGGCCATTATTTGTTTTGTTGGATCAACTCTGAGCTTATTGATGTCAGGAATCTTGAATTATTCACCTCTGTGTCTTCAGACCTTGGTACCTGACTCAGAGTAGAACCTCAAAAACTGTTGGTCCCAAAATGAACTCTGGTTCTTTCAGCTTTTATTGAAACTAGGAAGAAACAAGAAAACTGAAATATTTTATAAGAATTGGGGAGGAAGTGAGATCAGGAGTTAGTGAGTGTAAAGCTTTTTTCTTAAGAATTTCCAGGAATGAGTGTGTGTATAACAAAGAACAAGTATTTTATGTGTGTGCTGCTAGGAATTTTTGTGTTGTAAAACTCTGATACCTTCACTGAAAGGCCAATTTTTGAGACTAAAATGATGGTCTAGTCTATTTGATTACTGCATCTTAAATTTGGACAAGTATCTAGTCACGCTCCTCAAATAAAAACGTATTTAAAATATTCAAAAAGAATTTGTAACTTTTAGCTGTTCAACTAAAAGTCCAGATAAGACAGTTATGTAATGGGAGCTTTTGTAATCAAAGGTTCAACAGTCACTGAAGATTAAATAAGCTCAGGCATAGGATTGTTTAGGCCACACTGTTAAAACACTTCCTTTGATAAAGGCAGAAACCAAGCATCTCCTCAGGTGAGAAGCAACTTAAATAAAACAGGAAGAAATTTGCATTAATAGGAATGCTACTTACCTCTCTCATCCTCCCTAACTGGATACTACTACGGAGAGATCTACCTGCACATCAACAAGGTGTGTACACATCAGCAAGGAACCCCTCCCTTTTTCTCTCTTGGTTGTCATGACTACCATCAAAAAAGCCTGTCCCACTCAATTTACTTTAAAAGAAATATTTTCTTCTTTATCCTTCTCAGTAGAGGGCTTTATAGAGCTTAAACCTAGGAGATCTTAAACCAGGAGAGGGTAACGTTGGAAGTAAAATGGAAAATGCAAAATAAGGATAGAAGAGAGAAAGAGGACTAAGATGTGTAGGAAGAGTGAAAGCAGATGCCCCAAATGCCTGTGGGTGAAGTGGAAGGGAGCGATGAACCATGACCAGGTGAGAGAACAGGCACCCAGGGCGTGGGCCTCTATAAGTCAGGCCAGAAAATGGTTTGGCAAAACAAGCATTGGAAGTACAAGCATTGGGGCAAGAGATAGCTCTGGATAATCCCAAAGGAAGCTAGCTGTAAGATGAAGAATCAGGCAGGAATCAAAGGTCAGGGCAAAGAAAAGATCAAGAACCCAGGTCTACAAGTCAGATATCAGCCTGCCAAATATCATATTATGAACACTGAGGATCAAGGTTAGGCTTTGTCATTTTATATACCGATTTGTCCCTTCATAGTCTGATTCCCTACAAATCTGCTTGTGGGTGTTTGTGGGCATAAGTAGACTGGAGGCACGTAGGGGACCCCCAGCAAGCAAAAGCCCAGTGATTGATGTGGGCACTAGTTTTCCACTGACTGGGGGTGAGTATTTAATAATGTCTTTGTTACAACCAGATTTCAGTAAACTAAGAGCAGTTTATTTGTCTATGGAGTCTGTTACAATAGGATTTTTTTTTGACACACACACACACGCAGAGTAATTGTTTAAATATGCATAAATATGTAAAGACACATCAACTTAGGCGATCATAAAGCATGTTGAAAAATGTACCCACCAAGAATTACTACAGGGCTATAAAAAAGCATGCTTGCTCATTCTTTTTTTATACAAAGAACACATTGGAGAGTAAATTAGCATGGAAAATGGTCTCTTTGAAGGCACAATGACTATTGTTTCCTTATTAAATCCAGTTTTTCAATTAAGTGGAGCTTCACTGATCCACACTGTGGCTGGGAGTTCCCATAGAGAATTTCTGAACTTTGTAGATTAGCAAAAAACTATAATTGGAAAAAAAATTGTGACACAGACTCCAGGAGACTGGAGCAGTGACTGCCATTATGTTCCTTTATTTTTATAACCGGCTTTAGTTTTTAATTATTGAAATGCTTTGTAATGGAGCAGTTGATATGGGGTAGGCTTTCGTAAGAGTAATGAAGAATGGAGACAGGGCATTAATTTATTGAACACCTACTACCCATTACTCATTGTGCTACTAACTATCTTATCGCATCCTGACATCACCATAGCGGCCATTGTTATGTCCAATGTGCAGAGAGAAAAACTGATCCCAAAGGGCCCACCAATTTGCCCCAGGGAGCACAGCTTGGAGGGAGCTGAGCTAATATTTCAATATTGTCTATACCATAGTAAAGCGTAACCATGCTTCAGTTTTTGCTTTGTATGTCAATTTAAAAAGGAATTCACTTCATTTTCAAATTGGGTATTGTGAACACCATTATTATAGTAGACAAAATTGGCATTGCTGATCTGTGCTTCAATAACAATATTAAACTTATGAACATATACTAAATTAAAAAATAAATTTATTACATTAAAATAAATTGAAATGAGGATAATACGCACACTAACAAGCAAATATACTATTGTAGGAAAGAATAAGTAATTGGTTTTTCACAGCCAGATGTGGATTATTGTAAGAAAATGTGATGATTAAAGCTGTCTGGCAAAAAGCCTCCTTGCTCTCTAGCAGGATCCAGACCTGCGGGGGTGCTTGAAAGAATTCTTAAAATTATCAACAGGGCATGTTGACTCAATCAGTTATCAAATACTGGTGAAATACTTTCTACCTACAAAATCGTGTGTGCCAGATGTTGAAGAGTTATAAAAATGAACAGAGTATTTACTGAGCACCTACTGTGTGTGAGACTTTTTTTATCTACCCAGTGTTATTGTGTGATCCTCATAACAAGTCTGTGGGTCTATTGGCATTATGCTTGACTTACATGAAAGAAAATTGACATTTAAAAAATTTAAGTGACATATTCAAAATCAATAGCTGGCAAGTGGTGCATTTAGGTCTTTAATGACCTGTTCATTGCCAAGTTCGTGTGGTTTGTACTGTACTATGATCCCTTCTTATGGAAATTTCAGTAGAGACTGACCTGACCTGTGAAGTACTAGCTAATAATACAAGACAATAAAGTAATAATGTTTGTCAAGGGATAAGCAAAATTCAGGATCAACTAATTCCAACCGAGAAATTGGAGAAAGTTTTAAGAGCCTTTGAAGGCATGAAAAAACTCAGGTTGCTGGAGAAAGCAGGAGAAAAGAATTCCAGATTGAAGAACAACGTGATTCAAAGCAGAGAGGTATACATAAAGACCAGGGTCCAATCCTTCATGTGCAACTAGAGTGCTGAATTAATGTTGAAAGGAGTAAAAGATAAAGTTGAAAAATAGAGATGTAAACTGCGGAGGGTTATATATGTATATTTTCACAATGAATATGTAAAAAATAATTTTGAAAACCCCATAATATTCATGAAAATATCACTACAAAAATCAAAACCAAAACCAAAACCAAACTATAGAGGGTCTTAGATGCCATGCTAAGGAGTTCGAATAATTCTATCACTCCTGGGTGGTTAAGAGTTTTGCAGAGGTGAATAACCTGATTTAATTTGTATTTTCAAAAAAGATAACACTAGAGGTATGGAACTCTGTATTGGCTATTGAAGTTGGGGCTAACAGGAAGCTGTTGTAGTAATGGAAGGAGGAAATTACAAGAGCCGGATCTAGCCAGTACCAGTAGAAATGACAGACAGCTAGGGCAGGAGCGGCTTGTGGGGTTTTATAAGGAGAAACTCTGGGAGGTGTGGTGTAATATGTGGGTAGAGAAGGGGGACCCAAAAGTTATGTCAAGGTTTCTAGAACCAATGACTGAGTAGAGGGAGGTCTCGAAAAAGCACAGGTTGTTAGTGGAAAGGAGATGTAGAAATACCCATTCCATGACACTCATGACTGCACTAACGATAACTGTGGCAATTACATTCTTAAAATATAATATAAATGGGTGGAGAACGTTCCATTTTTGGCTTGCTTTCTTCGTAGTTCCTACATCATTTTAATGGAGGTATATGATTAATGACATTTTTTGAAAATTGCCAAAAATCACTGTGATGAGGTGATTGTGGGTGTTTTCTTTGTTGTCTTTTTGGTACTTCAAATTAATGGTACAGATAATTTCTTTCCAGGTCGTGACCATTCATATCGCTCCAGTGGATGACCAGCTTCCCAAAGAAGCTCCTGGAGTTTCTCGGCATTTGATTGTCAAGGAAACTGAGGTGGCCTACGTAACTAAGAAACATCTACATTTTATAGATACGGAATTGCATGACCGGGAGCTGGTCTATACAGTGACAACTCCTCCGTTTTTCCCTTTCAGTCACAGGTATCTCTATGAAAAGCCATTACCTTGGTTGTTAGTTGAGGGCTATGCTCTAGCCCATGGGGTGTCCAACGCATGGCCCACAGGCCGCATGAGGCCCAGGATGGCTATGAATGTGGCCCAACACAAAATTGTAAATTTACTTAAAACCTTTTTTTTGCTCGTCAGTTTTTGTTAGTGTTTGTGTATTTAATATGTGGCCCAAGACAACTCTTCTTCCAGTGTGGCCCAGAGACACCAAAAGTTTGGACACCCCGGTAGAGAGTGAAAAGTGGCAATATATAGTGCTGTGGTTCAATTGCTTTGTTGCTCAGACATGAATTTATATTCTGTTTAACATTTACTCTAATTTCAATCTTATACCTCCCTTCAAAAGTTGTATTAATTGGTAAATTATCTGTGTCTTGTAGTGTCTTCAGCTTAGTTGGCTTAACACGGTCTTTAATCCCCTCTTCTAAAGAGAAGAATTCTTTTTTCTCTTCAGTAAAATTTATTGTCTCTATAGCATCATTTTTAGGCATCGCAGGCCACAGAATAGCCATATTCTATGATCCCAATCCAGGAAAGTGGCATGAATATGGTTTAGGCTGGTGACGTGCTCGTGATGGGAAGGAAACATTTTTAGGATGAGAATGATGAATCTCCTTCATGATGTCAAAGCAGGAAATGCTGTGCATACTCTCTGTGGTAATGATAAAAATGGCATTAACGAAAGTGGACTTACAGCTAGAATCCCCAACATGTAAAGACAAAATATGGGAACTTCATATTTTATTTCTTTCCATGATGTGCTCTTTGAGTTTTAAAACATTTGGTTGTAGGCTATTTGACTTAATTTTTGTTACTTGGAAAATGAACTGATATGTTCAATATTTCTCTTCAGACACTTGGATGCTGGGAAATTATTCATGGTGGATAGCATACCAAAGCTAGCCAAAAATCCTGCAGCCCTGGGCTTGAAGTCATTCACTCAGGTAGGATGCTAAAGTGTTTAAAAACATGATGGAAGTGTCCTCTGAGAAATTCTGGTGCTCTTACAATTGCACTTGAGAATGATGGTCTTTGACATCTGTTACAAGTGCTTGATATCTTTATTCCTTCTGCTTGTACCTTTACATTAAGCGTGCAACATCTATTTGACAGAGCTTGATCAAATTGGATAGGATTTCAAAATCTTGTAATTGACACAGGCTTT
Organism: Glossophaga mutica; assembly: GCA_039655065.1. NCBI lineage: Eukaryota > Metazoa > Chordata > Mammalia > Chiroptera > Phyllostomidae > Glossophaga > Glossophaga mutica. The sequence goes on along the minus strand of CM077305.1, from coordinate 136,273,640 downwards.
TTTTGCATTGTTTTGCTTGCAGGGACCTGGAACGTATGTTTTTATTCCACCAAATTCAGTTTATCTGATATCCTATCATGTCAGTGTGCTAGAGCTGCTCATACCAAAGTACCACAAACTGAGTGGCTTAAAACAACTGAGATTCCTTGTCTCACATTTTGCAGGCTGGCAGTGTGAAATCAAGGTGGTGGTAGGGCCTTGCTCTTTCTAAATGTGTGTAGAATAGTCCCTCCTTTCCTCTTCCTAGCTTCTGGTGGTTTGATGGCAATCTTTGACATTCCTTGGCTTGCAGACATATGGCTCCAACCTCTGCCTGGCATCTGTGGCCACCTTTTTCCTCTTTGTCTCTTTTTTATGATAAGTTTACCAGTTGTTAAAAGCTCACCCTGCTCCACTATGACATCACCTTAACTAATTACATCTGCAACAACTCTATTCCCAAATAAAGTCACATTCTGAGGTACCAGGGGTTAGGTCTTCAACATACCTTTGGGGAGACACAGTTCAACCCAGGACCTCTACTCCTTTCCAAAAATACTGTATCAGTCTTCTCCCTACTCCTGTGGACCCTACTCTGAAGACTGCAGAGGGCTCACAATCATGGCAATGAATGTGCTTAGGAAGCAGCTGATCTGTAGTTTGGGGCTAATTATGCCTAATCTCACTGTAGTTAGATGTTGTAAATGGGTATGTTAGCCCCATGTGGTGGGTACTATTATTTCATGATTTCATTTATTTTACAGATAAAGAAAAAGAGGCCTCGCAGGTGTAAGCAGCCTGACCAATGTCACACAGCTACTGATATTAGTAGAGTTTACACATGAGCTCTACTCATGGGGAAGCTGAGTTAAAATTCAAGTCTCCTGCCTTTTATAGAGTTGGCTGGCTTCAAGTATTTGATATATTTACTTAATTTCTTTGTCCTTTTCCCTCCCGATTTTCAGAAAATGTGATTTATGAAGTAGACCACAGATTGATGGGGATGCATTTGCACTATTCCATGTTATTATTATGACAGTTCCCTTAGACCTATACCTCTGAAAGTCTCTAATCCTTGCAAACTGGCACCCATGTGTCCATCTCGATTTGCTTTGCAGGATGCTGTGAACTACATGAAAGTGGCCTACATGCCACCTCTGCATGATATAGGGCCCCATCCACGACACGTCCAGTTCACATTTTCTGTCAGTAACCAGCATGGCGGCACTTTGCACGGGATCTGCTTTAACATCACGGTTCTCCCAGTGGACAACCAAGTTCCTGAGGTACATGCAATGTTTGATGTAAAGGATGAAAAGGAGGAATGACCTAAGGAAAGCAAGGAAAGACTTTAAGACTTACTGGAAATGCTAACTTTTCTTTAGGCAATTTTAAAGAATTTTTTTATTTTCTAGCCACAGTGTAGGAAAAAGCATGGGGGGGAAGTTCTCCACCTCCCCTGGGACTTTCTGTCTAAAGCTGATATTTTTCCAATTTCTGAATTTGGCATTATTTTCAAAGCTTTATCAAAATCTCTTTCATTTCCTTTCTTTTCTGCTGAGCTTCACGTGTTGGTCAGGGGAAGGGGATTAAATTATAGGTCTCTTAGCAACCAGAAGGGCTTATTTGCTCTCACTGCAGGCCAGCTATGTTACTCTGTAATCTAAAGACACTTTTAACTTTCCAAAATGAATTAAGGTGGGCCCTTCCATTTTATCCAGTCCATTTCCCAGTGTTTACAAAGCTGTAAAGCACTGGGGTCTCTCATTAAATCTGAACTACAAAGGCGATGCCTCCTAGACAATCTTATCTGAGAGGTGGGGTTCATACTGAGAGTTTGTTCCATACTCTGCCTCCTCCCCATCAGAGTGCTGGACTTAATTGGTGTGGCTTTTTAAAAAAAAAAACATTTTATTGAATTTATTGAGAGGACATTGGTAAGAAAATTATATAGGTTTCAGATGTACAATTCTATAATACCTGGTATGTATATTGTTTTATGTGTTCATCACCCCAAGTCAAGTCTCCTTCTGTCACCATTCATCCCCTCTTTACCCTCTATTAGTTCACTCCATCCCCCTTTCCCTCTGGTAATCACCATGCTGTTGTCTGGGTCTATGAGTTTTATTGTTGTTTTCACTTAATCCCATCACCTTTTTTACCTAGCGTACAACCTCCCTCCCCTTTGACAGCTGTTAGCCTGCTCTCTATCTGTGAATCTGTTTCTATTTCTTTATCAGTTTATTTTGTTCATTAGATTCCATGTATGAGTGAAATCATATGGTATTTGTCTTTTTCTGACTGGCTTATTTCACTTAGCATAATGTCCTCCAGGTCCATCCACGCTGTCTCAAAGGGTAAGATTTCCTTCTTTTTTATGGCCAAGTAGTATTTAATTGTGTAAATGTACCATAGCTTTTTTATCCACTTACCAACTCATGGACACTTGGGCTGCTTTGAAATCTTGGCTATTGTAAATAACACTGCAATGAACATGGGCATGCATATGTTCTTTTGAATTATCGTGGCTGTTCCTGGGCTCATTTTTCCCTCCTAAAAAGCGGAAAGACAAAGTAGGATTACCTATCCATTAGGGACCTGAGGAGATGAGAGCCTACACATGTCTGATCCCCAAGGAAATAGGTCACCTTCACAGGTAGCTACCTGGAATATAGTCTGGAAAGTACTGCTGCTCTTTTTCTTGCTCATTCCTTGCCATCTCTAACCTGCCCAGGGTTTGTGGGGCACAGGGCTCTCCCTGAGAGAACAAGGTGGACTTGGGTTGGGTAAAAAACAATATTTTTGAATAATGAGTAGCCAACATCAGAAAGCTTCTTATCAAGTCTGGATTTTTGGCATCTATTGAAAATTTGGAAGCTCTGACAACACTGAGCCCACATATCCCACAGTGACACTCGGAAAAGGCACGTTCTCTAGTCATCAAAGTCCCTACCCAACTCCGCACAGCCGTTCACATCGAAGGCCTGACTCCTCAGGGCTGTGAGCATGCAATCATTGGTAGAAGATGCACCAAGGAACTTCCACAAAATAATCTCAACTCTATGCTTCAACTCCCTGTTGGATACCAGATCACATGACTGGAGAAAATAGTTTAGAAAGGCAGCTAATTTGATTAAATTTTATTCACACCACCCTTTTCTACCTACGAGATAGAGGCCTGAAATAGAGGCCCAGCATCTAAAGAATCTAAAGCTTTTTCTTGAACACTCATGGAGAAATACCCTTTTATGCAAAGCAGTCCAAGTTTTTTCTCAGAGAAAGATGATCTGTGGGGGAAACCAAAAGGGATGCAGAATGGTTGAATACTTATGAGGACTTGGTGCTCAAGTGGCATAGTTGCTTGAGACACAGTTGCTTTGCTTCTGTGTCTTTTTTGTACAGTGTATGGAACAAATGAAATAGTATCTGAAAGACCTGAGAATAGTAGAAATAAAATTAAATAAGTAGTGTTAGTGAAACCAGTCATAGGAGTGATTTCTTTTCTTTTTTATTATATTTTATTGATTATGCTATTACAGTTATCCCATTTCTCCCCCATCATTCCCTTCCACCCTGTACACCCCCTCCCACCCATATTTCTCCCCTTTAGTTCATGTCCATGTGTCATAAGTTCTTTAGTTTCTACATTTCCCACACTATTCTCGCCCTCCCCCTGTCTATTTTCTACCTACCATCTATGCTACTGATTCTCTGTATTCTGCTCCCCTCTCTCCTCCTCCCACTCCCCTGTTGCTAACCCTCCATGTGATCTCCATTTCTGTGGTTGTGTTCCTGTTCTAGTTGTTTGCTTAGTTTGCTTTTGTTTTAGGTGTGGTTGTTAATATCTGTGAGTTTGCTGTCTTTTTACTGTCATATTTTTTATCTTCTTTTTTCTTAGATAAGTCCCTCTAACATTTCATATAATAAGGGTTTGGTGATGATGAACTCAGTGAACTTGACCTTATCTGAGAAGCGCTTTATCTGTCCTTCCATTCTAAATGACAGCTTTGCTGGATAGAGCAATCTTGGATGTAGGTCCTTGACTTTCATGACTTGGAATACTTCTTACCAGCCCCTTCTTGCCTGGAAGGTCTCTTTTGAGAAATCAGCTGACAGTCTGATGGGAACTCCTTTGTAGGTGACTATCCCCTTATCTCTTGCTGCTTCTAGAATTCTCTCCTTCATTTTCATCTTGGCTAATGTAATTATGATGTGCCTTGGTGTGTTCCTCCTTGGGTCCAACTTCTTTGGGACTCTCTGAGCTTCCTGGACGTCCTGGTAGTCTATTTCCTTTGGCAGATTGGGGAAGTTCTCCTTTATTATTTGTTCAAATAAGTTTTCCACTTGTTGCTCTTCCTTTTCCCCTTCTGGTAACCCTATAATTCAGATGTTGGGACATTTAAAGATGTCCTGGAGGTTCCTCAGCCTCTCCTCATTGTTTTGAATTCTCATTTCTTCATTCTTTTCTGACTGGATGTTTGTTTCTTCCTTCTGGTCCACTCCATTGATTTGAGTCCCAGTTTTCCTCTGATCTCTATTGGTTCTCTGTGCGTTTTCCTTCATTTCACTTAGTCTAGCCTTCACTTTTTCATCTAATTTGTGAGCAAAATCAACCAATTCTGTGAGCATCCTGATCACCAGTGCTTTGAACAGTGCATCTGATAGGTTGGCTATCTCTTGGTTGCTTAGATGAATTGGTTCTGAGGCTTTGATCTGTTCTCCTGTTTGAGCCACTTTTTTTGGGGGGGGGGTCTGGTCGCAGCTGTTACATAGTGAGGGGTGGAGCCTTAGGATTTCCCTGGGGTGGGGCAGCCCAGTTGTTGGGTTGTGACACTGTATGTGGGGGCAGGGTCTCGGTGTTTTTAGGTTTTATTTCCTGGTGCTGGGGCCCTGGGTTGCGGGTTCTGTCTCACTCCCAGTTTTTGTCTGGATTATCTGCGTGCGGATGTGGGACCACCTGGTCAGCTAGCCACCTTGTACCTGGGGTCCACTAGCTGCCACCTGTGCAGCTGGGGCCTGCTAGCTGCCACCTGCAGGCCCAGGTTGCCAGCAGTTGCCTGCAGGCCTGGGTCCGCCAACCTCCGCTTCCTCCTGCTGCAACTCCGCCCCTCTTACTGGTCTGGATGAATGGTTGTCAGACCTCCATACAATTCAAGTTTCTTTCAGTTCTGACTGTTTTCTTGTTTCTAAATCCTTGTCGTCCTTAATTTTGGTCGTGTGAGGAGGCACAGTGTGTCTACCTATGCCTCCATCTTAGCTGGAAGTCAGGAGTGATTTCTGATTTCAAATGCCCACAGATAGCCTACTAGGGACCCTAACACCATGCTAACCTGAATACCAGAAACCTAAGCACTTGGTTCTGGCAGGGATTAAAAAGTTAATGATAAAGAGTAGGGGGCAAATTAGCCTTATGCTTTTATTTTTTGAAAGTTGTTCTAAATATGTATGTATTATATTTAAAAATCATCTACTATATTCCTTGGGATAGTCATTGATGCAACTGAGGAAAAAATGAGGATGCAGACATTGGCCTTGTTTCAAAGACAACACTCCTTTCTCAACAAGAACTCCCTTTATTCTTCCTCCTAAAACAGTGAAAATATAGGTTTGGCAAAATTAAAGTAAGGCCTCTGAGGAAGGATGGGTTACAGTGGTTATAGGGAGATAAAGCTCTTGCTTTTATGTTTTCCTTTGCTGGTTGAAATAGTTTATTAAAGACTAGAGGGCAGCTGTCTCAGGGTTGTTGCTCTCATAATCTCTATGATCCTTGGGCTGTCCTTGGGACATGTACAGATGTCCCTGGTAGCTGTGCCCTGCTGGGCTGGAGGGTAGAGCAGGGGTCTGAGTGAGCTGCAACTTCTCCCTGACTTCTCCTCCCCCTTTCCTAGCCCATTCCTTATCTCATCCTCTTTACAACTCTTTCCTTGGGAACACCCTCCTTTCTAGGAGCAGCAGCTCCTCTGAGGAGAGTGACTGCTTTCTTGGAGAATGCCGTGTCCTCACATTGGCATGATATCCAACCCCAGTCATCTCCTAGGAGCCCTCAGAGCCTATGACTTGGTGTCCCCATTGTGTCTGCTTGTTTTGCTTCTGTGTGGTAATATATACAGAATAGTACTACATTCTGTAAGATGCTACATTAAGCAAACAACATTTTTTTACTGTAGGAACTCAGAGCTTTGGCTATGTTTATGTGCCTTATAAATCTCTAAGGTGAAGATATTGTATATAGCAGTTTTCAAGACTTGTTTGAAAGTTTCAAGACTTATTTCAAGACATTTCTTTTCTAGCCCCTCTAACATGCTCTTTACTTACAAATGAATTGTTAGTTGTCAAGCAGTGGGTTTTTCTATTATAAAATCTTTTTATGGCTTCAATATTTTTAAATTTGCTTCTTAAAAAATTTTATTGCATTTTTCATTACTATTTATCCCCCTAAACCACCCCCACAGTCACACCACTGTTGTCCATGTCCATGAGTCCTTTTGCTTGATCCCTCCACTCCCTAACACCCCCATAGATGTCATCTGCTCTCCATCTATGAGTCTGTCTCTGTTTTGCCTATTTGTTTAGTTTGTTCATTAGACTCCACATATGAGTGAAATCATATGGTATTTTGTTTTTCTCTGGCTGGCTTATTTCACTAGGCATAATATCCCCCAGATCCATCCATGCTGTTGCAAAGGGTAAAGTTTTCTTCTTTTTTATAGTCAAGTAGTATCCCACTGTGTAAATGTCCCCTCATTTACTGATCTACTCATCTACTTAAGCCACTCATCCACTGATGGACACTTGGGCTGCTTCCATATCTTGGCAATTGTAAATAATGCTGCAATGAACATAGGGGTGCTTATGTTCTTTTGAATCAGTGTTTTGGGTTTCTTCGGATAGATTTCCAGAAGTGGGATTGCTGGGTCAAAAGGCAGATCCATTTTTCACTTTTGGAGATAGCTCCATACTGCTTTCCACAGTGGCTGCACCAATCTGCATTTCCACCAACAGTGCAAAAGTGTTCCCCTTTCTCCACAGCCTTGTTAGCACTTGTTGTTTGTTCAGACTATTGATGATAGCCGTTCTGACCAGTGCAAGGTCATATCTCACTGTGGTTTTAATGTGCATTTCTTTGATGATTGCTGATGTTGAGCATCTTTTGATTGCTGGTGTTGAGTTTTATAAGTTCTTTATAAATTTTGCATATTAACCCCTTATCAGATGTATTGGCAAGCATGTTCTCCCATTCCATGTGTTGTCTTTTTGTTTTGTTGATAGTTTCCTTTGCTGTGCAAAAATTTTTTAGTTTGATGTAGTCCTATTCATTTATTTATTTCTTTTGTTTCCCTTGACCAAAGAGATACATCAGATAAAATATTGCTATGAGTAACATCTGAGATTCCTATGTTTCCTTCTAAGATTTTAATGGTTTTGGGTCTAACATTTAAGTCTTTAATCCATTTTAAATTTATTCTTGTGTGTGGCATAAGAAGGTGGTCTGGTTTCATTTTTCTGCATGTATCGGGTTGGCCAAAAATCCATATAGTGTTTTTCTGTAAAATAAACACATTGTTCATTTTCACCAATAACTATTGATTTGGAAATTTTGAGTATGTTGGCTATCTCCTGTGTATATAACATTGATTGTATTTAATTAATGTCTCAATTTGATTGTTATCAACTTCAACTGGTCTAACCAACTGTGGAGACTCATCCAGCAAGAATTTTCCAGCATGAAAGTTCACAAACCACTTTTGATGTGTTAGATCAGTCACAGAACCTTCTCTATCTATTGACCAAATCTTTTTTTTTTTTTTGCATTTCAGTTCCGTTTTTACTTTTCTTGAAATAATAAAGTATACTATGTCAAAAATGTTGCGTACTTTCTTCCATCTTCAATATTAAAATGGCTCTACAAAAATTCACCAGTTCTGATAATTAAAAAAAAAAATTACATGCTGATATGACAGCTGCCACAATAATCTAATAAAATTGTTTCAAATAAAGACAACTAAGAACTATTACAGCAATCTTATGGAAAAAACCAAACAAACATTTTGGCCAACCCATTATCTGTCCAATTTTTCCAACACCACTTATTGAATAAACTATCATTAGCCCATTGTATGTGCTTGCTTCCTCTGTTGAATATTAATTGGCTGTAAAGGTATAGGTTTATTTCTGAGCCCTCTATTACGTTCCATTGATCTATGTGTCTGTTTTTATGCCAGTATCATGTTGTTTTGATTACTGTGGCCTTATAGAATAGTTTGATGTTAGGTAGTGTGATTACTCCAACTTCGTTCTTCTTTCTCAGGATCACTGTTTGTATGTGGGGCTTTATTTGTTCCATATAAATTTTTGAAATATTTATTCTAGTTCTGTGAAATATGCTGTTGGAATCTTGATAGGAATTTTATTGAATCTATAGATTGTTTTCGTTAGAATGGATATTTTAATGATGTTAATTCTTCAGAACATGGTATGTGCTTCCACTTATTTGTATCTTCTTTAATTTCTTTCTTCAGTGTATTAAAATTTTCTGAGTACAGGTCTTTTACATCCTTGGGTAGGTTTATTCCTAGGTATTTTATTCTTTTTGAAGCAATTGTGAATGTGATTATTTTCTTAATTTCCCTTTCTGTTACTCACTATTAGCATATAAAAATGCAACCAATTTCTGGATATAATTTTGTGTTTTGCTACTTTGCTGAATTCTTATATCAGTTATAGTAGTTTCTTGGTGGAATCTTTTGGATTCTCTATGTACAATATCATGTCATCTGCAAATAAAGACAGTTTTATTTCTTCCTTTCTAATTTCAATGCCTTTTATTTTTTCTTGTCTGATTGCTATGGCTAGGACTTCCAGTACTATGTTGAATAAGAGAGGTGAAAGCAGACATCTCTGGCCAGTTCCAGATCTTAAGGGGAAACTTAAGTAGTTTTGACCTGTAGTTTTGACCATGAGTTTGAGGCTGGCAGTGGGTTTGACATATATGGCCTTTATTATATTTAGGTAAGTTCCCTCTATATCCACTTTGCTGAGAATTTTTGTCATAAATGGTTGCTAGATTTTATCTAATGCTTTTGTGCATCTATTGATATGATCATTTGGTTTTTATTTTTCATTTTGTTTGTTGGTGAATCACATTTATTGATTTGCAAATGTTGTACTAGCCTTGCATTCCTGGAATAAATCTCACTTGATCATGGTGTATATTTTTGATGTATTCCTATATTCAATTGCTAATATTTTGTTAAGGATTTTAGTATCTATGCTCATCAGGGATATTGGCCTATATTTTTTTCTTTTTTTGTAGTGTCTTTATCTGGTTTTGTAATTAGGATAATGCTGGCATCATAAAATGAGCTTGGGAATCTTCCCTTCTCTTGAGTTATTTGAGTAGTTTGAGAATGAGAGGTGTTAGTTCTCAGAATGTTTGGTTAAATTCATCTGTGAAGCCATCCATTCCAGGGCTTTTTGTTTGTTTAGAGTTTTTTGATTACCACTTCAATTCCACTAGGTGTGATCTGTCTATTCATATTCTCTGATTCTTCCTGATTTAACTCTGGAAGATTGTATGTTTCTAGGAATTTATCCATTTCATCCAAGTTGTCCAGTTTGTTGGGATGTAGTTGTTCATAATATTTTCTTACAATCTTTTGATTTCTTTGGTGTCAGTTGTTGTTTTTCCTCTTTCATTTCTGGTTTTATTTATTTAGGTCCTCTCTTTTTCTTGATGAGTCTGGTTAAAGATTTGTTAATCGTGTTTATCTTTTCAAAGAACAAGCTCTTGTATTCATTGATCTTTTGCATCTTTTTTAAGACTCCACTTCATTTATTTTTCTCTGATTTTTACTATTTCCTTCCTTTTACTCACATTGGACTTTATTGTTCTTTCTCAAGTTCCTTTAAGTGTAGCATTAGATTGTTTATTTGAGCTTTTTCTTTTTTCTTGAGATAGGCCTGTCACGCTATGTGTTTCTTTCTTAGGATTGCTTTCCCTTGTCCCACAGATTTGAGGTTGCTATGTTCTCATTTTCATTTGTTTCCAGTATCTTTCTGTTTCCTCCTTGATCTCATTGTTGACTCATTAGTTGTTTAATAACATGTTATTTAGTGTCCATGTGTTTGTGTATTTTTCATTTTGCTTCCTGTGATTGATTTCTAGTTTCATGGCATTGTGGTCAGAGAAGCAGCTTGATATGATTTCAGTCTTCTTACATTTATTGAGATTTGTTTTATGTCCCAACATGTGGTCTATCCTAGAAACATTTTTTTGTGCACTTGAAAAGTATGTATATTTTGCTGTTTTTGGGTGAAATGCTCTGAAGATCAATTAAGTGCAAGTGATCTAGCATGTCATTTAAGTCTGCTGTATCCTTACTTATTTTATGTTTTTAAGATCTATCCATTGAAATCAGTGTGGTGTTAAAATCCCCTACTATGACCATATTTCTGTTGATCTCTCCCTTTATATGTCTCAAAATTTGCTTCGCATATTTAAGTGCTCATATGTTGGATGCATAGATGTTTACTAGGGTTTTCTGGCTGGATCATTCCCTTTATCATTATGTAGTTTCCTTTTTTGTCTCTTAGCCCTGGTATTAAAGTTTATTTTGTTAGGTATAAGTACATCTACCCCAGCTTTTTTTTTCCTTTCCATTTGCATGAACTATCTTTTTCCATCCCTTTACTTTTAGTCTGTGTATATCTTTTGATCTGAGGTATATGGGTCTTCTTATCCATTCAGCTACCTTCTGTCTTTTGATTGGAGCATTGAAGCTATTTACATTTAAAATGATTATTGATAGATATGTATTTAGTGCCATTTTATTTTTACTATTTTTATCTGTTTTTTTCCTTTTCCTTTTTCTTCTACTTCTTATCAAAGCAAGCCCTTTAACATTTGTTTCCATACTGGTTTGGTGTTAACAAACTCCTTTAGCTTTTTCTTGTCTGGGAAGCTCCTTATTTCTCCTTTGATTTTAAATAATAGCCTTGCTGCATAAGGCAGCCTTGGTTGTAGGTTTTTTGCTTTTCATCACTTTGAATATTTCATGCCAGTCCCTCCTGGCCTGCACTGTTTCTGTTGAAAAATCAGATGACAGTCTAATTAGAGCTCCCTTGTAGATAACTAACTGCTTTTCTCTTTTAGCTTTTAAGATTCTTTCCTTGTCTTTAAGCTTTGCCATTTTAATTATGATGTGTCTTGGTATGGGCCTCTTTAGGTTCATCTTGTTTGGGATTCTCTGAGCTTCCTGGACTTGTGTGTCTTTTTCTTCTACCAGATTAGGCAAGCTTTTGGTCATTGTTTCTTCAAAGAGATTCTTGATCCCTTGTTCACTCTCTTCTCCTTCTATTCCCCTGATGCAATGTTGTTATACTTCATGTGTCCCAAAGATTTCTGAAACTCTCCTCATTTTTTAAAATTCTTTTTCTTTTTGCTGCCCTGCTTGAGTGCTGTTTTTCCTATCTTGTTCTCCAAATCACTGATTCGATCCTCTACTTCATCTATCCTACTTTTTATTCCTTCCAGTGTATTATTTATTTTAGATAATGTATTCTTTATTTCTAACTGGTCCTTTTTTATGGTTTGTATATGTTTTTTTATGCTGCTGTGTATCCTTAGAATCATTACTCTAAACTATCTGATAAATTACTTGCCTCCATTTCATCTAGTTCTTCTTCTGGAGAATATTCTAGTTCTTTCATTTGGGGCCTGTTTCTTTGTCTTCCCATTTTTGTCTGCCTCTTTGTGTTTGTTTCTAAGTGTTAGTTAGATCCACAAAGACTGGTTGAGACCTATGTCAGACATTGCCTGTGACTGGCCCTGGGCAACCTGTTTAGAGCCATCAGTGATTCACAGTTTGTGGCTCCCTCTGCTAGGTCTTGGTGTGTGCAGAAAGAAGCAAGCTGCACACTAAAACCCACTTTTACCACCACTGGGCCCTGGGGAGGGTCAGCTAATGTCTTAGACCTCCTGGAGGTTTGCCTTCCATGTTAGGCTTGATCACTGAGATAACCCATGGCTTTCCTCCTTAACAGGGCTTAACTTCCATAGGGTAGGGTGAGAAGGATTCCTGCAGATGAATCTATTGCATCCCCTCAGACTGTTGTGCATGGAGTAGTATGCTCTGCCTGAGAAAGATGGCTCCTGAAGTATGGGTAATGACTGAACCCAGGGATCCTGGTGGTTAATCTTTTAACTTTCTCCCTGGTGTTACCAATCCCAGACTCTCCTTGTGTGTCTTTAGTCCACTCTCTGCCCCCCTCTGCCAGAGCCCAGGGTAAGTAGATGCAAATGAAATTTTGTGTTGACTTTTAAAGAGGCTGTTTCTCTAGTCATCTCTACCTGGCAGACAGAAACCTCACTGCTTTTCATGCCTAGATATTATTTGGGTACCTTTCCCAGTTCTGGTACTCAAGATTGGGTGCCCAGGTTGGGATTTAGACCCCAAACTTCTCAGGAGGAACCTCCCACCTGCTGAAATATTTCTCTGGAACTTCAGCTGCCAGCTGTGGGAACCCAGCCAGCTCTCTTGCACCTCCACTCTTACTACCAGTCTTGTTGTGGTGATGTGGTTTCTTCCGTATGTCCTTGATTATAAGGTTTCTCTCTAGCTAGTGTTCAGTTGGTTATTCAGGATGATTTCTCTACAATTTAGTTGTAATTCCAGTTTGGTCCTGGGAAAAGGTTAATGTAGCTCCCATCTACTCCACTACCATCTTGGATTGGCTTCAATACTTAAGTCTAATATTTGAATAAATCTATTTCCTATGGAATGTTCAAATTCTTATCTTCAATTTCCCTGCTCCATTTCCACCTGTGAAATACTACAATTGATGTTTAAAAACTCCACTTAATTTCCCAAGTCTTTAAGAATTTTTATGTTGAAGAAAAGAGATGGATTGTTTCTCTAGGGGAATTTGATATAGGTTTTGCTCAATTTTGTGTTGAGCAATGGTAAGTGTGGATGTGATGATGAATGTTATTATTTTCTCATGTTAGCACCACTAATAGTGACCAATTTCCTGCTTTTACTATACAGGGTCTGGAATAAATGAAATGTAGATACTTTCAGGTTTATAGATTTGCCTTGCTTCTTTGTATCCATCAAAGCTTAGAATCTGAAACATTTTGTAAACAGTATTTCTCAGCTGAGATGTTCAGTTTTGAACTTGACCTCTTTAACATATTCTTGAAAAATTATTTAACATGTTAATATGGCACTGGATTTTTTTTATTGGATTAATGAGCTCCTTTTCAGGGATACTTCATGAAACAAAGCTTTAAGTGTTTCTTTCTTTCTTTTCTTTCTTTCTAGGTACTCACCAACCCTCTGAGAGTGGCTGAGGGAGGTCACTGTATTGTCAGCACAGAGCACATTCTGATTTCTGATGTGGATACCAAACTGGACAATATCTACCTCTCCCTGCAGAGGCTGCCTCAGCATGGAAGGGTGGAGCTGGATGGGTTTCCTCTAAACACAGGGGACACATTTTCTTGGGGAGACCTGCATGCCTTAAAAGTTAGGTTAGAACATTTCCTGGCTTTTTTTTCTTTACATGCTTTGGCTCCCATCTGGATCAACTGAGAGGCAGATTAAAAGAAAGTTCATCCAGTTCATTCGGAAGTACTAGCATGCTGCCCAGTTCTTTCAAGGGTCAGTTGAAAATTAGAAATGACAAAATTTAAATTTTTCTCCAGTTTCTTTCCCTCTGGCTTGCTGTAACAATGGGAATGACTTTATGGATATTTAAACAGCAAAACTGCATTACCATGAATATTAAATTTGCTGAAATTATACATATCACAAGAGAGAACAGTCAAACTAGATGAATATAGACTGAAATCATCTGTAAAGCTGGTCTACATAATTGAACTTGACTTTAAGAAAAGTCAATTTCAGAACCCTGGAAACCAGGGGGTAGAATTCTGTTGATTAATGCCTTTAGTGTAAATTTTGTTACTTTCTACAGGAAGGGAATTTGCAGGCAAACAAATAAGATAGGCTGAGTAGGTAGGGTATGGAATAGGACCTGGCTCTGTGGCAGTCAGGGATAGGACACTCTCCGTTCATTATCCTACAGTGGTTCCCTTACCTCGAACCTAGTCTTTCATGGTTCTGTAAGAAGCTTTTCTACAAAATCTAGTAAAAAATATTCTGTAAAACAATGCAAGATTGTCAAAAGCAATGGTCAGGTAGAACAACAGTGGTTAATTTCTCACAAATTCAAGTTATAGATAGGAATTCTGGCCTTTCTGATAGAGTATAGTAGGAAGTATTAGGCATCAAATGTTTAGTTTCATACTTGAAAGTTGATTAGGAAGTAGGATTTGTGCATAGCAAGGTCAGTTTCATCTGATGGTTTAGTTACATTATTTATTTACAGTCTCCAATATCTTTTTAAAATATATTTTATTGATTATGCTATTACAGTTATCCCATTTCTCCCCCATCATTCCCTTCCACCCTGTACACCCCCTCCCACCCATATTTCTCCCCTTTAGTTCATGTCCATGTGTCATAAGTTCTTTAGTTTCTACATTTCCCACACTATTCTTGCCTTCCCTCGTCTATTTTCTACCCACCATCTATGCTACTTATTCTCTGTACCTTTTCCCCCTCTTTCCTCCTCCCACTCCCCTGTTGCTAACCCTCCATGTGATGTTCATTTCTGTAATTGTGTTCCTGTTCTAGTTGTTTGCTTTTGTTTTAGATGTGGTTGTTAATAGCTGTGAGTTTGCTGTCTTTTCACTGTCATATTTTTATCTTCTTTTTTCTTAGATAAGTCCCTTTAACATTTCATATAATAAGAGCTTGGTGATGATGAACTCCTTTAACTTGACCTTATCTGAGAAGCACTTTATCTGTCCTTCCATTCTAAATGACAGCTTTGCTGGATAGAGCAATCTTGGATGTAGGTCCTTGACTTTCATGACTTGGAATACTTCTTTCCAGCCCCTTCTGGCCTGGAAGGTCTCTTTTGAGAAATCAGCTGACAGTCTGATGGGAACTCCTTTGTAGGTGACTGTCCCCTTCTCCTTTGCTGCTTCTAGAATTTTCTTCTTCATTTTAATCTTGGCTAATGTAATTATGATGTGCATTGATGTGTTCCTCCTTGGATCCAACTTCTTTGGGAGTCTCTGAGCTTCCTGGACTTCCTGAAAGTTTATTTCCTTTGCCAGATTGGGGAAGTTCTCCTTTATTATTTGTTCAAATAAGTTTTCTACTTGTTGCTCTTCTTCTTGCCCTTCTGGGACCCCTATAATTTGGATGTTGGGACGTTTGAAGATGTCCCAGAGGTTCCTAAGCCTCTCCTCAATTTTTTGAATTCTTGTTTCTTCCTTCTTTTCTGTTTGGTTGTTTGTTTCTTCCTTCTGGTCCACTCCATTGATTTGAGTCCTAGTTTTCCTCCCATCTCTATTGGTTCCCCATGCGTCTTCCTTCATTTCACATATTGTAGCCTGCATTTGTTCATCTAATATGTGAGCAAAATCAACCAATTCCGTGAGCATCCTGATAACCAGAGCTTTGAACTGTGCATCTGATAGGTTGGTTATCTCTTCATCACTTAGAGGAATTGGCTCTGGGGCTTTCATTTGTTCTCCAGTTTGAGCCATTTTTGGTGTTTTTTGTTTTGTTTTGTTTTGTTTTTGGTCTGGTCGTGGCTGTTATGTAGTGAGGGGTGGAGCCTTAGGTGTTTCTCAGGGCGGGGCAGCCCAGTCACTGGGTTGCAACGCTGTATGTGGGGGTGGGGTCTGAGAGGGAACAATGGTGCCTGCTCCGCTCTCTACTGGGATTCCAGTCCCTTCCACCGCTTCCCCTTCACCTGGATCATTTATGCATGCAAATATGGGACCACCTGGTCAGCCAGCTGCCTTGCGCAGCCTCACTGGGTCTGCACAGTTGCCACCCTGTGCCTGGGGTCCGCTTGCCACCGCCTGTGGGCCTGGGGTCTGCCAGCCGCTTGCAAGCTTGCGAACTGCCAGCCACTGCTGTCTGCGTTCCTGGGTCCATACCTCCACGTTTTGCTGCCATGACTCCGCCCCTCTTACCGGTGTGAATGAATAGTTTTGGACTTCCATACAGTTCAATTTTCTATTAGCTCTGGTTGTTTTCTTGTTTCTAAATATTTGTTGTCCTTAATTTTGGTTGTGAAAGGAGGCACAGTGTGTCCACCTACGCTTCCATCTTGGCCGGAAGTCTACAGTCTCCAATATCTTTAACTCTTTTCACTACTCTTATTCTCATTAAAATTTCCTTCCCTTTTCTTTTCAGATCTTAGTTCTTAGGTACACATTAGAGAGCTATTTAAGTAATTCTACTAGTGTGTGAGTCATGGACAGAAAAAGAAAAATACCAATATTAGACAGCACACACAGTTTAAGTATTCTTCTGGAGATTTACAATTACGTTTTTCTAAATTTAATCTTCACATCAGTCAAGCTTGACAAGGTAGATGGTTCTACTCCTTTGTTATGGTTAAAACTAAGGTACAAAGGGATGAGGTCACTTAGTATACGGCAGTCTGGTTATAACAGAAGTTCTGTTTGGCTGCACAGCCATGACTTTGGAAGTGTACTCCTAGACCCACTTGGCTCTTTTAGAAATTTTGGCATGGTAAGATAACATTAGCACATTATCTCATACCAATCTAATTTGTTGAAAATATCAGGGAGCATGACCAAGTAAAGTATAGGAGACAGCTTGTGGAAAGGATGCTGGAACCAGGAAGTGGGCCTTCTCCACCACTGGGCTAGAATCCCAACTCCTCTAGCCAGAGTAGGAGAAGACTAGTCCTGAGTAAATACCTTTTAACCCTGGAAATATATGTTTTTTTATATATGTTCAATATACTATACTATTTTAAATGCAAGTTCCTTTTTTGCTTTAACCAACTTTGTTGAGATATAATTTACATGCCTTGCACACACAACTCACTCATTTAAGTATATGATTCAGTGGCTTTCCATATATTCATAGATTTGGGCAACTCTCACAATAATCAATTTTGAAATGTTTTCATTAACCCCAAAAGAAATCCTGTGCCCTTTATCTGCTCCCTCCCAGCACTAGACCACCACTCACCTACTTTCTATCTCTGTAGATTTGCCCATTCAGGGCATTTCATATAAATGGTATCATACACTGTGTAGTACTTTGTGACTGGCTTCTAGTGGAACTTTAATTGTATAAGTCTTATTTCCTTTCCTGCATATCTTAAACAAATGATTGATAAGCTAGAAATTTGGCTCAGGGCAACAGCTATTTAGAACTTACCATTTATCACTACAGTGGGTTGGAGAGTAAATGGAAAGTCTAGGAACAATTTCTTTAAGAAACTTGACTGAGAATTAAAAGACAAGGAGCCCAAGGCTAGACTAAGGAAAAATATTTTTGTGTCTGAAATTTTCACAGATGGAGAGGAAGAGAGGTAGCAAATAGAAAAGGGAAAATGGCAGAAGAGAGGCAATACTCCATAGACCTGAGTTTTAGAGAAGGTGAATAGCTCCAGAGCACAGGCAGAAGGATCACCCTTGGTGAAGGAGGAGGGAGAGTTGTCCACGTCCACACAGTGTCCTACTCTTACCTGTCCATTGCCCAGTCTCAGAGTCCCCCTTGCACTGACCACTGTTTTCTGTAAGTGACTGGAGCTGCCCCAACGGGTTTCCGTTGTCACAGTGGCAAGCTTAAGGGCTGCTTTTGGATTTGAGGAGAGATTATGAGTGCACATGACATGTTTTTCCAAGGTGGAGCAATTTTACATTCAGGGATACTTAAGTAGTTAAATATGATTATCCTGCATTTTTTGATACTTCTTTTTTGAACTTGTGACCAAAGCCAAGAATGAGATCCTGTGTCAGGCATCTCAGGATACTCTCAGAGTGGCCTTGAAAGGTTATGACAAGTTCCTCCCCACAGGTATCAGCATGATGGATCTGAGATACTTCAGGATGACATACTCTTGGAGGTCACAGATGGCACCAATTCAGGAGAATTTGTTCTGCATATTGAGGTGGGTGGAAGGTTTCCTCCCTGGTCACACAGAAATAGAGCATCTTATTTAGAAGCCTCTTAGAGTCTCTGATAGAATTTCAAACCCCCAGCTCCAAAGACGAGAATGCCTGCTTATATCTTTGAGTGTCTGAGGACAGGAAATAGAGGGCAAAGCTGTACTGGTGAAATGGGCATCCTGTGTTCTTTCCCCAATCTGTTTAAAGAGAGAGCTGCTCTGGCCTCATACTCATATACTTGACTTAACAAAAAATTGATTTTATGTAGAAATTATTTCTAATATTTTTGAGCTGTAACACTCAACCTGCAGCTGGGCCAGCAGGTTAGACTAGCATCACTGGGGTTTTCTCTGTATTATGGCCGAAGCTACATCTGTATATGCCTGGTGCCCCTTTGCGAATTGGCCTCCAGTGTGTTTGAAATGATGCTTTTCCCTCTTTTGACAATGAAGAAAAATACACACATAAAGGCTGAGTATATGCCCAAAGGCCTAATGGGAAACCCCAAGTTTTGCTGTTGGTGACCACCCAGGTCCATAAGGGTAACTCATAGGATTTGTTACTAACTGTAGTCAGTGACACAGGAAGGCCTTCAAAACTGCTCATTATTTTGAAATTGAGAACAGGCTGAGAGGGGAGAGAACAGGCTGAGAGAGGAGGGAATTTCAGGGGGAAAGGGGAAGGGTTTAGAGCAAGAAGTATAAAAGACACGTGGACAAAAACTAGGGGGGGTAGAAATGGGAGGGAGGTGGGGAGAACTGGGGTGGGCCGGGATGGGAGTAAAAGACAGAAAACTGTGCAAGAACAACAATTAAAAATAAAAATAAAAATAAAATGCTCATTATGCTATGGCAGAGCCTCTAATTATTCTTACTGTACTAAGTTCTATTTCTGTTTGAATTTTGTCAGATCTTTGTAATATGAAATTATTATTTGCGATAATAATAATGGGCTTGTAAAATATTTTACAGTTAATAATTCATTGAGAATAATCACATCCATCTAGTGTTTTAAGGAGAGACAGGAAAGGTATAATCCCTGTTTTGTGGTGAAGGACATGTAGGCTCAAGAAGGTTCAGTAACTTGCCCAGGGTCATTATCTTGACTGTGTAGACATGGGCTGGTACTCCACTCCCTGGTGCTTAGACCACTGTTCCTTCCGCCTCACCACTGCCACAGCTGCAAATGACCACATGGTTACAGTGATCATGCTTGCTAACATTTCCCGAGAACTTATCCATGCCAGCCACGATAAAGAGCTTTTCTTCCTTTCATTTTTCCAGTTGATCCTCATGACGGCCTTGAGGTCTAGATAAAGAACAGTATGTTATTTCAGTTTCAATAAGAAATTTTATTTTTATTGGCAGACTTTTATATATAGAGACAGCATTTCTGAATTACTTTTTTTACTGAAAAGCAAATTTTAGGGCAAAAAATCCAGCCCCACTTACCTTCCAGCATTTACCATCTTCTCATTAAGGGCAATAAGCTGTGCATTTGGGGAAAGCACTGTGTTTAATTTCCCTTTTTAGACAGAAGGGCATGACCTTTGAAAGCCAATCAGAAGTAAAAAAGAAGTTTTGAACAATTATGTGTGATTGTTTTTTATCTAGGAGGAATGTTTTAATTCTGTTGCAATTAGACTGTATTATTCATTGGAAACTGAGGCTATTTTTTGAACTGCTGTGAAGCGGTGACCGTGAATGTATTAGTGAGATTCACTGATCGTGTCAAGGACAGTAATAAAGATGGTTTTTAATGAATCCACTTGGAGGACTTGAACAAAGATATTGTTTCCTTATAAGCCAATAGAAAATAGAATATTATATGCTTTTTTATCTTTGATTAAATAAATAAGCCTGGGCTTCTAACGCCCCCTCCCTCTATACATTAAGGTAAAGTGTCAACAAAATTTCACGTACACTTGTTGCAGAGTGTAATAACTGTTGAAATAGCAGGGTAATCAAAGTATGTATACAGGGCTACATTCATTTATACCATAAATATTTAATTAGTATCTTCTTTTTTTTGTTTTTTAATAGTTAATTTTTTAATTGTATTTTTTCCATTACCATTTATCTGTCCTATACCCTCTTCTACCTCAACCTTCCCCCCTCCCCCGCTTAATAGTGTCCTCTGTATGCCAGGTCCTGTGCTAGATCCTGAGGGTATGATGATGAATGAGATGAATAAAGTTTACAGGCAAAGATTGAAGGCAGACATTAAACAGATTATCACTGAAATAATTAATTTGTTAAAACATGGATGTGTTCTACAAATGAATGGGGTGCTAAAAGAGAGTAAATAGTAGAAGTTCCTAAATGAGCCTGAGTTGTCAAACAAGTTTTTCTGAGGAATGCACATGTGGCCTGGGGTGGAGAAGGCCATGTAAAGAGCTGGGTGAGGGGCCCACGAAGCCAAGGGGCAGAGAGAGGATGCTGAGGGGTGCAAAGACCTGAGACAGGAGGAGTGCAGTGTTTTGGGGTAAAAATGGAGGGGGGTGGCAAAGGCACCCCATAGCATGAGATGAGGCCAGAGACATCCTAGGAGAAGCACTGGGGAGCCATTGAAGGCTCCCACTGGGCAGTGACTTGATGAGAGCCAAAGTTTAAAAGATCCCTTTGGCTGAAGCATGGGAGAAGGAAATGTTGGTTTGAGAGTATTCACAAGCCGGACTGAATAAACCAACTTGCCTTGTGCACCAAGTTGCGGTTGTGAACTCAGAGGAGGAATGCCCTTCATTCCCATTTAGAAGACATACATTTTCAAATTTCTTCATCATCTTTTTAAATTCTGAGAGCCAGTGTGAGCCTATGTTGCTTTCATTCTCTTCCACTTGGAATTTTATTGTCATGACAGTGAGAGAAAAATGTTTTGTCAAGTTGAAACCTGGCGTCGATTTGATGGGTATGGAGTTTCAGATTTAACTTGAAATGTTTCAAATGCAGCTGCTACTTATTGTGGGTCCAGAGAAACTTCCTGGGTGGCAGGAAATTGAGGGTGGAATAGAGCTTTGTAATTTGAAATATAAATAACCTTGATGTAGTAAATGTAAATGCATAAGGCCACAAGGACCAAATTTCCTCTAGAATATGTGTAAATTTAATGAAGGAGGATAGGGGCTTTGGAGAAGGATGCTTATATTACATTTATATTTTGTCTGCCTGAAAACAAATGGGAGACTTGAGTCCCAAACCATAACTGCACTCTCCCATTCTTACCTAAAATGTCTCTCATGTGGGTCATTTCTTGCAAGATGAGTCATATGGGGAAAGTTAAAAGATACAAACTGCTTGGCCAAATTCCATAGCTATTGTTTCATGTGTCTGGAAGATTGAAAATGCCTGTCATTCTGACTATGAGCTATGGGCTACCAGTTGGGCAATTTGTCATTGCTTGCTTTTTCTTGAAAACATGCATTTTTTTTTCTACTTAGGTATTTCCTGTAAATGATGAGCCACCAATCCTAAAGCCTGACCTCAACCCCAAGATGCATTGCTTAGAGGGTGAAGAGGTAGTCATCACCTCTGAATACATTTTTGCTACTGATGCGGACAGTGATGACTTGAAACTGATGTTTATAATTTCTCGGGGACCTCAACATGGGGTGGTGAGGAAAGCTGGAGTCCCAGTGGATCAGTTCTCTCAGGGAGACGTTGTCTCAGGGGCTGTGACGTACAAACACACAGGTAAATGCCATCACTGTGACTAGTAAGTAACATGCCAGAGTCTCAACCCCACGCCTCACTATAGACTCCAATAATCTAGCAGTGTTAATGCCTGCTTCCATGAAAAGGAAGCAGCAGCAACCTGCATCCCATTTTTCAAGTAGGATCACATACTTAGAAGTATTTCTGATCTCAGTTATATCATAAATTTCAGAGTAGAGAAAGAGGAAGTATTATTGTTACTCTTCATCATGCTTGCACATAGACCTTCTGTTCACTCCGGGGTTATTATCCTCACCCCCTTTTTGGTCGATTGGTTTTTTGGGGTTTTGGGTTTTTTTTCTCAATTAGATGATGGGTTTATTTGACCATTACAACTTCTAGGTTCATAAATCATACCATCATAGCAGAAATGTCTGCATTAAACTCCCTAAGATAATTATATTATTAATTTTAAAGTTTACTGATCACATCTAGCTTTTAAGAAGTAACTGGCCTGCGTTTGAAGTTTCTGAGAAGCAAAGATGACTTTTCTCAGGCTTTGCGTAACTTGTCCACAGCACCCAACAGTGGTGGACATAGATTAGAGATGCAGTAAGTGCTTCTTTATTAGCACCATGCTTGCATTTCTGGCATAACATTGTAGTGTTACCCAGTGGCATGTGTTCCCCATGTAAAATGTTCAAATAAATAAAATGTTACTTCACCATCTGATATCTGCAAGGCACAGTACTAGGCACTGTGGGCTGCAAAGGAGTATAATCTAGACCTTGTTGTGAAGGATTTTTCCTTTAAATAGGTAGACATACCCATTCACATGCAAAAATGACAGTGTGATATATCTGCATCTTCTGAATTCTGGATGAGGGGTACTTCCTCAGTAATGGCACCATGTACTTCCTCTAACTACCTTTCATTGCACTCTATTACAATCTCATGTACGCCTCTCTAACCTGTATATTCCATGGGGGAAGTGTGATTGGATGTGTTGGCCAAGTGAGTGGTTGTGGGAATAAGAGGTGTCAGAATTTAAATCATTTGCTTAATTGAAGAAACACATAGAGAGAATGTAAGCAGCATGAGGAAGGCAAAGGGAACTCAAGGACAGAGGATTGAGAGAGCTAAGAATTAATTTGGAAATGGGAGAAAACATTTGGAAATAATATTCTTATATGCACTTTGATAAACCATGCTTTATTGGGATACCAGTTGTCTCATGCCAATTAGTATTGTGCATTTTAATCACTCCCAGACATCTTTTTTCTTTAAATGGTATTTCCTTACCTTTTTATCTGTGTTTAGTCTTAGTTAAGGTTTATGTAGTTATTTCCTTGTCTTGGGGAGCATCACCCAAGTGCTTGATGCCTTTCAATGTCTCTTAAAAGTTTACAGCGAGGTACTTCTTTTTGATTTCTCCAGGAGTTCTCAAACAGACTGGCAGAAAGGCATCCACAGACCAATGATTGTTGTTTGTTACATGATTTAAACATCTTTGACAGGCTCATGCAGCACAGATAAGTTAGGATGAGATGACTGTGTTGTCTTTTCCAGTGCCTGGTTCCATGTGTTAAACAACAGGTGTGGTAGCTGTGTAAGGAAGTGTCAGCTACTTTTTGTCATGAGACCTAGTATGACATTGGGGCGAATTATTTCAAATAGATTTTTTTTGCTATGTTATTAAGTTAGCAGAAATACTGTATTCAAAATATGTTTTCTTTTTGGAGCGTTATGTTTTCTGATAATGGTCACACAATTATTCCATTGGTAGTTCTTAGCACTGTTCTGAGATTTGTATAAAGAACCACAGTATTGGAAGATCTAGTTTTGGTGGCCTCTTGTCTTTTATAATCACCCCATAACAGTGATTATGAAAGTCACCTGAGAGTAATTTGTCACCATTATTTTATTTGCTTCTTATTCTTATGAAAATAATACATGCTCACTGCAGAAAACTTGGAAAGTATAGAAAAATGTCATGATGTTTTGGGAAAAAAATCACTTTATTTACTTGTTAAAGATAATCACTATTTAACATTTCAGTATCACAGTATTTTATTTTCTTTATAACCATAATTTTCAATATAATTGCAATTATGTTGTATGTGCAGCTTTATAGATTACTTTTTCAGTTAGATTATCACCAAAAAGTTTAAAGTCTTTTTTATTAATTATGAAGATTATTTTTCTTTTCTTTATTTTTTATTGAATTTATTGGGGTGACATTGGTTAATAAAATTACATAGGTTTCAGGTGTACAGTGCTATAATACATCATCTGTGTATTGTATTGTGTGTTCACCACCGCTAGTCAAGTATCCTTCTATCACCATTTACCCCCTCCTTTACCTTCTTCAACTTCCTTCCACCTCGTTTGCTCTGGCAATCACCATATTGTTGTCTGTGTCCATGAGTCTTTTTTTTTTGGGGGGGGGGGCACTTACTAACTTCGCCCTTCTCACCCAGCCTCCAAGCCCCTCCCTCCGTCTCCTCCAACAGCTGTCAGAATGTTCTCTGTGTCCTCTAGTCTGTCTCCACTTTGTTGGTTTATTTTATTCATTATATTTCACATATACCATATTTTTTTGGACCATAAGATGCACCTAGGGTTTAGAGGAGGAAAATACGAAAAAAAATTTGAAGGAAAAAATGTGGTAAAATATTTAGTGACATAAATAACAATATTTCACCAATGTAAATGTAAACAGAACTCAACAACAGCATTAATAACCATTATTCCTCCCAAATTTGGGGGGAAAAGTTTATCTTATAGTCTGAAAAATACAGGTAAGGGAAATCATATGTACGGTACTTGTCTTTCTCTGACTGGTTATATTACTCAGCCTAATATTCTACAGGTCCATCCATGCTATCGCAGAAGGTAAGGTTTCCTTTTTTATGGCTATGTAGTATTCCATTGTATAAATGCACCACAGCATTTTTATCTGCTCATCTACTGATAGGCACTTGGGCTGCTTCTAAATCTTGGCTATTGTAAATATCACTGCAATAAACATAAGGGCACATATATTCTTTTGAATTAGTGTTTTGGGTTTCTTTGGATATATCCCCAGAAGTAGAATTGCTGGATCATAAGGCAGTTTCATTATTAATTTTTGAGGCAACTCCATACTGTTTTCCACAGTGGCTGCACCAATCTATATTCCCACCAACAGTTCATGAGGGTTCCCTTTTCACCACAACCTCACCAACACTTGTTGTTTGATGATTTTTTTTGGCTGATAGCCATTCTGACGGTTGTGAGGTAATATCTCATTGTGGTTTCAATTGCATTTCTCTGATGATTAGTGACATGAGCATCTTTTCATATGTCTATTGGCCATCTCTATGTCCTTTTTGGAGAAGTGTCTCTTCAAGTCTTTTTCCCATTTCTTAATTGGATTTTTTTGGTGTTGATTTTTAGAAGTTTCTTATAAATTATGGATATTAAGCCCTTCTCAGATGTATCAGTGAATATGTTTGCCCACTCAATGGATTTTCTTTTCATTTTGTTGATGGTTTCCTTTGCTTTGCAAAAGCTTTTTAGTTTGATGTAGGCCATTTGTTCATTTTTTTTTCTTTTGTTCCCTTGCCTGAGCTGATACAACTATTATTTAACATTATACTGGAAGTTCTAGCCACAGCAATGAGACAAGAAGAAATAAATGGCATTCAAATTGGAGAGGAAGAAGTAAAACTGTCATTATTTGCAGATGACATGATACTGTATATAGAGAAACTGAAAGATTTCACCAAAAATTTCTAGAACTGATAAATGAATTCAGTAAAGTAGCAGGATACATAATGAATATCCAAAAATCTGTTGCATTTTTATACACCAATACAAATGTTGAAATAGGGGTGTCCAACCTATAGCCCGTGGGCCACATGCAGCCCAGGATGGCTATGAATGTGGCCCAACACAAAATTGTAAATTTACTTAAAACCTTTTTTTTTGCTCACCAGTTTTTGTTAGTGTTTATGTAATTAATGTGTGGCCCAAGACAACTCTTATTCCACTGTGGCCCAGAGATGCCAAAAGGTTGGACACCGCTGCTATCAAAAAGGGAAATTAAGAAAACAGTCCCATTTATAATTGCTTCAAAAAACAAAATACCTATGAGTAAATTTAACAATGGATGTAAAAGACCTGTACTTAAAAGATTATAAGATACTGAAGAAATTGAAAAAGAAACAAATAAGTGAAAGCATACTCATGTACCATGTTTATGGATAGGAAGCATTTACATCATTAAAATGTCCATACTACCCAAACCAAGCTATAGATTCGATTTGCAATTCCTGCCAAGATACCATGGCATATGTCACAGAACTAGAATTAATATTTCAAAATATATGTGGAATCACAAAAGATCTAAAATAGCCACAGCAATCTAGACAAAAAAATAACATACTGGAGGAATCATGCTACTTAATATCAAACTATACTACAAGGCTATAGTAATCAAAACAGCATGGTCCTGGCATAAAAACAGACATACAAATCAATGGAACAGAATAGATAACCCAGAAATAAACCCATGCCTTTATGGTCAATTAATATTTGACAAAGGAGGAAAAAACATACAATGGAGTAAAGACAGACTATTCAATAAATGGTATTATGAAAATTGGACAGATATGTACAAAAAAGTGACACTAGACCGTCTTCTCATACCATATACAAGGATAAACTCAAGATGGATGAAAAACTTAAGTGTTAGATGCAAAACCATAAGAATCCTAGAAGAAAACATAGGCAGTAAAATCTCAGACATTTCTTGTAGCAATATTTTTTCTGGTAAAATATTTGTTAAATGTTATACAACTATAGTTATTATAAACATATGCTTAATAAATAAAATATGACAAGACATTGAGTTCTCATGAATTCTCCCAGGAGCCTTCACTCTTCCTCTTCCCAAAAGTGACCAGAAGTGACCTCTGAAGATGGTTTGCTATTCATTTGACCCAGAAAACGCCACAAAATCATGCAAATCAAGAGGTTCAAATCTTTGTGTCCACTTTAAGAACACTCATGAAACTTCCCAGGCCATCAAGGGTATGCATATTTGAAAAGCCACCAAGTATCTGAAAGATGTCACTTTAAAGAAGAAATGTGTCCCATTTCATCGATACAATGGTGGAGTTGATAAGTGTGCCCAGGCCCAACAGTGGGGCTGGACACAGGGTCGGTGACCCAAAAAGAGTGCTGAGTTTTTGCTGCACATGCTTAAAACTCAGAGAGCAATGCTGAACTTAAGGGTTTAGATGTAGATTTTCTGGTCATTGAGCACATCCAGGTGAACAAAGCTCCCAAGATGCAGTGTAGAACTTACAGAGCTCATGGGAGGATCAACCCACACATGAGCCCTCCCTGCCACATTGAAATTATCCTCACTGAGAAAGAGCAGATTGTCCCTAAACCAGAAGAGGAAGTTGCACAGAAGAAAAAGATATCCCAGAAGAAACTGAAGCTCATGGCCTGGTAGTAAATTCAGCATAAAATAAATACTAATAAAGTAATAAATACATAAATAAATATGTTATGATATGAAATTTGCTATGCTGCCAACACTAAACATAAAATCATTTAAAATTTTTCTCTTAATACTATGACTAAGAGTTTTAAGTATAAATCATGTCCTTAGGCTATATATATTTCATTTCAAGGTAAAGAATTCTTCTACTTGTGTTGAAGTCTTCTTTGTGGCTTAATGCTGTGGCTACTTTTCCAGCTCTTTCTATAAATGTTTCCTATGCTTGTATTATATTGACATTACAGTTACTGAATGTACTATATTGGCTTTTTAAATTTTTTAAAAATAAATTTTATTTATTATGCTATTATAGTTGTCCCATTCCCCCCTTCATTCCCCTCCACCCTGCACACCCTCTCCCACCCATATTCCCCCTTTTAGTTCATGTCCATGTGTCATAAGTTCTTTAGCTTCTACATTTCCCTTACTATTCTTACCCTCCTCCTGTCTATTTTCTACCCACCGTCTATGCTACTTGTTCTCTGTACCTTTTCCCCTCTCTCCTCCTCCCACTCCCCTGTTGCTAACCCTCCATGTGATCCCCATTTCTGTGTTTCTGCTCCTGTTCTAGCTGTTTGGTTTTGTTTTAGATGTGGTTGTTAATATCTGTGAGTTTGCTGTCTTTTTACTGTCATATTTTTTATCTTCTTTTTCTTAGATAAGTCCCTTTAACATTTTATATAATAAGGGCTTGGTGATGATGAACTCCTTTAACTTGACCTTATCTGAGAAGCACTTTATCTGTCCTTCCATTCTAAATGAAAGCTTTGCTGGAGAGAGCAATCTTGGATGTAGGTCCTTGCCTTTCAAGTCTTCAAATACTTCTTTCCAGCCACTTCTTGCCTGTAAGGTCTCTTTTGAGAAATCAGCTGACAGTCTGATGGGAACTCCTTTGTAGGTGACTGTCTTCTTATCTCTTGCTGCTTTTAGAATTCTCTCCTTCACTTTAATCTTGGCTAATGTAATTATGATGTGCCTTGGTGTGTTCCTCCTTGGGTCCAAGTTCTTTGGGACTCTCTGAGCTTCCCGGACTTCCTGGAAGTCTATTTCCTTTGCCAGATTGGGGAAGATCTCCTTTATTATTTGTTCGAGTAAGTTTTCCACTTGTTGCTTTTCTTCTTCCCCTTCTGTTACCCCTATAATTCAGATGTTGGAACGTTTAAAGAAGTCCTGGATGTTCCTAAGCCTCTCTTCATTTTTTTGAATTCTGTTTTTTTCACTCTTTTCTGTTTGGTTGTTTCTTTCTTCCTTCTGGTTCAAACCATTGATTGGAGTCCCAGTTTTCTTCCTATCACTATTGGTTCCCTGTGCATTTTCCTTCATTTCACTTAGTGTAGCCTTCACTTTCTCATGTAATTTGTGACCATACTCAACCAATTCTGTGAGCATCCTGATCACCAGTGCTTTGAACTGTGCATCTGATAGGTTGGCTATCTCTTGATTGCTTAGATGTATTAGCTCTGGAACTTTGATATATTCTTCCGTTTGCCCCATTTTTGGGGGGGGGGGGTCTGGTCACGCCTATTATGTAGTGAGGCACAGAGCCTTAGGTCTTCACCAGGGTGGGGCAACCCTGTAACTGGGTTGTGACGCTGTATGTGGAGGCAGGGTCAGAGAGGGAACAACGGTGCAGGTTCCACGCTCTCTTGTATTTCAGTCCCTTTCATTCCCTTCCAGAGCTTCCTGCAAGCAAATTGGGCCCTTCTGGTGCTGGTTCGCTGGTGGGTGTGCTTGGGTACGTTCTAGAACCCTGTGAGTCTCGCCAATGAACTCCCCTGTGAGGGTGGGAGTCTCTCCTGGCACCTCAACCCCCACAAGTGTTTTCAATCGATGCTTTTAGGCTTTATTTCCCAGCGCTGGGGCCCTGGGTTGCTCGGTCTGTCTCTCTCCCTGTTTTCGCCTGGTTTATCTGTGCGCGAATGTGTGACCACAGTCAGGCAGCCACCTTGAGTGCCTCACTGAACCTGTATTGGATTTTTTTAAAAGCTGTTTTAGCTTCCTGAAGTGATTTTCCATTTCTCTTCCTGATTCCCTCTCCTTATAGGTCCTCATTCCCATCTCTCAGTTCTCTGCTTTACCTAATGCTCAATACAAAGCCAGGAAAATTGTCTGGAAGACTTCTCTGACTTTCTCTGGTATGTGTGCCCTGCTGCCACACCAGTATCAGCCAATACTCTCATCTTCTTTGCCCTCGGCACCTTGTACAGAATCAGGCTGAGTTACGTGTATTTTCCATTTAATGGGTAAAACTTGGTTCAATTGTGGCAATTCCATATTGTTCCATTTTATACATATATAAACCTGTGATATTCTAAGCAAATTGCATTTCTTTCTCTATAATTAGATGGTGTCAATGCCTGACACGTAGGTGGTCTTTTGATATTTGACATTCTTTTGAAATTCCTTTTGACATTTTCATAATGTCTGTCTTTGTTAGAGCAACCAGAACACTGTCATATATCAGGCATTAAACATTAAATTTTTATTATTGAGTGAATGACGAATAAATATACTTTAAGCCAATTTGTTTTTTATATACATGACTAGGTGAGAGTCCTCTTACTTTTTACCCTTCCCAAGGTTGAAGGCTGGCTATTTAATTCTAATTCTCTCAACTTCAACACTCTTTTTCCTTAAAACAATTTCTCATTCTTTAATCATATGGTTACTCAATAATATCACCTCTGCATTGCATCAATATTTGTCTTTTTTTAAACAGGGAGAATAGTGCCAAGCACAATTCCCTGTAGAGGTGACCAGTGCATCCTGCGAAAAAGCGATGAGGTCCTCAATCTTTTGTGCCCTAGTCCCATCAAAACCTCAAGCATCATTGCTTCCTTTTGCAACTTTCAGAGCAATGCATGAGAATTACCAAAGCACATCTGGAAAACTTTTCAGTTCCCTGGATAATGGACACTACCACCTCAATGCTGTTAGTTAGTAATACAGGAGGGACTGTCCTGTTCACTGATAAATTGTCTAATCTTCCTTCTTCCCCTCACTGCCTAAGTTGAGAGAATTTTGAAACTCATAGGTGTAAGCCCTAAAAAGTATAAAGAAAATTAAAACAAATGTCACTTCTTTTCCAGGTGCTGTTCTTATTTTGTTAAACCTTGGCTTTTATATAATGAGGAAAATACTGAAACAAATGATGAAATATGAATTATCTCTGTATTTCATGTAACCATGCTTTTCTATTTCTTGGAACTATGATGTGGTTGATGGTTTTTCATTTAAGGTGGTTAATGCAGATGGGCAGGCAATTACCAAAGAGAATTATGAGAGAAGAATGAAACCATCGCTAGTTTTGTGTCTCTTCCTTGGTCATTTGTGAACTGTCAGACCCTCATTAGCCCTATCTTGCCCTTCAATCTGGTAATAGGTGTTTGGCAAGGATTTCACCAAAGGCAACAGATGGGCAAGCATTTTTTGCATGATTTTCATGACTCAAATTTCATAGTGATAAAATTGAGTTTTACTTTTTAGCCACATAACTTCCTGTTCTTGACACTCTATACTTGTAGAAGAGGTTTGAGTAGATTTCATCTTGGTATTCAATATTTTTACAAAGTCAGGTTTCAGCTATTGTTGTGTCTTTCAGGTGGTGAGATTGGCCTGGTGCCTTGTTATGACACCATTACATTAGTGGTTTCAGATGAAGAAGCTGGCCCTTCGGTGAAGGGCTGTTGCTACAATGGACTTCACCCATCTGTTCCTCTTCATGAGTCCTTTCCAGTGTATGATCTCAACATCACAGTACATCCAGTGGACAACCAACCACCTTCAATTACAATAGGTGACAATGTTTTTTCTGTTCAAATCCTATTACCTCACCTAGTCACATAGCTGTGGTTCAGTGAAATAATGCACTTTACTTGTAGTCAAAATAGAAAACCAGTTATTGGATGCAGAATTGCTTCCAATAACTGTCTTAATGCGCATTTGTGGAAAATCCCAAATCTATAAAAGATTACAGGACAAGAGAATTTACTTGTTTAAAAGTTTAGATAATTCTGTATGGAGAGAGAATGCACTTGTGTGTGTGTGTGTGTGTGTGTGTGTGTGTGTTGGGACAAGGACAAGATCAGAATCTTCAAATATTCTGGCTTCATTTCACATGAGAAAATACTATTTGCCTGCTGGAGAGAGAGTAATTTATTTTATCCATAGTAATTTCTATTAAAACAGAATGAGAATACCAGGGAGACCATTTATATACATTTAACCGTATTTGCTTTTTAGAAAGTCATCTCTTCATAGGCATTATGTATATGTTCTGTCTCTCAGAAAAAAAATATGAGCATATGTATGAATGTTATTGAAATTTGCAAACTATCTCCCAAGCAATGTTCTGGAAAGAAAGCATTGTCCCTGCAGAATAATTAAGTACCAATGCATAAAAAAATGGTGGTTATGAGCAATTCATAATAGCTTGCAGGCAATTAACACTCTGATAAACAGAGGTAACAACTGATCTTGAAGAGTCCATAAACTACATTTAGTGGCTTATCATTAAAAACAGTTTGGCAATTCTTATTTTCATTTGTCACTTCTATAGAGACACAAGGGAAATCAGAGTTCCTTGAGAATGACTAAAGGGCTGTACTGAAGCATTTAGTATTTCTGCTGTCTTTCCATTATTGTCTGGCTTGCTTGTACAAGACAAAAATGTAATTCCATAAGTCAAATTCCACTCATTAGCCCTGAATATTTTCACTGTAAGGAGAATTATGCCAGAGGAAATGAACATCTCCTGCGGAAGTATATTTGCATATGGGAGGCTTCTCCGAATTGGAATTTCAATCACTCCCTTTGTCCTCACTATTCCGATTAGAGGATTTCATGCTAAGTCATAATTGTTTTATTTGTGTGCAGGTACAATGTTTGTGGTAGATGAGGGTTTCTCAGCAGCCCTCACCATTAACCATTTGTCAGCCACTGACCCCGACACTGCAGCAGATTACTTGGAATTTGTTTTGATTTCTCCTCCCCAGTTTGGCTACCTAGAAAATACCCTACCTTCTGTGGGTTTTGAGAAAAGCAATATGGGCATAAGGATAGGTAAGTCAGTTTCATGACCAGCAATAACTTGCCTTTGTTTATACTCTTACTGGCTAGATCATGCTCAATCACTGGGTAAGGACTTAAAAAATGGTCAAATCACTATATACATTTAAGAAATTATTACGGCTGGTACTTTTGACTATTATTATTTTTAATTTTAACTTTGAAATTTTCCATGCATGCAAGTTTACTTCAAGGTAAGTGAAAATTTTACGTATGAAAATGAATAATTTCTGGGGATCTAAGGTACCACGTGGGAACTGTGGTCAGCAATAGTCACTGTAGATTTGAAAGTTGTGTTGCGAGTATGCTTAATGTTCTCACTGCCTCAACAGCAAAGTGGTAATGATGTGAGGTGAATGATGTGTTACCTCACCTTATTGTAGTAAACATTTTGCAACATATGTGTGTGTTAACTCATCACCTTAAACATACACAATATTATATGTCAATTATATCTCAGTAAAGCTGGAGGGAAAAGATTAATTGCATTAAAGTTTATATAATATTCCTGTGACTTAATGCACAACATTGAACATTTTTGTTTTCATTCAAGACATTGTCAAAATACCAAACAGCAGGTCAGCTGATTCCACTCAGTCCAACCAGTTGCTTAATATGAATGTGAAGTAGGCAGATGATTGACTCTTGTTTTGCTTTTATTTGAAAGAGATGTTTTTTTCTTTTTTCTAACATATCCCTTTATTTGGTATTTTTAAGAATTACCAACTATCTATCAGGAGAAAGTTAATATATAGTGAGAAAACTGAGGCCTTGGGGGAGGAAAGGTAATACCATAAAGAGTCGATTTTCTTCACAGCCTACATTCTTCACTCAGTACACAGCTTAGAAAACACTGGACTCTGTCTTTCTCATCTACCAGGGAAGATACAGGGATTTTCTTAGTTTCTTGGAAAGGCAGAGAGATGGTCTCCTTCTAAATGAAGCATGACAAGAACTGCTGATACAGAAGTGGTTTTAACCAAGAGACAATTTCACTGACCCAAGTATGTGAAGACTGGTCATGCAGTGCCTACACATCTGGGCTAGTACTTAGCGCCCTTCTGCTCCCCATGCACATTTGAACCCTTCCTTGGCATTTATGGATATCTGTTTCCATGCTGACAGTTGACAGTCATTGTAGCAGCCCCTGATAGCTCATTCTTAAGTCAACTGCTATGATCTCTTGTTTGCTTTGCTGAGAAATAGGCTGTTGATTAAAGGATTAAGGTCCAGTAGTTCAAAATAAAAATGGTTTTCTTATTTACCTGCTTTCTCTTGGTGTGCTTTAGCTTCATTTCAGTGGAAAGACATGAAGGCTTTGCATATTAACTACGTGCAGTCCAGGCACCTGAGGATGGAACCAACAGCTGACCAGTTCATGGTGTGCGTCACAGACGGGAAACGGCGCTCCGTGGAGAGACCATTTTACATTACAATCAACCCCACCAATGATGAAGCTCCTGACTTTGTGGTGCAGAATATTACTGTAAGATCAGAAGTTTCTATTTCTCTCCTATCATTTTCTGATTTTTATTTTCACTTTGTCAACTTACACTAGTTCAGTTATACTTAACACATTTTTGTGTACATGTGATTTTTCTGTATGAGTCTATTTACAAATCAGGGACCATATTATACCTGCTACTCTCTACTTTAAAAATAATTAATTATTTATGTTAAATTTTTTATAACAGCATAGAATTATTTTGAAACACTTCTACTTTTTACATATGATGATTTAATCCAGGCATACCTACAGCCAAGCCTGACTATATGGATGAGCCCAGACTTTGGAATGAGAATTACTTTGGTATTGCAGTTTGCTTGTTACAGGGTTTGGGGTATGTTATCTCCCTATGCCTCTGTTTCCTCATCTGCACAATGTACAGCAAGTCTCCCTTAGGGGTAGCCATGGTGGTCAAGATGGCCAGGCATGACTCAGTAAATAGGTGCCATTTGGGTTATTGTGATTGTTATGTTTGTCCTCTTTTTTTTTTCTTTCTGACATTGACTGAAGCAAATATCACCTATTTTAAAACTATTATCTTACCTTATTTTTCACTAAAAAATGCAAAGGTCTTTACTTGATTTTTCTTTTCTATTGAAACTTAATGGTAAGTAGGAGCCAACACACAATGAGATTTAAGTGCCACCTTCTGCCTTTCCCTTTCAGCTGGAACATGGATTCTCTGAAGCTCACTTACATAATTATGAGGCAGAAAAAACATACAAATTGTTTCTTCTACATCTACCTCTGTTGTCTTGAGTCTCTCCAGGGTATAGGGTTGGGGTTTCTGAAATAATTAGGCCACTGGGAAATTGTTTCTTGCTCTTCTCTGAAAGTAAGCATGCTTTTTACCTGAGTATTCCTTAGAGAAACTATTAAAGTATAACAAATGTGGAGCCCTATTTAGGTGATTTAAAAAGATAGTTATATTTATTTTGCTTTCTTGTCAAAAATATATTTATTTTGTAGATAGCTGGGCTTCCATCCAGGTGTTTGCAGCACGCAAAAAAAGTGACATTTTAGTTTAAGTTATTATTCATTTCAAATCTGTCTACTAGTCAGTATCTATATTTTAGATATATTGATCTAAACCTTTTATTTATAATCTTAATAAGCAATTAGATAGGCAAAAAAAGAGTCCCACATTTTTTTCAATAAAATGTCCCAGTCATCTTGTGAACTGATTTACCATTGTTGCCATATAGTGAGTACAGGAGTCCCAAAATCTATGAAGAATAATTAGAACATAGTTTTAGGTTGCTTTATTAAATTTCTTGGAGACAAGACAAGTTACCATCGAAGATAATTTCATAATTATATCACTGTGCATTAAATTTTGAAGCTATCTTCATCCTTAAAAAGTAGGAGATTTAAAAAATCACATAAATTTAGCCCGGGTATCAAATATGGCAAATGATTCTTAATTATGCAAATTCAATGAAAAACAGTTGCAGGAAGGCTTCAGCTCCCTTTATAGTCAATAAAAGAGGCTAAAGAGAAATGATATTTTCACAAATGTAAACCACATAGGAGTTCTGTTCGGAAGAAGTCCAGCCATTGTTAATATAATGAGAATGGTTTGTGCAACATCGCTGTAATTAGGCAGCCAAGGAGAGTGGACTGGAATGCACCTGTGTGCACACGATAACCTCTCTGTACTAGTCAGTGGGGCAGTTAGATGTCATTGAGTGAGCATGTGTCCTGTGTGGTCATCCCATTCAAAATGACTGAGTGAGTAGAGCAAGGAATCTGCATCAGATTTTGCCTTAAGCTTAAACATTCCTCCATGGAAACTATTTGGATAATTCAGAAGGCTTTCAGGGATGATGCAATGAGTGCAGTGCAAATAAAAATGTGGCACAAATGCTTCAAAAATGGTCGAGAAGAAAATGCAGCAAAGCTGCAAGATCAAGTCATGTTAATTGTGGTGTTTTTTTAAAGTATAATTTATTGATTATTCTGTTATAGTTGTCCCAATTTTTTCTCCCCTTATCCCCCTCTGCCTGCATTCCCCCACCCTCCAGCATTCCCTTATCCCTCAGTTCATGTCCATGGGTTGTACATGTAAGTTCTTTGGCTTCTCCATTTTCTATACTATTCTTAATGTACCCTCCATCTGTTTTGTACCTATCAATTATGCTTCTTATTCCCTGTACCTTTTCTCCCATTCACCCCTCCCCACTAATAACTCTCAATGTGATCTCCATTTCTGTGATTCTGTTCTTGTTCTAGTTGTTTGCTTAGTTCATTTTTGTTTTTATTTTTTAGGTTCAGTTGTTGATAGTTGTGAGTTTGTTGTCATTACACTGTTCATAGTTTTTATCTTTTTCTTAGATAAGTCCCTTTAACATTTCATATAATAAGGGCTTCGTGATGATGAACTCCTCTAATTTGACCTTATCTGGGAAGTGCTTTATCTGCTCTCCCATTCTGAATGATAGCTTTGCTGGATAGAGTAATCTAGGCTGTAGGTCCTTGCTTTTCCTGACTTTGAATACGTCTTTCCAGCCCCTTCTTGCCTGCAAAGTGTCTTTTGAGAATCCAGCTGGTAGTCTTATGGGAACTCCTTTGTGGGTAACTGTCTCTTTTCCTCTTGCTGCTTCTAATATTCTCTCCTTATCTTTAATCTTGGGTAACTTAATTATGATGTGCCTTGGTGTATTCCTCCTTGGATCCAAGTTCTTTGGGACTCTCTGAGCTTCCTGGACTTCCTGGAAGTCTATTTCCTTTTCCAGATTGGGGAAGATCTCCTTTATTATTTGTTCGAGTAAGTTTTCCACTTGTTGCTTTTCTTCTTCCCCTTCTGTTACCCCTATAATTCAGATGTTGGAACGTTTAAAGTTGTCCCAGAAGTTCCTCAGCCTCTCCTTATTTTTTTTGAATTCTTGTTTCTTCATTCTGTTTCTGGTGGATGTTTATTTCTTCCTTCTGCCCCAAACTGTTGATTTGAATCCTGGTTTCCTTCCCTTCACTGTTGGTTCCCTGTACATTTTCATTTACTTCACTTTGCATAGCCTTCATTTTTTCTTCTATGTTGCAATTGTACTCAACAATTTCTGTGAGCATCCTGATTACCAGTGTTTTGAACTCTGCATCTGATAGGTTGTCTATCTCCTTGTTGCTTAGTTCTTTTTCTGGAGTTTTGATCTGTCCTTTCATTTGGGCCATATTTCTTTGTCTCCAGGCATCTGTTACATTGTAAGGGGTGGAGCATTAGGTATTTGCCAGGGCGGT
Source organism: Glossophaga mutica (assembly GCA_039655065.1). Lineage (NCBI taxonomy): Eukaryota > Metazoa > Chordata > Mammalia > Chiroptera > Phyllostomidae > Glossophaga > Glossophaga mutica. Next base: position 136,236,633 of record CM077305.1, on the reverse strand, counting down.
TCAACCCACTTGCTGCACTATAGTTCTGTCTTTTGGGCAGGAGTCAGAAAGGGAACAATGCCACTTGTTTGGCTCTTGCCTCCCATTCCATTACTTCCCTCAATTCCCTCAAGCAGATTGTGTCATTTCAGGTGCTGATTCCTAGGTGGGTGGGTTTGTGTACCTTCTAGGATGCCATGGGGACCTCGTCAACAGACTTTCCTGTGAGGCTGGGAGTTTCTCACAGCACTGCAACCCCCCCAGGTTTTTATAGCCAGAGGTTTTGAGGCTTTATTACCTCTTGCTGAAACCCTGGGTTGTGAGGGCTGTCTCACTCCCCAGGTGTTCCTCCCAGCTTATCTGCATGTGAATGTGGGAAATCCCATCTGCCAGCTGCTGCCTCGCCCACCAGGTTCACCAGCTTGTGTATCCTCTCTGCCCTGGCTTTCCACCTCTGCCCCTCCTACCAGTCTAGATGAATATTTCTTCAACTCTTTGGTTGTTGGACTTCCATGCAGTTAGATTTTCTGGAAGTTCTGGTTGTGTTTTGTTTTTAAATTGGTTATTATTCTTCTTTTGTTGTGCGAGGAAGTGAAGCACTTCTACCTATACCTTTCTTGGCTGGAACTCCTTAACTGTATTTTTTGATTGGGAAGGTAGAGTCCATCACAAGTATGCCACTCTGGGCCAATAAATTAATGAGTACTACCTTAATGTTCCTTGTCAGCTGAGAAAAGCAATATAATGAAAACGGCCACAGCTGTGGAAAACTGGTGATTGGCAGCTTCATCATGACAACTCTCCTGCTCTTGCATCATGTCTCATGTAGAGTTTTTTTGCAAAACATTAAATCACCCAGGTGACTCAATCTCCATACAGCCCACATTTAGCACTCTGTGTCTTCTGGCTCTTCCTAAAACCACCTTTGAAAGGAAAAAGATTTCAGACCATTGATGAGATTCAGGAAAATATGATGGGACAGCTGATGGAGATTTAAACAAAGCATTTTACAGAATGTTTTGAACAGTGGAAGAGATGCTGGGAGAACTGTGTGAGGTCCCAAGGTGCCTACTTTGAAGGGGACTATGTACTATATTTCTTGTACCTTGTATCTTCTTCAATAAATGTCTCTATTTTTTATATTACATGGCTGAACACATTTTGGACAGACCTTGTATATCTTTCAAGGCTAAAATGCCCCCACTCAGCCATAATGACATTCTCCTCCACCCTTTTTCACTTCTTGTTTAGCCATATTTAGTAGCACTAGATATTTTCTTCCTTGTGTTATAATTATTGATGGATAGGCCTTCACGATTCCATCTCACATTGATTCTTCAGAATATTTGTATTCCTCACAAATGTACCACAGTTACATTGCAGATTTCTGATAAGTAAATGTTAAATTGATATACTCTTATTAATTAGATCTTACTACATTTCAAAATAGAAAGCAGGAATATTTCTTTATTTTCTTTGTTCTTATTGTGAGAAAAAGAAGATCAAGAGAGCTAAATACTATATCAAGTTCCAAATGACTAGACCCTACATGAAATAAAATACATCCTGTTTCATTTGTGCTTAAAGGAGTAGAACTCTGATGTGAGGCGTGAGTGGAGGAAGGTAACTCAGGAAAATTAGAAATGTGAGGACTGGAGAGAAACGAGGGGCCTAGAATTAAAATATACATTCTGCATCCAGAAGCACCCTTCTCAATTATGGATTTCCATTGAAATACAGAAATTTTTACTGTAATGACAAAAATTTAAGAATACTAAACACCCCCAGTGTGTATAGCAGATATGTGTGCCATTTCTAAAACAGAAACACAAGAATTACAAAAGGAACAAGGTCCAGAAGGTTAAAAGGACAGATTAGGATCTGAAGGTGAAGGGTCTGTTTCAGGCAGTTTTACAAGTGAACTTCTTGGTGACTTCCAGAAAGCATCTTTTGGTTGTTTCCCTGTGCCCCCAACTTTTGAATTATGAAATTTTACACACACCCAGTATCCTTTGTCTATCATGGAAGTAAAGTGCTTTGAAATCTTCAGTAAAAATGCGAAAGAGTTTAAATAGATGTGTTCTTATCTTCTAAGGTTATGTTAAACCAGCAAATAGTTAGGACTCATAACACACCAATCTCATGGAAAATTTGCAGTAAAGTATCTTAAAATTTTTATTTTGAACAACTGGCCAAAAGAAAGACTGGTTTGATTTTGCACACAGCTGACTTTTCTGACTTGCTGTTTGTCATCGTAGGTGTGTGAAGGGCAGATGAAAGAGCTGGATTCTTCCATCATCAACGCTGCCGACCTGGATGTTCCCAGGGACCCCTTGCTGTTCAGCATCACTCAGAAACCACGTCACGGCCTCCTCATCAGTGGGGTGTTTAGCAAAGATTTTCCTCAGTATGAGCAGCCAGCCAGCCCTGGCCAGAAGCATGAACTTGTTTCCAACTTTTCCATGGAACTTCTCAAGAATGGTATATCATGTTCCACTTTCGTTTGTGCTTGATTTAATAATTTAACCCAGAAAAGATAAAAATAAATCAGAGAAATAGGAAGTAAAGAATTGGCATTTACCTACTTTATTTATTTATACCTCAAGGGTTTTCTCTTGGCTCTGGATTAATGTAGGGCATGAAGATCCAGCTAAAGATAGTGAGTAATTAAAAAGAAAATAATAGATTTTCTTTCATTTTTAGAACATCAATAAAAATGACATTTGTGATTTTTGGTATTTTAGCTAAACCTTTTAATGTCATATTAAAAATTTCCTTTTTAAAACCATTGAGATCATGGAGCTAAATTTGAAGAGATTTGTCTGCCAAAATTTCCACATTGGAAACAAATATAGAACCATATATAATAATTCATTGCTCTGTGAGGAGAGAATTTCCTCTTTAAGGAAATGAAATATTGAAAGAGTAGTAGCCTGAATTACATTTTTAATTACTCTTTTAAAAAAATGATGTAAACCCATTTTCTCTATATAAAAATACTTTTAAATACTCGAGAAAACTGTGTGTGTCAAGAATCACTGCCTGCTCTCACTCTCTTCCCTGTCTTCATGTCAGCTTCTGCTTTCCCAGCCTGGAGGGTCCTTCCCCCTCCTTCACTGGGCAGCTAGACAACACTGTGTCTTCAGAACCAGTTTCCTATTGACCTCCCCCTTGGAGCCCACCCAGACCCTCCAAACCATTCCTTTTCTGTGCTTCATCTTAGTACTCCGCCAATAGTTCTTACTGTTTTTTCATTTTCCCTTTCCTCAACAAGAGTGCAAGCTCTCTGCTCCAAGGTTAATTTTGCAATAGTTGTGCAATGTCATCTCATGTTTGAAGCTCAAAGGCTAATTCTTATATTTCTCAGTTCTTATCAGTTGCAAAGCTATAAATTCTGGAACTTAAATGACATTATCAAATCAAAACATGTCTAACAAATAATACAATTTGTTGTTACAATATTTTTTTCCAAATTTACAATACAGGAAAAGGAATAATTCAAATTTTCCACTAAAAAAAGTTGTTTTTTTAAAATAACATTTATTGGTAATTGTTAGGTTAAATAACTATATATATATTGTGTGAAGTTTAACTGTACAGTCATTTTAAATAAAAATAAAAATTGTTCATCTACATTAATATTTTGGTGACATTCTCAGAGATTAGATTTTCACCTCTATGTTATTTTTGGTTCATTTATGGCTACATTTTTCTTAACTTTAGTATGTCCTCACACACATTCCCTAACCCCAAACATATAGAGCTACTCATAAAACTGCTAGCATATTATGTAATCTGTTTATTATTAACTATTTTAAGCATCTTTTTTACTTTTAAAATATTAATTAAAAATATAGTTTGTGATGATTATAGTTTTTCTTTTAATGGACATACTACATGTAATTTTATATAACTGTCTTCTATTTTTAATATGCAGGTAGCTTTTAATTTTTTGATATTATAAGTTATATATCAATAAACATATTTTACATATATTTATGTTAAATATACTTTACATATATTTATGTAACATAAATCTTGGTGCACATCTCCTTTTTTTCATAAATTTTTATAATGAAATTACTTGGCAACAAAAGGTGAGAATTTAGAATACTTTTAGGGGTAAAAGGGCCACGCCACCATGTGCATGTGCATAAGCACGCCTATTTCCTAGTCAATCATGCATATTGTTTTTAAAAACCTTTGCAAATTTGGAAGTCAATAACAGTTTCTCATTATTATCTTGATTTGAAACTCTTAGATTTTGAGTAAAATTGAAACTATTTTTACTTTTATTGACCATATGTTTCACTTTTTGTGAATTGCCTGATAATGTCCTTTGTCCAATTTTTTATCAATTCATATTGATTTATAAAAGATCATTAAATATCATTTTATATTTTTGTCACAGGTTACAAATAAGGTTTTTCATATTTTATTTTCCTTTTCATTCAGTTTTTAAGTACAGAGATAAAAAAATTGTGAGTCCTCCAAAATTGTTCTTCTTTCTCGACACTGTTTTGGCTTTCTGGGTCTCTTTATATTTTCATATGGAATGCTGTATGTAGCAGGGGTGTCAAACTCGTTTTCACCAGGGGCCGCATCAGCCTCGAGTTTGCCTTCAAAGAGCTGAATGCAATTTTAGGACTGTATAAAGGTACCCACTCCTTAACAGTTAAGCAAGAGCTTGGCACTACTGCTGGGTAGAAACAAGGTGCTGGGCAGATAAAACAAGGTGGAGGGCTGGATTCAGCCCACAGGCCTTGTGTTTGCCACCTGCGCTCTATAGGTTTAAAGATAGTTTTATACCTAAAGTTTGATTCATCTAGAATTTATTTTGATTTTGACCTGAGGGAGGGTAGGAATCTCATCATAATTTCCCCTATGTAATGAACAATTTCCTGTTTCATCTGAGCACTGTGACGCCACTCTTTTCCGGTAGTTTACTAAGTCAAATGTCCTTTTCTCACTCATTTTAAATAATTTTAATCAAATATTAAAGTATTTAAATAGGAATTTTAATCAATTAATAGAATAGTCTTACTTCATAAAACAGTTTAATTTCACTCCCTGTTGCACTGATTAATGATCTCTTGCTAATACCAATAGTGTGGAAATTAAAACAATTATCTGACGTGTTTTGAAATTGTCCAATCATGAAAAAGATTTACTTCCTCTCTCTTTTCCCTTCTTCCAGGAATGAAGCTGGTGTATGTGCATGATGACTCAGAGAACCTTGCTGATGACTTCACAATCCAGTTGTCAGATGGGAAACATAAGATACTTAGGACCATTTCAGTAGAGGTCACCCCAGTCAATGATGCGAAACCAACAATGACCAAGTAAGCTACCTGAAAAGAGTCCCTTTCAGATTCTTTATAGAATTCTGAGGTCTGGAAGGTTAGGTGTACATGTAGTATGTGTCCTTGGAGAGAAACAAGTCCTCTCTTGCTCCTGTCTATCACAGTTTGTCCCGCCTACCCAGGACCCTAGAACTTTAGTGCAAATGTTACTTAATGTCACTGCTCCTTAACCATTCTCAAATGAGCCCTTTAATTATTTTGTTTTTCTCTAAAATGTCTATTTAATTGTAAACAATAAAGAATGAACATACAGTATAAAATGAATAGTGTATTAAATATTTAAACAGATGCACATACATGCACCAAACTGCAATTAATATATAGATTCAACTGAAGTGTGATAATATAAACTGCAGAACATCCTTGCTGTGGATCTAGTCAAACCTTTCACTAAGAGTGGCTGAGGGGAATATACAAATGCCACTTTCTTATCGTCTTGGTATTTATTTCATTGTCTACCAGTCTGCTGCACTGTTCCCAAAGGGCTGAATGAATCAACAGCCCCTTGACACCTGATATCAAAATAATCACTTTTTAAAAATTCTGAGCTGATATTATTAATTGCCCACTTTCTCCATATCTCCCTTTGTAGTTGATCAGAGTTTGATGATAAGGTATAATCTTTATCGATTATATTTCTATAGCTCCAGCCATTTCTCTTATTATTGGCGACTGTACAGAAGTGTATAAGGTCAGAGCTTGGTGTCTGTGAGTGCTGAGTGTAGAGAAGTGTCTGCTCTTTGACACCACCTTCACATTCAATGGTGCAGCAGTGAGAGGCATTGAGTAGACAGTTTTTATCAGGAAGTGGACAACTTTTAAAAAGTACATAAACTCCCAAAGTCTCCTCCAGTTTGCAGAAGAGAGGACCTCAAATAAGTCCCTGCCAACTCTCCTGCTGTTCCCTTATGAGCCACCAGCAAGGCCCTTGAAAAGCATTACGGGAGATACTGATGACAGTTTTTTGAAGGATTGCATCTCAGACATTAGTTTAATTAAGTGTGTCCAACAGAAATTTCTTCTGTAGGTGGAATGTTGGATTGGTATCTCTTGATCTGTTTATAAAATGAAAATATGAAAGACATTGCAGTATTATGAAACCACCTTTCTGAGGACCTCACTTTACCTAAGAGAGAGGGAAGGAGGTAAAAACTGGAGCTTATTAAGTGCTTACTATGGACAGTGTGTTGGATCCTTTCACATATATTATTTCCTTAAATCCATCAACACCAGGGGGAGTAGGTATTATTTTCCCCACTAAGAGAACTGATCGGACAGATAAAATTAGTAAGACACTCAGTTCTGTTTGGTTTATATTTCTTGCTATGGTCTTGCTATTAAATTTGCTGGGATAGCTTTATCTACAGGATCACCAAATCTCCTTTAACCCTGCTTCAAAATTCTTCCTTTCTCTCTCTTTTTTTCTCCTTTGCCTTTGCCCTGTGGTGAGGAAGTTATAGTCCCCCTTCTTTTCCTTCTGTATGTGTCCTTGGGCAAATCACCTCTTCCCTCCTCCCAGAATGTACTCCATGATGTTTTTTCTCCTTTTTTATTCTTTCTGTTAATAAAATATAGGGATAGGGTTAGTGGTTGACAGAGCAAATTCTGGAGCCAGATTGCCTTGGTTCAGCCACTTACTGGTGGTGTGACCTCGAATGTGTTACTTAACCTCTCTCTAACACTTTGTCAACCCCTTTGTAAATTGGGATAATCACATATACTCTTTGTAGGGTTGTTGCAAAGATTAAATGAATTAAAATATGTAAAACTGCTGACAAAATGAGTTAGTGCATAATGAGAGCTCATAAGTGTTTGTTACTGTGATTATTACAAGCAGGTATCCTCATTCTCAAGCTACAAAGATGGCCCAGTTCCTCATTTATTTCAAACTACTCGAAATAAGAGCTTGTGCTCACTTCCTCCATTTCTGTCCACTGTCTTCCCCCCTCAGCCACCATTAAAACTGCCTCCTTGATTCCTAACCAAATCTAATGGCTCTTCTATTCTTACTGGACCCTGTTAGAACATTTGACACCATTTCTTTGGTATTACTTTTAGATGCTGTGGTAGAAGCTTTTGGATCCCTGGGTCACATCCCCTGAGCCCCACTGTGACTGCAGCTGCGGCTGGGGCGGAATGTACTCTGCGCACTGTCACTGCACCCCTCCAGTGCCCCCAGCACCTCGTTCCACTTTTCTGCCTCAGGGCTTTCTCTGAAGCAGCAGTGACTCATCCAGCCCACGTTCAGGCACAGCAGACACACTTGGAGGGCAGCCCTCGACCTGTGGAAGCTGGTGGATAAAATATCCTAGCTTCCTGTTCTTCAGCAGCACAGTTTGAGACATTTCACACTGTTCTTCATGGGATCTCAGCAGCTCTGAGCCCCATAGTGGTAAAAACACCCTTTGTTGTCACTTCTTCCTTCCTTCACTCATTCCCCACTCTATTTCCTGTTCCTGAAAGCACTTCCCAAAGAAATTACCTGCAAATGTCCTAGGGTCTCTCTCAGTATAATTCAGACTATGACATACTTTCCTCTCTCTCTCTGCTTCTTGGTGAAAAGATATTGTGACAGACATTGCATTAGGTCCTTTCACATATATTATCATGCAGAGGGAGAGTGATGCAGAAGGCTACCGATTACCTAATATCATCAAACTCATAATGGTAGATTATAAAAGGCACCAGAACCTCTGTGGGTAAATCATTTAATCTCTCTAAGTTTTTGTCTGTGAACTTAGAGCAATAATACTTGAACCACTTCAGGAAACTGATGTTATATAAAATAAAATATTAGAAACAAAATATTTTTATAAAAATAAGTTATAGCATAAAATTGTGAAGTTCTGTATATAAACAATTAGCAGTATGTAATTACCTCATAGCACATTCATTATGGCTAACTGTCTTTTAGGACTTTTATGTGTAAAGAGAAACGAGAGCCTTTTACATGAGTCTGACTCATCATTTTTAATACTTCGGATACTGAATATTATTTATCCCCGGATTGTTGAAATTGGAAACTGTAGTAGTCATTAATGAGTGTCCCCTGCTAAAGCCATACCTGCTATTTTCACATCAACCCAGACATCTTCCTTTTTGCAGGAAGGCTGAAATCACAATGAGCATGGGCGAAACGCGTATTATTTCTAGCGCTGTTCTTTCAGCCACAGATGAAGACTCACCCAGGGAGAAGATTTACTATTTATTTCAAAGGTTTCCCCAAAATGGGCAGCTTCAACTTAAGGTTGGTGACCTTTTTACCTTCATTTTTTTAAAAATAAATGTAGCTGATATAAATTTTCTCAATACACAGATTTCTGTAACTGAAGTTACTCTCTAATAGCCATATTTTGTCTAAAAGTAGAAAATTTAATTTTCCTAGTTTGGGGTTAACTCACACTATTTTAAATTTCCTTACTCAATTCAGGGTAAATTCCGCCAATGTCAGGGTTCTTCGCTGCTCCCTCCTCACCGAACCGCGCCTGAATTTGAGGTGGGCGGGGGGAGTCGCTGGGTTAAGCAAGTTGTCTAGTTTCTGATGAGAATCTTGGAGATATTTTTACTCCCTCTGGATTAAAAAGATTTTTAATAGACGTTATTTTTAGAGCCATTGTTGTGAATATCAATAAAGTGACTTTAAAGTTTATGTAGAAAGGCAAAATGCACAAAATAGATACATAATATCAAAGGTGAACAAAGTTGAAGGGCTGACAGTATCTGACTTCAAGACTTGTTGTAAAGCTGCAGTAATCCAGACAGTGTGGGTTTGGTGAAAGAATAGACAAATAGTTCAGTGGAACAAAATAAAAATCCCTCTAAAAGATACATATGAATATGGTCAATGGATCTTTGACAAAGAAGCACAATCAATACAATGGAGAGAAGAGTCTTTTAACGAATGATTCAGACTGTGCTGGTGTGCCCATCACAAATTACAGATCAGTCACTTGAAAAGGTCACTTGAGTAATCCATCTAAATGTTTATTTGAATTGTGGATTAAGGCTAGCAACAAACACCACCAACCATCCCCAATGTGATTCTTTGGCTGAATGCTTAACTTTGAATGTCATGTAGACACTCCTCCAAAGGCAGCAAGGATTCAGAACAGCTTGATTGTCTTAGATTGTAGGTACCATAGAGAATCAGAGTGAAGAGCAATCACTGATTTAAATTAAGGTACAGCTGTGTCCTTATTTCATTTCAAAGAGTAATGAAGCAGAAATGCAGTGAGAGCTCACACATTTGGGTGGCTTGGGAACTGACGTGTTTTGGATACGTGGAAGTCCAGATGGGTCCAGGTTCCCAGTATGGCACCATATAATTCTCTCCCAGCCCTTTCGTGGTTCTCCAAGTCTCTGCAAGACCAGGGACTAAGACTCTGGGCATCCTGAAATTTCTCCAGGGTTCTTGTTTCCTTGTTGACTTTTCTTAGTTTCCACACTGTGCGTCCAACTCTTTTCTTCCTCTTTTGGGCTTGCAAATGATTTTGTCAAGTCAAAGCTCACATTTGGGAATGTGAGTGAGGAATAAATGGAGATGAGAGAGAGCAAAATCTTCCTGGGAAAAGATACAAAGGAAAAAGTTAAATAGAATTACAGGGTGTCAGTTTAAAACCTGAAAGAGAATCTGTTTTAAAAATTAAATATTGCAAATCTTAGAATGGAAGCAATGAACCTAATTATTACAATATAATTAATTTTCAACCTGTGAGCACTAGAGCAAAACATACCTGCGTACAAATATCAGATGGGCAAAAATATTTAAAAAATGAAATTTTACCAAAAGAATGACAAAATGGGAAGCAGTAACACAATAAGAGAAGGATAAAGCATTTTTGCCAGGAACTGGGAGTCTGGGGAATAATGTGTCAAGAAAAAAAAAAGAATGACTTAAATTTCAGTTGTAGTCTCTTAAACCAGACAGGAAAACTGCAAGATATCACATGATAAATTTTTAAGATGACATTTTTCTTGAATTGTGTCAAATGACATTTATGGATTATTCTTGGGGAAAGCTATGTGTTTTGAGAGAATAACAGTAGAATTATTAATCACATACATATTTATTATAATTACATTTTGTAATACTCTCAGTTGTCAGCTCCCCCTAGTGTAAGAAACTCTTTTAATTGAAAATACCACAATTTTGGAACTGAATTCTGTACAGAACATACACCTAACTAAAGTTGGCTTGTTTTAAAACAATCTGAGATTTTGCAGTTGTACTTTTTGCTGATTGAGGGTATAAATGTAGAGAGTAATAGAGAGCTTGATAATTTTCCTTGGGCTTTAGTAAGGCTAAAAAAATGCATAACAAATAAGTACATGCATTCTATTTTTGTTTTGTCTTCTTCAGATAAGCTCTATTATAAATAAATTTGATAATATAGGTTTGATTAGTTATACAATGATACAAACTGAAAAAATAGAAAACCCCAGGTGAAACACATTTAATATTTAAAAAATCAATTCCAGCAGCTCAATTACCCACCTGCTCTCCTTAATTGGAATATTTAGTCTGCTATGATTGCTTATGATAAATACTTTGGAAGTAGCATTGCTGTTGAATTGCCACATGACTTTGTCAAAAATCTTTTGGCTGATGCTATTTTTTCCACAAAGTTTTAAAATATTTCTATGAAAGAAAAAAACATAAAATGATTAAAAAATTGAATCTGGAGTTTCTCTGAACTATCATTATATTGGAGGTTTTCAGGGGATACAGAAAATGTCCAGTTACACAGCTTGGAAAAAAAAAAGAAGCATGGGCAGCTGACTAATTCTGGTGCCTTTCAGACAGGGAGGGACTGGGTCCCTCTCTACCCTGGCATGAAATGCACTCAGGAGGAAGTAGACCTGAACCTGCTGAGATACACTCACACTGCAGCAATGGATTCCCCAAACCAAGACAGCTTCACCTTCTACCTCTGGGATGGCGACAACAGGTCACCTGCGTTTGACTGTCAGATCACTATCAAGGATATGGGGAAAGGTAAAAGCATTTTAACCAAGGTTTACTGGGATCAACTTTTAGAACCAGAACAGCTCTAAGTTTTCTCTTTCCATCCCTCCCTTCTTCTTTCTCTCTCTCTCTCTTTCTCTCTCTCCCCTCCCTTCTACCCTTCCTCCCTCCCTTCCTCACCCAAGGGCCCTTTGTTTTTCTTTGCTTTTTTAGAGAGAGAGGAAGGGAGAGAGAGAGAGAGAGACATTGATATGAAAGAGAAATGTCAGTTGGTTGTCTTCTCATACACACTCAACCAAGATTGAACCCGTAACCTGGGCATGTGCCCTGACTGGGAATTGAACCCATGACCCTTTGGTCTAAGGTAGGCTGCTTCAACCAACTGAGCCACATCGGCCGGGGCCTTCTCTTCTTTTTTTTTTTTTTCTTTTCCTTCCATTCTTTATACCCCAAATTCCATAATTTATGATTCAATCCTATGGCTCCTCACCTACACTGCCTAGGGTCTATGAGGTTCAATGTATTTGTTACTTTTAGTATTTCAAAAAGCCTCTTGGAAATACAGCCTTATCCACAACATGGTTGCATACGCTACTTTAACTGTCAGGCTGTTTTGCTTTAAGTAAAAATTGGACAAATCAACGTGTTTTAGCTTCAGAAAGTGGATTATTTGTTAAAAGTGGATTATTTGTTGTAAAAGGAAGAAAGAGTATGAGCAACAGAGAGTGTAAGCCCTTGATGCCCAACTGCCCCATACTTTCCTTAGCTTAAAGATTGCATGAGGGGGATGAGAATCATATTTCATTCATGTGTATAGTTCAGGAGCTGTACATTCCCAGGACCAAGCACAGTCTTAGATCCTTAGTGCATGCTCGATTGACGGTATGCTTGCTTTTTTTTTTTTTTTTTTTGGCCTTGGCTGCCAGGAACCTCAGAGCTAAATTGGATGCTTAAGTGTAGTAAAAATTTTACTTCATGTGCATGGTAATTACAGTTGTCCTAAATCTTTTAAAACAAACTTTAAGTCTGCTTGATTAAATTTGGAGATGTTTATTTTGAGCTGTATAGTAATATATTTTTACTTATTTGTTTCCTGGTTGTACAATAAAAATGTGTTGTGTTAAGATGTCTAACAAATGACTCTTGGATAAAGTAGATGTTTCTCTTTCATCTTACTCAAAAGTAAGACTTGTTCATCATAAGTATATGTCCAGGCAAAATGTAATACAAGTAATATCAGGGCAGACAGCTAATGTGTTAGGACAGACAGTCTTCTTACTGCCTTAGCATAATGCATTCCTGGGGAGGGGGCGGACTGGAAGAGGGTTCTGTTCCACACAGCCACCTAGGGATTCTTTCTAGCTAGAGAATCCTTCATCTCTGAAGGCCTTGGAGTCACTCTAAAAGGAAAATATAGAGGAAAATGAGAGGATTTCACTGGTGAGGCTTGGAGGTAGGGCACCTGTCTGTCTTCCACACATCCCTGTGGCTGCATTGCGATTGCATTCTGTGTTAAGGGAGGCTGAGCAATAGGACTGTAGCTGTGAGCCCAGAAAGAAAAGGAATGGAGGCTGGCAAGGGCCTCAGCAGTCTGCTTCAATTGACGTGTGATCATTTTCTAAAAGGATTAGTGAATACATTAACTTATTAACATTGTCACAAGTTCCGTGTTTATTCTCTTAGTTTCTTTTTACACTGTGGTGTTTATATCTGTATAGTTTTAGATCCTTATTTATTTATTTACCTAGCACGAGTTTTCTCAAGTTACAATATAACTTTATAACCATAATTATTCATCTCGAAATAAAATTATGCTGACCTGTTAGACTAACTCACAACCCTACTATTTGCATTTGGGTTAATTCCACTAGGGAGATATTATAAATAATGTGAGGTCCTCCGGTTGTGCGTGCTGTGCCTTCTGATTTGCACAGGGGCCTCAATGGCATGGGGATCTTTGAGAAGTTTAGAAGTTATGGTCTATACTTGACCATACTCCGTACTCTGCCGTTAACAGTGCTGAGAAACTGCAATGAGGCAAAACACGGATCCTGTTCCTCCTTTCAGATTCATTTTCTGCTCCTGATGAAGCTGCTTGTGGGTGATATTTTTCCTCCCTCCTTTGTCCCATCTCCTTATTGCTTTGATGCGTACATCTTGACTCCCTCTGAAGTAGGTGGGGCTCAAGTTTTGATTTAAAGTTAGATGGTCGTTAGTTCCTCTTTGGACTCTAGTTGCACAGAACTTTGAGTTAAAAGCATAGTATACCAAAAAGATCAATTTGATCATCTAAACCAGGTTTTTTTCAATATGGGCCTTATTGGCATGTGGGATGAATAATTCTTTATCATAGTGGACTTTCTCATGCATTGTAGAATGTTTAGCAGGATCTCTGGTCTCTATGTGCTAGAAGCCAATAGCGCCACCCAGTTATGATGACCAAAGATGTCCCCAGACATGGTCACATGTCACCTGGTGGAAGCAGAACCACCCCTCAGGAGGACCCCTGGGCTAAAGCTATATGTGCTTGATGTTTTATTCTGACTTTTTATATCCTCATGGGACTGAATAGCTTTTCACAATTTTATTGACCTTTTATATTTTTTAATTTAGAATTGGTTTGGCATTTCCTTCACCCACATTTCCTTTTGGATATTTACATATTTAGTGTTGAAGTGTAAGAAATCCTTGTATATTAAAGTAAAGAAACAAAATAATAGAGTGTTTAAGTTTGTGCTCAAGTCATTGTAGCTCCACCTTTTATTAATTGCATAATAACTAACAAATTAGTTAGCATTTCTATACCTTAGTTCCCTCATTTATAAGCTGGGAAATACCATAATATCCTACCTTACAGTGTTGGTGTGAAGATATAGGAGCCCTTAGCCTTGTACCTGGCATACAGTAGAAGCTCTATATTTTAGATGTGATTATTTTTTTAATGAACAAAATTGGATTATAATTCTTAATTTGTGAAACACTGCATCATTATTAGTCCATGTGTGACCTACTCTGCTTCACTCATTCATATACTCACTCATACATTATTTTAAAAATATACAATAGCCCTGGCTGGTGTAGCTCAGTGGATTGAGCGCGGGCCTGCGAACCGAAGGATCGCGGTTCGATTCCCAGTCAGGGCACATGCCTGGGTTGCCAGGCCAGTTCCCGGCAGGGGACATACAAGAGGCAACCGCACATTGATGTTTCTCTCCCTCTCTCCTTCCCTTCCCCTCTAAAGATAAATAAATAAAATCTAAAAGGAAAAGAAAAAGTACTTAAAAAAATCTTAAAAAAAAAATACAATAAACACCTGTGCAACCACCACACAATCCAAGGACTAAGATATGAACAGTAGCCAACATCTACCTCTGTTCTCTTCCCACCCTCCATCCCAAATTTTGTGTTAATTACTGTCTTACTTTCGTTGATGGTTTTCTGGGACTTGCCCACAGAACTGTTAGTGAGCTGTGTCTGTTGCTGCGCGTAGCTGTAGTTCATCCATTTTGCTATTGTGTTAGATTTATTTGCACGAATAGTGTGCTTACATACTCACTTCTTTGAGAAAGCATTTGGGTTGTCTCCAGCATTTTCAATTACAAGCTCTGCTGCAGTGACCTTTCTGGCACACGCCTCCCGGTGCAAGGGCGCGCGTTCTCTCCGCAACACAGCTGGGGTGGAATCACTGGCTCAAGGAGTTTGTGACATTCAGCTCTTTATAAACTCATGCTGAATTGTGTACCATCTATTCTCCTACCAGGATCACATGAAAGATTCTCTCAATCTCCATCCTCTTCAATATTTAGCATCATCAGATTTCTCCATTTTTGCTAATCAGTGGGTTATGAGATGGCAACTTATTGTGATCTTGATTTATATTTCCATGGTTATTGAGATTGATTATCTATTTGTATTTTTATTGGCCATATGTATTTCCTCTTCTGTGTAATATCCTCTGATAGCTTTTGCCTAATTCTTTCATTAATTATAGTTATACAAACCTTTCTATACCTTATTAGTTTTGATTTCTACACCGTTTAGCATTTTTTTTTTTACCTTGGACATTGTGTTTTTTTAAAATTGGGTCCTTGACCACAGCCTCTTCTGCTGTGTAGGTGATATTGTCCTCCTTGCAAAGCCACTTGCAGTGCCTAAAGGTGGCAGAGGTTTTTTGACGACTGCCACTCTCCTCGCTGCGGATGGAACAGACAAGCCTGAGGAGCTGCTCTTTGTCATCACCTCCCCACCGCAGTACGGCCAAGTGGAATATGCCCGCTACCCTGGAGTCCCCATTACAAGCTTCAGCCAAATGGACATAGCAGGGCAGACAGTCTGCTATGCACATGAGAGGAAGGCACCTGTCCCCAGGGACACGTTCAGGTGAGCCTGCAGGAAATGTTTCCGAACCCCTTCCCTGAATTAATGCTTAGAAAGACAAAGGAGGGAAAAATGAATCCTTTTCCAGCTCTGGTATGTCTGCATTCCTCTTCCACTACCTCACTGTATAAAGGCAAAAGTGCACAATTGAAATGACAGCAGCAAGGCAAGAAATTAGGGCTTGTTTAAAAATAAACACATAAGCAGATTTAAATGCAAGCTGTTCTACGAGGAGGAACATGAAGACCTGAGGATGCCGTCTAAGGGGAGACAGAAAAGGAATTCACCACTTTTTTTCAGTGTGTTTTTCCATATGAGGAAAGGTATTTACCAGTAAACATTTGGCATAGGCAGATCCTGCCTTGCGACACAACGTGTTGGGTGAACTGTGTCATAAATCACGCTGTCATACCGTGGGCCGCATTTCCCCAAAGAAACAGTGTTGTAATTGGGGGCTGTGCACCTGTTCAAGGATTGTGTATCAAATAAATCATTGGGATGAATAACAATCTGGTGAAAAGGCAAAGATACGACATTAATGAAAGTCTCCGTTCATTTAAAATACTGAAATCTGTTTCCAGTCACATAAAGCAGGATAAACTCTAGGAGGTCTATCATCTAGCAGTTCTCAAAGCTGGCAGAGTCGAAGCCCTCGCTAGAAATACATGTCTTCAGGGCTAGGCTAAGAACCAAAACATCCTGGACTTGCCTTTGGGGGAACCATGGTGCACGCGCAGCCTTGAGTTTCAGCAATTAAGGAGGAGGACCTGCGAGCTTTGGTTCAGCTGTCGGACATGCAGGGGTTCTGATGATTTTCACCATGTCAGAAGACAGCCTTCAAAAAGCGCTGTTGGATAACATGAATGTAACATGTTTCTGTGTTATTCAGTGGTTTCCCACAGATTGTAAAGTGCTCCAACACACCCGTGTTCAAGTAGTACTCTCATACATTTTTATCTATCTAAGTTCAATGCATCTGCTGTGATAAACACTGTTTAAAGGTCAGTAGGATGATTTTTTCTTGCCTTTTTAGTATTTAGAATTAAGATTTTGGATAGTTGAACTGTTAAAAAATCCAGGGAAGCTTGAACTCATACCTTTTTTTCTCTTGACAAATGTCCTTAACAAGCAGACAATCATTTGATTAATCAATATCTTTATAACCAGTTCAGTCTTGAATGTTGCTAGTCACCTACTAAATAAAACATGAGACCTGGGGATTCCTCTCCACACTGGTTCTTCTGCCCAAGAGGTGGTGCAGTGGGCCTGTGGCCGTGCAGGCTCAGGGGCAGTGGCTGCCTCGCTCTGTCACCCTCCATCTGCAATCACCCTTGTCCCATCACGCGGGTCCTGTGCTCGGGGTCCTCTCCTGAGAAAAGGAATGATGCTTGTCATCCTTGCCTCACGGGATTGTTGGGAGGTTTAAATGAGCTTATGCGTGTAAAGTACTTCAAATACTTATGTGGCACATAAAACAAAATGAGTATCAGCTGCTATCATTACTACTGTT
This sequence comes from Glossophaga mutica, assembly GCA_039655065.1. Classification (NCBI taxonomy): domain Eukaryota; kingdom Metazoa; phylum Chordata; class Mammalia; order Chiroptera; family Phyllostomidae; genus Glossophaga; species Glossophaga mutica. The sequence continues at coordinate 136,219,439 of CM077305.1, read as the reverse complement.
GTTGTTGTTGTCATTTTTTATTTGTTCTTTCCTTGGCCCCCTTTGACCTCCAGTTTTTATAACACCAAGCATGACCTTAAGGGGGCAAGAAGTTACAATGAAGGTTGTTCTCCCCCGCACCCCCACCCGCATCAGGGGAAGAGTGGCTGCTCCTTGGTTTAATCCATGCGTGTCAGACTCAGGGCTCCTAACTTCAGGCTTGTCTCTAGAACGCTGCTCTCATTTATGGCCGCTCCCCGCAGTCAGTGCCCACCAGAGAGCCTACTGAAGACATTAATAACTTCATTGATGAATAAATGTGTAAAGATGTTCAAAAATGAATGTTAGGTATTAATCAGATGGTGGTGATGAACTAAGAATGAAAAACAATATTTTCACATTGGGTGATACTGTAAAACTTTCCTAATTCATATCCATAAAAAGTCTTACTAGATGGCACTTTAGGAAATAATTTATTCCAGGAACCCCTAACTTTCTAGATTCACAGAGTTACCTGTGAGATTTATCAAAATACAAATTCTTGGGCCTCACTGCAGAGAGGTGACTTTGGTAAGTCCTGTCTAAGGAATGTGTATTTTCATGAGCTCTCCAGGGGGGTCTAATGCAGTTGGGACTAACGGGCACTGGGCCAGTCCAGTCCACTGTTCTAAGTATTGTGTTCTGCGGTTTGGAGGATACCCTCTCAGAGTTTCCCAGAGACAGAAAATGAAGGGGCTGAGTTGGTGGGGCCCTGGGCCTTCACCCCAACTTACTAATAGGGCTTTGTTTTGATCATTTGGTTTTTGGTTTGTTTTGCATACTGGACTTCTTTTTTTAAAAAGTATATTTTATTGATTATGCTATTACAGTTTTCTCATTTTCCCCCTTTGTCCCCCTTCTGCCCTATACCCCTAAATCATCCAGGATCCACCCCCACTGGCCTTAGTCCATGTCCGTGGGTTGTACATATAAGTTCTTTGACTTCTCTGTTTCCTATTCTTAACCTTCCCCCATCTATTTTATGCCTACCAATTATGCTTCTTATTTCTTGTACATTCCAGCCCCCCATTTTCCCCTCCCCCTCCTCACTGAAAATCCTCCATGTGATGTCTATTTTTCTGATTCTGTTCCTATTCTAGTTTTTGTTTTTGGTTTTTTTTTAAGTTCAGTTGTTGATAGTTGTGAGTTTGCTGTGATTTTACTGTTCATAGTTTTTGATCATCTTCTGAGCAAGGTTTTCTTTTAGCAAAAATGCTGTGGCCCTATTTCCCAAAGTGTTATTTGTACCAGGAGTGATAGAAGGATGCAAAATAAGGCAGGCTGGTCTAGGGAGAAGAGGGGCCAGAGTGGGAAACTGCTCCCTTTTCGTTTTCTCCATGCTCTGGGCTGTTTCCAGAGGGAAGTCTTGGGCCTGGGCTAATCTGTCCTTAACAGCTTTTCAATATTTACTGTTTTCCCTTTTCAACAGAGAGAGCACAGGCCTCAGGCTCCAAGCTATTGGGCAACAATATCCAGCTAGAATGAAAAAAAAACAATCTTATATGTATTTTTATAGTATTTATGCTGATTGAGTTTTTAGTAGTTGAAATGTTTCCTTTTAAGTACACTTATTTAAGTAAAAAAGTGAGTTAATATGAAGCAAAGTATTAAGTAATAAGAGTACAGGTAGTATAAGAAAATGGTAAAAACTGTGAAGGTCATGTTGGAATGACTCCAGAGTCGGCAGCAGGTCTATGGGGAGGAGATAAACAACGAGGGCTGAGAGCAGCGATTCTGCGCACTCCTTTCCTGTGCATGTGGGGAAGACGGTGTGGCTCGGACCCCTGCAATGCATGCATCAGGCAGTGCTCTAGACCCTTTTGCACATTATTTCCTCACACCTCCCTCCACCTTGAGTGAGATGGTTATTCCCATTTTATGCATGAGAAAACAGGGTCTATCGGGCAAAGAAAGTCAACTTGACATAAGAAAAGTCAACTTGACACAAAGAAAGTCTAAATTGACATAACTGAGAACCAGGGCTGAATTGAGGCTGAGATCTCATTTTGGAGAGTTCTTTCCATTATACCTCATTGTACCACTAATTTGTGGAAAGTCTGCACATGTGCGAAGGAACTTCCTCACTGTGTCGTTCTGATGTTTGGCCAGCAGTTTTGCATATTTATAATGGAAGAGCCTAGCATCTGCCTGAGACCCTCGTTCTAATCTTGTCACTCCCCAACCCAATCATGGACCGCTGTGCTGTTTGTCAGGTGGCACGGAACCAAAGCTGAAAGCCTGTTTTAATGAAAGTGTGATCATTGTGCTTTTTAAAAATTAAATCTATGCCGCCGATCTAATCACCTAAATTTATGTTGCTTGCTGTTAAATCTGGCAAGAAATTTGGCTGGGTAGAAGAGATAAATTCTGTGGCAGAGGATTTTTCTCTCTCCTCTTTTTTAATGTAAGGTATGGCAGCATTAATTAAATGGGGCGAGGGGGGAGTTTAATGATCAGATTTTACCTTCTGCAGAAATATTTTGCGAATCATAAATTTCTCCAGCATTGTTTGGTGCTGCTGGCCTGGAAGAAAGATTTGGCAGCACGTTCTAGGACAGATGACACCAAGTGATTAGCAAGCTGACTTCAGCTCCTGGCAGGCGTGCACTAAAAGAACATGCTAATATCCCCCATTTTGACATGCCGGCTGGACTTTTTTTTTTCCCTTGAGGAACTGGCTCTGTTTATGATTCCATTTTTATCCTGTAAATGCCATGACAGATGGCAGATTCTTCAGCCAACTCTATTGCCAGGAAATGCAGAAAGCTTGAAAGCACCATGGTAATGGTGAAATCAGACCAGGCAGGCACCCAGGCAAATCTGAGAGTCATTCCCCAAATTTCATAAGAACAATGGTCATCTTGGCTGTCTTTTCTCAGGGAAGTGTAATAAAGGAAATTAAACAAAATAGACCCACAGAAGGAGCTGCTACCTTGATACCACTGGCTTCTTAACCTTGGGATGGGTGCCATTATACCAATGGCATTGCTGTTTTAAAACTTGAGAATATGTTTGGATAGCTTCTTTGTGGAGGAGCCAGGGGAGCCTTTGGAAGATCACCTGGTTGACCTTTGCAGATATGAACAGCGCTGACCTTGTCGCACTTGTTCTGTTAGGCTGGCTTTGTCTGGAAGCCAACTATGACCATTCGCCCTGTCTCTCTCTCTCTCTGATAGTGTTTCACTGCCTGTGAGTAGTTTGCATTGTTCCTCATGAAAGTGAATGATGTGTTTGATGGAGTCATGTTTAGAAATTGCATCCTTTTCACCACTGGCTTATTAGCTTTAAGTCGGTCCAGACAGCTGCCTTGGTATCCCAGCTGGGAACACCGGCCTCAGTAAACATATTTCTTTCTCCTCTATGGCCCCTGCCCAACTCGGCCTCAGTCCCATCTGTCTATGTTAGGCGGCCCATTTCCAACATGGTCAGATCCCCAACATCAGGCGGAGAGGAGTGAGAGACCAACGGCCTGGATCCTAAGACAACTTCACAACAGGTCACACACTCGTAGGTAAATACAGCCCTCCTGAGACTGAGCTTTGTGGATTGGTCAGGCGTTGTCAGAATTCAGTCTCTGGAGAGAACAGTCAGAATCAGATAAGAAGCATGGCTACCTCTGGCTGAGCCCTGGCAGTGACTGGAGCGCCCACTCACCTCCTGGCTCCTGAACCCTGCTCCCGCCTGCTTTCCCCTTCCTTCTCTGCAGGTGTTTGACAGGTTTTAATGGGACACAAAGTCTTTAATCCCACAATTAATGCTAGTACTAAAAATATGTGCCCCTTGGCTTAAATTTGCACTCAACTATAAAGGACTGGCTTCAAGTTCCCTGCAAGAGCACATTTGATATAGGGACCTGGTAGGGAATGGAGAACCATTTTATTTGTGAAGGAGGGTAAAGTGGGAGGCACGAAACAAGTTTCTGGGTGGGGTAAGTGGAAAAGGGAGCAATTGGAAGCATTGGGAGAATGCCTAGTCTCCTCCTGGTTTTACCTCGAGTCAGATGATAGGCTCCAGGGAAGTCATATGGGAAAGTAACAGGAAAGCACAGAATGAAGTCATAATTCCATGGACAGCTTTCCCTGAGGAACAGACCATGATTTGTAAACCTATCATGTGATCTATGACATGGTCAAGGAGACTAAGAAGTAAAAAGTTGAACACAGACATTTTTCTGGATGTGTTTTTTATTGACTTTTAAAGAATAACTGATTTTGTAAACACTTCATGATCCAGCAGTAAAATTGCCCCATTTGTTTCAAAAATATTTATCAAAACCTCAGCTTTATGAAAGGAAAATTGATGGTTTTGTTTTAGATGGTTTTAAGGAAGCAAGGTGATTTTGCTCAATCTACAATTCCAAAGTTAATTCAATCCCCTTATTCAGACTGTAAAATAATACTGTGGGGAAAAAATAACAGGGTATATTCTTTACAAGTCTAGGTGTGTGAAATGTTGAGATTTGCTTTGTTTGTTAAATTTCTCTTAGCATTTTAAACTTTTTGGACATAGATTCCTTTATTTTCCTTCTAGGCAGTCTTATCAACTAGATAATTAAAAAAGCTCAAAAATTTTCGCCCAGCATTCAGAGCAAAATCTGGGTCAGCCAAACTCATCTCTCTTTACTTTCGGTCCAGCTGCTCGTCCCCCTCAGCCCTGTTCCTCAGGCATGCTGGTACCTCCTTGTGCTCACACAACCTGGCTCCAGGTTTCTTCATGTTCAAAAGCACAGCAACAACCCTCAAACCTTGAAGGACAAAACACATTTTGCAAAGAATAAAAAACTTGTTAGTTCAATTTGTCAGATTAGTAAAATACATATAAGCCCCATTTCTTCTCTAGTTAAAAAAAGAACCTCCAGGATGGGGGCAGGTAGAAGAAGGTGAAGGGGGAGATAAATGGTGACAGAAAGAGACTTGACTTTGGGTGGGGAACACACAGTACAATATACAGATGATATATCATAGAACTGTACACCTGAAACCTGTGCAATTTTATTAATCAATGTCACCCCAATAAATCTAGTACAAATTAAAATAAATAAGTAAAATAAAATAAACTAAAAAAATAAAAGAACCTCCAAAGAAAATTCTTATATATGTTATGTTATAGTCAGCTAAAATTATTTCTATAGACTTTTACATTTATGAAATCTAAGAGTGTGTACCCCATGAATATTTCTAGCAACTACAGCACACAGAGAAAACCTAATAGACACAACTTCATGATTATTTTCAAGTTTGGGGGGTCTAAAGTGAATTTGTCAATTATATTTTGAGAGTAGTGATTTTCTAACTTGGAGTTTTAATAGTGCATTTTGTTTGCTTAATTTCATGACATTCTCAACTCCCCTTAAAATACAAATTACACATTGAAATTTTCTAAAGATCATTTAAATTAGTTTTATTTTGAGCTTTGCAGTGGTGGGCGTAATGGGATTTGTGATCAATATAATCAGAAGCACATGCTAGTATCCCAAACTCAAGACTGTGAGAGAGATTTTATTTATCTTGAATTTATATCATTTCAGCTTTCTCTTTACAACTCTGCAGCGGTGTGCAGACACCTACTTCCCCCGTGGTTTGCTAAACCAGCATTTGTTGATAACTCTGCAAGAGTTGAAGGTGTGGGCTCAAAGACCCAGGTTCTAGTCCTAGTTCTTCCTCCCGCCTGCCTTAGGATCTCCACCACATTTCTGAACCTTCCTGCTATAATTTTCTTTTCCTTAAAGCAGGGAAGTAATCCTTGCTTTAAAGGAAGTAAGGATTACTGGTCTATCACAACTCCCACATTCCTTGTAAGAGGCAAACGTATTGCAGAAGCACGAGAAAGAGTAAGGGAGTAGAGCACTGCATGATCTTTTACAGCTGGGTGGTGTATAGTGATCATTTGGTCCATCTTTCACTTTGTAGAAGAGTGAAAATGAAGCCCAGAAAGGAAAGATGAGTTAGACATGATTACATGGCTAAGTAGTGTGACCTTTGAAAATATACCGCAAATATATACAGTGAATTAGCCAAATTCAGCTGACTCAGCCCTTGATTGAATTGGCCTCTAATTATCAGTATTAAAAGCTTACCTCATTCCACAAGAAAATACAGTTGCAAAAGTATAACTATATAAAATGAGTGATCTCACCACTTCACATCGGTCAGAATGGCCATCATAAACAAAGCAACAAACAACAAATGTTGGAGAGGTTGTGGAGAAAAGGGGACCCTAGTGCACTGTTGGTGGGATTGCAGACTGGTACAACCACTACGGAAAACCATATGGAATTTTCTCAAAAAACTAAAAATGAATCTGTGTTTTGATCCAGCCATTCCACTGCTAGGATTATATCCTAAGAACCCTGAAACACCAATCCAAAAGAACATATGCACCCCTATGTTCATAGAAGCACAATGTACAATAGCCAAGTGCTGGAAGCAACCTAGGTGCCCATCAGTAAATGAATGAATCAAAAAACTATGGTACATTTACACAATGGAATTCTATGCAGCATGGATGGAACTGAAAAGCATTATGCTAAGCGAAATAAGCCAGGCAGTGAAAGACAAATACCATATGATCTTACCTTTAACAGGAACCTAATCAACAAAACAAACAAGCAAAATATAACCAAAGACACTGAAATTGAGAACAGACTGACAGTCACCAAAGGGGAAAGGGGAGGGAATTTCAGGGGAAAGGGGAAGGGTTTACAGGAACAAGTATAAAGGACTCATGGACAAAAACTTTGGGGGGTGGAAATGGGAGGGAGGTGGGGAGGGCTGGGGTGGTGGGCTGGGATGGGAGTAAAAGAGAGAAAACTGTACAAGAACAACAATTAAAATAAAATTAAAAAAATAAAATAAAAAATAAAATGAGCGATCTCTTCAAACTCATGCAGTGGGTCTAATTGGGTGTGAAATTCCCACGTGGGGCAAAGAACTATGCTAAGCCCCTACACACCAGAGAAATAACACTGTTGGCATTTGCCTGCTCCGCCACCGGAGTCTACCACCAATGTTAGTGAGAAAATCTTTTGGGTGTGGAATGGGCAATTTGTGTGTTACCTAGTGACTTATTTAACAGATTGGTGTCCTCCTGAAAGACCTGTCCATGAGTTTTCATTTGAACCCCAAACAACATATCCTCTAGTAAAGGTGTGTGTTGTTATCATTTCATTCCAGTAGATGGTGACACAAGAATCCATGCTGAAGGCTGCCTTGCCTCTCTTTGCCAGATTCATTGTCAGCAACGGACTGCAGACCAAGCATGGGGTGTTTGAGATCAGGCTGGAAACTGTCAACAGAGCCTTACCCGTGGTGACCAGGAACAAGGGGTTGAGACTGGCCGAAGGGGCCACAGGCCTGCTTTCCCCTGACCTGCTGCAGCTGACCGACCCTGACACTGCTGCGGAGAACCTGACCTTCCTTTTGGCCCAGCTCCCACAGCGTGGCCAGCTCTACCTGCGGGGGACAGTGCTGCTCCAACACAACTTCACACAGTGGGACGTAGACAGCGGGAATGTGGCCTACAGGCACTTAGGAGGGGACTCCCAGACTGACCGCTTCACTTTTGTGGCCACAGATGGGTCGAACCAAGGCTTTGTTGTGGATGGGAGAGTGTTGCAAGAACCTGTTTCATTCACCATCCAGGCAAGTATGAGAAATACACAGTTCTTTGCCACTGATGTGCAGAAAATAACTTTAAGGAAAACTGTTTTCTTCTTTCCTTCAAACATGTACTCTGTGTCTACAGTGTGCTCGGCACCAAGCAAGGCGCCAGGCATATCTGTGTGAACAAAACAGATGTGGTCCCTGTGTACAGGAAATGATCGACTGTAAGAGTCAGTGGTAGGTAATATAGAAAGGAACAAAAAACACAGGCCTTGGAGTCTGACACACCTGGGCTGGAATTTCTGCTTCGCCATTGATTAGCTGTGTGACCTTGGGAGCATTCTTTTACTCTTCCAATGTTACTTTTCCTCTTTGTGTTGTGGTGAGAATGAACTAAGAGTGGGTATTCAATGCACCAGCATATTGCCCGAGACATATTAGAGTTTCAATATCTAATGTTATATAGTATCTATATATATTTGTATCTAATATTATAACTACTGTTATAATATTTAACTGCACTATTATGATGATGCTTACTGGTCCATGTCACCTACTGTCATTTCAATGGTTTTCAACTAGACGTGTGGAAGCCACCAAGGCAGTGTCAGCCTCCACATGCAGCAATGGTGCGGGTGATATTTGCAGCAGCAGCTGCGGTTTTTCTGAACAATAAATGCAGGTCAGACTCACTTTACATATCTTCTTTAATTCTCATTAAAAAAATCCTCTGAGGAATATGTTACCTCCATATTATAGATGTTCAGGAGTTAAATAAATTCTTGAAATATACGTAAAACCCTCAAATCTTTTCTGCCCCCAAGTCCGGCATCCTTTCCGCAGCCCTGTGCTGCCGTATTTGCGTTGGCTATGGTGACAGTTCTAGGAGGGCACAGTGCATTTTCCGTTTTTCAGTCAAAACACATCAAGCGTGTCTGGCTGTCAAAGCCTCGAATCAGCTCTTCTTGGAAGTGGTTCACCCTGTTCTACACACTTCTGTCAACAGCAGAAAAGATATATCTGTCTCTTTACTTCAGGATACCTTCTGATTATGCCAAGTAATCATAACTCCCCCTCCCTCTTCTCTTTAGTTTCTGTACTAGTCAGGATTCTCCAGAGAAACAGAACCAATAGGATGTGTGTATGTGTGTGTGTGTGTGTGTGTGTGTGTGTGTGTGTGTGTGTGTGTGTGTGTGTAGAGAGAGAGAGAGATATTTATTTTTAGGATTGACTCACACATGTCACATGGTCTCACATGTCTAAAATCTGCAGGGCAGACCAACAGCATAGAAATTCCAGCAGGAGTTGATGTTGCAGTCTGGAGTCCAAAGGCAAACCTGGGGGTGAAATTTCTTCTCTTCTAGGGACTTCAGTCTCTTCTCTTATGGTCTTCAACTGACTGGATGAGGCCCACCCACATTCTAGTGGGTGATCCGTCTTACCCAAAGTCTACGGATGTAAATGTAGTCACACCCCAAAAATATCTCCTCAGCAACAGCTAGACTGCTGTTTCACTGAACAGCTGGGTATCAGAGCTCAGCTACATCAGCACATAAAACAAAATATCCTCATCTCTCCGTCAACTGGGATCTAAGTAGAAGTAGAAAGGTGGCAAGTCCTGATGACATAGAGTGGGTGCCAGAGGAGTCTTTGGCACTAAGGAGATCCAGGAAATGTCATGAAATTGGGATGTACTGGGAGAAGAGAGAAGGTATTAATGTCATTGGTACAGTAGACAAATACTTTGTGCATAGTAAAATAATTGCTTTCTTGCTAATTATATTTTTATTGTTGTTAGTTTCATCTCACTCTTCAGTTGATTACAATTTTTTATGGACTTTTGACTCCCCACACTAGGTAGAAAAATGTCACTGTATTCTCCAACCAGAAATAATGTTCTGGGTCTACTGGTGGCAAATTTGTAGCATTTGTCAGTTCTGCATGTGAGCATAGGAGTTCCTCTACACTCCAGAGAACAGAAGGAAAGGGGGTAGAGTTTGAAGAAAGTACTAGATCAGGTCTCTCATAATACCAATACTTGTCTTAAAGAGTATGGTTACCATGAGAGAGTTATCTTTTGGAAGTTTCAGAATTTGCCGATAGGAGAATGTTGGATACGTGATATAAAATTTCTTTCTCATCAATAGCAGAAGGTTTCACCCTGGCCAGTGTGGCTCAGTGGATTGAACACCAGCCTGCAAACCAAAAGGTTGGTGGTTGGATTCCCAGTCAGGGCACATGCCTGGGTTTTGGGCCAGGTCCCCAGTTGGGGGTGTACAAGAGGCAACCAATGGATACATCTCTCACATACTGATGTTTCTCTCCCTCTCTTTGTCCCTCCCTTCCCCTCTCTCTAGAAGTAAATAAAATCTTTTTTTAAAAAGTACAAGGTTTTCCTTGCCCCTTCCCCCCAAATCATTATGTGTAAAAACCTCACAAAGAAAGCCTCAAACTTTCTCCCATAATTCCTCTGAATTTTCTGGCTTCTGAGCAGAGAGGGCAGGCTGTTGGGGAAGTGACTAACCTTCTTCTGCCCAAAGCAGTACAGAAGAAATGACCCCATCATTCTCTTGCCTATAAGAGGTTTTCCTGGCAAGACAATATGATATCATCAATCACTGAGTGATGAATTGGTCCAATTAAGTCACCAGGTGTGCTACTCTGATGGTCCCAAACTCAGAAACCGAGGGCAAAGTTACTGGATTTAAGCACAAAACTCAAGTGCATTTTACTGACACAGCATGTGCTAATCTGACATTCATTTTGTAGGAAACCATGTCTGTCTGACCAAGATGCTTCAGTCTTGCTGCAAGGATTTCTGTAATGTTCCTTATGAGGGGACAGGGCTGAAGGTGCAGGAGAAAGGATCAGTATCACTGCTCTCTATGGTCTAGGCATATCAGAAGGTTTTCAGTAAATCCAACACAAGTAATCATAAGGATATATAGCTGTCACCGCTGTCATCATTGTCTCCTGCTCTTCCTCTTCCTTCTACTTCACCTCCTCCTCCATCTCCTCCTCCTCCTAAATGAATCATTATGGTATTAAATCACTATGTTTTGGAGTCATTTCTTACACAGCAACAGATACCTGATACATCTCTCCTCCATGAAAGCCTTACCTTTCCTTCATCCTTCCTAAATCCCTGCCACTCTTCAGTGATTATTATTTCCTTTGTAAAACCTCTTCTGAATATTCCAGGTCAAGGTCTTTCTCCTATTCTTGTGCAAAAACTGTTCAATACATGATTCCTTAAAGCAGTAACTATATGCCTTGTTTTATATTTTGAAATTTCTTTACATATGTAACAATATCTTGCTATATGACCTTCCATGAAGATAACCTTCTTTAAAAAATGTCTTATACTCTAATATTTTAAAATACTTTTGGTATACTGAGACAGAAGACCTGCTTTTGAAGGATCTAGAAATTTAATAAGGCTAGGATGCATTTTAGCACAAACATGACCAAAGACACAACAGGGGGCCATATAACCAGAGTTTAGATATTAACATTTTTAATAAATAATTGATCACAACAGGACTTCATTCCTCTTGTAATATTTTTGTTTTCAAGAAAAACAACATTTTAAAAAAGCAGCTGTACTCAGCTATTTGTCAACTTTAAGAATTTCTTCCATGGTATAAAATATTCTTATTTATTCTCTCCTGACATTGACCACCCGGCCCTACTGGCCACCATGGCTGCGGGATCTTCCCCCCGCAAAAGGCCCCGAGGAGCAGGTAACTCCCTACCTCCCTCCCAACTGCACAGCTTTGAGTTTTCCCACCATACTTTTCAGGAAAGGAGAATGACTAACTTTTGGAAATGTTTTGTTGCTTTTCAACTTATAAAATACTCATTTTGAAGGACTCATAAACTACAGAGAGGATAAGAAAAATATCCTTCACAATCATACCACTCAGAGATAACTATTGATGGCTGACTTCCTTCCATTCTGTTATTCTGTGCAATTAAAAATGGTACAATATTGCATGTACTATTATGTATATTGCCTGTTTCCACTGTTCATTATGCTATAAATTTTGTTTCGTGTCATTAAATCTTTCTCAAAAACGTGATTTTTAAAGGCCACATAGCATTCAGTCTCAGATAGAGATGGTTCATAAATCCCCTGACAGACTTCTATATTTTCTGGAATTTTGTTAATCGCTGTCATAAATTATATTTTCATTAACATACAGGGGTGGACAAAAGAAGTTTACAGTTCATATGGGAAAAGCCACACAGGTTCTGATTATTACAATAGCTTTATTAACTCAAAAGAATGTCACAATGCAACTGTGAACCTTTGCTAGCCTCCGTACATACATTTTTGTGTACATGTCTAATTATTTCTGCAGGATATAGTTTAAAAAGTGAAAGTTTTAGATTAAAGTATGTGCACATTTTAGTATATATATATGAGTCAAATTTCTGTTCAGAAAATTTTCATTAATTTGTGCTTCTATCAGCAAAATATAAAATATCTGTTCCTCTAAGTATTATCCAACATGATTTATGATTCTTTCAAAAAATGTTTAATTAAAGTATAGTTGGCATACAATATTATATGAATTTCAGGTTTACAACATAGTGATTCAACATTTATATACCTTACTGAGTGATCACCATGAAAAGTCCAGTAACCATCTGCCACAGTACAAAGTTATTACAATGTTATTGGCTATATTTCCTAAGCTGTACACCTCTGTGACTTATTTATTTTATAACTGGAGGTTCGTACCTCTCTGTCCCCTTCACCATTTTTGCCCACCCGCCACTGCCCTCCCCTCCAGCCACCATCAGTTTGTTCAGTGCATCTATGAATCTATTTCTATTTTGTTTTGATTATTTGTCTTGTTTTTTTTTTTTTTTTTTTTTTTTAGATTCTACATATGAGTGAGTTCATATGGTATTTGTCTTTCTCTGTCTAAATTATTTTACTTATCTTAATTCCTTCTAGGGCCATTGATGTTGTCGCAAATGGCAAGATTTTATTTTTTTATGACTTATATTTTATATATACCACATCTTCTTTATTCATTCATCTGTCAATGGACAGCTAGGTTGCTTCCATATCCTGGTTATTGTAAACAATGCTGTGTTAAACAGCAGGGTGTTAAACAGCAGGGTGCATGTATCTTCTCACAGAGTGTTTTAGTTGTCTTCAGATTAAATACCCAGAAACAGAATTGCTGGGTCATGCGTATTTCATTTTTGAGTAAATGAAGTTAAGAATTGAATGATTAGGAGTAAGGGGGATAGAGGTAGTGTTCCTGTCCCTGTTTGCTAGTGTCAATGGTGAATTGTGCTAATTGGTCTCCACCTGCCCCATCCCTAACACACAGCAGTTATTTGCAAGATGGACTGACCTCTATATCACATCCGAATAAGGCCCTCTGTAGTGTTTGAATCTGTACACCTCCGCCATTCATAGTGATTGCCCGTCCACCATCTTCACAAATTGATTTCACCTGTTTAGTTACGGTACCTGGCTCTCATCCTTAATGAAACAGTTACACAATGCCTATAAATAATGACCTCTCACTATTTTCTTACTGAGATATTTCTATTTTTATTGAACATTTTTGCTCTCTGAACAAAGATATAACAAAAAATGTACAATGCATTTGTAGACCTTTAGAACTGTATTTCTATAAATCACCAAACGTTGGAAAAATGGAGGAATCCTTCTGTGGAGCTAACATTATGTTTGCAATACAATTCTTTGGTCAGTCATAATATATTCATTTAATAAATATTCTCTGAGCGTTTGTTATGGTTTAAGCACTGTGTCAGGTGTAAGGAATAGATGGGGGGAGCTTAAATCCTAATGGAGGAGTCAGACAAATAAATAAAGCTGGGTCAAAATTTACCATGGAAAGTCCACCTCTGTTCCAGGCGCTATGGTAGTTGCTGAGGATATTGTGAACAAGGCAGTTTTTAGCAGAAATTAACAAAAGAGAAGGGTAAAGAATCCAAATGAAATTCGTGGATGTTTTTCAGTGTTAACCATTAAGACCCCATGGGAACGAGAAGCTTTTATTTAAACTTGTGTGTAATTATTGACAATTTAGGTCTACCAACTGGACAAAACAGCACCCCACATCACACACTTGCATCCCCCTTCTCAAGTGGGACTCCTGAAAAATGGCTGCTATGGGATTTATATCACCTCCCGGGTGCTGAAGGCATCAGACCCTGACACCGAGGATGATCAGATTATCTTCAAGATTTTGCGAGGCCCCCAGCACGGACATCTGGAAAACACAACAACAGGTACTGCCTTCCTTAATCCCTGTAATTGCTCATTTTAAAATACGCAGTGACTGGCAACGCTAGAAAGCAATTTAATTAAGTGCAGGCCCATTTGGTAAACACTCCCCAGTGCTTACTGATAGATGCAGTTTACAAATCAATATTAGTGCAAAACAGAGTTTGAAGCTGAACTTTCTTAAATTCATCTTAAGTGGGAGAACCAAATACTGATTATTTCCTTACATGTTGTTGTTGTTTACTTAAAAATAAAACCAGCAAGATCCTAATATATTCAGAGGAACACTCAGTGTCGGGGCAAAATTCATATTTGTGACTAACTTTTTTCCTCCCACAACACAAATTTTAAATGATGTTCATTTAATTTTTAAATTCTGGGTTTTTGTGTTTTTTTGGTGTAGGGTTTCTCTGGATTGTATATTACTTTTGCTGTATGAAGATGGTAATCAAAATATATCACTAAAGAGGACAGTACATCCCCAGCCAGGTGGCTCGGTTGGAGCATCGTCCTGAACGTACACCAGAAGGGTGGGGGTTTGATTCCCAGTCAGGGCACATGCCTGGGTGGCCGGTGCCATCGCTGGCTAGGGTGTGAATGGGAGGCAACCAATCGATGTTTCTGTCCTTCCCCCTTCCTCTCTCTTTAAAATCAATAAACATTTAAAAAAAAATTTTTAAAGAGGATGGCACAGAATTACAGATTTTATTACTGTATCATCCTTGTCTACCTCCATCTTTGTATTTTTCTTAGGGTACAATATTTCTGAGACAAAGTAAACTTTAAAGATTAATTTAAGTTCATTGCACTTGAGTTTTAAGATAGTTGCAATAATGTTAATTTCTTTTAAAAATATACCGCAGAGATTTTTAAAGCTGATATTTAAAATAAAATAGCTATACAACTTTATTAGGTCTTATTTACTATTCTTTTGATTACCCACTAAATTACTTTATTTCTTTTTTGTAGGTGAATTTATCCATGAGAAATTTAGCCAAAAGGACTTAAACAGTAAGACCATTCTTTACGTCATAAACCCATCTTTGGAATTTAATTCAGATATCATGGAATTTCAAATCATGGACCCCACAGGGAACTCTGCCACTCCTCAAATGTAATTTTTTTTTTTTTTTTTTGCTTATTTAGTAGTCCTGCAAGTAATGTCCAGAATGCATCTGATTAGGGAAGTGAAATGGTGTTTTTTGAACAGAATCGAAGAGGATAAACTGATAGACTATTTCACAAGCTCATGGGATATATTTTGGAGAACGATTATTCTTTCTATTACTGCTTGTTAGGAGTAGCTTTCCAGAGTATGAAAACATTAAAAAGCTCAGTTGTATAGCTCTGGGTCATTCAATTTATGCATGTAAATGCCTGTGCTTTCAAATCCAGACAGGTTTCTGTCCCAACGGTTCACCGGCATCCGGGATGGAGGCTGCAGGCTCTTGCACCAATCGTGCAGCAAGAGGTCACTGTAGGACTGTGTTAGTAATCAGTCTCCTCAAGTAAGGAGCTGGTGGAAGGAGGTAGCCAGGAAGGGTTGGCAAAACAGCTCTGCGCCTCCAAAAAATCAAACCCCAAAATGATTACTTGAAATGGCCTTTACAAGGTAGTAAACCTGTCATAGGTAAGATGAAGGCAGTACAAAGCAGAAAATAGACTTGGAGGTATGCTGTGTAGCATGTACAGCCCTCAGAATAAGAGTAACAAGTCCTCAAAATGAACAAGATTAACAGAGCATGGTAATTTCACTCGCTGGATCCCTATTCTAGATTTTCTTGAAGGTAGACCTTGAATAATTTACCAGTTAGCAGATGACTGTAGAAAGCTGTATTATAGTCCAGTTCTTCTTGTGCTGTTTTTCCTTTCTTTTTGAATTTGATACCCTTCTCCGGTGACCTCAAAGAAAGGTTGGTATTAACCATATCCCAGTAAAACTGTGCATCGCAAGTGAGTACAGCCTCTTTATTGGATTTTTATGACAGTATGTGTACAAGGGAAGAAAATAGAGGTTCGCCCCGGCCTGTCTTCATTCTTGCTTTTCTTTCTGATCCTGATCGCAGTTCCAACACTCACCAGCAGAGGTCTCTGTAGTCATTGTTAAAAAGAAACTGGCATCCTCAAAACAAAACACATTCCCAGGGTTCTACCTCCATTGCTCTGGTAAAGCGTAGTATCTGGCTCAGATTTATTAACTCCACAGATTTTTATTTACTGTCCACAGGTGCACAGTATTAGAAACTGGTAAATAGTTATGAAGAAGAAAGGCCTCACCCTTGACATTTAAATATAATCAAGAAGTTACAAAATTAAAACAGATGACCACTACCCGTCAAACTGCTGTGGCCTAAGAGAAATGATTCCTCAGGATTTCCTTTACAGAAAATATATTAACTGCTTGCAATTTAGACAATCATCTTACAGCTCAGGAAAATGTAAGGGAAAAAAAAAAAAAAGAAATCCTGCTCCACAAACATTAACAATTGTGACTTCACTTGCTTTTTAATAATAGTTCAACTAGAAAATTTAAGAATACCAATCAGACTTGCTACATCAGGTCTGGTCCCCCACATGGGAACGTAGTGTAGCTGATGAGATTTCCCTCAGCAACAGTGCTAGGTGAACGGTGCTTCACTCGCATGCCCTTTTTATACATCATCATACAAAGAACATTGCTTTGGAAGATGATTTATGTTTTTAAATAATCCTCTGATTTAGAGGAGAATCACAGCAGAAATTATAACCTTAACTGAGGCTATTTTAAATGGGCCCCTGTTTGTGTTGCATGTTCATTTTCATATACCTACGCTGAAGATGTTTTTGATCAGCTGAAGCTGAAGATTGGAACCAATGGAACAAAATGCTGCTCACTGAGGGTTAATCTAAAAATAATTTTAATTTAATTCTGACCAATATTAATATTCATTTTCTACAGAATGGGCAAGGGGGAGGCAGAAATTACTCAGCATTTATGTCCATAATTCTTGAGTGGTACGGCTGTCTCCAGCCTTACTTATTAGATGTTTTTGGAACAGGAAGCACATGTTTTCAGTAGGAAACAATCTTATCAGCAATGGGTTGTTGTCCCAACACAGCCAGCAAGAACCCAGTTACTGTACAGGGTAAATCACAGGCCTTTGAACTATAATTGTTTTCTGCTCTATTTCACTGCTCTTCATTTAATCATCACAACGACCTGTGCATTAGGTACCATCATAATAAAGAATTTACATGTAAGGAAACTGAAGCAAGAAAATAGGATGGGATTTTCCCAGGCTTATGCAGCTAATTAGTGAAGGAGCTGGGACTCAGGCCCAGGAAGTATGGCTCTAGAGTCCATGGGTTTCCCACTGTACGAAAGAACTTCTCGCCCACTCTTATCACAGCATGCTAACTGGCCTAATGGGAGGGGAGCTGTAGGCTTATCGCCTTCCTTTTTCTCCAGTAACTGACCACACAGGCAGCAAGAAAGGAGTAATACTCATTCTTCAGGAACCTTAAGTTTTAGCTGGTTTTTAAAAAGTAAGTTATAGCCCTGGCTGGTGTGGCTCAGTGGACTGAGTGCTGACCTGTAAACCGAAGGGCCACTGGTTCAATTGCCAGCCAGGGCACATGCCTGGGTTGCGGGCTAGGTCCCCAGTAGGGGGTGCATGAGAGGCAACCACACAGTACTGTTTCTCTTTCTCTCTCCCTTTCCCCTCTTTTTAAAAATAAATAAATAAATAAAATATTTGAAAAATGTAAGTTATGTATATTAATATCAGCATACATTCCATATCTTAGGGACAAAGACTTAGGCCAAAGAACAGGGTTTGGGCTTTGACTCTGCCATTGACTTAGGTGATTTTTCAAACCTTAGTTATCTCATCTGTCAAATGGGGTCGATAGCAAAATTTGTTTAGAGAAACAAATGAAGTAAAGCATATGAAAGCATCTTGTATATTTGAAGTCCTTAACAAGTTTAACTTGTGGTAATGATTACTATTGTTCATTCACATGAGTGCAAAGACCGACTGTTTGGAAGTATTCTGGAGACATTGGGTGGCCAGTTATAGCCCATCTCTAGTTAGAAATTGATCCTGGGATGATCTACAAAGTGAACAACAAATATGCTTATTAATCGATAAGCTAAATGCTGTGCAACTTTCAGTTCTTTGGCTTAGACAGGATTAATAGATCTGTATTCTGCATATTTGAAGGAGTGAAAACCCCCTGTAATAAAAGGGGCTACCTTAAAAAATGAGAAGAACCTATGTTCAGTGGGAAGATCCCAGGATCTTCATGGCTAGTATGTGTTTGTTCTTGCAGCATTTCTAAGGAATACCAGTCCTGATGAGTCAGACAGATATTCCATTAGTAAAGGTGTTAGGAAAGGCGCTTTAGACTAAACTAATCAAGTTATTACTAACCAGCTAGCTTGTGTGCTGTTTAACTGCATCACATCCTGGAATCACAGAGATGCTTGCATAGACTGGTGATCCTGAGAGAGGAATGCAGGACACAGCACACATGGACTTGATTTGACCATAGAACTCCTTCCCCCTCCCTTTAACTCCCTCACCCTCCACAACAGCTCACAGAACACGTTTTTCATGGAATACATTTGGGAGTCATTTTATCAGGAATAGAAATTATTTTATATCCCTAAACTCATGGAGATTTGCATAAAGATTTAGCCATGGCTAAATGCCTAAGTTTCAGGTATGGTGCTAGGTACTTTCACATACCTTGTCTAATTTAATCAACAAAGCACAATCCTTAGAGGGTGATAAAAAAAAATAGGCTAAAAAGCATTTAAGTAATTATCTTGAAGTCACTTAAATGGATGAGTGGCAGAGCCGAAGGGGACCCCTGATCTCCTGATGTCCCCGTGTGCGCTCATCTTACTCCTCTCACTCACCCTAGGGGCTCAGGCCTCCGCCGCGCGACTCACTCGCAAGCTCCTCTGTTCTCCACTCCAACTTGAATCTGAAGATGATCTTCAGAATGCTCAAACTAAGCTACTGAGGACGCACATCATTCATCAAAAACACCTTTGAAGGCCACAAAATGTAGCCAACTTTTGACTAGTTTCTTAATATATCCTCTACGTTGACCTCTTTCTTATGTGCAGTGACCAGTGAACTTCAAAGGGAAAGCGGACCCATCCTGAGGTTCTTCACAGGGCAGAGGCTGCTTCCACTGCGGCTGCGCGAGCCCAGGCCCCCAGCATGCGGATTCCTCCCCTCCCCCGCTACTCGCACACTAGCTGTTCTATTATTCATTCTGGGCCTTCAAAAGAGAACGGACAAAAGGACTGAAAAAGAAAAGGAATGTCTAATAGGTGAACTTTTTTTTTTTTAATTTAAAAAAAATTTTTTTTTCCTTTTAGATTTTTTTATTTATTTATTTATCTTTAGAGAGGAAGGGAAGGAGAGAGGGAGAGAAACATCAATGTGCGGTTGCCTCTTGTATGTCCCCTGCCGAGAACTGGCCTGGCAACCCAGGCATGTGCCCTGACTGGGAATCGAACCGCAATCCTTCAGTTCGCAGGCCCGCGCTCAATCCACTGAGCTACAGCAGCAAGGGCCTAATAAGTGAACTTTGCAGTGGTTTGGCAGCTTTTATGAAACACCTTGCAGGGGAAGAGGTTGAAACAATTGCCTGGGTGAAGCTCTCATGTTAGCTGCAAGCCAGAAGTTAAAGGATTTTTTTCCAGCTTCGATCTAGGAAAGCACAGAGGAAGGAAAGGGAAGTAGCACTTATTAAGCACCCACTGTGTACAGGTGCTTTATACATATTAACAAATTTTAATTTTCATCATTTGATATGAGTACAATTCTCTTCCTTGTAAAGATAATGGAAACTGAGACCCAGAGAGACTCAGTCACTGACCATAATCACACACTAACGTGTCCGGCTCCACCGCGCTGCCTCTCGGCGGACGGCCATTTCCCCGTTGCCGTGAGAGAAAAAAATGAAAACACAGGTGTTCACAGCATTTGATTACAGAGCTTAATAGCATCCTCTTTGAACTGATAAATCTTAGATTGACTACTTGGAAAAATATTTTTTAACATCCCACTTTTCTTAAGTCATATGCTACTTGATTATAGATGAAGATCTTGTTAGAAGAATAATTTCATCACAGTTTTAGCTTCTATGAAACCTTTCACGGAGAAGCTAAAGATACCTAATGGGTATTCATTAAGGTTCATTCAATTCCTTTGAAGTACAGACTCATGGTTATTATACTTAGGGATGTGGATGTGCAGCAACTGAGGCACAGAGCAGCTACGCACCTTTTCCACACACTCTTGTTAACCTAGATTAAGGTCCCAAATCCCCAACTGGAGGTTTTTTCATAAATGTTTCTTCAAGTTTATGGTTCCTTTGTAAAAGTGAATCAAGTAGCCACAGCGTAAAATATCAGGAAGCGTATATTTATTTATGCCTCTGCCTCCACATTATTGGCATTTTGGGCCAGCGGATTCTTTGTCGTGGGCTGGGGAGTGGGTGGCTGTCCCGGTCACTGCAGGGTCTTTGGCAGTGTCCCAGGCCTCTGCCCACCGATGCCTGTATTGCCATCCTCCCATGTGGTAATCCGGGCTCTCTCCAGACATTGCCAAGTGTTGAAAACCATGCACACGCTTTAGAAAATAGCATATGTGTGTTAAGAAATCATACTGTGTGTAGAATGCCCCTTTATCAATGTCATTTTTCTCTCTAAGAAAGCCCAATGATAGGCAAAGAACCCAAAATAAGTGAGAGCTAGAAAGAACATATGAGGATCATACGGGCCTGGCATTTTTTCAAATTGTGTGAACTCTGAATTTCATACGGCAGTGGAGAAAAAACTTTGGTGTTCAACTTAGCTTAGGAAACAGAGCTAAAGAAGATTCATTTAATAAATATTTATTGAGCACTTACTATATCCTACTCACTCTACAAGGGAATTGGAAATACATCAGTGACCTGTCCCTTTTGATTTGGAGCATACAATAGTATCTAAGTGAAGCAAATACTATATTTAAAAAGTATTTGATAAATATTTTGCAAAATGAGAAAGTTGGTCAGGATAAGGGCGATCACAACTGCTGGACTTGGGGGACAGATTGTGGTTTTAAATTGAATGTTTAAACAGCTTTTCTTGTGCCTGACTTAGAGTTCCTGAGTGGCAGAGGGACCAGAAGCCTCTTGACTTCTAATTCAGTTTAATCTCCACTACTTCATCCTGTGTGGTTTGGGAGCCAAAATTTTGTTTTCACTTTAAGTCCAATGTTCTATTGTGAAGAGTGCCCCCAGATCACTTAGAGAAGTGTTTCTCACCTGGGGATGACTGCCCCCAAGGGGCCAGTGGGTCGGAAATGTTTGGAAAGACCTGCGATAGTCGTGACTGAGAGGGGCGGGGCCCCTGCAGTCAGTGGGTGGAGCCCGCGGATGCAGCTGCACGCATCACAGGGGACAGGGCAGCCTCCCACAGCAAAGCACTATCTGGTCCCGAATGTTGACAGTGTCAAGGTTGAGAAAACCTGACCGAGGGGCTATCCAAGTTCTCACCTCCTACTAAATGACTTGAAATGATCACCATATGGGTTTTGCACAAAGTGTGTCCTGAAACTTCACTTCTAACCTTAGAACGTGCTTTCCTCAATGGTAATAGTGGAAGGGAGGGATCATTAAAATCTGCAGGTTTGAACCAACCCTTGTCTGCATGACACCCACACATTCAGAGCTTTCCATATTCCTCTCATGGGCTCCTGCATTTGGTTACCTCCATGATGTCAAGCGTGCAGCTGTGTGGCTTTTAGCAGGGAGAATTCCCAAGGGATTGACTACACCTCTTACGTTTCTTCCAGGTGTTTGTGTAGAGTTTAAGCAGCCATAGTCCCCGTGTAGAAAGATCTTCTCAAATGCAGTACTGCAAACAACGACAAGGACAAAAACATTGAACACATGTGTTGCACTTATCCTGCAGGCATACGAGTGCTTTGCAATTTAAATATTTTTCTGGAACATATATAGCCTGGCTTACATTTTATGGCTTTTCAATACATCTTTATTATTTGTAGTGAGTTTCAAGAAAATAGAACATTGTGTAACAGCAACTTTAACCTCTAAGCATTGTGCGGCATTCTAAGGCTGCATCAGGGCAATGCAGGCACTTCCCAGACACCAAGACCCTTCATGCTTTGAAGCCAAACAGCGCTCCATAGAGCCCCTCTGTTTGATCGATATCGGAGGTCAAATTGCACTTAACTTTAGGCCATGAGGTCCTTCCGATCTGCACAGTGATGTTGGTGAATTTCTGCTTGTCATGGCTGGCGTTAGCAATGGATAAGTTCTCAGGAGATTGGACATTGACACTTATTTGCACCTTACTGAAACTTAGCTGAAACTCATCCATATTTATCTATTTCACATGTTCCCATTGCCTTCCTCTCATTCTTGTTTCATATTTTTGTCTTTTTCCCCAATCTCTTTTGCTGATTTTTTCCCCTTTCTCCTTTAGCAGGATCCTTTTGGAATTCTTTGCAACATGTTATTTAGAATAATAACAGAATTAATTAGAATAACAATAACAAAATGCTATTTCTATTGGCATTTATAATATCTTTGTTACTTATTACCTTGTACTTTTTAAAGCATACTAATTTATTTCTTTATTTCTTGATCAGTTTCATGCTAGATTTAAATTCAAGTACATTAAATACCCTGGAGGTTTCTAATACTATTTAATGTAAGGGTCTTGTTTTTATGTACAGATTTTATGAAGCCCAGCTTAGTAATAATAAATTCATATCTATTGATAAATAAACATATATGGTCATAGAAACTCATGCACCAATGCAGTAATTCCATGCTCCCACACTTACCCCACTTGTCCAGAGTCGTTTGAGTAGGAGGCAATGCTAGTGAGTCTGTTGTGCTAGTGAACTTAATATATAGGATGTGACTGTGACCCACGAACGGTGTGAGAAAACAATGTGGTTAGGAGAGAGGAAACTTCCTCTCTGACGTGAATGGTGCCCAGGAAAACCTGGAAGCTGTGAGCCTTGAGAACTCCCTACTTCCCACAGGGGCACCCAGAATTTCTAATTCTGCAAGAAAAAAATTATTTAAGAAATGTTCAATCCAAAAGAAAGAGTCTGAATCCAATTGGAAGTCTGAAAAAATGGTACGGTAACCATGGTGGGTTTTGTAGAGTGAAAGGGAAATGCGTGAAAGAAAACCATGGACGCGAGGCAGGCCATCCTGGTGAAGGGTGTGTGTGTCCTTGCACATGGCTGAAGCTTACGGGGGTAAAAAAGAAATGGACAACATGTTTGGACAGAAATATTTAGGGAAAATATTTTAATTTCTCTAACCTCTCAAAGGGAAAAATTTTGGGATAAGGCTAAGACTGTATTTTTCTGCTCGAGCGCAAGCACAAGAGTCATGAACTCCAAATGGGAAGAAGGTCAGCAGAGGAGGAACTAGGCTTTGGCTTCAGATGCATGCTGGGAATTTTGTCTCTGCTATCTGTTAGCTTTGCCATAGCTTTTTGTCTTTGAACTAGTTATTTAATCTCTCTTAGGCTCAGTTTTCTTTCCTGAAAAAAACAAAAAGTCCCTATGAGGGTTAAAGAACATGGTTTCCATCAAATGTTGGGCTCTCTGAAGATGTTGTGGGGAAAGGGGCAATGCTGTACTGGGTTTCTCCAGCTGTGTGGCTGCTTCAGAGGTACACATTAGGATAGCTCCTGCGTGGGCACAGGAGAAAGGATGGGTAATGGTCATAAAGCACCTACACATTTTTTAATTCTTAGGCACAGCCTCAAAAACAACTTGTTATCTAACGGAACCCAAGTTCAGAAGAGATCTGGGTCCAGAACAGTTCCTGGTGTACTGATGAAGAGGGCCAAAAGATAAAAGAGAAGGTTTCCTATCAGTGTCCTTTCCAAAAGTGAATGTCTCCTTGAACTTCACCACTGCTGTTTCCTCTCCCTTCGGAACACTCAAGTTTCAGTGCTTTTTTTCTTTTGGTCATTAATCCTGTAGGAACTCCAACAGTCTTCTAACCTTAGTTTCTGCATATGTGAAATAGAATGCTCATCATTTCTCTGTCTACTTCATGGCATTGTGGTGGGAGAGAGTTAAGTGAGATAATGTCTGTAAAAGTTCTTTGTGAACTAAAATGTAGTGAACAAGTGGAAGGGTTTCTAGCATTGGTGTAGGTTGATGAAGCATCTTTGTGTCTGCCAGGTACACCAGGATGTGGACCAGTGGTTCGGTCTCCTACCCAGCAGAGGACCCCTATAGACATGTATATGCATTTCTTATGAGTTTCCCTTTCCCTTTTCTCTAATGCACAGTCTGGAACTGAAGTGGTCTCACATTGAATGGTTGCAGACTGAATATGAGGTCTGCGAGAACGTGGGTGTGTTGCCCTTGGAAATCACCAGAAGGGGCTACTCCATGGACTCGGCCTTTGTGAGTGTAAAGGTAACAACTCTAAAATGTAAACTGTTGAGCTAAAACTTAGGTTGCTGGTTGGTGCCTTTGATTATTTGTTTTAGAAAAAAATCAGAGTAACCAAGGAAATTTAAAATTGCGGTGTGCCACACTAATCTGGAGATCCTAGGTACAAGAGCTCCTTGTCTCTCCATCATTTATCTAGCTTCCTTAGCTCCTAGATGTGATATTTCTAACCCTCTTTTAGTTTTTAAGCCTGGTTATTAATTATTAAAGTTTGATTTCATGGGGTGATATATCCGAGCTAGCGAACTTGGGCCACACTGTGCTCTGGAAAGAAATGTTGTAGGCAAGACATTCTGTAAGGTACCCAGAGCAAATTTCAGTCCCTAAATGGCTTTCTCTTAGTATGCACCAGGATCACCTCCTCTGGTCTCTGTGGATCAGGAAAATCAGGGGACAAACCTATCTGGAGAGTCCCCAAATCATGCAAAATTAAGAGAGCATATTTCAATATAGGCACCCTGCAATATAAGGAATTTTCAGTAATCACTTTGGGATTAGTCAACTTGCTATTCCTTTCTATTGACACGGCTTCTAGAATTGAAGGGTTTTTTTTCTAGGAGTTGCTATCATAATAGCACTTCAAGAGAATGAAAGCATGAAAAGCTTTTATGTACTAAAGACAGCAAAAAAGCATTAAGAACCCCCTCCTCAATGTAATGAAAGGGACCCTGATATTACATTCTGGGAAAAAAAATGGCATCTCAGTTAAGTCTCAATTACAATAATAAATTCAAGTCATCCTCAGAACCTTGTGCACCTAATTCTACCATATCAAGACTCAGAGATTATCTTTCCAGTAGACACAGCTTCTTTGCCCCAGATTTGTGAGTGCTTTATTGTTAAAACATTAGACAATGTGGTATGTCCTATAGCTTTCTGGCAGATCGTTTATGGGAAAAGACAGAATCTGCCTGGGTGGTTTTTTAATAGTCGTCTGGTCCTCCATAGAAAGCACCATATGCTCGAGTCTGGAGTTTTGGGCCACACTACCATTCACCTTGCCAGGCAGAAAGAACATACATGGTGTGACATGGAACCTTTTGTCTCCTTAAGCTGAATGCACACCGTGAACCGGCCGGCTGAGTGTGCAGACTTTCATCAAACACAGGCCTGAGTCCTGCAGGGACGGCTCTGTCCACAGTGCACAGTGCTGCTTCATGCCAGAGCTTACTGGCTCCTTGACTGGGCGCAGGGAAAGAGAAAGCATGTTACCCTGGATTTGCATCATGCACTTTCACCAGACTAATTTCTCCAGCCACCTTGCCTCAGCCCATTTCTTTTCCCACGTAGGATTCTGTAAACTCAGTGGCAGTAAATACCAGGTAATTGCACGTGCAAGAACCATGCCGGGCTGTGTAACTCCAGCATATGGTGGCTACAGTTGTATGCTGGGCTGCCTTTCCATGATGAAAGATTCTTCAGGAGGAGCCTTGGCATTGTAGGCAAAGAGCAAATGGGATTTTAGGAGGTAATACCCTTCTTGAGCAAACTGTTCCCCCTGCAGACACATTGGCAGATGGCAGAGCCTTTGACCAGAATTGGAGATAATGTCTGAGGCCATGGAAATAGGAATTTTAGAGTTTTAAATCATGCATTTCATTCCTTTGTAAGAAAGGGAAGAAATATATTCACCTACTTTCCTGACCATCTTAAAATGCCTAAAAAAGTCCAAAAGTAACAGCTGCCTGTGCTTTCCACAGGGTTCTCATTCGATGCCCTCTTTTTCAGGCAAGGACACACATTTAGGCTACCTCTGGGGGAGGTTAAGGCCATGGCTCTAGAATGTTTAGATCACCTCTGATTTTTAGCCCTAGGAATGGAAAACAGGGGATCAGTCAACAGCCTCTTTAAACTAGAGCAATTTGGGGAGTTTTACAACTTACTTGATAGAGTCTCTGGATTCTGAGTGTGGATTGCTTTTGTGGGATTGTTCACCAGGTCTGTCATTCCCGCAAAGTCTTCATTTGTGTCTGTAAAGAGGGATGGTTTCATTCAGAGAGGAAAATGGAGCAGGTTTGCTTCAACTCATGTAGTAGTCTAAAGGCTTTCACGCCCCAGAGCTCACAGGAGGCCTCCGAGCTGGCTGACCAATCAGCGCACAAGTTGTCAGAGTGCCTGCGTTTCTTCTCCTCTTTACTACTCTGCTGCCCTTTCTCTTAGTCATAATTTTATTATTTTTTAAAGATTCTATTTTAGACAGAGGGGAATGGAGGGAGAAAGAGAGGGAGAGAAACATCAACGTGTGGTTGCCTCTCATGCACCCCTAATTGGGGACCTGGCCTGCAACCCAGGCATGTGCCCTGACTGGGAATTGGACTGGTGATACTTTGGTTCACAGGCCGGCACTCAATCCACTGAGCTGCACCATCCAGGGCTCTGAGGCATTATTTTAGAACAGGGTTGGGATAAAGAGAACGTAATGAAATAAAATCTTACTTTCAACAAAGAGAAAAATATTGTTTAAAATTCATGTTACTTTGTCTAATAATTGAATCATGTATAAAGAAGAAGCCAAAAAAAGTTTTACTTCCATTGATATTAGCTTAGAAAATATTAACTTTAAGGAAGATCCATGTAGCTCAGCTTAAACACGGTTTATTATAATAAAAAACATTTTATGTGTAAAATAGATTTTAAGAATGAGTTTAATCTAGTATAGGACTAGACTAGGTTTCTCTGTTATAGAATATTTATTTTCATTAAAAAAGGCATGTTTTTCCTTTTAAGGTCAACCAACTGTCAGCTACAATTGGAAAAGATTTTACCATGACTCCATCTAAACTGATTCAGTTTGACCCAGGTACGCTTGGTGTCTACAGTTTGTTTCATGTTCTTGTAAGAATGTCTGGAGATTTTGGAGAAGACAGAACATTATGCAGCTTCAGGCCACTAGAAACTCTCAGGGAATCACATTACCCCACTCCAAGAGAGATTGGTTTGGACTTGAGGTTTTGCTTCTCATATTTTATTTTATTTCAAGTGAGTATTTATTCAAAATGAAAATATGAAGTATCAAAGCAAACATCCACAAATCCAGAAAAAAATGATGTAATTTTAAAAACTAATAAAAACTAAAATAATGTTAAAATTTGCCTCATATTTTGATGGACATTTTCAGAATGTTATAGTGATATGGATTCTAAAAGAAATTTCTAAATTATTTTTATTGGAATAGGTTGATATGAGGAGATTACAGGGAAAATTATTGTTTAATTAGATAGCATATAATTTCCATTCAATTTGTGAAAACATTTTGCTAGATGCAAAAGGGAACACAAAAATATGGTGTCAGCTCTCACAGATGTTCTGTCAGGTGGGAAATACTGACATGAAAACAACTTACTAACAGCTTATTGGGACCCAAAGGATGAGCCATTGTTCTGGCTAAAGAACATCCTGGAAGATTTCCCAGAATCCTCAGCAGATAGAAGAAGAAGGAAACTTTCAGTTGAGAGACAGACCGACCCACTTTTGGGGACTGTGCCTAAAGCACTGAGGCTGGAGCCAGTGCCTTCTTTCCCTGGCTTCCGAAGGTGGGGGCAGGTAGCTGTCACTCACCGCTCAGCATGGTTCTTCCTCCTTCCTTCTGCTCTGGATCACCTGTTCAGGGGCAAATGGAAAAGGCCTTGAGAAGCAGTCGGGACCTAAGGCTTTGTGGTCTCCTGCAGAGCAGGTGTAATGTGCTCTGAGAACACACACACCATCAAGTCCAAACTCTTGCCGTATGGCAAAGGCAAAGCAAAATGGCTGAAATACCACCAACCCTCTGAAACTGACAACTTCAATGTTAAACATAGAAAAGAAATGCATTTCTGTGGTGCATCACAGGTGGCATGATGTTTGAGCACTATTTGCGTGCTGGGACTGCCCTAACAAAGTATCATAAACCAGGTAGCTTAAAAACAGAAATTTATTTTCTCATAGTTGTGAAGACCAGAAGTTCAAAATCAATGTTTTGGCAGGTTGGCTCCTTCTCAGGGCTGTGAGGGAAAATGTGCTCTATGCCTCTCATCCACTCTCTAGTGGTTTGCTAGAATCTGTGGCATTCTTGGCTTCTGTTGTCTTTGTGTCCGTATTCGCATTCTTGGAGGTGTGTCTCTGTTCAAATTTCCCCTTTTTGTAAGACCACTTTATTTTCAAATAAGGTCACATTCTGAGATAGTGGGAATCAGGACTTCAATATATGGACTTTTGAGTGACAAAATTCAACCTATCACAATGAGGCTTAAATTTACATTGCAGAAACCCAAATATTGTTGGCTTCCTTCCCGTGATATGTTTCTGATTTGCATGAGTTTATTACTTAGGCTTCGCACACTTTGTGAGAGATGTATTCCCATTATGTGTTTAATGTTTGTCTTCAGGTTGCAGAAGTCTCTTACATTCTGGGCAAGGGCAATATGCCCTTTTTGTACTTCACATTAAGGCACTTTCAACCTTTCCATTTTTTGAGAGCCAAGAGTCTTTGTCATATGTCATCTCTACTATTTGAGGTCTACTTGTTACAAGATTGTGAGTGATTTTGGCTTTCAGTAGATTTGAGCAGCCTATCAGATGCTCTGTATGGACTATAGAAACTAGACTGCATCACACTAGAAGGATCTCTGAAAGCTACTTCTTAGAGATTCCACTAGATAAGATAAATACCTATTTGTCTAGAAGAGTTTACGTGATGTTTTGAGGAGATACTAATGACTTCTAGGGACCCTGAATGGTCATGATTTTAGAGATTATTTAGACTTGTTAAGAAAAATAAACATCTTGTAAGTTAAAAAGAAATGGCACTTGGTTGTTCACTGTTTACGAATTTATTAGTCAGACACAGTGTCATAAACTGAAGTCCTGCTTTGGAGAATTTTTTAAGTTTCCCGTGTCCACAGATCCTGTAAGTATTTGTTTACTCCCATTTGTTAACCCTTGCCTCTTTTGGATCTGGTGTCTCCATCCTCACACCCACACCTTTTGCCCATGCAATCTGTCCATTTCTTTAAAAACAGCAGTTTCCATGATTGGAGAAGAAACAGAGAGTGAGAAATCAAGATGGTGGGGGGTTATGAGGTTACAGAGTTCTTGGGAGGCAGCTGGAGAGAAACTGAGTGACTTCACACTAGTGAGCTACACTCAAGTAAGCTTGCCTTGCAGACATTGTACCGAGCCAAAAACTGACCCGGACTACTTTGCAGTCATCTTTTGTGAGTAATCGGAGTCAAAGTGTAAATATTCATAGTGCAATGATTGCTTTTCTTTAAAATGTGTTCTTGAAAGCTTTGCTGCATTCTTAATGGAAACTTCATCATTCCTAAGAGTCAAACGGTTTCCAAAGGATCAGATCTCTAAGGTGGCATTCACTAAAAAACATTGAGAAACTGTCTTTCAATGGTAAAATGTGCTTCATAGGAAAACATCCAGGAATGACCTACCCTGTAAAGTGGGATAAGTCTGCATACAATGACACCTCTCTCTCTGCTTCCACACCTTTTGTTTTATGGGAACAGGAGGCCAGTTCAGGCCTTCCGAAATTGCTTATAATCTCAGTAGTTTGACAAATACTTTTCACCTTGAAAGTGGGAAAGGAAGGAAAAAGAAAAAAAAACAAATTCTTAATTCCAATCTCATTAACCTAAAAAGTTGGTCCTATGTGCACACCTGGTAGGCATACAAACAAAGTTGAAATAAAGGCAAACAAATCAGAAGCACTTAAATGAAACTTGGAACAGTTTCTCTCTAACCACCTGGTTCTATTCCATTAAAAAAAAATCTTAAAATAAGAGGGGCTTTGGTTAGGTTTGGGAATATATATATTTTGTGTTGAACTTTTATTTGAATAATGATTGACTCTATGAGCTTTGAAAGTCAAAACAGTTCTCTGAATAGTAAAAACCTTAGTGTTTGTGTGTTTTCTGCCTTGTCTAGCCTCTTATTGCCCTATGCCAGTTTCATCAGAATGGTTGCCTGTGTGGTCTCCCATCTTCTAGCCTCTCTGCTCGAGCCACTAAATCTACTCACATAGTAATTTTAGTTTCATTTTTTTCAAGACATCCATTTTCAAGAGCCTTCCCAGTTGCTGTGGTTTCAAGTCTGAATCTGTCCACCCAGTTAGTGCCCAGCAGTCTAACTAAAAGCTGCTAGTGCAGCCTTATCACCCTCTGCACTTGCCAGCCGCCCTGCTCGGCTTTTCCTGCTCAAGGCCACTGCCTCGCTGTCTCCTGCCTTTGCTTCTGCTGTCTTCCTGTTTCTCCCCTCCAAACCCTTCCACTTCCGGGGCCCACCTACATGCAGTACTGACCATCTATTCTGTATCCTTCAGCAGCTAATCATACATAGCCTTGAATAATTGACTTTTCTTGTACTTATATCTTGTCTCCTCAAAGGGATTTTAAATTCCTTTATGTCAGACTTGCTTATGTTATACCTCTGGTATTTTCCATAATCTAAAGCAAAGGTAAGTACATAATGGACACAAAAGAAAAATATTTTGATGGATTGATTCATTCATCCATGTGGTGGGACATATAATATTTTCTATTAGATACTTCAACTTCTGTTTTTGCAAACTATGAAAGTAATTGATTTAAGAACTCAGTTGATATTAAAAGCCTAAGAAATTAGCTGTCAGCCTATTTTTGAAAAATAAAATTATTTCAAATACACTTAATTTTTTTTCCTTTTAAGTGCAGCCAAGGGTAGGATAAGTGAACAGTTCCATCTTTCCATTGGATTTGACTGGGTATCGATTAGGCTTGGATTAGATCATGAAGTCTGTATTGACCTGCCATCAAGAAGGAGGCCGTCACGTAGACAGCACAACTGAGAAGCACAAATATGTAGAAAACAATCTGCAAGGAGAAAAAGTACTCAGGCTTTCAGAGGGCTAGAAATAAAATGTTTAAGTGTTTATGCAGATGAACTCATGGGGATAAAAGCACTTAAGTAGCCAAGAAGTAAATGATAGGATTTTAAAATCTTAGTTCTAAAAGGCTAAACCATAAGTTTATTATCCTTTCTTCCCTTAAATCTGACCCTTTTTTCTCCACTAAACAGTGCTTTCTTTTCTTCCTGCCACCACTTTCCTTCTAAATAAACTCAGGAGGATGTCTCGTCATCCACATCATGGAAACTGGTCAGGATTAGACAACATCAGAAGTTTCTTCCAACTTTCATATTTTGTGTTTGGGGGTTGCTTTGCATGCCATCTTCATGCTTATAGGATGGCTGGGGATATGTTTGAAACATCGAAACTGTTTAGCATTAAGTTCACAAAGTTATGTAAACCAAGCCTGATTGTAACTCCATCAACAGAGGCAGACAGAATGAAAACAACAACGACAACAAATCGACTCAGTCTATTTTTGGAACTCCCAGCCCATAAGTTCTCTCTAGGGGGATATCAGACTACTGAGTATTACATCATCAGCAAAAGCATTTGCAGGCTAGAAAAGATCTCAGGAAGTGGGGCAGCCCATGGAGGCAGCTGTCTTTAGAAATCAATCATTTCAAGGGTTCCATGAATAGCACGAAGTTATCATCCAATAATCACTTCTGTCTGTACCGACATCTTAAGAGTTTTGAAACTAGAACACTTTTAAGATTGCAGTACTTGTTTATTCTTCAGTAGAGAAGGGGCAGGTCGGGAAAAAATTAAATCTTGGATCTCATCTACTAACCATTTTTTTGTTCATCCCTTGCAAAATGCAGCTTACTTTTTGTTACAGTGCTTGCATTTAAATGAAATCATTGTCCAGGAACAAATGTGGTCTTTTAATATTATTTGGGAGAACAGCAGGACCTCAGTGAGTCGGTAGCAGTACAATAGCTCACTCAGGCTACTGCAGTCGAGCTGTAGACATGTTAATTAATATATTTCTCTGACACCTAGGTGATTGAAATAGCAATTAAAGAGTAATTAAAATGTTTACTTCTTGTAGGAATGTCAACTAAGATGTGGAATATAGCAATTACCTATGACGGATTAGAGGAAGATGATGAGGCCTTTGAAGTAATTCTGAACTCCCCGGTGAATGCAGTTCTTGGCACAAAGACAAAAGCTGCAGTGAAAATTTTGGACTCAAAAGGAGGTATTCTTTTGATCCTCATCTTGAAATCAGAAGCAGTCCTAGTGCTGTAGCTGCTTGCTTTCAACAGCCAATGTGCTTGATAATGCCTTCACATCAAAATGCTTAATTTCTTGTCAAGAAAGCAACCTCGTCATGATGTAGGCCCTTTATTCTGGTTTCTGCTTCATGCGGTTTTCCTCCTGCTAAGAACTGTCCTTTCAGAAAAGCAACAAGTCAGTGGCACAGTTAGTTTTTTTCCTACCCGTTTGTTGTTCTCACCAAGGGGGAAACAATGTTGGTGAGAATCTATCGACAATTATTTTCCCCCAGAGTCTGCAGGGCTGTAATTATCTTCCTCTGTTAAAGAGAGCTCTTCATGCCTAAAATCTGAGCCCCCACTGGAGTGTGACCAGGAAAGGTCTAAAAAAGGAAGGAATGGGAGAAAAAAAGATGTGAACGATGGAGCTGGCTTAGGGATTCAGGAGCAGCTGGAGAACATTAATGAATAACCTGGGGCTGCAGAGCCCAATAGGTCCTGGATAGTATATGCTAAGGAACAACCTGTGAATCAGATGAAACAAAGACCAACCAAAGTCCTTGGTGCTCTTGATTTTTTTCCTGCCAAATACCTTCTTATTTGTCTATTTAGCATTTGACTACTGTTCAGTTAGCATGCTAGCTCTTAATCCGCTGTTTTTATAACTGTCACGCCCGATGGTTCCTGTGTTTTCTTTATTTGAAATCTATTATCTCCTCTTTCTCATCCTGTAATAAAAATAGACACTATTGTCTTTCTTTTATAATACTCATATTTCCACAACATCTCTCCTCACCTCCTTTCCCCACCAAATTTATTTCTTTTTCAGTAGCATTTGCTGGTCACATTAAGTATATGAACTAAACGAAGTACACACTTTACAAATGAAGGATAAGGTACCCAGATGTGAGTGCTGGGTTTTGATTCTTTTCATACTAATTGACAGTGTTTCCAGTAGAAGTAGCTCCATTAAGATTTACTGGATCTTTGCTCTGTAGCAGCTGAAGCTAATTTTTATAGCTGTTATTTGATTTCATTGATATCTTCAAACAGTTCCAGTTTCTACCTCTAGGAAACTGGGGAAAGGATGATCACTTGGTAGTGGCCCTTGACCAAGGACTGAACCTGGTATATGGAGGAGCATTATAATAAGAACAGCAGTGAGGCTGTTGTGGTACAAGTGTGATGTACAGTCACGACATTGGTTCTTATCTGTGGTTTGTGAAATCAGTTTCATGACTGTAGATGTGCGGAACGGCACAGCTTTTCGCAGTGGAAACTGTTGAAGAGTAAAGGAGTTTCTGGCAAATGGCTAAAAGGCAACATCTGGTGGGAAAACCATTTGTCTAAGTTTCATGACAAGCTGCTGCAGGGGCTGTGTCGATGTCAGCACTTATCTGTTAGTGTAAAACTCAGGGACTGACCTGCCGTCTTGCGTGCCTCCAGGACAGTGCCGTCCTTCACATTCCTTCAACCCCAGCAAGCACAGCGTGTGGAAGAAGGGCATTTGGCACCCGCTGTCCCCAGGGTCTTCCTCCCCCACCATTTCTGGTTCCTTTCATCTGGAAAGAAGACCTCTTCCATCTTCCAAGCGGCCTGCAGTCACCAGGGGAGACACCCCACGGGGCCTTGATTCTACACATCTTCATGGAACGAAGCTTAGGACCCGAGGGAATGGCAAAACAGTAAGGATGGGGACTGCCTGGGATTTGGTGTGTGGAGTATATATTAAAAGAATCAAAAGATATTAATGAGTATTCCTAAGCACTGAAGAAACTGTTTTGATTCTTATAGTGAATGGGGGCCATAGTTCCTTGCACAGTCATGCAGTGCCTTTTGTATGCAGGTATCACAATGCTGTCCCACTTCATTAATTGTACTAATTGAGGTGATAGATACACTGACTTGTCCATATAATTTCAGCTTTGGTTCCTCTTGTAATCAAGACAGAGAGGGAATGACCAGTGACCCTGGAATAGAATGAGATTAAGCCACCTACATGGGTGTGGAGACCATGACTTTGACCGTATTAACAGCATTCTAACCTGGCACACACTCATGAGTGTGTATGTGTGTATTTTTGGACTGGTGTGCCCTCTAGATGTACCAACAAAATAAGGGTATCTTTTCTCCCTACCTGGGGCTATGAATGAATGAATCAACATTGATAAGCTGTGATTGGTCCAGTGTTTTTAAAATTCCAATGATTTTCCAGGAAAATCCCGAGAAACACATTTAAATTTGTTTTATATTAACAAGATCTTACTGGGAAAGTTTTAACCTGTTGCTAATTATTATTCAAGCCAATTTTGTTCATATTTTGCTCATGTTTTTATTTCAGGTCTATCCATCCTCTGTTTATAGAAATGGAACAGACATCATCTATAGAGTAAGCATAGTCTGAGAGAATTGCTAAATTTCTTATATTCATGGATGCAAAACAGTGAATCAATATTTTATATCTTTTATAAATTTCTGTTCCAAAATTTGTTTTAGAGGCTTGAGTGATCAGAAAAAGAACCTTTTTGCTTTTATTCAGTTTTTCAGTTGCTCATTTTTACAACAAATATTTTTGTTTGCTATCTTGGTGTTGGGTTTTACTTTATTGTTGTTTATTGATTTCCTCAGTATCACGGAATGGTTTCCCTGCAACTGGAGGATGACAGGTCCTCAGTGCACAAGAGGAGGACCAAAGTATCTGTCACTAGTCAGCCACAGAAGGCAATCGAAGTGGCAGAATTTCCTCAGGCAGATAAGGTGGAATCCACTACTAACTCACACTTCCCCAGAAAGGTAGGAAAACCTTTTTACTTCCTTTTCACCTCACGACAAGCTGTTTCCTGAGCCATAACACAGCCTTAAAACTTGGGGATCATTTACTCAACACAAATGCTACTCATCAAATGAGTACACGAAGGGGTTAAGTGTGTGATCAACGTACCTTAAATCACATCCCCACTGCCTTTGCTTCCCGTAGAGCCATTTGTCCTCATTTCCAAAGAACTGCACACTGGAACTGAAGGGACTCTTCCATTTCGAAGAAAGCCTCCAAAAGCTGTATAAGTGTGATGGGATTGCCTGGAAAGCTTGGAGCCCCCAAACCAAGGTGGGACACAGGATGAGCAGCCAAATACCTTTATTCGCAGTGAAACTTGTGGTGAGGTTAGAAGGAGGGAACGCTCTGTCAACTCCTGCGATGTCTGCCTGCTCTTATACTTTGAAGGAGAAACGGAAAACAGTGGCCTGAGTGGCACTTTAGAAATCACAATATACGTTACTTATATCAATACAATTTTAGAGTTTAAGAAAAAGAGAATACATTTGTTAAATCAATACAGTTTAAGAATGATCAGATGTCAAAGGTATAAAATTGAAGCTGCTAACTTTAGTAGAGTTTTCTGTAAGAAGCCATTGCATTTCTTTCTCAAGACTGCTGCAGCTATTCGGAGTTGTTTATGGTTCCATATAAATTTTTGAAGTGTTTGTTCTATGTCTGTGAAATATGCCATTGGTACTTTAATAGGTATTGCATTGAATTTGTAAATTGCTTTGGGTACTATGGACATTTTGATGATGTTAATTCTTCTGATCCATGAACATGGTATATGTTTCCATTTGTTTGTGTCTTCCTTGATTTCTTTCTTCAGTGTTGTGTAGTTTTCTGAGTACAGGTCTTTTACCTCTTTGGTTAGGTTTATTCCTAGGTGTTTTACTTTTCTTTTTGCTATATTAAATGGGATTTTTTTTCTTGATTTCTGCTTCTGCTGTTTCATTGTTGGTATACAAAAATGCCTTTGATTTCTGGATATTGACTTTGTATCTGGCTGTTTGGCCAAATTCATTTATTAGGTCGAGCAGTTTTTTGGCTGAGATAAGCCAGGCGGTGAAAGACAAATACCATATGATCTCACCTTTAACAGGAACCTAAACAACAAAATAAACAAACAAGCAAAGTATAACCAAAGGCACTGAAATTGATAACAGGCTGACAGTCACCAGAGGGGAGAGGGGAGGGAATTTCAGGGGGAAAAGGGGAAGGGTTTACAGGAACAAGTATAAAGGACACATGGACAAAAACTATGGGGGAGTGGAAATGGGAGGGAGGAGGGGAGGGCTGGTGTGGTGGGCTGGAATGGGAGTAAAAGACAGAAAACTGTACAGGAACAACAATTAAAATAAAATCTAAAAAAAAAAAAAAAGGAAAAAAAGAAGCCATTGTGTTTCTGAAGGCGGAGAGTTGGGATTATGGCTGACCTCCTTTCAGGTGACAGGACTACTCTGTTCAATTTAAGGGTCTTGTAGTACTCTTTATGCTGAGAATGGACTCCAGATTATAAAGACCATTACAATGTGAACACTGACAACTGTTTTTCAGGAGGAGGAGGACAAGTCCTGTCCAGCCGGGTGGCACCGTCACTCTGGCTACTGCCACTCCTTGATCACAGAACAGAAAGGCACATGGAATACAGCTGCCAGAGCTTGCAGGGAACAGTAAGAAACCTTGTTTCACATTTAACTGATATTTCTTCTGTTGCCTTCTTATTTTCTCATGAAACTGTTATAGGGTTGCTTGCTTGCTTGCTTGCTTGCTTGCTTCCTTCCTTCCTTCCTTCTTCCTTCCTTCCTTCATTCAATTGTTGAGTGTCTAACACCTACCTACCTGGCTTTGTTTTGGGAACCCAGAGAGAGTTCTGTAGTTCAGGATGGGTTTGGGGCTGACTTAGCTTTTTTATGGCAAAAATGTATCATTGCCACATTTCTATTCTCAATCTTTTCTATCTCAGTTTCTTGGAGAAAGTCAGAAAGAGCTTTTCTGAGTTAGCAGCATTGCAGGTTCTAGCATTTTTTTAATTAATAAAAATTTCTTCTCATTGATTTAAAAACATGTAAGCAATGAGAGATTGTGTAGCTTCAGATCTATGACAATGTAAAAGACAGTGATGATTATGAAACAAGGTGGACAAAGGGTCATTGGGTAATGGAACACTCAAAGAAGAGTGGCTTGTGGTCAAATAATGACAACAAAATTTATCTAGTTTAGAAGGACTTTAAAAATCGTAAGTATCCCTGACCCTCCTTTTTTGCCTCCCTGGATATTATCCAAAACAATACAATTAACCTAATATGCCCGATGGCTAGAAATTGAGACTAGAGAAGTCCCTGCTGGGTACCAGGCAGATCTGGCATCTTGCCAAATTTAAAAAGTTATGCTCTCTGAAAACATTAGTCAAAAGAAATGAGAGGGCAAGCCACCTTCAAAAAAAGCTAATCTCAAATGTATATCTGATGAAGATCTCAAATCTTGATAATACAAGCTCCTATAATTCAGGTGCAAAAAAGGCAACCTGCTTTAAAAAAATGACTTGGAAATTTCACAAGAGAAAATATACAGCTTGTCGTTGGGTACATAGAAAAATGCTCACCGCCATGGGACACCAGGAAAATGTTGATAAAAATCATAATGAAATACCACTTCATGCCCACTAGAAGAGTTAAAAATCATAAAGACAGACAATACCATGTGTTGTAGAGGAATTTTAAGGTTTCGTTGGTGGATACATAAAATGGTTCAACCACTTGGTAGAACTGTCTGGCAGGTTCTTGAAAACTTACTTACATGAATCTACCCTGTGATCTAGCAATTCTATTCCTAAGCATTTATCCAAGAGAAATAAAAATACATGTTAAAATAAAAAGACATTCACGACAATTTCTCTTTTTTTAAATATATTTTATTGATTATGCTATTATAGTTGTCCGATTCCCCCCTTAATTCCCCTCCACCCTGCATACCCCCTCCCACCCATATTGCCCCCCTTTAGTTCATGTCCATGTGTCATAAGTTCTTTAGCTTCTAGATTTCCCATACTATTCTTGCCCTCCCCGTGTCTATTTTCTACCCACCGTCTATGCTGCTTATTCTCTGTACCTTTTCCCCCTCTCTCTTCCTTCCACTCCCCTGTTGCTAACCCTCCATATGCTCTCCATTTCTGTGTTTCTGTTCCTGTTCTAGTTGTTTGTTTAGTTTGCTTTTGTTTTAGGAGTGGTTGTTAATAATTGTGAGTTTGCTGTCTCTTTACTGTCATATTTTTTATCTTTTTCTTTTTCATCAGTTCTGGTTGTTTTATTGTTTCTAAATCTTTATTGTCCTTAATTTTGGTTGTGTGAGGAGGCACAGTATGTCCACCTACGCCTCCATCTCCACCTATGACAATTTCTTATAGATCCTTTTTATAATAATAATAGTTTGGATCATTTGTCTTTTTTGTTGATTTATAGGAGTTCTTTATATCTCTCCATCAAAAGAGAATACTGTAAATAACTTTTTTGATAAATTATTTTATAAACAATCAAATGAAATGAACTTCTAAAACTTCTAGTGATGTACATAAATCTCAAAAACATTACATAGAGAGGAAACAACTCAACATAAAAGAATACATATTATATGATTCACTTAAATAAGTAGAAAAAATACTAATATATCAATTGGTATTAGAAATAAAAACTAGTTATCTCTGGCAGGAATTGTGGGGTGACTGGAAAATAGATGATGCTTTGAGTGGTCATTCAATGGATATATACCATTGTCAAAATTAATCAGATTGAATAATGTACAATGTATGCATTTTAATGTTTGGAAATTATACCTAGATTTTTAAAAAGCTAACAGGATATTTTTAAAGTATATTTAAAAGCTGATTAAATTAACCATCCTCTACTTCACTGATATATTTCATGTCCTAAGTATAAGTAAAGGTAACAGGGAGGTTAGTCAGTGGCTTTCATGTTTTTGTCGATAAGTTGGTGGCAAAATATAAGTTAATTTTTTAACTTTTTTTTATTTTTAGGAAGAGAGGAAGGGAAGGAGAAAGAGGGGGAGAGAAACATCACTGTGTGGTTGCCTCTCATGCACCCCTTACTGAGGACCTGGCCCACAACCCAGGCATGTGCCCTGACTGGGAATCAAACCAGTAACCCTTTGGTTCACAGGGCAGCACTCAATCCACTGAGCCATACCAGTCAGGGCAAAATAAGTTAATTTTTTAAAATTCCTATGATTATTCCTTGTTTAAATATAGGTATTCCCATAATACTGTATGTTAAAGAATAATTAAGACTTTTTCCACCAAAATAACCTGATGTCCTTGTTGTTATGTGATGCTGAGCTGGCTCTGGCTCCTGGTGGCTCTATGAATGAACAACGTCTACAATACCCTGTCCTCAGCAGCCCGGTTCAACACCTGCAGACTCATGTCTGTGGCTTCTTTATGGAGTCAACCCATCCCCTATTTGGTCTTCCTCCTTTCTTGCTGCCTTCTATTTTTATCAGCATTATTGTCCTTCCAAAGAACCCTGTCCTCTCATGATGTGCTCAAAGTAAGACTTTAGTTTTGTCATTTTTGCCTATAGTGATGTTCCAGACTTACGTTCTGTAGGACCCGCGTGTTCATCTTTCTGGTGGTCCAGAGTCCAGATGTCCTCCTTTAATGTTTGTCTTAGAAATAGTGGAATGGGTCTTTTTCCTCCTTAAGGAAAGACTTTGATATGGAGTCAAAACTCTCTGAATTAGTAAGGACAAGGTGACAACATGCTGCAGAGGGAAAGATATGGTGTCTCTACTGAGAACAACGAGAGCAAGTGCAGAAGTGCAGTTTCTGCTGGGATTTAGCAGTAAAGTATGATGAGCAGAGAAACAGAAACCCCAAACTTCAGGTGTGGAAGCAGCCTTACTGTTCATCTTCTGGTGGTTTTAAATGGCAGTGCACGGAACTCCAGTGGCCTTAATGCAGCTTTACTTGCTTCTTAATGTTATGAGAAAAATAGGTACAACACGTGTCGGTGATATCTTTCCATCCATTCATCCATGTTGGTGTAATGTCACCAACTGTGTTTTCTTAGAAGAACTACTCTTTCTTCTGAGATTATCATCGTCTAGCTCTTTGGTGTCAAAAGTCATTTCTATAACAATTCATAGTAATAGTGTTGATGGCCTCATGTTGACAACTCTGTATTTGTCCTCCAATATCTCCGTTTCTTTTATTTTATCAATCCGTCTAATTGCTGCTGGATTTGAATGGTGAGTAAGACTAGTTACAAAGGGTTTTTTTCATATACCTATTACTATTCTACAGTTCATTTACCCTAATAATACTATTAAGGCCCAAATTAAGTGAAAAGCCTAGCTACTTCCTCAAGCATTTGATCTCAGATTTCATCTACAACCTGGTTTGAAGCACCTTGACCCCATGACCCTTGTACCCTAGCCTGACCTAGTTCTACATGCCTCTTTGCCAGTAACACTTTCCTTTATATTACATGTTATGGTTTATAGAATTATTTCACATTTACTAGTTCATTTGGTCCTTCCATAACTTTGAAGAGAAAAGCAGGTGTTATTATCAACGTTTTACAGATAATACAAAGACATTCGGGGAAGCAAAATCCCTTGTTTATGGTTATACAAGCTAATAAATGAGAGGACGTAATTTTTTTTTTTTACTATAATCAGGGATTTCTCATTTCAGGTATATTGACAAGGATGCTCATTTTAACTTTGTGTTAGGCTAACATAAAACAGTTTTTCAAAACTATGTGTAAATAATTTTGTATATTTCATAGCAAAGATGTATTGGGATTTTTTAATTAAATTATGAATCCAAAGTTTCCTTTGGGTTAGAATCAAAATAACCTCTTGGGGCAAACCTGAGGTACAATCAAGTTCTGAGGTTATGGAGTCATTCATCCAATAATTATTTACTTGAATACTTACTGTTGAGCAGATCACACTCTTAAGTACTGTCCCCTGGTATTGACCCCACAGCCCACCATCATCAATGAGCTTCAGAGACACAGACATTTAAGGACTCTTTGTAAGTCCTTAAACCCTGCAGTTTTCATCAGTAACATTGTCATACAGTCCTAATAATTTTCTGCCACATAACCCTTCCCACAAAGCTCTATTAAGAATGCAAAAGTCACTGAATTTAAATGACAAAACTTAGCTTTCATTGAATTGATGTCTTACTATATGTTCAATTAAAAAATGGATCAACAAAACAAACAAACAAGCATAATATAAACAAAGACACTGAATTTGAGAACAGTCTGACAGTGACCAGAGGGGGAGGGGAGGGAATTTCAGGGGAAAAGGGGAACGGTTTAGAGCAACAAGTATAAAGGACTCATGGACAAAAACTATGGGGGGTAGAAATGGGAGGGAGGTGGGGAGGGCTGGGGCGGTGGGCTGGGGGCGGGGTAAAAGACAGAAAACTGTACGATATCAACAATTAAAAAAATACTGATTAAAAATAATAAAAAGTTTAAAAAAGTGAATACAACTACAAAAAAAATGGACTAACAAGGAAAATAGAGACACATAGACAGAGAGCAAGTTGACAGCTGACAGTGGTGGGCAGGGGGCTGGGTGGGGGGAGGGACCGAGCAAAAAAGAATCAGAAAAACCTCATGGCATGGACAACACTGTGGTGATTGTCCAGGGAAGCCAGAGCAGGGGGAGGAGGGCAAAGGGGGGACAAACGGTGATGGAATGAGACTTGACTTGGGGTGGTGAACACACAACACACAGTGTTTGTGTTGGAGAGTTGTGCACCTGACACCTGTGTAATTTTGTTAATCAGTGTCAGTCCAATAAATTCAATAAAAAGGAAAAAAAGAAAACAAAAATGAAAGAAAAGTTCTCTGGACCTAAATGTAATAATAAGAGTTACAAATAATATTTGTTGATTGTAACTATAAAAACATAAGTGATATTTAAAAATAGTATAAATAGGTAGATATTTTGTTCTAAACTAAACTATTATAAAAACATAATATTCCTATCTCCCCTATTAATTCAAGGAGACTAGTGATCATATCTAGCAAGTCAAACATGAAATAAGCAGGGTCAGAACTAATTTGTTCATATGTTTTGAGGGTACTTTCATAAATTCTGGTCTCAGAATTGTTTTAAGTTGGAACTGTGACTTCTTTTTAGATGTAAAATTGAGAAATGAGAAAGTTTTTAGGAGCAATTGGAATTTTTAATATTTTATAAAGTGACTAATTATGTATTTATCGGTAATATAAATGTTTTCAAATTATACATTGTCTATTTACCATATTGGTCCAGAAATTAAAACATCTATCAAATATCATTTCTTATAGTTTTTCCAGTGTGTATAAGAGAGGCAAAGAAAATATATATGGTATGAGATTTTAAAAATATCATAAAAAGCTTCTAATTTGAAAATTTTAATGGAAAGAATGGGTATGAATATTTTATCTGATTTCATTGGTATGATACTTCAGTATGCATTTTATTTCAGATGAACAACAAGAATGATTACTCCAAGAATAGTTAATAATAGTTATAGGCATTTTCAGAAACTGTCTAGCAGCAGATAAAAAGCAAACTAAAAGAAAAAAATAAAAGATCTCCACATTCTTTTGCATTAGTCATTCTTAGAGGAATATCTTTGGGATAAAAGGGCACCTCCTTGTACAATTCTCCTCTGAACCCCAATTTCTCCCTTACATTCAGCATGTTTTCATCCATCTTATGGGCCCTCCTGCTTCCCTTCACCCATTGTTTTTCCGGTTCATTTTGTTCTCTTTTTCTCCAATCCCTATGGCTTGAAAATGGGTATTCCTTTTGGGAATTATCAATTCTTTCTATGATGTAAAAATTTATAATTTCAATATTTTATAACCTGGATGTTTACTTTCTTATGAAATATGTTTATGAGATGGTTTTAGATTCTATAATTAGAATTAATATGCACCCAGTACATCTTTGATCTGGTCTCAGGAGCCATTCTTCAACTCTGGGCTGTGTTTCCCCTGGGCTCCCTCGCCGCTGGTAGCTCCTCTGCAGATGGTCATTGACAGCACCCGTGTTTCAGGAGCAGCAACTTTTACTTTATCCCTTGTCCCTAATGAGATCACTAGTTCAAGTCAGTCTTTATCTCCAATCTCCTTTCCTCCCCAGTGGCATGTTATTATTTTTCTAACCCAGAGGAGCCAGACTGCTAGATTGGGTATTTCTTGAATTTACATATTGTAATCTCATCTGCTCACTTCCTTAGGTTGCCCCTGTACATTTGATAATTCTATTATTATAGATCATTATCTTTGAAGCCATTTTGTTTTTCCACAGGAGCGTCTGGAACCCCTGCTGACCTGTCCTTAAAGAGTGACTTTGAAATATATCTATACTTAATCAGAAAGTTTCAAAAAACTAGATGTATATTTCTGTAACTAGAAACATTAAGGCTTCTCTTTTAAATACTACACTTTGAATGACTTAAAATTTCAAAGCTGTCAAAAGATTTTATGTGCATGTATGTCTCTGTATTTTATTTTTCCTTCTCTCTATATTCACATCTACATATCTAATATCCATCATACCTTATATGTATATTAGCATAATAGATATTCTATTTTTATAAATCAAATGCCTAACAAATGCCTATTTTTTTAATAAATAACTATAGTCTCATATTTTACCTATCCTAAACTAAGCTATTTTCCCATTTTTTGTGTTTTGCTTCCTGAGAGTCAAAAAGGAAATCAAACTTGCACTTGACCAACTAAAATGGATTTTATAGTCTCTTTCAAAAATAGTTTAAAAATCTTAAAGCAGAAGGAGATGTTAAATAAAACCTGCTACTTCCTGATGAGATGAGGCTGAAGTTACATCTGTAAGGGAATAAGGGGCAGAGCGGAAGGTGGAAGCCAGG
The DNA here is from genome assembly GCA_039655065.1 of Glossophaga mutica. Lineage (NCBI taxonomy): Eukaryota > Metazoa > Chordata > Mammalia > Chiroptera > Phyllostomidae > Glossophaga > Glossophaga mutica. The sequence goes on along the minus strand of CM077305.1, from coordinate 136,175,209 downwards.
TCTTCCACGCTCTCTCCCGCATACCATACAGACTAAGGAAGCCCCTGAAGCCTTCCGTCAGTCTGTATTTCACACACATGATATTCGGCATTCTAACGCTCAGCACATTAGAATCACCATATTGGATGTGAGGGGTTGGGGAAAAGGTCTGTTGTCATATCAGCTGAACTGTCAGACAGGAGCCAACAGTGAATAATGACATCAGAGGCAAATCGCAAAACCCAGCTACAGCAGCCTAAGGCCATTCGGAAAAGGAGTAAAGAGCCTTACAAATCTCAGAAGGCCTAGAAGTGCCACTGCACTATAGAAGGGTAAACTGCTATTACTGGTGGGGAAAAACATTAAGAAATGGATGAATTATATTCACTGTATGTGATCTGGAAAAGCAAAGAATTAGATCTGAAGTTTGGAAAGACATAGGCAAAATGAATGAAATTAAATTCAACAGTTTTCTAAACTTATACAAGTATTACCAATTTTGTTTTCTATTTTTAAAGATATTAATCATGCAAGAAGATCATAGTGGCTTTGTTTCTTGTTGGAAACTTTCTATTCTAAAAAAATAAGAAAATAATTATAGCTTTCTACTTGAAGCATTTTTAAAGAGCTTTTAATGAGCCCTGCTGGAAAATTAGACACAATCAAGTATTGCTTATAGGAATAATTCAGTTTGCTGCTAAAATAATTCCTAAGGCATTATCATGCCAGTTAGAATGTCTATCATCAGAAAGATAAGAGATAAATTCTGGCGAGGGTATGGAGAAAAGGAAACCCTTGTGCACTCTTAGTGGGATTGTAAATGGATGCAACCACTGTGGAAAACAGTATGGAGGCTCCTCAGAAAGTTAAAAATAGAGCTACCATACAATCCAGCAACCCCACTTATGGGACTATACCTGAGGGAAATGAAAACACCACACTGAAGGGACACCTGACTGGCGCATTCATAGCAGCCAATACATGGAAACAACGTACGTGTTCATTGCCGGGTGAATGGACAAAGAAGTTGTGGGACATGTATATAGTGAAATAATATTCAGCCATAAAAAGGAAAGACATCTTATCATTTGTGACAATACGGATAAATTTTGAGGGCATTAACTCATACAGAGGAAGACAAGTATTGTATGATTTCACTTTATGGGGAATCTAAAAAACAAAAACAAAAATCATCAGATTTTTGGTTACCACGGTGGGGATGTAGGGTGGGGGAATTGGATAAAGGTTGTCAGAATGTACAAACTTCCATTTATAAGAACTTGGGAATGTAATGTTCAACATAATGACTGTCGTTAACACTGCTGTACAGCATAGTCGAAAGTTGTTAAGGGAGTTCTCATCACATAGAAAAATTTTTTCTCTCTTCTGGTATCTGTAGGAAATGATGATGATAACTTATTGTGGTAATCATGTCACAGTACATGTAAGTCAAATCATTGTGCCATATACCTTAAATGTACAACAAAAACAGTTCTATTGTGTGTGGGGGAAATTTGTGTTTTTAAGAACAAACACTTTAACTTCTACACAGCGTACGAAAGTCTGACAGTGAGGCCATGCCTGTCTCACTGAGTATGATAAAGGACCACACTTGTTGGGGTGTTTGACTCAACACACCAGCCTTAACATGCAGGCCTCCAGTAAGTTTTTCTGCATTGTTTCAGTTACCTTGCAGAACAAATTAACTGGATAATTACCAAATTTATGCCATTTAGAGATAAACTTCCCATGAGAGGAGTAATATGACACTAAACAATCTTTATAAGTAAGCAATTGCTGATTTTCTAAAAAATATATGTAAAACCTATTGAATTTGTGTTGTAAAGCCCAGGTATTATAATAAAATGTTACTTTCTCTGCTAGGCACTTACCTCACCAGGTACTCACTAAATTTAAAAAAAAAGTATTGAAATCTTGGAAAGTTTTTTTCTGCATGTGGACTTTTTTCTGTTTTAAACTGAGTTTGATGTCTGTCATGCAGGTGTCAGCAGAAACGTGGAACTCCTCCTTGTCACTGATGCTCTCCTTTGCGTTCCTTGCTTTCAGGCACCTGGGCAGCCTAGTCACCGTGCTGTCCAGGCAGCATATGCGATGGCTCTGGGACTTCGGTGGAAGGAAGCCCTTCTGGATAGGCAAGTCTCTGTGCGGCGCGGCGCGGCGCGGCGCTGCTGGGGGCCAGGCAATCGCGGTTTACAGCAGCGAGGGACGGTAGCTGGTTGGACAGTTTGTCTTTTCAAACTCTTCTTAATTACACAATAGTTTAAGTTTTAGACTTCTTTCTCACAGAAATAATAAGGGATGAGGGTCTACATATAGGTAAGAGAATTCAACACATGGTATTTCTAAAAGTAAAAAGTTAGAAATAGTTAGCAATAGGGGATGGTTCAAAAGGTCATAGTATAACCATGTGAAGGAATATTTATTATTTAGTACTTTACGAAAGCATCAAACACTGTATTAAAGACATGAACAAATGCCTCATGTTTATTAATATTCAGTAAATACATTTTGGACGAACACTATACACAAAGTACATGATGCATTTCTAGCAAGGTACTAAGTAAAAAGGCAGAGTGTATAACCATATGAAGCAGGAAATAATTTAAAATAAAGAAATCTATATACATGAGTTATATATACATTTATATATTAAAACATATAACATATATGTATGTATATATTAAAAGAAATATCAAAGAATTAGAAAAGTTTAACCTCCAGTTGAGAATTATGTGTGGTCTTAATTTTATCCTTTGTTTTCTGAGGTTTTACTATTTCCTACAATTTTAACAATACAAACTCTTTCAAGCCACTTTAGAAATAGAATTCTCCCAGCCAGTTCAAGTCCGTGTTCTCACCGTCTCTCCTTAAAGGTACTGTATTTCAGGGCACTCCAATAAACTTGTTCTTGGCTTCTCAAGATCGCTTTCCTATGCAGTGAGTCTCTAATTCTGAAATTACCTGAGAGCATTATGTTAAAGCAAGAGGATGTTTTCTTTATATCTACAATGACTGATTTCAAGGTTCTATCCCCACAAAGTACTTAGGTGTAGCATGAACCCATCAGTAATTCAAGGAAACGATCTAGAACAAGATAGGTTATTCCGAAGCAGAAGTACTTTGTTTTGTTATACCCAGACATGCTGACTGAGACTCGGGTGGAGAAGGTCGAGTGTAACTGAGATTGTTTTTGTGGTCACGGTTGGTTTGGGAGATGTCAGGTCATGTTATTTCAGGGGAGCCTTTTCTCATTTTCTTCTTCTTTCTCTTATAAAACAAGAGTGTGAGGAGGAGGAATAACTTCTTTAAGAAAAATTGCAAGACCTTTGCAACATTAAAATGTAATTTGCAAAAATTGACTGTGGAACTAGAGAGGCAGGTTGAGAAAAGCTGCTTTTTGTTAGAATTGTTGCAGACTGAAAAGCTCTTAGGCTCCAGACTAAAAATAATACTTAGTAAGCTACCTCCCCATAGGAAAACCAAGACATCGGAATAATGAGGAAGAAGGGCAATGGACAAGAGTGTATCTGTGTCCTTGCGATGGAAGTTCTGCCTGTAAGATAATATAAATAGTAATTGCCATTGTTAAACATGTGTATATGCCCTGTGCTTCACATGCATTATCTTATTTCACCCTCAAAGCAGCCCTGGTATACTATTTTTATTCCAATCTGTAGCTGGGGAAACTCAAACTTAGAGTGGTTAAGCAACCTGCCCAAAGATGCTCAATGAGTGGTGAGTTTGGAGCTAGGATTTAAGTTTGGATCTGCCTGACCCCAAAGGCTCATGTACTTAGTTGTGCCCCGTGGGATCCCCAGTCCCATTGCATGTTTTACATTGTAGGCCCATGTTTGCTCAGAACAATAAACTGATATGATACCCAAGTATAAATGTAATAAAATCATTTGGCACCTTCTTTTGGCTCACATTAGGTTTGAATGACAAAATGCATGCTGGCCACTGGGAGTGGATCGGCGGTGAAACTGTCACCTTCACCAGCTGGAAGAGAGGGCCTGCTCAACGTCCAAAGCCTGGCAAGAACTGTGTTTTGGTTCCAAGACAAGGAAAATGGCAAACAAAGGACTGTAGGAAGGGCAAACCTCACAATTATGTGTGCTCCAGGAAACTGTAAATGTAACTGGCCTACAGGTGCCCAGTGGGATTTCTCACCTATTTATTTACAGGATTTGTGCATATAGTTCAATAGAAAACAAGGTGTCACAGCTGACTTGCTACATTTTTTCATCATAGTGTATGAGTGATTGTATTTAGTAAAAAAGGGAGCATAAATGAATAGCTCCAGGAAGGCTGATAAATGAATATTTCTAACAGGAAGAAATGCAATTCTTGCATCTCAATACTTTTCAGAATAAATGCCTGATGTGGTATATGGTGTAAGATTTGCTTATTCTAGGAGACCACCCCCCTGATCCCATTCCATATCTTAGCATCAATTTCATGGTCTTTGGATTTTTTTATCCCAATACCTGAAATGAGCCCATTCTGAAATCAGTATTGCAGGGGCTTCTAATACTTCATTGTGAGTGAAGCTAATGCTAGTGAAATCAAGGTTAAACTGCAAAGGGATGCATTGCTTTGTCCCTTTGGTGCCCTTTCAGATGTGAAACCTGAGATAAAAGGCTATGGTTCAGAAGGAGAATTCTCTGCAATGAGAAGGGAAAACTTTAGATGGAAGAATCTTGCCAGTGGAAGCTCGTCTGCGCAGCTGTAGTTCAGCTAAGAATTCAGAGGCTACCTGTACTTCAGAGGTCTACCAATTACTACTCATGAGGCAGATCTCCTTTTGCAATAAAAATATTGGCACCATGCCATTCCAAGGCTAATGATTGGATTTCCCCAGCCTTACAGAGTCATGAGAAATTTGAAGTAACATGAGCCTCTCTATTCTTTCATGTTTATAGTACTGACTAGAATTTCTCAAGGACATTTGGAATAAAGTGTATATTTAAATGATAGTTAATATATGGTAGAAAAATACTGCTGTCTCAGAAGTCTTCCGATGAACTATGCTGATGAACAAGGGAAGATAATACTGAAAACGAAGCCCTTGAAAGCCTATATTCTCAGAAAGCATTTTGATACAACTCAAGCCCCTAAATCTTTAATATTTGTAGAAATGCCATGTTAACTCAATTCTCTAATGTAAAGGTCCCTTATTAACTTATAACGTTAGCTGAGTGAAACATTTTTATAGTAGTGAAACATGTTGCAGACTTATAAGAACTCCCTTCTGAAATCAAGGTTTTATTATAGGAAATTAAAAATTTATGTCTCAAACATTTACTCAAAATTTCCCTCTTTTCAGAATCACTAAAAAATATGGTTGTGCCAAACGGAACTTGCTGTATGAGCACCAGGGTAACTTCAGAGTCAAAATGAGGGGACCAAGCAGACCAATGTTTCAGTGCGGGTTTTATTACAGTAATACCTTGAGTGCAACTGAAAAAGACTGAAGAAATTTAGTCAAGTTTCTGGATACAAAACATGACAGGCTTATGTTATTTCGGTTCATTTATCATGATTTTGGTTAATAGAGATATTTACAAAGAGAGGCTTGGATAAGGTTTAGACATTCTATCTCTTAATAAAGTTAAACATCATGGTGGAGTCAGAAGGCTCCTTACCTGAAACATCACAGGTAGGTACTGGACTGGAATTGCATGTGTGTCTCCTGTAGGAAGGACACAAGCATTCTCTGGTGTTTAACCAAAAGATGCAAAAACCCATCCTTCGTATCAGCTCCAGTCCCCTCTGATCCATTGGCCTCTGCCATGTGGAAAGGTGGGATGCCAGATAAAGAAAGGAAGAGTGGCTTACGTAAAGGGTTACATCCTAGGAGAGAAAGTAAAAGTTCAAGGAATGAGGAATTCAGGGGCCACTTCTTCCTACTGGAACTCTAGAATATGTTAACTCTTTAAAACTGAAACTCCATAATACCTATGGAGAACCTGTTTGGCATGGTATACATTATTATACAATGACTATAACTGCAATGACGGTGATAGTAAATGTAATTGCAATGTTAGCATAAGGAGACTCTGTTTTGATTTTTTATAGCAACCAGAAATACTACTAGAATATTTAAAAATATTTCTGCTCATGAAGGCAATAATCAAGTTATAAAATCCGAGTAATTGAAAGAAGATACAAATAAAAATTCAGGCAAGCTCCAGCTGGTGTGGTTCAGTTGGTTGGGTGTCATACTGCAAACCAATAGATCACAGGTTTAATTTTAAAAGTCGTGGCAGATGCCTGGGTCGCAGGTTCAGCCCCCACTTGCAGTGCATATGGAAGAAAGGCACCAACTGATGTTTCTAACATGGAGGCTTCTCTCCCTCTCTTTCTCCTTCCTTTCCCCTCTCTCTAAAAATAAAAGTTCAGGCAAGTGTAGGTGCTGGGTAATGTTCTTCATGGCCTTCATTTCTTTCTCAAGACTGGGCTTCACTGGCAGAGGTTGGGGTGGGAAGGGTGGGCAGGAAGAAGTAAATGATTGTCATGGTTCTCTCCACCTTGGTTGGTCACTGTTGCCATTCAGGTTTCTGGTTGGAGCAGGAAGGAAGGAAATAGTGCAAGGGTAGAATGGTAATAGGAGGTTACAGAATAGGAAAGGGGAGAGAAGAGAAGAGAGAAGGGTTAAGTAAGAAGAGGTGGTGACTGATGAAGCACCGGAAAGAAGGTCCTGGAGCCACCCAGCTCTCCTCCCCACACTTGAACACTGACTCGGGAAAAGACCCACTTTATCCAAAGGCATGAGCCCAGCACAACCGTGTGTAGCTTTTCAGAATCGTGTGATGTTTGGTCTTTAACAAAAACCTACATGTATACAGCATATGTTTGCTAAACATAAACTTGTAAAGCATATGATAATTATTTCATCTCTTCTAGGGAGTGGTAAAAATGAACCAGATGACATTTATTTACATTTCTGTTTTTTAAATTTTTAATGCAGCCAAGAAGAATATGCACATGTTCATTAACAGTACAGTTCTGTATAATTTAAATCATAAATTGGTGCTCATTAATTTTTGCAACAAGGCAGCATATTAAATGTACTGTACCTACTTTTGTATCATACTTAATAAAATAAACATTTCTGAACCACTGTTCTTTTAGTTTTTAACATTTCATATTTATTCTACCATTGGAAGAAGGGATGGAGAAGAACATTCAACATGCCTTTTTTGTTCTGGCTTCCAGATCAGCATTTAGTCATATGGCTTCCATCCATTCGCCTAGCCACCCATCCATTCATCCACACTCATTCAAGAAATATTGGAGATGGCGTGCTAACCCTGCATAGCTAATATATGCAAGTTTCTAATAAAAATTGTATTTATTTATTTTTTAGAGAGAGAAGATAGGAGGGAGAAAGAGAGGGAGAGAAACATCGATGTGAGAGAGGACCCCTCATCAGCTGCCTCCCCCACATGTACCCTAGCTGGGGAACAGGCCCGCAACCCAGGCATGTTCCCTGACCAGGAACTGAACTGGTGACCCTTTGCCACGCAGGGTGATCCCCAACCAGCTGAGCCACACCAGTTCAGGGCTCTAATAGCATTTTTTTTGTTAAGTGTAGAGCTTTTTATCAGGGAGGATGTCACAGAGGAAATCACTGATTACATTATCCCTTTTCAGCCGTGGAGAGAAACACACTGATAGAAACAGCTCAGGATGTCCTTTGTTATATTTCTCTCCTGATTAGGACACTGGTGTTAACTTCCTGAGTTTATAATCAACTCAAAGTGTCATCGACAGCAGCTATCCAAAATTTCCTGTCTGTAGATCAAGTTAGGACCTAGAGTTTTCAAATCTAGCTAACTTTTCACAACAATTATTTTTTTCTGAGAATACAGCAGTATGTGTCTCTCTGTGTCTTTGAGATTCCTGGAGTAACAAAAATAAAGAGAGAACGTTGATATCACCTCACCTGTTATCCATACTGTACAATAAGGAAGACTCAAGTCCTCAGAAGTTAAAGTGGGAAAAAATTACTTCTAGAACTAGTGTCTTCTAATTATTCCACATACCTGTTACCACTTTGAGTAAGTGGTTTTACTGTTGTCAAGTAAAGCATCTTTGAATGATGAATATGATTAAATTCACCTTATACTTGAAAACATTGTAAGTAAAAAAAGATGGACACAAAAGGCATGTAACCAGAATAGGCAGATCTATAAAGACAGAAAGTGGATCAGTGGCTTCCAAGGGGTGGGAGAAAAGGAAATCAAAACTCGTTGCTGCTAAGTGCAGAGTTTCTTTCTGAGGGGTGGAAACATTCTGGAATTGGACAGGGGTGATGGTTGCACCACATGGTAGATGTGCTGCAAACCACCGAATTGTACACTATACAATGGTGAATTTTATGTTATAGGAAGTGCGTCACACTAAAAATGCTATTTGAAATCACCACATAGACATTTGTTTTATAAAGCTATAAATGGGTTGATATGTTTGACTCATCCAAGACACTTGTTCCAGTAATTACCCCATATCTCACCCAGGTTTCTGTTTGTCTTTTTACATAGTTGGTTAAGGGGAAAAGAATGCTCATGTAACGTAGTTTTTAATTTACAGTGCCACTTTATTGATTTTCCTTCTCCTTCTCCCCCATTAATGATGAGAGAACTGTTGCTGATGGCAGAGTGTGTCTGGATGTCTGTAATGTCCAGAATGCCATGATTTTCTTAAAATTAATTTTACAAGTCTTTAGAACAGGATCATGCAGGAAATGAATACACTGTCCTCATAACTTACACATATAACTGTTCATTTTTGAACATTTTATAGGTCTTATATTCTACTAGGCAATAAAGTTTAGTTTATCTTAAGACGGAAAAGAACAAAATAAACCGACACTTCCATTAAAGGCCTTATGGTAACCTGCAATACTTTTTCCAAGCAATGAAGTGTGAGTTTATGTTTTGCTTCCATCCCTTTCTGTGTTTTTGCTTCCCAAAGGCAATCAATCCTTCAGAAGAAAAATGAAAAAAGATACACTATCCTAAAATTAATCAAAATAAAGCTGGAGTGGCTATATAAATATCAGAGTAGATTTCTTTATATCCTCACTGAGGATATGTTTTTTTCTTGACTTTAATGAGAGAGGATGAGCGTGAGAGAGAGAAAAACATCACTGTGAGAGAGAAACCTGGATAGGTTGCCTTCCATACATGCCCCAGCGGGGATTGAACCCACACAGCCTTTTGGTGTATGGGACAACACTCCAACTCACTGAACACCTGGTCAGGGCTATCAGAGTAGATTTTAAAGTAACTATTACCAAGGAAAAGGAAGGTTGTTTCGTAATTTAAAGGGGTCAGTACATCAAGAGGGCACAGTAATCCTAAACATGTATGCATCTAGGAACAGTGTTGAAAAATACATAAAACAAAACTAATCAAACTACAAGGAGAAATAGATAAATCTATAATTACAGTCAGAAACATTAATACTCCTCTCTTGATAATGAATAGACTGAGCAGGCAGAAAACCAGTGAGGATATAGAAGTATGGGCATTGTTAATCAAATTAACTCAATAGTTACAGAACACTCCACTCAACAGGGGCAGAATATACATACTTTTCAAGTGCACACAGTTCATTCACCAGGGCAGACTGTTTTCTGTGACCTGAAAGGAGTCTTGGTAAATTTAAAATGATTCAAGTCACACAGAATATGTTCTCTGGGCACAATGGAATTGAATTAGAAATCAATAACAGAAACATCTTTGGAAAATACCCAAGTGTTTGGAAACTATATTATAGACTTCTTTAATTCATGGGTTAAAGTAGAAGTCAAAGGAGAAATTTTAAAAAAGTATGGTGAACTGAACAAAAATGAAAACACAAGACATCAAAGTTTGTGGCATGCCATTAAAACTGTACTTAGGGGAAATTTTATAGCACTAAATGCCTATAATAGAAGAGAAGAAAGGTCTTAACCTCAGCTTCCACCTTAAGAAACTGGAAAAAGAAAGCAGAAATAAGAAAATAACACTCAGAGTAGAAATCAATAAAATAGAAAATAAAAGCAACAGAAAAAGTTAATGAAACCAAAAGATCTTTGAGAATATCAATACCATTGGTAAATCTCTGAACAGACTAATCAGGAAAAGAAATGAGAGAGGCCATGAGTCAATGATATCAGGAATGAGAGGTTAGCTGCATCAGGTGCCATCACCATAGACTCTACAGTTACTGAAAGAGCAATATGGGGATATATATCATAAACAGCTTGTGCCAAAATACAGGTTAAATAAAGTGGACAAATTCCTTGAAAAACACAAACTACCAACACAATAAAAAAAACAGGTAACTTGAAAAAATAATTATAGAAAGTAATTTCTATAATTATTACAGAAATTAAATTTAGAGTTTGAAACTTTCTCACAGTGAAAATCCCAGGCTCAAGTAACTTCTTCATTGAATTCTACAAATACTTAAAGAATAAATAGTACCAGTTTCACAAAACTCACCTATAAAATGGCAGAGAAAAGAGTTTCTAACTCATTCCATGAGGCCAGTATTATTCTGATACCAAACCATACAAAAATATTATAACAAGAAAACCACAGGCCAATATCCCTCATGAATATAGATAAAAAGATTCTAAACAAGTTTTAACCAATTCAGAACTAACAATATATACAAAAGGATAATATATCATGACCGAGGCACTGTTAAGAGAATGACAAGCCACAGACTGGGAGAAAATATTTACTATGCATATAGTGATAAAGGACTTGTATCCAGATATACATAATGTATGTATTTATATACATGTGTATGTATTCAAAATTAATAATAAGAAAAATTTTAAATGGCAGAATATTTGAATACTTTACCAAAGAAGATGTATAAATGGCAATTAAGTATATGAAAATATGTCAACCTATTAGTCATTAGGGAACTGTTAATTGTAGCCACAGTGAGATAGTGTTGCACACCTATCAGAATGGTTAAAATGAAAACAAGTGACCATACTAAGTATTGGTAAGAACATAAAGGAACTGTAAGTCTCATATACTGCTGGTGGAAATATAACGTAGTCCAACCACTTTGGAAAGCACTGTAGTGGTTTCTTAAAAAATGATAAACATATACCTGCCATATGATCCTGCCATTTCACTCCAAGGTATTTACCTGAGAGGAAAGAATGCACATTTTCACTCAAAGACTGTTACATGAATGCTCACAGCAGCTTCATTTGTAACAACCAAAACCATAAACAACCAAGTGCTCATTATCATGTGAATAGATAAAAAATTATATCCCTATGTCCTTTCAAAGAAATAGCGTTCAATAATAAAATCAAATGAGATATTGCTACAACAACCTAGGTCATCCTCAAAATGATTATGCTAAGAGAAGCCTGACATAAAAGAATACATGGTATACATGTACTCCATTTATAGAAAATTCTAGAAAGTGTAAACTAATATATAGTGACAGAAAGGAAATTAGATGTTTTTTGTGAGTGGGAGAGGAGCCCAGGAAAGGGCTGAGGGAAGAATTTCAAGGGAACATAAGAAAACTTTTGAGAGTGATGGATTTGTTCACTATGTTGATTGTAGTAACAGTTTCATAGATACGTGTACATGCATACATATGTCTAAATCTACCAAACTGCACACTTTAAATACATGTTTACTATATGTTAATTTTATACTTCATAAAGCTGTTTAAGGAAAGAGAAACAAAATAATTTCTACAAAGTGGAAATTTTCAAAAGAAAATGAAAGCTATATGCATGAAGGCATCTTTATTTCAAGGTAGTAAAAAGGTGGAGCAAAATTATGTGATGCAAATGCCCAATGAAAAAAGAATACTTAATGAAGTAGTCTATTGCTGCTGTTAAAATAATAATTCTATGACATAATGTTAGTGCAAAATAGCAGAATATAATGTAGTCACCATTTTAAGAGCTATTGTTGCAATAGGCAGACTGATAGGGAAGAACAAGGGTTAGGTTTATATCTCATTTCTACCACTTATTGGCTATGCATCCTAAATTTCCTAAACTTAGGTTTCTCATCTATAAAATATGGATACCAATAACTTCCTGGAAATATTGTTGCAAAAATTAAATGTGAAACTTTAAAGAACATGTCTGGGGCATAGTAGGCACTCAATAAAAATACCTTTTCAAAAGCTGTAAAGTGTGCGCATGAGAGACAGACAGAGAGAGACAGAGAGAGACAGAGAGAGACAGACAGAGAGAGAGAGAGAGAGAGAGAGAGAGAGAGAGAGAGAGAGAGATGCAAAGTGCTTGGAAGAGGGTGACAACGTCAAATGGTGTTTGTCCTCACTGGCAAACTGGGAAAGAGCAGCTGGGAGTGGGAGAGTTGGGATTTTAGGTTCCATATTACAAGCGAGAACTTGCCCACATGTTAGAATATTTGTGTGGAACATGGAAATGTTTCCAGTTTTTGGAGAAATCTAGGTGACTGAGGAAACTTTTTAAAACTCCAGTTACCTTGCTTTCAGATGTGATCTGTGATAGATCTACCAACTGTGACAGGGATGATGAAGTTTATATCTATGACCTCCATATAAAGAGAGAAAGTTAGGGGAGAGTTTTTTTACAGGACGGAAAGAATTATTTGCTTTGCTAAAGGATTGTTTGTTCCTAAGAACATGGGGTATTTTCTAATGGTTTCTCCGTGGAGCCATATTTTCATAGTTTCCTTTTGCATTCATTGTGTGAGGAACAGACTTGTTGCATATACTGAGCATTCATCGTGCCCCCAAATGAGACTTAAATGATGCTAAAAGGAGAGAAAGGTGGTTCAGGGTATATGGGCAATCAGGAAGGATTCAAGCTAGAAGATAAAGACCGGAAACGACCAGCAGAGACTGGCTCCCAGTAAATCACCTTCCTGCCTACAGCTTTCCTACTCACTAGAATCCTGGGGTCATTTTAGTGCCTAGCCACAAATAATAGGCTGCTTAGAGTTTCAGATTTGAATCAAGAGTTGAACTTTTGCAAATATGACCAAGGCCAGCTGAGCTTTATGAAAATCTTGGGCACAGGGTCAGGTACACAGCAGAAGGCAAGCCTTACTGGAAAGTTCTGCTTTGCTTTTGCATTTTATTGTCATGATTTTCACAGTTTGTCTCCTGCCACCTTGTTACTTAATCCCCACACCTTGGAGGGGAAAATGTGTAATATTTTAATATTTATGTTACAGATACTTAACATTATGTTTCTGCATAGGTGTTGCCAAGATAGTCAAGCCAACCTTTATTTATAGAGGGTAGAAAATATAAATCTGTCTAAAATATTTCATGAAATGGTCTTAATATTTCCAGAGTTGATTTTGGTACCTACTCTTGGAGAGCCTTAGAAGGGTCGTCAAGACAAGGTGTCATTGTTTTCGGTTTCCGATCCACGGCTTGCTTTTCTCCCCAGCTTCCCCGTCTTCTGGCAGCTGCTCCTCGCATTCTGTCCTACATTTGGCCTCGAGTCAGTTGAAAGCTTTGCAAGTTGATTTTCCATTCCCATCTGAATTTTAGCTTAGCTGTGGAACTGTTTTCCATGTGTTTTTAATCATTTGTTCATGTGTTACGAGCTTATAGGGACAATATGGTTCCCCCAGCTGCCCGCACTGTATAAGCAGAAACTGGCCAGGTGGCCAGTGGGGAAGCGGATTTCAGACAGATGCCCCCTACACTCAGTTTTGTTGGTGATACACCATCATCGTCTTCCAACTGGAGGAAGACAACTTACAACCTGCGTAAAGTTAGTTAACACTCACAGAGTCCTCAGGCATGACTTACCTTTACTAGGACTGTTATTCTCCTTCAGGAGAGACTTCCTGGGAATGGTGGCTGGTATGACCAAATTCAAAGACCTAGTCTGAGACTGTGGCCAACCTGGGAAATAAAGGTACATTCTGAGTCTTCCCAGATTCAATGGAAATTTGATTTTAAAATAGGGTCTACTCACCGAGAATTAAGGATATGTTCTCCAGGACAAAGAGTCACCTTTAAGAGAGTAAAATACACCCAAGAACTGTGTCAGAAGTTTCTGTTCACATTTTTATTGGATTTGGTATGTTAAAACAAATACTCACTAACCTCCTAAGTGTAGAGCGAGGGGCCAAGAATGGGAAATAAACAGAAAAACGTTTTGAACAAAATCCCTGTTCTCAAAGTTGCTGACAATGCAGTCTCCAGCAAACATAGACATTGCCTCTAAGAAGCCTTCTCTCCCTGGTTAGGAAGACACACACGCACCCACATTAAGCCAACTCTGAGGAGTCACTCACTAAATGGCAGCACAAATATGGAACTTTCTTTGCTGGAGGCCCAGATAAACCCTGGTGTCATGGGTAAAACCCTGTATTACCCCAGGGGCTGGCTGGTTGGCAAGTATGCTTTTGTAGCTTAAGACTTCAGAATTCTCATAGTTCTTTTACCCATTCTGACCTTTTTTTCTTTCTCCATTTTATTTAGGACCAAATTCATGATAAATGAGTTAAATGTTGCAGTGAGTTCCAACAGCTACAAGAAGGTGCAGGTGATCCTGGGAAGAAAGATGTAAAGGTGTCCTGGAGCAAACAGCGAGGCCTCAGTAGTTGCTGTGTCAGTGGGTGGGGTTTGGACAGTTCATTCCAAAATTTGCCTGTGAAGGCAAAAGACAGCATGGAAGCACAGAACCTGAAAGCTTTTATGAAATCAAAAGACATTTTTAAAAGATTCAAATCAAGCAGACCTTATATCCATGCTGATGGAGACAGCCAGTGAGTGAAGGGGTATGACTGTAAAGCAGGAGACTGTTCGGCAAAGTGGGCTGGACAGGATGGAATCCAAGGGCAGAGTGCAAGGGAGAAGTTAATTGGCATGTTTTGATGGTCAAGTGGGAGGAAATTGTCCTATCTGATGACTTCTTTCTTTCTCTGTGGAAGGGGTGAGGTTGTCTAGAATAACAATAAAAATATTAAAAAATAATAAAAATAATTTTAAAAATAAAATCCTTCTCAGGTAAATCCAAAAAAATTAATGGAAGAGGCAGAGCAGTCAAAGTTTTGAGGTAATTAAAGAAGTTTTAAAATGACCTGTATGGGAGATAAAGAGAGTTGACTAGAGCAATAAGAAAGACTTCTGGGCAGAATTGAAGGTTCAGGAAAACTGGAGATGGTTAATTTATATTGAATCGATTTTTGTCATTTTGTCATCATTTCTGCCAGCATCCCATAGCCCAGGTGTGACCCAGGAAATGTGGGCAGCTGGGTGTTTCCAGGGTTGAAATTTTACTAGATGGGTGCAGGGGAAGGAAAAGAGGGCAAGAGAGTTAGGAATATCGCAAAAGTTTGAAGTAATGGACTGTGAATACAGCCTGGATAAGGAAGGCAGTGAGGCAAGGAACTTACAGACATTTTCACGCATTCGTTCATTCACTCACTCACTCATTCATTCATTCACTCACTCATTCATTTATTTACTTATACATTTATTCATTCATTTTTAAACCAATATTTTGGAGCATTTACCACCTAGAAAGAATTGTTCTAGGGCCTGAAATGGTGAATAAGTAAGACATAGTCCCTGCCCTGACCAGTGTGGCTCAGTTGGTTGAGGTTGCTAATTCAATTCCAAGTCAGGGCCCATGCCTGGGTTGTGGGTTCCATCCCCAGTCAGGGCCTCTCCAAGAGGCAACCAATCAAAGTTCCTCTCTCTCTTTTTCCCTCCCTCCCCTCTCTCTAAAAAGTAAATAAATTATTTTAAAAAAGAAAGACATAGCCCCTATGTTCATGGACTTTGAACCCAAAGTGCAGACAGATGTTAAACAAACAGGCACACCAATAATTGTTTAACCACAGATGTGGTAGTACTATTATAAGGATAGAGCAGAAAACAGATGCTTGGGGACCACTGTGTGAGAGCACTGAAACAAAAGAATGCCCCCTGATAAAGAATGGAACACGGAAATCTCAGTTTAGAGCCGGAGTAATTCCTGGTAACAGCGGGGTCAAAACAATGGGGGTGGGGAGGCCTGCTGAAGTGAGGTCATCAGATTTAGCCAGAGTATTGAATGCGACATCACATAATACTGATGGCATGTTATTCATCAGACCCATCCATGGATGCTGAAGTCATCCAGAGTGGTAGATGGATTGGGAGTGAAAAGAAAGGCGATGAGCCAGATGAGGAAGGTAGGGAAGGTGGTACTGTTCCTGTCAAGATTTAGGTACCCGAGATCATGTAGTTTATAAGCTGTAAGGCAGAGTCAGGAATCAGATAAAGTTCTTCTTGCTTCAAGTTCAGAGTTGCTTCAACTTAGAGTGCTCTCTCTGAGAGCAGCTTTCTGCAGAATGAAACACAATCAAGGTAAATGTTAAAGATGGGCAAGAGGGAGCATGACAAAGGTTAAGCATCAGTGAGGGCACCCTGGACGGTGGGCAATGGGGGATGGCTGGACCGTGGGATGGTGGGGCACGTGGTGAAGTTGTCTCAGCCGCCACGGCCTACACTTCAGATTTGCAGAAGCCCTCTCACAATCTCAGTAAGTAGCTGGTCAGTCTCCTTTAGGTAGAGTCCATGAGTTGTGTGCATAACAGAGAGTGTTTTGAACAGAGAGGCATAAGATGGCTGAGGCGGCAAATAGGATAATCAGATGCTAAAATGTAACTCAGGGATCGGTGCCCAAAAGTAGAAATGGAAAATATTTGTGGCATGCTACACCATTTGATATATGTCCTTTTTTATCGGCTATACATTTTGTTCTCTTAGTGTGATGTAATTAGTTGGCTAGGGTTGACATAACAAAGAACCACTGGCTGGGTGGCTTAGACACAGAAATTCATGTTCCCACAACTCTGGAGGTGGGAGATCAAGGTTAAGGTGTTGGTAAGGTAGGTCCCTTCTTTCTGAGGGCTCTCTCCTCAGCTCGGAGATGGCCTTCTTCTTCCTATACCTTCACATGGTCTTTCTTCTGGTCTTTGTCTTTGTCTTAATCTTCTTTTCTTATGAGGACACCATTTTTGTTGGAATAGGCCCACCCTAATGACCGCATTTTAACTTAATTAACTCTTTAAAGGTCCTGTCTTCAAGTATGGTCACACTCTGAGGGACTAGGGGTTAAGATTTCACCATGAATTTTGGGAAGGCATAATTCAGCGTATAGTAAGCGGAAATTTGAAAATATTGCATGTAAAGAAGTTAATAACAGTGACTGGCTCCATAGTAGGAGAGTAGCCTGGGAAGTCACAGGAAGAGTTATCTCTCATTGCACAATTTTTTTTGTATTATTCGAATTTTGTTACTACAGATATTTAATACCTAATCAAAATTAAAAGAAAATGATTGCATGTCTATTGCACTTAAACCTTTAGTGAATACAATGAGCAGAAATGCAGTGTGACCGTTCACTGAGCCTGTGGGATTTGGACCAGGGGGTCTGTACAGGAATGGGGCCTGCCTAGCTGTTCCTTGTGTAACTCACTTTGAATAAACCAGTATCTCCCCCTGTGGACTGCGGACTCCACCAGGCCTGGATAAGGACACCATCACTGTTTTACCCCCAGGTCCTCGCACAGAGTTGGCACTCCAATATCTGCTGCAGGAATGAACACACCCATGCGTCCAAGGAGCGGAGCAGGTTTGGGGAATGAGCCCTTTCTGATCTGTTCCTGCCACAGAAAGTGGCAGGAAGGGCAGTGCAGGGTGGACAGTGCTGTGTTTTGAGTAATTTAATAAACTTAATTAGAACCAAAGGTTCAAGGGGGAACCATTTACTCTAATTTGCCTCCTTTGTCTTTTGGAAAAGAAAAGAAAGATTCTGCCTTCTTTTGGGCTCTTTTTAAATAATCTAAAGTCTTGTCATACCGTTACTACTCTATATTTTGAAAAGAGAGGTAGTTATAAGGCAATGGCATGCACCCTAAACAGATTTCTTTTACAAATCCATCAACCCAAATTCCCTTTCTGTCTCTCAGTTTAACTCCAGTGCCCACCTTCTACCCTAATGCTGCCTCTCACCTTTTGTTGATTCAGGCCTGGGGTTTTCAGGAAAAAACTCAGCCTCTCTGATTCTCCTCAGAAAGCACAAGGCTGCTCTTTGGCTCCCTTCTGAGAGCCTGTAGGAGGGGCTGAACAGGTAGCTCTGCACAGTCCGCTCACAGGCCCGCTGGGAGCTCCACCTGGTCCTGAAGACACCTTAGTGCTTAGGAAAACCAGATCAGGTTGAAATGAGAGAGTGCAGGTCACGCTGGGCATGGGGTGTAAATGGGAATGAATGAGTGAATGACGAGATCTGGCTCTCGAATGAAGACACCTTAGCGCTTAGGAAAACCAGATCAGGTTGAAATGAGAGAGTGCAGGTCACGCTGGGCATGGGGTGTAAATGGGAATGAATGAGTGAATGACGAGATCTGGCTCTCGAATGCAGGCATGAGGTTGTCCCACGAGGAGGACTGAGCAGATTGGGCACAGGTAAGCTCCGGGCTGCCTTCTGCTGTGGCCTCTGGTACTAAGTACACCAGCAAGTTGTGGAGCTCTCTCCTCCCATCAGCTTCCTGCTGTGTCTGGAGGCCCCTCCAGACTGACCTCCATTTGGCTTCTTCCACACTGGGGTGGGAGGCACTAGATGCCTCTATCACTTGAAGATCCACAGAGGCAGCATATTTTTGCTGAAAGCTACAAAATGTTTGTCATTAAGAGTAAGCTATAAAGTACCTCATTCTTAGCTCTCAAGTTGATGAAAGGGTGAGAAGTGAATGTCATCTGCCTTGGCTGTGAGAGACAGGGGCCGAAAGATAGGCATATGGATCATAGTTCCCACCACAGAGGCTGGGCTTTGCTGGGCTAACCCGTCAGGATATTCACACATTTTCTCATCGGGAAGGACAAAACAGACAAACTCTCGAGTCCTTTTTAAATGACATTTATAAACACTAAAATTAGGATCAGAAGAAGGGGAGTTTAGGACTAAAGAAAGTTAAAAATGGATAACTGGCATCCCCACAGCTAATATAACAAAGTTACAAAATGAACGGAACCACTAGACTATATAACTTGTTTGAGGCCACCAACTAAATTATCATTTTGTATCATCTTCTAGTATCTAGGATGCCTGACCCACAAACTGAGTCTCCTACAAATTTTAATTCAACAGAATCATTTTAACTGTATCCCAAGTTCAGAGCCAAGTGACCTGAGACCCTGAGTGGAATCTCTGGGATAGTCTTCAGTTTGGGGAAAGTCAGGGTACTGTGATTGATGGCAATGGAACTTCAGGCATTAAAGTTTAAAAGGAATCAGGAAACGTATCCTAGTTGGCTTCCATAGCATATTTACAATTAGGGAAGAGTGGCCAGCTCTGGGAAGTCTATTGCATTGGCTACCTGAGGGAATTAAGAAATCAAACAGCGGGCAATTAGAAAAATACTTGAAAAGAAATGGCAAATACTAATGCTCATTTAGCATGGATTAACTGTATCTTAATTAGTGGTAATCTATGGTATTTGGTACAAGTAAAATATATTTCTCCTGATAGAATTCTGGAAAAAAAAAAAGATGGTCCATTTAAAAATAGTTCATCATTTTAAGTAAAAGGACATATTTGAGGCCTTATCTCACAGAATCGGGGATGACTATTAAAAAGAACACGAGTCTGAAAAAGAGTCCAGTGGAATTAAATCTTCGTAAAAAGAAAACGTAATCAGTAGTCAAAACTGGGGCGAGAGGAAGGATGATCCAGAATGAGGCATGTGACGAAAACCAAGGACTATGGAGATTAAACTAAAAGGGCAGAAATATAAGCAAGTATTAGCTCAATTCCCAATGAGAATACTGTTGAAATGGTGTGGAGGGTCGATTGGGCTCGATTCTGGCGTTTCAGTTTGTGGATACGTTCTTTCCCATATCCTGGCCTGCTCTACAGTGTTTCTGAAAGAGAGCCATCTAACAAATTTTCCTTTATTTTGTCCTGGCCATCAATTACTGGAGAATAAGGAAGATAATGTGGATTCTGTAAAGTAAAGAATTGACCAGCCAGCTTCATGCCCAAAGCTATCAAATGTGGTGCTTAGAATCCACGTTCTCAAGTCTAGCTCTTTGTTTAGACAAAGAAAAAAATCGGGGGGGAGGCTTGGGAGAGACATTTCCCCATCCCCAGCGAAGACCGAGGAACTGTCAGTCTATTAGTTAGTATCTTGTTGAGAAATTTGTGAACAGTTGAGAGTTTATCAGATGACTGACCAGGTGTGAATTTAGCACCAAGTATTTGATTCTTAAAGTGTGGGGATTAACTTAAAAATTGTGTGTTTCCCTTTACTTTGTTTCCACACAAAGTCAACAACCTCAACCACATCGAAGAGGGAGAGTCCTCTGCTCAGCAAAGCATGCATCTTTCTATTTCTTCCTTTCCCTTCCCTACAATTTTGATATTCTTCTTCAGCGGCTTGTTGGTGTATTGGGAGTGTGCGTGTGTGCGTTTAGAGCCTAAAGGACTGGATTTTTCCCAAATGTATGCCTTTAATTTTTATCTGGCATACTTCTCTATTAAAAACATGTTTTGTCTATTTTATCCCAGCCCAAAGCAGATGCGCTGCAAATGTTAGATGACTCCCTCCTTCTAATAACAGTGATGGGAAATCTAGGCAAAGAATGTGTTGTTTTTGCAAATACTGGTCTTCAAATCTCAAGTGATAAAAGAGTCAGCTAATGACCCCCTGGGTCTCAGGCTTTCACTGGGGTCTTCTAAAATACACAAAACCAAAGTAAAGGCAGGACACCATTAGCACTACGTAATTCAAGCAAACAAATGTGTTTACACTGTTTGACTACTGACCACCTGCCTTCCCATCCCACAAGACAGGTATCTATATATGGAATCTGATCTCATTGTTCACAGTCCTGGGGGAGAGAGCCTCTCCTTTGGGCCTCACCATTTGTGAATGTGAAGGAAGCTGGGCCCTGACAACATGTCTGTTCTCTTACTTCAGCTGCTGGTGCTCTTGCCTCTGGGGAAGGCTGCAGGGCACCTGGGTGGCCTCCAGAGTCAGCGTTCTGTTTCCCTCGCGCTCCTAGAAAGAAATCGCAGAGAGCTTCCCGTGGGCAACCCAGAGGAGGCTGAGGAGAAGCCAGACCTCTTTGTTGCGGTGCCGCACCTGATAGGTGACAGCCCTGTGGCAGAAGGTTGGGGGCACAGAGAGAAGATGCTGTTCAGGTTTGGCAAGCTCTGGAAGAAGCCTGAGAGAGAACTTCACCCAACCCAGGACCCAGGCAGTGAGCACGTCCCACCTGGGACCCAGGCCCGCACTCAGTCAGAGGATGGGATGCAGATAAAGAAGTCTCCTCTTCAGGAAGAAGCCAAGAAATTCTGGCACCACTTCATGTTCAGAATGAGTCCGGCTTCTCAGGGGGTCATCTTGCCTATCAAAAGCCACGAGGTGCATCAGGAGACCTGTAGGACAGTGCCTTTCAGCCAGGTATCTGTTCCGGTTGGAGAGGGGATTGGGGTTTGCAGGAAGTGGGTGGACAGCTGGGACAGGTGGCGAGGAGGGGAAGAGGCTGCCAGGAGTCCAAGTCTTGCCTAACTCCCAGACTTGGTGCTTGGCCATTCATCATAGGATTTGGCAAATTGTGATCATACTTCCTAAATTTCCTTCTGAACTTTCCATTATTGCTTGGTATTCTGGAAATGCTGAAGGGACAGTATGATTGTACAGCCCATATTAGTAATCATTTATGCTGAGAGCACAGAGCTTTGTTTTATGTGATTTTATTTACTTATTTTTACAAGGGTGGGGGGGTTTATGCAGAGAGACAGACTTATCCTCAGTTACGAAATTGGTAATTTAGACCTATTAGCAGAACTCTCTCTACCTTGATCTCTGTTAGGATGTGGATGGGCAGGTCCACTCCATTTGTAGCTAAGGTGGGATACACTGGACTCCCCCCATTCTTATGCCCATGCCTGATGGTCTTAATCCCTGTTTTTCACACATAAATACTTCAAAAGTCTACAAAGTATGTTGAGGTTGTCAGGCATAAGTTACGATATTTTTAGTATTACCATAGCAAGTTGATTTAACTTATTTTTCCATAAGCTTTTAAAAAATAATCTCGATGTAAAATCACATTTTCTCCCCTTAGTAACAACGATCTCCTGATTCATGTTGTGTTGGTTGATTTGTGGTTATCGCAATTGATTCCACACTGTTAAGACAAAGGGGCATTCTACCATCTACTTCCTCCAGCCAGTCCTGGCAATCCCCATACTCCAAATGTTAAATTTAAATTTAGAAATTGCATCAGGCCCTTAAACCTAAAGATATTGAAACAAAAGCAATGCTGGTTAAAGTAAAGTTTTACAGTCCAATAATGCTACCCCATGAGGCAGGCGGTATCATAAGGCAATTGGGTATGCAAGGCCATTAAGTATTCTGCCTAAAAAGGCAAGGATGTGTAGCAATAGCAAGTAAACTACCAATTTATAATGACTGCTTTGTTGGCCCCGTGCAGTCAGAAACTTGCTCCTAAGAATTGTGTAATCAAATTTCCTTTGAAACTTATATTTTGAATTCTATTGCTAATTAAATTAAAGTTAAGATGTTTGACTTGCATATTTTGAAGGCCACATAAAGCTAGGGGCACGGGTTATGGGCGAGGCAAAGGCAGTGTCGTGCATGATGACTGTGGGCATGTGTGTTGCAACTTTGCTCCCAGCAACTTCGTCGATTTCAATGTACTACAGGCCCTGCAAAGAGTAGAATTAAACCCATTGTATTCTGATCTATTCTATGAGAAACTGGACAACACATGTTGAGAATCTAGTATGCACAATGCTTTGTGAGGAATAGAAAGGTAAGGTGCATTACTTTCATAAGAAGCTAGCCCTTAGATTTTTTCAATTGATAATATCCCGTTAGACAAAATTTCTTAAAGTTTGGTAATTAAAAAAATAAAAACTAGAGTAAAATATTTTCATATTAACTTAGGGATTTCTTAAAGGCTAACTTATTAATTTACTCAGTAAAATAAATATTTAGTTGAGGTGGCATTTTTACCCTTATGGATACCATTACTTGAATATCACAAAACATCCAAAATTAGAAAGGTTTTGATATTTTAGTCTAAATTATCCTCAGACTTAGAGTCTATAGCTTCTGTATCATGTGTGTTAATGAAATGAAACAAGATAACTTAATAGAGATATGTTTGCCTTTTAGTCTATCACCCATGAAGACTGTGAGGAAGTAGTTGTACAGAACAACCTTTGCTTTGGGAAATGTGGGTCTGTTCGTGTTCCTGGAGCTGCACAGCACCCCCACTTCTGCTTCCACTGCTCACCTGCCAAGTTCACCACAATGCACTTGCAGCTGAACTGCTCAGATCTTGCCCCCGTGGTCAAGGTGGTGATGCTGGTAGAGGAGTGCCAGTGCAAGGTGAAGACGGATCACCATGAGCATGGACACCTCCTCCAGGCAGGCTCCCAGGCAGAATTTCATGACCATGATCCTTTTATCCCAGGATTTTCAACTTAAAAAGCTATCCCACTATTACCTTGAGAAGCAAAACCACAATAACAAAAGTTGCTGATTATTCAGTCTGGAAATGTTCAGTGGGTACATAATATTTTAAGGGAAAGGTGGTTTAAAAAGTAGTAAGATCGAATAATTGAGAGGAAATGGCACTCATCTAGTTATCAGTACACATTTTGTATCTAGTTTTGACTCTGCTGCTTGCTGGTCATCAAATATTAACAAGTTGCGGAAGCGTTCTCCACTGCAAGCTGTTCATCTGCAAATGAAGGACTTCAACTAGATGATTGCTAAAGTCCTTTCCTCTGCTAATATTCCATGACCCATTGTCTCCAAGTTTGAAGAAAAGCTGTCCATCTGAAGGAGGAAAAGGAATAAGCTAGGCCATGAAAATGGGCTTCTTTAATAACTTGTCGAAGCACCAGCAAATGCGTATGTACATTAAATTGGCAGAAGGATTCCTTATATTTATAGCTGCCTTTACACCTCAGGCAGTGTTTTATTTGAGTTCTATCAGATGATTAAGTGGTTCCATAGATGTAAGTAGTAACTTGTTTGGTTGCCTCTTTGTTTTTGATACTCCCCATATAAAGTTCTCTGGCTTTGAAGAGGATCATTGATGTTAGTTTTAGGGCTTTACATGGGATGAGAAGCAATCATTGGTAGCCTAACAAGTGCCTATATTATGGGAAAGAAAAAATAGGTCAATACAGGTGTAAAGGTCAATCCAGAGATGCTAATGAAAGGAACCAGAGAATTCCAGTAGACATCAAATTAAATAAACAGCAAATGATTTAAAATTGAAATAATTTAGTAGTGAAATCCTTCATCCACATACATTTTGGATTAGATGTTAAGGGTTCTGTGTTTGGATGACTTTTTTTTTTTTTTTTGCTACTGCATTTGAATTACAAACTTTATTCTGCAAATGCCACAGTTGCAAGTTCTGCAAATATTCCGAATATTTTAATGTATTAAATTTTAACATATGAAGCATTCTGAGAAATGTCATGACTTTCAATTGTCTTATATTTTGTCCTTATTTGTTTTGTCTGTTCATAGTTTAAATGTACTATTTGGAGATTACCTAGCTGGAAATGTTTTGGAAATGGCTTCAGAGTCCAATGACAATAGCCCAAGTGTTTTTTCAAACACCTTTCTGTGAAGGTCCTTTAATCACTCTCTTCTGTTATTGCATTTATCCTTCTGTATTTATTTCTATGTACTCAGTATGCAAAACTGGCTTTCTATAGCTATGTTTCTTCTATAATCATTCTTTAAAAATCCACCTTAGAGATTACTTTAATTATTTGGACCCCTTTGTTTTCAGTATACACATAAAATGTGTTTCCTAATGATTATTTTCTAAAGAGAGAAATCGATGCATATTTTAATTCTATCCCTCTTTAATCACACTGTCCCGATGATGTGAAGAAGTGAGTGCATTTATATTTAGTGTGTATTCCATAGTATCAGCATAATGGAATGTGTGCTGCGCAGATGCACATGTGGCCTTTACGTCAGAATGTGTTATACCCTTTGGTGGTCAAAGACAACCTAATTGACCAGGATACTGTCATAAGGATAGAGCTGTTAAGCATTAATGATATCCCAGCTGGTCAATATATTTTGGTGCCAAAAGCTATTGAGCAGCTGTCTGGTTTGCAATTGCCTAACCCTGATTATGTAAACCTATCTTTGCCAATTGGACTACCTTTCTCTGCCTTACACACTTGCAGATCCCTTTGATCTGTCCATGCAAACAGACTCTCAAGCCCAAAACAATCATCAGTTTTATTTAAACTCTGGTTTGCCTTTTCCTCACATGTGAATTCAAGATGAGATAGCTGATACTGGTATCAGAGCTTACATTCATAGAGTGATACGTGAAACTCACAAAACTGCACACATTCAACCATTTCACTTACAAAAAAGGCATTTCCAATGGTTCAACATAATATATGGCAACATGAGAAAACAAGAGAAAACACACAAATATCAGACATCTATTAAATGCCAGATACTGTGTGAGGTCTTTTATTTTTTAATTAACTAACTAATTAATTAATTAATTTATAGAGAGGGGAAGGGAGGAAGAAAGAGAGGGAGAGAGCCATGCGTGTGTGAGAGATACATCGATCCGTTGCTTCCCGTATGCACCCTGACCAAGGACCGAACCTGCAACCCAGGCACGTGCCCTGACTGGGAATCTAACTGGTGACCTTTTGCCTTGGGAGTTGATGCCCAACCAATTGTGCTAGATTTTTCAAATAAATTGTACAATTTATGTAATATGGAAATATATATACATTACTCCCAAAAACTTATGAGTTGGGTAAGTACCCTATTTGATAGGTGAGGAAAATGAGTTTTAAACTTTTCTAAGCAGCCCTGGCCTTGTGGCTCAGTTGGTCGGAGCCTCATCCCATATACCAAAAAGGTCACAAATTCAATTCCTGGTCAGGGTACATACCTTGGTTGTGGCTTTGATCCCCAGTTGGCAACCAATTGATATCTCTGTCTCTGTCTCTTCTTCCCTCCCTTTCTCCCTATTTTTTTCTCCCTCTTCCTTCCTCTCTCTCAAATCAGTGGATATCCTCAGGTGAAGAATAAAAAAAAAATTCAGTAGCTTGCTTAAGATCATTTGGAGTATCTTTTCTTTTGTGTTAAAATATTTGCTCATTCACTGTCCATTGATTTAGATTTAACTCTTCTAGGTCTCATGACTATAGGCCTCAAAGTGGATTTCATGTGACCTCTGTCTGGCTCTCATATTTGAAGGACATCGACCTTATCCCCTGAAAGAGAAAGCATGCTTGGGTCTAGTCCTCAGCCAAGCAAACATTGTCAGGACTTGAGAGGTGGTCCCTGGACTTGAGAGGTGGTCCCTGCAAGCTCCCTCATCAATCTTTGTCTCATTTTTTTCCTGATTAAAATAAGGCTGATAATGATTACTTCACAATAATTGGGATGGCCGTGTATAACTAAGATCATATCAGAAAGCTTTAGATCCTATAAAATTACCAGGGGTTAATTCACTCTTCTCCATTCAGGCTTTCAGAAAAATGTTTTAAGAGGTTTAAAAGACAGAAAAATGCAAAGAATAACATAACGCTCAAATTCTTACCACTAGAATAGTTAATATTTTCTCATCATGTGCTTCTTATCTATTTTTTAAAAGAAAGAAACCATTTCATGTGTAAAGTCCCCTCTAATCACCATGCTGTGTTCCCATGCCTCAAACCCCTCACTCCTCAACACCCCCAATCCCAAGACTCCTGTTTATAATTCCAATGTGTTTTTGCAAAGGTGCATACATGTCCATAAATAATATACAGTATGATTTGTGTGTCTATGTTCCTTTATTCAGCAGGTATTTACTTGTTCACCAGCTGTGAGTACGACACAGCTCTAGGGGCTGTGAATATAGCACAGGAGCAAGCCAGACATGATCCTGCTCTTAGTGGGGGTAGTGGGGAGGAGACAAGCAATTTGAACGCCAATCAATTCATCAATCAATCAACTGTAAAGGAAAAATATCAGATGGCTACAAATGCAATGAGTTTTTAATTATATGCGTAATATTCTATTTGAATTTTGTGCAATTATTTTTCTCCTCACACAGGATTTGGGCTTGTTCTTATATGTTTTTGTTTTTTTAATGTATTTTTTATCTCTATTCTAAAGATTTGGCATCAAGTATTTCCTACAGAGAATGATTAAATTAGCTTTGAAATTTATTTTTTAATGTATGTAGTCTCTTTAACCTGTCAACTTAATTCTCAATTAAGGATGTCCTGTATCATCTGAATTTTTACAGAGAACTTCTTCTATACCGGACACTGTGCTGAGAACTCTGGGATAATCAAAAGTGTAAGGACACATGCCCTACCACCCCAGAGCTTACATTACAGTAGCAGAGATAACAGACTGGGATCATAGATCAATAACCACAGCAATGATAGTAACATCTACTAATTATTCAGCCCTTACTATGTGTTCAAGTGCTTTATATTCCTCATTTCATAGAAATAGACATTTTTAATGTCCCTAATGTCCTTTGTTTTTTAACTTCTTTTAAAATATATTTTATTGATTATGCTATTACAGTTGTCCTATTCCCCCCCTTCATTCCCCTCCAACCTGCACATCCCCTCCTACCCTTTAGTTCATGTCCATGTGTCATACATATGAGTTCTTTGGCTTCTACTCTTCTCACACTATTCTTACCCTCCCGCTGTCTATTTTCTACCTACTGTCTATGCTACTTATTCTCTGTACCTTTTCCCCTCTCTCCCCGCCCCACTCCCCTGTTGCTAACCTTCCATGTGATCTCCATTTCTGTGATTCTATTCCTGATCTAGTTGTTTGCTTAGTTCATTTTTGTTTTTGTTTTAGGTGTGGTTCTTAATAATTGTGTCATTTTACTGTACATGTTTTTTTATCTTCTTTTTCTTCGATAAGTCCCTTTAACATTTCATATAAAAAGGGCTTGGTGATGATGAACTCCTTGAACTTGACCTTATCTGAGAAGCACTTTATCTGCCCTTCCATTCTAAATGAAAGCTTTGCTGGATAGAGCAATCTTGGATGTAGGTCCTTGACTTTCATGACTTGGAATACTTCTTCCCAGCCCCTTCTTGCTTGCAAGGTCTCTTTGGAGAAATCAGCTGACAGTCTGATGGGAACTCCTTTGTAGGTGACTATCCCCTTATCCCTTGCTGCTTCTAGAATCCTCTCCTTCATTTTCATCTTGGCTAATGTAATTATGATGTGCCTGGGTGTATTCCTCTTTGGGTCCAACTTCTTTGGGACATTCTGAGCTTCCTGGACTTCCTGGTAGTCTATATCCTTTGCCAGATTGGGGAAGTTCTCTTTTATTATTTGTTCAAATAAGTTTTCCACTTGTTGCTCTTCCTCTTCTCCTTCTGGTACCCCTATAATTCGGATGTTGGAACATTTAAAGATCTCCTGGAGGTTCCCAAGCCTCTCCTCATTTTTTTGAATTCTTGTTCCTTCCTTGTTTTCTGTTTGGTTGTTTCTTTCTTCTTTCTGGTCCACTCCATTAATCTGAGTCCCAGTTTCCTTCCCATCACTATTGGTTCCCTGTACATTTTTCTTTATTTCACTTAGCATAGCCTCCATTTGTTCACCCAATTTGTGAGCAAAATCAACCAATTCTGTGAGCATCCTGATCAGCAGTGCTTTGAACTGTGCATCTGATAGGTTGGCTATCTCTTCATTGCTTAGTTGTATTTTTTTCTGGTGCTTTGATCTGTTCTTTTTAGGGGGCCATTTTTTTGTCTTGACATGCCTGTTACATAGTGAGGGGCGGAGCCTTAGGTGTTCACCAGGGCAGGGTAACACACGTTGCTGGGTTGTGATGCTGTATGTGGGGGCAGGGGTCCAAGAGGGAGCAATGTGCTTGCTCAGCTTTCCGCCAGATGTCAGCCACTGCTGCTGCTTCCCCCAAGCAAATTGGGTCCTTCTGGTGCTGAATCCTGTGTGGGTGGGTTTGTGTACATTCTAGGACCCTGTGGGTCTCTCCAACGAACTCTCCTGTGAGGTTGGGAGTCTCTTCCAGCACCTCAACCCCCACAGGTGTTTTTAATTGGTGTTGTGTGGCTTTATTTCCCTGCACCGGGACCCTGGGTTATGTGGTCTGTCTCACTCCCCAGTTTCTCCTGGTTTATCTGCACATGATTGTGGGACTGCCTGGTCCACCAGCCACCTTGTGTGCCACGCTCCTCCACAATCCACCGCCTCTCTGGGTCTGCCCGCTGCCACCTTGCATGCCTGGGGCCCACCAGCTGCTGCTTTGGGCGCCTGGGGTCCACTAGCCACTGCTTTTTTTTTTTTTTTTTTTTTGCTGAGACCCCTCTCTGCCTGGCCGAATGGCTCTGCCCCTCCTACTGGTCTGGATGAATGTGTCTACTTTAACTCCTTGGTTGTCAGACTTCCACACAGTTAAATTTTCTGTCAGTACCGATTGTTACTTTGTTCTACATTTTTTGTTGTCCTTGTTTTGGTTGTGTGAGGAGGCACAGTGTGTCTATCTATACCTCCATCTTGGCTGGAAGTCTAGAAATAGACATTTTAAACCCATTTTTTAAAAATTTTTTTTGGGGGTCAAGGGGAGTGAGAGTAAGAGAGCTTCATTTATTCAGTTGCCAACTGTTTATGATTGTGATGAGCCTGGTTCCTATGCTGGACACAAAGAATATAAATCAGTGAATATATGATTACCTGAGTGTAATTACTGATTTTAGGAATTTACAGTCCAAGAACAAGTAACTAACTAAATGTATTTGTTTCTGTAAAGCTAGAATGGTGATTCCCCCATCACATCTCAACCTGGCCTCAAACATCACTTTCCTAGTAAAGCTTTCCTTAACCCTCAGAAAAGGTCAGATTCACCTATCATATGATTTCATGATGCTGTACACTTTCACTTCACAGCACTCATCTTGGGTTATAATCATGCCTTTATTTGTATCATTATTAGTCAAATTGTAACCTACATAAGAGCAGGAATTATATCGGGTTTCTTTCACCATTGTAACCAATGCCTAGGAAGTGTCAAGCACATTGTAGGTATTCAAGAAATACTTTTTGTCTGCATCAAGAAATACCTTTTGTCTGCATAAAAGAAACAATATCAACAGATGTCATATGCTGAAGGTATACATGTTATGCACTATATCAAGAACTTTATATAGATCATTTCATTTAACCCTTGTGAAATCCTATGAGGTAGGGAGTACTGTGTTATTTTATAGAGGAGAATGCTGAGGATCATATAAATTAAATAAGCTACCCAAAGAACAACTGCTAGGAAATAGCAGAAACTGAATGACTCCAAGATGCGATATCTTTACTACTATACTGCAGTGCTTCAAGATAGCAAAATTAAAAATATATACAAACAAATATGCTTACCACATTTTTTGGACCATGAGATGCACCTAGGTTTTAGAGGAGGAAAATAGGAAAAGAATTTAAAGCAAAAAATGTGGTAAGATTTAATAACATAAATAATATAATATTTCACCAATGTAAATGTAAACAGAACTCAACAGCAATATTAACAACCATCATTCCTCCTAGATGTGTGTGTGGGGGCATCTTATAGTCTGAAAATACAGTATATACACATATACATGTATATAATATATATATACACACATACATACACATACATATATATATTCATGTGTAACCAGGGTTAAACACCTGATTCATCTACTAGTCTGTTTCTTCTCTTATTCCCACAGCCCATTAACCTCACCTGTCTTAAGGCACTTATGTCAGTGAGGATGCTTTCAACTCAAGTACCAGGAAACACAACTCAGTGTATTAAGTTATAAAAGATTTATCATTTCACCGACAAGAAGTCTGGGAGGCAGTCAGTTCATTTAGTGGTCAAGTCGGAAGTTCTACCATTCCATCCATGACTTGGGTTTCTTCCATCATTCTTCCCTGTCCCTCTGTGTGTCCTCCACCAGCTAAGACTCTCCTCAGTCACAATATGGCTGCTATAGTTCCAGGCATCACATTTCACTGTTCACATATCAATGTCCGTAGTAGAAAGAATGGACTCTCTCCCACTTGTGTCCCTTTTAAATAGCTGAATAAAGTCAATTACATTGAGGAAAATTAAATAATGGAACAAAATCTTTGCCAGCAAGGAGTAAAGAGAACATAGCTATTGAGTAGGCAAACAGGGTGTCTGCCACAGAATTTGCCACATTCTAACTTTTGCTATCATTACTTATTTACCTATTTTTATCTTTGTTTTTAGATTATAAACTCCTTAACAACAAGTTCTGTATATTAAACGTTTTTGTTATCCCTTTGCCTCTAATTTAATGTTTTATGTATAATATAGTGTATTATTTTAATATTATTAAATATATAAAATATGTTACTTTATACATTATAACTATATATTTATAGAATATTCATGTATTTGCATGTATACGTAAACATGGACATAATGCATAAAATGTATAATTTTTGTATTTTATAAGAGGTAAATGTTCAGTACATGTAAGCTAAATCAATGAAATTTGGGAATGGTTCTTGGAAGGAAGGTAGTGTACCTAGTGTGGAGAATTTTGAATGGCAGCCAACAGATTTTAAGAATGTATCTGGGCCCTGGCCAGGTAGCTCAGTTGGATAGAGGGTCATCCCAATATGCCAAGGTTGTGGGTTCTATCCCCAGTCAGGACACATACAAGAATGAATAAATAAGTAGAACAACAAATTGATGTTTTTTTCCTCTCTCTTTTTTTCCTTTCCTCTCTTTCTCTCTCTTTCTCTCTCAAATCAATAAAAAAAATGTATTTGTTAGGCAATGGGAAGTATTTGAAGATTTCTGAGCAGATTAGGATGGTATAGATTTCTAATAGTTGCTTCAGAGGGGCTCATGAACCCCTTGAAATGTGCACAAATGTTCTGTATTTGGGCATATTTCAGGGGAGAAGGTCCAGAATTTTCATGAACTTCTCAAACATTTCCATGAGTCAAACACCCTAATATCTGTATGATAAATGAGAATGGAGAGAAAGCATGGATGCCAGCAGAGCTGGAAGAAACCTTGGAAATCATGTGCACACATCTCTTGTGACTGGAACTCAGGAAAGTCAGGTTTCCATTTTAGGAACAAAGGATGGACTTAAAATACTCATCAGTGGGTCCGCTTCACCTTGTGTAATCTGATGTTCACATTCGGGAGCATGCAGTGGTGAAACGGGTGAGTAATAATACCCTAAGCAAAGGAACAGACATTCCTGTAATACTAGTTTTCCAGTGCCAGGTCCCACTTATCCACCCACATTTCCGGGAGGGAGCTCAAATTTTAATTTTATTGCGTGACTCCCTCTTATTGTTTTGTTCCTCCTCCTTTCCTCCAAAGGAAACAATCACCAGTTACCCACCTGTGGGTGGGGACTTGGGTTAATATATTTCAAAGGAATTGTCACAACTTCCTCTTGTCTACCAGCTAAGGGAAACACACCTATTTCTGTCCAATATCCAAAGAACAAGAATTTCTGGTAAGCACTTTTTTGTAAGTCAGAATTCTGACACCAAAAGGAAACCTGCACTCTGTCTAAACCTCAGGCAAGAAATAGGTGAAAACATATATGGATAGACAGGTTCACACCTTACAACAGCTCAACTGAGACACTAAAAGGATGCCCCTTTCAGGGGGCCGGAGACCCATGGGATTTTGTAGTGTCCTTGAACATAAGAGAGAAATCAAGGTGAACTTATAATTGAAGGGGCTCCCAAATGAGAGCCTATGCCCCCATTCTCCCTCTTGTCTGTAAGGGAGATTACGAGTCCAGGCAGAGCTCTAAGAAAAACTGCGAAGCAGGTGGAATTTCCTTTGGCCTCTACTTTTCCTCTTTTGTGCCTATGATCTTTCCCTTGAACTCTCTTTCTCTCTCTCACCTTCATTTGAGGAAATTCAATTATCTACAGCTGCTGTGTCCTGTCCACTCACCTATTTGGCCCATCAATGTATTCATTCAACTGATATGTATTTAGAACTTGTTAAATGTCAGGCACTGTGCTGACCTACTGGGGTTCCAAGATGCTGTGACAGGTTCCAGCCCCTGAGGAGATGCAATGTGCCTGGCTGAAGGCTTTGCATTTCATTGTACGGACGACTGCTTCTTAACCTAGAACCAGTATGAGCTTTTAAAATACAGAAATACTGTTCCAAAGGGTGGAGGCAGGGATAGGGACAGGAGGCAATAGCCAATACATTTTTAAAGCTTCACAGGTGATTTTGCCACCAGGCCAGATAATGAGGAAGTGGGAATTGCTGAAGAGTTCTGGTCACAGGAATTCTGAACATTTGCTCGGATTTGTTCTAGGAGGAAAACATTGTGCTGTTCTCCCAATCCTTTTTGGTCTTCTTGTTGTTCTCCACAAAAACTCCCCTCTAAATTTTTCAAATTTCATTTCTGTGTGATTTCTAAGTAACATTACTCCTGTCCAGTTAATTAAATTGCATTCCCGCCCCCCAGAGGAAATACAGGTATTTAACGGAGTTCATTTTTCTCCCCCAAAGAAGTTGCTCTTTTTATCACAAACCTATTGCACTTACTCCTCCACCAGCATTGAGTACTGTAGTTCAATAACTCCTAAATGTTGATGGGCCTAAAACCTACTTGGGGTGCTCTCAGCAATACTTTCTTGGTTTCACATCCAGGGCAATTGATTTACTGGTATGCTCGGCTATCTGCATTTTTCTAGTTTTCCATTGTGAAGATTTTTAAAAATACAAAAAGATCGAAAAATAGTACCAAGAATACCTCTATAGTTGCCACCTTAATTCAACAATTGCTGACATTTTGCCGTATTTTCTTTATTTCTCAGGTTTATGAATGTGTGTATGTGTATTCACTACATATTTTTAGATTGTTGAACCATTTGAAAGTAAATTACAGATATCATGACACTCCCCCCGTGATACTCCAGCATGCATCTCCTAAGAATGATACTTTTCTACATAATAAGGATAATGATATCACAATTACACTAAGAAAATTAACAGTATTTCCAAAATATCATCTAGTCACTTGCATTTTAACAGGTATCTTCTGAATCTAGTTCTTTGTCTTTAAGTTTTTGGGGTGGAAGTTTCCGACATTATGGCAGACTAATGAATGAGATCTTTGGGGAGCAAGCAAGACTCCTGGGACAACCCAAGTAAGTCTTGAGTTAGCTGTGGGTAGATTTTACAAGTCAGGGCAGACAAATCTTGCAGAATGTCCATTCCACAGAGTCTAAGGAAGCCACACAGGTCATACAGTTCCTAGGATGCACTCCCACGCACACATTTTAACTATAGGAAAGGTGAAATGTTCTTTCTGCCCAGGGAACTTCACAGAAAATTCTTCCATCCTCATTTTTTACAATAGAAAGTTGATTGGTGAGTCAATTCTCTACAGATTTAACTACATACTTGTTTTAAGGGATATGATGAGCTTCAGTCGAAATAATCAGCTGAGCGATTCCCTGCTGTGATTAAAGAGTTAAAACTGTGGCCCAGAGTCATGCCTCTGGGAGCTGTAAGAAATAAGGATCATGGGAGTTGTAGTGTGGCATTTCTGCCCACTCTCTGATGTTGTCTCCATAAAACAGCATCAGCTGCTGCTGCACATGGTGTAATTTTAACATGCTCTTTTAATATTTACAGTGTGCCCATAAAAGACTTCATGATGATGTCTGGTAATTCTTGTGGCATTTGGTCCACGACAGCACAACTGTGATCAGATTGCTTCAAAAAAAGAGTCTCTCAGAATGCTGGTTTCACAAATCCAGGTGTGGGAACCACTCCTGGGTGTAGGATTTTCTAAACCTAATAGAGACCCCATTTTATTGCCCATATAATTCAGTCATGTCATATGTCCAGGTCCTTCCCACACTGCAAAGGTTGAGGAGGAAAAGGGAGTGAGTAAGATCACTTAGTATAACAGGTATGAGCTTGGGACTGACTTTTTGTTTTTGTAATGCAGTTCCAGTGACAGTTACTCCTTGACCGAGAGAGCAAAGAACAAAGTTATTAGTAGAAATTACGTGTGTGCGTGTGTGTGTGTGTGTACGGTATATGCATGTTTATGAGTTTGGCTGCTATTCAAAGCAACCACAGGTATTTATTAAACCCAAAATGTGGTCAATGCGTTCTGAGTAGTTGGTCTTTCACCACTGCGTCCACTGAATTCCTCAAATATGTGTTTCCTTGCTTCATGCTGTTAGGCATCATGACACTCTGAGCCTGCATTGCCCACGGAGTTTTCTCAAACATCGCTCCTTATTGTTGCACCTGTGTGAACCACATTTTTACCAGCTAGGGCTAAGGCTTCCTGCTGTGGCACTGCTGGGTGTCAAAAAAATAAAATGCCCAGTGGCCTCAATTTTTCATCTATTGGACATAGCTGCCATGGACCCAAAGCAGGTCTGTTGAGTCAGCATATCTGGAAATCAGCAAAAGGTAATTCTCCAAAGTGTTTTAGAACCATATGTTATAGGAGGAAATACTGCTTGTTATTACCTTTGAAACCTGGGTTTTCCTGGAAGGACTCAGATTATTTTATTGCCCAGTCAATATTATCTCCACATGAGCCATGTGAGCTGTCTCAGCTTCTTCATCTCCTTTCCTGGTGCCGGACACTCCTCTCTTTCCTCTCCCTTTCTGACAGCTCAACATCTCCTGTTATTTTGTCTACATGGAGATGGAAGCCATTAAATTTTAAATCTCAGCTTCCCTCCTCTCCCCTTCAAAATTTCCCACTTGGTTACCCCCTGGCTTTTCTTTTCCTTTTCCTTTTCCTTTTCCTTTCCTTTCCTTTCCTTTCCTTTCCTTTCCTTTCCTTTCCTTTCCTTTCCTTTCCTTCCTTCCTTCCTTCTTCTTTCTCTTCTTCCTTTCTTCCTTTCTTTCCCTTCTTTTCTTTCTTCTTTCCCTTCTTTTCTTTCTTTCTTTCTTTCTTTCTTTCTTTCTTTCTTTCTTTCTTTCTTTCTTTTTTGTTGTTCAATTACAGTTGCCCCAATTTTTCCCCCGTTGCTTTCTCTTGCCCCACCCTCACCCCTACTCCCTCAGTAAATCCCCACCCTGTTATCCATTAGCATGGGTCCTTCGTACAAGGTCCTTGACTAGATACTTCCTCCTCTTTCTCTTGTTTTTCCCCCCCTTCCCTTCTGATCACCATCAGTTTGTTCTTTATTTCCATGTCTCTGTTTCTATTTTGCTCATTTGTTTGATTTGTACATTATGTTCCACTTATAGGTGAGTTTATATGGTATTTGTCTTTCATTGTCTGGCTTATTTCACTTAGCACAATACTTTCCAGGTCCATCCATGCTCTCTTGAATGGTACAAGTTCCTTCTTTCTTTCTGCTGCATAGTATTCCATTGTGTAAATGTACCACAGTTTTTTGATCCACTCATTTACTGGTGGGCACTTAGGTTGCTTCTAGCACTTGGCTATTGTAAATAATGCTTCTATGAACATTGGGGTGCATAGGTTCTTTTGAATTGGTGTTTCAAGATCCTTAGGATATAATCCCAGCAGTGGGACCCCTAGATCAAAAGGCAATTCCATCTTTAGTTTTATAAGGAAATTCCATACTCTTTTCCACAGTGGCTGCACCAGTCTGCATTCCCACCAACAGTGCACTAGGCTAGTTCCTCATTCCCCTGCCTCCTCTCCAACACTTGTTTTTTGTTGATTTGTTTATGATGGCCATTTTGACTCATGTGAAGTGGTATCTCACTGTGGTTTTAATTTGCATCTCTCTGTTTGCTAGTGATGTTGAGCATTCTTTCATATGTCTATGTGCCTTCTGTATGTCCTCCTTGGAGAAGTGTCTCTTAGGTCCTTTGCACGTTTTCGTAATTGGATTGTTTGTCTTTCAAGTGTTGAGCCATATGAGTTCTTTATGTATTTTGGAGATCAAACCCTTGTTTGAGGTATCATTGACAAATATATTTTCCCACACAGTTGGTTCCCTTTTCATTTTGCTGATGTCTTCTTCAGCCATGCAGAAGCTTTTTGATTTGATGTAGTCCAATTTGTTTATTCTTTCCTTTATATCCCTTGCCCTAGGAGATATATCGGTGAAGATATTGCTATGTCGGGTATCTGACAATTTACTGCCTATGTTTTCCTCTAGGACTTCTATGGTGTCACGACTTCTGTTTAAGTCTTTTATACATCTTGAGTTTATTTTGGTGTCTTTCTTTCTTTCCTTTTTTTTTTTTTTTTAATATACCAAAGATAACCTTCTTATTTTGACTCTTGTATCTAGTAGTTCTTTGCTTCATACTTTAAGGTCCCAATTTTAACTTGTCTTCCTTTTCTCCATTTTTATAGTCTCATCTTGGCAACAAACCCAGGGTTCCATGTTTCCTTTTACCATTTTCATTACAATAAAATTTTTTAATGAAGATCTTACTTATCAAGAGTTTGCAGTCATCAAAATGGTCCTATTTTTAATGTGTTCCCTACATTGAACTAGGGCAGAAATCTCCCTGGTGCTAGGCCCATTTTACTTTTTTCTTGGAACTCTGCTCATTCCACTTACTTAAAATTGTTTTCTAAAATTA
This sequence comes from Glossophaga mutica, assembly GCA_039655065.1. Lineage (NCBI taxonomy): Eukaryota > Metazoa > Chordata > Mammalia > Chiroptera > Phyllostomidae > Glossophaga > Glossophaga mutica. Next base: position 136,137,580 of record CM077305.1, on the reverse strand, counting down.
CTACTCACAAAAATAGTTTTCTTAAGACTAGGTAAGTATTTATTTAAAAAATTAAAGATCTTTTTATTGCTAAAAATCTTATGTACTTTTCACAAGTGGATTATTAGCCCGTCAGGAGTACAAATTTGAGTCCTGACAACTGCACTGATCTGCTAATGGACCGCTTTTACAAGGCATTTTGACATCATAACTGAAAACTTCTGTTTCACAAAAGAATTTGACTCCACACTTAGTGCTACCATTTAGATATCATGATATTTAACTGGTGAGAAACTATTATGATAAATGTATATGTGTATTATTTTTGAAATTTAATAGGCCAGTGAGTTCTGAATAGAACATAAAAGAATTATAGTTTTCTCTCAAATGGTTAAGTCTTGCTTTTTAAGTTATCGGTCTGGTTATATAAATTTTTCTGGAGGATATTTATGCCATAAAGTTGCTACAAAAATAGTTTTTAAAAGCATTCTGCCTTATAACTTGATCCAAATTTCTCCAAAGGATGAGGGATTAGGGTGACCTGTCCAAAGCACAGTTCCTCCCATTTTGGAAGAGTGAAGCTGGTGAGTCTGGTGGCTGTGAATGGCAGCTACTGTACTGTGCCATCGACACAGAAAAGGAGACCTCTTTCCTGAAGAACCTTGACTTTGAATCCTGACTGTGGGTGGCTTTTATTATCAAATGGGTTGTTAAAACTTAATGAGACAAGGACTACAAGGAACAAGCCTATAGTCTGACAAAATAAAATTTATTGCCTTGCAAGGAGGGAAGATACTTCAGAGGAGTGCCACTAGCAAAGAAGGAAGAGCAAGGCATCTTCTGTAATTTAGGGTCCCATTGATTTTGAAGATAATCTGAGAGAAGGAGAGATCAGGTTTGGATTAGCTGTTTTGAGGTGGGATTAGGAAAGAGGGAATTAACTAGGAATTGGGTGCTGTCATGAAGTGAAGGTGGCTGAGAAATTGAGATTCCCTTGTAATACATGAAAATAGCAAGTGGTCCAGGGCATCACTGGTCAGTAATCAGCTAAAGAGAAGGTTATTATGGTAATGCATTATATAACTGCTGCATGACCTTGGCAGAAACAGTGTTTTCTATTAACTTTGCAGCTGGCTTTATCTGTGTCTGTTCTCCCAGCCCAAAATTAGTGGCAGGGCTTCTTTTCTCTTTTCAGTCCAAGCTGATTGTCATTCTTCCCATTCCAAACAGATTTTAACTCTTTAAAATCCTGGACTCTAAACTCACCTGATCATTCATCAGGATACATTTTATCACTGGTACTTAACCGACTGTAAGCATCTCAGGCTCATTTTCATTAAAATTAATAGAAATCTCTAGAGCCTTGACGGGTGTGGCTCGGTTGTGCGTCATTCTGCAAAGCAAAAGGGTATTGGTTTGATTCCCCGTCAGGACATATGCCTGGGTTGTGGGCCCAGTCTCTCTGTTGGGGCACTTGCAAGAGGCAGCTGATCGATGTTTCTCTCATACGTTGACATTTCTCTCACTCTCTTTCTCCCTTCCCCGCTCTGTAAAAAGAAATAAATAACAGAAAACTGTACAATATCAACAATTAAAAAATACTGATTTTAAAAAAAAGAAATAAATAAAATCTTTAAAAAAGAGAAATCTCTAGAGCAAACATCAAGCAACACTAAAAAGCTGAGGCAAAGCCATGTGGCTTCACTAACAGGTTCCGATTTAGGACATTAGAAACATTTCCAAGTTCCCACCACTGTGCCTTTTAATGGTGCCACTGCCCTGACTAGTAGTCTTTCCAGATTAGATTACTCTCCTCCAAAAGCTTAATGGCTCCTCATTGAAAATAGCATTGTATTTGAAGCCCATCATGATTTGATTCAGTTCTACATTCCCATTCCCCTCTCTATCTTCCCATGTAATTTGCATTTGAACCACACTGGATGGGCCATTGTACTTTCATTCCTTCCTGCCTTTGCTTACACTTTCCCTCATCCTGAAGGGATCCTTGACCTTATCAAAATCCTATTATCACTTGTCTGATGCAAGAACTTTTCTCCAGAAAGTTATCCTGACTCACTCCTCTGACACTACGAGCTGCTCCTTTTGCACTCCCATAGCGCTTTGCTGGTAACTGTTTAGCATTGCTTTTGTTCCATCTCCCATGCACACAGTGGTTTTTTAGTTATCTTTGTTTTTGAAAAAAAAAGTTTGTTTTACCTACTTTCTATATCCTAGGACAAGTTCTTAACCTGACATTCACGACTTCATTGTGGTCCTCTGAAGCTGTGGGAAGGTGGAACACTTTGTGAAACTTCATATATAAATATGTATGTACAAATTTACATAATTGTGTGTCAGTGTGTACGTGTGTGTACTTTGTTAAGAAAAGGGCCCACAACTTTCCACAGATATTAAAAGAGATGTGTAACCCAAAAGAGGTTAAAAACTACTGTTAGAACATCAGACTATTGTGGAATGGGCACTCTGCCACTCAAACAGATGAGGGAGATGGCTATAAGCAACCAAGACATCATGAATGTGCATCAAATGTGGGTGCTTAGGGCATGATACCCAGATGGGCAGGTGGAGAACACCATCCACCCAAAGCTGCCAAGGGCTATTAGCCAGTACTGATTAAACTCTGGACTGTACTTGCAGTCACTTTCGGAAATTGCAGTAAAATCCAGCCCTTCCCAGTCATGGCACAGAAGCACAGGACTTGGCTGAGCTTGTCCACGTAAATGCCCTAACTATGCCTTTGTTGAGAAGCCAAGTTGGCAGTGGCAGCCATGCTACTTGTCCTTGTCTATTTTTTTCAATTCTCAGATAAGTATTAGTTTGATTAATAATCATGTTCCATCAATCACAGGCACCATGAAGTGGACTAGGCTTGTGGAGGGAAAAAAATAATGCATGGCACACATCTTCTCTCCATCCTTATAGTAAACAGAAAAACTCCCCAAAACATTACATGCTGCCACATCTCTCTAAGTATATGGGTTGCAATACAAATAGTCATGTTTATCATGAATGATAGAACTAGATAACTTGACCTTCAGTATAAAGAATAGATACAGATAGGTCCTTGATCATACTTCTTAACTTCCCATGCTGAAAAGGCTCATGATTTTCAGAATGTTTTTCCTGCTACTTCTCTCTTTCCATGCCTTTTGAAGGAAATTCTCCGTGGTATTGATTTGGCTGAAAAGAAAAAAAATTAACTCATAAAAAAAGCTTGAAGAATATGTGCACTTTCAATTGTCGTGTGCATTCCTGTGCCTGCCCACTAATTCTCTATTGGGCACCTGTTGAGATTATTTGCCACAAATTACTATGTATCACAAGGATATGCTAAGAGATCAACATTATGCAACTCAGTTACCTAACCGTAGGAGGTAAAACTCAACATATTTCCTCTTCCCCTAAAATGAGTAATTATCTGTATTATTTCTTTCTTTTCAAACAAACCAAGTTACAAACATTCTACTACATAAAATGCATTGTGAAAATCAAAGATAATTCTTCCAAAAATAATTGTCATGACCTTCTAAGTAGTTATGCATGAATAGAGCACTTTATTTCTTAGTCTGAAAGGCAATAAAATTTGCATATAGACAAGCATTCAGTTCCAACTTGCATAAATCCCAACCGTTGAGTTCCTTTGAAGGTAGAGACTATGCACTAGGTTAGTAATTCTAAAACTTGAGTGTCTACTAGAATGCCTTGAGTGTCACTTGGAAGCCTTGTTAAAAGGCAGATAACTGGGATTCACCCTCAGGTTTCTAATACAGCAGATCTGGGGTGGAGTTGGAGAATATGGAACTTCTCACCAAGTTCCCAGGTGATGTTGATGTTGCTGGTGTGGGAGCAACACTTTGATAACCACTGACTAGATCTTTAAGGTCCTAAGGTGTTTGTAATGAATTCAGAAACTAGGACATGACACATTTTAAAATACTTAGCAAGACAAAAATAACATAAGGGACCAGAATAAGCTAGAATGTGTGTAAGTGCAGTGGTGAGAGAGAACTTTGGGGTGGCAGGATTTGGGTTAAATCCAAAGTTTGGATAGAATTAAGATCAGAGTGGAAGATGGAGGGCATTTTGGATGGGTAAATGAACCAAGTTAGTAGTTAGAGCTAAAACTGGTGAGGGTGGTGGGGACCACTTTGTGAAGGGCTTTCAATGACATCTTGTAAGCAGTTAGATTTTATGCAGCAGGTCATGCTTCTTCCATCCACACATTATCTCCTGTGGCATGCAGGCACAAAGATTTACCTCCAGACTATGGCAATCATTTCAACCTTCCCAAACTACTGTTCAGTTGAGGCGAGGGAAGAGATGGGAGGGAGGTTTTAGTGTCTCACTGGTGTTTGATAAGATACCAATTTACACTGGGAGGTGTATTATTTGCTATGGTGGGTCCATTTATTTTTCCTAGGTTGCAGGATGGAAAAGCCGGCAACATTTTTGGATGTCTCCTGAAATCCCAAGAAAACTTGTTTGGGTCTGAGTTTAGATTGTTGAGAGGAAGGAAATATCTTGGCTGGGTTGGGTAAATTGGCTTTCGCCCCATAGAGAGTCTGAAGTGGGCAAGACCATTAACTAGAGTCCTTTCAATCTTCAAGGTGCAGATGTAGTAATCATCTGGAGACGGTGTTAAATGCTGATACTGAGTAAGCAGACCTAAGACTGTGCATTTCTTAAAAGTTCCCACAGGATGCCGATGCTGCGGACTGCACTATGAAGCAAGACACCACAGGACATTCAGAACGAAACTGGGCGGTTGAGCAACTTCCCTTCAGGAGAGAGTGTAAATGCAATCCTTTAAGGAAGGCTCCTCGCCTGTCCCGCGGGAGAAAGAGCCGGTGAAGCTGTGGGGACAAAGAGAAGGTCCTCCCGGGCAGGGCTGGGAGGGTGGCATGGGTTGGAGGTGTGTGTGTGTGGGGTGGGGGGGGGGGGGGGCCGAGGCACCCAGGTGTTTCAGGTACGAGTACTTGGCTGGTAGGAGGTCCCGCCAGGCCTGCGGCCGGCCTAGCTCTGGGTGCGTCTCCTCCCGCCCGCGCCGCGATTTCTGGTCTTTCGGCCCTCGGCGGCTCCCATCGCCGCCGTCGGGAGCGGAGCGGGACAGCGCCGGCGGTAGCCGGTCTTTCCCCGGCTCGGGCGGAGGCTCACGTCGCCAGTCTGGAGTTCGGGCTCCCGGAAGCGGAAAAGGAGTGCGGCCCTGCCAGGGCGGCAGAGGTACTGGAGGAGGAGGGGCTGGAGGAGCCGCTGACGGCCGCGAGAGGAGAGCCGGCCGGCCTCGGTGAGTGTGTACAGGCGCGGGGGTGACGCGGCCACCCTCCCTTGGGCCCCGCCCGCAGCTCCTCCGCGCCCCGCCGCTCTCACCTGCCCGCGCTCCCGCCCCACGCCCTGCCCCCTCCCTGCACCTGTCTCCCGCACCCCCGCAGAGCCCCGGGTATTCTGGGTGCTCTGCTCGCCCCTGGCCTGGCTTTCCTCCGAGCATCTTCAGCCAGAGCTGCGACCGCCCGCCAACTGTTCCTCCCATTAACTAGTGGTGAGAGGGGTTCCTGCTCTTAGTCCAGGTGGTTTGGGTAAGGTTTTCCTTCCTTTCTTTCTTTTCTTTTTCTTTCTTTCTTTTTTTTTTTTTTTTTTTTTTTTGGATTTATTAAGCCTGTGCCCTGAGTTTCTCGCTTGTGAACTAGTGTTTACCTTTCTGTACCCCGGATCCGAGACCTGCGCGCAGGGATCCCGGATTTATGCTACCATAGCCTTTCATTCATTTCCAGATCGCTGGGGTGAGACTGCGTAGGATCAGCAGGAGGAGATAGTTTACTCCTTTATTGACCTTCTGCCTCCCTTTCTTAGATCCTAGAGTGGTTTTGAGAAACTGCCTTGTAAATGGCAGCAGTTTGCACTTGTTACCATTCACTATAACAGGTTGCTGGGTTTTGACTGGAGAGTCCATTCAAAGTTGTGGTCTTTCTCAGGCTATATTTGGGTCACGTTTTATGATCCACCGTGGGTTAGTGGAGGATGTCTGTATCTCTAGGACTGAGAGAACCTGCTTAGTTATTACTTGAAAATATTGCAATATAGTAGTCCATAAAAGTACAAGAGGGAAAAAAATCAAGGTCATTGTGAGCGGGTAATAAATCATAGTATAAAGTTACAGTCTAAAGTAAAGAGGCCTAAGGATAGTTAAGCAGAAGTTAAAAACTGGTCAAATGGGCCCTCAGCCTCATATGCTAATATGTGTACTTAAAAAAATTCACAACTTTCCTTGTGGTGGTAATAATAGTAATGGTGATGATGATGAAGTAGTATATGCCATCCCTGGACTAAAATGCTTTTTATGTAGTATCTTGTTAAATTCTTCCAACTTTTAAATTTGATTTATTTTAAAGATAAAACCAAGGGAGGTGCTTTCTTTTGCTTAGCTATAAACCCAGGGAGATGCTTTATTTTGCTTAGTTATACATCTTAATATCAGAAAGGTTTTTGAAGACGAGATGAGATGAGAAATCAACCAGAAAGGAGGAATAAAATGAGATTTGGTTTTTTGGATTTTAGTGTCATTGCTGTCACAGTCCAGCTGCGGGGTCATGGGTAGGCCAGTTACCCATGCTGTTTGTGCATCTATGCTAGGGAGTCAGGCTGAATTCTTTGAGTAAGATTTATTGGCTTTACAATGCTTACTCGGCATATGTATGTTTGTAAATAATTTAAGACCCTTTAACTTGTTAAAGGTGCATTTAAAACATTTACTTGAAGAAATGTTAGTAAAATTACATCAAAATGTAAGTAAAAAATGTGTAATTCCATATTTTTGGAATAGTGGTTTGTGTAGTATTGCGCTTTTCTAGAATTCTTCATTTTAAATGTAAAGCAATAGGATTATAATAGGACCCTTCAAACTATTGTGATTTCTATTAAGCTTAACATACTTTAGAAGTTGCATTTGGAGTATATGAAATGGACCAAATGGTGATAATTGTGTTACATTCCCTATCTCTAGGTTGTTTTGTTTAATAAAAGTAACGAGCATTTAAAAATGCATACACATAACCATTAGCTTAACAGGTAGGTTCTAAAACAAGATAATCAGTGAATTGTAAAATTTTTATTTATTTGCCCACTGCCTCATTTCTTTAGTTCATGGAGACTGATTCAGAACTTTTGAAATGAGCATGGATAAAATAGTGCCATGTGTTAGTGAAGAAATGAATTCAAAAGCCTAATGTCTCTATGGAGCTTTTTTCTGGCATTGTAATTGAGCGTGAGTCAAAATCTTTTTCCACTTAGAAGGCCACATAGTGGTGGTATCAGTACTATCAGGCATAACAGGGAAGGCAGAGGAAAAGCTATTTTTATTACCAGAAAGTTGTTACCTAGGCTCAGTTTTACTTTTATATTAAAGAATAAAGACTTTTTACTTAGTAAACTATTAGGGCTCAGATTTGACTTTTAAAATGCACTAAATATAAATGGCATTTTAGCACTTAGTAGAATAAGCAGTGCATTAATACTGCTCAAGTGGAAAATACTTGAACTGGTTTGAATCAGTAAAAAAATATAGGTGAAAAGCAAGAATGGAAAAACACCAGTCATTCTTATTGTCAGAACAGTGATTTTTTGTCTGGGAATCATTGATAAATGGGGTTATTCTAGTTTGAAAAGCCTGTCTCCATAGACACGAAGTAGCACTGCTCACATTTTTACATCTTCCTGGAGAACTCAGCAGTTGAACTAGAATTCCTTATTTCAGTTATGCATTCCTCATTAGCTCCTTAAATTAGGTCATGATTTTTTCTTCATGCTTCATTCCATAACTTACCAGGCCTCTGTTTTTACCTGAAAGAGATTTAGTTTGCAGGCTTCAATTCAGTTCTATTTTAGATTACTTCTCTATTTTGGGATTTCTGCTTGAAGAGACTTCATGTCAACCTCCTGACATGCTTACAGTAAGATACTAGCTGAAGGGCTGTACAATCTGAGGTTTCTCATCTGTGACAAGTAGTTCTCTGACTTCATTGTTACAGAAAGTAGGTAACTGGGGTATGATTAAATTGTGGCACCACTGTAATGATGGGGACCCAGAGTCATGTTTTGTTCTGGAGTTTGTAAGACTAGAAGTAGAGCTCATCTTTAAGTTTCCCTTCCTTTTCCCTCTCACATCCCCCTGTAAAGTTACCATTTTTGAAGGTGCTTATTTGCTAGGCATTTTCCCACTTAAGCAAAACAACCCAATGAATTAATATTTTTTATCAGTGTTTTACAGATGGTTACACTGAAGCTTGAAAAGAAACTGAAGAGGCTGTATCATAATTTGAATGTGGCTCTCTTTTTGCTGTCTGTACTGAACTGATTTCCCACTCTGCTGAAATACACTGAATACTGATGTGATAGCCAAGAAATTAAATACCTCGTTGGCTAATTATTAATGATATTTTAGATAGAATTATTTAATTTGACCAGTTTTCAGAGTAGATAAAATCAGAAGTTAAATAGCTGTATGAATATATATTTAAAGGTATATAGTTGTAACTTTGTTTTTAGAACTTTGAGCTGAATTACAGTTTACATTTTATATATTCATATATATTTTAACAATTTTCTTTTGACCCTATGGGGAAAACTTTTTTCCTTTTTTGGTATGCCCTATAAATTGTTGATTATATTCTTTTAGACACAGCAATGTTAAGAATATTTAGTTAATAGCCCTGGCTGGTGTGGCTCAGTGGATTGAGCATGGGCCTGTGAACCAAAGGGTCCCTGGTTTGATTCTTAGTCAGGGAACATGCCTGGGTTGCAGGCCAGGTCCCCAGTGGGGAGCGTGTGAGAGGCAACCACATATTGATGTTTCTCTTCCTCTCTTTCTCCCTCCCTTCCCCTCTGTCTAAAAATAATAAATAAAAAATAAAATAAAGAATGTTTAGTTAACATTTTATAGTTATGAAAGTTTGGGATATTCTTTGTTATCCTAAAATTCCCTAGGTTTTTAAGGCTAACATTGCTTTTATACCACATACAGGAGATTTGATTCCACAATGGTTGCGATGTCGTTGAACTAGATGAAATTTTCATCTCATTTTGCATATTATGGCTGCAACGAAGCTCTAATAACTGTAAGTGTAAAGTAGGATTTCTTTCTTGATTTTAAGCCAGGGAGTGCCTGGGGTTTGACTCATGGATGGTTGACCTGTGCTATTACCTAATACTGTAACTGACAGAAACTGCTGTGCTGAAACATTGGAAAGCCATTGCAGAGTCATAGTCTTTGCGGTATTATTGACCTTGGCGATGTTTCAGAATATTTTGATGTGCCATATTTAATTCTGCTTGAGATTTTTTTTCTAGAAGAAGATGAATTCATTTCTTTCCCATTAGAGCAACAGTTCCATTACTTGGTCATTACATATTTTGTCTTTAAGAAACAAAGGTACAGCCAAGGAGACCACTTTAAATTAGCTTAGAAAGTTAGGGTAGAAATAAATTACATATGATAATCTAACAATCATGGACCATAGAAAAATTGGCTCTGGGAGATAATTGTCTAAAACAAGTCTCTAAGGGGAATGGAAAGGTAATGATAATTATTTTGATGTATTTTTTTACAGCCTCAGTATGTAACAGTTTCTCACTGTTATGGTAAGCAGTATACTTAACAAATGCATAACTTGTGCTTTAATTCTTGTCCTTTCATTCTTGGAGAATGGCACCACCCTTCACCTAGTCCCTAGGCCAAAACTTGGGAACTATCCTAGCATGTGCTCTTTGCTTCCAGTTGTTCACCAACTCCTATAAATTTTACTCCTAAGTAAAAGAAATGTTTTTAATTTTCCTTTTCCAACATGCCTCCTATCTTAAGTGTTCCATCCTCACTCCCATCCCTCCCACTCTTACAAGTTACCACTTTGGGGGCGCTTACTGTATGACCTCATGTCTCATGTGGGTGACCAGTAAGCCTGTCTAATTTCATTTAGTCAGTCTTGGAGCCTTATCATCCACCTAAGTCCATTCTTCAGAGTGCTGTCCTTTTATCCAAAATGCAAGTTTTGTCATGGCATTTTATGTCTAAAATTCTTCAGTGGTTCCCACTGTGTTTAGGGTGAAATCCAAACTCATAGGCATGGTTTAACAGTGTTTTTCCCTTTTAGATAATTCTCTGCTTGTGGGTCATGAAGTAATATCAGAGCATATTGTATACAGTAGGGATAAATAATTAAACCTTTTCAGTTATTTATTTCATACATGCAATATATACTTATAAAGCTCATATGTTTGTGTGTACTAGTAACATTATGAAAAATATTTTTTAGAGTGGATTGTGGTGAGGATAGACATAATTCATCTCATCTTTCTACATGTAGTGACTTGTGCCATTTCAGTTTAATTGGATTTTTTGCCTGCTTTTATACCTTTGCTTATTTGCTCCTTGTTCGGAAGAACCTCCAGTCTTCACTAGCTAATTCACAGATTTTACCCTCTCCAGAAATCTTTTCCTGATGGCAGTTTACCGTAGTAAATACATTTTGTGTTGCAATCTAGTACGCACATAAATTTTCACATAAGTAAAAAAAGGTCCATGAAACAATATCCTACCTGTATGAGATGCTTTCTTTCCCCTTGCCTTCTATCTCACCTTGTCTTACGTGGTGTTATTCTTATGTGTTTACTAGTCTTTCTCCACTAAGGATAGGGTCCCTCTCTGGTATTATATCCAGCACCAAAGCACATATACCTAGTCAGTGGATGTTGATTAAATTAATGGAATATTGAATCAGTGTATGTTTTCTAAAACTCTTCCCAATATTAAGCCTTTAAGCGTGAGCTGTAGAAACTCACTCTTATGGTTGCTTTTTTAATGGTTTTATTACAGAAGTATAACTTTTTTTCTTACATTTAAACTAAGACTTCTATTTTAAACTCTTAATTTTACATTTATCAATTATGATTAGATAGTTCCAGCCTTACATTATGATAGATATTACATTGCATTTTATTCCATCAGTGATCATTGATTGTCATTTTGTGATTTGTGGTCAGGAAGTTTGACGAAGCCCAAATGCTGGATGCATAATGCTGATTTGTTTTTTGGGAATTGAGTCGTTTCAAAAGAGAGAACTTTTCATGTATAATGGTAATGGAATGCACATTTTCTAGGGGTGGTGTGGGATATGAAAGCACAGAATGAGGTGAAGTTGAGTCATCTTATTTCTGAATTTATAACTTCATAATTGACATTTTTAAGGTTAGGTTATTTAGCTGCTTATGGTTTGCATCTTTGTGAGAGATAATTATTTGTTAAACTATTAATAGAGTCTTATGGAAAACTGTCATTGAAGAGAAATCTATTTGTTGGAATGCAGTAAAAAAAAAAAAAAAAGAATGAATCAAGATCAAACCTCTAAATGCAAGTACCAGAAAAATTACAACACATCACAGTGAATTTGCAAGTGGTGAGTCTGTGCTTAATTTTACATGGGAGTAAGTTTTTGAATTGTGTGGCATTGTGTCCTTAATTCTTATGTTTAGATGTATTTAATAATTGTTCATTTGCAAAAAAAAGTAATTACTTTATTTAAAATTATATTAAATTTTAACATTTCCCTTTTTTTAAATATTTTGTTTATTTGTTTTTAGAGAGGAGAAGGGAGAGAGAGAGAGAGGGAGAGAAGCATCAATGTGTGGTTGCTTCTCACACACCCCATACTGGGGACCTGGCCTGTAACCCAGGCATGTGCCCTGGACTGGGGATTGAACCAGTGACCCTTTAGTTCACAGGCCAGCACTCAGTCTGCTTAGCCACAGCAGCCAGAGCTTAACTAAATATTTTCTTAAATAAGACATTTTTTAATAGAGAAATATAATCTGTAAGTAATACAAGTTTTAGAAACATCCTTCTGGATTATAAATCTTACATGGAATCATAGCTAATGCTTCTGCATAGTGTTTTTTAAAATATTAACTTTAAAAGTATTTAAAATAAGGGTAACATAGTGATAAGGAGAGGCATAAATTAAACATTTTTTTTTGTAAAGTTGTAGTGTCTAATCAGACTCCCTAGGCTATCTTTATTTTTCAGTTGGCTAAAAAGAATTTAGAAGTACATATGTTTACTAATAAACTTAGAAGAACACATTAGTACATACATAAAATGGGAAAGCCTTCTTTCTGTTTGCTCTTTTCTTGCTCAGCCCCGTGATAACCACTGTTAAGAGTTTTGGACGTGTGTTCTCTTTCATACTTTTTTCCTATTCATATACTTTTTTTCTAATAGAACCAAAATAATTTCCTCCCCTCTTTCTCCAATACTTCAGCATACATATTATTATTAGAGTTCAATATTAGTTTATAGGATTTTTTAAAAGGTAAATTTACATATCAGGAAATGCAACAATCTTAAGTGTATGTTGGCTGAGTTTTGACCGTTCATAACTTGTGTTTCTCAAACTTGTATCAAGGTAGAGATCTTTATCAGCACCATAGAAGTTCCCTTCTGCCCTTTCCTAGTTTGTCTTTTTCCACCTCTCCTTTCAGGAAACCACTGTTAAGGCCCCCACCCTCATTCCCCAATAGATTTGCCTATGTAACTTTTTTTTTCTCTCAATACTGTATGTGTATAGCTATATGGAGATCTCGCTCTACCTCCTCCCTGTACTTTTTTTTGTTCTAAAATTGCAGTGACTTGGAAATAGTTTACATTATGGATATTATAATTTATTTAATCTTTCCTCTCCCTCTACATGGACATTTAGGTTGTGCTGTATTTTTGTGATTACAGAAGTGCTGTATGCTCTGGCTGGTGTGGCTCACCACCTTTGGAGCATCATAACCAAAAGGTTGCCAAATTGATTCTTAATCAGGACGTATTCCTAGGTTGCAGGGTCAGTCCCCCATCTGAGCTCCTGCGATCTCTGGTCTCTCTGGTCTGGGCTCATACAGGAGGTAACCAGTCAGCACTTTCTCGCATCAGTGTTTCTCTTTCTCCTTTCCTCTCTCTAAAAGCAATGAAAAAATGTCCTTGGGTGAAGGAAAAAAACATGCTGTATACAACATGTGTAAATATATCTGTATACACTATAATGAGTATTTTTTAGGTATTACTAGAAATAAAAGTGCTGGGTCAAAGAATTTGGTACTTTAATAGATACTGTCATATTGCCCTCCAATGATTATATCAGTTTATATGCATACCGGGATGTCTTTTTCTGTCTGTCCTCTCAACATTGGATACTAGTTGTCTCTCCAAATTATGTCAACACAAAGGGTGAAAAATATGCCTAGTTATTTCACATTTTCTTAATCACTAGTGATGAGCCATTGGAATTTTTTCTTCTATGAATTGTCTCTTTAAGTATTTACTTTGTATGCTTCTTATTAGTTATGTGTTATTGTTTTGCAGGGATGCTTTTTTGTCTTTTAACTTTGTTTGTGGTGTGTCCTGGGCTTTAGAACTTTTTCCTTTACGTGGTCAAACTTGACTTATCGGTTCCATTTATGAAGGCCTACCTCATTCCAAGATTATAAAACCACTTGCTATTTTCTTCTACTAGCTTTGCTTTTTATTTGGAATTTAGAAGACAAAGAGAAATCACTGTGAACTGAGGTGCCAGGAAAATTTTTATGTGGAGAGTGAGATTCGAATTGACCTTGAAGTATGAATTGAATTTAGAGTAAACAAAATGGTAAGAACATTTCAGAGAGGAGAAATGGGAGATGGGGTATATTTTTCATATTCATGGAACAATAATAAGGCCACTGGTTGAGGTGGAGAGTCTAATAAAACTGTACTTTTAGAGATACATGTTTTGCTAGATTTCTTGTCAATTATTTTGGCTTTTATCATTTTCTAAAATCTGCATTCTGATATTATAGTTTATGTCACTTTCTTTTTATAGTGACTTGAGTGTTCCTCCTGAGGAAAATGTGAAGTGAAATGTAGCTGCCTGAAAAGGCAAAAAGGAAAGGTAATTTCCTGCCAGAATAGTTTGAATGTTGTAAATATTTATGTAGTCCAGTTTATTAGAGTTAAATTATAATTCTTTAAAAAAAAAGTTTGTGCAGTAGTAATTTACATCATTAATGAAGTTAGTCATAGCACTCAAGTATAGTTACTTACCAGATATCAATCTTAAAAAATGTTGCAGTACCAGTATGTCCACTAGTTACATCAAAGTTTGAGTTATGAGCTCACCATTTAATATGCAAATTAATATGCTGGAATCTCTGGCTAATGAAAGTATTTTACAAATGCCACCCTTAAGACGGAGTAGCAGCATTGTGTTGAGTTCGGATGTTGCTCAGGATGTGTAATAGTTTCTGTTCAGCAGTAAGCCACGCCTGGTAGATGTTAACCGAGTGGAGTGACCCCACAGCTCTGGTTTCTGGTGGTGATCTGCTTTGGAGCTTTAGGAAGACCGCTGTTTTCTTCTCTGCAATCTAATTGTAAGGGTTATGTGGCACTAATTTTCACTAATCAGGTATTTTTTTAATATTCAACATCTTATTTGCTTGCTATTTTATTTTTCTATCCTTTACTCACTTTTCCTTGAAGATCCATGTTCTTTTAGAATTTGTTGTCTATATATATGTTTATATCCAGGAAAAATAGATACATTTTAACCTTACTTTTCACTGTCTAATGTTTTCTGTTGTGAGGATTCTTTCTTTTAGTGATAAGGAAAATTTAATCTCTGATAGAGGAGAATAAAAATAAAGTTAGAAATGTGAATGAGTAATTGATAATTTTGCTACTTGTTTTGTTGGCTTGTTTGCTCTCCTGTTTCTAATACTAATAAATTTAGAAATAAGTAATGAAATTACCCTGTTCTGTATAATAATTGTAATACATAATTTGTTTAGTCCTCAATGGAACTGAAACATTAAAAGAAAGTACATGAAGTTAATAATATTGAATTTGTCGAGAGACAGAGCCTTCTGTCATTTCTTTTAACACTTGATGGTTAGCAAGACTGTAAATATAAACATTCTTTTTAATGTTTTTATTTTTAGCTATGTAGATAGCTTATCATTTTTATTTGAGCTCCTTTAGTTTTTAAAATAATATATCTAGCAAGTTAAGTAGCATATTTTATCCTCTGTGACTTTTCTTGCTTAAATGATACTGATAGGTATTTGAATTTTCCAATTAAAAGGTAATAAAGTTCAATTTCTACTTTTTTTAAAGACCTAAGGTCTATTCATATTTTAGACTTCATAGGTAAGGATTAATTTAGACCATATCTGATGTAAGCAGTTGAGTGCTATTACATTTGAGTTCCTGTCTTATTTTCTTCATCCCCAACATTTGTAGGTTTTAGGGATGATAACATAGGGTTATTCTTTTAAAATTAAATAATCCTTAATCTTTTTTTTTTTCTTGTTCTGGTAGCCTTGTAGCTTTAAAGAACACTGTCAAGGCCTCTAAGAGATAGTACCCTGTAGCTCTTCAACTAATGCTAAGTTATTCTTAGAATGAAGTAGTTTGGGGTATAAACTGAAAATCTGGGGATCATCCTTGACTCTTACCTCTGTGACCCCTAATATCCAGTCAATTAGTAAAAGTACTGGTTTGATTCTAACCATTTCTTCCGTTGACTCTTCTCCAAAACTAATTTTGGCTCTTGTCTTCTTTTACACTAACTGATCTTCTCACCTTCCTCACCAGAGCTTCAGTAATTCCTTTAAGGTATAAATCTTATGTTAACCTCCTGCTTCAGTAGCTTTCCAATGCCTCAGAATGAAGCCTAGGCATTCTAACACAGTATCTGTGTACTTCATGACGTAGCCCCTTCTCACCACTCACTCTCCACTGAAGATTCGTGGTTCATGTAACTTGTGACACCTCCTGCAGTTTGTACTCTTGTGTACCTCTTGCTTTTCCCTCTGTTTGCAGTATTGTTACTTTGCTTGGGTAACTTTTACTCATCTTTTAAGACTAATCTCAGGTTTCAACCCCTATAGGAAGTCTTACCCTGATTTAAGTAGCCCTGTGTTTTGTGCCTCTGGTCACAACTTGTCCACATCTCTGGAACTTACCATATTAACTCCTTTTTTGACTCTTCTCCCCATTAGATGGTTAGTTTCTTTAAGCAAAGATCATGTCTTATTTATCAGTGTACCTACAGTGCTTGCAGGTGACTGCTATGTAGTGGAGGCTCAGTGAATGTTTGTTGAACCTGAGTTCAGCTCATTGCTGACACTCCTGGATTGTTGATTCCTGGATACCACTCAGCTGTGTCATGCAGTTGGGGATCATTTTAAACATTTTGTTGGTGTTTGAACTTTACTCCAAAAATAATTATGATTTGATAGATCTGCAATGGGATCTGGAAATAGCATTCTTAGAAAGCTCCTCAGTTGATTCTGGTTTGCTTACAGGTTTCAGAAGCATCGGCCTAGTTTATTATTGTATTATTCCATTGTATTTTATGTAAAAGTGCCCCTAGACCTTATAAGTAATTTATTGTTTAAGCTTGTAAGTTATGTCTACTAAAGTATGGACTTCTTTAAAGTTACTTTTTTGGTACCACAGGTATAGAAGTATCTTAACTTCAAGTGGGTCATTGGAAGGCCTGTTAGCACTTTGTTAACACTCAAGTGAAAAAAGCCCCATTTAAACAGGAGTCTTCTTGAGTCGATAGTAAGATTAGTTGGACTTTATTCCATGAATTTAAATATTTTTGGCAATTTGTAATTACTTTTTATTATGATTTTTCAAAAATAATTTTAAAGCATTTTAATATGGTTTAAAATAAACTAAATTGCACAAATCTCAGTGAATTTTTACATATTTATATAGCCAGAAAGCACTAACCATGTGAAGAGAGAGTGTCTCTTTACAGTACATAAATACCCCTCCCATCACAAAATTACTACTGTTTTGACTTGGATGATCATCATTTAGTCTTATGATTTAAACTACTAAACATTTATATACACATGTATTTATTTTGGTGGATATGTGTACCCATTTCTTTTGGGTTTACACATGGAATTGCTGGATTAAGGACAGACTTGTGTTTAACTTCAGAAAATAGTGCCAATTTGTATTCTGTGATAGGAGTTTATAAAGAAAATTGAGATTGAATTATTTGAAGTTTATGGTGAAATTTGAATATCCTAAAACTTCCCTTTATTTTCTAAAATGTTTCATTTTGTCAAAAATACACAAAGATGCCCTGCTCAGTGGACTGAGCACAGGCCTGCAAACTGAAAGGTCATAGGTTTGATTCCCGGTCAGGGCACACACCTGGGTTGCATGCCAGGTCTTCAGTTGGGGTCCTGCAAGAGGCAGCCAGTCCATGTTTCTCTCACAGATTGATGTTTCTCTCCCTTCCTCCCTCCATTCCCCTCTCTCTAAAAATACATTAATAAAATCTTTAAAAATACATACAAAGAAAATACAACAGGTATCATTTTATAGTTGCCACTAAGGTAGTTTTTTTTAGTCAAATAATATTTTTAATATAAATAACTTTTTCTTTTTTCCCTCTCCTTAGGATCATCCTTCCTTGTGGGTCAGTAGGCAGTTGTAGGACTGCAAAATGGGTCTCCGGATTCACTTTGTCGTTGACCCACATGGTTGGTGCTGCATGGGTGTGATTGTCTTTGTCTGGTTATACAATATCGTCATAATTCCAAAAATTGTCCTCTTTCCTCACTATGAAGAAGGACATATTCCAGGCATACTAATAATAAGTAAGTTTCTAGGTCATTATTTCTTTATATAATTAAAGATTTTCCCTCATTGTGAATGTTTTTGGAATATAGCATTACTATGATAACCTTTCTTTTAATATTAGTGCTGTTAATACTAAGTTATTTCTAAATTATGCAAGTTTTAAAACATGATAGCCTTTATATACTACTTGGCAGTTTTAGGTAAATGTGATTATCTCTGTATCTAACTCTGGAAAATATATAAAGATCATTTTATTTAAAAGAAAAACTGGTACAGTAGTGCTAACTTGTATGTGTATTTTTGATATTTCTGTTATGTACTTACTGCAAATGTAGGAGTTTTAAGAATGAAGATGGTATACATTAATGAGAAGTGGGATTTTTATGATTTAGATACTATGTTCCTTATAACACTTTGAACCACTACATAATATTTTCTGCTGTAGTTCATTGGTAATGGCTTGCTTATGATTAAGTTTGAAGTGACATATTTTACATGCACATGGCATTTACAGTTTCCGTGTACATTATGTCATCTTGACCTTGCAAGAGCTGTGGGAAATGTAATCTCTGATGTACAAATGATAACACTAAACAATACCATGCAGTCAGCCCTGAGTTAGCACTTAAGAATTAAGTTTTCTGTTACAGAGGTAGTACCCTCTTACCCCTCCCCCCAACAGAATGCTTATTTTTTATTCTGTTAAAAGCTAGAATTGTGATGAATGAATCTATCTTCTCTTACTGTTACTTTGTCTAGTTTTGCATTTTAAAACTTGTAAAAAGTTCCTAGAGTCTTTATTTGCAAATTAAATATCTTAAGATCTGTTGAAAGGAATAATTTAACATCACTAACTCAAAATAATTTTGAAGATAGCCAGTTAGAGTTAATGAAAAAGTTTAATTGTAGAATATGTTTTAAAATGCTGTTTTAATTCAAATATAGTACATGTAGTAATTAAAAGGGAACTCATTCATTTATATCATTGTTTATAGGGAATCTCTGTAAATAAAGAACCCGATTTATAACAAGTTTATCAGTTATTTAAAGTAACATTTAAAAGTGGTAAATTTAAGGTAGTCACCTTGAGCAGTATTATTTGATGAATGAAATGAATTATTTAATTTTTCCATCTTTTGAAAATTATAAGGGGGGTACCCCGAAAAACCTGGAATTATTTTCTGGAGGGTGAGACCCTTGTAATATAGGCTCCTCTGCTAGGTGAGTGTTCTAGGGACCCATCCAAATCAGTGCACAGCTGTCACTGTTACGAGAAGTTGCATTGGGATTCAGTGAATTTTTCTGAAGATTCTTTCAACATGTTTATCCATTTCATGATGGGTGATTTATGAGTGCACCTAACGACACCACACTGAGTGTTCAGCAGTTTTTGACCAAAAACAGCATGACATCCATGCTCCACCCTCCCTATTTTCCCAGTGTCACCCTGAGTGACTTTTTTTTGTTTCCCCGGATGAGAGAAGTCCTCAAAGGGAAATGTTTTGCTGATGTAGAAGAGGTGAAACAAAAAACAGCAGAAGCACTAAAAGGCATCAAAATAGATGAGTTCAAAAAATCGAGCAGTGGAAAAATGTCTCGGTAGGTGTATTGCATCAAATGGAGAGTATTTTGAAGGTGACTGAAGTTTTAAACATGTAAGAATAAATACATTGACTCCTGCTTTCACGTGAGAGCTGGAGAAAAGACAGTGGCCAAAGGGCGTGTCAGCCTGTGAGAGAGGTGACAGGCACCTGTGGAACCCATAGGACCCAAGATGGTGGAGGAGTAAGTGGAAGATACACTAACCTCCTCCCAGGACCAATCTGGTATTACAACTAAATTGTACAGAAATCATCCCGAATAATCATCCAACTGAACACTAGCTGGAGAGAAACCTTACAACCAAGGACAGACAGAAGAAACCAGTTCACCACAATGTGACTGGTAGGGAGTGCAGAGGAGGTGCGAGGGTGCTGGCTGGGCTCCCATGGGTGGCAGCTGAAGTCCCGGAGAGATATTTCAGCAGCAGAGGGGTTTCCCCTGAAAAGTGTGGGGTTTAAACTCCGAGATGGGCTCCCCAGCTTACAGCACCAGAGCCAGGAGAGGAACCCAGGTCATCCAGCTGTGAAAAGCTGCAGGGTTTCTGTCTGACAGGGAGAAATGGCTGGAGATGCAGAGAGCCTTTTACAGGGCCAACACACAAAATATTGTTTGTAGCAACTTACCCTGGGCTCTGGCAAGGGAAGGCAGGGAGGACTAGAGACATTAGAGGAGAATTGGGGGTTGGTGGCTCTGGGGAGAGAACTGAAGGAACAGCTGACAGGATCCCTGTGCAGAGTCATTCCCCATACTGCAGAAGCCATCTTTCTCAGGCAGGGCACTCCCGCCAAGTAGCATCAGCCTGAGGGGAAGCAGTAGTCCCACCTTGTAGAGCTTAAGCCAGACTGCTGGCTACAACTTGAAGCTATATCATTGATTAATTTAACAGTTAAGGGGGATCTTTGGGAGCTCTGAGATTTCAGCTGACCTTCCCCCTGGACCCATGGTGATAAAGACTGGCCTTAATGCATAGCCTGGTTTTTTCTGCACACAAAGAGGCCCAGCAAAGAGAGCCACATGCTATGGATCACCGATAGCCCCAAACAGTTTGACTAGGGTCAGTCACAAGTAGCATATGACAAAGGCCTACATCAGAGTCTTTGCAGACCTACCTAATACATAGAAACAAATACAAAGATGCAGCCAAAATGGTAAGACCAAGACACAGATCCAAATGAAAGAACTAGAAAATTCTCCAGAGTAAGAACTAGATAAAATGGAGGCAAGCAATTTATCAGATAGAAAGTTTAGAGTAATGATTGTAAGGATACTCAACAGCATGAAAAAAGACATAGAACTCACAAAGTAATACACAGGAAGGAATAAAAAGTAGGTTACATGAAGCAGAGGATTGAATCAGTGATTTGGAACACAACGCAGGAAAAATGTGCAGGCACAGCAGAAAAAAGGAAAAAAGGATTTAAAAAAACGAGAAGCATTTTGGACAACATGAAACGGAAGAATGTCTGCATCATGGGAATACCAAAAGGAGAAGAGAGCAAGCAAGGGATCGAGAACCTACTTGAAGAAATAATGACAGAAAAGTTCCCTAATCTGGTGAAGGAAAAAGATACACAAGTTTAGGAAGCTCAGAGAGTCCCAAACAAGTTGGGCCCAAAGAGGCCTATCCCAAGACATATCATAGTTAAAATGACAAGGCTCATAGACAAGAGAATCTTAAAAGCTGCAGAGAAAAGGAGGTAGTTACATACAAGGGAACACCATTAGACTATCATCTGATTTCTCAATGGAAACATCAGGCCAGAAGGGAGTGGCGTGAAATACTCAAGGTGATGAAAAGCAAGGATCTATAACTGAGGCTACTTTACCGAGCAAGGCTATCACTTAGAATCGAAGCAGAAATGAGGAGTTTCCCAGACAAGAAAAAGTTAAAGGAGTTTGTTAACACCAAACCAGTACTGCAGCAAACGTTAAAGGGCTTGCTTTAAGAAGCAGAAAAAAAAGAGAAAGAAAAAAGAACAGAGGAAAATAGTCTAACATAAAATGGCACTAAATACATATCTATCAACAATAACCTTAAATGTAAATGACTTAAATGCTCCAACCAAAAGACAGAGGGTAGATGAATGGATAAGAAAACAAGACCCACATATATGCTACTACCAAGAGAGCCATCTCATATGAAAAGAAACATACAGAGTAAAAGTAAATGGATGGAAAAAGATATTTCATGCAAATATCTTGAAAAGAAAAAATAGCTGGGGTAGCAGTACTTATATCTGACAGAATAGACTTTAAAATCAAGGTTACAGTAAGTGACAAAGACAGACACTGCATTATGATAGGGGGAACAATCCACCAACAGAATATAACCCTAGTAAACATTTCTACACCCAACATAGAAGCACCCAAATATGTGAAGCAAGTATAAATTGACATAAAGGGAGAGATCGACAGAAATACTGTCATCGTCAGGGATGTTAGCACCCCATTGACTTCAAAACCCTATAAATCTTCCAGACAAAATCAACAAGGAGCCAGCAGCCTGAAACAACACACTGGATCAAATGGATTTAATTAATATTTTCAGAGCCTTTCACTCAAAAGCAACAGAATAGACATACTTTTCAAATGCACAGACAGTTTTCTAGGACAGACCACATGTTAGGACACAAAACAAGTCTCAATAAGTTTGGGAAGTTTGAAATCATATCCAGCATCTTCTCTGACCACAATGGTATGAAACAAGAAATAAAACACAAGAACACTGAAAAACATGAAAAGACATGGAAGCTAAATAACATGTTACAAAACATGGGTCAACAATGAAATCAAAGAAGAAATCAAAAGATACCTTAGCAAAGGAAAATGAGGACACAACAATCCAAAATCTGTGGGACACAGATAACAATCCTAAGAGGGAAATTCACAGCATTCCAGGCCTATCTCAAAAAATAAGAAAAAGCTCAAATAAACAATCTAACTTTACACTCAAAGTAACTTGAAAAAGCCAGAAGTGAGTACAAGGAAGGACATAATGATCAGAGCAGAAATAAATGAAATAGAGGCTAAAACACTGATATAAAAGATCAGAAAATCCAAGATGTGGTTCTTTGAAAGATAAACAAGATTGACAAACCTTTAACCAGACTCATCAAGAAAAAAGAGTGAGGACCCAAATAAGTAAAATCAGAAATGAAAGAGGAGTTTGGTGTTTTTGACACCAAAAAATACAAAGGATTGTAAGAAAATATTATAAACAACTATATGCCAATAAACTGGACAGCCTGGATGAAATAGATAAATTCCTGGAAACATACAATCTTCCAAAACTAAATCAGGAAGAACCAGAGAATTCAAATAGGCAGATTACACCTAGTGAAATTGAAGCAGTAATAAAAAAAAATCCCAACAAACAAAAGGCCTGGACCAGATGGCTTCACCAGGAAATTTTACCAAACATTCTGAGAAGGACTGACACCTCTTCTCAAACTATTTCATACAATTCAAGAGGAGGGAAGGCTCCCAACTTGTTTCACGAGGCCAGCATTATCCTAATTCCAAAACCAGATAAAGACACTACAAAGAAAGAAAATTATAGTGTAGTATCCTTGATAAACATCGATGCTAAATTTCTCCACAAAATATTAGCAAACTGAATACAACAATGCATGCAAAAAAATGCATGGTGTATGCATCATACACCATGATCAAGTGGGATCAAGGTTGGTACAACATTTGCAAATCAATAAATGTGATTCACCACATAAACAAAATAAAGGATAAAAACCACATGATCATATCAATAAATGCAAAAAAGCATTTGATGAAATCCAGCACCCATTTATAATAAAAACTCTCAGCAGAGTGGAAATAGAGGGAACATACCTAAACATAATAAAGGCCATATATAACAAACCCACTGCCAGCATCATACTCAACAGGCAAAAACTACAGGCAGTCCCCTTAGATTCAGAACAAGACAGGGATGTCTGCTTTCACTTCTCATATTCAACCAACAAAGTGCTGGAAGTCCTAGCCAAAACATTCAGACAAGAAGGAAAAATTAAAAGCTTCCAGACTGGAAAGGAAGAAGTAAAACTGTCTTTATTTGCTGATGACATGATACTATATGTAGCGAACCCCAAAGATTCTACCAAGAAACTACTAGAACTGATATACAAATTCAGCAGAGGAGCAGGATACAAAATTAATATCCAGAAATCAGTTGCATTTTTATATGCCAATAAGAAGCAGAAAGAGAAATTAAGAAAACAGTGTCATTCATAATTGCTTCAAAAAGAATAAAATACCTGGGGATAAACCTAACCAAGGATGTAAAAGACCTATACTTGGAAAATTGTAAGACACTGAAGAAAAATTGAAGATATGTTAAGTGGGAGCACTTACCATGTTCATGGATAGGAATAATTAACATCATTAAAATGTCCACACTACCCAAAACAATCTATAGATTCAGCGCAGTTCCTATCAAGATTCTAATGACATATTTCACAGGACTAGAACAAATATTTCAGAAATGTATATGGAACCACAAAAGGTCCCACATAACAACAATCCTGAGAAAGAACAAGTTGGAGGAATCATGCTACTTAATATCAAACTGTACTATAAGGCCACAGTAATCAAAACAGTATGATTCTGGCATAAAAACAGACACACAGATCAATGGAACAGAATAGAGAACCCAGAAAAAAACCCACACCTTTATAGTCAATTAATTTTTGACAGAGGTAGCAAGTACATACAATGGACTAAAGATAGTTTGTTCAATAAATGACAGTGGGAAAATTGAATATGCAGAAAAATGAAACTACACCACCTTCTTACACCACACAAAAGCATAAATTCAAAATGGAGTAAAGACTTAAATGTTAGAACTGGAACCATGAGAATTCTGGAAGAAAACATAGGCAGCAAAATCTTGGATATCGCTCCTAGCAATATTTTATCAGATTTTCTTTCCCAGGCAAGGGAAAGAAAAGAAAAAAATAAACAGATGTGGCTACATCAAAGTAAAATGTTTTTGCACAGCAAAGGAAACCATTAACAAAATAAAAAGATAAATCACAGAATGGGAGAACATATTCATCGATACATTTGATAAGGGGGTAATATTCAAAATTTATAAAAAACTTATGAAACTCAATACCAAAAAACCAAACAACCCAATTAAAAAATGGGCAATGGACACTTATCCAAAGAAGACATAAGGGTGGCAGATAGACATATGAAGAGATGCTCAACATCTGTAATCATCAGAGCAAATCAAAAGAACAACTACCATCAATAAATCAACACCAAATGCTGGCGAGGATGTGGAGAAAGGGGAGCACTTTTGCACTGTTGGTGGGAATGCAGATTGCTACAGCCTCTCTGGAAAGCAGTATGGAGATACCTCAAAAAACTAAAAATGGTCCTGCATTTTGACCCAATGATCCCATTTCTGGGAATATATTTGAAGGAACCCAAAACACCAATTCAAAAGAACGTAGCCACCCATATTTTCATTGCAGTGTTACTTAACAATTGCCAAGATATGGAAGCAGCTCCAGTGTCCATCAGTAGATGAGTAGATAAAACAACTATGGGACATTTACACAATGGAATTCTACTTGGCTGTAAAAAAGAAGAAAATTTTACCCTTTGCACAGTATGGCTAGACATGGAGAACATTATGCTAAGTGAAATAAGCCAGTCAGAGAAAGACAAATACCATATGATTTTACCCATATGGGGAAGCTAATGAACAAACTGAACTAACAAGGAAAATACATACTCAGAGCAGGATGACAGCTTGTTGGGGGGGAGGTGAAGATAGCAGGTGGAGGGACTAAGAAAAAAGGAAAAAGAACTCCTGGACATGGACAACAGTGTGTGATTGCTGGGAGGGAGGGGGTATAAGGGGACTAAATAGTAATGGGAAAAAGAATACAATAAATACTAAATCACAAAAGAATAAAAATACAATTTTTTATAAATACTGGGTTTTTTGGGTCCCCCTTGTATTTGTCTGGATGGTAGTAATTAAAATATACATTTAAACTTCAAAATATGCTTATTGGTAAAATGTTTTAAAGGGTAAGTGACTAATTT
Source organism: Glossophaga mutica (assembly GCA_039655065.1). Lineage (NCBI taxonomy): Eukaryota > Metazoa > Chordata > Mammalia > Chiroptera > Phyllostomidae > Glossophaga > Glossophaga mutica. The sequence goes on along the minus strand of CM077305.1, from coordinate 136,112,235 downwards.
TCTCCCTTCTCTCCCCTTCACTTTTCTTCTAGTATTCTATGGCATTGCCATATTTTGTCTGGTCGCCTTAATAAGGGCCTCAATAACTGATCCAGGAAGACTCCCTGAGAACCCCAAGATTCCACATGGAGGTATGGTCCTCTTCAGATTTATCAGTTTTACTATGCCAGAATTATTATTTTTATTAATGTATTTATTGCCTTTAGTTGTATTAGCATATATAGTTAATATGTTACATATGCATATTAATTATATGTATATTAGTTATATATGCTAATACAGCTTTGAAGTTTTGTTCTCAGATGTTACCTTTGCAGACTTCTCTATTTAAAATCGCAAATCCCAGCTGATCCCTCGTACCCCTACTCCCTTGCTCTCCTGTTCGGTTCGTGTATTTGTGTGCCTCTCCTCCCACTCTGGATCTGTATCACCTCTGTGAGGGGCAGGTTTGTTGTTTGGTTTCCTTTTGTTCATTGGTGTGTCCTTAGTGTCTGGAACAGTCTCTTCTATGTCGCTTAGTAAATACTGGGTATGTATTTTTTGAGTGGCATATTAATTATTTGAAAAATTATATTTTTATTTTATAAAAGAATTTTTTGATGGTGCCATTTACCTCATGATATAAATATATCGCCTATAGTAAATTATGGAGTATTATCATAACATTGCCTGCATTTGTCTAAATTCTAACAATTTGAAAGCCTTTAGTCTAGTGTCAATTGAAGGTAACTTTTAATCATTTTATTACATGGTAACCATTTACATCACAAAAATGCATTGAAATGTATTGCTTGTTACATGCTGGATGTAGTAAACCTCATTTACCCTTTTTATTGAGTTTTACTTTTTGACCATTTGTTCTGTAAGCTTTGAGAACTCTGAACTTTGTTCTATTAAGAAATTTATGTCTTTGTTGTACATTATAGAACCAGAATACTTTTTAGAGTAATTCAATGGCTTCCAAACTTGCTGTACATTCAAATCACCTGGGGGGCTTTTAAAACGGTTAATGTCCAGATCACATTCCATATTAATTAAATCGGAATGTGTTGGGGTAGGAGCCAGGTATCAGTATTTTTCAAAGATCACAGACGATTCAGTGTGTTAGCAAACTTTGGGAACTAGTAATTCCTTTCAAAAGTCGATTAAGTGGCAAGTCACTATAGAGCCTCCCTTGAATCCCTGATTGTTGTTTTCCGAGACCTATCATTTCCAGACTTGCTTACTTGGCATTGCAGGTTTTAATGATTAAATGGGAATAATACGCCACTGATGTTTACACAGCTGTAGAAATGTCTGAAAACTATGTTGAATATTTAGTTTTTATTAACTGAGAGAAACAGTATCGCTGTCACTTAGCAGTTAGTCTGTGCCTGTGCACGTGTGTGCCCCTACAGGCATGTGTTTGGGCAGAGAGGTTGGTGCTCTGCATTTGTATGAAATCCCTTTTCTCAACTAGCCTAAACCAAACGCTTAAAATACAGAGAAATGGGTTGTCTACTTCAGCTTTAAAACCCAGTGTTTCCAGAAAATCAGAGTGGCGGGCTATTCCTCCTGTAGGACACATTTCTAATAAAATCTTTGCTTTGCGGTGGTCTGACACTCATGTACTTCCATGTGTCAGATACTGCAAATCAGGGATTGGGGCCAGTGAAGGTTTCCTATTGAAAATTTCACCTCTCTCTCTCTCTCTCTCTCTCTCTCTCTCTGTTGCTCTCTTTCTCTTTTTTTCTTATGCACTTGAGGCCATGTGTGTGGGGGGGGGAAGAAAATCTCACATCCTGTGTGAGGGGAGAAGCTGTTCCTCAGCTACAGAGAAATCGTCATGTAGGCCCAGTATTCTTAAATTTACCATTTTTGTAGTCAAAATAGGGAATCTCAGTGTTTATGAGAAATTTCATATTTTTAAAACTTTATTGGCAACTAAGTCAACATTTTAAAACATTGTTTTTAAATGAATACCAAACAGATTATATTTGTGGGCCTGAGTTTACGTGAAACCACTATTACCTTTAGCTTATGGACTGTAGCAGTGGAGGACACCGTGTTGCTGATTATTTGGATGTCTGTATTGTATCAGCTTCCAGCTGACAGTTGGACTATTTTTCTACACTGAGTTCAGAAGACTTCCCCTTTGCCCAATTGAAAAAATATGTTAATTTATTACATTTTAATGTTTACTAAGTCTCGTGGTATCTCATGTCGTATGATTCTTGCGGTAATTGTGTAAGGTAGCCTGGGTAATCAGGAACATAGATTAATCATTGTAGGTCACATAGCAGCTTGTTACAGAATTGATCTGAGGCTCAGATCCTCGTATCCATCAGCTTTTACCATAGCTGTATATACAGATTAATAATTTTAGCTCAGTTTTCACCTTTGATTTGATTGTGGGGAAACTTAGATGTCATCAAGTGTTTTTAGTGTTGGTTACCTGATTATTTTGTAAATATGGTTTTAACTAGTAAATACAGAAATTTAACAATGAAAAATAATATAGTATGACTAAAAACTTGGGGCTATAGAGTAGTGACATTTATTCAGCATTGTTTTAAAGTTGAGGAGTTTGATACAATTAAATTCTTTAGAAAAGGAAAATGAAATCCTAATAATTTTATGATTTCAACCAATTTTTAAATTTAATTACTCTGCAGTGTTTTGTAATGCCTGTTTTTTTAAAACAGAAGAAATATGTGACTCCCCATATATGAAACAATTTGAATATAAGAGAATTTTCCATTTTCCCACACAAAGGTCCCTGGAATTTGATTTTGCAAACTTTTGGGCATGGGGAGGAAATAGTCAAATGAAATCATTAAATGTCTGTTATTCAAATTATTCACACATGTCCGAAATACAGAAATATTTCCTTTGTCACTTTCAAATTTTATGAAATGATTTTATTCAATCTCTTAAATTTTTTAAACAGCTTTATTGATTATAATTCAAATGCCATATAATTTATCTGTTTAAACTGTACACCGCAGTGGCTTTTAGTATATTCATAGAGTTGTGCAGCCATCACCACAGTCTTAGAACATTTTTACATCAAGCTCGTTCTTAATTTTGACTTCAGTGTTTTTTGTCATCATTAGAACTACTTAAAAAAAGTTTTTTTATTGTTGTTCAGTTAGAGTTGTGCCCATTTTCCCCCCATTACTCTCCCTGCCCTACCCACCCTGCACTTCCCATGTTCAGTCCTCTCCCCACCACTGTCATCTTTGTCCTTGGGTCCTTCGTACATGTTCCTTGACTTGATTCTTCCTCTTCTTTTCCCCATTGCCCCCCTCCTTGCTCCCTTCTGATTACTGTCAGTTTGTTATTTATCTCTACTTCTCTGGTTATATTTTGCTTGCTTGTTTGTTTTGTTAATTAGGTTCCATTTATAGGTAAGATCATAACGGCATTTGGCTTTCTCCACCTGGCTTATTCCACTTAGCATAACACTCTCCAGTTCCATCCATGCTGTTGCAAATGGTAGAAGTTCCTTCTTTCTGCTGTGTAGTATTCCATTGTGTAAATGTACCACAGTTTTTTTGATCCACATATATACTGATGGGCACTTAGGCTATTTCTAGCACTTGGCTATTGTAAACTGTGCTGCTATGAATGTTGGGGTGCATAGGTTCTTTTGAATTGGTGTTTTAGGATTTTTAGAGTATAATCCCAGCAGTGGAATTGCTGGGTCAAAAGACAGTTCCATTTTTAGTTTTTTGAGAAGCTACTTTTGGACATACCGCTACACAGCAAAATCTTTTTTAAGTTTTAAGAAATATATCATGTTTTAAATTTGTTGCTTTCCCTTGAAAATTAACCCAAGCTGTAGGGATGCGTGCACTATTAATGCTGAGGGTTGTATATTCACTCATAGTTTTGCAGTTTATCTCTCTCTTATATTATTTTTTAAAAGCAATCTGTGGGAGACTTACTGACATTTATTTCCTACATTGACAACCAGTTCTGTCAGGGAACCTCTATTAAGACCCAGACATTGTATTGATTTTGGTAGTTTCAAGTTATATTTTCCCCTAAAACATTACTTTGTGATTTTATATGCAGTAATGAGAAAGGACCCTGAATATGTAAGTCCTTTAAAAAACTCACATAGAAGGTGATTCCTTCTTTTCTGAGGCATAAACAGAGCACAACCTTGCTTTATGTTTACTCATGCATTTACAACATTAATAAGGATCCATGTTAAACAGTGCGATGCTGTTAACTTACATTAAACAGCCTCATTTGTGGTTTGCCTTTTTTTCTATGCTTAGTTTCATGTTTTGATTTTTCTTCCTTTAAAAATATTTCTGTGAGTTTAAAAAATTTTTTATAGCTACCATAAATTAGCAATTGGATTTTCTCTCCCATAAGCATTTATTTTATAAAACAGTTATTAGGACTTCCGGCCAAGATGGAGGCATAGGTAGACACACTGTGCCTCCTCTCACAACCAAAATTAAGGACAAAAATATTTAGAAACAAGAAAACAACCGGAACTGATAGAAAATTGAACTGTACAGAAGTCCAACAACCATTCATCCAGACCAGTAAGAGGGGCGGAGTCGCAGCAGGAAAAAGTGGACGTGTGGACCTGGGAATGCAGGCAGCAGCGGCTGGCAGTTCCCAGGTGCACAGGCGGTAGCTGGCAGACCCAGGGTACGGGGTGGCAACTGTGCAGACCCAGTGAGGCTGCACAAGGCAGCTGGCTGACCAGGTGGCCCCACATTCCCGGGCGCAGACAATCCTGGTGAAGGGGAAGCGGCGGAAGGGACTGGAATCCAGGAGAGAGTGGGGCAGGCGCCATTGTTCCCTCTCAGACCCCGCCCCCATAAACAGCATCACAACTCAGCGACTGGGCTGCCTGGCACAGGGGAACACTGAAGGCTCCACCTCTCACTACGTAACAGCCGTGACCAGGCCAAAACCAAAACAAAACAAAAAAAACCCACCAAAAATGGCTCAAACCGGAGAACAAATGAAAGCTCCAGAGCCAATTCCTCTAAGCCGTGAAGAAATAACCAACCAATCAGATGGATAGTTCAAAGCCCTGGTGATCAGGATGCTCACAGAATTGGTTGATTTTGCTCACAAATTAGATGAAAAAATGCAGGCTACAATACGTGAAATGAAGGAAGACGCATGGGGAACCAATAGAGATGGGAGGAAAACTGGGACTCAAATCAATGGAGTGGACCAGAAGGAAGAAACAAACAACCAAACAGAAAACGAGGAAGAAACAAGAATTCAAAAAAAATGAGGAGAGGCTTAGGAACCTCTGGAACATCGTTAAACGTCCCAACATCCGAATTATAGGGGTCCCAGAAGGGGAAAAAGAAGAGCAACAAGTGGAAAACTTATTTGAACAAATAATAAAGGAGAACTTCCCCAATCTGGCAAAGGAAATAGACTACCAGGAAGTCCAGGAAGCTCAGAGAGTCCCAAAGAAGTTGGACCCAAGGAGGAACACACCAAGGCACATCATAATTACATTAGCCAAGATTAAAATGAAGGAGAGAATTCTAGAAGCAGCAAGGGGTAAGGGGACAGTCACCTACAAAGGAGTTCCCATCAGACTGTCAGCTGATTTCTCAAAAGAGACCTTACAGGCAAGAAGGGGCTGGAAAGAAATATTTGAAGTCTTGAAAGGCAAGGACCTACATCCAAAATTGCTCTATCCAGCAAAGCTGTCATTTAGAATGAAAGGGCAGATAAAGTGCTTCTCAGATAAGGTCAAGTTCAAGGAGTTCATCATCACCAAGCCCTTATTCTATGAAATGTTAAAGGGACTTATCTAAGAAAAAGAAGATAAAAATATGACAGTGAAAAGACAGCAAACTCACAGCTATTAACAACTACCCCTAAAACAAAAGCAGACTAAGGAAACAACTAGAACAGGAACAGAACCACAAAAATGGAGATCACATGGAAGGTTAGCAACAGGGGAGTGGGAGGAGGAGGGAGGGGGGAAAGGTACAGAGAATAAGTAGCATAGACGGTGGGTAGAAAATAGTCGGGGAGAGCAAGAACAGTGTAAGAAATGTAGAAGCTAAAGAACTTATGACACATGGACATGAACTAAAGGGGGGGAATGTGGGTGGGAGAGGGTGTGCAGGGTGGAGGGGAATGGTGGGGGAGAAATGGGACAACTGTAATACCATAATCAATAAAATATATTTAAAAGAAAACAAAAAAAACCCCCCAGTTATTAGATGGCTAGTACAAAAGTCTGGTAGGTAATTATCAGACATTAGGGTGTATCAGTTACCAAGCTCCTATTTGGGCATGAGTAAACCCTGAAGAAAGAATTAAAGGGAGAAAAATAAGAAATGGTTTATAGATATGTAGGACAGGTTAAGATGCATGGATTTTTTTTCTTGCTAGTCAAGCAAAAACATAGACGATACTTTAATTAAATTTCTAGACTTTCACAATAGTGATTTTTACAATACATAAGCATGTGTGTGTGGGTATGCATGTGTATGAAAATGAGCTTTCATAGGTATTTCTCATTTTAGGTACTTGTATAGTATCTTAAATTAGCCAGAGGAATGGCTCAAGCTCTTTTTTAAAATAAATTTATGGTCCAGACCATAGAGCAGCAAACCCTGTTTTGAAGGGCCAGATAATAAAATATTTTCAGCTTTATGGACCATATGGCCTCAGTTCCTCAGCTCTGCCATTCTAGTAACAAAAGCAACCATAGACAGTACGTAAATGAGTGTGCATATCTAAGTTCAAATAAAACTTTATTTATGGACATTGAAATTTGATTTTCATATTTACATGCCACAAGTTATTATTATAATCACTCATTTAAAATTGTCAAAACCATTCTTAGGTCATGGGTCACACAAAAATAGGTAGTGGCCTGGATTTGCCTGTGGACTGTAGTTTGCTAGCCTGTGGTCTAGACCACAGGATTATAGACTTCTGACTTTAGCCACCTGCTCTCTTCTTTTCTGAGGATATAACATGTTAAGTATGAAATAAAGAATTTTAGTCTCTAGAATATAATATGCTAAAATTGCTAATAATGAATACACTGTATGTTTTAGGGACTGGCTTAAAACTAAAGTTTTTATGTTGTCTTTTAATGAAATTTGGCTTATTGAGGAGAATCTCCTTTTTGACTATATTTCTCGCAGTATATGAATTCTAAGTTTTAACATTGGGATGTTTGGGGTTTCCTAGTTAAGTGGGAAAAAAGTGATGTGCTTGTGACATTGTATTTTTGTACATATGAAAAGAGTTTCCATTTCACTTACAGTTAATAAATTTTAGTTTAGCTCTGACTGGTGTGGCTCAGTGGATTGGGCATTGTCTGGCAAAGCGAAATGCTGCCAGTTCAATTCCAGGTCAGGTCACATGCTTGGGTTGCTGGCCAGTCCTTGACATCAGTGTTTCTCTCCCTGTCTTTCTCCCTTTCTTTCTCCCTCCCTTCTCCTGTCTCTAAAAATAAACAAACAAACAAACTAGTTTATCTAAATTAAGCTTTAATATTGTTGCTTTCTCACTTGATATATTTTCTTTAAAAGAACTGTAAGAAAGGAAAGTATTTTATTTTAGGATTTCTGGTCAAGATGGAGGTGTAGGTAAACATGCTTCACCTCCACACACAACTATAGCAAAAAATACAACTAGACCACAAAACAAATATCACCCAGAACTGGCAGAAAATCGAGCTATGTGGAAATCCGACAGCCAAGGATCAAAAGAAGCCACATGCATCCAGATGGGTGGAGGCATGGAGAGGCGTGGAGATGGGAACGAGTGGTCCCACATCCATGGGTGGTGGATAAAGAATGGGAGGGATGCCTTGGGACCAAGGAGTCCCAGTCCAGACCACCCACCCCAGGGTTCCAGTGCCAGGAAGATAAGTCCCCATAACTTCTGGCTGTAAAAACCAGTGGGGGTTGGGGTAGTGGAAAAAATTGCAATATTTTCAAGAGACTTAAGGCCTGCAATGGACTTAGGACTCATGCAGACCCACCCCCTCTGGGATTCAGCACCAAGGCAACAGCTGGAAAAGCTCCAGTGGCATATGGGGAGGACATGAAGTGTTAGTGCCAGGATACAGCTTCCTCCCAGGTGACATTCCAGAGGCCAGGCAGCAGCATTGTCCCCTCTGCAAGCCTTTCCCCACACAGCAACAGAGCAGTGACATGGGTTGCCTTTCTCTGGTGATTACCTGAGTCTCTGCCCCATACAACATAACAGGTGTACCTTTCTACAATAGGCCACACTACCAAGACGGAGTGAAAGCAGCTCTACCTCATACCAGAAATAAACACAGGGAGGCTACTAAAATGAGGAGACAAAGAAATATGGTGCAAATGAAAGAACAGAACATAACTCCAGAAAAAGGACTAAAAGAAATGGAGATCAGCAACCTGTCAGATGCACAGTTCAAAACACTTATTATCAGGATGTTTCAGGAACTCATTGGGTGCTTCAACAGCATAAAAATGACCCAGGCAGAAGTGAAGGTTGCATTAAATGAAATAAGTAAAAGTCTATAGAGAGCCAAGAGTGGAAATATTAAGCTGAGAATCAAATCAACAATTTGGAACACAAGGAAGGAAAAAGCATTCAGTCAGAACAGCAGGAAGAAAAAAGAATTAAAAAAAATAAGAATAGGCTTAGGAACCTCTGGGTCATCTTTAAATGTGCCAACATCCAAATCATAGGCATGCCAGAAGAAGAGGAAGAGCAAGAAATTGAAAACTTATTCAAAATAATGAAAGAAAACTTCCCTAATTTGGTGAAGGAAATAGTCATATAGGTCTAGGAGCACAAAGAGTCCCAAACAAGATGGACCCAAAGAGGACCACACCAAGACACATCATAATTAAAATACCAGAGGTTAAAGATAGAGAATCATAAAAACAGCAAGAGAAAAGCAGGCAATTACCTAGAAAGGAGTTCCCATAAAACTGTCAGTTGATTTTCTCAAAAGAACTTTTCAGGCAAGAAGGGGCAGGCAAGAAGTATTCAAAGTCATTAAAATGTTGCTGCGTGTAATATCTGAGATTTTCCTGCCTGTGTTCTCCTCTAGGACTTTAATGGTGTTACGGCTTATGTTTAAATCTTTTATCCACCTTTAGTTTATTTTTGTGTATGGTGTAAGTTGGTGCTTGAGTTTCATTTTCTTGCACGAAGCTGTCCAGTTCTCCCAACACCACTTGTTGAAGAGGCTATTTTTACTCCATTTTATGTTGCTGCCCCCTTTGTCGAATATTACTTGACTGTAGAGACTAGGGTTTATTTCTGCAAAACAAACAAACAAGCATAATATAACCAAAGACACAGAAATTGAGAACAGGCTGAAAGTCACCAGAGGGGAGAGGGGAGGGAATTTCAAGGGAAAAGGGGAAGGAACAAGTATAAAGGACACATGGACAAAAACTATGGGGGGGTGGAAATGGGAGGGAGGAGGGGAGGGCTAGGGTGGTGGGTTCGGGTGAGAATAAAAGACAGAAAACTGTACAAGATCAATAATTAAAATAAAAATTTAAAAAAAAAGTATTCAAAGTCATGAAAGGCAAGGACCTACATCCAAGATCACTCTATCCAGCAAAGCTATTATTTAGAATGGAAGGGCAGATAAAGTGCTTCCCACACCAGGTAAAACTAAAGGAGTTCATCACCACCAAGCCATTATTACTGTATATGAAATGCTAAAGGGAAATATATAAGAAAAAGAACATCAAAACAATGAACATTAAAATGGGAATAAATTCACAACTAATAATTGAATCCAAATAACTAAACAAACAAGCAGAACAGAAACAGAATCATAGATATGGAAATCCATTGGAGGGTTACCAGTTGGGAGGGGGAAGGTGGGGAATAGAGGGAAAGGTGCAGAAACTAAGAAGTATAAATTTGTAGGTACAAAGTAGACAGTGGTCTTTTAAGAACAGTACAGGAAATGGAGTAGCCAAAGAATATACGCATGACTCATGGACATGAACTAAGCAGGGGATTGCTGGAGGGAATGGGGGTACCAGGTGGAGGGGGCAAGGGTAAAAAAGTTGGGACAAGCATAATCAATAAAATATATTTAAAAAGATAATAAAACAAGATGGTGTGATATGGAGGGGAAAGGGGAAAATGGTATCCATGATAAACAATAAAAATAAAGTATTTTAAAATGAAATTTTTTAATGTAAAACTTAATTTCTCAACTTTTATATTATTGGAATAAACATTTTGATAGAGGTTTTATTTGTACTTTATTGATTTCTTCAGAGACATCTATAGCAGAATGTGTTTCCAATACTTTACTATATAAAATTCTAACATGTTGACTTTACACCTGGCCACTAAATTTAAAAAATGAAATTAAAATAATATTTCATTAAAAAAATTGAACACTACCTGCTATTATTTCTTTTACTTATGTTTAGATTCTTATATTTATTAAAAAACTTAAACTTTTTATGCCTTAGCAAGCATTTAGTGACCTCATGCTGTGTACGAGGGCCATCCTTTGCATATGCTAATGTTCATTAAGTGTGGAGTTAGGTGAATTTTCCTATGCCCAGACTTTTAATGATGTTAGAGTATAGTTTAAAGTGTAAGAATTTTCTAGAAGTAAAATTTTATTTTAACAAATATTATAAAGATGTATTCTGTGTAATAAAGCAGTTGCTTTGGTAGATTACTTTCCCATACAATTTTTATGGATCTGACTAGAATAATTTATAATGAAAACATGACTTTTCTCTTTATTATCGGTTAAACTCAAGTTTTTAGCACAAAACTTACTTGTACGATCTTTCACTGTAGGCTAGGAAATTGTTCTTAGTGGTAGAACAGTTTTGTAAAGATCTTTTTTACTTCCATCAATAGTAATTTTCTTATAACTTTTCACTTCTGAAACTATTCTAATACCTCCTAAACCCATCTGAAATTCTCTTCCAAATATCTCCAGTGAACATTTTCCAGTGAACCCAGTAATTTACAAAAAATAAAATTGTTTAGGGGTAGGAATGCCACCTGTTTCTCTGTTGAGGTTATACAGTTGATTTTGATTTTGGAACCAGAACTCAGCATTATTCCTTTGTCAGAGCATTTAGATAATTTCTATAAATTAATTAGTTTAATAAAAGTTCAGTTTTAATACAATAATTTGGTTTTACGTTAGAATTTTGTCATTAAATTGTACTTAGAGCAAATATGTCCAAAGCCCAAATACACTGCTTTCTATCCCTTAGTTTGACTATTAGTAGTGTCTTATTTTTATAGTGTTTAAAATCTGAAGCATGCAGAATCAGAGACACCTAGAATAGAGCAGCAACATTTATGGGAAACTCACTTACACTGGAGACTAGAAGAAAAATTTCTTAGACATATCTATTGAAGGCTTTCTATAAAATCTTCCAAACAGTTGTTGCTAAATTTCAACATTATTTGTTTGCCTTCATTAAATGGATTTTAATTTCTTTCTTTAGAAAGGGAGTTCTGGGAATTATGTAACAAGTGTAATTTGATGAGACCAAAGCGTTCCCATCACTGCAGCCGCTGTGGCCACTGTGTTAGGAGAATGGATCATCACTGTCCATGGTAAGAAATGAATAATTTACTTTTTGAAAAAAACTAGTTAAAAATATATCATGCCCTGGCCAGGTGTCTCAGTTGGTTGGAACGTCATCCTGTACCCTGAAAGGTTGCAGGTCGACTCCCTCTCAGGGCACATACTGAGTTTATGGGTTCAGTTCTTAGTTGGGGTATGTATGGGAGGCAACTGATCAACATTTCTCTCTCACAATGATGTTTCTCTCTCTTTCTCTCTCTCCCCCCTCCTCTCCCTATAAAAATCAATAAGCATACCCTTGGGTGAGGATTAAAAAATAAAATAAAATATAAAATAAATCGTGGTACTTAGCAGATTTAAACAAAAGTTATATTAAGGCGATGTAGTTTAAAAGCATTTTAATAAGCATACCTTTGTCTGCGAGCTCCCAAAGTCATTTTTTCAGAGAGATTGTCTTTTCTAACAAGGAGATATTTGATTAGAAAGCTGAGAATTAATGTGCATCACAAATATGCACGTTAGAACTAAGGTAATGATATTAAATGAGATGATGTATGTAAAGCATTTGGTACAGTGTCTAAGACTTAGAAAGTACTTAAATAGTAGCTCTCATTTCTAACTGTAATGAACCATATATGTTCCATTGTTTGTATTTCTTTCCCATTTGTTTAACGCACTTCAGGTACCTTGAGATACCTCATTTCTTCCCCTTTAAGCCTTTTCATTATTAAGTATTTTAGGTATTAACATACACACATTCTGGGTATGTGTAAGTGGTAGCTGATTCTGCTAATCTGCCAACATTTTTGGACAATAGGGGGCACTCTTGTAATATTTAAAGAAAATGTTTAGTTGAGAAATAGAATTTTTCAAACAAATGCTATGAGAATTCTGCATTGTATTTCATTTCAAAGCTTCCACAAAAATCTGTGAACAAGCTATTATATTTAATTTTGTTTTTCTAAAGTGGAATCTGTATAAATATTTAAAGTGGTATAGTATAGCATTTATGAATATAAGTATATACATCTATATGTTTGTACATGAATGCATGTATTCAAAATTAACTATATAATGGGCTTGTTAAATTTACAACTGCATTTATCTAAAGTTGACTCTAGGGAAGAGTTTAGCTTTGCCTAATAATGCTAATCAACTTAGAGTTTCCCTTATTTTTTGATAACTTTACTTCGATAGCACAAGTTATTTGCAAGATTTTAGTGGAAATTTGGGTTTTACTCCAAACCGATTACTTAAATAGGGGGTAGTTTCCTGAGACTAGGAAAAAATAAAAGCATTTGAGACAAAAGCACTGTTACTATATATGTATTTCATCAATAGGATTGTATGGTATATAACATATAATTGGTCTTTAAAAATGTGCCTTGAATTTAAACAGATTAATTCTCCAGTGTTTTCTACACCTCAGTGATCTGTTTACAATTATGATAGTAATAGATTAATAAAAGCTGGTAAACTGCTAAGTGGCAATCACACTGAAAAACTCAATTTTATACACTTTTTAGAGCAATGCTCTGATTTTAACTAAAAATATAATTGTTCATATTCAGTTGGATAGTGATACTTCCTTTTAAAAGTATGCAATAGTTTAAGCTTAAAACATAACCCATGAATTAGGAAATGTTTTGGTACTACAGAGCTTTGTGATATTATTTATTTACTTTCAGGGAATGAAGATTAACTCAATGAGAAAATGAAGTTCTGTGTAGCCTACACTCTAAGACTGGGATGAGTTCCCTGTTTCTAGGCCTCTTGTTTTCAATTTAGTCAACTATTCAGAATATTGGTGGGAAGAAGAGAGGAAGTGGAATGAGTTGGAGGATAGGAAAGGAGGGGAGACCAGGGGGTGCCTAAATAGGTTTAGGGATTTTCATGATTGAATTCCCTAATCTAGAGCACTGTCGAGATATTCAGTGAGGGATATTGTACAGTGTAAATTGGAAACAAGGAGAAATTTTGTTATTTTCAGAAACTGCATTGTTATAACTGCCTAACAGCTTTAGATTTGGAGGTCAGTTCTCAGATCAGCCTAAGATTTTCTCTATTTCTGGTTGTGATCACTCTTTCTATGTAGTTTGTTACCAAAAGAACTCTAACGTACATAGATTGAGTACCTTAGTGTTTCTTAAAGCCCTCCAGTTAAGGAGACTGCCATGGTCATAGCAGTTGTTTCTCGAATTTAGGGGGACAAGAAGGATAGGACAGGGATAGGCCATCTGTTAAGCAGTATCTGTTGGAGAGTATTTTTGAATGTATACATAAACACACATTTCTGACAGCCCTGCTTGTGAATGACAAAACACAGGAAATTTTATTGTTAGTAAAGCATGAGCTTAAGTCTAAGAAATGCCTCTGCAAGGTTTTCCGTTCAGTTCTTTATCTGATTTAAAAAATAATTTAAGTTAGAAATTGAGCCTATTATAGAACTTTTTCCAAACAGTGGAAGTATAATACTATATTGAAATAAAAACATTTGTTCAGAGTAACTTACAGTTTCAAATTAGGGTTTTCTACTGGAATTGTAAAATATTTTGAAAATTTAGGTACAATAAATTTTGGAACAATAAAACATTCAGCTTGCAATTAGCTTTGAAAATTTTGGGATTATAACATTAATCATTTTTCCTAGTTATGGTTCTTCACTGTTGTATTGCTAGAAACATAGCACTAAGAATTTGTAAATAGTTGTGGATATGTGTATTTTTAGCAACCAAGGATAGCTTTTGAAGTAAGAAAATTGTGAATGCTTAGCAGTTATGTCAGATTGGCAGGTTTAAGTTATTTTACTTTCATTCAAATTGCTCTCGAAGCTAGAATGCTGTAATGGAAGAGCAATATATGGAAGAGGGTTCTAGTTTCTTGGCCACTAACTGTACGTACTCTGGCAAGTGTCTTAACTTCGTCCATCTCCGGTAGGTTTAACTCCTTTGTTCCTGTTTCCACATGAGTGCAACAAGGAGACTGCATCTGCTCTTCCTGCCTGGCTGAGTGGTTGTGAGCTGAGGGGGAATCATGGGCTTCTTTTTGTAAAGTATCAATAGAAAGTGCTTTACAAATGTGAGATGGCATGTTTATATCTTTTTTCATGCACTGTTTGCTTCCAGTTTTGAGTGACTTCAGCCTATCTCCATGAAGTTAAGCATATAAGAAGTTCTTTATGTTTATTTTTAGTTTACCAATTCTGAAATTAACATCTTATAAAAGTTTAAAATTTTGTTTTTTATTTTTTCTTCAGGATTAACAATTGTGTTGGTGAAGATAATCATTGGCTCTTTCTGCAGTTGTGTTTCTACACTGAACTTCTTACTTGCTACGCACTGATGTTTTCTTTCTGCCACTATTATTACTTTCTTCCACTAAAAAAGCGTAACTTGGTAAGAAATGTCTATGTCCACTATGTTAGAGCAGCTATGGCATACAGCTATCAACATGTGGTTCTTTTAAGTGCAGCAGGGTGCAAAGCAACAAAAGTAAACCCCCAAAGTAATAGATTTTAAAATACAGGATTAAGAAAGTAGACCCTTATCTGGCATTTCCTTTTCACCAAATCCATTTATGATTATTTATTAATGTTGAATGACTTTCTTTAAAAAGCAACATAATAGATTTTTTGGTATGTATGTTTTGGTTTAAAATATCTACAATAATGAAAAACAAAGTGAAAATGTTAACTTATTTCTTTTCAGGAATAAAAATACACTTAATATTTTCAAGTTTTTCGAAGGAACTTGAAATGGATGAGGATGAGGAAAAGTTCCCTGCCCAACTTTTAACAGTAGCAATATGTAAGATGCTTCAGAAAGCTGTTGGATATGCCACTTTAGGCAGGGTAGTACTTTTCCTGTTTCGTAGAGGAACTACAACAGATGTTAGTAATACCTGCCCAGATAGGAGCACCTGAGAATTTTAAGTTCTTGACTACATATTAACACTATGCTATGAGCATGTCATTTTAATTCTCTAATGCTCATAACTACTTGAAGTGGGTACAGTTTTTCCCCATTTTTATAGATGAGGAACAGACTAACACTTTAAATAAGTAGGTACTGAAGACACAAAACTAAGGAGTGATTATTAAGCTGGTTTTAGTTGTAGAGCTGGGATCTGAACTTGATCTTGTGTTTTCTGAATCTTACCTTGTGTGTTTTGTGTGTAGAGCTGGGTTTTTTTGAGCCTGATATAGTACGTTATTTGGACTTTGAATGTGTTTTTAAAATACTGTGTGTGTGTGTGTGTGTGTGTGTGTGTGTGTGTGTCAGAGAGACAGCGAGAAACAAAGAATGCACAGATGTGCAAATGTGCATATGAAAAAACAAGGGGAGGAAAGAGGGAAGAAAGAAGGAAATACTGATGGGAAAGGGGAATTTTTCTTTCTTATATATATTATTTAAATCTTACATTAAAAATGAGTTCAGTGCTGTACATATAATTAAATTTTGGAGTAAGGGAGAGAGCGAGAGGTCTTTAAGTTCTCTGTATTTATATCTTTTTGTACACATGATCATTTTGTATAATTAAAGAGGATATTTGCTGTTGTTTCTGGGCTGTGATTATGCTTATTAAATATAGATCAATCAATTAAAATTAATTACTAGTAACTGAAAAAGTTCAATATGTAGAACTTCAAATGTCAGTGTTTAACATTTTCACTTGGTATTTTGTGCATGATAGTACTATAATTTTAGGAATGTTTTATTTATAGAATAATTTTGATATCATTTTTACTATATTTAGATTATATAAAATATTATACATATTCCCTCAAGAGTAACCTGTTTCAAATAATTGAGCCTAATAAGAAAAGTATTAAAATAAAATTCCCCAGTAAGATTAGGGTCATAATTTTTAAACAGTGGGAGAGAAAAAATTTAGTGATGTTAATGAAAAGCTAATAGAGGTTCTCTATGAGGGAATGTATTGTATTATCTTGGAGGAATTGGCAACTGTTGGCCTTGGGTTAAATTAGAACCTCCACCTATTTTTGTTAATGAAGTTTTACCATAGCACAGCTACTCTCGCATTTGTTTCAACCTGTCGTCCATAGTTGCTTTTCTGCTACAACAGCAGAATTGAGTAATCACGACAGAGACATAATGTCCTGAAAAGCCTAAAATATTAACTGTGTCTGGATCTTTATATTGAGTTTCCAATCCATAGTAGTGGAGTGGCTTTGTATACAGACATACCTAGTTATGATATGTATAACCTTTGACACATCATTTAGTCTTCCTGAATTGCAGTGTCTTCTTCTGAAAATGTGAATAATCATGAGATCAAATGAGATAACACATGTAAAACTACCTGGTGTATAATAGACATTCAGTCTGTGTTATATTTGATTTTAATGAAAGCTATCAGATGGAAGGAACAATTTTTCTTTGGACTTTTTAATGAAAATTTTACAGACAGTTTAACAGTATTAGTGGGAGGTTTATCACATACTAGAGACATTTCAGTATACAACAATACAGTGGTAATATTCAACTGAAGGATTAGACATTTGAAATTACTAAATATAATTTCCTCTCCAAATGAAAGGTAGAAACTCTGGAAAAATTATTACTACCAATTGATTTTTTAAGTGGAAGAACCGATTATAGGTGATAATATTTGAATACTTAAATATATATATTATATTTATATGCATTTTGGATGTTGACAGAATAATAGCACCATATTAAAACTTTATTAAGAGATTACAATCTAGGAGGAAAAGATTAAAAAATATGTAGAAGTTGAGTTTTAAAAATTTAAACCAGATTTCCCTTACAGTAATCAATTGTAGAAGCAATACAGGTGATTTTTAATTTTTTAAAAATCATCAAAATATTATCCAATTGGGTTACTACATAAAAATCAAATAATTATCTTGCTCATATTGGTTGTAAATAAGCTCCATAAATAGTAAGCAATAAGTTATGAATAGGTCTGGGGACCTGACAGGGTTATTCTAGTAGTGCTAGGCAGGAACTGTTCTCTTAGACCAAGTCATAGAATATCCTATTGTATTGAGTAGGATGCTTTCATAATTACCTTCATGTGTAGAGACAATGAAACTTTTGAAACCCAGAGAGGTTATGTTGTGACATTTCTAAGATCATGTTGAGGAATGTAGTATGTTTTAATCTTGTTTATGATATATTCTCTGAATGAATGAAGTGATTTATGTATTATCAAGTTAAGTATGTTGAGAACTTTTCAAAAAGGCAATTTTGTTTAATTCTTAAATTCATGAAAAGAGAATGTTTATTATTGGTGTTTCTAACCTGCTTAAGTTTACCAGAGTAAAGCTAAATTCTAGGACCAGAATCATAACCAGAATCATAAGCCTGGAGGAAATGCAATATTTTACAATTTATATATCTCCAAGTATTCCAAGAATCTGAAGCAACCCAAATGTTCAGTAGGCACTGAACATTCATTGAAATAAACTCTAGTCATTTCATTGATTTAGAAGTGATAATTTGAAACTATATTACTAACTGCATACAGTGTTAGAATTCTAATATCTTTCTGGATTGAATGGATTGACTCTTGTATCATTATAAATACCTCTTTATCTGTAGTAATGATTTTTTTATTAAAACATTTTTTTCTGTTATTAGTTTGCTAGATTAGCTTTCTTTTGGTTAGTATTTTCTCTCTGCTTTCAGTCTTTGTCAATTGCTATGTCTTGTCTTTGTGTCTTATAGACATCAACTATTTCATTTTTAAAAATCCAGCATGAGAATCTTTGTCTTCTGATTAGAATACTTGGTACATGTTTATTTAGTATAACCGATACTAATTCTATCATCTTACTATTTTCTGTCTGACCCATCTGTTCTTATTTTCCATTTTTCTCCTTTTTTTGCCTGCTTTGGAATATTCAGTTTTAAAAAATCGAATTTATGTCATTCTGTTGGCTGTTATTTTTTTGCTCTTCTTTTAATGGTTTTCCAGAGATGAAAACATTCTTCTTTGATGTTTTGAAGTTTAATTAGATTAGTATTTTGATCATTGCTCAGATATAAAATGCAATGGCCATAGAACAAACACATCATTTTTGGTATTGTGGGGTATAAAATAAATGTAGAGCTAAAAGACATGATGAAACATTATTATTGTTGTTTATCTATTATGTGTTATAATGCATATGTTATATGAAGTCAGTTTTCATTTAGAGTTATCTAAATATAGATGCTTTTCCAAGGTCTTCATGACTTCATAAATGTCTAAACTTCCTTCTAGGAATTTTTTTTCCCTGCTTCTTGATGCATATTTACTAGATCAAATTTTTCTAACGTGGGTTCACCTGAGAATATTTTTATTTCTTTTTAATTTTTGAAGAATTTATTTGCTTGGCATAGAATTATGAGGTGGAGTTATTAAGGATGTTATCCCATTGTTCCATGGTTTTCATCATTTCTGTTGTAAAGTTAGTTGTGAGTCTTACTGTAACTTCATTGAAATAATGTATCTTCGGCTGCTTTTATGATTTAGTTAATTAGTTAATTTTATTTTAGCTTTATTGAGGTATAACTGACATATAAAAATGTAGATAATTAAATTGTACATTATGGTGATTTGATATACATATACACTGTGAAAGGATTCCCTCACCTAGTTCATTAACACATCTGTCACCTTACAAATTTATCTTTTTTGTTTTTAGTACATTTAAATTCTACTCTCTTAGCTAATTTCAATTATACAGTACAGTGTTATGAACTATGGTCATCATGTCTTGTATTAGATCTTCAGGCCTTATTCATCTTGTAGCTAAAGATTGTACTACCCTTTTAACAACCTCTCCCTGCTTCCCACAACCCCAGCTGCTGGCAACCACTTTCCTTTCTGTTCCTATGAGTTTGAACCTAAAAATTTTTTAAAAAATAAATTCCACATATAAGTGATACTATAAAGTATATGTCTTTGGCAAATTTCAATTAGTATAGTGTCATCAAGATATGTCCATGTTGTTGCAAATGTTCTATGGCTTAATAATATTCCATTGTGTATATATACCACATCTTTCTTACGTATTCATCTGTTGATGGATACCCAGGTTGCTTCCATATTTTGGCTACACTTATCTCTTGTTTTTTAGATGATGGCCATTTTAACAGGTATGGGGTGATATCTCTTGACTTCGATTTGCACTTCCCTAGTGATTACTGACATTGAGCACATTTTCATGTACCTGTTGGCCATCTGTATGACTTCTTTGGAAAAATGACCATTCAGTGTCTTTGCCCATTTTTTAATAAAAAAAGGTTTTTGCTGTTGCATTGTAGTACTTTGTATATTTTGGATATTAACTGATTATCAGACAAATGATTTGCAAGTACTTTCCCCCTCCCCATTTCATAGGTTGTCTTTTTATTTTGCTGATGGTTTCCTTTGCTGTGCAGAGGCTTTTTAGTTGGATGAAAGGCCTCATTTTCATTTCTGATTTTGAGTAATAAATGTCCATTTTGTTTATCTTTTCAAAAAAAACAGCGTTTGGTTTCCTTGAGTTTTTTCCCTCATCTTTTTAGTCTTTCTTTCATTTATTTCTGCTCTTTGTCATTTTCTTTGTTCTAACTTTTGGCTTGGTTTTCTTTTTCTAGTTATTTCCCCCTTTTTTTGGACATGCAATGGGAGAAAGTTATCTTGATTCAGTCAGCAGTGTATATATAACAAATATTTATAGAACATTGGTCTTAATATAGCAGTTCTTTTGGTGATGACATTTATTGTCTAGAGACAGTAATTGGAATACCTGATTTTAAGGTCAGATCTGTTTTATAATACTGTATAGCAAATATTTCTAAGGTTACATAATAGAACATTGTGCTTACTATAGCAGTTCTTTTGATGAAATTTTTTATAAAGGTAGAAAATATCAGTGATTTCAGTATAAAAGTCACCACTAACATTTAAAAAAATAAATTTTTATACTGGAATATTCTTCAAACATTCCTACCCTATAATTTTTTTTTCTGAATCCTTGCCAGTATCTCTGTCCTATTGAAATTTTGTAAGGACTTATGATTATTGGGCTTTGTCTTTGTGAAAGACTAGTTTCAGTTTACCTTTTCTCTTATAATGAAGTCCCTTCAGGATTCTCAGCTGAAAACCTAGGTGTTTACTGTACGTTGTGTCCTGTTACTGTTTTCCCAGCTCTGTGATATTGCAGAAAGCTCTGAGCCTCCTTTTTCACTCTTTTCATAGGTACTGCTTGTGATTTGCCAAGTACCTTCAGGTAAAAAGCAGTGCAGAATGTGGGAATCACCTTCATGCATTTCTGCTCTCTGAGATCTTGGCCCTTCAAGTCCTAGCTAGTTTGGCTACTTTCCAGTGTCTTCAGTCAAGCAGTTTATTTATCAATTAATTAGATTTTATCTGGCTTTTGGTAGTGTTCTTGTTGGGAGGGTTAGTCTCATATAATCTCTTTCCTCATAGGTATCATTGGCAAGGACATTTTGTTTAAAAATTTCTTCCCCGATGGTTCTAATCAGTGCTGCGCAACTTCACAACTCCAGCATGCAACACAGTCAGAGCCTGGGTAAACAGTGTCCGGTGGAGTTGTGCAGAACAGTACTTCTGTAGTCGTAGATTTGAGATCTGCGCTGTAGGGAATGAGGCTTGTGATGGACTTTATAGTTAGGTAGAGATTAACCAGATGGAGAGATGAAGGAAGTCATTGCGGGACAAGAAAAGCCTTGAAACAGTAATTGGAATAACTGGTTTAAGGTCAGATCTGTTCTGTAATACTTACTGTATAGCAAATATTTTTAAGGTTACATAATAGAACATTGTGCTTACTATAGCAGTTCTTTTGATGATGACATTTATTGTATTTATTATAAAGGTAGAAAATACCAGTAATTTCAGTATGAGTCACCATTGACATTTAAAAGAATAAATTTTTATACTGGAATATTCTTCAAACAGTCCTGCTCTGTAATTTTTTTTCTGAGTTCTTGCCGGTGTCTCATTTTTCTCTAAAACAACCAAAACCTCTATGCAGCTCTTTTGTTTTGTTTGTAAAGCTGGCATAGTGTCAGAAATCTCATTCATTCTCCTTGTTACTCCTTGTTATTATTTGGGATATGGCATAAAGATCTCCAATGATCCTCATTATCTTTGGAGATTGTATTAATTACTACTGTGCATCTTTCTTGTGGCAATAATAGTACAATTGAAGTATGCCATCGACTTTGACCCTATATTCTTCTGTGAGCCAGGGTAAGTGAAAGCTTTGGTCTGCATTTTCTTTATACCCTTTCAGGTAGATAGATGGCAGCATAGTATCTTTGCTGGTGCATCTTTCAGTTCTAAACCTGAGTGCTTATTCTCTAGGTGGGGAAAGAAAGTGTTAACAACTCAAGTTTTTGTTTTGTTTTAAGATGAAAGCGTTTATTCATTAAACAAAAGAAAACGTGAATTGCCCTTTAAACTTTGTTGTAATGGCACTTAACCTGTATTTAGTAGAAAACTGGTACATTTTGGTTGGGCTAATGGGAAAGAGCAAGTTGAAAGAAAGCAGTCTGTTCAGAGACTGCGGGAAATGAAGGGTTTGGGACCCTTGAGTTTCTTCCATGTCTCTCTCCTCTTAGCTCTTTCTTTTCAGGGGGTTCCTTCTGTGCTGAACTATTTAATCACTTTGCAGTTGCCCCCTGTTTTTCAGAGTAACTTAATACTTTTTAGATTTCTTTGTAATATTTACTTTTAAAATAGCCACCTCTCTTGTATTTTTAGGGATTTCTATGTTTTTACTCTGTGAAGTTTTTAGGAGATACTTAATATATCCTTCAATGATGAAAGGAGGTAGTAAGAGTCATAGGAGATAAGGAATTTATTTGTCATGAATCATTGCCCAAAGGAAGGACTTATTTTTAAGTTATAAATATTGATTTACATTCTGTCTTATACTAAAAGAGGCCTACAAACCTAAGGAGAATTAATATTACTATCTTCTTTGTAAATAGTAACTAAAAAATCTCAATACTCTCAAGAGTAAGAAAAAATTCATATCTACAAAAATTTCAGAAACATTTAAGGAATAGATGTCTAAATAAATGGGATAAATTAAATATTTTTAGTTAGAATCACAGAATCTAGACTCAGTAAAGATTGTACATTTCGAGACAATTGGAAAAGTTTTTCAGATGATAAATGTCAAATTAGTTTGACCATCATTTTCATGTGTAATGCCAATATAATGTTAAATTTTACTTAAACCCCTCTTGAAACTAATGTCTTAGTTTAGTTATTGAGGAGAAAATAATTTTTTAAATTATAAAAACCTGTCATTTATAGAGTGTTTTGTCATTTTTAATGAATAAAAGAGGTGGATATTAAAAAAATTAATTTTCTTTGACCAAGGTCCGTATTTGATTGTTTTTCACACAGTTATTTTAAATGTTTATAAGCAAATGCCTGGTCTTTTGGCATATTGTAGAATTATAATAATATAGTTCATTTTAATATATGCCCGTTGTTTGCCAAAACCAATATTAGAAATTTATAGCTTTTTAATTAAATATGAAGGAAGGTATCACTATACTTAAAGAGTATACTTTCTAAAATTCTTCATTTGTTGTTTCATGAATATTTTATTAGTAATATATTTCATAATTTTTGCTTTATATCATTCTGGATTTGTAAGCCTTCGAAGAGTGAAAAACGTGGAGGATAAGTAGTAGGTTCCCATTGCACAGATAAGGTGACCAAGATACAGAGGTCCACTAGGCAGAGGTGTGATTTGGGACGGGTTCTGTTGTTCTCTTAAGTCAGTGTTTCTTCAGTGGCACCACCAGGCTGCTATTCCACCTTTTGTAGCAATGTTCATTAAAAAAAAAAAAAACGTTAAAAATGCTCAAGCATCACAAAATCTACTCTTCAGATAAAGCTCATTGAAGCTCCTGATGGTCAAATTCATACTTTGTTGTTTTCATTTTTCATTGAGGTGACCATTTTTAGTAGATTAATGTAAAGATTATCAGAGTACATCTTGTAAAGGCATTTTAGTATATTAAAAATATTTTAAAAAATATATACCTGCTGGCAGTCACATGTTGTAGGCAATACTGCCTCTCTACCTGAGAAAATAAGAGGGTTTTGTTGTTTTTTTAATAATTTGTGGCTCCTAGTGTGGCGATTATGCAACTAATCATTTATGACATACCACTTTATTTCTAAAGTTACATCTGTTCAATTGTTTTTAAATGAAATAGATTCAGATAATTTCTAATTGATTCTTTTGTACTTACTTTTATGTGACAGTCAAAAACTAATATACTGACTGCATTTAATACTATGGGGAGAGTGACAGAAGGAGGGAAGGAAGAGAGAGAATTTGAATAAAGGACATGCTGCCAATAATCAGAAGAGGAAAATAAATAATGTTTAGCAGTCCAGCCAGCTTTTCAGCTATGAAGGTACATTGTTGTTATTCCAATTAGCTCATATCTAATAATGTTGCTAGGGATTCGATGTCAGATATAACCATGCCACAGAATTATTTGCCTAGTTTTTTGGCTAACAAAGAATAGAGGTAGCAATAAGACCTGGTTGCATATTGGTAAATCTCTTTGTAATTCATATTAATATTTTATATAATCAATCTTAAAGTATCCTGAATACTTCTATTATTTATTGCTATTTATAAAAAATAGTTTAGGCTTTACTCAATAACCTGTTTTTTTTATAGCTACATAAGGCCATTCATTCATTGTGGACACTTTAGAATGGCTATAATTGCTGAAATGTGTGTAGCATTTTGTGTTTTTTGACAAGAGTAGTCAAGAATAGCCAAGAATAGTGTGGATTTAAGATAAATATGAAATGAAAATTATTTTTACTGCCAGTATTAAGTTAATTTGGCATTTTTGTTCATGTATCCCGAAATGCCAGTGGAGATTCTCCGTTGGTAAAATTTTTCTTCCTTCCTTCCAAGGAATAGTGTCAGATACATAATTAGTTTATATTTGTAGGGGGGAAATCCTGTTTAAAAACACCTTGTTTGTCAAACAATTGTCAGTTCTTTGTATCAATATATTTCTGTGCTTTTCATGACAAATAGAACACAGAAATCTTACAACAAATGTTGACCTTGCCATGTAATACCAAGTCTGCTGAATATGTGTCCTCATTAAATTTATTTTATATAGTTAATTATTTATGAATATTACAGCATTTAGCATAAAAGATTTAGTAGTTTCTCTATAAGAATGTCTCAGTCACTTTGAGTTTAAATGGTATTACCCTGGTAGAAATTTTGTTTCACTCAACTTTTACCAAGCACTATAGCACTGTATTAAATGGTAAGTGTAGCAAGGAAATACATTATCTTGTTTTCTTATTGAATTGCTCTTAACTTTTCTAGAGTTTTTGCTGCTGAAATATGGAAAGGCAGGCAAAAGAAAAAAACAAAAATTTTACCCTTACTCATGCACCTGGCAGTCAGATGCCAGTGAAATTTGCTCCCCTACAAAGAAAGCTTCATTTGTATTGGTATCAAAATTTAATGTAAACCCTAAACACTCAGTGATAGCTGTTAGGTAGGAATAGTGATTTTTAAATTTCATTCAATTTTTACTGGGATTTAAGAAGAATAAAAAAGTGCATTTTACCTGCAGGATGTTTTACATTTATACCTTTTTTTGTTTATATATGTTGTAAATATCTTTTACTCTGTGGCTTACCTTTTCACTCTTAATTATATTTTTTTGATGATGAGTTTTTATTTTTAATGTACTCCAATTTGTTTTTCTCTTCCTTTTTGAATTTGTGCTTTTTGGTTCAATTTAAGAAGTCTTTTTTATCCCCATGTTATCAATATAATTCTCCTATATTGTCTTCCAAATATTATATTTTTCATATTCCCACCTGGAATTGATTTTTATGGTTCTTATGAGGTAGGAGTCAGGGTTTAATTTTTGCATAGATAGATATCTAATTGATTGAGCACCATTCACTGAGAAGATAATTCTTTTACTCTGACATGCCATCTTTTCCATCAGCCAAGATGCATATAGATGTGTATCTACTTCTGGTTTTTTTATAGTTCATTGGTGTATTTGTTTATCCTTGTGGTTATATCACACTATCGTAACTGTAGTTTTATAACTGTCTTGTTATCCAGTAGAGGAGTGTTTTTAACTTTGTTTTGCATTGTCATTGTTCCACTAAGGAGCCTTTTTAAACATCTTCTCCCCTCCCCTCTATGAAGTTAAATACTAAGGAATAAGATTTTGTCAGGGAGGACTGATTTGTATATGACCACAAACCATTGTGATAGCTAAGTTTGTTTTTCTCATTCAGAAGCAACCTTCTCCCTCCTGGGAGTGATACTACCCCATTGAGAATGCAAGCAGTAGAACCTTGTGTGTGTGTGTGTTCATGTTTTTTATAGGAGTGGTATGCTATTCTTTGTGTTTGTTCCTATGAAATTTAGAAACAGCTTACTTAGCAATTTCTGCAAATCAAAACATAGTAAAACTAAAAAAACTTCCACCAGTAGCATATGTACTCCATTAGTGGAGAATTTTTATTGTGATTGTATTCTATATATTCGTTTGGATAGGTGACATCTTTACATTGCTGACTGTCTTGATCATAAGCATAGAACAGCTTTATGAAGAAAATTCCTTCAAGAAGAAATTAGAAACATGGGTGGTGTTATAATAATGAGTTGTTAAAACATTTTATGCAAAGAATATTAATATTTATAGATTTATCTGTGACTTCTAGCTCTATCAAATGTAATAGTAACAGTAATTACAGTATTTTTTAGTTTTTAAAGATTTTGTTTATTTATTTTTAGAGAAAGGAGAAGGGAGAGAGGAAGAGAAACATCAGTGTGTGGTTGCCTCTTGCATGCCCCCAAACTGGAGACCTGGCCCACAACCCAGGCATATGCCTTGACTGGGAATGGAACCGGCGACCCTTTGGTTCTCAGGCCCACGCTCAATCCACTGAGCCACACCAGTCAGGGCTACAAACTCTTTAAAAGAATAAAAAAGAAAATTGTCTGAAACTCATTTTATGTATATAGCATATACTTGATGCATAACCTATCAAGGATAATAAGAGAAAGAAAGAAAATTATAGACTAGTCTGATTATGAACATAGATAAACGACTCAGACAGAATATTAGCAAACTGAATCTGGTTATATGTAACTAGCCTGATGAAGTTGAATTTATTTTAGGAATGAAAGGTTTTTACATTAGAAAAACAGTCAGTATATTTTATTACATAAACAGATTAGGGGAAAAATCATATGTGTGAAAACTATGTATCAATGTATGAAGACAGATAAGATTCATCATCTATTCATGTTACTTATGTTATAGCATAACTAGACCTAGAAAACTGCTTTGATAAGATAAAATGTTTTTAAAAACCGCACAAAACACCCCTCCAACCTGGGGGACAAGCTCTGGGTGTTCCCGGTGCCTTCTGCCATGGTCATTATCACACATAGCGCTGGGCATTCGAGTTAGTGGGGCAAGAGAAACAAAAGTGGCATAACTTCTGAAAGAAGTAAAACTCTCATTGCTCTTAGGTAATATCATTGTGTGAATGATTTACCCATAGATATTTTTGGATTTTTAAGAAGGTTTAAGAAGTGTATCTACGAAACAGTATTTAAAAATTCTATTTCTATATGCTGACAAACAATGCTTTATACAATAGAAATTAATAGAAAAACTATTTCTAATAGAATCAAGGAAGAGGAAGTTCCTGAAATAATTCTGGCAGAAAAGTGTAATACTCTAAGGGGAAATTGTGGAGCTTACTATAGAGAATGTTATTTGTGTGTGCATGTCTGAGGGTGTGTTGTAACTTGGAAATCTAATTTAAAAGATTTTATGGAAATACAAATTATTTAGAATAACCAAGACATTCTTGAAAACGAACTAAGTGGGGTGACTTGGCTAACTAGGTGTAGAGGCTTACTACAAAGCCACAGTCACTAAGGCATGTGTCATTGGTGCAGGGATAAACGAATAAACCAGGAGAACAGAGGGAAGAGCCCATGTCAGGCTCATGCGTGTATGGATACTTGACCTCTGATCACTGAGGAGAGGACAGCTCTTTAAGTAATCCATCCTTGAACAATTGAATATCTGTATAGTAAAAATAAATTCAGACCCCTATATTTCTGCTCAAAAATGCATACATCAATTTCAGATGAATTAATGACCTAAATGTGAAAGGCAAAACTATAAAGTTTTTAAAGGGTTCAGAACAGGGCTGTCAAATTCATTTTCACCAGGGGCCACATCAGCCTCAAGGTTGCCTTCAAAGGGCCTAATGTAGAGCTCCTTGCCCCTAGTTAAGGAGTAGTTACATTTATACAGTCCTAAAATCACATTCAGCCCTTTGAAGGCAACCTGGAGGGTGATGTGGCCCCCGGTGAAAATGAGTTTGACATCCCTGCTTTAGACAATAACATAGGAGAATGTCTTTATTACCTCAGGGTTGGGAAGGATTTGTTGAATGGGAAATAAAAAACACTAAAGGAGAAGATCGATAAATTGGACTGCATTAAAATTAGAAACGAGGTTATGAAAAGACGCCATAAAGACAGTGAAAGATAGATTCAGATTAGAAAAGATGTTTGCAATATGTAACTGAAATGTACGTACATGAAGAATGGATCAGTAATCTTTACCTTTATGGTAGGGATGAGGGAGAGAATGTGATGGGGGAGGCATGCATAGCACAGAGGAAAGGTTCTGTGGTTTTAAATGTTCTCATTCTTGAGCAGGTGCTCTCATTTTTCTCTAGACTAAACCTATGTTTTATGCATTTATCTGAATATAAACACATCTACAAAAAAAGTGAGAAGAAACGAAAACAAATACAGTTGTTATGTTAGTTTGCCAGGGTTGCCATAGCAAAATACCAGAGATGGGGAGGCTTAAGCAACAGAAATTTATTTTCTCACAGTTCTGGAGGCTAGAAGTCCAACATCAAGATGTCAGCAGGTTTTGATTTCTCTGGATGCCTCTCTCCTTGGCTTGCAGATGGCCACCTGGTGCACGGTCCTCACATAGCCTTCCCTCTATGCTAAAGCATTCTTGGTGTCCCTTTCTGTTTCTGAATTTCCCCTTCTTACCAGGACATCAGTTTGGATTGGATTAGTGCTCATCTAGGGCCTATTTTAACTTAGTCATCTCTTTAAAGGCCGTTATCTCCAACTATAATGACAATTTGAGAGGGGTGTTCCCGAGACACAGTTCAGCCACAACACTGTTTACGTAGTAAGGATCTTAACTAACAAATGGGTTTTGTGATTTTGGGATAAAATTTCCCAAGCCAGTTTTTGGGTTAAAAAAGTGCTACGTCTAAAAAAATCGAAGCTATAAGGAAAGGTGTTGTGCTGCAGAGAACGGTGCTGAATGACTCAGGCTGTGGTTATGTAGGTGTGAGTTTGGAGTACAGCTTTTATGGAAAATGGGAGAGTGATAAAAAGCAATTTCAATTTAAATGAAAGTATCATTTTTTACAAATTCCTTTAACTATAAATGTATAACTTAAGTGAATAAATGTAATATTATATGTAGATATTTTAGTCTTTACCCCTAACATTTATAAACTCGAGTTGACAAAAAAAATTTTTTTCCGGTCTTTTCACTGGGAGAAGAGAGGATGCATTTTATTTGACCACATTTTGTATTTTTGTTACTGTAACACAGTTTCTATATTACTAAAAGTCTCCCCACTGTGCAAAGTCATGCAGTGAAAAGCAAAGGGCTTATGGGAAAATGGAGGCACAACACTCAAAAACTTTTCAGTGACACTTAAAAAGCTAAGAACTTAATAAAAGCAGCACCACAGTTTTATGCATGTTCAATTGTTAAGAAATACGTAAAATCTGTAATGAACATAACACTTTACCTTAAAAGTTAGCTGAAGCTTTCGTGTGGAAGTGGGCATGAGGAGGGTTGCAGTGTGTGAGTCACTGTGACGTGCTGGGAGGAGGGCCGACTGAAAATGGAGGGTAAGTTGTGACATGAGATGTAGATGAGCGTGGCTCGTGATAAATTGAAGTCGCTGGTAAAATGTTGGGGGTATGCATGTGTTTGTGTGTTCCAATATGGCTTGATTTAGCTGGCTGCAGTTTTTTGTGTTCATCTAGGGTTTTTCACAGATAAAATCATGCATAAGTAAATACAGAATGCTTGCAGTGCTCAAATTACTGCTTAATTGGAACAAATTTGTGTTTCCAGACAGCAGACTTGTATGTAATTTTTAAAATCATTTGTAGCCCCATCTTTTCATCTTTACATGTTGTAAGGATTCTGCATTAGGCTCTTTTTACTGTGCTTTTGCAGTGACTGCCTGATACTTGACTGCCACACACTACTTTACGTGTCTTGGTAAATTTTAACGTTTCCCAGGCTAGTGAATTGAGTGATTTGGGTATGGAATCAGATTTCTGCTTGAGCCTGGTAGATGATCACTGTGAGACACAGAGAAAACATCAGTTCTTCTGTTTCAAGCAAGTGCATTATGTTCAATGACCTCCCTGCTTTCAGTATTGCTACCAGGATATCTTTAAGCCATAACCTGAATCAAAAATATGAAAACATGTGAGTGGTTATGTTTTGTGGATCCTTCGCATTTATTTGTTACTTTTTTCCACTGTAGCTGTTTTAAACCAAAGTTTAGCAAAGCAGGTTTCTGGGAGAAGTCTTTGTTCTCTCACGCTCTCTCACTCTTCTGGCAGTTCTGGTTAGTAATAGTGAGGGTGAGTGAAATGCTTCCCTTTGTTTTCCTGTCCTTCCACCACAATTTTTGGGGGTTAACTTTTAAGACCCTCATTTTTATGCCCCAAACCATGCACAGCATTTCTGTTTCTCCTTCCTGTCAAGGCGTTTATGTTTCTGCAGTTCTCTGGGCATGAGTCCCTGTCGTAGCATATACCACATTGTGTTTTGCAAAGTTGGACTCTCTAAATAAACTGCATGCTTCTTGAGGGCACGGACCATATCACCACCATGTTACATTTCTACTCCATAGCATAGTGCCTGAAGTGGTGGCTGGGTAAGTGAATGGGTGAATGAATAAAGTGAGCTTGAAGAGAGCTGTCCATATACATGATCCTATCATTTTATTTACTATCCCCCCTCATTTGGACTCAGTTACCTAATCTCTAGGTATCTTGATCACTTGAACTTTAAGGGTTTTAGTAGTGTAGTAATAAAATTTACTTTTGTGGAACCAGTGAATCTGCACCATCTGTTTTGATTTTTTGGAAGTTTTCTGCTATAAATAAAAAGCAAACATGGCCAATTTGTAACCTTTGGGTTGAGGTTTTTGACACAGTAGAATAGTAAAATCCTATTTTTCAGCTTGCCAGTATGAATTAAAAAATTATTTTTGAAATTTAAAACTATTGATTAAATGAAATGAACTCAAAAGAAGGGGAGAGTATTTCTTTTAAGATAATTAGGGAAAATGTTATGGCTGAATTCTTGATTGTTATTGCAAATATAGAAGTAGCTTTTTAATTGTTCTTAAGACTTTTCTTCTAATTCTTATAGGACCTCTTCATTGTTAGACATGAATTGGCCATAATGAGACTAGCTGCCTTTATGGGCATTACTATGTTAGTTGGAATAACGGGACTCTTCTATACTCAACTAATTGGCATTATCACAGTAAGTATATTTTTAATGTAAAATGTTATATTTATGAACATATTCCCTAAGTATGAACTTAATTCTAAGAAGTTACAGAAAGTTTAGAAATTAGAGGAGAAAATTATCCATAGTCATTTATTCCCATTTTCATAAGCCTTTGTAATTTTTAAGGTAGTTATGTATGATCAGTGCATAGAATGTATATACAATTTTTTATTCTGCCTTTAAAAAGTAACATAAAGTAGTTTTATATACCTGTAGACTTCATAGTTAACCTTTTCCTGTTGATCAGGATCTAATGTGCAGTTATTTTCTATATTACAAATAGAATTACTTTAAACATCTCTTTTCTTCTTTAAGCTGTCATGTAAGGTAAATTCCAAAAAAGTGGAGTGGCTGATAGAAACATTTTCTTTATAATTAAATCTTTTTTTGAATGTACATTAAGCTAAATGGGATTTAACATGTATTAACTCAAACTTATTCGTAGGCCTAACTGTAAGATTTAAAATTATAATTACTATAAAACTGTTAGAAGAAAACATAGGATAAATCTTGGGTTAGGCATTAATATCTTAAATATGACATCAGAAGTGCAAATGACCAAAGAAAGCAATTGATAAACTGGACTTAATCAAAACTATATACTTACTCAAAACTATGTACACAGCAGGAAAGATCTAAAAAAGTTAGAAAAGATATTGGGTAATGCTTTGAAAGTTTGATAATACATGAGTTACAGAAGACTTAGGGTAAAGGGACCTTATATATTATTGGTGGGGGTGTAAACTGGTAAATTTGCCCTTCAAAAAGGGCAAATTTTCAGTGTCTATCAAAATTTAAAATGCACAGTTCTTTCACTACAAATTTATTTTGTAAAGGCTATTTGTTTACTTGTATGTAAGTAAATGTTTAAGTTAAAGATCATTATTATATTATTATATATAATGTATGTATTGTGTATGAAAACAAGTGATTGTAAGAATGTATTCAGTGAAAGGAAATGTATAGTAAGAAAAACATCAAAATTTACTGTAAGGCAATGGTAATCAAAAAAAGTATGGTGCTGGCATAAGGATACACATGTTGATAAATGAAATAGAATTGAGGGTCCAAAAATATAGACATACTTAACGGACAATTATTTTCAACAAGGGTGCCAAGACTATTCAGTGGGGGAAGGAAAAGTTTTTTCAAGAAATGCTGCTGGACAACTAGATACCCACACACAAAAGAATGAAATGAGACCCTTACCTCATACCGTGAACATATATTAACTCAAACTTATCCATAGGCCTAAATGTAAGATTTAAAATTATAATTATTATAAAACTCTTAGAAGAAAACATAGGATAAATCTTGGATTAGGCATTAATATCTTAAATATGACATCAGAAGTGCAAATGACCAAAGAAAGCAATTGATAAACGGGACTTAATCAAAACTATGTACTTTTGTGATTCAAAGGACAATATCAAGAAAGTGAGAAGACAGTTCAAAGAATGGGAGAAAATATTTGCAAATCATGTATCTGATAAGAGACTTGTATTTAGAATATATAATTCACAATTACTTCATTGCCTGTTCATAAGTCTGTCAAAATTGCCAGATTATGCTTGCATATTTTGAATTTTCACTTTTGAATTTACTAAAATCATTGGTATACATTTATATCCCCTGGAATGGGATTTCTCAGATTTCTACAATTTCTTCTGAATAATGACTGGAAATGACATTTGGGAGCTTTGCTGCTACGAGTAGAAGTTACTTGTATGGGTTTATAGCTGAGGGCAACAATTTCGTTTTCACCTAGCAGCCCTAGTGGCCTTAGGAAGTGGGGTTTGGCAACCAAGGCTTCAAGATCTTTTAAGAATCCCTCCTCCAAATGTTTAGCATTTACCTTTGAGTTGGATATAAAGTTACATTCATCATACCTGTTGGTTTTTAAAGGATTTATAGCAGTCCCCCCAATCTGAGGCTTTGCTCTCTGGTTTCAGTTACCCATGGTCAACCTTGATCTGACAATACTGTATCAAATGGAAGATTTTAGAAGTAGGCAATTCTTAAGTTTTAAATTCTGAGTATCATGAAAACTCACACTTTCCTGCTTCCCTCCGTCCCACATGGGACTTGAATCTTCCTTGTCCAGCATCCGCACACTGCATATATATATTGCCCACCAGTCTGTTGTTTAGTAGCCTTTTTTTATGCTTATCAGATCAGCAGTCATGGTGTCCCAGGGTTCAGGTAGTCCTTATTTTACTTAGAAATGGTCCCAAAATGCAAGAGTAGTGATGCTGGCAATTCAGATATTCCAAAGAGTAGCTGTAAAGTGTTTGAATGTGTGAGAACAAACAGTAAGTATAGGGTTCAGTACTGTCCAAAGCTTTAGTCACCCATTGGTGGTCTTGGAACATATACCACATGGATAATGGGGGACTGCTGTATGATATCAGGTTCTGTTCTGATGATTCCATGCTGCCAATATGTTAATACTAATTTTCAAATTGTGCAGTGCTTTTTGTCATACTATGGAACATTTCATTGTCTTAAGGTAGGGAGATTGTTTCTAACATTGTGTTATTTCTAAAACTAAGCAGATATCACATTTGTTAAATAATGCTCTCTCCTAAAGTTTCATCTCTTTCTGTATACGTACAGTATCCTCTCAGAATACTCTGTAGTAGAGAGGTCTGATGTATGTAGAAATTACACATTTGTGAAACATTAAAAAAACAATGCAAGTATTAAGAGCCAGAAAGACAAAGATTGTATTATATTTGTTAGTCCAATCTGTAGTCAATGTACTCCCTCTTGAATCCAGTTTTTCTGAAAAATTACAATAAATTGCAGTTCCATTTTCATGAGTTTTCGTAATGAACTTCAAGCTTAACATTTTTCGATTAAAAAATTTTTTTAAGGTTTTTGAGAATACATTTTTTCACACATTGATTTAAGGTTCTTTAAGGTTTAATTATTTAAAGTTGTTATGCATTTAGTATTTAACTTTAAATCTAATAAATTATTAGCATTTATATGAAATAGTATTTGATTTTTTAATTAAAGTAAAAACATGTAGATTTTGCTTACTTTCTAAAACATACTTGCTATTTTCATTTTTATGAAAAATTAAGACTACCTACAGGAAATTTCAAATCTGGACACGTTTTTGTCATAATCTGAATCTGTTGATCTCTCTACAGTTTGAGAGAAGTGATATATTTGTCAGGTAGCATAAGAAAGAAAGGGAGGGAAGGAAACATAGTAAATTTAATCTTTCCAGTGAAGTCTTCCTCCTTCCCATACTCCTGTACTCAAAGAGCAGGAGACATTTTGGGAAAGCACTAGTAGGAATATATCATTTCATTATATAAAGTGTGTAATTACATAGTTTGAATATAGGCCTATTAGACAACATACAAACATCAAGTGCTATCTTTTTTTTTTTTAGGTTTAGATTGAAGTTTTGAGGAAACAGCATATCAATATTCAGCAATTTTTCCCCATTATTTGTTCTCTCTTGTAATAAATAAATCATTTCTATGTAAGAGGAAAATTACCATCTTCTAATTGATAGTAGAAGGATAATCAGTAATGATAATCTGATGTCATTTTAGACCTAGCAAGCACAGATTATCTGACTCAGATAAAATAATTAGAAATTACTTAAATTTAAGAATAGTGGATTCCTAATCTCATTTCTGAGGTTAGAAGTCAACACAACCAGATGTTTCTGTGGACTAGACTAATCTTAAACCCAATTTTAAAGGATTATGTTTGATTATTTTTAGATTTAATTTCAAACAGGATTTAAATGTATGTGTTTGTGTGTTTTTACTAAAATTAATATTAAAGCGTTTTCAAAGCAATCAGCTTTAAAGCAGTCTTTATTTAGGGAACAGATTATTCTAATTATTCCTTATTAGACTGTTTAGCATTTTTTCCTGTTTCTAAGTGAAATGGATAGTGATGTTGTTATTAATGTAATTGATGTCAGGATTTCTTATTGAGCAGTAGTTCACACACAGCCAAGAATAATGTCCATTCTGACAACCAGCAATATAATGGTGCCGGGTGATTGTGTTAGTCATGTTTTCAGTCACTGGGCTTGGAGAGAGTTAATCACGAAGTGCTGTAACAGCTGGTACAGCGCCTTCTGGTGCGGTTCTGACAGTGAGCTATTGTGCACTGTGACACTGCTCTGACAGTTTATCTGAATTTTGTATACAAGCATTTTTGTTTTCTGGGCACCATGGAGTTTGTGTAATAGCTTAAGCTTTTGATGGTGTCTCTGGAGCTCAGTGTTTTTCTCAGTTGTGGTGAGGTTCATGGTAGGGTGGAAAAGATATATTTACTAGCAGTTTTGTAAAAGGCTTTAAATTCTCAAAGCAAAAATTGAGCTTTTGCATTTGGTCTCACAGGTACTGTTGTGGGACTCTGCTTGAATTACTAAAAGGTAGCCGAAAGCAAAGCTTTGCAAAATAAAAGGGGAAAATGCTCCCGTCCCCCTAATACTGGCTCATGGTTACCTAAATGGATATAGAAAGAAGTGTAAGTGCAGGAGTGACTTATTTTTAACTTGGTTATGTTATGCATTGAAAAGTATCTTATGTTCAAAATGTTAAGTTAGTTTAAATGAGACTATTAAATATCATTCTCATTATGAGACAATTAGTAGGTTCACCTGTCTTTTAAAAATAGCCATAAATGTAGTGCTGAGATTATTAATCCTTATAATTAAAATTTGCCAAGTATTCTACTGAAGCAATGTGGTGAATTAGTAGCATTCAGCTCCAAATCACTATTGCAAATATGGAAAACAATTTAAATCTATTTGTATAATAGTACGGGGACTAGTGCACTTTAATTTTCTTAAAGCATTACTCATTTCTTGAGTGATTAAATGGAAGCTAAACATTTACAAGTTTCTTTTTACTTTCAGTTTTCCCCTCATTAATTTTTGATCTGACTTTAAAACATTATAGGATTGGAGAAAATAGTGATTCATTTATAGTTAACTTGTAGATCTTTTTCCATAATGATTCATATGGTTTTTTTCTGTTACATTTTCATCAATATATTAGTTACAGGCCATGTTCCAGCCAAAGGGCACATTTGTTCATCTTACTTCTACTGTTAACCAGAAACCTTACTGAAAGTATAATTCTGTATAAAAAATGTAAGAGCAGTTAACTTTGAATGTTGATTGCAAGCATAATTTTTCAGTTGTTTCCAATATTTAGTGTAAGGCTTATTTACACAATACATTACTATGTATAACCATCCTCTCTGGTATCTTCTATATTTCTGTATAATCATTGCTTGTGTACTCAACTGCTTTCACTAGACTGTAAGTTCCTTGATGCTAAGGACTGTGTTGTAATAAGTACTAGTAAATTTTTGATAGATGGATAAATGAGTAAATGAATCATGGTTTTATGTGCTTAGTACTTGATTTTTCAACTAGATTATAAGCCCCTTCTTGGATATTAAATTTTATGTGTGTAATCTCCCCAGAGTAACTTTTATTGTAAAATGCACATTTTCATTTAAACATAATTTTTTGAAAGTTACATTCTTATGTAATTGAAATATTTTATCTCTGAGTCTTTCAGAAAGTGTTTAGTAGGCAATAAAAGTAAGAACGAGGTCTGCCAATTATTGAGCAGTTTCTTATGGTCTCTAATTTATCTTAGCTCATTTAATCCCTCAAAAAAAAAAAAAAAACCTTTGAGGTAAGTATTATAATTTGAAAATTAAGATATGGAGTTTTAGTAATTTTCCTAAGGTTTTATCCACCAAAAGTGGCTTGATGTGTGGGAATTATTTTGGAAAGAGATTTTCAGTGACTGTATAATGTAAAATCTCCTGCCCTCTCATATTGACTCCATGATTGATTAAATCCTCATGTGAATTTCAGATCTCTAATAAAAGATATAGCTGGTCCTTTGTTGGAGATGGATGCTTTAAGAACCATTTATTTTATATAAGGATATAGTGAGTTCTGATTCCAGAGGAGAAATAGCTGATGTTAACAGGAAATTTTTTCTTTTTGAACTGTAGGAATAAATTAAGGAATCACGCTGTTTCTATGTTCAGTTAGTTTAGTGCTGGAAATGTATACTGAGCACTCACTTTGAACAAAATATGCTGCTAGGTTCTGTGGAAGATGCAAAGTTAAATGAGCTTCATGCTGACCATGTGTTGAGCAGAGGTGCTAGGAAGGCAAGAAAAGGTCTGTGTTAGAATTAGTAGAAATTAATAATAGATAAAACAGGTATAAAAGCTCCAGTTGTGAAAATCTTTTTTGAATAGTTTTTTTTAACTCCAAATGAAATGAACAGTCATTGAATTAGATATATGTAACAGAGTGAAAAGCATCAAGAAGATATACAATAAAGAATGAAGAGTGCAGGCCATCAGTGAGGTTAGATTGACTTGTCTTCAAGGAGTCTTTCTGAGAGAATGTTTTTAACTTTCATTAGGTCTTCGGTTTGGCAGGTCTTAGAAACTCCATTTTGAAAGTGTTTCCAAGCTTTGCACAGTGGCAGTAATGTAGACAATCAGGTTTATTCAAGGTGAGATTATGTCTAATTGAAAATGTTTGCAGAGTTAATTAGGCCGAGACGCAATGACCCTTACTTCCAGACTTGAAAGTGATAGTCATGGAAACCAGGTTGACAGTTTAGTCACTTACGTCAGGTGTGTCAAAGGACTCTTCACATCCTTTCCCCCCATCACAACGTATACGGGGAAGTGTTGGTTGATGAGAATGAACTCAAAGCAAGAAGTTAGTTGGATGGATTTTGTGTCATCAAAGTATCTATTCCAAGAGGACTAAATTCTCAGGTCTGTTAACCAGGAAACATCTGGTGATAAATTCTTCCTCTTTTGCTCCTCAACCCTCCCAATATTTCTAGGAGGCTATGACTACCTCCCTCTTCTTTTCTGCTAAGAACTTTTGTTTTCTATTTTAGGTATAATCTTATTAGTTAGGATACAGCTTTATTTAAAAATCAATCATATTTTCTTAGGCTGAATCTGAAAGATCATTTCTTAGGATAAGGTCAGCCATCAGCAGAAGTATAAAGTATTGGTTGATAAAATGGGTAAAGCTTGTATTTCTGTAAGTCTTGCTTTTTCTATTTTACTCTTATTTTTAGAAAATAAACTTTCAGTTTTAAAATGGAAAAGCATTCTCTCATATCTCTTAGTTATATATGCCTACTGAAGAAAGTCTTAGCTGCTTTGATCACTAGACTAATCAAGAAAAATATTTCTTTGGAAATACGGTATTCTGATTGTAGGCAACATAAAATAAAAACGTGGTTTGTATTATTCTTGAAGAGTGAGTATTAATGGATAGCTGCATTTTATATAAAATTAAGAATTAATAAATTATGTGTATATCCTTTAAAGGTAGCAATTATCTTATTTGTCATTTTGTAATGGCCACTAAAGGTATTGAATCTTTTAAGTTGAATAGAATTATGTACACCAAAATCTATTTTAATTATTCTTAGTCTAAAATCTTCTACATTTCATGCTTTATAATAAACACAAAAAGTATATTAAACCTAAGTTTAGGTTTAATACCTACACTTAGGCAGTTGAAAATAACTTACAGTTTCAATCTTCCAGCCAGTTGTAACTTCCTCTTCTAGTTTGCTGTTTCTATTGTGCTTATGAATGTGATAGCTTGTGTTGCTCTGAGTGTGTTGTATAAATGTCAGTTCAAAAACTATGTGACATGTTCGGTTGATCACATACAAGTATTACACTTTTTGTATAACAGTATTCAAGATAGCTGAGTTTCAGGTTAGCATCTGCTGTTAACTAGAGAGAAAAAATAGCCTGCATGTTTACCCTC
Organism: Glossophaga mutica; assembly: GCA_039655065.1. NCBI lineage: Eukaryota > Metazoa > Chordata > Mammalia > Chiroptera > Phyllostomidae > Glossophaga > Glossophaga mutica. The sequence continues at coordinate 136,073,180 of CM077305.1, read as the reverse complement.
ACAGACTGTGTTCATAAAGTCATGGTGGATGTCATGTCCTCTGATAGGATGACCATCTATTTATATGATGTAATCCGGTGGTAGTCTTCTTTTTTCTTGAGCCAGATTCTAGAAAGATGTTGAAAGCACTTGAAAATGAAAGTTTTCTCATGTGAAGTCTTTCAAGTTGATTCTTTTATTGCCACAAATAAGTTCCTCAAAGTTATAATCAAGTTGTAAATTTCTGCATAGTAAAAATTTCCTGTAATATTAGCTAGTTACAGTAGGCTGACCTTGTAATTGCTTTTTCAATCCTGAAATAATTCCCAGTGTTTAAGTATTTAAGTATTTTCACAACTGTGTTTAAGTATTATTCACAACTGCAATTTTTGTCATTTATATATACCTTTCCAAATAGCATTTTTGTCTCATCTCTCTGTATTTTTGTACAAGCTGTCTCATTTGTTTGGGAACAGCCTGTCACTCAGCATTTCTAAGACGCCATTAAAATTACTTCAGTCACTTTCTATACGGATGAAACCAGAGGCTCAGCTTTCCTCCAAGTCCCTAATCAATCTTGTCATGTATTTGCAGACTGTATTTTTGCAGAGTAAAACGTTATTTTGAGGAAATTATGCAACAGAACCAAGAAGGGTTAATTATAAATAAAATTGTCATTGGTTACCATAAATTTCAAAGCGTAATAGGAAAACTGATTAATATATAATATGTTGTAAATCTACAGTCTTGTTCCGAATTCCTAGGTAATCTGGAAAGAAAACTCTGTTATTTGCTACTTACACATCTAAAAAAAAAGATTTATTTTTTTCATATGTTGGCTAACTTTACTTATTCAACTGTTCATATGTAAGAAATTAATATTATAGCTATTAATGCAACTTCTGTAAAGAGTCTTTTAAAGTGAAGGTGCTTTTTATTATTTTCATTAGAGGAAAGTTTTACAACCAGAGAAGTTCTTGGGATTGGAGTTGAAACCACAAGTATTTGCATGAATAGTACTGCTTAGTAATAGTATAGTCCACTTGGTGTATAAGAGCAAGCTAGTAAAGGATAAGAGGGAAAAAAAAAAAACTTCTCTTTTTGGTATATTTAATACAAGACAGACTCTGTCTGGGTCACTCAGTTGGTTAGAGTGTCATCCTGATACACCAAGGTTGCAGGTTTAATCCCCCGTCAGGGCCAATAGATGTTTTTCTTTCTTTCTTTCTCGCTCTCTCACTCTACCCCACCCCTACCCTCTGTTCTCTCTGAAATCAATAAACATATCTTTGGGTGAGGATTAAAAAATAAATAAAAAGATTTTTTATACATTTTAAAGTGTATTTAAAATATAAATACATGAGGTCTGTCTGGAAAAAGTCCAGCCATTGTTAATATAACGAGAAGGGTTTGCATGACATCAGTGTAATCAGGCGGCTAAAGAGAGTGTACTGGAATGTACATATGAAACAATGACAACTTCACTGTACCAGTCAGTGCAGGCAGCAGTTGCCATTGAGTAAGCAAGCATGTGTGCTGTGTGGCTGTTGCATTAAAAATGACTGAGTGAGCAGAGCAAGGAACCCGCATCAAATTTTGCATTAAGCTTGACTATTCCTCTGTGGAAACTAGCAGATGATTCAGAAGGCTACAGTTACGGGCAACTTGTGATTGGCAGCTTCATCACAACGATGCACCCACTGATGTATCATGTCTCATGCAGAGTTTTTTGGTGAAACATCAAATCATCCAGCCCCATTGCAGCCCACGTTTGGTGCCCTTGACTTCTGGCTTTTCCCAAAACTCAAATCATCTTTGAAAGGGAAGAGATTTCAGATCATCAGTGAGAATCAGGAAAATACAATGGTTAGCTGATGACAACTGAGAGAACCGTGTGAGGTCCTAAGGCGCCTACTTTGAAGGGGACTGGGACATCATTGTCCTATGTACCATGTTTCTTGTATGTTCAGCAAATGTTTCTGTTTTTGATATTACATGGCTGGATACCGTTGGGACAGACCTGGCATATCTAAACTGAGATTATGTCATTCATTTTGATTATTTAGATACTATTTATCATGACAGTTTCTCAATCTAATGATAGATGTCTTGTTAACATGAATTAAACCAGCAAGTCAGCCTTTTGGTTGAATTATTTTTCTTATGCATTTGTTTGAGTCTTATAGAAAAAGACATTAGAAATTGTATTACTATGAAGATATTGATTTTTCTGTTGAAATGAAGGAAACAGTTTTTGTGTGTGTGTTTATTTTTTACCAAAGAACACTAATGAATTCACTTGACTTTTCAGAGTATGAGGTGTTATAGTAGGCAAATACATGGGTTGGCTTGTTGAATTGTGATTGTTTACAGAAATTAGAACCAAAAGCTCTCTTTGGCTCTTGGAAGTTTTTTGTTCAGCAGTATCTTTCATTTGTCATTTTTAGTATTTATTTTTTTAATGCATATTCACTAACAGTTGAATTAAAAATACTGTATTTTGCCATGTATAATGTGCACTTTTTTGCCTAAATTTTTGAGGGAAAAATAAGGATGTGTATTATACATGGGTAGTACTAATCCCCTATCTATATAAGTGTGTTTAATTCTTTTATTTATGCTTATGCAATAAAAGCGTAACTCTAGAAAGCAATAATGATATTCACATGCAAAATAATGCTCTGGAATATGATAATCTGTTTTGTTTCTGAATATAAATAAATAAAAGATTGAATTAAAAACTTAAAAGTTTTGTTTTTCCAGAAAGTTTGGGCCAAAAACATCGGTGTACATTATACCCACATGTGTGTTATACAGGGCAGAATGTGGTAGATACTATATATTTTAAAAGAGTTGTCAAGGAAGCAAGTATAATGAAAAGTAACATGAATGAAGTGAGACTCCTACAATTTTAATTAGGTTTTATAATTGAATAATGTTGGAGGGTACAATGTGATGTTGATTTTGTTTTTTCCACTGGAATTTCGGTAATGTCTGTAGGTAATTTAGAAATCTTAGTACTCATATATTAACTGTTTAAATCTTCACTATATTCTTAAAATATTATAAAATTACTATAGAATAAAGCTTTGATAACTTTGTCTGAGTATATATTTTTAATTTTTAATAGGATACAACATCTATTGAAAAGATGTCAAACTGTTGTGAAGAAATGTAAGTATAAAAGTAAAATCTGTAGTGTTCTTAATAAAAATGAAAATAACTGGCCACATTTGAAAAATAATGTGTGTATGTAGTGAAAAGATAATATAATGATGGCTTTTTCTTGGTGCCTTGTCTAAGGCCTGAGTTAGATGGTCATAACCCCATCTTACAGTGGGGTCTTCTGGCCATGCTAGTTTTCATACAAAATAAGAACTGATCATTCTTGTGTTTCTGGTCTAACTAAAGTAAGTTCAATTAGTTGTCCCGAAAGTACATCAAAAGAGATTTGCTACTGTGTTGTTGACACACATTCTGTTAATCCTGAGATTTTCCTCCGCTTCAAAAGTTGCTCTAGGTTGATTGACGACACAGATACAATATCTGCTATCCAGAGTTAAAACTCAGCTGCATGCCATAATGAAAGAAAAGCTGTGTTTGTGATGCTGGGACACAATTCATCAGAGTCCAGTAATGGATCCCCAGCCAACCTGTATTGTTTTAGTTGACTGAAGTGCACCATGGGAGTGCTGTCTTTCACTAATAATGCTGTCTTCTGTAGATCGAGGCCCCGAAAGCCATGGCAGCAGACCTTCTCAGAAGTTTTTGGCACTCGTTGGAAGATCCTGTGGTTTATTCCTTTCAGGCAGAGACAACCACTGCGAGTTCCCTACCACTTTGCCAATCACGTCTAAACAGATGGATGGTGGGCACAGATGGGTCCTCCATGCTGGAAATGCGTTACAGGTTTTCTGATAATAGAACGATGACAGTCTTCAAGTCAATTAAAATCCACCCACCAATCTTAGGCATCATAATGTGCCCCAGGCTTTATTTTAATAGTGATCTTGATCCTGTTGTGGGACTAATACAAGATCTATATTTAAGTTTTAAAGCATGTTTACTTTCAAATTAGCTTTCCACGGGGATTTCTTAAAATACTTTTGTTATTAAACTCAAAAGGCAGTGATTGGATTGAAATAATTGTACATAATTTCTTTTAGGACTTACAATATTATAGATTTTAATTTATGGGAATTTTCAGATGTTTATTTAAATTTTTCACTCTTAAACAGTACTAACCAAATCTGAATATAATTCTTCAGGTTTTAAGAAAGGCTTTACACCTTATATGTAAATTTTCTTTTTCAAATACAGCTTAAAATATGTTAATACTTTCTTTTATGTATGCTGCAAGATTTTATTAAGTGCAGCATAGGATTGAACAACAACAAAAGAGCAGTGTTGTCTTAGAAGTAGCTTTCTGATGTTTTCTTCTCTTCACCAAAAACAAAAACACCACTATAAAGTACCAACTACCTACCTTATTTTAAAGGAAAATTATCTTTTTCATGTTAACATTCCCATTTCTTTTCCCTATACTGCTGTAATTTTGATTGTGGTTAATATATTTGCTTTGAGTAGAAAATTTTGACTAAGTGGGCATGTATTCCTATTTTGCCCTAAGATTTTGTTGAGCAAAAGGAAAGCGAATATGCAGTTATTCCACAGATACCTTTTCTGGTGCAGTTATGCCAGAATGCGTGTTTTTAAAATGCTGGTATAACCAGATAATGTGTACACAGTATAAAGAGGAATATTGTTCTTTTGAAAAAATACATATGCTTTTTATTTAACAATACCTACTAGTAGATCTAAAATTACACATTGAAGGTTTACATATAATAAATATTGGCCAATTATTCCTGAAATTCTATGTATAGGAAATTACTAGTAAAAATAAATAAATAATTTTTGTATACCTAAATTACCCAAAATGAAATTAAATTTTAGTTAGCTAACTGTAATTTGGATTGAAAGACCTTTTTGTAGCTAATGTTAGGCAATGACCTTAAAATAAGAAAATAATAATCTACATTTATTATTAGCCTTATACAGGTTTAAACTGCTCAGAGTGATGGTCTCTTGGAAAGCGTAGAACATTTGTTTGAAAAGACCTTTAGCATGCTTTGAAAAAAATTCAGCTTTAACATTTTTTCCATTAGAATATTGTAAAGTCCATGCATCTTTTTTGAAAATTTTTGTACTGTCTTTCCCTTGAAGAGAAGATTGAAGGAGTATACTACTGACTTGCAGCGTATCAGTAGTTTTCTTTTACTTAAATTTGGTAGTAGGGAATCATACTCGAGATACCGAGCAACAGCTACCATTGTCAGCGGGTTAACTCTACTCTGGTTACTTTTTTCAGAAATTGTAAATATCTTCTAAAATAATGGAACTGTTCTCAGAGACATAAGTGCCATGTCTTACATGTTCTGATGATAATATTTTATTACCTAAAAGTTTAGACATGGCAGACTAAAATAGGTATTGGTGCTGATAAGTTGCATAGTAAATTTAATATGAGAAATGTATTTATAGAGCTTAATGAACCACATTAGTATGTTCATGTAATGGAAATGGGTTGGATTTTGTGCAGGATAATGTTGACCAAATTTGGCCTGGTGACAGAACTGTTATAAGGAAGTAATGTATAGGTAATATACAGATAGATAACCATTGAGTGCCCTACTTAGCCGTGTACATTCCTTTCAAATGAGGACCTTGAGGAAGTAGGAAAGCGAAGTGAAGATCCCTTAAAGAGCTTTATAGACACAGTTATACTTCATGTAGTAGCAGGAGCGACCTTGAAACGTACCTAGGGGGTGCTCAGAGCCAACTTCGGCCTCAGTAATGAGAACCAGAGGTGTCCCTTTCTCACCCTAAAAGGTTTTTGTTTTTCTTAGATTTACCATTTCTAAGCGCGTTCTCTTCCCTCTTTTCTCTATACTCTCGCTAGCCTGATCCCTCTGTGCCTGATTCCTCTGGTACTGCAATACAAACTCATACACTAGGCAAGGCATATATTTATTTTGTTTGGCAGAAATGGTACATATCAATATATCAATATATTTATATAAGACTCTATATTAAGGGATATGTGTATATATCCCCAAATTAGCATGCTTAACTGGGTTTTGTTAACCCTTGTTAGACGAGAAAAAACCAACGGTTCTTCCTAGGGAGCGTATGAACTGGAGTGTTCTGTCTGCGCCCTCTTTTGGCTAATTGATGTAATTATACTGGGTCTAGAGACTTATTGCCCCACAAGTAAATTGTAGCCAAAATCAGAACCTGTCAGAGGTATAAACTTAGGGGGAGTGTATGTACAAAACGGTCATATTTTATGAAAATTAATGGTTTGTGTTTATGATGTCACATTTAGTGCATATAAATGATGACTACTTTGTTTTATTTATGTAATATTATATTTTTTACTGTCATTTACACATTTAGGTCAGATCAGGGTAAACAAATTTGTAAACCATTTCATGAATTTTACTTTTTTTTAAACTTCTATTTTTATTTACTTTTGTTGTGTTTTTTCATTATCATTTGTCTGTACTACACCTTCTTCCACCTCCATCCCCTTCCTCCCCCTCCCCACCCCTCCCCCACAATCACCACACTGTTGTGTCCCTGAGTTCTTCTTTTGGCAAATTAAGTCCTTAGAATGAGAAAAGATAGTACTTTAAAATTACTATTTATTAGAAAACACAGAAATAATTATAGTTACATTGGCAAGCAAGTACCTAATGGGTCTTACTGAATATCTAAAAAATACATTTAGTTTTTTTAATCTCAGTTTTGGAATTTTTTTTTTTTTTTTTTTTTTTTTGCTGATTCTGTTGCACTAAAATAGTAAGAGATTAATGATTCTCTTTATACTTCCCATTCTTTTTTAACTTTCCAACTCAGTCATAGCTGTAGCTTTAGTAGCCAATTTATTATGTATTCTGTATAACCATGAAAATAACTAATAATATGTTGAGTCTTAGAAAATAAGTATGAATCATGAGGTAACTGATATAATCTAGATGTTGGATAAAGTAGTTTCTCATAAATATTTTATTCCATTTTAATAAGCAAAATATATTTTAAAGGATGTTTTACATCAGCAAAGTCATTAATGTAGCCTCTGGAAATGAGTTTTACCTAGACATTGTACATTACACCTCTTGAACAATTATATTTGTTGTTGTTCTTTTCCTTAAACAAAAATCTTAATGGGCTCAAGATTGTAGGCAAAAATTGACTTCACAGTCCCCCAAACAGTAGGCATTCAGCTAATGCGCTTTTGGTATTTTGTAACTAAGAACTGACAGTTTAAAAACATTAAGTTAACTGATGTTCCATTATAAGAAAAATAGTATTTTGCCTAAGGGTTGTATTAAAAATATTTGTGGTTAACATAACAGATAGCTATATTTAAATTTTAATGTATTAATCTCTGTAACAGAAGAAAGCATAGTTTAGTTTTAATAGTAATAGGAGTAGAGAACATAAGCTACATAAAATTCAGTATAAAAGTGGAGTTAAAACTTCTGTGAGAATGAACACTAGTAAAGTTTTGCTAATATTTAGAGGTATTTTTCTCTAAGGATGGTAGCTAATTATAACTGTTCTTCATCAGGCTTTTTCAAGTCACTTCCATACAAGCAGTTAGTTGAAAATATGTTTTACTCGAAAGGGGTTAACAATTCTGAGTGCTAACCATGAAGACTTAAGTTAGGACAACACTTGAGTCAGGAAGTGGGAAGTAACTTAGAGTCGGGCCGCAGTGTTTTATGTGTTAGGTCGTGGGGCAGTTCGAGTGTTCTCAGATGAATTGCTGTAAAGTCACAGTGTGTCCAGCCCTGGTTTCCAGTGGCATTAATACTAACGCAGCTGCTAGTCTCCTCTACATTTTTCTCTGGTCTCTACACTTCCCTTGTGCTTCATGGAGAAATAGGTCACCTAGCTCAAGTTTACCTCTACTGTTGCTGCTTCATTAAATAAGTTTTATACATGACCTCTTATATATATAGATCTATATAGAATTTATTTGATAAATTTATACTTACATTAAATAATTTACTAGTAGATACAAATAGAAGTTTTTTTTACCCAGTTCAACCACTGTGGCTTTCAAAAATGTAAGTATTGGCAAATGCAGTTAGCAAGTCATGCACATTTAGTATGTTCTACTACCCAGTATTGTTAACCTATAGTTAACAAATGAGTTAATTTATTATGTAATGTTCACACTTGTTACCTTCTATTCTAAGAAGCGCCCTCTGAATTTATATCTAAATAACAAATGTCATGTTCTGAATTTAGCCATTCTCAATTGAATTCTAGAATAATCTACAGTAGAATGTGAGAAAGAAATAGAATCAGTTTGCTTAAAATATTTTGAACCAATGTTGTTATTCTGTGTATTATTATTTAGCACTTCTGTTGCCTTCAGGATGATGATGGTTTAACTTCAGGAAAGTGACTTTCTTCAGACATCCCCTTTCATTATTTGCAGTTTTTAACAACAGAATTTACTGTGTTTTTGTCTGTTCTTTAGATGTTGTAATAGTGATGTTAGTGCTAATTTGAAAAAGAAATAACAATGGTATTTAAAATTCTTAAGTTCTGGGTATTGCCGATATTTTTCACTATCATTATATTTTTTTACTACCATGTCTTTTCCCCCTAGTCCACCATAGAGGACATAGAGTACAAGTGAGTAGTGAGTAGCCAAAATTGCAGAAAGAAATTAAGGGAGCATATTAAGATGGTGAGAAGGCTGGACAGAGAGCATGGGGAATCAGGAACAGGGTAGACTAGAAAATTTCTGTGACGTCCGGAAATCCCCCGGCTACAATCATTAGCCTTATCTCTTGCTGATAATATTTTACTCTAAGAGTTCTTAATACACGTGAGCATTTTAGTTTGAGTTATCTAAGGAATTTATATTGCTGATTCTCTTCAGCTGGTAAGATTGCCTTTGAGAAATTATTTTAAATGTTAAATATTGTAGTTGCATAGTGTATGGTAACAGGAATTGTTAAGAAAGGTGCAGCTAGTTAGTGCTGAGGAGAAATGCAGAGTTTGCCCAAAGTGTGAAAAAACTGGTTTTGTGATAAGTTTGTTTGTATGTAAGGGGTGATTTTCACTTTAAAATTGTATTATTTTGGAGTTCTTGATACCTCGAAGGTTGTCTCCATACCAGTTAGTGTTGTGAATACCTGTGACATGTAATATGGTGCCTGCCACCGTTGTTTAATACTCTGTTCTTCTCAGTACTGATAGTTTTCTGTACAAACAGTAGTATGGATAAAATGGCAACAAAACAGGCACGTTTCTGGTTGTAGCTTTGCTTGCCTTTTTGATTAAATACAGGGTTTAATTGCATTGATTGTTAACTACAGGGAGAGGTTGGCTGTATATCACAAGCTCTGTATTCTTGCCAGTGTTCTTTGGGTAATAGTTTAACCTTCTGGTGCCTGAAGTTAGTGTCCTCCAGCCTCAACAACTAAAACATCCTGGTGCTACTCATTAGCATTGAGTGACGTTTTTATTTCCTGTACCAAAGAGTTGATTTTCTTTATGGTTGATTGAGAGTTTTCATCTCATATCGTTATGTTTATAAGGTAGAATTTAATGTTACTAAGAACAATTTTGATTACTGGATCTTAGTTTTTACACATTGCTGCCTCAATTTAATTGGTTTTAAATGTCTCCCATTTGAACTTTTTTTCTGAGTTAGGCAGATTAGTATGTTTTTTCATTTGGTATTTTTATATAGATTGGCTACTTTAAAAAGTAGTTTAATGGGTTGAAGTTGCAAAAGATAATCTGCCCACAAGATATTTTGGCTGTACTTTATTTCTGCAGGAATACATGAGAACTAATAAAAAGTATACTTTTATTTCTGTTAATGAACTGAATAGCTTATTGGGCCCTTTTCATGAATGCTGAAACAGAATGTTAAAATGAAAAGGTCAGGGCCCTTTCTGATTGCAAGTAAGGAATTCTGCATCTCTCTGTGTGTGTAATCCTTAATGCCATTAAAGAATGATATTGTCATTTGTCTATTTTGCAAAGATAAAGAACACTTTAAAATATACATATATATAAACATTTCCCAAGACTCAATGCAAATGTACTTGATTTAAACAAAACTGTAATAGAAAATTGAACTCGACCATAAAAGGTCTCTATGTTGTTACTCACTTCACATAAAAAGTTAAGAATATTTAAAAAACTACTTCTTGATTCATCTTACAAACAAATGGGAGAAAAAACCCTTTAGAGGTACTTGTAATTGTACAAATGTAATATTGCTATGTTTACTATTCTCATTTTCTGTGTTTTCCCATAAACTTTAAAAACAGTCATTGAGTGTCCTTAAAACTGTGGCTGAAATGGTTTAAAATCCTGGCAAGAAGATAACAAGTGTATATGTATAGGAAAAGTAGTCCCATTTCAGAATGTTTTGCATCATTTTCACTCAAAAATTCTCTCATTGAATGTAGATATGATACATGGTTTTGCATTGAATTCCGAATGGAACAAAGGAATCAAGTCTGAAGCTTACATTAGACATGATGTAGGATCATGTAAATGATACATAGAAATGAAGATAGACATGTTGTTAGAGGTAAAAGCAAAATTTCAAAACAAAAATGGGAAGGAGCAACATTATGTCTCTCTAGTTGTCAACAATGTATTCCCTGCATGTTGTTGCCACAGTATCAGTACTGAGTGGTTTGGCTTGTTTATGTATTATTTAAATTAATGTGGCTGAATGCAGTATTTGTTCCAGTTACTGGATAGTACAGAGTTCTCTACTACTCTGTCTACCGGAGATGAGTAATGAAAAGAAATTTCTACTTTAGCATAGGTAGAATAAAGCAAGTAAGTGATATAATAGGAAGAATTTCCACCACAGAGATACCTGGGCAAGTGAGCTGCAGTTCTGAGGTGGGGGAGAGCGGGCCTTGGGGGGACTGAGCACAGGTTATTTATTGTGCTCGTATGAGCTTTAGGTCCCTGCAATTAGTCTTTAAAAATCTGACTAACAAGTTTAATGAATAGGCAAACTCTGTGATATTTACAGACTCCTAAAATTTTGTATCAACCTCAAATTTTGTCTAATATTATATATCCCTAAAACAAAGGACTTTTATTTTAATAGTGCTGTGTTCCAAGTGCCATGTATCTTATTTTTAAATTAGGTAATTATTTTATTCAGTGCATATGTTTACATCTGAGTGCTGTTCTACTGCACTGTTCTTCCTTGTCTATTCCCCTGAGAACATTTAAAGAAAATCTTCAGTAACATTTCTAGTGCTAATGGTACTATGGATTACAGTAATTGAGAAATAAGAGACTAGATTGAGAAGAGAGAAGGAAAAATGTACAAGTGTGAGCCGTGTATCTGAGATAATTGTTTAACTGAAGAGTCTACACTGGTTCTTAAAATGAAAACCAAGCTGTGTATCTACCTTAAGGATAATGTTGTCTTTTAATTTATTTTAGTGATTTAGTTTTATTCATGTAATATTTCTATTTTTCTTTGCAGATTGTTTTTAATTTAAATTGTGGAATTTTTACTTCTCTTGATATGTATTATGTAATGTATTTTTAGAAATCTTATTTTTAAATAAATATTTTTTGAAAACAAAGGACTGTCTTTTCCTCCATTTCTTTGCTTATTAAAGTCAAACCAAATTCTAGATTTTAGCTATGTCAGTGTAACAGGCCAAGTTTTTTTTTTTTTTTTAATTTTATGCAGTTTGGATGATCACTCAAAATTATAGCCTTAGGATGTTATTCTGTAATCTCAAAATTCATGATATATTTAAGAAGAACTAGGTATACGTGCTGCTTGGGTTAAAGTCGACAAACTCAATATTCTGAGTGAGGCGTATTTGTCCTAGAGATGACCCAAATGGCTAGATTTAGTGCACAATTTATTTCACATTTATTGTGTCAAACACTATTTATAGAAATATTTGTTTTTTGAGAAGTAACTTACATAAAATAAAATGCGTAGAGTTTAACTATACGTCTAGGTATCATTTTAGATGTAGAAATATTGAATTACTTAAAGCCTTTGCTCTAATGGAATTACATTCTAAGCGGTTCTGGACATCTTTTTACTGACACATTTCCAGAGTCGGAACTTGTACGTGGGAGTTGTTACAAAGTGCGTATTAATTAGTATTAATTCATCAGCAATGTCTGAAAAGAGAAATTGTGTCTAGAAACAATGAAAGAGCAAAATCTGCCCTGAGGATGAAAGATAGGGCTTGACTCTATTTTCAAACTTTTTTCTTAAGTTTTTATTGCCATAAAAATAATGTTGATATTCAGGATTAATGCACAAATTAAATGACCTGGTAGAGTTGCATATACAAGTATAAACTTTGTTGCATTGGTAAATCAAAGCATATGGTTGCATTTCTGACAAAATTTCAGCCATTATAAATCTTTAAAACTTGTTCCTTTTCCAGTTTCCTTTTCTCTGATTCTAAGCAGCATTCACACTAATTATGATTTCTTAGTGATGATAAATTATGATTCTCAATTTTGGTCTCAGGACTCCTTTACACATAAAAATTATTTCAGGCTCCAGAGAATTTTTGCTTATGTAGGCTGTCTTTATCAGTATTGACTTTATTAGAAATTAAAACAGATGTATTTTAAGTGCTTATTCATTAATTTATTTGAACATCATAAACCCATCACATGTCAACAATGTAGTTTTATCTAGAGACCCATGATTTTACGTTGTTTGCAAATCTTTAATATCTGCCTTCATAAAAGAAAGTTGCATTCTTATACTGCTTTCATGTTTAATCCATTGCGTTGTTTTTCTGGTTGAACTCTCGGAGAAATCCAGTCTAGTGCAAATACAGTACAGAAGCTCCTTTCCTTGATTTAATGATGGGGTTATGCCCCAATAAACCCACCATATGTTGAAAATACTGTAAATGAAAATGCATCTAATTCACATAAACTACTGAATATCATAGTTTAGCCTGGCTAGTTTCTACTGAATGAGTATTATTTTGCACCATCTTAAAGTTGCAAAATCTTAAGTCGGGGGTCATCTGCACTTGGAAAAAAAGGAATTATATATATATATCTTCTCACCCAAGGGCATGCTTACTGATTTTAGAAAGGGAGAGAGGGAGGGGGAGAAACATCAATGTGAGAGAAATATAGATTGATTGCCTCTCGTACACATACACCGTGATCAGGCACCAAACCTGCAACGTAGGCATGCACCCTGATCAGGAATCAAACCTGCGACCTTTCAGTTCATGGGATGATGCTCCAACCAACTCAGCCACCAACCAACTGAGCCGTGCAAGCCAGGGCAAAAAGGTATGTTTTAATAGTCTTTTCAAGTGATTGCACTTCTGTGATATAACACAGAAACCTAACATGATGTGTTTTCAAAGCTTAGTTGCGATTTTGGACCAGAACAATACCAAGAAATGTTTCATACTCTGTTACATTAAAATTTATTAGTCTCTTTTTTACTTTGGAAACTTCTCTTAACCCATACATGACTTTGTGATCCCAATCATCAGTCATTTGGAAATATTGGCATAATCCAGGTCTTCCCAGTGTTGACACATTTTATTTTTTAAAGTTAGATTAGATTAAGTTAAATTAAAAAAATTAATATTACCTCTTCCTGCCAGAAAAGTAAGTACTGGAAAGCTGTTAAACTCATAATGACATTACATTTTTCAAAATTCTAATTTTTCACTGGAAGAGTTGAATATTATCAGTAGTAAGCACGTACTGTCAGTGGTTTTCCTTTAAGTGACACATGCACTTCACTCATTTTTGAGAAAATATTTCCATATACCCACATGTGAAAAAGCATAGTTTGTCAGCTATTTTTTCAAGGGAAGAATGGGGTTCCACGAAAAACAGGGCTAGTTCAGCTTGCAACTCAAACAGTCACAGCAGTGCTTATCCTCAAAAAGAAGCAACTCTACTTTGGATGGCAGGTAAAATGCTCTGTGTACTGGCCATGTTGTCAAACAATGTTAAACATAAAACTCAAGGTTTAATGAAGTTAATCATTTTTACTGATTCATCAAGGATATTATTAAATATTATTTGCATTTATATATTCCAGCTTTTGAAGCACTTAAAATATAGCAGCCTTAAAGATTCACATCTATTTAGCTTTGTTACAGACAAAAACTAAAAACACATGATAATATTTTAATACTGCAAAATCATAGGAGAAACTGCCAGATACTGTAGATAAACAAATGCATACAGATGCTGCTCTAGGCTGACCGTTACCCTTGTGAGCTGCAGTTATATTAGCATACAAGGGCCATTGGAGGGAGAATTGGACCCTGTGGACATCCAGCTGAGCAAACAGGACTGAGGAAGGGTAGAGGATGTGTTTGAAAAAAACACATCTAAGCTTACTAAAAAAAATATTTGTATCAGTCACAGCACATTCTTTATATGTTCTCTGGCTTGCCTAGTATTTTTCAAATTAGCCCTCTTTTCCAAACAAAAGATCACCTCTGCTTAAAGATCAGCCCCCCAAATAATATTTTGCACATACGAAAGCCAGAATAATTCAGGAAATATAGAACTCGGAATACATATGCCCAAACATTCAGATGCTACTGTACATGCACCTAAAGTGTATCAGTAGTAGCAGTTTACTCGTGGCATGCTCTGGACAATATTATCCTTAATACAGAAATTTACTATGCCACACACACACACACACACACACACACACACACACACACTTTTAAAATCTTCACAATTCTTAACATGGTTCTTTTTTAAATTTTTTGTGTTATTATTGCCACTATTACAGATGCCACTAGTAACAGTGGCCCCATTTCCCCCTTCACCCCTCCACCCAGCAGCCCCCCACCATCACCACATTGTCGTCGGTGTCCACGGGCTCTGCATGTATGCATGTATGTTCTTTGGCTGATTTTTTCCAGTCTCCCCCACACACCCCTCCCCTCTGAGATCTGTCAGTGTGATCTGTGTGCCCATGCCTCTGGTTTCTTCTGTTGGTCAGTTTGTTTTGTTCATTAAATTCTGCATATGCGTGAGACTGTATGGTATTAATCTTTGACTGGCTTCTCTTCGTGTAACATAAGCGTTCCCTAGCTCTAACTTGTGATGATTTTGACAAAAACCAAATGGTTGAGGATCTAATATGATGTGGAGGTTTTACAGTTGAACTATGGGATGAGTTATCCTTGATGAATAAGTAATGAGCATCAAATTAATGAAATTTATTCTATAAATTGTACAAGTTGTATAGCTGCAAGCCAGACACCCTCATTCCATTGAACAAGTTCATATTTTAATTGCAATTAGAAGTAACATACCGAAGTTTTATGGGTGATCTACACTTGCTATTTTGAGAGAGTTCTTGAATGTTTGAAAGTATCTCAAATATTTTCAACATGGAAAAAGTACCTAAAATATGGATAACTTATCTGAAGTGCTCTAATTTTTTAAAACTTTTTATTTTAATTGTTGATCTTGTACAGTTTTCTGTCTTTTACTCTCTATTTTTTGCTATTCTCTTTCCATGTTAATTTTTTTTTGTTTTTGAAAACAGCTGTAATAATTTTAGTGATCACTGCAGTAGGCTGCCTCTAAGTGGGCCTTCAGTGGTCCCCACCTCATGGTGTCCGTACCCTTGTAGCATCCTCTCCTCTTCCCTCCCTGGATTGAACGCTATTCTGAAGCTGGGACTTACAGTCACGTATGCGTTTTTATACTTTTCTGTGTTGTGTGTAAACATGAAAAATACTTCTGATCAGTACTTGAAATTTATATAAATCTCCTCACAGTAGTCCCTGATTACGTTTCCCCCTCCATAGCACTTACCATCTTGAATAAAATGTGAAAAATCCCCACTCCCACTGTCCTTCCCAAAAGTAGCTGCTGGCATTAATTTGGCATTTACTATTCTATATATGACATGCATAGTTCTTTGGTTTTCTAGGGAAACTACTAACTTTTCTGTGATTTGCATTTTTAACATATCTTGGTGACCATCCATATTGAGACATAATAGTCTAACCCATTCTTTTTTAACTTTTTGTAGATGTCATATCAATAGCCTATGATTTATTTAACCATGCCACAATAACAACACATCAAATGGATTTATTGATTTTTTTCTATTAGTAACATTGTTATAGTAAACACTCTTATACAAAAATCTTTGCAGCCACTTGCTAGTGTTTCTGTAGATAGATTTCTAGAGGTGAAGTTGATAAATCAAAGGATCTGTACATTATAATTGTGATAGGAAATGCCAGACTGTCCTCAAAATTCTTTAATTTGCACACAGTCTCACTTGATCTATTAATTTTAAAATTGTGTGTCAGTCTAATAGAAGTGAGCATCTGTTCATTTTCTTTTGTCTTCTCTAAATTCCTTGTTTAAGTTGTTTGGGTCATTCACTTCTCTTTGTTCAATGTTACTAATTCTATAGTTTCTGGATATGTTTTTTTACTCAGTTTGTTTCTAAATTTTAGCTCAGTTTTCTTACTTTTCTTTATGGTGATTTTTCTGGTAAATACTGCTGTGTAACAAATAACCCCAAATTGAGTTACATAAAACAACCAACCCTATTCTTTTATGGTCACAGACTTTATGGGTCAGGAATTCAGAAAGGGCACAGCAATTGTCTGTTCCATGGTGTCCGAGGCCTCAACTAGAAATACTGGAAGACCGAAGGAGTGGATTACTAGAGACTGCCATTAGCTAAAGCCTCATTCACTCACATGTCTGATGGTTGATGCTGGCTGTCAGCTGGGACCTCAGCTGGGGCTGTCAGCAAGAACACCTACATGGGCCTTCCCCTGTGTCTGTTTGGGCTTCCAGAAAAGAGTGGCCCAAGAGAAGTGGGCAGAATCTCTATCACCGTCTATGACCTGGCCTCAGAAATCTCAAGCCTGCTGTAATTGCAAGCCAGCCCAGATTCCCTGAAAGAGCCTGTAGAGTCCACTCCTTGAGGCAAATGTCAAGGGCGACTTCAAGAGAAAAGCGTGGGGCAAGGGAGATATTGTTGAGGATGTCTATGGAAAATAAAATTCACCACAACAATTATGTTTTAAGGAAGAATTAAATTATCTTAAAATTTAATTATTTTCTTTAAGGACTTCTGGTCAAGATGGAGGCATAGGTAAACAATTTGGCCACCTCACACAACCACAAAAAGAATTACAACTAGATCTCAAAACAAATAACACCCAGAACCATCAAAAAATTGAGTTTTATGGAAGTCTGACAACCAAGGATTTAAAGAAACCACATTCATCCAGACAGGTAGGAGGGGCAGAGGTGGGCAGAGAGGCACAGAGATGCAGTGTGGCATGGACAAGTGGCAGAGGTGGAATGGGCTGGGCCACATTCACGTGTAGTAGATAAACATTGGGAGGGATGCCTAGGGAGCAAGTGATCCCAGGCCCAGTCCAGACAGCACAGCAAAGGGGTCTAGCACCAGGAAGATAAATCCCCATTAACTTCTGGCTGTAAAAAGCAAGTGGGAGTGGAGATGGCAGAAGGAGCAACTGGATATTCAGGAGTCTCCGTTTAAATGGCCCACATGGGTTTAGAATGTATGCAAACCCACCCACTCTGGGATTCTGCACCAGGGCAGCTGCTGGAATGGCACCTGTTGTACAGGGTGAGTGCTGGGAAGACCTCCAGAAGCCAGACCACAGCATTGTCCCCTCTCTGAGGTGTCTCCCCACAAAGAGCCACAAAGTGGTCAAGTGGGTTGTCCATCCCTGGAAATTACCTAAGGCTCTGCCCCATACAGCGGATGGATGCCTTTTCCACAATAGGCCACACTACTAAGACAGAGTCAAAGCAGTTCTACCTAGTACACAGAAACAAACACAGGGAGGCGGCCAAATTGAGGAGATGAAGAAATATGGCCCAAATGAAAGAACAGAACAAAACTCCAGAAAAAGAACAAAACAAAATGGAGATGACCAACCTATCAGATGCAGAGTTCAAAACACTGGTGATCAGGATGCTCAAAAAACTCACTGAACAGTGCAACAAAATAAAAAGACCCAGGAAGAAATGAAGGTTACACTAAATGAAATAAAGGGAAATCTACAGGGAACCAACAATGGAGGGGATGAAGTCAGGATTCAGACCAACAATTTTGAAACATAAGAAAGAAATAAGCATTCAATCATAACAGCAAGAAGAAAAATAATTAAAAAAAAGCAAACAAACAAAACAAGGATAGTATAAGGTGCCTCTGGGACAGCTCCAGACATACCAACATCTGCATCATAGAGGTGCCAGAAGGAGAAAAGGAAGAGCAAGAAATTGAAAACTTAGTTGAAAAAAATAATGAAAGAAAACTTCTCTAATTTGGTGAAGGAAATATATAAGTCCAGGAAGTGCATAGAGTCTCAAACAAGTTGGATCCAAAGAGGACCACACCAAAGACACATCATAATTAAAATGCCAAAGGTTAAAGATAAAGAGAGAATCTTAAAAGCAGCAAGAGAAAAGGAGACAGTTACCTACAAAGGAGTTTTGATAGTTTAGACAGTTACCTACAAAGGAGTTTTGATAAGACTATCAGCTGATTTCTCAAAAGAAACTTTGCAGGCAAGAAGAGACTGGCAAGTAGTATTCAAAGTAATGAAAAGCAAGGACCTACAACCTAGATCACTCTATCCCACAAAGCTATCATTTAGAATGGAAGGCAGATAAAGTGCTTCCCTGGCAACGTAAAGCTAAAGGAGTTCATCATACTCCTTTGAGATCAAAACTATGAACATTAAAATGACAACAAATTCATAACTATCAACAACTGAGTCTAAATAACAACAACAACAAAAATAAGCAAACAACCAGAACAGGAACATAATCATAGATATGGAGGTCATTTGGAGGGTGATCAGCTGGGACGGGGAAGGGGAAGAATTGGGGAAAAAGTGCAGGGATTAAGAAGCATAATTGGTAGGTACAAAATAGACTGGGATTTTAAGAATAGTATAGGAAATGGAAAAGCCAAAGAACTTATATGCACAACCCATGGACATGAACTAAGTGGGGGGAATAGTGGAGGAGATGGGGGTATGGACCAGAGTGGAGCCAAGGGGGGAAATTGGGACAACTGTAATAGCATAATCAATAAAGTATGTTTTTAAAATTTTTAATTATTTAAGACTTCTGGGTTTTATCTTGTTTAAAAAAAGGCCTTTCCTAAATCCAGATTATGTAGGTTTTTTTTCAAAAATCTTTTGATAGTTTTGTTCTTTTTTTGTTTGTTGCTGGATCCATTTGGAATTTATCTTTATAAACCCCAATGTAATCTTAATTGACTAAACTCCAATATCTTGTGTATTTCTATAACATTTCATTTTTGTAATAAGTGCATAGTGGGAAACTAAATTTTTTTAGATGTACAACATATCACCAACACGTTTTCTGCATAGTTCATTTTTTTCACGTCTGATTTATAATGTTACTATGTTCTTAAGGTACATAATGTGTATTTAATTCTACTAATTATTGGTAAGAACTTCAGAAGCATTTGCCTTATTTTTCTAATTGTAACCTTCATGTAAGAAATGGTGTTTTTAAATACCTTCACCCATTTGAAATATATTTTTATGTTTTTATTGTCTGCTCCCATTTATTTTATGCATATATTTTAAAATTTTATAGTGAGATTATTATTTTGTCTCCATTTAAAATAAATTTTATTAACGTATACATACAACAAAATGTACCCATTTTAAGTGTACATTTTAATTAGTTCTTACAAATATATGCACTTCATTATCTACCAAAACCATCATGATACAGAATACTCAGTCATCCCTGAAAATTCTGTGGGGCTGCTTACTGCCTACGCTAGGAAACACTGATCAGCTTTCTCTCACTACAGATTAGATTCGCTTTTCCCAGATCTCCACTTAAATGGAATTATATAGTATGTCCTCTTTTTTTGACAGGCTTCTGCTCAACATGTTTCTGAGGTTCATTCACATTGTATCAGTTTGTTTCTTTTTGTTGCTGAGTGGTATTCTCTGGTATGAATTGTTCTGCTTTTTATCCATTCTACTTCCTGAAATTTATTAAGGATTTGTATTATTTCTTTAAATATTTAGTAGGTTTCACTAGTGGAGCTAACTGGACCTGGGCTTTTTGTTGCTGGAAGATTTTTAATTACTAATTTCAATAAAAATTAGCTCTATTTAGATTTTATATTTCTTCTTAAGTTTGGGAATTTATCTTTCTTGGAATCTGTTTTATTCAATTTATGCAACTTGTTAGCATAACGTTGTTTATAGCAGCAGTCCCCAACCTTTTTGGCTCCAGGGGCCTGCTTTGTGGAAGATAGAGCAGAGGGCGAAACTCCAGCTCGCCCCCTGTGGGTGAGGCGGGGGAGACGGAGGCGAGGCTGAGCTTCCCTCCCTGAGTCGGGCAGGACAGCAGAGGTCAGGTGAGCTTCCCTCCGGGCCCACTTTGGTCCGGGGTTGGGGATTGGGGACCCCTGGTTTACAGTATTTCCTTAGACGCCTTTTAATTTTTGTAGTGTCAGTAGTGATGGCCCCTCTTTAATTCCAAATTTTGGTAACCTGCCTTCCTTTTTTTGTTGTTTTGTTAGTCTACTTAAAACTGCGTCAACTTTGTGATCATTTTAGAAGATATGTTTTGTTTTCATTGAGTTTCTCCATTTTTGTTTTCTATTTCATTGACTTGTACCAAAATATCTTATTTCCTCCATTTCTTTTCTTCTGCTTGTTTTGAGTTATTTGCTTATCTTTTTTCTAGATTCTTGAGGTGAAAGCTTAAATTACTGATTTGAAACCTTGACTTTTTTCCAACAGAGATTTTCAGGGCAGTGAGTGTCTCTGTTAGTGCTGCTTTAGCTGTATCCCATAAGTTTGACATGCTGTGTTCTGTTTTTATTCATTTTGAAATATTTTAATTTTCCTTGAGATTTATTTCTTGAACATAGATTATTAAGAAGTGTGTTGTTTAGTTTGCAAGAATATAGAAATTTCCCAAATCTGTTTCTACTGCTGATTTCTAATTTAATTTTGTTGTGGTTAGAAAACACACTTTGTATGATGTCCAACCTTTCAGTTTATGGAGATTTACTTGTGGCCTAGCACATGATGTTTCTTAAAGAATGTTCCCAATGTATTTGAAAAGAACGTGTATTCTGCTGGTTTGGGGCACAGTGTTCTATAAATATGTCAGTTATGGCAAGATGGTTGGTGTGTTTGCTCAGGTCTTCTAAATCCTGAGTAGGTCTCTGTGTAGTTCTTCTACCAGTTATTGAGATTAGGGTATTGAAATCTCCAGATATTGTTGAATTGTATATGTCTCCTTTTAACCATTTCAGTTTTTGTTTCATTTATTTTATGGATCTATTGTTAGATTAGTATGGATTTATAATTGCTATCTCTTTCTGATTATATGCCATGATATTTGGTCTAGATTTTACACACACACATGTGTACACATGTATACATATGTGCATACATGTGTACATATACACATACATGTAAATGTACATGCACACACAAAATTATATATATGCACATATATAATTATATATAAATTTTATGTGTATATAAAGCATTGTCTCTCCTTCGTGTTTTGTTATATATAGTTATATATGCATTTTATATATAATTATATAATATATAATAAAATAACACAAAGGAGGAAAGGGAATAGACCTATATTAAAACAAAGTTTCTATATTTTACTAGAGTAAGTTAGCATTAATTTGTAATAGATTGTATCGAGTTACAGTGGGTATTGTAATCACTGGAATAACCACTAAGAATATAATTCCATAAAATATAGTTTAAAATCAGTAGTGGAATTAAAGTGATGAACTAAAAATAAATATTTAAGACAAAAGAAAACAGCAGGGAAGGACCAGAGGAGAAAAAGAATGAGTCATAGAAAACAAACAGTGAAAAGGCACATGCAAATTTAGCCGGATCAATAACATTTTAAATGGAATAACAACTCCAATCAAAAGGTACAGTCATAAGACTGGATACAGAAGCAAGACCCAGCTGTCTATCAGAGACAAAATTTATGTTCAAAACATCAATAGATTGAAAATAAAGGATTACAAAAGATATACCATGCAAGAAGTAATCATAAGAGAGAGAGAATAGTTATGATGATATTGAACAAAATAGATTTTATGTCAAGAAATATACTACAGGGATATACAAAGAGGGATATTTTATAAAAGAGGTGTACTGAAGGGTCATAAATTAGTATCAATAATTGTTATTGCTTCATGAAGGATTTTCTTAAGTGAAACTGACTTTTTCCCACACATTTAGTGATGATGAATAATATACAGTGATTACTAGTGTAGTTTGATATTCCATGTTGATTTGGCCAGTTTTAGAACTGCTGTATATTTACACTTGATATTTATATGTGATGTAATTGTTATTATGGTTGTCTTTGAATCTATTGTCTTTCTATTTATTATTTGTTCTGTCTTCGTTCTGTTTCTTGCATTTTGGGGGAATTAATTTAGTATATCCTTACTACTCTACTCCATCTCCTCTATTGGTTTAATTGTACTTCTTTTACTTTTTTAATGGTTTTCCTCAGAATTACAAGATGCCAGTTTCAGTTATCACTCTTTTTTCAAATATTATTATTCCACTTCATGTATAATATAAAAATCATACAACATTTTGCTTTCATTTTCCTCTTCTTTTCTTTTGGATATTGTTGTCATGTATTTTGCTAGCATATATTATAAACCTCACACTGCATCGTTATTAATTTTTTATAATCCTCACCAATGATATGCTCATTGATTTTAGAGAGAGAGGAAAGCAAGATGAAAGAGACATAGACATCAGTGTGAGAGAGAGACACAGATCAGTTGCGTCCTGTGTGAGCCCTGACCTGGGATTGAACCTGCAACCTATGTATGTGCCCTGAGTGGGAATTGAACCCTCAACTTTTTGGTGTATGGGGCAATGCTCCAACTGAGCCATTCAGCCAGAGTGCATTGTTGTAACTTTTATTGGTAAATTATCTTTTAAAGAATTTCAAAAGTAGGAAAAATATTTATTTTTATTTTCATTTTTTTCTTTTTTTAAATTAAATTATTGGGGGTGACATTGATTAATAAAATTATAGAGGCTTCAGGTGTATAATTTTATAATATATCACCTGTATATTGTATTGTGTGTTCACCACCCCAAAGTGAGTCTTCTTTGTATCCTCAATATCACCCCTACACCCTCTTTTACCGCCCCACTCCTCCCTTTCCCTCTGGTAATCACCATACTGTTATCTGTGTCAATGAGTTGTTTTGTTTGTTTTGCTTAATCTCTACCTTTCTCACTCAGCCCCACAACCACCCTCCTCTCTGACAGCTGCATTCCATACAATGGAATATTACTTAGCCATAAAAATGAAGAAAATTACTTCATAAAAATAAAGAA
Organism: Glossophaga mutica; assembly: GCA_039655065.1. NCBI lineage: Eukaryota > Metazoa > Chordata > Mammalia > Chiroptera > Phyllostomidae > Glossophaga > Glossophaga mutica. Next base: position 136,049,706 of record CM077305.1, on the reverse strand, counting down.
AACTTTTAATTTTTTAATGGTTTTCCTCAGAATTACAAGATGCCAACTCCATTTATCACTCTACTTTTAAATATTTTTATTCCACTTCATGTATAATATAAAAATCATACAACATTTGTAGTACATTTATACCATGGAATACCACTTAGCTGTAAAAATGAAGAAAATCTTACCCTTTGTAACAGCATGGAGAACGTTATGCTAAGGGACATAAACCAGTCAGAGATAGATAAATACCATATGATTTCACTCATGTGGAAGCTAATGAACAAAATAAGCTAGCAAACAAAATGGAAAAATATTTTTAAAATTTACCCATCTGTGTATAATTTCTGGTACTTTTCATGCCTTTTGTAGACCTTGATTTCCATATATATCTTTTCCCTTCTGTCTGAGAATTTCCTTGTGATTCAAGCCTGCTGGTAATGAATTCACTCAGGTTTTGTTAGGAAAAGTTTTATTTCACTGTCATTATTAAAAGATATTTTTATTGACTATAGACTTCTTGGTAGGTTGGGGGTTCCCCCCTTGGATTCAGGCCTTTTTATTCCATTGTTTCCTGGCATGCATATTTTCTGGTGAGAAGTCTGTTATCATTCTTTATTTTTTCCCTTGTACCCAGTGTGTCATTTTTATGTTTGTTAGAATAGTCCCTTTGTCTGTGGTTTTCAGCAGGTTAATTATAATGTTTCTTGATGTAGTTTTCTTTCTATTTACTCGGCTTGGGGTTATTGAACACATTTAACTATGGGTTTATTCTTTTCATCAAATTTTGAAGACTTTGGCTGTTATGTCTTTACATATTTGGTCCACCTCATTACTTTCAACATATGCTATACCACTTGGTATTGTTCCACAGGTTACTAAGATTCTTGTTGATATTTTTCACCTTTTTTTCTTTGTCTCTGTTCTCTTGAAGGAATAGTTTATTTGATGTTTTAAGTTCAGTATCTTTTCCTATACAGTGTTTCTACTGTTATTAATAGTAATCTGTTAGTCCCATACAGTGAGATTTTCATTTTAGATGCTATAGTTTTCATTTCTAGAAATTATATTTAATTCTTTATATCATTCATTTCTCATGTACATTTTCTTTTAAGTACTTATTCATGATTGTAGCAGCTATGTTTTAAGCCTTGTGTCTGCTAATTCCATCATTTCTACATCTATTTTTATTGACTAACTTTCTTTATCTTACGAGGTTGCTTCTTTCTATGTATAGTTATGTTTGGTTGGATGCTGGACTTTTTGAATTTGACATTCTTGGTGAACGTGTATTTTTGTCGTTAAGAGTATTGGATTTTGTTGACAGACCATTATAGTACCTGCTGGTCAGCTTGATCCTTGAAGCTTGTTTTTAACCTTTTTATTTTTTAAAGACCTTTAGACAGAGGGGGAGGAAGGGAGAAAGAGAGAGAGAAAAATATCAATGCGTGGTTGCCTTTCCTGTGCCCCCTACTGGGGACCTGGCCCACAACCCAGGCATGTGCCCTGACTGGAATCAAACCGGTGACACTTTGGTTTGAAGGCCAGTGTTCAATCCACTGAGCCATGCCAGCCAGGGCTATTTTTAACCTTTTTAAAAAGGCTAATTTGATCATAGTACTAGTGCCTGAGTTTTCAATTTCAACATCTCCAATCCTGTGCGACCTCTGAAAATTTGTTCCACTCACAATTTCCCAGTTGTTTTTTTGCTCAGCCTTGCAGAGTCTCACCCTGCACAGGTGTGGCACGGTATCCAGCAACAGTCTCAGAAATCCCCATGAAGTTTTCTGGAGATTTTGTCCTGTGTGATACTTTTCCTTGTGGTACTCTAACCTGCAAATGCTAGCCTTCTCTGCATCCCCAAATTCCAATCTCTTCTCTCCTTGATTCAGCAAGACAACCATGCTGTACTCGGGATTGTTCTCCTTAAACTGCAGTCTATAACACAAGTGCAACCAGAAATATCAGGGGACTTTTTAGGACTTTCCTCATCTGTTTTCCCTTTTTTAAGGGTCACAGTCCTATATTGCCTGTTAGCCCATGTCTGAGAACCATTCTTTCATACATTTTTCTCCAGTTTTTAGTTGTTATGAGGACCTGTGTTACTTTTTAAATATTTAAAATCTTCACCATTAAAGCCATGAACATGTCCACCATTTATTATTTTGTGTGTATGTATGTGTTTGTGGTAAAAATAGTTAACATAGGATCTACCCTTCTAGAAAACTTTAAGTATACAATATAGTATTGTTAGATATAGGAACAAATCACCTCCAGAACTTACATATCTTGCATATCTGAAACTTTGTACTATTTTAACGTCACCTCTCCTTTCCCCTAGCCACGGTCCCTGACAACCACCATTCTACTCTGCTTTTATGACTCACGTATAAGTGAGATCATACAATATTTGTGTTTCTTTATCTGACTTGTTTCACTTAGCATAACATCCTTCTGGTCCATCCACGTTGTCACAAATGGCAAAATTTCTTTGTTTATGGCCTCCATGGTGGTGCTAGTTTCCCAGGTGTATCCTAATCCTCAAACTCATTGACTTGTGAACATTAAATATGAACTTCTTTTTGCATGGTAATCACACTTGAGTAGAGTGGCTTTTAAATCATTTAAAATTTTCTATTTTTAATAGAATTCATTCTTTAGATCTATCTCTATTTTAACCACGCAGGGTCCTCACTTGACTCATTGACATGATCTTCTTTAGCTAAAAGACAAATTAGTATATATTGTTTCCATCCCAATTCTTCCTTGCCAGGAGACATGAGCTAGTGAACTTCTGCTATCAGGAGTTGCTTCTTTCCACACGTGTTTCTCCAGTACGCTGAGCCCAGAGAGGGCAGAGGCAGCATGGAGAAGTACAAGGACTAGAGTGCATTTCTATCAAGGCTCTTTCCACTGACCCCTGTTCCCAGTGCTTTGTGATTGTGGGCTGCAGGTGTTAGACAGCACCGTAGTTTGCTCTCTAATTTCTAAGGCAGGCTTTTTTTCTTTTTAATTCATTGCCTGCTTTGTTGCAAGATGATGCTGATGAGGACTGCAGGGAAAATTGTTTTCATAGAGCAATTCCTTGTGGGTGGAGTGGACACATGATAGAACCATGTGGAACCCTTTACTCAGCCTATTTCTGTTTTATGAAACCAAGCCAGAGTTGGCTGTGAAGTCTCTAGAATACATCGAAGCAAAAAAATCCCTTAAAGTTTTGCTACAAAATTGTGCTCTGTTAACAGTCATTTCCACCACTAAGTGGCTACTCCCTTAATGACATTTTGCCTTTGCTTTCTATACCCACCCCTTCCCCAAATGCAGCTGGAGTTGGACCCCAGAGCTGCTTCCCATCCAGAGACTCTAGTGGCGAATAAGGACAGACACAGGCCGGTCCTTCTGCTGTTGTCTGTTCACGCCTCTCTGGCTCCGGCTGTCTGGCCACTCTTCCATGTGGTCACTGCCCCTTGCTCGCTCTCCGAGGGTCTCTTTGGAGGACTGTGGGAAAGATGAAGGGTATTTTTCTCCACAGAACCCTTGACTGGAGGGATCAGGCTTCCGCGTGGCTTCTTTTCTCTCTTTTGATATCACCGAGAGACAGTCCCAGCAGCCTCTTGTAGCTGGAATGCCTTTGCAAGGTAGATGGCGCTCCTCACTGAGATACAGATGAAATAAAAAAAGTCCAGCTACCTCTAGATGGTGTCCACCCCACCTAACTGTGGAACCTTCTTGTAGCCTTGCCATGAAAACAGTGGAAATGTGAGCACTTCCCAGACACTCTTCAACTACTCGATCTCTTTCCCATGCATTTCTCTAAGCCCAAGGAACACATTAGATACTCAGCTGGCCTGTTGCCTCATCACATACCTTCTGAAGAAGGATGGTCATTAATTTCTTGGTTAATGAAAAACAGAGTGTTGGGAACCCCCAAACTTAGCTAGAATTTCTCTGAAGATCTCTCTCCTTTAGCTCTAGGGAGAAGAAATGCCAGTATAGTCTCTTTTTCTGAATATTTACCCAGAGGCCACACTTTGCCATTTCTTTCTTTGTGTTTGTTGGGAGCCTAGGGCTAAGGGTTAGGAAGACTGCAACAGCACCTCTCAGTAAACCTTGAACATTTTGTGCCATTACTTTTCGCATTTGCTACAATTCTAGGATGATGGGGAGGGGGCGATAGTGTTTTACAATGACAACAATATTAACCAAGAACTTATGCTACTAATAACAAACATTTACTGACTATGTGCTGTGTGCACGCACGGTGCTGGGGCCTTTACAGGCATTCGCCTCTCTAGTCCTCAGAGCAAGCCTATGAAATCGTCCCCATTATCCCCATTTTACAGGTGAGAATATTAAGGTTACTCAGCTACTAAATAGTGAAGCCAAATTCAGACCTAGAGTCCACATTTTAAACTACTAGTGCCATATTTTGCCAGATTGTATACTTGGCTCAGTCTTAGTGATGCTATTTAGGTTCCTCCTTCAGGGCTATGTTCACGGATGTCAATGGGAGAAATTGCAGGGGAAGCGGCCGTGCTGTTAGGGACCATTCTCAGGCTGAGGTCTTGTTTTCCCCTTGGGAGTCTTTTTAATTTTAGGATTCTGTGATTCAGACATAAATAATAAATACAATCTAGTAGAGGTTAACAAAACACTGATTGACTCACTGCCAACTTTACTCTAGGTCCTAGTTTCTCTGGCTGTCTTAGGGAATAACTACCTCTTTGGGAATTAATTTCCTCATGTGGATTTGAATGAATTCCCTCAGGCCACAGAACTGTAATCTGGACGAGTTCATTTAGCAAATGGCACCCAGCTTTTCTCACCCTGGTTTGCCAGAGACGCTGTGAGGCTTTGTTTGGACACAGGCAGCAGTGCTGGACGGCACATGTTTGCAAATACCATTTGTTTAACTGCTCAGGCACTTTGTAATACATTTTTCTCCTAAGCTGTGGGAAACACATCCTTTATCAGCTTTAAAACAGAGCACAACTTTGGAGGGCCTTGCTGTCTGCCTTTTTTCCTTGCATTGGTCCAGACAGATCAAGCGAATACAAAGAAGAAGAGGCAGAAGCTGTTGGCAGTTACAGTCCACTTTGCCTCTCGGTAGCAGCAGCAGTACAGTAATAAGTGCCCTTTCCCATCCTGCTCCTCAAAACAAAAACAAAAACAAAAAACCTACCAGCAGAAAAGCATTCACAACTGTTAAGCTAAAAATACAGTCAAGGAAGTGGAGGCTCACCTGGCAGCAGCTCTCCACAGCAGCACATCTTACGGCGTCTGCAGGTGCCAGTGTCAGGATTCTGGGAATTTCTCAGGGACCTGGCATTGCCTTATGTCTGGCATAAGCACTCACGGGAGGCTACATGGGCACAATGAGAGTGTCCGGCATGGCCTTTCATGCTGTGTTCAGTGACTCATCTTGCACACGTTGCAGAGTCCCTGACAGTTGCACCTTAGAGGACATGGTATGTGACGGTTGGTCTAGGTTCCCGTTGTATTGCCAGTCCTGGGTGGGGCCCATGACAGGAAACGAGGCTGTAAAGAGCCACCTTCAATGCTGTCTTATAGCCCCAGACTCTTTCTGCCCCAGACTCAGCACGCCACGTGTTAGAACCACCCTTAAAATTTTCCCAGTGATGCCTCCAGATCTCCACACTGCTGGGGAGTTTGATTCAGTAGGTCTTGATGGGAGCTTGGAAATCTACACCCCTGTATCAGCCTAGGTGACTCAGATGTGTAGCCGGGGCTGAGAACTACTCCTTAGTGCTTTCTAAAGTGGCACAGTAAGTGCATTCTTTGTATCTAACAGTTTCAAGAAAGGTCGCCAGACAAAGATTCCAGTCCTGGCTCTGCCACTTATTAGCTGTGTGACTTGGGCACATTACCTCTCTGTGCCTTATTTCCATAATCTCTCATGTGGGGCTGCATGATTGTAGGATCTACCTCATGGCAGTTTGAGGATGACATGGAACAGCCCATGTAAAACACCTAGCAGTCTCTCAATAAAATGTTATATAAGTCTAAACTTATTTCAAAGAAATAAAAAATGACTATTGATGTGGGGCTTGTTTTGTTGAATCCTGTGGGGAAACAGGAGATTGCCTTGCTTTACAACTGGCCATCACAAAATCTAAGCACAAAAAGACCCTGGGGCTCTCCCCTTCAGGGCCAGCTGTTCCCTTTAACTCTCACTGTGCTGTATATCTCTCTTAAGAACTTTCTTCCAGAAGCCAGTTTTAGTGAAAAGGAAATTTTATTTTTCAGAAAGCTCTAAAGCGATTACTTTTGGCTTCTGTGGGACTCAGCCTGTTAACTAGCCAGGGCACCAATGTCCCTGTGACAAATGCACACATTCTATGCACATGCGCTTATATTTTTTAAGTTCAATTAGCTTAAAAAATCTTTGGTAAGTTTATACTAAGTGTGAGGCACTTTGAGGAAAGGGAGGAAGTAAGATAAAGAAATCTGACATTTATTCAGCAGCTACTTTGTACTACATACCAAAATAAAAACTTTAGAATTGCCTTTTTAATTTCTGTGATTGATACAATTAGCTATATTTCACAAATATGAAACCGAGACAGCTAGAATTCATTGTCTTAGTATTTTATAAAATCCAAGGCTCTACTCTTTTCACTTGCCATAGCACCTCAGAAGGCACAAAGGCAGAGGTAGACCAAGATCTGACCGATTTGTACAGCGTATTGTGACTTGTAATTACACGTACATCTGCATTCTACCTGGCAGCATAGATTCCAGAGCCACTTTCTGTCTTGTAGCCTATGTTACCTTTACAGAGCTTACAAATAACCTGTGTTTGTGGGCACCTTGATGCTAACTAAGGAAGTACTTTTATCTTGCATGTAATTGTCACAACAATATTATGAAGGAATTAATAACAATCATATGAGCAATATTTAGCAAGCACTTACCATGTGCCAGGCATCATACTGAGAGGTTTTCCTGTTGTTTCACTTAATCCTTAAAATAGCTGGTAGGTCCTATTCACACCCATATTTTACAGATGAGGCTGCTGCAAACTGCTGCAACCTATATTGCAATGCTAGGGTCAAAGTTCACCTCTGCCTTTCTCCAGAGCCCAAAGTCTTAATCACTGTTGTCCTTATCTGCACATTCTAAATGAGGAGGCCCAGGCTCAAAAAGGTGTGGACTTGCCCTTGGTACCACAGACACACTGGGAATCAAGCCCCTCTGTTGATGAGGGCCTGGGTTTCTAATCAGTGTAGTAAAGACCAGCCTAGAAAACAAGTATCCAAACAACTGCACTCAAAGGCAGAATAGGAAAGGAAATAGAAATGGAAGTAGACTGGGCCCTAGTAGGATGAATAAGATTTCTAGAACCAGAAATAACCAGTAAGGATATTCCAGATGAATATAAGAGAATGAGCAAAAGTAGGAGACAGAGAGTTCTGAAAGCCGCAGGTACACTCATGTAAATTCACCGCAGTGTGCAGTGAACATAGGGTGAGTGCTGTAGGAGATTGGGCTAGAAAGTGACGTGTGCTTGAAGGCAAGTAGGAAGTTTGCCCCTACATTGTTGGAGAACGGGGGGCCATTGAGTATGTTTGAGCAAGAAGCGTGTTGTGATCAAAGCTATCCTTTAAGGAAGATCATTGTGGCAGGGACAGAGAGACGAGGAAGTGGCCATTGCAGTGGTTCTTAAGACAGTAGGAGGATCAGAACCAGTGTCAAAAGTGTAGAAGAGCCCTGGCTGGTGTAGTTCAGTGGATTGAGCGCGGGCCTGTGAACCAAAGGATCGCGGTTCGATTCCCAGTCAGGGCACATGCGTGGGTTGCAGGCCAGTTCCCAGCATGGGACACATAAGAGGCAACCATACATTGATATTTCTCTCCTTCTCCCTCTCTCCTACCCTTCCCCTCTAAAAATAAATAAATAAATATTAAAAAAAAAGTGTAGAAGAGGAGAATTCAAAAGACCGTTACAACATACAGTTGGCAGAACCTCACAACTGTAGATGGTGAGGACCTCAGGGAGTGAGGTATCAAATACAGTTCTGGGTTTGAGCCCAGGTTCCTAAAAGAATTGTGTTGTCATAAATGAAAAGAGGGAATTAAGAAAGAAGAGTTAATTTAGGAAGAGAGATAATGATCTCAGTTTGGACTAGGGTAACTTTGAGGTGCAGACAGGTTATGAAAGCTTAAATATGTTAAGTTGGGTGGAAAGTGATGCAATTGCATGCATACTTTGAGGAGGCATTCAAATGAAGGTGACAGTGGATTGGGCCATCAAGGGCACCGGCACAAAAGAGGGGAGAGGCCATAACCTTTGGAAATTCCTACCTTTAGAGGGCAGGCAGGTGATGAGGAGATCTTAAAAGAGATCAGTAAGTAAGTAGAAAGGTAGAGGGAGAACCAAGAAAACACAATGTGATGAAAACCAAAAAGAGTTTCTAGGGAAAAAAATGGCTAACATTAGCAAATGGGACAGTCAAGGAGGTTGAAATTGGAGAAAAGGCCTTGAGAACAAGCTTGGTTCCAGAGTGGTTGGTGAGTAGAGAGGGCTTGGTGGTGAATGAGCCCAACCAGGCAGACTGAATTGGCTGCTAACTTTCTCAAGTCTGTCATTAAATTCAAGGGACAAGATGAATTTAATCTTATTTTTTCATGAAATGGCATACTGCATGCAAGCCAAAGGGTATAGAAGTCGTTTTAATATATGAATCTGCATTTTTCAGGAGATCTGGAGAAATCTTTTTAATAAGTGTTAGGAATCAACATGAAAGAGATGTGTAAGGTGGTTATTCAAAAGAAGTTGCAAGAAAAATTCAATACCACGGGATGGAAATCAACTTGCAACTTAAGATCACAGCTTCGGCTTTCATACAACATTCCACTAATAATTAGAGGAGGGAAAACAGCCTCTGGGAGAAAAAATGCTGAAGTCATTTTCAACCCAGACACTGAGTTTCTGGAAACAGTTAGTAATGCACCTGGTTACACATGGTCTTTATCTTGTAGATAAACAAGATAGCTTCCTTATAGCGACACAGTATTCAATATTTTCTTATTGAATGCTTCATTTCAAAGCATTCAGCTCATCTCTTCCAACAGATTACAACAAAAGGTTTTTCTTTTTTTATATTTTGCAAGCTGCTGTCTTCATAACACGTTACAGGGATAGTAGATTAAACAGGTCCTTTCAAAAACACTCAGAGCAATATTGGAGTATTTGGAGAATACACACAAACTTACAGTTGGTAAGGTGTATGGAGGTGGATCTCTATCATATGCTTCTGGAATGAAAGCAGGTTAGGCAAAGAAGAGACTCTGTTTCCAGATGATCCATACTTTTCCTCTGACCTCAAATGACACACACACTCACACACGCACGTGCCAGAGCTAGAGTGGTGCTCGGAGTGAGGCAGTCCGCACATGGTTCTCTCCTGGAGGCACCACAACCTCTCATTCCCGGGAGAGGTGGAAGTCTCAGTTTTTTATGATTCGGCAGGTTCGCATCTCTGTACATAGCCAAGAACCAGAAGCCAACAAAGGGCTCCCTGCTTACGTGCCACGCTTCCTCCGTCAGGCTCTCACAAGGTGAACAGCCCCTGTTGTCCCTTTCAGGTACAAAATTGTGGAATGTGAAACAGTCACTTCATTAATTTTTAATGTTATTTTTAACCAAATCACATGGTAGGAGATCCAAAAATAAAGGAAAAAACATAACTGCATCTAAGGGAGACCACAATATTTTTTTTCTGACTAAATGAATCTTTATTCCCAGTAAGATAAATTTTAGACTGGACTGTCTATCATTTTGGATATTTAAATTACTTTGTATTTCAAATGAATCTTTTGGTCATATTTCTTCATTTTCTTGCTATATCCAAGAAAATCTTCTTAGAGTTTTTTTATACCTATGAGAGAACACATTCTTCATTTTGATGTATTTCCATCCAGTCTTCTTTTCTATGCATATTTATTATATAATTGTGCTCACAGTCTAATATAATTTTGTATTTTTTCACTTAACTTACATTGGAAACACCCACTGACTCTTCAGGCCTCCTCCTAAGGACTGACACAAAGATTTCCTACCTTGTCAAGCAAAGCAGCTGGGAGACTGGTATTTACTAAGTCTTCCCTCTTGAGGGAAATGCATTTGTTGATTAGATCTGTTTACATTTCTTCTAGTGTCTTAAAGACAAAGAGACTACATCACCATCCAGAAGGCCTACTTGCCTCTCTTTCAGTAATGTGACAGTTCTTTCATCTAAAATCCGAAGAGAGGTACATCCTTACTTTTCCATACCATCTAATGCCCGCTCACTAGGCTCACTAGTGGAACTGAGGTTATCACTCCAGCATTAGCCTAAATTATGCTAGGGGTTGCAGGGTTTGTACTGAGGATGAAAAATAAGATGTGTATTTCCATTTCTTTTTTTAAATTTTTAAATTTTTAAAATTATTATTTCATTTTAATTGTTGTTCAGGTAGTTTTCTGCCTTTTACACCCATCCCAGCCCCCCCGCCCCAGCCCTCTCCACCTCCTGCCCATTTCCACCCCCTCCTTGTTTTTGTCCATGTGTCCTTCATAGTTGTTTCTGCAAACCCTTCCCCTTTCCCCCTGAAATTCCCTCCTCTCTCCATTCTGGTTGTTGTGTATTTCCATTTCTCAGCAATGGTGGTGGTTGAACAGGACCCTCTGGTATGTTTCCATCAGTAGGAAAGTGTAGGTCTTGTTTAGCAATGTCTGCCTCAGACACAGAGGGAGGAAGTTATAGCACATGTGCCTAATACTGTCATCCTTAAACTACATATTTAAAGCCTACTGTATGCCATGTACTTGGCATATGTTATACGATACATTCCTCATAGTGATACTAAGAAATGGATATCCTAGTACAGGAGGGCAAAAGTGAGGTGCTCATCCAACCTCAAAAATTAGGAAAGTAACATTACCTTACAGGGTTAAGCTGTGAAATCAACACAAAATGAAACACAGAAAAGGGATTTAAAATTCTATGCTGAAAAACAAAGACATACAAACGGCCAACAGGTATATAAAAAGGTGCTCACTGTCTCTTACCAGGGACATGCAAATCAATACCAGAGTGAGTGAGATATCACCTCAGACCTGTTAGGATGGCTATTATTAAAAAAAAAAAAAAAAAAACCCAAAACAACTAAACTAAAGATAAGTGTTGGGGAGAATGTGCAGAAATTATATTTCTTGTGCATTTGGTGGAAAGGTAAAATGGTGTAGCCACTGTGGAAAGACAGCATGGGAATTACCCTCCAGCATTAAAAATAGCCCTATCCTAAGATCCAGCGATCTCATTCCTGGGTTTGTATCAGAATGAATTTAAATCAGATCCTCAAGGAGATATCTGCCTTCCTATGTTCATTGCGACATTATTCACAATAGCTAATATGTGGAAACAGCTCAAATGTTCAGACCAATGGATGAAGAAAATGTGAACATACAGAATATTATGCAGCCTTAAAAAAGAAAATACTATAATTTTTTCCCAGCACGGATGGAAATGGAACAGTTTACAAAATGGTACAAATCCATAGACCATATTTTGAGTGGCCTTGTCTTACAGGACACTCATCAGCCAAGAGGGCAGCCTGAGTGAAGACATGGCCATGAGATTTCAGGAGCAGAGGGTGGAGCTGGAAATGAGGAAGCATCAGGAAAATTCTTTTGGCCATTCGAGTTACTTAAATCTCCTTCTTTCCTTTCCTTCCCTCCCTTGCTTCTTTCCTTCCTTCCTTCCTAATCTCTGTATTCTACCTTCTGTCTTTCTTGTTTTAAATAATATGATGGTGTGACTCTTTTAAAAACAGGTTTCCATTTGTCCTGATATCCTCATTTATTTCTTTTATAATTGCATATGCTTTTATAAGTCAACTTAAATTTTGGGAATTACCCTTTTTCTCAAAGAAGATTCCCAAAATCTTTTTTGGGAACAAAAGTCATTATGAATACATAAATGAATAATAAATAAAGTAAAAATACAGTGCATAAAGGGAGAAAAGTTTGCCTTATTAATTGGCTGTGATTTAATTACAACTGCCATCCCTCACAGGTGGGGCATGGCTTATGACTGCCTGGCATTGAATTAAGAGTTAGCAGTGACCTCAGAAAGCATGGCCTAGAAGGAAGATAGACAAGCAAACAGATGCATTACAGATAAAATATGGTTAATGGCATGAATGTGTTCTCAGCAATGTATTACTTCATGAATGTTTCAATAAGGTAGTCTTATGAATACAGTCATGTGAAAACATAAAGTAGAGCAGTAGATTTGTTTGGAAAATGGAGAAGTCTTTCAATAAGAGATGGCATTTTAAGTAGATTTTGTTTATTTAAAAATACTAATTTTCTATTCTAATGAAGTAATACATGCATATAGTTTAGTATGCAAATCAGCCAAGCCCTGCTCTCTCCTCCCTAGAATCCCACCATCAGAGCCAATGATTTCCAGCACTTTTTAGTTTTAGTTCTCCCACATATCTATTTCTAAATAATATGCTTATGCTGCCACTTATTTTTTCAAAGGTAAGTATTGTGTATTGGCTCAGGTCTATGGAAGTGTGGGCTTGGCTGTCTTATTGCCTCCCCTCTACCGCCCATCTCTTTGATTGGATGTTGGTTGTGTTGCTGTTTGTCATAGTGGAGGTTTTGTTCAAAGGTTTTTTGACCTTGGCAGATGATTCCTGTGGCTGGAGGCTTCCCTATTGGGGAATCAGGTAGATATCTTGACATTTTACTGGGCAGCTTACAAATGTCAATATTTTTATGTCTTTTGAGTCGGTCAATTTCCCAAAGAGGAATCCTACAGTTTCTTGCTTAGGACGCGTACATCTGGTTGCCAGCTTTCTTAGAGCTGAGTCAGGCAGGCAGCTGGGAGCTTCTCACCTTCCCATGTGTGGACTTCCCTTTAATCCCTGTTCTCAGAATGGTGCTCTGCCATGAGCTATGCCTGGTCCTTCCAACTCCAGAGTTCCTCAGACTTAGACTCTTCACGATTCAACCTCTAGGCTCCTGGTCGAGAAGGGTATTCACCTGGCTGTGTGGAGAGGGTGAGAAAATCAAGGGATGAATGGCTTCTCATACTTTCAACCAATCCTGTTTTCAGGTCTTCCCACCCTCCCTCCCAGGCATTCAGTCCCTGGTTCCTGAGTCCTGGGTTCTGCAATAAGATGCCCTTTGTTGCTTGGCTCCCCAACACCTTCTGACGCAATCCTTTTCTGGTCTACTAAGTTGATCACTGTGTGTCTGCTTTCCATATCCCAAAATTTGTTGAAATACTGTATCACCAGTCCTCTTCTTTTCTTGTTGCCCTTGTAGGTTTATGCATCTTTATAAAGAATACTATTCATTACTGGGTTTTCACGAGGAAGCAGAGGAGGAGACATCTTCAGATGGCCTCTTTAACACGGAGTTGTAAGTTACACTTTAAAGGATAATTTGTGGGTGAAGGCATGAGGGAATGAAAAAGACATTTTAAGTCAAAGAAATAGCAAGTCCAAAAATGTGCATTTCTGAAAGGATCTTGCATCGTCTTTGGGAAATGGGGATTACAGTTTGGCTGGAGCATCAAGTAAAATGGACAAGGAGAGAACTAAGGGAAGCAGACAAGGCCCCTGTGATAGATTGGTTATCAAAATGACCCAAATTATTTCCCTCCCTCGCACATGCCTTGCCATGGGACTTTGCAGCTTCCTCCATCAGAGGCAAAGTCTGTTCTTCAGCCCCTGGAAGCTGGGCCAGCCTAGTGATGGTGCTGGTCAACAGAATGTGGCAGAAGTGGTGGTGTACAGTCCTGGCTAAGCCACAGGGGCCTTCATTTTCCACTTGCTGCTTTGGAACCTGCTCAGGTGGCCATGAGAACCACATGGAACCTCTCATGTGGCCATGAGAACAAGCTCAGCTAGCCTTCTGGAGGAGGAGAATTATGTGACCCAGTCTTCCCCACTGTTTCAGGTGATAGCCAGCCAGTCCCCAAAAGCAGCCATCTAGCTGACCTGCAACTGACCACACACATAAGGGAGCTTAGTTAAGGCCAGAAAAAACACCCCTTCCTCAGACAAATGCACGTGCCTCTCCGTGCCAGGCTGCATGTCAGGACCACAGTGTGGACCAGACACAGCTGTTCAATGGCAAAGAAGGGAATAGGATGGATTCCTTACCAAAGAAGGAATTAGCTACCTCCAATCAGGAGCTACAGGCTGTAGGACCATAAATACATTCCTCACTTGAATTTCTTCTCCTTTTCAGTCTCTCCTTTATCCAAAATCAACCAGAAAATTAGTTGAGAATGTCAGAGCTATTCCGACTGCATTCTCCAAGATAGCTCAGTCCAAGGGAACTATAATGCAAGCCATAAATGTAATCCAAAATTTTCTAGTAGTCACATTTTTAAAAGTAAAAAGAAGCAGATACAATCAATATGTTTCATTTAACTCAGTATATCCAAAATTTTAGCCTGTCATAACAATTCAAAAGTTCAACATTAATTTAAAAATTGAGACATTTTCCTTTTTTTTTTTTTTTTTTTTTGGTACACACCTTTCTTCAGATTATAGTGTGTCTATTAAATTTTCAGCACACCTCATTTCAGACCAGCCATTTGCACTGCCTCAGTAGCCGCCCTTGGCTAGTGGCTGTGCTGGTGGAGTGTACGCTCCACTGGGTTCGCCTCAGAGATCAGACTGTTCAGCAATGTGGCCAGTCTTTCCTCACCTGTGCTTTCCTGCTGGACACGCCACTGCAACTAGTTTTGGACAGGGGCCCCCTGGACTGCTGCTCTGATTCTGTTTTCAAGGAGGCTGCGTCGTCTCGCCTGTCAATGGTCGATTGGCCACAGGGAGACCTTAGCCTCCCTCAGGTTCCAGCTCCCAGCAGGCCTCCTCTCCTTACGGTGAAACATGACCGCTGGCCACGCCAGGCCTGCAGGCACACCTCAGAGCAGCCCCCTGTTTGCAGCTCTCATGAATTGCCCTTTCTTTTCCAGGGTGCACAAAAACCATTTCCCTGACTCCTCTTACTTCCACTGCAGCATTAAAACGACCTGCGGAGGGAGCTAGACAAGGCTTCCTTTGTTTCCTGGCTTGGACTTGTACAATGTACCTGCTTTCGATAAAAGTCTTTACCCTGAAAAGCCACATTTTTTTGTCCTCTTTCTTCCTTTCCCATTTTTAGAGAGCCAACAAGCAAGCCTTCACTTTCAACATTAAACCTTATAAAATATGAGCAGGTTTCGACATTGGCAACGGACTTGAGAGTTTCCCAGCTCCTGCCTGGGCTTTGACTTTCTGAGAGGAAGGCTAAGAACTGAAGGCTAAGAAGCCTCCAGAAATGTCTTTCTATGATGTCCCTTGATAATTTGGTGACTCTATGTCACCCTCTTTTTCTTAGTAAAATCTTTCCTAAACTGCAGGGGAAGATGGCCTTTAAAGAATGGGGCAGCTACGGAGTTCAGAGAGAATCCGGAAGCCTGAGCATAGGTGGAAGGTCATGAATGCCAGCCCCAAGGATGATCGCTGCCCGTGTTTGTGCCTTCAAAAATCGAGCCAGCCCCTCACCTCACTGTCACCACCTTAAGTGACCTGCTCCCAAGGGGATAGGTATAATGTGGGCCTGCAGGTCACAGGTAACTTTGTCCTCTTATTTTAAACCAAGAAACCTTACATTTGCCGCACAGCAGGACAGTTGGAAATCCTATCAAAAGATTTTTCTTAGGTTCACCTTAAAAAAAAAAAAAAACACTGAAAACAAAGCAGCTCTGTGCAGGACACAGACAAGATGGCTTTTCAGAGGCTTGGTACAGAGTCCTCGGACATAGGATACTTTAAATGTGGGTGACTGTGACTTTTACCTTTGGAGAAGAGCCTTGCTGTTACTGAAACCAGTTTTCCTCTGACAGGAATGATGTTTGTAATTCCTTTCCTTCTGTCCCTCCCCATTTAATCCACTCCAGACTCAGTCCTCCCTGGGAGGTGGCCTTAGAGAAACTGCAGTTCAATGCAGTGAATACGTACTGGGCAGCTACGACTCAGTGCTGGAGATGCAGTGAGGCCCAGGAAACGCCCTGCTTCACCAGCTCTCAAGGCAAGTGTATTTCTACTCTAAGAAGTGTTACTTCCTGAACCTCTAGACCAGGGGGTGGCAAACTAAGGCCTGAAGTACAAGTTTGGCTATTGACCTGTTTATTTGTTTTTTAAATTTATTTCTAAAGAATTATGGTAAAATACATATCACATAAAATCTACCATCTTTCCTATTTCTAAGTGTACAACTTGGTCTGGCACAAATAATGGTCCTTTTTATTATAAAATTTTTTATTACAAAATCATAAGCATGTAATTCTGTACCATAACAATATCACATTCAAGCACACCAAATGACATTTTAGGTGAAGTGTTCAAATGAAAACTGCAAATTATTACACCCATATTATTACCCTACCAACACCACTCAAGCAGGCCTTACTTCTGCTGGACACTGTGCATTCACATTGCAATCCCCAGAGCTCTTTTTATCTTGCACAGCTCGAATCATACACCCATTATAAAATAACTCTTCATTCTTCCCACCCCTAGTTCCTAGTAACCACCATTCTACTTTCTTGTTTCTATGAATTTCACTACAGTATGTACCTCAAGTAAGTGGAATAATACAGTATTTGTCTTTTTCTGAATGCTTATTTCACTCAGCATAATGTCCTCAAAGTTTCAACCATGTTGTAGCATGTGTCAGAATTTCCTTCCTTGTTTAAGGCTAAATAATGTTCCATTTTATGTACACATACCAAATTTTGTTTATCCATTCATCCATCAGTGGACACTTGGGTTGTGTCCACTTTTTTTATTGTGAATAGTGCTGCTCTAAATGTGTGTGTACAGATATCTTTTTGAGACGCTGCTTTCAATTCTTTTGTGTTATCTACCCATAAGTGGGATTGCTGGATTATACTGCATGTTAATTCTATGTTTAATTTTTTGAGGAACCTCCATACTGTTTCCTACAGTGGCTGTACCATTTTACAATCCTTCCAACAGTGCATAAGGATTCCACTTTCTCTACATCCTTGCCAACACTTATTATTTTCTGTATTTTTTGTAGCAGCCATCCTATTCTATTTGTGAGGTGGAATCTCATGATGGTTTTGATTTATATTTTCCTAATGTTGGGCTTTGCATGTGCTTATTGGCCATTTGTATATCTTTTTTGCCGGAACGTGTATTCAGATCCTTTGCTCATTTTTAATCAGGTTGTGCCAGTGGTGTCTTTGTGGAAATGAAGCTTTATTGGGACACACCCTGGCCCATTCATTTACATACTGTCTATATCTGTTTTCCATATTATAACAGCACAGGCACTATACACATATTTAAAAATGTGTTTTTCCAGAGTACAACCTGATCATGCCCTTCCTTTGCTTAAAAAGTTGTGTCTTTCTTGCCTTCCGAAGCCCTGAACAGTGGGCTCAACCAACATTCACCACTCCTGGCAACCATTGATTCAGACACTTCAAACTGAACACAATTCTCTTCATGCATTTCAATGTATTTAATATTTATTCATATCACATTAATAAATGTCTAGTTTGTACAGTGAAAAAATCTTACTTTACAAGGTTTATTTGGAAAAACAGTAACTGCTGCCTGTGCTTTTCCCCACAGTGGCCATTTTTAACTCTGCTAGCTGTTTATTTTGTGCTTGTTTCTGTATTTTAAAACAACTAAGTGTCCTATTTTGATTTTTTTAAAGAAAACATTCTTTACTTTCTTCTTCGTTCTTGACTGAAAAACATGCATATTCTATATCCTCTCATTATATTTATAAGTTTGATGTAGATTTTAAGATAAATAGGTGAATGGTTCCCCACCATTGAGACATATTCTATATTATGACTACATTTTCTTTCTTGAACAACTTCTTATTTGCTCTGGAGTTAATAATTGCCATGATTTAAAAAAAAAGATTTTGTCATTTATTTTTAGAAAGAAGGGAAGGGAAGGAGAGAGACAGGGAGAGAAACGTCAGTGTGTGGTTGCTTCTCATGTGCCCCCTGCTGGGTACCTGGCCTGCAACCCAGGCCTGTGCTCTGACTGGGGATTGAACCAGTGACCCTTCGGTTTGCAGGCTGGTGCTCAATCCACTGAGCCACACCAGCCATGGCAATTGCCATGATTTTTTAATTGTTTACTTTTCTATATGTTAGTCAGTGATTCAGTCCTAAGTTCATTGCCAGCCATTAAATTTTGCTCTTGATATAGTCACATACATCAGTTGATCCATCTGTTTTTTAAAAATTATATTTAAAAAATGTAATTAAAAACAAAGGGAGTAGGATTAAGGGTGGGAGGTGGGTGGGGTAGGGGAAAGTGGTGGTGGGGAAATGCAGACAACTGTACTTGAACAACCATAAAAAATTATATTTTATTGATAATGCTATTACAGTTGCCCTGATTTTCCCCCTTTTCCCCCACTTTCTCAGGCAATTTCCCCACTATTTTCATGTCCATGGGCCATTCGTATCTAAGTTCTTTGGCTACTCCATTTCCTGTACTGTACTTTACATCCCCATGGCTATTCTGTAACTACCTATTTGTACTTCTTAATCCCCTCACCTCTTCACCCATTCTCCCACACTCCCTCCCATCTGGCAACCATCAAAAAGCTCTCTGTATCCATGATTCTGTCTCTGTTCTTCTTGTTTGCTTAGTTTGTTTTCTTAGATTCAAATGTTGACAGATTTTTTTTTTTTTTTTTTTTGCCATATTACTGTTGATGGTGTTGATCTTATTTTTCTTAAATAGGTCCCTTTAACATTTCATGTAATAGTGGTTTGGTGATGATGAACTCCTATTCTTTTTTCTTGTCTGGGAAGTTCTTTATCTGTCCTTCCACTCTAAATGATAGCTTTATTGGGTAGAGTGATCTAGGTTGTAGGTCCTTGCTTTTCATGACTTTGAATACTTCTTGCCAGTCCCTTCTGGCCTGCAAAGTTTCATCTGAGAAATCAGCTGACAGTCTTATGGGAACTCCTTTGTAGGTAACTGTCTGCTTTTCTGTTGGTGCTTTTAAAATTTCTCTTTATGTTTAAGCTTTGGCATTTTAGTCATGATATGTCTTCAAGTAAGTATCTTTGCATCCATCTTGTTTGGGACTCTGTGCTTCCTGGATTTGCATGTCTATTTCCTTCATCAAATTAGAGAAGTTTTCTTTCATTATTTTTTTCAAGTAGATTTCCAGTTTCTGGCTCTTTCTCTTCTAGTTCTGGCACACCTATCATGCAAATGCTGGGCCTCTTGAAGTTGTCCTAGAGGCTGTTTATACTTTCCTCATTTTTTAAAAATTCTTTTTTCCTCTTGTTTTTTGCTTCCTTATGTTCTATATCATTAATTTGAATCTAGGCTTCATCCACTCTACTGTTGTTTCCCTGTAAATTATTTATTTCTACTAGTGAATTGTTCATTTCTGACTGGATCTTTTTTATACTGCCGGTGTCCTCACTGAGTTCCTTGAGCATTCTTGTAACTAGCATTTTGAACTCTGCATCTGATAGATTGCTTATCTCCATTTCATTTACGTCTTTTTCTGGTGTTTTGATCTACTCTTTCATTTGGGCAATGTTTCTTTGCCTCCTTGTTTTAGCAGCCCCCCTGTGTTTGTTTCTACGTATTAGGTAGAGCTGCTTTGACTCTGTGTCTTGACAGGATGACCTAATGTAGTTAGTGTCCTGTAGGTTCCAGTGGCACAGCCTCCCCTATCACCTAAGTGGGGTACTCAGTCTGTGTGTTCTGTGTGGGCATAGTATACCCTCCCCTTGTAGTTGAGCCTTGGTTGCTGTTGGCAGATCAATGGGAGGGATTTACCTAGGCCAGTCAGCTGCAAGGATTGGCTGTGATCAATTATCACCAACCTTTGCCCTTGTGGAGGCTCAGCTGTGCAGAGGCAGGGTAGTGTTGCTCTGATGAGCTCTGTAGCTCTGCACTGGGTGTGCTGGCCCTTGGGTTTCCCCAGTGGTACAGGCCAAGGCCAGCCCCCACCAGTGTTTTTCCATCTCTCTTATTTATATTCTTCATCTTCATCTTCCCAGATCACTCTGTTTTCTCATCTGATCTTTCAATTTTGGGACAATAGAGATGAAATTGGGGGAAGGCACTCGGAAGCAAAATACATTTGGAGGGAAGAGAAAATACTTTCCCCCAGATGTAATGTTCATTTACTTTATTTTAAAAATTAATATATTTCCTCTGCCAAGGTATTGCATGTACCCTTGGGCTGTATGGCTTGGGGTTTGCTCTCTAACTGGTTCATGTCCAGCTACATACAGCTGGTGGGCACTTGTAAACTCTTGCCTTCTCCATCAATATATGGGGGGTGGTGAGGATGACAGTGGCTCTCCAGAAGGTAATGAACACACATGTCTGAGTTATATGTACATTTTCATCTTTCAGAGTACAGAGCAATCACAGAACAGGAACAATGGGCAGTGATGTTTTTGTTTTTGTTTTCCCCGTGGGGCTGCATGTGATGCTCTGAGGAGCCACATGATTTTCAGTGGAACATCGGTGCACATTGGGTGTGTCTGTTAGAAGGGCTTACATTTCTCCAGTGCACACAACTTCCCAGTTGCTGAGTGTGGTGCCTGCATTGTCTCACTTCATCTACACAACAGTCCCTGAGACTGAATTATTAAGACTCCCATTTTACAGAGGAGAAAATCCCGTTAGCTTACCCAAAGTCGCACAATTAGTATTTAGGGGGCTCAGGAGTTGATCTCAGGATGTCTGACTCTAGAACCCCCACACCTGACTCTGTACTGTGCTGCTCCTGATCTTACAGGTGATTTACAAGTTGTGGTACCAACCAACAGAGTAATAATAATTGAAGTGAATACCAAGGTGTGTGGCAAGCAGTGTGCCAATTACACTGTGAGTGTTAGACCACTGGGGTCTTTTAATATTCCTCTTGGTGTCCTCAGGATTGCCATGGGTATATTTGTTGAATTTAATTGAGTAGAACACACCATTTTCACATATATATTAGTGTATGTTGTTTCTTTGAAGAAGGGACAAAGTATGAATGTATTTAGCAATGCCTGTAAGATTCTGCAAAAGCAGAGGTAGCTTTTTTCCTCTGGTCTCACCTCTAGACTTAACATATGTCTTCCAGGTTATTAAACCTTGTCATTCCCTCACCCTCTCATGTCTTTGGCACCTCTGTGCCTTTGTTAATGCCGTGCCACTGCTGTGAAATAAGTCCCTTCCTTCCCATTCCATATAGAGAACACTGACTCACCCTTATGCCAGTTTAGATAGCACCTCCTTGAGGGACACTTTCCATGAACTTCTCTTGTCCACATTCTGCAAGGACACAATTTATCTTGCCTCCTGTATGACATGTCCCATGCTCTTTACACCAGCATTTGCCTCTCTGAAGGTATTTAGTAAAAGTTTATTTAATTAATGAACAAATGGATAAATGGATAGATATTCTTAAGTAAACTTTCACCATCAACCAAGAACCCTTAAATTTTTTCAGAACCACTTTCCCCAAATTAGAAAGTTTTCTAAAACTGTTTTCCCCCATGGCTACATTCTCCTATCTTCATCTTTTGTCATTTATTAAAAATATTACATAATGGAAAGTGACTGACCCTTAATTTCTGACTATTTTTATTATACCCAACTGGAGGCAAATATTCCATTCCATTACTGTGTTATTTTTTTCAATATTGAACATACATATTACTCATAAAAATGTGACTTCCTGCTTTATTTCCAGTGTAACACGTGAAGGGTCCATAAAATCTACCAGAGAAAATGAAATGTAGTGCAGACAGGAGATTTTATCTATTCGTGTGGCTCCCCACTGTCGACTCGTATCATGTAATTCTACTTAGCACTTCTGGGCCCATTTCCTTCAATGTACTTTCCAAGCATTACCTAAGTGATGTAGTATATGTGAGCGGATGGGACGCCAGGAACTCGAGCTGTAAACGTAGAACTGTTAAACACAGTTCTGAGGAAATTAGATTTTAGAGTTGGAAAAGAAATATGGTCCTGACACTAACACCCTGTCTCAAAATTCAAATGGCCAAACCTCCACCTCCCCTCCGACATCTCCTCTACGAGGACAAGGGGGATATTATATTAAATGGAAGGGTGCCTGAGAGTGGTGTCCCAAAGATTATGAAAAGATATAATCCCCAATGGGCAGCCACATTAAAGGACATTCTTTTCAGGATTGTCGGAAAAAGAACTGCCAACACATCATAATCACGACATAGTATATTATACCTGGAAAAGCCAGTGAGGATTTAAGAATGACCAGTATTTTAAATTATAATAATAGCAATCAGTATTTATTAAGTGCCTACTGTGTGCCAGGTGTTTTGCACATAATATGTTTAGTCCTTTGCACACAACTTAGGACAAGGTAATGATGCTACACCACTCATGAGTTTTGCCCAGTTCTGTCTCTATGATCCCTGTTAACTTCAATCTTTGAGGACTCTCTCACATAAGATGGATATGAAAATATCCACCTTTTAGAAAATACCACTGTGTGGAGAAGGCCAGAGGCTAAATACAGAATGTTGCTTACAGAATGAAATTTTTCAGTTTTCCAAGTTCATGGAAAAGTCTGGAAGATTCGTGTTAACACAGTTGTAGCCACTGGGGAGGGGGCCTGGAGAGTATTGACAGACGGGTTGCTTTCAGTTAAAATACTTTGTAGAATTCTGTATCACTTGCAATTCTTAACAATAAGCATGTAGTTGATTTAAGAATTTCAAAGTATTATCATGGGGAAAATGTATAAAGATCCTTTAGAATCCAGGTCCTGTTTTCACGTGTTTCTCCCTCCCAGTTCCATGTCATCTGCAGTGGAAAAGCAACCCTTCAGTTCCACCAGTGGGTGGCAGCGCACTGTCTAGTTCATCACTGTGTCTACAGCATCCAGCAACTGCCTGGGGCCCACTGACTCCTCACCATTGGTTAACCGAGTTCTCTACAGGAATCTTAACATTTCTGTTTTTGTTTCAGTGGCCCTGTAAAAAGTGAAAAATTATAATTGTCTTGAGATCAACATGGTATTTTGGTGCATGTGTTTGCATTAATGTTTTGCTGCATGTGTTTTTGTTAGTGTATAAGACTGTGCTTGTGACAAATGGTCCAGGATAATTAGAAAAGAAAACTAGGCAACTAAATGTGTAATAATATGTATGTGCTGAGCTTAGGCCAACAACACTGCATCATGCTCTGGAAGGATGATGGCAGAGACATCACCAGGCCCTTCCAGTGTTGCTGTGGGGAGCTGACAGGCACCTGCCTATGTCATCAGGACCATGTGATGTAAACCAGTCATTTCGTATCAGCCAAAGAACATTACCTGTCATATTAGTGTGTTCATTTGACTTTCAAGGGATTTGCATTTTATTTTTAACTGTTAGCTTCATAGTTCTATGGATGCCATAAGCAACATCAAGAAGAAAAAGAATTCAAAAAAATGAGCATAGTATAAGGAGCCTCTGGGACATCTCCAAATGTACCAAACTCTGAATTATAGGAATGCCAGGAGAAAAGGAAGAGCAAGAAATTGAAAGCTTAGTTGAAAAAAATAATGAAAGAAACATTCTCTAATTTGGTGAAGGAAATAGACATACAAGTCCAGGAAGCACAGAGATTCCCAAACAAGTTAGACCCAAAGAGGGCCACATCAAGCAAACATAATTAAAATGCCAAAGATAAGAGATAAAGAGAGAATGTTAAGAGCAGCAAGAGAAAAGGAGACAGTCACCTACAAAGGAATTCCCATGAAACCATCAGCTGATTTCTCAAAAGAAACTTTACAGGCTAGAAGGGACTGGCAAGAAGTATTCAAAGTAATGAAAAGCAAGGACCTACATCCAAGATTACTCTATCCAGCAGAGCTATTATTTAGAATGGAAGGGCAGATAAAGTGATTCCCAGACAAGGTAAAGCTAAAGGAGTTCATCATCAGCAAGCCTTTATTCCATGGAATGTTAAAGGGACTTATTTAAGAAAAATAAGATCAAAACAAAACTATGAACATTAAAATGGCAACAAATTCACAACTATCAACAACCGAATCTAAAAAAAAAAACAAAGTAAGCAAACAACCAGAACAGGAGCAGAATCATAGGTATGGAGATCATTTGGAGGGTTATCAGCTGGAAGTGGGGAGGGGGAGAATGGGGTAAAGGTACAGGAAATAGGAAGCATAAATGGTAGGTACAAAATAGACAGAGGATGTTAAGAATAATATAGGAAATGGAGAAGCCAAAGAACTTACATGCACAACCCATGGACACGAACTAAAGACGGGACTGCTGGAGGGAATGGAGGTACTGGGTAGAGGGGAATAAAGGGAGAAAATTGGGATGACTGTAATAGCATGATCAATAAAATATATTAAAAAATAAAATGTTCCTACTCTTTATGGAATAATTAATTCATCTCTTAGGAATGTATCCCATATCAATAATCAGGTAAGTGTGCATGGCAGTATTTGAAAGGATATTTAATATAGCATCTGGGGAGGAGCATGAAATGGCCAAAAATTTCTCCATCCTTATGTGTGCACCTCTTGTAATGGAGCATGGCAGGTTCTCCCACCACAGGCAGTGGGGTCTGTTTCTCCATCCCTTCACACTGGGCCAAACATGTGACCTGGATCGGCTCACGAGACATTCACGCATGTGCTGGAAGCAGAAGTGTGAAAAGCACACCGGAGTTGCTGTCAGGGAGCCCGAGGCTGCTGTGTGAAGGAGCCCAGCCTCGCCCATGACGGGAAGAGGGACCCCGTGGAGAGAGGCCCCGTCCCTTCAGCCTTGCCACAACTCCAGGTTTCCTCAAAGAAACATGAGCTTAAAAATGATTTTTATTTTTAGCTATGAAGTCTTGGATTGATTTGTTACACAGTGAAAGCTAATCGATAAGGCGTTATTTGTAATTGCCAAAAAAGCAATCCACGTATATGTCCAACAGGAGACTGGTTAAATGAATTCTCATTCATTTACGCAATGAAAAATGAGACTACCATTAAGAACGATTATCTTGATATATGTTTACTGACATGGGAAGCTATTCTTGATGTGCTGTTAAGTGAAAAAATAAGACAGTATGTAAAACATGATCTCTTTTTATATAAAAAACAAAAACCTAAACAAACTAAGAATATGTCTGGCAGATTATACTCTAGTGGTTATTTCTGGTGATTATTATTTGCTTATCTCTTTTGTCTCATTTGTCTACTTGGATTAAAAGAAATAATAAAAAGGTTTTGTTTTATGTAGAAGAGATGCTGACTACAGTCTGATTTCTATAAGTAATATTTTATGAACTAAATTTTCGAAAGCCATTGTTCACTTGCAGCTCCGGTCCCTAGTACTGAGCTCTTCTGTCTCCTCTCCTCACCTCTGCTGTGTGGACCGTCCTTCATGGCCCCGCTGGTGGGTCCCTTTCCGTGTCTCTCTCCTTCTCTGCTTTTCTCCCTGTGGTTGTCAGCCTCCATGAAACATTCATTACAATTTCATTCTTTACTTCTGTCAAAGCGCTCTTCTATCTCTACTCGGGTTCCCATGCTGGATCTGGGTTTGTGGATTAAACCTGAGAGCACTTGGCAGCAGATGCGCTTTTGCCCTCTCAGTAGGTAACGTGAGAAGTCCACGGAAGGAGCGGATGCTACCAAGTGCACAGGGATGGCACTGATGTGGGAGTTGTGAGATGGCAAAAGAGTGGATGGGGAAAATGTTTTCAGACTCGGTGTTAACTCTCCCAAATACCTGTTAGTGTTTATATTATGGTTTTGACTAAGGAGCTAAATATCTTTTTCCGAGTAGTTTCCAAATTCTGACTAATCCTGACGTAGGCAGACAGCCCCTTTTATGGATGGAAATATTGAGAATCAAAATGACTAAGTGATATGCCTTGGGGCAGATGACAGTCTAGCGTTAAACTTGGTCATCAGATTACTACCAGTGGTTTACGTGCTTGAAGCTTCCGTAGGTAGACACTCTGAAAAAAAAAAGTGTCACAATACTGCTGGGCATTTCTACAAGTAAAACGATAATTTGCCTTTAATTTTAAAACCAATGAATGTAAAAGTAACAATTAATGAACTCAGATCAAGAAAATAACAGTAATATTTGTTGCTGCATTTCTGCCTCTCCCTGCACCCATCTTTCCCTATGCAGACATTGTGGAAACACATTCTCAAAAAGAGCATTTACACAAGTGAAGGCACTGTGTTTATGATGCACTTGGGGGCAGTTTCTGAGCCTTGGTATCAGGTTTTCCAAATAATCAAAATGCCAAGTGTTGCAGTACAAGTACGTGATTTTTGTGAGCTTGAGGATACTTTTTATTTTTTTAATAGGTTCAGCCCTATGTTTTCCCTAATGGTTACACTGGATTTGAGCTTGGAGCTATGAAATCTGCTTAGAGGAAGGTGATCCTGCCCTGGTAGTCGTTCGCTGTGCCTGGGGGGAGTGGGGCAGGGGAAGTAGCGCTTCATACATTCTCAGTGTACATGGTTGCACTGATGCTGAACCGCAGCCACTGCTAACGGTGGGTGTGTGCTAGTCCATAATTACCACTGAACCGCTTTCTTGGAGTAACCAAAGATTTGCCTATTTGGGGTACTTTAATACCATGCAGTAATATGGAAATAAATCCCCCAAGCTATATAAAATCTTATTAAAGCATTTCTTTTGTAAAGTACTCTCTAAAATCTGTATCTAACTCTCTATCCTTTTATTGGAAATCCATATCTTATTCAGCTATGCATTTTTTCTGGGTGTTTTTCTTTATAACTTACCAACTTTAAGTCAAAATATATTGAAGTGCATAGCAGTGATCTAAAATAATGTGTTTTGAACTAAACATTCTTTTTTCTTTTCTTTGTTTTCTTTTTCTCATTTTTTAAAAATTCAATCTTTATTATATTTTTCCATTACCATTTAACCTTCTTATACCCCCTCCTCCCTGCAATCACACACTGTTGTCCCTGTCCAGGAGTCTTTTTCCCTTTTTGCTCAGTCTCTCCGCAGCCTAACCTCCCACCTCTGCAACTAGCTGTCATGTGCTGTCCATCTATGAGTCTGGCTCTGTTTTGCTTGTTAGTTCAGTTTGTTCATTAGATTCCATTTACGAGTGAAATCATACAGTATTTGTCTTTTTCTGACTGGCTTATTTCACTTAGCACAATGTTCTCCAGGTCCATTTATACTGTCACAAAGGGTAAAAAAAAAATTATGACCCAGTAGCATTCCCTTGTGTAAATGCCCCATAGTTGTTTTATCCACTCACCTACTGATGGCCACTTGGGCTGCTTCCATATCTGGGAGATTATAAATAACACTGCAGTGAACATAGGTGTGCTTATGTTCTTTTGAATCAGTGTTTTAACTAACCATTCTCTTTTTAATCACACAGAAATTGTCAAGTGCCACTTATTGCCCACCCTTCCCCATCAGCAAAGGTTAGGGGCTGAATAACTAACAGGGTGCTGAGCTAGAGGTTCCCCCAAAGTGGGAAGTTCCCCACTATCCTGGCTTGAGGAAGGGGGAGCAGAGCAGGGTCATTGAGAGTTACTTTGCATAGCTAAAGAACTTGGCCGGTGTTTTAGTAATGCCAATAGCCAGTAATGCCAATAGCTGTGCCTTTTCGTGCTTGTGCTCAGTGTCAGGGAGATGGACATGACTCTAACCCATGATGCAGCTGGGAGGTGGCCCAGCTAGGAGGTCGCACCTGAGCGGCTAGGAGGCTAGGAGGCTGTTTCCATTACAGGACCAAGCCTGCCTGGACTAACAATGGCAGTCTGGAATGGCAGGTGTAACCTTTTGTGGGAGCAATCGGAAATGGGGTTACAGAGGAAGATTTGTGCCAGGATTTAAACCCAAGTGCGGGTCAGCCATGCTCTTGAACTGTGTGGCTTGGGAAGGAGAAGCTCTGGACCATGTGGCTTGGGAGTGGTCTTGGCCACGAGGTTTGAAAGGATGCAGAAGGACCCCCACTAGCCCACTGTGAGGAGGGGCCATGTGGTTTTGGAATAAGAGCGGGAGCCCAGCCAAGCATGGATGACTGGGAAAAGCGGGAATGCTGACTGAGACTGGGGGAAATGCTGAGGTACAGACTTCTGTTTCTTTTCCTGAGAGAGTACCTCTGACTGGCCTGGTTTGGCAAGGGACTGTGCGTGTTTGTGGGTGTTTCTTTTGTTTTTAAGGGAGTGGGATTTAATGGAAAAATTCTGCCATGATTTTAATCCTGTATAACTTTTGAATAAATAGTTCCTTCCCTTTTCATAAGATGCTGGCATTGGGAGTCACGGTTTTGTTTTTGTTTTTATTGGTGGTGGGCAATAGAACCCAGAGTGGTTTTGTCTCATTGCCACTATGAGGGGATGGTGGGTGTCAGTACTTAAACTCAGAGTTTACACTCTCAAATATGATGTGCACAACCTATTTGCTTATTCATCAAATCTTTATTACCTATTACGTACCAAGAACTCTGCTAGTTTCTCTGGCTATATATTGTTGAGACTCTGTCCTGAGGAAGATGTGATTGAAGTCTTACAGGAGACACAGGCCAGCAAACATATCTGCATTGCAGTGTGAAAAGTGAAAAGTGAAAATGACAGAGGAAAGTATGCGTTACAATTACTTGGTCAAATTTGGTTAGAGAAGGCCAAAGGAGTCTTTCTTCAGAGAAGAAATGATGATTATAGACACAGAGGGTTCCAACACAGGTGTCGGGGCAGACAGACCCGAATGCAAGTCGAACTTCTCCGAAGAAACTCATGACCTTGCATGGACTTACTCATATGCAATTAGCTTTAGTTTCAGTATCAGTGAAAAATGGGGTAAATAACATCAGTGAGGAAGTATGTGTAGAAAGCATAGCACAGTCCCTGGTACGTTGTTGTCAGTTCCCAGTAAATGATAGTTATCGCTATCGTCATTATTATTACCACCCTCACTTTTTGCCTGAGGAGCTTAGATGGAGACCCATGTTACCCCAGTTCGTACAGCTGTTGGTAGAAGATGTAGGAGCAGAGCCGGGTTTTCGGACCCTCGGTCCATGTGTCTTTCCTTCCACAGGGACACTCGGGAAGCCGGGAGCACGGAGAAGCCAGCCTTCTGGCATCTTTCAGTACTGCCTGGGCTGCGCCCTTCTGTGTCACAACAAACTAATGGGCATGTTTCCTCTGTACCTGTGGGAATGATGTTTCCCTGGCAGGGCAGGAGGTTGCTATTCTCTCTTTGTGGATTTGGTCTGAGGTGAGCCAAGCAGGGAAATTAGACGGAGGAGAATGAAGGATGGAATGCCAAAGGGCAGTGGTACCAGAAAAAAGGCTCTTCATCTCAAGCCATGGACATTAAAAAAGCTTGTGGAAAATTGGCCTCTTGTCTCCAAAAGCACTTTAGTCAAAGCAGTATTGAGTCACTTTTCTCCTCTGCCATGCCTTTGCTGGGATGAAACGAAACAGAGGAAATGGGTCCCTTCTGAAACACTGACCTTAACAGTCAATGGGGGAGGAGTTGTTTGGAGTCAGGGGCCCGGCTGGGCCTCATGAATGGATTTGACCTGGGGGGACAATGCATAAATCAAAAACAAAATGGGCCTCTGCGGGAGTCTGTAGAGTCCTTTGATAAGAGATCCTTACACCTGTTCAAAGTTCCAGAGTCCCCTGGGGGGCAGCAAGAATTGGGGTGTGGTTGGGGTTGGGGTTTTTGGTGATGCCAGGAGAAGGGAGCACAGGCTGGATCCTGTGCCTCCTGAATCACGACGTTGGAACTCTGAGATCTGAACCACAGCTAGTGACACGCATGTCTCCCCATCAGAGACGAGACAAACTGACCTTATCCAAACTCCATCCTCCCAGGAACTTTTGACTTGTGCAGCTCTCTGCAGCTTCCTTATCTGGCCCTCCTAACACTCCATGCAGCCAGTCGGTGTGGAATGGCATCGTTCTCCTGCAGGCGAGGGCCTTGCAGTTCAGAGAGGTTGAATGATATGTGCAGTTGACAAAGCTAGTTTGTGGCAAGGCCAGGACTTGACTTTGGGTTCTTCTGATTCTGAGTCTAGTTCCCTTTCCCCTGTGGTCTTCTTTGCTATGAGGCACATTTCTGTAAATGTGCCTCAGGGCAAAGGGAAATGACATTGGTAGAGTGAGGAGATTGAGTCTGTTCACACATAATTCATCCTTAGCAAAGGGACCTGGAATAATGAGAGCAGACTGATAATCTTCAGTGCAAATGAGAAAAACCCTTAGCTTGCCATTGCACTGGCAGCAGGAGCCCCATCAGTTATGTTCTTAAATATTCACAATAGAAACTGACCCCTGGACTTCCACCTTTTGCTCGCATGGCCTCCAGCTCATGGCAGGTGTGTATGCATCCTAGGCCCACCTTCACTGGCTTACAACTCCTCTTGTAATTGCATTGTTTCATCTCTTCTCAGCCTTGCTCTCTTTTCCATCATTTCCACTCTATTATTTTTGTGCATTTTTTAGTATCTTAGATGACAGTTTCTAGCTATGCCGAGGTACCTCCTGGGAAGTCCAAGTTATCTCCCTGGCTGTCAATGATCATTGCTTCTGATGGTGCTCTGGTTATGAAATTGCATAGGTTTTGAATTGTCTGCCCCTAACCTTATGCTTCACATTAGTCCTGTAACTTGATCTCTCTGCTCCTGGTAAGGAGCATGTCTTCATTCTATTAAATGCTTTATATACATTATTACAGGAACTCATCACAAGAACTAGTAAATATACAGTGAGTTTTATTATCATTCCTATTTTACAGAAGAGAAAACTGAGACTCTGAGAGGTTAAGTAACATTTCCAAGTGGCAGAATTTGAGTCAAAGCCAAGGGCTGCCTGACTGCAGTCGGACGTGTGGCTGGCGGCTGCTGCCCCGGACAGTACAGCTCTAGACCATTGCGCTTTGCACTCATAGATCAGTGCTCTGAGTTTAATGGCATTCTGGACTTGCAATATGTGACATTTTTAAATAAGGCCAAATTACCTGTCAATTGGAAATGCAGAATTGATGCTCAGAGTCACAGAATGGTTGTTTTATAAGGGATCCCTGTTTTGTTCATGTTTTTATGAAGTATAGTGTTAAGATTTTAAAAAGTATTTGACTTTTTTCCTTTTTTTCCCCTTCCAAGACTATATGGATTTGGTTCGCCTGGGCAACAGAAAACTGGAAGATATTATAATAGCAAAGTTCAACTGTCTGAAAGGCAGTTCTGTGAAAAAGGACTAAATCTGTACGACCCAAGAGGAAGAACTGGAAACAGGATGACCACAAGGATGACAATAGATGGATGAAGTCAGCTCTACAGGCAGGGAAAGGAGGCTGGCTTGGCATGCAGTGGACTCCTCACGTTAGAGCTGTTCATGCATCTAGTCAGCTGCTTGAAGGGCGTGTTGTAAAGCCAGCCATGGCTTGGGACATAATTGGACTACATTCTTACATTCCCAAGAGTCTGTGAGTTTGGAATGGCAAAGTATGTTTTTAAACTTTGTATAGTCACCTTCTAAATCTAAATTTAGGCCTCAGTTTGTAGATTTTGGCACCAGAGTGAAGATGTCTGTCTAGTCTGGATGACTAACATTCAGGCACTAAGCTAGCTTGTATGATGTCTGCCATTCGGTAGAGCTTGGATTTTTGCAAAAGAAAATAACACGCCTTCTTGGTTTATTTTGGAAACATCCAATAAGGATTCTTTAGCCTTTGAACTGATGTTGTGATGTCAAAACCATAGTACCAAAATGAAATCTGCATTTCAGAAGATGTGCCATTGATTTGTTATCAAGTCTTGGAAGCAGAATATGATGGCAATCTGAGGATTATTTCCTTCCAAAAAAAAAAAATGGCAGAAGGTGAGTCTAAAGGATGGTAAGAGATCCAAAGTCAGGAGGAGCCTTGTTATTTCCATGTTGAGCACAAATCAGACCACAGTAGTCATTTTATAGTCTCAGAAGGACTTGCTGTACATTTCAGATAGGTTAGTTATGTGTTTCTTAAACTGTAATATGCATACAAATCTTTATAGGCTGAATTGTATCATCCCAAATCCACACATTGAAGCCCTAAACTGCAATGCCTTGGAATGTGTCTGTGTTTGGAAATAGCAACTTTAAGGAAGTAATTTAGTTCAAATGAAGCTCTTAGAGCAGTGTTATTAAGAGAAACGGAGATTAGGATAAACAAGAGATCTCGGAGATGCATGCACAAAAGGAAAATGCCACATAAGGAGACAACAATAAGGCCTCCATGTGCAAGCCAAGAAGAGAGGCCTCAGGAGAAATCAATTCCGCCAACATCTTGATGTTGGACTTCCAGACCTCAGAACTGGGAGAAAATAACTTTCTGTGTTTTAATCTACTTACGCTGTTGTATTTTGTTATGAAAGTCCAGCAACCTAATAGATGAATTACCTGGAGATCTTCTTAATATGCACATTCTAATTCAGTAGGTCTGGAGTATAATCTGTGTCTACACTTCTAATAAGCTTCCAGGTGATGCTGAGCCTGCTGGTCCAGGTATGATACTCTGAGTAGCAAGGAGCTGGGTTATATTGCAACAATTTTACCCTGAAATCACAGTGACTTAGCAAAATAAAGTTCATTTTTTGCTGTATATCTAATGTGGCTGGACTTGGGTGAGGGCATTTGCATAGCCATTCAGAAACTTAAAATTGCAATGGATCCATTACCTGGAGTGTCATTTGTTACCAAGTCAGGGGAAGAAGTTGTTCAAAGGCTGCCCGTGAACTATTCATCATTACCTTAGTGTGAAGTGATGCATGTAACTTCTGCCTGTATCTCATTGGCCAGACTAGTTATATGGCCTTGTCTAACTGTAGGAAGTCTTGGAAGTGACATCTTCCTTGTGCCCAGAAATGAGAAGATACCTGGAATCAGTGAGAGCTAGTGATTTTTATACTTCATTTCGATTTTAGCCTTTTAGACATTTTGCTGTTATCCAGCAATAGTGCTAACTAGGAACAGAAACATACTTGAGTTTCCATCTGAGAAATGGAATGGTAGTGTTTTTACCTTAAACCCACTAAACTTTATGTTGTAAACTAATATTTGGGGTTGTGAACAAAACCCTACATCCTCAAAATATTATTACAAGACTCTCTTTCTCATGGGATGGTCTCTTTCAGAGTCTTAGTCTATGTATTCTTCTATGATATTTGAAATGTAAACTTACTACCAGATACCCATTTCCTTACAGGTTTAGAATATACTTCTAAATGCTGTCTTTCAGTGGATCAAGCTGATTTCATGTCTTTGAGGAACTATCAAGTCTGGTTAACATAAAAGAAATAGAAGCCTGGAAGGAAGATGAGGATTGGAGTCTTGCTCTTGCAGGTGCCTCTGCAAGATGGAAAGCTTAGAGACCAGAATGAGGGAAATGTTGGGAACAGGATGGGATGGGCAAGAGGTTCTGATACTGCTTTGTAAAGGCTCCTTCCTAAAATCAGGGGTCATGGTATCCTACTTCAGACCATGAAGCAAGTCTCAGCAAGTTAAAAGGAATGAAATTACATAAAGAATGTTCTGTGATCATACAGTATTAAGTTAGGAATCAATAAAATTAAGCTATCTAGAAAATATCCAAATAATTTCAAGGTTAAAAACATAGTATATAATCTATGAAAATAAAAAAGTTAATCATAAGAAACATTAGAAAATATTTTCAAATAAGTGATAATAAAAGGCAATATATTTACATTTGTTGGATATAGCTAAAGGAGTGATTAAGGGAAATTGGTAAGTTTGAGTGACTGTGTGAGAAAGAATAAGTCACAAAATCAATGATCTATAGTCAACTTTATCTGTACTTGAACAATAATAAAAGAAAGAAAAAGGACTTAGGAGATGAAGAGAAAAGTAAACCCAAAATTAATTTTTAAAAAGGATATTCTAAAAATAAGAGTGGAAACACATGGAAATAGAAAACATACAAGCAATAGAGGAAACCAAAAACATCAAAGTTGGTTCACGGAGAAGATTAATAAAAAAGATTAATAAAAATGATCAGCTAGACTGATCAAGGAAAGAAATGAGAGAAAAGGAACGACTAATTCAGGAATTAAAGAAGAGTCACCTGGACAGATCCCCACAGATATTAAAACAATAATAAGGGGCTATTATAAATTATTTTGTGCCAATGGATACATTTTTAGAACCTACTTTATTAAAACTGATACAATAAAAAATAGGATATCTGAATAACCTGTAGCTGCTAAAGACACTGAATTTAATTTAAAACTTTTTCTGAAAGAAAACTCTGGCTCAGATGGCTTCACTGGTGAATTCTATAAAAACAGTTAAGGAAGAAATAACACCACTCTCACACAATTTTTTCCAGAAAAAATAGAACACTTCTCAGTTCATTTAACAAGTCTAGCATCACACTGATATAAAAAAACAGGCAAGGTGATTACAAGAAAATAAAATTACAGTGAATGTCCCTTATGAACACAGATACAAAAGTCCGAAAAAAGTAGCAAATCAAATTTAACAATATAATATTTCACCAATGGATTTATCACAAAATGCAAAATTTCTTTAACTTTTCAAAAGTAATTATTAATTCACAGCATTAGGAGATTAACATTAGGAGAGAAAAATCATACGATCATTTCAATAGATGCAGAAAAAAGCATTTGTCAAAATTGGACTCATTTATGATTTTTAAAAAAGATTTTATCTATTTTTAGAGAAGAAGGGAAGGAGAAAGAGAGGGAGAGAGTATTCCATTGTGTAAATGTACCACAGTTTTTTTTATCCACTCATTTACTGATGGGCACTTAGGTTGCTTCCAGCACTTGGCTATTGTAAATTGTGCTGCTGTGAACATAGGGGTGCATAGGTTCTTTTGGATTGGTGTTTCAGGGTTCTTAGGGTATAATCCCAGCAGTGGTATTGCCAGTCAAAGGCAGTTCCATTTTTAGTTTTCTGAGCTAATTCCATAGTTTTCCACAGTGGCTGCACCTGTCTGCATTCCCAGCAACAATGTACTAGGGTTCCCTTTTCTCCACATCCTCTCCAGCACTTGTTTGTTGATTTGTTTATGATGGCCATTCTGACCAGTGTGAAGTGGTATCTCATTGTGATTTTAATTTGCATTTCTCTGATGGCTAGTGATGCTGAGCATCTTTGCATGTGTCTCTGGACCCTCTGTATGTCCTCCTTGGAGAAGTGTCTGTTCCAGTCCTTTGTTCCTTTTTTAAATGGGTTGTTTGTCTTCCTGGAGTGGAGTTCTGTGAGTTCTTTATATAATTTGGAGATCAAACCCTTGTCCAAGGTGTCTTTGACAAATATGTTTTCCCATATGGTTGGTTCTCTTTTCATTTTGCTGATGTTTTCTTTAACCATGAAGAAGTTTTGTATTTTGATGAGGTTCCATTTGTTTATTCTTTGCTTTATGTCCCTTGCTCTAGGGGACAGCTCAGTGAAATACTGCTGTGTGGAATATCTGAGATTTTCCTGCCTATGTTCTCCTCTAGGACTTTTATGGTATCACAACTTATATTTAAGTCTTTTATCCACCTTGAATTTATTTAAGAAAAACAAAGTTGATAGACTTACACTTCATTATTTTTTCCAAAAATTTTTAATTGAATATATTAGAGTGACATTGTTTGGCAAAACCATACAGGTTTCAAGTGTATGTGTCAATAAAACATCATCCGCACATTGTATTGTGTGCCCATTGCCCCAGGCAAAGTCTCTTTCCATCCCATTCCCCCACCTTGTCCACATCCACCCAGCCCCCACCCTCATTTCCCTCAGGCCATCACTACTCTGTTGTCTGTGTCTCTGCGTTATGTGTCTGTGTCTTTTGCTAATCCCTTCTCCTTTCCTCCAGCCCCTACCCTGTCCCTTGCCTCTGACAGCTGTCAGTCTGTTCCATGTTTCTGTGCCCATGTTTCTGTTTTGCTCATAAGCCTATTTTATTTATTAGATTCCACATATAAATGAAATCATATTTGTCTTTCTCTGACTGCCTATTTCACTTAGCCTAATAATCTCCAGATTCATCCATGCTGTTGCAAAAGGTAAGATTTCCTTCTTTTGATGGCTACGTAGTATCCCATTGTGTAAATGTACCACAGTTTTTTACCCACTCATCTACAGGTGGGCACTTGGGCTATTTCCAGATCTTAGCTATTGTAAATAATGCTGCAGTGAGTGTGTAGAGGTGCATGTATTCATTCGAATTAGTGTTTTAGGATTCCAAGTTTATATTCCGAGAAGTAGGATCATTGGGTCAAAAAGCAGTTAGTTCCATTTTTAATTTTTTGAGGAAATGCCACACTGTTTACCATAGTTTCTAAACCAGTCTGCTTTCCCACCAATAGTACACAAGGGTTCCCTTTTCTCCACATCCTCGCCAGCACTTGTTTACTTATTGATGTTGACCATTCTGACAGGTGTGAGGTGATATCTCCTTGTGGTATTGATTTGCACTTCTCTGGTAATTAGTGATGTTGAACGTCTTTTCATATACCTATTGGCCATCTGTATGTCCTCTTTGGAGAAGGGCCTATTTAGGACCTGTGTCCTTCTTTTTTGTTTTTTAAATCTTTATTATATTTTTTTCCATTACCACTTAGTCCTCTTATACCCCCCTTCCCCAGCAATCACCATACCATTGTCCATGTCCATGAGTCCTTCTTCCTTTTTGCTCAATTCTTCCACCCGCTAACCTGCTCTCTGCCAGTTCTCATCCTGCTCTCCATCTATGAGTCCGTTCTCTGACTGGCATATTTCACTTAACATAATGTTCTCCAGGTCCATCTATGCTGTCATAAATGGTAAAATTTTCTTCTTTTTTACAGCCCAGTAGTATTCCATTGTGTAAATGTCCCATAGTTGTTTTATCCATTCATCGACTGATGGACACTTGGGCTGCTTCCATATCTTAGTGATTGTAAATAATGCTGCAATGAATATAGGGGTGCTTATGTTCTTTCAAATTAGTGTTTTGCATTCCTTTGGATATATTCCCAGAAGTGGGATCATTGGGTCAAAAAAGCAGATACATTTTTAACTTTCTGAGGTATCTCCATACTGCTTTTCACAGTGGTTGCACCAATCTGTATTCCCACCAACAGTGCAAAAGCGCTCCCCTTTCTTCGCATCCTCACCAGAACTTGTTGTTTGTTTACTTATTGATGATGGCCATTCTGACAGGTGTGAGATGGTATCTCATTGTGGTTTTAATTTGCATTTCTCTGATCATTAGCGACGTTGAGCATCTTCTCATATGTCTATTGGCCATTCGTAGGTCCTTTTTGGATAAGTGGCTATTCAGATCCTTTGCCTGTTGTTTAATTGGGTTGTTTGATTTTTTGTTGTTGACTTTTGTAAGTACTTTATAAATTTTTGATACTAACCCCTTATCAGATGTATTGGCAAATGTGTTCTCCCATTCTGTGGATTGTTTTTTTATTTTGTTGATGGTTTCCTTTGCTGTACAAAAACCTTTTTAGTTTAATGTAGTCCTATTTGTTTATTTTTTCCTTTTGTTTCCCTTGCCTGGGGAGATATATTTGATAAAAACTTGCTACAAGCAATGTCCAAGATTTTGCTGCCTATGCTTTTTTCTAGGATTGCTGTGGTTTCAGGTCTAACATTTAAGTCTTTCATCCATTTTGAATTTATTCTTGTATGTGGTGTAAGAACATGGTCTATTTTCATTT
Source organism: Glossophaga mutica (assembly GCA_039655065.1). Classification (NCBI taxonomy): domain Eukaryota; kingdom Metazoa; phylum Chordata; class Mammalia; order Chiroptera; family Phyllostomidae; genus Glossophaga; species Glossophaga mutica. The sequence continues at coordinate 136,011,952 of CM077305.1, read as the reverse complement.
TTTTTGCATGTATCTAATTTTTCCAGTGCCATTTATTGAATAGACTATTTTAGCCCATCATATGTGCTTGCTTTCTCTGTCAAATATTAATTGACTATAAAGGTGTAGATTTATTTCTGGGCTCTCTATTCTGGTCCATTGATCTGCTATGTGTTTTTATGCCACTACCATTCTGTCTTGACTACTATAGCCTTACAGTATAGTTTGATATTAGGTAGTATGCTTCCTCCAACTTTGTTTTTCTTTATCAAGATTGCTATTGCTATATGGGGCTGTTTATGGTTCCATATAAATTTTTGAAATATTTGTTCTAGTTCTGTGAAATAGGTCATTAGATTCTTGATAAGAATTGCATTGAATCTATAGGTTGCTTTGGGTAGTATGGACTTTTAATGATGTTAATTCTTCCTATCCATGAACACAGTATGTGGTTCCACTTATTTGGATCTTCTTCAATTTCTTTCAAACAAACTGGACAACCTGGATGACATGGACAAATTCCTAGAAACATACAATCTTCCCACACTGAATCAGGAAGAATCAGAGAATCTGAATAGACAGGTTTCACCTAGTGAAATTGAAGCAGTAATAAAAAAAACTTCCAACAAACAGAAGTCCTGGACTGGATGGCTTCACAGGTGAATTTTATCAAACATTCCAAGAAGAACTAACACCTCTCCTTCTCAAACTATTTCATAAAATTCAAGTGTATGGAAGGCTCCTAAACTCATTTTATGAGGCCAGCGTTATCCTAATTCCAAAACTAGATAAAGACACTACAAAGAAAGAAAATTATAGGCTTATATCCCTGATGAACATAGACACTAACATCCTCAATAAAATATTAGCAAACTGAATACAGCAATGAATCAAAAAGATCACACACCATGATCAAGTGGCATTTATTCTGGGAATGCAAGGATGGTAAAACATTCACAAATCAATATCTGTGATTGACCACAGAAACAAAATAAAGGATAAACACCACATGATCATATCAATAAATGCAGAAAAAGCATTCCATAAAATCCAGCACATGTTTATGATAAAAACTCTCAGCAAAGTCGGAATAGAGGGAACATACCTCTAATAAACATAATAAAGGCCGCATATAACAAACTCACTGTCAGCATCATGCTCAATGGACAAAAACTACAAGCGTTCCCCTTAAGATTGGGAACAACAGGGATGTCTGCTTTCACCTCTCTGGTTCAACATAGTATGCAAAGTCCTAGCCACAGCAATCAGACAAGAAGAAGAAATAAAAGGCATCCAAATGTGAAAGGAAGTAGAAAAATTGTCTTTCTTTGTAAGTGACATGATACTGTACACAGAGAACCCCAAAGATTTCACTGAGAAACTATTAGAACTGATAAACGAATTCAGCAAAGTAGCAGGATACGGAATTAATACCCAGAAATCAGTTGCATTTTTATATGCCAATAATAAACTAACAGAAAAGGAAATTAAAAAAATAATCCAATTCACAATTTCTTCAAAAAGAATAAAATACCTAGGAATAAACCTAACCAAGGATGTAAAAGACCTGCACATGGAAAATTATGAGACACTACCCTTTTGTAAATTGGACTGTCTTCCTGGTGTTGAATTGCATAAGTTCTTTATATATTTTGTAAATTAACCTCTTATCATTGGCAAATATGTTTTCCCTTGGGTTCCCTTTTTATTTTGTTGATGGTCTCTTTGTGCAAATGAAACCGTGAACAAAGTGATGATCAAGACAGTTTGGAATTTGTAAATAGTGATCAAGACAAACACGACTTATAAGACAAATGTATAAATAGTGATCAACAAAATAGCGATCAAACAGTGTGGGATTTGTAAAAAGAAAGACAAATCTAGCAATAGAACACATGGACAAATAGAGAGTCCTGACATTGATTCACATAAATAAGGTCAAATAATTTTTGCGAAAGTTACAAAGGCAATGCAATGGAGAATGGAAGGTCTCTTTGGCAATTGGTTCTGGAACAATGTGATATCCATATGAAAAACAAAAACACTGATTTCTACCTCACAGCATACACAAAATTAATTTGAGGTGGATTATAGACCTAAATATAAAAAATAATAGCGTAAAGCTTCTATGAGAAAGTGGAAGAATGTGTTTTTGACCTTGTGTAAGCGAAGATTTCTTAGATAGGATATAGAAAGAAATAACTGTAAAGAGAAAATATTGATAAATTGAACTTCATCAAAATTAAAAGCATTATTATGAAATGAATAAAATGCTATGGACTGTGAGAAGTATTTACAATACAGATATTTAACAAAGGCCTTATATCCAGAATTTTCAAAGGATATCTATATCTCAATAATAAAAACAGAAATCAACTTAAAATAGACGTTAGACTTAGACACTTCATAAAGGAAGATATGTGAATGTCCACATGAAAAAGGCCTTAAAATTATTAGTCATTAGCAAATGCATAGTAAACCACAGTGAGATATCTTTACACACTCTCCAAAACTGCAGAGTGAAAAAGGCTCGCACCAAGAGGTAGCAAGAATATGGAACAACCAGAACTTTCACATATTACTGGTGAGTGTGTAAAATGGTACAACCTTTCTGGAAAACTGTATGGCAATTTGTTATGAATGATACATTTCTCTCATGACCATGTGATTCCATTGCTGATTTATTCAAGAGATATAAAAGCAGGCCCACAAAAGGATTCATCCATGAGTGTTCACAGTTTTTCTCATAATAGCCCAAACTGGGATCAACCCAAATGTCCATCAACAGGAGAATAGATAAACAAATTGTGATGTACTCATACAACAGAATACAATTCAGCAGTAAAAAGTAACAAGCTACCCATGGCACACAGCATGGATAAAGCTCAAAAACAATAGGTTGAGTGAAGGAAGTCAGACACAAAAGAATAGCTACCATGTGATTCCATGAGTATACATTCCTAGAAAAGGCACACATATGTAGTGATAAAACTTAGAAAAGGTTTGGCCCACGGCTGGGGGAAAGTGGGTATGCCTTGGAGAGTTTCATGGGGCGCTAAGGGTGTTGAAAGGGTCTACATCTTAATAGGAATGTGGATTATACATGTGAATGCATTTGTTGAAACTCATCACTTAGGATTTGAACAGGACTCTGTAGGTAAATTTTACCTCACTGAAACTTTATTAATATAACAAATGGTAGCAGGGGTTCTGTCTTTATGGTTCTATCCTCCTGAATGTATTGTAAAAGGAGTAGTTTTGGAAGACACTTAGCAGAACTTTTCAGTCTAATCTTCATTTTTTTTAAAGAAGGCACACTATCTGAAGAACATGGTGAATTGGAAGTGCCTTCATTCCACCACCTTCCAGTCCCTGAACGTGATTGCTCTGTCAGCTGCTTCTAAGGAAGACCAGCACCCGAGACAGGATGTCAGCTTCTGAGGCAATAATGCTGTGACCCACAGAAACAACTGTGGTTTTAGAGTATGACAGACCTGGTTTTGATTCCAAGCTCCAACACTGACTCTGGGGCAAAGGACTTAGTTTATTCTCAGCCTCTACATCCACTTTTGTGAAACGAAGAGAGTTATCTTGCCTTTAATGTCATTGAGAGGATTAGTGCCCAGCTTTCCCCTTGGTTCGCTTCTGTGAAATCTTTCCCAGTTTTCCTTACTCTGGCTTTCCCTTCCCCACAGTTCTTTCTACTGTACTTTTTCTTCAAAGCACCCATCGTACATGCCATTTTGTATTTACTTGTATGAATATGTGATTGATGTCATTCCACCCCTCCCTCCCCACACCCCACAGATGATAGGCAACTCCAGGGGGAGGAGCCTGTGTATTTTTGCCCAGCAGCACCTAGTACTGTGCCTGGTGCATGGCAGGTAAGCGATAAATATTTCCTGAAAAAATGACGACTGGCAAAAGCAAGTGAACCCTCCCCTAGTTCCAGATACACACCACTCCCCCGACCTCTTTCCCTCCAGACCGCCTTTTGTCATTTGTTAGTTTGTCAATGCCGCTTTTTACTTGTCTTACAATGTGTGTGGCAAAAAGAAAAAAAAATAGAGAAGGGGAGTAGAGGGGGTCAGGTGTTGGGGGCTGGAGGAAAGATTTATCTGTTAATGGCAGCTTCAGGGAGATAACCCTGCCCTGAAGGAGCCGGCATGGGAGACTTGGACACAGTGATTAAGAGAGCTGCAGCCGTCTTTATTCCTTCCTAGGAACTTTTACACTGGAGGGCACTCAGGGCCGCCTATCTTTACTTTCCATCACGGCTCGGGGGTTTCATGTTTATCTGTGTTACTCATGTGTTGGTCTCGCACTGCCTTCCTGAGTGTTCTGGGGAGCCTGAGTTGTGAAACCTGCCTATCTTTTGGCAAGATTTGCCTTGTTAAAAAGGGGCAACATGGCAATATATTGTTACGCTACCTTCGCTGCTGCTTTTTTATCTTTTCTCTGCCTTCTGAAAGCGTGAAGAGAGAGTGCGTTAAGATCTCATGGGCTGGGCATGCTTATGGCTGCAGGTTCCTCTAAGAGGATCTGTCCCTGGTTTTAGTATTCAGAACTTTAAACATTTAGATGGAAATGTATTTACTTTCTTCTTTTCGGTGTATGATTTTGAAATAACTGTACATTCACCAGTAGTTGCAAAACAATTGTACAGGAAGATCCCAGGCACCCTGCACCTTACTTTGTGTCTTTATTTTTAAATGTAATGTATGAGCATTATAAAACTTCAGAGCACAAAGGCATACAAAGTGCAGGTTCCTCTCCATTAATAGAGTGAGTATCCTCCTAATATTTATTCTGTGCATAAATGAATACATGAGTACAGTCGAGTCTTCCATCAGAAATGGGGTCATGCTCTCCAGTAGCCTTTTCTCTACCCAGAATCTAAGTCAAAAAGCCTTTCCATGTCAGTGGCCATAGCCGCCGCACATTCTAGTAAATAGCCACATCAAAGAAAACATTTCAAACAGGAGTATGTCAGAAAATGTGGCAATTTTTGTAAACTTACTCAAAAAAATGTTAGTATAATTTTAGAATGAGCACACTTCAAATCTAGACTTATCTTAAAACAAACAAAAAAGCCATGCTCTAAGGGAAGCTCAGACTCTGTTCCTGGTTTCAATCAGATTATCTGTCTCTGGAAGAGACACCTGCCTTTGGGACAAGCTGCAGGGGCATCACAATCATGTGTCTCCATCTTTAACAACCAGTGTTTCCATTCTTTTAACTGCTTAATCTCCTTATTTGCTGCTTGTTTCAAGAACGACCTTTTCCCCCAGTGTGCCGGACATGGCGCAGGGCGTCCCTTTGGGAACCGTTAGGGATGGGTTGCATCAGTCGGATCAGGTGAGGAGCGTGGCAGTGGGAAGGTGACGGGAAGCCACTGCAGCAGGTGGTGGGGAGCCCGGTGCTCCCTAGTGGGCAGGCACCACCTGTGCTCAGTCTGGATTTCCTTCCAAAGGAGACGCCACAGGGTCACAGACCCCCTTTGCACAGCATCACCAAGAGAGGATGGAGAAGGTACAGCGCTGCAGATCGTAGCTGGCTGTTCTGATGGGCTCGGGTACTGGAGGCACCGGCCTAAGGGCTGGAAACCCTCCAGGTCCACACTTTGGACCCCTCTCTTCTCCTCTGAGCTCCGATCAGGAGGGCTCTGACTTGAGGGGATTTCAGTATATGACAGCACCAGCGGGGAGGGAAAATAGCTCATAAAATGGCCACAAGTCTCTTCCCGATTCCTCAGGGAGGGGGAGAGCTGGGGCTGCCTCCCCCGGAGGAGAATCAGAATGACTTACTACTTCTCTTCCCCATTCCGCCCTCCATTCCACACATTCTCTTCTCAGTTACCCTCATGCTGACCCTGGTCCCAGTGGAAAGCTCACTGCGCTTTCCTGACCCGAGTGAGCCCGGTCTTTCTGCCAGGTCTGGGTAAATGACTGGATTTTGTGTCTGACTGTTGGAAAAGGTTCACTTCCTGCTATTAGCTGGAGTTGCCACTCTCCCACTATTTTTCTGTTTTGGATCCACCAGATTGACCTGCCCCTGGCCCCCTCGCCCCATGCCTGGGACCCAGGAGCCATTGCTGACTCCTCTCTCTCAGCCGCACACCCGACCCCTCTGTTCTCCACAGTCACTCTCAACCCCTGTCACCACTGTCTGAGTTCAGCCATTCCTCTGACAAGTACCTGGGTGTTTGCGTGCCAGCCCCTGGACCTGGAGGGTGAGCAGACATGGACCTTGTGATCCCTGCGCTCCTAGAACATATGGTTTAGGAAATTAGTTGTTAATGGTTTCTCCTGTTTTCTCACTGAGCTTCTGTACTCTCTGAGCTGTGGTAACCCAGTTTATTCCCCATGGAGTCTCCAGCATATTAAAAAACCTGAAAACAATCAAAACCCAAAACTGACTCTTAATCCCGTCTCTCCCTGGTGGTAGGAGAAAAGAAGCACTGGATAGAGAGGTGAGAGAGAAAAGGCTGAATTTTAGCTCCTCCGTTGCTCATCTGTGTGGCTTCTGGGAAGTCTCCATTCCTAACCTTGGAAATGGTTATGAATTTTAATAATAATTAAAGCTTGGGATGGAGCTTTACATGGTCTTAGTTAATCCTCAGACTGATCTTTGAAGGATACTATTTTCAATCTCCTTTAATGGATAAAGAGATCGAGGCTCACAAACTTGAAGTAACTAGTTCCAAATTATACAGCTAGCAAGTGGTAGACCAGAACCCAGGACTAACTCCCCACAGGGGAGCTGTGCGTTCTGCATGCTGCACTATACTCTATTAGTACGCACGTGAGCACAGTGTTCACACACTCAGTGCAGTATCACATTAGATTAGAATAGAGCATCAGGGCTAAAGGGCTAAAAATAATATACATCACAATAAAATAGTTTAGTAAAATGATTATCCAAATAGCATCTAATCTTATAGGCTTCCGTGGGTCAAGAACCCTGACTAGTGACCACTCACCATTCAGGGATCTCCGTGGGAGGAAGGCCAACCCCGCAGCCTGGGGGCCACCCAGAGGGTGGACAGGAAGCCAGCAAAGGCCCTGAGCAGGGTCAGTGCCAGCAAAGAGGGCTCGAGGGTATACCCCAAGGGCTTCATTGTGCTCATTATTCTCTGCCCTTTTCTTTTTCCTTTCCATATCTCTTTATGTCTTTCTTTTTCTTTTCTCTGATTATTTTTATCTCTGTTTTCAGTAAGTTTTTTAATCTTTCTCTTTTGGAGGGAGTGGGAGTTGTTTTTTCCTTTCCTGCTATTATTCTCTCTTAAATATTAGCTATATGATTTGGATCAGATTGTGGACCTCTATTTCCTTATCTGTAGATAAAGTATGAGGGTAATAACCTCACATGTAGCTATTATCCACCAGACGCCATGTTAAGCACTTTACTTGCAGTAACTGCTATAAACCTCATGTCAGTTACACATACTTCATTATTCCCAATTCCATTTTCCAGATGAGAAAACTGAGGCACAAAGGTTAAACGACCTGCCTCAAGACACATGGCAGGTAGGTAAAAACACTGTGATGTGAATCCCTGAAGCACTGCTTCTGAGTCAGAGCCCTTGACCACCGTCCATGCTGCTTCTCGAAGAGGGGATGACGGCGAACCACGGAAAGCAGCGTGTGGCCCATGGTGGCCTGTCTGGGAAGTTAGTGTTTTCTGAATCAGCTCTAGGATGATTCCCAGTTTATTTGCCAATGAGAGAAGAATCAAAGCACTCCCAGGGCATAATTAAGCAATAATTGATGATTGCTTTGGGCTAAAGATCTCGCTTTTCCCAAGCTTTTTTTCTGCTGGGTGAGGTGCAGAAATTGGGCACAGGGCAGGGGTGGGGGCAGGGCACTGGAGGCACATGGTTGAAAACATGGCCGAGGGTGGGCAGAGGAGACTGGGAATCAGGGAGAGAACACTGCGCAGAGGCAGACAGAAAAAAGAATTTGGTTAAAAACTGAGATTTGGGGTGTTTTAGGTATTTAAGCCAGGTGGGTTTAGCAATATTCTACTAATTTTCCTGCAAAGCTTCCTCATTTGTCATTAGTGCTTTGGGAGTTTTTAATTCATCTGCTGTTTTTAAACACCTATGGGCGTTTAGGTCCGTATCAGGTGGATGGGTTCAGCTACCGAGTCCAGTCATACTGGCTTCCAGCTTGGAGACCAGTTTGCCTGTCTCTTCAGCTACAGACCACAAGCATACCTTGTTGTACCGCTTTATCGCACTTCACAGATGTTGTGCTTTTAACAAACTGAAGGCAAGATCCTCCACCAGCAAAAAGATTACAGCCCGCTTTGCTACAGTTGTCGTGGTCTGGAACTGAACCCCCAGTCTCTCAGGTATGGCTGTACATCGGCAAGCTCAGAAGCTCCGCCCCCATTGGAAGGCATCCCGCAGGACTCCACGTGGTGAGTGGCCAGCCCCTGGGCATGTGTCTTGCGACTACCTCCCCAATTCTGAGTTTGTCTCCTTTCCAGCTCTGCCAGGGATCCCCAGTCACCGTTTTCCTGGCATTCCCTAGCCATGCAAATGAAGTGCGCATATCTGTCATTTCTATCTCTGTTCCTTTGTTACCCACAGTTCACACATTTGTACATAAATGCTGTGGCCTGTCTGTCACTGGCTTCACCTTCCGCTTGCTTCCTTCATCATCTTTCATCATTTCCTACTTGCATTGTCAGCCACTCAACACAGGTGTCCTCACAGCAACAGTGACAATGGGTATCTCATCAGATACACCTGTGTATTAGCCATGCAGTGTGCCAAGATTATTACTGGATTCCGAGGCAGGCAGCAAAGTGTTGGTAGCCACTCCAACCAGCACCCCAAAGCCAGGCTATGCCCTGAAAGAGCCCTTTGCAGCAGAGAAGGGTTGATGGGGGGGTCTTCCTTCCACACAGAGCGCCTGAGAGGTGGACTGTGGCTGGGGAGAAGGAAGAAATGTGGAAGCCACATGGGCCCACGAGCTGCCCCAAGAGTGCTCTGGAAATGCATGTGGAGTGAGGTCCTGGGCAGCCAGAGGAACACCTGCCTGAACCCATCGCTTCCCCTGGGCCCACCACAGCAGCTGGACCCCCTCCTGCTTGTCACAACTGTGGGTGAAGACAGTTGTGAGATGGATGAGGCAGAGCCTGTATCCTACTAATCCCTGCAGCCCCAATGTCTACCGTGGGATCTCTGGCACACAGTAGGTATTCAGCGGTGCTGCGATTGTCTGAGAATATGAAAACAGGAGATTATGATTACCACTAATGAACTTATCATCCAATATTGCTCAAAAGAAAAAAAAACACAAGTAAGGATTGAAGAATGGAGTGGGGAAAGAGAGAGAAAAGGAGGCACTGGGCCCATGGGGTACTTCAAAGGCAGAGGACTGGGTGGGGCATTCCAGTTCCCCCACCCACTTGCCCAAGAATAAACAAGACATACAGGAGGAGGGAGGAACCAGAATCCAGGCCATGAGGAGATCAGCGGGTTGTGTGAAGAAAGGCAGGTTATTTTGCTGCCAGCACAGAGTCAGGCCACTGTAAGCTCCTGTCCTGTCCGACACTGGCTGACACGTCTCCCCAGTGAATATAAAAATACCCAGAGGAGCCGCTCTTCCCAGCAGTTGCTATTCAAGTTTGGAGTTCACTGGCGGAAACAAGTTGCCTTTGCAGCCTCGCACAAACAGCATGCAGAGAAAAGAAAACACCGGTAACAACAGCAATTTTTTCCCCTTTGCTTTGACCAAATCAGCTAGACATTTGTCCTTTTAAACTGTCTGCAGCAAATGTAACTTCTAACCATAAAAGTTATTCAGAGACTACTGGGAGTGCACACTGACCAAAAAATGAAAAAAAAAACTGAAGAAAAAAATACCATGAGAGGGGTTGATGAGTTTTGGGGGTGTGCTGTAGGGACCCTGAAAGTTGATATCTCCAATCATACAGATGTCCTTGCTTTTTTATATTTTAACAAAAGAAAGGTCAGAATCATCCATCTGCTTGTCCTAGCCTGGATTTCTGATTGCAGTGGGGTGACTCTTTAAGATTCCTCCTGAAGATTTTTACCCGTTAGGAAGGAAGAAAGACTATTCAGAGCAAGTTGCTTCATTAGCAAATGTTAGTTCCTGCTTTCTGCATATGTTGGTTGGAAGACCTAGTTCAAAGCCCAGGATGAAGCAAAAATGTTCAGAGCTGAGGAGAAAGTGAACCCCCCTCCAAGAGAACAGAGACAGACTAAGTGAGGAATGAAGTCTGGAGTTGGGATTATGGGCACCTGACTCTCCCATTCTCATTTTTAACAGGTTTCTCTAGGTGAAGGAAATAATATTGCTAGGCTATCTTCAGAAGGCAGTGAGCATCAGGCCTGATGCCTCCCGACTGAGAAACTCTTCTTGAGGCTGATTTCCCCTTGCAGACGGCAGGGCTCTTCTTGAACAGTGATTTCAAAGAGTTAAACTGCTTCCATATGTCCAGCATGAGAATGGAGTTTGTAGCCTTTGGCAACCTCGGCTGAATCCAGCTGCAGCTGCTACCTGTGTGTTCTACTCTGTGTGTGAGTGCGTGTGAGTGTGTGCACGCACACCCGCGCACCCATGTGTGCAGTGACATCTGAACCATGTTCTGACTGTGTCAATGAAACTGTTATGTCTTTGTTGGGGGAGATATTAATTCTGAGCAATTACAGCTCCCTCTCCCCTCAGTCCTTCCCACCCCTCCCCTCCCTTCATCTGCTCAGCAAGGACCATGGACCATGTCAAACAATATACAACAGAGAAGAATGCAAATAAACTTTAGTCTGCATAGCCCAGCAAAGCAGTTAGCCGCCCACTTGCAAGATACTTAACTCTTGTACACATGATACACAAAGAACGCTAGCTACTTTCACCAATCCCTTCAGACCAAAAAAAAAAAAAAAAAAAAAAAAAAAAAAAAGCTAAAAGAACTGATCCTTGTCTTTCTATCTGTGAGGTTGCAGTTCCTCCTGCTAATACAGGAGCTTTCCCATGATGCAGTGTGATAAGGATTGGCCTACATGTAGTCCAGAAAGCAACCGCCGATGTTTCCTTGATTAGGTGTCTTATCTTCCATTGAGCTGCATCTGATGAAGATTGCTGACAGCATAATGGCTGGGAAAACATCGGACAGCTCCATAAAATGGCAGCTATGTTATGACATGTCAGCCAGGACCTGGTGGATGGTAAGTTTAGCCTGATAACATTTTTTCCACCCACCCCCAAAACTGCCCCCCCTCCTTTCTTTTGAGCTCCTCCTTTATTGTTCCATGCACGTGTTATAAAGTTCGCAGCCTGCGGAAAGTTCAAGCTCAAGTTGTGGGAGCCTGGGGTGCCTCCGCACACCAGTGTGCTAGATAGGATTTCCCTGCTATTGTGGCCAGGGACATAGGCCTTCTTTTTGAAAAGAAAGGCAGTGTGAGTTTTTGTTCACTTTTTTTAAAAAAAGAAAAATGCAAACGGTACAGTCTCGGCCCCAGGCTGGCCGGTGTGAAATGTATGGAGGTGGGGCAGTCAGTGGGGGACTGGAGCCTTCTCGGCTAATTGTTCTTGTATTAGTCTTAAAACAGAGTAATGTACTCCTTTCTTTGGCTGCCCTGAATAACGATTTTGATAGTGTATTGTATCATGTTGTGTGCGGTTCCCTCATCAGTATGCGACTGTCCCCCACGCTTCGCCTTAATTTGGAATCCACCTCCCTTTCAATGAATACTGTAACTGGAGCAACCACTGATTACTATGCCACTCAGCGTAATTAAATTTAGTTAATGAGGATATGCATATTCAGTTCATTATTTTTCTTTGGTCGGGCAAATGTGTGTGGGTTTGTTGTTGCTTTTTTTTTTAATTCCCATATTTGTTCAGCTGCAAATTTGGGGAAGAGGGGAAAAAAAGCATGAAAATTCAGGATATTGATGAATCCTGTGATTTAGCTTTAAAAATAATATTGGGAGGAGAGAAGTTGTAACTTACTTTAATCAGAACGCTGGGATAAGGGGCAGTTTTGGGAAAGAAAACCTTTCACATCAAAAAAAGTGCTACATGAAAAATTTCAATTTACGGATTTCTAGTGTGTGGACAATGGTCTCTTGTACACAATAGTCGTGACATGAATGGGGAAATCTGCAGGAAACAATTCCAGTATGAATATTAAATTTGTTCTTGGGTTAATTCATCTGAAAATTTCTGTTTTCTCTTTCTTTTCTTTTCTTTTCTTTTCTTTTCTTTTCTTTTCTTTTCTTTTCTTTTCTTTTCTTTTTCTTTCTTCTTCCTTTCTCTCTTTCCTTATGCCCCTTTCATTTATGTCTTGAGTCCTTTTGCTTGCTTGCTGGCTTTGATAATTATTATGCTTACTGCACGGGCTGTTTTCTCACAATTAGTACAGTGTGAGACAATGGGCACTTTATTCTAGGTGGGGAGGGGTATGGTCAGTCCTGTGGTCAGCCCACCCCCAGTGCCCAGAGGGAAGGGAGCGCCTTCTGAGTAGTCCCGGCTCCTGGCACTGCTAGCTGGGCAAGAGGGTTTCTCACTAATGTGTTTGAGTTTCCCGAAAGGTGGACGTTACGCTGTCGCTGCTAGGATCTTCCCGAGAGTCTAGTGTACAGAGAGGCGGCCCCATACACTGCCCTTCTCGTGCGCGTTCTCATTAGCGTGCAATGTGTGAGCTGCAGGGAAACTTTTCTGCCGCTGCTACTTGTTGCTGTTTTGAGCACTGTCTCAGAAAGAAAGGCCAGTTCCTCAAGGAAAAACAGAAGTTTGACTCCCTTCCTCTCTCTTTCTCTCAATCATTTTATTCTAAAGCGATATCAAACTCTACAGTGGCAGATTTTCATTTGTGGTTGTATCTCCCACTAGACTTAGCACCGTGTGTGTCTATGGGTGCAATGAACTCTTGAAATAACTGACATATATTGCAAAATGTTTATGTAACAGATATGCTTGATGTGACTGTACCAAGACCTAGAAGTGATGTTTCAATAGTTACTTTGTGTCTTAACTATTATTATTCTAGGCTGTTGCCAGAAGTGAGTTTTAAAATCAGTATTTTCACTAACTGAAACATTTTTCTGTTGGAAAAGGTATAGGTTTTTCACTAAAATTTTTTACTTTAAAATTGGGATCCATATGGTACGATGAGATAATCACTGTAAATATTTTACTGTTAAATTTCATCATTCTAGTTTTGCACAGAGAGGTCATAGCTTCTGAAGAGAAGTGTGTTCTGAATATTACTGTTAAGGATTTGTGTAAGCTGATTATTTATAGGTTAAAATTACATTATTTTATTGTCTGAGAGGATGGAGAACATGTACAGGGACAGGTTTAGAGGTAAAATGTTAAGTACAAAGTTTTGGGTAAATTATTTTTATATTTAGTCTTCATTAGGTTACATGAATGATGTGTAAGTTTCTTATTAAGGACTATTTAGTTGTAATAAATTTTGTTAATTTGGGGAAAATGTCTGAGAGATTGATATTTATGTGTCATTGCAAACTTGGGATGACAGATGCTTTGTGGAAACCATGATTAATTAAACTAAATGATTGCTTATCACTAGTAATACATTGGGAGAGAGGCGGGGTGCGTGGTGGCTGCTTTGCCGATACTCCCCTATTTTGGATGTAAGGAATCATTTTGAAAGGTGTTTTAAGGCTCATACGAACTAGTTTATTATGACTCTTCTCTCACCATGACACTGCTTCTTTTATTTTTACAGTTATTCTGGTGTTTTTGTGTAAGAAAGGATATCGTATCCTTATTTGGTTTAATCAAATGAAATTTTAGTAACCAAATCCAGAATTCCAAAGCTGCAGTGTTAAAGGACCCGGCAATTGCTTCCTGACTTATTGTCTGTTTCATTTAGATTCTCTTACTGTGTGACAATGATCATAAATTCTACTTGACAGGGAAAAAACCCAAACAAGACGTAGTTGTCCAATTCTACATCTGTTTTCCTTCCTAGATAGGCATGTTTTAGTAAAACAGAGGGAGGAAAACCATTTTATTGAGACAGCTAAAAATAAACAAGTACAAGAAGAGTAAACTCTTTTGTGTATGTGTGTGTATGTTAAATATCATCTACATACATGCAGTTTTTAAAATGATGCATATGTTTTACTTCTTTAGATTATTTTGCATGTAACTATTTTTAGGGAAAAATCATGTGAACAGTTTAAGTTACAGTTGGTTGACTATATTTAGAGTTGTGCTAATGTTCTTTCACATTATTTAAAACACCACTTGTAAGTATTAGTGATATATCAAATAAATAACACTGTTTCATTAATGGTTATCAATGATGCTATAGTCTCCTTTTGAACCACTGGAAAATAAAATTAAAATTTTTTTCTGTATCCTCCATTCTATTTTTCACTGCTTTTTAAAGCTCTCCGTGAGACTTATTAGAACTTCTTTGTTCGCTACTTCGTACACCAGGGCACCCAGTGCGCATCAGACACTTTTTCTCTGAATTTCGTGAGTCTAACCCTTCGATCCCATCAGAAACAGGTCAGAACACTTGTAAATTTACCTTAATCATGAAGAGTAATTATTTAGATGTTAAGCCATAAAATTAATTTGAAAAACAAGTTGCCAATCTATGAGACTTGATATTCTCATAGTCTTGTAAATGTTAGTAAAAGCAAATGGGCATGTAAACATAAAAATTGAACTGGATCTCATACTATCTAAGGCACAAAGGTGACTCTTGACTGAGCACCAATTAATCTACTCAATTTTAAGGTACTTTTTATTTTTCTTGAAAAAATGTACTTTTTGAGAAGTTAGAGTGTTAAAATATTGAACGGGTACCTTATGTAATTTTATCATTTGGTTTAACACAATATTAAAAAGGTGAAAAATTCATCCCTTTTTTTTTTACTGTATTTAAAAAAATCAAATACTATGCTTTTACAAATTTTAATTAAATACTTTAACAACAAATTTCAATATAGGTATGAAAACATTGAACAGACTTTTTATGGCAAATATTTCTCTAAAGTATTTGAGAAGTTGAGGTGAACCTAGGTTTATTATTAACTATTTTCAACCAAAAATCCTAAAATTAATGTTTTTTCTTACAAATGCTCCTACTAGAATATTTTATCTATATTTTACATTACTGAAAACCAAAGGGGTCCTAAACAGTCTGGTTAATGTGTGGAAAACGCATATGAGAAAACCCCTGCCTAGACTAACAAACATGTTTAGACTTTCATGGTAATCAACCAGCCATGCAAAAATGTATTTAAAACTCAAAATTCTATATTTAATTTCAAATTTTATTTCCAATAGAAGTATAATTGAATGTAGAAATGTAATTGAAACCGATAGACCCCATACAGATAATAACCACATCAACTAGTTTCCTGACTTGTCTATACATGGCCTCTGTTTCCAGAATTAGAAACTATAAAATTTGTTTCATTCAACAAATATTTATCAGGAACTTACTATATTCCATGCAGTGTTCTAGGTGCAGGGACAACCCAGGCTCTCTGTCCATTCTGGAATCACATCCAGCTCCCACTGTTGGAGGCAGGGAATACTCATACTAATGAAGGCTTCTGAGTGATTTCTTTTTTCTCTGTAATGTCAGTAAATATGTAGATTTTACATTTGCAGATTTGTTGCTCATTGTCTAAGGTAGTTAATGCACCTTTCTATTACTCTTAGCCTCATAGGTGAATCTTAACCTTACCATTACTTAAGACATTTCCTGTACAATGAACGATGTGGATAAAACTAAGAACTTGCTACATATCTGTTCTTGTGTAATAAAACAACAGTAGTGATGATGATGTCTGAGTGAAAAAAATTACTTCAATGTTTGTAAATACTGTTAACACTTTTTTTAACATTTCAAGTTTTCTCACAGATTGCACTTTTTAAAATTACACATCTTCCATACCTATATTCTTTAGTGATGCATTTTCATTTGTAATATCATTTTAGCATATTTAAATAAAAATAAATGGTATGGAAAATATGGTTAACTACATCAGTGTTCTTCCAAGATACCTTCTGACCTGTGAATGATTTTTATTTAATTTTCCATGATTTATTTTTACTTACATGCTTGCAAAACAAATGCAACACATAAACTTTGGAAGAGTTAATATCCTTTGGATTATGTCTCAATAGTGATTAGATGGTTGTTAATTGAATCGTAGGGTAAGGAAACACAAGCGCCCATCTATCCTCTTTTCCAGTTCTTTTTTGGACACAAAGGGTCGTGTTCCCAAGGAGTGTTATCTCTGCTATCTACGCACAAGGCGGTGTTGAGTTTCCGGGGTTGAGACTAGTCAGCAAAGAGAGTGGTGGGGCCCCCACATCATTGACGGGGTGTTTCTGGGACATAGCTGAATGACATCAGTGCCACCTTTGGGAATTTTTTAATTCTTTGAGATTATTTTGTGACATTTTGTGTATGATGATTTGTAATATATATTTTGAGGGGTTGAGAAAATGAGCTTGGTTATAGGAAAATATACCAGGCTAGTGAAAGTGAATTACTTTCTTCTGTTGCATTTTAATGTGTAAAATAGACAGGGTAATGGACCTTCAGCTCAAAAATTCTTTTCAGAAGAGGTTCCGTTAAAGAATATATGCAGCTATAATATATATTTCATTAACTTTATGCATTTTAAGTTTTATTGCATTTTAAATGCTTAGCAAAGGCCCATGAGTATAAAAGTACTTGATAAATTCTAGTTATGATAATTATTATTTCAATTTACACTTAGTATGCTTTATAATGGGACAGATTTAGCATATCATGTAATGGACAGCTTTAATAACAGTTTTTATTTCTCACTTTCTAACATAAATTTTAACCAGGCACCTCTCTTAAAAATGACTTTATTCACAAAGCAATTATTTTTTTAACTTCTCGCCACTATGTTCATTTTCTGAGGCTATAACATAATGGATATGTTTATAAGCACAGGGCTGAATCCTGGGAAATGTAGATTTGGTGACCTCTGGCAAATGAATTTGCTCCTCTCGTGGCTGCTGGAGCCAGCTGTAGAGTGCAGATAATCGTACTCATTACTTGTCGCTCCAACCTGTCGTGAGGATGAATGAGATGGAGTCGGTGAGGCACCTGGTGAATGCAGTGTAAATACCAAGTTCAGGACACATACCCAAGGGGCTAAAACAAGCTGTGACTATCTCTACAGGCTGGGACCTGAGCACTTAGTAGGTACTCCAAACATACACAGGATAGAAAAATGTAACTAGCATTTTTCTATGGGGCTTTCACAATCATATGGACTTTATGAGTTGATACATCGTTTTGTGAGAACTGCATACATTAAATGAGTTCTAAAAAATCAGTATTTTCCATTTCAAATTGTAGCAGATTTTTTTTAAAGCCAAGCCTCCTGAAGTATCTCCTTGTGCTTAGTGAGATTCAGTGGCTAATGTTACATGTTAGCTGAGTTTTAAACATTAAATGCGATGATTATAAGAGTAAAAGAAATCAATGATTATGAGGTCCTCCTATTTGCCAGGTGTTTGCCAGGTACTTAGGGAGGCAATGTGTGTCAGTAAAATAGGAATTACCAGCCCCACTTTACGGATGAGGACACGGGATTCAGCTAAAGCAACTTGACGAAGTGGACTCCCCAGTAGAATGGGAAGGGGATGCAGGAACCCTGGAATCTGCAAAGTCCAAAGGTTGTCTGCTCCTCCCCTAGGACCCAGTGATAGACTCATTCAATGACCTGGGTTATGACATGATTTGTGACCACGGTCAGGTGTTTTGCCATGGTCTGCTCTGCACCTGCCTCCCCCTCCAGCATCAAGCCCGACCTCTTTGGGAGGCCCAGCCCTCTCTGTGTGTTCCGTGGGCCAGTTTGATCACCCTCGAGCTCTGTCTGAGAATGGTGCAGCTCTGGGATTGGAGGTGGCCGGACTCTTTGGAAATGTGATTCCATGCATCTTTCCTCGAGACAATTAGACTCGCTATAGTCATAAGCCATCTGGGGGAAATTTTTTGGAAAGAAATTGGCAAGCAAAGCATTTCCATTTTCAGGTTTTGATGATATCTGTTTACCTCATGGGGCTCTTGTGAGGCTCCAATGAGATAATACATAATAAATGACTTGAAAACTGTAAAATGCAAAACGAATTGAAGGTACACATATTATTATCTGCTGGTGTTAAACATGGGTGGGTGAAGGAAAGCTTCCCAGAATTTTGCCAGTGTTTTGGAGCATAAGATAATGGTAAATTTCTACCAGGCACAGAGAAAAATGCTGGCTGTCTCAACTGTTACATGATGCTCTTTGCAAATTCCCTTGCTAAACTCGGAGGGATTAATCCTTCAGATAACAGTGCACTACCAGCTCACCAACATCCCATGCAATTGCAGTGACAGCAGTACCCACCTCCGCCTTTTGTACATTTAATGGGAAGGCACGAAATAAGGAAAATTTCCAAAATGCCGTCTTACCATCCTGCAGTTCATCTCTTTGATTTTTCACTGATGTAAGTTTGCTCTTTTACTTGTCCCTCAGAAGACTCAAATTGTAATAATTTTTGATGAAGTTATCATTTTAACTCACACTTAGCATGTATTATAATGAGAAAGATTTAGCTTCTCACATAATATGATGGACAGCACATTGTACTCTAAGTAGGATGTTTTCCTCTTATTTTCAGGGTTGTTAGAAGGAACAATATCATTAGCAAGTATTTGAATTAAAGCACCCTAGCACACGAGGTATGTTTTTGTGTGGTATATAGGCTGTTTAAATGTTCCAGTACAAATGAAGCTACCTTATTATATGACATTTGTTATGTATGGATATAAGATTTGTCTTGTGTTATTTAGTTGCTCATGTGTGCAACCAAAAAAATTCCAAGCCTCAAGAGAATGGGGATCAGGTCTTGTTTACCAAGTTAGACAGCATTTTACACATAAAAGACCCTGAACAAATAACTGTTAAATTGCATCTAGGCTGTTGCTACCCCTTTTTACTGATGGGGACAGTGATTTCAACAGATGCTCATGTCCTGAATCTATCAATGGTGACAGGATCCTGATTTGTGGCCCAGGTTATACATCAAAATGCTGCCCTTTCTGAGGTAAAACCTAAGTGAGTTGGAAGCACGTAGGAATCAGGGTGAAATTAGCAGCAAGTTTTAAAACTGAAGCTGAGAGTGGGATGAAGGCCCCAAAGCAAAAGCAGGAAAGTGGTATTTCCCTTCAAGTAAACCAGCTCATGGTCATGACCACCGGGCAAGGCCGCAGACAAATGGACCGTCTTCATCAGCAACCACCCTCCCCTACTTTCGTAATCCCACCCGTGGTGTCATGACTGTGTTATGGTGCCAGCACTCTGGGGTCTGATAAGTTAGGGAATCTGGAAAAGGCTGATGTATCTCGGGGGATAAATGACCAAAGCAAGGTGACTGAAATAAGTGAGGTTTTGGTTTAATTTCTTTATTTTGACAAAATAAGTTTCATGTAAGAGGTTGTTTCTCCTCCAGGTTTCGATTATTTTTCCACATGTGTTACTTTTACCGTGATGACGGGAAAGATCTTGGTGCAGACTAGCATTTTCACCTTCAGTGTTCGGGGGAGAGGATCGGGAACATGCTGGGAGCGCCGAAAGCCTGAAACGAAGTGGGTGGAATATGGAGAAACATGGGTCTTTGGGAAAGTGAAACAGAAGGTACTCAAGCTCTTGTTAAGAAGTATTTGCTTCTAAATGATTTTGAGTAGGACGTAAAATGAAAAAAAAAATCATCTGTTTGGACTAGGTCCTGTTTCAACTGGTATTAAGTCGGTGTCAGAATGAAAACTGAGACCATGGCTGCCGATGCCAGCGCTGAATGCTCCAGTGTCGCAGACTCTGCAGCCCAGTCTTTGCAGTGTGGAGGGCCACCCGCCCCTGCCTCTGTGTCCCCTTTCCCCTGGGAAGAATAGTCTCAAATCCCCTGCCAAATATTAGAACCCTCTTAGCTAGCTACTAGCCCTGACTCTAAGATGTGCTTTCACATCTAGCAGAAAGTAGTGATACAGCAATTGCTTTTGTTTACTTGGCCCCTCCCATGCTTCCTTTCAGATATTTAATGTGACATAATAGTAGAGGGACATGAGACAAAAAATTGGTTGTGGATCATTTCTTTTGCTTCGGAAAACTCCAGTCGCTGCTACAACCAGGAGAACTGTTCTCCCTCCCAAGCAGAGCCCCTGGCTTGAAGGTGTTTACAGCCGCTCTTACCGGATTTTAAAGTTAATGCTGAGGCTGACAGCTAACCTGGTGGACATTACACAGAGGGCACTGAACTGACATTTCTCAAATTTGGGCAGATACAGGTGGGGGCGTGTTTGAGACTAAAAATCACATCATATACATTGTAGCATTCCTTGCAGAGGACAATAAACACTGATTTTTCTTAGAATCACAGGTAGTTTGCTGTACTTGATAGCCCTGAACAACCTCATACAAACTTCTCTGCAAAATTTCTTCAGATTTGTGCTTTGGTGGAATTATAGAATACAGCATGTCCTTGAATAGTGTCATTTTGTTCAACGTTGTTTCGTTACGATGTTGATGAGGGGAAAAAATTGATTCCCTCCCGGGGCAAAAATCGACTCCACACTATCTGTGTGGAGTTGGCACATTCTCTCCATGTCTGCACAGGCTTTCTCCCTGGGTACCCTGTTTTCCTCTCAAAGCTGCTCATGTGCGGTGAACGGGCTGTCTAACTGCCCTGGTCTGAGTGGGCGTGGGTGTGATGTGCCCTGTGAAGGAAGGGCGTCCTGTCCAGGGTGGGTTGCCGCCTGGAGCCCTGAGCTGCCAGGACAGTCTCTGACTGCCTGTGACCCTGAACTAGAGCAATGGGGTTGGAAAAATTATCTTACTGTTCTTTTACTCATCTTTCTTAAATGTATATACAGCTCACATTTATTTCAATGTTGAATATTAGAAGTGTGTTGGGTCTTTATTTAGAATTTTGGTGATGAAATATACCCCAGGAACTTAACTCTTGTTTATCTCAATTAGCCTCTGGTGAAATTGGTTTCATTATTCCTCATTTCACTTATGTTACAGTTTCTAAGATCCTCCAGAGGATGTTAAGTGAGGACTTACTGTATGTACTGTGCAATACAATAATGACCAAGACTTTTGAAGACACAGTAATGCTTTTTGATCCATAAATAGAAGGAATAACACTGAATTGCCATTTTATTTTTCCAATAAGATATTAATTATTTTAGGTGAGTCTATTCATTTTTCTGGCACTGAAGATGTTTATAAATGGTACCCCAAATAATACAAACCACATGTTAATGTAGCATGAATGTTCAGTCAATTAGTTTACACACGCAAATGCTGGAATATTGATGACACATGTTAGCTTTTAGTGGGAAAAGAGCCAACAGAGCTAATTTGATGCATTGATCCTTGGGACATGCACGCAGATGTGAACCTTTGACTTCATCACAAGTGATTTGGCTGACAAACAGTAGCTTGTAATTATTTTTGCGCCATCATAAATTAATTAACGAATCAATCAATCAGTTCAGACCCAGCAGCCCAGCTGCATTGGTTGGTTTGGGATGTGTCTCTTCACTTTATCTCCCTCACGTGTGCTTTTCTTATCAGATGCCTTCAAAACATTTGCTTGCGACAGATTGGCTTTTTCCTAAGCTCCATTAGGGAATTCCAAACAATAGCATGGTTGTAGGGAAATGCTGCTGATGAATTGATTAATATTCTTGTAGCTCTTGGCCAAAGGACAGTCAATGGGTAAAGCAAATAATTGTCGAGCATTTAAAAGTTTTTGGCCAAAGCCATCTCCTCAGAGAAGGAATAGGAAAATAGCATCCCAATCTTTCAGCCAGTAGGCAGCATTTAGGGATTGCTAAGGTAACAGTTCTCAACATTTTTCAAAAATATACTTCTTTGGTTATGTTTCTACCCCCATCCTATATTTTGAAAGATTTCATTAACTGAACAAGTTGTGTTTAATGATCTGTGAGTTATTGCATTTTTCAGACACAACCATCTAATTAGTACTCCTATGTGTCAGGTTCTCTGCTAGGGACTTTGAATATAGTATCTTATTTAATTCTTGTAACAATACTGAAAAGAAGAATATGGAAGCATTATATTCCCACTAATCTGCATTTTATACTGTTTATAAACTAGAGAACTGAAGAGCAACTAAAATTAAAATAGAAGAGAACATAGGATATAAAAATAGCTTTTGGAGGGTGCTTTAGATTATATTATGAGTCAGAATTGCATCATGGTTAACAGTCTGGACTTCAAAGGCCAGACAGCCTGGGTTCATATCACCAATATTCTATTGACCATCTAGATAAACTTAGACAAGTGACATCTTCTCTGTGCCTCAGTTTCCTCCACTTTTATATATGGGGAGAGTAGCAGGATCTGCTTTATGAGGAGTAAATGAATTATATATAAAAAGTACTCTGCCCAGTATGTAGCAAGTCCTCATGTTAATATTAACAATTAATAGCAAATGAAATGTAATTGCTATGCTTTACAAGAAAATGCTTAACAATAAATAAGGTCTACAAGTAAGTAAAAAACAAACACGAAAAAGTTAAACAACTCTTCCCCGCATCTCCCGCCCCCCCGCCGCCCCCCGCCCAGAAACTGCATGTTAGGGAAATGATTCTTAGCAGTCAAGTCAGTGACTTTAGGGCCACCTACACCAACTGAGCTCCAGAAAGTCTTCACTGATCACTGGCTCTGACAAAGCAGATTCTCCCAGATGCTGAGCTTCTGTCCATTTTTGTCTATGTACCACAATTGTCATTTATTTTGTTTTCTCTCTCTGAACTCAATGGCAAATTTCTGGAGAACACATCAGATCTTGCTTAGCCTTCCCTTTCCTATCTCGATTTCTCCTCCCAACCTCCACCCCAGGGACCGTTCGTTGTTCAGTGGTGACTCTGTAAGACTTGTTGAATGAGATTGACCTTGCCTTAAATTCCAGCTTCTCAGCCCATCATTAGTGCTTTGTATGCACCATTTATAAATTATATAACTATGTAACAGTAATATATTGAATAATAAATATTTATTTGTTTCTATTATTTTTATTTTCTTCTTCTTCTTTTTTAATCAGTATTTTTTTAATTGTTGATCTTGTACAGTTTTCTGTCTTTTACTCCCCCCCAGCCCACCACCCCAGCCCTCCCCTATTTTTTATTTTTTATATATATTTTTAAATAAAGTTGGGCCTGCTTTTCATTGATGTACCCCAAACACACACACAATTTACAATTGAGTTGTCCTCCCAAAGGTCACATAGTCATTGGAAATTTTATAACATGTATAGGAGGTCCTCAAAGAAGCCATCAGAAATGACTTCAACCACAATCACCAGGTGCAGTGATGGGTCCAGGCAACCAGGGAAAGAAACATGGTACCTTTCCACTGCAGGGGAAGGCCCTTTCTCTTTCCAATAGCCCCTTCTCAGGAAGGAGAAGGACTTCCTCACCTCCCACAGACTGAGAGTAGACCTCACTGCTTTAGTCCAGGAATCGCAGGCAGGGGTTGGGGGGAGGCGGTCGAGAATCAGCAGTATGGCCTGAGGTCCCTGGAGAGCGCAGAGTATGGAAGAGGGGCAGTGGGTAACATTTACTCCTCCCTCCACCCCATCTGCTTTCTCTTTCATTTTCCTAGCATTGGCAAGGAAGAGAGGAAGTAGTCCCCCAACTTTCCTTCATCTGTGACTCGGTTTCCCCTTCTCTCCATCTTTCTCTCTCTTGGATTTCTTCTTATCACTCTCTTAAGCCTGGAAACTGTAGAACAGAGTGTGGTGGTTGAGGGTTAGGATTGAAGTAGACCTCAACAGACACTTTTGTCCTTTTCCCCTTTCTCCTTCTAGTCTATTCCTTCCATTCCACCAGTTCATCCCTGATCCCACCACTGTGTGCTAGATCGTGATGGGAGCTGGGGAATCTAGACTACAGATTGAATAATGGCTGGTGTTGCTCGCTAAGATTCTTACCAGCCATGGGCCTCTCAGTTAGTAGGAAATGATCATAGAAGTGGGGACAGGAGGCAGGCAGAGAGGTTCCATTTTCAAGGCAGCTGTGTTCAGCCAGCTAGAGCAAGCCAAGAGCTGTGTGTCCATAAACATAAGCATCTGCCCCTTATTACTTATCTTGCCCCAAAACATAAGGCCATGGGTGGACAGGTCTTTAGCCTTTATACAAAACATAAATGTCTTTGTTGATGACCTTGTTGCTATGTCTTCTTTAGATCATCCATCATTACAATGTTTTATATAGACCCAAACCTTTTCCTTCCTATTAACACCGCATTTGCAAATGCATAAATCTAGTCATTCTGTCAAATTTTTATAGAGCATTTACAAAAAAGTGCTGCATATGAACAAGGCAAACTTCATCTCCTTCCTCATGGGGCTTGCTCTAGTGAAGAATACAATGTGACAAGTCCTTTGGTGGTGAGTTATTGGCTGTTGTGAAACTTCACAAGGGAAGCACCACATTTATCTTGGAGATGGTATACTTTCTTGAGATTCAAGTAAGAGGGGAGAATATTAATTTCTGCAGAGAGGTCAGTAAGTGCAAAGGCCCGGCAGCAAGATAGAACATAGAAAAATGTGTCGTGCTATAAGTGAGGGCACTTACGTTGAGCGGAAAAGTCCACAGTAAAGCCCCGAGTTTTACTGATTGATGTAAAGAAAACATGTGCAGGACCAGGGCCACAGACTTGGAAAACATCCCAACCTACACAACACCAGTACCTCCACCAGCACCAGCACTCTGCCACACTCCACGTACCCACTGCAGGACAAGGATTTCATTATAGTGAAACTTCACAGACAGAGATCAAATAACACAGGACAAGGGTCTAAGCTCAGATGGCTGCCGCTCTGCAAGTTTCTGGTTTACCCAGCCTATTAGACTGCAGCCAGATGTACTGTGTTACCTACATAATCCTTATCAGCAGCATTCCATCTGTGTCACCCAAGTAGCAGGAATTAGGCAGGCACCCTTTTGGCAAGTGGCCCGAAGGGTACAGAACACAGGTTCGCCTGGGAGGCGCGTAACCCACGGCCCTCCAGGCCCACAGAGAAGAAAAACACATTGAGTTTCTGCTCCAGATACTCACTTGAGTTGCTCCCACATTCCAGAGAGAGGTGGGTGGGGGGAAATTTGGAGGTTAGCTGTGGGGCCCCGGAGTGATGATTACTTTGTAATGGAACAAATTAAATTATGTGAAATTTTAGATGCTTTTCCCCTGCCCTAGTGGCTCCCAATCTATTTAGGGGTAGTCAGGAGAAGGGGACCTTCACAACAGCTGCTTAGCTGCTTGAGCTCAGAGAGGAAAACCATAATTTGTCTGTAATCCCTAATGCCAACAGTTGTTCATTAAGAAACAAAACTAATGTAATCTTGATTATTTGCTCAGATTTCTACTCTATCATGTTTTGTACATCTGGCAGGCTAATGTAATTTTCCTCAGAAACCCAAAGCAATCTGGTGCTCAGACAACACCATGCAGATTTAGGTAAATTCCAGGCTCAGATTAGCATAATACTAACTAATCACGAATATCATTTGCATTCATTAGAGTGTTAGGGGAAAAAATTGTTTCTAAATGGCAGAAAATTGAAAGAAAGATTAAGGGTAAGAGCTTGAAAATCCTGTTTGGCTTGATGCAACTATATTACAGATGATTTTTCTCTTACAAGGCCTAATATTTAATGTGCAAGTATTAATTAGAGTATTGGAAAAAGATTGCATCTAATTAGAAGAAAACTAAGAGAGATTAAGGACCAGGCCTATGGACTTGTTTTTGCTTGATTCAAGTGCAGAACAGATAATTTCCTGTGCAATGCCAGGGAGATTAAATGTGTAAAAGATAGGGTGATTAATTTTTTTTTAGAATGAGCCAAGCCTTTTTTTTTTTTTAAGATGAGAGAGAAGCACCATCTCTTTCCCTCATGGATTAAGAAGTCACTGGGCAGTGCCTTTGTTTTTATGATCAAGGAGAGAGAAGATAACAGTTAAACTTCTAAGTCTGAAATACTCTCATAAAACTCAAACACCAGGAAAAACCTAAAAGGCATGGTAATAGATCCTAAATGATATACTGATTTTAAAAAAATGAAAAGATCCCACCCCCACCTGTCGGTGGGTAGCTGTTCTCCTTGCAGTTTCCCAGGTCCAGCAATTTGGCGTAAACAGAACTGTTTACAGGCCGTGTGCCTGGGCCTGCGCCGGAGTGCGGTTGCAGCAATTGTCTGTAAATCCTGTCTCTCCACAGCTCGGCTGATGTGCGGCTAAATTCAGCACTGCCTTCCTGAGGGCTCAGAGCAGGTGCTGGCCAATGGCTTTGGCTTTTCCTTGTGACAGATGAGCAAGCTGAGCCTGCTCCCCTGGTGGGGAGCCAGCTGAACAGCCATTAGCAGACATGACTGGACGTCCAGGCTAGCCAAGCTGCTTGGGGAAGCTGGACAGGAGTTCAGGCTTTGGTCTCCAAATGCACGATGGTCTGGGCAGCATGCTACAGGAGCTTGCTGCTCAAAGAGTGGTCTAGGGATTAGCAGCTTTGGCATCATCTGGAAGCTTGTTGGAAATGCAGAATCTCAGGCCCCATCCTAGACCCACTGAGACTGAATCTGAATTTGCATGTGGTTCCTGGGAGAGGCATGGACTCATTATAGTTTGAGAAGAGCTGGTGTAGAAGATACCGGATCTCAAACATTTGGAAGCATAATAAGTCTCACACTGAGAACTTATGACAACTTGCATTCCTGGGGCCAAGAGGTCTATGGAAGACCCTATGTAAGATAGGGTCTTCCATAGGGTCTTCGCACCACACTGGAGAATCGGCAGGGTAGAGGGATAAGTGTGGATTCAAATCCACCCCACCTACCGCCTTTGCGGGAAATTACTTAATGGCTGTCTCGATTTCCTCATTTTTCACATGGGAAAAATAACCCCTGTTTTAGAGGTGGTTATGAGACTTGAGTGAGCTCATGTCTACAGAAGGTTTAGCACAGTGTCCTGTCCATTTTAGACCTGCAAAGACATGAGCTCTGTGTCCCCTCGTCTCTCTTTGCAACCCACTTCCTTGACCTGCCCCTGTTCCCAGGTCTTTTCCTCGTCCCCCTCGCCCCCAGTGCCCTCCTTAGCTTCAGCTGCTCATTGGCTCTTATACCTGCCCTGTGCAGCTCTGTCCTCTGACTAGGTTGCCAGAATCCAGGCTTTTACTAAACCTCCCTGATGGTGTCCATCCCATAGCCTATTCTCCCTGTTCTCTGCTAAACTGGAAGATGACTCAAAGCTATAGCTACAGTTGTGTGCAGGGTGTTAAATATACCATTGTCTTCTTAGCCCAGTGGATCTCAACCATGGCTATGCCCTAGAATCGTCTGAAGATTGTTTAAAAAAATGCCCAAGTCCCCTCTTCCTGATTCAATGTTTGAGGTGAGACTAAGCATCCAAAGATATTTTAAAGTTTCCCAGACCATTAAAAATGAGTGCCAAGAATAAGAACTAGTACCTTTAAGGTAGGAATCAAGACCAATAGAAAGGATACTTTTAGCTGAGAAAGATCTTTCAGCACAGAACAGAGTAGACCGCATCAGCCATGTCTTAAATGAAATAGGCACTAAGTGTTGACCTGTGTCCCAATCTGTTAGTCCCTATCTCATTTTTTAGGGGTTTTTTTTTTTTTTCGTGAGAAAAGCCTAGAATTAGCTTTAGAGACCAGGAACCCTTCTTTGTTAAGTCACTTAAAAACCCCGTGGGAAAGCCATTTCTTCTTTCAAAACTGAACCTAGCAAGATTAGGAATATCTATTTAGCACCTAAGTAATTCCACAGTGTCCCTCTCCCATTTTTTTAAACTACTTTTTGAAAGAGAGCCAAGCAGGTGTGCAAACCCAGGAAGACAGTGGGTATCTCTATGTGTGCGCACACATTGGTGTACATGTGCTTGAGTGTGTGCTCTTGGAAGATAAGATAGATAAGAAATTTTAGTATAGCATCTAGAGAGGAATTGCAGAATTGAGTAAGAGAACAACATGCATCGGATTCCTGCATCCCCATATTAGAGCTCTGAAAACAGCTAACTATATCAGTACCATGTCTGATAATGTTCAATGAATGTAATTACCTTCCTCATTCATCTATTATAAAAGCTACATTGTCCTAAGTTTTATAGGCCAAATTCTCCAGCTGTAGTACAATGAAACTAGCAATTAATAAAAAATTATTAAAGAATAAATAACTGGTAAATAGGATTCAACTTAAAAATACAGATTTCTTTTAGAAATAAAAAGGTAGTGTAATACTCATTCAGCACTTACTAATTGCCAATTTTAATTAGTTTGCATGTATTATACCATTGATTCCTCTCAAATCTTGAAGTATTTTCATCTTTCTTTTACACTTAAACAAAATGAGGCACAAAGAGGTCAAGTAACTTTCTCAAGGTCACACAGAGAACAAGCAAGGGAGCTGGACTTGAGAAATAACAATCTGTCTTCAGAATTTGCATTTTTCATTAGTGTGCTATATTTAGTATCCAAATTTATGGAATTTGCTCAAAATCATAATCAAAGAAAAACTATGGCTTTTCATTACTTTTCATGTCTATTTTTACTTATGATGAAAATAAGTGAATTGAGCCTTTAAGTGAGAAGATGGGGATGAAGCAACAAAATAAACCTAAGGAGAGTGGGAACGTGAGTTTTCTTTTTTAAAGAAAAAAACGAATGATTTATAAAAAAGAAAAATAATAGAATAAAGAATAAAGAGTTGCTCCTTTTGGGAGAAAAAAAGAGAAAACTAATATAAATATGTACAGATTCATTATGGAACATCAATAAACTTAATTATATAAAATATTTATAGTATGTATAAATATGCTTTATAAATATATCATATACTAATACATTTATATTATATATAACTATATTTATGTTATAAATATATAATTATATGTGCCTTATATAAACATTTATATATAAATTTAAAAATGAATGAAAAGTTTGTGTAATGGAAAGGATCATAAAGATTCCTATACAAGATAATTAATTTTAAAATACTAAAAATTATGAAAAATGTAAAGGAGTACAATACAAAAAATTTTAAAAGATCTATAAATACATAGGAAACTCTTTACTAACATTCAAAAAAATTTAACCAGTAGGCAATTTTTTTCCCCTATATAACTGGTAAACAATGGATGAATCCTGGTATTGGAAGGAGAAAGATGCACTTTCGAACATTGCTGCTGGGCGAATAAATTGGTAGGCACAACACAAACTCTTTGGAGAACAGATAGGTGATATTTATAAAAAAAAAAAAAACCCAAACCCACGAACCTTTAAAACTGGCACATCTTTTGACTTAGCAATTCACTGAGGAAATTATTCCGGATGGGAGATATAAATTTAGTTACAAGGAACTGGAGCAGCGTTGTTAAGGCTGGAATCATCTGAAATATTAATGCTGTGGGGGGAATCTTCATTATACCCTGTGAGTAAGGGAAAAGGTTAAAATTCAGTATTGCAGTAGCATTGCTAAGAGAAAAAAAAAACAACAAAAACACATAGAAACAATGGCTGAAAAGACATACACCAAATATTTAACAGTGGTAACGTCTCAACAATGGGATGAAGATGACTGGTTTTTTAAAATGTGATTTTTGTCGTATAGTTCTTTTCTGAATTCTGCAGTTATATACAATGAGAAAAAAGTCTTTGTCTTTTAAATGATAAGACTTGGGCATGAATTTAGAGATTAGTTCACTCTATGGAATTAAATCTATATGCAGTTTCCTTTGTAGTTAATGATACACATTATATGCACAAGAGCTACATATACTACATGTGTAATTCTGATATTAATATCCAATTTCTTCTCCAAGACTCTGGTTTAAAATAGAACTTTTGTTACAAACACACTCTCACGCTTTAGTCAACGGCATCAAAGAAAAGTGTCTCTAATCTAGCTCACGTGAATTTCTGGTCTCTCATTGGACACCTTCCTGTCCTTTTCCTGTTTCCTCTGGGGTCTGTGCACACTGTGTGTCTGTCTGCACTAAGATACAGTATTGCTTTCTTCCATCAGGGCTTTTATTGCTAATTGCAGATAATTCAGAGTCTTAAGCTCCAATTGATCACATCTCAGATATAAAAACTACATTGTGAAGACATGCTGCTTCTTCAAAAATGCTCTGAGAATGGCCTGCACCTGCTATATTTTCTCACCCGGAAGAGGTGTTCTCAATGTGTGCTAGGTCCTGTGGCCTTCTCTCTTTCTATTCATCCCTCGCTACATTTTGCCCTGGTGCGTCAGTGGTGGGAAGGTTGTTTCTTTTTTTTTTTTTTATTTTTTTTATTTTTAATATATTTTATTGATTATGCTATTACAGTTGTCCCATTTCTCCCCCATCAATCCCCTCCACCCCACCCACCCTCTCCCACCCACATTCACCCCTTTAGTTCATGTCCTTGTGTCATAAGTTCTTTAGCTTCTACATTTCCCATACTATTCTTGCCCTCCCCCTGTCTATTTTCTACCCACTATCTATGCTACTCATTCTCTGTACCTTCCCCCCCCTCCTCCTCCCACGCCCCTGTTGCTAACCCTCCATATGATCTCCATTTCTGTGCTTCTGTTCCTGTTCTAGCTGTTTGCTTAGTTTGCTTTTGTTTTAGGTGTGGTTCTTAATAGCTGTGAGTTTGCTGTCTTTTCACTGTCATATTTTTGATCTTCTTTTTCTTAGATAAGTCCCTTTAATATTTCATATAATAAGAGCTTGGTGATGATGAACTCCTTGAACTTGACCTTATCTGAGAAGCGCTTTATCTGTCCTTCCATTCTAAATGACAGCTTTGCTGGAAAGAGCAATTTTGGATGTAGGTCCCTGCTTTTCAAGATTTCAAATATTTCTTTCCAGCCCCTTCTTGCCTGGAAGGTCTCTTTTGAGAAATCAGCTGACAGTCTGATGGGAACTCCTTTGTAGGTGACTGTCCCCTTATCCCTTGCTGCTTCTAGAATTCTCTCCTTCATTGTAATCTTGGCTAATGTAATTACGATGTGCCTTGATGTGTTCCTCCTTGGGTCCAACTTCTTTGGGACTCTCTGAGCTTCCTGGACATCCTGGTAGTCTATTTCCTTTGCCATATTGGGGAAGTTCTCCTTTATTATTTGTTGAAATAAGTTTTCTACTTGTTGCTCTTCTTCCTCTTCTGGGACCCCTATAATTCGGATGTTGGGACGTTTAACGATGTCCTGGAGGTTCCTAAGCCTCTCCTCATTTTTTTGAATTCTTGTTTCTTCCTCGTTTTCTGTTTGGTTGTTAATTTCTTCCTTCTGGTCCACTCCATTGATTTGAGTCCCAGTTTTCCTTCCATCTCTATCGGTTCCCCATGCATCTTCCTTCATTTCACGTATTGTAGCCTGCATTTTTTCATCTAGTTTGTGAGCAAAATCAACCAATTCTGTGAGCATTTTGATGACCAGTGCTTTGAACTGTGCATCTGATAGGTTGTGCATCTCTTCACTGCTTAGAGGAATTGACTCCGGCGTTTTCATTTTTTCTCCGGTTTGAGCCATTTTTGGTGAGGTTTTTTGTTTTGTTTTGGTTTGGTTTTAGTTTGGTCGCAGCTATTACGTATGAGGGGGGTGGAGCCTTAGCAGCCCAGTCGCTGGGTTGTGACGCTGTAGGTGGGGGCGGGGTCCGAGAGGGAAGAATGGCGCCTGTTCCGCTCTCTTCTGGACTCCGGTCACTTCCGCTGCTTCCCCTTCACCTGGATTATCTGCGCACGCGCGCGTGCTGTTACGTAGTGAGGGGTGGAGCCTCAGGCGCTCCCCAGTGTGGGGCAGCCCAGTCGCTGGGTTGTGACGCTTATGTGGGGGTGGGGCCTGAGAGGGAACAATGGCGCCTGCTCCACTCTCTCCTGGATTCAGTCCTTTCCGCCACTTCCCCTCTCCCTGGACCGTCTGCGTGCGCGAATGTGGGACCCCCTGGTCAGCCAGCCGCCCTGTGCGTCCTCACTGGATCCGTACAGTTGCCCCCCTGTGCCCGGGGTCCGCCAGCTGCCGCCTGTGTGCCCCAGGACCGCCAGCCACCGCCCGTGCACCTGGGAACCGTGAGCCGCTGCTACTTGCGTTCCTGGGTCCGCACCTCCACTTTTTCCTACTGCGACTCCGCCCCTCTTACTGGTCTGGATGAATGGTTGTTGGACTTCCGTACAGTTCAATTTTCTATAAG
Source organism: Glossophaga mutica (assembly GCA_039655065.1). Classification (NCBI taxonomy): domain Eukaryota; kingdom Metazoa; phylum Chordata; class Mammalia; order Chiroptera; family Phyllostomidae; genus Glossophaga; species Glossophaga mutica. Next base: position 135,979,699 of record CM077305.1, on the reverse strand, counting down.
TTCTGGTTGTTTTCTTGTTTCTAAATATTTGTTGTCCTTAATTTTGGTTGTGAGAGGAGGCACAGTGTGTCCGCCTATGCCTCCATCTTGGCCGGAAGTCTCGGAAGGTTGTTTCTTTATCCCCTGGCCATTTGATAACAGAATGACTTCCAGATTGGACCCAAGGAAATAAATTGCAAAATAAGGGGAGTGGGCAGTACTCCCCTTTGGTGGGAAAAGTGGGTGGAAGGGGATTGTCATCATTCACCTACTCAGAGCATGTGTGGTGAGCCACCAGCAAAGGTGCCTATGCTTCCAAATTAATTAGTGCACTACTAGCTGGCATTCTAAATTATCCAGAGCCCTGGCTGGGTGGATCAGTTGGTTGGAGTGATGCACCGAAGGGCTGTGGGTTTAAATTAATCCCCTGTCAGGACTCATTCCTAGGTTACGGATTTGATCCCTGGCTTGTGGGAGGCACCGATCGATGTTTCTCTCTCACGCCCATGTTTCCATCTCTCTGTTGGTCTCTTCCCATTCCTCTTGCTGTAAAACCAGTGAACATATCCTCGGGTGAGGATTTAAAGTGAATGAATGAATGATCCAGAAAGTTTCCGATTAACTCCCGTAAGAGGAAGAGACTGAAGCTGAATGAGGTCTGTCTTGCTGACTGACAACATCCGCAGCACCAAGAACAGTGCCAGGCACACAGTAAGGCCCTGAGAAAACGCTCGCTGAATGAATCAACTCATTTCGAGAAAACAATTCCTTTGGCATATTTATTTTAAGCAATATCTATTCCATTCCCGGAGCTCAGCCTGTCTGTGTTACTTACACCTTTGTCCTCCCTGCTCTAAATAACTGATGTGCTAAATATTGACCCTATTGAGGAAATAGTAAATCATCAAAGAAGGAGTTATTATATTCAGTATTTCTCATTTTTTAAGGTGGGAAATCAAACTAATAAGCTTTAGTTTGTGAACAGGGTTGAAGTACAGAGGTTTTAACACTCAGTTAAGCAAATATTTTAATTAAGATGCATGCTAGACAGGACCCCTTTGGCTCCAAGTGACCCAAAGTAGCTTGAACTAGCACAGACAATAGGGAGCCTTGTTGGTTCATGGAGTCCGAGGAAATGTGGAAGAGCCACAGTGCAGGACGGAGAGGCACACAGCAGGACACACAGGGAGCAGGCGCCAAACACCTACCACCTGGCTCTTGTTCAGGCTCACATCCTGGCTACTGCATTTGCTTCATCCCCACTGGCTGCAGAAAGACTTTCTCTGCGAGATGGGGCACAAGTTGCTGTGCCTCCTGGACTTTGTGTATGTAATGCTCAACACCCAAGAGAAACTATCATTGTTGGTTCTAGATTTTATTTAAACTGCTAGGAAGGATTCTGATTAGATTTGTCTGGATTTGACCCTCACCCCTAGACCAATAACAATTTCCCAAAGGATGAGGTGACGTACTACAATGAAATTTCCAGTGATACTCACGGATGGGGGTGCCGTTTCCAGGGGAAGTGAGAGGGGAGGTTCTGGGCAGACAGTCCCACCCATGTCTGCTGTGCCCACCTGCTGCTGCCCACCATGAGACCGATCACTACCTTACTACACAGGCATTTACATATATGTCCAACTGTCTGGATTTCTGTGCCTAACCCGTGTCACAAAGAAAAAAATATTTTGTCACCTGTCCCTTTCTTGAGTAGGCAACTTGTGAGACAGAGGCGGACATGCCTAGGAATCGAGTGTGGGTGGCAGACCCTCCTTCGGAGCACTTGTCTGCTGCTATGGAAGGCCCTTGCTTGTTGCGATGGTTCCTTTTTCTCTCTCTCCTTCATCCAATCGAAGAGTGAGTTTTTGAACTCAAGCCTCTTTATCCTGTCTCTCTCCTCAAAGTCCTAACACACTCATGTGCATTTCGTCCTCTCAGCAACAACCACCCCAACCCACCTTTCCAGAAAACACTTCCCTTCTCCCCTTTCATCTAAGCATGCTCCCCTGCCTTCTCCCAAATTACAGCAAAATTCAAAGAAAAAAATGTGCTTTACTTTGAAACCTTTATTATTTCAGGGGTAGAGAGTGAGGAAGGGAAACAGGAAATGGTAAGGGTGAGGCAAATTAGAATAAACCAATCTACATGTTCAAAATTTCAATAAATATGTGCTTATAGCATCTCTCTGTATTTATTTTGCATCATAGTTGCTCTAAAAATAATCCCCTCTAACTATATTTCATATTGTCCTTATTAAGCCCTCATGTTTACCAAGTATAGAATTATTACTCACTTCCTTTCACAAAAGATGTAGGACACACGGCCCTCTCCCCCCACCATCTCCTCTTTCAGGAGACAAGTTGCCCCTCTCCAAAGGTCTGAACTGATGGGCAGAGGGTCCATGCATTTCAGAGGGTGAATCTTCAGCTAAAACCACCCCCTTCAGGCAATCTCTCCCTCCCCAACCAACGCAGAAAATGATCAGTGTAAAAATGCAAGGCTTATGTTAACAGCAATATAAAGTGGGGAGTCAGCTACACCTGGTTTGTAGGATGGAAAACTCACATAGTTTGGGGACACTTTGAAAAAAATACAATCAAATGTTAATAATAGAATAAAATATTACAAGGACAAAGTTAGGTATGAACATGAATAGTGGTTTTGAATAGGAAAAGAAAGCATATCAAATTACAGACTTCTCGTTGATTCAGATCACAAACCTCACACAATCCAGAAAAATAACATCGTGGTTTTGCCTGGCATATTTCAATAACACTTTTTTATCACGTGTGGCTGAGTATTTTGCAATGCCTCTTTGTATGATACCGGTTTCTAACATAGTTTTCTATGGAGATACTGGATGATCCAGGATTCTCGCAGCATTGCTCTGGAAAAAACCAAAAAACATTATTTACCTTATAGAGAAGTTTCAGTGTCACCTCTTCTTTTCACTAATGATAAATCCACAACTTCCTCTGTGGTTTCTTGCTCATGTCATGTATCTTGGTGAACATCGGGAGCCAAGCCCTTGAGGAATTTCAGCCCTTTGACCCCCAGGCTGTCCCCCTCAAGCTCCACTGCCTTTGACCTTGCTGCTCCCACTGCCTCTCCCCCAGCCACACCTTTCTGCCCACCAGGTCCTCCAGGTGGGATAAAGAAACTTCCCAGAGGAGAACGGACTAGCCAATCCTACTGATCCTTCCTGGGGACAAATGCAGAGTCTAGGTTGTTGAAGAGGCCCACCAGGGGCAGGTGGTCACGGGGCCTGGGGTGCAGTACCTGAGGTTTGTGTTGGTTGTTCACCTGCCCCGATAGCAGCTCCTGGCCCAGGTCTCAGGTGGTGACCCCCTCCACACAGCAGGACTTCACGCTCCATCTCTAGTTACTGCTTCTGCCCTGCGTCCTTGGGAAAGGCCCCGGCAAAGTGAAATGCTGCAGCTCAAGCTTCATATGCTTCCCATCTGGGAAAGGACATGGACTGTCTAGCAGTATTTATGATGAAGGAGAGGAAAAAGGAGGAGAGTTAACATTTATTAATCACCTGTTGTGTGAAAAATACATAGGCAACATCCGTACACATTTTGTAAGGAACCAATCTGTTGACTGAGTAGAATTCAGTGGGGTTCGAGCAAAAGAGCGTTTGCACCACTCTCTTGCCAGCTCACCCTGTTAGATTTCCTGGCCCTGGAGGGTATTTTGAGCAAATGCTTTAGCTTCCCAGGACACTTTCAGGCATCAATAAGCATTCTTATTTCCAGGAAACTTATCTGTGATTCTGAAGTCCCCAAAGCTCTAAAAATGAAAACTTCTTTGAAGTTTGCTACAAAGTCATTTGGTGAGAGAGAGAAAAAAAAAAAAAACCCCGACATAAACCAGTGTGAGGGTATTTATTGTCATCATAGCCACCTCGTGTGGATAACAATAAATTTACTGCAGAAGTCTTACCTTGTTTGAATGTGGGGAGCTGTCCTACACCCACTGATCACAGGACATGCCCTTTCTAAAAATCATTAATGAATTCTGAAATCCATTTGGCCCCAAGGGTGAGGTATAAGAGGCCTGTATTTGAATTGTCGGTGTTTCAGTAGCAAAACATCGATGTCTCGTCCAATTCAAAGTTTCTCTTCCTGGGCAGCGCAGGATTGATTTGTGAATCCTGTAGCGCAGTGATGAGAAAAAGGGGAGGGGAGGTGGTCCTGTTATTTCATGATTATTCTTCTGTCTTGTTTGTCCTCACCTCCTTACATCCTCACTCAGCAGCCTCTGCCTCTTCCAGGGTAGGAGGTGAGGAGGAGGAAGGACAGTAATGTCCTCGATGCTGTTGCAACCTAGGCTTGCTGTCCTCTGTGGCTCTCCAGGGACAGTGGGAAGCCTCCTTTGCACCCCTGAAGTGGGCAGCGGGGCGCAAGGGCCCAGAGGGTTTGGGGGAAATCTGTTGAGCTGGTTCTACATCTCCACTTAGGATGAGGGAGTCCTTGCTCTCTTCTTTGTTCTTGTCTTTGGAGCATCAACAAAAATGAAGGCACACCCCATTTAAAACTGTTACACACCCACTATCTCATTGTTAATGCTCCCAGTTAATCTGTGAAGTAGGTATAGCCAGTTTTACAGATGAAAAGGCCAGGGTAACACGGAGCATTTCCTCATACTGGTGAATAAGGGGATTTCATGTGGATGAAAATTAAAATGCCAAGATTAGGGAGCACAGGACAGAATGTGGCTGTTAAGAAAATCTGTATGTCAAGGAACACAAAAAGGTGACCTTGAAGGAATCTGAGCCTTTTCAACTTATGAGCAGCTGCAAATAATACAGCTTCTTTGAAAGGCAAGGAGGGTATTTGTCTTTTGAGGGTATACTTGTAGGAGCAGAAAGAGCACGCAGCTTCTAAAGAACCACATCCAAATGAGAGGAAAAGGGACATGATGAACAGAAACTACACCGCTATGTTTTCTGGAACTTTCTGTTCCCACTCACCACTCATCAAAACCCAGAAAAATCTGTAGTCTTTAAAAGTCAGAAGTGGGTTTGCGATCCACCGGGATGAGTTTAGAAGCTCCATTGTGCGCGGAGTCGTTCTAAATTTGGAAATAAACTCAGTCCCACAGATTCATTATACAGTTGGCACGATGAGGAGAGGAACTGAAAACTTTCCTTGTCTGAATTTCTCACTTCTTTTGAGAAGGAGACTTAACGGTAGAGGCTGGCATTTCAAAGACATAGCTGAGCTGAGTTTAGAAACCAGGGAGTAGGCGGTTTTCAGAAGGCACCTGTAAACACCATGCAGATTAGCTGTGGGAAATGCGTGAGAGTCCCGAGATGGCATGACGAGAAACAAAGAAGGATATTCTCCTCCCACCAAGAGGAGAAAAATGTAGGACTCTAGGGCGGCAAGGAATGTTTCATTCACTCAACCATTCATTCACGAAATAGTTTATCAAGTTGGGGTTGGGTTTTTTTGTTGTTGTTATTGTTTTTTTATGTTTTTTTGTTTTTGGGGTTTTGGGTTTTTTTTGGCTGGGGCTGGGTGCTGGGATACAGAAAAAAATGTTACACAAAAAATAGGCATATAATTACAGAGCGAGATAAGTGCTCTAACGGATAGCATGACTTCTGATAAAAAGGTGTAATAATGGGAACTGATCCAGACCACAGAACCAAGAAGTTTGCCTGAGGAACAGGTTCTTGATGTGAACTCTGTGTGAATGATAATGATGGCTAATGTTACTTGAGCCAGCCAGGTTCTAATTGCTTTTTATATAACAATTCATGCAAGCCTCATAGTATTGTGAGGTACGTTCTTGCCTCTCTCTGGAATGTTCTCAACTGTTTGTCCACTGAATGCCTCAGAGAAGTCAGTGTGGTGGAAGGTAGGCTATGAAGCAAGACTTGCTTAGTTTGAATTCTCACTGACCTGCTGACTACGTTGCTTAACCTCTCTACGCCTCTGTTTTCTCATCTGTTATACTGAGATCATGATAGTACCTATATTTGCTGCAGGAATTTAAAGCAGACCCCTGTGACTAGTGGAAGAGTGGTGTAAAATACAGCAGGAGAGGTAGGCGGGGTGAAGATCTTGAATTTAGCGCTAATTGACTGCCTACTATATGATCGTCTCTGCTCCGAGAGCTTAACATGTTATCTCAGTTGAATTGTTTCTCTTCAAGGAAATGCTCATTAACCAAATTAGTGGATGAGTAAAGAGCAATTATGCTCTTTTTAAGGCTGATGGGATACACTGCCTAAGGCTAGGATTCTTCTTCAAAAAGGAACTGTGCCACCTGAATAGCTCTCTGATTGTTAATTAGCCTCTTTTCTCAGCCAATTCCAAGGGCATAGCCTCCTGGTTTGGAGCAGAAGTAAATGTATGCAGTTAGTTGGAAGACAGGAGCTTCGCACTCAAAACTTTGGGGCTCCGACGTCATTCCTCCCATGTTTCGGGATGCGTGGACTTAGGCAAGTCTTCCATGAGCCTGGTTTTCACATGTGAAAAGTACATGAATCAGAGCTGCTGCTCCAAGTTACTATAAAGACAGATCAGGTGAGATAATGTACATGAAAACCATTTTTACACTCCCTAAAGCGCCATAAAATGTTACTGACCAGTTGATTACCCATTGAGAGCTGACTTCTTCCTGCTTGCCTGCACCAGTAATTGTGCTGGACCCAAGCTGAGTGCCTCATTCAAGCCAGGGAGTCCAGAGCAAGGGGCACAATTGTCTTTGACAGTCTTCCCAACTCTTATTTTCAAAGCTCTTTTTCTCCTTGGGTTGGGTCCCCCTCCTTCCACTGTCACCATCCTGGTCCTCATCCCTAAGGCTTGCTGCCAACTTTCAGAACTCATGCAGGTGTGGCTAAATAAGGTTTTACTCCTATTCAATAATACTATGAGTGTCATGTGGATGGCCATGTAGAAGAAAATAAATCTCTACTGGCATCAATGATGGTTTTGAAATCCTCAGTATCAACACTCCAGATCTCTCCTTGTCTCACTCTCTCTTCCCTCTCCTCTCCTCCACTCTCCCCTCCACTTCTCTCTCCTCCCCTTCCCTTTCTCTCTCTCTCTTACACACACACATGCATGCAGATACACACAACACACAGAGATACACAGACACACACATTCACCAGCTGCGCAATTGCCAATGACTACCACACTTGGCCTCCAACTGTAAACCCCTGAAGGCAGGAACCCTACCTTACTTGTTGCTTTCCCAGTGCTCAGCTCAGAGCCTGGCAGGTAATAGGCACCTAATTGTTTGCTGAGGAAATGAATGAATGAATGAATGAATGAAATGATCGGTATGACCATGAATGTTTCCAATGTTGTCCATGGCTGCAGACAATTCCTAGACAAGCTAGAAAATATCGTAGCTAGTATTTTCCATGATCTCTCCTCCTACCAAGAACCCCGCCACCCTGTCTCTGATTTGGAAGTACCAGACACTCTGAATTTCCTCTGAAGTCCATCCCCCACCCCTCCTTACATCTTTAGTCTTTATCCTGGGATGGCCTGAGCTATTTCTCACTATTCTCACTTAAGGGAATATCCTTGAGGTGTTTTGTCCATTCCATTCCAAAGGGAGCTTATCTACTTGTCTTTCAGCTGAGATTTAGTGTTCTGCTTGTCTTTGCCCTCCCTTCTTACCCGAGCTGCCCGGTAGGAAGTTGGAGTCACTCAGGGCAGGCAGTTTGGTTCTATTCCAGAGCCTTTTGTTAGTAAGCTTTTCTGATCAGGCTCATATTGGCCCAAACCAAATGTGAAGTCCACAGCAGACCCTTTTGTCTGTTTTGCAGTTATAATTCAAGTCTTGGAGAATTGAGACATCTGGAAGGACATCCACAGCTCCTCTTGACTTTCTAGGGAGGCATCAGGATGGAAAAAGCACAGACTTTGGAGGCAAAAAGAGGTCTGGATTTAATCTCAGCCCTGCCACTTTGGGGGCAAGGAAATTTTCTTTACTGAGCCATAGTTTGTTCACTCATGAGATGAATATAACAGCTCTTTTATTTGTCTAGTACTCTTTTAGTTACAAATGACATAAACAAACTGGATTCAGGGGAGGAAAAATGGGAAATCCATGGCAGTCTGTTTAGTTTCAGGCAAGGTTAGAACCAGGAGCTCAAATAATCTTCCCAAGTTCTGGTTCTTTCTCTTTCAGTTCTACTTCTCTCTGTATGTTATTTTATCTTGAGGATGCCTGCCTACAGGTGGCTGGAGAAGTGTCCCTTATTCAATCAAGAGAGAGAGAGGGAATGACTGAGTTTCATGCTTCTACAGCAGGCATAGTTCACAGAAGAAATCTGCTTAGTCCAGCCTGGACCAAATAACCACTTCTGTGTCCAAGACCTTAAGACTTGGTGATTGGCAGTTCACCAGGGCTAAAGGCACATGTGAGGGATGGTGACTGCATGGGAGAAATGCTGGAAGATTAATTCAAATGGGGTTCTTATGAGGCAGATAGAAAGTGCCTCGTATGTTATAAGATGCATCTGAAAAGTTGCTAAAACCATGTCAGACACATAGACATGACAGTTCAACAGACTTTAGTTTTTTCCTCCTATTTCCCCTGTCCTCTCTTTAAGATGAGAGGTTCTCAGTGACAGAGCCCCAAATCTCTATCATGAGTGAGTAATTCTCTAGGATACAGCCTCCCAGACACTGGTGAATGCCATGTAGGCAGAGCCACCAGGATTACGTTTTAGCCAAAAGAACTTGAACCTTATGACACCTTATGCATGCGTGCCCATTGGCACCTGTCCCAGGGTCAGCTCGAGGGGATCCCCTAAAATTCAGCTGGGTGACACTGATAGAATATAATATAAAATAATCCCAAACAAAGTAACATTTGGCAAGGTTGCTTTCTACTAACAAGATACAAAACAGAAATCTAGATATGCAGCATATAACTTAAGCCTCATTTCCCAAAGTATTTTTCTATAAAATTTGGCATTCAAAGTAATGCAGACTGAGCAAGATTAACCCATGTGTAGACTCTCATAACTTTGTGGGCACCTTGTGATTTATAGATTTATCATGTTTACCTCTGAGTGTGTGCAATGATGTGCAGCTTGGTCTTGGAAAAACTACAATCAACTTAGCTTTGTTGACCACCTCAGTTTGTAGAAAAGGAAATACATAGGGCTCATTATAGGTATGTCACAAGCTAAGCAGGTAATGCAGACCATTTTGTGTTCATAGGAAAAAATAACAAACTAAAATACAATGGTTGATATTTTTTCCTGTGATGTCTAATAAACTCCCTGCTAACAAGTACTGGCCGAAGTAGGAGGACAGCTCTTGGGGAACTCCTGAGTGTTTCTAATTAGACCCTTTCCCCTCCTGGGGAGCAGTAAATGCTGCAGGGATTGTGTTGGTACCTCACTTACTAGGGAATGTGGACATGGCTTGGGTAGACTGTGAAGTGCAAGGCGCCAAGATTTCTCAATGTTACCTCGAGAAGAAATTGAGATGGTGAGAAGGAAAGAGATGGGAAACTCATGGATCCTGAGGATGAAGAAGTTCATATGGGTTCACTTCTGCTGACATCAACAGTAATTGTCTAAATTAGATAATAGTAACAATAGAAAGTGCTCATTAAGTGCTTGGTGCCTGCCAAACCCTGAACTAAGCACTTTAGGTGTATTGTCTTTTAAAAATCTCACAACAGACTTATGAGGTAACTTTTTATTATTCCCATTAAACAGATGAAGAGATTGAGGCTTACAAAGTTTAAATAACTTGCCTAATATTCCACAACTACGAAATGTAGGATGTGGAACATGAACACTATTTGGTACTAGGGCCTTAACCACTATATCATAATAATTTCTGGATTAGAGCAGGTGAGATTTAAGATATTCAATTTGTGAAAAAAATTAAACACAGAGGAATATACCAATCATAGAATTTTTCAAGCTCTTAGTTTGCCTTCACACATAGTTCTGGTCTAAGAACAAGCTTTTCTTTTACACTAGTTTCTAGTGCCTCCCCATCTGTGTTTTTAATAAAGATAATTAGGGTCACCTTGGTTCAACCAGACCTTCTTATTTATAATTATAGTGCACCTGGAAACCCGAAAGAATGCACAGATTCAGCTTAGCTCCCAGCCAATGCTTGTGATGGTTTGCCTTGCCCTCAAAAGACAAGTGGTCTTTAGTGAAGAATTCAGGAAATGAGACATTGAACCTGTCCAAATAGTCCAGCAATTAAAATTGGTCTCTAGCTCTTTGTCTCTCGAACACAAAGTCCACTTCTCTCCTCAATGTACTGTTGCTGCGATGCTGGCAAAAACACCGAGCAGCTCTGCTGATCCTGGACTCCCTCTAGACACCTCTGGGCTAGAGGACACCGGTTTGACTTTCCCTCCGTCTCGACTGCAGCATGCCTGCTCTGCAGTCTCTCAGGGCCGTGAGCTGGGCGCCATTTGCTGGGTGATTCATTCCCCACGCGCTGCAGACACAGCTGACTTGCAGCACTAGCCTTCCTGGGACCGCAGCTTCCTCCCAGCATTGTATTTCACAGGAAGATGGAAGATGAATGTCAACAGGATTGTTGTAAAGAGAAGACCAGCTAGCAGATCATTTTGCCTGTATCAAAAACAACACTAGAAGGTACTACCTCCATGCAATCTGAAGATTTTTAACATTTGTTCCCATTGGAGATTTAAGAAAATGCATTTGGAATCAGTAGAATAAATGGCTTTCAAAAAGTTAAGAGCCATAGGCCTGGCTTGAAAAGAGAAAATAAAGCATTTCAGTATGTACTCTGTTGGGATGACTTTAATGAGAGTTCTGGGGAGTTAGTGAGGACAGATGAGTGGGAAAGGGCCAGAGGGATCACTTTCTGGGTAGGGTAGGGACTCGGCAGCTGGGAGTGATCAGGCTGAAGGGCCTCTGAGGTACAAACACCCAAGAGAAGCAAGGAAATAACCTGTCCTCCTACAATAAGGAGGGGAAGACCCGGGTAGTCTTTATGCCCATGTAGCTTTTGCTAAGGTGAAGTCATCGGGTAGGGAGGAAGTAGATGTGCTGAGTGTCTCTTGCAGCAATGAAAGCAGAAGCAGAAACACTGACAGCCATAGCAGACAGAGTCTGAATCATGGAGCTGTACTCTGGGGACTTGATTTTGCCAGTTTTGTAACATTCCATGTAAGTAACATCTTGATGTGAGGGCAGCCTGATCCCCTGACCTGCAAAGAAAAAGCCCAAGGAAGCCAGTCCAGGCTCAGAAGGGCCTCTGCACACAGCAGCAGTTAAATGAGCCTTTCATGGTTCCATAAGGTTGGGGGAAAATTAAAAAGCAGTGTTTGTCTTTGATGTGTAGCGTGGTAAAAGCACCAAAAATGAGAACAAGAAATCTGACAACAAATGCTGAGAACATTCAAGTTTTCCTAATAAGCACTTTGAAGATGTTGAGTCAAATATGAAAATGCTGTTTATTATCCTGAATACAAACTCCTTCTATGAGGGGAGGGGTTGTTGTTGTACTTGTTTTTGCTTTTTGCTGAATTTAAACATGGAAACATATCATTTGCCTAATGAGAGGAGGACCGCTAATGTCAATTCCACTCCAGTGTCCCACCAGGAACCCTTAAAATAAAAGACAAACCAGGAAACTTCCTCCTCTATGAAAACCTCTCATGTATCAGGCAAACCCTTCCACCGTCTTTAAGAAGAGGTATATTTCCACAGGTATGCTCAGTGATGGTGCTTTTGATTGATGTGAAATCTGATCTAACTTAAAAGAACTGATCTACTTCAAAGGAAAAGCTTGTCCTCTCTGATTCTGCCACTTTAATTAATGAGAAATAAATACTAATCCTTTTGCCTCGGAAGACCTTCCCCTTATTGTGAAACAACCTTACCTACAAGGAGAAGACTTAGGAGGGAAAGAGAAGGAAAATAGCCTCACATGGAGATTAAAGAAAGTCTTTCACATTTTTTAATTTGTGCCAAATTAAAGAGCTTTAACACACTAAAGTGCATCTTGGTCCTGCGAAGGGCCCATTCAGCCATGTCTTCATTCAGGATTCAATATTCATCCAAGAAACCTTCACAGACACCTACTTTGAGTTGAGTAGGAACACGAACTGTTTTGTTCGCAGTGTGAACAGATAAAGGAGTTACGACATCCTTGCCCTCAGGGTGTTTATTTCATAATCTAATATAGCTTTGAAATAAATGATTTCAGCATTAAAGTAATGCTATTATGGGAGAATTTCACAATGGAGTACATTCAAGGATTTTCCCCTTTTAAAAGATCTAATGATAGAGTTATATAGGAAAAATACTTTTTTCTTTTTAAAAATTGGTGAAATCACATTTCTAAAGCAAAAAAAAAAATTCAAAAACAAAAAAGCTTCTGCTTCAATGATCTGTGCTTATTCCCAGTAATCTAAAACTAAAACAAAATTTATAACACTATCCACTCATATACTGTGGTACAACAATTCATATCGAAATAATAACAATATCTCCTGAAATATAGTAGCGAAATATAAGCCTGAAGAATAGGACCCAGACCAAATCTCCTAGACATTTAACAAATGAGATCCTGAATGGCCCTCCACCCCATCTTTGTGGACACATCCGTGTAGTAACAAAGGAGAGAGAGAGCACTGACTTAGTGTAAGAGGGACTAACTCTGCTCACACCTGAGCTCTGCCCCTTGGACAGTAAGAAAAGTCACTGCTCTGGTACCACTGATGTAATGGGCTGTAATCTCACTGAAATGTTTACAAAACACCATGAGGAGTATTTATCATCCCTTGTCAAACATTAGGAATATGAGGTTCAAAGTGATTAAATAGTTTATGCAGCTGAGAAGTAGTAGAGTCACAATTTAAATTCAGAACTGACCAGGTACAGAACATTTCTACAGTGGACACACCCACTTTCACATCAAGGCCCTTAGTCCCTTTACCTGTAAAATGGACCTGGCAAGACCTTCAAAAACTGAATTTTGAAATCCAGAAAGCTGTGAATGTCCTTAGAGCATCACAATGCAATTGACTAGCTAGAAATTCAGAGAGGCCTCCTGCCCATCACTGTTACTTCCTCATGCCAGGCGCCTGGCTTTCTTCAGCCTTTTCTTCTGTTCCTCCTCTAGCCCACATTCTCTGCTGCACAACACTTACGATCCTGAAATATGGCGCTCTTCTGTACCACCTGACACTACACTGTCATCCCTTTTCCTGGTTTTGATGAAGCGTTTCCCCTGGGTTAAGAACCTTTCCCTCCAGCTCTGTCCTGTCACCTGAGCTTGTTTCCAGACCCCACCCCACAGCCTGGGGAGACAGACGGGAGGGAACACTTCGCAGCAGTCTCCTAGCTCAGGGACAGTTTTTTCTTTAAACACATTTGTTTTCTTGTAGTCACAGAATGATATGTGTTCATTAAAATATCGTTGCAATTACAGAAAACAGAAATATAGAAAAAGAACCTTCCTGTGATTCCTCCAATTGACTCCTGCTCACTGTTGAGGGTCAGTCACTCTGGTCACGTTTCTTGGCCTAGGTTCCCCCACCCTCCGATGTGTATGAGAGAAAAATGGGAAAATGTGAAATTTTAGTGTCTGCATGCACTCTTGTCCACTCCTTCCTCCTGTCTACTGCAATCTGTGAGGGAAGTCTGTCTTTTGGGAGTCGGCCTCTCCCCCGTTTTCTTGTCCCACCTCTCCCCCTTCTACAGTGACATCTAAGGAGATTCAGAATTTCTTCCTCATTTCTTCTTTTTTTTTTTTTTTTTTTGGCAGTACGTTCAAATTTTATTATTTATAATATTTTTAATGTACATGTATCCTGGATATTAACTTACAATTTTACACTAATTATGCCCCTGTATTTTGGCAGTGAGTGCTCTTTAGAGAAAGTTGAATTTTACAACAAAAACCCCACATTCACATACATCTTCAAGATCATGCTTACTTTTAAATACATTAAGACTGAAAAAATGTGTTTTACATTTTCAAATGATGTTGCTATCTAGAATTGCATTTGAAATTGTAATTTTATTTTAATTTTTATTGCATTTAACAGGGTGACATTGGTTAATAAAATTATATAGCTTTCAGGTTTACAATTCTATAATACATCACCCGAATGTTATATTGTGCATTCAACACTCCAAGTCAAGTCTCCTTCCATCACCATTTATCTCCCCTTTATCCTCTCCTACTTCTCCCCCACTCCCTTTATCTCTGCTAATCACCATACCACTGTCTTTTCCTATGAGTTTTTTTCTTTGTCATTCATCCCTTTACTTTTTTCATACATCCCCCTCCCAACCCCACTTCCCTCTGACAGCTAGCAGTCTGTTCTCTGGGTCTGTGACTCTATTTCTATTTTGCTTGCTAGTTCATTTTGTTCATTAGATTCCACATATAAATGAAATCATATGGTATTTGTCTTTTTAATTTCACTTAGCATGATACTCTCCAGGCCCATCCACACTGTTGCAAAGGGTAAGATTTCCTTCTTTTTAATGGCCAGGTAGTATTCCATTATGTAAATGTACCACAGATTTTTTTTATCCACTTATCTGCTGATGGGTACTTGAGCTGCTTCCATAGCTTGACTATTGTAAATAACACTGCAATGAACATAGGAATGCATATATTCTCTCAAATCAGTGTTTTGGGTTTCTTTAGATATGTACCCAGATGTGGAATTTAATTTTTATTTTTTTGAGGTAACTCCATACTTTTTTCTACAGTCGCTGCACCAGTCTGCATTCCTACCAACTATGCATGAGGGTTACCTTTTCTCCACATCTTTGCCAGCACTTGTTGTTTGTTAATTATTGATAATAGCCATTTTGACAGGTGTGGGATGGTGTCTCATTGCGGTTTTAATTTGTATTTTTCTGATGATTAGTGATATTCAACATCTTTTCATATGTCTATTGGCCATTTGTATGTCCTCTTTGGAGAAGTGTCTATTCAGGTCCTTTGCCCATTTTTTAAAATTGGAAAGTTTGGTTTTTTTTGGTGTTAAATTTTATAAGTTCCTTATAAATTTTGGATATTAACCCCTTATCAGATGTATCATTGGTGATTTTGTTTTCCCATTCTGTGAGTTGTTTTTCCATTCTGTTGATGGTTTCCTTTCCTGTGCAAAAATTTTTGGTTTGATATAATCTCATTTATTTTTTTCTTTTGTTTCCCTCGCCCAAGGCAATACAAGGGGGAACCCCAAAACCCTCAAAATTTATTAAAAAATTGTGTATATATTCTTACATGTTTAAACTCCAGTCACCTTCAAGTACTCTCCATTTGATGCAATATACTATTGAGATGCTTTTCTACTGCTCAAAACAGTTTTTGAACATGTCAATTTTGATAACTTTTAGTGCTTCTGCGATTTTTCATTTCACCTCTTCCACAGTGGCAAAATGTTTCCCTTTGAGGATTTTTTCCTTCCAGAGAAACAAACAAAAAAAGTTGCTCAGGGTGAGCTTAGGTGAACAGGGAGGTTGGGGCATGAGGGTCATGCTATTTTTGGCCAATAAGAGCTGAACACACAGCACAGTGTGGGGAGGTGTGCTTGTAAATCACCCATCATGAAACAAGCAAACACATTGAAAGAGTCTCAAAAAAAATTCACTGAAGCTGAACGCAGCCTCTCACAACAATGTCAGGTACAGATGGGTCCCTAGAACACTAACCTAGTGGGGGAAGACTGTACTACAGGGGGCCTGCCCACCAGAAGATAATTCTGGGATGTTTTGTGTCCCTCCTTGTGTATCAGAAAAAATATTACTATGAGATGTCTGACATTTTACTGCCTGTGTTTTCTTCTAGGATTTTTATGTTTTTGAGTTTAACATTTAAGTCTTTAATCCATTTTGAGTTTATTCTTGTGTAAGATTTAATAAGGTGGTCTAATTTTATTTTATGTTTTACATGTATCTGTCCAACTTTCCCAACACCATTTATTGAATAGATCATCTTTACCCCATTGTATTTTCCTGTCTCTTCTTTGTCAAGTATTAATTGACCATAAAGGCATGGGTTTATTTCTGGGCTCTTTATTCTGTTCCATTGGTCTATATGTCAGTTTTTATGCCAGTACCATGGTGTTTTGATTACTATGGCCATGTAGTATAGTTTGATATCAGGTATTGTGATACCTCTAACTTTGTTCTTCTTTCTTAAGATTGCTGTGGCTATTCAGGTGACTTTGTGGTTCCATATAAGTTTTTGGAATATTAGTTCTAGTTCTGTGAAATATGCCATTTATATCTTGATGGAAATTGCATTGAATCTATAGATTGCTTTGGGTAGTGTGGATATGTTAATGATCTTAATTCTTCCAATCTATGAACATGGTATATGCACTTATTTGTGTCATTAATTTCTTTTTTCAGTATCGTATCATTTTCTGAGTACTGGTCTTTACATCCTTGGATAACTTTATGCCTAAGTATTTTATCTTTTTTCATGCAATTGTAAATAGGATTGTTTTCTTAGTTTCCATTTCTGATAGTTCATTATTGGTATATAAAAATGTAACTCATCTCTGGAATTTGTTTTGTATCTTGCTACATTACTGAATTCATTTATCAGTGCTAGTAGTTTTTTGGTGGAATGCTTAGAGTTTTTATATATACTATCATGTCATCTGCATATGACAGTTTTAATTCTTCCTTCCAAATGTGAGTGCATTTTATTTCTTCTTCTTGTCTGATTGCTATGGCTAGGACTTCCAGTATTATGTTGAGTAAGAGTAGTTAAAGCAGACATCCCTATCTGGTTCCCAATCTTAAGGAAAACATTTTTAGTTTTTGTTCATTAGGTATGACATTGGTTGTGGGTTTGTCATATATGGCCTTTATTGTGCTGAGGTATGTTTGATCTATTCCTATTTGGCTGAGACTTTTATCATAAATGTGTACTGGATTTTATCAAATACTTTTTCTGCATCTGTTGATACGATCATATGATTTTTATCCTTCATTGTGTTTATGTGGTGTATCATGAATATTGATTTGTAGATATTGTATCCCTACAATAAATCCTATTTGATCATGGTGTATGACCCCTTTAACTGAATCCAGTTTGGATCCAGCTTGTTAATGTTTTGTTGAGGATTTTAGCATTTATGCTTATCAGAAATATACATGTATAATTTTCTCATATAATTTATATGGCTTTGGAATTAGGGAAATGCTGCTTTTTGTAAAGTGAGCTTGAGAGCCTTCCCTCCTCTTGAATATTTTGGAATAGTTTGAGAAGAAGAGGTGTTCTTTTTATTTTTACTTTTGAATGTTTGGTAAAATTTACTTGTGAATCTATTCAGTCTAGGAATTTTGTTTGTTGGGAGTTTTTTTGATTACTGCTTATATTTCATAAGTTGTAAAGTTGTAATATGTTTATTCATATTTTCTCATTCTTCCTGATTAAGTTTTAGAAGATTTCATATTTCTAGGTATTTATTCATTTCATCCAGATTGTCTAGTTTCTTGGCATGTACCATGTGTAATATTTTGGTACAATCTTTTGTATTTCTGTGGAGTCAGTTACTTCTTTTTCATTTCTGATTTTATTTATTTGGGTTCTGTCTCTTTTTTTCTTGAAGAATCTGAAGTTTTGTCAGTTTTATCTTTTTTTAAAAATCTCTTGGTTTTATTAATCTTTGTGTTTATATTTTAGACTACTTTGTTTATTTCTACTCTGATCTTTTATTATTTTCTTTCTTCTACTCGAGGTGTTTTTTTTGTTGTTGTTGTTGTTGTTGGTCTTTTTCTAGTTCCTTTCAGTGCAGAGTCATATTGTTTATTTGAGATTTTTTGTGTTTCTTGAAGAAGCCCTGTTATACTATGAATTTCCCTCTTAGGGAAATAAGCTGCTTTTGCTATGTCCCACAGATTTTTGTGAGTCCACTTGTTCTGAGGCTGCCATGTGAGGCCATGGTCAGTGACATAGCTTTTGTCTGCCCAGAAATGAGACTCCCCACAGCAGCGAACACAGGTCCTCAAGTCAGGACACATCAGGCTCTGCCTGGGGGAAGAGAAAGAAGCCCCTAGTGGTAGGGAGAGCAGGGAGTAGGGAGAGGAGGACTTCAGTCTTCTAACCAATTTTAACATAACACACTTGGAGAAGGTGTTTTCAAGATACAAATCTGATAAAGATATGATATCCAAATATATTAAAAATACTTAATCCTGAACAATAAGAAAACAAAAAACCCAATTTAAAATGAGCATAAGCTCTGGACAAACACCTCACCACAGAAGATACATAGATGGCTTAATGCACCAATAAAAAGACATAGGATAGCTGAATGGATAAGAAAACAAGACACATATATGTGCTGTCTGCAAGAGACCCACGTCAGAACACAAGACACACACAGACTAAAAGTAAAAAAAAAAAAAATTGAAAAGATGTTTTATGCAAATAGAAATAATAAAATTCTGGGGTAGCAATACTTACATCAAACAAAATATACTTAAAAATAAAAGCTATGATAAGAGGCAAAGAAGGACAGTATATAATGATAAAAGGAGCAAACTGAGAGAATATAACCCTTGTAAACATTTATACACCCAACATAGGAGCACCTAAATATGTGAAGCAAATAATGATGAACATATACTAACAATAATACAGTCATGGTAGGGGATTTTAGCTCCCCCATTGACATCAATGGATAGACCTTCAAGGCAGAAAATCAACAAGGAAACAGTGGCCTTAAATGACACACTAGACAATAACATGTCACTAACAATGAATGGTTAAACAATGAGATCAAGGAAAATATCAAAAGACACCTTGAAACAAATGAAAATGATTGCTGTGTCTAGGACTTCTATTACTACATTGGATAAGAGTGGTGAAAGCAGACATCCCTGCATTTTCCCGTGTGTTGAAGGGAAATGCTGGTACAGTTTGCCCACTGAGTATGATGTTGGCTGTAGCTTTGTGATATACGGCCTTTATTGTGTGCAGGTATGTTCCCTCTACACCCACTCTGCTGACAGGTTTTATTATAAATGGGTGCCAGATTTTGTCAAATGCTATTTCTGCATCTACTATATGATCACATAATTTTTAGCCTTCATTTTGTTTATGTGGTGAATCACATTAATCAATTTGCAGATATTGTACCAACCTTGCATCCCAGGAATAAGTCCCACTTGATCATGGTGTGTGATCTTTGTAACATATTGCCAGATTTGGTTTGCTAATAGTTTGTTGAGGATTTTACACTTATGTTCACGAGGGATATTGGCTTATAATTTTCTTTCACTGTAGTGGCTTTATCTGGTTTTAATATTAGGATAGTGCTGGCCTGATAAAATGAGTTTGGGAGTCTTCCCTCCTGTTGAATTTTTTGGAATAGTCTTGACTGGCTTCTGGCCCTTGGGTCACACTTAGCACAGTGGTACCTACCCAAAGATCATCAACACATTTACTAAAAGGGCTTTTTTTAAAAACCTATGATCACTAATCCATCTGGAATTTCCCTTTGAAATAATTAAAATGCTATTTCAGATAAAAACAAACAAAATATGTGAGCAGACACAAATAGACACCTATTGTAACATTCCATTGCTAGGAAACATCCAGAATAGGTAAAGGAGCAGAGACAGAAAGCACATCAGGGTTGCCAGGGCAGGAGGAGTGGGGAGTGGGGACTTCTGGTACAGGGTTTCCTTTGGGGGGATGGAACAACCTACAACCGGACAGTGGTGATGCTTGCGCAGCATTGTGAATGTATGTTATGCTCAGGAATGACACAATTTAAAATACAACCAATAACTTTTATTTCTTATTTAAAATGAAACATGCCATGCAAAAATGAAGGATAAAAAAAGAAAAGAATACAAGAAAAAAAAAACAAAAGAACCCCCAAAATTAAAAATTAAAAAATTAAAAACTGAATTATGCCATGGAGAAAATGAAAACATAACAATGAAAACAAATGAAAGAAACAAGTCAAAGAATGAAGGTGAAACAAATTCAAAAGGTTCAACAGGTATACTAGGGTTCCCTTTTCTCCACAACTTTGCTAGCACTTGTTTGTGGATTTTGTTATGATGGCCACTCTAACCAGTGTGAAGTGATATCTCATTGTGGTTTCAATTTGTATCTCTCTGATGGCTAGTGATGCTGAACATCCTTTCATATGTCTCTGGGCCCTCTGTATGTCCTCTTTAGAGAAGTGTCTGTTCCTGTTCTTTGCCTATTTTTTAAAATACATTTTATTGATTATGTTATTACAGTTGTCCCATTTCCCCCCTTCATTCCCCTCCACCCTGCACACCCCCTCCCACCCACATTCCCCTCTTTAGTTCATGTCCATGGGTCATAAGTTCTTTAGCGTCTACATTTCCCACACTATTCTTGCCCTCCCCCTATTTTCTACCTACTGTCTATGCTACTTATTCTCTGTATCTTTTTCCCCCCTCTCCTCCTCCCACTCCCCTGTTGATAACCCTCCATGTGATCTCCATTTCTGTGGCTCTGTTCCTGTTCTAGCTGTTGGCTTAGTTTGCTTTTGTTTTAGGTGTGGTTGTTAATATCTGTGAGTTTGCTATCTTTTTACTGTTCATATTTGTAATCTTCTTTTTCTTAGATAAGTCTCTTTAACATTTCATATAATAAGGGCTTGGTGATGATGAACTCCTTTAACTTGACCTTATCTGAGAAGCGCTTTATCTGCCCTTCCATTCTAAATGACAGCTTCGCTTGATGGAGCAATCTTGGATGTAGGTCCTTGCCTTTCATGACTTGGAATACTTCTTTCCAGCCCCTTGTTACCTGTAAGGTCTCTTTTGAGAAATCAGCTGACAGTCTGATGGGAACACCTTTGTAGGTGACTGTCCCCTTATCCCTTGCTGCTTCTAGAATTCTCTCCTTCATTTGAATCTTGAGTAATGTAATGATGATGTGCCTTGGTGTGTTCCTGCTCAGGTCCAACTTCTTTGGGACTCTCTGAGCTTCCTGGACTTCCTGGAAGTCTATTTCCTTTGCCAGATTGGGGAAGTCTTCCTTTATTATTTGTTCAAATAGGTTTTCCACTTGTTGCTCTTCCTGTTTTCCTTCTGGTACCCCTATAATTTGGATGTTGGGACATTTAAAGATGTCCTGGAGGTTCCTAAGCCTCTGCTCATTTTTTTGAATTCTTGTTTCATCATTCTTTTTTGATTGGATGTTTGTTTCTTCCTTCTGGTCCACTCCATTGAACTGAGTCCCAGTTTTCCTCCCATCACTATTGGTTTCCTGTGTATTTTCCTTAATTTCACTTATTGTAGCCTTCATTTGTTCATCTAATTTGTGACCAAAATCAACCAATTCTGTGAACATCCTGATCACCAGTGCTTTGAACTGTGCACTTGATAGGTTAGCAATCTCTTGGTTGCTTAAAAGTATTGGCTCCAGTGGTTTGATTTGTTCTTTCATTTGGGTTCTTTTCTTTTCTTTTCTTTTCTTTTCTTTTCTTTTCTTTTCTTTTCTTTTCTTTTCTTTTCTTTTCTTTTCTTTTCTTTTCTGGTCTGGTCCTGCCCACTACATATGAGGAGTGAAGCCTTAGGTGTTCACCAGGGTGAGGCAACCCAGTGGCAAAGTTGTGATGCTGTATGTGGGGGCGGGGTCAGAAAGGGAACAATGGTGCTTGCTCCACTCTCTCGGATTTCAGTCCCCTCTGTGAGGCTGGGAGTCTTTCCAGGTACCTCAAACCCAAAAGTGTTTCCAATCCATGCTTTTAGGCTTTATTTCCTGGTGCTGGGACCCTGGGTTGCTCGGTCTGTCTTGTTGCCCATTTTCACCTGATTTATCTGCATGCAAATGTATGTCCGCAATCAGCTGCCTTGTGTGCCTTGCTTGGTCTGCTAGTTGCCTTCCTGTGCCAGGGCTCTCTTAACTGCTGCTTGTGCTTCCAGGATCACTAGCCACTTCTTTTTCCTGCCACGATCCCTCTCCTCCGGCTGCCAAATCCGCCCCTCTTACCGGTCTGGGTGAATCATTGTTAGACTTCCATACAATTCAATTTTCTATCCACTCTGGTTGTTTTTTTTTTTTTGTTTGTTTGTTTCTAAATTTTTGTTGTCCTTAATTTTGGTTGTGAGAGGGGGCCCAGTCTGTCCACCTATGCCTCCCTCTTGGCCAGAAGTCCCATTTTTTAATTGGTTCGTTTGTCTTCCTGGAGTGGAGTTATGTGAGTTCTTTATATATTTTGGAGATCAAACCCTTGTCTGAGGTATCATTGGCAAATATATTTTCCCATGAAAGGGAGTTTTTACAAGTATCATTTGAGGTTACAATTTGGATCTCTTCATATTACACCACTTAGACTGCTATAATAATAGCACTGTCAAATAATTTCCAAATCTTAATAGCTTATAGCAACATTAATTTTCATTCACATTACATATTAATTGTGGGCCTCCTCTGACTCAGCTCAATATATGCTTTATTGTTGAGCCCAGGCTAAAGGAGCAGTCCTAAATGTTCTTATGACATGCAGAAGGAAAATAAAGATGGTAGAACCACTATTTGATAGGTCTTAAAGCTTCTGCTCATAAGTGGCATTTGTCACTTCTCACTTTTCTGTGCTAAAGTGACATGCCCCAGCCTGACATCAGCAGTTATGGAGATGGAATGCTCCCACAGAGTGGGAAAGCCATATATCTGCAAATAATAATCTACTATGCAATAGTAAATTGAATCCTTCCAGAACTAGGTTCTTTGATGAAGATTTGCTTGCAGGAATTTTACTAGGGGCAGTCTTGGAACAGCCCCTGTGAGGGAGTAAGGGCAACAGGATGGAGCAGAGGGAGAAGATGGGCTGTGGTGCAGTCTCCACAAAGGCTTCATCTAGTCCTCAGGGGCGCTCAAACTGAAATGGCCATTCTGAATTGTCTCACATAGAGGAAGGAGGTTGGATGTTTGCACGGCAGTGCAGGCCAGCCATTGAATGGGGCCAGGACCTCTGGTGAGGCAGTCCCAACGGCCAAGGGCAACGTGTCTAAAAGCTGAAAGAATGTGTCTCTGGCCAGGAGGGGGCGATCTAGGGGGCACACACAGTGTCTGTACATATACTCTAACATTCTTTATAAAAGTCCTATAAAAACTGCCATTTCTTTTCATTACAATTTGTGTGTGTGTGTGTGTGTGTGTGTGTGTGTGTGTGTGTGTGTGTGTTTCTGCATAGTGTTCCACGGATGCAACAGCAGTCAGAGGCCCCTATGGGACATCCATCAGTTTATATGAATGTGAGCACAGGGCATATAGAAATAGGTATCCTGCTTTTCTTGTGTTGTTTTAAAAATCTTCATACACATCCTTGTGGTTGAAAGAGACAGAAAATAAGCAAATAAAAAAGCTGAATATATTTCTTACTCTAATCTAAGAGTACTTGCTTCTTGGAAAGTTTGAAGGAACTAATGATTAGCTTGGAAAGCCATGGTACTGGTTTCTGAGTTAGCTGTGGGAGGTGTGTGGGGTGTGGATGGAAGGAAGAAAGAATTCTGCTTTCGTTTTTAGTCACATGTCTGATGGGTTCCAGGAAGGAACTTAAATTCTTTGATTTCCTGGTTTTCCAGGAAGAACCACCCAGCTGCCATCCCTCTGAGAGTTTGCTCCAGGGGAGGACGGGGCAGGAGGCTCTGTCTGAGCATCAGGCACCAAGGCCACTTAAGTTATTGGGGCCCTAACTGCCTGTCTTCTGTAACCTGAGTGTGTTACTAGTTTATTTCCCAGAAGTTCTTAAATCTTAACAGGCTATTTCTTTCCATTAGATCTGAAAAATGTTTCTCTCTGCCAGATATTTACTTTCCCTAAATATTCTAACTGAAAAAGGGTAACTATAATGCAGACTGATCATTTTGAATTTTCTGTCCTTTTACCAATTTTGGCTGGAACTCAGCAAGGCAAATGTTACCTTAATGATTTATTTTTTTAAAATTCCTGCTCTACATAAAGGGGAAGGAAGACAATAAAGAGGCAGTTTTTGTATGTGTTTTGTAAAGCTTGTCTGAATCCAGGGAAAATTTTCAATGTAATAATTACCCCAAATTGGAAGACGTCTTTCAGAACCCTAAAACCAATTTGTCTTATTCAGACAAAACCTTCCCTGGTATCTAAGCATGTGCTGGTTAGGGAAAGGGGAAAAAAGACAGAAAAAATGCATTTTGATAAACTTACATGAAAATAAAGCTGCACTTGTTTCAGTTCATAGATAAAGCAACCAGCTTTAGAGGTTTGATACCTGCCATGCATCCCTGTGTAAATCAATTTTTAAAAATTAATTTCATAACTTTCATAGTTGCAAAAATAATAGCTATTCAATGTAGAAAACATTACATGTATAAAAGGACAAAGAAGTAAACAAAAATTGGATAATATCCCAGCACCCAGCTATACCCTGCCACACTGGAAATATCACTGTATTTTTTGGTCTACGCTGTACATAGTTAAGTATGAGCATGTGTGTGTGTGCTTATAAGCATACATACTGCATACCCGCTACAGTTTTGAACACAGACAATCTCACTTGCGGAAATCCTGCTGCCTAATCAAATTCTGTTTCTTCGGGGCCAGCAAGGTGGGTGGGAGCAGGACTAATCGCATCTCTTCCCACCACTCCATTACAAGTGCTCTCCTCCCATTTGTCAGCCACCTTCTTTGCCTTTTTGTTTAGTCTCTGGGATATTTGCCTCCTTACTTTGAGTTTTTGACCCAGGCCACCGCTCTCCCATTTTGGAATAGCTTATGCCTCAGCTTGCGTGACAGTGAACCGTCCTGGGCATTCACCTGCTTCTGGGCCACTTAATGTCGATGGCATTGACTATTCTCTAATTGTTAAATGCCACTGCTCCTGAGAGTCCTGTCCTAAGATTTCCTCTGTCCTCACTCTCCATACAGAGAGTTTTCCTAAGGATATACATCCCCTGTTACTCCAAGTCTTCCTTTCTGTTGGTTCTTCCCTATTTCTGGAACGCATCCCCTTTTACGCCATGCTTCTATATGCACTTTACCTGGATCACTCTTACTTATCTTTAAGATTTCAGTTGAGATACTGCTTCATTTGGAAAGTCTTTGCTGACACCCCCAGGTGTGTGTGCTTCTTATGTGAGCCCCTAACTCTCTGTCCTTTTCCTTCCTCTAGCCCTCTGAATGCTCTTTTTTAATTACCTATTTGTTTGACTATGTGTCCTATTAAACTGTAAGGCTAAAGAGCATCTTACTAGTCATGACTATAACCTCAGCTGCTGGTAGGGTCAGGATTTAGTACTCTCACAGTATTTATACAGCAAAGAGATGCCAACACCGCTATTAACACCACCTTCTGTGCATTGCATCATTTAATCAGTGAAGATTGGTACAACAACTTATGTCAGCTGAATTCCTTCCTCATAAATGTCTTAGTCCATTCAGGCTGCAATAACAAAATACCACAGACTGGGTGGTTTAAACAGCAGCAGTTTATTTCTCACAGTCTGGAGGCTGGAAGGCTGAGATCGGGGTACCAACGTGGTCCCTTCTTAATGAGGGCTCTCTTCCTGGTCATGTCCTCACATGGCCTAACTTAGTGTGGGGGTGGGGGATGGGTATCAATCTTATGTTTTTTCCACTTTCATAAGGGCATTAATCTCACCATGAGAATCTCGCCCTCATGACCTAATCTAACCCTAATTAACTTCCAAAGACCCCTATCCAAATGCCACCAGACTGGGGATTAGGGTTTCAGCATATGAACTTTGGTGGGACACAAATATTAGTCCACAGCAATATACTAGACACATGATTTTTAAAAACTGAATTTTTTTTGAGGAAAATTAAGATAGATTTGACTTCATCTTCAACCTGGGGGTTTAGATCAAAGTTCTAAGTAGTGATGGACAGACTATCAACCCAAGACCCATCCTTGAAATGAACATGTAATATCCTTCCCTAAAGGTTTTTGAATATTGAACATGTATGTGTGAGGCCTCCAAATAGATAACAGACTTCCAGAGAATATTGACTTTATCTGTCTTGTTAACTATTAATCCTTCCACTTTGAATGGAGTCTGGCATATTGCAGATGGTCAATGATTATCTGTTAAATTAGTGAATGAAATTCAGGGCATTGTTGCTCTGAGGCTGAAGGTGGGAGGTAATGGGAAGTAAGACAAGATGGCCATTCAAGATATAGGTAGATTTAATTTACAGCTATTTGAATCCACACAGACCTATGTTTACATTGTTGGGTTTGTTTATTCATTTCTTTGATAAATATATAAATTCTTAACTTTGTTTCTCTCAAAAGATGTTAAGGTTGCATATGGAAACACATATTTTGCAGCAGAATAATAAAGAAATAGATGAGAAAAGTGGAGTAAAGTTAATATACTAGGTTGCGTGCTTATAAGGCCCTGAATCATTTGTCTCTGAATTTGCTAGAAGCCAAAATAAAGAGTTAAACCAAGTCAGTTATAAGATTTAGTGAAAAGACAGCAAACTCACAGCTATTAAGAACCACACCTAAAACAAAAGCAAACTAAGCAAACAGCTAGAACAGGAACAGAACCACAGAAATGGAGATCATATGGAGGGTTAGCAACAGGGGCGTGGAAGGAGGAGAGAGGGGGAAAAGGTACAGAGAATGAGTAGCATAGATAGTGGGTAGAAAATAGACAGGGGGAGGGCAAGAATAGTGTGGGAAATGTAGAAGCTAAAGAACTTATGACACATGGACATGAACTAAAGGGGAGAATGTGGGTGGGAGAGGGTGTGCAGGGTGGAGGGGAATGATGGGGGAGAAATGGGACAACTGTAATAGCATAATCAATAAAATATATTTTAAAAAAAGATTTTCAGTTTCCATAAGATAAAAATAAAGCTATTGTCAAAAAGTTAGAATGTAAGCTGCATTACACAGGGCAGGAGTTTGTGTCTGTTTTGCTCACTATTTTATTTTCAGTACCCAGAACAGTGCTCAGCAATAACTGAGCAGATACATTTTTTTTCTGTTTTTTTTTTTTTTTACTGTTGTTCAAGTACAGTTGTCTCCATCCCCCCCGCCCCCCAACCACTACGCTTCCTAGTCTTAATCACTAAAGGATCTTCACAAAAGGGGAACCCTGTAATAAAGCATCCTGCACCTAGCATCCTCAGGACATCCTTATGAGAAATAAATATTTAATTCCTTAGAGCCATTTCCTTTTTACACTTCAATGTAAACTGATGGCATGACATACAATTCAACAACATAAATTCAATAATATCAATTCTATGAGTTCAGTTGTAGCTTTTTGAAGATCTGTCTTGAGCAAAGGATAAAATGTAGGCTATTTTCAGATAATGTCCCATGAAGGTCATTTCTCATAATATTTGATAAGAAATGGGCAGCAGAGTGTCTGAAATAATGTTCTTCAGCAAGAAACTGATGTGCATGTACTATTTATTGCTGAAGGGCAGCCATGTGCTTTGTCGAGCAATAGCCTGCAAGGAAAGGCAGAGCTACTCCTGGATTCTGAATGCTAACAGAGTTGGGTGACTCCCTGGTGCTGGGTTCTAGGCAAGACTTTCCTTTAACTCTCCCAACAAACATAGGGTATAGCGCTCTCATGAGACCCCCATTTTGCAGGTGATATATTAAGGCTTAGAGAGGTTGATGATAAAAACTACAAAACTAGTAGTGTGTATTAGAGGTGAGATTTGACCCAGGATGTCTGATCTCTTAACCAATACTGATGCCTATGTGACAATTAAGGAAGCTTCCGAGATGTGTGGGAATCGATACTCTTCCTTTGCTCCCCGCCATCATAAACACCCTGGACCAGTGCACTTCATAAGCTGAGGTGTGGCTTTCCTCAGAACCCCATTCAGGACCTTAATGTGTTCTGTTTACCATCTAGCAATGAAACGTGTGATGTGATAACAATAGAATGCAATTTGTTGTTTAATTTTTAAATAAGTTTAAAATCACAAAAAGAAATAGAATAGAATTTTAGAAGCATAGAATTCTGTTTATTTTCAAGCAGCCTGAGCAGGAGTCCCTGACGCAGTCTACAGCCCGGTTCCAGAGGGCCGTCTCCCTGTGTCTTCTCGAGCAAACAATGCACAGGGTGATCACTGCCTGATGCAGCATCGTAGTGGGTTTGCTTTTCACTGGAATTTTCATGTATTGATTTTGTTTCTCTTCCACATGAATAATGCATCCTTTCAGAAGGCTTCCAAATTCACATTATTTGGCACACTAAATAAAAAGTCCTTTCTTTTGAGCAGTAACAAATACAAATTGTGTAGTCAATGTGTTTTTAAATTGTTTAAATATGTATTTACATACTCAACCGAAGCATTATTAGAGTTGTTTGTATAGCAAGTAGAGTTTTGAATTGTCCAAATATCTGTTCATCATAATAAAATAACTTTAAATGAGCCTGTTGTTGTTCATTTGGGGGAAATGGCATATTTAAATATTGATATAAACAGCATTCCCTGTAATAATTAGACGAGGGTTGTAGCAGTTTAGATGAACAATGCAGGCTTTTAAAGGGTCTTGCACAAACTGAGACATTTGAGTAATGCATTGTATCAATCTTCTCAAGCATTCTTTGCTTTGAGTTCTTCTACATAATCAAAAGAGAACCTAAATAATGTCCAAACTGTCCACTCCCAATTCATC
This sequence comes from Glossophaga mutica, assembly GCA_039655065.1. Lineage (NCBI taxonomy): Eukaryota > Metazoa > Chordata > Mammalia > Chiroptera > Phyllostomidae > Glossophaga > Glossophaga mutica. Next base: position 135,951,103 of record CM077305.1, on the reverse strand, counting down.
TTCCCCAGAATAGTGAATTGCCTGTGGGAAGATCCCTGCAAATAAGAATTAATGAAGGGACCTAGCAGTACCCCAGAGGGGGCATGAAGCTGAGCGGGAGAGGGATGAGTTGTATAGGTCCTAGTGCCCCAGGACCATCAGAACAGGGATGGGGCAGAGACAGGGTAATCTCATAGCTAACTGTGCCCTTGGCCATGGCACTGTATTCCGCAGATATTTTTTGAAAGAAGAGAAACAGTGGATCTATTTCAGATATAGGCAAAGAAATTTAGCATAAGTGACACACAGGAACTAAGAAGAATTTATTTAGCTCAGGGGCCAAAAAGAGTCTTGTTTGAGGGAGAAAGGAGTAGTCTGCAACACAGCATTTCTGGAAGAGTCTGGTTTTCATTTCCTTTTGCAGTTGTCCAAGTATTCCAACTTTTAGAATGGGGATGAGGTTATTGGGGGTAGAGAACTACAGAGGGGCTGGGGAGCAATTTAGCCAGACTGGTACCTAGAAGAGAACCAAATGTGAAAAGGGCACTCATATAGGGAATGGGTTGTGGGGAAAGACTTGAGAAGCAGCAAGGTGGAAGAGAGGACCCTGCACAGCACAAAGTGTTGGGGACCAAAGAGCTTGGTTCCTACACTGGGTAGCACTCTGGCAGACAGAGCCCTACAGATCTCAGCTTCCTGCCTGTTCACTTTTATCACTCTGAGTGCTGCCATATTTAACTTTTCAGGTAAAGAGCGACCTAGTAAATGCCAACATCTATCTGTAGATGTGGCCATGGTGGTGGTGGGGAGCCACTTAATTTACAGATGGCTGGCAAAACCTTGGGACCTCAGGAGATTAGTTGATGGAGAAAAAGATTCTGAAGGGATAAAAGAAATCCAAAATCAACGGGAGGAATAAAGAAAAAGGTCAGACTTCTGGCCAAGATAGAGGCATAGGTGGACCCACTGTGCCTCCTCTCACAACCAAAATTAAGGACAACAATAATATAGAACCACAAAAAAAAAGCAACCAAAACAGATAGAAAATTGAATTGTATGGAAGTCCGACAATGATTCACCCAGACGGGTAAGAGGGGTGGAGTCGGCGGCCAGCAGAGAGGGATCTCGGCAGGAAAAGGCAGTGGCTAGTGGTCCTGGACATGCAGGCAGCAGTTGGCACACCCCAGGCGCATAGGCAGTGGTTACCGGGCGCGGGGAGGCAATGAGCAGACCCAGCGACGTGCACAAGGCAGCTGACCACAGTCACACATTCATGCGCAGTTAAACCAGGTGAAAATGGGCAGCAAGACAGACTGTACAACCCAGGGCCCCAGTGCTGGGAAATAAAGCTTAAAAGCACCAATTGAAAACACTTTCGGGGGTTGAAGTGCTGGGAGAGACTCCCAGCCTCACCGGAGAGTTTGTTGGAGAGACCCACAGGGCTCTAGAATGTACACAAGCCCACTTACATAGAAATCAGCACCAGAAGGGCCCAATTTGCTTGGGTAAAGCAGTGGAAGGGACTGGAATCCAAGAGAGAACGGAGCAAGCACCATTGTTCCCTCTCCGACCCCGCCCCCACATATAGTGTCACAACCCAGCAATTGGGCTGCCCTGCCTTGGGGAACATCTAAGGCTCCGCCCCTCACTACGTAACCAGACCCCACCCCCCAAAAACAAAACAAAACAAAACAAAACAAAAAAACCCAAACCAAAACAAAACAAAAAAATGGCTCAAATGGGAGAACAGATCAAAGCCCTAGAGCTCATTCATTTAAGTGACCAAGAGATAGCCAACCTATCAGATGCACAGTTCAAAGCACAGTTCAAAGCATTAGGAAGCTGACATAATTGGTTGATTTTGTTCACAAATTAGATGAACAAATGAAGGCTACAATAAGTGAAATGAAGGAAAATACACAGGGAACCAATAGTGATGGGAGGAAAACTGGGACTCAAATCAATGGAGTGGACCAGAAGGAAGAAACAAACATCCAATCAGAAAAGAATGAAGAAATGAGAATTCAAAAAAAAATGAGCAGAGGCTTAGGAACCTCCAGGACATCTTTAAACGTCCAACATCCAAATTGTAGGGGTACCAGAAGGGGAAGAGGAGGAGCAACAAGTAGAAAACCTATTTGAACAAATAATAAAGGAGAACTTCCCCAATCTGGCAAAGGAAATAGACTTTCAGGAAGTCCAGGAAGCTCAGAGAGTCCCAAAGAAGTTGGACCTGAGCAGGAACACACCAAGGCACATCATCATTACATTACTCAAGATTCAAATGAAGGAGAGAATTCTAGAAGCAGCAAGGGATAAGGGGACAGTCACCTACAAAGGTGTTCCCATCAGACTGTCAGCTGATTTCTCAAAAGAGACCTTACAGGTAACAAGGGGCTGGAAAGAAGTATTCCAAGTCATGAAAGGCAAGGACCTACATCCAAGATTGCTCCATCGAGCGAAGCTGTCATTTAGAATGGAAGGGCAGATAAAGTACTTCTCAGATAAGGTCAAGTTAAAGGAGTTCATCATCACCAAGCCCTTATTATATGAAATGTTAAAGGGACTTATCTAAGAAAAAGATTACAAATATGAACAGTAAAAAGAGAGCAAACTCACAGATATTAACAACCACACCTAAAACAAAAGCAAACAGCTAGATCAGAAACACAGAAATGGAGGTCAAGGAGGGTTATCAACAGGGGAGTGGGAGGAGGAGAGAAGGGGAAAAGGTACAAAGAATAAGTAGCATAGATGGTGGGTAGAAAATAGACAGGGGGAGGGCAAGAATAGTGTGGGAAATGTAGAAGCCAAAGAACTTATGACACATGGACATGAAGTAAAGGGGGGGAATGTGGGTGGGAGGGGGTGTGCAGGGTGGAGGGGAATGATGGGGGAGAAATGGGACAGCTGTAATAGCATAATCAATAATATAGTTTAAAAAAAGAAATGGTCAAAAGTTTACTTTCTTAATGCCCATTTCCTTTTCATCCAGAGTATGTGAGTCACCCTTATCTGGTTTGGGTTTTTCCTGAGGAAGATTCTGAGAGAAAGATTCTGATGCAAGTAGACGTTTGGAAGAGCATCCCAGAAAATAGCAGGGAAGGAGTGGGGAAGTGAGACAGGGAAGAGAAGGATGCTTTATGACACCAGTTACCTAGAGCTGGGGACAGTGTAGAGCATGCCTCTGTGTTATCCCAACCATAGTGTTAGGATACTGAACTACTTATTGACGCCTATCAACCCAGTCTTTGGCTAGCTGCCTGTCACATTAGTTGTCCATCCAGTCATTGGATGACAGCAGTTTCTGGGTGACTGCAGTCATTGGACTCACTCTAGCCCTCCCTGCTTGCCTTGCATGTAGGTTTGTCATACTCCCCAGCCAGCAGCATCCTTAGGGCCTTTCTTACTGCCACTGGGTTCACAGTGAGCAGCCAAGGGGTCCAGGGTAAGACACCAACAATGCCTGCTACTGTCTTTTATGTTTCCAATTAAGTTAAAGACCTGAATCTGAGATTTCTCAGCTCCTCTTGTTATAAAATGCTCTCCAGCAGGAGTGGTGTAAAAGGCAGGAAGGCTTTGTTCTTGAGCAAGAGGCCATGGTTAAAGGTATTGGGACATCTACACAACAGATGTATTTCCATCTCAGCAGGAGACGGCCATGTTTCTCTAAGTGTTGATTAAATGGTTCCCCCACGGAGGTTCCCTTGTTTGCCTCATTCATGTTGTTCTCATTTCCCTCCTTTTGCTTTGGGAATTTGCCAGTATAGAACTTGCTTCAACGTCTACACTGATTAGATACAAGCTTATGTAAAGCTGGAAGCCAGTAAACGTTTGGCTGGGGAACTTATGAGGCTCATTAACTCAAAACAGGGTTTTGGATGAAAATGCAAATAGTCGCAGGAAGGTTACAATGAATATATAAACACTAGGCACATAACAGACTGTCCTTCTCAAGCAAGGATACTTCACTTAACATTTGAGGGTTGACATCAAGGAGGGCCCTCAAGTTCCTCCACATAGAGTCCTAAGGGGACACTGATAATTCTGGTATTTGCTTCAAGCTTCTGACTAGGTCTAGAGGCAGTATGGTGTGGTGGACAGGGCTCAGGTTTAAGAGTCAAGAAAACTTAGATTCAAATCCTGAGCAAGGTAATTAATTGTCTTGTGACTTTGGACAAGGTATGGAAACTCTCATTTTCCTAAAAAATCTGGGTAATAATTTCTACATCTCAAGTTACGGGGCAAGTGAAATTAAGACACTATAGCTAAGGAACTAAAGAGGGCCTGACATAAAGTGTACTCCAAATAAGTGATTGCCCTTTACCATTCGTTGTTTTTTCAGTGTAGAAAGATGCCTCTCTTTCCTTTCTTTCTTCTTTTATTTTTAATCATCAGTGGTTTCCAGTATATTCACAAGATTGTTCAAGCACCACCATTATCTATCTAATTCCAGATTTCTTTTTCGTTTGATTTGTTGACAATGGGTTTTGTTTGTCTTGCCATGGTATTTACAAAGAGCTGTAGGAGAACCCCCTTTACTAACAAAGGCTTCCATTTGAAATTCAACTTGTGCTACAAATTTCATTCATACCTATGATCTCATGTGGTCTTTGTCTGGAAGCTACATGAGGCATTGCAGAGCCTGTTTTGCAGGTAAGACACCGAGAGGTGACTTAAGGAGGAAATCTCTGTGTTTTTATTCCCAAATAGTACTCAGTGGTGACATTTCACTCTGGAAACTTTGCCAACATGTGCAGGGCAATGTCCTGTGGATGAAGCAGGTTTTAGGTCCCAGGGTGAAATCGCTGAAGTAGGGACAGGTTTTTGGAAGAAATGGGGCCAGAGGCTCAGCAGACTCAGGCCTACAGATTTCAGAGGGGCCCTCTGTTACTCCCTCATTACTTTCTCATTGTGGGCTCCATATCTGAAATCTGCTCGTATGGGTTTCAGTAGCCTGAGGGCGTTGCCCATAAAAAAAGAGGAGAAGAGGGCAATTTCACCACCACTTATTGGAGTATTGACTCACAGTCTCTGGCCTCCTGTCCTTGTGGCACAGGGTGCTTGTCTGTGCCTTTCCTCCCAGACTCAAGGTCAATGTCTCTAAGATTAGCAACCTATGCAGACTCTAACCAGACCTATATTCTCTTTTCATTCACTAGGTCAAGGATTTTGGATCCCCATTCAGTTTCATTCCCTATCATTTTTTTCCTTATGTAGATTTGCAGTGGGTTTAAGGTGACAATGTTTAGAAATCACTTCCTGTTCTAATCCTAACCATTTGGTATCTGCAAGGATGATGTAATATGCTAGCGACTGTTTAAAATTGTTTTAAGAGGCTTTAAAAATATCCCTGTGCATGTGCACCCTGATGATGGGAATGAATACACATGCTATTTTGGGAACAGTTTGAGACAGTCTGTCAAAATTTCAAACGTACTTATCTCTTAACCTGTGATTCTTCTTCTAGGGAGTTTCCTACAGCAGTCCACTCTGCAGATGTGAAAATATCATGTACAAGGATGTTCACTGCCTCATTTTCATAGTGAAACATTGGAGGGAAAAGCTAAATATATATTGTTAGAGGGAATTCCTAAATATAGTGTACTACCCATAAGGTTGAATTAAATGACATGGAATGTTATTCATGATTTTTGTTCTCTTTCATGCTGATGAGAGATAAAAAAAGCAAATTGCAGAACAATATGCATCATATGATCCCATCTTGTAAAACATAATAATTTCAAAATAATCTATATATAAAATATAACTTTTTTGTTTCCTTTTATAGCTGCATGATCTCTTTTGGGTGGACCCTGTTAAATGATTTTACTCAGTAGTTTAATGAGTTTGGAGATGCAGATTTTTCAGAAAGATGAAGAAGCCTAATTTGTTCTGCGTATTTGAAGGATACAGGAGAGAGCCAAAAAGTTAAGGTGGGAGTGGGGGAGAAAAGAGAGAACTGGTGGGAGGCTGGCAGCATCTAATGCAAAAGCTCAGAAGAAGCTTCCCAGGGCAAGATGGATGAAAGTACTTTAAAGAGCAGAAATAGTTAATGAGCGATTTACACTGCTGTGTACTTCATGGTAGCAAGTCTGCCTCACAACATTCAAATCATTAGTAAAGTCACTATTTCTTTGTGAAGAAATGAACACATCTGTGAACACATCTGTGTTCATAGGTATGAGTGGGAGAGCATATGTGTGAGGGTGTGAGTGTGTGTGTGTGGGTGCAGGTATAAATTCAAGAAGGGGCCAAGTTGTCCATCTGGGTCAATGTTGCAGAACTGAGGCAGCAGGTGTTGAAGCAGAAGCCCTGCTTGGCTTCGGTAACATACCATCTCACCCCCACCCCTGCCTTGTGAAAATATGCAGAAATCTTGGGGAGGGCAGTGGACTTCCTCACAACGTGAATCAGAGGATCCAAGTCCTTTCTATAGATATTATGGGGCTAGAAGACATCAGTGAACATCTGAAGTAAAAATATAATAGATTTATTTTTTGCCAAAATATCTGCAATATGATCAGATGAACTCATCTAGATTTGCTAATTAAAGTTCAAGAGGACCCCATGTGTTCTCTTGGTTCCACTTTCTATTACATTGATTACAGTGAAGAACGGGATATGGCACATATTTGTACAATTTCAGTTTAACTCCTCAAGTGTTATTATTACACCAGATAAATAACCCCAAAGCAGCCCAACTCAAGAATCACAAATGACCACCAACCTCCTTGCACAATATCCCACCCAGTGAATCTCCATGGCAACCAACCAGTACATTCTGATATATACCATACACCACAAAAAACTACTCTCTGATTATTACTTGGCAAAATAGTCTAAACAATAATTTCCTAAAATTTCTTTTAGGTCAATTCCATTATGTGGATGGTAGAGATGTCAAAAGTTTGAATAAGTAATAAGTAATATCTATTATTTAGGTAAATATTCAAATATATATGCCTAGAAAAAGATTTCAAATGATACCTACTACCACTTCAAATGGGGATTTTAAATTTTCACCTTATATTTTATTATGTAAACATATACTATTTTATAATTTAAAGAACTAAAGAAAGAAAATGTACCTTTTGCTCTCCAGCCCAGCTAACCTATCCAATACTTGGTAGGCAGTCATGTCTCTTGATTTGACATCCTATAGGGTACTGTCCCATCCACACTTCTCAGGAAGAAGGGGATGTCACATAGGGAACCAACTGTAGCTGTTTGCTACTTGTTTTAAGAAATTTTCATCATCCTCCACCTTTTCATTGGACCATTAGGATGAGCACTCCTCACAACAATGGCAAATATCCCTAGAAGGAAAGAAAGACAAATGCATATAATCTTTTTTTATTTTTAAATTTTATTTTTCAATTGTAGTTTACATTCAATATTATTTTATGTTATTTTCAGATGTACAGTGTAGTGGTTAGACAATCATCTGCTTTAGAAACTGATCCTCTAATATTTCAAGTAGCCCTTGTATCCACACACAGTCGTTATAATATTATTGACTATGTTTCCTATGCTGTACTTTACGTCCCCATGACTCTTGTGTCTATTAGTACTTCTTAATCTCATCAGCTTTTTCACCCAGCCACCTCCAAGTCCATTCTCTGTAGCTATGAGTCTGTTTCAATTTTGTTTGTGTATTTTGTTCTACATATAAGTGAAACCATATGGTATTTGTTTTCCTCTGAATCATTTCACTTAATATAATACCTTTTAAGTCTATTCATGCTGTTGCAAATGGTAAGATTTCATTCTTTTTATGATCAAGTAATATTCCACTGTATGTATATACCACTACTTTTTTCTCCACTCATCTATGGATGGACACTTGGGTTGCTTCCATGTGTCTGGCTATTGTAAATTACACTGTAATGAAAATAGGGATACATACATTTTTTGAATTAGTGTTTTGGGTTTCTTTGAATATATACCCAGAAGGGGAATTGCTAGGTTAAAAGGCAGTTCCATTTTTTTTTAAATTTTTTTATTTTTTGAGGACCTTCCATGCTGTTTTCCATAGTGGCTGCACCAATCTGCAATCCCACCAACAATACACGAGGGCTCCCTTTTCTCTACATCCTTGCCAACACTTGTTGTTGGTTGATTTGTTAATGATACCCATTCTGACAGGGATATGATGTATCCAATTGTGGTTTTAATTGCATTTCTCTGATGATTTGTAATGTTGAGCATTTTTTCATAAGTCTATTGGCCATCTGTATGTCCTCTTTGGAGAAGTGTCTATTCAGGTCCTATGGCCACTTTTTAAATGGATTCTTTGTTTTCTTGGTGTTGAGTTGTATGAATTCTTTATAAATTTTGAGTAGTGATCATTATCAGACATGTATTGGTGAATATCTTCTCCCATTCATTTGGTTGTCTTTTTGTTTTGTTGATGGTTTTTTTTTGCTATGCAAAAAACTTTTTATTTTGTGGTAGTTCCATTTGTTTATTTTTTCTTTTGTTTCCCTTGCCCCAGGAGATACATCAGAAAAATTGTTGCTAAGAGAAATGTTAGAGATTTTACTGCCTATGTTTTCTTCTAGTTTTATGGTTTGGTGGCTTTACATTTAATTTTTTAATTCATTTGGAGTTTATTCTTGTATATGTTGTAAGAAGGTGGTCTATACCAAGGCCATTTCTCAGATTAAAACTCTGGGAAGAAATAAAAATGTTTCCTATGTAAAATGACAGGAAGAATTATCATGATAAAAAAGATAATTTTCTAGCTCTACCACTTCCTGCTGACTGACCGTGGGCAAGTCACTTGCCCACTCTAAGCTTTGTTTCCTCAATTTCAAAATTAGGATGATGATAATAGTACCTCCTTCATGAACTTTTATGGAGATAAATTAGTTATTGAGCACATGTTAGATGCTCAGTAAATGTTAGGGGGGAAATCCTTCTTAAAAGCAGAGCACTCAGTAATCATGTTAAAACCCTATAGTTGGAAGCGGATGTCAGGGTTGTATAGCCTCATCCCGCCCTCACACTGTGTCCAGCAGCACTTGACCACCGTGCTCAGCAACCCCTGTGTGGGGTGGAGTCAGCACCTATGAGGTGACAGTGAAAAATGAGAACAGTTGCTAAAGAAAAACAGTGTGTTTCATGTCAGGAATCTTTTCTTTTCGTAACTGGAAAATGATCTATGAATTTTCCAGTTTATTTCCAGACAACATAGAGAAAATCGTTATAGGCCTAGATCAAATGAAAAGGAATGAAAATCATGTGACTTCTTCTTGTGGAGCACTGTTTGAAAGCAGGTGTGGTCAATGCCACACAGTACATGCAGGGAGCTCAATGACGAGTGCGGAGATTGGAGGGTGGGCAGTGTGGCCTGAGTGAAGGGGGGAGCAAGGCACAGGGCCAGCCTTGCAGGGCTGCGATGCTGGGAGAGGAAGCTCCAAAACCAGCACGGAAATCGTGAAAAAGTCACTCCTTTGACTGATGAACATGACCAAGATCTTCAAACAGCCCATTTTTAACAGGCTTGGATAGACTTTACTGAACTGGGAACCTCTTCGAGGCTTTCTTCTCTCATAATCATTAAATGACAAGATCCAAACAAAAAGCTTTAATTTGAGACTTAGAATCTCGGTCATGTGTCAGATGGCCATTGATTTTTTTGCCACTAGGTTAAAAATTATATCCCCTGTTAGAGATTATATATACAATGTTTATTATACAATGGAATTTTCCCAGGGACCCCTATTGAGACATAATCTGTTCCTCAGTGTGCCGCTAGCAGTATTGAGGGGGATTCTGCCACATTCCAACCTTCTGAGAGCTAAGGAGTGTTTATTCCACCCCCTCCAGATCTGCGAGGATGCCCTGTTCTTGAGTGGTGTGTAGGGTGTGGGGAAGTCTACACCGTGAGGTGCTGAAAATTGGGTTCTCTTTCTAAAGCCTGGATGTTAAGATACTTCACTCGGTATGGTCCAAGAAAACTAAAAAGAAAAGCTGACATAATTCTAGAGCAGCGCTTCTAAAACTATCTGTGTGGAAGAACCAGTTTTGGTTTGGTTTGTTGTTTTCAATCTATTCCAAATAAATACTTTTATAAATTGTAATAAAAGTGAATTACTGGACAAATGAAAATTTAAAAGTCGTATACAAGTACAAGCTTGAAATTTTAATTACCGTGATTAGTGGACATAGAAGTCACTCTGTAAAATTGCCATAACATTTCTGAACACTTGCTCTTGATTTCTGTGCTTATCTGACTCTGGACCTGGACCACGAGGTTCTGCAGATGGGCCCTAGACCGTGGATCAGCACTCCGAGGAGCACTAGGCTAGAGAGTACTGAGAAGAGTAGATTTGTATCCATGGCTTGGGCTAGCCCATGACCATTTCAGAACACACAGCAGCATGTGCACTGTTAGGGCTCACCGAGATGAACATGTCATCAGAAAGATACTGTGTTGCAAAGTATTTTATTGTGAGGGACACAAAATCCATCTCAATGTTTCAGAGAATCCAATAATCCATAAGTAGTGCATTGATCAAAGAAAAGAGTTCTTTGCCATTCTCCATTATTACCACTTCTATGTGTGGAAAAGCCTCCTGCAGGTGCTGCGGGGGCAGTCTAAAGAGCAGGGGAGCCCTGGCCAGTATAGCTCAGTGAACTGAGTGCGGGCTGTGAACCAGACAGTTGCTGGTTCGATTCCCAGTCAGGGCACATGCCTAGGTTGCAGGCCGGGTCCCCAGTGGGGGCCATGTGAGAGGCAACAACACACTGATGTTTCTCTCCCTGTCTTTCTCATTCTCGTCCTCTCTCTGAGAGAGAGAGAGAGAGAGAGAGAGAGAGAGAGAGAGAGAGAGAGAGAGAAGAAAGAAGGAAGGAAGGAAGGAAGGAAGGAAGGAAGGAAGGAAGGAAGGAAGGAAGGAAGGAAAGAAGGAAAGAAAGAAGGAAAGAAAGAAGGAAGGAAAGAAAGAAGGAAAGAAAGAAAGAAAGAGAAAAAGAGCAGGGGAACTCACTGAAGGGAGAAATGTAACCTGAGTCTGGGATACAGGCAGAGAATGAGGTTTGCCATAGAGCTAGGGGCAGTAAGCCTTTGACAACTCTGTGTCTGACGAACATGGGTGGACCCGTCACTTCAGAGGCCTCAGGAGACTAAGCCTGTTTTTGTAGGCCTGGAGACAGCTCAGACTAATGTCTTTTGGGCCACTCTGAGACTGAACGTCACTAGTTGGTTTGGGAAAGTGGCAGACTAAATTTCCTGGGTGAGCTCCAAGGCCCCCTGGCAGGCAAAGCAGGAGGAGAGTAGGTATTTGCTACTTTTAAGCAGAAAAAAAGTGGAACCAGGAAAACCCAACTGTTAAAGAACTGTATGAAGTCTGGCCAAGACATCCAATGTCCAAAGACAAACAAATGTAGTGTTCTTCCTGAATAGTGGCCATAATTTTAGTAGCTTTGCAGTCTTCTAACTTGGTTATCCAAAAAAAGGTAATCTTCTTTTTCCCCATGACACTGAATGCACATTTCTATTCCTATGAAATCAATATTTAGCCCAAATTTTGCTGAAACTTTCGGGGTGCATTCTACATGTGATTTACATGTTACTATCTAACATGTTTATAAATAAGCCCACCTGACCTCAGGGGGGAGGCGGATTTACTTAGAAGCGGTTTGGCTCTCATCCAGACTTGTCCTCCTGAATGGGCGATGTCAGTGCTGCGGGGAAGGAAGTCGGGGCCTTAGTCATCAAACCTGCTTAAGTGAAAAACTACATCAGTGGTTTTGAGTTTGTCACTTCCTATCATTGTAGAAGCTTATGTATCATTTCCACAGTATTTTTAATAGCAACATTATGCTAATTCAACATATGCTTACTGTAGAGGTAACTGTCTCCAAGAATATCAATACATGTGGAATTTTTAGATAATTAATGCTTTAAATATGAATCAAGCCCAATTATCTAACCACTTCTAGCTCACCATCAGATTTTAGGCACCATATATCTCCATTTCCACTCCATTTTCATCCTGGAGGTAGAAAGAAATTTAGAATTCATCCACCCCATTCTATTCTCTTCAGAGATGAGGAAATAGTGGACCATGGCAGCGGGGAGGGGTTGAAATGAGTTAGCAAAGGTCTTACAGCAAATTATGGCTAGACTCTAGGTTCCATCCCCCTGGCCTCATGTCCAGTGATCCTGGAGGCATTACCTCCTGGCTTTTGCAAAAGTCACCGTTCATTAAAGAAACTCTGAATATAATTGCTGTGGACATATGGTCTTGAATTTATACTACAAGCTGCTAATTATCGCGTGCCTGTTCCTACCCTCTCTAAAGGAAATCGCCCTACCCCTCACCCCTGCTGCCTAAGCAGGCAGATTTTGTTTCATGAGACTCCTCTAATCCCACTACTGTTAATTAGTCTGGAGACAGCCATCGGCCCTGTGGAGTTCATCCATGGAAGGGAAAAAAGGCAAATAGGACAATCAGATTTCTTCTCCCAGGAGGGTGAACCAAGGAAGAGAGAAAAGTTACCTTTTGGAAGTGGGATCATGAGGTTGAAATGGGAATAAGTTGAAAGAATACAGCTATGGCAAATGACAACCATATGCAAATCAGGGTTGACAGCGCAGGAACCAAGAGCAAGCATGGAAACCAGTGAGTCAAGAGTCACATGGAGACGCACACAAGCTCTGCAACATGGCCACAGTGACAGCTGACTCTGCACCAGGCACTGTTCTCGACATCTTACCCATATGAACTCCTTTCGACCCTTACAACAACCCACACGGTGGATATTAATATCATCTGTATTTTTAGATGAACTGAGGCATAAAGAGGTTAATGAACTTGCTGAAGTTCATACAGCTCTCTTCCCTGCTGTAGTTCCTGCCCGTCTGTTTGTGTTCAATGTGGTAATCCCTGCTATGGTTCTTTTCTTTTTTTAACAACTGAAAATATAGATATGTCTTTAACCATAACAAAAATAAAATGTTTGGGAAAGACTTTACTTGAAATGTTCAAGCACATGATAAAAACTCACCTGGGAAAAGTATCACCACTTACATATTATAGTCCCAATGGCTTTTATTCCTCAATCCTTTTCTTGAGTTAGAGTTGGAAGCCTCCCCAGGCAAAACCAAGATGGGAAGCCAGTAACAAAGATATGGGAGGGGTGGGGAGCTTTCTAAGCAGTGTAGGTTGAAAATTAGGTTCTCGTGATCGAATGCCTGAAAGGGAATAGAAGACAGGGGTAGAAAGAGAAGAGTAAGTGAAAACATAGCTAAACACAGAAGAGCTCACATGCCCAGCTTCCAGCCAGTTAATTGCAAGCACCTACTGAATGATTCAGGAGCATGCATGTTAAGGGAAGAAACCATTGAAATGCACGAGACCTAGTCATACCCACACTTGGAATTGAGGAGTCATTTTAGAGCATGGCTGTGGGCAAAGGCAAACTCACCAACTCACCAGAAGGAACATAGGAGTCTCGAGAGGGCCAAAACCCATGGTGTGATCCTGAGGAAGCAGACCTTCTAAGAGCTTTGAAATGGAGCAAACTGAGAGGCCTATGGAAATTTAAGTACCTGGGACTTGAGCAGTTGGTCAAGAGATCAGGAGGAGAGAATAACAACATCAATAAACTAATAATTGTCACTCACTAAAAATGATGTGTCCCAAACCTTCCTTATGCTATGTATTAGAATACAATTTGGAGCTTCTCAGAGAGAGAGAGACAGAGAGAGAGAGAGAGAGAGAGAGAGAGAGAGAGAGAGAGAGAGAGAGAGAGAGAGCACGCGCGCGAGAGAGCGCCAGCACCAGGTCCCCCTAATCTCACCAACTCCACACTTGCAGGGAAGAGCCAGGGAAATGTGTACATCGACAAGCCTCTGGGTGATTTTCGTCTTCAAGGAAGTTTGTGAAACAGCACGCTGATGATCCTTGTTTTATGTTATCCTTACACTGGCTCTTTCAGGTTGACGGTGCGTTATATTCCTTTGCCAGATGATGAAACTGGGTCCTAGAAATTCATCTCAGGTCCTAGAAATTCATCTTAGGAGGTGAGAGAGTCCGTGTGACTCTACAGGCCCTTCGTGGCTGTGAGTGTGTTTTATAAACTTATGCGGCGCCCATTGAGTAGGAAGGCTTTAGGCAGGCCCTCTGATAGAAAGGCTCTGAGTCAACCCATTGCTAAAGGAATTCAGGGTCCTGCCAGTTTCAGTTTGCCCCTCTACATTTTGATGTTTGCGTATCAGCCAACTTTGAAAAAAGTGGACATCAAAAAATAGTCTTGAAGGAGAAAGAGGCAGTTCAAGGAAAGTAGACACAGGCAACAAGGGTTCAAGCTGGAGTGTGCAGAACATGAGAAGTGGGCATAGTGTGTGTTTTCCGGTCCGGTCCCACTTATGGAGCCTGGCTGGGTGAGTGTGGAACCTGTAGGAATGGGGTGTGGTCAGGCTTATTGGAAGGGAGAAAGGGGCAGAGGTTGTGGGGGTGAGAAGCTGCCAGTTTCTCTGGAATTATTCTATTCCAAATTGTATCTTCTCCTTCATCTCTGGTTTCAGAGAGAGGTTTTATAACGAGGCTAGGCTTTGCAACTCCTCACACTTGTTCTAGATATTACTCCCTGACTATTTCATCATGATGATTTGAAATAAATCCTTATAATAAAGAAGGCCTGTGGTTTCTTTAGAAAAATAATAAAAGAGTGGATTTGACCCTGGCTGGTGTGGCTCAGTGGATTGAGCATGGGCCTGTGAATCAAAGGGTCGCCGGTTCAGTTCCCAGTCAGGGCACATGCCTGGGTTGCAGGCCGGGTCCCTAGTGGGGGCCACATGAGAGACAACCACACATTGATGTTTTTCTCCCTCTCTTTCTCCCTCCCTTCTCCTCTCTCTCTAAAAAAAAAAAAGTAAATAAAATCTAAAAAAAAAAACAAAACAAAAAGAAAATAAATAAAATTAAAAAAGAAGTAGATTTGGTTCCGTATTTTCCTTGTGAGATCCTAGGCAATTTACTTGTTAGAGTCTTAACTCCCTGGTCAATGACCAAGTGTGATCATATCTGCCCCTTGAAGTTGTCTTGAAATTTAATGAAACATGTATGTCAAATACCTAACATGCAAAACTCCCTCACAAATGTTAGCTCCTTCTTTATTTGTATCTTCTCTATCTTTACTCCATCTTTCATCTAGTCCCTGCCAGCATCTTACTAAAGAGGATTTTATCTCATGTTCCAAATCCTTTCTGAGACAAGCACAAAGAAAAGAACTAAGTGAGAGGCCCCCTAGGCAGTGATTTTCACACACTCAGAAACTGCAAAAAAGTAAAGCTTCCCAAAGCGAATGGAATACCCATTCCCACCCCTCTACTCCTCCTGAGCCCCAGTTAGCGAAGAATCTCTGTTTATAGATAAGTACGCATTTCTTACATCTGTATTATCCTAGACGTTGGAGATAGCTGTCTTCACTGCCCCTGAATGCACTGACCCATAGCTTTTCATCTTATTTTACTGGCTAAGGGGTTTCTTTTAATTAGCTTTCCCCCCCTCCCATTGGAAGTACAAGTACAGATATTTTTTCTGCATTGATTACCTTTATTGTAAGTTTGACAAGTTCTCATTCATTCTCTCATCTCAAGGTCTTGCTAACCACTGGCTTAGGCAGCTAAGATCTGATAACATCATGTTTCCCAGTGAACACCTGTCCTTGGACACCCGGTTTGCGTGGGTTAGCCGAATTGGTTGCTTTTCTGCATTTGGCACTTTGTGTTGTAAGTTGGTTTGTTCCCCTCTGAGAATAACTTTTTGTACATAAATTCTGGGGAAACTATTTAATTACCATTGCAAAGTTAATTACTCTTCCTCAGGTAAAGTGACATCTCCACAGGATGACCGCCATGTTGAAAAGACCACAGACTTGGAGACGCAGAGGCCTGGGCTTGATTGTCATTTCTACCACTTAATGTCTACATCGTCAGTTGTTCTCATTGGGCCTCACTTTCCTCATCTGTAAAATGGGGGTAAGAATGCCTGCCATATATGCATACTGTGAGGAGCGAATGAAAGGTGAGGTGCTTGGCAACCTGCAGGGGCTTTGCAGACACAGCTTGATTGTTGTTTTCTTCACTGAAGTATTCCAAGAGCTGAAGGTAGTGCTTGGCTGATAGTAGGTGCTCAATAAGTATTTACTAAATGAATACTGAATTAATAAATATTTATTGAATGAATAAGTATTATTGAGTGAATAAATGCACATCCAATGAATAAGTGATTATTGACTAAGACACATTGAATGAATAAACGTTTATGAAACTCTAGGGCACCAGAACACAGGCACGCACTCCTGGACACTCAGTAAGTGCTGGGAATGGGAATCAGTACCACAGGCTCATTTGGCTGACCCGGGGCTGTTTTCAACTTCTCCCATCTTCTCTCTGGCTTTTCTAGGTCATGTTTCTTCTATGCGTGCATCCCCAGGTTTTACAGGCTTCTTAATACCTTGATGATGTGCTTGGGTCCATCTGTGAACGCGTTAGCTCCTGTGTGCTGGCTGTGTCAGGAGCAGGGACAGATTCCCAGTGCCCCAGGTGGGACTCAGGCAGGTCACAACGAGGCTGGCTCCCTTTTCCTCTAATCAGGACAGCCTGCGGTGTCCTTGCTGACCCAGTGCTGGGGTGAGCTTACCAAGTGATAAATGCTATGTAGATTCTAAGTGATATTTGTCAGGAAAACAGCCACTATTCCCCCCTCCCCACCATTCCTTGAAGGGGAGCCCTAAATAACTCTGTCCATAGTGTGTGGGTGGGTTTTTGCTGCTTCTCCTGCCCCTTGGCCCTGCGTGCTGGGATCCCAAGCCCCTTCCCATACATTAGAGCATCAGGACCTCAGTTCTAGCTCCTGGGGTGGGGAGTCTCTGTGACTCTGGAATTTAACTTTGTAACTTCACAGAAGTCCACAGCGCTTCAGAGCCGTGGACATCAGCCTCACTGGTTTTGTTTCACTGGGGCTGAAAGCAAGGCCACCCTCTCGGGTGTCTTCAAGACCCGGGCAAACTGCACTGTCTGCTATCACCTCAGCCCCAGCTCC
Organism: Glossophaga mutica; assembly: GCA_039655065.1. NCBI lineage: Eukaryota > Metazoa > Chordata > Mammalia > Chiroptera > Phyllostomidae > Glossophaga > Glossophaga mutica. The sequence continues at coordinate 135,934,061 of CM077305.1, read as the reverse complement.
CTGCCATCACCCACATATTTTTATCGGGTTAATATGAACATCAAAGGCGGCCGTAAAGGAGAATAAAGAGAGAGGAATCATCACAAAAGGGGCCCTGGGAAGCAGAGGAGGGAGGGAGGAGAAGAGGAAAGAGAGGGCCCCTCACTGGTAGGGCTGTGTCCACCCGCTGTGGGGAGGAGGGGAAGGCCCTGAGACAGGAGAGCCTCAGTGCCCATTGGGGCCCAGGCTTTGTTTTCATGCTGGAAGCCCCCACCTCCACCGCTTTTTCCTCTGGCTTTATGATCCGTGCAGCAAATGGAGCAGGGAGGCTGAAGGCAGAGTGGTAAACAAGCCCCCAGGATGGTGCCTTGTTCCCAGACTTCCCGTCTGCACACTCCAGTGGGGGAGCCCTGCATCCTGCCTGTGTTTGCAAAGCAGCCCCGTCCTTCCACGTCTGATTTCACTGGAAAACAAGAAAAGACATGTCCCCGCTTTTTAGTGTTGCCTGCCTGCTACCGCTTGGCAGCCCTTCAGGACTTTATGACAAATAGTAATGAATAATTAACAAATCATTTGAGCTGCTACCAAAAGCCTGAAGAGAGCAGCAACGCCCTAGCTCACGCCACCCCAGACAGGCCTTGAGAGTGTTTCCTCTCTTCATAAAGGCGGACCAAGATGCTGGGTCTCTGATAACACCCTCGAGGCTGGCAGGGGACCAGGTTACTCCTTCCTGCGTTCTGCTTATGCCTGCGCTGCCCACAGGAGAGTGAGAGAGATCTAGCTGGCATCTTGACTTTCTCTCAGTTCTGCCACGTGTGTCTTAGACCAAAGTTTTGAGGGACCCGTGAGCTATCTGAGCTCCATTAGAGCAATAATCTATCTGGCCGTGGGGGACAACTTCACTCCCCACCTTCCCCAGAGGACACGTAGCACCATCTGAAGACATTCTGATTGTCCTAATGGGGAGAGGGGTTGTTGTTGTTACTGGCGTCGAGGCCAGGGGTGCTTCTCACATCCTACAGTGTACAGGACAGTCCCCACAACTAGCAATATCCCACCCAAAATGTCCACCCTGTAGTACCGGAACAGAATGATGTGCCCTCCCTGCGCCCCCACCCCACTGCCTTTCAGCGTCTTCTGGTGCCCTAGTGAGCCCAGGACCAAAGCAACTTGGGCTCCCTCGAGTGGTGAGTCACACTATGACAGCCAAGATGTTGGCCCAAAGCTGCAGGTTTGGATAGGGGTGTGTGTGTGTGTGTATGTGTGTGAGAAACAAGTCATTTTACCCATCACAAATTAAGCTTCGGTTGAGGGTGACCGCAATATCCATGAATCATTAATGAGCCATTGTCTTCTCTCCATGTTGTTAATATCCATGCAGAGGCCTTTGAGTTGAGAGTAGATTTCCTTCTGATTAGTCAGACAGAGTGTTTATTTTTTGAAATACGTTCTTCTCATTTAGAGAAGCACTTGAGTGTGAATTCATGTGCTTTCTTTGTTTGTTTTCTTCCTAAAAAGAATCTCCAAGAGCTTCCATCGTATTTCTTAGTCTCCCTTTCGGTAAGAGAACGTTGGAAGCAGCTGGAATGAACAGCTTGTAGATAATGTTTTATTTACATTTTTTAAAGAATGAGGATAGAGGATGGAAGGTAATTTTAAGATTCCAAACCTAAATAGTTCAGATCACTCAAATGTACCTACAGTGAAAAATTTGCAAAGCACACCTTATCTATGACAGATTGTTTGGCTTTCCAACCAAGCAGTACTTTTCAATGGATTATTTCAAGTCTGACCGACCTTTCTCGTTTACCTAGTAGCCTGTCATCAGGTCACTCCCATGTTTGTATTAATTAGACCAATAACAACAATAATGACAACACTGTTTGTTGAGTAAATTCCACATGACAGGCACTAGGTCACGTTCATTAACTCACCCAATCCTCATTGCCGTCATGGGAGGTAATGTTACTGTACTTTGCAAATGAGGGACTGGGGACATCAGAAGATAACTTCATAAGATCACTGAGCCAACAAATAAGCAATTGGGACAAGACTCAAGGTCTGTCAGATCCCAACGAGAACTATCCCACTGAAGTTTTCAAGGCCCTGGTCAGTCAGCACAGTTCTCCAAGCTGGACTGCCGGGTCCTTGCCAAGCCTTTCTAGCCAGCCATCAGTCTCGTGGTCCTCTGTTCACAAGCCCTTCACTCCTGAGGCCGTTGCCTAGCTGGCCCATGTCAGCTATGCTCTTTCTCAACTGCAAGTCTGTGTGCTCCTTTTCCTAATCAGAATCACCCTCCCTTCTCCCAACACTTCAAATACTGTTTTTGCTTCAAAGCCCAGTTCCCATCACCACCCCGAAGCCTTGCCTTATCTTTTCCATTTTGAGAATGCACACTATCTAGGTTTGGATGCAAGCCTGCCTGAATCTGAAGTTCTGGCTCTTTGCACAGAGTGCTAAGAGAAGGGGAAAAACCTATCTCTGCCATTCACTGGCTTTACAATGTGAGGTTTTTCTGCCTCCTTCCTTATCTGCAAATTTAACTGAATACAGAGAGTATACAGATAGCAAATTATAATGTGGTACATCTGAAACTTATATAATGTTGTTAACCAATGTAAACTCAATACACTTAATTATAAATAAATAAACTAAATTGACTGAATTGAAATACCCAATCTACCTTCACAAGGTTGTTGCAAAAACTAAATGAGATCATGAAAATAAAAACACTTTGTAAACGTAAGACATGGTTAGATTATCGGTCTCTTTTTTCCCTCAATTTTTATTATTTTCATTTTTTTTCTTGTCTACCCACTCCTGCCCATTTTGTTCACTTATACATGAAGTAGGTCTCTCATGACAGGTTGGAGTGGAAAATAAGCATTTCTTCTTCCCTGGACTTTCAGCTGCAGAAATGCAATCTGTGACCAGCAGCCTCAGACTCCATCACAGGTTGGAGTTTTAGAAAAGAAGGGAGAAAACCAAATGACTTCAGTCATGCAAACTATCTGAGTGGCTACCTATACCCCAGTAAATACAGATTTTAATTAAATGAGAGGAAAATTCACTTAATTATACTACCGTGAGTATAGTAGTATAATTAAGAGAGGGGTTATAGATTTTCTTTGTCACTAACAGTATCACAGTCCTGGTGCTAATAGGTGGGGAAATGATGACTTTTTCTAGGGTATTTATTGAATGCATAGGGGAAAATTCTTGGGGCTTTTACCAGAATTGCATTGATGAACTCAGAGGGAATTGATATCTTTACCTATTGAATGTCCCCATGCAAGAACATGGTATAACTCTGTCTATTCAAGTCTTCTTTTATGTCCTTTGGGGCTTATTCACAAAACAACTTTTACATATTCTGTTATATTTATTTCTAGGCAGTTGCAGTTATTCATGCTATGGCCTATTTTATTGAAGTTAGTATCACAGGTTTCATGTCCTTGTGTTTTATAAAAACTACTATTGCATGAATATTAGCATCCTGACATCGCTGAACACATACGCATCACACAGTGGTCAGCCTCAGCAGCAAATGGATGCAGCATGCTCTGTGCCTTTGGGGGAAGCACTGCAGGACTCTTGATGATTATAGCTAAATGAAAAATTAATCCGGTAAACCAACGGGCTGTGACTGTGCTGGGATCCCCAACTTTCTAGTATCTGGGAACACTGTCCTATTATATGAGCCTAGTAGCCCCTCAGTCTCAGGGGTTAGGAAAGTGTTGTTTTCAGGGAGGGAAAATTCTCCCAACTGAGTCACTTTAAGATAATCTAAAACCCAAGGATTAGAATCCAATTGGTCTGTGTTTTTCTTACTCTCTGGCAGAATTCAGTAAAGTGCTACTTAGTATACTGGATGCTGGGCTGGTAAGCAGGAACCAAAATGTATGTTTTATGCATTAACCTAAAGCATGAATTACACATAAAGACTTTTGAGTTGTTTAACTTGAAGATAATTTAAAACCTATTATAGTGAGATAACCAGAGATAAATTATGTGATAGAATGTAAAATTTGCATACATATACATATACATATACATATACATATACATATACATTTATTTTAAGGTACTGGGCACACTGCCCAGGTTTCTCAGAGGTTCCCAGTCAGTCTCTGCTTTCGCATCCTCTGGGTGACGTGCTTGCGATGCTCTGGGAGTAAGTGTCAGCAAGGATATACACACGTGACATTCAAATCTAGTTCTCTCCTTGTTTTTCCTATCTTCTGGTTGCTCATTGGACTCTTCTGGAAGATTTCTTGATGCTTTTAGTACATCTTTGTACCATTTGGGTCCAGTGACCCTGAAGAACACCCACTTAAGGCCTGAGAGACAAACTACTACAGTCTAACTTCTCACAGCTTATTTGGTATCCTGTGTTCGTACCACATACAGACCAGGGAGAAGATTGATGCAATGTGGAGGGGAAGACACACATTTTTGCAAGCACTTCTACATTGGAAGAAAGGCTGTTGAGCCAGGAGGATTCCCGCTCACTGCTGCTCTGCAAGATGAGGCCTGGCAGGGTATGAACTCTGGCTGAATTTTAGAAAGTTGATTAGTTGGGCTATGGAATATTGTTCTTCAAGTCCTGTTTGCTTTTCTCTTCTATCACCTCTATATTACTCCATCCCTATTGCCACCTCATAGCTGAAGTTCTTCAAAAGATTGTTTAATTTATATTCTCAAGTGTTCCTGAGTCAACGCTGCACCAGTTATTGGGCCAAGCACAGGGGTCCCTCAAGGAACTCACGATCTGCTGAAGGAGATGAATGAAGCAGCAGTCACCAAACAGTAGGGTGAGGACAACCATGGGGGATGGTGGAGGCTATTGTGGGACCATGGAGAAGTTTGGCTTTTCTAGTTTTGGGGATCAGGTAGATCTGATATGTAATTACTGACAGACAAGGGGGTAAGGGGAGAGGGAGAAGAAGAGGTGGGAATCTCTTAGGAAAAAAATAGAAATGTCAGATGAGCAGATATATGGAAAGGTCTAGTGTGAAGCTTGGATCTTAAAGACAATAGCAAATTCAGGATAAATGGAACAAAGTAGGGAAAGGAGTGAGAAATAGCTGGAATAATGAAGTAGAGGCCAGATCAATAGAAGGCCTGTATGTCATACTAAGCAATTTGGATTTTATTATCCGTAGGTCAAAGTGGAGCCATGGAAAGACTTTAAGAAAGGGTGACATGATCATAAAATGTATGTTTTAGAAAGTTTACTCTAACCTCAGTGTGGGAAACCAATTATCTACATACTCATTCACTTAACATTTAATTATTATAATGACATATAGGTCCACACACAGACTGTTCATTTATTATGTTGGGTTTGTGAGGTTTTGTTTGTTTTTTGTTTTGTTTTGCTTTTACAAGTCAGATATAACTTTACCTTCAGTAGAAATAACTCAAAGGGTGTTGATTTTTGAGTTTTAACAGAACTGGTGTTTTTAAATCAATTTTTGAATAGGTCATAAGTGAAAATTGTTCAAAATTTTAAAAAGTGCAAAAAAATACATGAAAAATATAACTTCATTCTATGCTCTGGCTCCCAGTTCCCCTTACTGCAACCACCAATGTCATCAGTGTCTTGCATTAATATATTCTTTCTACTTATAAAAACTGTATATGTTCATATATTCTTTATTATCCTTTTAGAGATCAGTGGTAGTATACAATACTTATTATTCTTTGTCTTCCTTTCTTGTGTAACAATTTGATTTAGGCATCTTCTTATGTCAGTATTCAGAATTTTCCCATTTGCTCTTTTGGCTGCCTGGTGTTAGGTTCTCGACCCACACTATAACTTATTTAGCCAAGCTCCAGGAATAAGCATTCAGGCTGTTTACAGTCCTTAGATTTTGTAAGCAATGCTGCAATTAATAATGTTGCCCTTGCCATTTCACACACGTGCGGATGAATCTGCAATGTAAATCCCCACAAACGGATGGACGGGCCGGTGAATGCACTGTGGTGATTGTGCCTGACGGGGCTGCATTTCCCTCTGTGGCGGTTGGTTGCGCCATATTTCAACTTTCGTCGGAAATGCTTGAGTTTGACAATACAGTGTGTTGTCAAACTCCTACATCTCTGGAATCTGGAGATGTAAATGCTGGAGAAATGCTATCTTACTTTAATTTTCATTTGTATTTGCATATAATGATTGAGACTGGGGCTCCTTTCACATGAGAGACAACATATTTTCTTGCCCTTTTCCCTATTTGTTCATATTTTATTCTCTTTTTTCTAGTGGGTTATTGGTCGTTTGCATATTAATTCATAGAAGCTCCTTATCTAAAGGAAAATTAATCTCGTATCTGTGATATGAGTTGAAAATATCTTTCCAAGTTTGACTTTGTTTATGGTGATTTTTGCCATGCAGAAAAAGCATTTTATGAAGCAGTTACACTTAGTCGTCTACCGTTTTGTAGGCCTGCAAATTCTGTGTGAGAGTTTGAAAAGCCTTTTTGATCCCAAGACTACCAAAAAAACTTTTGTGTGATTTTCTTGAGTACTTCCATGACTTCAGTTTTTATTAAGTGGACCATATAAAATTACCCATACTTGACTATTTTGATCTACAGAAATGACTAGATTGTTCAATCTAGTACATTCAGTTCTTTGATTCACTTGGAATTTATTCTGGTGCAAGATATGAGGTCACGGCCAACTAAGTCGGTCACCTTTTCCCACTGATTCTAATGCTGCCTCTCATATAGCAATTTTGCAAATGTAGCATTTATGTTTCTGATTTTCTAAACTCTTCCAGTGATCTGCCTGCCCATTCAGGTTGCTGTTTTAATTATTTAACTGTTATGTTTTAATGTCTCCTTACTTTTCTTTTTCAGACTGTTCCTCTTTTCTTATGTGAATTTAGAATTTCTGTTTCTTCATGTGAATTTAGAATTTTCAAATCTAGTTCCTAATCCAGTAATAATCTTGGTTATATTTTTATTAAGATGACTTTGACATTATAGACTGAACCCTGACTGGTGCGGCTCAGAGTTGGATGTGGTCAAAGATTCACAGTTTCGATTCCCAGTCAGGGCATATCCCAGGGTGTGTGGGCCACGTGCCCGGTTGGGGACCTGCAAGAAGCAACTGACCGATGATGTTTCCCTCCCTTTCTTTCTCCCTCCCTTCTCCTCTCTCTGAAAGTAAAGAAATGAATAAAAATCTTCAAAAAAATAAATTGCAGATTGAGAGTGGATTGCCAGTTTTACGATGTTACATTTGCCGAACTCGTTTCTTAACTGCTTCTAGTCTCTGGGTTCTCTAATCCTCTCCTACTGCACTCTGCCGCCTGACTAATCTGCCGCGGACACCGTCTCCATTAAATCGCACCTCTGAGTGTCCCTAATCCACACCTCTTCTTGTTTCCATGCATTTTCCCCTTCAGAAATTTGCCTGTCCTCCTCTCACCCTTCCACTGACTAAAAGCCTTGGTAAATCCACTTTTCCATCTAGCTCACATCTTCAAGTGAGCTCTTGCTGGTGTGACACTCCACTGTCCCTCCCTTCCGTGACATCACTGCTTTATCTCATCAGCTGGTACAAAATGCTTGCGTGACTTCTTTTTACATGTGTATTTAACCTGAATGTCTTAGGTTTCAAGAGCAGAAAAATAAAATACTCAATTATATTTACATTAAACCCAAATCTCTGTGGTTGAAATAAAGACGAATGCTCAGATTTTTATGACTTGGCATATGTCTAGATCATGTATCTCTAGCCATGTATTCCCTCTGTCAACAAGTATGCATTATGCTCTGGCCATGTGCCAGGCACTCTGATAGTCATTGGGCATTTGTATCCATGACATTAAGCTAAACTCAGTAGTGGGGACAAGTAGCCCCTAATCATGGTGGTAAATAAAGGCTTGTTTTTTGTTCATGTTACATGTCTAACCCCAGTCAGCATTTACTCCATTCCAGTCTTCACTTCAGGACTCAGGTTAGAGGCGCTGCCCTATCTGGGATATTCTGGTCCCATGGCAAAGGGAAAGAGCAGTGATAAAACTATGTCAAAAGTCTTAAAGCATCTGCTTAGAAGTGGCATATGTCAATTCCACTCATATTTTATTTGCCAAAGCAAGATACACAGCTAAGCTTGATATCGATATCAGTGGGACTGGAAATATAATACTCTAGAAGTGAGGGGTCCTTTAGTGAAAGCTATTGAATATTTTTAACAAATTGAATAATCTACCACAGCAATAAAGTGCTGAGAGAGATAGATATAGTCCTGATCTCACAGAGATTACAAACTAGTAGGAAACATGGACATTAAATAATAATACAACTATGACAAATGCTCCAAAAAGAAGTAGAGGATGTTAAGAAAACATAAATGGGTAAACCAACATAACCTGGGTGATTTAAAAGACCCCCTTCCTACCTCCACCAAGAGATATTTCAGAGCTAATAGAAGTTAAGTAGGTAAGAGAGACTGTTGCCTCCTGGACAAATGCTTTAAATACCTTGAGGTTATTCAGAACTCTTGAATATACTAATTTGACCAAGAATTAGTATATTTCTATTTTGCAGATTTTCTGCATCTTAGTTCAATAAAGTAATCTTCTCAAAGTGTCACTATTCCACAAGTCCTTATTAGTATGTTTTCCCAATATAACAAGTCAGGTGTAACTACTGCATTATTGTGTTGACATGTTTATGGGTTTTGAAGGGTCCTAAATGACAACTTATGGTTAGACTGAGATGCACCTTTCTATGAAGAGCATATAAGTCTTGATATTTGTGCTCCCAATGTATACGTACAATGTGTGTAATTTGTGTTGTATTTTCTTTGATCTAAAAATGTAATGCTGCTCAAGAAAGAAGTTGGTAGTAATTACAGAGCAAGGGACGAGTTTAATCATTTCAGATGGGAGGGTACCCTATTCCTAACATGTAATTATTCGACCATTTCCACTTTCATAAGATGATATTACTCTCAGTTATTTACTGGGAAATAAATGAGTAAACTAATAATGATGCTGGGGTCTTAGTCTTGCTTTCCAAATGGATGCCTCAGAAGAGAGCCTTTGTAATTCTGTCTCCATACCATATGTCTCTGTTGACATTAAATTGCTTAGTTCCAAATGAGTTGGCTTCATTCAAGCATCCTAATTCAAGAGTGGATGATTAGATCTTAAGCTAAAAACCTATTAGGATGTAAGCACTTGTGTTTTTGAAAGGTATTAAGGGAACATCATAGTGTGGTTGTAGATAAATCCTCCCTATCTAGTAGTGGGTTGGCAAAAATCTCATTTGATCTTCAAACATTACTGACTTGCTTCATGTCAAAGTTAAGCACAGAATGAGAAATCTGCCAAATGTTTGTATATAATACACAGACTGGATGGTGTCTGCTTTTATCCTTTTCTTGTAGTAGTTTCAGAGATCCTATCTCTGAGCAGAAATAGTCAGAGAGGACCAAGTACCTTTTTCAAACAAACAGAAAACCCCACAAAAACAACAGCAAGCCACCCTGAACTAGATTCCAAACTCAGAAACCCACCTTAACAGGACTTCTGAAGTGAATGCTGCTGTAGTGGCAGTAAGCACCCATGAGCTTTCTGAACAAGCACCATGCAAAAAGCAATCGGCATGAGTAGGAAAAGACAAATCACATTGCAAATGCTTTCAATCCCTTTGAGAAAGCACATATTGATCTAAATAAAACCCCAAATTATTTTTCCTGCTTTTATTTAACCACACGTGTGGTCCAAACTAATAGGATTCTCCCTCTCTCTGCCTTAATTTGCTTTAGTCCCTGTGTAATCCTATCATCAGCAGGGTGCAGTGATCTTCATACAGCGAATGGGAAAATCATTTGATAACCATCTGCCTAATGTTTTGGCAGAAATTTCTTTAGCTTACAGAGCTACTACCAAAGTGGGACTCCTCGTCAAGAATTGACAGTTCTACCAGGGAACAGAGCAGTATAAACTTCTAGGTGAGATTTCCTAATTACGTTCTCACAGGCGACCTGTAGAGCTGGTGGTACCACTCCTGAAGAAAGACAAGATGAATTTACCATGATCTAACTTCAAAGGCACAGACCAGTTTCTCCCTCCTCCCTACTCTCCTTCTCTCCTCCCTGTTTTGCTTCTTTTGCTTTTTTTATGTAAAAAAAATATCATGATCACATGGAACCAGCAGAGGTGGCCTTGGATTAAAACTGCTGAGGGAGCCTCAGCAGCTCATCCCTCTAACGATAGGAGTCCCTCAGCGTTTCCCCTCTTGGTTCACATCGACTCCTGACAACTCCTTTACTGCTCCTTTGGAAACACATGCAACTGCAAACGAATAGGAAAGAAATGCTTATAAGACCAGGGATGTAAGCTGCAGTGTGAGAAAAGTCACGTATATATATCGAAGCACTTACTGACTTAACTGTGGAAAATGAGAGCAGACTTCCAAGATTAATTTGTATTGATAATACCTCTTCACTGAATCCTCTCCCACCCACAAAAAGCTTTGAGCACCATAAAGATATTCATTATCTGGTCCAGACATGCAAATTAAAACAGGGCAATGGGTTCAGAATTTGAAGGAAATAAGGCCTTTCTTAAAAAATTAGACTTCATGAAAGGAAACATTTTACAAAAATTCAAATTAAAACATGGAGAATGAGACCATGATGAGAGTGGAGGTGAGTTTTTATACTCTAGCTAAAATGGAAGGTCCAAGAAATCTTGAGGCACTGGAAGTTAATCAGCTTATACAAACAAATTCTAAAATATTATGATTCTTGTGCGGCAATTGGATATTTGCAAACTGGCTTTATATTTGATGACATTAGTAAGGTACTATCAGTTTATTTTAGGACTGAAATCGTACTGTGGTTCTGTTTGTTTTTTTTAAGCGCTTATCTTTTAGAGACACATATTGAACAAGTCTTAATATTTTAGAGATATATTCTAAAATGTTATGAAAACATAATATTTCATCTTTGCTTTGGCCTCATAACGATGCTGGGCGGAGGTGTGCGTGGGGAGGTCAGGCCGATGGAGTAAGGTTGACCAAGTGTTGATCAGCATGGAAGCTGAGTGGCGGGCACATTAAAGGGTCAGTATGCTATTCCGACTATTCCGTTTATGTTAAAGATGCTTTATAATAAAATTTGAAAGTAAAAAATATTATAAATTATATTAAATGTACAATGATGTAATAAAGAATAATCTGGTCAACACTTACCTACCCACTTTTCAGCTGAAGAATTAAAACATAGAAATGTGGTTGAAAAAATTATAAAGCAACTCTTTTACTTAAACAATCTGGCTATGTTTGTGGTGTCCCATTGGGAGGGCAGTGCCTGGCATTGACTCATTAAAGCCGGTAACACCTCAGATGTTTGCTCCAGCTAGCTAGAGTGGATCTGCCTCCGGGTGGCACTGGGGCAGTGTGGGGCCGGCCATGGAGCTGGTTCACGCGGAGAATCAGAAACACCTAGATCAAAACGCCTGCTCTAACTACAGTTGTGTGACCTCTGGTAAATTTCCAAATTTCCCTGAGTTCCATTACCTCATAAGCGAAAAATATGTTTAGAAATCCCAACCCTGAAGGACTATAGATGATGTCTGCAAATCACAGAGTTGGCACTGGGCAAATAGGAACTATTTTATTTGATGCTTTTAAAAGAAGACATTTGAACACTCCCAACCAAAATGTATAAGCATCTCTAAACAAAAAATAAAATACTTTATGGCTAGATGATGAATCAAAGTCCAATTTGCTGCTTATCAAAAAAAAAAAAAAAAAGAAGAAAGACAGATAGATAAAAAGATCATCACCTTGAAAGTGTTTTAGTAGCATCTAGGAGTGGGGAGGACAAAGTTAGGGTACTTATGAGTTTGGAGGGGATCTGATTTAAGATAGGTCTTTCAATGCAGCATAAGGAGGCACTTAATTAGAACAGGGCAAAATTTATTATGTTATAGTTAAAGATTGGTGGATACAGAGTTGAGAGGATTCCAAAGGAGTCTTGAAGAGTAAATCATCTTTGAGTCAATGGAGAAAGGATAAATGGATTTGGGGAAAGTTTTGAAACAAAGAATAATATCCTGCAACTTCAGCTTCCTGGGCAAGAGTTTTCTGGAAAATTAGTTAGGTCAATGCAGTCAAATAGTAAAGTTCTGTTCATGTAAACAGTAAGCTGTATAGATATGAATTATTTTTCTTCTTGCTTGTATATGGAATCTAAGAAATATTTTTGTTGCTTGTATTTTTATTTTTGGGTCCCAATGTGCACAGGGATTGTATGATACGAGGGAGTGCATTTTAACAAAATTAACTTTCTTCGTGATCACACTTGCGTCTCCTACATTCTTTATTGCTTTTGGTCACCTCATTTGAATAAATGGAGAAATAAAATGTTGACTGGGGAATTATAAGACCCTCGTTATACCTTGACACTAACTACTGACTGAGGAAAGTTGGAGCAACTTTCTAATGTCATTAAGCTTTAGTGTAAATATTAATAATGACAGAGGAATTATGTGAAAACACCCTGACCTTTAAGGTCTGGATTCCTATTGCATCCAGGGACTTAAAGTTTTATGGTAATCTTTATCTTTGATTACCCATTCCAGCCACTTCCTTTGCTTCACTGTCTTGTCATAGTGCTGTTCTTTGATTCATTCCACTCTGGCATTGACCCCAACTGGGAACCAATCCACCTCTTGCATATGGATATGTGCACTACCATCCCAGCACCTCCCGCACACAAACACACAAACTCATTTAAGACTTCTGCAGGTGTGGCTGAGTTTGTTGGAGTTTGGGAAGATAGAAAAGGTTTCACATTGCAGAAACATAAAAATACTAGTGTAGAATATCAGATATCAAAAATCCATAGTCTGAAAAGTCCTTTGGCCTTAACAGTTACCACTCCATCCACCTTTTTTTCTCTCACTCCCTTTCTTCTTTGCCCCTCTTTTAAGAGAAAATATTGATAAAAATTCCTACCACTCCCTTGTGCAGAGCATTCTGGTTGTTTCTTGCTTCATCCCCATCATCAGCTTTGGAATTCTCTTTGCATACCCCAAAACTCATTAACGTCCTCTTATAAACAATAAAGCATCTATTCCAGGTAGTGCCTTCTCCATCCCCTCTAGATGCTTTACAGGGGAAAAAAGTCCTAGAGAAATGTTGCTACCACTTTCATGGGAATTATGACAGTCCCTTCCCAACCTCTTACAATATAAAAACAGCCAGATCCATTTAGATTTTAAATAAAAACAATTTTTTTCCACTACAATAATTTAGTTCCTTAATTCAGCTAGTAATTATGTTACTGGACAAGGGCCTGGCCCTGAGTGGGTCTGCCTAGGGCCAGCTGTGGCATGTGGGTTCTTGTATTCATGTAGGATAGATCTCACAACATGAGTCCAGGTGACTGTCGGGATACATTTATTCAAGGTGGGGACAGCAAAACAAGGAACAGTTTAGCATACAGGAAGCAACAGGATAACCTAGGCTGGGCTGCCTTGGCTCACTGGGAAGTCAGAAAAAAGGGGACTTTGGGGACAGGTTCAGGGAATTAGTCTGGGACAAGCTGCCAGCTGCCCATTGCCTTGGAGTTTAGGAGACTCGTGCCTGTGAAGAAAGAAGGAGGGAAAGATAAGGAAAATGGTACCAGCTACTCCCCAGTGGATCCTTTTTTTGAGGCTTTTATTTCTTTCTTAGGGGAGGTCTCAGGGGTTTCAGCAGAATAGTCATCAGTTCTCTAGGTGTGTCCTGTTAGGGTCACGGTCTCCACTGATTGGTCAGTGACAGGGCAGGTGGTCTTTAGTCATTGTAGTTGGTTCTGGTGTTGCCCACCTGGTTTTGCTGCTTTTCTGGGCCTAGAGCTGAAATACAACTGAGGCCTAGATGTTATCTCCAGGGAGGAAAGGCCAGGGGAGGAAAGGTTACCCTGGAGGTGAGGTTCTTATTTTCCCAGTTTTGCCCCCTGCCAGGCACTGCAGGGAGTGGTGGGGGGCCTTCAGCCCTAGTGACTATCTGTACCTGGCCGTACTTACTCGGTCATTGCGTTCAGCTGTCTGTCTCAGTTTCCCTATTCTACTCTCCAAGGAATTTTTCTAGCTTCTCACTATCCTATCTCATTTATGCCTACCATGCTAGGTGCTAAGAGATATGTAAGCTAAAGGAATAACAAATCTTCTAGGAAGAATCAGTTCAGTTGAGGACATACGGTAGACTCATAAGACATAGTTATGATATAATACAGGAGACTAATTGTATGTTCAATAAAATCATCTTCCACCAGAGGGGAGAGGGGAGGGAATTTCAGGGGAAAAGGGGAAGGATTTACAGGAACAAGAATAAAGGACACATGGACAAAAACTATGGGGGGGGGGGTGGAAATGGGAGGGAGGTGGGGAGGGTTGGGGTGGCGGGTTCGGGTGAGAATAAAAGACAGAAAACTGTACAAGATCAACAATGAAAATAAAAATTAAAAAAAAAATCATCTTCCAAGAATTTAATTCAGTTCATTGATATTCACCTTTCTGAGATCTGTATTCTCAAATATTACTTTTTTCTTTTTTGCAAAGGGCCAGGCTTTTTCTCAGTGCTATATGTAGTAACATGTATGGTCAAATCACAAGTTATATATATATATGTGTGTATATATATATATATATATATATATATATATTTTGACTCTTGGTCAAATTTTCTCTGACTTCATTAGTTAGAAGGCCATATCACTTTGGCTTTAAAAGTGAGCAGAGAACTTTCATTTCCATGGTAGGTATCTGAGTCAACCTTCGTTCTACAGACAGTTACAGTTCTTGTCTAAAATATATGAAAACCATCATCTTATATCCATCAATGAACTCCAAAGAAACAAAGGAATTTCAGTCCAGGAACTGAGGTCATTTGTTGAACCAGATGAACTTGAACCCCTGTTTTCACAACTGCAAGGTGTAGGGAATGGGAGAAAAATCCCAGGGCCCACCAAGATGGAGAGTCCACAATATGTATGCCAAAGAGCAATAGCCTCAGACTAAAAATGAACTAGAAACAACCTTTCCACTTCCCACCCCCAGAGGACAGATAAGAAAATATATGGCTTTTAACCTTGATGCCGAGAGAAGGTGATAAAGGAAAAGGAACCCACTACTGAGAACTTGGAACTGCAGCTCATCTCAGGTTTACAGCCTGAATTCACACTCTCTGGGTGGTCTGAAAAACCTCAAACCAAGAATTTAATTGAGAGTGATCCCAGACTAGTCGCACCACAAAGTGTGTGGTAGAAACAAAGGTAGATTCTCTCTGAAAAACACATCTTTGTTTTAAGCCCCCAACATTCACATAAACACAATTCCAAGAATAATGAGCAGATCATAATAAAAAGCAACTAAATGCACAGGGAAATAAAGCACCATGAACAAGAACAAGAAAACAAAACAAAAAAAAATCCACATATAGAGAACAAATCCCAACTCACAAGGACCTCAGATCATGGAAGTTTCAGACACAAACTATAAAAAACTATGTCTAATATCTTTAAAGAAATAAATGACAAACTTGGAAATATAGACAAGAAACAATGAATTGTGTAATATGATGGAGCAGATTTTAAAAGAACTAAAGTGGACTTCTAGAAATGAAATATAAAATTCTTAAAACTCAATGAAGTAAGGATTTGCTGTTGGTTTAGGTATAATAATAGCAAGATGTTCCTCCGCTAAAAAATAAACAAATAGATGTTCTTGTGAATTAGAGATGAATGACAAGGTGTGTTCAGACCAGATGTCATTTGAGATGAAATTACATGATGTCTGAAATTCGCTTTAAAATGCTCTAAGAAAATTTCGTTTAAAGTTTGTACATGGAGATATATTAAATAAGATTGTTAAGATGTTGATAATTATTGAAGCTGAGTAATGGGCAAGTGGAGTTTTTTTTTTTAATACAATTCCCTCTACTCTTGTGTATGTTTGAAAAATGACTAATGATAAGTGTGTTTGTTTAAGAGATAAGTAGTGTATTTACTTAGCTATGTGGGCCCCCAAGTTTTATTATGTCCATTAAATTCATTTTTTTAGAGTATGATTTTTAACATATATAATTATCTTAAGTTATTTCAAGTCATGTTACTGTAGGTATGATATACATATAAATTTTCACAGGCTGAAACAAACTAAATGTAGATGTCCTATAAGGAAAAAATGAAATGAGTGTGTTTAACAGTAAGTTAATGAAAGCTGGAAAGTTAATTAACTAGAGATTAAAATAGATATCTATAGAAATTTTCCAGAAAGCACACAGAATAACAATAGAAAATACAATAACAAATAACAAATAGAAAATAGAATACCCGTAGATAGAAAATACAAATGAAGACAAAACAATATGGGGATGTAATGAGAGGGTATAATGTAGATTTGACAGAAGTCCTAGAAAGATAGGAGAAAGAGAATTAAGCAGAGATAGTATTTTAAGAAATAATGACTAAGGATTTTCTAAAACTGATGAAATGTACCAATCCACAGATTCAAGAAGCCTAACTAATCCCAAGCAATATAATTAAAAAGAAACACATGCATGGATGCATCACTGTGAAATCAGAAAGAAAAACAAAATATAACAAATCAACAAAGCCAAAACCAAAATGAAGAAATGACCTTAAAAGGAGCCAGATGGAGAAGTAAATCTGAAAGCGCCTGTCTCAGCCATAAGGCCACAAGAGAACGCCATGATATCTCCAGGATGCTGAGAGGAAAGCACTGACAACCTGACACTCTGCTGTGTGTGTCTGAAGAATGTCTGCTGGTAACAATTCTTCAGACACACACAGTCTGAGGCAGATTGTTATCAGCAGACTCTCTATTGGCAATACTAAAGGGTATTCTTTGGGCATCAAGAAAATGCTTTCAAATAGAACATCTGAGATGCAAGAAGGAAAAAAGAGCATATGTAAACAAGTAGAAATAAATATCAGCTGCAGAAAACAACAAATAATGTCAGTCAAATCTCACTCCGAAACATAACATAAATCCTACAGAAAATTTTAGCAAACCAAACCTGTAGTGCCCCAAAAGGAAAATACATCACCACCAAATTGAGTTTATTTCAGAAATGCAAGGTTGGTTTCATGTTTGAAAATTAGTGTACATGCTGACAGATTAAAAGAGTAAAAAAATGTATGATCATCTCAATAGATACCAAAAAAAGTTGCTCAAATTGAATATTTATTTCATGTTCTAAATTCTACAACAGATAAAAATTTCTGGTGGACACTGGCAATGGAATGAAACTTCCCTAACCTGATAAAAGGTATCTACGAAAACTTGCAGTAAATACCATATGTAATAATAGATTAAGCTGTTAAGAGCATTTCCTTTAAGATGAGGAACAAGAGAAGAGTATCTACTGCCAGTGCTTGATTTTAAACATACTGTAGATCCTGACCAGAGCAATTAAACAAGGAAAAGAAATAGAAAAAATAAAAATGACCAAAACCGGCATTACTTGCAGATGTTATGTATAATCATGAGCATAGAAAATCCAAAAATATACGCGGATTAATTATTAGAACTGATGAGAGGGTTTCCCAAGGCTACCAGATAAAAGCCAATATAGAATAATTAACCACATTTCTAAATAGCAGCAACAAATGGTTGAGAAGAAGAAAGCACTAGACGATGCGCAGTCTCCAGCCACACAAGACAACGTGGGGCAGCGCGCAAGCATTGTGGCTGTGAGAAGGAAGCCACAAAGAAATACATGCTGTTACGTTCCATTTACATGAAGTTCAAAGACAAGCGCAATTAAACAATTTACGGCTGAGGAATGCTCACACACGTGGTAAAGCGATAAAAAAAGCAAGGGAATAATTACCACAAAAGTGAAGACACCGATCCTCCGTGGGAGAAGACGGAGTGCGCAGTAAGGGCTTACGTGGTGCCAGCAACGCTGCTGTTGTTTTTATCATGATCGAGCTTATTTCCCGGTTTTAATTATTAACAGTGTAGTTATTTTTCTACTCTTCTGACATAGTTCATAGTTTTTAAAATGTTGAAGAGTAAATAGGAATGAGGACGAAATTCAGTAAATGTAAATGTCTGCATAAGGAAATGGTAGCTATACTAGCATCTACCTGGGTTTTTTTCGGGGGGACGGATTACATTTCCGAGTTTCCCAACATCTGATAATAAAAACACCTTGCTCTCCGGCATGAGGTTGATACTATCTCCAGGGATAATTCACTGTTATTTGGTCAGAGCTTCAACAATTACCATTACGCTTGGGACTTCCAAAACTCGATTTCCATTGCTTCCTGTCACCCATGTGTCAATTTCTTCTAGACAGAGCCTCTTGAATGACCTACTGTCACTAAAAACTATGGGTGTGATTTGATGACACATGTGGACCTTGTGAATACTCTTCTTAATCTACATTCTCTCCCTAGGTGAGTTCATTCATTGCCTTGGTTTTAAAACCAACTGTATACTGCTTCCTCCAACATCTTATTCCAACCCTAAGCCTCTCTTGTTAGTTCCAGGTTCACATACCCAATTTGGCTCTTTTGATATCTTGATATTTCATTTTGGCTCTTTCATGGGCAGCTCAAACCAGCACATTGACTATGCAGTTTTGCACATCAGAGGCATGAATATTGTAAGCATACTTAGAAAATAACCAATGGTTTTGTTTAGCTGCTGTCATTGTGGGAGACTGGAAGACTGGACAGATGTGTAGAAAATGTTAGTAGAAAAATAGTTTGGGGCACATTTTGAAGAACTTTTGATGTCTTGCTTAAGAGTTTAGACTTTTGGACAATGGAAAGTCACAGGAATTTTTAGTTTTTGGCCTTTTATTTGTACAATAAATACTAAGTGATAGCCTACCATGTCATGGGCATTGCGCTCAGCACCAGGGATACATCTGTGTGCAAGACAGAGTCTGGAGGAGAGGGATTCCTGAGAGTGTTTGGAGGTAGAAGGCACTAGAACTGGTGTCAGGTCAGAACAGGTGGGATGGAGAAGTGTGGCTAGAGAAAGGGACTGAGGATGGCACCACAGTTTTTTCTGGCTCTGGAGGTTGGGGGATGGCAATGCCTTTACCTGAGGTAGACGATGTAGATGGTGCATGGGAGGCACCTCAGTTCGGCTTGGACAGTGACCCTGGGATGCCTGTGGGACTTTCAGTGAGGAGGCTGGGTAGCTAATTAGAAACATGGGATTGTGTTCCAGGAGAGGAGCTCAGATGGAGGCTGTGGTGTGGGACACTATCTACAGAAAGTAATAGTTGAGCATGGCAGGTGGAGGCAGGTGGCACGATATTGCCAAGGAGGAGCAAGAAAGTAGTAATTCGTATTACATTTGAGAAAACAATTGGCTTTGGAGAATCAATTAGTCACAGCATTACCTTAAATAGCTCCTCATGCTATAGCCTTGATCTCTTTTCCCTACATTTTTGTGAATCTGCCTTCTACTGTCCCATTATTTATTTGGGGGAGGAGAAAGCCAACACCACAAGTAGAGGGAAAGAATTATGGGATGGTAGGGTTTAGAGAGTTTGCCTACTGCCTGACATTGGGTGAGTCACAAGCCTCGCCCCAGGTAAAGCATTGTGTGCAGCGGTTCCTGGCAGGTTGCAAACACTATACCTGATCAAAATAATGTGTGTGTGTTTATAAACATTATCGGTAACCATCATCACTAATAAACGTAGCAGCTCATGGTTTATCATGGTTTGGATTGTGTCCCCCCCTCAAAAAAAAAAAGAGATATGTTAGAGTCACAGCCACTAGTACCTCAGGACGGAACTTTATTTGAAGATAAGGTCTTTATAGAGATAATCAAGTTAACTGAGGTCACTGGGCTAGGCCCTAATCCAGGATGACTGGTGTCCTTTAAAAAGGGAAATGTGGACACGGAGACAGACATGCACACAGGAAGAATGCCATGCGAGTGAAAACGCTGGCAGAGATTGGGGTGATTCATTGACAAACCCAGGGATGTCAAAGACTGCCAGCAAACCACCAGTAGCCTGAGGAGAGTCACGGAAAAGATTTTCCTCTGCAGCCCTCAGGAAGAACCGGCCAGGCCTAACACCTTCCAGCCTCTAGAACTGTGAGAAGATAAATGTCTGTTGTTTAAGCCACCCAGGTACTTCCTTAGTAACCCTAGCAAACTGATACATGCTTGTGTATTATCTGACATTTTACGAAATGCATTTTTTGTTCATTTTCATTTAGTCCTCACATCCTGTGTGGAATGCATTATCAGTGACCCTTTTTCAGGATAAGAAACTAAAACTATTGGGTTTTTTGCATGATAAGACACAGGACACATGAATTTTCCTAGAGAGAGAGT
Organism: Glossophaga mutica; assembly: GCA_039655065.1. Classification (NCBI taxonomy): domain Eukaryota; kingdom Metazoa; phylum Chordata; class Mammalia; order Chiroptera; family Phyllostomidae; genus Glossophaga; species Glossophaga mutica. Next base: position 135,913,732 of record CM077305.1, on the reverse strand, counting down.
CAGGAAATTTTACCTACGGGCACAGCAGTGCATAAATGGTGTTGTAGTCAAGTGTGTTGGTTAAGCAGATGGCCATCAGCCAGGGTCAGTGTCATGGGTTTGAATTTCGCCACTGGCGGCTCAGGCTATGTGGCCCTGAGTAAGTTTCTTAACCAACTCTGTACCTTGATAGAATGGAGAAAATAACAATACCTAAGGTTCTTTGGAGGATTAAATGAGATAATTCCTGTGAAATGTTTAGCACAGTGCCTGCTGCATTAATGTGTGCTTGACATACTGTAGCTATTTTAAAATACTTTTCTCATGCAAAATTACAGAGATTTGAGAAGCCCTCCACTAATTATCAGGGCCATACAATCATAGTTGCCTCTCATAAATGCATGGTGCAAAATGTCTGGACTAAATGTATTATGTATACTTGATGGTCTCTGGGTGCCTGGGGGTTCAGGGAACTGCTGTCTATTCACAGGCAAACATGGCTTTGTGGTAATTCTGCCCCAAGACCCATTCAGCCATCATTGGGGGAGGTCCTCTGCCCACCGTAACCCCCCAAGAAGTTCTTCATGGTGGTAATAAGAATTCATGCTGGGTCAGCCAGGAAAAAAAGGGAAAAAGTTGGAGGTTATATGCAACTGGGAATTAATCATTTAAAAGGTCAGGAAGTAAAGCATGGATTTTGATATAGATGGATCCCACATGCTTTGAACTTGAAAATCACTGCATAAGGTTTCACTATAAGTAAATTCACTATAAAGGAATTTAATCACACAAATAATGAGTAAATGAGCACAATCACCATTCTAAATTTTAAAAATGCAACTAAAATTGGTGCAGACCCACCAAGTCTTGCCAAACCTTGCTTCAAATAACAGTTTGGAGAATCACAAACTTCAATTACTTTTGGCAATGTCTTGGTTTTCCATGAGGTACTATAGGTTATTAAATGTTGTAGCTATTTAGCTTGCTAATGAATAGTTTATCCTACTTCAATTAGGCTGGTTTCCCTCCTTCTCTCTCTTTCTGTCTCTTCTCTTCTCTTCTCTTCTCTTCTCTTCTCTTCTCTTCTCTTCTCTTCTCTTCTCTTCTCTTCTCTTCTCTTCTCTTCTCTTCTCTTTCTTCTCTTCTCTTCTCTTCTCTTCTCTTCTCTTCTCTTCTCTCCTCTCCTCTCCCCTCCCCTCCCCTTCCCTCCCCTCCCCTCCCCTCCCCTCCCCTCCCCTCCCCTCCCCTCCCCTCCCCTCCCCTCCCTTCCCCTCCCCTCCCCTCCCCTCCCCTCCCCTCCCCTTCTCTCCCCTTCTCTTTCTCTCTCCTCAGCTCACTCAAAGAATTGATGTCAATTGGGAGAAGCCGTCAGAAGCCAGATTTTTCTCCAAGATACCTTTACTGTTCTAGTTTCACCTAGGGTAGAAATCTGGCTCCATCTTGTAAACTTAATATCTCTCCTTCACATCAGTAGTGGCTATCATAGTGATAATAGTAAAAATAATTGCAGTTATATGCTCTATGTAACACCTTTCAAAGCATTCTGAATATTTTACATTTTTCTCTTAATACTTTTGTGTAATAGACAGTGAGCAGATTTATTATTCTTTTTAAAGTCAATGAGACAAGTGTGGTTAAATGGATTTTCCCAGATTATAAACTTCATCATGAATAAAGCAGAACAAAACATGAAGGGGTAATGTAGTGTTCATTCCACTGAGCTGTCCAGTTCCCTGATTTCTCTCTCTCAGGTGACAGAAAAATTGGGACCAGGAGATGCTAATAGTGTTTTCACATATGTCTAACTTCTACATGATTGGGGTCTGATCGGTTGGGGTCTGATCAGTCCTTTCCTGATCTGTGATGTGCTTATTCATTGCATAGCTCCACTTCAATTGAGAGGGGTGAGGGCCCCAATGATCACTGACACTCACAGAGGAGGTCAGAATTGGACACAGACCCTATGTAATCCAATGTAAGCGTGCTTGTGAAATGTATTTCAGGCAAGGCAAGATTAAACTCATCAATAACAAAACTCCTAAAAATAAGAAAAAGGGGCCAATGTAAGAGCTCTTAAATACTTAGCAGCTCATTCTTCACCTCTACAGACCAAGTTTTGGAGTTCTGATCCACACCAGAGACAGTTTAATGTTTTTTTTTAATCTAGTCGGCCAGTGCTCTGTACTAAGCAGTAATGTCAAGTGTGGGGGAGGCAGAAAGCTATAGGCTTCTCCTTGGCAGTGATCTCTGGTCAGGGATTTCCCCCAGCACCAACTTGGGCCAGATACCTCCAAACTGTGAGAGCTCAGTCACTTTGAGAGCAAGCTTGTCATTACCGCTTTAAGAACAAAATCTAGGCAAAGAGAAGACCCAACTGGTGAGCCAAGTGCTGTGATCATTCTGTACAGAAAGGGTGTTGAGGAATGATTTCTGGCTCCTATGCGTCTCAGTCATCCCTCCAGCTCCCACCCCAAAGTCTTCTGCTCCCATACCCACACTCCCTTCCTGACTAAATGGCCTCCAATATCGGCTCCTTTGGGGCAGAGGGGCAACGTGAAAGCCTGAAACTGGGACAAACTGTCTCTGCTTAGGGGCCTTCTTGATGCTCATGCTGTATTACTGCCTCTTTGCTTATTCTTACCATGTGTCCCAGTTACCCTCTCTCTGGGGTTGGAACCACCTGCCCAGGCCCGAGGCATCCTTCCCTTTGGCATCTAACTGGTCATTTGGCCCCAGTGCCACCTATCATCTCAAACAGAGCCCCGTAAGCAAACCGCAGGCCACCTCTGGGGCCTGCATCTGCCTGCCCTTCTGGCACTTTCTCATTCTGGCCTGAAGCTCAGAGCAGCTGACTTCCATGTCTGGCTTGACCAAACCATATCTAGTAATTATTAATTACTTACTAGATCCTGGGCACTTTTTAAAATGCATCATGTGTTTATTTTATCCTCACAACAACCATATAAATTTGCTATTATTATCACACCCTTTTTATGAAGCAAAATGCATGGGAGATTAACTTATTGTCCAAGACTATGACCCCCAGAACCCCTTCCCCCACAACCATAGCAGCCTATGCTTAAACTTCTTTAGGAAAAGTAGCTCCAAGGTGATTGGCTAGAATCCTCATGGCCATAAATCCAAAGTGCTAACTGGTCCCTGCCCTGCCAACACTTCTCTATCTTAAGACCTCAGCTTCCTAATGTGATGGGAAGAAAAATGCAGTCATAGGACCTTCCCTTGCCCTCCACCATCAGGCCACCCTTCTCTCCACTGGGTGCTTCCTCAGGGGGTCCTGTTGCCACCACTTTTGCTACATGCAGAGCCCTAATTCTCTGCTGCCCCAGGCCTTCAGCTGTTCTTGGGGCTCTGAGTTATTATTGCACATTATCATTAATGGATCAGCCCCCTCATAAGGTTTCCAAATAGAGGCCTGGCCTGCCAGATCATAAAGGTTAGGCCCACGTATTCCAGAGGGCTGTGTCAGATGAGGAATTCCATTAGAAAGCTTTGCATCTGGAGTTTTCTAATGGTGCCTTCGGGCAAAAAAATTAAAATGAAACCAACAACCAACCCCCCCCCCACCTCACCCCACTCCCCACCACTACTGTTCCAGCTTCCCCACAGCAACATTTCCGACTTGGTTACATAGAATTCATTAATAAGCAAGGGGAAAGCTCTTTAGGCGGTTTACTCTTGAAAATGTAAACTGTTAAAACATTTTGTGATTATAAACATTCTAAAAATAATCCATTTTCTCTAGTGTTTTGTGATTTCTCATAAGCAAAGGTTTTCTGATACAGACAGGAAGCATCACAGGTGGTAAATCTAAGGCCACTCATCTTTCAGCTTTTTTATGATAAAGGTGGCACGCTTGCGAGTTTGAAATCTGGAGCCCCCATTTACTCTGGCTTCCTCTACTTTCCACTCTTTACTTTTTCCCCTAAAAATTCCTAGGGGTGTATATGAGCAATTCTTGGTTTCCTTACATATATCAAATCTGTCCAGCTTTTCTGTCCCTCCCTCCTTCCCTGCTTCTTCTCTCTCCCTCCTTCCTGCTCTTTCTTCTCCTTCTCCCCACCCCCCCTCTTTCACTCACGCCAACTCTCTCTCTCTCTCTCTCTCTCTCTCTCACACACACACACACACACACACACACACACACAAGCACACCAACACTATTCACTGGAATGGGAAATGAGGTTCTAGAAAGAACCCAAGAAAGAAGTGGTTTTAAGGTCCCTTTTATGATCACAGCTGGCTGGTCCACCACCAGACACAGGACTCTGGGAGGAGGGGACCAGGGGCCTGCTTTGCAGGAGGGTTCCCAACCTGTCTTTGTCTGAAAACTGGGCCCTGGGCCAGCCCCAACCCAGTGGATTGCGGCGCTGGCCTCCAGCCCAGTGATGGATCTGACTCTCATTTCCCCACCCCCAGTGAGGCGGGAGGCAAGCTGAGAAGAGGGGTGGAGAGGAGAAACAGAGTTTGGTCTGGGGAAAGATGCAGGTGTGGTGAGGCTGGAGGCTGGACTCAGCTGGGGAGATCGGAGCCTCGACCAGTCTGGTGGCCCTCTTTCCAGGCCCTGCTCTTCTGTTAGAAGCCATTATGAAAACCAGAGAAAGATTCTCCATCAGGAGAATCTTACAGTCAGGCAACAACAGGAAAGTCAGGAAAGCTCCATCACTTCTGACAAAGAGAGGCTGGAAAGCAGCAGTCTTCCCTTTAAAGATTTCCTGAAAGGAGAAGTCTGTATCTTCTTCTTCCAGAATGGATTCCACAGTTACATGCCCCACACAAGCCCGAAATTCTCTTTTATGCCCAACTTCAATCAAGAGATCAACCCCTGTGTATTGAAAATATGCCACCATAAGCAGGGAACTGACAATATTTAGAAGCTGACAAAAGAACAGCTTCTGTGCCATTAAGAAAACACTTAAGGGATAGCTATTACAGCTGTAGGACTTACCTGTTTTTATTGCTTCAAAAGTTTTACATTTGGCTGTTGTCAGTGTATTTCTATAAATTACATTTATAACATATATCTGAGATGTAAAGAATCTGAGAGGTCATCTAGTCCAATTCCCTTTACCTTACTGGTGAGGAAATAGACACCCAGAGGGCCCAGTGACTAGGCTAAGGTCACATGGGTAGAAGAGCTGGAGAAAGGACCAAAATCCAGACAAAGCAAGCTTGCTCTCTTTCTCGCTCCTTCTCTCTCTCCCCATCATGCCATGCCCTCCCTGCTTTTCTCCACTTCAACTGAACTGGAAAACTTTAAACAATATACATATGTATGTATGCATGTACGTATTCTTTTCCATGACACCAGCTCATGTATTGTGTCTATCCACCTGTTATTTATCTGTATCCCTCTTACTGGACTGCAAAGTGCAGGAAATCATGATACATGTTTCTCTTGTTTTCCGTTGAATCCTTAAGGTCCAGAAAAATGGCTGGACTATATTAGGTCCCCAACAAATACTTGGGAGTGATGAATAAATTCGAGGGAGGGGGGTAATAACATCAGTGTTGACATAGTGAAGTCAGAAAAAAGATAACAATCACATAATAGATTGCAAAGAAGGTGGAAATGCTGTTAAAAGACATGTTTTGGTTCTGTCCGTTTTCCCCTTTGAAGTGGGAAGAAATATGTGTATATATATTCCTAAGAAGACAGTGAATGGACAAAAGAGCCTGGTAATTGTTCAAAAGCCAATTCCACTTCAGTAGTCAGGAACATTTCAGAGTCTACCCACAAGGTGCCTGACATGGCCAACAAAAGGAGAAGGGCATAGAGATGCTAAAGAAAACCTAACGTGGTGAGCCCTCAGAGGCTGGGCCTCTCTCCTGTGTTCAGGACGTTTGCCCCCAGTCGTGTCTGCCTTTAGGTGTACAGCCTCCCAGACATCTCGAAGCTTCTCTACGAGCTTCCTGCTAGCGGTATGGCTGGAAGTCATGAGTGCTGCTCACCTGAGGTTTCCAGTGCTGCCTTCTGGGAACGTGGCTGAGTGCACTTGCAGGTACTTTTGTAGCAGGTCCAGCCAAGTGATCAGTTCTAGCCAATGAGTTGTAGAGAAGAGCTTTAGTTGCTGGTTCTGGACGTTCCAGGGCTCTCTTTACATTTGCAAAGCAGAGGGCCTGTTCATGATGGTCCTTGTTCCCTGACCCTGGGTCCCTGCAGGAGGAGAAGCAGAGCAGGCCCTGCAGTGAAGGTGGAGTACAAGCCAGGGGAAAGACTTCCTTAGACTAAGCTATTAAGAGGTAAACATTGTCATGCGGCATAAACTAGCCTGACCGACACAGTGGGAGGTTATCTAAGAGACGTAATAGTGACTGTGGCAGTTCATAGTATTGAATCCTGTGAAGAGAAAGTTACTCCCTTTTCAAATCTCTTCCAGTCATTTACAAGAGCGGAGAAGAAGCCTCGGTCAGGGACTAGAATGTCTTTAACAACTCTTCTGCTGTTACTCACTTTCCTTATAAATAGAGTAGAACTTGAGCCTACAGTTACCTAGCTAGAATTTAATTCTATTGTTTTGTTTTCATGTTTTATTTTATAGTGACTTCTCTTTATGGAATGTGATGCTGTTTTTAAAAATATAGAGAATGTGATAAAATTGCCTTCAAAAATATGTTTAAATAAAATGATATAATATTCCACAGTGCTTACTATGTGACAGGCTTATTTTAAATGTAATAACCTATTCAATCCTCATAACAATCTGTGAAGTATGTGTTATTATCTCCACTTTACAGATGAAAAAACTGAGCGGCCCCAGTTCCCTGGGTCGATACCTAACAAAGCCAAAACCAGAATCTACAAAGCCTGTTTCCACAATTTGCACTCAGCGAGTTGACTGAAAAAACATTTTTGTTTTCATTCCATTGGTATGTGCCCAAAGCAAGTTACGGACACGGCACACACATGACGGCGCTTTAGGAGATCGCTCTTGGTCAGCCAAGAGGTTTGCAGGCGCCCTTGCGGCAGCGTGACTTACCAGGTTCACCCACTTGCCTTCCATCCAGGCCAGAGAGCGCTCCGCCTTGCTTCTCACACAGAATCTCTAGGTCTCAGGAGCTCGTGACAATGTTCTTCTGTGTGACCACGGGAGGAAAACGGACTTGTGAGAGTTTGAAGGAAGACAAAGGGGGCTATAGATAATCAGAGGGGAGGAATGAGTGGCCATTTGTGTCCGAAGCTGTTAGCTGCAGAAACATCCTCCTTCCAGAAGTGCTGGAGCTATTGGCACCCACTCAGCAGATGGGTTAGGATCTGGCCACCCCACAGGCAGTGCCAGCTGGCCCCAACTGCTCCCAGGTCCTCTCTGTTCAGAACGCTTAAAGGAGACACTGCCAGATAACAATTCCTGGATTAGAAACATGTGTTCTTATATGTTTTCTTTTAAGGGATTCAGCCTTTGAAATAACTTTGACTAATTTTTGCAGCAAGGAAATTTATTAAACATTTGTCACAGAATGTTTTAGTTTCTTTGTGTGGTGGCTTGCTAATGTTACTGGGAAGATTTAGTTTTTAAAGATTATTGTGGTTTTAAAACCTACATATTCTGGAGGAAAAGTAGCTTCAGGTATCAGTGGGTTTGAAAAGGGGCCTTTCCTCAGTTAGGGCTTGCTCACTCTGACTTCCTCTAATAGGAGAAACAAGCCGTTCTGATTCTCCCCAGTCCTCAGGCCATTTTGTTCTTGCCATGTTTTTTTATGGCTAGGCAGCCTTAGCACATGGAAATAAGGCTAGTGGTGGAGAAACCACAAAAGAGGCTCAGAGTCATATGTCATTCAACGCAACATAATTGGTGGTGGCGGTTGGGGTGGGAAATCTATATTCATCATTGGTTAAGAGTAGGAAGCATGAGTCAACAGACTAGTTTCTCTTAGTCTATTACTTTGATCGCCATTTCCTGGATTCCTGTGAATGTAATTCTTGTGAATCTTACCTAATATAATTTCCCGAGTCAGCCAAGAAGACAATGTTGGTTTCAACCACTTTGTTATTGTTCCACTAAATAATTAGAGATTACTGAAACACTGTTCCTCTTTCCTAGTATTAAGAAAATGTACATATTCAGACAATAGATGGCAGTGTTTCCACAAATTTTAATACTGCAATAGCTCTTAAAGGAAGTCAGGTGCCCAGTCAGCTTGTAGCTTGCCGTGATCGTATAGTGGTTAGTACTCTGCGTTGTGGCCGCAGCAACCTCGGTTCGAATCCGAGTCACGGCAGGAGGAGAGGAAGCTTTTGCAAGAGAACAACACTAGTCCCAAGTCGTACTCCATCCAAACAACATTTTGCAACCAGACATAGAATAATGACAATCAATAAAAGAGAAACCACTATAAATATTTTAAACTTTAGACAGATGACATACACAGGGTGGCTTTGTTAAGGCACTAATCCTGTTGCAAGTGTGTTGTGTGTGGGTTTTTTTTTTAATTTGCGTTGACGGATAATATGATAAAACTGGAGTGTAGTGGGCATGTAATTATTATTAATTACAACTACTTAAGCTCTGCTTTGAGCGGACTCATCAAGTCCGCTTGCTTTTGAGCCTTGCCAGGACGGTACAGTAATAACAACCCTGAATTATTTGGAAAGATGTCAGCAGTAGATGTGGAAATCCTGTTTAACCAGGCATGAATTGTTGTTAGGAGGTTTTTTTCCAGGATGACAGAGAGAAAATGAACTGTCCCTTATCAGTAATTGCAGGAAACATTTTGTTTCTATGATATGAACTGGCTGTAATTTAACTTTCCTGCATCATTGGATAATGTAAGAAGCCAGTTGTTGCTCAAAACGAAATTCTCTGAAGTGGGCATTTGGGTCTGATAAAGGGCAAATTATAGGTAGACAATGGGGCTCGAGCAATAAATTATGTCCATATATGGTGAAACTTTTTAAATGACATTTTCCAAAAGACTGGGGTTTGTATTGTAAATGGCTAAATGTTGAATTAATGTGAGTAACATGGCTTTAATGGGCCTTTCTCCAGGACTTAAAAACATGAACAATACAGTCTGAAAATGTAAAAAATAAGTATGTTATAATGAGGTATACTGCTCTGAAATTATTGCCCACCATGTTTTAAATAAGGGATCACTAGAATTTGCATTTTAATGCCTCTAGCCACTGTTTCATGGAAGGCCTAGCAAAAATTTGTGTTTGTTATTTATGTAATACTAAACACAATTTTAAATAAAAACATGTGCTGAGGGTAGGCACAGAATTTATTAAGTCCTTTCAGACTTAGTGAATTCTTAGTAGTATTTTAGAAAAACTGAAATACACAAGTACATTGCCCCCCTCTTCCAAACAGACAAACAGATGAGCCCCCAAACAGTTTCTGTTTGACTACGAGCCTGAAAAGATCAGCCTCAGAATGTCATAAAGTAGGAAGAACATATTTATTATTTCATCCGAGACTCACTTTTAAGACGATTTTTCACTCCGAGGTCTCTCGTTCCTATGGCTTATTCCCTAATCCTCCCCCTCTGCTCCCCACAAATCCTGCCTCCCCTTCTCCAAAGGGCCTCGTGTGGGCTCTGCCTCACATCTGCAAGGCCTTTTTATCTGGCTGGTGCAAATAATGCTTCTAAGAAGACAACTGAATTGCAGTTGTCTAGAATAGAACAGAAGAAAATAGAATAAGCCCATCCAAGGTTATTTGTTTTTTATTAGGATACTTTGAATGCAATGAATTTATCATTTGAGGACGAAAATTGTGTCAGTTGGAATTTAGAGGTTGCAAGTGACAGAAGCATAACATGTCCTATTAAAGGGAGACATGAACCCTGACACTTGCTCAGGGGCCTTCGGAAATCATTGGAACTCAACCCAGTTAAAGATGACCAGGGCACACTTTCTCCATCTCACCCCACAGTTCTTTCTTAATGTTACCTAATTCTCTCAAACTAACTTCGACATGACAGAAAACATGGCAGACAACACCAATTCCTACTCTTTATACCTTACGGTGCTGCATCCTACAGGAAAGACCTGTAGTTACTATTTTAAAAATCCTGGGGTAGGATCTGATTGGTGTGGTTTGGGCCAGGTGTCCATTACTGGACCAGTCATCTCTGTTCATGGTGATAGAGTCATATAGCACTGAGAGAGCCTTACCTTTGGCTTGAAGCCGGTGCCAAGGTGAGGGTATTGCCAGGCCTGGAGTTGCCTCACTTGTCTCCCTGGGAAGTTTTATCATTTGCATTACTGGAGGGCACCATTTGGTGACTGCCTACTTCTACAAACTCATGGGTTTGGTTTCCAAACTATTAACCTATTAACATCTTCACTGCCTTGTGAAGAATGAAAAGCAGTCCCTGGGGAGGAGGATGTCAGAATATGATAATTGATCTAGACTCAACTCGAAGCTTAGGGACACAGTCAGAGCAACTGCTTGAACAAAGGGAGCACTTCATGTTCTCTCTCTTCTGCCTCTGCCAGAGAGAGTTTTCTCTCTGTGGATGACTGCCCTCCCTCCCAGCTTGGCCAGGAAAAAGTGAAAAATCATCTGACCCTGCTAAGGAAAATCTACTTGAACTTGGGCAAGTTATCTAAGCTCTCAGGAAAAAGCGAAGGAGGGGAGAGTTAATGCAAGAATTAAAAGAATAATATACAAACAAATAAACAAAGAACACTTAGTACAGAGGCATGCAATGGACATACAACACTATCACCTAGTAGATATATAACAAATAATATTTATTCTTATTATTCCAGGACTGCATAGTGTCCTTACCCTCCATCCGGCCTCCACTGGCACAAATGCTGCAGTGAGATTTCTAGTAGGAAAAGGGTTCCTTGCCATGGATTTCAGAGGTTTAAAATGTGATAGACTCTAAACCAGGGTAGTGCAAGTCAGAACCTGCTGAATGACCAGGTCCTTAACCAAGTGTGCCGTCCTGGTTCACTCCCTCTTCACATGGTCACCACGACCAAGGGTCACATAAGTCAAAGGTTGTTTTCATCATCTATGAGTTTGTTGACATTGGGTGTCCTATCTGTCTTTTTGCTGATGTTAAAATATATTGGATTTTTGCTCTAAAACCAACTCTATATCAAGTTGGTTTTCACAAATTTTAGAGCCCAAGTTATCAGAGGAAATTAATTATAATTTTTAATTACATTAATTTTGAGGCAATTTCTGCTCTTAACCTATTAAAAAAAATTTCATGAATACCTCAACAGACTCTATGGGCGGGGGGGCTCTGCCTGCAGAACCCCCTGTCCGTCACAGATGAAAATAAAACTACCAAGACATGATCTGCTTGGGAAGGAGAGGTGGCCAAACTCTCAAAGGAGAATGACCAAGAGCCCCTTCCTCACTAGGCTTTTATTGGGTTCCAATACACCGGAATACAGGTATGTCAGGCAGCAAGGATCAAACAATGGTTAACATTTCAAAGAAATATGAGAGCTTAATCTGAGTCAGTGTCTGTCAGGAAAGGGGGTTGCCAAACTTTGGGAGACATACTCATTTCCTCCTTGGTCCCTATCATTTAAATGAGAGCACTCTTAGCAAAGCAGGTTTCATAGGACTTTAGGAATTCTTTCTTATGCCCGATCACCTGGGGAACTGCTCTGGCTAGCACAGGGCTGCACCGCTCACCATCATAGTTTCAGGCTTTAAGCCGATTAGGCCCAGGAAGAAGACATCTCCCAGATGGAAATGGGGACTTAGGCTATGTCAGAATAGCCCGGGGATGAGGGTCCATTATCCCCTCTTTGCTGCAGCACCCCACCCCCCTGAGTCCTTCCATGAGGGCCTCCCAAGTGGTCATATCTGGCTTAGGTTGCCCATCCTGTGAGGATCTTAACCGTCATTGCCTGACTGACTAAGCGTTGGGGCCAGAGATGGATGGGGCAGAAGCAGTGCTCCTGCCAGGGAGATAAGCTTTGTCTCCTTAGTAGCTCACATTCTCTTGACAGAACAGACCCAGATGAAGCAGGTCCCTAGGCTCTTATTCAGCCCACCATGGGGTGCAGGTTACAGCTCCTGAAACCAGGCTGAACGGTCCACAACAAGACTCCATTATTGTTTTCATGTTCACATTGTCTACGTTTTATACCAAAGCCACGGTGACCCTGACATAACCTTTCAAAAATCATCTCTCTAAAATGTCAGGAACAATATAAAGCACTTCAAGGCAAAGGAAAGCTATTCACAAACTGGATTCCCTAACAGTGTTTAACATTAATGATGAAATGTGAGAGCACTAACTGAGTCCTTGCTTGGTCACACAGCATTGACGACTACGGTTTTCTCCAGTCAATGACAGTGTCATCCCCTCGATTTGCTCATTCACATCATGACATCAGTTGCTCATTGACAAGTCAGATTGCCTCTTTTTTTTTCTTCTTTTTTTGGAGTAAACTAAAAGAGCAAGAGAAGCCTTAATTCTCTGTACGACCCTTCCTTCATGTTGGTATCGCTGCAGTCATCTATTAATGTTTGTTCAAGCAAAAACAGCTTTACCTATGTAACTGTTTTTGAGTAACTAAATTAAAAATTCTGAAGTACACGTGCTTGCTTTATTGCCATAAGCTAATGGCTCCAGATGAAGGCCTCTTTCTTGCTCTCCACAATATAGTAGGGCAGAGCTATCATCTTAATCTCCACCATCAACCTGTTGAATTGAAAAGAGTTTGTATTAAAGTATTTTTATGTCCATATTTCCATGAGTTTTCATAAATAAAATCAGCATTTTTCTGATCAAGTCATAAATGAAGCAGCCTAAAATATATTAGTAATAAAATGAGTGTTTCTTAAAAATCAACATCTATCTAGTCCCTAATTATAAAGAATATAGTTTGTTTGTCTTTGTGCAATAAAAATATATTAATGCATAGCAAGTGATTTGTTAGAACCGAATATAGGTGTATGGAGCTCCCTTTCAGGGAGCAGTGCTTGGCAGAAAGGGTGGGCGCAGCTGTTGCTGCAGGCCCTTTTGTGGGGTGGGAGGTCTTAAGGCCAGCTCTTTGGGGCAGTAGTGTTCCCAGGAGTGGCAGCTAGTGATGACTTTGCAGAAAGAAAGGACTTATCCACTGACACCTGCTGCAACTTCATTCACAAGATCTAAGCAGTGAGAGACAATGTGTGGGTTGTTCATTCTCTCTATAGCTCAGCCAATAGGAGCATAAGACACTGAAAGTCCTTCCAGTGACCCTACCTGTTCCAAGGTGTTGTTACTTATCTCAGTCATGTCACCCTGAAAGGCTGAAGGTCTGCAGCAAGGCCTGGAAACAGGCTTTCCAAAGAGGTAACTGATAGAGGAAAATTCCCACATAATCTGAATAAGACAGAAAGGTTTTCCTAACAGAACGGATTCAAATTCCAACTCCAGCACTTCTGACAATTGACTTTGGACTTGACCTCTTTGTGTTTTGCTTCATTAGCAAACAGGGAGAATATGAGGGTTAGATAAGGTGATGTATATCTATTGAATGCTGATGATGATGACAGTGTTCCCCTTCCCTTCTGTCTTTTCCCAGAAACATGATCTTTGTTCTCTGTTATTTGTGTGGACTTCCCAGCATTCTAAAGTCAACCGAAAAAAAAAAAAAATCCATGCTTGGGTTCAGTCTCTGGTCGGCAGCAGCTTAACACACTTATGTCTTCACCTAAGCGCTGCCATTTGATTTCAGGTCATGTTGCCCCTAGAAAGGTGAATGTGTGTGTTTCCAGCTTGTTTGACAATGAGCAAAAAGCTAGGCAGGGAGGTCACGGACAAACCGACTGAAGATAAACATCAATTACCACTAGATGGCACTGCTTGTTGTTGTTCATCAAAGACAAGGGACTTTATTTTCCACCTCCCCCCACCCCACCCTACCCCTTTTTTTCTCCTCCATGGGTTCCTGGCCCAGAATGTCTGGTGATACCCGAACTCTTCTGTTCCCTGAAGGAAGGTTCTATTTTCACCATATCATCATTAAGATCTGAGGACCAGACTCCACCTACAAGCAAGGGAATTACCTCAACAATGTTGTCTTTATTCAGAGGTGATTTTAAAAGAATATATTGTATTGGGATGTCGATGTTCAAAGGCTCTGAAGCAGAAAATTCCATTTCAGAAGTAAGTGTGATTAATGAAGCCACATAAATCCTAGATTTATGTAGAGGCTGGAGTAGTTTTAGAAACCACACCATACAAATCAAAGAAGTGGTTTTTTTCTGCATCCTCTTTCACTTTCTCTTGTTCTCATTTCCACACCATCTCATCCTTTTCTTCCTTCCTTCTCTTTCACAGTTTCTTGAACAGATTTATCCCAAACTCTGAAACAGGAGGACACTTGATCAGAAATCCTAACTGGAGCTGCTTCAAGCTCTAACCACGGCCATCCCTCCTCACTCTTTCCCCAAGAGACCTGAAGACAGGGTTGAGGCTGTAGCAATTAACTTGCACACAGACTGCTTACAAAACCTGAATGAATTCTGAAACTCCATGTAGCTCAGTATTAGCAAAGTGTCTTACTTAAAGAAAGCCAAATTTAAAAATAATGTAGATCTTTATGGAAGGTTTTCTAGAAGAGAGGGTTCAGGAATTTTAGAGACTGCTTCACAAAAAATGTAGCCAAAAATCTGCTTCAGACGTATCTCTGTCTCCTTCAAATTTCCCACTTATACAAGCTTCTAACTGTGTCCCCTACTCTCCTCCAGGGTCTCCAACCATTTACTCTTTTATTACCCTTCTTTACTCCTATACCCTGTTCACATTCACTGTCCCATCCATGAACTTGGGCTCCCCACAACCCATCACGCTGGGAATCCCCTCCACCCTCTGACAGCAGTCTCCTCTGGCCAGTTTGAATGTCTGCTTCGAAGAATGAGTCCATTACCCAGAGTAACACTGTAGATATGATAGCATTGTCTGTGTCTTGGAGTAGTCTAGGGATTAAGCACGTGAGCTTGGAAGCCAGACTACTGTGTTTAAATTCCAGCTCCAGTAGTTACTTGCAAGGTGACCTTGGCAAGTACTAAGCTTCTTTGGGCCTCAGTTTATTCATATATAAAATGTGGATGATAATAGTATCTACCTTAAATGGTTGTTGTGAGTAGTGAATGAGCTACTGTAGGTAAAGTACTCTGGTTCAGAGAAAGTACTATATAAGTTTTCACTATGACTATTATTGTTATTGTTATAATTATTACTATTACAATATGCCAGGTATAATGGTAGGTAAAGAGAATACAAGAGTATACAAAGCAGATAATATCATTGTCTTCATGGAGTTTTCAGGCTAATGGAAGAAACAGAAGTCACCTGGAACTTGCAGCTCAGCATGATAAAATTATGAAACAGAAAGCCACAGGTATGACAAGAGTATACATAGATATTTAGTCTTTAATTGGGAGTCTAGAGAAAGCTTCCCTTTGGCACTGAGACCCAGAAGAGATTAAGGAGTAGTCATTTACAGAGATGCACTTTTCTCTTATGGCTTTTGTGGGAAGGGCATAGCAGAACCTTGCTCCCGTCTCTCCCGGGTCTCAGCGTGGCTCCAGTGCAGTAAGACCTGAAGGGAGCCCAGTACCATTTTTCGACTTGAGGGTTTTACATCTGCAGGAACCATAAGTGGCTCCCGTGACAAGGCACATGTCAAAGCAGTCAGAGCAAACAGATAAAGATGGATTTATTTCTGATTGTCTTACTGGGCACTTCCTGAAATACCGAGGTGTCTCTTTAGCAAGAGGGATGGTGAAGGGGAGGGCAGACATTCTATGACATCTGATAGGCTTGCAGAACGAACTGGGACAGAAATAAAAAGACCTGTACTTACTGGGCAAGTTTTTTTTCCCCTGCTTATAAAGCATCATAAAATATCCAGTTTTATCAGTTAGCAAACATATACTGAATGTTTATAGTGTAAAACACAGAGATGCATTAATGAAGACAAAGAAATCTCTCATGAGCTTACAATCTAAAGGAGAAATAAATATGCATAAGTTCAGTTATAATCCAACAAAATGCATCATTATAAAGCCTTGTGGGAACACGGAACTGGGTACAGAAACTATAAAGGCATGCCAACCTGTATCCAGTCTACGGAGATTACAATGGTAGAAGGGGACAGGACGGCAGGGACAGGAAAATCAATTAGAGATTGCGAGATTATCAAACTATGAATAGATGACTCTTTTTTCTTTAAGCCAAAAATTGTCATATAAATTTAAGACTCTTCCTGAGTCACAGTTCAGGAGTATTTGGGAACACTCACAGACAGGATCACATCTTCATTCTCCTAGACAGTGTCACCTTCATTTCCAAAGCATCCTCAGGGAAGAAAAGTGAAGGAAAAAGAAAGTGAGCAATTGAAAGCAAGTAAAGGAAATAAAGAAAAGAAAGGACATTGTACCTATAAAGAAAGATGGCTGCCACTGAGCTCTCCAAGGAAGCCTCATTTTTCTTCCTTTAACCAAAAAGAATCCGCAAGTGAGATCCCCCTGTAAAGAATAAGCGGAGATGCAGGGGCTAAGCATCTTTCTAAATGAATGAAATTAGACCTCCGCAGTGAACTAGCTCATGGTCCTGTAAGACAGCCAGCCAAATCAGCCAGGACCATAGCAGCACACAGTAAGCTTTCAGTGAGCTATGGCAACCCTGCAGTCTGAAGTAAAACAAATGCCTGGGGATTCAGTAGCCCCAGATAAGCTTTGTGAATATCAGAAAAAGATAGTCTGAAATGTCTGAAATTTCAATCACAATAAATTCAAATGTGTAGAGAAATGTAGTCTCTTTACATTGTTTGCCTTCAAGCTGGCTTTTCTGACAGGCCCCACCTCATAGATGGGTAGGCAGGAAATAACTACATGTCCATTCAGTATAAATTTTAGTCCAATTCCAAAGTGTAAATATCCTGAATGCAGAAATCCCTGTAAGTAAAACTAGTCTTTTTGAATCATGGTTTAGTCTTAATTATTTCTGCCCTCTCTCTCCCACTTCCCTGCCAGATGGACTTGGGCGCACAAGTAGGGCGGGCAGCTGGGCTTGCGCGATTTTACTGGGACCGAGTGAGGGGTCACACCGTACAGTGCCCCTGCATTGCCGCCTGTTCCTGCTGATACGAATACTGAGTCGGTGCTGGTGACCCTTGTGCTCTGGCTTCTCTTGCTTTGGTCAGGGTTACGGCCCTTTGCTGGCTGACTCAGCCTCATCCTGGCTCTCTTGGATGCTAAGGATCCCCAGGATCCCTGCCAGACGACCTATCTAACCCACAGAAAATGCACTGACTCTCAACTCACCTGCCTTCTGAGTGCTATATAAACTTGTGGGTGTCATCCACGCGGTACAGAAATGCAGGACAGAGCGGTAAAACTAATTCAAGTTACTCTCCCTGGGGCCCACACCACAGGCCCACTCTCCTAGGTCGGACACTAGGGGACATGAGCACTCCTTATATACCCAGTTTTCCTCCTTCTCTGCCCAAAGGCTTGTGTGGGACAATCGAACACATGTAACTAATTCCACTTCCACCTTCTCTGTCTCTAATTGCCCCCCTCATGCTGCTGGCACAGGAGACAGTGGGCTTCCCTTCCCCACTACTTCCTCTCCCTGCATACCCATCCCTTGTGTGAAATTCTACCCAGGTCACCAAACTTAACTCACAGTTATGTCAAGTTGGAGCTAAAAGAAATTTAAAAATCTTTCCCTCTCCCTGATGCCTGTCTCTTGCCTATCATCTCACTCCACGTGTCAAGAACTCACCCCTGGGGCACGGCCCCTGGATCAGTGAGCCCTGTGGCTCAGGTGTCAGAGATGCAGTGAAGCGACACTTTAATAAGGGAATTAAATTTATGTCTTTACAATCTACAAAGAGTATGTCAGTTTTAAGATAATAGAATTGTGTTTCTTTGTCTTCTGATTGGGCAGTCCAAGGAATGTTGTTTTGCTGGTCACCTCTGGGTAAACTGTGGCAAGTGTTTCAAGCTCAAATTATTTTCGGGAATGCTGAGTGAAACCAAGTTCAATAGGTTTATTTAATGTGAAACCATCAGAGCCTGTAATATGCTAGTGTGCTTTGTGAATTCTGATGTGTTCTTTCCCAAACTTATCTGACTAGGGGATAGTTAGTTAGTTATCACATCTTCTGGGAGGAGTGTTCTAGGAATACAAGAGTGAAAGGTGCTGAAGATCCCCTGTCCCGAAAATCAATGTGCACCTCCACTCCTCCATCCCATCTTCATTACGAGTGCAGAGCCGAGTGTTCTGGCAAAAGCGTTTCGATATGTAGTTAGTTTCCTAACTGGGCCCTTTCTGTTCTCCCTCAGGCCCTGTGCTTATTTATTTAATTTTTTAACTAACACAGCTGTGACATCAGTGTCATGAGCATAAAGTACCTGGGAGTTAGTCAGTTGGAGACACTAGAACTTGAAAGTGTTTATCTCAAAGTAAACAAGCAAGCACAAACGCCCTCTGCCAAAAGGACAGATAAAAGGGCCCATTTCCCGGGCTTCTCTGGGAATTCTCCCGGGGGATGCACTCCTGCCCGAGCTGTCCTGGTGAAGGGCGGGAAATGGATGGTGGCTCATGGTGAAGGAATGCAAAATAAAGGTCTTAAGACTTTCAGTAGAAAAATACATATGGTGTGAGATTTCGGCACAGTCCCCTCCCCCGCCCCCCTCAGAAAGAACGCAAATACTCCCCACGTGGCCCGAATAAGGTAAAGAGAATCCGAGTAGACAGAAAATTGGGATCCACAGGGAAGTTCTGGTGAAACTTTCTGTAGAATATAATGACCTTAAAATAGGTTCCCTAAAAGGGGAATTACCTAGGAAAAAATCACCGAATCTCAAGGGAAATAGATGTTTCTGGGGAGGACAATGATGGATGAGAGGAAATGGCAGGAGAAAATCATGGACGGCCAGGATAAGGGGCCCTGTGACCCTTTTACCTTCCTCAGACTTTCTTCTGTTCTTGTGTAAACAGAGAAGAGGCCCAACTCGACACACAAAGTAAAAAAGGGGGAAAAATTGATATTTCATGTGCAGCCATATGTGGGCTGAAAGTATAACTCATAAAGAAAAAATCAGTCCCATTGTATACATCTGTGTAAGAAGGATTGATTTACACAAGTAGCTTTAGCATGAGAGAATACCCTGAGCACACAGGAAAAGAGCAGGGAGCTCCAGGGTTCCAGAGGAATCAGCTGTGACGGGCTACTCTGCACTTTCATGCACAGGAACAAGAAACCATAACCCCATTGCCACTCCGGCCTCCTCAATCATCCTCAAAACAAAGCATGATATATGCATTATTTTCTGAGTCAATCAATCACAACTGGTTGTATTGGTTGCACTCTTTGAATTAAACTGTAATGTTGCCATTGGCCTGTGGGCATACTTCTTCCTCAGGAAATAGTCAGTAGAGATAAGAATGGTAATTTGAACTGCCATGAATCCACATGGCAATAAAATAAAATAAAATAAAATAAATAAAATAAATAAAATAAAATAAAATAAAATAAAATAAAATAAAATAAAATAAAATAAAAAAATAACCCATAGCAAGACTACTGTTGAGAATCCAGAATTGTGGAAACACCTCATCTTCCCCCACACCAGGCTGAGAGACTCTGTAAGCATCATTGTTCTATGTGTTCAACATCCTCCCCAGGTTTCTTTCTACCTCCTGCTTTCCCCACAACACGAGGCTGTGGCTGGTGGGACTAGGAAAGAACACCTCTTCCTCAGCCACAGGGATGGTCACTGGCCTTAGGTTGGGCCCAGTTTAGGACTCTATACTTCTAGCCAAAGTGATTTGTTCAAGGTGTGGACACATACTGATGCTGAGTCAATTGGAATTTCTCCACGAAGTGCCTTGAAATGAAGGGAAGAGAATATTGTCTCTGGGCCTGCCTTTCCAAGGTTTGGTTTTATGAACCTATTGGCCTATAAGCCTTATTGCATTTTTAAATTTAAAGTAGTTCAAGCTGGAAGTTTATCATGTAGAATTGAAAGACTTCCAAGTAATACAGGGACCTTGGCAGAATGAGAAAGATCCTTACTTTCTTTTTCTTAGTTGAAAAGAATGTTTATAGAAGGCATACTACATGCCAGACCTATGGTGGTGAGCAAACATCAGCTCTGTTGGCATTCACATTCGGTGAGATTAGGGACTATTGGGAAGAGCAAGCATCTAGTGATTGCTAACAATCAATGAATTTCAAGTGTTCAGTGTTCTATAAAGAAAAGTAGCCAATAACCAGAAGCCTCACATCTGGGGAAGAGGCAACAAAGTTTCCACAAGGAAGTGATGGTTAAGCTGAAAGATGGTCAGAGTTTAGTCTCATCTTCAGGACCCAATATCTCCTTTGCCATTTTAACCCTATGTAACATAATGGTTATCTAAGTTTAAAAATGTCTTTTTTGTGCCCTGGCTGGCATGGCTCAGTGGATTGAGTGCTGGGCTGCAAACCAAATGGCTGCCAGTTCCAAATTTCCAGTCAAGGCACATGTCTGGGTTATAGGCCACGTCCCCAGTAGGGGATGCACAAGAGGCAACCACACACTGATGTTTTTCTCCTTCTCTTTCTCCCTCCCTTCCCCTCTCTCTATAAACAAATAAATATTTTTTAAAAATCTTTTTTGTTTTTTCAACCGACTGAACTGAAACAGCCTGTTTATCTGATAATATTAGTGGCAATATAAATTTTTCTGTACTTTGCTTACTTCCTGTAACTTTATTTAGTACCAAATGCATGATAACAGAAATTTTGAACTGAGTAAAATAAAGTGCTAGGTAGAAGAGTGAGACAAATAGTCTTTAGTTAAAAACGAATGGCCATTCTGATTCTTCTGTAATGAATCATCTTTGGAATTATACAGCAATAAAATTAGGACATATTATAGATTTTTCTCAATCAAGTATCATGAATACATAGAAAAACAGTGTGGTTGGTACAAAAAAAATATGTACTTTTGTTGAAAATGAACCCTAAACGTATATCAAAATGAATCTGAGCTGCTTTGCAAGTTAGCACGTAGTCGATCCTAGTGTAGCACCCTTTGCTTTGTTCAAATGTTTCTAGTGGTGATAGATGCACTGACCATTGGTTTGGAGCAGGTAATTTACATTTGTCAGCTCTCATTTGTATGTAGGTATGATAACTCATATTGAAAGCTCATCTTATCTTCCTCAGTGCAAGAGCTAATCTGATTTACTACTATCTTATACAGTATGCTAAGCATTGAGAAATGCATCAAGGACTAGCATTTAGTATCTTAAGTTCCGGGTAGTTTTTGAATGACTTATGTTCATGTGTTTACAATTTACCTCCTGAAAGAATGTCTACACTCTTTGAAATCAGGGACTAGGGCTTTGAGGCCTCTTCAGCCTTTCTCTGTCATGCTCAGAGCATCTCATCCAATATCTAATATTGATAATTATCTAACAAGTCTTTATTATTGAACTTGTAACATGTACCAGGCACTGTTCTAGGCTTGAGAATTTGAAAAATAAATGAACATTTATTTCAATTAATGTGATTGTTATTTATCTTATCTCACATATGATAAGAAGTGTCGGAAAAAAGGGAAGGCAGGAGGGAAGGAAGGAAGGAAGGAAGGAAGGAAGGAAGGAAGGAAGGAAGGAAGGAAGGAAGGGAAAAGAAAGGGAGGAAGGAAAGGAGAGAGGAAGGAAAGAAAGGATGGGAAGGGAAGGGCCTGCTTCTCTGTATTTATGAATGTAATAATCATTCCACATGGTACTAAATGCCTGTTTTTGCATAAGACCCAGAGTTTTAAAATTGTGTGATAGTTTTCTGCAACAAAACAGTGGAAGGCAGGAAATCAGTGCAATTTACTTATAACTAATTTAAGATTAACTTAAAAATGAAAAAAATTGTCTTTCTGTAGTGCGGCTGTTGAACTGTCATCTAAAAGCTTATATAATTAGTGGAAGCATGCTAATTGAATTATGGCAATTAAGTCAGGCTTGAGACAGAGGGTCCCTTCTGAGTGACGAGGTTGTAGTAATTCTATAACCCATTCTCCTCTGTTAGAAAGTTCCTCTGCCCCTCAGTACTTTAGCTACCATGGCATAGCCAAATCTCAATTTCTCATGTGTTAATTATCTACTTTGTGGGTTTGCTGAGCCTTGGATTTTTTTCCTCCCTTCCACGGGGTTACCAGGTTGCATTGATGGGTAGGCTGAAGCCACAAAGAGGTCACACAACTCACAACTGTTATTTTAATACCAAATATCTTCACCAGTAAAAGATAAGCTGTGCATGGGAGGGAATGAAAATATTTGGGGAACCAGTGTGGAGAGAATGACTATCTTCTCAGCCATTTCTTTAATAATGTTGTTGTTGATTAAAGGATTGAGAAAATACTGAAGCAGGAGTTCGCACAAGCTTGGAGCAGTTTGGGGGCTGTAATTGTCCATGTTCACCCCTTTTTGTAGATGCTGTGGAATTAGCTAGCTGTGTCCCTAACCTGATACTAACAAACGAAGTAAGTAGCCTTGGAAAATTCCCTTCCTCTCTCCAGGACTGCATTTACTTTACAAAATGAGATCACCGTGGCTCCTTTTAACTCTGGAATTCTCTAGTTTTCCATCTATTCACAAAGCCAGTGCCATGTTTTCTAGGGTTTTGAACATGGGTAGTCAGTCTCCTACATCCTGGGGTGGTAAAGCCTCATGGACAGGGTGTATGACAGACACACCAAGGGACAGGAGGTATAGTACACGCCATTTAGGGCTGTCAAAAGTGAGGGTCAGCGTTGTAGGGTCCTCCAGAAAAAAGGGAAGCTAACAGAGAAGGGATGGGAGGAACCATTCTGCAATGTCTGAAAGGAGCAGTTCTGGAGACGCTGTGAGCAGCCTCAACCGCAGAATGTTCAGGGCTTGGTGCAAAATGAAAACATTAGGCCCTTCGTTCAAAAATTAAGAATTTCAAAATGGCAACAGCAGAGCTTTAAACCAAACACAGGGTCTTCTACACATCGCCCTGTGGGCCGGTTGGAAGGGATTAATCCTGTTTCCCAGGGGTTGAAATCACAGACCCCTCCCCTCCCTGGGGCCCGAATCTGCAGGGCTCACTTCAAGTCTGCCTTTCATTCCGAGCTACGTTTCTTTCTTTCTTGCCTTTTTTTTTTTTTTAACAGTGCTGTTAGCTGTATAAATATTTTACAGTTCCCCTATGAAAAGTTTCCAAGGGGCCCATGTTAAGGGGAAAAAAAATCTTTGAAAGGATTTTTTCCATAGCAATTAAAACCTTTCAAAGCACCGAGGGCTCCCTAGTCTCACTTTAGTGCAACAAACCTCTATTTTTTTTGCCCAGTTTGGATGGCTCTGGGTCTGAAAATAAGCCAGCCTCTTTGTTTGGTGACTTTGTGGGTTGCCCTGCCGATAGACATTTGGAGTTTAAATTCATTAGATACATGGCAGAGCAGTGGATGGAACTGGCGGAGGGTTTAGGAATGCTGGGATCAGAAACTCTAACCCCTATTTCCTGTATCTCATTTACAGGGTAAAATGACTATAAATCAACCTAAAGTTCATTTTGGCTCCCCAGATGAAGTCAAATGTACACTCTGACTTATGCATATACCGTTTTTAGTTAACACACCAATAAAAATAATTGTGCAAGCCTAAATTTGGAAGTGTTCCCAGCGTTTATGACAAAACTTAATAAAGCCAAGCGCATTGAATGTAATATGGGAATTTTATTGAAATGAAATTAGTCCATCATGTAAGCTCCACATTTTCCTCAGATTTCTTGGACTTCATATGAGAGCTCTCCTGGGGACCCTAATAGGGTCCTGCAAAAATTCAAGAACAGTTTGTAGAGATGCAGAGCTCAGACCACAACTCTGCAGCGGGCAGGATGGCACAGCACACCCCGAGTTTCAATGCAGCGAACCACACACACTTTTCCAAGCATGCTCCCACTCCCTTCACCCCAAGGTCTAAGCAGCAGATATATTGTTGGGCTTTTACTCAGAACATGGGACTCCCGGAGAGATGGGGGTGGGGGTTCCCTGGTAACTCTAGCAAGCACAGTGTGTGCCAGAGGCCTATTACGTAATTTCCCTGGGGAACCAGCATGGCAGCAGCCATTGCCTATGTCCATGCAGTTGGATTGCTGGACCATATTTACAGATGGGAGCCTGGGGGCTGAGGGATGCTTTTACGGCTGCTCAAAGGAGGAGGCAATCTTTGTGCATTTAAAATCTAAGGTTGGGGGTAAGGACATTTGAGTGGAGGAATTCAAGTTTGATATGGATTAGGTTTCATTTACAGTGGTTTGCAAGCTTTAGTATGTGCATAAAAAATTCCTGGGCTATTTGTTTAAAAAGCAAATACCTAGGCCCCACCTCAAGAGATTTTTACTCATGGCAACCATGGCTGGGCCTAGGAATCTGTATTTTAAACAGTGCCCCGGATGATTTGATACGGGTCGTCCAAGGATCTTGATTTAAAAAATAATGCTATCAGGTGGGTCATTGACAACAAATAACAAACTTCAATATGTTTAATCACTATAAACTGAATGTTTGTGCCCCACCCCCAAATTCCTATATTGAAACCTATCCCCCAAGGTGATAGTGTTAGGAGATGGGGCCATTAGGAGGTGATTGGGTCATGAGGGTAAGGCTCTCGCGAGTAGTCTAGTGCCCTTAAAAGACACTGACTCCTCTCCTGCCCCTTCACCCTGTGAGGACACAGTAGGAGGGCAGCCATGTAAGAACCAAGAATCAGGCTCCAGCTAGACACTGAATCTGCCAGCTCCTTGATCTTTGACTTCCTGGCCTCTAGAACTATGAGAAATAAATTTGTTCTTTATAAGCCATCCCGTCTAGTTTATAGCAACCCAAGCCAACTAAGACATTACTAAGTGTTTATTTCTGAGGCGTTACTATGTGCTGAGCAGAGGGAAAGGCCTGGACCAACTCCTTCATTGCCTTTGGACTACCTTCTAGGTAGTTGTCTAGCCTATTTTAAAAAAAATTCCTGGGACAAATATTCCATGTCTTCTTTTTATAGCTTGTTTCAGTGCCTAATGATCATTACCATCAAGATTTTTTTCCCCCTCATCTATACAAATTCCTTCTTGCTGAAATTCAACCCCAGGGGTAATTTCCCCCTGTTGCCTCTTGAGAAAGGGTAGAGAATAATTGGATGGTGTCTTGATAAAAATCCTTTGTGTATTTAAAAGAAGTTAGAGTTGTTTCCCCCACTAATCCACAGGAAGACAGATTTGCTCATGATCAGGACCAGCTAGGAGGCCATCCTTAAGGCTCCAACCAGTATGCCCATGGATGGCTGACTTAGGCCTGGACCTCATCCACCTCAGCTTGTCTGCTCTGATAAACTCCCCAAAGCTGTTCTGGAAGGACTCTGGGGATTTAGAGATCTGTTTTGGACATGGACATCACCACTTCCACAGATCACATGGAGAGAGCAACTGTTTTTTTCATTGGCCTTCTCTTAAATTGATTCTTTCTATTTTCCCCCAGCTTCCCTAAGTTTCATCCCTCTAATTAATAGACAATTAAACCTTGCCTGACCTCTGTAGTTAGATCAGAAAATGAACTGGGAAGCTTGAATGGAAATTGTGCAAAGCCTCTTCCTCTTTGTGACAGTGATGGACAGCTTCTGAGGTGGCCTCCTGCTGTGGATGCTTTGTATAATTGCCTCCCTTTGAGTGTGTGCAGGGCCTGTGACTTGCTTCTAATCAATAGCCTATAGTAGAGGTGATAGGTTGTTATTCACATAATTATAGAAAGCTCTGTCTGGCTAACAAACATGCCCAGACCCTCTCCTTGTTAGCTTGAAGAAGTAAGCGGCCAGGTTGGGAAGCCCACATGGCACCATTGATGACCTCTAGGAGCTAGGGCAGTCTCCACCAACAGCCAGCAAGGATGAGGGCTCCCAGTCTTACAACTGCAAAGAAGTGAATTTTGCCAATACCTTGTATTCGCTAGGAAGCAGATTCTTCTCCAGTCAAGCCTCCGCAGGAGAATGCAGCCTGGCCAACAACTTGATTGCAGCTTGTGAGCCCCTAAGCAGAGGACCCAGATAAGCTACACTCAGATTTCTGACCCACATAAACTGTGAGATAATAGGTGTGTGTTGTTTGAAGTTGCTAAATTTGCAATGATTTATTACTCAGCAATAGAAAACTGATAGAATTTGATTTGACTTACCCAGCAGTGGATAAAGGGTAGTGTAAATGGCATCCTAGCGAAGTCCTTCAGAGAAGCATTTAGCCTGGGTGGCAGCTTCAAAGGAAACCCCATGTTTACGTGCTTGGTAATACTTTGGATTTGGGTGGACCAGAATCATGCTTGAAATCTTCTACAATGTTCACATAAAAGCCATTTTCCCTTTAAAATTAGTTCAATTACAGTAACTATCATTCATTTAGAATGTAGTAGCAGTCACACTTTGAAGTACTTTGTATATATTAATTCATTTAGTTCTCTCGACCATCCTATCCGATAGGCAATATTATTAATCCCATTCACAGGTGAGGAAACTGAGATACCTAGAAGTAAGACTGTCAGCTCAACTCTTCGGTGAATTTTCTAAAAAAGGTTGCGGGGGGTGGGGCAGGGAGCAAAAGGCAAAAGAGGCTTTTGGCTTTTTTGGTGTTCAATTATATTTCTATGTATCTTCATTTTTAGAGGTACATTTTAACTGTTATGAAAACTGGATATGACACAGGCCTTGTAGGACTTCTGAGAGGGACTGTGTGAATTCATCATAAAGCTATTTTACCTAATGGTAATAAAAGTGCCAGGGGGACCTAAGTGAACACCTCAGTAATTCTATAAAGGAAGAAATGGTGGAAGCTCAAACTCTTGGATGAACCAGGATTTTTGCAGGCCTGCTAAATTTTGGCAAGTCATTTGCAATATCTCTATTTTAGTGGCTTTTCCTGGCACATTCTCCATTTTATTAATATTCTTTTTTAAGATGTGGAAACAAAAGAATGAGCTTGACATGGTCAATGAAGTACAATTTTGTGGCTCTCGTGGGTCACGCTGATTTTATGTATCCTGGAAAGATATTAAATTACCTTTGGAAACAGCAGCACAACATCCCAAGCTGGTAGGCATCCTATGATTTACTTTTTTCTGCAGGCCTTAAATTTAATCAAGCATTCTCAAATTCTACTTACAGCTTATTTATTTCTTTTGGCCTGAAGAGCCTTATTCAGGTTCAGCTAACGTGTTTTTAGTGAATGCTAGGAGGTAATTACTAGTGTCTTCACTTTACAGGTTTAAAAAAACTGAGATTTGGGAAAGTGAAACTGCCTGTGGTTAAACAATTAGAAATAACAGATAACAGATTGGAAGTCAAACTCTCTTGCTCCACCCTCAGGTCCCTGTTCACAACCCAGAGCTGAGTGCTGTGCATTTCCCCAAACGAGGTTCTAGCGGGCACCACCAGGGAGGGGCTGTGTGCCCCTGCCCCCACATTCCTCAGCAGGTACAAAGAGTAAGAAAATTTATTTAAATTTGCCTGATCATGTGCCCCAAAACGATGTGGTTTCTCAGGGCCCTGGGAAGGCTCCACCTGCCCCAAATTATGATCTCCATTATCATCCACTCTACTGGAGACGTATCCCTTTGGATGTAAAGTCTTTTTTGTCTTTATAAATTTTATTAAGACTTTATCAACAGATGATGAGAACGTAAAACAGGATTAGAGGAGGCCATTCAGAGCCACCGGGTTCTTTGAAAACCACCCACGTGTACAGTCATGTGCAGCAAAGGGACGTTCTTTTAAAAAAAAAAAAAGTATAGCACCTGCAACTGTATACAGTGCGTGGTACTCCATAATGACAATAAACAACTACATCACTGGTTTCTGTATTTACTACACCGCACTTTTTATTGTTAGTTTAGAGTGTACTCTTTCTACTCATTAAAAAATAAGTTTGCTGTAAAACAGTACGCCATGTTATGCCAGCAGCAGCCTCCTACATCTCATGTTTACCATGTCTCTTGATTGTATTAGTTTCTTTTGTGCCTAATTTAATCTCACGTTGTCTTGTACGCTAACATGCTGCACAGGCTTGTAGCCTGGGAACAATAGGCTGTACCCTATAGCCTAGGTGATACCACCTAGGTTTGTATAGTGCATTCTCTGATGTTGGCTCAAGGAGACTGCCTAGGGTGCAGTAAGCGGTGCCTGACTGTGTTCTTCCACTCAGCGATGGCAGCTGTCGGTTACAGCGGCGTGAGTTGAGGGAAAGGGAGGGGTGGTTTACAGTGTGCTCTCCTAGAGTGGGCAGGGCTGGGCTCTGAAGTGGAAGTGCCTGTCCTAGAACATTTGTAACCAAACACCCACTCCACTCAGAGCAGTAACTGAACTTTTAGCCTTCTCTTAACAAACAGTTTTTTAAAGTTCCTAAATAAAAAAGTTTAAAAGTCCCTTCTCCCCTACTTTTGCATTGTCCCTTGGTCTAGTTTAATTATATATCCCCCACCCTGAGCAGACCCTGAGGGGAGTGTCTCCACAGATTGAGTCTCCTGTGTCTGGGGAATTGGAGAAACTCTTCCTTCCCACTTAGGGACAGTGTGGAGTGACCCCCCGTGGCTGTAATTCTCTACTCTGAGTCCTGCTCCTTCCTCAGACCCCAGATTACCTCTCCAAGAGCCTCATGGCTGATGAGAAGAGAGTAGCAATTGACCTGTGAGGTATTTGGGAGGATGGTAGGGAGGCCAGTAAGAACAGAAGAGGAGAGGAAATGAATATTTACTGTGAATTTCTCACACTTGGAGGGAATAACCCAGCTTGATGTGTGCTGACTCATCCCTTAGCCGGCAGTTCCCACAGTGCTGTGTGGAACCAGGTCTGTTATCTCATCTCACTTTATCCATCTGCTCAATGCTTTGTGCTAAGCACTATCCTAGGCATGGGATTCAACACTGAATTCCTTTCCTGCAAGCAGAAATGGTCCAGTGGAGCAGTCAGAGACATGGATAAATGATTCCATTTAGAGCAGTGGTCCCCAACCTTTTTGGCACCAGGGACTGGTTTCATGAAAGACAATTTTTCCACAGACTGTGGTGCGAGGGAGATGATTTTGGGATGATTCAAGTGCCTTACATTTATTGTGCACTGTATTTCTATTATTATTCCATTGCAATATTTAATGAAATAATTATAGAACTCACCATAATGTGGAATCAGCGGGATCTCTGAGCTTATTTCCCTGCAACTAGTGTCAGTTCCTGACTTAAAGCCTGCTGCTGCCAGACGCAGCTGCACAATTGAAGCACATCAACTCACTTGCCACTATAAACCCTGCCACCAGATGCAGCTTAATTGTCACTCACCACTCACTGATAGGGTTTTGATATGAGCCTGCAAGCAATTGATTTATCATGGTCTCTGTGCAGTCAAAGCTCTCTGCTAATGATGATCTGTATTTGCAGCTGCTCCCTAGCACTGGCATCTCCACCTCAGCTCCACCTCAGAGCACCAGGCGTTAGATTCTCATAAGGAATGCACAAACTAGATCTCTCATGCACAGTTCACAGTGGGGTTCGCGCTTCTAAGAGAATCTAATGCAGCTGCTGATCTGACAGGAGGCGGAGCTCAGGCAGTAATTTGAGCATGGGGAGTGGCTGTAAATACAGATGAAGCTTTGCTAGCTCACCTGCCTTCGATGTGGCCCAGGAGCTGGGTACCCCTGATTTAGAGTAACAAATTATGTGGGAACATATACAAAGACAACCTAAGCTCATATATTTCTTATTTATTGCAGCATAACAAATTACCCAAAATTGACAGCTTAAAATGACAAAGATTATCTCATACAGATTCTGAGAGTGAAGAGTCAGGGAGTAGCTTCGCTGGGTAGTCCTGGCTCAGAGTCCATCATGAGATTGCTGTCAGGATGCCAGCCAGGGCTGCAGTCATCAGGAGGCTCGACTGGGGTTGAAGGATCCTCTCCCAGGAAAGCTCGCTCACATGTCTATTGGCCTCAGCTCCTCACCACATGGGCCTCTCCTTTGGGATGCTCACAATGTGGCAGCCATCTTCCCCCAGAGCCAATAACCTGAGAGAGAAAAGAAGCCACAATGTTTTTTTACAAACTAGCCTTGCAAGTTACTGACCATCACTTCTGCTTTATTCTATTGGTCACAGACCAACCCTCAGACAATGTGGGAGGGAACTACACAATACCACAAAGGGGGCTTTTGCGGGGCTGTCATGAAGGCTGGCTATGACAACCTGTCCAGGAGTACCAGGGGTGGCCTCCAGCAGAAACCAAGAGTACAAGGAGAA
Source organism: Glossophaga mutica (assembly GCA_039655065.1). Taxonomy (NCBI): domain Eukaryota; kingdom Metazoa; phylum Chordata; class Mammalia; order Chiroptera; family Phyllostomidae; genus Glossophaga; species Glossophaga mutica. The sequence continues at coordinate 135,883,489 of CM077305.1, read as the reverse complement.
TACAATTTAAGTCCCAGTATTCTTCCATAGGTCTTGAAGATTCATGATAATTCTCTAATTCACTAACAAGGGATGGTTGCTCCTGCCACAATCTTTTACCTTCTCTGTATAATTAAGATGGCCAGGTACTGCTATATCAAGCACAGCTAGTCTAAGGTCCCATGAGGCAAGTAAGATGTAGAATACACTAAAATCCTTTTACTCTTAGTCTGCCTCCCTGCCAGAACACTCCCAGCATCAGGAGCTTTATTTGAATTCCCCTAAGACCTTTGCAATAACACAACTGATAAATTGTATGGGTGGGATATATATATATATATATTATTATTATTATTGCTGATGCTGTTTTGAGACCAAGATGATGTTAGTCTAAGAATTAGTATCCAGAACTATCAACCAAAATTGCTAATACCCAGTCATGTGTGTTCATGAAGATTTATTTTTGTCTTTATTTAACAATGACTTTGTGAGAAATAATTTAAGGTCAGGGATGGTTAGAAGATTTTCAAATGAATAGCATTTCAATATTTTGGCTCATTCTTAACAACACTCTCAAAATGGAAACGCATCTACACAAATCATAATTCGTTACTTTTTACTAATCAACATTTTTTTTAAGCACCAAACATAGGTCCAGAAAAAGTTGCTGACATGTCCAAGGTGTCAAAGATAACAGAACTCTTAATAAAAGACTAATCCCAGAGACTGGTTATCTTTAAAACTGATATTCCCTATATCAACAGAAGAAAACAAATAAATCCAGATTTTAAATTCATCATTTCCTCTGTGCATCTGTGGTCTGAGTCGGAATTAATACAAGGTGAGCTCTCCTGACCCCAGAGCTCAGGAGAGATGTCACATTTAAGAAAAGGAAGCTGTTCTGTGTCCAAATGGCTGTGCAGGGAGGGTGGATACTCCTAGGATAGTTCAAGCAGCAGCTACCTGAGGACTCAGAAACACCTACCCTCTCTCAGCTTACAGCCTCCAACTTCTTTGTTTTCTCTGACCCTGGACTTGCAGCCATGGCAACATCCAGTGCAAGACTGTGCCAAAGGTGACCGGTACCCGCTTATACTAGCCAATTGTTAAATTTTCCAGAAATGTGCAAGCCACTTGTTAAACACTGCCAGTATTAAGAATTAAGTTATACAAACTTACAATTAAGTTATATTAAAAGGAAAGCATAATAAATACTCAAAACCCATTACTTTCTAATTATTTGGGTATGTGTTACTGTTATCTACATTCTTGAGGTTACTTATCCATGGTGACAACATATATACCATGGATATCAGCAAACACTACAAATTAGAGCTTCCCCCCTGCCCCCGGACACAGAGAATCAGCAGCTGGACATTTATCAGCATATCACTGGGGGCATCCTTTTATTACTCCCAAATTTTGTGGTAGTGCTTGAGCCAGATGGCTATTTTTAAACCCAGGTTTTGTCACTTAACAGCTGTGTGACTTGGGCACATTATTTAACTAGTTTAATCATCTGTAAGCTGGAGATAATATTGCACCTACTTCATAGAGTTGCCATAAGGATGAAGAGTTGATATATATAAAGCACTTTGGAACAGTGCCTGAAACCTAGTAAGTGCTATGTAAGTATTTGTTAAATATGTAAAATAAATACTATTCTAAGGGTTGTTATTCCCCTCTTTGATTCTCTCATTTATTTCTCCTCTCCTGAAATCTATGCTCTTCTTCTTCCATGTCAGGAAACATCCAATTTTGTGGGACACATGATTGTCCAAAATAAAGATTAGATTTCTCAGCCTACCTTGAAGAAATTCTAATTAAGACAATATAAACAGAAGGATTATGTGATAGCTTCCAGGATTTTATCTACAATGATAGTTTGCATATTCTTTTTGCCCCTTTTATTTTTCATCCCTTCTCCCATTTTGGTCTCTGAAATTTGGATGTGATGGCTGGAGCTCAAGCCACTATATTGGACCATGAGGAAGAAAACCAAACCCTAGAGGTGACAGATATGAGAACAGGGAATTATAAAATAAATCAGTGATATTTTGTGACAAGAAAGATATAAAAAGTAGCTGGAATATGTTCATAGTTTAGAATGAGAATGAAGATATACAGACTCAAGTTTCAGAAGTCTTTAGAGCTAAATGTCTATTCCAAATGATCTTCTAGTTCCAGTTCCGGGAAACCCAGCTAACATGGCTGATGTTCTTGGATTTCTAGAAAATTCCACCTCCCTTAATGCCATGAACATTTTTATAATAAACCTTCATTACTTGAACTAATATAACTGTTCCTTGAAACTAAGAATAAAACTAACTAAATTTATAGTTTACAGTACAACCATAAAGGTCAAATTCTACCTACCTACCAATATATTTTGCTCATTAACATTTTTCTGTGAAGACAAACTTACACCACGGGAACTGAGAACTCCTTTGGAAATGTTCTACATTCTATTGTGGTCCTTGGGTATCAAGTTGTATGCTAAAGTACCATCTGTCACTTTTCCATCTTGAGAAGGCTCTGAACTTTTATTTCATGCTAGCTGGATTATCATATATTGTTCATAATCAATGTCACCCTTGGGAAAAATTAAGGAGATGAAGTTTGCTTCTCTTCTAACTTTTCTTTTGCTCATTCTCACCTGACTTTATCATATGCATGCACTTGATTAATTGTTCCTCATACCTACTCCAACTGAGTAGCATCAAAGACTTCTCCTCTCTGTCTAATCTCAATTTACCTGTAGAGTATTTTTCTCAATGCATTGTTAAACAGCTGGTCAGTTTATCAGAAACAACAATTTGATTTGCATTGAGATATTGTCTGACTCTATTTTGGATTTCATTATTGGCCCATATGGGGGATTTGAATTGGTCCTTCCAGTTAAATCAAAGGGAATTTAATACCTGCAGAATAGTTAGGTGTCAGGCATTGTGCTAAGTACTATTTAATTTAAATTTCACAGCAATCAACGTTTTAGTTGCAAACAAGAAAAACCAATTCTGGATGACAAATGGAAAATAAATAAATTGAAAGGATATTCAGAATCTCAAAGGATTTCCAAGAAGTTCACAGAACCAGGCTTGGAATTGTGCAGGAATAAGATAAAGCAACACCAGTATATTTGTTGCAAAACTGATATACTATCTGTACTAACAGAGAAACCATGAAAGTTCAATGGCTTAAAAAAATACGCATTTTTCTCTCAAAGTTTAATCAGCGTTTGAAGCAAAAAAGGTGAAGCTTTGCTCCACGCTGTCAGATAGACGCCGACACACAGTGGTGGAGCAAGGACAAAGTAGCTGCTGAATGAACACCCCTGTAGAAAAGAGAAGCACAGCAGTCATTGATATCAAAAGATGTTAATTTCTAATGGGCAGACTTCATGAAAACACTGCTCTGAGTTCGAGGAAAGTTTCCAGAAGAGACCCTAGGTATGCTTTCTGGTAGAAACTCTCTCGTCCACTGTTTTTCATGGCTCCTGGCTCCTTTGTCAGTTTCCTCCTCGATCACTTCAGATACGGAAAGGGTGCTGTCCTTGTGGGCTGCATAAGTTCAAACAAAGCTCATAACTACTGATAAATTTGGAGGAGTACAACTCATTTTGATATTCAACATTTTATTTTAGTCCAAGCTTATGGTTTCTTTGGCAATTTAATTTGCTCAAAAACATAGTAGAATTCTAATCTATGTGCTTCCAATCAGTTTTATGTGCTAGTAACAATACCCAAAGTTCTTTCCTAGTCATAATTCTCAAGGATGATTTATGGTTTTGCTTCCTAGTCCCCATGTCTCTTTCCACCACTGCATGCGGTCATTGTTAGGCCTGCATAGGACAACCTCACCCTTGACTTGATCTCAGCTGCATGCTGGGTCTTATTCAATCCGATTGCTTACTGTGTGAGTTTTGGAAACAATTTTTCCAACTTTTCAACACCTCCAGTTTCTGACATTGTTTCATTTTTATTTGAAAACAAGCCAATTCGTTCCTGAGTTCATCTACTTTTTGCAGATTGCTACTAACAGTCTGTTTTCCAACCCTTTTCCCTAGAGCCAAACAATTAGCATACACTTGACCTGTGTTTTGAGTTTTATCAACAGGCAGTTTTATTAAAGATTTGCTACTGCATAACATAGGTCTTTATCTTTCCAACCTCCAAACACCAGTTTTCTTGCCACTCACATTCTCTTTGCTTATGCCAAATCGTGAATTTTAGGATTTTGTTACCACAACATTCCACTTCTGATACAAATGTGTACATTAGTTAGGGAAATTTAGCTGCTATAAGGGTAAACCCTGAAATCTCAACAGCATAATACCATAGAAGTTTTTTTCTTATTCACTAAAATCCGTTAGTAAGAAGGCCCTGCTCCCTGCAACCATTCAGGGAGCCAGGCTGATGAAGGCTGTACCATGTCCAACATGTGACTTCTCAGTTATTCTGGGCATTAGCAAACAGGTGGAGGCAGAGAGACTATGGAGGACCCTATGGGAGGTCTTTATGGATACCACTTGGAAATGGCATATATTTATTTTGAGTAACCTATTAGAACTTAGCATTAGTTCACACCTAATTCAGAAAGAATACTGAAAAATATAGTCCACCTCTGTGCTCAAGAGGAAGGGAAAATAGGTGAAAAACTAGATGCAGTCTTTCCCATAAACTAGAACCATTGTAGCAAACAATAGGCGAGTGAGGGCGCCTTTGCTATTGCTGCTAAGGCTGGACACTGAAGCAGGGACCACAGATGCCTCCAGCATCACAATGGGATGCTGTCACAGATTTCTGCCCCTGAAAAGACCATGTCGCTGCTTACATCACACTGTCCACAGCCAGAATGGGTTCTCCGGGTCCTAGTTTCTTCAATTCACTAGCTCCCAAGTCAAAGCCCAGAGCAAAAGTATCAGATTGGTACTGATATAACTGGTATCAGATTGAAAAGTATCAGATCAGATTGTATCATGTAGATATTCTCATATTGCCCAAAAGACTGGGAAAGCAAATCTGCATTTCTAGCTCACATAGTACACAACAGACTCTGCCCCCATTATAACTCCTAAGAAATTCTCCAAATAAAGATGGGGAGTCAATCTAAATCAAGGGAATCAACTTCATGACGGAAATTTCAGCAAAAAATGGCAAGCTGGTAGGGAAGAGTATTTTTAACAAGTGGAAAGTGATTGGAATATATATACATATGGTCTTGGTTCCTATCCATCAAGAATTTTGACATTTTGCCTTGGCTGGTGTGGTTCAGTGGCTTGAGCGTGGGCCCACAAACCAAAGAGTCGCCAGTTCAGTTCCCAGTCAGGGCACATGCCTGGGTTGTGGGCCAGGTCCCCAGTAGGGAGTGAGTGAGAAGCAACCACACTTTGATGTTTCTCTCCTTCTCTTTCTCCCTCCCTTCCCATTTCTCTAAAAATAAATAAATAAAATCTTAAAAAAAAGAATTTTGATATTTTGTCTTCATCTAGACCTATCTTGTTTACCACTGTATCCTCAGTGTCTAGAACAGTGGTAGGTACTGGGTAGCCACCCAGTAATATTTATTGAATAAAAGAATCCTTGGTCCAGCAAGCATGCTTATTGATACTTCTGTTCCTGTCTCTTCCCATAGCTAGTAGAAAGTGATGAAACCTAAAGACAGCTGTAATAGTAATACAGCTTCAATGTTAGATAGTTTGGCCACAGCACAGAACTGTCTCCTGCCTGATCTCCTCTGGCTGTGGAAGCACTCGCCTAGTCATGTGGAAGAGTTACATGAAAAAGGAAAGGGAAAACCAGAGATGGGAGGAAAGAAAAATAAATATGCCTGATGATTTTTAAGATTTTCTAAATTAGACCTTTCATGAAGGACCCACTGAAATTTCAATCTGAGAATTATAATTTTTTATTTTTTTTGACTTTATTTATGAGAATTATAATTTTTTAAAGCCAAAGAGAGTCATGTCCTTGGTCCATGTATTTGCAATGTTCTCTTTGAGGTGTTTCTTTTTTGCTAGTCGTCTAGTGGCCTTGAGTTTGTCTCATGGGAATCTGTGGTTGTCTCATTTGAACACAGAATTCTGTTCTGGGAGAATAGAATAGAATTCTATGACATCCCTTTGGTAGAGGAAGATTTGTATTTATAGACATTTTAGGTGAAATGAAATTGCATGACAATATTTTAAGACGACAGTTAATATGCGACGAACACATTTAATCCTTTCTCACAAGACTCTCCTTTCATTCTGTATTACCTTAGTAAGAAAACTATGACATTCATTGCTCTTTCTCACTCTTTTGTCAGCATGTAGACAAGGTTAACAAGTTATGTGCTGAATGATATCTTTAGAAAGAAAGAAAGATGAGGAGAAAAAGGAACGGGAAAATCCAATATGACACTTAGAATAAAGATTCTAAAAATTACAAAATAAGAATGTCAGACTCCATAAAAACAGGAAAAATTTTCAAGAAAAGGGTATCCCACATCTTCTATTACACCCTAAAACAGGGATATGGGAGCATTGCCACCTGGTGTGAGTGACTTGCATTGCCTGGTGAAGCCATGTGCAAAAGGCTATCATCTCTTAAAGAGACATAACTGTGTCTGTTTGAACAAGGCTCACTATGGCCTAGAGAGCTATGTCCCTTCTGCATCATCGCATAGTCATGGATGCTCAGATTTCAGGAGTGCAGAGCTCAGTGAAATCTATATGCCACCAGCCATGTTTAGAGAGAGGTAGGGATGAATAAGCAAGAGCAAGACAAAATAAATGTTCTTTTCACACAATGCAGAAGTGGAGAGTCTGTATGGATTGGCCAAAATGGTCTTAAATAGGACTGAGAATATTAGCCAAGCTGTTCTTTTCCAGGTTCTGTATTTCAAATACTTCGTGGTACTTGCAAAGGACCTTTGAGTATGAACTGAAGGTTGTTTTTTTTTTTTTTAATAAGTTGACTATGTTTTGCTGCAGAATGATTTTTTAAAAATTAAAATTCTTTTTTATTTCAGAGCACATTGGAGGTAATAGTTTTGGCATCTAGTATTTTATTTTGAGGCTAATGTGCCATGCCATCTGCTGAGTGATGGTGTCATTATTAGGTTTCCGTGGTATAAAAAGCAAAATGCTTTGCAAAATTTTTGAGCAAGATGATTTTTATTGCCCCCTGAAATTTTTTTCAAAATGTAAGTTAACTCAACAAACCTGTTGAATTTAGAGTTATAAATATTCAGATGATACTATCTAATAATTGCTCTTTAGAGGAATGAATACTCAAAATTATCTCCTCCAAATTTTTTCTAAAAAGAAGGCCTTAACCCCAATTATATTCAAGAAAAGTGAAAATACTTTGTTCTTCAACATAAGTTAGAAACATAAATAATTTTTACCTGAAGGCTATTTTCATATGCACTATTTTGCTTCCACCTCCCAAAAGGTAGTTTAAGGTGGCAATCTGGTTCAACTTTATCTTAGACTGGATAGCTTTTTGCCAGTTATTTTATTTGTTTGTTTGTTTATGTTTTTATAAGAGAAAGTTTATTTAGAAAATCACAGAGGTTGTAGAAGTGAGCCAGCTGGACTTCATAGGCTCAGGAAACAAGTTATGAAGGCAGAAGGGCCCTCAGAGCTTAGGAGAGAAAAAAAAGCAAAGATAATGTACTGCACCTGTGGGCAAGAAGCAGGAACGGGGGGAGGCGTGAGCATGCCCTGAGAGGGAGAGTGTGCACCAGGTCCTTCATCCTGAGGGTTTATTTATTTATTTCTAGTCTATTCTATTTTTTTAAATGTATTTCATTGATTATGCTATTACAGTTGTTCCTTTTTTTCTCCCCTTTATTCCCACCATCATTCCCCCACCTTAGCTCACATCCATGAATCATACATGGAAGTTCTTTGGCTTCTACATTTCCCAGACTATTCTTAACCTCCCTCTGTCTATCATTTTGCACCTATCATTTATGCTTCTTGTCCACTGTATCTTTTCCCCCATTCTCTCCCTCCAGCTCCTTGCTGATAACCCTCCATACGATCTCTATTTCTGGGAATCTGTTCCTGTTCTAGTATTTGCTTACTTCCCTTTTGATTTTGTTTTTTAGGTTCAGTTGTTGATAGTTGTGAGTTTCTTGTCATTTTACCGTTCATAGTTTTGATCTTCTTTTTCTTAGATAAGTCCCTTTAACATTTCATATAATAAGGGTTTGGTGATGATGAACTCCTTAAACTTGACCTTATCTGAGAAGCGCTTTATCTTCCTTTCCATTCTAAATGACAGCTTTGCTGGATAGAGCAATATTGGATGTAGGTCCTTGCCTTTCAAGACTTCAAATACTTCTTTCCAGCCCCTTCTTGCCTGCAAGGTTTCTTTTGAGAAATCAGCTGATAGTCTAATGGGAACTCCTTTGTAGGTAACTCTCACCTTTTCTCTTGCTGCTTTTAAGATCCTCTTATTTTAACCTTGGCTAATGTAATTATGATGTGCTGTGGTGTGTGCATCCTTGGGTTCAAGTTCTTTGGGACTCTCTGAGCTTCCCAGACTTCCTGGAAGTCTATTTCCTTTGCCAGATTAGGGAAGTTCTCTTTCACTATTTGTTCAAATAAGTTTTCAATTTCTTGCTCTTCTTCTCCTTCTGGCACCTCTATGATTTGGATCTTGGATTGTTTAAAGTTGTCCCAAAGGTTCCTAAGCCTCTCTTCATTTTTTCGAATTCTTGTTTCTTCATTCTGTTCTAGTTGAATGTTTATTTCTTTCTTCTGCCAAACCATTGATTTGAGTCCCAATTTCCTTCCCATTACTGCTGGTTCCCTGGACATTTTCCTTTATTTCACTTTGCATAGCCTTCACTTTTTCCTCTATTTTGCAACCATACTCAACCATTTCTATGAGTATCCTGATTACCAGTGTTTTGAACTGTGCATCTGATAGTTTGGCTATCTCTTCATGGCTTAGCTGTATTTTTTCTGGAGCTTTGATCTTTCATTTGGGCTGTATTTTTTTTGTCTCAACACACCTATTATGTAGTAAGGGTAGGAGCCTTAGGTATTCACCAGGGTGGGGCAACCCATGTTGGTGGCCTGTGGTGCTGCATGTGGGGGAGGGGTCCAAGAAGGTACAATGCTGCTTGCTCAGCTCTTGCCCCACTTTCAGTCACTTCTCCAGCTACCCACAGGCAAGTTGGGCCCTTCTGGTGCTGATTCCCGGGTGGGTGGGTTTGTGTATGTTCTAGAACCCTGTGTGTCTCTCCAACAAACTCTCCTGTGAGGCTGGAAGTTTCTCCCACTGCTGCCTCAACCCTCACAGGTGTTTTCAATCGAGGTTTGAGGCTTTATTTCCCCCACACTGGAACCCTGGGTTGCATGGTCTGCCTTGATTCCCAGTTGTTCCTACCAGTTTAACCACATGCAAACATGGGACTGCCTGCTCAGCCAGCCACCACCTTGCCAGGTCCACCAGCTGCTGCCTTGCCGCGAGTCCCCTCCACCCTGGCTGCCCATCTCTGCCTCTCCTACTGGTCTGGATGAATGTTTCTTTAACTCCTTGGTTGTCGGACTTCCATACAGTTTGATTTTTCTGGAAGTTCTGGTTTTTTTTTTTAATTTGTTGTTGTCCTTCTTTTGGTTGTGTGAGGAGGCAAAGTGTATGTACCTATGCCTCCATCTTGGCTGGAAGTCCCATCTTGAGGGTTTTAAAGGCTGGGTGTTTAGAGGAGGTCTTAGGAATGAATCTCAATCGACTCTTCATCAGCTTTATGCTGATGCACCAATATGAAATTTATCCCCTGACTTCATCTGTCCTTGGGTGTGGTTGGCACAAATGGCACTGACTGGATTTTTGTTATCTATCTCCTGAGTATTTACCCTCTGGTTGGGGAGAAATATAACCAAGTGTCCTTGATTGGGGAAGATAGGATTTTGATTTACCAGATGGCTATAAACTGCTGCCCATTGAACTGTTTCAGTTTCCCTACGCTGTTTGTCCTGGCTTACTAGTCAGGCTCATTCCCTGCTGAGGGACTTCCATTTCTGAAATTTTTTAGGGGTAATGATGGAGGATGGTTGGTCTTTAGTAATTGCTTCCTCCTGAAAAGGATTGTGGTCCCTGCCTGCGTAGGGTATGGACGTCTCCTTCTGCCTGACCTGAGGGAGACAAGAGAATGAGATCAAGACAGGAATGGAGAGGTTGTTTGCTAATTCTTCCCTACTAGGGATGGACCAGAATCCCTGAAGCATCATCATCTTGATGTGGAATTATTGTATCATTCCAGAAGCAAAGTTGGTAGATTGCTCTATGTTTCATTGACTGAATTATTTAGTACTAAAAATAAGTCAGTTCAGTTAAGTTGTTGAGTCTCATTTCAGGAGCCAGTGATGCAGATGGGCTTCCAAAATGAGACTTATAATGTGTAAACAAGCGATCAGGTATTTAACTAGGGGAGTGCCCCTGAAAATGGAACTAAAAGACAAAGGTTAATGATCACAGTAAGTTATAAATCAGTTTCTAAGTCCGTAAGGCTGTCATTTTGCTATGGTTTTTAAAGATAGTCCGTGATCAATATGCCTCTTAAGTGCTCTGTCCAATTTTCAGGCTTTCCCCTCCTTCTGTCTCTGGGGATAGTTTTTCAGGCTTCATTTCTTCCCCATGCTTTGTTTTAAAATTTTTAAGTAAGTTGTTTATGTTCAGAGATACGTGCACACATATACCAAAGGCACCCTTACCTATGTGACGGTAGTCATTTGTACTTTCTTAGCATACTGTGAAATTTATATAAGCAAAGGGTGGGGGGCAAAGATCTCTGGCCCACCAGCCTCACTTCAGTTTTTTAGGTGAAGCATGTAAAGGATCATTCTGGAGAAGAATTTCTATAACCCATGACCTAACTCTCCTATTGCAAACACTAGGACTGCACCTCCCCTAGTAGATAAGGTTAGAGTGATAGTGAAGTGGGCACTGGTGGGACATTCGAGAGTACTCAGCATCACTGCTTGTTTCTAACTAAAACTAGTGTTTGTAACCAAACACTGAATTACTAAGCTGTGTTCAGATCCATCCACCATGAAGAAATTGCATTCCTAAAGCAACGTGGGGGAATATAGAATATACAACTTTCAAAAAAAGTCAGTATTTCTTGAGTAATTATTCTGTGGTAGGGACTGTGCTAGGTAACAAAATGATTACTTGAGTAAGATAGACCCTGTCCCAGTCTCCTCATAGCTCCCAAGCTAATAGAAACTTGCCTTTCCCCATAATGAATAACACTGTGGTTAGAACACTAAGACATTGCAGGGGTGTCTAACCCACGACCCATGGGCCGCATGCAACTCAGGATGGCTATGAATGCAGCCCAATGTGAAATCATAAATTTATGTGAAGCCTTTTTTTTTTTTTTTTTTTTGCTCACCGGTTTTCATTAGTGTTTGTGTATTTAATGTGTGGCTCAAGACAGCTCTTCTTCCAGTGTGGCCCTGAGAGGCCAAAAGGTTAGACACCCCTGTGATATTAGAAACAAGGCCTCATGAAGATAAATCTCATAAACATGACACCTGTACAGTGCGATGGGTTTCAGTTGAGAAATGACAGGAGTGAAAGGGGGGTGACGAAGTCATCTTGGGGACAATGACTTGCTGAAGGTTTAGGAGACTGATACTTAGCATGGTACCACTGTAAGCTAAAGAGATGCTCAGGGCATGGACATACATTTAGCTCTGTAAGGTCATTTATTCTCCAATGAGCTTTTGGATAAAGATTTAAAATTGCCTGTTGTTTCTGTTGAGCATTTAGTTGACTACCACTTCTTGGAACTTGTATAATTCTAACTAGAAATGCACCTATACAACATTCTGACCCATCTTCGGATTATTAGAAAAACATTCCTGATTACAGAGGTGAAATATCAGAGAGAGGACAAAACCAAGGCTACTTTTGGCTGGCGGAGCAGCCACTGATGAGCCGCTTTGCCAAGGCCTGTGCCAAGCCATTGCCTCCTCCCTAACCCCGTGATGCAAAATCACCCCACCAGAATGTTTTGTTCTCCAAGACCCTGGTTTCAATGGGTACATCCCATTCACAAGGCCAGCAGATGTCAGTCCTGTTCCACTTTTTCTCAGCAACGAACCAGGGAAGAAGAGCAGAACCGATCTCCCAATCACTGCCTTCTCTGTGCTGGCTTTTCTTCTTCCTGAGATGGAGGCCCCCTGCTTGGTTTGCTTTGCTAATATTTGCATTATACAATAGTTATTATGTGATAAGCATGTTGTTTGCTTTAGGTTTTGGTTGGTTTGTTTTCTAGTGCTTTTATTCTTAGCTGGTGGCTTAACTTGAGTTACAGCTGTGGTCTGTATATTACTCAGTGTGAGTAGGATAAAGCGTTTTACAGATCCTTACCTGATGCTTCAGCAATCCAAAGCTGGGCCAAAAAATAATAATAATTTATTTTTACATATGTGTATATCAAAAAATTTTTCCAAGGGAAAAAGACATGTAGCTTTTATTCTGCAAAACTATCCTCTTGGTGTCAGCCTTGGACTTATATCTTAAACAAAAAGCTTAGGTTTACGAGTGCTACAGCAAATATTTCTAAATGCACATATTTTTAAGCTTTCTGATTAAGAAATAATAGTATATCTTCCTGTTTAGCAAGAATCTTGTCCTTGAGTGAAAACATTTGATGTCTAAAGACTATTTATTGTAAGTGAAAAGTGAAATGATTTTAAGTAAACAGAATATAAAGCTACTGTTTATAATGCATTCTGCTATTGGTATTATACTATTTATTATGAAAGCATGTTTTAAAGTTGCTATTGAAGTTCTAAAGTCTAGGACTTGCTAATGAAGAAAAAAAATGTGTGTTTTTGCCTTTGATCTGGTACTTGTTTGTTATAGCTGATTAGCTGTTACACACAGCAAGGTAAAATTGTCATATAAGATGATTTCAACATGTTATGAAAGAATCTGAACCGTGAGTTGGCTGGGCACAGAGTACACTTGGGCAATACTCTGTTGCTTAAATTAAATGTTAAATATTTATTTACTAAATTGCTTAATTCAAAACACAAGAACTTTCTTGATTTATTAAGAATAGAAATGAAACCTAGAATATGTATGTAACTTTTAAACAACTCCCACTATTTACTGTAATATCTTATTTCTTTTCAAAGTAATGCCTGTAATAACTAGATGCATAACACTGGCTTTTTTCCTTGAATATAACTTATGAGTTTAAATAATTTAAAAATCTAATTCAAGTAAAATTACTTGCATAATCTTCTGGGGGCATGGAGATCAAAAGGATCATTATTTATAATTACTACAATGTTAAAAACACAAAACCAAAGATTAAGTATCACAAATTTGCATTTCAAGCTGATATTTTGGTTGTTTAAAAATTCTTTGCCTTTTTTTTAATTAAAAGAGACTCGATACTAATAAGCAATATGTATATAAAACAAAATCATGAACATAAAATATTTTCTCATCCTGTATGTAGGATTTTTGTATTACTGTCAACTGCAAATTGAAGAGTGAAGCAAAGATAATTTTTAAAAATGTGTTGTCTTGGACTACAAAATCATGTCCCATTTCTCTGTTCAACTACCTGGACCACTGATGATCAATGGAAATATATAGTGTGAGCATTAAATGTGAACCTTAAACACAAGCTACATGTGTAATTTAAAATTTTTTAATGGCCACAGTTATGAAAGGAAAAAGAAACAGGTGAAATTAATTCTAATAATATATTCCCCAAATACTATTTCGACATGTAACCAATATGAAGAATATTTAGCATTGAACAACATATTTAACATTTATTTCTGTCTGTGCCCTAAATCTTTGAAATCCTGCATGTATTTTCACTTACAGCACATCTCAGTTTGCACTTGCTGCATTTCAAGTGCTCAGTAGCCGCACGTGGCACGTGACGACTGCATCGGACAGCGCGGGCCTAAATTATCAAATTCTTACACCCACGCACGTTGGCCAAATGGCTTTATAAAATATTACTGTTGAGCTGACACCAGTCTAAGAGATTTATATGTCCGAGCTAGATGGTTAGTGGAGCAGAGTCCTTGCACGTACAGGAACTCTTTGTTTCTGTTCTATTTTGTTTTTAACAGCCTGCTTTGCTCCATAAGGATACACAAGACAACCTCAAGCTGTGGGACCCTCTGCTTGTTCACGCCCATGAATCTCAGTGGCTGAGATTGTCACTCTGGAGAAAGTGACCTGGAACAAACATTCTAAAATAGCCCAACCGGGAGAGGCGGCATCTACAGGAATCATGTCAGAGAGCCATTCAGGACATGGAAGGAATCCCAGTGTCTGCTGACTTTTGGGCTGTCTGCTGTGCGGTCCTGAAACGTAACCCTGGGATTCCTGAAAGAATGTCAACTCTATTCCTTGGATTTTCTGGGAGAGTCTAAATTTCACATAGTTCGGCCAGTTTTTCTTTCAAACGCCCCTATTTCTTAGGCCATGTGTGTCGATTTGAGGTTCAGAAAATATGACCACTCTGGCAAAGGTCCCTCCAGTCGCAGGCCTGGTTTTCCAGGCTCTCAGAGCTGGCGCAGGGTTATTTGGAAACGGTGAGGGAAAGAATAGAAGAGGCCCGGGGATAAATCGTAGGTATTTCAAGGATAAGAAAGAGCACAGGTTTATGCCCTTCCCGCAGGCCCTAAATTGCTATGAGGTTAGTCAAAAGGAAATTAAGTTAAAAAATAGGAAAGAATCTACAGAATGCAGATAAATATCTTTCTTTATCTTTTTGATCCTTCTACTGTTATACCCTACTCCAACGTCCTTATCAAAAATACATAAGGAACAATTGATCTTTGCCATTTCCAGTAATGTGACCCATATGGTATGAAAAATATTCATATTATGTAAGCATGTTGCATGGAACCTGGAATGTACTGTGCGCTAAACAAATGAAGGTCGTTACTAGGAACATTTGTTGGTGATGAACCATCCAAGCAACATGAGAAAACCAGAGAATGACAAAACAGCACCACCTCTTTAATATCTCTCATTTTTCTGTTTTATCTCATGTGCTCTGAAAGGCACTGCATGCCCATTATATCTTCTTTGTACTGTTCTGAATGGAATCTTATTTTCTTCCTTATTAACATATCTTAATTAATAGAGGTGCATTTGTATAGCCACTATGGCAGAACACCTCAGTAGGATAAAGGTTTCTCATGATAGTGTTGTCTGTCTTCTTATTTCCCTATTAAGTTGAAAGAGAATATTGGTACCAAGGCACAATCATGACTCTATATGGTCTTGAATAGAAATTTAATGGTTTTCTTAAGTTGGTTCTGATTCCCTTTTTAATCTTAGGTCAGATAAAGACTTGTGAAGAGTTTCTCAAAACTTGAAACAAAAGGATTTTTATTCTCCACCCAGTTTTTTTAATTTAGAAAGGGAAGTATCATGTTGGATATTTTAAAATCTCTTGGAAGTGAGACATATGGATTGTTTTCTCCAAAATTATCACTTATTATCTTTACTACCCAAATTTCCATCGCCATTGCTGAACATTTGCCTGAAGCAGTTCAAGAGGAATTTACCCAACAGCAGGAACGCACAGCTGTCTTTGCCGATTTACCTAAGTCACTGTGTTTGCACTGCTTTTTTTTTGTCTCAGACAGCATATGAGAAATAGCTATATACAATACTGCAGAAGCAACATACAGTTGAATATAGCAACGGACATTATATTAAGGTTCAGTTTTAGTTGACAGTGGTTTTTTTTTTTTGTTTGTTTGTCTTGTTTGTTTTGCATTTCCTCTGTTGTCTGTCTAATGTCCATGGGACTTTTATTTAAAGAGAAAGAGAAAGAGAAAGAGAGAGACAGAGAGAGAGCTTGGACATACATGGTTGGATATTACAAAGAGATGATGCCCGCTCCTCTTCCCAGAAACAAGAGGAAGAGCTTCATTAGGATCTCAGACTCTACCTAGTTTTTAGAAAGAAAATTATGTTTACTTCTTGTTAAAGTCAGGGTATGCAGGCTAGAACAATGGCTTTCCAAAATCCCTCTGTTTCCCCACACGCTTAGGGGCTCTGCTCTTGTTTTTCAATGCCATTAACAGCTCAACAGACCATAGGAACCTGACAGTGCTAGGGAGAACTATCCTTGGTCACAGTCAGGCTCCCATGACAATGACATTTTCTCAGAGAATGCTGCACAGCTGTGTCACTGTTAACTTTTAATGAACATTCTTCCTTCCTTTGAAAAGTTTCAGTGAAATGAAATGGTTGTGCAATTCCTGCTTACGCCTCCACTTTAGGTGGGGTAATACACAGTAATTTGGAGTGGTGAAGTAGCCTGTGACATGGCTAATTTGGGCCATTTTGAAGTCCATAATATAATTTTGCCTGCAGTTCCACACGAATGTAAAACAAGATTTTTGGGGAAGTCCAGGCCCTTAAATATCTTATAACTGGTAATATACCAAAATGTAAAGAGGCTGCCAGCCTGAATTTGGGCCCCACTGTTTGTTCCAGGGGACTGCTGACTCAATGGAGAACTCCCATAGGAGGTGTGCCAGTCGCTCCTGGGACAATGAGCGCACAGAGGCACACCAGTGTTGTTTTGGAGCATTATTCTTTCTCGGTTGCCACAATAGCTGGGATCTGATAATTTAGCATTAAGCCTCTTTTCAGCTATATGGGACTGTAATAAGGTGATTTAGCCAATGTGCCTTTCCATTGTCCCAAAGATTCTGTGATCTATTATGCGGTAATGTGCAAAAAGAAACAAAGGAAGAAAGAAAGGAAAATGGGGCAAAAACCATAAACCAACTAATTATCGAAACATGAAAAGCTGCTTTGAGAAAGCTGTTATTTATTGGCATTTTCTTATAAATCAATATAGATATAGGAATCGACTGCAGAAGCCTCTGGGTACATTCACATAATGAAAGCCCAATTAATATCCAAAAGCACAGTGCACTGCCGGCACCGGGAGCTCCAAGGACAATCACTGGCTTCCGCAGCCAACACTGACAGCTGCAGTGCCCCGATAGAAAACAGCTTCAAAGGCTGATCCCCACCTCCACCCCCACCCCAGCCTCGACTGAACACTCCCTTCCAATCTCACCCTCACTGAGGCAAGGCCTGCAGGAACAGATGGGATACCAGAAGCAACCCATGGCTATCTGTGATGTCACCAAACGAGGCATTTGGGGATGCTGTTTGGGTGGCAAAAAATGTCAAAAGAATATGAGAGGGGGCTGGGGAGGGGTGAGGGAGACTTTTGTAGGTAAAATGAGCAAGGCAACCCTGCAGGTTGGAGAACGGACTGCGGGTGGTGGAAGAGGTCATGCTGGGTCCAGATCTGGGCTGGCTTACATTTCAGTTTTATTTTTGTGTGGATTAAGGGAGCTTTACATTGGTCAGGCTCACAAGAAAAGCATGCGGCTCCATGTCCCGTAGGCCTATTTGCTTTGGATTCACCCAGGACGCAAAGCCTTTGCCAGCCTGTCAGAAATGGTATTCAGATACTCACTATCCCCTTTTCTCCCTTTCTCCATCACCACTGCCTTTTTCACATGAATCCAAGCTTTCTTCCTTAAGAATGGCATCTCTTGAATTTTTTATTAGTTTTTATTTTTTTGTGGCCCCAAGATATGAATCAATCTCTTACTATATCATACTTAAAAAGAAGAAAAAACAACTGAGTTCTAAAATCAGACCACCCAAAACTGCTGTCCAGGAATCCTATTCTAAGTGGCCATGAGGGGTAGTACATAAATATAATGATGCCTAAAACCTGGCTCTCAGGCTCTCTCTCCCAGCATGCATTGCTTTCTGGGCAGCCAGGGGTCTGAAGAAGTTACCCAGTACTGGTCTAGTAAAAGCAGAAAAGTGAAGGTTGATTAAATGGATCATAGAAGAGAAAGAACAGGTCCACATAAAATTTTCAATTCTTGCAGCGGCTAAGTGAGGACAGAGGAGATTGTAATGGACAAATATTCTCCTTTGCTATTAATAAATATGATAATAATGTATTTACATTCTTATAGCCCTTTAGAGTTTACAAAGATCTCCCATTTGATCTTTCCAATAAGTCAAAGATGCTTTTAGGCAATAACTGCAAAGATAGTGTTGTTCAGAGGAGGAAGCTAAGGCGCAGTGTGGTGCGATGATTTGCTGATGGTTGGTCAGGGAATACCAAAGACAAGGCTTTGTTCCTAGACTTACGCATCCTCAGAAAGACATGGAAACCATTTGAAAAACCCACAAAACAATTGGTGATTTTTGTGGTGGGTACCCAAGCATCATTGTTCTATGAATATATCCCTCCAACTAGAGAGTCCCCATCACTCTTATGATGACATTTGTGTTGCATTTTTACTTTGTTTTCCCCCCTTGTCTCCCCTGCACACACACTACATTGGGAGGTCTTTGAGGAAAGGGGCTCTGATATTCATCCCTAAGTCCCAAGTACTCGGCATGTTCAACCTCAACACTCCCTTCCTTGGCCTTGAAGAAATGGAATGTGTTGGGTTTAATCATTTCTGTATTTGCTAATTTGCCAAAAACAGGGTAACTGGCAGTAATAAGAAACAACAACAACAACAACAACAACAACAAAGATGACTGATTCTGATAAATGAAGAGGGAGAATTATATTTTGCAAAAAAAAAGATAGAAAAAAGAAGGCAGTCACTGGCAGTTCTTATTTGTATTTCATTTTATTATAGGTTCTTGAGAATCATCCCTGTAGACAGCTAAGGAAAGCCCTCCTTGGAGCTCTCTGCTGAGAGAGATGAGTCCTCACACTTAAGTGCTTCAGTTACTTTCTGAATACCATCCAAATTATCACGCTTCCGTAAATGTTTACTGGAGAACTGGATATGTTCAGCTGGGTGCTAAGAGTGGACAAGTTTACCAGGTGAACCTGGAGTTGGCCTCTACCCAGAGAGAGTTGACAGACTGGGGGAGGTTGTGCAGAAGGCCTACAGGTACCTGAAGTACAGGACGCTGCTCTAGTGCTCAAAAGCAAATCTAAATCAAGCCCTTAGAGGAGGTCACAAACTCCTCCTTAGAGGAGTTTGAGTTGGGAGCAGAGTCAATGATGCTTAATGGACAAAGTGGAAGGGATGGGTGCATAAGTAGGAGCCAGAGATATTGGGGGGAGCAAACATCACATGGTGAAATGCACTCTGGAGGCCATATCCAGTGCAGAGATGCCCCAACGTGCTGGGGCCGTATGCAGCATGTCCCTCATAAAATGACTAACGTCGAATTTGTTGGATAAGAAGACAGGGTTGGAGGAAAGTTATTAGACGGAGCATTGCCCAGCTCTGTGCAGAGAAATTTTAATGATCCAGATGTGTTGTCCAATTCATTACTCAGAATTCTATCCTGACGTGAGGAATAGTGCTGGAAAAGTAGAAGTGATGGAATAGACTCACCCAGCAAAGAGAACAACCATAGGATTCCCAAGATCATTGATCTTTAAAAACAGTGCATGTTATCAGATCTTTCCTAATGCTCCCCAAATATAATGAGCATTCTAACTTCTGGAATGGGCTTGTAAGCCGTTCACGAATCAACTCTGCTTAGTAATACCATGTGCCATGTACTGGTATTATTAAGCTAAACGCTTTCGGTTTGTTATTTCACTTGACCCTCACCACCACTCAGTGAGGTAACTCTTTCCATTAATAACCTTTTTATTTTAGGATCATTTTGGACTTACAGAAAAGTTGCAAAGATAGTATAGAAGTTTCCTGTATACCTTCCACCCAGTTTTGCCCATTATTAACATCTTACATTCATGTAGTACATTTTTCACAATTAACTAATGTATTATTAACTGTAGTCCAGGCTCCGCTCAGATTTCTTTACTTTTCACCTAATGTCCTTTGTGCTGTCCCAAGATACCACATTACTTTTAGTCATCATGTAACTTTAGGCTGCTCTAGGCAGTGACATTTAGTCAGACTTGTCTAGTTTTGGTGACCTTAATAGTCTTGAGGAGTCCTGGTCAGATGTTCTGTAGAATATCCCTTCATTTAGATTTTTCTCTTGATTATAATGTGGTCCTTAGGAGGAGGACCACAGAGGTTAAATGCCATTCTCATCACATCATATCGAGAGGGACTGCTATCTACATGATTTATCACTGATAATGCTGGATTGCTTACCACATGACTGAAGTTGGTCAGGTGTCTTCATTGAGAAGTTACTCTGCCCTTCCCCCTTCCACACTGGACTCTGGAAGAAAATCACTGTGCTCAGCCCATGCTCAAGGGGCGGGAGTTATGCTCCACCTCTTTGAGGACTCAGTATGTACATAAATTATTTGGAATTTTTCTGTATGTGTGATTTGTTTTTCTCCCCATTTATTTATTCAGTCATTTATTTATATCAGTACAAACTCAAGGATATTTATTTTATACTTTTGGTCATACTCCAATACCATATTATTTGTTTTGTTGATTAAATTGTCTCAGATTTGGCCATTGGGAGCTCTTTTAGTTGGCTCTTATGTCCCTTTGATATACCCCCTTTGTTTTGTTTTGGGGAGCATTTCCTTAGTTTCTGGCTCTGTAAGGTATTCCAGGCTCATCTTATATATTCCTTGCACTAGCCTTAAAACCAGCCATTTCTCCAAGGAGTCCTGGTTTCTCCCTTTGGAGAATGGTGTTACAAATCAAGATCTGGGCATTGAATATGAAAGTAACACTTTATATTTTCTGCATTTTTTATATGAGGAAACTGAAGTTTAGAGAGATTAAGCAACCTGCCCAGGGTCATGCCTTAGAAAATTGTAGAATCCAGATTAAAACTCAGGTCTGGGTGATCTTGTAATTGTGGCATGATTCCTTGCTTTTTTTCCCCTTTTGGGATATTGGTCTGCCTCCCATCAGACCTTTAGTAGTGCTGGAAATTTCCCTGGTCTGTTGATGTGATAGTGTTTTTCGGCATTCCCTTTCTCACTGTCCCTGAGATCAGGTTTTGGTAGGGTGTATTCGAGACAATCACAGTTTAGGTAGTAGTTCTATTATAAAATGGGTATCCCCAGAGGCGTGCTGAATGTCTGAAAGTGATTTTTCCATATTTTGGGAAATCTAATGGAAATCATACATTTATCCATGACACAACTGCCCAAGCTAAGGAGAATGTCACATTTCTTTGATTCTATATCAACTCAGTGTGGCTGGCTACATTAGTTATTTCAAAGCACTTGACGCTCTGATTGGTTGGTGATGACTTCATAGGAATTTCTGAAGTTAGAAAGGATAATAAAGAGTCTTAGGGGTAGAGATGTTGGAAAAGGCCACGTCGTTACTGTTCCATTTGTGATCCAACTCTGATTGAAGTGGAGCCATTAGGAGGGCTGTCTATGTGTATGTGGCAGGGAAAGAGTAACTTTTTTGGATAGAAAGTAGACAGCTATGTATTTGGTTTATGTTTTACCAATTTGCTGTAATGTTTTAATGTTCAAAATTCTGGTCCAAGTTACTTTAATTTCTGCTTCATTTTAGATGCCTGCTTAAAAAAATTTAAGTATACACATTGGAATGATTTTTTCGTATTCTATTTTCTGAAAGAAAAACCTGTATCTTAGGGTAGATAAGCATATGGATCTACTTAATATATTCAAAAACAATGCACATGACTGACTCAGAGCCGAAGTTTGTGGCGCTTGGCTAAATTGCCTGTTGGGATGGACTCAGAAAGGTGGGAGGAGAAGGGGGGATGAACAATTTAAGTGTGAGAGGAGTAACATGTGGTTCTAGAAAACAGCATGAACACCAGAAAAAGACAACTGGTTTTAGTGGGAAGTTCTCAGTGCATAGGGAGAAACTGCTTTTCACACAGTTGTGTTCATATGAAACTGTAGGAGGAAACAGTACCATTAAAAGATTTAGAAACAGAGAATATTATTTGAAAAAACTTTTGAGATCATAGAATTCAGCAGTTCTCAACTCTGTGCTGTACATTAAGGACCCCGGGAAAGCTTTTAAACAGTACTGATGTCCAGGCCCCACTTCTAAAGTTTCCGATTTAATTGGTTTGTGGTCAGCCCTGCCCTGGAAAAAAAACAGTAAACTCCTCAGTAATTTTAATGTGCATCCAGGTTTGAAACCATCGATCTAGTGTTGTTTTGGTTTTTAATTATGAAATATTTCAAATACACAAAAAGTAGGGTGAAAGTATGTTGAAGACCTTTGTATTTACTACTTAGATTTAACACACAACTCGTTGTCACATTTGCTTCTTTTATATTTGTTTTTCAAGAAATAAGATGTCATAAATATCCTTGGAGTCCCTTTCCCACCATCAAATTCCATTGCCTTCCCTTCTTTTCCATGGCTTGAAATTGGTGACATCTTGTCCATTTGAATTTTCAGATTGTTACTAAATAGGTATGTAGGTGTGTGCGGCTTTGTTTGTTTTAAGATTTTCCACACATAGTATCATAGTACATACATGTTCCTTTGCATTTGGCTTTTCATAGTCAACATTATGGTTTTGCAACTCATCCCTGTAATTTGAGTGCATTCATTTTAACTGCTGTGCAGTGACCCTTGTACAAGTGCACCTGAACTTGGTTATTCCTTCCCTTACTGGTGCACATTGAAGTTGTTTCTTTCATTTTGTTTTGCTTTGGTTTTGGTGTAACACAAATTCAATGGTGGACATTTTTGTATATTGTGTCCTTGAGCACAAAGAGCAAAGCTTTTCAACCTGTGCTGTAGAGCAGTGCCTCCCATTGGGGTGAAGATGTGGAGCCCCTCAGCCCTCAGAGAAATGAGGTGGGGTCGTTGGAGGGTCACCTCCTGCTGTGAGCAGCCTCCTTGGCTTACCCCAATGTGTTGTATTGTGTATTATCATTCTTTATGTGTGTCAAGATGGGAAGGAGGTTGTAAAACACCACAGCAAGAAATGTACCTTGAAGTGGATGTTTTATGTTGTAGAATGAGCACATATTTAATTCTATAATTATAGCTAAATTATTCTCCAAAATAATGGTACCAATCTATTGTACATGCCCATGTTGGCAGACCTGAAAAAAAAGTGGGCAGTTTCATAGATGTGAAACAATATCTTATTTTAATTTGCATTTTCCTGGTAAATCAAGGCATCTTTTCATGTGTTTATTAGCATATGTGTATAGTTTGTGTGAATCAGCTGTTTTTGTCCTTCGGCCATTTTCCTATGAGTTGTTTGTTTGCTTCTTCTTATTATTGATTTACAATGATTGTCTGTATTCTGGTACTAAAATGTTATTGGTTATATGCATTTGCAAATATTTCACTCCAAACTATAGTTTACCTTTTTTAGGATTATTTTTCATAAAAAGTTTTTGTTTTCTAATTCATGTTTTCAAATAGGAACCTTGAGACTTGAGGTTGCCCAGCATGGACATTTCAGTGCCTGATGCGGTCGTCCCGCACCCCACTCGAACGCCGTGTGGCGAGGCTGGCGAGAACAGGGGTCTGAGCCCAAGGGTGCAGAAGTCTAGTTACTGGCAGAAATCAGTCTAAAATTTTTTTCTCATGTTGATTATATGATTTAGCTGAGACACACAGTGATGAATAATTAGTTGCCCAATCTTAAGTAATATACCTATTTAGCACCAGAGCTGCTAAAATCATTTCCCAAAGTTTGCTCTGTGAACCCCTACTTGTAAAAATGTGTTCTATGCCCATTGCATTTTTCATTTTTTTCCTCTTAAAAATGTCTAAATTTACTAGTCTCTACAACTCCCTTCTATTAGGAACACCTAATAACATCCCAAGAAACTATTCACCCTATGGAACAGACTTTGAGTATCTCTACACTTGAAAACATTTATCTCAGGTCTGCAAGACTTCCTTCCCTTGTGCTGGTACTTTGTCTAAAAAAAAATCTAGTAAATGAAAGTGTAATCACAAACATCCATGCTATTGAATTTTCAAGCACTGGTATATATTGTAGTAAAGAGAAAAAAATAAGACTACTTTTCTTCCCTAATAAAATCTTGTCTTACTCTATAAGGACACAAAGCTAAACTATTTCCCCATCCTTTCTGTGTATATCTCTTTAAAATATGAGAATTATTGTGGTATATGGGATCACATTTGTTTGGGAAAAATTTCTCTCTGAACTTTGCTCTTTTGAGTCTGAAATTTAAGAAATTGAGTTATCCTGCCATATGCTCCCCCAATGCAGGTACTAGGACAGTTGGGAGGTTGGTCTTCAAACTCTGGACAGCATGGTATCAGCATGAGTCAAGAATAGGAGGAAGGGTTTTATATGTATATCTTTCTCTACATTTGTAATTTTGAATAAAATTGTGTATTATCTATTCAATAACTTAAATTAACATCAAATGACTAGATTTTATCTATGATTCTGGATGTGTTTAACAAGATCGTACTATATCTCTGACCACATTTTAGGGACCATGGCAACCAAAAAAGTAGAAAATACCTGTGGGGAAGTGATTATTATAATACCGAAGAGCAAAAATGGTATTCAAAGGCATATGTGGAGAGATTACAAATATGTAAATTATACATAGAAAAATGACAAGAGGCAAATATCATAATGCTAATTATGGTAGTCTTTGAGTTGCTGGGAATATTGGGGGTACAGTGCCTCCTTCTAATTAAAAACTCCCTTTATTAGCATATGCTACTTTTCAAATAGTTAAAATTTTTTAATTTTATTTTTAAAACTACAAGAAAAATATTTTTCTATGAGTATACCAGATGCTGATATAAT
The DNA here is from genome assembly GCA_039655065.1 of Glossophaga mutica. NCBI lineage: Eukaryota > Metazoa > Chordata > Mammalia > Chiroptera > Phyllostomidae > Glossophaga > Glossophaga mutica. The sequence continues at coordinate 135,858,782 of CM077305.1, read as the reverse complement.
TTAACTATTAGTATATGTTTTGTAAAACACTCCTAGTCTACTTTTATATAATAACTGCATCACGTAAAATTACTGACCACCAATTATCATGATAAATAAACAAGGGTATTAGATAGTAATAACATACACAAGCTACAGAACTAGAAAGACTTAGGCTTAGGTCCTAAGTTTGGCACTCATTACTGGGTGACTTTGGGTAAGTTCCTTAAACCACTGTGTACCTCAGTTTCCTCATCTGCTGAGTGGATAAAATAATGGCACCTACCCAACAGAATTATTGTAGGATCCCTCAATGGAGGGACAATTGAGGTGAGAATCCCTCAAAGTCCTTAGCACTCAGTGCAGTTAGCACACAGTAAGTCCTGAGGGTTGTTAGTTCCTGCTGGGAGTTTGAACCCAAGCCTTTCAGCTAAACTGGAGAAAATTCCTCATATATGATACAGACAAATTAGCAGAGCTATGTAATCACAGCCGCTATTTACCTGAAAATCAGGTAAACCTGAACTGGCTTCTAGGAGAGAAATACCATGAAATACTTCTCAAGAGAAGGATTACAAAAAATTTTTTCTCTGCAAGAAAAGGAGAAGGTGACAGTAAAAAATCGATTAAACAATCTTAGACACTAAGTATAGGGTTACCTGTGGGAAAGAGATAAAAGCAAGTACTATAAAGCTACTGATCAGACAAAACCAAAAAGGGTATTAAAGAGAAGGTTTGATACCAAGCCCTGAATAGAATTTCAGGAAAATGAATGATGGTCTGGGATTACCATGTTATAAATCAATGAGGTGACTCAGATGATATCATAGACCAGAAGAACAAAATTCAAATAGATATTAATAACACCTGACCTTGGACATTAACCTTCCACACAGTCATTTGTAATGGAAATTCCTGGTTGGACAATCTATCCTATAACCATATGGCTTTTCTTTTTGAGAGGAGGTGACAAGGATTGGCTTTGAAAAGGGAAAAAATAAAGGCAATTTAAAACAAGACATTTGGGCTTTGCAGGCATGGGGGTTTGGAAAGGTTCGGAAGTGCTGAGACTGAGCTATCAAGTATCATGTTGGTGTCAGGTTTGTTTTCTGCAAAATATTTGAACTAATTTTATCAGCAGCGTTTCTCTTGGGCTATTTACCACCTGAGTATTTGTCAAGGCCTTCAGAGGAGGCAGCCAAACATGTACATCTGCAATTCTTTCTATTTGGAGCACAACTTGGGTGGGGAAGGCTCTCTGATGACAGGGGTGGGGAGCCGACAGTAGATGTTGCTGTGCGAAAGATGGGATTTCAAGAGCTGTCATCAGGATTGCAATGTCTGGTTGCAGTCGCTATTTTTCCAAATGCCAAACACACAAGGATTTAAAAGAATGTGCAAAGAAGCGTGTGGCATGCTCCTCATGAAGCAAGAGTGGGCTAAGTGGCTCACTTAGCATCATGCTCCACCAGCCAATCACAAGCTTGGGCAACCCAGCCTCTTCCCCTGCAAGACTCTGGCCACGCGTCCTCCTATACAATTGTGAGGAGATTGGATGAACCACTATGGTATTTAAGAGCACCACTCTTCCGTGGCGCTCTTGCAGCTGTGAGATTTCCCAATAGGCAGTTGCCAAGATTATGTTCTTTCCCACTGGCTTTTAATTTGTACATTTTAATGGGTTCCCCTTTAGATATGGCAATAGCACTGTGCAAGGTGGCCAGAGATGAGATGGTCTCATGTAAATCTTTAGGATACAGGTCTTGCCAGCATGAAAGGTGCTAAAGAAAAGCAAAAAGATCAAATTCTCTTACTTGTCAGCATGCTGCTTGTAGAAACTCTGGTTTTAAACAAAATCTGTTACCAGTCATTTTCTTATAGTAACTTGAAAATTACACAATTTTGTTTAAAAGTAACCCAGCCTTAAAAATGACAAGGAAAACAGATCAACCACTGGACCATATTTCTCTGTATGTGTTTATCCACCCTTATCATACAAACCATGCTGGCAGCTTTTCCAGATTCCTAACACTGCCTTTTCTCCTCTCCTGGTGGAACGGCCCCATTTGAATTATTAATTCTGCAACACCTCCTTCCTCTAACCAAGAAGGTAAACAGATCCACTCTTTCTGGATACCACAAGAGTAATCAACAGTACATTAGGATCTACTTGTGTTTCAGTATTGGGCCCCCAATAAAAGGGTATTTATTGGAAAGTAACTCAATATTCATCCTACAAATAAAACTGTAAACAGATTTACAAAGCAGTTAAATGTCACATATATGATAAATTGCAAATATTTCTAAGTGAATTTGCTTCCAAGCTCTCTTTATTAAGCTGTTCGTCAGATTTTCGAGGACAAAGGGAGCCTGTTACCTTTTGTTTTCAATTTTTATTGCCAAATAATCCCCTTCTTAAGAGTTCCACATTGTTTTTGTTGAGCCTAATGCTAAGCTGGTATCTCTTATTCACTTCTTTCCAAGCTATGCCATACGCTGTTGGGAAGCTTCCAGGTACCCAGCACGAGAGACTCAGCACGCAAAGCTAGTGTCACCAGGGCTGCCCTGTCTGCAAAACTTTCTATTACCCTTTTTCTTGCTTGCCTTTTCTTTTCTGGACTCCCATTCTATTTTTGATGCATTTCTCCAGTATTGTAGCTGCAGTTCACTTAGTCCTACCATTATTGTTGCTGTACAATATTCTACTGGGGGGATAGATCACAATTTTTTTATCCTATTGAGAGACACTTAGGTTGGTTTCATTTGGGGATTCTTATATTGTGGCTATAAGCCTTCTTGAGCATGTAAATCAATATGCTTAGGCAAGAGTTCCTTCAAGATTTATACCCAGAAGTATGATTGCTTTGCCATGGAATTGGCCTGTATTACGAAATAATGCCAAACTGTTTTCTAAAATTGTTACTACAAAAAACCTTTTACTAAAGAGCTCCTGTGTGCCAGGCTCTGTGACAACCCTGTGGCCAGCAAAATAGAGTCACGTTCCTGCCTTCGCACAGTTTGCTTTAAGTTCTAGTGGGAAGAGTTGGTCAGTCAAGTCACCTTCCAAAAAAAATCAGAAGTAATGGAGGGACTTTGCTTGCTCTCTCTCTCTCTCTCTCTCTCTCTCTCTGTCATACTCTCTCATCACTCTGTAACCCTGGTGCAGTCAGCAGTTGAACAAAACCTGAATGTTCTCTGTTGTGCTCTCTGAAGTGGTGCGGTTATTCATCCATTCCTCAGAAAGCCTCTTCTTTGCATTGGAAAGGATTGCCTTCTGGGATGTAGCTTCAAGATTAAGATTACGACTCTTCGAAGATAATCCAATCACTCAATAAGTGACTTAGGTACCCAGTGCCTTTGTCCCTGGCCTCAGAAACCATAGATTTTTAATGGGGAGACAAGGCAGTCAGAAACTAACTACAAGGCCTATTTGAACTCTCCTTGAGAAAATAAAATGCTCAGGTCCATTTAACTTGTTCTCCAGCAAAAACAGTCATGAAAAGCCTGGTGCTTAGTGTAAAACATCTTGGCACCACAATTTTATTGCCCTCTATAAGTGGATTGACTTGGGAGGGCCCTAGATGCTTTGTACTTGTCTTTTCATTCAACAAATATTCATTGAGTGGCCACTATGTACAAGGTGCTCTTCTGCTCCCTTGACGGTGGAGCTTACATTTCAGTGGACTCCTTTCCACTGGGCTCTCTCACCGTCACTCTAGATGCTCTCCTTATCTTCTTAAGGTGAGATACTTGCCTGATCTCACCTTAACCACACAGAATCCCAAATATGTCAGTGACCTTAAGCTCTGGGTAAAAAAATTTCCCCACCCCCATTTTCCAATAATGTTCACTTGCTGTTTGTGAAAACATCACACCAGCAACCAAGACATATTCACACCATGTATGTCTCTGACTTCCCTAAATCTCCCAGAATCAACTAAAAATAATGAGGAATCCAAGGCACAGAAGGGATAGGTAACTTGCCCAAGGTCAAACAGCTTTTAAGTGGTAAAGTCAGGGTTTTGTCTTTCATATTTTCCTCTGTAATTTGACCTCATCTCTCATCCCACAGACTATTCTAGCTCCAAGCAAACTTACTCCTACTCCCATTCCCACGCCCAGCTCCAGCCTACCCAGATCTTTCTCCTTAAACATGGCTCTGAGTCCCTGGGGACCCTCTTCCGGTGAAGTTGCCCTTACTTGGGCCTCCCAGAAGTAAGATGTGAGCCCTAGGCATGGCCTAAGATCCCAAGAAATCCAGAGATGTAGCCATTCTTTCAACCTTCCTTGGATACCCATCCTGTGCTCGCTACAGTAGCCACTCGTTATATGTGGCTGTTTCAAGTAAAATTAAAATTCAACCAAATTTAAAATTCAGTTCCTCAGTTACACTAGCCACATGTCAAGTGGCTACTGTGTGGGACAATGTAGATTGTACAGCATTTCCATTATTGTAGAATGTTCTACTGGACAGCATTCGTTACAGCAAGACTGCTGTATAACACCACCAGCACTGGTGTGGTAGCCACATGCTCACAAGTGGGCTTTAGTCATGAATACATGTTGAAATTGGGGAATATGGGCAGAGGTCCATGGGTTTTTTAAAGAGACAGAAACAGAATCTGCAGGCCTGGAATGAAAGAGGGGGAGGAGGGCAAAGAGCAAAGATGTGACTCTGAAGAAGGGAAGAGTTCCGTAAGTTGACTCAAACTGGGTTTTGTGGGCATGTCGAAAGTTGTCATGAATGCAATAAGACCTGCCCTGTTGGGGGTGTTGAACCACCAAAACACCACTGTAGTTTGTAACCAAAGTGTAGAGAAGACATCCATCTGCAGGGGCTGTGATCATCTACAGAGCATATGAAATCAGATGGCCACAGTGAGGAAAATCCAGGATGAGGGAACAGGGGCCCTCAGTGTGACAGATATGGGAACAGACCAGGTCGATTAGTGACAGCAGCCAGATTAGCCCAACGGGATTTGCATCCCTGCTCTGCCCCTTCCTGGCTGTGTGCAAGTTACTCAGATGCCCTCCGGTGAGAAGCAGGGATGGGGCTGCCTCCTCTGCAGCTCGGGTGATTGTGTGGGTTAAAGGGAATGGATGAAAAACACCAAGCCCCCTGCATGGAGTGTCTCCCCTGGTACCACTTACATTGCTACTCTCTGCAGTGCCTCCATGTTCCTTCACCAGGTTCGAGGCAGGGGTGATCCAGGAGAAATGGCATTTCTTATGCAGAACTCTTACCACGTTCCACCATTGCCACAGTGGTCTTCGCTGTAGCAGGATTACTTTGCTTTCCTGTTTTCCATATAGTTAAATTCCAAATCAGCTCAAAGTGAACTAAGACATTTCCCCTTAGTTCTGACCTGCCCCGAAACATTTTTCTGTTTACATCGCCAGCTAATTGGGTCGAAATCTGGTGCAAGTATTAGGCAACAAACCGGTCTCTGGTTTGTTTTTTTGAACCTTGCCTTTAAGCCCTCAAGCTCTCAGTTAACCTTTTGTAACTTCCTGTACCACCTTAAGGAGTGTGGTTAAACTGGCTTTCCCTTATTTCTTTGGGGCTTCCCATGGTTAAAGACCCAGAAGCATTCTAGATCTAGGTGAAAGGGAGCTTTTTGTGGTGCTATGCACCATTTAAAATTTTCCATTAAGCTATTGCTCACAGGTGAGTCTAGTTATTGGATTGAGTCCATTATTCTAAATATATTTAGAAAATTGTACATTATTTGGATAAGAAGTAATGGCAGAAGCCAGAAGTCTTATTGTGGCCTGTTCTCAAAGGTCATATGATGCTTTCTTTCTTAATTAAAAAAAAAAACCTACATAAAACAGAAAAGAAGGGAATTTTATAATGTGAAAATAACTCAAACTCTCATGCTACCCTCTCATCCAGAGTCAAAATGTTGATGTACCACAGCGATCTGAGGACTTTCTCATCCTGGTTAAATGGGCCAGGTTATTTACAAAACATTATGCTTATTATCATTGAAATAACCAGTAAGTAGGAAATTTTCACCTGCAGTCAGAATTTATAGCACACCACAAATAGACTTTTATATCTCAGCTAGTGAAACCATAAAGAGGTTGTTATTTTACAAGACAGCTTTTTACAGAAACCTAATTCAATTTTAAGAAAATGGACATGAAGGGAAAATACCTGTCCCTGTTCTTTCAATAGCTCTGTTCTTTCAATAGCTCTGTTCTCCCACTCCCACTCTGAGTCAAAGTTCCTTTATCCTTCCGTAAAAGGCCTCAGGACTTTCCAGGTTGTCTGAACAATTGTCATTCATTGTTTCATATCTAGCTTCTGCCAGAGCAAGACCCATCACGGGACTCTTTGGGGAGAAGTAATCAATGCAGGGAAAGTTAGACATGAGGCGAAGGGTAAAATGTACTGAGATGTGATGGTTATAAGTTTTCCTGAGCCTTCTTTTTGAAGTAATTCCATTATCAACAGATTAGTACAGCTCTGCCTGTGAAGTACAAACCTCTACAATGGTGTCTCTACATCATTTCAAATGTGTTTCCCCTTTGCTAGATGTGAAATGCATGCATCCTTCTGTAAGAGCAAATTGAAATTTTAAAATGTTCAATATCAAAGTCAAAATTGAATCAAATCAGAAGTACAAAGTGCTGCTCTATTTTCAAACTACACTCTCATTTCCCTCTTCTGTATCACTGGGAGTGGGTGGGAATAATGGGTCCCTCAAATTAACAATCCCTTTCTTCTTAAATAGCAACACCATGATTCATTTTTAGAAGATGATCATTGTTCACTTACATGAATCTCAATCAATGAAATTTTATACAGTGTAAGAATGAAGTGGTTTGCCAGGAGAAGGGGGAAATGTTGAAATAATAAGTAATATTAATAGTACATTTATTGAGCCCTAAATATGAGCCAGACATTGCAGTAAGCCCCTCACATGCATTAATTAATCAAATGTTTATAATACTACCATGAGGCAGTTATTATGCCTATTAGAAAGCTGAAGAAACAGAGGCAAACTGTAGTTAAATAGCTTTTTCAGGTCATATTGTCATAAACAGCTAAACCAGGACAGTAGGCATACATGGGGGCTGGCCTAGGGAAGTCCAGAAGTGCAGTCAACTTAGATTAGGAACATCATTTTCTGAAGGAACAATGTCAGACATGGGAGTTAGGGTCCTGGGATAATCCATCCTTCTCCTTCCTCTTAAGGTTTTCCTTCAGAGTCCTAGGACACTGTTGCCTTCACACACACACACACACACACACACACACACACAGCAAAATGCTCCATGCTCCAAAAATATGGAATTCTTTCCCCCAATAAAATCTCCTATTTTAACAGGGAATCTTTTTTTTTAATGTAGCCAGTATATGTTCTGATAAAAAAATTCTTCAGTGATATTTAAAGTCTTTAAAAGCAGGTATATGTTCTGATAAAAAATTCTTCAATGATATTTAAAAGTTTTAAGAAGAGCACAAAATAATGTGTCCAACATATGATGATTTGGTTAAAGCAAATTATTTTTTATGTATTTACATTATGTGTATACATGTTATACCTATGCATGATTCTGCATGCAAAGTACATCTCTGAATAATACATACAAGAAATGTTTACTAATTGTTATATTAGGAAGAAAAAAATATTGGAATCTGGAGTGAAAGGGAGACTTGTTTACATAGTATATTTTTTGTTCCAACCAAATTTTCTCATGAGTTTGTTTTATTTCTCAAATGAGAAGAAAAACTAGATAAATAAATATCTAAGATTTGGTGCAGTTGCACCATTGCCAGAAGAAAAGCAATCTGATTAAAGTAATTGGCACTGATTGTTGAATGACTAATAACTATACCGCATTTTGAAAATTGAGTTTTAGAAGGAGATGCCTGGGAACTGAGAGGAGTCTTTAGCTGGTAGGACTTTAAGCAGTATAAAGGAGAAAAATGAAGAAACTCAAGTGAGGGCAGGGTGGTCACCCCTGCAGGAAGTAGTATCTCCTAGTTTGGTGCTACTCTTTATAGTTTCTTCCTTTTCTCTAACTACAAATCCACAGATTTTTTAATCATCCACCCTTTTTTATGATGAGGGAAGTTTAAACTCCAACAACAATGTAAAAAAAGATTGCTGCAAATGTAAACACTTTTATATATAATTTAGAGACAAGAAACTGCATTTGCCTAATTTTGAGGCAAGGGTGTTTGGAATTTTCTGCTCTGTAGTTGTGAATACAAACATTTCCAAGATTAAACTACAGAAATAGTGGAGGAAAGACTCAGTGATGTGTAAAAGTGGCCATGTGTTTTGATATAGTGCAATGCAAAGTGACGTCTCATGTTAGTACCTTAAAAACTGTAATTCAAACAGAAATGATTAATAAATCTTAGACAATATATTGGCATTAAGGGTGTTTTATAGAAATATGACAGTGACTGGTAGTTTCCCATCCCATGACTGCTTTTCCCTAATTCTAGGTTCAGAATGCTGTTTTCATTTGAGGCAGTGATTTTTCCTTTCAAAAAACTGCATCTCCCAGGCTCCCTTGCAGCTAGGTGTGTCCATGTGACAAAGGCTACTGAATTGGAAGTGCAAATGTTCCTAGGTCCTTTGGAGGAAGTACCTTAAAGGGAGTTAACCAAGCCAGGAGGGGTGTCCTTTTTACCTTCCCCTTCCCTTTTTCACACTTGGAGAGACATGTGATGACTGGAGAGACATTATGGCCTCAGGATGAAAGAGCAGAGAGTTACAAACAGCATGCAACCCTAATGACACTGACAAGCCACCATGTAAACCTCAGAAAGTTAGAGGCAGGATTTCTTTTATGTTAGAAATAATCCTTGGACATTTAAGCCATTGAAATCAAGACTGTCACTGACAGCTAAATGTAATTCTTAACTTGATCAAACAAGTTACTTCTCTTCTTTGTGAGAAAGGATATCATGGAGTAAAATGAATATGATATTCTTCCCTCATCATTCCTAATCTTTGCCCTTCACTATGCCTGTTTTTTATTTTCTTTTGTTTTGCTTTGTTTTTAATTAATTTAATTTAAAAAAGACATTTCATCTTTTAGAACAACCCAGGGGCTGAGTGTTCAGTTCCTTGTGCTCTAGAAAAGTCCCTACCTTTTATGAACAACCTATTTCTCAACTCACAGAAACCTCAATTAGTAATCATTTTGCTCACAAGATGACTCTAGGGGACATGTACTCAGACACTGTGACTGTCACTACAGTTGCTGGAACTGAAGTTATATACACAGATGAACTTTTCTCATTTATTTATTTTCCGTGTGTGGTGTCTCATTTAAAACAAATCCATTGTAAATCCCCAGGCCCTAAATGTAAGCGGTTATAGATATCCTTTGAAACTTCTCTCTTCTTTTCTCCAGGAAAGAGGGGAGGTAAGAGCTGAATAAAAGAAAAAAAAGAAAGAAAGAAAAAAAGAAACAAAATAAAAACCATATTTTTAACAAAAGGATTTTTGAAAGCCTTGGAAAATGTTGTGTTCACTCACATAAGGCCCCACTGTTTTAAACATATTTTGCTATAATTTTTCCTTCAAAATTCTGACATGCGAAGTTGAACAGGGCTCTTTCAGTGTACAACCCTGGGACGTGGAGAAATAAAAAGAACAGTATTCCAACTAACACACACTCAGTAGGAATCATAATATCTCATAATTGCTTGAAATCTACGGGCTGATCCGATGTCATCTTCAAAAATATGCAAGTTTTTTTTTTTTCTGACAAGGAGATATTTCCTTGTGTTGGAGCTTAACCCTTCAGTTACTACCCATAATTATTGACATATGATGAAAAATTAATGTAGAAGTGCCCTTCCTAACTAAACCCACCCCAAGTTGGAGGTTAAGATTCCCCAAATCAACCAACTTTTTTCTTCTAGCAGAAACACAAAATATATATTTAACTTTATCAGTGAAGCTCAAGTTTCTTTTTTTACCCATTTTCTTTTCTACCTGTTTCTAAACACACACTCACACTCCTTTAAATTTCCACAAGAAACTTTGAAAGAACAAAGAGTTTCTATTTCAGAGCATATAATAACATGTTTAAAAGTTCATCAACTTCTCCCTTTTAAAAAACTGGCAATGAGTCTAAAATAATAATTCAAAAAGATTTAGAGACAAAAATCCTTAAGAATTCTTCTTCGGTAACATTATGTAAATCATAAATATACCACTGGTCTGGAAGTGATTACAGCAGCTATGAGACAAAAGATATTTCTAAGTAGACAGTGCCGACAATGGGTTCTATTCTCCCATCAGCGTATAAGAGGATAAGAGAGTCACACTGTTATGGTGTGAGTGTGTGCTCCCAGAATAAATTCTAAGTCCTGGGCCATAACTGATTTCATGAACTCATTACAGAAGTATATCCTCTTTTTGAAGGTGGATAGGCTTTTTGTTGTTTCAAGCATTGCTCCTCTCTTCTCCAGTTTTCCCTTTGCTCCTCACTTGTCATTGTCTGTGACCTTGCAAACAGGATCCCTGGATGAAGAGGAGGAAGCACCAAGTAAACAGTTAACTCTAGAAGCATGAGTCATTCAGGAATCAGCTCCCCCGTCCCTGTCTAAGGAACGCCCACTCATATCTAAACTTCTCAATCTCTTTCAGAAAGCATTTCTTTGTTTTATCTTCCCCCATACCTTCTTCTGGAGGACAAAGGTTTAAATTTTTCATCTTCTCAAAGCCTTTCAACACTTGAGTTGAATATTCAGTTATCAGAACATCAAGAATTGCATTTTGCTTGGTAGTATAGCATTAGAAGCTAAGGCCAGCCAACTCAAAGGGACACTGCAATGCCATTTTATAATTAAGCAGAGCACCCGCTGGACTGCATGTTATAACAGATGTTTCCTGGCCCCAGGTACTAAGCCAGCACGTAGTAAAACTGCCCAGAACCTCTCCCTGAGCCAAGATGGGTCAGTGTCTGGAACAACTCTTGTCTAGTGTCTCTTACTGTAATTAGAGAATGAGGCTAGCTTTTGGTCATTAATTCCATTTGAAAAATAGCCATGGCTAAATTAAAAAAGAAAAAAAAAGCATTAGAGTGCTTTTACAATTGAGAAGCCCAATAAGAGCATGGAGATAATTTATTGATGATTTATTATTTCTAACAGTGTTTTAGACCTTATATAAATTCTGTACATTGCCCTCTCTTCAAGTTGATTTGCACAATTTTCACTCCATTTATAAAATGGATAAAACCAGAGTCTCCTTATGCTTAGGCTGGAAAAGAGTTTATGGATTGGTTAGTACCAGGAAATCAAACTCAGATGCTATAGCAGCCAGTTGGTAAATGAACAAAGCAACCAAGGGCCAGAAAAATCTTTCTGTCTTTTCGATCTAGTATTCTTTTATTTTCTCGTTTTCGTTAAGAAACAGAGGCATAGGAAAACATCTTCCTACCTTAGGAAAGCGACATTCGAGCAGTGCTGACATTAAAGTGGTGTGCACCTGAGGCTCTTACCAGTTGGCATGTAGACGCTGTTCTCAGCCCACTGAGTGACGGCCATACCATCTCTTCCTCCATTTGTCCTTGGGCCTTACATTGACCCAGCAGCTGGGAAGAGCAGGGCTCTTCCAGCATTTTGTTCTAGCACAAAGGTGTCCATTCTGATAAGTCAGTCCCCATGCCTTTGTATTTAAGTATTTTTAATATCACCCTTCAGCATGTTGAAGAGTAACTACTGGTATTTTGCCTCTGAGTAGGGCAGCCAAAGGGTGATAGAAAATGAAGAGGTTACTGGGACCCTGGAGAGCCCATGCCCTGTTAAATGGGGCAACTACTACAAACTGTGTAGGACTGTGGGACCCATATGGCCAGACCTAATTTCTCGAGGGAAAATAAAAACCTGTGTTCTTACATAAAACCTCCCAGTTAAATTGCCACCTCACTCAAACACGGTAGAGAGTAAACTATGTACACCTGTGGTCCCAAATCCACCCTGGCGCTCCAAAATGGCAGCGTTTTCTACTTCAGAGAGTAGGAGATGGCTGATATTTAAGTGACTTGCCCAAAAATCACTCAAGTGATGAGTGGCAGGGTCAGAACTGGAACCCAGAGCAGCCCCATCCAATGAGGTCTGACTTTCTTTAGCACCCATCTGTATAGCATTGAAAATCCTTCAAGAGGGATGTGTATACTGCATACTCTAATAAGTAGTAACTTAGATATCTGTTTAGTATTATAGTTCATTACACTCATGCCCTTTCCTGCAACAGAAAAGTAAAAACTTGTTTCCAAAGCTGACACATAAGATGGAAAAATTACAGAAGTTCCAGAGATAACTGAGCCCTTGTACAACTGTAAGGGTTTTTTCTCTGGCTTGTTGGAAATTACTTTTTAAACAATGAAATTTATAGAACTCTAAGAAGGTTTTTAAGGCACCCTATGGTGAGGGTGATCCATACAAGGGTAAGAAAGCATTCAAGTGTGATGCACCTTCACTGTTAGGAGTGATCTGATTTTAGTGCATTTCCACTTTCACAGGATCCTGACACCAATCTGTCCTTTTCATAGCTCTTCTTTCATAGCTCTTTCATACCTTTCTTATTAAGGAAGATTGTATCCAGAGTCAAGTCCAGTGTGCATAAAGCAGATTTACTCATGGGTTAACCCACACTTATTGCATACCTGCTATGGGCTAGACTGAACTTCCCAGACATCTGTTATGATTACCCCGCCTTCTACATGATGTATCCCCCTTTGTCACTTCCAGTGTTATTCACTTAATGTTTTAAAAAACAATGTGCTCTTTTTTCTCAAATAGAAAAAACTAAACTATCTTTGTGTTGGGATTGGGTTTACATTGATGAATTAAATAGTCCTTGACTTTAAGGATCCAAGAACCATTAATATATAAACTACTAATGTTAATAAAAAGTGTTGGAAGTGCTATGATGAATGCAAAGGGGAGCCATTCATTTTCCCTGAGTCACATGGGGGAGGTGAAAAGGCCCCAGTTTGGAGGTCACACCGGGTTGAGCTTCAAGGAATGAACAGGAGTTTTCAAGGCTAAAAAAGAGGGACAGTTCATTGTGGACAGAGGAAGCAACTTGAAGACAGGCACAAAGTTCTAAAGTGTGTTGGGTGTTCGGGATACCACAAGTGGTTCATTATAGTTAAAGCCAAGGACTGGAGAAGAGAGTGGCAGGAAAGTCTGACTGCACTTGGTTTTAAATACAATATTACACAGTAGGGAGCATAACCCCTTACTCTGAAGGTGGAGGGGCACCACCAAAGGATTTGCAATGTGTTACAGGAAGGCTGGTAAGGGAAGGGGCTGAAAGTAAGAAGGGCATTTTGGAAGCCATCAAAACCTCAGGACAAGATGGTGAAGTACTGAATTACAGAGTAGCAGTGGAGATGCAAAAGAAAAGTCAGATTTGAAAAACCTTTTTTTGAGATAGAAACAATAAAACTTGGTGACCTGATAGATAAAGAAAATGAGAGGAGTAAAGATCGAATCCAAAATCACTAATTTGAGTGCCTTGCGTGGATTAAAATGCCATGTAGCAAGACCTGAGGGAGAGCAGGGCTTTTGGAATGGGTTCGGGAGAAGGAAGGGAGAGGTAGGGGCTGGTTGATGACTTCTAGGTTGGAGATGTTAAAGCTGATGTACCTTCAGAAGACTATTGTAGGTGGACCTCACCAAGAAAAAGTGAAAAAAATGGAAATAGGGCCCAAGAAGAAAAAATTATCAGCCATAAGCTTGACCCATGAGAAATACTCAGAAAATGACTTTTAAATGATAAAAATAGGAACTACTTATCCTAAGAACCTAAACTTGATAATTAAATAATTTGATAACTGGTAGTAAAAGAAGGCACAAAGCAGCCCTTCCATCAACTTCTAGATCATTTCATTTATACAGTAAAACTAAGAACTCATTAAAAAAGCGCTGGTCTTAGTATCACGCAGATGTAGTTCTGAATCTTAATTATGCTACTTTACTAGATGTTTGACTTTGGATAAGTTATTATTTAATCGCTGTTAGTCAAACACTTATGTGCTTTGAGGCACTACTGTGGGGACTGGGAATATAATGAATAAGAACAATAACACTGTCCTTATATAGCTTGAATTTCCTTTCCTGTGAAACTAAAAGATTACAACAAGATATTACACATCATGCACCCTGCACAGTGCATTACACAAAGTACTAAAAGTTGTCACTTACTATGTGCCGAGTTGTACTATTCATTGGCATATTAATTCTTAAACCTATGACACAGATATTAGTATTGTCCCATTATACAGTTGGGGAAACTGAGTTTAGGTGCCTTGGCCAAATTCATAAGGAACAAACCAAGAGTTATCTGACTCCCAAAATGCTATATTTCTTCTTCCCCTTTTCTTTGCCAAAACCACTGAGTCATGTAGACAAAGCACCTTCTGTACAATGTCCTAAAATATGAGCAAATGAACCAGAAGTTAACATCCAGTGCCAGGTAAGTTGACATGTATGGCATTTTGACATGGGGATAATCAAAACTCAAGTTCATCAAGAACACACTGGCATAAATTTCTTTCAATAATATTCTGAATGACAGAACCAGGGCCGATGTCCTACAAATGCTCCTTATCAGTTCATAGCCAGGCAAGGCTGCACAGCCAGACAGGGTGGCTCTGGCTCTCACCACCGTATTTCTTCCCTCCCTCAAATCATTTTTGCAAGTAAGTGGAGAAGGAAATTTTAGTTTCCTTCTAGCCAATAACTTAGAGTTAAAAGCAACTGGGAGGTAATTTTCACTTTTAAATAATGGAATGCAACTGCTTAGAAATCATTCTGAAGCAGGAATCTTTACAACTTTACTACCTTCTCCTTCTTTGCCATCACTTCTACTGTGCACATCTGCTACTACGTCTTCTTTGCTATCACTAGAAATCTCCCTCTCCATTTTGACCATGCTGGCCTAGTCCAGGCTCTCTTCATTTCTCCCCTGGATAGCACTCAGCCACTGGTCCCCCCTTCCTCATCATGCTACGATTGATCTAAGCCTCTAACCTCTTCAGCAGTTCCCCCTCACCTAAAAAATATACCCACATTCATGTGTGAACACAGGCTGTGTACAACATTCTGACCTTCATTCCCAATGCACAGAACTTCAGTAGTCCTGTATGTGCCTCGCTATTTCACACCTCCGACCCTCCACACTTGTAGTTCCCCTGCTGGGCTTGTCCCTCTTCAGATTCATCTGATGAGCTCCTACTCATCTTTAAACACACAGCCCAAGAGTCATCTCCTCTGAGAAACCTTTCATTACCTTTCCTTGTTCTAGTCTTTGTATCCCATAAGATTCTATTTATTAATAATCTGTCACAATCAATGACTTTTACTTGTTAACATGTTTATTTCCCTTAGTAAACTCTAAGCTCCTTGAAAGAATGCACATTATCCTCTACATATTTTCATCTCTCTACCCAGGAGAACCCTGGCGTATATAATAGGGCTCAATAAATACTGTTGTATTAAATAGAATTGAATCAAATTTGTCATTATCATGGCCATCAACCCATGGTTAGTGGGCTCTCACAGGAGTAGAAATTGTTGGTAGGTGTTATGTTTAGGGCTTATTGTAGTGGAAGAAGAGACAACCAAACACCTTGCTGATTCCAATGTGAAGAAAAAAGAGCCCCTCTGAAATAGGAAACAAAGAAGAAAAGCTAGAGAAGCTTGAAATGTGTTCATTCTGTCACTCTTGGATGCCAGAGAGCGGGATTTTAATGCAGGTCAACTCACTTATCTCAGGGCTTCTGACAAATTTTCTGGGAAGAACAAAAGAAATGAGTAAAATTAAAATCTGTGGTCAGAAGGTTACTGAAAGGAAAGGCACACATTTCTGCTGGGGAATAGGAAGTGGTCTTGTCTTCCGCAGCAGGGCTGTCTAATAAATCTGGAGAGTTTTATTGACTTCATAGGCGCAAAAATAACCACCCGGAGAAGACATCGGGTTTCACTTATTTTTTTGGAAAGTAATTTTTCACAGACGCGAGGTTAAAAGAAAGTGGTTGCACGGGCCTCGGCTGTGGTAGTGTGTCCTCTGGCATGTGTCATGAACTGGTCTCAATGCTGGGATGATGCCCAGTTTCAGAGGTCTAAAACCTCTGTTGAAAGCAATGAGGACAGAGTGTTGCCAACATTTTATGTATGCAACTGTAGATCGATTGTCTTAGTGCAAGCACAGACTTTGATCAAGAGCGTCTGGAAGGAGGGGTTTCATTAAATGCTGTTTTCAACCCTTAATTCCGCAGCTTTTATGTCTACTTGTTCCTAGTCTACTACAGACCCCAAATGGCCTGACACAGAGAAGCCCCTCCCCACCCCATGTCTGGCTCTCAGGCAGCAGAAGTGGCTGGCATGGAAAGAGTTCTTGGGTAGAAAATATACAGTTTGGAAGGTTTTGCTTCTGCTCCCTGGTTGTTGGTCTCATGTTAGACCATTCAAAAAGGAAAATGCTTGAGGCTCTCCCCCTCCTCCTCATGTCTGTGATTCATTAGGAAAACTTGCAAACTTCCCCTACACAAAAACAAGCTTTTCTAAGAAAAGGATTGATAAGAGTGTATGTTTGTTGGATGAGTTCTTCCTCTTAAAAATGTCTGGCCAAGGATAGAAAATTCATCCAGTCTTAGAAGGTCTAAGTGTCATTTTTTAATTCCTTTTTCAATTGTCCTTAAAATCATAGATAAGATGGCAACTAGGTAATATTTTTAACATGTTAATCCTTGTGATGAACCTATAGGGATCATCTCCCACAGGGCAGAGAAAACTTTTCTTCATATAGTCATATTTCTTCCATAAATCATCTGGAAGACAGAGCAGCTTTGGTCTCGGCCAGCGTACTGGCACGTGGTGCCTCCTGGTGTGTGGGAGGCCATGCTATTTTCAGAGATCCCAGCTGTCTCGGACTAGGGTCCGAGAATGAGAACCACCATTTGATTGGGAATCGAGAAAAAATATATAAAACCCCTCCATCTAAATTAATCACCATGTTTTACAGATGACAAAGATAAATGGGTGGTTTTGAAATGTACTTTTTAGCAGTAGAATCCTCTTTCAAAGGAAAATCTTAAATAATAAAATAGCAAACGTTTATTGAGCCCTGGCACATGCGGTGCTTTGGGCTAAGCACTTTACATGTGTAATATGAATTAATTATGACTTCATTACTCTCAAATAGGCAGTGTTATCATGTCCATTTTGCAAATGAGGAAAATAAGAGGTCAGCTTGTTCCAGATAACATAACATGTAACTCATCATGTAAAATAGTTCAAAGGGGGGCTCTTGTGGTAGAATTAGGATTGGAATACCAAGAACATTTAACCCCTGGCTACTTTTCTCTTCTATCAACCTCCTCTGTTTCCTTGAAGCAACTCTAAAGTTTTGTACAGCAGAGTTTCCAAACCTTTTGACTGGATAATCTTCAAAAAATTTTCCCCAGTTTAATGACCAATGATGCTAAGTCTGGAAATGTAAACCACAGTAAACCTCCAAATGAGCTCCTGAAGACTGGCTGTTGGCAAACTTTGCTCTGCTTTACTGGGTTGACTCAAGGTTACTTTCCATATCTCTATAAAGAATAGGTTTTTAAAATTATGTTGTTTCAATAAACATAGGGATGAAATAAAATAATTGTACAGATGTAAACATTCTCATGCTATAGTGTTAAAAATGTTGTTTACATTGAAATAGCAGTGCTAAAGTCAGGACCAGTTTATATTTCTTTGTAGCTATTAGAATATTCTAACACATTTGCTTATACATTCATGGACAAATTATCTCAAGTAAATTCAGCTAGACACAAGCAGTAGGTGTTAGAATTTTCCACCTCTCACATTAGTCAGATGTCTGACTGGGTATTGGCTCACTCAGAGCAGGGGGCTCATCAAGGAAAGGGGGAGACTTTTGATCTCTTTGTTAGCTGTTCACAAAGGGAAAAAACTCCACAGGCTGAACCTCTTAACTCCTAACTCACATCAGACATCCCCGAAGTGCATGATTTTAATGTTGCTAAGGAGGGTGGGGAAGCAGCCTCCTTCTTACAGTGTGGTTGGGGGTGTAAATCCGTATAAAATTATTGGAGGGCAATTTGGCAATAGCTATTAAAAATGAAACACTCATACCCTCTGACCCAATAATAATTCACCTTCTGGGAATTCATCATAGAGAAATACTCCTACAACTGCCCAAAGATGTAAGTGTAAAGTGATGTTTGCAAGAATATTTGTTACAGGGAAAACTGGAAGGAACCCAAATGTGCATTAACAGCAATTGGTTAAGGAAGTGTGGTTCAGGAAGGAATACAGTACAATACTATAGAGCCATTTTTTAAAAGATTAAAAAGATTGCTTTTCACAGACCAGCATGGAAAGATATCTAAGACTTATTGCAAGGTGGAGTATAGCACTCTTCAGAATGGAGAGTATAATTTCATTTCTGTAAAATAATAAATGAAATGTTCACATACACTTTGAAAAAAATTTAACTAGTTTTCTCAGCTGTGTGAGATTATAGAAGATTTTCACTTTCTATGCAACATACTATTATGCTGTTTCAAGCTACATTTTATACAGGGTCCATCACAAATAACACCCCTTTTTTAATACAAAATCTTTTATTACAAAATCATAACCATGTAATTCTCTAACATAACAGTATCACACTCAAGCACACCATATGACATTTCAGGTGGAATGTCTGAATTAAAACTATAACTTATAGGGAGGGGCACAAAAATAAAAAAAAATTGAAAAAATCTATAACTTATTACACCCATATTATTACCCTACCAACCACACTCCAGTAGGCGTTACTTCTGCTGGACACTGTGTGTGTGCGTGCACCATTATTTTTCTCATAAAAAAAGCTAACCCCCCTCCCCCCACAACCTAACTATTTCTGCGGCTTGCTCCCTAAAGAGGCCTGTTAGGAAAGTGTAGAAGCCTGGTCCAAATCCATTAACTTTACTGGGAAGCAAAGCTTAGCTGACACTGGAACAGCGATGCCACTTAACCAAAGGGAAGACCAGGCATGGAAATACTTCTGGCCTTTACAGTCTATAAGCCACTGTAATAATTAGCCCACGGTGGAGTGTTCTTTCAGGGAGGAGCTAAGGAGGATAAGCTTAAAGTGTGGCTGGTATTTTAACCACTGCTGCAGTTGAGAAGGCATCTGAGGACCAGAGACTCAAACTAAGAGATCTCATCTTTGATGGTGGCTGGCCCCAGCTAGGCAGTGTCCAAAAAAAGATGAAGAGGAGTTTGTGTTTAATTTTTACACTTTTATCAAGCTAAGATTTTCTGCCAGTTCTCTTTGATTGAGGAGCAGATACCCATTTTTTTTTCCAGTGGGGTGTGTCTATAGCTTATGCAATTGAGGAGATTCTTTTAACAAAAAGAATGCAAAATTGCAAATACAAAATTAGGTACAGGGCTTTAGAAAGGGCCCCGAAGAAGGAGGATGCTTAAGCTAAGCTTCATTAGCTTCTCAGTGATCACTCTGTTCTAAAAACCAAGAAAACATGGGAGAGTAATGGGCACACTTCCCTGTTCTTTAAGAGTTACCCTGCCGAAGAGGAGTTTCCATCTCACAGGTGGTGAAAGCTAGAGGAAACACCATGAGCCCTGGTAGACTGTGTGATCTGTGCTTTGGGGGGTACTTGAGTTTCTGTGGATGTACAAGCTCCGGAGAAACTCTATTTGTTGATAGTGGCAGGCGCCCAGTTCTTGATGCTCATAAAATGATGGCAGTCAGAGCTGTATTAGGTCATCATCAATCTAGACTGGGGTCCAAGGCAGGATGGCTCACTATCGTCGGCATGCCAAACCTTTATCCAGGCAGCTTGGAAATGTTTTCAGGGCCTCACTCTTAAAAAGCTGTTCCTCTCCTCTGGTTCCTGGGTAAATGTTGAGATGTTTGATTAAAAAAAAATTTAGAGTTGGAGCCACACAACTACTTAATTATATCCATTCACCTAGATTTCTATCACTGTTTTCCACACGAAGAAAACAATTTAGTGTAACAAAAAAGTCTTGTATCCCTGACATAAATTTTCCATCAAGCAACAAATCACTGATTTTTTTTTTTTCTGGTTCCTTGTATTTTAACTTTGGTGGCGAGTTTCATTTTAGCTTTAGGGAAAAAGCAAACCTGGGTTCTCTTTAGTCAGCATTATCAAGAATGAGTAACATTTAAAAGCTGCTTTTGTTAATGGAAAGAAAGTGGTTTCCTAAACACTTATTTTGAATCTGTTTTCCACTCCCTTTGGTAAACTTCACATATTCCCAATTTTTATTTTAGGCTTCTATAGGGGTTATAAAAATAGTTTTCATTTTCTTATGTTTTCCTTTAAGTCCATATTGATAACAATCCTAATTTCCAAAAGATGTTGGTGGCTACTTTTTGCAGTAAAGAAGGAAGGATTGTTCTAGACTAGAAGGAGAGTAGCTTTGAATTATTATTGATCGATGAATGTATATGCTATATGTCCTTAGTGAAATCTCTTATTTCCTATGATGTGTGTATGTGTGTGGCTTGCTAGCTTATTTCTTTATGTATTTGATGATTTATTGGGCGGAGGAGCTTAAAAATACTCAACACAATTGTCTTTTTGATAAGTAATGTTACTAGCATATATAAAAGTGCTAACAAATAACATAGTATTTGGATATTTGCATGTGGAAGCTCATTTCTATTTTAAGTCAAAACAAGCAGACATTAGTTTACTGATGCTACTGACATTAATACTAGTAAAGGGACTTTTAGCAACAAACAACCCTCAGGAACCCTTTTTCTAAAGAATTCCCAGGATAGGCTCCTAATTATTCAACTATCAAGAAATTGACTCTAAATGCTATCTGAGTTAAACTTAGCTGAGTTTAATTAGATTTTAAAAGTTGACTGGGAATTCATCCAAAATGTGCTCATCAAAAAAAAAAAAAAACAAAGGTATTCAAAAGTAGAGGAAAGAAATAGGATTATGGGGGACAAAATTAATTTTAAACCTCTTGAAGTGGAAAAATGATTAAAGATAGAAATGGTAAAGGTAAAAAGATTTTCCTTTTATTTTAAAATGAGTTTAATACAATATGTCTTTTTCTGGGATTATCTGTGACATGTTCCTTTCAAAAATGTGCTAGTCCCCACTAATAAATTAGTAAGGATAATGGAAAATAAAAATTCTTAAAAGGTACAAAATTACCAAAGGTACAATGTCACTGAACATTGCTTTGAGAATATCTTCCTAACCCAAATTATTTAATTTGACAAAATATTTTTTTATGATTTGGGAATGTGCTTAAATATAATCTCATAAAAGTTAAAATATTTTGATTATACATTAAACAAATTCACTTAAGGAAAAAATAATAAAATTAAATGAATTTAGTACTATCCAGAAGAATATGGACTAAATAATGAAAAGTTAATACTGATGGCAACCTCAATAATGTGGGCTATATTAAACTCCTTACTGGTGAATTAATTGTAAGTTCTTAAATGGATGGGTGTCCATCCTGAAATGCTTTAGACATGGTTGGACTCCCTAAGTGTTTGTGGAACAAATGAATATCATTGAATTCAGGTAGATCCCAGGTTGTTCGCTGTTTGATATATATTTTTCTGCTTATTAGTTATGCCTGATTTAAACAGTAACTAATCACAGGACAGCACTTGTATATATTTACAAATCCTGTTGTGAAAAGAAGCACTTTCAAATTTTCTCTCAACATCAGGAGCTGGGTTTAAAATGAAAAGAAATTTGTCTGTGTAATAGAAGTTCCAGGGGTAGACCAGGCCCAGCTCCTCGGACAATGCTGTCCAGAATGTCTCTCTCTTTTCTCTTTCTAGATCCCACCTTGACCACTTCCTGCACTGTTTTCATTTGCGGGCAATTATGGTAGCAAACGTGGAACTACTTGGCAACCCCAAGGTGGGGACTGTTTCTTTCACAAAAGAAGCTAGCTAATCTTTCGTTGCCCTAGCTTGGATCGCATACCCCTCCCCGAACCATATGTGGTATGCTGGTATATTAGTTACCCACGGCTGCCATAGACTGGGTGGCTTCAAAGAAGATAAATTTAGTCTTTCTCAATTTCTGGAGGCCAGTCATTCAGAATCAAGATGCCACAAGGGCTGTGCTCCCTCCAGCAGCCCTAGGGGAAATTCTGTTCCAACTTCTGGTAACTCCAGGCATTCCTTGGCTTGTGGCCACATCAATCTGATCTCTGCCTGTGCGATCACATTGCCTCCTCCTCTTATCTGTGTCTCCTCTGTGTCTGTCTCAAATCTTTCTCTGCCTCATAAGGATACTGGTATAATACGGGATGACCTCATCTCAAGATTTTTAACTTAACTACAGCTGCAAAGACCCTTTTCCCAAATAAGGTATATTCAGAAGTGCCAGCGATTAAGACACAAACATATTTTCTCGGGACCACCATTTGACCCACTTGAGCTGGTACATATCTAACATTCACAGCAAAGGGGAAGCCTTGATTATATAGTACTTGCCTAATTCTGTAGTATAAATACTGCAACCATGGCCAGCATCAAGCTACCACTAGGAAGTCACTGAAGAAGAAGTTGGAAGAGACACACAGCAGCAGGTCCTCACACAGTCCTTCTACATACACATCCAACAGACGGAACCTCCAGAGCACAAATAATAGTAAAATGCACCCAAATAAATAGAAAGTAATGGATTTTTGAGTGCCAATTAACTTTGTTTTAAATGCAATCTATTTAATTATAAATTAATATGATTTAAATTTTAATAATGATCATGTTTAACAACTGACTCACGGAATTCCTAAAAATTTACGAGTTGGTTTGGAGGCGCTGGTATGAACCAGTTTCAACACACCACTTAACAGAGTTTGCTAGTTGACCAGGCCTGAGTCACAGAGCCTAAGGCAAAGAAAAGGTCAATGATACTTAAACCACAGGAACTGAAAAGAAGGTGGGTGAATCCTACAGAGAAAACTGGAGTGCCATGACTTATGGAAGGGAAGAAGAATATGGGGAAAACAGAAACGACAAAGCCACTTAAGTATCATTGTTTAAACATAATTTAATAATGTTAGCCTAAGGAAAAAATTTTCAAAAAAGTTCAAAACAGTCACAGGTACAAATATTGTGGCTATGTACTAATCTGCAAATCACTCTCTCCAACTAAGGAAAAATCACTATTTTTCACATTTTCACTTTACTTAGCTCATAAAATCTGTAAGCCTGGGCATATGGATCTGAAGGTGGTGAATTTCAGAAAAAGAGACATAAACCATTGGTCTTTTTTTTTTAAGTATCATTTAAAAAAATTAACAGCTGTATTGAAATATTATTTGCACACCATGCAACTCACCCATTTCAAGCACAAAATTTAATGGTTTTTGGTACATTCACAGAGGTGTCCAACCTCCATCATAATTAACTTTAGAATAATCTTGTCCCCCAGAAGGGGACTGCAGCACTGCCCGGCCACTTCCATTGCCTGCGTTCTGACTCCCAGCCCTCCCCAGCCACTAAGCTATTTTCTCTCTCTACAGATTTGCCTATTCTAGGAATGTCATACAATATGTGTTATTCGTGATTAGCTTCTTTCACTTAGCATAGTGTTTTAAGGTTCATCAATGTTGTTGCTTGTATGAATATTTCATTCCTTTTTATTGCCAAATAGTACTTCATTGCATGGGTATACCATATTTTGTTTATCCTTTTATTAGTTGATGGACATTTGGATGTTTCCTCATTTAGGCTATTATGAATATAATGCTATTGTGAACATTAATGGATGAGTTTTTATGTGGACATAGTTTTCATTTCTCTTAAACCAATGGTCTTTTAAGTTTAAACATTTAGCAAGGTTTCTTATCTTCCACATGCTTAAGGCAACTGTCATTTAGGAATTAAATCAGAAATGCCATATACAGATTTGAATCCTCTTCAGTATTGGGTCACTAACCCAACCCCGTAAGAATCTAGGGACTGGCTCAGCCCCAAGGAGAAGTCCTGCTCACCAGCACCAGGGAGGGGGAGGGTGCTGTCTGACATTAGAAAGGAGGAGCTGACTTAAGGTCCCCAGATCACTGTGCAGGCATGATGGAGTACTCTACGTGGCACCTGAGTCCTGGCCTTGCCCAACACAGGCTCACAATAATCAGTACATCACATGCTCCTTTGGGGACTCTTCGTGTGCAAAGTGTAAAGGACAATACAAATGAAATCTTATTCTCTGGCCTGGAAATCAGAGTCTTGTGGTTTGGGAAACTTGCAGGAAGGAGGGGGAAATTTTTAGCTTCCCTGATAGAGGCCAGCAGAGAGTTTCATTTTCTCCCTTGCACGGTGGGAGACTTCATCCATGTGTTCTGCAGACCTGCGATGATTAAAAAACAAAACAAAACAAAACAGAAAAGCTCTATATTAATTTATATAGCAACTTTCTTCTATGAAATTCAGAGTGTCTCAGTCTTTCACTCATTCCCTTAAGGGTATTTGCATAAATGTGTATAAGAAATTAACTTCTTTTAAAATTTACTCTCCAGTTAGCCAGCACTGGGCAGAAATAGAAATGAAAAAGCAGACCTCCCAACCAAACATTCTGCTATAATATTTTCAGTGAAGTTCTACAAGTCAACACACATTCTTAAGAACAGTATCTCTTCATAATATCCTCATGACCATTCCACTGAGGACAGGTGTTCTTTCACCAGGGGCCAAACTTTCTCTTCCAAAGTTTTAGAATCAACTGTCATGGCATATACCATGAAAAAATATCATTTATTTACCATTAAGTATCAGGTCTGCCTTGAAACAGGCAGTTCAGGCTTCACTCTTGCAGCTCAGCCCTCCTAGCCCAGCCCAACTGAGTAATCCCGGGACTGGCTCAGCTTAAGGAGAAAGAGCCCTGCTCACCAACTGTCAGTCCCCCTCACTGTGGTCACTCACTATGTTTCCGTGGTGCTTTGGAGTGGGGTTGCACTGCCCCACAGGGTCTTGCTGATCATACCGGGGAACATATGCAGGTCCAGTCCCCAAAGCACCACTCAGTGCCTGGATGGACGGGCGTGGGAGAGCTGCCGGCGTCAGACATATGGGGGCCAACCCAGCCCTTCACCCCCAAACAAACACTTAGTTCCTCTTGTTGGGCCTTTCTTCAACATATTCATATTGTGAGGTTCTCATTGCCCACCCCAGAGAGAGAAAAGAATCTCAGTCAGAGCCACAACAGCTCATGCAGAACCCCAGGCAGTCACACCTGGGGAATATCTTTTCTTCTCACTGTGTCCTCATATAGGTTTCCCTCCTTACCTGTGTGCTAATCACTTACAAGGACTTAGCCAGTCACTTTGGATTAGAGCTCACCCTAATGACCACCTTTTAACTTAGTAACATCTTTAAAGACTCCAAATACAGTCACATTCTGAGGTACTAGGGGTTGGAGCTTCCTTCCACATATGAATTTTAGAGGGATACAACACAATTCAACCCATAACACAGCTGTTCCCTGAAGAGGAGGCACAGTGCTCCAAGTCACTGCACTAACACCATCCTCAACAGTTGCCATCGGCCATCCTGTTTCCACTGCTGTTTGTCCTCTGGTCACCTCTCTCCTGCCGAGGGACCCGCTGCTCCCATGAGGCACATCAAACACTGGCATTGCCTGTCACAGCACATCGGCTGCCGTGCACTGCACCACATCTGTGAACCCAAGGGGCTGCTGGGGGATCCTTCACAGCACTAGAATCAGTTTCTAAAAAGAAGAAAAAAAAAACTGAAGTGTACCCATGACACAGAGATGCAAGTTCAGGCAGAGTGCAGAAAGGAGATATTGCCATGAGGCACAGCTGACCACTGCTCTCAGAGACTGGACTGCAGGGTTAAGGAGAGTGAACTCTTGGTGATGATGTAATTTGTCCTGGGGCTGTTTCTACTTAAAATCACCTGACCATCCCAGGAACAGCCTGAAATTTCAATGGAACCCAACTACACAGCCCCTGAGACACAGCAGACTCCCAAATTGGTCTTTATACCTATTTGTAGAAATGTGAGCCAAATTATAGCTGAAAACTCTACTAATTCTGGGGAAGTTTTGGTCTTGTGCCTGGAACTATTGAAGCACATATTCACACCTACCACATGTAACACTTTAGTGGCATAATTTCCAGCACTTTAGTACTTTATTTTTAAAAGAAACAGAGCAGAGACTGAAGACCTGCTCACTCTGCTGCTTTTTGTAGAAGGCCCCACAAAAGGTGGAGGAACAGCTTCTGCGCTGAAAAGAGGCATAGTCTGCATTTCTAAAAGGAAGGGGACACACGCGCACACACATCTTTGCCCAGAGTTGGGGCACTCGTGATGCTGAAACATACAACATCTGCATCTGTGTGTAAATAGAAAAAAATGTCCAACTCACAAGGCTCTGGGAAAATAGTATAATAATTATCCAATAAATCTCAGTATTAGAGCTTGCAAAAGACCTGAAAACACCTTCCTCTAACCCCTTTGGTTTTAATACATGGAAAGGGAGGCTCTAAAATTTTTAATGACTCACCAAGACTAGCACTCTACCTAAAATGCAGGATTTTGCTTTAGGCTAGTGTACTTCCCACCCGATCAGGCTACTTCTACACAGGCATTGTCCTGTTTGCCTTAATTGCATGCAAGAAAAACCAATCCCTGCTCTCTCTACATCGGAGTCTCTATTTAGACTCAATAGTTGAGAAAGCAAAGGCTATTTGAACTTCAACTTGCTCGGCAAACAGAGAAAAGGCATCTGACCAGTGTGGACTTTTCCAGCTGGTCTTTGGGTCTCACTGCCCAGGGGTCCCCACTGCAGCGAGCTGGCGCCTATTGCCAGTCTGACACCAGGGGGCGCAGCATCCTTTGTGCTGACGCAGGCTTTGAAGGCAGGCTCAGAAACCTAGCTGGGCCTCCAAGGCCAGTCTGCTTGTCAAGGTTTCTCTCTGGAACCAGCCCACTTTCCAGCCCTCTTCATTCATCTTCTTCCTGCCTGACGCTCAGATTCTTTCCCCATACTATTGCGGATTTGTGCATTTTACAGGGCTTTGCATGTGTCTAGAAGGGCATTCAGATACACCAGCCCTCCCCAGCTGCTCTTCCTCTGCAAAGCCTAGGAGACCATGGCCACAGCCTATTATTTGCTCTCACTTGGAGTCCCCTCCATTCAGGATGTTTCTAAAGATTCTTGCAGAATGAAGGAGCCTCGAGGACAGGACTAGCTTCTCGGAAGAATGATCACATCCATCTTCCTGATACTCCTCCCCTTTCCACTCAAACAATAACAAACTAATGAAATCGTTGATTCTGGGAAACTCATGCTGCCCAGCATTTATCCTCACTCCTTTCTGCCTGCCCTGAAACAGTCCAAGGTCAGCTTTGGTGGTGGACACTTACTCAAAGGGACAGGCTTGAGCATCCTTTCAGCCACACCTCTTACTAAACTACTGGGCACCCCAAGTGGACTAACTGCCTCCTCTGCCTTCACCTGCTTAGCTTAGTGTGTTCTCCAGCCTAAAGAAATCCACTTTGTATTCCCAAATTCTCTGATCCCAAGATTCAGTGCTCCCATTTCTCACAGATAAATGAACATCCCCTTTCACTTTAAGATACACATATAGCCTTGCTCCTATTGACATAACGAAGGCACAGTGCAAACCCTTAAATCCCCAAAACACACCATTTTGCAAAGAGCCCTAAAAATCTGCTGTTCTGAATTGAAGGGCCACAGGGTTCTGAAGTAGCTGTTTTACTTACAGAGATTTTGGGTATACACAGTCCTTTCCCTGTCCCTAGTTTGAAGCCCCCATGAATGCTGAGAGATAGGCAGGGAAATTAAAACTTAGGAGGCTTACCCCAGTCCCAGAGCTAGTCCAGGATGCAGGCAGCATGGAGGTGACAGTAAGAGGTGACATAATTCGGGTGATGGTGGCCTGAGGACAGCTGCCTGTCCATTTTGCTCTGAGGCCTGAAAGGAATGCAGCAATCACAAATGATCATCAGGTTGTCTGCATGGATAGGGACTTCGGCCTCAGGTCCTGAAAAACTGGAGCAATAGTGGGAGCCTAGAAGGGGCAGGAGGAGAGGAAAGAAGTGATGTAAACTCTCACCTGACCCTTCTTTTTATCTGTGGCCTCACTCACTCCTTTTCCTCCACACTCACCTTAGCTAAGTGGAATAATGGAAGTGCGAAGCCTGCAGTCAGGCCGTCACAGCTGGTTGTCTTGATCGTGAGCCTCCATGTCCTCAATCATACAGCAATGATCACATCTGTGTATGAGTCATGGAGAGAGCCTCTAGAGGAATGAACATGTAGCACTGTGATTCTGGAAGAGGGGGCAGCATTGCAGATTTTTATTTTCATTGTATGCCCTTTGGCATTATTTGAAGTATTCTGGTTTATGCATATATTACTTTTATAATTTTATTTTTAAGTTTTTATTTGAACTAGTGATGCTCTTTAGAGTTGCTGTGATGATGACTTGTGTCAGGTGTCTGGCACTTGGCCTGGTGCACAGTTGATGCTTATTGCAGTCATTTATTATTGGTTATCACACCACCCTCAGAACTGAGCAAAGGCACTTCACATCAAGAAATTTGGGGTCTGGTGCAGACTCCGCTCTCAGCTCACTGTGTGCCCTTGAGTAAGTCACATCCCTTTTCTGCACTTCACTTTCCTCATCTGTAAAATGGCAAGATACATGCCACTTGATTTGGAAAAGAGTGGGAAGAGAACAGCAATGTTCACTGAAAATGCCAGAGGCACCTTCTAAAATTCAGCCTCAGTCTTTGCAGGAAAGATCTCTCAAACTTGACTTCATAAGGCAGAAACCCTTCCTAGGAGAAGTTGTCACCGATGGGCAGAAAGGGCTGAAGTCAGCTGAACAATTTCTGAAGACAATATAGTAATTAAACTAGGAAATAACTATGCGTGAACACTGTATAAGGCCTCAGCTTAGGGCGGGAGGGAGGAACTGAAGATTTAGGCTGTTCATTGGGTGCAGTTGGC
Source organism: Glossophaga mutica (assembly GCA_039655065.1). Taxonomy (NCBI): domain Eukaryota; kingdom Metazoa; phylum Chordata; class Mammalia; order Chiroptera; family Phyllostomidae; genus Glossophaga; species Glossophaga mutica. The sequence goes on along the minus strand of CM077305.1, from coordinate 135,829,760 downwards.
ACCAGTAGCATTTCTTGACAAAAGAGATGCCCATGGTTGGCAGAAGAGGTATATTTCAAGGCTGGGGCCATCTGCCCCAGCCAGAGCCAGCCCCGGTCCAGTCCCCTCAGCTGAGAGTTCTGTGTAGGGCACAGGACTGGCCTTGGTGAGATGAGACCCTCTCCTGAGTATGATCAGAAGCAGAGCTACCTAGCGGAATGGACTAGAGCACCTCTGAAGTGTGTTCCAGCCTTAACTGAACAACAACAAAAAAGCCAAGAGATTGGGCCATAGAAGGTGCAGATGCTCAGACACTAAAACTTTAGCAGCTGAAATGGGGAGGCCTGTTCTGGGCACCCCAGTGCCTGAGAATCAAAGAGAGATTTGTTCCTACAACACACAGCTGATTTATTTTTCACCCTGCTCATCCGGAATCAGGATTTTCCTTAGAGTCCGTCTCCCTTGCCAACACTTGCGTTTAAGGACAGGAGGCAGGTAGTCTGGTGGGTAGGAAGGTTGGGACTTGCTTTTTGCTCTTTAGTCTTCTTCCTATTGAAAGCAGCACTCACTGACTGTTGTAGCAGCCTCCTGCCAATATTTGCAGGCAGGAAGGTTTTCTGACATTGTAAGGGAGAGCTTCACAGTAGATGGGAGATCCTTTCCCAAAGCCATCAGGCAGGACACAAATTGGTTTCACCCACCCCCTAAGGAAGAACTCCCAGTCCCCACTCTCACTCACGGTCAGCGCCCAGAAGGTATCTGACCTTTTTTTCTTTTTAATAAAAAGGGAGATTTTTTTCGTATCTCTAAATTATGTGGCCACGCCTGTTACAATGACATCTCCTCCCAAAGCTCCCGTTGTCCCTACCTACAGGGGAGGTCATGTTTTCAGTTCTTGAGGGAACTGGAATAACGGTATCAAAGGATACAGACACCTGGCAGACCCCTCCCTTTTTAAAGAGGCCGAGAGATCTAAGGGAGGGTGGCAGGGGGAGTGGAGGTGGCTTGTAGAGAGGCTTCCGCAAGTAACAACAACTCTGCCTGATTGCTAGGGGCAAAACCAAATAAATAAAAACAGCTCCAACCGTCCTCCATAGACACACCTATATTGTGCGAGCTTCTGTAATTTTAGAGCAATGCCTTCCGTTGTACATTACAAGTCACTTTCAGAGGCAGTTAGTACTAAATGTTTGGCCACATGTTAAAATGCCTCCATACTTGCTGTTCTTGCGTGCTTCTCTTCTGTGCCCGTTTGTATCCCTAATAAGTAGCATTGTTTATTAGCCTGGGGTCCATGCCCCTACGACTGAACTGAAAACAGGAGCGCCGAGGCCGAGCGCTGGAAAGTACACCAGCGTTCCCTGGCCCCCGGGGATCCTCGGGCAGCCGCGCAGGAAAAGCCCACCAGTGCGTGTGCGCCTGGGGAAGGGCAACTTGGCAAGAGTTAATCCAGGTGCCATGAGGTCCTGGGCAACCCAAAGTTCAGATGAGGGGGCAGGAACAGGCACGCGAAGAGAAATGTCACTAAGGGTTGGGATAGGGATGCGACTTAAGGACCGGGCAGGCTGCATTGCCAAGATCAGAAAAAGGGACTGAGAGGCGGGAAGCGCTCTGAACCATCTTTTAGTTGGAAGTCTCAAGGCTCATCCCCGTGCAGTAAATTCTCATTAATAAATTCTCGTTCTTCCAGGTAGCCCCACAGTCTTTACTGTAAAAGTGGGTATCCTAAACAAGATGGGGCTTACTCCCCTCCTTTCCTAATATTTGTCCCCATTTCGTTTTCAGCTGGGCGCCTTGTGGCCGTGCAGCATGTAGCGCCTGACCTGAGAAATAACGCGTTGCTATACCTCCAGCCACAAAGAAAGTCTTTCAGTCTCCCTCCGACCCCAAAAGGTCCCCCAGTAGGGCTTTTCCCAAGTTCCACTGCTTCCAAAACCGAGTACGGTTCTCTATCAAAAAGCAGAAACCCGCATCGGAGACACAACGGAGGACTCCCTTCCAGGTCTGGGGGAAAATTTCCCGGCTTAACCCAGCCTGCGCCTCCACCCACATCCTCCCCAATTTAACGTAGGGGCGGGCTCTGTTGGAGCGGTTGCCAGAAAGAATGTTATTAACCGTGCGCGCCAGACACGGGCTGTGCGCTTCTCAAATCACACTTCCAGGGCCTGGCCGAACTGTCTTTCCCACAGGTTCCTGTGAGAGACAAACCCCCTGTCCCCCATCCTCTGAAAATTCCTCCAACAGTCTAGAAAAAGTGACCAAACTGTCCTTGCTAGCTGCACTCCCTCATCCAGTTAGGTTGTTGAAAGATTCTGTTTTCTCGTAAGAGCAGAGTGATTTCCCTCCAGCAACTTGTGCAGGAGATTCTTTACACTGCCTCTGGGTTGCAGCACGTCCAAGCTTCGGGAGACTTTTCCAAATTTCAAGGAGTAAAGTAAATTTCGGGGCAGGGAAAAAATGCGGTTCGCTGGAGCGCAGGGTCGGGGTGAGAGCCCCAGAAGCCTCCAGGAGGCTTTTTGTTTTTTTAAAGTTAGACTTGCACCTTGACGCTAGCACAAATGGCAAGGTTTAGTGTTTTTCGAATTTAGAGACTCTTGCGGTGTTTGAGCCCAGCTCTACAGCCAGGGGACCCTCCCACCCCCATAGCGTACTGGGGATTGTTTCGCGATCCAGAAGAGCGGACAGAGAAGCAACTGACTTTTTCTGAGGCTCCCGGCTCTACTGTCCTCGACCTCCTGGTGCCACCCACAACCATCCCATCGCTGCCAGGATTGCGCAGCGGGAAGGAAGACCGAATGTCTAGGCTGCGGAATCTCCCAACAGGTAGTTTCACCCGGCAGCTGGCCCGGTTTAAATATCAAAGACTGGGCTGCCGGGGCTGCTAAACTGGAACCCAGAGGCAGACACCTAGAGAGCTGTGGAAAGAATGTTGCGTTCTGGGAGTCACTTTAAATAACCTTGTTTTCTCTCCACTCTCCAACTTCTTTCCCGAAATAGCGCACGGGCCAAGCTGTTTGGAACGGCGTTCAATGAGCCTAAATAAGCCACTTCAGCCTGTAAACTCACATCCGATTTGGGTCCTTCCTCTTCCTCTCCCCTTTCTGCAGTAGTTTCTACAGAACCCAGTTCGGTTTAGAGTGATAGGTATTTATTTGAGAATTGGGAGATTCCCCTTCAAAATGTCCCAGGCTCTGGAGTAAAAGAGGAGAAGGCTGTGTTGCTCTTGGATGGCATAATTGAATTATGCCTTTCCCTGGTACGCAGCAAGGCAAAGCAGAATGCCAGGCTCTGTGTGGACCAGCGGCCGAGGCCTTGCGCTACAGCGAGCGCACCACGTTCCCTTTCCAGGGCGCGGGGAGAAGTTGGGTTGGGCTCCTTCTCCTGGCTCTCAGCAAGCATGCACCTCGCAGAAGGCTGGTCTGGCTTTGTGGTTTCCTGCCTTTCCGGGGCGCTCGCCCAAATGTCCCCTCCTGAGACCGTGGGCGCATGTGGTGCCTGTGCGAACACCCGGCACTCAACTCGAAACTGCCTGCGTAGCTCGCAAAGATCCCTGGCGCACGCGGCCATCTCTGAGTCGGGGAAAGCCGGACGCGGCCTCTGAGCGGATAGATCTAATCCTGCCTTGGCAGATGAGCCTCTCCCACTGCTGCTTTGAGCTATCCCTGGGTATTGCTTTCTACATCTGCCCAAATCCCCCAAACTCCCGGCTCTGCCGGCCCATCTCCCAAAGAAACTTACTCAGACTCCCCACAGCCACCGGCCCAAGGACGCCTCTGGGGCCTTGGGCAAACCTGACCCAGGATGCTCGGATCTTTAACCGCCTCAGGACCTGGCCTCCCAATAGCTCCCAACCCGCTGCCCAAAGCTCGAGCTGGAACTGTGTGCTTACCTTGAGCCTCCACCACTAACCGCGCTACAAACTTTCCAAAGTTTTCTTGAGCTTTACCACCTCTCGTCTGCCTCGAATGACACTGGCAGGAGAAAAAGAAATCCCCTTTCACTTCCACCTATCTTTCTCTCCTCCCCCTCCCCCCTCACCCTCCCCGGAGAGTCGAAACTTTCGAACCTTTCGGTGGTATCTTGCAGTGGTGGAGCCCCCGACTCTGGAGGGAAGGGATTTGACTTCTCATTCCCCACTTACTGCGCCTCTGCTGTTCCGCCCCCTCCGCCCCCACCTCACCTTCGGTAGGGACCTGCGACCTTGGAGTTTAGTTTGGTTCAAATTTATTATTTTCTTTTAGTTTTTTTTTTTTTTCTTTGAGATTACACTCTGCTGGAGCCTTGAGCATCTGCCTGTGTTCCAGTTCTACTGTGTGCAGCTTGGGAGACGCACCCGTAGCGCGGGGGAGGGGGGGTTGTCTCCCGAGTTGGGGTCAAAGGCTCCCAGGCTGCAAGTTCTCCAGCTGGGTTTCGTCTCCCAGGGAGATCCTACGTCCTGTTGGGAGGAGCTCCGGGGCCTTAAGGCAAGCCTCCCTCTGCTTCTTGGTCCCTTCTCAAGTGTGGGCACGCAGGATTGGGGGGCGTTATTTTTATATTGTTTCGGAGAGAGGAATAGGCAGGAGAGGAGACCTTGTTCTAAGACGCAATTGAGGGAATTGAAGGAAGAAAGTTTCCCTTTTTTTCCGGGTCGCGCAGCTCGAAGTGCAGCGCCAGGAGAGCACCACAGAAGTCCCCCAAATTCGTTTGTTTGTGGCCTATTGTGTTTTTACTTCGTGTAGGATTAGCGAGGTTTGAGATGTTTGTGGCCAGCCATACTACCCCCCGGGCTTCCACTTTCAAACCAGCAGGTCAACGGGAACATTCCTGCGAAACTGAATCTCTTAGTGCGCTGCTGCGACGCGTGCGGAGAAGATAAACGGAATCCACTGCGAATGACGCAGCCTGGCACGCACTACTGGGCTTGGTCCCCGCGGGCGTTTGTCAGCCTCAGTGCATTGGGCTGGAAATCAGACTGGAGTAGGACTTGCCCCCGCCAGGGTCAAGGCCAACACCTTCTACTGATCTTCAAAATGCCGGATGTGTTCCTATCGCGGGTTGCAGATTATGCCTGCCCCTGAGCCATACCGCAGGGGCTAAGTGTTGCGCCACGGTCTTGGAATCGGAATGAAGTTTTTCCGCCGCTCAAGATTAGCAGGATAGCCATTACTTCGCGTGACTGCAGACGTAAACTGCCTACCCAACGCAAAGGTGGCTGCAAATGCCTCCCCCAAGATCCGCGGGAGACCACCCCCCACCGCTTTCTCTATTTCCACTGCCGTGGGCGAACACGTGCCCCACACTGCTAGCTAGCGCGCTCCATCCGCGCTCCCGCTGCGCTCCTGCAGCGCTCGCGCAGCGCTCCTTTTCGCCAGTCCAGCGCACAGGCCTCTCTGGGACTGGGCCGGCCCAGAACCAAGGTCGCATCTCCTCATCCTCCAGGCTCCGCACCCACGGCTGGTCCCTTTAGCCTTGACTCTTGTTGCCACCAAGGCTGTGCTGGAAACAGCTCAGTAGAGGGTGACCTGAAAAGGTGGGAGGTTTCCGGCCCCTTCGAATGGCACCCCAGCAGAAACAAAAGCAGCCATGTGAGCGGAACCCTTACGGTAGCTTTGAAAATGGTGTGCGGGCAGAGGGAGGCGAGAGGAGAAAAACCATGGTAGACACTGGCGGTGGATGAAGTTGTGGGTATGGGTGTAAGCAGCTTGCTTATTCACTCTTTACCGTGTGGCACCACCATGCCCCAGCGGTCGGCAGAATTGGCTACCTTCTCTTTTAACTACCAAACTCCTCGAGGGTGGGGCAGAGGAGACGCACCCTCCCTTCCCCCACCCCACCCCCAGCCAGCTGGTACCCTCCGACTATGGCAGCCACACTTCAAGTAGCAGAACCGTCCCTGCCGATCTGTTTGCTCAGAATAGAAAGGATCCCATTCACAAAGGAGCCCCCACTTCCTTTTGCCGTCTCCACCCATCCAATACTCTTGTACAGCCTAAGGCCCTTGGGTTGTATATATTTATTTTCAATCTCTAGCACCCTAAATGTTTTTGGGAGATGTTAAAGCAAGAGAGAAGAGGGGAAAGATAGGATTAATAAAAAGGGATTTTGAAGGCAAGACTAGAGAGAACTGAAAATCAAACGTAGATGAATTTGGGAGTGCTTTTAAATTTCATGTCTTTCAGAAGCTGTCCTGCTTTAGACCAAAACCTATTTAAATTACTATGAGGACAGGAAGCTGCGAGTCTCTGGAAACAAAAAAGACAAGGGCTTAAAGGGCTTCCCCACCTCTCTCAAAGAAATAAAAAAGCAGCCCTCTGTTCAGTTTACTGACTCAGTACCCTCCGACCTGGGACCCTTGGCCACTGGATGCACTAGTAGTGTCAGGCCTTGGCACTGCCTGGGGAGGGATGACCCGCTGCCCCTCTTCACAGCCCCTCTCTGCTGGTCACGTAAAGCTCCAAGTTTATATTTCTAATCTCGATGCCTAGGTAAAAAATAGAAAGAAAAATTTTAAAAGTAGAATGTTTACTCCTGTGTTTAGTCACTTATGTATGGTCTCCATTTACTTCTGTTTGTAGGGTTTTCTCCTTTTTGTCTTCTTTCCTCTGCCTTGTTGGCAACCCTGTGGGAGATTTGATGGGGAGGGTGAAATTGACCAGTTCATTCATGTTAATCAGGCACCAAAACAGCATAAACACTGACTCTCCATTTTTAATATGATTTTTTAAAAAAAGACATAAAACAGTCATTTAGGTGAGGACTGGTTAGGATTGAGAAGTCGTGAAACTGGTAAACTAGCTAATCCTGTCTCTTTAAGAAAAATTCAGAAAGCCTTTCCATCAGCCCAGTGTCTGGGAAAGAAGCAAACTAACTGCTTGCAGCAAATGAGACAAAGAGGCCAAACAACAAAACAAACAAACAACCCCCCCTCTCCCGGCTCTGAGACAACAATAGACTAGACACAGCAAGCGCAGTGACTGCCTGGCCGGCTGCTGCTGTCCACCTGCCAAGTCTCCCGCATTTGGCTGGAGACTCCCCCCCACCCCCATCGCCCTTCTCTCTCAGTCCTTTCTGTCCCTTTCTCTGTGGGACTCTCTCTGTGTCTCTCTCTTGGGGTCTGGCTATGTGCGTGTGTTTTGTCCCTGTCTCTGTTCTGCTTTTGCTTTCACTTGATGTTGCTCTCTGTCTCAGACCTTCATTATTCTCTCCCCACCCCTCCTCAGTATATTAGCATACTGGGCATTTATTTATTTACTTGCTGGGCCATTGCTGAGGCACCTCCTCACTGCATCCTCACAACTTCTGATTCTCTGGGTCGTCACGCTGGCCTGTTTTATATTTTGTTTGCAGCACTTTTTGCCAGAGCATCCCAAAGTCCATTTGCACTTCAGTTTTTAACTATTCCTCAAGTTTAGGTCTTTGCTCTTTTCTGTAAGGCTTCTGGCACACTCCTGTCCTCCCCTCTACCCTGTCCCCTTTCTCTACTTCTTGGCTGCTGCTTGGGACTCTCATGCATGTCTGCCTTCCCTTTCTCTCTCCCCTCTTCCTTTCCTTGCAGCAGCCAGTATCATCCCCAACTCATAACTCCCCAATCCAGCCTTTTCCTTCCTCTTCCCTCCTCTCCACCAAACTTTAATAAAATACTGTAAACATGGGGATTACTTGTCTTTACAAAGTAGCTATAAAGCCACAGAAGCAGGGAGTGGAGAGAGGAAAGAATCAATAAATGGCAACTGTAGACAGAAGAGGCTGAAGCCCAGAACAAGCGCCCTGCCAACAGCCCCATCCCTTTCACACTTTTCCTTCTAGTAAACCTTTTTGTGAAAGCATCTTCTCCTGAAGCATCTGTGTCTGCTCCAGGGAGACACAGGGAAAACCTGGCCATGACTCTCCTCCACTGAACAGCAGGCAGCCAATGGGAAGGGAGGCTGCAGCCTCATCACAGGCTTCCCCCCCACCCCTCCCCTTTCCATGTCCTCTCAGGAGAAAATCAAAAAGCTAGGGGCCCCTGGTAATGAATGGGGCAAGGTAAGAGAAGTAGAGAATGGCTGCCTGAAGAGGAGTATCTCCAAGGATGGTTGTAAAGGGGAGAAATTGCACCTATCAGAAAAATGTGGATCGAACGGGGCTGACCTGCTTATCTAAGGCAGATCTGGGAATCTCCAGAGTTATCCCCACAGTTGGGTGGTACGTGGTTTGGAAATGGTGTCCTCCCCCGCAAAATAACCCAACCAAACCACGCCCAGTAAGCACCAGAACCAGGACAAGTGATCTCTCTCAGACTCATGTCTTCCTAATGTCTCCTTTCTTCAATCATATACAGGCAAAGGCGGAGGAAAACAACATTAGAGTCAACTCTGCAGAGAGGAAAACCATTTAGCCTGAGAAGAGTAAAAGCAAAACAAACACCCCCACCCAAAGAAATAGGAAATATACCCTCATTGTTTTGTTGTTTGGTAATAAGGGCAGTATTAAGACATATTGATGTCAGAAACATACCTATGCATGTGCATGTATGCACAGGTGTATATATATATATTTAGTTGGTGGAGACAACTTGTTAAGAGAAAAAGAGAGGAGTTTTGATTATAACCCTGGCCACTAAACCCCCCTCACAGTGGTGGTGTAAAGATTACATGGCATTGCATTTATGGAAGGACAGGAGCAATGTCTGGCAAGCAGCCTTTGCTCAAGGAACGAGTCTTCCCTAAATCTTGTTCCTCCCTTCCTCCTTCTCTCCCTCTCTTTCTTCCTACTACCTTCTCCACTGCCCTCCTCCCTGAGCTTTCCAAGGGCTAGTAAGCAAAGAGAAAAATCAATCAAAATTGCCCCAATTTTCAGATCCTAAGGAAATTTTACTGCTCTCTCTGAGTCCCAGTACTGGAGCAGTACAGCCCATACCACAGCCCACTAATTCTATGCCCAAATACCACCTAGGATAATTTGTTCTTGGATGGGATTATTTCACTCTCTCCCCTGGATTCTTTCTTTTCAGCAGTTGAAAAGAGAGAAGCCTTATCTGAAATTCAACTATTTTCATGTTTTTATTTGAGACTACATGACTAGAGAGCTTCTGTTTTGGGAGGGGGGCATATTATAAATCGTGCCATGGCCAAAAAGCCTAAGAAGAGAGAAGCAGAAAAGAATATGTTTAATGAACTGTGGTCCTGACCCATACCTTCCCGATTGGGAATGCTGTTTTCTTGGTATTTTGACCTTGTCAAAATGACTGATTTTTTTTCCCCCCTCAAGAGGAGTCACTCTCTAGCTGAGCTACATTTCTGGAGTTGCATTTTGAGACAGACAGCACATCAGTGCATCTGGAAGCATTCACTATGGAAGTGCCTGTCCTGACCCTTCACCAGTGACTGTTGCTAGGAGCCCTTTTACTTTCTCTTTCCCAGAATCAGGTTGTAACAGCAGCATGCAAGCCTGTGAGCCATGGCTGGGGCCCCAACTTCAGTCAGTGGGAGAACGAACATGTAGAAAATGTTCCCACCTTAGACTTCCTTTTTCCATGGGTCTTATTGTCCGTTCTGCAGATACTGCATTTCCACATTTCACTGGCTTCCTGTTCATTTTCCTGTTTTACTCAGCCTTAACAGCCACCAAGAGTCACTAACATTGGAGCATATATTGGGAGGGTGGGCGATCCCTCACCACCCCCCAGCCCCAACACTATCAATCATCTCTTTGTTACTCTCTCTTCTTTCTGGTACTTATGGCAAGGATGTGGAAACCTGTTGTGTCTTTCTCCCTCTTCAGACATCCTAATTTCCATGTGGTACCTTTCCAGGAGCTACAAATAGAGACACGTGTCCTTCCTGGAAGCACCTTTAAAAAAAAAAAATTCTGCAGATTTCAATCTCCATGCACTAGGCATCTTTGGGCAGTGAACAACCTGCACAACCAAACACAAGCATTCTTTATCCCCAAATTCTGACAGGGGTGTGTGTGTGTGTGTGTGTGTGTGTGTGTGTGTGTTGCTGGGCTTTTAGTCATTTAGGGACATTTCCCTAAAATGGAAAAGACCACAAAGTGTGATGTCAGAAGACTAGCAGCCTCTGAAGCCATCCAAAGCCTTGTCTTTTATTCTTCATGGGCACTTGTCCAGGAAGAAGCCTGAGATTATATTTCCTTATTTTGTCTTTGACCTACATTTTCATCCATTATGGCTTCAATGCCACAGTAGTGGCAGGAAGGCATTTGTTACTGCAATGGGTACAATGGGTATTAATGCCTAAATAAGCCAACTCCTCAAGCACTGTTACATCCTCTGTTCTTTGCTTGACTTTGTTCCAGTGGGCTAGCTCTTGTACTAAACCAGTAACTCACTGTGGGACCATCTGAGAGCTTCACATTGGCACTGCTGCCTACACAGTTAAGGTATGGAAAAATTGCCAGTTATAAATAGTACCAACAGATTAATGGATTCCAAACTATATCATTTTGACTTGGCATTGTAATTTGTATTCTTCCTGAGGAAAAGGTTTGAAGAGCAGTCAGTTTCCAGTTTAAGAGAAAGGATTGCATCTAATTGCTCAGTTACAGCAGTTCTGTACTGACCCCATTCTATAGAACAAGAAACCTCCCAATTGAGGAGTCTTTCAAAAACCACTTTATCCTCTGAGGTGGCTCTCAATCCTGGCTGCACATTGGAATCACCTGGAGAGCTTTAAAAAACTACCAGGGCCCGAGCCTCTCCTCAATCCAATTAAATTCAAATCTCTAGGGGTGTGGTATGGGCATCTGTATTTTTTTAAATCTCCCTTGGGTAATTCTAATGTTTAGCCAGGGTTGAGAACCACTAATTTATAGGTTGAGAAAACAGCACATTGTGGTGAATAATGCTCATACCTTTAATAAGCATGTAAAGAACTCCTACTACAGGAGATAGTTTACTGGAGACCAAAAGATAAAGTAGGTGGGCACTGTGCTTCTCCATGAAGTGAGGGTTTAGTGGGCAAATGCTAATGTGCAGGTGTCTGAACAGAACCTTTGTGCAGCATGCTCAACTTTGCTTCTGCAAAGAGCATGAGACTGCAAGTTAGGGTCTCAAGTTCCAACTCAGGTTCCATCACTAACTAGGGAAGTGACCTCGGACAAGTCTCTTTACCATTTGGACCTCAGTCTGCTCATCTATAAAAGGAAGTGGCTGAAAAGAAAACTGCAATTTGTGTCAGTGTACTCCAGCCTTACAGTGTATTGCTAAATTCTCAGAAGCCAGTAAGCTTCGCCAGGCAATTACCAAATTCTTTTGGAGGCTGGCTCACTTCACTCATGCATACTACTGACAAATGACCTTCTGATGTTCCACCACATCCCTTTCCCAAACCCCAAGTATCAGAGTTTAATTTTTAAATAACACTGGTTTCCCTTAATTCCCTTGGTTTCTCACAAATTAGCAGATGAAGAGAATTGAGTAGTGGTAATGTCTATGAGCAGTGGGTAATGACTAACAGAAGTTTATCCAGTTGGATAAATGTCTAGTGGATTGCTGCTGGGGTCAGTGTTAGTTCTGGTCTTAATTAACATCTTCATTAATAGAGTAGGAGAGGGAAAAAACAATAGCTAATGATATTTGCAGATGGTAGTGAATTCAGAGGTGTTGCTACTACCAGTGAGGGCAGCAAGAGCCATGGGGATATCGGTGATGTGAACAAGAAGTGATTATAATGATATTTGTTCTGAAAAAGGCAGAATGAAGCATTTTGGGATAAAAATGACAGGGCCACTGGGAAATGCTTTAAAAAACAATAACAACAAACAGACATACACAAAAAACTATAATTTTCATTTGTAACTTGGGTATGCATTTGCTGAGGCAGCTAATGGCTTTACAACTTCTGTTGCATGTACTGAGATAGTGTCTTGAGCAACAACAACAACAACAACAACAATAATAACAAGTATCCAATTTTATTGAGTGTTGACAATATGCCAGACATGGTTCTAAGTAATTTACATGGAAGCAATTTTTATCCTTAAAACCGTGATAATGGTTTCTTTTAGGCTGTCCTAAGAATCTGACAGCAGCCTTGCCATGGTTCTTGGATTTCTAGATGTGTAAGAGGCCTGTGAGCTCAAGGAAAAATAAGTATAAAATGGAATGGGCAAGTAAAGTGTGGTGTATACTTTTTCCCCAAGCTCATCCATGAGCATTCAGAATTTTTCTTTTTGCCTTTAATTTTTTTTCCTGTCCCCAACCTGTCTATCACCCTTTTCTCTCATTATGCAGTTGTTGGACTAACACGGTTGGTGAGGGAAGACACAAAAAAGCTTGCAAAAGCTAAGAAAGGAAGAAAAGAAGGAAGGAGGGAGAAAGAAAACGAAAATGTATGGCACCTGTTCCACAGGTCATGCAGTAGCACAAGGTGTTGAACACGGTACATGTCACAGGTTTTCTTGTTTAACCTTTACTTATCTAATTCTCACAATGACTCTCATAGGTATTAGCCCTCCCTTTCATTAATGAAAGAAGACTCAGACAGTTTGGGATACTGGCTATGAACACACAGCTGATAGGTTGAGTGAAGTGCAAACTCCAGGTGGTTTTCTCCTAAGCTCAAGTCCTAAAATCATGTCCATGAATACACATCTTTTTTTCCTTTCAATTTAGCCCTGGTCAGTTAATGACAACATATAGCCACACATGCAGAACAAGGAGGTAGAAATAGTAAGAAGCGAATAAACACCGAGGAACAGAGGGGCAAAGGGAAAGTAGCCAGGACACATATCCACTGCCCAATTCAATGTGACTGAATTATCTATAATTAGATTTTGAAATTAGGAAAGATGGAATTTGCAAATGAGAAAGGCTTCACAACAAAGGAGCCCATAATAACGTGGATTTGACCTTGAGGGAATTTGGCTGAGAGTATTAGTGTCTGAGACAAAAGTAAACTGAAAGGAAAAACATTTGAGTGCTCTAAAAGCTGAGACTCTTTTTGGCAAACGTGAAGCCCAGGTCCAGATGGATGCCAAAGGTCTTCAAAACTGTATCAGAGGAGCTTCAGGGAGTTGGAAACATGTGGCCTGGGCACGTAGTTCCCTGTCCCACAGCCTCACTCCGAAATGAGGCTCCAAATGCCAACTTAGGGTTAGAATTGGTAACTAACCAATTTTAAAATGATGGGATATACATTTCAGAGTTGATACATAAAAGGTATAGCTCAAGGAATGAATATAAAGCAAACATGAAGATAAACAGGAACCAGGTCAAGAACACATTACCTGGACCTCAGCAGTCCCTCCCCATCACCTCCTTCTTCCAAGAGGTAACGATCATCCTGATTTTTCTGAAGATCATTTCCTTGCTTTATTGGTTTTTATTTTAGTTTTAGCACTCATACAGGCCTGTTTCTTAACTCTATAAGTAAAGTCATAGTGCATGTATTCTTTTACTACTTGCTTTCTTTCAACCATATGTTGTATATAAATAAACTACCATGTATGTATCCATTCAACTTTTGTGGGGACTTTTGGTTCTGTCTAGTCTGGGGCATTTAGAAACAATTCTGATGTGAACTTCCTGTACATGTCACCTGTTGCACATGCACAGGAGTTTCCCGAGGGAGGGGATGGAAATCCGCTACCAACAGGACAAACGGAACCCACTGCTTGTGTTGTACAACTTGTGAGCTAACAATGGTTTCTGCATTGTAAATGAGGCAGTAAAAAACAAAAGGGGAAAACTGTCTCATGACATGTAAAAATAATATTAAACTCAAATTTCAATGTCCATAAATAAAGTTTTATTGAAGTACAGTTGGACTCATTGTTCACATATTGTCTGTGGATACTTTAGTGTAACATGAGCAGAGTTGAGTAGGTGCATCAGAGACTATCTGGCTGCAAAGCCTAAAATATGGATTGATTACAGAATATCTGATTTAAAATGAAAATTCAGGGCCTCTTATTGAAGAAACAAAGAGCCAAGAGTGTCAGCACAGGGACAGCAGAGCATTAAAGCAAGCACAGAACATTTCTGAGCACATAATGCAGTGCTTATGTACAGGCCCATAGTCATGAGGTTGACACTGGCTCCAATTTTCTGGCCCTTTACAGGAAAGGTTTGCTGACCCTGCTCTAGAGCATATTCCTAGAATGGAAACTACAACGATCCTAGATAAAATAAGATGCTATATGCAAAACAGGGAGCACAATATCTGGTAATTGGTAAGAATTACTGTAACTTAGAGGCTCGCTTTCCTTCCAACTTCCACCTGGGCTTTCCCACCCACAAGAGGTCAGTCTATAGAGTTTCTTTCCAAAAAGATCAGGTTCTCAGTTGGCTGTCAGTTACCATAATTGCTGATGACTATTTGGCTTAATTCTACCACAACCCCACTCCCTTCCAGCTCATGCAATTTATGTAAGATCTTTGAATTAAAGTGACTTTTAAGCCCAAAGGAATGAACCAATTGAAATCCACAGGTGTTATTTCCAGGTCCAAGTTGGAAGAGTGTCTGTCTGCTCATATCAGGGTTTCTTAGAGAAAACATGTTAAAAAGCAAAGAAAACACCAGACTAGTTCATCAACAGACAATATTAAAAAGAACAAATTTAGAGAACTAACAATACTTGATTTCAAGCCTTATTATAACACTACAGTAACTAAAACCGTGTGCTATGGACCTCAAGATAGGCAAACTGATCAATGAAATAGAACAGAGAATGCAGAAACAGACCCACAGCACATATGGATGATACTATAAAGGGGATTCAGTAGAGAAAAGACAGTCTTTTCTAAAAATGGCGCTGCAACAATGAGATATCCACATAAAAAAAATAAATTCCAATCCACGCTTTGCACTACATACAAAAGTTACATCAAATAGATTATAGACCTCAATGCAAACCATAAAAGTGTAAAAACTCCAAATGAAATAGGGAGAAAAATCTTTGTGATGTTGGATTTAGCAAAATTTCTTAGATATCCAACAAAAAGCATGATTTATAACTACGACTTCATCAAAATTTTAAAATTCTACTCTACAAAAACGTAGCCAGGAGACTGAAAAGAAAGCCATAGTCTGAGAGAAAATATTACAAATTAAATATTTGATAAAGGACTTGTATCTACAACATACAAAAAAGCTCTAATAACTCAACAATAGGAAAACAAACACCTCAAATTTTAAAATCAGCAAAAGATCTGAATAGACACTTTACTAAAGAAGATATGAGAATTGCAAATATGCACATAAAAAGATGCTGGACACCATGAGTCATTGGGCAAACCAATGTTAAAATGATAAGGGAATATACCACATACCTTTAGAATGTATAAAAATAAAAGACTTGGTGTACTAAGTTAGTGAGGGTGTGGAGGAACTGGAACTCTCATATACTGCTGATGGAATTGTAAACTGGTACAGTTACTTTGGATAACAATTTGACAGTTCCTTAAAAAGTTAAACCTTCACAAGATACCTACCATATGCCCAGAAACTCCATTCCTAGGTATTTAGCAGAGAGAACTGAAAATTTATGACTATACAAAGACTTGTACACAAATGTTCATAATATCTTTATAAAATAGCCCAAAACTGGAAGCAATCTAATTGCCCATCGACAAGTGATGGATAAGTTACTACACGACGGAATACTACTCCGTAGTAAAAAGAAATGAACTATTGATGTGTACAAGAACATTAGTAAATGTCAAGATATGCTGAATGTAAGAAGCCAAACAAAAAATCGTGTGCTGTGTGATTCCACTTAGATAAAATTCTAATGCAAACCAAGTGATAAGGACAGAAAGCCCACCAGGAGTTGCAGGGTAGGGGAAGCAGGAGAGAGGGATAACCAAGTGGCACAGAAAACATTTTGGAGGTGATTGAACTATTTCCTGTCTTGATTCTGGTGATAGTTTCATGAGTGTACACATATGTGAAAACTTACCAAACTGTACACTTTAAATATGATCAGTTCATTGTATGGCAACTATTCCTTAATAAGTGTATTTTTTTAAAAAACCTCACAAAAATACTGCAACATTGAGTGACATTGCAAGCCACAAAGTGGAAAGAGAAATCTGCAAGAGATAGAACTGACAAAGGTCTCATTCACAATGTACAAAGAACTACAAATCAATTAAAAAAAAAAAAAAACGATTGGAGAGACCAACTAAATAAATGGGCAAAATATTTGAACAGACACTTCACCAAAGATGATATCCTAATGGCCAGTACACAGATGAAAAGAAAAGTATCTCAACCTCATTTGTCATCTGGAAAATGTAAATGAAAACCATCATTGAGATATTACTATAGTCTAGTTATTTAAACAAACAAACAAAAAAGACCAATTATACAAAGTGCTATTGAAGATATTAATCGACTAAAAGTCTCATACACTGCTGGTGGGAGTATAAATTTGTAAACCTGTTTAGAAATATTTTGGGTATTATCTACTAAAATTTATTACAGGTGCCCTGACTGGTGTGGCTCACTGGGTTGGGCAACCTCCCATAAACCCTCCCACAAACCCAAAGGTTGCAGGTTTGACTCCTAGTCAGTGCGCATGCCTGGGTGTGAGAGCCAGGGCCCCAGTTGGAAGCATGCAAGAGGTAGCCCATTCATTGATGCTTCTCTCCTTCTTTTTCTCCCACCCTTCCCCTCTCTCTAAAAAATAAAAAATAAAATCTTTTAAAAATTTGTTATAGGTACTTCATAGCCCAGAAATTCTACTAGCTTTATGCCCAAGAGAATGCATACATATGGATCCCAGAAAACATGAGGAAGAATGCTCATATCTCCATTATTTGTATTGCCTCCAAACTGGAAACAACCCAGTAGTTGTCAGGTGTATAACAGATGTTTTGGTATGCATACAATGGAGTTCCATACTGCACTGTGAGAACCACCCCCCGCTGAAACTCTGTTACCTGCAACAGCAGGAACTCACATGAAATGCTGAACGAAACAGTTCAGACATCGAAGAGTGCATATCATGCTTCCCTTTATATAAAGTTCAAAAACAGACACTGTAAGTTTATATTATTAGAAATCAGGATAGTGGTTATCTTGGAGAAGGATTGTGGGAGTATTAATTGGCAGAAAACAACATGTGGTTTATGGATTGTCAGTAAACTTTCCATTTCTTAATATGTATGGTGGTGATAGATAGTTCATCTAGCTATACACTAATGATGTACCTTTTTTTTCTAGATGCATGATATAAAGTTTTTTCTTTTTATTGCTATATAATAGTCCACTGTATGAATGGACAGTAATTTTTTTTTGCGCTTAGGTCTCATCCTCTAGGGATCCAAAGAAGTAGGCCAAGGCTGCTAAAGTGCCTCTTTTCTGCTTAGTGACTAAGTCCTGACCGGTCTTTACTGTCGCTCTATAGTGTTGATAAAGTTGTCCATACTTATGGCTCCCTGTTGGGGAGTTTGGGTGCTTAGAATGAGCCCTACAGAAAGGAGCGGAGATTTCAAGGTTGGGTAAAGCCACTCTATTGAGGATGGGATATGTAGAGGGAAAAAAAATGTTGGCATAAAAATGTTGGCATAAAATCGGTTAAGAGCCAAGGGTCTAGAACCACACATCTTAGGTTCAAATCCTGCCTATGACATGTGAGAGCTATTGACCTTGGGTAAGTTATTTACTCTCTCTGTACCCTAGTTTTCTCATCTGTAAAATGGAAACAACACAGTACCTATATCATAGGATGTTTAAGAAGATAAATGAGTTAAAATGCTTAATAAGTATTCTAACATGAAAATGAAAATAAGTCAGCTTGAAAGGGAAAACATCACTCACCACATTCAGGCTTGCAAAGGAAAGGGCAGAGTGGTTTCAGATCAGCTGTCAAAGCTCTGAAACTGCCCTCAGATACTGCTCTCACCCCCTGTCCCCCACAGATATCCTGATATACTGTGTGTTGCAAAAAGCTTTGCATACCCCCCTTTTCCTTCTTTGGATAAACATCTTCCTGCAAGGTTTCTAGAATTCTCAGATTACCCTTTTGACCTCACAGAGAAGCCTCCCAAGCATCTGAATTCAGAACACCACCACACAAATTCTGTATTTCTGTCAGGTCCCCCAATGTTCTCTATTCCCCTGCCTCATTCAAGGTCTCTTTCCTCTATGCTAGAGTGCTCTATGCTACAGTGTTTTGTTCACACTGTATCTTCTGGACATAGCAAGTGTTCATTAGTTGCCTGAATTAGAACATCTTATTCAGTAGATGAATGAAACACTTTGTATCAAAGGGTTCTGCAGGATTCTCAATTCTTATAATTTGGATAGCATCATTCTACGCCTGTCACTGAGCCAGCCCTTTGGAAATGGTTACTGAGGAGAGGAGCAGTGTCCTGTGTCTTACCTTGAGCCAGTGCCTGCCACAGGGCTGGTGCTCCCTAAATGTTTAGGAAGAGGCCCCTGCTTGAGATGACAGCATAGAAGTCAATGTGAGATCTAAACTACCTTCCCAAAATTTCAGACTGCACCACAGCCTCTTTTAAATTCATCTTATGTAGCATCAGAGAACTAGGAATCATCCTCTGGGTTTTTTTTTTTTTAAAACTAGAATTGCAAACAAATGCTTTATGCCAGGCCCAGAGAGGCTGTGAGGTCTGGTCACTGTCACAGACCACACTAGCTCTTATTGACCATCTCTCACCACATCTGAAGGACAAGGTTGGAGACAAATAATAATCTGACAGATTCGGGATATATTTATTGAGAAAGCCCTGCATTTCAGACTCATCCATACATAAGTTGACATATGATATTTTTTGATCCCCAAACAACATCTCTGACACGGGCATATTTTTTCTTATGTTCCTTTTGAAGGTAAGGAAACCTAGGCTCAGAATTATTGATATTACACGCCATGCCAGAATCACATAGCTTTTGGGTGGCTAAGTCAGGAATTGAAACCAAAACTCTGGTGCTTCTTAGTCCAAATCTAAAGTCTCTATTCCAACCTGCAGAACAAACTGGAGAAGGAAAATAATCTTGTTACATTCTTGACCCAAACTGGTTAACCCAGCTCCAGGAGTTCTTTAATCACCATAGGGTATTGAATGAATCATGGCTATATCCAAACCTCCAATCCACATTCAAAGGAGAAAGATCTATTCCATTGATAATATTAAAAAGAATGTGCCTGAGGTTCTAAAGGAAATTTCAAAAGAAGAGTGATAAAAACGCTTTAAGGAATACTTGAGAAACCTCCCCAGGCAACTCCTATGAAGGGGCCACACTCCTCAAGATGGTTACAGCATGACTAAGTCCTTTCTGCCTGTACAGGTCTGCTCTGGCCATGGGCTTTGGAATTCGAAAGATCTAGATTAGGAGCTCCAAGACCTTCTGTTGATAACCAAATCTCTCTGAGCCTCAGGCTCCTCATCTTTAAAAGAGCTGAGATAATGTATAAGACCTACTGAGCAAAGAGCAGAGCCATAATTAGACCTCAGTACCCAGTAATTATCATCACTTGTCATGACTCTCATCTTTACCTAAGGTTGGAGAAAACTACTGCCCCAGGAAAGGGCTTGCTTAAGTAAGTTGTTGGCAAAGGTCACAGTAAAGAAGATCCAGCTCGTGGGTAGACATTTAAAATGCTCTGGAAGAAGCCTGCATATCTGCAGTGTAGGGAGACCCAGCAGAGAGGGTCCGGCTTCCACACATGGAATGGCGTGCCCATGTGGCTCAACTAACGTGGTGTTTGGGGCAGAATAAGGGTCATTAAGACCTTCTGTGAATTAGCCTAGAGCCTGATTGAATGTGGACCACTTCCATGCATGCCAAGAGAGTAACTGTAGACTCAACATGTGCATAATGTATGACCTTCTCAATTATTTACTGTGCTGACTCTGTGACGTTGTATGTTTGTTCTCAGGTCCTTCTCCACTTGGGACTAGAACCTAGAGAGTGGGTGTTCTGCCTGAAGAACAAAGCACTATAAGCAAGTGCAAACTGTACAAGATACTTCATGTCAATGACAACATGGCCTGCTTTCTGAGCAAATTCTAAGAATTGCCCACATGGATCTAGAGATCGGGCATTCTTAGATGGTATATATCTTTATTCTTTTTTATAGAGCCCAATTGTTGAACAATTGCCAACCATGATTTTAACTTTTCAAAATCTTAAATTCATAAAAAGAAAAAAGTTCTTGACTGCACCAGGCATCCTGATTTAATGTGCAGGAAATACAGTCTCTGTACAGATGTGGGAGTTTTATACCTTCTAGGGCAGTGGTGGTCTGCTAGGGTGTATGGTATATCATCACACCGCTATGAGATATGTCTGATGGAACACTGTAAACCATTTAACTTTTTAATTAGGTAATTTCTTCATCAACAAGAGCAGATTTGATGTTATCTCCAAGGAATGATCATCTTCTCTCACATGCATTCAGTGAGAGAAAAAGGAAAAGGAAGAGTCGCTGTGAGCAGGGCCAGGATTAATGGGGACTCAGGCATCTGGCTTATAGACATCGAATGTTAATTTCGGCCTGGAGAATAAAAGGTGGGGAATGGCTGACCTGAGACAGTTCAGTCTGTAAAGGAGTTTGTGGTCATGGTGGTTCTGGTGAGGCTGTCACAGTGGCATGCAGAGCCCAGCTTCCCACATGCTCTGCAGTAATTGTTACTATCAAGAACACCTGTTTCAAGTCAGGAGGCCTATTTTATGACTCCGGCACTGCTACTAACTAGCTCAGTAGCCTTAAGCAAGTCACTTTACCTCTCTGAACTTGTTTTTACTTTTCAGCTATTAGAAGAACATTTGGAGTAGATCAAGGATTGTAAACTCATGCGTATAGGAGGCAAGTTGGTAACGAAAATGACGAGAGTGGTTATGTGTAATGCGACAGAGAGTGATGGGAACCGTGGAGACCAAGGGCAGCAGCGACTCTGCTCCAACCTATTGGTCCTGTGCCCAACACTTGTCCAAAAAATGTCTCACCTTCCACTTTTCAGAGAAGCAGGATATCCTGAATTTTAGTTAGATATTCCGATTTTTAAATGTTGATAGTGAATCCAACATTAAAAACATGAGAGGACAACATTAAAAACAGAGATGTTGCCAGTTTTGTTTCTCTTCCAGTTTTAACCTTTTACAATTTTGTGCCTTTTCACTAATATCAATGATATAAGTAGACGATTAAGTGGGAAAGTTGCAAAAGGAAATTCCATCCACCTTAAGATATAACTGTGCAAGTAGTATGCATGTACAGAAGCAAAACTGGAATGGCATATATGCAAATGAAACAAAAATTTTAGGCGATGGGACTGTAGGTGGATGTTATTTGTATTTATTAATTATTTATTTACAGTGTCTCTACTTTTGTTTGTATAAAATTTAAGATAATAGTACAAGAAATAATGAGGGCAACTCAGGATGGTGCTAGGTATGAAGAGGAAAAGGGAGAGAGAATGATATTAGGTATGTTCTTGAAACTTCCGTTTCTACCCTGACTTCTGTATTTGTTTGTCAATCACTCTTAAACACTAGGTGATTGAAAGAAGGCAGCGGTAGTGGCAGGCTGTGCGAACACTGTGTGCCTGAGATTTTCCACCTACCACTGCTCCTCCCCCACTTTTTTCCCTGTTGTTTATAAAATGACTTCCCATATCATGAAGAATAGCGGTATCAAAAGTTTCCCAACTTTATTAGTTTGGCTTCTGAATATATTACAGGGCTTGGTTTTGTTTTGAATGGGTGGGGTGTTGTGGGGAGAGCATGTTATTTTTATCATCTCTACTTACACTTTTCTTTGGTTTCTATCAGACTCACATCAGCTACCTGTAAAGTGAGCAGAAAACCAGAGGTTGTTATTTAGTGTTTACTTGAATTGAAGGCTTTCGAGATACCCCACAGGAAGATTACCCTTGTCTAAAAAATTTAGAAGACACTAATTTGAGCATAAAATAATCAAAGGTCTTCGTATCATAAACACAGAAATCCTCAAACATGTACTTAGCCATGCATGGTAGCACCTACAGGGCCCATGCTAAGGACATGATGCATGTTTGTACGAGGATTCCCTTCTTCCTCTACTCCCTGAGAAGTATGTCGGCTTTCTTAGTTATGGAATAAAGACAAAAGAAGGTGGTTATTGATCTTCATTAGTAGTAGGCAACTTGAAATGATAGCATCATGTTCTAGATAGGCCAAGAAGAACCTTTGGTACTAAAGCCAAGCACAGGATGTGGATGCAGAGGGTTTGCCATTCACTTTCTTCTTGAAAATGGCCCACTGAGCAAAAGGCAGGATGGTCCTTTGCCAGGATTTTTTTGAAGGATCAGTAGACTGTCTAGCGCTTTCTTACATCCTGTTGCCTCACTGATTCTTGGATTGCCAGATGCTTCTCTTTTTTGAAAAAGGTTAAAAAATACCTTAGTAATTCTGTTGTTTCAGAAACCTTATCTATGGCACAAATATCCTGAAATTTTTTTTGAGAAAACTCTTGCTTTTTCTTTGCTCAATTTAATTATCATTATAGCTGAAATTCATTCAACTCTATTGTTTTCTTTTAATGGGCATTTTGATAGTTGAAATTCTAAAGTTATATATAAAATGTGAGTAAGCAAGATATGAAGATTGAATTGCTCATGGATTTTTAAGAAATAAGTCTTAAGGCATAAATAGGCTAAGAAAGGTCAGTACTTCAACTTTTCAAATTGAGAATTAATAAATACAAAGATAAAAAATGACTTTTCAAAGCTGAGAGATGTCTTCCATTTCTTACCATTCATCAGAGACTAAGATTTTTCACACACCGAGTCATAACTAGAGGGTTCCCCCGCCCCACCCGGTAAACCACCTTAGCCTGCTCTTGAAAATCTCTGGTTCATGTACAGAATGAGTCTGAGTCTATCTCTTTTTAGCTTGTGAAATTTAACAAGACCAAAGCCCTGGGGTTGGTGAGGCTGTGAGCCGTACCATCATCTCAGGTTTTTGATGACACCACAAGCCACTGGAGATTTATTATGTTAGCAGATGTCATCAGATATATGTGTGCACAGGTGCAGCATGCAGTTAGTGAAAGAAGGAACACTGTGTGTGTATATTTATTTTTGTACCCATAGTCTCAATGGTTAGAAAATGACCTGGTGTGCCTGTCCTGGCTGGTGTGGAGTTTCGATTTCATTGTGAGGGCCTATCCAGTAATCTCTTGAAGTCTTTTCTACAGATATAATTCTGTATGATGAGCAACTATGTCTTGTGGGAAAGGCATCGTGTTTATTTTTACAATCGATGTCTAAAGAAGGGGCATAACGGATTATAGTTAAATGCTGCTATAACCAATGAGAAACAAAAATAGTTCCCAGAGGTTGTTATTTACACTTGCTACACAACAATAGACTAAGTGTGCATTCTCCCCTCCTCAGTAGAACTTGTACAGGACAGCTCTCCTTTACTGATCTCAAATAAAATGCCCAAATTGGCATTTGATAAATGTCCTAACTTAAGCCTCTAAATACTTTTAAATTATTAAGAAATAATTAAAACTAATTCCAAGAGGCAATATGAAAGAGGGATGTTTACACTGGTTTATACATTATATATTTTTTGAATTCTAAAAAATAATTTTACAATTGTTTCAAAAAACGGCATGTTTTATTTAGCATTGAATCTTAAATATTCTATCTTTATTATCTACTTAAATTTGCACAAATGCTGGCATAGTGATGGACTAAATATAATAATCTAATAAATTAGTATGTACTCTTTAATAATAAAAAATAATAGAAATAAAACATACTTCCTATATCTTTGAGAAATAGAGAAGTAAGATAAAATAAACACCTTTGGGGTGATGATTGAAAATTATTGGTTTAGATTGGGGAGAGAAATTACTTCAATTATGACATAAAGCATTGTAATAATGCATGCCTTTTAGAAATAATTATATAGTGATTATTCTCAAAGATAAACACACAGATGTTGCTAGTACATTTTTAAAAGTTCTTAATTTGAAGAAAACATACAGAAACTGCATTGCCAATTAAGTGGCTTTAGGAAGAATCAGAAAATCTAAAGTGTTACTATACTCAAAACTCTTCTACTATGTTCTAAGGAATAAACTGTGCCTGCAACTGAAGGCAGAAAAAAAAAAAAAAGAACTTTTCTGCTGCAATCACTTTAGTTAGATGTGTCAGGGGACCAAAAATGTCTAAGTAATGTTGGACAGTCCTTATTTTAAAAACATGAATAATTAGTTATAATTTCTGAAAAGATTACTATACAACATTGGACCTTAATACATTCTAGGAAGGGCTTTTAACCAAGATAACTTTAACTTTAAAAAAATCTATTTTAAAACACTCCCTAATTTCTACATATTTATTTACATGACAAAATACAGAAACCAGAAAATCAAGTGATGTAGATTCAAAGAACATGATCATTAACCAATTAAAAGATTTAGGAGGTGACCACTAATTAGTGAGACCGATTTCTATAACGCATGATTGAAAATTAACCTTCTCATTTCATAAACCTTGGTTATTATTTAATTATGATATATGTACATATTTGACAGACAGAAGAGTGATTATATAGGAATAAATATTCGTGTAAGCTTCACATGTCAAACGAAACAAATGACATGCGAGTAAAAAAAGATGATCTGTGAAAGGCTGAACATGACTTGCAGTGATGCATTCTACTAGCAAATAATATGCTTAGGAAGAAATCCTCTGACAGGTGACACTAAGTCTAGATTCATCCAAGTCATCACTAGAAGTGCAGAAAATCCTTTTCTTTTCCCTTTCCTATTCCATTCTACATTTTGTGTTTAGAACATTTCATAAACAAAACTGGATTCTTTCTGTAATGTCATTTCTCCTTTACGTGAAATAGATGTTGGGAAGGATTGGTAACTCTGCTATGGACTTCAAATAATTACGAGAGAAAAGTTTCTGAGGCATACTTACAAAAGTTTTGGAATTTGGTGCTACTGTCCATTTAAACGCTCTCTCCCCGCCTAAATAGTCTTTTTAAAATTTAGTTGATTTTTAATATTTTATTTTTGTTTCCTAGTGCTAAATGTGATTACTTAACCATGGAACTACTATTAGGATATCCTATAATGGAAACAGATCTGTTTGTTACCCACCTGAATTGACTGCCTGGGTAGACTGAATTATAGTTACACCAGCTGAGTGGTTAAAAATACCTAACTTGGAACAAGGTAAACGTTAAAATTTAATTTTCGTTTGGCAGTTATAGCTGAGTATAGAGATATACATACATACATATGTGTGCATGTATGTATCCCCACCCTTCATGTCCTTTCCCAAAGTTATAAATATAAATATATATTGTGATATATATAGTTGTTTTTTAATTTTTTTGGACAGGAAATTGGGAACTCTTAAACCTTCAGTTTAATAACCCACTTTTAAGTCTGGCATTTTCTCAAGTCCAATTTGATCAATCCAATTTTTAGTTTTGCACTTATTATCACCGAAAACAGGCCCTGGCCGGGTAACTCAGTTGGTCAGAACCTCAGCAGGACACACCAAGTCTGCAGGTTTGACCCCTGCTAGGGCACATATAAGAATCAACCAATGAGTATATAAGTAAGGGGAACAACAGATCCGTGTTTCTCTCTCTGCCTCTAAAATCAATTAAAAAATAAATATTATTCACATACAGCAAAACATCTATATAATGTGTATATATATGTTCAGGAGAAGAAAAACCATTTTTTTTGTTGTTGTTGTCATGAGGCCAAAAATGTCTTCTTTGTTTTATAATACACAGTTTTGGAACTAAAAACCAAAACAATGTTGTTTAAATTCTTTTGGACTTTAAGGGTAAACACCAGTGGGATTAAAATATTGACATGCTCACCTTTAGTAGAGAGATAAGAACAATTCATTGGGAGTTATTCCAGTCCCACTGGTAATCACATAATTGAACAGGATTTTTAGAGGATATTTGAAGCTATTGTTGTCTGTTGTGCAATTACATAATTAGTCAGGATCTCTGTAATAAAATCCTTTCCAAACACAGGTGGGATAGCACCACCTAATTTAGCGCTCATGTTATATTTTTACTTTTAATATTTAAATTTTAAAACAGAATTATATCACAACGTAGTTTAAGCATTTTTTACCCCACCACAAGTGCTTAAAATAAAAATAATTATTTTAAAACTAACCAGAAAACTACATATCTTTAACTTAAAAAAATACTAATCAAATCTGCTTTGTGAACATTAAGTCACTAACAAATCTCACCTAGAGTGTTCTCGGGACCCAATGGTTATACATATCTCTTTTGTGTTGCTTATTTCTTCTCCCTACCCTTAAATTACTGATATTCACTTTGACGTAGAAACATAGAAACCAAAAGTGCACTTTCTGGTAGTTTTGCTTTAATCATAACGCTACGCATTAAGGACCATTTCAGAACTCTCTTTACACGGAAACCAACGTGGCCTCGCGAAGTTGACCGAGCAACGTGGCGGGAAGTAGGGAAGTCTAGACAATTCTGTAATCACTGTTGTTCTTTTGAGAACAGTACAGAGCGGCCGTTCGTCCCCGCTCCCCTCTCCCCACGCCCGCGGGGCAGCCCCTCGACCGCCGGGGCACTGCGACGCGCGAGCCCGGGACCCTGCGGACGGGCGGCGCTTCCCCCCGCCCCCGCCCCCACGCGCTCCCGTCCCACCAAGCCCGCCCCTCGCGAGGGGCGCCCGCACCGCGCAGGCCGCCACACCCACTCTGGCCGGCTCCCGCCTCCGCCGCCGCGGGTGACCTGATGAATATGCATCGCTGCGCGCCAGCCCCCGGCTCCTCCTTTCGGTTTCCTTCCCGCCGCCAGGCGGAAGCGGAGAGCCGCGCTTCCCGCGCGCCCAAGCCAGCCGGGGCGGGGCGGGACAGGCGGCGAGCGGGAGACGGAGAAGAAGCCTAGGAGGCGGCGGCCGACCGAGCGCAGAAAGGGTGCGCGGGTGGGTGGCGGTTCCGGGGCTGCCCCGCCGCCGACCAGGCCAATCCGAGGGCGCGGAAGGGCGAGTGCGCAGCCCTGCGGGCGCGCGGGTTGCATCTGCCCGGAGTCCGGGTGGAGAGTCAGCCCCCACCCCTAGAACGGTCTTGCTAACACAACAATAAAACCCAGCAAACACACGCACGCACGCACACACACACTCTGGACGGCTTTCAAGTCAACCAAGAAAAACAGTCTTCTGCAAGTAAGAGGAAAGAAAACTGGATATCCAGACAGACTGAGGGACTGACTGCCTGCTTTTAAGACTTGACTTTTACCGCCTTTTCTTCTGGGGTCAAGAATTGTGGCATTACAGAAACAATAATTAAAAAAAAATAAAAGACTACTCCTGGATTGCCTTTAAAAAAAAATTAAACACAAAAAGCGACACCAAAACAACCCTTGAGAAAAATCCACAAAACTGTACCTGAGATACGTGAAGTCAGCGACCCAGGGTTCTGTTACAGATTCAAGATCTCTTATTTAATGCAATACAGTGCGATGGTATGTGGCTTTGAAATGATGGGTTTTATTTCCTTGTTTTGTCCGTCCCTTGCACCCTCTTCCACCTCAGACAGATTTTTTCCTGGTTGTACCTTGTAAACTGACTGTTTTACCTAAATGTTATTTCTGCTTTACTGGTTGAGCTATAGTACTGAATTTCTAGACCTAATGAAAATATGTATTTTTTTTAGCTTTGTCAATTTGAGTGTATGCTTAATACTTTTATGGCAGGAATCAATGGATAATGTTGTGAGTCCAAACGGTGAAATGTAGCATTTTCCCCAGCTTTAACTTCCTGCTTTACCCTCCCCCAATTTTGGAAAAAGTTACTGTACAGATGATACTTCATTTATATCTTGTAGCCTATTCTCTCTTTTTGCAGCATTCTTCATTTTAAGGTGAATGCGCACAGCTTTGTTATATATTCTCATTTAAAAATACATTTTTAAGTGAGGGTAGTACTATATACCTCTGTTCATTGCAAAGCAGGACTGAATTGTTAGCCCTCCTCCTCCCCCACCCCATCACTTAAAAAAAAAGATGATGGATTTCTTCCCGCTCCTGGCAAAACTTTTTTTTCCCCTCCTGCCCTGCTGTTTTTGCTGTAGGATTTTTTCCCCTTCTAAATGTGTGTGTGTGTGTGTGTGTGTGTGTGTGTGCATGTCTCCCTTTTCCCTTGTCCTCTCTTTGCCAGTATGTCTGGGACACATTTTAATGCACAATATCCCATCCATTAAGTTGTGGTTGAATGCAGAGTGTGTGAGGACTTGGCAGCTTTCAGGTTGAAGGGGGCGGGGAAGCCAGTTTCGACTTTGACACAAGATGCCGAAGTGGCGTGATTGGAATTATTATTAGGGCTGTGAACATGGCCATCTTCTCCTCTGGTTAGAAGAACTGCCATTGAACTTGAGACGGAACAGACTAGATCTCCAAGTTCCCTCCTCCTCCCCCTTAAGTACAGTAGCTGGCAGGGAAAGGGCGCCAAAATACACAAGATTAGCTCTAACTTTCTTTGAACGGATCTTGTAGCACCATTCTTTGTAATTTTAACTTTCCAACAGGAGGGAAAAAGTTAACTTTTGAACCTATACTTGAACAGACATTTAAATTAGCCCTAATATGGAATAAATCCAGGAAATCATACATGCATGCTTATGTGGTTAGAAAAGAATGCACGTGTAAATAAGCAGGGTGCACGTGTGTATCTGACTGGGGAGTTCAAGATTTAACCAAAATCAGAATTAGTGTGATTTTTGAGTACATTTACTGTATGGGGAGAGCATTGTTAGGGGAAGAAGCTGACCTTTAAGCAGCCTAACTAAAAACTGCTAAGAGTTGTGAAACACAAAACGTTGCGGTTTCCAGTTTTACATTTGAGGTTTGATGTTTTCATTTAATGGTATGAGAGCTGGAGAAAGCTCGAGCGCTGAAAAGTCCCTATTAAATCATATGTGGGCAAAGGTCAAGCACTTCAGCTCACTGATACAATATACTACAGATTCCTGCCTAACTGATGGGGAACACAGGAAAAAGTGCTTGGGCAATAAAAGTATTAGAAGGGTAATTATCCTCCGTGGTTGGAACTGCATTCTTGTGCACTGGGAAAAGGTTTTTACTGGCCCCGATGAATTTTTTAAAAGCTGACTATTGTTGAAAGCTGTGTTTAATAGGAAATTGATTAGCTGAGCATTTCAAACAATAAATGGTGACAGTTTCATTGTTTGATGTCCAAAATAAATTCTTTTTATTTTTTAGCAGACATAGTCATCCATTTAATTTTAATATGGTCAGATTGAGCAGCAGCATAATTATGAGTGAATAGGATGTCATGAACATCTGTAACTTTGTTTTTGGAGCTTGTGACATCACACGATTTAACAATGTTATTGCTTTGATGTTTATTAACTTACTGGGTTAAAATATTTCAGATACATTTCTGAGATAGATTTCACTGTACAAACATTTTGTATAGGCCCAATTTTTTATCTTTTCTCTGTAATTGCTAATTTTTAATTTGAAAGTTAACACGCACAATTATGTTATGCATTGTTTTGATTTTCAAATAGAATGGCAGCTTTCAAGGGAAGAATTAGAGACAGGGTGAAGAAAGTCTGCCTTGATTTGCAATGAACTTTCTGCACCTCACATATGCAATGACTACTTGGCCATCTTGGATAAAGCTTCCTAAACATCTCCGTAAAACTAATCTGTTCTCATGTCAGCTGTGCAGGTGTAGTGAGCAGCAAAAGTCAATTTACACACAGAAATAAAATGACAGTATAGTTTTACTTTAAAATTCAGCTATTTTGAAAAGGGACAGTAACTACAACTCAGTATCAGCAGAGAAGAGACTGTGAGAGTATATGTAACTCTGGAAGTATTGCGAGTGAAGCAAGGCAATTATTACCGTCATTTTCAAAGCCG
Source organism: Glossophaga mutica (assembly GCA_039655065.1). NCBI lineage: Eukaryota > Metazoa > Chordata > Mammalia > Chiroptera > Phyllostomidae > Glossophaga > Glossophaga mutica. Next base: position 135,799,917 of record CM077305.1, on the reverse strand, counting down.
AAAATAAACCATGCAAAAGTTAGCAACTAACTGCTGACTTTGTAATCTGGGGAGCAAATGTCTTCAGAAGTTGGGAATCTCTGTTGATGCAGTGGCCTCATCTCTGTAGAGAGGTGGAAATGGCTAACCTTAATGGGGATCAGGCCCAGTTGGTGTTTTGATTCAGTCATGGCTTGTAAGCGTGCCTGAAACGTAGGCACACAAAGTGGGACACTTATTTTTTTTTAACAGTTGAGTACAGGCATTTCAGCAACGACATTATTAACAATGTCATTTTTCTCATTTAGTGTTGTCCTCAGGGGACACCAAACAGCTCCCAGAGGAGGGAAAAAAGTCCATGGTTATTTATTCATTTCAGTGAAAGGCAAAGCCCTGGCAATAGGAGTGGGGGTAGGGTGGGGAGCCTAACAGGTTGTGAATTTTCTAGTATGAAAAAATTGCTACCCTCATTTTACAGTAGTCCTTTAAGGGCTGAGAGAGCTGGGCATGATTTTGCAATTCCCATCAAGTGCAGGCAATTTCAGTACTTGTTGGTTGTTTATATAAACGTTTTTGAGAGGCTTTTTGGTGTTCCTGCTTGTGGATATAAAGCTGTGTTTTCCAGGCTAGCTACACATTCTTTTTTGTGGTTTATTTGGAAGAAGGAAGGTCCCTGGGCATGGTGTGGTGGATACTTGCAGTTTCACAGGCCTATTTCCTGGGGTCAGGAGGTCATCTGTGTCTTTTGTATTTAGTTTTAAAATATTGATATTGGCAATGAAGCCAGAGTGTGTGGAATTATTGAGCCTCCCCTAAAATCACATGCAAGAGAAAAAAAAGTCATCTGATGTATTGAAAATGACAGCTTTGTTAAGCTGCAAGAAACTTTTCCCTAAACTGCCTAGGATTTTCAACCTGTCATTGAGTTTCTTTAGAAGGGAGAAGGTTAAAAGAAGATCAATATTAGGAGATACTTGAGATGTCAAACTCCTCTCTGGAGGTCACCCAAAGGCTACAATGGGGTAAACATTGATTAAGTTTTTACAATTATACAACTGGGTTTTGAAAAATCTAGTCATCTGAAGCACTGGCATTACTTCTCGAAATCAATAAACTATCTGTCAGAAATGAAACTTTTTTCCTATAAGGAGGCAGGTAATAGATGATCTAAGCAGGAAATCTTTAGGAATTCTGAAATATAAGATTTTCCTGTTGCTGCAGGAACCTTTCACTTCTTTCTAGCTCTTCAAGCCAGGTTTTGGGGTGAATGAAATTGGCCTGTCATACCAGCTGCTCTAAGCATCTCAATGTGGGAAGGAGGACAGAATTTAGGAGAGGTAGGTACCAATGTCCAAGAAATGTCTGGCCCATTTTTACAGTATCAGTAGCTTTTCAGGGATACTTTAAAATCACCCTTAATACCACGGCACAGACATACTGGGAAAAAAGGAAAGTGGCTAAAATGTATATACTTTCTTACTTCCTTTTTTCTTCTCTTCTGGGGACTTAAAAGATTGGTATTTCTTCAATCAAAGATAGTGGAGGACTAGTGTTGTGCTGAGAGAAGCCAGATGTCCCACACATGCAAATCCACCAGTCAGTCTTTACAAAGGCTCTCTTAGAGTTCATCCTGGGAAGGCCTGCAGTGACCTTGGCATTGGCTGGACAAGAAGCAGTGTTGTGGGGTATGTGAGCCATCCTGCCTGTGGCTCCAAGGCCTGAGAAGACAGTAAAAGCCACATAAACTGAGCACCCACCCCATAACCCTTTCTGCGGTGATGTCTCTTGCTCATTCTTCCTCCCTATATTGGTTTTCCCCACATCAAAATTACTCCTTTCTCATTTTCCTTTTTCTTGGAAACAAATCAAAACCCCAAACTACCAAGCATCCGCTGTACCCATGAAACAGTATCCGACCATAAGCCCTACAAACAGCACCTGAGAGAGACTTGAACCCCTAAGTGATAGGCCTGGGAGGCCCCAGACTGTCTTCACTTCTCTGGGGTCTTTCTTACCTGTGTCTGTCGAAGCTCCTTCACCCCTCCTGCTGCTGCAGCTTTTGTGAGCTCTTCTGTGTAACGGTTGTCAATTTTCATTTCTCTTTTTTAAGCTTGTGAGAAACTTTTGGATGCAACCTAGTTTTGGTGGCAAAAGGAAATGGTTTCTGTTGGTAAGGGAAACTAATCAGGGAGGAGGGGCAGCGATGTCTGCAGACACTTGCCCAGGGCTCAGCACTGGGCCTCTTTTGCCAGGGGACAGAGGCTGGTTCTGGGATCTCTGGCTGAAAGGAGTGCTCTCTGGGTGCCAGGATTTCACTGGGGGTGGTGTGGTGAGGAGGGAGGGAAGAAGGGAGGGAGAGAAAGGGAGATGGGCACTCGATTTTTTAAAGAGACCCCGAAAAATAATGGTTTCTGTGAGTCTAAGCATTCAAAGAGGTGTGTTCAAGGACACGAGTGCATTTGTGCCAAGGGGAATGTCTTTTATGGTAAATTAACTCCAGTTAAATTGAATATTTGTTCAAAGGGAAACTCTAGTAGTTAAAGCTGGTATTATCAGTAGAACTTCCCCGTCCCTCCTCCACCCCCTGCCCCAGGTTCCAGACGACGGTGAGAAAAGGGATGCAGTGTAACGTAGTAATGTGCAATACAAAGTGATGCCTTGGGTTTTTTTTTTTTTTTTCTTTTAACATTTAAACTGAGAGTGCCTGAAATTTTTCTGAGAGAGAGAAATCAGTATTTATTTGGATTAACCCCGCTGGCGACCTCATTTCTTTCATCTATAAAGACTGTCAACTTTATCCTGGCTTTTCAAAACGAACTGGCTCACACAAAGGAAATGAACGTCGATGGGAGGATTTGCCTCTGGGGGAGCAGGAGGCTGCACCTAGGGGTGTGTGCTCTAAAGGGTTAACTCAGGAGTTCTCGAAATTTCCCTGACCTTACCTGTCTTCCCAGATCCACCGCCCCCTTCTCCCCGGCCTCAAATTCCCACCCCCAAGCGCCTTTCTTCTTTGGACTCGAGGTTTACGGGGGCTGCAGCTGGTAGACTTGGCAAGCTCGCCTCATTAAGAGCGCTCTTTGAAAACGGACTGTGTTTGAGCATTTCCCTAATGAGGACAGGACGGGGTTAAAAAGTGACCATTTCATGGTTGACTTGAACCTGCCTACTTTTCTTGATGTGTCGTTGTGAAATGCTTGATGTGGATAACTCCCACTCGGTGAAGGAAAAGTCACTGGTTCCTTCAGGTCCGCCGAGGGAAGTTGAAGGGGGGGGGGGACGATGGGCAGAAGCCGGTGAGCCCGACAGGGGAGAAAGTTGAGGAAAAAAAATCCAGATGGAGGGAGACAGGGTAAGAGGAACGGGGCACCAGGGGAGAACCTCGAAACACCCCAACGGCAGAGTTGGAAGCGGCGGAGGTCCGTGCTGGGGCTGGGCAGCCGAGTCCAGTTCGCGGCCCCAGCCGTCCCAGGCACCCCCCGGCGAGGTAGCCGCGAAGTCCCTGGCACTCACTTTTCCGCTCCATTGTCTGGACTGCCGTAGCTTCCACCTCTTCCCCACCCACCCTTTGCCGAACACCGGAATTTGGGGGGCGGTGTGTGTGTGTCTGTGTGAGCGCCGGAGAGGGTGTGCGCGGGTAGAAAAAGTGCAAGGCAAACCTCCACCCTCAAAAGACCCGAAATCAAGTTCATTCACTTGGGGTCTGCGGCTGGCGGCCGACACTACACGGCCGGGTGGGGGCGAGGCCCTCGGCGCGGGAGCAAAGCGGGCGCGGCTGCCTCTGCAGGGCAGTAGCGGCACACGCACTCCCCGCGCGCGCTCGCCCGCCCGCCCCGCAGCTCCGGGCGCGCCGCGGCCCCGCCCAGCCTGCACCCCGGCGCGGAGGGAGCAGCTTTCTGCCGGCGCCCCGGATCCGGGATTTGGGGGGTGGGGGGTGGGGATTGGGAGCGAGCCAGTGGGGCTGCTGGAGGAGCGGAGCGGGCCGCGGGAGGGAAGGAAAAGAAGGGGGAGGCGGCGTCGGCGGCGGTTCGGCCGGGTCCTCCCTACTCCAAGCTGGGCCACGTGCACTGGGCACCCCAGGGAGGGCTGCAAGCCTCGGCGAAGCGCTACGCGCCGCTTCTGAGGAGCAGCCCCGGGGCGCGGGCCCCCGCGGGGGAGACCCCGGCGGACCCCGCCTCCGTGCGCACGGGCGCGCCCCAACTACTTGAGCCCAAGTTCGCTCAGGCCCCCGCCTCCAAGCTTCCCCTCCTCCTTTCAGCCCGCGGGTTTGGCGAACCGCGCCCGCCCGGGGTGTGAGAGTCGGCGCCCCAGCCTGGGCCCCAGGGCGGCCGGGGTGTGAGGGAATTTTCCATTCGTTCCTTTCGCGGGCCCAGACCGGCTTAATGTTTCTCCCACTCGGATGTCCCCGCGGCTTAAAGAGTCCGCAGCGAGCACCGAAATTTCTCTTCCAGGGCGGGTTTTCGTGTGTGTGTGTGCGTGTGTGCGTGTGTGTTGTGTGGGGAGGGTACGGGATTTACGTAAAGGGCCGAAAGATCAGTTTTGAAAAAGAAAAAAACAACTTATGGTTCTGTTACACTGATATGAAACCTTTAACAAATGAGAAAGAGAGAGAACAGAGAGGGAAGAAAAGAGGGGGGGAGAGAAGCAAGAGGAGGAGGAAGGTGGGGGGCGGGGGGTGTGGAGAGGCTGGTGCAAAAGGAATGCGCATTTGCAGGAGGAGGAGTAAAGCGATGATTGTGTAATTAAATAATAAAACAATCCTTAAGTCTGATTTGGAGAGAGCTCGAGCGGGGTCCGGAGGGTGGAACCGGTGAATTTTTCAACTTACAAGTTTTGCAAGGGAAAAAAGCGACAGAGGGAAGGGGGAAAAGAGCTCAGAGCAGAAAGGAGTTTGGAGCCGAGCGGGAGAGCGGGATTTATCGTTTGGGATTTTTCAGGAGCTTGTTCTGATCCCCCTGGGCTCTGGGCAGCGGCGGCAGCAGCAGCCTTCTCGCTCGGTCGGGTCAGACGTGGGGAGAGGCGGGCGGCCGGGCGGGCGAGAAGGAGCCGGCGCAAGCGGCAGCGGCTGCAGCCAGGGACCGTGCGCCGGGAGCCTCTTCCACCCGGGAGACCTGCGCTCACGTCCCCTCCCTCACCCAGGCCTCTCCCTTCTCCTGCACCCACCCCGCCCCCACCCCGGCCCTCTCCCGCGCGCGCCCCGCCACCCGCGCGCACTCGCTCACGCTCCCTTTCGCGCACACTCATGGTCGGCTCGCAGCAAAGTTTCGCTGCGATCGCCAGTCGGGGATCCTGCCGCATAGCTCGGGGCTGTAACCTTGAACTTTCCTAGGGCGGTGACACATTCTCTTCGCTCTTCCTCCCGCCCTCTCTCCCGCGCCCCCCTCCCCGCCTTTTTTAAAAAAGCATTTCACCACCAACCACCACCCAATCCAACCCGCATCGAACCTTCGCGCACTGCCTAGCTCCCAACAACATCAACAACTGCAAAACAGAAAACAAATCCCCAAACCCAGGCGAAAAGCAACCCACACCAGCGGCGGCGGCTGCGGCTGCGGCGGCCTCGGCGAGCACCGCCAGCGCGCTCGAACTGCAAGAGGTCTAAAACTGTAGATTGGATTTCACCCCGGGAAATCTAGCACGCCGAGTGAACCTGAATCTTTGGCTATTTAAGGAGGACTGGGTTTGCTGTGAAGTTGCGGTAATCCAGCGCAGACCCCGTCCTGATTGATCTCATCGCGGGGCTCAGATGACTGTAAAATGAATAGATGAAATTCTTGCTTGTCGAAGATTTTCTTGGGCATCTCCGGGAAAGTGCGTTTTAAGGCGAAGTCATGATGTATTCTCCCATCTGTCTCACTCAGGTATATGTTTCGGTCGCTCTCTCAAGCTTTCTCTCTAGCCCGAAATGCCTTTTGTTTGGTTTTATTTTGTTTTGTTTTGTTTTGTTTTGTTTTGTTGCTCTCCTCTGTGGACAATTAAAGGCGTTAGTTAGCCTCCGCAACCCACGTCTCTCGAAAAAGTGGCCGGGAGTTGCGTCGGGATTTACTCAGCGGCGCGGGAGCCGGTGCGCGGCCCCTAGCCCACGGCCACCGCGCGCGCTCAGCCCCGCGCTCTGGGCACACAGAGCGGGCGCCCGCGTGCTGCCAGGGCGGCTGGGCCGGACGAGAAGGCCGACGGTGGGCAGCACCCGGGCGGAGGAGAGCTAGCCCTGGCGTGGCCCCCTGAGTGCCTGCTGCGTCGCGGTGCCCCTGCCTGGGGTGCCCACCACCCCTCATTCGCTCACGCGCACCCTGAAGCGGGCTCGGCTTTAGAGGAGCTTTAGGTGTGGGATTCAACCCTTATAAACAACCAGTGAACTTGGACGAGGGGACTCAAGCACGAGTCCTTGCGGGCGCCTTTGGACTTCGCTGCAGGCAGTGGCCGGCGACGAAGCCAGTCAGAGGTTTTGGTCCGGGGACTCATTCCTTTGCTTAATTTGGGGATCTAAAACTCTGGTCTTTCGTGATGTGATCTGCATCTAGAGGTTTACAGTGAGCACACCACAAAGGTGGTCTTTACCTTGACACCAATTAGTTGGTCGTGGCGAAAGTTAAGGACTTTTAGAAGATGTTCATTTCGTGGAGACCTGTTCATATGACGATATTTAGATGTAACTCCCAAGGCAGAAAGTAATTCTGGAAGAGTAAAGTCATTAAAAAAATTAACTTTGAAAATTGTCTTAAGACTTTAGGAACAATGATATGAAAAAAATCATGGCTTTATACTTCTTTAAAGAACAAAATTTGTACAACTTTAAACCAGAGGGTAAAATGGAAAAGTGGCGAGATGGAACACACTTACCTGGGGTAGTTTTTATCGCTGACCAGCTGACTAATCAACTGAAGAACTAACTAAATATCTTAGTCCAGAGTTGTTACTTGAAGGAGTGTTTTAAACCTCTAAAGGTGTGAGACAGTTTACTTTGGCTTTTAGGAGAATGTAGCATCATTGGTAATTGATAACCATTTACTTTGATATTGGCATAACAAATAATAGAACTGTCGCCTCATCTTGTGTGTTAAAATTTTTCAAAAAATCCAGTATCACGATGATGAATTTTTATAATGGACAAATGATTAAGATTTCAATTGTATGACAATTAGAAGCCATTGTGACTCAAAAGGACTGAGGCATTCATAAATTGTGAATGAAGATGAAAACAATGATAAGGCTTATTCAGTGATTGGATACAGTCCTGTAGCTTTTTGGCTGACACATTTTTTATTGTTTATATTTTGTTTGGCATCTGAGTATGATTAACTTAGATATGGCTATTTTCAGCAAGTAAACGTACACTTTAATTTAACAAAACTGGAAAAATGAGTTACTGAGCTATTTGCCCTTTAAAAGCTATGCATAATGACCAATAAAGACAATGATTGAGCTCTTTCAGGTATAACGAATATCCTTCAGTTGTAAAAGTTACCTTTCATATTACCCATCATCAGGAATTTTTTCTCTTTCTGGTGAACTACATCCATTTGATATTATTTTTACATTATTGAAGCATTGTTCAAATAAAGCGAATTGAGACAAGCTTTATGCTTACAAAGTACTAACTCAGTCTCACCTGTACAGGATTACCCTTCTATATTGTTTCCGACATTGGCCTCTTAGAACACTGCTAGTGACTTACATACATTGCATTTTTGGTTTCCTCTAAACATGGATTGAAAAGTCACTAACTTTATCTTAATATGTGTCTGTTAAAAATAAAATCGCAGCTTTGTGACACATGGGATATTAGTAGCCTATACTGCATCATCATTCAGCTATCATGTTAGTGTTCAAGAATACATACATACTTACTAACACTAATTCATGATGACTAATATCCTGTACTGTTTTAATAATGTAAATCTAATGTGAGATAATGTGTTAAAATTTCTTTGGGGATTTAAGGCCTATACTAGAGAAGGAATTTTTACCTTTAGAATTTTCACTTAAGTAATAATTTCTATGTGACTTTATAGGTAATGTAAAGTGTTGCAAAAGTATGGGTACATTAACTGTTGCATCAGATCAATAATTTGGTTTTGTATTGGAAGAATCTTATAACTGTAGCAAAACATTTTTTTGGATCATTAAATACAAAATAGAGAAACATTCTTAATTGGCTGAAAACTTTACAAAGTGTTTTAGTTGATATAACTAAAAACTTTATATACTTTGATATAAAGTATCTATGTTTTAGAAAGACTTTTAGTTCCAAAGGAGCCACAGTTAAAGTTGATATGTAGCAAAATGTTATGCAAAAAGTATCAGTCAATCAGTATAAATCAGTATTTGTACATCAGTGTGAATCCGATATAAGTGGAAAATTAAGGACCAACATATATGGTTTAATATTTGCTTTTTCTAAAAATAATGTAAACGATTAATAATATAACTTTCACTGGTCATGATCGTATTGATTTTTCCATTGTCCTTCAAGTTCTTTAGTTACATTTTTAAATGGTTTATTGTTAAATAGCAATGATCCAGGAACATCTAGTATTTATTCATTAACATCTAGATTGGTCTAATTTTCCACTCCTTTCATGGAAACCATTGTTTCTGTGAAGAAAAATCAATATTTTTAGTGGAATCAGAACCGTTAGCTTTTATATTTGAAACTTGCAATTTGTTGTTTATTTTATCAATTTAGTTAAACTAAAGGAAGTTTTAAAAGAGAATTACTGAATCTCAATGTATTTTAATAAAAATTTGAAAAAAGCAACGTGGCATATTAATATAGAGCCATTAGATCTTAGATCACTTACTATGCTTTGCTTTAAAAAATCATCTTCATCATTGCTTAAAGTGTTATTTTGATAAGCTATTAATTAGGATATTTGAATATCTTAATCTTTTTTTGATGAAGACAGTCACTATGTCCATCTTTATGTTGCCTCAAATTATTAAAAGTGTATTGCAACTTAGCATTAGAAAACAATTGCACTTAGGAGATGACATTTTAGGCATGTTAATGCAGAGATTTACAGAAACATACATGACACAGCAGACCTCTACTTGACATCTTTTTTTTTTTTTTTTTTTTTTTTTTTTTAGGATATGTTTCCTTATCAGTAAGTGTTTCACTTGAATGGAATCCACATAATAATAAAGCCCTGAAAGATATTAGGGCAACTTTGTGGACTTCGAAAGTTCACTACTGCTATTTAACAATAATAATTTTTAAAAAGTATGTTTTAAAACATTAGCAGCACTGGTAAAAAATGCAAGGCAACTTTTAAAAACATTGTTTTGTGTGCCTTTGCTCAGAAATTCCAAATTCAACCTTCAACTTGCACTTTGATTGTTTAAAACAATTAATTAAAATTTTGAGATATGTTACATGACAGATAATTTGAAACACAAATTTAATTGAAAGTGTGTTTGATGTCTTATAAGAAAATGAAATGTCACTGAACATAGTACTTAAAGATGTAAGTACTTAGGAGTTCCCACATTGCTTGATATCTGTTAAAATAATTTTGCTTCTCTAAAAGCATGGCAAGGGTAAAATGAGTGAGACAAAGCTGCTCCCCATATACTCTTTACATTCTCAAATTTTTAGTTTGTGAGTGTACATATGTGCATTTTTAGTCATATCAATAAATCATAGTAAAAGTCAGATTATATATAGGAAGTGAGTTCCAAAAGCATGTTTAAGTCCACATTTCCTTGAGCAGGGTTTCCTTTTGCATATATTTCTAAGGGGGATAAGCAAAGTTTTTGTAGTTTCAGTGGAAGCTGAAAGCATGGCATCAGAAAGTGTGTGGAGATAGGGAGGTCTTATCATGGGCTGTGGTTGCTGTGAGCAGGGCTGCCTTCCCACACAAAGAACAGATTGTGGTTTAACTCTTTCCATGGCCTAGTTTAATGTGCTCGCATAGTAACTGAATTGTTCAAATCTCTGCTGGAAACTACTGATCGGTTTAATGATTTCCTCCGTGGCATTTGTTTATGCCTCATGCTGTGATATAATCATCTGTATTCTGTGTTGTTATAAAATTTTGATTTATACATATTCTGCTGTAGGAATGTTTTATGGCAATATGTTAAAACACTTGATAACTGCACTATTGATTGGATCGGACATGCATGTCTTCCTTTTCTGAACTGCAAACGGCTAACATGCCGCAGTGTTTAGCACTGAAACTTTGAGTCTCATCATAAAAATGGATTCCTAACTACATGGGATTTGCAGGCCACCTTCTTTGTTAAAGTATCGTTAGTTGTACTTCCATCATTTTTACCTAATGGAATTCATCAGTCTGCCGGTTAAATAGAATTTATTCCACGTAGTTCAGGGTGACCATCGTTAGTCTGTAAATTCTAACTTGGGATATGATCAGTTAGAGAAAGTTATTTTGCGGCTGGCTGGGGTGACAGTACAGTCAGTGTGACCAGAAAAGTGGCTGTGGTGAGGGTTCTTCTTTGCTTGAGATCTTGGCTGGTTACATGCATGCAGCATGCACGCACAAGAGGTTAAGGGCTTTTCCCTGTGGGTATAGCTCAGAGGGTTAGAGCATCGTCCCAATAGGTGAAGGTTCCAGGTTCGATCTCCGGTCAGGGCACACAGAAGAATCAACCAATGACTACATAAATAAAAGGAACAACAAATCACAATCTCTCTCTCTCTCTCTCTCTCTCTCTCTCTCTCTCTCTCTCTCTCTCTCTCTCTCTCCCCCTCTCTCCCTCTCTCCCTCTCTCCCTCTCTCCCTCTCCCTCTCTCTCCCTCTCTCTCAGAAAGAATTTTTAAAAAGATGTTAAGGGCTTTTTTCTGAGCTTATGAGACAGGTTTTACATATGGCAAAGGTAATGAAACACTGACTGCTTTGGGAAGTAACTTGAAATATTTGTAGGTAAAGATTATCTCCTTGTGCTTCCCTTCCTTGAGAAAGGCTTGGATGAAACAGGCAGGAAAAAATGCTAGAGCCTAAGGTAAAACCACTTAATTCAGAGGATAGGTACTGTGGATCTGTACACGTGCCGATTCACAAGTACATGCATATGTGCTCCCATGGTCCTGCCTGAGAATTCGTGTGCATAGCAAATGAATTGTATTGATTCCACAAAAGCAGTAAGTGACCAGGGTGCACTCTTGGTGTCACCCTGCCACCGCATGCAGAGACACAAAGAATGTAAAGTTGGTGCCAAGTTGCCATTTTTCATTGTTCAGCTCAGATTGATTTTTAAGGGGTTCAGAAAAATTGCCATACTCATATGATCGGTTAACAAATTAACCGAGTCTGTGGGGCTTCATACTATATAGGAAAAGCTGCTGTAAGAACATTCATGTAATTTTTATTTTCAACTTTAGAAACTTTTATTTAAAAATGCAAGATAGTGTGTGTGTGTGCAAGGAAGCTGGAAAGTGTTGAGTATGAGTGTGTGTGTGTGTGTGTGTGTGTGTGTGTGTGTTGGGGGGCTAGTGGTGGTGTTGGAGGGAGCGAATGCCCTGCTCAAAGTATGGAAACCTTCTGTTCAGGACACTGATACGCCAAGCCGTGTCCTTTGCCCACTTTCCCTCACTGTATACCGGTTTCTCTAGTTACCACTCTTGGAATGGTGCTGTTTTAGTGTTGGAATGTTGGACGTTTGATAAGAAAATGGATCAAGTTTAATGGCGCATGCTCTTTGTGCCACCAGCAGCCTCTTGCTGAGAGCATGCTCCAAAAGCGGGAACTGTGTGGCATTACACTGAGCATCTATATGCTTTGTGTTTCTGTGCCACAGAGAAGAGAAATGAACTGTGGCACTGCTCCTGCCTTCTGAACAGCTCTGCTCCGATTAAAAAAAAAAATCTCACTGTGTTCTTTGTAAAATGGTACTGCATAGTGTTAGCTGGTCAATCCGTATTTAAATATAAAATTAGGTGCCAAGCACCTTGGTTGCTTACGTTTTAAAGAACGTAGGATGCATGGTGGGAATGAGGGGGATAGGGCCCAGATGAAAATATAAATATAAACCTTATTTTCTTTTTAGGAGGGAGAGTCAACCTGTGAATTTTGGTGGAAAAGGGGCAGCTTGGTACACTTGATTTTCTTCTTGTTTTACTATTTTAATCATTTTAAATAAGAAAAGAGAGTTATTTTTACGTATAACTTTTTGTACTGAATTGAGAATGGATATTGGACTTTATTTTTTTGAAGCTTTAAAGTTAAACTGACCATGTATGTTGTCTTTTTCCCTGTCATCTCCCACAGGATGAATTTCACCCATTCATTGAGGCACTTCTTCCACATGTCCGTGCAATCGCCTATACTTGGTTCAACCTACAGGCTCGGAAACGCAAGTACTTTAAAAAGCACGAGAAGCGAATGTCAAAGGATGAAGAAAGAGCAGTCAAAGATGAGCTTCTCAGCGAAAAGCCTGAAATCAAACAGAAGTGGGCATCCAGGCTCCTGGCCAAACTGCGCAAAGATATCCGCCAAGAGTACCGAGAGGACTTTGTGCTCACTGTGACTGGCAAGAAACACCCGTGCTGTGTCTTATCCAATCCTGACCAGAAGGGTAAGATTAGGAGAATCGACTGCCTGCGACAGGCAGACAAAGTCTGGCGTCTGGATCTAGTCATGGTGATCCTGTTCAAAGGCATCCCCTTGGAAAGTACCGATGGAGAGCGGCTCATGAAATCCCCACATTGCACAAACCCAGCACTTTGTGTCCAGCCACATCATATCACAGTATCAGTTAAGGAGCTTGATTTGTTTTTGGCATACTACGTGCAGGAGCAAGGTAGGAGCAAATTGTTCTTTCTTCTTGCACCTCAAACACTGCCCACAAATCCCTTATACAGACAGAATCTGTGGTTTGGGTTAAATGGTCCTCAAGGACCCTAGATCTTGTTCCTCACTCACTACACAGAGTGGCATGCCTTGTTCCTCTCAGATGTCCACTGCTATGTGTAAGCCCTGGAAGTAGACCTGGAGCTTTCGTACCTGGATAGGCATGGACATTTAAAGAAAGACCACAAAGAGATGTTTTCAAATGTCTTTGAAATAATCTACTTTATCAAAGACACAGGATAGTCTGAAAAATGTGGTCTATTACACTTTACTGTTTTGTCTAAGGCTACATTGCTTGCACCTAGTTATCTTTTCTCAATTTGAAAATGTAACTTTATTTATGAATAGTCAAACTGACTTTACCACCCTCATATCTAATGAGGGAGATGAACTTTGTTCACGAATCTAGTGCTATCTCACCGAAAATACAATTAACATTTCCTGTTACAAAATGCTCCAGATAGCCAATACTGGAGAGTATATTTTACGTAGACCTAAATTTATTTAATTTAAATATTTCTATCAATACCTACTTTTTATTGTATACTATTCACTGCAGATTAAATAGATTATTGCTGCTGTTTAAATAATTTGTTATAATATTTTTTCAGAGTGACTTGGGAACACATAATGTTGTTAGTTTACTTGAGTGTAAATTTATAAAACCTACCCAGGAGAAAAGTTGCAGCCATCCTTCCAGAACAAAAACAAAAAGTTGACTAGTTACACTGGTTTAAAATAAATCTCTAAAAGAATGCAGAAACCACATACCATACCTGTTTTTTAAAAAATGCTTGATAAAGAGAATGATATAAATGTTACCTGAATAATTCAAAAATAGGTGGTATTTTTGCTTAGTGTTTTTTTTTTGAGTTGATGAAATATGTTTCTTTATTATTTTATTTTCTTCACATGTTTGCTTTAAGTAGGTGAGAATTTCTTTTCTTCAAATCACTGTGTCAGGATATAGATGTCCTTGTATTAGCAGCAATCTGTAGTAAAACATTAAAAATTGCATACCAAAAGTGGACTGAAGTTTGATCTGCTGCAGATGGTGGGTTATTTCCTAACTTGGCCTGGCAGTAGGGAGAATGCTTTATAGATGGTCAGGTGGAAGATGGCTGTGTGACGTTCGGTAAATAAATGTGGGATTTAATAAATTGGTATGAACTTTATTATTATCTAAAAGATAAAACTCCAAAATTACTCTTTGACTCAAAAATCTAGGTAACTTACTATTTGCTTTTTATATTTATCTTTCCTTGATATGATTTTAGAGGTATGCTTAATGTAATTTAAAAATTTTTAGTTTGATTTTAAATAGTAGTGCTGGACATCGTACATTGCTTTTTTTTAAAAAAAATTAAACTTTACATTTATTATTTCTATGCATTTAAGAATTAAACTCCAAGTAATGATGGTTTAAGGAACATTCATATTTCCTTCCTGTGTGTCCTAAAATAAAAGCTCATTGACACATGACACTTAATTTGATTGACAGCTGTCTAGGAGGTGACATTTTAAGGTGGGCTGTACATATGTGTTGGATTGCCTATAAACGTGTTGTAACTGTGTTGTGAAAATCAGGGCTAGAAGTAAAGTTTTAAAAAGTGGGTCATGTAACTTTTTAGTGCAGTGTAGGGAAGATTTGCAAGCATTCGACTGCTGCTCACATTTTAACTTGCTTGAAGGCTAGTCCTGGAGGTGCGCACGTATGTATATTCACTCCCGGGGCAGGCAGCCAACTCTCTTGGTTGATGAACTGACAATAAAGAACATATCCTTTACTTTTGTGAAGATAGATTGAAGAAAGAAAAATGCATAAAATGCCTTCTGCATTGCACCATCAGTCATGATCCTCATAAAGTTTTAAGCAACTCTTGGAGACCACATTTTCAGAGAAAACATTGATTTTGTTGTTGTTTTGAGGCTGTATCATAAAACCTTTCATTATTTTACACTGTGCATCTAATTTGCATCCTCTGCTACTTGCCAGTGCATCATTTCTTCTTAACATCTGGGGGCTTTTTTAAAAAAATCACATCAGGATGATTTTTTTGTTTTCCCTTTTTCAAAACTTATGTCTTTTTTTGGTTAAACAAAGGGTATTTGTGTCATTTTGTAGTACAGTAGATTAATGAAGGCACCTTAAAAGAAAAGGCTGAAGTCAGTCGGCGGGCTGCATATCCCCACAATGACTTTTTATTTCTCCTCTAAGTGCATGAAAACCTGCTTAAGTCTGTTTTTTTAAATCAGGTAAAGAAGTACAAAGAAAAACATAAAGAAAAATCAGAAAAGAAAAATGTTATGTTTGCAACAGAATGAGCAACAGAATTACCTTCCCCCCTTTTTTCCTTCTCGCTCCACTTGTAAAGGACTGGGAGGAAAACATGAGAAAGAACAGAGCGAATGCCAAAGATGGTTGCCACTGGCACCAGGATTGGCATCAGACCCTCTTTGTTTAGCTCAGGATGCCTGTGATTTGTTAGTTGGCATCCGCATTGCAGTGTGGAGTGATGTTACAATATATTGACAATTTCCAGATCTGAAAATGTCAATAATCCTCTTGGTTATTTATACAAGATCATAAACTGCATCTTTTCTAAGGAGGAAATAAAGACCAACGTATAATAAAGTTCCATTGTCGACCAACTTCCTATGCTTATCTTTTTCCCTCTTTCTCTTTTGGTTCAACCCACACACTTTTTTTCCTTCTTCATGCCCAGAAGCCTCATCTTTTTTGAAATGTGGAAAGAGTTACTATAGCTTTGACACAAGCTATAGTGCTACATCTGCATCTGATATGGTTTGGAGAAAAATTTATGCATTTCGAAATCATTTTTGATATATAGTTCATTAGACTTTTGCATCACATGGCTGCAAGGCAGCATTTTCTTTAAAGCGAAATCTCTTTGTTACTCAGCTTCTTCTCTGCATTATATCCTGGTTGGCCGCAATTTAGTCCATTTTTCAATTTTTCTACATTAGTAAAGGGTTATGTTCAATATAGTCATTTATAAAATTATGTAACCCCCCATCCCGCTTTACCTGAAATATACACATCATTTGGGAGTAACTGCGTTTAAATCCATAAAATCATTTGACGTTATTGATTCAGAGGGCTGCCCCTCGGCTGTTTCGTTGCTACAAGAACCGCCATTTTGTTTGTGAAGTGCCAGGCGAGGGGGAAAAAAAAGGCAGACACTGTGCTTGATGCCAATAATGGTTGCCAGTGGCACCGAGGTTGGCATCAGACCCTCTTTGTCTAGTTGCTGAATGCCTTTGATTCGTTGGTTGGCATCCGCATTGCAGTGGGCACACTGGAAAGTTTTTGACAATCCTGAATGAAAGCTGCTTGCTTGTTTGCTGCAGCAAACCTTAGCTAATATAAAACCCTTCCCTTTTTTTTTAGGTTTAAATTTTTTTTTTTAAGACTGCGACAGATTAAAGGGGAAAAAATAGCTCTCAAGTAGCCCCCATTTTCCCAAAGATATTAAAGATGTCCAATGATTCCTGGGCAGGTGGTACCTTTTCCCCATATTGTCTTTGTTATTGCATTTATGAAAGCAAAGCAAAACAAAAGAAAACAGAAAAAAGCAGGCAGGCCTTGCACAGCACACCTTACAGGGACATAAGTGCACTGTAGGGTGCGAGGTATGCTAGGAGAAGGGCGCGGAGAACTGGCCAAATGTGGTGGTGTGTAATGTGTTCATTATGACTGACTTTTGCTATCAGTCACATCACTGCTTATTACTTAGTTTTTGGTTCCCTCGATTTTCGCACTTGCAGAATTTATAGTAACATGTTGAGAGGACCTTACTTTTTTTTTCCAGTTAGTAATGTGTAACAGTGTAAATGTTTAAAAAAAAATGAGAAAACCTTAATGAGGAAACCTGCGTCTTAAGGCCTGATAGAAATCATTCCCTCCTGAATGTTCCAATTCCGCATCAAAATATTGCCAAATTATCAGTGCACAGTTCTGCGCATCAGTAAAACCAACCGAAAGGCTAAAATAATTTTGGTTGAAGTTTCCTCGATAGTTAGCATTAATATGGCTTTCCAGTTAACCACCATTATCTCGTTAATTAATAAGGATTAGCAGTTCTACCCAAAGGGCTACACAGAAGGAAGCCTGGCCTCTGGGAGGCCTTGACTCACCAGGCAGTGTCCTGCCTGAAGGAGAAATAAGCAGGGTGGGGCGAGGGAGTGGGGACTGGGCTTTTTCTGAGGCAGGAAAGGGTTCTGAAGAACGAGAGAGATCACAGCACACTGAGAAGTTTGAAGATCTCAAGAGATAGTAACTGTTGTCATGAATCTAACAGATTCGAGTTTAAACTAAGTCAGTCTAACTGATTTTTGGACTGTACTTTGCACTCTTATTAAACATGTTTTGGAGTGCTCTTAAAGAGAGTCCAGGAACCTCATGGCGCTTATGAAATCATGAGGAGTTCCCTTTAGCTGGTGGTATCCCTAAAATTGTGATCCAATGTTAGATGGCAAACTTTTGCTGTTTTATTGTTAAACATTATGATAGTTTGAGTACATTTTGAAGTTGAGAAAAATATGACTTGTTTACAGGGGAAGCTGCAACCATTATTGTTTTTGAAATAGAATCCTTCCTGGTTGTCACATACCATTAACAAGGAGGTTAAATGCTAGGAATTATTTTCCTCCTTCAGTCACTGACTTTTAGAGTCTGTTTGGGTAATAATTATTTCTGTATAAAAAGCTTAAGTAGATAAGTGTTTGCAAGTTGATAACATATTTTAACATTTTAATAAATATCACTTCATTTGCAGGTATTTCCCATTATGGGGAAAATGAAGCTTTCATAACTTGTTAAAATGAGGCTGCTCTCTAGGATGAGGAGGTGTGCTGGCATTGTGAAATGCTCAGAGAGCATAAAGTCTGCAAGCATGTTTGATTTAGGGGAACACTGTTCAATTTTCCCATCCAGCATCCTGTCCTTGACTGAACTCGTGAACTCTAGTGCTCATTTGTTTGCATTCTGCCTCACATGCAGTTCACCAGATAAAGAAGGGCTCTTATTGGCATGTCTTATGCCTGGGCTTAATGAGACCTTTGTGGGAACATATATTGTAAGATAAGATACTTAGCAGTTTTCTCACTGATAAGAAGAAAACACAGTCTAAGGGGCCAGAAGTTCGCTTTCTATGCCATGATGTCCCTGCTGTAAGATAGCATGGCCAGACAACTCAAGAGTTAAACTCCAAGGCCCCACTTGCCAGCTGGGAAAGCTTGGCATCTGTGTTCTGATATGGCAGACTAAGCTCCTGCGTTGCTGGTTAATATGATCTCACTTTTCAAAGGAAAGGGAGGGGCTCATTTGTTATATCAATTATAATTTTCAAATATTTAAAAATATACAGTGACCCACTCTCTGGAGGCAGCAAAGGTTGGTAAAATATCCCAGTGACAGTGCAAGGCATCCCTCCACAACGGTATCCTCCCCCCCAAAACACAGACCTACACATTTCATACTAAAAATATTCATGTAGGTGATATGCTTGGATTTGCAAATTTAGTACACTATGCCTCTTGCGTGGCAAAATAACTCCATATGTAAAAGAACTGAAATGATATCTGCTATTCAGGGACACTGGTAAATGGGGGGGACTGTGAATTGCAGTGACAGAAGACGATGGCTGGGTCTCCCAGACGGTGGCTCACTCACTGTGTGGCACGGGCCTGCAGCCTGGAGCTGGGCAGGCCACTCAGGGAGCTTGCCTGTCGCCACTGCTGAAGTTCTTTAAAGTTTCTGTTTTCTAAAGTGGTCTAATGGGGGTCTATCTACAGGGAGATGCAATATAGATTTGGTAGGGTTTTTTATTTACTTGTTTTTTCCTAAATTTGGACTTTGGAAGGAGACTGCCAAAAGGAAATTAAAGTTTTAATCCTCCATTAACTTTCCCCCTTGAAATTTGGCACTATGATTTGAAACAACAGTCCAAGATATCTGACTCAGTACTAAGTCTTTCCCATAAACTTTCATGATGCTCGATTGGATGGAAAACCTAGACCAGTGGCCTTAAAAAACTTTTTTATAGCGCTCTTTCTCTTCCCATCTGTGCCAACTAGTTGGAATTTAAACACCTGAAGAGGGAGAGACCCAATGGGAGCCTGTGTCAGAATTCTCTGGAATTCTGAAAGTTGAGATAAGTAAGTTTTCATTTCTGTCATCCATATGGCTTCCATGATAACTGACTTTATAATAAAAGGAATAATTATTGCTTTGTGTGAAGCTGAAGATTTGCAGAGAGTGGGAATAGCATTAAATTCCCACTAAAATAGGAAATCCTTAAATATCTGAAAATTATGGGCAAAGGCAGGGGTGATCTCTTGTTTTGAAACTGGATTTTGGGTGGAAGTTTCTTCTCAGCGTGTGACAAAGAATAGCCTTTGTTAGTTTGAAGTTGATGAAAGTCGAACTTGGGACACTTGAGGAGTTTTTCAGTGTATGTGCTGTGGCAGAGCAAATGATCAGCCAACATAATGTTCAAAGCAAAGTTTTCTAACTTGTTCTTCCATCCTTGCGGAGGAGGAATACTTTTAGAAATCTCAAGGACTAGTGTGGTTATGTGATCGGAAACTGGTGTTATTACAGCAGCATGCCTCAGTGCCAAGCATAGCAAGAGGGGAGCTTCCTCTTAAGCATGCTCACTTTTCTGTGGCAACGTGGTATGTCATCTCATTTTAAAGTACATTCCTGGGTCCTTGAACTCTAATTATGTGATGTGGTTAATTTAACTGAATTCAGTTGTTAGGATTTGGCATAGAGAACAAATCATCAGACTGCAGAGAACTTGTGAAAACTAAGTGCGTGTAGTGAGGAGTGAGTCTGTGGGATTAGCTTGTATTAGACTGAACATTACAGGATGTGAGGCTAATGGGACTTGAATGGTTGGGCTTTTTGGTTGTTATATTATTCAGAAAATTGGAAGAAATGGCTACCAATTAACCAATGAGGTGGAATAACCTTGAGGCTGAACTGAAGGCCACACATACACACACAAAAAAATCCTAAAAATTTACATTAAGCAATGTTCTAAGATGGGAATGCATACTATTCTTGTGTGTAAATATATAGTTTGTAATAAAACACTTAGATACACATATCCTCTCTGTTTATGATGATAGTTTAAACAGGACAGCATTGATGAATCACAGACAAATTAAAGAACTCTGAATAAGGACTATGTAATTGAAAATATGGGGTGATGGATGAAGTAATTTTACTGGCTGAGAGTTGCCTGGAGGTTGTATATTTTCAGAATTTTAAGGCATTTCAGAACATGTAGTAAGTTATGGATGAAGCACAAATAGGTTGAAAATGGGATTTGTTTAAGCAAGTGCAAAAAAAATCAGAATTGCCTTTGGAAAACATATTTAAATACATGCAGTTTTAAAATTATGGTTAGCCTCAAAATAGAAAATTCAACAAATAGTATCCATGAATTTTACTTGAATTTTAAAATACGTATATCTCCCACAAAATTACACGGAAGCATTTAACAAGCATCAGTTAATATTGTGATACAAATATGTGAATGAAGGTGAAGATTTTTTCAAAACATGATTTTTTGAAACTGACATTAAAAACATACATGGAGAAATACATTGCTGTTAACAGGGAATGGTAGAGTTTAGGACAAAAATGTAATCATGAGCACAAATGTTAAGAAAGGTGTTTGAAATAGGGTGTATTCTGTAATTCATATGAGTAGGGGATTACATTTATGTCTATGTGAATAATACAAGTATGTCAATATGAAGTCTATACCCCTCTTTTAGTGAACTCGGAAGTGTGAAAAATGTTCCTGCTTGGGACAACTTGTATTTTATTATTCTGACATCTGCAGTTTCTGGATGGATTACCTTAAATTTGCTATGCTATGTTAAAAGCCTTGTTTTATGAGGTCGGTCTCAGCTTCTGGCCTTGGTGTCAGGAACCCTGCTACGTGATGCAACTTGCCTTGTTAGGTTTAATTGACCAAAGCTGATGTGTTAAAACAATTCATTTGTGCTGTAACTTATGCCCTGGCTAAGTTGCTACCTGAATCCTTTGACCTTGACTTGTCTGGGTCATGAAATGGCTGCAAGCTGTTTGACCTTTCTATTGTGTAGTAATGTCACTGTTTCCTCTTATTCTTTTATGGTAATAGCTGACAAAAAGCCCCAGCCCTGACTTTACACCCCAGTGGATTCGAGGCGTCCCTCTGCAGCAGCTACATCTTCTATTTGCCATGGTCTGGCTGTAGAAGTGACTTTCTTTTGTTTGCTGACAGTGATGGGGACAAATGTGCAGCCCTCCTTGCTATAGGAGGTTGGGGATACTATTCTGGCATTGGGAGGCATTTGGATTTCTTCCGCTTAGATTTTCAGTTTCTGTGTTTTATGATGATGCATATGACAATTTCCTTTTCCCAACTCTTCTGAGATCAACTTTTCAGCTTTTTATATTTATGGCTTCCTTAATAATTATTTTTCAACATTTCAGCTGTTACAATAAAAATATTTTATTGTTATTATATAGGGTAAAAGTGGTAAACTTAGTTATGCTTTTGGTTACCTATGTGTAAGTCCAATGACTGACTTTGAAACTTCACTCTGTAAATCTTTGTCCAGTGTTGGAAAAAGCTGTATACTCAACACTTAGGACAAAAACAATTTTTAAAAAATGAGAGTGATGGTATAACTTTATGTATGCTATCTTATAACATAATTTTAGTGGAAGCCTATCCTTTGTGACTTAAATAGCTAAATTTTATGACATAGTGAACCATCAGTAAATTTGAAATTTTATCACTGTGGAGATTCTTGCCAGTATAAGAAATTAAATATTTATTTTAATGAATATAAAAAATGTTTTTTCCATTCTCTATGAAGACCTCCTATGCAAAAATAGAGACTTTTTTTTATCTGTTCTCTTCTGAAGCAATGAAATAGTTTTATTTTTAAAGTATTGGAAATGCCTTCTAAAATGTTAAAACAGATATTTTTATCCTACCAAATTTTCCTTTGCCAAATCTGACATTGTAGTTCATGATTTTTCCTATATTTGCCAGGTTAAATATTTAAATTCCAAGCTGTTAGATTTTATTTTTAAATTATTAGAGGGGAAAAAAGGAAGTTTACGTTAGAATGTGCATTTCCTTACTGGTGTGCCACATAATGTGTATGCTCGCGAGTGGAAACACTGGCAGGTGAGAGGCGATGCGGTGCGGGCCCTGGGACCTCAGAGGAAAGTGCTAGATTTTCCTATTTCCACTTAAAAAGTATCTGAAATGGCGGGTGAGATGGATTTTCTTCTTTCTCTTTCTCTTTTCTTTTGGTTGTTTTACACTGTTTCCCACCCCCCTGCCAGGAATGTTCACAAGATCAAGGACTTCCAATGCTTTTCAGCATTAATCATACTGATAATCCAGCATCCTACAGTTCTCAGGAGAAAGGGCGAATGAAATGCACTGAATCTGATTTTAGTTAGTAGCCTCAGTTTCTCTCTCCTCTCCTATAAAAATCCATCTAGACTGATTGATTTTTTCTCATTACGTTTCTCTAAAACATTTCTCGCGCCTTTCTTCTTATTCTCTGGCATCCTCAGTGGTAGAGCCAATCAGAGTCGGGTTTGGATGTGGTTAGTGGGCTAATGGATCATACGCAGTGGGGCTGTGGTACAAGACAGCAACCAGCCTCTGAGGATTAAAAAAAAAATGTCTGTGACTTCTTCCAGAAGTCTGCCTGAGTACTTCATCCATCGAAAGAATTCAAAATGTATCTCAGCTGTTGAGTTAAAGAGGTCAGGTTCCTGGTCCGTGGGTCATTGGCGGGTGCGTGCCTGTGTGGGTTGCAGAGTTGAAGAGGAGAAGTGAAGTTAGAGAAACAGAGAGGTAGGGCTCAGATCTTGCAGGAATTACCTAAGAAGGATGGTTCATTCATAGATTGAGGAGTAAATAACATGTAATTTAAAATATTCTGACTCATCCTGTGAATTTTGGATTGCTTTGGGAGTTGAGCAGATCTTTCTTCTTGCTTTTTAGTTTTTGGAGACCATAGATAGAAGTGCATGAGGCATTTTGAGGTCTAGTCTTGGTTCTGCCCTTTATCAGCTTTGTGAGCTTGATCAAGTCACTTAACCTCCAGGTGCTTTGGTTTTCCCTTTTGTAAAATGGGGGTTAAAATGCCTACTTCACAGGGCTGTTTTAGGATTACATGAAATAATTAATGTAAGTAAAAAAATAATGTTAATAATAAACCATTATTACTCTCTATAAAGGAACAAAACATAATGTAGACTTCCAGAGGTACTACCCAATAGTGAAGATAGGGAGTGATTGGGCATTGAAGCAAGAGGTCATCAATTAGTTGTTATGTATTTCAGGTGATAAGACATTCCAAAGAGAAATTGAAAGTCCTAATCACAGTAATGTGTACAGATGTTTATGAGTAAATACTCTGAATGTAAGCACTTGAAGTTAGCTAATTGTGCATATAGCTTTTTCTTAAAAGATTTTATTTATTTTTAGAGAGGGGGAAGGGAGGAAGAAAGAGAAACATCAGTGTGTGCCTGCCTCTCACGCGCCCCCTACTGGGGACTTGGTCAGCAACCCAGGCATGTGCCCTGACTGGTAATTGTACTGGTGACTGATGGGTTTGCAGGCCCGTGCTCAATCTGCTGAGCCTCACCAGCCAGGGCTAGTTGCGTATGGTTTTAAAATCTATCTAAATTGGAATTACTTTACAAGTTTTAGCAATTCTTTATAACAGAATTATCAGAGAATTAATTTCTTGATCAATCTAGGAGGATTCGAGGGGAAAGAATAAAATAATTTTATTAGTAACTCTCTGAGTAATTAACTCAACTTTTGCGTCGAATGAAATGAGTCCTAGCAAGTAATTTATTGCAATGCCCTATGATTCACTGTACTCCAGTAAAAGCATAAGACTTTTATTTACAAAAAATTAAATTGCCAACATTTGGGAGAGCTACACGTATGTTTTAGATTTAGTTGGACAGAAGTGATGATGATGTGGCTAGACTGGATTGTTCTTGAAGAGAGCAAGCTGCTGTTCTTAGATCTAAGTCTGAAAGTGTCTTATTTAAAAATGACCTCTAGTTGGGTGAAAACTAAAGATGTTTAATTAGTTACATGAATTGTTTTGATTTTATTGCGATTTAACTTTTCTCCTTTAAATCAGTCTTTCCCATTTGTCCTTTTTATGGTGTTAAGAAAATTAATTAAATGATCTCTGGAGGAAAAAAGTTAATATTTCTTACTTAAAGTGATTTCACTTTTGCTAAGAACAGTTGGAAGCAAAATGGGAAGTGGTGAAAACATTACTTTTTCTTTCCAAATTAGATTTGGGATTAGTGTTTGACTTTAGCTCTGGTCGGTTGGATTCGTGTGGTCATGAAGGAACTTGGTGGCCAGATCCTTGGGGAACTAGTTGTGGTGCCTGCTGTCCGGGGCCAGTGCATTGCTCCCCACCCTCACTTTGCACAGCAGGGTTGGGAAGTGGACAGAGGAGCCCATACCCACAGTCCCTACCAGGGAAATACTTCAGAATGCACGTCACGTTGATACAGTGCAAAAAAAAAAAAAAAAATCATATTCTTATAGGAAGCATTTTATAATAATACCAAGATGTTCTAGCCAGGAGTTAATAGGAAAAGTTACCTCACTGTTTGTTCATCAGTTAAAGGCTAACTAGGGTGTACAGAAAGCAGAATCAGAACATTGATTAGCTTGGTTAGATTCTGGCACATAATTTTTAATAATCTATGTCATGCCTTTTCTTTCTGAGAACATACCTGTGTTTAGTTGCTGTTCTGTTTGCGGGATATACAAAAATCAAAAAGCATATATTTTAGTACATAAAACAAAGTCCATTAAAATTGTTAAAGGTTTGTAAAATTTATTGCTGTTGATGGCAGAAGGGTTTGGTATTTTCTTTGTAATACATTGGATAAGCTTTGTTTACACTTATGATCTAAAGTTGATGTTGACTTAAAATGGGAACATGTACATGGTTCTTAAATATTGGTTGCCTTTCATAGCCTCCTGGAGATGCTAACACATTTCTTTAAATTTCCTGATGGTGAAGCATTAATATTTTTGGATAAGACTTACAGTTATCATGTAACAATATCTATTCAGTCTCTAAATAAGGGAAAAGCATCTTATAGTAATATGAGGATCACTGGTCTTACCATAATTAAATAGACTCGTTATACTACATTAATCCCTTTTGGAACATTTGGAATGACTTCTTAGTACTAACAAATGCAGCATTAGGGCCTACAATCAATCTGCTTTTTGTATCTAACATTTGTATAATATAAAACATGTGTATAGAAAAACATATTTCAGGTTTAAGATGAGTTCATAGGAGGACAAAATGAAATTATATTGGACTATTAAGCAATGTGAATATGATTCCAAGTACTGATAAAATAGGGAATTTGTTTTGAGTCAGCATAGGTAGACATGTTGTGTTCAGTAGAGTTGTTTTTTGTTTTTGTTTTTTTTTGTTTTGTTTTGTTTTTTGTGAATAGCATGTTTGGGGTCTCAGAATTACTTTCTCCCCTGAGATCCAAGTTTTGTTCCTGACCTACCAGATAAATGCAATATGAAGTGGAAGCATTTTTTTAATCTAATATCCAGGATGTTGTGTTAACACCTTGTGAGCTGGTGTTTCTTGGTGCCTGTCATTGATAGTTATTTATTAATCCTAGAGAAAGTGAAGTACACCCAATTTTAAAGTCTGGTTTAGTTTTGTTCTGTGCTCCATAGAAGTGGTTTCAGTTAATGAACAGACTACGCACTCACTAATCAAGCAGCGTATAACAGATTTGTCAAAGGGACTTCTGAATTAGAGTTAATGTGTGTATCTTCTGCTGTAGAAGCCCCCTGAGGCTTGGTTTCCTCCTCGATGTGGGCTCTTTATTGAGGTTGATGTGAATTCAATCTTAGGTGTTCCAGTTACAGGGAAAATATTTCGTGAAGGAGGAAGTATTAGTTCAATTTTAGGACAGATTGCATGTGTATGTACAGAGTACTATGGAAATGCTGAGATTATTGAGTGGTTTGCATCCATTTTATGCCATGTGCCTGGGACCAGCTAACACATTCTCAGGAAAAAACACGATGTAGCAACAATATTAGATCATGCAAATGAGACTACTGAATAGTAATAGTTATGGGCAATATTTTGGAAAACACTGATTAGTGACAGTTTTATTACAGCAAATGTATGTATCAAGTCCCCAGATTTCATTGTAATGCACTGAAAACAGATGTCAAAGTGTCCCAAACAGAATTTCATGCTTAATCTACATATTGCATGGAAAGTACAAACAAACCATTTAGAATTCTGTTATTTAATCCTTTTAGAAGGAATGAAAATATACAATTTAGATTTACTCTATTCTTTTTTTTAATTTGAGTTTTTGTTTTCTAGGGGCTGATGGTAAATTTTTTTGGTTTGCTATTTTCTTAAGATGCATGTGGGAGAAGATATATCTGCATATGGACATGGTTTTACTTAATGTACTTTGAACTGTAAGTTTCTGAACATAAGGTCTTTGCCTTAAAAAAAAAAAAGAAAAATTAGGCTCTAAATTATTTAGTGACTCAGTAATGGAATTACCTTCTTCTGTTCCTTTGTTTACTGATGTAGAGTTTCACTCTGTGCCACACAGTGATTGAAGCAGCATGCTGAAGAGGAAGAGAAGAAAACTGGTAGTCTTACTACTGTTTACAAGTACCTGGGTGACTTTGGGCCTCTCAGTGACTCAGTTTCTTTATCTGTCAAGTGAGGAAATTGGCTTGAGGACTTCTACTGTCCTTCTTAGTCTCGGTGTCTTAGGGATTTGGCTTCTGGTTACCTTGGCAGAGGGGTGATGCCCAATATATTAAACAATATTTAATGAAGCTTAGTATACTCTTATTAAATATGGAATTTTAATGCATTCATTTATTAAAGAGAAATAGAAAATGTGTAACTTGACTCTTGAGTAAGACTCTCATATTGCTCAATTCAAAGTCCAATAGTCAGATCGTTCTGTTCAATCTAGACAAAAAGCTTTCTTTTTTAAGAAAGAGGTCTTTAACTCATATAATTTTAGAACTGGAAGAATCCCTAGAGACCTTCTCACTTTGCAGCTGTGGGTACTGAGTCTAAGAGAGGCCCAAAGACACTTTGGTTCTTCGTGTTAGTTTTATTGCTGCACAGGTATAAATAAGCATAAATAATGAGAAACATTATTTTGTGAACATAGTAGCAAGCAATTACTTAAAGGAATATAGAGAAAAAATCATGATTAAACATCTTGTATTATCATTTGTAATTTATTGAGATCCATTGATTCGAGAGTCCAGTTTTTTCTTTTGTAACTTTTCATAGAATATAGTCTATTGAAGATAATCTGCAGTCATGGTCTTCATAAAAATGACTCCTTTCTCTTCTTCAGTGGATGGAAAAGACTATTTAAGTGGCCAGCTAATATGGCATTGATGGTGGAGGAAACAGGATCCATTAAAAATGTCCTTCCTGATTTCCAGTAACATGTTTGATGTTGGTTGTAAGAAAAACTATTTTTTGAGTGTTAGTTATTGAAAGAGAAGATGGAGCTGGTTATGAGGAATTGGTTTAAGTTCCATTTCTTGGATTTCTACAGTGTTCAGATTAGTTTATGATCTAACTAATCTTTCTTTCCTCTACTTTCCTTTGTGTGGTATATATATCTCTCATCTAAGATTTTTTTAAAGCTTTTTTTGGAGTTTAAAACAAACATCCACATACCTTATTTTATTTAAGAGCTGTTTTAAAAAATTTAAGAACTTTTTCTTAGCTTAATTTTTAGAAACCAAAACATATAAAATTCAGAAGGGGAATTCAATTCCAAAAGGACACTTTAAATGAATCCTTTTGCTAAGGTAAGAGTTATTTTATAACATTAAAGATTTACTTGTAAAATTATGTTTTATCAATGTCCTGCAATGTGCATATGTATATCAAGGCATACCTGAATGCGGCAGAGATTAAGCTAAAGCAGAGATTATCAGTATTAGAAGAGATTTAATATCAACTACTTTTAGTAGCTAATTTCTGGTTTGATAATTTAATTGAAAGCACATTAAAAGGCACTGTCGTAGATGGGAAAGTAGATGAATAAATTACGGGTATTGTGCAAGTGCATGACACCAAGACCCATGGGGATATTGTGGGAGCATGCCGTAGAAGGGATGATATGTGTTTGTTGAATGAATGAGTATAAATTATTTAAATGGTAGAGAACATAGGAGCAAATCAGATGACTGTTATTAAGGTAATACAAGGGAAGCTCCTCAAATGGGAAAATCTTCTTAATACTTGTTTCGTTTTCTTTTGTATCTCCACTGGTGTAAGAAAATGCTCTTTTCACCTCAATAAGACCATATGAAATCTAATATCCATATTAGCAATAGAGATTATTCTGGAACCAATTGCAGCTTCAAATGTTTGTTTACCTATTACTCATTTATGTGATGTAAATTTATTGTATCTTCTAAGATGCGGTTTTCTGAGCTCTTCGGTGGGCACTGACTATAGTTGGCTGTTGTGAGGGTGAATTGAGAAAGTGCTTAACACCATGCTTGTCATAGTCTAGGCACTCTGTAAGATGTTTTCAGTGATGGATATGACTCTTAGCAGTCAGTGCAGGGCCCACATGCTGTAGGTAATGAGCACTATTTGTTCATGGAATGTTTACCACGTGTGCTGAGTGAGGATCTGGAAGACTTGATCTCTCTTTTGTGGGGCAGAACATTAAGTTAGGGACAATACTCTGCCAAAAGTGGGGAGAAAAATATTAATATAGCAAAATTTAAAATACAGTATTATAGCTATGTAATGTCTCAAATCTATGTTTAAAGAAGCAAATGATATAGAACTACAGCAAATAATGCTTATTTCAGTATTTCTAGGTAACTTAAAGAAATATCCTTTTCTAGGAGCATAAAGATGGTGGATGCCTTTATAAATTTCTTCTCAGCATGCAGTGTACTTTATTACTGTCTATTTTTCAACAGCATACTTTATTACTGTCCATCTTTCATTTGGGTTATCAAGACATTCCAGATATAAATATAATCGGAAACAAAAGGAACATACCCATAACTGTTGTCTAGCAGGGAATACTTGAGGTAATGGTATTTATGCAGGAAACCAAGACTAAAATTCCAAACCTTTTTATGAGCTTGAATAGTGGTTTATATTTTTTCTCCTTTATATCTCCAATAGCACTGAATTATAGTCCCACAAAATGCTTGGAAGAGATATCTCAGTATTTTCTGTAAGATTATTCTCTGAAGAACAGTTTTGACTATTTATTAAAAATTTTCACAAAATTTTAAAATTATTTTTACTGGTGATATAAAATACTTTAAGTGCCTAAATTTTTGGTGTTAAGCAAATTTTCTCGATAGTCACTGAATAACAACCTTTGCCTTGTTATTATTCATTTTATCAGTCATTTCATTTTCCCAAAGTGTGTGTGTGTATACATACATATATATGGTATATTGTTTTTTATATTTGTATGTGATTGCTGTGATTCCACATACTTCATGTAGTCAAGGAGGTAGACATATAGTGCTTATTAAAACATGTCTTTCAATGAAGATATATAACACTTGGGATAAAGGTGGAAAATGGTTGAGAAATGCATTTATTGAGTAGTAGCTCTGCAATGAGCACTTATAATATTTTAAGGAGTTAGGGAAAAATAGTGAAAATGTAGATGGCCTCTTTCAAATAATTTACAAATAGAAAGCAGAGGACAGTGGTCACTTGCAATATTTATGAGAAAGAAAACTTGCGAAACTAGTGGAACAAATATAACTAACAGTCTCACCAACTACTATCCTGGTTAGATTTGCTGAGCTCCCTGGGAGCAGACCCGGAGGGACTGTAATGGAAAGGTCACAGAGAGGAGGGGAGTGGTAGGCAGATTTATCTCAGGGGTTAGAGAACAAAAACAAAACAAAGTGAAACAGATACCAAGAATCTACCTCATAAAAATATTAACTCTATCTGGCAATAAGATATTTTGTACTTCTAATTTGATCTGGTGTTTTGTTTAAAAAAGTTGTTAATAAAAGAATATAACAGGAAGTGTTAATCCAGATGCTAAAATTCTCAATACTAAATGGCTTTGATTGATTAATCTCTTCCTCTTAAAATATGAGTAGTAACATTGTGTTTTAATATCTAAATTATTCTTATATATAGTTTAGCTCTTAGATTTCCATGTAATGCTATATATATAGTTTTAAAATATTTCATATAGTATATTTTTATTAATTCTAGTATTTTATTTATAATTATAATCTTGAATGGGAAATGTGAGTATATATTTGTCATATGTCATACACCTAATAATTTGTTTTACATATTTTAGAATAAAGAAGATAATTCTATGGACAGTTTTAAAAAGTCTAGAAAGCAGGATATCATATGACAGATATTTTATTTAGAAAATATGAATTCAAATTTTGTATCCAGTTTATATGACTATTATCATTTTAAAAATCAAGTGTGGCTCTCAAACTCATTAGAAAAAGTAAATTGTTTCAGTGTGATGAGGTGTGTTTTTTTCTTACACTGAAGTATCTGAGCTGATGCGAATTTATGCTTTTGCTACTGAAAGCAATGGAGTGATTCAGTGACATACCCAACAAAAAAATAACCCCCAGCTTTATATATTGAATTTTCTTAATATAATTTGCTCTTTGTAGATGATACCTATTTCCTTATGGATAGAGAAAAAAAACCATAAAATAAAAACTATGGTAATCCTTTGACCATAGATATATACTATAGCTCTTTTAAAGTAGCTTTCAACTTTAAAGATTACCAGGCCTATCTCCTGAAGATAGAATGGATTCTAGTGTGTGAAATTCTCAGTTTTTCTATACTTCCCTACTCCTCAGACAAATAAAAAGTGAATATATGTTCTTAGAGGGCAGTGATCAGCTTTTCTCTTTTTTCATACTTCTTTTTATTTTCCATTAGGGAATATACAATGTTGATTGTGTAGTTAACTGTTGATTCTAATGTGCAGATATAGCAAGATTATGGTTACTGAAATTTAAAAAGAAATCTTTCTCAGTTTGCCATTTTATGATGGCATTTTAAAGTCATTCTTCTATCTGCAAACCAGTTGCTTAATTATTCAAGAAGTATTCACTGAGTACTTAACTATCTATCAGGTGCCCTGCTAGGTACTAGAATTATAACATAGAGAAGACAGACATCTTACTAACTTTAGAGTAGGGGAAGACAATTGAAAATGAATCATCTGATGTGTATTCTTTTCTTCCTAACTAAAAAGCATTTTCATTAGATAATAAATACTTTGTGAAAAGAGTAATGATCTTGATTATATAAACATCATTTGAAGGAAATGACTTATGAAAACTTGTGACAGTTTCTGAGAAAACAGTGAGACAGTAGAATGGAGTATTCTGATGAACAAATATGATTCTTTTCATCTGTATGATAAAAATATTTTTGTAGGGTACATATAGTAATAACAAGCATGCCCTGTGGCATCTTGGAGCATGTAGCTTTTCTTGCAGGAACTTGGAAACATGTCAGGATGCCTTTCTGAACTCTGGCCTTGCTCCTAACTGGAGCCATTTCACTATGAGCTTTGAGCAGCAGTAGCACCATACCATGCAGGAGTGAAAAAATCAACTATAGTGAAGCTTGGAGAAATAGTGAGTACCCATTGGGCTTTGTGATGATGATTGCAATTAATCGAAGAATAGACTTTGGCATTGGGGGTACACCCAATAATTTCTCCAGCTCCTCAAGACGTCAGTAGCTGTATTGAAAGTTTCACAGTTAATGTGTCAGTCTTCTGGGTGGCTATCACTGGAGAGAGTGACTAGGAGCTCAGGGAGTGAGATCTTGCTGGAAGGAGCCATGAAAACTGTCATACAGGAATACTGAGTCTGAAACCTTTTTTAAAAAAATCATTTTTAGCTGTATGACTTTCAGTTCCTTAGGCTCCCTTCCTTCTGTGTAAATGGAGATGCTAATCTTAAAAGCATTTTGTAGGACTAAATGAGTTAATGACTTGGAAAAGGCCTTTCAAACTAACCTGATGCTCAGTAGATAATTTGAGGAGATGGGGGTAGGATTTTCTGGGTCAAAGTAATTTTTCCACAATGCATGTGAGTATATAGTTGTCCAGCTAATGTTTAGTGAGTACTTACTATATGTTAGATATTGTTTTGAGAGTTTTGTCTGTATGACTTATTTAATCCTGAATAACCATGTGAGGTAGGTACTTTGGTGCTCTTTCACAAATGAGACCTCAATTGCTGAGCTAGTTAAGTGACAGAGTCCAAATTTATCTCTGGAGCTCTTTCTTAACCCTAATTCTAGATGGTAAAGTTACTCTATCCACATTAAGGTAGAAGGAACAAAAAACAATGTTATATAGTAAGGGATAATCTCTGTATATTAAAAAATAAGCTCATTTTAACTTAGTTACACATTTTAAAAAGGATTAAAGTGATCATATGTTTTATCTTTGATTTGTAAGTAGTTTCTTTCAATTTTGATTTAATTCTGATATACAAAATAAAGTTTTTGTGATTTCTGAGTTAACCTTTTCTCCTAAACTAATCATTCTTTCTCATTTGTTGTTTTCTCGTATTCCTTTGTGCTTTTGGATGAGACCCTGAAATTGGATGTGTTTATTGTACAGACTACAAAGGACACATAGGAAAAGTGAAACAGCTCTAAAGAGAGGAGGAAGCAAGTCCCATGCGTACTAACCCAGCTCTTCAACAAGAAGGATCATGGCTTTTATGATTGATTTTCGATAAACCCTCCTTATTTCACTCACACCATGCTAAATTAATGGTTCTTCTTACAAGTCTTAGAGTATTTTTTTCTTCTTGTTAGAAAAATTGGGATATTTTCTCATGTTTATTGACTTCTGCTTACAACTGAGCAAATGTACTCTGGGTTTTTTCTATGATGACAGCTTTTTAAAGAATAGAGATACATGGAAAAAGGACATATATTTTGATTTTCCTAATAATTTCTTTGTTAAATTTTTCTAAACAGAGTCAAAACTATTTCTGAATTTTGGGTGCTTGCTTTGCGGATTATTTAGGTCAGAGGCTATGAAATTTGTAAATCATCCTGTGGTTTACAGGATAGAAACTGCCTTACTCCCTATTCCTATATGTTTTATTCACTTTTTTGGTTCAGTGGATAGATTTCCTTCTTTTATAAGACAATGAATGTTAATGAGAAAGATAATGTGATGGGAAGATCCAGAAATGATTCCCCTTTCTGTTCAGAAATGCAGAGATCCTTATTATTACTGATTTATTTTTATGGTAACAATAATTGGTAATCGTAATAAAAATAACTGCAGCATGCTGAGAATATCTTATGTGCCTAATGTAATCATTATAGTTACCCAGAGAAGTAGGCATTATCATCATTTACTAGTTTCAGAAATTAAACTTAGATATGTTGAATAGATGTCTAGTCAGATAGCTAGTAAGTGATAGAGCTAAAATTTGAACCCGTGGCTACCCCTTCTCACTCATATTCCCAATTTCACTGCCACATCTCCATTGAAAAACTTGTTCTTCAGTCTTTTCTGACCAAAACAATTTTTTGGAAGGGATATAACTTACATTTTATAACACTATATGCCTGTGAAGCATAGTTAAAGAACTGTCACCAAATCTCAGTGTGGTTTTACCTAAAGGAAGAAATAATTACATGGCTTCTTTTTTTCTGTTTAGTGTAAATATGTTTTCTTTCTATCTGCTTGGATGTGCCTCAGTCTATCACATAGACACTGTTCTGACCCTCAGAGAGCAGCCGTGACAGAACATTCTCTGGTGTTCCTGGATGCCAGCACGAAACTGCTAAACACACTGACTTTATATATTTGCCCCAAACATGAATATCATAACTCTTGTCTTCCTGTTCCTTCCATTTCCTCTCAGTGATGTTTTATAAAAAGAACAGTGAAGGACCAGGCTGAATCAACTTGAGTCCGTGCAGCCCTGCCCACCATCAGGATTGCTCGTGCCCTGAATGAGGAGCCCATTGTCCTCAGAGACATTAGGTTAAAGCTCTTAACTGTGAACTTTCAGTCAAAATGTTAGACTTGCCAGTTAGTTACACAGAAACTATTCTGTCTAGGCTGGAATGTGGCAGTTAAAACAGGGGAACTTTGATCCCCAGATAAAGTGGGTTCAGACACTTGTGCACTGTTGCCATTTTACTAGTTTTAATTTGTATAGTTTTTTTCCTCAGTTTAATCTAAATTCCTTAAACCTGTGTCCAGTGAATGGCAAGAAGACATAAATCAATGAGATTTTGTTAAAAAACATTGAACAGCCAGTGCAGCTCATTCCCTGAGACCTCCGAGTCAAGAATTACAGTGATATCTAGTTATGTCAGTTAGTTTTCTTTTAGAATGTGTGTCAAACTTTAATCTCTGGATATTGATATCTTAAGATATCTCTCTTGATATTTATATGGCTATTTATTTAACCTTTTAACCATGTCAGAATTGTTTTAGCCAGCTCTGAGATAGCAGTAACAGTACAACAGTCACCACATCTGATATTTATTAAGTACTCACTATATGCCAGGCACTGCGTTGTTAAGTGCTTTACATGGCATGTGCCGTTTAGTTCTCACAACCACCTGATGTGGAAGCCATTACTATAATTTCCAGGTTTCTACAGCAGGGGGTAAGAGGAGCACTGGGGATTTGAACCCCAGTATTCAGGCTCTGGAGCCCTGCACAAGGAGCTTGCTCACCTGGCTGTCTTCGCAGGCATTAGTTCCGTTGTTTTGGGCAAGTCACCCCACCTTCAGGAAACTGTTTCCTGGTCTGTTAAAAAAAAAATGCAAATACTTTGCATTCCTGATCAGCTTACTGAGAAGACCAAATAAGAAAGTACATTAAAAAACCAAAAATTAGGTACACTTTTAAGAAATACGCAAGTATATGAGAGTATTTTAATGGCATTAACACATTCTAAGGATCATGTTTATATTTTACCATTTTTATAAGTAATCTTATAAGGTAAATCACATTACATATAAATTGAACGCTGCAAAGTGGGCCACCACATATAGTATAAAATTATTGTAATTTTCACATTTATATTGTTGCTGGTTGTACAAGTCATTTGTACTTCAGAAGAAAAGCTGTTGAAAACAATGCTGCATTTATTCCAGAGTATCACGCTTAAGTAATTTATTAAATATTTATTGCCCTCTTGATGCCATTTGCTACCACTTTGGGGGGGGAAGGGAAGACTCGAAATTATAAAAAGAAAAAAATGGATGTAATAGTTCTGTCTATAGCCAATAAAATGAGGTAAATAGTTGAATAATTATTGATAAATGGTATTAGGGTAAGATGGCTTAAACATTTACTGTCTGAATAATGCAGTCTAAACCCAACTTATACAGTAGCCGGAGTTTTGATACCGAATCAGATTTTCTCATTCCTTTTTCCCGTGTGTAGATACAGCTGCAAAATAGAATATTTTTAGAATAAACACTTAGCAGAATTTTTTTTAAATCTACATTTGGCTTTTTAAAATGTAATAAGATTTTTTAAGTGCAGATATTTGACCATATAGCACATATTTTACATTCCTTGAGGTATTTATGAATATTTAATTCAGTAGTTTTTATGTTCACTAAATTCATTTCCCTGAAAGAGACAGGTGTGGGGTTTTCCTGTATGTGTGTGTGTGTGTGTGTGTGTGTGCATCTGAACGTGTGAAAATGCAGCTTAGGGATTCCAACAGTTTAGTCAAGGTCAGAAGTGACCTGACATGCCCTTGAACATGCTGTTTATAATTGCTGTGGTTAGTTTTCCTCCTCATTGTTTTTACCTATAATGTCAAAACACAATTATATGGAGTTGGTATGTTCACTAATAGCAGTTTATCTCTGCATGGTTTATAGACAGAGTCAAAAGCCAACAACTGTAATTACATCCATGTTTCTAACTTAGCAGTGAGCTAGAAAAGTGTGGTTGAAGTATGCTGTGGGTAGAGTGCAGCCAGTAGGAATTATAGGGTAAAGTCATTGCTTTGCATTCTTTTGGTTTTACAATAATTGTTACTTAAATTTTGTTTTCTGGATTTTACCACTGTCTGTTGTGTTTATATGACCACATAAAGAGTGGTTAAGTTACGTGTCTCCCCACTCTATTTTTCTTCTGCCTGCCTTCCTCTATAAATGTACTCCTCCTTTCACTTTCTTCTGACTCAGCTGACAGTACATTACAGTTAATAGTCTTCTGAAGCAGCCTGATATTCATGCTCTATGGAACCCATAAGACTTCTACTATTTGCATTATATGTTTAATTGGATAATTATGGGAACCATGTTGAACTGTTAACAGCCGTCAAGCCTTTGATTAATCTTTTGAGTGTGCATTGGCATGGTTCAAGTTAGCAACCACAATACAGACTTTTGTTCTGTTTCTTTTGTTTTCCTTGCTGTTCTGATTATTGGAGAGAGTGAAAATGATTTTTCTAGAAAAATAGATGTAATTTCCCATTTTGGCTCACCTTACATATTATGAAAAAAAGAAGTACAATCTATAGATCATCATAAATTGTTTTATATATGAAATATTGCAGTTTAACAGTAATTGCCAGAAAAATTATAAAAAAGCCTTCTTATATTTTTAATGATCTCAGTGATATAAAATAGAAAAGCGAATGTTTACTTTTGAAATAGTATCTATTTGAACCCATAGTTTGGAAGATGTAATTGAAGGATATTTGGTATTGAATCATGGAACAAGAGATGAATTATGTAGAAAATCACACTTTTATCTACATGAGTTCACTTCATATGAGTTTCATATGATGTGAAATGAACATTGGCATTAGTATAGCAGAAATTCTTTTCAAACATACAAAACTCTCAGTCACCCTTACAATTTTTTGTCTGTTTTACTTTAAATTCATATAAGATGCTTGTGGGCAGTAAAGTATTTGCTTCTCCTTTAGGAAGCTGTAGATATTTATGATATTTGGCCTAACAGTGTGCAGTTTTGGATTTTTTTGTGCATAGTTTGGTATTGGATAGAGAAAACAGGTCAGGTATATAGTGGAAAAGTTAGAATGAATAAATGAATATCTGCAAATAAATCTTAAAAGTTTACATGAATGCCATAAAGACTTATAGGGACTGCATTCTATATTTGACTGATCTTTCATTTTTTCTTATATATGCTGTAAATGCCTTATTTAGAATGTTCTTTCTATGACACACATTTCAGAGTAGGACTAGGGATAGCTCTATATCCTTGAGATTCGTTCGGGCTTTTAAATATTTAGTTACATAAGAGACACTTGAATAGTTTCTCAATGTAAAAGCTAAAATAAATAAAGCTAGAATTCCTCCTGGTCTATTCTTCTCCTCCTTTAAGGAAACCACTGCTATCAGTTGTGTCTGTGACCCTTCCTAGGCCTTCTCCTATACCTCAGCAAGTATTTTTTTCTCCTTTGCTGTTTATTGAGGACAGTGTTCTATTGTTCACAAAAGAGATACATCCTCCAAGGAACCACAGGCACCTCCTATGCACCCACCTGAGCTGTCTTCTTGGTCCCGGCTTTCCTGACACTGGTGGAGGAATGGAATTCTTTGTGAACTGGTTGCTACTGGAGACTAGCCAATGAGTTGCCTCATTTCTTTCAGGCAGATTACAGATTGAATACTGAACATAGGAGTATTTATCTTGTGAGAAATGATATTTCATATCTAGTTTTAAAATAAATAAAGTGGGGGTGCAAGGGCAGGGAAGATCAAAGTATTAAGATTGGTTTGAGTGGGTCTTACTGAAGAGGTGACATCTGAGTAAAGACCTGAATGAGGTAGGTGAGTATCCATGGGAACTCTTGTAAATATTCAAATCTGTGAGTGTGTGCATGGTGCAGGGTATATACCCTTATTCACATATTTGACTATTCCTTATGTTAACCTTGTGAGGCAAGCTCTTTTATTATCTTTTTTTTTTTTTACATGCGAGGAAACTAAGGAATGAAAAAGTTAACTAATCTGTCCAGCATCCTAAGACTAGTAAATGGTGGAATCTGGATTTGGACATAGATGATTTTGTTAAACTATTATCTTAGATGAGTTGTTAAACTGACTTAGTGAAGCTAATCCAGGATAGAACCAACCTCTTTAACAGACGTTGCACTAAACTAGGTATATGGGACTCAGATAATTTCTCTTCCTGAGACATAAAATACTGGATTCTACCAGTCATTTCCAAAGTATGTCATTTTGAAGGACCATCTTGTATCAAGTTAATAGGATTGGAATGGACAGTTTAGCTGCTAGAAGAGTAATCCTGCTGCTGCTTATGTTGAAAGTGCATTTTGGCACTTTAATCAAATACACAAAAGATGTGGGGGAAGGAGGATTGTTCTAGATGAGGAATATGCAAAAGAATCTAAACACCATTCTTACAACTGTATTCCTACAGTTGGGAGCTTTATGGTAATTGTGCCTTTTGGTGATCTTTAGGATGGCCTCTTCAGCCTTCTTGTAAGAGGATAATGAACTGGAGAGGAAGAGTATGGAAGTAGTGTGTGGAAGGAGCAAAATCGGACTAGAAGCTGTACATGTTGTAGCCCATAAATATTCATCTAGGAAAATTTCTTAGGTGCGTTGAGTTGTAGATGAGCAATTTATATCAAACTAAATTTATGTTTTGTTTGCTGAAATAATTTATTTCTATTGTGCTGCCTTGAAACTCTTTCCTTAAAGTGTCCTTGGACCTGCCTTCTTCATGGGGACAGTCCAATCACTCTTATCCTCAGCTTTGCTTGGTTTGGGTTTTCAATAAGCTCTCATTCTTAGCAGTTGAGTCTTGGGTAAAATGTTTGAGAGATAATGGGAAGGTGTGTAACTTCAAGAATATGTTTGTTAATATAGGATTCCCAGTTCTCAGGCATGATACACAGCTTTCATCATGGTGGTCAATAGACACGACATTCTTCTGTTATCATAAAAGAAGTAGGAGCTAGGATAGGAAGACCTAGCTTCCAGTCGTGGTTCCATTATCAGTTACTGAGACTTAAGCTTCAGTTTTACCACCTATAAAATGGTACTAGTGCCCTGGCTGGTGTAGCTCAGTGGATTGAGCGCGGGCCTGTGAACCAAAGGATCGCGGTTCGATTCCCAGTCAGGGCACATGCCTGGGTTGCAGGCCAGTTCCCAGCATGGGACACATAAGAGGCAACCATACATTGATATTTCTCTCCTTCTCCCTCTCTCCTACCCTTCCCCTCTAAAGATAAATAAATAAATAAATAAATATTTAAAAAAAAAATCCATAGAGTTTAAAAAAAAAAAATGGTACTAGTATTAACAGTTACTCCAGAGGATGCATTTTGACAATGTGTGTGAAAGGGCTTTATGAACTATAAATTTCCCTTCCTTACCCTCTCCTTCTCCCTCTGTATACATATAGATGGACATGTGTATGTAAATATCTAGATGCATATATTTATTTTCTCTACCCACTCCACTAAAGTGAAAATTTCTGAGAATGTGAAATATGAGTTATTCTTAACACCTTGCTTAATACACAGTACTTATAATGTTTTCGTATTGAGCTTATTATGAATTTTGAGCTTATCGTAATGTTTTAATGAAAATCTCCCAAAGTTAGTGAACCCGTTCCCCCGCCCGCTGTGCCACACACCCCTCTCCAGTGTACCTGTAGTTTATAAGCAGAGCAGACTTCTGCTGGAAAATGCAAAGGCCAAATGACATGGCTAGTTTTGTGCCCTGGCTGGCAATATTTTCTCTCAGTCCTAGTTTTTCACTTTCTTTAGAGAAAGTCACCACTTACAAATCATGCTAGGTTTAAAGGTTCGAACTGCCCACTAACCAGCTAGAACATTACCCCTTAGTAAGGAGCAATTCTCCTTACAGGGTCCTGCTTCAAATTCCAGCTCACTCTTGTTTTTCATGTTTTGCTCACTAAGCCCCAAATCTGAACGTGTGCTCACTCAGAGGCAGACACCTTTTCTTTCCCCAGCCACTGAGACACCCGGAGGGGATCCACTGGTCTTCCTTCTCTGTAGTGTTGGTTGACTTCTACGTATGTTTCAGACCATTGGACTGTCCAGCTTTGGAGGTACAAAATGACACTTTGACAGGACATTTGTACCTTGTTAGCAATGTTATGACAAATAGTGGCAGCTGTATAATCTTTCTGCAGCTTCACACAGGGGACTCAATTAACAATGGACTACTGTCAGCATTTAATCTTTTTTACCTCTTGGTTCCTTCGAACTTTTCTATTGGGCATCAGGATTATTCTCCTGTAAACAGAAGAAAATGTCTAACATGACATGTCAATTGAACTTCCTGTGGTATTGTCTAAAGTGACCTGGAGAGGGGCTGGCAGTTATGATTACTTTATTGGCCCTGATCAGAAAGACTTTCGGTCATCAGGATGGTTGTGATGGAATTTGGGATTGACTTTGGTTTGGAATAGTTTCTGAATTTAGTGCCAAAGTTCATGGTCTTAAGAAGCCAACTGACCTCTTAAGTTTAGAGTGACAATGGTAAGAAGGCACAGGAGGCAGACACATCTTTGTGAGCACTTTGTTATGTAGAAGTCTACTTTTATATATGATAATTTCAAGACATAAGAAGCAAATTTCAAGTGACCTTTTACATCCTTAGGTGATTTCCATCTTTGTTTCTTTGTCAGAAATAAAAGAGGGCACACGGGATGTTCAAGTACATTGAGGAAGTTGGAAAAGCAGAGTTTTGGCCTTAGAATAACAGTGAACAAAAGTTCAGGTTCCAGTTTAAATGTACTTGACATTTGAACCCCTTGTTTGAAGCCTTTGCATTAGGTCTATCTGCAAAGGACATCTGAAATTCCTTTGGCTTCTAGTCTGTGGCAAGTGAACAAGAATGGATGACAAAGGGATATAAAGATAGAGCTCAAACAAGTTGTTGTTAATTCTTTCTTTCACCTAAGAGGACTAATGAAAAGCTTGAATTACTAAATTCAGACTAGACCATTGTCGCTACTTGCCAAACAGTACATGCTTGTGCATCTGTCTAATCCATATTTGAAAGCCACAAACAGAAGCACATAATTTGGCAAAACACCAAAAACATGCCTCGGCACACTTCTGGAGATTCTTCCAAATGACTTATTGATTCAAAAATTTCAGTGTGTGTGTGTGTGTGCATGTGCACGTGCACAAATGCACACGCATTCATATTGCCTGGAGATGTTTAAAATAACTTCTGCCAGCAGACCATGTGCATTACACTTGCTTTGGGGGGTTGAGGACTTTCTTTCAAATGTCTGAGTTGTAGAAAGCAAAAAATAAAGCTGTTCATAGGACAGTTACTTTCTCTTTTATTTTCAAGGTAAGTACAAACTTGTTACTTAAAAAAACCCTCCCCCAAATACAACACATAAAGCAGTTTACCTTTAGGAAGGTTAAAACATCCTGTTTGTTCTTAAAATATGTTTTAGGTTTTCTTTCAGGTGGACTACAAATAGTAACTTATTACAAGAAAACATTCTTTTCGTACCATAAAGAAATTTCTTAAGTTGATAAACTTAGGTTGTTCTTTCCTAAGATTTTTACAAAAATATTTTTCCTTTGCTAGTTTTCTGTTTGATATGTAAAGGATGCACTTTTTAAAAAAGCATGTGATCTGGATTAAGAGTAGAATACTTGAAGATATTTAGAAGGTACTACATGAAATTATATTAACAACAGTGTGGAAGACAAACAGTCCATAAGAAATCTTTGGTGTGGTCCACTTTCTCTTGCAAGAATATTATTTTTAAAAGTCAGCCCGGGCTGGTGTGCTCAGTGGGTTGAGTGCTGGCTCATGAACCAAAAGGTCGCTGGTTCCATTCCCTGTCAGGGCACAGGGCTGGGTTGCTGGCCAGGTCCCCAGTAGGGGGTGTGGGAGAGGCAACCAGTTGAATCTCTCACGCATCATGTTTCTCTTCCTCTCCTTCTCCCTCCCTTCCCCTCTCTCAAGAAATAAATAAAATATTTTTTAAAAAAGTCAGGTGCTCATGTATATACTATTTTATTTAAATATTTTAGCTTTCTTTACAAGATAGCTATTATTATTCCTCATTTAAAGATGAGGAAATCAGAGTTTAAATAAGCTACCCAAGGTCACACAACTAGGAAGTGGCAAGGACAGGATTAGTCTCAGCTGTACGTGACTCCACAGATAATGCTGTGGACACTATACCTTTCTGCTTTCTCTGACGAAGGTAAATATTTCTAATCCATCCTTTACAATCAAGCCTATCTCCCCTCAATTCCTTTAATTCCAAAGCCATACTGCTCTAAAGGTAATTGCATATTGATTATGTTATTTCCTTATTAATGGGCTTAAACTATACTTTGTATTTGTAAATGACTTAGCACTTTTGTCTTTTGTTTGTAGTATCTTATTTAGTGTTTATCTCAATCAGATGAGATAGATACTCTTCCCATTTTGTAGCTGAGAACCATTAAGTAATTCACCCAACATGTTGTTGAGAGCTGGGGCTTCCCCAACTGTTTTTTTAAAAATTAAATTAAATTTTATTTTATTGCATTATAAATGCCTCAAATCTACAGAAAATCCATGCTTGGCTCTCCACCTCACGCTAAAAAATCAAGTATAATAAACCTAGAACTTTTAGGTTTAATTTAAAAATGGATCTGCAGTGCCTCACTATGTAATTTTTTGTGAGCATCATCTCACATTACAGGTGTAAATTCATAATTGGTTGAGCTGTAGTTTGCATTTGAGAGATTCTTCATTTTGGGCTATGAGTGAGAACTTCTTTTGTTCCTTCTTCCTAGTTTCAAGGAAGTTTGTGGTATACTGGTGGGATTTGAACATGAACAACTTTTAGTCTTTTGGTTTTATTAGGGATAATAGGATTAGGTAGATTAAGGTTATCAAATTCACACAAATGTAAAATGAAAAAAACAAAAATAGGGAAAGGGAAAGAAAGGAAAGAAGGCGTTCTCATTGCTTTATCTATCCATTCATAGTGCCATTTGAAAGTTGCATGGTAACATAGCATCTTTCTCTTATTGCAGTTTAATTTTGCATCAGTTCCTTAGTATGCAGTGTAGGATGGCATTACACTCGTGGTAAATATGCACGATGAGTAAATTAAGAGGCTGAAGACTTAAGCCCTAGCGTGTAATAAGACTTTCACTTAAATACACATTCCTTACTCTTCAAGGTGAATGGATGACTCAGGAGGTAATCACGGGAGTCTTCCTGGCCTGGCAGGGATTTTTTTCTTTTTGTTTGTTTTATTTTTAATTTTTTTTAACACCATGATTCCATGTACTTTTTCCTCGCTGTTCACTCTGACTGCACTGAGATCCCTTCATTATTTCTCTGAATATAACTTTGAGGATGACAATTGCCAAAACCCCAAAATCATTACAAAGTCAAGTGTGTTCAGGTGAATGTTGATTGATAAAAAAGGAGTCAACATGAGAGAAGCAGAAAGGTAATGAACTCTGGATTGCTCATTTGGACACATGACACAAATGGAGAATCCACGGAGCGCTCCCGGAGAGGTGAGTGGGCCCGGTCCATGAAACACTCTTACCAGGAGGATCAATGGCAAGGCCCACCATGGTGAGCTGAGGCCTGTGGGTAGACAGATTGAGGCCTGGACAAATTAAGAACTTTTAGTGATGGTGCATCCACTGGGTTTTATCCCAGATTTGATCAGGTGTGAATGGTCCGGGACAGTTGATTTGACCTTCTCAGGAAATAAATCAACTAACAAACAGAACTCAACTCTCTTATTTGTTGCCTAACAATGTTTCCACAAGCTAACTGCCTTGGTACAGTTGATAGGACTTTCTCAAGAAATGAGTTAACTAAAAAGCAAACATAACTTCATCACCTCTTGTCTGGTGCTGAAACAATGTTTCCAAAAGATTATTATCCTTCAGCACGCTATCAGAATAGAGTGGGCCCTGTTTTTTAAAAAAGATCCTTCTTTATTTTGTGAATTTTAGCCTATTTAGACTTAATTCTTGTGCCTCATGCTCAATACTTGTTCTAGAGAAATGTGATCTCAGGAATGCTGGCGATTTGCTGTTTTAAAATGGTGCTATGCTTTAGGTTTCTGTTCAGATCTAAGATTTCAGAAGAGTCAGTAACTGCAAATAATCTAAAAGGGGAAGAGTGAAGAATGCTTCTAACTTTCCTTTGAAATGAATAGCTCCACAAGAACAGCAGCTATTAGAAAAACAAAACAAAACAAAACAAAAAAAGACAAAGAAAAGCTGCTCAGCTCAGCACACAGAGGTAAATTTACTTACATCAGATTGAAAAATGAGGGCTGGGCTTTGAAAAGACATCCCTTCTGACTAGGAGAAAGCTTGTAATTTTGGCATGGCTGCAGCCCTCCTAAGCCCCTGAGAAATTCTGAAAAACATTACAGAAAACTGTTCTTAATATTAATGGTGTCT
Source organism: Glossophaga mutica (assembly GCA_039655065.1). NCBI lineage: Eukaryota > Metazoa > Chordata > Mammalia > Chiroptera > Phyllostomidae > Glossophaga > Glossophaga mutica. The sequence continues at coordinate 135,755,528 of CM077305.1, read as the reverse complement.
TCGTGTGTGTGTGTGTGTGTGTGTGTGTGTGTGTGTCAGAAGAATGCCAGAGAAGGGGAAGAGAATGAGAGAAGAAAGGATTATGTAAGATAAACAACTATCAGGGAGAATGTCAAATTTCTTAAAAATAATTTGCATCTGTCATAATCTTCAACTAATGGATGCTTTGTCAAGATGAAATTCGGAGGAACACAGGCCATCTAGACACTTTAAGGTAGTCTTGCAATATTGTCTTCTTAACAAACTCTTCCTCCAATACTTTCATGGCTCACTGTATGATCTCAAATTATGGTCTTATCTGTTGTATGACATCAGAGGTGAAAAAAAAAAAAGACTATTTCTCCATGGCTAATTGTAGTGAGTGTTGTACTCTAGTGAACAATTTCAGGGCCACCAAAAGCATGCAGCTCTGCCTCTCAGGAGGGGACTTTTCCTTTGCAGCTCAGCTTCAGGAAACATGAACATTTGTGTTTTCAAGACCACATACCATTGGGAAGGAAGTAGGGGTGGAGATGCATGCTGAGATTAAATGGATACGAGAATCTCTGTACTGTGTGGGACCTGGGGACTGCCGAATTGTATGTAGCCCTCTTTCTGGCATGCTTGTAGAGTTTTCAAACTCAGGCTGACAATAATGCTGATACTTGCTAAGGATATTTTTCACAAAGTAATGTATTGACTTTTCAGGGCAGATAGACTTCTGTATAGCATGCCAGATCAGCATGGCTCCAACTTGTACATGCACGTGTCTCAGGACACACACATGCAGATCTGTTGTCGAATAGTCCATGGCCATACTTCTTCAGGATACATAACTGTTACCTAGCATGGTAAAGGAACTTAATAATTGCGAGAACTTGTTAAAAAACATCTTAAAGGTTGTTTTAGAAAGAAGGAAGAAGGCATTAGAAAGAAGGCATTAACTCTCAGGCATTGGCCCATATTACCTTAAAGGATGTAAGGCCTACCCAGTTTGACATGTGGAGAGTTATGCAGATAATAAATAGAGAAGCCAGGTTACTTTTCAGGATTAATGATGTGGGGGAAAAAAAACAGAAAATTCACCCATTTAAAAAGAATGCCTTGACTTGCTGTGGAGTTTATAACTGGGAACATGTTTTCCCAGACATGCAAAAGCTCTGTAGCGTTGCTGGCTGGTTAATGAGTGATCTCCCTGGCCTGCTCTGGCTGTGCATGCTTTCTTGACTTAGGACTAATACTCTGCATATAATCTTAACTCATTTTCAGTCTAGGTGGACTACATCTTCTGATTTGGCAAAGTAGAGTGTTAGGACTGCCATTCTTGTGTTTGCTCTGGATTTATGTCTTAAGTTGAGGTTAAGTAACACATTTACATAAATCAACTCAGCACTAGACTCTGATACAAAGTTGTTTTACAGAGAGAAAGAAACTAATTGTATTGCTTCTTGAGATTTACTTTCATTTTATGTTAAACCTCAAAGGATTTATAAATTTAACATATTCTGTGTTAAAATTAATTCTTCTGTAAGTTATGCTTCTATAAAGCAGAATGAAGAAATTTTATTTGCAAGAACTGGTTATGGCTATTGCTACTATGGAATGACTTTTCTGGAGGTAGAATATAAAATGTAGCAGGCTGATGTCATTTAACAAAACATTAATATGCTTTTAAAGAAGGATTCATGTTTTCTGATTGGCAGCACAAGGATTCCAAATGCTTAAAAAAGTTCCTTCAATAATAAAGATACAGCAGAAAGGTGAAGAGGCTTTACATTTATAGTTGTCAATATTTAAGTAGGAGTGTTTTTTTTTAAATAATAGTCATTTATCATGGTTCATGCAAATATCTTTTCAGAATTTATTTCTTTTAATATAATGGCAAAAAAAATGTCACGGCTGTATATTGGATGGTTTATCATCTATTAATTTGAAATAATTTTATTAGTTTAAAATAATTTTATTTTTATTAAAACTTACATGTATTAATTTATATCTCAGTTTTTAAAATTTCTAATGTTTTGGAATATTTTAAAATATATATTATAGTTGCAAATGCCAGAAATAGGTGAAAAGAATAGAGATTGTTAGCTATTTCAAGTTTATTGAAACCATAAAATGAAAACTTGCTACTTTCATGAAATGCATAATATTGACAAGCCTTGGGATTATATCACAGTGACTATGTGATATAATGTTAAATGTTTGACTTTTAAATATAATCTTTTTATGGCTACCTAATGAAATTTGCCTTTTAATAATGCTAGTCTTAGGCACTCATAAAACTAGGAAATGTTAAATAACTTCATGACAAGTTTTTATTGCCAATCATGTATTTTCCTCCTAGAATTATTATCGTTGCTAAAGTATTTTGTACATAGAGGGAAGTCCTGTACCCTGAGTCTTTGTGAGAATGCTGGGGATGGACCAAATGACATGGGTCACATTTATTGTGAACAGCAAATTTTCCTTTACAGGATGGCTTTATATAACATTTGGTTTGTTTAAAGAAATAGTTACTGACTCTTGAAGTGTTTTCCTTGAGGTTCCATATTCCCTGTCTTTATCTCATGTTGTTCTATTTAACGGTAGTATGGCTGTCTGGCCAACCACTCCTTCTTCTTAAGTAGGTTCTGGGAACTTGGGAATTTAAGTTCTCAAGTTCACTTGGAAAGATAGGATCCATATTTTCAGTCTCTGAAAGGTAGAAGCATGTGTTTTGTCCAGCTGAGTCTCTTGATCCAATTTTTTTTTCTGGTCTTAATACATGTTTATTCCTACATGTGACAAATCTGCAGTCGTGTTTCCTTTCTGAGTTATAATGACTCAGATGTCATAATTAATTTGATGAGCAGGTGGGGGTTATTAGCCTTGTGCTTCACTTGCTAATAGCTGCACAGTTTTTCTAAAGTACTCTTTCAACTAAGGAGGCATTTCTTCACATAGAATAAACAGTATAGCACAAAAGCCTCAGTTAGATAACTATCCGTGGGCTTGAAAAGCTGCCAAGCAGATGTTGTTATTGGAGCTGGCCCAGGCGAGATTGGGCAAGGCAGATGCTCGCAGGGAGGGGAGTGGGGAGGAGAAGGGGGAGGAGATGTGAGAGAGCAGAGGTTGGGGGAAGAAAGGGAGGTCCTCCAGGACTCTGATGCTTTCTTTGCAGGGGTTGGACCAGATTTTGTTGGGGTGGAGTTGTCTTCACATGAGCCATCTCCATGGTTATGGCCTCTGGTTGGTGTCTTGAAATGTACATAAATGAGGATGGGGTGGGGGTGGAGGGGACCTGCTCTAAATATCCACATGGGAACGAATCTGAGTGTTCATCCAGCAGTCTGAGACTTCTGGTTTGCATTAGGGCGGCTGTGTGCAATTTCTGAAGGGCCTACGGAGACTCTGCTTCATACCTACTCACACATGTAATGGACATGACGGGCCTGACATTCACCAGAGCTCGTAGGTTCTGCTTCATTGCTGTAAATTAGGTTGTGCAAATTTAAGACAAAATGCTGTTTTGTTTCCTGTCACCTCACTATATAATTTTTCCAAGTATTCCCCATTCTTCGTTAAAATGTTGCAAAGTAACAGCACACTTTAAAAATTAAAATCAATCTTGTTACATTTTGAGATATCAGTAAAATAAACATGTGGAAGGTTTAATCTGAGCTGATCTCATTTCTGTCCTCTGCCTTTTTTTTTTTTTTTTGATCCAAGGCTTTTTAAAACTCATCTCTCACTCCTCTTCACTAGATTAAATTCTGTAATCTCATTTTTCTTTGAGCTGATCTCAAGCCAATGGTCTGGGGATTTTATAGCCAAGGGATAATTTTTGATAATGGGCTGTTAAAACACTTGCAGCTCCTATCCTGTCTTTCAAATTAGTGTGTGCACAGATTGTCTTTCTGGGCAAAAAGTCTTTTGCTTGGCAGTAAGCAACTGATTATGTGTCACAATCAGCATAAAAGCTTCCTGTAATGCTTATACAAAAAACATAGGTAAATAATAAATGATAAATAACAATGGTAACTGTTCAGTGGGAGCAGCAGTTCTACCCAGGATTTTTGTTTTATCCTTTGGAGAAAAAGTCTTGTTTTTCCTTATTCAGACAGATTTAGTGTGTTCTGACAACAGGGTCATTTAACAGTTTCCTTAACGATGGAAGTGCAGTGGCTTGAGACAGCTGTGTAAGGTCACGTAACTTTCATTGTTGTTTATAGTATGCTTATTAATAGGTTAAAATGAATATCTCGCTGGACAGAGGTCAGGTAGCACCTGTATAAATAATGAATTTGCCCTTCCAAAATATGTAATGTAAACTTAATATGCATAGCTTGCCACTTTGTTTTTTTATTTAGTTCAGCTTCCTCTCCTATCTTTAGTTTACTGAGGTGTGATTAAAGTAAAAATTACCAGTTCTGAAAAGGCAAACAAATTTGTCCCCCAATAGTCTGTTTTAGTGTGACTGAAGTTTTGTGAGCATAGGATTAAAGCCAATACCCTTAGATTAAAGAAGATATCTGATTCTGTGTTTTAATTATTTTTCATAGGAAAAAAATTTGGACAGATAGGCATATGTAAGATAAAGCACCAATTGTGAAACCTCTGGGACGTGAATTGTGCCGAGGGTTGGCATGATTGTCTTTCTTCTTCATGTGTAAAGTTAGGCTTCAGGCATATCATATGTGTGAAGTGCATTGCTGTAATGTGTGCAGATGGTAAGAACACATATGTCTCAATACCATTCTCTTAGCCTGTATACTTAATCGCTCAATGGCGTGACAGACACATATGCGTGGATTCAGTCGTTGCCCTCCCTGTTGATCGGCAGTGCTGTGGGAAGTGCTGTTGTAATTTGGCAAACTGAGTCTTGGTGGGGGAGCTGTGCTGACAGTGATGAAGCAATGGCACAATTTTAGTTCTGAACCTTGTACTTGGAGTTACAAGACTTCTTCAATCATGAGGTTTCAGTGTTCTGTAAAGTTAGAAAAGAGCAAAAAACCAGTTCCATATTTGATGAAGAATTTGAAAAATTTATATCTTTTTACCTGCAAGTGCTGATGAAAAAGTCTCTGAATCATTTTCTATCTGCACAGAATGAGATGTGGTGTTCTCTATGATGCCAGGTTAAAAGGTCAAAGGTCAGTCAATGGACAGAATCTCTACAATGTTTTTAATATAGTAGAGCACTTCATGACATGGATCATTGTTGGGAAATAATATGTGTTTGTATACTGGAACTTAAATAGTTTTTCTGCAACAGAAGGGCTAAAACTGAAACAATTAATAATATAATACTGCTAGCTCTTAAAGTGGACATTAATACCACCTCTAATTTAGTAAATGGCCATGCTGTACCTAAGCCTTCAACTGTATAAAATTGAAATCCAGAGCAACAACCATCAGTGCCTCTTTAGTTCTTCAAGTCATTCAGGTGTGTACTTGAGTGAACGTTTGTTTAGTGCCTACTGTGTGACTAGCAGTGTGCTCAAGGCTGGAGAAGTACCAAGACCAAGAGAGTGTCGTCCTCCAGGGGTTTGTAATCTAACTAGTAATGGAAACAGAAACTTAAAACTAACCACCAAAATCATATATAAAACAGATGGTAGACAATGCCAAAAGATAGACAAAATGTGCTGCTGGTGTGCGGAGGAGGGAATCCGGTAATTTGCAAGAAGAAGCTCCTGTGACTGAAGAAATGAGTGGGAAGAATGAGGACAGTTTCTGCAGACAGCAGTGTGAGGGGATGGGGGTCCTGGAGGCTGGGAACAGCGCAAGAAAATGTAAGTCACTGGGAATAGGTAGGGCCTCTTGGTGGGTGGGGAGTCAGGAACGGCCAGGGGGAAAGTGAGTAGAGTTTAGCTTTGTGTGTTGGGTGGAGTGAGACTTGTAAGAGACTAGGCTGAACATTAAGGCTGCTGAGGGCTTCAATTGCTATGACAAAGACTTTCCACTGGGTAGCTCTTCAAGTTTTGAGCAGTTAGATTATCTTTTAGAAGAAAGCTTGGATGGCACACTGGAGGATAGACGGGCAAAGGGAGAAAATGGAGTCAGGGAAGGAGGACATTTTAAACCAGGATTTTATATTATTGTCATCCACCTGAAACTAATACAAAATAATATTGAATGTAAACTGTAATTGAAAAATAAGGTTAAAAAAGATTAATGAAACAAGAATAGTGTAGTAGGACTACTCTATGCCTCAAACACCAGTTGACCTGGTGTTTGTTGATCTCAAACACCAGTTACACTAACTGCTTGACTTTCAACAAGTTACTTCATCAAGGGTCACCTTGTTTGATATGATAGAGATAATTATGGTGCTGATTCCATAAAGTTATTTTGAGGATTAAATGAGATGATCTATATAAAGTATTTAGCACAGTGTGCCAATTCAGCAGTGTAGGAAAAAAATATTATCATTGTCTTCTTAGTATGTATGGAGATTTGCATATGAATCTTTAGAAGGAAAAACATACCACAGGATTATTTATTTCAATAGTTTAAAATATTTTAATTGAGCACCTGCTACATGTCAATTATGTTTCTAAGAGCTGTGCACACAATAGAGAACAAGACAGATATGACCCCTGCCTTTAGGATGCTTGCCTTCTATTGGGGGAGAAACATCAATCAAATCAACAAATTAATAAGAAAGTAATTTCAGATTGTGGTAACTACTGTGGGGACATAAATAGAATGATGTGATGATGCAAGTAGATAGGTTAAAGTAGAGGTAGAGAATGGTAGTCTTTGCTCGCTAAGGTCCTCTGGAAAAGCCTTTCTGAGGAAATGGAATATGAAAAGATGAGAAGTAGCCTAGTATCCTTGTACTTTGGTACTAATTTGTCACCTCAGTTATGAAAGTAGCTTTGGTTAAAAGTCTCTCTCAGATATTTGTACTTAAAAAGATTAACCTCAGGGACAGGTTATACTGTTATGATGATTGAAAAGCTATCTAAGAAGCATTATAAGAAGCATTTTGCTCTATTCATGTATAGACTGCATTTGCAGAATCATGATTTAATTTCAGGAGGGCTTCACTGTAAATGAAATATTTAAGAAACACTTTATATGTAAAAGATCCATATATAGGAGATCTTTGCTTAGTTCACAAAAATTGCTTTTTCCCACTATGTTATTTAGTGTCCATTATTCGATTTCCCAATACTCTATTTCTCTGAGAAATCTCTTCCAGGCAACAGATTTGTTGGCATATCTCTTCATCCTATCTGAAAATTTATAATTAATCTAGTTTTCTTCTTTTCCCTGTATGCTAGGAAGCTCAGAGCTAAAAAAAACAATGTGTTCATTTGTCTGTTTTTCTCTAGTTGGATTCTATGACAGCACCTTCTATTTCCTGTCTGGATTTTGTGTTTTCTTTTGTGTATTATTGCAGCTTTTGATTAAGTGAAGTGTCAAGTCATTATTTGTATACTAAATCAATAAAAAATCATTCTTCAAATTTGATGCTTAGGATTCAACTGAGAACAGAAATGATAGGAATGGGCAGATTCTGGAGCTACTGAGGAAAGAGAACTTGGTGATGGATGGACTTGAAGGTTAGGAAGAGCAAGGAGGAGATGACTACACCACTGGGTAAATGCTGAGGCTGCTCACAAAAATGGGCAATACAAGAGGAAGAGCAGATATGAGGAAAGGATAGACTTGGATTTTAGACAGGCTAGTGGCCACATGCTGCTGAAATGACTGACAGCAATTAGAACAGGTGCTTAGAGCTTAAGAGGAAGGTTATGATTAGAAATACAGATTTGGTTGTAATTGAAGGCTTGAAAGTATAAGGAGCTGTCAAGGGAGGGATTGTTTTCCCAGAAGATCTGAAGGCTGCAGATGGACCCTGGAGGGAGGACGAGGGGAGAGTCCCTCACATCTTACAGCCGTTAGGACCTTCGGAGACTGTCATTACACCAAGATCCCCACTCTCCATCCTTGAGCTGACGGGTTTTGCTTTTTCTTCTGGGCCCATCTAAGACATTTTATATTGCAGCGAGTTGATCCCCCTGTCTGAGATGGTTGCTTCTCCTGTAGGCGCTTAACAGCACCCTATACTCCCCTGTCAGAGGATTTGTCCTGAGTGCTGGAATCGCGCATTTCCTTCTTCTTCCCATTGCATTGTGGACTCAATAACAAACGTGTCTCGGCATCTACCTCGATGCCGAGATACATTTGTTACGTGAAGAAATGAACTAGGAATGGTTGTAAAAGTGAGAGGAGTACTGTTTCAGAGAAGCCAGAGGAAGAACAGATGATTGGCTAAAGAGAGGGACACATAGTCAACACACTGGTGTTCCTGGCGCACCCCCTGTGGTAGTCTGCTCATGGCGCCAGAATGAAATACTGGGTGGCTTAAACAACAGAAATGCGTCTCTGACTGTACTGGAAGCTGGGAAGTCCAAGATCAAGGTGTCAGCAGGATAGGTTTCAATTGAGGACTCTTTTTGATTTTAAGACCGGTACCTTTTCACTGCGTCCTCACACAGCAGAGAGAGCAAGTAAGATTTTGACCATTTCTTCTGAAAAGAACACTGATCCTATCCAACCAGGGCCCCACCCTTATAACCTTATTTAATTTTAATTACCTCCATAATAGCCCTATCTTTAAATGTAATCTCATTGAGGGTTGGGCCTTTAACATATGGATTTTTTTTGGGGGGGTGGTACACAATAAGTCCATAACACCTTTTTCATAGCTGGATACTGTTTATGGTTTGTAGATAGATATATATATATATAGATAGATAGATAATCCTTGTTGCAAATGTAATATAATGTCCCATACGCAGTGGAAAAAAACAAAAAACCTCTATTTTTGTTCTAAATCCTGATCCAAAGAATGTTGCTGGGATCCAGATCTGCCTGGCTGGAATCAGTTGATTTGATCCAGTAATTGTTACTACTGATCCTGTTGTTTACTAAATCTGTTTTTTTTTTTAACTCACTTAACACTATTGATAATGACAATGTGCTTAGGCTGAAGCTTGAAAAGGAATTTCATGAATAGAAGGTTGTCAGGCACAGGAATGCATTAGGGAGGGAATTATGGAAACTGATTTACTTTTAAATTAGTTTAGATGATTATCTGCTTAGGCTGCTATAGGTGTGGCTTTGCCTTAGGTGGGGGTATAGCCCAGATTTTCTTTCAAGTTTCTTATTGGCTCTCACATTCTCTGGTTGGAATTTAAAATTCACATTTTCAGGACTGTTTGAAATTCTTTCCTCCTCTATCTCCTAGAAATAGTTTGTGGAAACTAAGACAGATTCAGAAAAGGATATCTGTATAATGTTATAGGAGAAGATATAGCAAAACAGAGACTTTGGATAATTAATGAAAATATTATATACTGAATAATCCTTAGAGACATAAAAACTCCTTGATTATTTTTACTTCCCTGAGGGAACCACAGTAATATGTCTTTTTTCTCACCTAAATACTTGTAGGTACTCATATGACAGGGCTCCTTTGGTCTCTCTATTATAACATTATTTAACCTCTTTTAGTCACCTTCTTTCTTCCTAGAACATTAGTTATTGGGCATATACTTTTGAATTTTTTAAAAACGACCTAAGTATAGGAATAACCTAATGTTTAAGGATGGTAGTTGACTGGGCTGATGGAAAAGGCAGGGCTGTGTTATAGACTACCTCTCTTAGGAGCAGAGAGGGGGGAAAAAGCATTTGACTTTTTAAATATATCATGTATTTAGTCATAGTAGGAATATTTATTTGTTTTTCTTTTTTTTTTTTTTTGGTCAGTTTTAAATGAGCACTTCTATAATTCTATAATGTTCACGGGGAAATTTGTTCCCTTAAGGCCGGAAGTCTAGGCCAGAGGCAAAACCTTTGAAGTTTGTCTTCTTTCTTCCTTTGTACATTAAAATAAATCAACACAAAACTGTAATCCTTTTATTATATTTGACAGCCTTGGAGTATTGCTCCACCCTATGTCAGCAAAACCACTCTTTCTCACTGAACAGAGAGATTTTTAGGGTTGCTTTTTTGAAGGGGCATAGAGACATGACCAGGGCACTAACAGGGGGATGAGTGACTGCTGACCCCCCGGGAACAGCCTGTGGCGTTTGGGTTCCTAGGTTGCTTCCTTTTACTGAATAGGCTGCCCTGTTTGTCTGGGGCTCTGTTCCTTCTTGCTGTCCCTAAGCTCTTTAGTCACAAACTTGGTAGTGCAGGCCCATAGTTGTTCTTTATAATAAATATGTAATGCAGATTGTTTAGGTGATTCGAGCTGTGAATGTGAGGAATCTGGGCGGCAGACCTGTGCACGGTCGCTTGGATCCTTCTGAGGCGACCAGTGCTGAGGTCCACATGTAAAAGGGTTTGAGCCAGGCCATCAGAAAATCTGCTTCCAAACTCCTTCCTTTCCTCCTTCTTTTTTGAAATGAGTTTATTTTTATATTTTCAACACGGTCGTTTTTCCATGGACAAATACAGACATAGAAATAGCCGTAAAGTTTGAGTACATGCTTTGTTTTGTCAGAGCAATGGAGAATGCAGAAAGTGGAAATTCTGGAAGAGTTTTCTCCCCTCAGAGAGAAACACTGATGTCCAATCATTTCTTCATGAAGGTCCTTGAGTTTGGAGCTTTAGTGAAACCAACCCCTTCATGCCATTCAACATACCATTACAACATGCACCTTTAAATAATGCATTAAAGGGAAAAACACCTTGCTTAACATTAGTTTATTTTAGAGGCTATACAAATAACAAAATTATGTTATAGGTTAAAACAAAAAGCTGCAACAACATGCCCTATCAGCACTTTTCTTTTGGGGGAAGTGGGCCAGATGTTTAAACAATATTGTGGACTCTGTGTGCGCCGCAGTGCTCGGAGACCTTGGGAAAGAAATCATGTCTGCACCCCTAGTGTTTCACAGTTTTAGACCCCTGACCTAGAAACACTTTAAACAGATGTTTAGTTCAAGGGATTTATGTCGACATAGAATTTTTTTTTCCTTTGGAAATGGCTGCCTCTAAAATTGGAGCTTTTTATTGAAAAAATAACCAGGAAACAACTAACAACTTTCTAGTTTCACGTTGAAATTGTTGTGGTGCAACGGGAAACAAACACACACAAACAGCCAACTCATCAGCCACTCTGATGCGTGTGAATGTCTTGTCTTCCCTGCTCTCAGGTCTGTGCGTGGTTATACACTTTCCTCAGCTCTGTGCGTGATTATAGACTTCCCTCAGTTAAGGGTTTACTAAAGGAGAAAAGACAACAGAAGAACACTGTAGAGCATGAACCAGCATAAATAGTGGCTTCTTTTCCTTTGCTCCTCTAGCACTCTTTTCCCTCCTCCTGCCCTCCCTCCCCTCCAAATCACATTCTGCCCCTTCTCCCAGAAATGATTCTGTCCAAGTCTGATCCTGGTGTGGAGTTCATTCCATAACTGGGGTCACTCAGAAATGATGTGTTGCATCATAGCTGCCTGTATGGAAGTGTTTATTTCATATCTGAAATGTTTTCATGTGCATTCGCTCTGCTTTGACTTGCAGAAGGAGAAAGAAAGTAGTTTTACTGGAGGCAAAACAGCCACCTGTGAAAACTAATTGCGTAGGTAGAGGTTTGATGGTATCTCTGGGAGGGATCCAGCAGGAAGAAAGTAAATGTTCTTAATCTACAAGGAAATCACCTGTGTGCCAAACTGACCCTCCTCATCAAAATCAGGATTGAAATAGCCCATCAAATTGGTGGCCTGTGCTCAAGAGGCTGGGGTGGGGAGGGAGGCAAGAGGAGGATCTTCAAGAAGGCAAATACAGTTCTTCATGGTAAACTGTGTGGATATATGAAAAATGACAAACATGATGGAGCCAACTAAACTGCCTCACTGAAGGCTGACATGCGATGTGAGTGTTCTGTAGTTACAACAAAAGGTTGAGATCCAGCTGCTTTTGAGTTCCTTCTTTCTTCCCTCTCATCAAGTCTTTCTCTTCAATATTAATTCTGCTCTCTTGGCTTTTTTATTTTCTCTTTTCTTTTTTTGATTCCATCAATCTAGTATCCCCAGGTATTCTTTTAAAAGGCCAATGTGTACAATGATGGAAAGGCAGAAATCAGTGATGTAGGCTACCTTTTGTCACCATCTGTATAACTCTCAATCGATTGTCCACAAGTTTAGGAAGAGCAGGTCCACTGGGGCCACGCTGGGCACCCACTAATAAGCATGTGGCCTCTGTCCGAGCCTGATGTAGAAGACAGATCTCTGTGTGATTGGTCTCCCAGATGGTAAGATCTCAGCTAACCTGCAAGATTCTGTATTTTGCTGGCCACTGTAGGTGGAAATCAGTTATAGTCTCAGGATTAGATTTGCTCAACCAACACACCTATGTTTTGCTTTAGTTGTGCAGCCAGAAAGGTTTGAAGCATGTATCTGCATGCTAGTGACTTTTCTAAATGGCTGTCTTCCATGGGAAATCAAAACTCTAGCGGGGAGGGGAAAGATCCTAGTATTTCAAGCACCATGAGATTGAGGGAGATTTGGGGAAAAGTTAGATGATACTCCCAGGAGCCCAATAAAAATCTTTGGAAAGTGACAAAGGAGTTTTACAAAAACTATGTAAGCTAAGTAAGAACATGCATTAAAAGGACATTTTCATGACTTTAAAAGAAAGCAGTTTTGTCTAGATTACTGCGGACACATTTCTTAATGTGTGGGATGATCTGTAGTCAGCACTCAAATGGGCCCTCAGTGCATCCTCACAGCTGAGCCACCCAGGGGAGCTGTGGGTGAGGACCCTGGAGGGCTGTCTCTCTGGAGGCACCATTGCCTTTACTTTTCTCTGTCTGGGAAGTAACTGGATCCATGTCTCTGAAGTCCATGGGGTCTCACTTATCTCAATGTACTGTGGCTTCTCCCTATCTTTTCTCCTCCCCACAGTACCTTGTATGTTCTTCAGGATCCAGCAGTTCTATCCGGCACCTGTTAATAAAGAGCTCCCTCCAGAGCCTCCCACTCTAAAGTACCATTGAGGCTGTTCCATAAAAACTAACCTTGAAGGAATGTAAATCTATCTGGAGGCTATATTGGATGCTTAGCTCTCAAATTCAACCCCAGTTGACTAAAATACCTGGTTTTCATTAATGCCATTCCAATTGAACAACCTTCCAACCTTAATATATAACAGTACCTCCTGGGCAACCTCTTTTCAGAGCCTGAGCCAAAGGTCCCCCATTTGTGGGAGAAATTTCTCCTCCATGATACATAGGATCTTGCTCAGTTGCTGTCCACCATCACGTCCAGTTCATTTCCACGATGCTGAGGATCTTAGACCATTCTGATATATAGCAGTCTTTTGACATGAGAGATTTGCCCAAGGATGATCTTGAGTTTCTAAACCTACAGGTGGCCCTTTGAAATATAATTTCCTCTTGAGGCATCTGTATTTAGCCAAGAACCACCACTTCCGCAGGCCTCTTCACTTTTTTTCTCTTCCATCACCATCTCAAGTAATTGACTTTTCTTTCAGTGGCTATTTATTTTTTAAACAAAGAAATAATGTTATTACTCCATGAGCTTTATATGTAACAATGAACAAAAAGAGAACAACAAAGTCACTCTGACATGGGACTGTTGAATAGTTGGCTGCGTTCTCATAATACCTGTGATTCCCTGCAGGCTTGCATGCCTGTGATGCAAATATATCCTCAGCAAAACTACAAATTTGAATACAGAACTCTCTTTCCCTCCTTATAGGATTTTTATTAATACTTCATGGACTTCAGAATATGGTTTGGGGGAACACTAGTGTTCTGTTTGAGCCTCGAATGAATGCAGATGCTAGAAAGGAGGTGTAGTAAAAGGAGCCATAGAAGGTATATTTGTAAATCCTGGGACTCAGTTTCAAGCTGAGTGTGTGTTTGTGTGAATATGCATGTATACATGCGTGTTTATGTCTATAATTTTAAAAAGATTTTATTTATTTATTTTTAGACAGAGGGGGAAGGAGGGAGAAAGAGAGGGAGAGAAACATCGATGTGTGGTTGCCTCTCATGTGTCCCCAAATGGGGACCTGGCCTGCAACCCAGGCATGTGCCCTGACTGGGAATTGACTTTGGTGACCCTTTTGTTCGCAGGCCGGCACTCAATCCACTTAGCTACACCTGCCAGGGCTTATGTCTATAATTTTTATGTTTCTGTGAGATATACTTTAAAATGGAGTGACATCCTTGATTTATGAAGCTGTGGTGTAAGACTTTTTAAAAAAGTATTTAGGGCCTTGGCCAGGTTGCTCAGTCAGTTGGATCATCACCCCATACATGGAAAGGTTACAGGTTTGATCCCCAGTCAGGGCATATATCTAGGTTGTGGGTTCAATCCCTAGTGGGTGTGTATACGGAAGGATACCAGTCGATATTTCTCTCTCACTTCAATGTTTCTCTTTTTCTCTCTCTCTCCCTCCCTGTCTCTTTAAAATCAATAAATATATCCTTGGCTGAGGATTTAAAAACAAGTATTTAGGAAATGAAGATGTAATAGAAAAGTAAATAGCTGAAATAGTGAGACTGTTTCTCAAAATAGTTGCCTAGTTCATATCGAGTGCACAGCAAAATCTGATTTGAAATGGTTTCTTCATCCGGAGCAAACTAAAAAATATGTTATTGGTAGTAGCAGCAGAAAGAGAATTCACAGGGATATAGTAGTGAAACCTCATTAGTCTTTATCCAAGAAGTGTGGGCCAGTTTTGTGCCGCTTCTTTGCCCTGTGGCAGAAGGGGGCCTTGGCAGGAGAGCAGATTGGAAAGGCAGCTCCAAGCCATGTACTCCAGGTGTGTGGAATGTTCTCAGATACTTACACAACATCCTGTTCTCACCCACCACCATTGCTCTTTGAGTGGAAGGGCTAAATTATTCAGCATAATCCTGAAAGCATTGTTCCCTTACTAATAAGCATCCAAGGTTACTGTTGGTTAAATTGCATGTTGGAATCAATTGCCCTGTTAGGTCAGAGCAGTTATGAAAGTGGTTGGTCTGAATGAAAGTTCTCAGTTATGATAAGCAGTACCTTTGCTTCCATTGAATTTATATTCTAAAATGAGTCATCGAAGAGGTTCTTTTACAGCTTACTATGTCTATAAAAGAAAACTCAAGATGCTTGACAACCACACCTCTGCCATTAAAAATATAAATGGAGGGGGAAAAAAGCCCACCCTGTTCAAATAGTTTAGTAAGTTGCACTGTTTTAACAAGATTTAATTATAGAAGATACTGACATAATGTTCTTAAAAAATGTGTCCCTTAAAAAAGCTTATCTTTCTTTAGCACTGCAACAAATAATTCTGCCTACATGTGTTAATAAGTCCAAAGACAAAGACACCATAGAAGGTACATTGTAGACGTCATTCCTGGAATTATCTCTTTGTTATTGAAAGATTTTTGAGGTTTTCTTTCTTGTTTATTCAGGACTGAGAGAGGCACTTGGGGAATTCACAGTCTAACATCCAGCTTTTGAGAACCACCTCCAGCCTCTCACGGTTTCTTTGCATCTGTGCAGTAACTGGAATAAGGACAGCAGTCACCTGGTGTTCATCACATCCTGGGACTGTAGTCAGCTATATATTAGTATCGCCTCATTTAATATTCACAATGATCTTGTTTTTATTCCCATTTTACAGTTCTGGAACCTGAGGCTCTGTGCTTCATTGACTTGCCTGCCCTGGGCCAAACAATGAATATGTGTTCAAGTCAGGTTTAGAACTAGGGCAGGGCTTTGGAGCCCTTGATGCTAAACCATGACATAACACTGCCTAATATATAAAAGTGACTAAGTAGTTGTTACTAGTTGGGCCCCTTACAACAGGTGCTCCTGCTTCTAGGCCACGTAAAGGCAGCTTGATTGACTCTTTCACTTCTGCACAGTTCTGATGGGGCAGAGCAGCATCTCTTCAGAACTTTGGTAGTGCAAAGCAAGATCAAACCAAGTTAGGGGGCCTTAGTTCCTGGTCCTGTTTAAAAGGCTGGTATTTGGAAATTAACAGCCTGAGAATGCCATGCTGTCTCTTCAGGTTTTGAAGAGGGCCTCTGGTGAAATGTTGGAGGGATTCACCCTGTACTCAGGTCCTTCTTACCCTTCTCACCCAATTGGCTTGTCATCATGGGTTCAATTTTATGAGCTCACGGTGAGAAGGTAACCTTGATTCTCATGATTCTGTAACTGTGGCTGCGAAACAGGCTAGCGTTTCTAAAATGTGTTAATAGTGTGGCATAATCTCTTTCTTTTTGGAAGTTAGTGGACTGGTGACAGGAATCCTTCCTCCCTCCTTCCCTCCCTCCCTCTCCCTCCCTTATTTCTCTCTCTCTCTCTCAATATCTTTCTCTCCCTTTTCTTTTGCTCCCTCCTTCCTTTCTTCCTTCTCAATTTCTCTTTCTGTTCTTCCTGATTTTTCTTCTATCTCATTTTCCTTATATATCTTCTTAATTTATACCACTGAAATTGGTAATATGGGCTAAAGAGAAAATTTTTTTAAGGAGGGAACTCGTCTAGTCAGATTTTTAGGAAAATGTATTTATTCCTAATATGCAGACTGGGTGTGTGGTTAATAAATATTTTTATTTGCCACATTTTTTCCCTCTGCAACTACATTTTGGTATGAGATGAAATATGGAAACTGACATTATTAAGAACTCTATTACTCCCAAATTTAACTTCTCTGAAGTTTGGTGCCTCTGGAAAAAGTGGGTCAAAATGAATGTTTTTGGTAGAACAGAATGGAATGTTTCATATTATTCTCACAATAGCCATGTGGTGGCAGGTGCCATTATTAGTTTCACCTGACATGAAGTAAGGGACTTTGCATGAGTAAAGAGAAGTAAAGGGATGTGCTAAGAGTAAAGAAAAAAGTGAAGGATTTTTCAAGGTCACACAGCTAAAAAGTAGTAGACATAGACCAGATTCCAGAATCTGTGATTGATTCCAGAATCTGTGTAGCTCACTACTTCTGTATAAGCATGGTGAGAGGAAGGGGATGAAGAGAACTTAGAATCTGGAGCTAACTTGAACAGGATACAGTTAAATTCACAGTTTTAGAAAGGCAGTCAGACTGTTATTTGATCATTTGTCATAAATGACGTTCTCATTACCAATTAAGTCTTCTACAGAATATACCAAAACTCATCTATGAGTTGGGTTGTTGAAGGGTAATTTTTAATAATGTTGAGAAATTTCTCTATACCCTGGCTGTGTCATCAATGAAAGTGAATCATAATTTTCTGTTGACTTTTAAAGGATGCTAGGAGGGTAATCTGTTACCACCTTGAAATTATTTTTTTTATAAATTGAAGCACATGTGTTCTCATTAATTATATTAAATTTGATTCTTAGCTTTCATAGCTGGTCATCGGTATGTCCTGTACTTTTTTATGATGCTAGGTTATCATCTCTACCCCTACCGCAAGTCACCAACCACAGGCACATTTAAATCAAAATAGTAAAACGAGGCAAAGTTACTTGCTCAAAGTCATTGATATGTATTATGATTGAGGTTTAGTCCTTATGTAATTTTGCAGTAAAGATATGTCATTAATATGTCGGTGGCAGAATATTCAAGAAATTCAGCAAGATTCTCTTTCAGTTGTTGAACAAAGAGTACCCAAGGGTCAACTCCTCATGGCTCAGCCAAGTTTACATCATTTTAAAATCTGGAAACAAGGTTGGCATTTTCATATACTGATTCGAGACTCATAACTTAAATGTGTTTGTCTGAAGAGGGTTAAAAGGTCATTATTATTACTTAGCACTTTAGCCCCTGCCTGTTAAAAAAACACGTATACACATGTACACAGGCACACACTTATGTGCATGCATGTGCTAAATGCACATGTGTATACATGCACACACATGTATATGTGTGTATGTGTCTATATCCATATGCATATAGACACATACACAGAATTCCAACCAAGCAGCATTAAAAATGCAAGACAAACCTTATTGTAATGAAGAGAGAATGATTCTTTTTTTGTGAGACATTAATAAGCGTGCAGTAATTAAATTATTGCTCTCATATACCTGTGTGCTATTATAAACATTGGCATCATAGCAGATGAGCTTTGGGACAGTGGAAGGCCTTTGAGCAGCTAGTAGAGAACCAAGGCACTGGAGTACTGTAGAATAAATTAACCTCATCAGTTCACTTCAAATCAGCAAATAATCATTGAGTGCAAGTCCCCAAAGATGCAAGTCCCCATGTTTGTGTGCTCATGTCTGATGGAGGAGATAGGATCAGTAAGTCCTTCAAGGCTGTATCAGGTTGGTCCTCAAGAGAGGAATAAACATGGAGCTACTGAGTGAGATACAGTGGAGCAACTCACAGCTGGTTGTGGGGAAGGAGGGAACATCTTAGGGAGAAGTGGTATTTTTGATTGACCACAAGAAATGGGTTTTGTCAGGTGAATAAGGGGCATTTAGACCAGAGGAAAAACATGAATAAAAGTCAAAGATCAGGAAAATGCAGGAGCAGTTATACACAGTGTGGCTGGAATGCAGACTCCATAGGTGAGGGAGCAGGGGGCCGTATGGGAAAAACAGATTGAGGTGACTTCATGGAGAGCCTTGAATATTGGCTTGAGTGACTTGTGCTAATTCCTCAAGGTATTTAGAGGCAGCTCCCAGGATGTTACTTATTCTCAAAAGAGAATTTCAGATGCCTGGACTTAACATATTTTATTTGTGCATTATTTCTTTGCTAAGAAAATCTCCTTTTTTTCTTTTTGTAAGGCAGGTCATATTGTTCTAGTCAGAGAAAACCACAGCTACAACACCTACAAGCTGTGCTTTCTCTGCACATTGCCCACCTTCCTTGAAGCAGTCATCTTGAGAACTGTCAAATTATCCAGCTTTAATCTAATTGGTGGTGACTACTTAGTCCCTTTGCACTAAAGAACTCTTTTCTAGCAAGCTTTAGAAGACAAGCTTTTTATTTCCAACATTTGTTAGTTCACTAAGGATGCTATGTTGAAGGTATGATATGATAATGCACCTGAGAAGGAAATAAAAGGCCAGGACAAAAGACAAGTTGAATAGTCAAAGATGAGCTATAACCATCAGGGAAAACTAACTATAGCACCTGATTTTGATTGAATAACTGGTGATAACATTGGCTTTGAAGTTGTTGCCAATCTGCTTAAACTTTTTTTATGAATGGAATGAATGAAAATTATACAGCATTGATGTAAAAATAATTTTTTGGTCTGCTTGTCTTCCTTTCTAATAGTCTTCATTCCCTTTCCTTCCTACCTTCCTCCCATCCCTCCCTCCCTCCCTCCCTCCCTCCCTCCTGTCCTTTCTTCCTCTCCAGTCTTTTCTTACTGCACGATTTCTGTAACAGATTGACTTCTACTTGAAAAAGTTTAACTGAATTTCATACAGATGATTGTCACAGGTATACTCTTTAGTTGCAAAGAGATGGAAAGGCCATTATTCCCCCATCAACAAAGCTGTGCAAGAGAGCGCCATGTAAAGTTACATCAGTAAACCTTAAGACATCTTCTTCTCATAATTTTGTTCTCAGAGACTTCCCCAAGGTAATATTTAGTAAGAGTGTAACCAGTAGTTAATAGGAATTCATTCACTCACTCATTCATCACACATGTACTGTCTTTTATGCTAATAATACAATTAATTATTACATTTTCTATTTTTCTTTGCAAATGAAAACTGAAGCAGTTTCTGTTTTCTTTTAAAAATGTAAATGTTTAAAAATCATGATAATTCTTATATTACTACACATTCTTTCTCAGGAGTTAAAACTTTCCTATTTCTTTTACTGACAGAAAAGAAAGGATGAAAAACTATAACTATAGTGATACTAAAGAAAAATGTATGTATAAATATTCCTAAGTTTTAAAATACTTTAAGATTTAATTTCTTTAAAGTGAATTTTTAAAATTAATTCATCATAAATAGATCTCATAGTGCCCTAAGAAAGTAATAATAAATAGAAAAATTAGAAGTAATTCAAGGTACTCTAAGTATTAGGAAAGATGTTCAAGATTCTGAAAGTGGAGTCCACTGGCTACACCAACCCTTTTTCTGTTCCTGACCTTTATATTTTCTCCTAGAGGAAGAGTAGTTACAAAGTGGATCTTATTTTTAATTCTCTGCTTTGTGCATTGGGAGTGAAATGGATTCTCTCATTGAGGTATAATGTTAACCACAGTTTTAAAAACCTGCTACCCATTAAATGCATGTATCCTTGCAAATCCTGTACCAACAAAAACAATCTCCAGGTAAAAATCAGTGAATGCCTTACTACCCTGCAAGGATGTGGGCACATATGGATAAAGTTGACTAAATCTTCCAGAATTTGTGTAGCTTGCTTATTAACCCTCAAATAATGTAATATAAGTGAAAGCCAAGGCCCATTTTCTGTTTTCCTACATAGATGCTTATTTATAAATCTCAGACCTGTTGGTTTTATGCTCTAAGTGTACCCTGTCCAGTGAGCCTGACTAATTCCTGGTCATGGAGTGGACTGCAGTGTGCAGTGGACGCTGTTCAGGATGTGGGTTGCTGGAACTGACAAGCTGGGATTAGTTGCCCTCCACCAGGAGGCCTTGGAGGCCCCTGGGCCTGAGTGAGAAGGCAGGTACCTCAGTGTGTATGTGACCCCTAACAATGAGGTGCCAGCCTCCCTCGCTTACTGATACCATTTGCAGTAACCTGAATGACTGGTTATTCTGGTCAGGAGAAAATAGCACTGACATCATGTGATTCTGGCAAAGTAAACCACGTTGGAACTTGGCCTTTGAATACCCAAGGGGCTGGCAGCAATCTCGGGGGTTGGCTGGGAGCCCCATTGAGTTCACTAGTAATCAGTTGACTGCTGAGCTGGACAAGCTGCCCTAGTTTTTCTGACAAGCTCTGTCTAAAAGAATGATGGGCATTCTGCCACTAGGATTTTTTAGCAGAGTTGCTAAAGATTAACTCTTTAGCTACTGTACATACATTATGTCCTTTGTCATGTGTTGGTATGCAGTTTGATAAAACTTTGGCAGGAAGGTTCCAATTCCTCATTCAGTTGTTGCACAGGGAATCCCTCTTGTGCATAATGAACTTCCATAGGCAAGGAAAAACACTATAAAGACCTCTGTATGTATGTTTCAAAGGAATGCCAGTGAGTGGGTTTTTCTTGAAGTTTCTAGTTTTTTTTTTCCAACAAAATGGTATCATTTTTATTTATGAAAAATTTCAGAAATCACATCCTAAACATCCTTTGGAATAGGTATCTATTGAAGAGACACCTTTGAAAAATGAGCATTTCATATTTATTTATTATGACAGATGTATCCATAGATATTCTTTCAAATAAAATTTGATAATTCAGACTATTCTAGAAGAAAAGAGGTATTTGCAGTCAGTATGTCATAGTCCAGATGAACGAGTTCTTTGGATAGACCTGACTTCTCAACCTGCTTCTCTGTAATCTTTTACTAGAAAAGGTGATATCTTGGTAACTTTATTCTTTCTCTCACATAGTTAGAATAAAATACAATTGCAAAGTTAAACAGGTTGATCAAAAAGATTTTATGCTGTACTGCAGGTGATGAATTTAACATGCTTAATCTTGCTTCGCACTGGAATTTTTCCTGAGGCATGTGCTCGTGTTCGGCGGATCGCCGCGGCAGTCCGGGTTGGACACCGCGGCTCCGGGACGGGCTTCAGTGCTCCTTCCCTCTGTCAGACTGAGGCTGGTGGGGCCGCCGTGGGAGCGCAGGCCTGGCGGCAGTCGTGGGGCGTCTTGGTCGACGTTTGGGAGTTCTCAAGGCAAAAGCCACAGTTCTGGACTTTTCTTTTTATTGAGTCCAGACTTCGATTCTGAATCCTCTTTCATCATCTCTTCCAAAAATCCATATTTAAATAATGGTACAGTTTCTCTCTCATGTTCAAGAGGTTTGCGACATTAGCAACTTGGGGACATGATTGCCAATGGGAGCATTTTTATAAAGGAAGTAGAAAGATAGCGTATGTGCAGGTGTGTTTAATGGACATTTCCTGTTCTGCACACCTCTTGCCTCCTTTCCTCCAGCACAATTATGCTTGACAAGCCGTCTCCTCAAAGGGAGCCTCCTCCATGGCACAGCTGAACATCCAGAGGGACAGCCTTTCAGGTGCATAGTTAAAGGAAATTTTTAGTGAGTTTTTAATTTGGCTTGTCACCCTAAGACTTCTCAAGAGGAGATAAAAGCCACTCAGGGGTTGCAAATAAGGGTTTATGAACAGGGCAAACTTTTGAACATGTTTATTCTTATTGAGTATAGTTTGGAGGAAGGAGCCAATATAAAATTTCCACAAGACTGTGGCATTCCTGATATCTTTGTGTGGTTGGAGAATTTACCTATCTCTCTCTCTCTCACTGTGAGGACAGTATCTCGACTCTCTAGGCCCTCCTTTATCTCAAGAAAGGGCTTGGGGTGGTGATGGAGTAGTGCAGGGGTTGTGGAATTGCCCTTTCTCCTTTTTCCCTTCTTCCTTTCCCTCTTGTCTTGTCCTTCCTTCCTCCTTCCTTTTCTTTCCACTCTCTTTCCTTCCTCCCTTTCTTCTGTCTCTTTTCTCCCCCTCCTTTTTAAGAAAAACAATGCTGAATGCATGAGTAAGTGGAATAACAAATTGATGCTTCTCTCTTTCTTCCCCTCTCTCTGAAATCAATAAATTAAAAACAAAACAAAACAAACCAAGCAAAACAGTACTTACTGAACATCTACTCTCGCCAGGCAATGCACAAGGACATGCAAAAGCCAGTTCTGTACTCACAGAGGGCCTAGTCTAGTGGGACAAAGATGTCTCATATGAAATGATCACAGAAATAAACACAGAATGAACGATTATGTAAAACAGCTTGGTGAAAAGGCAGTTGATGAGATATGGACATAAGAAACGGGGATCTTATTACATACCTGTGAAATGTCTGGGTAATACCATTTTTTGGTAATATTTGAGAAGATCAAAAAGCTAGATCTGAGTTTGAATCTCAGCTCCACAACTTACTATTTGAACTTGAGCAATGGACTTAAGCTCTTTGAGCCTAATTTCCTTATCAGTAAAATGAAGATAATCGTATCTATTCCCCAGGTTTTATGTTATTGAAAATACTAAATTTGAAGCATTTAGTTGACACAGTATAAATTTAACAAAGTTATTTCTTCTTATTACTAATGCTACAATTCAGCAAGCTAAACTAGAGCCATCTGATGGGTTTTTCCCTTTCATGTTAAATTGCCACTGGCAACCTGGTTTTGAGCATACCTGTTGATTCCAGAACCAGTCTACAAATATGTTTTTTTTTTTAAGTTTTATTTTAATTGTTGTACAAATGTGTTTTGAAAAGTCAAGCAATGTCTCCAGCAGTCTTGGCAACAGCGTGGTCATCCCCATAGTTTTATCCACAAATTTTACTAACATTTTTGGTCACTGAAAGGTGTCAATTTTTTTCTGGCATTTAGGTTGTATATGAATTGCAGGTGTCAGAAACTGAAGTCATGCAGACTGAGGGGAGAAAGGGAAGTTACTGGCTGATGCAGTTGAGAAGTCCAGTTCATTTCCAGGCACAGCTTGACTTGGGAGCTCTGATGAAGAATGGCTGTCTGACTTGCTACCTCAGCTCTCCTCTTTGTTATTTCTTCTCCCTTCATGGTGGTGACCTCTGGGTTGACATTCCACCAGCAGAGCAACCCCAATGAGGAGGAAACTGTTCCTTTCTCAATAGTTCCAGCAAAATTCCTAGGCTGGCTGTCATTGGGCGACCCAGAGCCCATCACTGAATTGGTGCAGTCTTCTCATTGGAAAGACCTGAGTGTCCTGCCTGCTCTTGCAGCTGGGGGGTGAGGGGAAGGCACCCACAATACGTGATTGCAGAAAGTGGGTCTCAGTGGCTCCCCAGAGGAAAATTAGTGTAATGACTACAAGGCAGTAGTATATATTTTGTGCAAACAACATCAAAACAAAACAAACAATTAGGCAGAAATCCACTATAGATAAACAATTAACACCATTCCTGTTCCTGCTTGTAGTTTAGTTGTTGATGATGTGACATCCAGGCATAATAGCTGCTAATTATTGAGTCTTAACTGTATGACAGGCAGTGTCCTGTGTGCTCTTTTGCATCTTATTTCTGATATTCACAATAATCTACAATCTAAAATCCTTGTACAGACTAGGAAACCGATATAGTGAAATTTTATCACTTGTTCAAAGCTTCTCAGCTAGTCAGTGGTGGAGGCAGCCCTGGGCTCCCAGCGTTCCTACTCTGGAGCCCAAGCCTGGATTGCCGTGTGGCCCTGCAGCGCTGCCTGAGCTCGGTGAGATGGTTCTCCAGGCCTCAGGCAGTGCAGGCATGTGTCACTTAGGCCAGGGTGACTGGCACATTTTCCTGTGGGAACTAGACTAGGCTTCTTTTCCAGGGCAAGGTTCTGAGAGCCAGGACTTTAGAATCCTGTTCCAGGTACGGTTACTGACTCTGCTGCATGAATGGATGACTCATGGAAGGCCTGGCACCCTTTGTTTTATGTCTCTATAAACTGATGACAATACTGTCACACTGTTGGGAGATTAATTGGTCTGTTTCAAAAGTTGTATGTACTGAGCATCACACCAGAGATTTAAAAAAATCAGCCTCACCGCTACTTGTGGACTGCTCAAGTTCTTTTGATGGGGATCTGTGTCTTAGTCACCTTCTTCACCACCCTTCCCCCTCGCCCCCCACCATGACAGAACACCAGACTGGGTGGCTTAAACAACAGACATTGATTTTCTCACAGGTCTGGAGGCAGGAAGTGTGTGCAGTCTGGTTCCGGTAAGAGCTCTGTGCCTGGCTTGCAGGTGGACACCTTCTCACTGTGTCCTCCATGGCAGAGAGAGGGAGCGCCAGCTCTTTGGAGTCCCTTCTTACAAGAACACGAATCCTATCATATATCTCAACTCCACCCTTATGACCTCATTTAGGCTTAATTACCTCAACAATGCCTCTGTCCTTAAGTAAGTTACACAGAGTGGGAAGGGGTGGGTGGGTAGGGCTTTAACACATGAATTTTGGGGAGACACAGTTCAGTCCACAGTGGGGTATTAGTAGTTTGTAAGAACCATGTATCTACATTGCTGTTTCACTGTACTCTTTAGGTCTGTCAAGGCACCAAATAAGAGAGCCTGGTATAGGCTATTTCCTAATACTTATTTATTAATTTATTAATTTTGGGTTAATTAATTTCAAATTACTCATTGAAGTTCCCAGTTAGAGCAAAATATTTTAGAAAATGATAAGACAAACATAGATATTTAGTCTACAAATTCATGTGTGAGATGTGTGGAAATAGGGATATTAACAAAGAGTATGAAAGCTCGGAGGAAGAAAGAATCCATGGCCAGGGAAGGCTTCAAAAAAGTTCGATTAAAAGTTGATTTCACTGGATAAATGGGATTTCACAAGGTGTAGGGCAGAGAGGTATTCTGGTGGCTGGGACACAGTCCTGTGTGGAGCTGAGAGAGCCTGCTGTAACTGAGGCAAGGGGCAGGGGAGCTGTGGAAACTGCCTCCTAGCTATTTGAGTCAGAATTTGGAGTCCCTCAAGTGTCTTACCCATCCAAGGTATTGGGATTTTATTCTTGAGGCTTTGGAAAGCCCTTGAAGATCTAATGGAAAAGGAGACATGTCATAGTTAGGTCTGGGTTTTGGACAGACACGTTTTAAAATATACAGTTTGATTCAGAGGATAGAGAGCCTGGAGTTCGAGGCCTAGCCCATGCTGTTCCTGCTGTTCCTTCTCTATGTGCATCCACCAAACTCCTCTTCATCATCAAAACACTGTTCTGAAGTAGAGTCCACAATAAAGTTATTCCTGACTCATCCATGTTTAATAATCACTTGCTCCTTGGTCCTTCTGTAATTTATATGTGCCTATTACCACTTATATAACATCATAGTATCATTATGTGTTTACATATCTCTCCCACTACTTGACATGAAGGGCCTTGAGACATGGCTGTATTTTTTTCTGTTTTTGTTGTTGCTGTTGTTGTTCTGTTCTATTTTGCATTCCAAGTGTGGCGTGCTTGGCATATCCCAGGTGCTCTGTGCTCCGTTTTTATTTGTTTAATATAGCCAAGCTCAACTAAGGCTCCTGTAAAAGTCTGGAGAGGAGCAAGGAGAACATTGAAAAGGTTGCATTGGGAGGAGTAGAAAAGGAAGGACATAGTATGGTGCAGGGAAGAGGAGTTGGGGATGGTGCAGGGAAAAGGAGTTGGTCATCTGGGTAAATGTTAATTCCCTTTACAGAGACAAGGAGCGTGAAAGAACCACTGAGTGTGGAGGTGAGGAGGTGTGTTTGGTTTTCTTTTTGGTCGCTTCAGGGCGTTCTGAGTGATGGTGTCCAGCAGGCAAGTGAAAATACAGGTTTGAATTTAGCTTTGTTCTTATCCCAAACCTTTGAAGCAGAAAGTTTGATTGCAATTCCAGAGGATGGAAAGTGGGCCAGGGATGTATGTAGCTTTGGGAATACTGACCTTTAAGGAAATGATAGAAGAACTGGAATTAATAAAGGAGAATGGAAGTGGCGAGAAGGCGGAGAGGAAGGGAATCAGGACAGCCGTCAGGGCGGCTCGGTGTCAGGCACACGTGCTAGGCTGGTCTCTGGCCAAAGCGTTTTTTTTTTTTAAATCATAAAAGTACTTTAATAATAAAAAGAACAATACCAGCAAGAATAAAATAATAGTATATACTGTTTTTCCAGTGCTTGCAATGTTTCAGGCATGTTGCTAAGTGCTTTTCCTACAAATCTCACTTAATTCAAACCTTAAGCCATTTATTCCTAAACAGACTTGCACAGTCAAACTCAGGGGTTGAGTAATATGTCCAAGGCCAAATAGCTAGTAAGTGTTGAAACTCGGCATGGTTTATGAACTTTTGAATCCTGCAAAGAATATTAAGCATTTACATTATCATCATCATCATCATCATCATCATCATCATCATTATTATTATTATTTTAGTGGGAGGAAGTCTATAGAGATTAAAGTTACCTGCAAAACTTACTATAGTCACTCTCATTAACTCAGAAAAAAATAGAATTCTTTCTCCTTTACATGGATGAGCTACACTTCTTTTGAACTTCTCTCATTTAAATCAGCTGATTCAAAATATATTTGTGACTGCAGTGTATCTGACTGTATTAGTATATATTTTAATTTTGGTTTCTGTTGTAAGGTCATTTAAAAACCATCCTTGTCTGCCATTTCCTCTGCAACATGACTTTTTCTGTAATAAAGGGAATTATCTAAATTGGAAAGATAAGCCTGAATATTTTTAGCAATTACTTTGTTGAGTGCTTTCATGTGGAGTTGCATGCTTAAGAGACATACACAATGGCAATTCCTGAAAATATTTGCTCAAAATTGCTTCACTCTTATGGATGTGTTTTCATATATAATTCAGTAAAGAAAAATTATTACATGTGATAGATTAGTATTAACACATTGAAATTGAGAATAGGCTGACAGTCACCAGAGGGGAGAGGGGAGGGAATTTCAGGGGAAAAGGGGAAGGGTTTACAGGAACAAGTATAAAGGACACATGGACAAAAACTATGGGGAGTGGAAATGGGAGGGAGGTGGGGAGGGCTGGGGGGGTGGGCTGGGGCGGGAGTAAAAGACAGAAAACTGTACAAGATCAACAATTAAAATAAAATAAAAAAAAGTAGTGACATGTGTAGCCTGTTTTAGTGCATTGCTAATCCTCGAGAGATAACTATACAATAATTTCTAAGAAACCAGACATTTTAGCTCTGCTAGTCATGTCATTTAAAGCCTGGCATATGTTTGCAGCTGTGGCTTCATCTTGTGCTTCCTGCACAAGGACTAGACGCTGTTTTGCGCAGCGTGGTTCCGGGCCTGGGCTCACTCAGATATTTCACTCCCACACAGCCTAGCTACTTGGGGTTTCCTGACCTTGGAGTGGATGAATATCATCCCCACCTGTTAGGCTGTCTGAGATGAGGTTGAGATGTCTCAGAAAGAACTATTACATGTGAAATGCTAAGGGAAATGGAAGACAACTTAAAAATATTTGCCTCTATTCAAGATTGTGGAAGGGCTTAGGAATTGGGGTGGAAAGAAGGGTCGAGACAGAAACCTAGTGGTTTCTCTTACAAAGTTACATTTGTTTTGGAATGATATTTCGTTCTCTACTTTTGAAAACCTTATAATGCACAGTATGTTCTTTTTTGAAAAGGTAACACAAATTGCTTTGACTTTTTCAAATCATCGATTTTCTCCACTCTGTATGTCAGAAGTCAAAAAACCTCTTGGAATTTTCATCAAGTTACTGGTTTTCCTAGTTTCTGCAAACAGAGAGGGAGAAAAGGAGATTTCAGTTTGTAAACTGTAGCTTTCATGACAAAAATATTCAGAAACTTGGTTAAATCAGAGATCTCTTTATTTGACTATTGAATTTCTTTCAAGGTGCTGTCTCCTTTATTGTCATACTGTGCCAGTAAGTGCAGTTTCACGTAGATATATCTTGATGTGGCTCGATTTGGTAAACTCTTTTATCTTTCAAATATGCATCATTTATTTAAAATGCATAGGCATATGTTCAGAACAAAGTTATTTTCAGTGCATATATATTCATTAGCCTGTGTGTGAAAGAACATTTCAAATAACAACCATTTCAATATTTGTTTTTCTTTCACAACTTTTCTTCTCTCTCCATCTTGGTTTAATTGAACCCTAGGCCTGAAGTCTGTAAAGCATTCCCATGGAGCCAGGGTACATTTGAACATCTTTGACTGATATAAAATTGCTTTGTTGATCATATACCCATGCGTGATAAGATATGCATAAGAAGAAATCTGGTACAGAAGTATAAATAATACTTATCTTTAAGCCAGCATCTGTCATCTGCTTCAGCAGACAGTGCTTGCTTTCTTCCTAGCACAAAAAGGGCTGAAAGATTTATGGAGCAGCTTTGTTTGTGCTCCGTGATGCTTAATCAATTTTTATTAAATTCTAAATTAAAACTTGGCTTTCACTGCAGTGACGTCTCTGATGTATAGAACAGGGGAGATCTCAATGCCCTGAGAAGGTTCGGTGATCTGAATCCCCAGTCTGTTTCTTCCTTCAGGACTTCTCTTAGTAACTTCCGTAAGTCTGACCAATCCTTGCAGGCTTGTGGAGGAAAAAACAAACACAACCCAAAGGTTGGTCTCTTCAGACTTGTAGAAAGTGGGTATTTGCACTTTGTTTTTCATACCCTCATGCATGTTCCTATAGCTGAGAAAGGAATACGTAAATTATTCCAGTGTGCAGGTAATGTGCTCATTTTGCATTTGGAATGATCTGAAAAATGAAGACTCACTAGTGATGATTACTGATAGTCTTACAATTTTTGGTAATCGAGGCTTAACATTAATTATCTGGTGGAGACCTGAGCTTTGCAGCCTTTTTCTGACTACTTTTTCCATCTTACATTTGGAATTTCCTGGCCTGTGTATACAAATTCAGTTTGTTGAATATGGTAGGAGACCCACTCAGAGAGCCTAGTTTATAAGTGACCATCTTACTATCTTTCTAACTTTATATATATAAGGAACCTAGACTCATGAGTCAGATTGAGATTTTTTTAAGGTAATAGGTTTAAAAAATATACCTGTGATTGGTTTTCCTAGGTTTTGTTATCTAGGAGGAGAGGGAGAATGAGATTTAATCAAAAATATATTTCTCTGCTGAATACTGAGATTTCTGTTTTTGAATATGCTTTTTTTTCTTACATCCGGTACATACCAGACCAACCTGTATGTATTATTCCTTTGGAAACATATGTTTGTGGGCCTTGATCCAAAAGTAGCTTATGTATCTACATTTCAAACTATAAGGTTTCTTGAAGAGAAGAGCAGGGGAATAACGGTGAAATTTGTTGTTAATTATTGTTTATTTTCTAGGAAATATGGCAAGCTATAAACTGAAGATCTGAATATCTGTGTTTTGAAGTATATAATATGCTACTTAGGAGAAAAGTAATTAAAGAAAAATTTGGAAGCCATTCTAACATGCCTCCCCCCAAATTAATAATTCTTGCCACTAGTTATTTCCTATCATTCATCTTTTCATTGCCACCTTTTTACTTTTATTTTACATACTGCCATGTTTTACTTAAAAATGCCAAGTGCAGACATACAGATGCCCATATTGAAATATTCTACTTACCTGCTTATTATCTAAGTCTTGACATTCCCCTAGCCTTGGTAATGACTGGTACACTGTAAGTGTGTAGCTAGGGATGCAATCTTTGATATTCTAGGTTTATTTACTTTACTGAAAGCCCAGCCCATAATGGTTAAATGACAGGTTATTGCTGAGTACATTTACCCCTCATTTTCCTAAAATGTATTTGTACCTGAGTGTATTCTCACCAAGTGCCTTCTTTCTTAGCCTCTGATGGTTCAGAAAGACTCTTTGGAATCACAGTGAGAATAGAGAAGAAACCCTGGATTGCTAAAATGAAGACAGCCCTGCTCAGTTTGATACACAAATTAGTTTAGAGGATGAAATATAGTTGATCCTGGCTCTCTAACTTTAGAACTGCATCTTGCTCTGTCACTTGCCAGTGCTACTGCACTGTGGTATTTGCAGCCTACAGAGTTGGAGAGTTTGTCTTCCCTCTGTGTTTCTGTGGAGTAATTTTGAGTTGATGAACTGAGGCGTGGGAGAGATTGCCAAATGAGGTGGTGATGATGGCTAAAGCGACTTGGACTTAGGGAGTGCTTTCTGGCAGAAGTACAATTCAGACAGTATCGTGTTTTTGACCACGGTACTTTAGACACTCTGCCAAGTGTTTGTAATGAGATAGGGCTGTTACTATACTTTGCTTTTAACTTTACTTTTGCGTACAGTACGTCGTTCTTGTTTTATAAACTGTGTCGCATACTTTTTGTACCTCTATAAACAACTGAAGCTGTTGAGTTTTTGGATAAAGTTTGAAGCAGTCTTGTGTTGCTTCCTCTTTGCTTTATGCTCCAAGTTGAGAGCTGAACAGTGAGATCTTTTTTCACACCATTTATAATGCGATGCACATTTTGAAGGCAATTTAAATTCTTTTGGCTCCCCAACCATATGCTTCAAAATGGAAGCATTATACATGTATGGATAGGGGACTAGGTAGGAAATTGGAGCATAAAGATATATGGCTGGGTATATAGTGGGGTAATATTATTCCCATTGAGAGAGACAGAGAGAGAGGGAGACTTCACTCTCTAGGAATTTTTCCAAATTTTAGACCCAATTTTGCTCAAGAAAATAATATTGCACAAGAAGTTTAAAATGTTTCCACAGGCTATTCAAGAACCTTTATACATGCAATTTATATGTCTAATGAGATTTTGGAACTTTACCAGTGTATTATTTGAGAAATTGGCAATATAATCAGAGGAATGAAGTTTAAGGTATAATTTTTAATGGAAGGACAAAAACTATATTCCTGGTTTATTATTACATTTTTTACTCACTCTTTTTTTTTTTTTTGGTGATTTTATTCCTTTCTATTTTTGCCTTCACCTCTCAATTCTTCTTAGTTTACTTTTACATTGGAAGAGCGAAGTGTAATATTCTTCTTAACGCATAAACTCTTTCACTCTGTCTCTCCGTGGGATATTTTTACTGTTTTCATAGTTCATTCTGCCTGGGTAGAAAACATCAGATTTCTCCAATATTCTAAAAATAATATATACTTTGCTGAGATAGAAATATCCTGTTTCTGAACTTTTCTCATTATGATCATGCAGGCTTCTTGTGGTGATGCCATATTGATCATATGGATATCACTATAAATGAATTTGGCTAATGTTTGGATTGATACATTTATATATATTATATGTATATATAATGTATAAATATATTATATGTATATATATTTAAGTTAAGACAGGGACCCCTTTCTCATTCTCATTTAAAGCTTGCTTCCTTATCTTTTTTCCCCATTTCCATCATAGACAATAAATGACTTCTTTATGAGATCAGATACAATAAATAGTTCCTTCTGTAACATTTGTCAGAAATGGGAGTGCTCTGTCAGTCCAGGTGTTGCTGTACTTTTTCCTGAAGGAGTCACCTTGTAGGTTCAGAATACCTCTGACACCTTTCATTTAGAATGATAGTGTTAGAACATATACACATGCCCTTTTCTCCTTTTTCTCAATGCGGAAATGGTGGAACTTTTTACGGAAAGACTTGGTGAATTTACACATTACTTTCTTTTTGATTATTCTGTAAAGATAGTTCTCAAAGTTAAATTGTTGTTTTGCCGAACACTCTGAAAATAAAAAGCTACAAACCTTTTTGGTTAAACTATGGAGAATCATATTTTTACTTGAAACAAAATTTTTAATTTTACTTGTTCAGATACCTATGTAATATGATACATTATTGAGTGCTATGGTAGAATACAAACTTCTTGTTATAAACTACAATGTATAATGTAATAGCTTTTGAATAATTATCATACAGTGTACTTTCACCATCAATTGCCCTTATGCTGTTTAGAAGACACAAGGGAGAGCTGGGAATTGGGAAACAAAAGAGAGAGGGAAAGAAAGAACCCCAGAGGAACTGAATTTGTTCACGCATTCATTATTTTTGGGCAGGGGTGGAAAAGCCCACAGCTTTTTATCTGAGTAGGGTGAAATTGTGTTACTGTTTATCTGTACCTTTTTCCTCCTGTGGCAAGGGACGTGAAGAATAGACACTCACTCCCAGAGACACCAAGTTCCAAAGCACTGACTCATGAGTCCACAATGAAGTACGAGGATGCAGCCATTTCCTACCTTTGTTTGGAAATGAACCGATTGGACCAGGCGGATGTAAGCCCTCAGCTGCAGAAGGAAATGCTTTCGCTCTCTCTTAGGTACTGGGTGCTGTTTAGCAACTTCTTTGTATTTGACTGAATCAAACAATGTGAAAATGTTTCCTAGAGTATCTAAAATTCAGCCTCTGGCCTTCTGTTTGTTTGTGCCCATATAGTCTTTACCTGATGGCAGAGTTGTGTCTACTCCTTTCAATGCAGTGCATTTTAATTGTGAATTTACACATTAAACTCATCACACAGGTTCTCTCTCCTTACATTAGTCTTGTTTATGTTTGCAGCTCCCTCACCCAGCGGTGACCTTCAGGTGTTGTAAGATCTGACCCCTGCCTTCCTTTTTAACCTAGATCACACCCCACCTGCTTTCTTAGTATAGCAGCACTACCTTCTGACTATTTCCAACACAAGTCTCAGGTACCAGCTCTCCTGTTCTTTCTGGTGGGAACCCTTTCCCCCAGATAATCACAGGGCTTGCTTCCTCACCCTATTCAGAGGTCTGCTCAAGTGACATGTGCCCAGTGAGTCCTTCTCCCTCTGCTTTGTCTATTGCTCCCTCCTGCTATAGCTACCTGACAGATTTTATATTTATTTATCTCTCAGTTTACTGATTTCCACTCCCACTGAAACCTCATGAGACTATAAACCTCCTGTGAATTGGGATTTTGATCAGCTCACAGTCTTTGCCTGGTTCTAGAACATAATAGAAAATGTGTGTGTGTCTGTGTGTCTGTGTGTGTGGCCCCTAGCACTAAGCAGAAGCTGTTAGATCCACAATACATGTCTTTTGAATCAATAATGTAGACCTTCCAGAGATGGTGCTAACCTCTGATGTTGGGCCATTCAGCAAGGTATTCAACTTCTGGTTTTCTTGACTTCCTCATGTGGTAAGTGGAGACAAAGTTTTGCACACCTCAGAGGGTCATGGGAAGTATAATAATGGAAACTGAACTTTCAACATGAGGAATAAAAGATCAAACACTAATTTTCTTTCATGAAAAGGGAGTCAGAAACCACGAACAGGAGAGGTGCTTGATGGGCAGTGGTGTGTCTCAGGTGCTCAGGGTTTTCCCTTTGTGTGCTGACCCTCAACACTTCCTCGGCAGTGGTGCTTGTGATGAGCCTGTGAAGATGGGTGAGGAGAGAGCTGAGAATGCCTGAAGCCTGGAGGACTGTTTGGGGGTCATAGTAAAGCAAGAGAATGAGATAAATGACAGAAATTGGCTCTGACGAGAACACTTTAAATTCTAGTTCATTGTCATGTTATTCACCTTCAGTTCTCAGATCTTATAGTTTCCAGTCAAGTAGCCTTTCAGAAGTGTGGCTTTACCTTGAATGTATCAGGGCTGGAAACAATTGTTTGTGTTTATGCGGTTCATAATTTTGCAGTTTAGTTTGTGTGGGTTAGTGGCCCTACTGTTCAAATGAATGGCAAATCTGTGTGAGGAGGATACCATATGCACAAGGATTTTCTTAAATAATGTTGGCGTTTGCCACTGGTGTTAGGGGAAGTAGGAAAAAAAATGAGAGTAATTCTGGAAGTTCTCCAGTAAGGGGTTAGGAAAGAACTTAGGGACAAATGCTCCTACTTGGAACGTAACACCAAATAGTGGGCTTTTTTGTGGGTTGTTTTTTTTTTTTTTTTTTTTTTAAGAGAAGCCAAAATTAAACACAGTAGAGTTTACTGTTTGCTAATCAGCATGTGTTTACTTTCTCTTCCAAAACTGAAGTTGCCAACCAATACATTTCCTACCCAGTGCTATGAATCTGTCCAAATAAACATGGGAAGTAGTAAAACAATGACACCACATGAAAAATATATCCTCATTCATTAAATAGAATCCAAAAAATTCTCTGGAATTTAATTCTAGCAATGAAGCGAGGACTGTTTGGTCTATCCAGGGAGGGCGGTGACCTCCTCCCTCCGCCAGTGCAGTGTGAAGAGTGCGTTTTCACGTGGCCGCACGCACAGCTCTGCAGGCATTGGCTTAAACCTGGAGAGACGAAAATGGGTTAGTTCATATCAGCCCCTCACCCACGATCTAAGAGCACCAGGCATTTTGGGGATAACATAAGTTTATGATAATTTTAAGCCTAAGCAGCTTGTAGAATTCAAATAATCAATTTTAATTTCTGCCTCAATTACTAAAGGCTATTGACAAGGAAGTTCTCAAGATAAAATTAAGGAGCACTTCCTTTGGGGATTTTAAGTATACATATAGGCTAAGAGAAGATGTAAACAGAAGGTTTTCTTTTGTGGTCGGTCAATTTTTGAAAAATAAATTCAAAAGCAGCTGATTCTAAAACCAACATTATAGAGAACCTTAAATTTGTAAGGATGCCAGTTTACTTTAGCTGTTAGTGAGCCAGTTGTATGTAAAATTGGGATCTATAATGCATATGCATGTTTTTGTTAAGAAACTTTGTTCTAGGAATGGAAGGGTGAAGTATGGTGATTATTATGTTATTGTTGTTATAGTTTAAATTGGTCTTTAAAAAACATCTGGTATTCTCTTTCTACTGGAGCCAAGACCCTTCCAAGCTGACTTCTATCAAGAGAGGATAGTGGTTTGAGGAAAAATGTATTAGTCATTTACTATTTAATGTGAGTTTTTAAAAATGCATTGAGCTTTCAGTAGTAATTACATTAAAAACCCTATGAGTTTTGTGGAATTCAGTGAGGTTAAAGCCTTGGGCATCTGGGGTGCAGCCCCTCGACCTGTCCTAGTGATGTTTCTGGGCGAGCAGTGAAACAAAAGGTAATTAGTTCTTTGAGGCCATTTAGCACATAGTTGTAATTCAACATTACATTAAGATTAGAGTAGTTCTATCTATAGCAGTACAGCAGAGCTTTTTTTTTTTTTAAATAAGAAATTATCTGAACAAATTTACTTAATTCAATTTAGATAGGTAAGTGGCATATGACCAAATAATAATATTAAGTAAAACCAACATTATAGCACATGAATACCTAAATGGATCTTTTAGGATGAGATAGCTTTTGTCAAAGTCATCATAAACATAAGTTCTTGCCCTTTTTATCTAATCTAATTATTTAACTCTGAAGGTCTCACAGCGTCTCTATAGCTGGTTAGGATTGAGTCTAGAAGTAGTGAGCTCCTGAATACAGGACTCATCCTACTCTATCAGACTGCCTACTGAGTTTTAAATGATGTCCCTTGAACACCAGATCTTTTTATTAAAAGTTTTCCAAGCCAGAATTTAAAGGACTAAAGTGTGGAGAGTTTGTAATACTTTCCTTAAAAGCTAGTGTCAGCAGCTGCTTTCAACATTCAGCTCATACCTTAATTTATTAGTTCAGCAGTACAAGTCATTTAGTTCTATGTAACTTTTTCATCTGACAGCCATATATATGCTGATATGCATGTACAGCTACACACCTATGTGTAGATGCCTATGTACTTCCTGGTGTTAGAGAATGAATATAATGTGAGTGTTCTGTGTATCCTTTAAATTGAAGAAGAAAGTGAAAAGATTTTAGAATAGTGGTGAAGTTCACTTGGCCAGTTTCTCAGCAGATGTATGGATAGTGAGAATGCAGGGGTGAAAAATACCCATGCCAGTCCTTGACTTTGTGGAAATTAGTATAGCTCCAGTGACTGTTGAGTACAGATAGGGAAATAGTCTTCTAAGTTTGAGAGAAGTATGGGGAATGTTATAATGTTGAAATATAGACTCTTGGGGGAATGAAAGGAAGAGAGGCCCATATACCAGATCAGTGAAGGCTTCCAGAATGAAAGTTAATCAAGGGCAGAGTAGAAGTGTTCCATGAAGAGGAAACAGCGTGTTGGAAGGCTCAGAGGGAGCTTGGAATGGAAAGAAGGTCAGGAAAGGTGAAACTTCAATAGGTACATCTGCCTATTGTTTCTGTTCTTCAAAAGAATAAGTCCGATGATAGTCACCTTTCTCAGTTCCTATTGTAAATTCCTAAACTCATTGTGAAAGTTTCTTCTGACCTTACTGTTTGCTTTTTATGTTGTTTTTCAATCATGTAACATTCTATGCTATGTCCTATTTGAGTAAAATGATCATTATCATCAATATGCATATTTATTAAGTACCTACCAGTTGTGAAGCCCTCCATACAAAGACTACCATATCTGAATCCTGATTATAGGAAAATATTTAAAGTCTAAAAGATTAGGTTGCTCTAGGTGTGTTCCAAGAGTCACAGAATTTCTCCAAACATTCTCTTTTTGACATGTAACATAATAAAGTATTGCCCTCAACTCTTGTTTTAGTAATTATAATTGGTAGATGCTTTATATATGTAAGATGATATATAAATGATAGGGAAATTTTCCTTTTAAGTATGAGAATGAGCCCTGGCTGGTGTAGCTCAGTGGATTGAGCGCGGGCCTGCGAACCGAAGGATCGCGGTTCGATTCCCAGTCAGGGCACATGCCTGGGTTGCCAGGCCAGTTCCCGGCAGGGGACATACAAGAGGCAACCACACATTGATGTTTCTCTCCCTCTCTCCTTCCCTTCCTCTCTAAAGATAAATAAATAAAATCTAAAAGAAAAAAAAAGTACTTAAAAAAAATCTAAGTATGAGAATGAGTACTAATGCTGACAAAAGTGTCCTCTGGGTCATTATTTCACACTGAAATTGATAGACTGGGGTGAAACTGAGATAGTTCATCTCACAGTACTAGTTAATTTATTCTGTCTGATACATATGCTCACTTTGCAATGTATGAAGTTTGCAAACAAATATAAAAGAATAACAGCAAAAGAGCTGAATGCCAAACCTCAAACTTTACCAAAGCTCTCTATGGTACATTGTTAGATGTTTTTCATGAAAAATTTTGGGATTACTTTCAGAGGAATTTCTTTACATCTGGGAATTCCAGTGACCCATGAAAGAATATAAATAGTTTAATTGTTATTTGCATTTTGAAAGTGAATATTTTAAGCTCTGTGAGGATTACACATTTTCAACATGATTTACTATCTTTAAGGCTAAACCACATATCTGCAAAGGATCTTTTGAAAAGCAGTAGTAATGCAGCTAGCTTAGGAAATGTCACAACTTAAGCTTGTTCTTTACCTTGATTTCCTTAAAAAGTGAAGATGTGCTGCTCTATCCTATCCAGAGCTAATGCAGCATGTGTTAGCAGAAGGAAGAAACCAGAGGCAGGCCTGCCCTCATGACCTGTCGTGCTGAGCATGTCAGTTTGCTAGATGAGAGCTGGCAGCCCTGGGCTCTGCTTCAGAGTTCCCTGCAAGTAGGTGGTGGAGCACTCCTGCTTTCTCTGATTATAGACCACTGCAGTTGCAGAAGGTAGTGCGTAGGCAGATGAATTGGTATACATTTTTTAATAAAATAAGATGAATACTTCAGTTCATAATAGTAACTTGTTAAAATTTAGGATCCTATGAATCATTTAAGAGACATAGCAGAATATAAGGATTCTGTTCCTTAAATTTCTAATTTACAAATTTCTAAGGTGATATCCATCTTAGAAAAGAGTTTAATCCTGGGACTTGATCACTAGCCCTCTAAGACTTTACATAGACCTTCAGACTTCATTTCTGTACCTGCCAATTATTATCTTCTAGTCTTCCTTTTCTTAATGATTCTTTACGACATAGGCTAAATCTGGTGACTTTTATGTACTCATTTTTCTTTCCTTGAGTAAAGAAGTGGTGTACCAGCTGCTGAGTGTCATCTTCCCTGGTGGCACATGATTCAGAAAGCATCTAGAACTGCTGTTCATTTGGTGTGCTTTGCAGTGGGAAGACCAGGCACACACAGAGTTAAGCCCATGGCTGCTCTGTGTTAACTGAACATTCCCAGTGTGGCAGGGTCGTAATCCCTAAGCAGATGCTTTATGGTTATGGGGTCTCGTTATTGTCCAGGGTGGCTCTTGTATGAGAAAACGCAGCCATGCAGAACTGGCACAAACACTACTGACTTGCCCACCATGGCTTATGGTTTTTCCTTCTTAACATCCATGAACTCATTTAATCTTTTCCTAGCCCTAGGGTGCTGCACTTTCCCTCTCTACACCTTCAACTCATTAAAAATAACAAAACAAAACAACAACAATAAACTGGAATCAAATTATAATGTTCCTTACTGATAAGAGGTTCTGATTTACCTTGGGATCTTTTAAGTTTGTTGTTGTTGGCAAAGACCTTGTTTCTTTCTCAAGTCTTTCAGCCACATCGTGGCCTTTCAAAACCTTTAAGTCCTGTAATACTATATTTTGTGAAGAAGGGAAAAAATGGGATTTTTTTCCCCTTCTTGCTTTTGTTAACCCATTCTTGCTTTAGACTCCAACAAAAAGGGTTTTTGTTAACTGGAGCTTAAAATCAGCCAGCTTGCAAAGTATTCTCCCTTTTTATGCAAGGAGGATTAGCTTGGCATGTTATGCTGTTCTCTTGTATGAGCCATTCACGTGTCCTGTCATAAGGTGTATAATTACTGCACTTCACCATCAGCAATCATTCTTAAGTTAAAACCTGTTTTAAACCTCTCATTAATATAAATCATACTGGGAAGGTAGAGAATACACCTTCAAAAAGAACGAAGTGTTAGGGAGTTAATCTGTTCTTTTCATAATAGACCCAGGGTAAATAATTTTTACTTAGCACTTTTCTCTCTATGCAATCAAAATAGTTTGTGATAAAAGATCGGGTATCAGGGATTGCATAAATGTGCAGTGTTTTATTCAGACAAGATTGGGCTTCCTGCTTGGTGCCAGCCTTGTTTTCTCTCTGTCACCTTTGAACAGTGAAGTGTGTAATCCTCCATTCTTTTAAAGTTAGCCCCCTGACAAAATTTCCTGTCTCCCTCTCTCTGCCCCTCCCCCCTCTACCTAAATACACTCTCTCACACACACTCTTGCTCATACACATACATACAGGAGCAAAATGTTTTTATTTTCAGGTCTTTCTTTCAATGAACTATCCCAGCATGCTTAGCTAGCTAGCTATATACACTTATGAGTAATGTGTCAAAGAATGATTTTTCTTTCATGGATGAGCTATAGTCAGAGGACTCAATTATCCCGGGTATATTTATTTATTTGTGGTTTGTTCTATTATAGGTATAGACAGTATACATAGCTCTACAGGGATAGCTGGAGTTTCTCAGCTTTCTAACACACAGAGGCCACTTCTACTCTTCTTTGCCACCCCTACCCCCAGAATCCACCTGCCCCTGTCTCAGAGCTGTTGTGGGAATGTTCAGTCCAAGTTAGGGCTTCCAGGTGAGGGAGTTAGGCTGTTGCAGGAAAATGTTTCAAATTTTTACACATCCTGAAAAGTCCAGCCTGACCTGGCCTTTGCCCACCTCTCCAAACTCATTTTTCACCTCTCTCCCTTGAGCTTCTGACTCATTCACTTTCCAATTTCCTTTCTCTTTTAAATTTGCCAAAGAACCCTCCTTTGTTTCTCCAACCCAAAGGTCTTTACTTTCGCTAATTCCATTTCCCTCAGCCAATTTTTACTCATCCTGCAGGTCTAAGCTTACGCCAACCTTCCTTATATTTCTTCCACATATTTTAAATTAACTGCCTACGATGTGCCAGAAATGATTCTAGATTCTTGAGACTCAGAGCTGATTTGGAAAGACAACATCTCTGTTCTCATGGGGCTTATGTTCTAGGAGATGCCTTCAACAAAAATGTCTGTCTTGACATTTCCTTCCTTTGTTGCATTTCCATATTACTCTATGATTTTTCATAGCATTTATTCAGTCCATTAACAACTATTAATGCCTGTTAGGGAACATTTATTAAGCTTGGACAAGTTCCTTCTTCCCTGATGAAGTCTAGGCTGTGTAAGACATGATTAGACTTCCTCTCTCCATCATATGTCTGTCCCAGAAGGCACTCAATAGATACTGAATGAATGAATAAAGGACTGGCTTTGTCTGTTTCCCTAGATGTCTTTTCAATTATACTCTGTTATACTATCTTAAATGTTACTCTAGTTTGAAATTTATTGGGATCAATAGACTTATCCTTAAAATAAGAGGTCACTTACTGAAAACAATTGTTTTAAATTCATATCACCCCCTTTTTTTTTTTTTTTTTTTAAAAGAAGCTTTGCAGATAAGAATGGCTGTAGGAATGGGGATAGAGCTTGGATTGAGAGGTGATATTTTCAGGGCTTAGAACAGTAGGAAGTCCATGGTGGTTGGCCCAGTGGGGGTCTTGCACAGGGCACTGGAGCTGGGAAAATGGGTCTAGGGAGATGGGAGAGGAGTGCCAACAGGGAAAGAAGAGGATTTCAGAGGTAAGCCTGGGTTATTTCAGGAATTTATATTGAGAAAATTAAGACCCCCTTTTGTTTCTCATCCTCTGTGAAAGATGGAAGGGAACTAAAATTAGTTAAGAATCTTGTATGTGCCAGGGACTTTACATATATTATTTTATTTAAGGCAGTATTTTATTTCTAATTGATATTTCAGAATCAGGTCTGTTTAATTCTAGAATTAGAACATGTAAAGCTGACAATCTGTGACCTCTTGGTGCTCAGTTAATGCCTGTTGAATGAATGAATTTATGGTAAAATACTTGATCTTCATTTTGGCATAATTCTTCAAGCCAGCTATCATAGACTGAGACTTCATTTTGGCACTACTGGTATAGGAGTTGAGTTTCATTCAGGGTTGTATTGTATGTTGTGAGCTGGTGTGAAAACCTAATCACCTAGTCTGATACTATTGCAATAATTGTATATTATTACTATTATTAATAAAATCAGCATGAGTTCCAGACCATTGATTCACCTATGAGCTTTTGGAGCTCTATTCCTTAGTATGTTGGGGATTACCGGTATGTAAATGCAAAAATTATATGAAGTTAAATCTTATGTATTCTATTTTACTATGATATTTAGGGAACTTCTTTTCTAATGCTGAATTTAAGTGGTTCTCTCCTTATGTTTTCTTTCTTCATAAACCTCCTCCAAACCTTTCTATAAGTAGGTAGTATACCTAATAATGATAGTAATAAAAATTAGTACCTAAAAAGATTTAAAAGAAGTAAAGAGATAAAATAATTTCTCAGATTCTGAAAACATAACATCTTTTAATGTATCCCTATTTCATATTGAGTTACCGGGAACATGATATTAAACTGGTTTTGGTTTGGGTTCAGGTGGGTGAGAAACCACATTAGTGATGAACTCCAGTAAGATTAAAATATAGTCACAGAGAGAGAGAGAGACCCCAGATGGACTGAGAGAGCCAAATCATAAGATCCTTCTTTGTGTGATGGTAAAGCCTGGCCAGAAATTTTCACTAGAATATTTGCAAAATGAAGCGCACACTAATTTACAAGTAATGTGAATTTATTTGTAATTGCTATATCTCAAATAAATGCAATGAAATATGAAATGTTTACTATTTTGATGACTAAAATTGAGTATGTAGTGGCAATAAGTGGGCTTTTTTGTACATGGGTTTAAGTAGAATATTATTTGGTTAAGATGTGGGAAGTGCTATTTAGAAAGGTAAGGTTCATTTAGGAGACTAATGTATTTGACGTGTATGTCTCTCTCCTATATAATTACTTTTAGGGTCAGATTGAACACATCATCTTTAGAGTTACTTCCACTGTTACTATACATAATTAAAAAGATATATAAAAATTACAAAGTTGGATGAGAAATCTGATTAAAGGAAGAGTAAATGAATTACTCAAAATCAGTTAATATGAAATTTTGAACCTTTAAAAAGTATGTTAAATATATTTATAAAAATTATGTACAATTAAATTAATGGATGTAGATTACTTCAAAATAGTGAGAGGCACTGTAGGTCAGTGGATGGAGTCCAGGTTTTGGAGACCTATGAGGCTCCTCTCTGAAGCTCACCAGCAGCATTCATTTGGTCAGGTTAACCTCTTGAGGCCTCTCTTTCCCAAATGATGGGTTGCATTGAGAATTAAAGCCACCTTTTATGACGCTTCTTGTAAAATGCTTGCTTATCAATGACATCTATTTCCACCAACAATTATATATCATTGGAGGAAATATATATTGAAAAAATTATTGCAAGTAAGTCAGAATATACTCTTGTTAGTTTTCGTGACAGCATTCCTATTACTTAGGTTCAGGAAACATATCTAACTTAGGAAAATCCACAGCAGCCCTGCTTTCCCCCTGCCCTCCACACTCATTATAATACATTTCAGGTCTGTGGAGAGACAGACATTCAAGAACAATGTTTTCTAATTCTTCATTGAGTTTTAAAATTTCATCAATTCTTTGTTCGCTCAACAGACAGTTTCTGAGCACCTACTAATATTTCATGCTATGCACTAACCTCTAGTAATAAAAAGCACCAGCTTTATCTGCAGGGATATCACATTCTGAAAATAAATGAGCTAGTGAGCTGGTAATCCATTTAGACAATGGTTAAGTGGCCGAAACCTTTGAACTGATAAATAAGCTTTTCAAATTATAGTCACTTTCTGGGAATGTTTAGAAAAAAATTTATTTACACACACACATATATACACACCCATCTTGGGTTATGATAAATGGGAAACCATTTGAAATCTGAACAAAAAAGTCATTTTTACTGTTTAGTCTATGGCAAAGACAATTATCTGAATAACTTCAATTGCCCATTTCTAAGATTTCTTTGACTGTATTAGTCTAATATATATTTTTAAAATGTGGTTAACCATTAACTGGAGTAATTAAAAAAGTGCTTATATTAATAAAGGTCATGTAAAGTTTTTTCTTAAGACTCATAGGTTTATATATTCATTGCTTATCTTGATGGTGGTTTTACTGAATAGATTTTGACCAAAAATGTTATTCAAATATTGTTTATTAGCTTATTAAAAAGGAATGATTTATCTCCCAATTAATATTTTCAGCTTTTTTTACAAAGCCAAATTGTCATCATTAAATGATTTTATAAAAAGTAATAGGTTCTCTAAAATGTATAATACATGCCTCTTCAATGAATAATTTTTAAATTCTGTATTAAACAATGAGAAGCAATTTAGGTTATAATAAAT
This sequence comes from Glossophaga mutica, assembly GCA_039655065.1. Lineage (NCBI taxonomy): Eukaryota > Metazoa > Chordata > Mammalia > Chiroptera > Phyllostomidae > Glossophaga > Glossophaga mutica. The sequence continues at coordinate 135,711,679 of CM077305.1, read as the reverse complement.
AATTAAATCTAGTGAACTAGTGTCAGAAGTTTTACCCAATCAGGGTTCTAAGTCATATTTTAAACAATATTATTGAAATTGGATCATTCAAAATGAAATGACACATTTCATCAGAATGACCAAACAAATGAAAAAACTTGTCAGAAGAAAATATATTGTTCTTGACCTTTAAATATTTTGTTCTGTATTTCTGAAAAGTTTCTGACTTTTCATGGAGAATTCCAGCAAATTTGAGAGTGAATCCTGACACTTTGAAAGAGTCAGATCTACCTCAAAGCACAATGCCTGCTTATTAAGCTGAAAAACTTAATTACTATTTTTTATATCAGACTTTAGTACCATAAGCAATGATAGTCTTTTCATAAAACATTTTTTTATAAACCTAAAGTCATTATATCATAAAAACCCCAGACACAATTCATCACTTTGTTCCACCCCAAAGTTCATTATTGCTTTCAAATACATCATATAAAATGCTCTGTTCCTGAGGAACCACATACCAAATAATCACTGACCGCTTCGAAACAGCATTTATAGTTATTTAATTTTTCATAGCATTTAGGATTTGGATCCTTGAATACCCAAATGAAATGCATTTCAGAAAACAAAGCTACAGTTCATACTTTAAAAAATGCGCCCTGGCTGGTGTAGCTCAGTGGATTGAGCGCGGGCCTGCGAACTGAAGGATCGCGGTTCGATTCCCAGTCAGGGCACATGCCTGGGTTGCCAGGCCAGTTCCCGTCAGGGGACATACAAGAGGCAACCGCACACTGATGTTTCTCTCCCCCTCTCCTTCCCTTCCCCTCTAAAGATAAATAAATAAAATCTAAAAGGAAAAAAAAAAATCTTTAAAAAAAAAAGAATATTCATAAAAAAAAAAAAAGAAAAAAAAATGCTTTGAAAGGCAAATTTGTAAAATTGAAAAACCACTGAACATCCTTGAATGGAAGAAACTATATACCTACATCAGTGGTAAAGAAAATAGGATAATGGGAAATACGTAATTCTAGGAGAGAACAGACAGGACAGGTCATTAAACTGGGATCATATATATCTTGGTTTTGTTTAGTATACTTTCAATTTCAGTTAGTCGCTTTGGTTCTCAGCTGTTTATTTTTAGTGGTTAGATCATAGTTTTCAGTGATTAAGGAGACAGGGTCTCCACACAGAGCTGTACTGTGGAGACTAAAAAGTAACTGTGGTATTTGACTGTGAGGTCTCAGCAAATGCTGGCATATTTTTATTTATTTTATTTTATTTTATTTTATTTTATTTTATTTTATTTTTATTTTTATTTTTATTTTATTTTTGTAGCTCAGGACTAGTTTTCCACTTTATGCTTGTTTGAATGTGGCTTTTGGGTAGCCTAGAAATAACCTTAAAAGCTGTTAATTATTCAGGGAAATACAATCAGGGTTGGAATTGGAAGGAGTAATTGAGAATTGAGGAGGGACTTTTTTCTTTTGTTTCATTGTGAGTTTATTTATTTGAATATGGTTTTAGATTATTTCGGGGTGAGTGTAGTTAGAAGCCTAGTTGGTCGAGGGGCAAAACCCTAGAAGGTACACACAGAACATCCATCAGTGGCTTCTTGGCCAACTGGAGTGTAGTTGAGGGGCTGATAGGATGCAGGGTGGCTGGGAAGGGAGCCAGAGCCAGACCCTGTGAGACCAGGTGGATGCCTAGTACTGCGGTTCGTCGCTAGCAATTATAGGCACTTCCATTTCCTTATCAGACGTAGATGTAGCGGAATTGAACTAGAGCTGATAGGAAGATATTTCTAGTCTGCATTTCCTTGAAATTAGATTGGCCTCTAACCTATTCCTTTAACACATCTTCTCTTTTTTTCTTCCTTTCTATTAAACATTGAGGAAAGCCATGATTGTTAAAAATTTTACTTTTGGATTTCTCTCTCCTGCAGAATTACACAACAGGGAAAAAACTTGAAGTATAAAAGAAACTAGTGTAATTTCAAATAATTAAAGGCTACCACATTTTCATAGACAAATGTCATAAAATAAAAAATCTTAGAATGCTAATTATTTTTTTTAAATTTATTAATTTGAGGGGGTGGCAGGGAGAAAGAGAGAAACATTGACTTGTTGTTCCACTTATTTATACATGCATTGGTTGATTCTTGTCTTTGCTCTCACCAGGGATTGAACCCTCAACCTTGGTATATGAGGACAACACTCTAACCAAGTGAGCTATCCAGCCAGGGCTAGAATGCTAATTTTTAACAGTGTTCATATCTAAATGTGTTTTAAATGGGGTATGTGGGTTAGAATTCGACATACTAAAATTGTTGCAAACAGATTACAATTTAGAAAAATAGTGAAACATACAAGTTCATCAATATTACAAGTTTAAACTGGAATCTTATGATTAGAGTAGATCAGCTCACTGTGCCTGCATGGAGCCTGGCTTCTGTCATGAGAAGAATTTTGTCATCGAGTTCCTGCTCTGTGAACTGGGCATATTACCTAACCTCTCTGAGTTTCCGTTTACCTGTGTAAGTCACAAGAGAGAGCTGTGGGTAACATTCTAGGGGAGCAGCAGAGAGGAGGAGTGGATTACTGCTGAACCAAAGAGAAGTTGTAGGAAAGAAGTGGCACTTGATCTGGTCTGCATGGAATGAGGGTTTCTGAACTGAGCAGATAAAGAGGACAGACTTGTCTGGGGGAGTAGCCTGGGCAAAGGCACCGTGGTTCAGCTCCCTGGGGCTTGAGGTGCATGACTTAGTGCCTGCCTTAGGTGCATGCTGAGCCTGGAATTAGGGACATTACCCTTAAGGACCCTGCTGCACGCCACATGGAGTAACATTCTTCGGTAGGTGTGTATGTTTCTCAGACTGTGGAACTGATTACTGCAATTAAAGTGTCGTAAAGCAGCCCTGTTGTTAGTGTGCAGTTAGTGTGATGGTCGAAAGTCCACTACAGCGTGTCTGTGCTGTTTATTACAAGACTGGAGTCAACATGGTCGCTCGGTTGGGTTCTCTTCTGGAGGATCTGGAAAAAAATCTGCGTTTGAATTCATTCTTGGTTGGTAGAATTTAGCTTCTTGCAGGTAAGGTTGAGGTCCCCCTTCTTTGCTGGCTGTTAGAGGACTGTCACCTTCCTTACCGTGTGCCACCTCCTTCTTTAAGCCAGCAACAGCACAACAGTTCCTTCTCATGCTTTGAATCTCTCTGACAAATCTTCTGAGTCCAGATAAAAAAACTCTCTGCTTTTAAAGAGCTCATGTGATTAGGTCACGCTCACCTGGATTACTTCCCCAATTTAAGGTCAACTGTGCCACGTAGCCATCTGACTGTGGGAGTAAATCTGTCACGGTCACAGTCCTGGGGACTGTGCAGACAGGGAGGCCGGAAGTCTACGTACCATCTTAGAATTCTGCTTTCCACACTAGGTGAAGGGGAGCAACTGGGGCTGTCCAAGTGAGAGAGATAAATGGTTCAGCCAGTTCCTAGAAAGTTAACATTGGTGGAATGTATAAAGTGTTTTGGAACAATGAGAGATTGGAAGCAGTTGGCAAGGGAGGCGGTCTTTGCAATATCAAAAAGGCTTTATATGATTATGTACTGTTTAGTACTGATTAATACCAATTTAGTACAGTTTAGTTTGAGAAGGGCTTCAGGGCATTGGAAATAGGGATCGAAGGATCAAAAGGAGAACTTCACAACTTGCTACCTCCTGATTGAAACCAAGATTTTATTTATTTGTGTTTTATAAAGGGGGAGGTAATGGGTAGTGCTAAGTAGGCAGGGTCTTGATGCCTTCCCTTTTTTAATCAGGATAGCCTTAATCTGTTTCACATACTGGCATTTTATTTTAAAATTAAATTTATTATTTCATTTTTATTATTTAAGCTAAAAGTAAATTTGAGGACTGCTGGACCTTTCTAACACTTTCATGTTATAAATGAGAACACGATGGCTCAGAGAGGGGAAATGACATAACTCGCTACAGTTTTTTAGCTTTGCCAAGCACGCAACTTAGTTTGAGAAGAATAACTCATGGGTAAAGAATGAGCAGAGGGCATAGAGGTCATAAGAAAGGGCAGTTCATAAAGTTATATTGTGGATTCCGGGGCCGGCGGGGACTGGGATCAACTTAACTTGGGATTTGTCAGGAAACCTTCATGGAAGAAAGGGGATCTTAGCCTGGCGATTAGAAGAATATAGTGCAAATGAGAATTGCCTAAGTAAAGGTCTTCAGACAGGGCCAGCTCTGTGCAAAGTAGGAAGGCAGGTAAGAGAAGGTTGAGGGGCAGTATGGTATATTGGCTGTAAGCTTTGGGGTCTTATGTATTTGACCTATGTGACATGGGGAAAGTTATTTTGTCTCATTGAGCTTCAGTTCTCCCTACTGTAAAATGGGGCTAATAATTATGCACATATAAATACATAATAACAGTTTTATGTGACAAAACCAAGTTGAATATTTGAAATCGCCTGTTTCAACCTAATGTATTCATATCTTATAGGGTTATTGTGAGGCCTGAGTGAGATAAAGCATGTTTAGTACAGTACCTAGCACATAATCATCAGTACTGAAGGTGTATCAATTATTTGTAGTATTATTCAAGGGATAGGAGACTTCTGACTCTGGATTTTAGATAGCGGGTTAACCTTTCAAGCCAAGGGAATCTTGCACTTTGGCTACAGGACAGGAGCCACATTACAAGGGAGAGGATTACCGGTTACAAGTGCAATGTGACAATATCAGTCAGAGCTAGAGTGAGGAGGGCAGAAAGACTCCTGGATGTGTCAACATCTGGCTTGACCTGGGCATACAAAGTTTAATAATTTGCTTCAGATTGCAGTTCCAGAGGAGCTTGCAGACTTGGGAGGTAGGTAGAGGGCTGGTAGACAGGACAAAAAACTAGTTCATAGCAGGAAAACTCTCCCTGTGAAGGGGAGAGAGGGACAGGAAGGAAGACAGGGACGAGATAAGAGTTTGGGATAAGAGTTTTGGTGTTGGGAAGAGGGGCATTAGATCTCACTGGATGAAGAGCAGAAGCTTGGGGCAGTGGAAACTCACTTGAACAGAGCTGATTTTTAGTGATGAGAAGGGCAGGAGGTGAGGAAGTTACGCTTTAATGAAGGGGTTTTCCGAAAGGGAAATGAGGGCTCCTTAGGGAAGAGTAAAGAGCTGGGAGAGGGGCGGGAGGAAGAGGAGGGAGTTTGGGGAGGGGTGAGGTTTGTTAGTGTTGAGGACCTGGGAGTGATGGGTACACAGATGTGAGAGCTGTTGGCTGTGACCCACTTGGTAAGGACACTCTGGGTCAGGTCCTGCATCCAGAGAGACAGTGAGAGGATATGGGAGCTCTGTGGCAGGGCTCCTGATGCCCCAGAGCTCTAGTCTGATGGAAGGGAGGATGCCTTGTGCCGAACAACCCCGCCTCTTAACGTCCACCTTATGATAAGGGGGAATGCCACATCTTTCCCTCATAGAATATGTGGAAGCAGAGTGGAAGCATCTCTCTCTGAGCCTGTGAACCACAAGGGCTTTAAGACAGCTTCAGAGAGGTGCGTTTACCTTGTTTATGATGCTTGTACTAATTAGAAAGAGCTGTGTTCTCTTTGTGGTCTGAGACTTTGCAATGGATCTACATTGTCGTTCTTATCAGTAATAATGAGATAAAAATTTAGAACAGGTGCCTGGTAATCCTTGGTGAAGAGAATTCAGGGGATCTTGTTCCCTGACTTCGCCTTCTCTCCACCTGGAAAGGAGGCAGATGAGTCCATCAGACCACAAGCTGTCGGGAAGAAATTTCTTGGCTCAATATAAAGAAGGTATGCTATGCTGAGATTACTGTTTACCAGGGACAGGGGCTGGCTGCTTTGATGCTCTCCCAAACCTGGAGATGGAGAAGTGGCTTTAGTGGAGATCCAGCCTTTCCCAGGGAAGTTATTCTAGTTCCTAGGCAAGGAATCTTTCCTTCAGAGTCACAGGGTACATTCTAATGTAATGAATCAAGACTTTGGCCTTCAAGAGAACACTTGATACATTGCTTTTTTCACCATCACTTTAATTCCATTATAAAAAAAGAATATGCCATCTTCTTGTCATCTGAAGAACTCTGAATTTCTCAACTCTCATTAAATCTAGTGTTATTTACTCAAGCTTCCTTTCTGAATTCTGCCCTGGAGTGTTTGTAGGCAGTTGCATTTATCTCTGTAACATTACCCACTGTTTAGTAAAAAAAAACAAGCCTCAGCAAAAATACATCCTCCACAAAACACACATAAAATGGGAATAATGGGAATGAACAAAATCCTAGCTTGACTCAGTTCTCTTGCAACAAATGTAGAGTTGTTTGTAATTTTGAGTAAATGCATCTGCAAACCAAAATAGTTAGCGGGTTTAATTTTAGGTTTACAGTTTTCACATTGTAACACTAAATTACATTTTATGTGGAAAAATCTCTTCAATTCAGATGTTTTTTAACCTAGTGCCATAAGATGACTCTGTTAAAATTTCTCTGAAGATAATATAGCTTTTATTTGTCTATTAACCAAAATTAAAGCTTTTATCTGTCTATTAGCCAAGATAATAAATAAAAGTATTTGTAATCAAGATAATAAATTATATCACTATTTGCATCTTTGATTTGCTGTTCCTATAGAAAATTTTGGTGTTCCTAAATACACCAAATTAAAAAAAGACACCCTGTAAACATGGCAAAGAGGGAATCGTCAGAGGATGTACTGAACGCCATAGAAGGCAACATTTTAGGAGAGACAAAAAGAACCAGAATTTTTACAAATTGGGTTATCCGCATGAGTTTCATTTGCCACTCTTTTAATACAGAAGTAGCACTGTTTTTTTGTAGTTGGTGAATGAAGCGATTACTTATTGGTATTAAGTTAAAGCTAGTAGAACACAGAGAGTAGAATGGTTTTAGGTTCCCTAAAGGTTAAGGAGTGTCTCTTTAAAAAATCACTATGTGGTACCTGCAAGAGCAACATAAACAAACAGGTACTTAATACATGTCTGTCTTTTTGTGATGGCATTGGTCAGCAGGAAGATAGATCAATAACTGAAATTACCTGGATTTATAAGACAAAAGGCTAATAGATAATAGACATCTAGGCGTCAGCTGTGATCAAGGCCAACTGCAATTAAATAAATCCATTTCTACTTTGAGCTCCTGGGAAAAAGGGACAATGCATTTTGGATGCCAAACCCTGCCCAACTCTGGACAGTAATAATCACCTCTTTGGTCCTTGGTAAAATCACCTATAAACTAAATACCAAAATCAAACATAAAAAAATGAAGGGAACTCTATAGACTGGTTGAGTGACATCTGTAGGCACTGGTCTCTCAGGAGGCCAGAAGCCCTACTAGAGTTCTATAACAGCGCATTCCTGCTTGCCCAAGACCTTCAAAGTCTCACATTAACGTATGAAAAGTCTTTTTCAAGTGCCTTATTAAAGCAGTGTTGGTTTGGACAGAATGCCAGTGGGTGGAATCTGGGTTTTATCAGGTGCTGCTTGAGGAAAAACACTTATGGTAGTTTCAGAAAGCACTGAAAACAGAAACAGGGTTTGGGGATTGTTATTTGGAGTCAGACTCTTGAAAATTGCATGGAAGCAAGACAAATTTAAACTTTAAAAATCATATCAATTTAATTTTATATTTTGTTTCAGTACGGTGATAGTGTTTGAGCCTATTTTTTGGACAATTGGCCTATTCCTTCTATATTTTTCCTTTGGGAAAAATGTATGCCTTCCAAATGTTGCCTTGTAGCTCACACCTCATTATTCTGACTCCCTTGTTAGGCTCGGCACTCCTTGCCTTCTTCTTAAAAGTGCCATTAGACCCACAGAGTAATGTAGGAACTCCAGCAAACACAGAAGAGACTGAGCCTGCTTCAGAAAGTGCAGTTTGCCAGCAGAGTGTCAGAACCTAAAGGCGTATATTTTTGTGCCCTGTTACTGCCCATAGGTATTTTATTTTCTTACCCGAATTTTCTCTTCACTCAGATCAACTCCCCTATTTGTTTTATCTCAGTGATGTGTGTGTGCGCGCGCGTGTGTGTGTGTGCAAGTGTTCCCAAAGCATTTGGGGGGAAAAGCAGAGTATAAACAAACAGGTAAATAAATATTGATACTGTGAAGTCCTATCTTTTTTTATCAGTATTTTTTTAATTGTTGATATTGTACAGTTTTCTGTCTTTTACCCCACCCCCAGCCCACCACCCCAGCCCTCCCCACCTTCCTCCCATTTCCACCCCCCATAGTTTTTGTCCATGTGTCCTTTATACATGTTGCTCTAAACTGTTCCCCTTTTCCCCTGAAATTCCCTCCCCTCCCCCTCTGGTCACTGTCAGACTGTTCTCAAATTCAGTGTCTTTGTTTATATTATGCTTGTTTGTTTGTTTTGTTGATTAGGTTCCTGTTAAAGGTGAGATCATATGGTATTTGTCTTTCACTGCCTGGCTTATTTCGCTTAGCATGATGCTCTCCACTTCCATCCATGCTGTTGCAAAGGGTAGGAGCTCCTTCTTTCTTTCTGCTGCATAGAATTCCATTGTGTAAATGTACCACAGTTTTTTGATCCATTCATTAACTGATGGGCACCTAGGTTGCTTCCAGCACTTGGCTATTGTAAATTGTGCTGCTATGAATATAGGGGTGCATAGCATAAGTCCTATCTTAAATGAGATAAGAAGACCATTCAGAGCAGGATTTGATGAGTCATCCACAATAATATACATTTAGAATTTGCTTAGTTTGTATGTTTTTTCTACCTCCCAGCAGTATTAAATAATTAGATAATTTATATCTTATCTTTTGGTTTCTCATACCCACTCCAGAAATAATTTGTAAGACAATCTAATTTAGATGCTATCTGCTTTAAAGAGAAATTAGTGTGGGTTGAATATATGTAAAAGGTGTAACCTGAAAAAAAGTTATTACCCAGAAGGTCTGGAAATTAACATTACTCTTCCTTTGAACATAATAAGGTGATTGATCAAAATGGTCAAATTAATATGAGAATATGATTTTGGGCATAATATGCTTATTAATTCATATGTAAAATCATTTCACATATCTTTCACTTTATTCAGTTCTGCCCAATGGCACTTTTCAAATGTAATTCATAATTGACTTATGCTATTATGGCAATATTTGAGATGGTGGCTGTGGATAGCTGTTCTAGTTTTCAATGTAAAGCACCATGTCTTATATAGAGGCCAGGGTGTTCTTTGTGAAATAAATGACTTTCAGTTGTGGGTCTATCTGATGCAGATTTTACAGGAAAAGTACACTTATTTTTCTTTCATTAGCATAACTCTGAGAAGCAGTTTTGGCAACTACTACACAGTCCTTCATATGAGCATGATGGAACCAAAGTGGCTGTTACGGAATGTTAGACCTCTGGAGGAAACAGCATCTTCATTCTAAGGTTCATTTTTTTGCGTGTGTGCGTGGGACGGATGCACCCCCGCCCCACTTCATTCTTACCAGTGGATATAGACAAACCTTGGCAGTACTCACTTGCATCCTGCCTCTGGCCTTTCTCATACTTGAACTTCTTCAGTGTCTGCCCCGTCTTCACAAGGTCTTTATGGGGTCAGCAAAGTGACTTGGTAAACTAATATATGCTGTCATGTTGGTATGGCTCTTCTCCATAGGATAAGCCCAGCTGGCTTGTCAGTTTTTATTTTTTGCAAATGATGATTAATTTAAAATGATTCTAAGTATTATATTTTTCATTTAAATTTATTTTAGAAAAATTCATAAGGAACAAATCTTGACCAGTGGCAATAAGTTCCTCAGGCAAGCCATTACCATCCTAACTTTTCTGAACCAGAAAATGTCCATGTTATTTTATAGAACATGACTTTTGACTGAATTTGAATTTCATTGTGTCCAATAGAGTTGAAAGTATACCAGCTTCTCATCATTACTAAGAATGATAATACCTACTAGTTATTGCACACTCACCATGACCAAGGCACTGTGCTGAGAATTAACATGAAGTGTCTCAGTTAATTCTCACTACAGTCCTGCTAGGAAGAGATTACTATTTGCCTTCTACAAAATGAAGAAGGGATATCCGAGATTTCAGGTCATTTATCCACGTTACAAAGCAAATGAGTGGACAAGTTGATTGAGAATTTTTTTATTAAGCTTTATTAAGATAACAAGAGTAGTATTTGCTTTTTCTTGTAATATTGGAGTACTGCAGAAATACATAACATAGGAAGTTAGACCCATTCTTAGTACATCATTCAGAGAAAACAACAAATGCTGCATCTTTATCTGACTTCTTGTGAATAATTCTTATAGTTTATCTGATGATTTTTATAGTAACTATAAACTATACTATAGTAACTATAACCATTTCTAATTTGTTTGCTTATGACTTTTTCAATGATGTACTTTTAACTTCCTTTACAGGGGAATCAAGATGTAATTTAAATTTAGAGTAAGCAAGGATTGTCAGGGCAATATAATTGTTTGCACATTTGCTTTCTGACATTCTTACCTCATAATACTAAATTTTTTCTCATTTAATATTTAACTTTTATCAATCATTTATTCTTAAAATAGACTTCAACTCCTATGGGCTGGCATTTGATGTTGTCACATCTGTTTGATTTTTTTTTTTTTCATTCAACCTCATTAAATGTATACACAAGAATAAAATTTTCAAACTACTTGTTTAAATATTTATGTGTATTCTTTTTTTTCTGTTAGAGATATGCTAGAAAGTTTACAGAAACCTGTGGAAATGTTGCTATCTTTGGACATTATATAAAAGCTGCTTTAGCTGTTATTTTTCTATTTCTTGCTCTACTAAGCACCCAATTAATGAGCTTGACATAAGTTATTTTTTATCCAGCCATTGCTTTGAAAAATTAGAAGTGATACATTTACAGAAATAATTAAGTACTACATATGGGCAAAAATGAAAAGTAAATGTTCTCCCCCGTTTCTCTCTCGGCCCTTACCCCAATGTTGGGTTTCTTCTGTTTCTGGATTTTCTTATTGGACGTCTAAGTAAGCATAGATAATATATATATGTACATGTTTTAAGTAGTAGGGTTTTTTTTTAAGGTTAAGTTATATACACTGACTGCCCTCACAGCATATGCCTCCCTCCCACGTTCACTGTATTGGGGAATAAACAGCTCTCTGTGGGACATTCATATTCAGTAAAATGAGAATAAATTTCAAATGGGAAAGAGAATGAGGACCATGGAATTAGAAGTGGAGAATCAAAATATGGAAAAGAGTACAAATTTATAGACTATAAAGTCCAACAATGTTGACTGCTAGACTAATAACTGTCAGATGAACACAAGTGTCCCTGGAAATTATAGCCCTGACTGGTGTGGCTCAGTTAGTTGGGCATCATCCTGCAAGGTAAAAAGCTTGCCGGTTCAATTCCTGGTCAGGGCACATGCCTGGGTTGTGGGTTTGGTCCCTAATCAGGGTGTGTAGGAGAGGCAACTAATGAATGTTTCTCTTTCCCTTTCTCCCTCTCTTCTCCTATCTCTTGAGAAGTAAGTAAATAACAGCATTTTTTTTAAAAAAAGGAAGTTAAAATTAGTAATATAAATTTTTGTAATCTGAGAGAAGGAAGTATGACAGGTTCTTAGACAAAAGCTCTTCTCTGGAGTTCTCAACTTTCTAGATGTGGGGAATGTTGCCTGTTGAGGTAGCACAAGCCAGATGGGAGGGGGTCATGTGTACCTGCTGAGGATGAGGTGTATCCAATCCCATAATGTGCCTTCAGGACTGGCTACAGAATACCTATGGTTTCTTGGTCAAAAATTAAGAATTTCAGGACAGGACAGCAGAGTATTACACCAAGTGGCCGCACAGGTCTGTGCCCCTGAAGATGCCTGGAGATCCTTGAGCACACCTGGAGCCAGTGAGCAGTGGAGTCTGCTGGTAGGCAGGAGGCGGGAGGTGATGCCTTATGCAGGGATGTGTTCACCTGAGTACACATTCCCTTTTTGGGTTGTCCTGATCTTTGCCACTTCTTAAGGAAGGGGGATTGATGGCGAGTAGGATGTGGCCTGCCTGGGGGAATGGAGTGGGAAGTGATGAGGAAGCTAGACACAGTTGGCATGTGACTAGAGTGCTGATGCAGACAGAAAGTAGCTTCGGAGTACTAAAGGAAAGGGTGTGAGATGGAGAAACTTCTCTCTCTTAGGTATTGCAGGATGGGACTTGCAGGTGCATTTACAAACCGCTTCCAGTATGTGAAGAACAGACCAGTAAGCACATGGTTTCAGTTCCTTAAAGTGTTAAGACAGAAGAAACTACACTCTCTTATCAGAAGCAGCAGAGGGGCATGGAACTCAGCATAGTGGCCTGGGATGTCAGGAAAGACTTCCTGGATAAGGAAGTTCTGAGCGTTGTCTTGAGGGATGAGTCTGGATGGAGATCTGGATGACTAGGTACTGTTAGCCAGGAGATACTTTGGGTTTCATTCTCAGGGCTCTGGCGGAACCACAGAAGGCTTTGTAGAGTAGCATGGTCAGGCTCATTTTTGCTGAACTGTTTTCCATGTTAGTGTGAAGCAGTGGTTCTCAAACTCTGGTCCCTGGACCAGCAGCATCAGTGTCACCCACAGGCTTCTTAGTAATGCAGATTCATGGACCCTATTCTGACTTAGTAAATCAGGTTCCTGGGGACCATCCTTAAATGGGGTCAGAACATGCTCTCCTGGTGATTTCTATGCATGTTAAAGCTTGAAAACCATTGCTGTGGACAGTGTATGACAGAAAGAACTTCAAAAATGTTTACTCTAAATCCTTTATATGACTAAGGACTGAGCCAAGGGCCCTGGTGAATCAGTAGCTTATCAAAAATTAACGTAGTGGTGGATGATGATTAAGACAAAAGTCTCCTGACTGTGCCCAGTCTTTCTGCTATGCAAACTTCCCAGGCAGTGAGAGGGTTATCACGGCATTTTTAAAAGGAAGATGTAATTATATGTTATATTACCTTTCAAAAATAGTGCCTACAAAAGTACAAATGGAAATAGGCAAATATTAGGATGTATAAAGTGACTGATATATAATTTTTGGTTGTATCATATTTCATGTGTGATACATATCATGTTTGTGTGTCTCTGAGACTAGAATGGGGAAGAAGGAAGTTCCTTATCTAAACTTAAGCTAATTATTCTCTAAGCAGTGAATTTACTACCTCTATGACCTTGGGTAAAACATTTAATCTCTTTGAACCTCAATTTCCTTATCTACCAAATGGGGATAATAATACCTGACTAACAGGCTTGTTAGGATAAGGTAGCTTAAGTGAAAGTGCTTTGTAAATTGTAAAGCATTATAAATGTGAGTGATATTATTTTTATCATGTAATTGAAACATAAACCCATTCATCTAGGACACATTTATTAAACATGTATTATGGGCAATATTGTAAAGTGTAGACAGTTTTTAGAAATGTGTTTTTGTTCAGAAGAATTATAAAATTTTGAAATGGTTTCCCAAATTATCTACATTATTACTCAGTAGGAAACCTATTCAGACTTAAGATGGAAAATTTTGATGTGAAAATCCCAATCCTACATTTTGGATGGAATCTTACCTTAGATAATTAGTTTTCTTCTAAATTTTTCTTCTTATTTTAATAGAGATACTGAATGAACATATTGTGATGTGCATTCTATTTTAATAGTTTAAAGTTTGTACTTTAAGGGGTAATTCAATTTAAGAATTAAATGAGTATATAATTATTTATATAACCTTTCAGAATAGCAACAAAAGTGTATGAGTAATTGTAAGTAAAATTAAGTCAATGAGTGGTTTATGTGACTCATGAAATCTTAAAATGAATTGGTGTAGTTTTGCTTTTATCAATTAAAAATAAGTATACTATTTATTAATATGAGTCTTTTGGTTTGCTCACTTAAGCAGGTCATAGATGTTTCTCATAGTCATAGACTAGGTTCTCTCAGGGATTTTATTAACATGTGTCATTAGTGTGAGAATGGTTTGTTTTTAAGGAATGCCCACCTACCTCTAGAGGAGGCACTCATTCTTTAATAAATGACAGCTTATTTACATCAACACTGAGTAAACATTTCATTTAATACTGGTTAAATTGCAGTTACCAATAGAGCCCAGTGGTGCATTCATTTGATGTGGTTATTCTGGTTAATTGAGAGATAATTCTTTACATGTTTTAATCCTTTAAATGTCAATTACTGATGTGGAGGGTCTTTCTCAAGTGTACACTTCCTTTCCTCTGAGTATAATATCATGGTCACAACTTAATCATTTTTAATAGTATGGTATCCTTTGATTCAACTCAGAATTCATTATAGGATTCAGGAGAGGGCTAACCTGGAAGGTGCCCCCTGAAATTTGAGTAGAAATGGGGGTTGGAAATACATTAGGACAACTGTACAGTGGGGCTTGCAATCTCTGTGATAAATGAACACACCTCTGGCCCTCACTCTTATCAGCTACTCCCTTTACCTCGCTTTACTCCTGCTTCTGGACTCTGTCTTCTAAACTCAAATTGCAGTTTGTTGGTTCCTTGCCTTGAGTAACCATACTATTACCTCTTCAAAGGTAGACAGTGGATGGTTAAAGTTTTTCTCTGTTAGCATTACTTTTTATCGTAGTGTCATTTAAAAGTCACTATGATGATTTTATTTTACTTTGTCTTAACCATTGTAGACCCAATCTATATATCCCCTGTATTCTCTCTGTTTCTGCACATCTCTATAGTGTTTCATATTATTGCTCCAGGAAATAAAGTGCATTTCTTTTAAGAAATTTCTCAGATACATTAATATCTAAATTCAGGTTACTTTTTGAATGAAGTTTTTGTAATTTAATTCTAATTCTAGGTTGAAAAAAGTAGTTCAGGTAACATCACTGTTAGACACTCACAATAGGTATTTTCGAGTACAGTACCATGGGTCATCAAGCTAAGGGCAGTCTCGTTTTTAAATGAAATGTGGTAACTTTACTATTTGGGTCTTTTCCAGGTTACAGCGATGCCTAACATAGTAGAAATATATGTGTATAATTAGCATGCTAAACTTCCAGGGAGTAGTTGTTTATTATCTGGCTTTTAGTCCAAATAGAGACAAAGAAATCATGATGCACACTTTCAAAGGAGTCGCAGCCTGTTAGCTGGGCTTGTCTGCAGTCTCACCTAGAGGGGAGTCACACAATAGCTTGGAGGGAAATCCACAGTGTGTAAGAGATATGGCTGTTTGGTACGTATTGAGGCTAATTCTGAAGAAGTGAAAATTGAAAGGTTTTAAAAAACTCATTCAAGAACACATTTGAAAGTCAAAAATATTTTTGTGTTTTTCCTAGTGAAAAATTAAACAAAAATTAAAATAGTGAATGATGTTTTGTACTATACCTATTGTAATTACCTGTTCTGCTTGAAATTTTATTTTTTGGCCTCATATGAAGTGACAGATCATTATAGCCAATTTGTGGTTTTAACAATCAGAAGTAACTGACTAATGATGCTGTTCACATTTGGTTGGGGATTAAAGGGGACACTGTGTGTGTGCGTGAGTTTATATTTTAGTGTATTTTCTTCACAATTGAAATGCAAAAAATGATTCGTAAAGCTCTTCTGAGTTGTTGGTTTTCTCAAACTCAAGGTTTTATTCTCTTTTAAATTTCTTTTTAAAAATCTTAAAAGAATGTCAAGTTACTTTTTAAAAAACATTTAAAAATAGGAATATTTGTCCTTATATTGTAGAAAATGAAAGGGCAGAGAGATCTTAACCATAAGAAAAAAACATAGTGCCCTCTACATTTAGTACGTTAGTTGTACAACTTGGATGCCTGTCTATATATTTAGTTTCATTCAGGTTTTCTGCTTTTCATTCTGAAAAGGAAGCAAAATATTGAATTCTTTTTCCAAAGAAAAATGTTTGTAGTGTCATGAAAAATGAGAACAGATGGCACTGCAAGGCTTTGGGGAAAAGTATTGCACTCCAATTCAAATTGTCAGGCAAAGTCAGAGACAAACACAAAGCTACCAATTGTTGCAGTTATTTATATGACTTAATTCAAGAAGTTACAAAGTAGCATATTTCTTCTTACATTAAATAAAAGACATTTTTTACCAGTTTATAGTCCAGTTTTCACCAAGTGAGTACCCAAGTAGCCAGGTTTTATAAACAAAACGAATAAGCAGAGCAAAACAGTCCTAGTCACTTAAAATATATTCTACAGTTTCACAGTGGGCAGGTTTAACCAGATGCAGTGTGACAGCCTATTAGCAAAATAAACAGATCTTCCCAACTTGAAGTCCTTTGCCCCTTCCCCTTCACTTTTAACTAGATTAGCTCTGCAGTGCATCAAGGCTAGGGTTGTGGTTGGGTGCATTAACTTCTCCCCACACTGTTCGGATTGAGCAGCAAAGCATCCATTACCACTACCATATCCAAAGTGACGTTTCCATACAGGCTGCCTGCTGTTTCATTCATAACCACAAAACAGACTGAAATGACTTTACTTCTTTTTACAACTTGCAAAGAGTTAATGGACTGTTCTGGCCTCCTGCCAAAACCTTTAAGAAACTTTATTAATGTGTTATGAGGCTGGGACACCATAGTGTGGGATTTTATTGTTTATTCATCTTAATGAATAAAAAATATGTATTCACAATTAAAGGCATGTTCTCTCGCAATTGCCTTCTAGTAAATGTTAAGACTTTGTCAGTGCTTATCATTGCATTTGCTCATCAATTTTGACCCCTTTCTTTCTAAAACCTAAAGTTGGCAGTGCGATACCATGGACTTTGTTTAAAGATATACCAGCTTAGTATTTCAAATGAGTAATTATTTAATGATGAAAAGAACATTCTTCAACAAGTGGTAAAAAGGAACTGTGTTTTTTTAAGTCTCTGTTTGAAAAACTAGTCATAATCTGCATTATTTTCTCATTTGTTTAAAAAATGGTCTGTAATGTATTGATTCTTCATACGACAGAGGCAACATAATTTTCTTATAGATTGTGTGGGAATCTGATGTTGGATAGGCAGCATTGAAAGTTTTTTTATTTCCCTGTCTATTCTGTTCTGACATGCCAGTTACCAGATATTTCATTTTTGTTTTCATACAATTGTATTGTCCTGTTACCTTTGACTTTTTCTCTCCATCTTCCTATGGGTGATATGTTGCAAGGAGGTAATGAGCACAGAAGTTGTATTATATTGAATCTAAATGAAAAAAAAAATAGACCGAATGAGGAAATTCCATACTGTTTCCCACAGTGGCTGCACCAGTGTGCACTCCCACCAACAGTGCACTAGGGTTCACTTCTCTCCACATCCTTGCCAGCACTTGTCTGTTGATTTGTTTATGATGGCCATTCTGACTGGTGTGAGGTGGTATCTCATTGTGGTTTTAATTTGCATCTCTCTGATGGGTAGTGATGCTGAGCATCCTTTCATATGTCTCTGGGCCCTCTCTATGTCCTTTTTGGAGAACTGTCTGTTTAGGTCCTTTGCCCAGTTTTTAATTGGATTGTTTGTCTTCCTGGTGTTGAGTCATATGAGTCCTTTATATATTTTGGAGATTAGTCAAAGAACATGTGTGAATGACCCACGGACATGGACATTGCTGTGGGGATTGACTGTGGGAACCAGTGATGGGCTTGGTGGAGGAGGGCAAAGGGGAAATAGTGAGACACTGTAATAGAATAAACAAGAATAAAACAAATGAAATAAAAAATAAAATTTAAAAATAAAAAATTGAATGAATCAGTGGGTCTGTATAAATTTAATTTTCTCAGATATAGTCTGAGAAAAATTAATTTTTTTACAACTTTTGAAATATGTACCTTCCTTCCAAAATAGAATACTATGCAACTTTCAAAGAATGTTGAATGGTCTTCTTTAGTTCGTGAAGATAAGGAAAAGTTCCAGGGAATTTTTGGCAAAATGAATAAAATTATGAATTTTCATATTATGGTCATTGGAGTGGGGAAATTTTATGTCACTTTATCAAAAATACTTGGGAACAGGCATTAAAAAACCATCCGGTCACTAAAAATACCAAGAAAATGAGTACCATTGCACTTCTGTAGCAGTAAAATCAGTTTGAGCCATGTCTGTTTTTGTGAATTTGACTAATAGAACATTTTATTTTATTTTTTTATATCCTTACAACTTTTCATAAAATTTAAGCTTTATTGTATTTTTTCCGTTACCATTTAGTGCCCTTCTATCCTCCTCTCCCCCCAAGCAATCACCACACTGTTGTCCATGCCCATGAGTCCTTTTTCTTCTTTGCTCAGTCCCACTACGCCTTCAGCCGCCCCCCACAACCCTCTGCACTAGTTGTCATCTGCTCTCCATCTATGAGTCTGTCTCCATTTTCCTTGTTAGTTCAGTTTGTTCATTAGATTCCACACATGAGTGAAATCATATGGTATTTGCCTTTCTCCATCCAGGAGACTGGCTTATTTCACTGAGCATAATGTTCTCCATCCAGGTCCATCTATACTGTTGCAAAAGGTGAAATTTTCTCCTTTTTTTATGGCTGAGTAATAAGAGAATATTTTAATTCATACTAGTATTTCCAAGTCATAAAGTCATCCATGGTTTTGCCTTTGATAGAAATGAGAATAATTCAATTTTCTTGAATTAGCAAATTTAGAAATAAGTATAATTTGTTTTTTTCTTTGGCAATTTAGCCTTGATATTGGAAAGGATGCTAGCCGAAATGAAAATCTGAACAGACATTGAATTTAGCACCTACTGTTTTATTCTCTTATAGATGAGCCAGAACTTGCCTGGAGTTTTAAAAATGACCTACCTTGAGGTGGTTAAAATCAGATTACACATTTTAGAATAAAATTTGAAAGATGACTCAAAGTGACTTTGAGGGGAGTGGATAGAGCTGTTTTGGGAATGGGAAATAATCTTTTAACTTAGATTTTGACCATTGTATGCAACTGGACATCTTTTTGAGTTGAGTCGTCATGCTGAGGCACTTGGCCTTGTGAATTTGATAGTGCTGTGCTCTGTGTTGTAACTAACCACCTAAATTGAAGCAAGGAAATATTTTGATCTTATACTCTTTCTTTGAGCCTCATTCACCTGGATAGAAGAAAGTGGTGAAGGTGGTGTTGGTGGATCTTTCAGTGGCAGTGGAAACTGGTTCTTCTCACAGCCGTGTTGTATCAGTGGGAAAGTGATCAGCCCCTAAACCCTGGCTAAGTGCAGCTAAGACTGTATGTAGTAACACTCATGGGGAAAAATGGTACATGGGAGGAAATCAGACTGTCATTTGTGAGATGTAGCTTAGAAGGGGAATTACTTGATCCTGTGGTGAAGTCTTGGGACTTTGGTGAGAGATTAGGAAGTTTGTGGGGAGTGAAAAGGGTAGTGGATTTGAGAAGGGTGTCTGGTGTTCACATGTTATCACGGCGCTGAGCTGCTCAGGCTGAGCTGGCTCTTTGCCTTTAACTGAGTGCACTGACTTAGTCCTCAATTTGTGGCCTGCCATGGGCAGAGAGGGTTTTCTGGTCTCATCCTCCTTCCAGTTTGTGCACATTACCAAACCACAATATAAACTCACCACATTCAGCAACCTCGACTCAAGGGAGGCTTCCTCTGGGAAAATTGGGAAGCTATGTGTCAAAAATTAGGAAAGTTGTCCAAGCAACCCTGTAATTGTAGAGTTATAACCTCTGTGTGGTCCATCTCTCTCTCTCTCTCTCTCTCCCCCCGCCCTGCCATCCCCATCTCTCCATATGTGTGTGTGTCTAATGGTGACACCTCTAATGTGAGAAAACTGCAAATTTAGATAGGACTCCAGAGTCAGATTTCCTTGAGTTTAATTCCTCGCTGTCTCAGCTTATTAGTGGAATAGCCTAAGGGAAGTTTTCTCATTTGAAAATGGTGATAATAATAATAACTACCCCACAGTATTATTGTGAGGATGAAATCTGACATGTAAACGTGTCAAATATTATCCTTACTATTATTTTATTACTAATCATCCACAAGATATTTGCTGATGAAGAGAAGGATATGGTAACATTTTAAGCAGAATGTAGGAGGTATTAGTGCTTTACTTAACTACCTAATTGCATTGATTCTCACTAGGGTCCTTTTAGGTGTAGGAATCAATTTTATATGTATTACACTTTCTTGTGCACTTAGCAAGACAGAAAGTGCATGACTCCCAGAAACTTGTATTCTAGTTGGGATACAAAGTATATTCATTTGGCAATATACAACAAAAATGGTCAACATAAGAAACAAAAAAATGAAATAAAAAACTATATTTTAGTTTTTGGGTAAAGCATGTTGTCTTAATTCCACAGTTCTGTGTGTAACAACAGCACAGAGTGTCTTTGTACGTAGTTGGTGATCAGTCAACACTTACTGATTCCTCTGTTTGTGGAACAGATTGTCATTTTAGAATTTGGGGAGTCTCAAGGATGAAGAGTTAACTAGTTAGCAGTATCAAACCATAAAATCCCATGAAAGTAAAAAATATTTGTGCAAGTTTTAAAACTATTAGTAAGTGAAGAGCGAAGTAGAGATACTCTCTGAATGCACTAACTTTGGTTCACCGATGTGGCTACATGACTTTGACCCTCCTGACAACTAATTAAACAAAGGATAAAAGTCCCTAAAAGCCTTTTGTGCAGAATCATAATGGTAAGAAATTTTTCTGTCTTAAAAAAAGGTGAAGAAATATGTATATATTAATTTACATACATATACATACTTCTTGGAGAGAGAGATTTCAGGGGAGTAGCAGACAGGAGACAGTATTCTACCTTTGAAGAAACATTAGACTTTATTATGATGGAGATTTAAAACAATTAAGTAAAAATTATTGGTGTGGCTGTGCTGTGTGTGGACATATAATTAAAGATGGAAGGCCTGGGCATTTAGTGAATAAGCACTGCGAGTCTAATGGAGGCCCCCGGGCTGTGTCAGCGTGGTGGAATTCATCTTTCACCCCTGAATTGTCTCTCGGCAGAGGCAACGTTGGCTTCCGCCGCAGCTTAGCATTACGGAACAGTGATCGCTGCCAGCGATGATTACAGGAGGGCAGGCCAGGCCTGCTGTGTCCTTCGACCTGAGCTTAAACTTGTGGAACACCCAAAAAAGAGAAGACAGTCCAGTGACCTCATTATGTAACATTTGGCAGCTGTGAACGCAGCATCTTAGTCAGGACGAGTTTAGTACAGGAAGAAAAGGGACAGAGACAATGAACATTATGGGAGATTGAGGTACACTTCTGCAGCATTTCGCCTGTGTTTTTCAAGGGTTTCTATGTTCCTAGGACAGCAAATAGGAATGTCTCCCGAGGGGAGAACGCCCCCGCCCCACCCACCCACCTGCTGTGCTCAGTCCTGCGGTCCCAGTTTCCGCCATTAGCTAGGTTTTGTGTTGTGGGTATCTGCCATAGGAGGGTATAAAAGGTTTTTTAAAAATATATTACTTGTACTGATGTAAAAGAAGTATAGATTCTTAAAGAGAGGGAAGAAAATTGTTATTTCTCTTTCCATTTTGCATACACGCTCGCTTTGATAAAGACTCTTAAGTTCATGTCAAAATCATGCCATAAATGGGAAAATGTTGGCTTTGCTCATGCTTTTTCGCAGTACGTTTCCGTGTGGTCGGGGTCTTTTAACTTTTCCTACAAAATTAAACGAGTTTCTTTCATTAGCAGAAAGCATCGTGGGCATAGGCATAATTGAAATGTTGAGGTGAGTGGAATTTCATAAAAGAGCCCTTGTCTTCACTTGCTAACTTGTAGTATTATAATCTTGCTTTGTAGTGAGCTTTTCAAACAGTTTTTTTTTTTTTTTTTGAGTGGTGGTGCCAGCTCGTATTATGTGGGAGACACGCTCCCTGGCTTCGTGGGAGCCAGGCCCCGCCCGGCCGGCCTGCAGCGCAGCGGCCTCTGCCCGGGGCGGCCGCCGGCGACATTTCAGGGCCTTGGCAGCCATTTTAGGTCCTGCCCGTGCGGGAGCTGCCGGCTGCCAGGAGCTGCCGCCGCTGCTGCCAAGACGCTCTTGGCAGTGCAGATAAACTTTGTAGAGATACACAGTCCAGAAATATCTTATAATTACAAAGCACAGGGGGCAGAATGTTTTTACAATACAGCTGTGCTAATGTAAACATTTAATTTGGCAGCCTTCTCCACCCACTTTTCAATTAACCGGGTTTGTGCAGATACTTTAGGTCTGTAATAAACTTTATTGCTACTTCTCTTGGAGCACAGTTTATGAAACACAGATTTGAGGAGCTCTTTTTTTGGGGGGGGGGGTCCAGCCATTTAGGAAAGCACATGGCAAACGTGGTACTTCCCCGAAGGGGAAGTGCAGCGCTCTGCCTCAGGAACGCCCGGGCCTGGCTCCGGCGCCGCAGCAGTTGCTTCCGGGGCAGCGACGGGGGCGTGCCCTGGGCTGGAGAGCCTGCAAGGGGCTATTAATAGGCAAAGGTGAAATCACTTAGACAGCTACAAAAAGACACTTGTGTTGGTGATCATTAAAAGATAAACGTCCCCTGCAATGCGTGAGACCGTTTCAGAGATAAATTCCCATTAATAGCTCTTCCAGATATAATAATTGGGTGATCACCATGATAATTATTCTTATAAAGGGAAAGAAATAATTTTCTATCTAAAGTAGCATTCAACTGTTCAGCTCACAAAGCTAGTCAATACATCCTTTTAATGAACCTGAAAAATGGGAGAGGTCATAGAGTTTTAAGGCTAAATTTGGTTTTAATTGACTTTGTGAAAAGGACTTTCTCTTCGTGATGAATGTGACATCACATTTCATGATATTTCTTTACATATATTTACTTACACATTTCTCAGATAGATTAGAGAAAACTATATAAGTGCCATACATATATACTGCTATTTTTTAAAGACAAAAAGATTTTCAACTCATATTTTCCTATCTTTCCACTTAGAATCTTTGCCATGGTGATGGTTTTAAAAATTAGCTTTTTCCCCTCTTGATGATGAATTGTAACAGAAAACCAGTGTCAGGCTGTTTTCCCTCCTTCAGTCGGGCTTCCTCACCGTTTGGTCTGTGGGAGCACAAAGTAATTTTCAATACTGAGCTGTGGTAGACGGGTCAGATCCCAAAGCTGGACAGTAGATCTCTTTCAGCCTGAGCGATGGTAGAGGTCAGAGAATTTTGAAGCTGTGGCCTCGTTCATTCATAGTTTTGTTATTTATGGTGCAATAGCTAGTTTTGCCACCTTTACACGTTGTGCTTATCAGGTCAACAATGCCTTTGCTGTGGCTTTTATTCTCTCAGGTGTTTTACTCATTAAAAACAAAAATCAAGCAAAAGAAATTAATTATACTATTAAATCTCCATGTATGTGACATGTCAATATTATTTTCAAAATGTAATAATTGTGGATACTGCTTATTTATACAGTCTAAACAGGACCCATTTTACTTGTTATCAAGTGACTAAAAGTTGGAGCAGAGCAGATTAAACTGTAAGCCACATGCAGGCTGGAACAAACTGTGTCCTCCCCCCCACCCCCGCCCCATTGTAGACTGAGTTCCAGGGGTGATATATGGCACCATGTAGGGGCTCAGTCCTGTTTTTGTGTGTTTGTTTGTTTTTTAAATAAATACATGGATAATCTAGTTAGTACAATCAGAATCAGAATATTATTTGTTAATTAACTGTATACACTCATAGCTCATTATGAATCTTTCTTTTAGATTGTTTTATTTTTCTTTGGGGAACTAATATTCTTTTTTTTTTGTTTCATCACGGATAGTATGTACAAGATGGCATCCTTTCTAGAGCTTAAATGCATTCCCAAAATTATTCAGGATAAATTGCAATATAAGGAGGTCACAGTCTTATGGAGGGGAGCAACATATAGGCAACCAACTATAAGGCAATGTTAAGGTCCCATACTGGGGATGCGAAGAAGGTGTTGTGGTCTGAGGGATGCCTCCTTAGGTGGGAGAAAGTAAGGTTAACAGAAGATGGACAAAGTTCAAGGGCTTTGAAAGATGAATCAGGAGTTCGTACAGCATTGAAAGAAGTGATGCTCCAGGAATGGAAACCATATGGGCAAAGGCATAGAGACCTGCTGTTGCACAACATATTCTAGGAATTTCAAGAAGTGGGCTAGAGTTTAGGTGTTGGGAAGTTGGGGGTGGGTATAAGAAGGAGTAAAGACGGTGTTTTTTTCCGTGGCTCTAGTGAGATTTGAGGCTAGGCTGGGGCCAGATGATGAAGAGCCCTGAATGCGGTGCTGAGGTTTTCGATCGCTCTGAGCGATAGGGGGCCATCACGATGTTTTCAGGAGTGGAGAGATATGTTTCCTGGTGAGAGTGCAGAGGACAGAGTCTGGCTTCCCTGTGAAGAATGAGGAGGCTGAGGCTCTTGTCAGATGAGGCATGCAGGCTCGAAAGTGATTTAGCAGCAGTTCAAATAGATATGAGGGAATGGACAAGAAAGGTAGCATCTAAGCCAACAAATGAATGTGAAGCTTTAGGGAGATGGTGTTGCCAGATGCTTGCGTTTTCTTCATGGGAAACTAGGTGGATATGGGTACCAGTAATTGAGGGGTGGGTGGAATGTGTGTGTGTGCGCGTAGCAGCAGAAGTAGCGCTCTGGCAACTCAGAGTGTGCAGGGGCTATGCACTAGCAACATCACAGGGATTCTGCAGTTAAAATGAGAGGTTAGAGCTAGAAATAGATTTGGAACCTTCTCCAAGTGTGTTATATTTGAAAACATGGAGCTGGGTGAGTCTCTCAGGGGGAACATAGAACAGGAATGAGGGTCACTTGGGTTGGTTAAGAATCACCAACCAGCATGTGAGAGTGATGGATGAGAAGGAGATAGCAGCCATTGGGAAGAAACCGCAGAATAGGAGGCCTGGAACTAGGAAGGATACGTGTCCTAAAGGAAAAGGTAATTTTTTAAAGTTAGGGCTTCTTAGTGTCAAAAGTCAATTAAGTAGAGTCTGAGAAGTTCAAGGCAAGTTGTAGCTTATTGAAATAGTAAGTTTGCAGTTAGGACGTGCTAAACTTACTGACTCTGAGAGCTGACATTGGTCATGAGGATTATTATTTACTCATTTTAAATAGTGATTAGAGAGTGAGTTTTGCATTTTGCTCCCCAGTATAAGTTCACAGAAAAGATTCAATCATACAGGGATCCTGGGTTGCTTAAAGGATGAATATTCTGTAGACTTTAAGAAACTTCTGGCAGAAAACAATGGGTTATGTTTATTAGTGCTCTCTCCTAATTCTGAGGAGGAAATTTGCATTTTTTCCCTTCCATCTAATGTCACCACTGGCTGCTGTATTTAAAGAAGCGGGAACCACTTTGAAATTTTAGTGTAAGTTTTGGAGAAGGCACAAACAATTTCACAGAAAATAAAAGGAAATGTGTACAACCACTGAGCTCGCCCCTTTAATTGCTCTTACCAAGCCTTCAACCATCCCCTGAGGGGCAAAATTATGCTCCTGCCCGGTCCCTGGATTCACTGTTAGCAGCAGCAGTGAGGAGCAATTTATTTGCAGTCTCCTCTGTTCCCCTTCTCCCTTTGTGATTCCCCAGTTTAGCAGTAAAAGACTGTGATTTTGTAAAAGTTGTGTTAGTATATAAAAGTTCTATTAGAAAATATGATTGAGTCAACTAACGTGCAAGTAAAAACCACTAGCTAACTGCAAACTGGGTGCAGCTCTGTCATCTCCTAGGGTATCTTAAAGGGTTTGGCTAATTTTTTAAATGCCTGGAACCTTCAAATGAACTGAAGTTCATACTCAATATGCAAGGTCGACTTCAGAGTTTCCTCTGAAGGAAAATACACGAGGAAGTGGAACATTTATTAGTCATAATCAAAAGCACCAACATATATGGCCCTTTATGAAAGCAAAATGACACCAGTGCATCTTCGTTCCACCTTACCAGTCCTCACCATCCTAAGGTGCTGCTTCTCCACACCCTGGAGGAAGCACAGACAGGAGCAAATTTAGTTTCCAAAAGTAGAGTTGGATTCTGCTTAAGTAGATTAGGGTCTGGCACACCGTTTAACTTTATCAGGCATTTAAAGGAGAGGATGTTACACTTCAGCCGGCTGCGACTTGCCAGTGAGCTGGGCTTTCCCCACTGTTTCTGGTTTGGCAGGGGCGAGGTGGTTTACCCTGCCCCACTGCTGCCTGCCAAGGACACATGGCCAGCTCCCGGCTTCCTGTCTTCCTCTTTGTGTCCTGGCCTTGCCTTCCAGGGAGCTGCCAAGACACTATTGCCAAAAACCTTCCTTTGGAAAGGTCAAGCAACCTCAAGTCACCTATGCCAATATTTGTGTTTTCTTTTTAATCCTTCTGTGTTCGACTTGGAGAAAAGTGTACAACAGAACATGTAAAAAGTGGAACCTAGGGTCACTTTGGATCACTTGGATAAAGCAGCAGAACCCAAAGAATCCCTTGGCCAGTCAGGGGATGATGATTCTAGTAGAATTCTATTTAAAGCTCTGTGAAGTGTGATAGAGTTCAGAATGGTTCAATGTGGATTTGGATTTAGTTTGCTTTTTAGGATTCACTGTACACATGTGATTTTTGGCTGAAGCTGAATCCTGGTGCATGGCAGAGAGAGTGAGAAAAGTGGACTTTGGTCTTGGCTTAAAGACTGCATTTTTTTGTTTTGTTTTGTTTTTAGGACTCTGTAGTTGCACGCTACTTTTTGCTTTCCAGTTCTGTATCTGTGAACAGGCATCCTTGTAACAGTCTGAGAACATTTCAGGAGAGAGTCACGTGGGGTACCTGTTCAAAGTGCCACTTTCTTGCCCCAGACACTGCTGTAGGAATCTTAGCCACATGGGTGAGGTCAAGAAATCTGAATTTTTAACAGGAATCTAGAATGATTCTGAGCTCACTACAATTGGACTGAATGTGTCACTGATTGCAAAATCAAAATAAGGCAAGTAGCATTTATTGTCATCATACAGCAAATTGTTGCATGTCTCCTTCAAAGATTTTTTGGACACCTAGAGCTTAATGTGTATCTTTAGATTGTATGTAAACCAAAAATAATAATAAGGCACACTTTTCAAAAGATCAAAAAAAAAAAAAAAACTAACAATATATGAAACTTAGCCAAATAATTGTCTCTGATTTGAACCCCCAATTTTAAGATTTTAAAAATAAGCATTTTTTCATGACGCATGGGGCCACCACAGGTTGTGCACTAAGCAGCGGGAGATGGCTCCTGCCCTGGAGCCCACCCTGCGGACCGTGCTGCTTGGAGTGTGCAGGGTGGGTGAGCCCACCGGTGCTGCTCATAAATGGAAGGTTCAGTGTCTCTAACATTGCATAATGCAAAGCAGTTTTCTCCTTTACTTTGGAAAATTCCATTTGAAGAATATGGAATACTTTTTTTTAAGTCCTTACCTGAGGATATGTTTTTTTGATTTTAGAGAGAGAGGAAGGAAGAGAGCGATATTGAGATCGGTTGCCTCCTGTATGCACTCTGATCAGGGACCGATCCGTAACCTAGGTATGTGCTCTGACTGGGAATCAAACCCACAAACTTTTGGTATTTGGGATGATACTCCAACCAACTGAGCCTCCTGGTCAGGGCAATATGGAGCTCTTAAAGTGCCTAAAAGTGAACCACCTACTAATTCTCATGGCTGCTGACATTTAATAGAGGGTACATGTTACGTTCTGCCTGTAGACGCAAGGAAAAGGTCTACATAACTCTGATAATTCCCTTTGGCTTTTTATGCAAAATCGTCCACAGCATTTTCTTCCTCAGCTCAGTTTTATTTTTCTTTGTGCCTTTACGCCTTGTGATATTCCATTTTTGTTGGTAAGGATGGTTCAGCCTTGAACTTTTTTTGTCATTGTTTCATAGCATTCCTAGAGTTTGGCCCAGGTTACCTTTGTAATTTTGCCATTTTTTTCCCTAAAGCTGCAGCCTCAGGGACACCTCTGTCTTTTTGACATGAGTAACAAACAGTATACTAATTTGGAACACATGTTCTGTCAAAGTTTACCTATAGCCTTGGTTTCCAAATTTGCAACTTCAGCATCTTCCATTGAAAAGAAACAGCATATTTTTTCCCCTTAAACTCCCCCTTTGCCTCCCCTTGAACTATAGTCTTTTATAACAGTAATAAGGAAATGTGGTTATGGGTATAATTGCCATGAGGCAATTGTACCCTGGAGGACTGGCAGAATTTTGTTTTCTGTATCTGAGGGCTGGGCTCCATCACTAAGCTCTATTTGCAAATAACTCAATTAGAATAATAACAACAATGTCTTTATTTTTATGGCAACTTTCCCTATAGAGATCAAAAGTGTGCTAGAGACATCCTATCAGATTCATTGTTTTAATACCCCCGAGGACTGGGATAAAAAAGTTTTATTATAGCTTGATTGAGATAGGCGATTGAGTGAGAGGGAGGTTAAGTGACATCCCAGAGATCACAAAGAAAGTCAGTAGGGGAACTGCAAGAAAAAAAAAATCAAGGTTTCCAGTTACTCTGCAAGTTATCAAGCTACATTCTTTCCTGGCCATTGTGAAGAATGAGAATAAAGTACAAACTTTGTTAGGAATTCGAAATAGTGTAGGTGAAACTGTTTTGAAAATTGTAAAAATACGGTTACTGTCTTTATCACAGTACAAGTGGAAGGTAAGAAAGAAACTGTCAGCGTCTAGTTGTTCTGACACATGTGACATGGATTTCACTGGTCATTGACTGATTGGACCCAAACTTAGCAGTCCTCTTGGTTATTAATGGAAGACTAATGAAAAATTCCTTTATAATTCTGAATTAAATAATACATTTAAGCATCTTATAGAACTTTACAGTTCTTAAACTTCAAAAATTCCATGAGATTGACAACAAACTTTGGACAAATGAAGATACCAAAGATAAAAGTTTCTCTGGTTAAATAAACAGCCTAAGGAAAACTTATCCAAATAATCTGATTTTTTAAAAGGTTTTTACTTAGAGCCTCTATAATTCTGAGGGTGAGTATGATAAATTTAGCCCTTATTTTTTTTGTTAGCGAGGGCAGGAGAACTGGGAGTAAAATTGCTACTAACCTTCCAACCCATTTCAAGGAACGTTGGAGGACATGTTCTCTGGGGAGGAGACACTATTAACTCGATGTTGACTTAATTACTATTGTTTGCTTTGTGGTAAAAGGTGGCTTATCTTGGTATGGGCTATGGGCTACCCAAACACATCCCCTCCCTTGAACAGGAATCTGTTTCCACAAACTAGCTGAAAAATCAGAAATGTCCCAAATTTTGTCAGACCTTGCCTTCTAATGCGAAATATGAGAAGTTAGGTAAAAATATAAATACATGGAGCTTTAAAGCTCTTTCTTTGATTTCCAAAGTTCTAGAGCAAGTTTGTATTTCTTCCCTTTAACCCAAGTAAATGAGGCTATCTTCCACTTATCGTAGATAGATCCTTCCTGTCAGTCTCCAGGGAAGAGTAATGGCCTTGAGACTTTCTCTTCATCGCTGCACCTCTTGTTGTGTCTTAATGCTTAATGAATGTTAAGCTAGAAAGAATCCAGGTAAACAGGTGAACAGAAAATAAAGTAAAATAGCAGAGAAAGAAAGCATCTGTCTTTGAGGAGCACTTTCAGCAGGTCGAATGGCACGAGGACATGAGCGCTGTTCTCTAGCAGTTGATTGGATTAAGACAGCTAATTTATTTCAGTTTTGGTAGTTGTTGGATGATATTAATAAAGAATGTCCAGTGATTATTTTATTGCTGTTAGTTTATTTTTTCAAAAGAAAGTTTAAAAACTGTTGAGCACCCCTCCTTTTTCTTTCAAATGCCCTCCCCAGATTCCTGGGCTCTTTCCCCCACTTTTGTGTTGTCTATTGTATTTTGGTTTTCATGGTGTGACATACACATCCATGGTACTATAAAAGGTGCCTGCTCAGTGAAAAGAAAGCCGAGCAACGCTGCCACTTTAAAAAAGGCACAGGTCACGTTGAATGGGAGCCTAATGTGAGCAGGAAGCTTTGGCTTGGGATCCAGATTGGGACAACCTAACAGCTGGGTCCAGAATTCTGACTTTCTTGCAATTACTGATGTTGCTAGTGGGTGAATAAACCTAAATAAATGAGGACACAGCAGCATAATACAAGTCTTCTCATTTATAGTTCAAGTGACAAGTGTCATTTTCTTTTAAGTAGTTTTTATTCCATTTCTTAAACAGAAGGGAGAGGGGCTCTGCGCCTCTCAGGCAGGTGACAGCTTTGCAGGGTGTTGTTGAAAAATGTCACATCCGACCTTGCTGTTTTTGTTAGCTGGTTCCAGTTCTGCTTACCTCAGGTATACCAGAAGTCCATTACCTCTTCCTGGAGTCGAATGGTCTTATGAAGTAATTTAATGGTTTCAGTTTAATTCTTGGGCAGAGAGACACCACAATCAGCACTCTGTTGTATCTGCATTGACGCTCTGCGCCAACGTGCCAAGACTTAAGATTTCCCTCCAGATCAGGCATAGTACACTGTGGAGAAACTGAGGCAATATCACGCAGAGATTTAATCTTTCCACGAGAGAGGCAGAAGGGAGCGAGAGTGAGCAAGGTTGAGGTATTACAGCTCACCTTCAGTATTAAAAAGTCATTTGCTCAAAAACTATTTTAACGTTATTTTGTTCCACTATATTTGCTATGACTTTTGTAAGTGGATAGATATTTAGTGTTTATTGACTTTCAACAAAAACTCCAAATACATTGTTTGAAGGTGGAGATTAGTTCTCCTTTGCTCAGTGAGCCCATTTCTAGGAAGCTATCCCTTTAAAAACCTATTTCTGGGCCACTTAACATCTGTCGGAATTCCAGTTATCTGCTTGGTATATAAGCAATTTGATTTCATTTGTTTTATTTTGGCACTGAGTTCTATATTCCTATGTGATGGTTCTTATAGTGCAAGTTTAATATGTGTGTAGTAAAAAATATGATTAAAATTTAGACTCACTTTTTGGCATTAGGCTTCCTGGCTTTTGCCCTTATTACTACAGAATCTCAAGGACTGTTTCTGTCTTGCGTTCTCCGCATCATTCCTATGATGTTTAATGTCTGTGCAATACATGTACATGCTGTCATAGTATAAAGTCTGTGTCAGCTTATTTATCACACTGTAATCTTTTCACTGGAATTAAAAGGGGGGAGTGGGAAAATGTGAAAAGTGGAAATTATTGCTAGACTTCATGATCATTTCAAGTCTAACTAGACTTTAGCCCATTTTTTCAATAAAGACTTACTGAATTAAATTTGCAGATTTTGCCATAAGTGATATAGACTGACTAAAATAGATTTGAGGTTCAACTTAAAAAAACTTAATGAATGATGGTTTTCATTTGATACAATCCCACGAACGAGGACAATAATGTGTTAAAAAGATGCAAATAAAACTCCAGAGGGTGGGAGAGTAGGAAATGGCTGAGAGGAAGCGCAGGGCTGTGTCACTGCTGTGCCGAGCTGGCTGCTGAGGGCCCCGCCAGGCACCCGTGTCATCCTGTTCAGGTTTCATCAGGAGAAGTGAGCAGTGTGTGAATTGATCTGTATATTTTCCGTGATGTCACTCCCCGCCTCGTGGGGCTGTTATCTGGCACGATATAAAACATCAAGAATATCTGCACTGTTTACACTGGTGATTCCAAAGTTTCAGTATTGTGAGTATATATACTCTCTATACATATAAACATAAATATTTTTGATCTCCTATTGGTGGAGTGCTCTAATAAAGATTCATAGGTTATGCAGTTGTGAAAGATGAAAATACTTCTGTCTATTTATATTTTATGACTTTTCCTATGTGAAAATGCTGAATGTCAAATGAGGGTCTTATGAACTATTTCCTAGAGTAAACAGAGTAGTGTTGAAATTCTCTTTTCAAGTATGTATTGTTATTATGTTGCTGCTGTCTGTGTATTGGTTATACATTTAAGACAACCTTTTGTTTACCGCCACAGGATACTGTTAGCTATTCAGGCAGCTTACAAGCAACTCAAAGTTGTTTGTGCCATGAAATATAAATAAATTTATAGTGCTCTATAAGTATACTCAGGCTCATAATTGATGTGGTCAAAAAACATGTAGCCCTGTTTGTGGGAAAATCACATACACAGAAAGAAACCCCCATGCATCATGTAACTTACTAAATTTGGAGAGAAAGACTAACTATGAGACAGTGAAAGGAAGAAATAGTAAACTTGGCCAGGTGGGTGGGATTATGAGACGATCTCCAGGAAGAGGTGTATTTACAGCATGGCATTGAAAATCTAAGTAATTAATCTTTTAAAAATATTAATTGTTTTTATGTGTCACTATTGTGTATTACAAAAGACTTTGGTATGTAGTATTTCATATTCAGTATTGAGGCAGGGCAGTGCTTTCTCACTACCACCTTTTTAAATGAGAATCATAACAAATATTTCGAATTTATTAATATTCTAATGCTGTTAACTCTACTGCCTGACATTTATTTTAGTGATGAATATGTCAAACTTCAAAAAGCATCCCTGACTAATGTGGCTCGGTTGGTTGAGCATTGTCCCACAAAGCAAAAGGTCACTTGTTCAATTCCCACTCAAGGCACATACCTGGGTTGCAGGGCGAATAGGAGAGGCAACTGATTGATGTTTCTCTCTCACATTGATATTTCTCTCCCTCTCTCTCTCCCTTCCTTCCCATCTCTCTAAACATAACATATTTTTAAAAAGCATATACATATATATCTCTCAGGGTCCAGAAAAATAGAGCTCTTAATCAGAGTCCAATGGGAAATCAGTTTACATTGATGTTAGAACATGGGTAGTAAGGCAACTTACACATTCTCATCAGTAGGAACCCACTACCACAACTAGGGCTGGAACGATAAAGGGAGAAAGAGGTGTTACCAGACCACTTGCGCGGGAGCTGCCTGAGGGGAGTGTGGACCTCGAGAGAGGGGCCCATCCACTGGAAGCCAGAACCACAAAAGAGATCTAGCTATAGCCTGGAGAACCTGTCTAAGTTGAGAGAAGGAAAATAAAACCTCCCCTTCTGTTTTGTTCCTGCCCTCCAAATTCCCAAACTCCCTCCAGAGCCTCTCATTGGTGGGACCTAGCTTGAAGCTAGTTGATGACAGCACTGGGAAATGCAGTTTGCAGAAAAAGAGGGAGGGATGGCTCTAAGGACAAATTAACACAATATTGGCGAATCTGATTCCAGGGGAGGGGTTGGGGGATGGAATGGAGGTAAACTTCAAAGCATTAATTTTGTGGGAGGGATTAAGTTTGCATGATATTATCCAAAGTCTTATCGTACCAGTTTTACTTACTGGCTTCAAGGGACTCATTTTTTAAAAAATTCTACCAGAAAGTTTAGTTTGTCTTTTTATCATAGCATTATTGTTAGATGCTTTTGAAACTTCTTTGTGAATGATCTTGGTGGCTAATTTTCAAATTTTAACATACTTTACATGTCAGGAATGATTTGGTCTTCTTTAATTAGAACCAATCTTCTAAACCAGAAACAACAGGGGACAGGGTTGCTTGTTCTGATAGCAGTCAGCTCTGCAAAGAATTGTAGACGACCTCTCCTCCTCTGTTCCATCTCTCAGACATACTAGGAATGGGCAAAGAACAATTCAACTGTCCTTGTAATCAACCACTGTCTACAAATTAGAAATAATGATGTGGTTTCTGGTGCTTTGTGATTTTTTGGATGTTAGGTATGCAGCATAGTTTGTTTTTTGATTGGAAGGCAATGTTAATTTTGAAACAGCAGTATAATAATCCATTTGGAAAATTGAACATTAGCCATGTGTAATGCTATGTGCAGTGAAAATAATCTTTCTGAGCATGGGAGATGAGTCTTCAGTAAAAAAACTTGAAGTTGGTCTGTGTTAAAATTTTGTCACATCTGGAAGGCATTTGATGTGTAAAATTACATAGGTTTGATGCCATTGAGGGTTAAGACATATGGATGGGACATTATGCAGAAACTTTTTCCTTTTTATAGTCTTTAGATTTAGCTTAGAGATTTTTGAATCATAAGGAGTCTATTTAAATCTCTATTAGAGATAAACAGAATGAGAGCCCTGGCCGGAAAGCTCAGTCGTTTGAGCATCATCCCAATGCTCCAAGGGTGTGGGTTAGATGCCCCATCAGGGCATGTAGAAGAATCAGCCAGTGAACACATAAATAAGTGGAACAACACTTCAATGTTTCTCTCTCTCTCTCTCTCTCTCTCTCTCACCTCTTCCTTTCTTTAAAATCAATACATTAACAAAAAAGACAAACTGAGTAATATGACAGAATAGAAGGAATTTTGAGTACATGATACAGAGCTCTGTGCCCTTATGCTCCTGATTCCCTTTAAAATGGATATAGCAAGTGGATATGCCTCTCATTTTTTCTCATTTCTCAAATAACCATAGCAATGAACAGTGGATTCCATGGTAGGCTTTTATAATAGGATTTTTAAAATTATACTTGATTAAAATTACCTATATTTTTAATGTTCCTCTTAAAATGACCATTTGAAAGAGTAATGCCCCATAAAATTATAAGAAATATTCATATTTCTATTGGGTTGTAAACTTTTCAGAGTTCTTTCAAACATTATGTCTTATACTAGAATAATCTTGACATTCTCTTTAAAAAAAGAAGGAAAAGGCCCTGGCTGGGTAGCTCAGTTGGTTAGAGTGTTGTCCCTATACGCCAAGGTTGCAGATTTGATCCCCTGTCAGGCCACATACAAGAAGCAGCCAAGGAATGCATGAATAAGTGGATCAACAAATCAGTGTTTCTCCCCTCATCTCCTTCCCTCCCTCCCTCCCTCTTTCCCTCCCTCTCACCACCCTTCTCCCCTCTCTCTGAAATCGATAAATAAAAAAATAAAAGAAAATAAACAAATAGACCCTATGGGAGAGTCAATACCATAGTATCTACTTTGCTTAGATTTAAAAAAAAATAAATAAGAACCAAACAATGTTAGTTAGCCATTCATTTTAATCAGTAAAATTGAGTTACTTTCCTTTCATGCATAGTTTTAATTTGTAGAAGGAAGTTGGTATCTCCTCATTTGTTTCCTCATTTTATCCTTTTTCAAAAATGTTAGTTCACATGATGTATTATTCAAGTAGTTTTATTCCTGGTAAATTAGCTTTTGCCCTGAAAACATGGGAACAGAAGTTCTTTGAACCACTTATCAAGGAACTGTTGGGACATTCGATGCCATTATCTGGCGCATCAGCAAGCTTCCTGCTTCATCAATGACTTCTCTGAGTTTTCCTTCCCATGGTATGATGAAACCAAAGCAGTAACAAGTGTGGTGTACAAATCTACTTTACTTTAGGAGAAAGTATATCATCTTCGTCTTACTCTATTACTCTGCTCATTATTATGTACCTTTGATTAAATATATGCATTTATTTTTATATAACTATGTCATCATGATTTAAGAACTATGATTTAATAATAAAGCAAGAGCCAGTTATTAATTATATATGTGTAACTAATAGGCTATGTAAAAAACCCATCGAATTCTTATCTCTAAACTCATAATGATTTTAACAAAAATGTTTTAATAATTTGGCAGAGTATCTTTTACTTCATATAATGGAGAAATCTATTCCAGTTAAAAATTCCTTTTTAGGCACACATGC
The DNA here is from genome assembly GCA_039655065.1 of Glossophaga mutica. Classification (NCBI taxonomy): domain Eukaryota; kingdom Metazoa; phylum Chordata; class Mammalia; order Chiroptera; family Phyllostomidae; genus Glossophaga; species Glossophaga mutica. The sequence continues at coordinate 135,676,040 of CM077305.1, read as the reverse complement.
CTATGATAAAGTGAGCCCTGAAAAAATAAGAATATGACTTTTTGGTCATTGACTGAATCAATTGCTAAGAGAGGTTGCAGACACTTGAAAAATAGAATATGTGTACATAGTAATATGGTTGGCATCACTGAGCATGTATTCATAATTTGAGGAAGATGAAAAGTGTTTTAAGGGACATCAGCCATCAAGGTCTTACTCACTGTTAAATAGTGCTCAGTTATTTAACAAGTACTGATTGAGCATATGTGCCAGGAATTATGCTAGACAATGAATAAGACTAACATGTATCTTAACCCCATGAATTTTACAATCCAGCAGGAGAACTGGACATCAATCCAGTCCTTTAATTACCAGTGTTATTAGTATTTTCAAGAGGATGTATAGAGTGAAAACAGAGGGACTCACTAGGTGGGTTTTTCAGTGGGGTGGGGGGAATTAAACCTTAAGGAATATTCAAAGAAAATTTTAGCCTTTTCCCACAAATACTTGAGCATATTTTTACTATTGTAGGAAGTTATTTTTTTCCCTCTTAATCCTGTTGGAAATGACTAAGGCTTAAAAACTCTTACCTTTTTCTTATTCAGAACCACTGATTTAGGCATGAAGTGGTTTCCTTAGGGCCAGAGTCCAAGTGGTTGGCAGTTGCTTAATGGAACCCAGGAGATCTGACTGTTCAGACAGTTTTGAGAAAACATGTCCTGTTCCCTGAGAAGAAGGATGGCCAATGAAATATTAGAAAGTCTTGTGTCTGGTTTTAATCTAGATATCCAAAATTATATCAAGTTTTGGAGAGATACAAGAAATGACATAGCACAAAAGGGCCATGTGTACCCAGGAATGTGTAATGTATAGGATTTAGAATAATGCATGAAGACCCCAGGACAAAATAAAGCAGATAAGTAAGTGACTGTGCCAGACAGCGTAACAAGTACTGTTCAGGACTTTGGATGTAAAAGGGTATTTAGTTTTTCATGCTTTCCTTTTAAGAGAAAGACTAACAGGATCATAAACATTGCATTTGGTTTATGTTGAAATTTTGCATTGATTTTTCAATTTGCCTCCAAAATTATGTTCTTGAGTCTGATGACATTCTGTTTTTCATTTCCAGATTCATATTTCACCAACATTCTCTTTGCACTACATACCTTGCTATAAAATGCAGGTTTCTTGGTTTCCAAGAAAAAAAAATTATATTACATAGTATAGCTGAAATCCACAATGTCTCCCAGATGGGAAAGACAGAACATTCATCTCATCTTTTCCTACTGGATCTGGCTGGGTTTTGGAGAAGATTTCATTGTTTTCATGTGGCAGGGCTCATTGGCAAATTGTTCCTTAAAGTACGCAGTGGCGTGTTCATTGAATATTATGAGATACGGGCAGTATTTATGAAAGATTATAAATCTTACAACTCTCTTCAGAAACTTAAAATACAGCTGGAAATGTTTTGCTTCCAACAAACATGCAATCTTCATAAAATTGGAAAAGAAATGTTTTGAATAAATAATGTTTTGGTTTATTTTTCTCTAGTGCAAGAGCTATTTTTTTAGTCAAAAATCATACCATAAAACTCCTCCTTCCTCCACACTAACACACTTGCCTCTGTATTTATATTTTGCTGGTGCATTAAAAGAAAAAAATTTTTAAGTATGCCAGATTGCTTTGCCTTGTTTTTAAAGATAGAAAACTGGATTTGCTCCCAGGAACTCTTTCCTAACTAGGCCAGTTTAAAAACTAAACAAGGATTGAGTCAGTTAATTAATTTAAATGAGATTACAAATCAAAAACATATTACGCAATCTTGATTTAATTACTACATTTTATTTACTTAATTGAAAACACACTGTAGAAAGTTAGCAATCTGGGCAATGACCAGTATGGTGTCCTTGCATTCTATAGGCTAAAGGCTGAGAAAGCAAGAAGTGTAGATGATCCTGGACATGACCTTTAGTTCACTCAATCCCTGGATCAGTGGAGTCATGGAACTTAATCTTAGGCCAGAAAGGTCAAATACGATTATCCCTGCTTTCATTTGTGGGTGGTTTGGTGCGAGTTTAGGAAGTGGTGCAAACCTCTGGTCAGAGATCTTGGGAGGTTTAACATTTTTTTTGTGGGGGGTATTTTTATCTGTACTGCTCAGTAGTCCCTGGCATGGATAGGTATGATATTTCTCTTGTACAGGTGTGTGATTTTTTTTTTCCTTAAAATTTAGTGGCTTATGTTTTTCAGCTAATTCCTTGTGGACAAACTGTGGTCTTGATCCCAAACAAATTCTTATTTTAATCCTTGAGATATGATGCGTTGAACTTACTTGCCCTGTTGAGCAAAAAAATAAGTGGCTCTTTAAAATAAAGTTTAGTAATAGATCTAGATGGAATGTATAAGGATAAGAAATAGAGGATATATTACATATCTGCTCTTTAGTTCTATGTTTTTCTTTGGTTAATTAAGTTACTTTATCTGTTAGGAGACTGAAATAGCAACAGCCTTTAAAATTATGAATTTAGCCATATCAAACATGTGTTTAAAAAAATCAGTGTTAACCAATAGAAAGGGAGATCTAAAAGTATGTGCCTTCCGATGGGAAATAATATAGATGAAAAAGCATGGTGTAGGAAGTCACGTCTCCACAATATTACTTTGGTCCTGCCAAAAGTATTCAGAGAGGTTTGATTTCTCTGGCTGCTCAGAACTGCATTTAGGGAAAGGAGTACAGATTCAGCAAAAATATGAACGGGACTCCATTAAGAAAGTGACAGAGTCAGTGCTTCCCATGGTTAGCTGGTTAACCAAGTTTTGTAATGAAGTGTATGCCATGTAATGTAATGTCCCTTTGAGAAGAGACAGACAGACAGAAATAGAAGCAGACAGAAGAGACGGAGATATGAGAAAGTGCGAGTCCATTTTCCTACACATTTATATGCTAATGTGAGACAAGGAAAGTACTCAGTCTTCCCATGTTCTTTCTTCGTGTTATTCTAGTAAACATTCAATAGAGGAAAAAGAAAATACTGTAAAACTATAGGTTTGTGTTACTCCAGTGGAAGAAGCAGTCCTCTATTAAAACTGAGCCGTATAGTATTTTAACTGTGTTCGAGAAAAATATGGTAAATTATGTAATTGGAATTGTGATTACATAAAGCTAACTCACAATAAATCCAAATCAGTCATTGTAGAAAGTAAACTGCCAAGGGTGAGGCAGACAGAAGCAAGTGGAAGAAGAGAATGAGCTTTGCCCAAGGAGAAGAATAGTTTTCTTCCCCTTTCCTATAAAAAGGTGGATGTTTTTGTCTTACTTTTTTGTGTCTCTGTTATGAAGTGCATGCATTTGTCCCACTTCCTTTAAGTTTTTGTCTCTTACATCTTGACTTTTCTCTTTTTAAAGGGATTCTCTCTGGCATGCTATATTTTTATTTAATTTGTAAAAATATACTATTTTAGTATGTTGATAATTAAAAATATTTTGGGGAGAAAGAAAGGGACTAATGTAAGCCTTTAAAAAATCCCATGTTTTTTAGTTGACAATGGGCTGTTTCTTTACCTGCTTAAAGCAAAGGAATATGACAAAGGAGCCTTTTATCACATGATGACTAATTTTAGTGCTAGCAAGAGGCTATCTGTAGGTTAACAGGTTACAGTGTGGGTTTCATTTACTCTTTGATATCCCTGGATATAAAAGCTATATTGTTAAAGAATCATAAAATTTTAGAGCTAGAAGGGAACTGACAAGTGAGTTTATTCAGTTCTTTCTTTGCACCAAAATGACTATAAATTAAAATCATGCTTCTTAATTTTAGTTTTCCTGTTGATACTCAAGTCATGGTGTCAGAGAATAAAATGAATTCCTGGAATAAGTAGAAAGGCTGCTTATATATAAAGTTCATTAAAAGCTTCTCGTCCTCTGGCATGTACACACTAAAGGCCTGCTTTCTAGATCCCCACCAAACATCTCTTCCCTTTGTAGAAGAGAACAAAAAATTAATCTCTGACCCATAAAAGTAACTCCTATCTACTCCTGCCCATTTCCAAATACTCCTTCAGAGAGTGAGAGAGGAGAGCTGAGCCTCACATTAGACTATGAGACCCAGCCTTGGGATTGTTCACCTCTCTTCTTTCCTTGTCATCAGCGTTTGTCTGTTTGACTTCTGATGTGTGTGTCTGCTTGGAGTGGGGCATGCCTAGTCTTTCTTCTTTGTGCACTTCTGTGATTTACAGACCAGTTGTTTTCTATTTATTTGACTTCCTCTACTGAATGTGCCTAATGCCAAAGATTAGGACTATGGGACTAACTAAGGCAGCAACTCTGCCGTCATGTAGTTCTGAATCTAAAAGGGAGGACTTCAAGGAAGAGAAAAAAAGGGACACCATGTGCAAAGACTCAGGTGTTGGTAAGGGCAGGACACAGTGCCTTGAATGGCATACTAACAATTTTGATTTTTTCTCTGTTGGTATTTGGAATATACATAAGAGTTTTAGCAGGGAAGTAGCTCAATTAGTTTTGGGTTTTAAAATGATCACTCTGTTAGCAGAGTAGCATATGTACTAGAAAGATATGAGATCTGGCCATTTTTTAAGACCCTGTTCCTAAGGTCACCTCCCTCTGATATCCTTTATGACATGCTCTGGCCTATCCATCCTGGGAAGAACCAGTTGTTCCCTCTTGATATATACTCATTTATAATACCTATTGCTGTGTATTTTTTATTTGTACATTTCTGTCTCTCAGAGTAGCCTATGAGCTTCTAGAAGGCATAGAATTTATATTATTCTTTTTTAAACAAAGTTTTAAAGGTCATTATTGTAAATTAAGTGGAAATTTAATACACATTTATGGAGAACCTATTATGTTCCAAACATCAGCAACTGGAATGTAGAAGGTGCTCCATAAATCTTACTGATTTGCATTTAATTGATGCTTACATTAATGACCTTCAAAAAATCTTTCACAGTTTTGATGATCCACCCATATCAGATAATTGAGTTCATCCCCCCTAGAAAGTTAATACTCAGTAATAAACCTTTAACAAGTCATTATTTATTATCTTATATATTTAATAAACATTTTATTGGATTTCCACCAAACTATAACATTAGAATGTCCTTTGTTTAGTGGAGACAATCCAAACTAAATTTGATTTAGACTTGGCCTCTCTTAAAAGCATCAATTGATGTATACACTTCCATGATAATAATTATTGTTTCCAATGTAGGTGGAAAGAATAGCTAAAAGTTCTTTTTTTTTTTTTCTTTTTGATTTGTGAAAAATGTTTTGAATGTATTGGTAAATGGTGGGAAGTTAGGGGAAGGTCAAGTTGCCAGAAACATTTAATCTATTAAAAGATCCTTTGGCTTTGCATGATTTTAAGATTGTGCCATAACCACTTAAGAGGTCATGTGTCTGAATGGGTGGCCCATGTAGAGAACATACATGTTAATAGTTGCCATTTAACTTTGGACAAGCCATTTAGATCATGGAAGTATCCCAGGATCTTCTATAAAATTGTCCCATTAGGGAAACCTGGTTGCTTCTTAGGTGAAGTTTAGATATTAGAAAAGCCATAAAGAATTGGCTGCTTTTTAATAAGGAATGGACAGAAGGATTGAAGAAAAGTTTGTATGGGTCATGTGAGATTGTGAACTTTTTCTAATGAGTCTCCGGGGAATCTATAACCTAAAGGAGGAGGAATTGATTAAGTAGTAATTTAGTAATTAAGAAATTTAGAAATAGCTTCATTAACTATTTTTTCCTAGAAGAAGAAATATAATATGCCTGGTTTACATTTATTTATTTTTATTTTTTTAAATTTTTTAATTTTATTGATTATGTTGTTACATTTGTCCCATTTCCCCTCTTCATTCCCCTCCACCCTGTACCCTCCTCCCACCCACATACCCGTCCTTTAGTTCATGTTCATGTGTCATAAGTTCTTTAGCTTCTACATTTCTCATACTATTCTTGCCGTCCCCCTATTTTCTACCTACCATCTACGCTACTTATTCTCTGTACTTTTCCCCCCTCTCTCCTCCTCCCACTCCCCCGTTGCTAACCCTCCATGTGATCTACATTTCTGTATTTCTGTTCCTGTTCTAGTTGTTGGCTTAGTTTGCTTTTGTTTTAGGTGTGGTGGTTAATAACTGTGAGTTTGCTGTCTTTTTACTGTTCATATTTTTTATCTTCTTCTTCTTAGATGAGTCCCTTTAACATTTCATATAATAAGGGCTTGGCGATGATGAACTCCTTTAACTTGACCTTAACTGAGAAGCGCTTTATCTTTCCTTCCATTCTAAATGAAAGCTTTGCTGGATAGAGCAATCTTGGATGTAGGTCCTTGCCTTTCATGACTTGGAATACTTCTTTCCAGCCCCTTCTTGCCTGGAAGGTCTCTTTTGAGAAATCAGCTGACAGTCTGATAGGAACTCCTTTGTAGGTGACTATCCCCTTATCTCTTGCTGCTTCTAGAATTCTCTCCTTCATTTTCATCTTGGCTAATGTAATTATGATGTGCCTTGGTGTGTTCCTCCTTGGGTCCAACTTCTTTGGGACTCTCTGAGCTTCCTGGACGTCCTGGTAGTCTATTTCCTTTGGCAGATTGGGGAAGTTCTCCTTTATTATTTGTTCAAATAAGTTTTCTACTTTTGTTGCTCTTCTTCTTCCCCTTCTGGTATCCCTATAATTTGAATGTTGGGACGTTTAAAGATGTCCTGGAGGTTCCTAAGCCTCTCCTCATTTTTTTGAATTCTTGTTTCTTCATTCTTTTCTGTTTGGTTGTTTCTTTCAACTCCATTCTTTCTGGTCCACTCCATTGATTTGAGTCTCAGTTTTCTTCCCATCACTATTGGTTCCCTGTGCGTTTTCCTTCATTTCACTTAGTGTAACCTTCATTTGTTCATCTAATTTATGGCCAAAATCAACCAATTCTTCGAGCATCCTGATGACCAATGCTTTGAACTGTGCATCTGATAGGTTGGCTATCTCCTGGTCGCTTAGATGTATTGGCTCTGGGGCTTTGATCTGTTCTTCTGCTTGAGCCTTATTATTATTATTATTATTAATATTACTATTATTATTATTATTTTTGGTCTGGTTGTGTCTGTTATATAGTAAGGGGCGGAGCCTTAGGTGTTCCCCAGGGCAGGGCAACCCACGTTGCTGTCTTGTGGAGCTGTATGTGGGGGCAGGGTCAGAGAGGGAACGATGGTGCTTGTTCCACTCTCTCTAGTATCTCAGTCCCTTCCGCCTCTTCCGAAAAGCAAATTGGGCCCTTCTGGTGCTGGTTCCTGGGTGGGTGGGCTTGTGTATGTTTTAGGATCCTGTGGGTCTTCCAACGTACTCTCCTGTGAGGCTGGGAGTCTCTTCCAGCACTTCAACACCCACAAGTGTTTTCAATAAGTGTTTTAGGCTTCATTTCCTGGCACTGGGGCCCTGGGTTGCATGGTCTGTCTCCCTGTTTTCACCTGGATTATCTGCACGCTAATGTGTGTCCATGGTCAGCCAGCTGACTTGTGCGCTGGGGTCTGCTAGCCACAGCCTGCGTGCCTGGGACTGGCAACCACTGCTTTTTCCTGCCACGACCCCTCTCCCCTGGCTGCCAACTCTGCCCCTCTTATTGGTCTGAATGAATGGTTGTTAGACTTCCTTACAGTTCAATTATTTGTCAGATTTGATTATTTTTTTTGTTTCTAAATCTTTGTTGTCCTTAATTTTGGTTGTGCAAGGAGGCACAGTGTGTCTACCTATGCCTCCGTCTTGGCCAGAAGTTGCCTGGTTTACATTTAAAAATAAAGACTGGAGAATATGAGATTTTCATAAGTATGGAGTACACACTGTACGTATTTCAGTTGTACATTATGTTCAGGAAACCAGAAAGAGACAAACAGGGACATGAAAAAAATAGAAATTGAAATCCAGTTAAACAAAGTGAAATGTAGAGGGGATGATGGAAGAATGGTTTAGGTCTACTGCCTTCCAGTTCTCTCTTATTTTTCTACTGCATCAAAGTCTTCTTTCTAGACAGAAGACCCAGTATGCTGGTCAACTCATAACCCCATTCTTACCAGTCTTGTTCCTCGAAGATTTCAGTCTTATGGAAGGTAATTTCATCTGATGGCTGGTATCCACTGCTTTTTGAGTATGATAGCTTCTGAGATCTTCTCAATAGCAATAAGACTTCTCTGTTATGCGGGGAGGGGGACTACAGCATTGACACTGAATTCTCAGAAGGGCACACACTCATCCTCTGTTTAGTTGATTCACCAAAGTCAATTTTAGATGCTTGTCATAGGATGAACAGAATTTAGTCACATCCCCCTTTTCCCTTTCTTTCTGAAAGTTAGTCCATTCAAGCTATTAATCATTTTTTAATGTGGCCTCTATGTTTAATATTATCTTTCATTTACTGATTATGCAGAATGTGTCTAACCAGTGCTTGATGCTTTCTATAATAAAATCTTTGCAATAATTGTACGACATAGATAGTATTACATTTTTTAAGGTCAAGACCCCAAAGCTTTAAGAATTAAGTAATGTTGTACAAGATCACACTACAAGTGAGGGACAGAGGTAGGATTCACTATAACATATCAAGCATACCACATGCACATGACTTGAGCAAATGATGGAAGTGGTTAAATAAAACCTTTGGGTAGAGAGTAATTTGACCTGGGTGGTGAATTAGGAGGGATTTAGATGTGTCTGAATAATTCCTTCTCTGAGGATAATCTCAGTAACAGTTCATTTTTGGTTTCTCTGCCAACTATGACTCCTTGGTTACTTATTTCTAGCATTTGGAATTAAGTGACCTATATAAGGTGACATAAGGGTTAAGAGTAGATAAAAATGTTAGAATTGACAGCCTGAAAAGTGTTTTCTAGCTCTCTCCCTGAGAGGGCCCCCCTCTGTGTTTAGGGGAACCAGTATATGCCATTCTACTTTAAGAGAAAGCACAGACTTCGGAGTGTGAAGGGAAATCTGCCATTGTGTGCTAGTAAATGCCAGATTATTTTTGTAAGTGGGATTCTCATTAAAAGCCTCTATGCAACTCAAATATAGGATATACTTCAGATTACCTTCAAATGCTTATGGCGTTTTTAGTAATTATATTTTTTCAGTTGAAGAGGTTGGTCTGCAATTGTTGGTCTGCAATTGTTGGAAATTGGGGAAGAAAGGATAACTTATGGTAGAAGAGAATAGGGTTTCCCAAGTGGGATGTCGTGTCACAGGAAGTGCCATTGTTCCAATGGAATACTTTCTTAGGAATGGAAGAGACCTTCATTCTTTTGTTCCAATGGAATACTTTCTTAGGAATGGAAGAGACCTTCCTTCTTTACTCTGACGAACCAAATTTTAGCAACCAGTTGTTGGGAAAGAGCTTTGTGATGCTGTTTTGAAGCTGACTTAAGTAAACACACCAAGGCTTATGTAGAGTCTATAACTCCTGTCCTCTGATGATATAACCTTAACCTTAACCTGCCTCATGATGTGTCATTGTGAAGGTGGCATTAGCCACCTGGAGGGATGCATTAGACCTCCATAAATATGAAGCAGCTTTAGAGGGAAAAAGAAGACATGGGAAGGCTCTGGTCAGTGAGTGTACTAACGTGCATTAATAGGAACTCCTCAAAATGTTACAGTCACTTGAGAAATTGAACTCCAATGTAGTATCGATACCAAGGGTCATTTGTCAGAGGAACTCAAGGCGGAAATAGCTGAGGTTGGAGCAAAATACGATTTATTATTTTTCTGTGAGTATCATGCTCCATGCCTGGAAAGTGGTCAATATTGTAGTGTCTTTTACAGGAATGTAGAAAAAGATTGATCTCTCAAGTTATAAATCATAGAATTGTGCCTCAATTTCAGAAGAAGTAATAGAATAATTGGGAGATGAGAGAGAAGCTTTTTAGGAGAGTACCCAAATCTCTGAACTATCTGCAGGTGATCCTAGCCAGAATTCAACTTGCAGGACTAGTCCCTACCAGTTTTCTTTTATTTCCATTTTGGGAAATCAAAATAATTGGCGGACAATACAGGAATCACTAAACATACTTGCTAAAACTACGTGAAAACTATTCTAGAGCAAAATGAAAGTGACAATTAAGGAATTGTAATAAAGGGGCAAAAATGTGATCTCAGCATTAAATCTAGTTAGCAGGCAAGAGGCAAAGGGCAGAAATAAATAACCAAGTTTCATACAGAAAGAAACTCACAGGATGTCCTTGCATTGAATAGTAGAAGCAGCAGTTGCAGTATGTTAATTTCTTAAATGGAAGAGCAGAATAAGTCTGCTGGAAAAACCAGCGTAAGATTTTTCTGCTTAAATAATACTGGATGCCTGTTTTGGCTTAGGTACAGTGGCAAGGTTTTAGGGGGGAGACAGACATGTCTTTGCCCACCTATCAAATTTTGTTGAAATTTACTAGCAAGTTCAAAATTGCCTTTTTCTAGGCAAGCAAAGGAGGCTGCTGAATCAGAGCCGCCCATTTCTGTGGCATTCACTGAAAGCATTGTGCATCACAGCCAATGAATCGCACACTGAGGAAGATTCAAAGGGAGTAGACAGAATCTTGACCTCTGCTTAAGAGCATATCATTTAGTTGGGGAGACAAAACTTAAATACTAGAACCAAAGAAAATTACAAGGAGATGTGCAAGTAAGAGTCTAATAATATGGGGCAAATGACACAGATAAATGCAGGGGGGACATGCAGGAAAGAGAAATGAGGAAAACACAAAAACAGGATGGGATTAGTTAGGGAAGGCGTGTTGCCTAACAGCAGTGTAGACTTCACATTCCTTTCTGCAGCATTGATGAGGAATAATGCAGATAGGAAATTCAGGTAGACAGCATTGATCCTCTTTGTCCTTATCTGTAGAGTCTCTGTCTGTCACAGAGGGAAATTAAATTGATCCAACAATTTGCTCTCCACAAAGCCATGTTGGTTTCTACCTAGTAATTTGTGCTTTTCTTGGTGTTTGCAAATCGATGGCTATTATGGGATGCAGACAAATCTGGGCCTGGATCCAGTAGGTTGAGAGATTATTGGCATGGGTATGTGTGTATGCACATGAAATCCTAGAAAAATGGACTCTCATTTCTGTGTATTTTAATCATTGAGTAAAAACATTTTCAGGTTTTTTAAAGCATGTTTAATTACACTCAGGTTGCATTTTCAGTGGATTTACCTGCTGTATTTTGTATCGCTACTGACAGGCCAAACCTTCAAACCACCTTTCTCACCAGACCTTTTGTTTCAAAAAAGCCTTGCTCTACCCCATGAATCTTATAGATCTATACTTTTTTCCCCTTTTGACATAGAAATATGTAGAGACATTCATCTAGTTTGAAAAATAAAATCTTGCTGCTGAAAGGCTTGGGAAAGTATACTTTATTTAAACACTCAATCTCATTGTTCCACCTAAAAAACAAAACAAAACATTTTTGAAGTTCTTTTGAGGGTTGTGAAATTCTTTCAAAACAAATTAAAAATAAATTTTCTATGATTTCTTTACAGATTCTGGACAATCAGGAAGTCCAAGCCACAATGATCCTGCCAAGAATCCTCCAGGTAAATATGCGTTCCAGGACGTTTGCAATCTGACATTGTTGGAGAACAAAGGTACTACTGTATAGATAAACACCCATAATTGGTCAGCTGCCTACTTTGTTCTGGCAGGCAGGTATGATCAGGACAAGATGTGATTCTGTTTAGGCCCTTCACAGGGGCAAATACTTCCACATTGGCGTCATCAGTATTTACGTAATCACCAACGTTTTCATTTTTGTTGGTGTTTCTTTGAAAATGAATGTGTATGTATTTTACTTGTGTATCTTTCAGTTGCTAAAAGTCATTGCAGTTGGAAAAGTCAGAACAACTTTTAATCTTTGTTGGTGTTTCTTTGAAAATGAATGTGCATGTATTTTACTTGCGTATCTTTCAGTTGCTAAAAGTCATTGCAGTTGGAAAAGTTAGAACAACTTTTAATCTTTCTTTTAATATGTACAAGAAAAAGTAAAAATTTCCATACTCTTATTATAGGGGGTTGTGATGGTGGTTGGCTATGTTTTCAGTGACGGAATTTTCGCAAACGAGTTTTTATTTCATAAGGTTTTTACTGGATTCCCAGAATCAGGAAATAATGAAAGTAGGACTTTTCCTTTAGTATAATGTATGCCAAGTGTCCTCTTTATTTTCAGAAGTTGTTCCAGTTTTGAAAATGGGCTTTTATAAATGGGCTGTGTTCATGGTTTTGTTGCTCCTAAATCTAAACATACAGAATTTTGATAATTGATTTAGGAGGAGAATCTTTTCACATGAGATAAAACTAATACAAAGAAGATTTTCTAATATTTTGGTATCATAAAAATTTAATCATATCTGTAACTTTGATAAAAAAGAGCTCTAACAATAAACTAACAAAAACAACAAACACCAAAACAAACAAAAAAATCCAAACTAACTGCAGTTCCCTCTACCTCCCCAAGTAATTACATCTGTATTTTCATGGAAAATAAACCAAAACATTTATAAAAAGTAATAATAAAAGTTTCTTCAGGTAGACTTAATTTTAGGTCCTTAATTATTTGATTTTCCTTATCATAATGCTTTACTAATGTGAGGCTGAAGAACCCCAAAACTACGAGAAAATATGTCAGACCAGTTTTGTTTTCAATGATGTTGGAAGATGCAGGCAGTAAATACTCAAAACTGCAAAGTCAAAACAGAATACATTTTCTTTCTGACTCTTACTGTATTTTTATCTTAGAAAAATTATTTTTTACAACTCTATATTAACTAACTCTGTATCATACAGAATCATATTGTTTAACAAAAATAGTATATGCTTCAAAGATAAAAAGTTCTAATTAAATATAGATTTAAAAATGTATACTAAGTTTTTTTTTACTTTCATCAAAATCTTTTAATATTATTACAAATTGATAACAAGCCATTTACAAAACTAAACAATTTTAAATGTAAAATTTAGTTATTTATTTTTATGTCTGAGTAATTAGAATAAAAAAGAAACTATTTAGAATATAATACATTTTGTTAGAAATTTTCTGAAGTTGAGAAAATTTCATTAGCTTGTAATGTCTTTTAAATTTCTTCTTTTTAGCCGACTAGTATTTTCTCTGTGTGGCATGACAGCCAAAAGTGAATTGTATCCAAACTTTTTTTTTAAAGCTTCCTCACTCATTTTATAAAGAATGAGAAGGGGAAAACAACCCTTCACTGGAGAAAGAGTTGATAAGTATTTTAAGTTACACCGAATAAAGGATATGATTTTTCCATTAGAATGACAGCTTGATTTGAAATTAAAAAAGCTGTTATTGTTTGAAATACATATCTGAGCATGTACAGAAAAGAATTATGCTCACTTGAAATGTTCTTTACTTGAGCTGAACGAATGTTTGATAGTTATTGTGATGTTGGAATTTGATTTTTCAGTATTTGTCAAGAAGTGTGGTCACCTTTTTCTTTTGCTTCATTCAGGGTAGCATCTCTTAATTTATGTTTGCATATAATATGTTAAACAGAAACAATCAAATCTAATTTTTTTCTTTTAAAATTTTCTTGGAAATTGAACCTTTTTGAGAACTATGTTCTAAAGCTGGGATGTTGAATATTGTATAAACATAAATTATATATTGATTACCAGTTTTTTAGAGTTATAATATAGTAAAACATATACCAAAATTAAATGAGATATAATTAGAATTTTCTTTGATGATTCAGAAGCATTCTATTATTTCAGTATACTTCGTGCCTATCATTATATTATCTAATTAACCATAGAGATTATTAAGGGATTGTGTTTGATGAAATTAAGAATTTGTTTTGTAATACCTTGAAGTAAATCAAGTTATTAGGAACATAGATTAGTTTCTAACTTGAAAGATGAAAAATCAGAGCTTACTAAGGTTTTTATAATACAGTTAATTGAAATAAATTATACTTACTATTAAAAGCTCTTTTCATAAGTATAAGCATGTTTGGTATTTTAGAGTGTCATTTATCATGAGGAGCCCTTTTTCCTCTCTGTATTCTGGCCTTGGCTGAAATGTAAAATCTCCAAAGTTGAATTTTAATATCTGCAGAAGGCAGAATCCATTTATGGGCAAATTCAAAATCCACTATCATAAGCATTGAAACAATCAAATTCCTTTGCTGCTTATAACAATGAGTTAAACTTTTGAAAAAGATCACCTTGATTGCTGAATGCTTTCTTATCGCTGGCAGTTTTCCCTGGGAGGTGTGCAACCTGTGGCAATTGCCCCCATCTACTCCAGGGTTCATTTCCTAGTGGGTTGGGAAGAGGTAGCAAAATTCAAGCCCTTTTGGAGATAAAGGCTCTCTGAAATCTATTCCCCAGTCTATATACGAGGGTGGAATGCCATCCAATCATCCTATAACTGCAGATTCATATGTCTCCCCACAAACTGAACACACCCTCTGGCTTGGCTTTTCTCCAGCATTGTACTCGACTGTCTGACATGGAGACCACTCTCTTGCTGATTCCTCTGAACTTCTGAACTTCCAAATTGTAGTGGGCCTTTAGTTTTGAACTTGTCTTTTTTGATTGGGGTATGTACTCAGTGAGCAAATTAAACACAAGGGATCAAAATCAACACATTTTGGGGAGGAGGGATACTTGATATTTGTTATTTTTAAAAGCATTTAAGTAGTTTTTATTATTTTAAAAATGCATTTAAATAGCCTTTATGGCATTTCCTTATACTATTTGTGATTTAATATTTGTTTTTATTCCTTGTTACCTGGTGGGAATGGGCCCTATAATATTTTCAGGGCCAAGGTGCTCTAAAGTTTCGATGGTGCCCAAAAATATGATGTGACTGTGGTCGAAAAGCACAGGGTCACTTCCTTTCCTATGATGTACATTTCCCTTGTTTATGGTAGATGCAGAAGTTTTACATGTGTATGCATTTTTATTTTTGAATATCAGAATAACTCCTTATAAGCAACAGAACTGTAAGAGCCCTCTGTCAACACTAGAAAACAATTGTTGTGCATCAAATGAGGGTAAAACCATTAATTTATGGACTTAGATTCAGATCCAATTTTATTTTATATTTTTAAGATTTTATTTATTTACTTTTAGAGAGAGGGGAAGGGAAACATCAATTTGTGAGAGATACAATGATTGGTTGCCTCTTGCACACCCACAACCGGAGGACCTGGCCTACAACCCAGGCATGTGCCCTGAGTGGGAATTGAACTGGCAACCTTTTGGTTCACAAGCCTGAGCTCAATCCACTGAGCCACACCAGCCAGGGTTAATTTTATTTTTAATAAGTAAAAACTCCACTGCCACTTTTAGGAAATGTGTGATTTGGACTATTATCTTTTAAAATTAGCTTTGACTTGCTCTAATATTTTATGTCCCTACATTTCTTAGGCTATAATCTTTTAAATTTCCCAATCTTAGTCATTTGCCTAATGCTGGAATAATTAGTATCAAAGAAGAACAAGGCAATCTAGAAGTTAGATTTTGCCTCTAAGTCAGTTTGAAGCTGATACCACATTTTGGAGTTCAGGAAGTCTCTACTTTTGTGATGTGCTCTCACATGGCAGGAAATATAGGAAAGAAACATTAAATCCTAGAACAGGTTTTGCAAATTTTATCATTTTAAATTTGCCAGGTATTCCAAGTATCATTAACCAGAGCTTTCTCACTTGGAATGACTATTCTACTTCTCTTTTTTGGGGGAAGTTTTGTAGGGGACTTGTGGCCTTTCGTGAGTTGGCTTTTGTGTGTAGTCTGGCAAAACCTCTGGGAACCTTTAGGATTGTGTATTGGGCGTATATCAAATAAGCAATCTTATATCCCCTCTGGAATAAAAATGAGACCAAGTATAAACAGTTGAAAAAAATTAAACAAGGAGTATCTATTAACTATAGCAATATGCTTGCTTTGTGCTTAAGAAATCTTTAAGTTATAGAAATTTTGAGGTTGATTTCTCCCAACCCTATTTAATAGACACTGAGAATGAAGACAACAGAATGTAGCCATGATACTTTGAAAGCAATGAAATAATTATTAAGAAAATGAGTTAAGCATCTGCAGTTTTAGTTGTTATCTGTTAGGAGCACATAGTTATCTGTTAGGGCCCATAGTTGCTTAATTCTTCACTCCCCGCCCCACCCCCCCCTAAATTTAGAATTTGGAACAAACATAATATTACTTTCTACTAGTTACAAAAATAATAAAACATTTTCTTTCTTATTTGTATATGAAGGCAGAGATATATGCTAGGTCCAGAAGGATCTCATAGAGCATGGTTTATCTTAGGAAATTGTGTTCAGAGTCAAAGAAAAGAGAAAATATACTTTATTTTTTAAATTCACAGCCTGTTTACTGTTTACTCCTCAGTTAATAAGCTTATACTTCTCATATCCTCATTTATTGTATCTACCAAAATCAAGATGTTTTTCTTTTTTTTTTTTTTTTTTTTTTTTTTTTTTTTTTTTTTTTTTAAAGATTTTTTTTTTTTAAGTACTTTTTTTTTTTTTTTTTCCTTTTTTAGATTTTATTTATTTATCTTTAGAGGGGAAGGGAAGGAGAGAGGGAGAGAAACATCAATGTGCGGTTGCCTCTTGTATGTTCCCTGCCGGGAACTGGCCTGGCAACCCAGGCATGTGCCCTGACTGGGAATCGAACCGCGATCCTTCGGTTCGCAGGCCCGCGCTCAATCCACTGAGCTACACCAGCCAGGGCTCAAGATGTTTTTCATGGGGAATAATTCACTATTTCATGATCCTTAGAAGTAATTTTAAACTTTGGCACTAAACAATATGCAACAGACTATAAACAGGCTTTCTATTCATAACAGTATAAATAGAAAGACACTAAAAGGATTGGTTAACTGTGGTAAGACCTGAAGTTGTAGGTAAAGCTTTTAAGTAATTTGAGAATGAGGTCTGTGCAAGTCAGTGCTAAAATCAAAGCATTTTTTTTCCCCTCACGGATTTTGTTTCAGGAACATTTTTCTTCTTTATCCTTTGAGTTTTTTGAAGACATTACATTCAGTCAAGTTTTTCAGTTTTCAAATTTACGATAGGATTCATAGTAATGGAGAGGATGAGGAAAGTGTTTTCTTCACAAATTACTCTTAAAAAGCCAGAAGGGTACATAGCCCACAGCTACTTACTTCTACAGGCCACATTATCGGTACTTGTGAATAACCCACTCCTCAAAGGTTCATTTACATAGCAGTTGGCACCATGCCCAGCCCTTACAATGGTTCCAGCCTAATTACTTGTAGTATTTAATTTTGGAAAAAAAGATAATTTAGTAATATCTTATAAGATTATGAAAGGAGATTTTTGCATATCTTCCCCAATCACCCACCCTATTAGGCAATGTATATTAACTGTGTGCCCACTGGTTACTAAGTTCCAAATTGAATATTACATTTCAGGAGACAGGGTGTGGGTCACTTTATGCTGAGTCAGCTCAAAATAAGGATAGAGACAGTCATTTGTTCCTAGGGAATTGGGAATATAAACCATCCCACACCAAGAACAATAAACAATCTAGGAAGAGCTGTGTATAGATGGATTATTCAGCTAACAGATACTTAATAAGCATTTATTGTGTATATGGTATTCGACTAGATGCTGCAGAAAATAAAAAACATGAGTTATACATGAGCCTTGTTCTCCCCAAACTTTTCTGTTCATAAATATATATACTATGTTTTACACACACACACACACACACACACACACACATACACACACAGGGCATGGCAAAAGTAGACTCCTAGTTATTTGTATGGCAAATAATACAATATTTAAAAAATAATAACACAAGAATAAACTGTGTTTCACATGCTCACAATTGTAAACCCACTTTTACCCTACCCTGTGTGTGTATATGTGTGCGTATGTATATATATGTGTATATGTATGTATGTGTGTATGTGTGTGTATGTGTCTAAATATTATTTTAGTGATACAACTGAAGGGTCATGGGAGTTCAAAGTTGCAAAATACTGTATCTAGTCATTGTAGGGAACATTGTGGTGTAAGAACATGAACTTTGGAATTAAATTGCTCCCTGGATCAACGCTCCATGTTTTACGATGAGCATGAGGGCCATGCAGTACCTGAGCAAATTAGACAAGTTGTCCAGGCCAGTTGTAAGCATCAGATGGAAGAGTATGCCTGGCAAGTAGCAGGGGCTTGATAAAGGTGAGGACTTTTTATCCCACTTTCTCTTCCAGCTGGATTGATCAAGAAGACTTCCTGTAGGAAGTATCTTTGATGTGCAACCAAAGAGAAATGTGTTAGATTTTTACCCTGCACTCCTCTAAAGAATTAAAATGGCATAGACAATGTTACAAATCAAGATAAAATGTGTTAGGTTAGGTTGAAGATTATACAAAAGAGACAAAAGAAACAGACGTTCTCAAGTCTCATGGTGAAATAGAGTTGTAATTTTTAGATCTTCAATTTTGTTCTAAGCCTTGTGACATCTGAGGAAATGTGGAATGAAATTTTGTTACAGTTTTTAATAGTGATATCAGAACAGTACAAGTGTGTCATTACAGATTGCTTTTCAGGGCAAGACTTTATCTCTGAGTCCCTTGTATTAACATTGTATAAATATTTTTCCCACTTACCTTTCCATTACTACTTTCTGAAGCCACCAACTTTTCTGTCTCCATTGAAATTTTTTTCTGTTCCTTACTCTTCCTGACTCTCTCCATATATCTTCCTTATTTGATATATTTCATCCTAACAACTTATTTCTTACCTTGTTTTTTTAAAAAAGCATCTTCGTCCCTCATTCAGATAACCCCCTTTAACCAAGTGTTCCATCTTTCTCTTTTTTTCATGACATAACATGAAAGACTCTAAAATTCCTTCTTGACTTTTCCTGCGACTGGGTTTCTGTTCTGACAGAAATTATTTTCATTAAATTTATGACTTTTTACCATCAGAGTGCAGTGGTTCCTTTCCCTTCTATTCCTGCTTTTATATTTTGAGCATTAATTTGATTTAGTTGATGATGCTTTATTGAAAACTTTTTCCTTACTTAAAAAATCATTTTATTGTAGTAAGAACACTTACCCTGAAATCTACCCTGTTAAATTTTAAAGTATGTAATATGTTATTGTTGACTATAGTTACAGTGTTGTACAGAAGATCTCTGGAGCTTATTCACCTTGTACAACTGAAACTTCATGCATGTTGATTAGTAACTCCCTATTTTCCCTTGCCCCAACCCTGGCATCCACCATTCTACCCTCTGAGTCCATGAATTTGACTGTTTTATGTACCTCCCATAAGCGGGAGGTACATGCAGTATTGGGTCTTCTGTGACTGGCTTATCTCACTTAACATATATCCTTAAGGTTCATCTATGTTTGTTACGTATTACAAAATTACTTTCTTTCATTCTTTCTTTCTTTTTTTTGGGGGGGGGTAAAGGCAAAATACTATTCTCCAATATGTATACAACACCTTTCTTCATCCGTTCTTCTGTTGGTGGGTGTTTAGTTTGTTTCCACCCCTTGGCTCTTGTGAATAATGCTGTGTTGAACATGGGGCTGCGGGTATCTCTTCCAGATCCTCATTTCAGTTGTTTTGGATAAAACTCGAGGAGTGGGGTTGCTGGATCACATGGTAGTTCTGTTTTCAATTTTGTGAGGAACTTTCATACTGTTTTCCACAGTGGCAACACCATTTTGATTCCTTCCAGCCGTGTGCAAGGATTCCAGTTTCTCCACATCGTCTGCAGCACCGGTTGACTAGCTCGTCTTTTGACCGCAATCATCCTGACAGGAATGAGACAATATCTCATCATGATTTTGATTTGCATTTCCTGATGATTGGTCATGTGGAGCCTTTGAAAATATACCTGCTGGCCATTTATATATCATCTTTGGATAAAAGTCCATTTTATTTCAGGTTATTAGTTAGTTATTTTTATTGTTATCATTTGCTATTAAGTTTAGGAGCTTCTTATATATTTTGGAGATTAACCCCTATTAGATGTGTGTTTTGCAGCCATTTTCTCTCATTGCAGAGGTTGCACATTGTCCGTTTTCTTTGCTGTGCAGATGCTTTTTAATTTGATGTGGCCCCATCTGCTTATTTTTGCTTTTGTTGCCTATGCTTTTGAAAGCAAAGCCATTTTCTGGTAGTCCCGGAAACTTTGTGTTTTCTTTCCCTTTCTGACTTTTAGGTACAATCACTTTTTAAAATTAATTTTATTGGTGTGACTTTAGTTAATAAAATCCTGTAGGTTTCAAGTGTAAATATCTACGATATATCATCTGTATATAGCATTGTGTGCTCATCACTGAAAGTCACATTATCTTCCGTCCCCTTTACCCATTACTACTCCCCACCCCCACCTTCTTCCCTCTAGTAACCACCATACTGTTGTCTGTGTCTATCAGTTTCAGTTTTATACCCCACATATGAGAGGAATCATATGGTTTGATTTGAAGAAATCTTAGGTTTTTCTGACTGACTTATTTTGCACAGCATAATATTCTTAAGGCCCATCCATGTTGTCACAAATGACAGTATTTCATCTTTTTTATGACTGAGTAGTATTCCATATTATACATTGTACCACATCTTATTTATCCAATCTGCTATCAAAGGACACTTTGATTGTCACCATGTCTTGACCGCTGTGAAAAATGCTGCAATGAACATAAGGGTCATATATCTTTGCAAAGAAATGTTTTCAAGTTTTCTCAGATAGACACCTAAGAGAGGGGTTGCTGGGTCATATGGTAACTCTATTCTTAATTTTTTCAGGAACCTCCATACTGTTTCCATAGTGGCTGTACCAGTTTACATTCCCACCAGCAGTGAATGAGGGTTCCTTTTTCTCCACAACCTCTCCAACACTTGTTATCACTTGTCTTGTTGCTAATAGCCGTTCTAATGATGTGAGGTTGTATCTCACTGTAGTTTTGATTTGCATTTCTCTAATAGCAAAGTTGAGCACTTTTCATATATTTGTTGGCCATATGTATGTCTTCTTGGGGGAAGTGTCTGTTCAGATCCTCTGCCCATTTTTCAGTTGGATTGTTTGCTTGGTGTTGAGTTGTATGAGTTCTTTATATATTTTGGATGTTAATACTTTGTCAGAGTTGGGTTTTTTGGAAATATCTTATCCCATTTGGTTGGTTGCCTTTTTGTTTTGTTGTCAGTTTCTTTTTGCTGTACACAAGCTTTTTAGCTGGATCTAGTCCAATTGATTTATTTTTGCCTTCACTTTCCTTGCCTTTGGGATAAAATTCATAAAATGTTCTCTGTGATCAAGGTCCATACATTTAAACCCTAAACAGCCAAAGCAATCCTGAGAAAATAGAACTAAACTGGAGGTATCACGCTACTTGACTTGAAAATATACTACAGAGCTATGATAATCAAAACAGCATGGTATTGGCAGAAGAAAGAGGAACACAAATTAGTGGAACAGAATTGAGGGTCCAGAAATAAAGCCACATGCATATGGGCAAAAAAATTTTTAACAAAGGAGCCAAAAACACACAATGGAGAAAAGAAGGCCTCTTCAATAAATGGTGCTGGGAAAATTGGAAAGACACATGCAAAAGAATGAAACTAGATTATAGGTTGTTCCAATGTACAAAAATTAATTCAAAATGGATCAAAGACCTGAAATAATAGTTTATGGTCACTTTTTGTTATTCCTAGATGTGTACCTTTAGAATAGACCTCTCTTCTAGTGTTCCAGATCTGCGTGCTCAATGACTTGTGGGGCCTGTCTTCTTCTATGTCCCATGATGACTCATTAACATTTCTAAAATTCAATTTATTTTCTTTTCTACCACATTTGAGTTTTTCTCCATGTAAGATATCTTAGGGCTACCAGAACCTACCCAGACACACTTGGCTAGAGTAGCTCATGAGTTCCTTCTAAAGGACCATCTTTCTCATCCTCTACATGCTCATTCATGTTCTCCTTTTAAAGATCTCTAGAAGCCACTCCCACCTCTCATTTCCCATTATCCTTATTTGGGTTCTAGAAACTATATTTCTTGCCTCAAATTGTGCAAAAACCTTACAATTGTCTCTATTCTTTCCTCACTCTTCCTCAGATGCTATATATGAGTACACTTCATAAAACACGAATCTGACTTTTTAAAAGGCTCTTGATGGCTTACTCCTTATAACTCATGTTCTGTGTTATGGCTGGAAATGCTGTTCAGATAGCAAGTATACCAAATTCCCTTCTTTTTCCTTCTTCCAAGTGATATGTTCTCTTCTTTTCCAGGACTGCCAAATCCAGCCTACAAACTTTGTTCATCCTTTCTGTCCAAACTATTTCATGCATCTTATCAGATCACCCTAGGCAGGGTCAAAGAACTCTGTTTTTATTATGATTGGTGTTTTGCATCATAAACATTTGTTTTTTAAAATGAGTAACTTACTACTATAACCCCAGATTTTTTTTTGTTTTTGCTTGACACACTCTAAGAAGCAGTATTTAAGAAAACAGGATGTCAGTGCTTAGACATTGCTAGCCCAACTTCTCCACTTTACTTATGAAAACAGGGCAAAGAGGTTAAGTGATTTGCCCAAGGTCTCAATTACTTATTGGCAAATGTAGGTTAAAACTCATTTTTTTGCATGGGTCGAAACATTAAGTTAATAGTAATCCCACTACATTACTATTACTTCTCTCCTTGTCTGCACCCCCTAAAAATAACAACAGATTATTGTGGTGCACTGCCTTGTGTTAAAGTGAGAGAAGTTTGGCCTAAGTATTTATGAGTAGGCTCTGCTGTGAAAGAGAAAGAAACGAGAAATCTTTCTGTTGAGATTTTTAGCAGGAACAAGTCTGGATCTCCTGGCACTCAGAGTGGGCGCCACGTTGAGTCCTTGAGGGGCAGCTGTAGCTTCTGGGACAAGGAGCAGTGGGTAGAGGGTGAGGAGATGATGGAGGGGAAAACTGAGTGACCCTTGCCTCAGTGGGAGTGAACCTGGGGAGGGATGTCAGCTGAGAGATTTTGAGGCTGTGGGATCAGAGTGCTGATGAAGGAAAGAGTCTCCTCCTTCACCAAGTTATCGCAGTTGCTAGAGCTCAGTAGCCCCCTTCTTGTGCTCTACTCTGACTTTTCTCCGGGGGCATGTGCCTTGCATTTATATAGGCCAGGGACCCACTTGTTACTCAGTCACAAGAGCAATTTAAACACAGTGAATACTCTCCTTTCACAAAGCTATGAGAGAAAGGACTGGTTCTTGGGCTATAGTTAGTTATTCAAACTTTTGTTTTTCCTTCCCTTATAACTGTGTTGCAGGATCTGTGGTATCTGAAATGATGTCATAAGGTATCATCAAGTCCGGGTGAAATTTCAATGTATTAATATAGGAATTTAATTTATACTGTGCCTAGCACCAGAAAACTTTCAAGAGGCCTTGCACTTAAATAGGTTGCAGTTTGTTACATTTTTTAAAATGCTGCAATGATGTATTTTTAATTTCTTTGTGGAATATCCACATTCTTCACAGCAGAGGTTAAGAGCCCATGAGGGAAGAGGTCTCAGTTGTAACTACTCTCAGGTTCCGCTATGACTGTACCCACTGCTTTGCACAGTTTCCGTCCTTGCTCTTTCACTCACGTGTCTGGGGTTCTTTTTACAAGCCTGCCTGCATCTGAAGTTTCCTCTCAATTTAAATTCGTTCCCTTTCCATACTCACCAGGTCTGCTTTTGCAGCATCTGGCTACAGTTTAATAATGCAAAGCATTTTCCTTCTCACAGCTGGAAAGCTGGGATTGTTTGGTATCACAGATGAGAGTGGACTTGCTCCAGGTTAGTTAAATCACCAAGCTTTGCAGAGAAGCTAAGCTTGTTGGATGTATTGTCTTGTGAAACTGCACCCGGGGATCCCTAAGTTGTGTATTAGAGCATATGATGGGAAAGAGGGGTCAATTCTATAGTAATACTTTGCAAGTGTAATAAAATACAAAAATATCTATCATCTATCTATCTATCTATCTATTTATCTATCTATCTATCACCCTACCTACCCACCTGAGTGTTAATGTTTCTATCTCATGGGATTATAGAATGTGATTTAAAGTTATCAGACAAATCTACTGAAATCTAATTTCTTCTTTCTTTTTTGTAATTATAAAAGAGTATCAAGATATCAATTAATTTAAAGCAAGTACCTACGTGGGGTAATTTGACTCTTGGCTTTTGCATAATAATGTCATCAATGGAAAAAGAATTTAAGAAAAAATCAGGTTTTGATTTTCAAAGTTATTACAAATCCTTTTGTGTCTTTTGACTTGTATGCTAGTCTTCAAGGACTGTGAACTCATTCATTTCATTTTATATACTACAACTAGGAGCAGATTCCTGTTTTCACTGAAATATTTCTAATTCTTGATCCCAATAAAGATACTTCCCTATACTTTGAACATATCCATATCCCCATGTCATTCAGGAGGAAGAAAACAAGGAAACCACTTAAATTTCAAATTTGAGTTTATCATCATTAAAATCATCATGCGTAGTTGTTAATGACATGAAACAAACACTGACAGGATGTATTTATTTTCACGTATTACATAGTTTCATTTATAGGATATGTCTGGAACAGGCAAAATCATAAACACAGAAAGTTGATTAGTGGTTGCCAGAGGCTGGAGGGTGAGGGAAATGGGTACATGACTATTAGTGGTACAGGATTTCTTTTTAAGGTGATTTAAATGTTCGGGAGTTAGATATTGGTGATGGTTGTACGGTGTTTTGAATATTCTAAAA
Source organism: Glossophaga mutica (assembly GCA_039655065.1). Classification (NCBI taxonomy): domain Eukaryota; kingdom Metazoa; phylum Chordata; class Mammalia; order Chiroptera; family Phyllostomidae; genus Glossophaga; species Glossophaga mutica. Next base: position 135,651,256 of record CM077305.1, on the reverse strand, counting down.
CCCTCTGAATTGCACATGCTAAAAGGGTATATATTTAAGTTATACTTCATTAGAGCTGTAGGGTTTTTTGTTTGTTTGTTTGTTTGTTTTTTTCAATGCCTGTGAGCCATCTGGAAAAAAAGGTCTGGAGCTTCAGGCTAGGGTAGAGATTTGGGGATTCTGAACCTGAGGGTTAGAGACCTCTAGGGATCTAGGAGGAGGCCACAGGTAACCCCTGGCACAAGGAAGTCACGTGGAAGTGGTGTGAGCATTCATGTGCAATTCTCTGAGCGCTCTTGTGTCTTGGTGCACTGCACGGACAACCTACACCATGGAAGATTACATCTCCATTGTTTATTTTGTGACACTTTTTGAATGAAGTGGAATTTTAGTTTCAAAATTTGATATTTTGGATTGCAGTCATTTTCTGAGTTGAGCTATGTTCTAAGCATGATGATAAGTAATCAATAATTATAAAATTCGCATCTTCATCAGGATGTAAAGCGCTCTGCCATTTTATACCTAATGTGTTATAGTTGATATCCAGAGTAACCCACATAAATCACATCACCTTACATAGTGTTGACAGGTGAAGAAGGGAATGTCTGTGAATTTTGAGAGAGCATGTAGAAAAATGAGCAGATGGATGATGAGAGGCCACTGATGGGTTGCTCTTAAATGAGGAAGGCAAAATAGTTTAAAAAGAAGATAGATGGCACTGAAAAGGATGAAGGGATTAAGAAGTACAATTTGGTAGATACAAAATGGTCTTAGGGATGTGAAGTAGAGCATAGGGTGTGCAGTCAGTAACACTGTAGTAACTAGGTATGGTGTCAGGTGGGTACTAGACTTATTGGGGGATCACTTCGTAAGGTATAGAAATGTCTAACCACTATGCTGTACACCTGAAACTAATGTAAAATAATATTGAAGGTCAAATGAAATTCAAATTGAAAAAAGTAAAGCAGTTGTATGTTTTGGAAAGAAGAAAATAGTTGACATTGAATCTTAATGCATTACTATTTTTTAAAACAAATATTTGCATTCTGTTCTTTTAACTAGAGCACCTGGATTTTAAAATAATTTTTGTAATCTCTACCTGGCATTTTGCCTTGGGTCATAATCCCTGTGATATATTCATTACACATCATGGTGATCTCCATAGTGTGCAAACATGATTATTTTATTCCCCTCCTTATATGTTTTCAAAGGTTCCCACTCTAGGTTAAGTCTAATCCTCAGTCTACTATGGCCCTTCATGCTGTGGTTTCTGCTAGACCTGGCATTTAGCCTTAGCCTTGGCCACGTGCCTCTCCTCATTGGCCTGCCCATGTTGTTTCTTTGCCTAGAATTCCTGTACTTCTTTGACGTCTCATCAGTGAGACTTCTCCAGACCCTCTTCAGTACAGCCATAGAATAATAGCACTTACTGTGTTTTTATCACTATTTACTTGTCTGTTTCCTTTAGTGAATTCTGAACTATTTTAGGTAAGAATTGTGTTCTTCCACTTGTAAAACTAACATCTAAGGCAGTGCCTGGCCAGAGACAATGTTCAATGTATACAATGGAACCTTAGACCAGCAACAGGCTTAAATAAATTGTAACCTGTACTATAGTAAGGAGACCATCCCTTTCTCTGGACCTGACCTACACCAAGAAAAGTGGGTATTTTATAGAGACAGTTACAGTGTGCCTCTTCTTCCCTATAGGTACACTGCACCCCAGGCACAGCTATTTGGAGATGTTCTAAACTTTAAGCCTTGTGTAGCATGCATGGTCTGACGAATTTTGTAGGAATGTGTCAGACCGAGAGTTGTACTGCTCTAATATAATTATTGATTCAAAATACTATTCTTGAAAGGAGCAAGTTTCTCTTCTCCCAAAGCGATGAATTGGAGAAGGCCTATTTACTGATTTTAGGCTTTGGTTTGGTGTGTGTACTGTACTGTTGCTGGGGTACACATGATCATCAATGAGGAAATGGGTAAGGTGGCTTGCTAGAAGTTGCAAAAATTATGTGACTGGTAGTAGTTAATATCTTTAAAAGGTTTTCCTGATTGTAGGATATTTCTGATTCATTTGTAATTTTTTTGTCATGTGGGAATATTGTCGCTCTTTAAAAATTTGGAGACCAGTAGTTAAACATCACTTGCTCAAAGAGGTTTGTGTTTTTGTTTTTTACTTACTGGGGTATAATTTACATGAAACAAATTGCCTATCTCTCTATGGTATTTATACACATGGAGGGAAGGAAAGAGAAGGGGTACGTATATAAAATCAGATGAGTTCCTTATGTGTCTGTAACTGTAAAACCATCAGCACAATCAAGATGGTGAACATTTCTGACTGTTTTGGAATCTATCCCTTTCTCTACTTTCATCCTCAGATGGCCTCTGATCTCTTTTCTGTCACTATAGGTCAGTTTGCATTTCAAGAATTCTGTGTAAATGGTACCATATAGCATGTATTCTTTTTGTCCAGCTTGGCTTTGAGTTTTACCCATGTGGTTGCATGTGTCAGTAATTTACTCCTCTTTGTTGCCCAGTACTGATCCATTATATGAATACACCATGCAAGGTGTGAGGTAGGAGTTGGTGTCCTATTTTTTTATTGTGGATATCCAGTTAATCCAGCACCATTCGTTTAAAAGACTTTTCTTCCCATTGAGTTGCCTCCCTACTCTTAGCAAATATCAATAACCATATATTTATATATCTATTTCTGGTCCACCTCATTGATCTATATATGTCCATCTTTTGCCCATACCAATGTATCTTTTTGATTTCTGTAACTTTGTAAGTCTTTACAATGAGTTTTGAAAAATTAGTTTTATGTCTTTTGTATTTTCATAGAAATAGGAACTGGTTATCAAATTTTATCTCTCTCACACACATAAACACATATAAACCTGCTAGAATTTTGATTCTAGCAGATGAGGATAGTAAAATTTAAAGGAAGGTCTTTTTAGGCATATAGTAAAATAACTTTCATTAGCTATCTAATGTAAAGTTCACATCTCTGGCTTAACTTCAGATTCACATTCCCCCAGCCCTTCAGTAAAATTTCCATGAGGGTATGTAAAAGCTTAGAAACTTTTTCTCAGCACACTAAAACTGAGACTGAAGGATAACCACTTGGTAGAATTCTGGAGGCTTACCCCATAACTATATGACCAGTGTAATTAGATTGAATTTTAAAAGTGGTGGTTTTCCTATCTTTTATCACATGAAAAAAATAGCAGTGTTGGTTCCCTGAGAAATTGTAGACATTTAAGTTTTATTCTATCCCCCTAACGTACCCTAGGTTTAGAGATTTTTTAAAGTATCAATTCAAAAGGCTGTAAACCCAGAGAACAGCAGGGCTAAGAAATGGAGGAGAGAGAGGGAGTGAGGAGGAAGAGTATGGGAAGATATCTCACTGTCTGATTTTATTTCCTAACATAAATCCAAACGTTCTCCACTCTGGGCTAGAACCTAACTCCTTATCACCACAAACAAAGGCCTTTTCATGAACTTGTTCTTATCTGTGTTTCCAGAGTCTCACTAATGGAAACTGAGGGTTTCCATATACTATCTGGTATGATCTTACATATCTAATTGGTGGGGTGAGAAGACCCCACCTCTTTATCAGAGAGGCTTTCTAGAGGAAGGACCAGCTGTCATTGGAATTGGTTGAAAGCTGTGCTTCAACTAACACTCTTATTTGTATTACAGCTATTGCCTTTACCAATGAGTTTATATTGAACCCTGAGCACTTTATATGACTTTCTAATTTAATCCTTACCCCAAATCTATGGTTTCAGTATTGTTATTATAGGAATTGGGGGGTTAGAGAGTTTCAGTATTTATTCAAAGTCATTAATAAAAAAGGAGCGAATCTGGAAATTGAACTGAGGTAGAGTTTAGAGTGCTTAGCGCAGAGCCTGTCATATAATAAACACTCAGTAAGTGATACCCCCATTGTTATCAGGATTATTATTGTTATTTATTTTTATTATTATTACTTATTCAGATCCAATTGTGTCAGTTCTAGAGCCCTCAATCTCTACCTGTATTGAGATCTTTACTTATAGTAGCAAGGGACTGCCTTAGACTTTTCTGAGGCCAAAATCTATACCTGGATAGAATATCCTCTAAGTAAAAGGAAGCAACAACAATATGCCCTGGGTGAGCAGATACCAAAGAACAAAAGAGTGGGCACTTATTTCATCAAGATCCAGAGCAACAGGTCCCATACCTCGTGGGACTTCACAGAGGTTACCCTTTTACATCTCAGCCACCAATATGCCATCCAGACTGAGGAGGACCTGGAAACTTTGGGGCCATGTGAGCCACAGCACAACTGCATTGGCAAGTACAGGAAGCATCTGGGAGGCTGAGACAATGCTGGTGGCTTGCATCATCACAGGATCAACTCCAACAAATATCACCCAGTTTACTTTGGGAAAGTTGGTATGAGGCACGACCACTTAAAGAGGAACCAGAGCTTCTGCTCCAATTGTCAACGTTGGTAAACTGTGGACCTTGGTCAGTGAGCAGACATGGGTAAATGCTGCCAAAAATAGGCCTGCAGCTGCTCCTATCATTGATGTGGTGTGATCGGGCTACTACAAAGTTCTGGGGAAGGGAATGCTCCCAAAGCAGCCTGTCATTGTAAAGGCCAAGTTCTTCAGCAGAAGAGCTGAGGAGAAGATTAAGAGTATTCGTTGGGCTTGTGTGCTGGTAGCTTGAAGCCACACAAAGGGGAATTCATTAAATTCTCACATGTGCAAAAAAAAAAAAAGATCCAGAGCAACACACACACACACACACACACACACACACACACACACACATTATATGGTCAGTCCGGAAAAAGTCCAGCCATTGTTAATATAACAAGAACGGTTTGTGACCTTGATGTAACCTGCCAGTCGAGAAGAATGGACTTGAATGTGCATGCATGAACAAAGATGACTTCACTGTACTAGTGAGAGGGGGCAGTAGATGCCATTGAGTGAATATGTGTACTGTGTGGCTGTCACATTCAAAATAACTGAGCATGTAGAGCAATGAATCTGCATCAAATTTTGCATTAAGCTAGGACATTCCTCTGCAGAAACTATTGAGATGATTCAGAAGGTTTTCTGGGACGATGCAATGAGAGCACCGCAAATAAAAGAGTGGCACAAATGCTTCAAAGATGGTTGAAAATCTGTTGGAAGTGATCCACATTCTGGAACAAGCAGAACACCTGAGAATGTTGAACATGTGTGGGCTGCCATCAACAATCAGCAAAGATCGGCAACTGACAGTATGAGGCCTAGAGCTGATCTGGGGATTCAAAAAACTACTGTGTCCGAGATTTTGACACAGGATCTTGGCATGAAATGTGTTGTGGCAAAATTTGTTCTGTGGTTTCTGCTACCAGAGCAGAAGGAACTTTGTGCTGCAGTTGCTAATGATGTTGGGAGAACTGTGTGAGGTCCCAAGGTGCCTGCTTTCAAGGGGACGGAATCATCATTGTCCTACATACAATGTTTCTGGTATCTTGTATCTTCAATAAATGCCTCTATTCTGCACATCACATGGCTGGATATGTTCTGGACAATAACAATGGTCTGGGTCCCAAATTCCAGATCACATTTTAAAAAATTGTAGCAAAATATATGTAACATAAAAGTTATCATTTTAATCATTTTTAAATATACAGTTTAGTTGCAATGTATATTCACATTATTATGCAACCAATCTCCTTAACTTTTCTTCCTGTAAAATGGAAACTCTGTACCCTTTAAGTAACGACTCCCCATCCCCCACTCCCCCAACCCCTGGCAACCACTACTCTACTTTGTTCTATGAGTTTGAATATTCTAGATACTTCATCTAAATGAAGTCACACAGTATTTGTCTTTTTGTGACTGGTTTAGTTACAGATTGCATTTTTAAAAACTGAAAAGCAAAGAAGGTTGAAGGAAGTTGGGTAACTAGGAATGGCAGACTTGTTTCCCCTGTTCAGAAAACTTTGTTGTTCAGTTTTGCTAAAGACTTTTTATTGTTTGCTTTTATATATATTTTTGCTTAGATTTGTTATTAGGGAAGCCTGTTTCTCTTGGTGTAGAGTACATTTCAGCATCAATTGATATGGTTGCATACATGGGTGTGTGTCTCATTATCATATTGACAGATTTTCTGATAATGAGCTACACTTTATGGAATTAACCCTAATGATAATAGTGTATTGTTCTTTTGATAACATTGCAATAGTCAATTGGAATATATGAATTGGATATATTTAATCTTATTTAGGATTCTTTAAATTGCATTTGTATATGCTATTGGTCTTTGAATTTTTGTTTAGTTGCTTTGTTTTGATGAAGGATGTTTTAAGTTTAGTTATTTAATTTTTGCTGGCCTAATAAAGGCTCAGGAGAGTGTTTTCTTAAGGAGACTTATCCTCATTTTCTAAGGCCTGCAAGAGTAAATAGCATTGGAATTTAAGAGTTGGTAAAGGATAGATAAAATCCAGCTGTGTACCCATTTATATCTGCTGCCTTCTTAAAAGGTGTTTTTAAATTACTTTTAAAATTCGGTTGTAGGCTTTTTAAATTTTAAAGTGCATATGAATCCCCTGTGGTTTTCTTAAGCTGGAGATTTTGATTCCCAGAGTCTGAGATGGAACCTTATTTTCTACACATCGTAACAAACTTCCAGGTGATCCCAATGCTGTTGGTTCTGGGATCATGTTTTGAATAGGAAAATACTAGTGCAGTGGTTCCCACCTTTGCTGCACATTGGAATCACCTGGGGGACTTAGAGCATCCTCATCCCTAGGTTACCTCTATAACAATGAAATCAGAACAGCTGAGGGAGGAAGCCAAGATAAATTATTTCTCCCAAACCCCAGGTGGCCCCAGTGCCCAGCGAATATTTGGGAACCACTGCACTAAGGTTATTGGTCTATTCATATTTCCACTTTTCTCAATGTTGTTTTAGTAAGTAATTACCCATTTAAGTTTTTAAAGTTATGGTCACTAAGGTTAAATTATTTTCTAGTAATTCTTTTAATGCATTTTAGTTTGTGATTTTTCTGTTTTGCCGATCTTTTCAGGGAATCATCTTTCTTTTTATTTATTGTTTTAAATACTCTCCTTTTTTCAGTTTTACTAATTTTAGCTTTTATATTTAATTCCCTATTTAACTTTTTTGGGGTCATTTTCCCATACTTTCTTTTATCTTATAAATGTTTCTTTAGTTTTTTCTTTTTTTTTGTTTTCTCGATTATAATTTTTCTTTAAATTTTCTGTTTGATTCATGGTTTATTTTCTTAATTTTCAGATAGTTCAGAAAATTTGGTTACTTTGTTTTTTACTTCTACTTTTATTTTCCCAAAATGAGATCGTACAACCTGGAAGTCTCTACTTTGAATAATTTGTTAAAGTTTACTCTTTAGTCAAAGACATGGTCAGTTTTTATACAATTTCCATAGCTGTAATGAAGTGTAGTTTGTATTTCAATGATATAAACTTAGTCTTTGTTTGATAGTCATGTTCTGTTACAAAAGAGATGTATTCAAAATTCTCTCTATGTATTTGTATTTTTTCAAGTTTCTTGTATTTTAATAGGTTTTGTTTTATGTATTTTTCCACAGTATTGTTTGGTGCCTGTGGGGTTGGTGATTTCCTTTCTTCATTAATTGTGCCTTTATCTATTCATAATGTTCTTTCTCCTGTTCATTGTAATTCATCTTAAATTCCACCTTAATCTTTGCTAGTTGACATTGTTTTCATTTGAATTTGCCAGATTTCTTTTTTTTACCATTTTGTTTTCTACATTTTATTCTTGTTATTTTTTTTGTCTTGTGATCCTTGAAGATAGTTGCATTTTATTTGTTTGAGTTGATCTAGTGCTCTCTTTATGGAATTATTCATTCCACTTATATTTATTGTGATGATTGATATACTTGATTTTATTCTTTCTATCTTCCTTGATATTAATTATTTATTTTACATCTAATGTCCTTGTTTTGCTGTCTTGATTAGGTTTCTATTCATTTTGTTTTGTTTTTCTCTGTTAATTTGGAAGCTCTGCCTTCCCTTTCCCTGTCTTGAAATGTCTCTATTATTATTTGAAAACAATATACAGTTTTCATATTGACTTATAGGTATTTTGATTTTCATCTGTATTTTAGAGAAGAAAATGTGAGGTGTAGAAATGTTGCCTAATTTGCCATACTTCTACATAGTAAATGATAGAGCTGAGTTTTTAGTATAATTTAACATAATTATATTAATGATAACATTATATAATTGTATATTTACTATAATATAGCCAACTTAGTAAACCATAAAATATTATGCTTATAAACTAAAATATTTGAAGAGTTGATGACATTCTTGGAAAATATATAATAAAATTGTCACAAGACCAGAAAACCAGAGTAAATTTCATGAAAGACTCAGAGTTGTCTAAGAATCTTGTTTGAAACAAATTCTGAGAAGATGATTTTACCAGTGATTTTTTTCCCCCACACTTTCAAGAACTTTTCATGTTTTTTTTACAAAAAAATTAATGACTTATCCAAACCATTTTATGAAACATGCATATAATTCTGGTATGAAAACTTGATAGATGAAATAGAAAAATTCCTAAAAATTATCTTAACTACATATGGAGAAGTTGAAAGAAACTGTTAACAAACCAATTCAACAATAAATTAAAAGAGTTACCTTCCACAGACAAGCAAAGATAAGTTCATCTGAGAATTCTGTAATATATAATGACAATAAATGCTGTAAGGAAGAAATTGGGTAATCTCTACTAATGTCAAAAAATCCACTTAATAACATACAATAATGCTTCTGATCAGAAAATGTATTTAAACTTGAGAAAAGTAGAAATGAATAAATATATCAAATGATGAAGAAAAATATCAATCATCAATTAATAGCCAACATTATCATTGACTGCGAACCTCTAGAAATAATCTCATCAATGTTAGGAATAAAATAGTCCTGCTAGCACAATTCCTATTTTGCCTGTTTTTGAATGTTATGTTCAAATGAATAATGCATATGTATCTGAAAAATATCCAACTTTGTCAAAATTAAATAAATGAAAATTATTACATTAATGATGTATTTTCTCCATCAACTTGTCACAGTTAAAAACAAATCACTACTAGCATGAGTGACATGTAGTTCTGGCAGCGGGGTAGAGACATGGACACACTCACAATCTGTCAGAGGGAATACGACCAGGCAGAAACCTTTATCGAAATCAGCTCGACAGTTTTTTACCAAGAGCTTTAAAAGAGTGTGTGTCCTTTGACCCTGTAATTCCACTTCTGGGAACTCCAGCCGTAGGAAATCAAGAGAACTGCTGACAAAGATTTGTGTGTAAGGATGTTAATGGTAGTGCTGTTTATAATATTTTTTAAAAATGAGAATAACCTAAAATGCCAAACCATAAGAGAATGGCCAAATAAAGTAGGATGCATCCATGCAATGTAAATTTATATAAGCATTAAAATCATGCTTTTGATAAACTGTTTAAAGGAAAATAGACAATGTTAATTAGTAAAAAGGAGGATACAAATTTATTTAAATTTGATCTCAATTTTATAAAAACACACACATACAAATATATATGAATAAATTTAATGATTGGTAAAAAATATTAAGAAACAGATAATATGTTAATATAGTACTGTGTGTCAGAGTCAGAAAATTTCTGACTCTCTAGCAGATTACTTATATCTCCATCAGGGATTTACATTTCATATTGAAGGATACCTAATTCTAAGTTAACACTAGAATGTTAATCTTTGCTATAGGCTGAGGTTCACCTTCTGTGCAGAGAATCATTATCTTTGCAATGATTAGTGTGTTTATTTCACAGTCACAACTTCATCATTTATAATGGACAGTTCAGATCAGTTGAGAAACTGAAGATAGAGCTATGTCTTACAACATCACTACCAAAACTCACCAAGGGTTAGTTGTGGTCATTGAAGTTGTATGAACTTTGGCAAAGAGCTAGTGTAAAATATTCTCATCTTTTCCCCTTCTGCATCCATAAGCAAAGGATTTAGTTATCTTTTACACTCTGTTGAAGGAAGTGAACAATTGGAATCGTCGGGCTAGAAAATGCCTGTGAGATATTAGTGTCCTGTTCTTTATCCAAAGCAATACAAGAAAAGTAATGGGAAACAGCCATGTAAAAAAGTGGAATCTGAAGGTTACAATGGGCTTTGGAGATGCTTTGGTACAATTTCCTGCCAAGTGATGATTGTTAAATCTAATGGAGGTCTTTATAGCTGGAAAATCCCTACCTCTGTAGACACAGGTTTTGTCATCTGTAAAATGGTAACATGATAGCTTGTAGGTTAATGGTGAGCATTACATAAATTAATGCTTTTGAAGATCTTAGCACATTAGCTTGGCATACGTTGGTTATTATTACCTTTGCAAGGTTTCCCATTCCTTTCTGGGACTTTTCTTATTGGATGACAAATCTGCTTATTGGGCCAAAAAACAGTTCCTGGAACTATGCAAATTAAGCCTAACCCACCATCTACATTCTCAGTCCTTCAAATACTTGAAGACAGCTTTCATGAATTTAATAACTGCTTTCTGTGGCTTATTTATTTTTAATTTCAAGACTAGAACACAGTAGACTATAAAAATGAGTGTTATCAGTCTTCCTTTGGATTTTCTATGTAAATGTTGTTTAACATTCAAATGGTGCTGATTATAATTTGAGATATTAACAGTTAGATATGCCATTGTGTCCCTCTGTTATTGTTTTTAAAGAGGTTAAACACTATATTAACTTCTGAGTAGTGATTTATTGTTGCTTTTGTTAAAGAAAAATGAAAAAAGAAGTAAAATAATATAGTTTGATATTGCCTTTGAGAGTTTTCAGTTTGCAGAGGTCTTTATTTCCTACTCAATTTTGCTTTTTAAAAAGCATACATGTGGTGTAAATACAACGTCACATAAATGCTGAGTTGCTCTTGGCTTCCTGGCTTAAGCTGCTATGTAATATTGCTCTGTAACCATTAAACAGCTGCTCTGCCTCAAAGATGCTCTTATTTCCTTTGGTAGACAAAGGCTACTTATTTCATGAATGTCTCCAAATTGCTTTAAGATCTTTGGCCTTTGTATCAGCTATTTAGATTCACGGGGGTCTATGTAACATGAAAATTGTGTTTCTAGAAGGCCCCCACAGCCTGGAGGCTACAACAATAACTGCACTTTGCTGAGCCTCACCCTTTATATTATCACAGGGCTCCTGACCCCTGCATGACCCACACCCCCAATTTTGCCAGAGTCCTTATGTATTATTTCTTGTATCATGTGAGCAAGCACCATTACCCTCAATAACTACCCAGGTGTTGTGTCATTCACTATTTCTTTTCTTTACTCTGCCTCATCTTGCGTAATGCCTATCCATTGTAAGGGCTGTGCTGCATACAGACATGCATAAAGGGTGGCAGCCCCCTGCTTCATGCGCTTCTCCCAGGCCCAGTTGCCTGATTCCCACACCCCCCACTCTTATAAGGTCATCGTCAGTAGGCATTACCACTCATCCTCAGCAGTCTCACTATGCTCCATGCAGGAGCAGAGCTCAGTGGGAACTATCAGGTCACATTTTTGTCTAGTGGTTGTCAAAGCAGTTCTGACATATTTTCAGTACCTTTCATAGTTTTAGTAAAATAACTTTCAGTTTTTCTTGTAGATTCAAATTCCTTAGAACTTGGGGAGCTGGTGGTGGGGTAGGGAGAAATACCCTGCTCCATTCGGAATTGTCTTCCCTTTTCTATGGAATAGTCATTGTATCTGCCTGTGCGTGACTGCCTTGCTGTCCTTCCTACTAGTAGGATTAGCTTGAGATAGCACTATTCTGTTATGAGGCTCCTAACAGGTCACAGCCCACTCCATCCTAATGGGCATGACTGAGAAGCAAATGGAACCCTAACTGCTCATTGAGTAATAAGGAAATAAGCTTCAGATGATACATGCATATTGAAATGTTATTATGTATTGACAAGAAGTAATTTAAATGTCTAAAGTTACACATTAGCACACAACAAAGTTAGAGATACAACCTGAATGTAATCACTACTCTTTTCCATTTTACCCAAAAGCCTAAATAAAACCTCCAGCAAATGAGTTCTGGGGTATAACAAGACTCAATATAGTTACACTTCAACATTGAGCCATGTAACTCTCCACTGTTATAAAATTACTGATATGCTCTTTTGTGATTCTGTTTCAGTAAGTTGTATTTTAAAATTTTCTTCTGTAAGCATTTAGTTAGTAGTTACTGTATGTAGAGGTGCCGAGTTAGTTGTTTGGGAAATACGGAGATGAACAAAAATTGAGCCATTCCTTCAAATAAAGGAGCTGATAATCCAGTAAGAAATACAAAACTTGAAAACAGTTACCTTGGAAAACTTGAATGTCCAGAGTGATGTAAAGGAAGTAGAAATTATATGCTTTGTGAATACAAACAAAAGAAATTGGTTATAGCTGGCATAGGGGCTGGGAGTGGAGGGTAGAGGTGCAGATTGTGGAGTGGATGGTTGACCTGGATGCTGAAGAATGAGAGTTGAGCATGCAGAAAGAGGGCCTTTGGATCAGAAGGGAGCTGCCTGAGAAGGAGACGAGTGCAGGCATTTACAGAGTGCAGGTGAGGATGAGTAACCTTGTCTGATTGGTTAAGTACGTGAGCTGTAGTCATGATAAATGAGGTCTAATATAATATGTAAATAAACCCATATTTAATATATTTACCATACATAAACTTTATGTTTACCATATATGAAAGTGTAATTTATACTTTAAAACAACAACAAAAGCAACAAAAATCCTTGTAAAAAATGATAGTGGTTTAGAAAATTAGAAATATCTTTATCCCCAACCTCACAAAGGGAGTCAGTGTGTTTCTTTGTTTTCATGTCTTTTAATACCCTGTTAGCTGACACACAAGTTGCTCAATAATCACTGAAATGAATTCAACCTGGTGAAAAATTAATTGCTCAACATGTAGGAATTTCTCAAAATAGAAGTACATCAAATGGGGACATTTGGTTATCATCCTCTTAAAATTATATATTTTTCGCAGTAATGACTTAATATGAGGCCTAAATTTTATCACCAGGTGGGATTTCATAATTTCTTCTCCCTTTCTTTCATTTTTTTTCTAAAGAAGGTAGATGTGTGGGTAAAAAACAGTGTTCAGAGATAGATGACTCCTCAGTCCACAACAGGAAAGCATACGAGGGTGGACCCCACCCCCCACCAAAAAAACTGCAGTTGTCTTCCGGAGGGCAGGCCCCTTGTAGTACAGGCTTTTCCCATGAGGTGAATGTCTAAGATTCCATTGGTATCAGTGTACCAGCTAGTGGTGTTGTGAGAGGTGGTGTTGGCCTTCACTGAACTTGTTTGAAGACTTTCAATGAGTTTGCCCATTTCATGATGGGGGATTTACAAGCACACCTGCCCACACCACCTGAGTATTCAACAGTTTTTGACCAAAAATGGCATGATCACCATGCCCCACCCTTCCTGTTCGCCCTATTTTGCCCCAAGCAACTATTTTTTTGTTTGTTTGTTTCCCTGGATGATAAAAGCCCTCAAAGGGAAATGCTTGGCCAATGTGGAAGAGGTGAAACAACAACAAAAATGACAGAAGCATTAAAAGGCATCAAAATTAATGAGTTGAAAAATTGTTTTGAGAAGTGGAAAAAACATCTTGATGGGTGTATTGCCTCAAATGGACAGTACATTAAAAGGACTGAAGTTTAAACATGTAAGAATAAATACACAATTTTTTATAAATAAATTTTGGGTTTTTTGGGTCCCCCCTTGTATATTACAATTAAATGATTTTCTGTCTTTTCACGCTGTGTATGGTTAAAAAATGGTGTGGTAACTTTGGTTCTGGTAAAATTTTTAAATGCAGATTTACAAATGATTTGAGCATGTCTAGAACTCAGTGTATATAGTTCAGTGTGTGGGCAATCTTTGGCTCCTGCTGCCCATTTGCACTTAGTGGTGACACGTGATCAGGGCCTCTGTGGGCTTTATATTTCTATCTCACTTATTATTTATTACAACTCAATGGTGTAGGTGATTTTATTATCTCTAATTTATAAATGAGGGGCTCTGAGGCCCAAAGAGTCTAATAACATGTTCAGGATTCCACACTGGTAAACAGTGGCTGAGTATCAAATCCCAGCTCTTTGACTTGAGTGCTTCATATTGCTAAACCACCATTGAATGCCTCAGACCCCTGCAATGAATCTCATCCCTTGGCCCACCCTGAATCTTTAAGTAGAATCCAATCATATTGCCAGTTCTTGGAATCTAGAGCTTTTTCTTGGAAATATTTTAATTCTGAGGATTTTCAGCCTCTTTTAAATCTCTCCTTGGGAGAGCAGCGAGTAACCATATTCCTCATTCCTAAGGTGTTCTCTTCCTCCTCACCCTCATTATATACCTCCTTCATATAAATGAGAAACTGGGGACACGACTGGTGTTTGTGGAAGTCCACAGCTCTAGTCCTGGCTACAGCTAGACCAGCTACCACGCGGGTCTAATTTACTCAGGTGCCTGAACTGTTGGCTGCAGCCACAGTGGACCCTGTATGTGAAAGTCATGAAGTGTCACATGGCATTTCTTGGGGGCCCGGAATCACCACTGTGTGCTAGAAAAAGTGTCAGTTCTTGAAATGAAGGAAGTCCAGGGGAGTAGTAGCAAGGACAAGAAAGCAAGGCAATTGTGTGAGGTATATTAAAGGTGCACGGAAATAGGTTGATGCAAAGAATATGTACAAGTTATGCTTTTCTGTGATTCATGACCCTGGAACAAGGGTGGGGGTGCTGGTAACAGCAGCTCACTTTTCTTTAATCAGGGAAGGATTTGTGAAAGAACAGTGGTTTCAAGAGATCTTTGAAGTAATTCCAACAAGGTGCTAATTGTGGTTGTGGTTTTCCTTTTTCTTTCTCTCTTTCTCCTTTTATTTTTTTCAAATGGATGGACTTTAGTCTACCAGTGGCTACCAAGCTGAATTGCATTTATGAACCTTCCTTCCTTCTCTATGGGTGGGCAGTAGCAAAAATAACCATACCAATTGACCTGTACCTTTAGAAGGTTTTAAAATTTTTTTAGAAGATTATTTAACATCTAAACTTTTTACTTTAATTTAGACAGACCGCGTTTGCATTCACAAGAGTTTTGCTTTTACTTGTTTTTGTTGTAAGCTTACTCTTTTTTTATTCTAACCTTTGGTTTAAAAACACTCAAACAAATTCTAGTGTTTAATCATTATTTACTTCCTGCTTATGTTGATCTTTTCCCCCTTGATGTTTATTTCCAGGATACCTTGAAGATAGTTTTGTAAAATCTGGAGTCTTCAATGTATCAGAGCTTGTGAGAGTATCCAGAAGTAAGTAAATCGTTTTCTGATTATTTAATTTTGCAGTGAGATTTAAAATATTTAACATTTTGAACCTTAACTACAGTATGAAGGGTAACCATATATTAGGAGGAGCAGAGTTTTAAATTCTCTGACCTTTGGATGAAATCATTAGTGAATATATTTTGCCTGATTTTTCTAAAATATTTTTCTTTAAATCATTAAAGTTTCCTGTACAAAAATAATTTGGGGGTTCTGATTGCTATGTTAATGGTATTCATTTAACTCACTGTTCTCTCTGTGACCATAGATGGTCATTTATATCAAAGGAAATGTGATTAATTAAGTGTACTCTGTATTGTTATAATAACCCACATAAGTTTCCTGTAGATAAGTGTTTCTTCATTTTACTAACATTTTGGTGGGGGCTTGGAGATGTACAGGATATACACACTAACATGCAGAGTGTAGAGGGATGCAGAAATTAACTTTGCAGATTGCAGTTGGATATAGATAGAAAGCATTGTTATTCAAAACAATATCCAATTGTTTTAACTGACTACCTCACCTGAGACACCATTCTTGGCAGGCTAATGAGATGTTTCTTGGTTAAATTCACCTGACCAGCTACCTAAGCAAGGGGAAAGTTTCCTAGATCAACTCTTTTACTTATTACTAGTGTGTGCAAATATATATCTGAGATGCAGCTCTTAATACACTGATTACGTTAAAAGAGGTGACTTGTTTCTTCCTGCTCTCATCTCTGATTTAACTTTTTTATGTAACTTTGAAGGGTGTGTTTTCACTTGACATTTTGATCGCCTTACAGTTTGGAATGATGTTATTCAGATAAGGTAGTGGCACTGTGGTTCTTATTTAAATTGTGTTTTTCACTTGGTTCAAATTCAGAGGCCATGAATAAGATTTATGGTGATCCAAAAGAACAAATCGGGAATGAGTTACTGAGGGCAAGAATAGGTAGTGCTTTAGAGCTGTATTCAGTGAAGGAATCTCCAAGCTAGTAGATTACGGACTATGTCTTTTGAACCACAGATTCTCAAACAGTTCAAATTTCTAAAGTGGCCAGCGCAAATAGCATGTATCTCAGAGAGTTCTACACATGAACCTTTAAGATCTTAAGCAACTTACAGAAGGTAAATGTATGCCCAAAAGACTTCTATCATAGGTTATGACCTTGGGGGAAGCGTACACCAAAACCTTGTACCCTGCAGTCCCAGGGTGCATGTTTACTGGGAAGAGGATTCTTATGGTTTATTCTATTGATCGACGTGATGAGCCCTGTGGTATTTTCTGTGGTCAGTATGTGGTGTGTGAAGGCCTTTGACATATGAAAGTTTTTTATTTTTATTTATTTTTGTATTTTTTTTAATTTGTAAAGGAACATGCCTGACTTACTTTTATTTTCTGGCATCATGCAAGGAAGTGGGTATTTGAAGATTTGTGTGTGTATGCTTTCTCCACACTGTTCTTTAGCAAAGAAGCTATGCTGTTGCAATTACAAGACATTATGAAACTATTTGTTTAAATTTGTACATTTCTAAGTTCCATGATAGACTTCCATCTTTCTTATGAGTAGCACAGTAGAGTCATTGATCAGAAAATATTATTAGTTCCTCACCATTGGCAACATTATGCTTGATGCTGTAAAAAGAAGGCCATATAAGAACCATTAAAAGCCCAGAGTGATATTTTGAAAAATTTGAACTTGAAACATAAAACATAGATTAAAAATTACTTTTCTATAACAGTTTGGAAATGAGGTAAATTTAACATACTTCATTCATTCTTTCATAGCGCATCCTGTCATCTCTTAGAGGTTTTTACGTTACCTGTTACAATAAGCATTACTGATTTGTAATTAGTACATTAATTATCTATCTTCATTCATTAATTTATTCAGCAAACATTGATTTTCTATTCTGTGTGCAAATAGGTATCTCTGAAGTGCTTGAGAAATTATTCTCCTAAATGTTTTAATATATCTACATTATAATCTTATTTATACAATTGAACTTCATTGTTTATAAAATAAGGGTTTGCTAAGTAAACATAAATTTCAGTACAACCCGTATGTGGTATATCACAACTTCTGACTTTTTGAGGTTTGTTAATGGTTTCTGTCCTTGAGGGTTTTACTATCATATAACCCACTAATGTGTATGTTGACTTTAGCTAATGAAGCTATTCAGTTTTAGGGATAGTGATCTTTCTGTTGAATGATATTATCTCCATCTTAAAAGTTGATTTAAGATCAGCTTTTGGAGTGAAGAGAACGATAAGAGAGATTAAGGGTTGACCTCTAACTCTTAGAATCTGAGATTCTTTGGAGCTTGGTTTCTAAGAGGCTATTGGCAGCCTCTAAACCATGATTTGCAGCTTTTGGGTTTCTTGCCTCTCTGGGAGAGGTGCTAACACTGGTCCATGCATCTAATGTCAGTTCTCTCAGGCTTTTAAACAGGAATCCCTGTCTGGGACTTGCTGTTCTCATACACTTTGTCATGAAGTAAATTTTGTGGGTGTGCTGTTTTAAAATCTGGCCATGTTTATTATTAACCTACTTTTTCCCCTTGTCAACTCCCATTTGGTGTCAGAATGCACACTAAAATTTTACAGTGCTTATATATAAATTTGTAGACAGATTATTTTTATTGCTGATTTGATATTCTGGAATAATCCTCTGGAACAAAATTTAGAAAAATTTTATTATTTTACTATCAATTATACCTAGTATGTTTATGGTCAAGTGATCTGTGCTGTCAAGCATTGTGTGTTCTATAGAAACTATAGATGTTTGCCTAAATATTGCATGAACTTAATAAATGTCAATAATTTGTATAAGATTATAACCTATAAGTTTCCTGTTAGTAACTCAGTTATTTGAATTGTATCCATTACTATTATAGGAACCAGACGGATGGCTTGCTTTCAATGCGCCCCGCAAATGCCTCCTTCTATCACATGCCTGATTTCCAATGTCACATAGAACAAGGTTCTAATAATAAACTTTAGAGCATGTGGTTACTGTGGGATTTCTTACCTTGCATTTTTTTAACCTTCGGTGTACCTCAAGCCACAACAAGCAGCTGCATTTTAGCTTTCCAAAGGATTTAAGCCATTAGGCACAGTTACACACTGAATACAAAAATGTTCTGTGTAAAATGAGGCTAACATGAACTATATATAATGTGAACAATCTAACAGAAAGCAGAAGCTTGAGAATTTTGGAGCTGACACTAATCTTGTATATAGTGATTTATTTAATTTTTAGTAGGAAAAGAAAGATGTTCGTTATATATTTTTTGATATTTCTCTGCACTAAAACATGTGCCTCATGATCATACTTTCTAGAAAACATTTTAAGTTAATTTTGGCCTACCTGATATTGCAGTACAAATCAACTGGTATTGAACACATTTCAAATGTTTATAAAAAATTCTGAGTAAAAAACGTTCCTTGAACATCTGTGGTTCCTTTGGAATTTTCTATTCAACTTCAGCAGTGAAGAGAGGCAGGAAGACTAAGTAAACTATGTGTTCTTCAAATGAGGCTCAGAGGCTCTAGAATTTTGTTACCATAGCACAGGACACACTTTTTCTCATTAGGGCCTTTGAAGGCCCAATAAAATCAAGTGAAGAAATAAAAACTATTCTTTTTTTAAAACTGTTATAAAGAAAATTTTATTGAGTGGAATCTGGCTTATATTTTTCTCATACCTTCTAATTGTGAGCTAGGGCAGTTATTAAAGGGTAGAAAGCTTTGCATTATTTTTTTAAAGTATTTTTTATTGATTATGCTATTACAGATTTCCCATTTTTTTCCCTTTTATCCCCCATGCATCCTGACCCCTCAACCCTCCGGCATTCCCCCTGCCCTTAGTTCATGTCCATGGGTCATACATATAAGTTCTTTGAGTCCTCTGTTTCCCATACCATTTTTATCTCTCCCCATGTATTTTATGCCTACCGATTATGATTCTTCTTCCCTGTACCTTCCCCCTCCATTCCTCTCTTCCCCTTCCCCACTGAACTCCCTCTGTGTGGTATCCATTTCTCTGATTCTGTTCCTGTTCTGATTGTTTGCTTAGTTTTTGTTTTCATTGTTTTTCTTTTCTTTTAGGTTCATTTGTTGATAGTTGTGAGTTTGTTGTCATTTTATTGTTCGTATTTTTTATCTTCTTTTTCTTAGATAAGTCCCTTTAGCGTTTCATATAATAAGGGCTTGGTGGTGATGAACTCCTTTAACTTGACCTTATCTGGGAAGCACTTTATTTGCCCTTCCATTCCAAATGAAAGCTTTGTTGGATAGAGTAATCTTGGATGTAGGTCCTTGCCTTTCATGACTTGAAATACTTCTTTCCAGCCCCTTCTTGTCTGTGAGGTCTCTTTTGAGAAATCAGCCGGTAGCCTTATAGGCACTCCTTTGTAGGTAACTGTCTCCTTTTCTCTTGCTACTTTTAAGATTCTCTCTTTGTCTTTAATCTTGGGTAACTTAATGATGATCTGCCTTGGTGTGTTCCTCCTTGGATCCAACTTCTTTGGGACTCTCTGAGCTTCCTGGACTTCCTGGAAGTCTATTTCCTTCACCAGATTGGGGAAGTGTTCCTGCATTATTTGTTCAAATAAGTTTTCAATTTCTTGCTGTTGTTCTTCTCCTTCTGGCACCCCTATCAGTCGAATATTGCAACATTTCAGGTTGTCCCAGAGAATCCTCAGCCTCTGTTCACTTTTTTTAATTCTTGTTTCTTCATTCTGTTCTGGTTGGATGTTTATTTTTCCCTTTTGTTCCAAATTGTTGATTTGAGTTCTGGTTTCCTTCCTGTCATCATTGGTTCCCTGAATATTTTGCTTTATTCCATTTTGGGTATCTTTCTTTTTTTTTTTTTTTTCATTTTTTGACCAAGTTAAATCAATTCTGTGAGTATTTTGATTACCAGGGCTTTAAATTCTCCATCAGATAGGTTGGCTATCTCCTCATCACTTAGTTCTGTTTCTGAGGTTTTGCTGTGTTCTTTCATTTGGGCCATATTTTTTGTCTTGGTGCACATGATAAGTTGTAAGGGGTGGGGCCTTAGTATTCACCCAGGCAGGGCAACCCTCTTTGCTACTCTGCCTGTGGGGAAAGGGCCAGAGAGGGAACAATGCAGTTTGCCTGCTGGTCTCTAGTGCACTTTCCAGCAGACTCTCTGTCAGACTGGAAGTATCTCTCACAGCAGCAACCCCAACCTTAGCCCACAGTCAGCTCTGAGTCTCAGTTTTCCCCTTAAGTCAGCCCCTCCCATGCAGCTCTGTTGAGTTGATAGTCAGCCCCGCCCCCCAGCCACCTCTAGCTGTTTTTCAGAGTCAGCCCATGCAGTCTGCCTTACCAGTCTGGTTGTTCTGGTTGATTTTTTCTTTAATTCCTTGGTTGTCAGAGTTCTATGCAATTTGATTTTCTGGTGATTTTGGTTGTTCATTGGTTTTAAATTGGTTGTTATCCTCCTTTTGGTTGTGCGAGGAAGCGAAGGGTTTCTACCTATGTCTTCATCTTGGCTGGAACTCAAAACTATTCTTAAGTACTGTCCTTTGACACCAATCTGCCTGGTTTCCACCTTGCCTATTGTCTCTGCCCATGACTTTGCTCCTGATATAAACCCTATTTGAAATGACCTCCCTTCAAAACCTTATATTTACATTCTTTAAGGTCTAGTGCTAGCCTTGGCTTTTCCACAGACTTCTTGGACTATTCAAGCTTGTGTTGGAGTCTTCTTCCCTTGAAATCCTACAGCATTTATTTATCATGTCATTCATTTGAGTGGCTTCATTATAATCTTCATTATGCTTGTATTTATGTTCTCCTCAGTGCTTTGTTTACCCACCTTGTTGCCCAGTATGTTTTAAGGATCAGGACTATCTTAGACTATTTTGTATCCCTTACAGCATCTGACAGTAATGGATACAATCAATAACTTGTTGCATGAACATATTTTCAGCAAGTAGGTTCATTTATACCTTCATCTGTTTTGAGTATGTTTTTGAACTGTTCTGTCTTTGCTGTCTGAAGGGAAGAAATTTGTGGAAGACAGCAAAAAAGGAAGGAAACTCATATTTGTTGAATACCTGTTATGCACCAGGCAAAATGCTGGACTTTTACCACTTTTGATCTCACTTCATCCTCAAAATAATCACAGGTGTTAGGCTATTATTATTCTCATTTTACAGTTTAGGAAGCTGAGGAACATAGCTTATAAGTGATAGAGTTAGTTCAAACTAAAAAGCTATCTAGCAAGACTACTCATTCTAACATAGCAACCACACAGATCTATTACAAGACATCTAGAAACAGTTTTTTAAAATTAAACTGATATACAAAACCCAATACAAACATGCAAAAATCTCAGTTCATAATATATAAGCAAATTCAAAAAGATTCCTTGATTTACAAAATAATATCAAACCGTGAAACTCCATGTGTATATTTTAAATAATTTTTAAGGTTGTAGCACAAAAATATTTTCCCCTTACCTAAGGACTTTTTTTTTTTTTCTTTTAGAGGGAGGAAGGGAGGGAGAGGGGGGAGAAAGAAACATTGATTGGTTGCCCCCTGTATGTGCTGGACCAAGGATTGAACGCAGGCCCTTTGGTGTGTGGGACTCTGCTCTAACCACCTGAGCCACACCATCCAGGGCAGCACAAATTTTTTTGCAAAACGAAACCTAATTATCGAGAAAGGCTACACTTACAATATTCATATTCATATGAAACCTGAATATCTATTTTGGGAGAAAATAACTTGGTTTTCTTTCATACTTTAATATTTTACTTATATACCTGTGATAATATAAGAATTATTTCTATCATAAATATCATGATTTCTAATGTATTATGTTAATGTTAATATTATTATAGAACAATATGTGTCATTTATTTATGAAATTGATCTATATTTATTTAATGATAATTTGGTTTTTGAGTTAGCTCAGTACCAAGTACCTTGCTTGGTGCTGAGCATATTTTGTTTTCTCTGATGCATCTGTAGATGGATGGGGTGACAGATATAGTTACAGCTGATACAAAGGAGCGAGTGAGGAAGGTTGGAGAGTTGGAGTACAGGAAGTGGTAGTCAATAGTTACAGTCTGAGTGCCTTGAATTTCCAGACTTGAACTTTGGTATCAGGAGGAAGTTTTCAAGTCCTGCCCCAGCATATGGTTGATATTAGAGTCTTAAAAGTAAAGAGAGTTCTCCTTACCCTTGCCCAGAGGCATGGAAAATATTAGATTATTACATTTGAATAAAGATGACAAGTGTAAATGTCATTCCCAATGTTTCCTTTGTTTTAATCCTCAGCACCCATAACCCAGGGAACTGGTGTCAACTTTCCAATTGGAGAAATCCCAAGCCAACCGTACTATCATGACATGAACTCGGGGGTCAATCTTCAGAGGTCGCTGTCTTCTCCACCAAGCAGGTAACTGGAAGAGAAGGGGCTCTTGTTCTGTATGCAAATAGGGAGGTAGGGAGGTACAGAGTAGGGGAAACAAAGCAAAGAGTTTTTGCTGATTTCATACAGAGTTTTCATCTTTCCTCATAAAATTTATTTTTACATTTAAAAATTAAATGTAATTTTTATTCAAAGCATTTTCAAAACTTTTTGGGGAGTGACCAGGGAACTATTAAAATGTATTCATATGATTTCTATCCTGTTCTGTGAAATATTATAATTCTTCAAGTTAACTAATTCATTTGGTGACTTTAAAAATGACATTGCCTTGGCAAAGAACCCTGGTTTATGATCGATCCATCCTACTTTTACCCTAATGCCACATATGAGCTGGGGAAAATGAAACATAAAATAAAATGTCATTTACTTAAACTTAAAAGGCCTCATTCTAGGCCAAAGTTTGCCAAGTTCCTCAATTAATTGATGTTCTTTGAGTAATTTAGTGAACTCTCAGTTACCAGTGAAAATATTACCTGCTCTGAGATTTGGTTTAACCACCCTTTTTTGTAAAGAGCTACAGTGAGATTACTCTGTGTTAGGTCTTTGTTGACATTCTCGTTTTTCTCTCTTGACCTTCTTATTATAAATTTCAGCCCCTCAAAAGTTTAGAAAGAGGTTTCCTATTTAACTGAGGGATAAATAGCTTGGAAAGTCATTGTACATAGGATTTCAAGAGGATTGAGTAAATGAGAAGGTAAAGTGAATAAATAGTATAGCTTTATTATTTTTTTTTTAGTTAAATTTTCAGTATATGAAGACCCATTTCATTTCCAGAGTCTTAAATATACCCCTGATCAAATATGGTGTTATACAGGAATTCCAGAAAAAACATATGTTTTATTTTTATTATTAACTTTTAAAATGTTATTAAATAATATTAATAAGAATATTATTATTAACTTAAAAAATAAAAAACCTGCCTATTTTCCTATGCTATTTTTTGTGATGAAAGTTAATTGCATTTCAATTATTTATGGGGCTGTGAACATTTGTATGTTTATTAACTAAGTTTAATTTTATATCATATATGGTCAAACTGTATTTTTATACAGTTAAGATTGCACAGCAAGATAATTGGGCTTATTATCCCTAAAATAGTAGTGACATGGTGAGATCTTAAAAATGCTTAGTTTTTTAAAATTTAAAATGTGAATAGTAATTTCTAATTTTGTCTGATGGACAGTATTTTGTCAACATAGAGCTTTCCTCATGGTTATTCTGTATCAGATAATATGCCATTCTGAATAAAAATGGTTAAAAATTTCTCCGTTATTTCCTCATGAAAATCTTTTCTCTATCATTTCAAGTTTTCCATATTTACTTCTGACTCAGAGATGGGAGAATTGAATTAAAGCAGGGTTTTAAAAATATCTACCTTCTAACTCAAATACCATCAGAAGAAACTAAAGAACTATTATTCACTCTCATGATGGATAGAAATTGCCACCTTCTACATCATGTTAATACTGTGTGAGTTGTGAGTCAAATATTAATCACAGGCACATCTGTGAAAATACACAGACATACACATGCTTCCAGGTTTTGGAAACAGGACAGTTAGAAAGAGCAGAACTTACTTTGTGTTAAACAGCTTCCATTAACATGCCCTGGGGCAACTCACTGAATTTCTCTAAATTTGCATCCCCACATGGAAGAAGAGGGAGAATTGGTTTATGTGTAGGACTTCTGAAATTCTATGGCATTATGTTTTTCACTTCATTAAGTTAATTCAGAAGACATCTTTTTAGGTTTTTACCTGCACAGATGTAAATAGGGACTTCTTTTAATTTAGGGAAAAATATCCTTAGTCAATTAACTGTTTAATAGGGTGTTGGCGGAGATATATACCAAGCTGGATGGCATGTGCTACAACATGGCTTTTTAACCTCTGCTTTAAATGCTCACTTTTCCTAATAATTGAGATGAGCCATATTTTCGTATTAAAATATATCATCTTAAAAGTACGATATACCGTGTGGTTTGAATTTGGCAGTGGCTTGCTTTTTCATGGTAAATCTTAAGAATAAAGGATATCAGTAACCTGATTTCTTCAGAAAAGATAAAGAAGAATATATGAAATAGTTTATAATTGGTAACATACTATAAAAATTTTAATATTATTAATCATATGGTTACTACTAATAATTACTATTTAGTAAGTATCTTCTAAATGCCATTCACTTAACTAAGAGCTTTACATTTTATAACTCATTTAATCCTCTCAATCACTTCCCTTTGAACTGGGTTTTATTATTTCCATTTTATAGATGATTAAACTAAGTTTAGAAAGGTTAACAAGCCTACTACTAAGAAGTGGTAAGTGGCCTAGATTCCATACTAGGCCAGTCCCATTTCCCAGCTCAAGTTCTGCTCTGATCCACTAGTTTATCTTTGAATTACTGTGACAGGACTATATTGTTAATATCAAGTGCAATGCAAATAAACATTATTAATATTGATAATAATTTTAAAAATCAGGTACAATCTTAATAACAGTTTTAAAATTAGTACATATATCTCATTAAGAACTCACTTTCTACTACTGAAATTTCTTTGGAAGTACATTTCAAACATAAATCTAATAAACATCATGTTTGTTAGGCAGATAGAGGTATAATATAGTCTGATAAATGATATCTACAATTGGAAATAGTGTTAACCCTATTTATATCTTGAATACTCACCATTATTTCAAACTTAGTCAGAGATTTTGTGTTTATGGAAATTTCCACAGTAAGAATCTTCTCAAAGTATATGCTTTGAAACACTACACATCTTCCTAGAAATTTCATTAACATAACTACTGTCATGTTTTAACAGCAAAAGACCCAAAACTATATCCATAGATGAAAATATGGAGCCCAGTCCTACAGGAGACTTTTATCCCTCTCCAAACTCACCAGCTGCTGGAAGTAGAACATGGCATGACAGAGATCAAGGTGAGTAATAAAGAGATGCCCCCAGGGACATTCGAGTAATATGTTAGCTCATTTCATGTTTCATTTAATCAGAATATCATTAATTGAACCAACATGGATTATATTTTCTTCATAAAATGACTACACTAAAATTACTTTTAAGATAATGTACAAGTCAAATGGTGTCAAAGTTAACTTCTAAAAATCCCATGTTTTACATGTTTATTGGACTTTTATTTTTCAGACAGAATGATTTTTTAGAGCCACCAATTGTATGTGGGATAGATTATGATCTGTCTACCTTAGCTGGTTGGATTGCAGCAGAACCACAGTTTAATTGAATTAGATCAGTTTGCTTCTCTTTATGGGATACTTCAGGAAGGAGCCAGCCTCTAGCCATTTGCAGGTGCCAGTCACTGCAAGTTCCCATTTAAAGGAGGCCATAATACCTTTTGGGAGTAGTTATAGCATAAACAGTAAGTAAACGTGGAATGTAGAAACTTTGGATCTGAGTCCACCTGGTCATTCTTTCTAGATAAAACTATGACCCAGCTCTAAGGAAGTTTTAGGAGAAAACATAACTAAGAAATAAGTATTATTTGGCTCTCTGAATTCCAACTTAGCTTCATGTTATTCTTAAAGTCTATTTCAACAATTTCAACCAGTGTGCCACAAGAATTTTTAAAACCTACAGTACCTGACCATTTAGTGAGGAGTACTGACCTCTTTGCCCTTAGACTGTCAAATATAAAAATGAAAACAGCCAACACAACAATAGCCATTCAGTGTGAATGAATCAAAATTATACCTGTTTTTTTGTTAGATTGGCAAAAAGTATATTTTTTTGATGTGCTGCAGAATTTTAGTAATTAGTTTATATGTGTGGGGAGGTGAAAAAGGTTGAAAATCATTGGTTTATTGAATTAAATCAAATCTCTTTCCTCAGACATACCCATGCCTTTTTGGCCATAATTAGAGGGAGATTATTAAGCCTAGAAACAGAAAAATTAGCTAACTGCAACTTTTGTTAGTATGTGTGCATGGATGCAAGTATGACTTTTACCAGCAGCATAAAAATGTACTTGAGAATTGCCTTTTAAACCAAGTTCTGCATTTTATTAAAATGTAGAAGAAAAGCACTCTTTATTGGTAGTTTTTAGACTGTGACTTGGGTGTGTGAATCTGAAGGTTTGGAAGCTATATGTCGAGTAATCTCAGGAGACAAATAACTTAGCAGTTAGGAGTCAAAGTCAGTTCCTTATTCAAGACTACCTTTTTGCTGCTCCAGATTTTTTATGCCAAATGCTATTGGGTTTAAAGAACAGTGAAAATTTTTCATGGAGGAATTGAACTTTGAGTCCAGTGGGTGTCCTTTAACAGGCTGAGATTTTTAACTAGTGAAGAAGAGGGAGGCATGGCGTAGACGAGTGCTGTGCGAAAGTTGGTTTCAGATTGGCCATGTATGTCCTGTGTCTGGGCACTATGCAAGGGGAGGTAATAGCAGATGACAGAGGTCATTCTAAGGACATTCCTGGAAACCAGCTGGAGAGTTCTACTCTAAGGACATTTTTTACAATGTATTCTTTGGGCAGTAGACAAAATCATCTATATAAAATATAATGATGTCACATCACTTTTCTGCTTCAGATCCTTTAATAAATTTCCATTCTGCTTAGAGGAAAATGAAAATTCCCTAATCTGACTAACAGGCCCCATTTGTTGTCTGTCAGTCCTTTGGCTACCACTCCAGCCTCTGTGGGTGCTCTCTGTTTCTCCTTCTTACACTTGAGCCCACTGCTTTGTGTAGGTTTGGAAAGACAAAACCCAAGACCTTCACATAAGCCACATTTTCTGGAAGCTCCTCTTCTAACTCTTTATGAAAAGATTGTGTTCTGTTTTGTTTTTTTATCTTGTCATTGTTCATTTCCAGCCTCCCTGGAGGAGTTTCATCCAGGTCTTAACTCTTTTTTTCTCTTGATATTCAGTATGGTTCCTTGTACTCACAATATGTTATTACATATTTATTAATGGAATTGTCTCAATCTGCCTCCGTTATGAGGTCAGGGACTTTATCTATTTTGGCTACTACTGTAACCAGCACCCTGTACCCATGTGCAACACTTGGTGCTTAGTAGGGGCACAGTTAACTTCTGGATAAATGAACTGTTGATGGGCAGAACACTGGTCTTATTAGTGAAGGCAAGAAAAAATAGGGACTTCCATCAGACTTGCAGAAATGAGGATATAAACAAAATCCTCAACCTTTTATATTTTATTGCTTGTTTTACTGATATTGTCAGCTTATTCTAAACAAAGCCATATTTTCCCCATCAAAAAAATCATTCTGGAAAAAATTCTAATGGCAATAACATTGTGAAAGTGTGGGAGTGGATATGTTTGTTCAGAAGTATAGTTCGTTATTGTAGAGAGTGTCACTTTTAAGAATTGATTCCCCTTTCAGCCTTTTGAATAAAGCCAATCTCAACTCATATTATAAAACATTTTTGAAAAGTAGAAGGGAAACTGTCATTCTTTCTCTTTGTAAAATCATTGTATTGTCTTGGTGATTTTCTTTTGTCAAGATGACTACAGTTATTGGAGAAATCTGTAAAGGCATATTATATTAAGAGAAGAAGAATGATCCATTCTCAAGTGAGCTTAAAAAAAGTCTGTCACTTTAATTCTGAAGACCCTGAAGACTTTGTAATGTGCACAATAAGCCATTGTGGAAAAAAGACTTCAACTACCATGAAAAAATGAGGGCAGTACAGTACTATCTTTGTAAATTTGTTAAGGCAAATGTAGTCCTTTTGTTCTTAGAAAATTGCTTTTTAAAAATTTTCAAAGTAAAATGCCCCATGGTTTCTCTTGTTGCTCTTCAGATGTTTTTAGACACACTTGCTTGCCACGAAGGGGATTTTCTAAAGGGCATATTGAGTACCACTCAATATTTATAATGGCTTTAGTACATGTTTTATACTTGTTTCTACCACAAAGCCCTGCACTAATTGGTATTCGATAAGTAGTTATTAGTTGAGTAAAATGTGCTTCTGCTTGTAATTGACAGAAATGTTGGAATTTTGCTATTATTTCCTGGGTATGCCTTATTCTGCTGTGTTAACTTTGCATTAAAATCTATTTCTGCCATAGCCCTTAGCAACACTGATTTTTGAAATAAGAGAATTAAAAATAAATTTATGGGCACATTGTGATATTCTACTTATAATCTGAAACCCCAATCAAAACCATTGAGATTTATTCCAAGTAGGCAAAAAATAAAGGATATGATAGCACCAAATTACTATACTTATTTCATTTGTTAAAAAACCAGGCACAATTTTAATACAAAATATAGATTCATGTAATGACAAACTTTTATGTAACTTTAAATAATTTAATGAAAAAAGTATTTTTATTTTAGCCTGTTACTAACAAGTAAATTTTGTTTTTTAAAACAAAAACATTACAATTTTCTGATTATTAAAGAATTATAATTTTTAATTTTTCAGAATGTAGACACAAAAATTTTTCAACTAACCACTGTTTAATAGTGTTAAACATTTGGTAGGAATCTATATAATTTGCTAAAATTTCTTCTGATGAGTAGTGATGGAAATTAAATTTGTCAGCACCTACATTATAAAGTATTTATATTTTTATTTTATGTTCTTTTACATGTAGATAAGAGAAGGAAAAAGAAAAAAGAAAACTGGATCACTAATAAGGCTCATGTAGACACCGATATTCCTTTACTAGAGTGTAGAATATTTTTTTCTTGCTTAGTCTTCTATGTATTTCCCAGTCTTATAATTCTGGCTTTTATCTCTTGAAAACTTTCTTTTTTGGATACAATTTTTCATCATTTTAGATTTTCATGGTTAAATTAATAGAACTAGGTTAACTTTTCAATATGCATGTTGAAAATTTCCTTTATTTCAGTTGTTACACCAGAAAAAATTTCACATGACCCCTTGTCTACCTTAATTTTTTTCTACCAGAGCCATTTCAGAGACTCAATTCCTAGTCAAGATACTTGTCTTGCAATCATTAGAGTCATCTTTTGTACCTTCTGATAAAAGAGAAGAATAAGAGGCAGGTCTTGGGTTGTCAAGTTACTTTCAAGGGAATAAATGTAGTTGCATTTCAGTGCCCAGAAATTTAACAGACTAATAATGCTAATAATTTTGTTTGAAAATTTGAAACAATTTTTATGACTGTCACTTTGCCACTGCATTCTTTTATAATATAATTTATTGATTATGCTACTACAGTTGTCCCATTTCCCCCCCTTCATTCCCCTCCACCCTGCATACCCCCTCCCACCCACATTCCCCCCTTTAGTTCATGTCTATGTGTCATAAGTTCTTTAGCTTCTACATTTCCCACACTATTGTTGTCCTCCCCCTGTCTATTTTCTACCCACCATCTATGCTACTTATTCTCTGTACCTTCCTCCCCCTCCTTCCACTCCCCTGTTGCTGACCCTCCATATGATCTCCATTTCTGTGTTTCTGCTCCTGTTCTAGCTGTTTGCTTAGTTTGCTTTTGTTTTAGGTGTGGTTCTTAATAGCTGTGAGTTTGCTGTGAGTTTTATCACTGTCATATTTTTATCTTCTTTTTCTTAGGTAAGTCCCTTTAACATTTCATATAATAACGGCTTGGTGATGATGAACTCCTTTAACTTGACCTTGTCTGAGAAGCACTTTATCTGCCCTTCCATTCTAAATGGAAGTTAAGCTGGGTAGAGCAATATTGGATGTAGGTCCTTACTTTCATGACTTGGAATACTTTTTTCCAGCCCCTTCTTGCCTGTAAGGTCTCTTTTGAGAAATCAGCTGACAGTCTGATGGGAAGTCCTTTGTAGGTGACTGTCCCTTTATCCCTTGCTGCTTCTAGAATTCTTTCCTTCATTTTAATCTTGGCTGATGTAATTATGATGTGCCTTGGTGTGTTCCTCCTCGGGTCCACCTTCTTTGGGACTCTCTGAGCTTCCTGGACTTCCTGGAAGCCTACTTCCTTTGCCAGATTGGGGAAGTTCTCTTTTATTATTTGTTCAAATAAGTTTTCCACTTGTTGCTCTTCCTCTTCCCCTTCAGGTACCCTTATATTTCAGATGTTGGGATGTTTAAAGATGTCCTGGAGGTTCCTAAGCCTCTCCTCATTTTTTTGAATTCTTGTTTCTTCCTTCTTTTCTGTTTGGTTGTTTGTTTCTTCCTTCTGGTCCACTCCATTGATTTGAGTCCCAGTTTTCCTCCCATCACTATTGGTTCCCTGTGCATTTTCCTTCATTTCACTTAGTGTAGCCTGCATTTGTTTATCTAATTTGGGATCAAATCCAACCAATTCTGTGAGCATCCTGATCACCAGTGCTTTGAACTGTGCATCTGAGAGGTTGGCCATCTCCTGGTCGCTAAGACGAATTGGCTCTGGGGCTTTGATCTGTTCCCTGCTTTGAGGCATTTTTGGTGTTTTGTTTTGTTTTGTCTGGTCAAGTCTGTTATGTAGTGAGGGGTGGAGCTTTAGGTGTCCACCAGGGTGGGGCAGCCCAGTTGCTGGGTTGTGACCCTATATGTGGAGGCAGGTTCCAAGAGGGAACTATGGTGCTTGCTCGCTCTCTCTCATATTTCAGTCCCTTCTGCCACTTTCCACAAGCAAATCGGGCCCCTCTGGTGCTGATTTCCATGTGGGTGGGCTCGTGTACATTCTACAGCCCTGTGAGTCTCTCCAGCAAACTCTCCTGTGTAGCTGGGAGTCTCTCCTGGCACCTCAACCCCCACAAGTGTTTTCAATTGGTGTTTTTAGGTTTTGTTTCCTAGGGCTGGGGCCCAGAGTTGCAAGGTCTGTCTCGCTCTCCATTTTTGCCTGGATTATCTGCATGCAAATGTGGGACCACCTGGTCAGCCAGCCGCCTTGTGCAGCCTCACTGGGTCTGCCCATTACCACCCCACGCTCGGGGTCTGCTAGCCGCCGCCTGTGTGCCTGGAGTCTGCCAGCCACTGCCTGTGCACCTGGGACTCCTGCATGCCCAGGTCTGCCAACCTTCACTTTTTCATGCTGTGACTCTGCCCCTCTTACTGGTCTGGATGAATGGTTGTTGGACTTCCGTACAGTTCAATTTTCTGTAAATTCCGGTTGTTTTCTTGTTTCTAAATCTTTGTTGTCCTTAATTTTGGTTGTGTGAGGAGGCACAGTGTGCCTGCCACTGCATTCTAATAGTCATTGATTCATCTATGCCTAAACTTCTAAAACCCTACTTAATAGACATTTAGTGATAGGGTAAATATATTTGTAGTATTCAGCTGGGATTTTTAAGTGGAAATTTCAGCAGCTTCTCAGTCTGATCAATATTTAAACAATTTGTAATTTTAAATAAATGTAAATTTAAAATGACATTTTTGCAGTAATATTTTATTAGTTCCTACTACACATTGAGGATTTGAGATAATTGGACTCAATTAACATTTATCAAATGCCTATTTTTTGCCAGAAATTTTTCTAGACACACAAATATGAATAAATTAGATTTCTAGCCCTTGACCTGCTGAACAAAAAATAATTTTTTACTCTTATGAAAAAAGGTGGTTCACAGAGAATAAACAATGTGAATCAGATTATGAAAGGACTGTCTACACACCTAAAAACTAACTTGCTTTTAAGCATTATGAGAAGTAACTCCTTACACAAAAATCAATAAATTGGTATGTTAGTAAGAAGTAGCACTACTTAGTGGTTTATTGGTATGTAATTACAATTTTAACAGTAGTTTAAAAATTTATGCAGGACTCTTCAGTAGGCAATATTTAGGCATCTTGTTTTGGTTGCTCTTAATACTAGAAAATAACACTATTTTTTAAAACTTATAGTTTTTTCATATAAATACATCTCTTGAGCTAGTCTTTGTGAAGTTTTAATGTATTTCCAAGCCCTAGAAATTTATTTTGACCATTTTGCAAATGTTCTCATTGGTAATATAGTCTTAGATGTTGTGCTAAATTTTGATTTGCACTTTATAAGAGTTCTGTAAGAATATAGTATTAAATATCCAGTGAATTAAGCCAAATACCTCAGGGAACACCGAGGGCTAGAGAGTATTAATGCCGGCTTGTATGATGAGATCAGTCAGGTACAGGAAATAAATAACAGTGAGAATGCGGTAGCATGTAAATAGAACTGGAATCAGAGACCAGCAATTTAAGGAATATTAACAGATATGTTAGATACCAGATCATTTAACCAAGTTTGCAAAATTCTATTTTAACAAAAATTCAAACTTTTAAAAATGAATGAATTTGTAGAATATTTAATATGCTGTTGTGTGCTATGGATGTGAATATCCATGAGTGAATATTGATTGGATACGTTCATTAAATTTGGGACTTCAGAACATTTTTTTCCCCATCCGGGAACCTATTGGCTCCACTTTGGAAAACTACTCTAGCCCAAACTACCATCTGCAAAATGATGCCATCTGAAGCTTTCTCTAGAGCTGTCAGGGCTGGGTGAATGGGCAGCTTTCACAAGTAGTTGAATAACTTCTATTTGGGAATCATTGACTTTAAATAAAGTTCTAGAAAATGGCAAGGCAAACAGTTTAGTAATCTTCCTGGAAGAATTCTTAAGCTCCTTTTGGGCACCAGATAGAACACCAAGAATTCCTTACATTCCTAGAGTTTGTATCACAAGGATTAAATACCAAATTTTGAACCAGGCAAAATGAGACATACAAGTGCTTTTGACAAATAAATCTGAAGAGATGGTTGGAATTTAAAGTTTAAGCACAATTTTTAAGATTTTTTTGTTTAGCTTCTTATTTTGAAAATGTCAGAAGTCAGGAACTTTGACTCTTTACAGAACTTGCAGTGAACCTCCATGTCCCATGATGCCATCAGAGAGCAAACTCCAGGACACCTCTGCCACATTGCATTTCATTCTCACCTACAGCTCCATTGCTATAGGTGAAAAATCACAGTATGAGCAGCTTTCAAACAAAAAGGAAAAGAATAAACTGTTGGTGAAGTCAGAATTCCTCACTTTGCCTACCAATTAAAAGATGTCCATGGTCCTCTCATGCATTCTAATCAAGAAGAGCCTTTTGGATGGGGTAAACCTGTGTACTTTTTAGAAGGGCCAATACTACTTAACAGGAGAAAGTTATATATCTGTGCTCTGGAACCTCAGTTATTTGAAAATATAGCATTTGCAGGAAAACCACAATGGAAAATTAGTTTGAAAAAAAAAAACAACTGCCCTGACTGGTGTTGCTCAGTTGGTTGGACTTAGTCCCACAAAGCAAAGGGTCACCAGTTTGACTCTGGGTCAGGACACATGCCTAATGTTTGGGTTTGGTCCCCGGTCTGGGAGGGTATGAGGAACTGATTGATGTTTCTCTCTTGCACTGGTGTTTCTCTTCCTCTCTCTCTCCCTTCCTTCCCCTTTCACTAAATCAGTCAATCAATCAATCAATCAATCAATCAATGACAACTTGCTAACGAATACTAGGTCTCTAGATTGATGGAACACAGTCTGAAGTGGGAAAGTAGAAAACCCAAGGGAGACAGACAGTGCACTTCAGTATCTTAGTGTGCATGCAAAGTCTATTGGAGTGGCAAAGAGTTTTATTTGAATCTTTTTTTCACATTGATTTTATGTTTAAGTTTATTTCGAAGTAGTTTGGAAAGCTATTATTATACTCTCAATATCGTATATAGTAAGAATTGAGTTTTTAGGACTAGAACATACATAATTTGACTCTTTAGTGAGGTGTAGTTGAAACTATTGGTTCAGAGAGGCTGTCTCATCCAAAGCATCCAGGTAATTAATAGCAGAGCCTAGATCATCTCTTTTAAAAGCTGATGTTTCCCCCTGTTATCCTACAGTCTACCTACAGAATCAGTTTACTAACTTACTGATGTAGAGGTAAATGGACCAGGAGAATTTGAACACTGCTTGTTAAAACTTGGCAGGTGGACAGTTTTCCTAGGACACTTCATAGAAGATTTCATTATACCTTGTAGACCTGGAATGGGAGAATAGGGGCGAGTTCATGAGTTTTCAGAATTCTGGAAGACTGACAAAGTTTTGAGATAGTAAGATGTGTATCCTCTTTTTTTAGAAGACAACCTCTTAATATTAGTGCCATCACTAAAAGTTTTTCAACTAAAATAGTTGGAGATATGAGTGACTTTAATTGATAAATATGGAGAAGAGCTAGTTTGAATGGAATGTTTAAACATAATTTTTAAAAGTTTTAAAAAGGTGTTTGTTGTGGAAAATGTCAAAAGTAGGGAGAAGCATAAAGCAAATCTCCTGTACTATTACCCAGCTGGAACTGTTACCGATATTTTGCTAATGTTGTTGCTTTAATATCTCCCTGTTTTTTGAAGTATTGTCAATCACAGAGATCATGTCCTTTAACTTGTAGATACCTCTAAATGTCTCTAAGTGACTTAAAAAATACAACCCCAATATCATTATCAATTTAACAAATATAAAAACAATTCCTTGCTATCAGCTAATACATATCCATATTCAGATTCCTCAGAATATATTATAGGCTGTTTTGTTAAAATGAGAAGCCAAAATGATATATGTATTTGTATATTCAGTGTCTTTTTAACCTATAATGATTATATTAATGATTTTTCTCTATTAACCATTTTTATATTAACTTCTTTTCCTAAAGCATTTAATCTGTTCAAGAAACCACATAAATCAAAATTTTTGTGAATAAATATATATATATTTCCATGCATATGGACAACTAGACTCTCCTGTCATTTGTGACTACCATTTATTGAGCTCTTAGTACCTCTCAGGACTGGGTTAAGACTTTACATACATTTTTGCTATTCGACCCTATTAAAAACCCATTTGACTGCTCATTAAACCCATCACCTCAGTGATTAAGAAATTTGACATAGATCACACAGACCAATAAGTAGGAGAGGTGGAATAGGAACGTTTGTGCGTTCAGCTGCAAAACCCATGCTCATTATTACTATGTACAGTGCCTCCCAAGCAAGTCCTTGATATGTTTATGGTTTTGCAAACTAGTTACAAAACCTCTATTAAAGTTTTTTCTAATACATGATACTTCAATACAGATAAATGCACATAATATCTGAGGCATTCATAGACTCTAGGGATTCATAAGTACAGTCTTTGAGCTGGGCTCAGGTTAAGAATTTTTATTTAATGATAAGATGTTAATAAATAATCCTAAAGTCTAGAATATCTTTAGTAGAGGTGTGTGACATACATTCAGTTTAAAATGAGCTATGTGTATGTGAAAATATAGAAATTAATTATATACTTATTGTAATATATGTATTTTTTGTTCTGTTCTGATTTTTTACCTTATGCCTACAGCACTGTAGTGGTGATCAGGAAACTCTAAACATTGGTATGGCCAAATCAATTAATTTCAGTAACCTCTGAGTTTTTCATCTGTGAAATAAAGTTGGCTACTAAGGTTACTTCATGATCCAACATTCTAGATTTAAAATGAAGTAAAGATTTAGAGGTCTTTAAGACTTGAGTCTTTAAGTTTTCATTAACATGGATCTTTTTTTGAAAATTCAGTTTTTCATTTTCTAAATTATTATTAAATGTTTATTTTAAATACTCTCTTTGAATAATATAATAATTGGGCTGTTTATGTGCTTGGAGGCACCATATGCTTTGCCTTGTATCTGAGGAATGTGCAGTTCATACAAATACATGTCCTGTCTTGCACCATTCTGGTACGACAAATGATTGATAGAAACTGAGTTATTATAACAGAGCCTTGCTATGGGATCAGTGTCTCCTACTTTGAAAATAAATGACTCAGCCAGACAGCAACAATTTATTTTCTCTAAAATGACTAGAGATGTAGCAATAGGAAACCATTATCCTGTGACAATATTCTGTTTCATTGACATTATCTCACAAATGTAATTGGTCCGTTACTAAATAGAGGTTTTGTTACTGATCAATTTCACGATTTCCAAAACCATTAGGATAATAAATATGCCATCATAGTAATTTCATTGACAGAATGTTCTTTATTCTTCATTTACATTTGTTAGAGGAAAAATATAGATTTAGGTTGAACTTAAACACTACAATTTATACCAGTTTTGACTACTTTTCCATTAAGAGAAATGGAATATTGTGCAGAGTAATCATATTTGCATCGAGCTGCTGAACTGACGACCTTAAGATTTTTATGATTTTTTTCCTCTACCACACTAAAACACATCCTATCATAATTGCTCCTAAGCAATTAGTTTACCACCTCAGTTTAATGATTTTATTTAAAATAAGTTCCAGATCATTTCTATGACTTTACTGTAAATCCACTAAAGTAACACATCAGTTAAATTAACCCTAACCGTTACCAGCGTAGGCAATAACAGCATTACTAACAACAGAAACCTTGAGATGTCTTGTAGCATAAATGTTTCTAAATGCGTGGCTTTTTCCCAAATGTTCTCTAAAAACTCATCTGTAATCTTGTTAAATTAGAACTCTTCCAGTATCTTTCTGACTTTTACAGTTAAGGTTACGGTATTGATTTTATTTTATAGTCCGTGACTCTCAGATGCTCAACGCTAATAAGCCTCTATAGCCAAGAGGTTTTCCCTAGAGGCATGGTGAATAGCAGCTATTTACCTATGCCAGTATTTAATAAGTGACTAAAATATACTACACATCCTGCATAATTGTTCCATGTTTTTCCTCCTTTCAAATTAGGTTTTCTGACTTTACTCAAGATACTTTATTGTTGTTTGTTAACATGAAATTGCTTAATGGGCAAAAAAGCATTTTTAAGTGTTCTGTAAAAGCAGTTTTCATTTATTCAGTATTCACTTTTTTAATACTGTCCTTAGTTGTTTGAGGTTTTTGTTTTTGTTTTGCTTTTTATGTCTCAAGGAAGGTATTTGGGGAGCTTCAAAGGAGTTTGAGCTTTAACTTTGTATTGGGTGTAGGTGTAGCCTGGAGACTTTTTTTCATAGAAATGTGATAGAGACTTGTAGTAACATGCTACTTACTGTGCCTGGGTTGGAATACACTATAAGGAGAGACTTACACCATGACAAAATGTTGAAGAATACAGTAATATGCTTGCTTACAGCTGAGATTAAATAGCCCAATTTTAAAGTAAGATATTTTATTTTTAACATGAAAACTATCACATTTTCTCCTTTAAAAAAGAACTGATTTCATTAAAAAAAGACTGAGAAATCTAATTAAAGATATTTTATCCCCTCCTAATGTAGACTGCCATTTTCCCAGTGATTTTAGAGTATGATAAATGTAAATATATATGGAGATGCCTTCTTAACATGGCAGCTAATTATTTTGTGAATCATCTGGCATCATCATCAAACTACTGTAGTGGGATTAAGTCCATATGTCTTGTCATAACGTTCAGAGCTTTTCATTAACCTGGAGTGTATGGAAAGGACAGTGGCATTTCCCACCCAATCACAACATTTTACATAGAAGAGACCTTACAAACACATACTCACATATTCTCTTTTCTTCACTTGCATTCTCAAAACTATTTTTTTTTTTTTTTTTGCTGTTAGCAAGTTAACTTGCAAATATTACATTTAGGTATCTCATTTTATATTTTTGCAATATCCAATGCCTAGGACCAATGGGAGAGATTTTTTCCTTGAAGTGTGATGTTTGTTTCAGCAACAAGATCCGATATTGTGCAACCATCATTAGAAACTATGTATAAAATTCTCTTGAGGTACAGGTAGTATTTTCTTTCCCCAAAATATGTATTTTACAATTTTTTTATTGTAAAGTAAGACTTATTTGTGGGGGATTTGGAAAAGCAAACTGTTAAATATAGATAAGAAAATAAAAAATCACCTATAATCCTATCATATAGAGATAACTTCAGTTACTATTTGGCTATATTATATGTTAATCTATTTTCTATGCATTCTAGTGAATTTCTTATGCATATTTTTGCACTAAATTGGGCTTATATGATATATACTATTTGTAAATTATTTTCTTTTTTGTCTTTCATTTATAATATAATGGCATTCTGCCAATTTCCACTTTATACTATGCCACCCTATACTATACTATAGATTTTTAAATGTCTACTTTGCTCATGGATGTTTAGGTAGTTTTCAAGTTTATATCTGATAAATAAAGATACAGTGAACATCATTGCATGCAAATCTTTGTGCTTAAATGTGATTATTTTATTTCTGTTTAGTTCTATTCGAATTCTCTTGTACCTAGCATACTGCCTAGCACAAAGTCATCAAGTAGATGCTCAGTGAAATTTTGCTAAAGGAATATATACATTCTTACTAAAGAATTACTGAGTTAAAAGTTATGTCCATTTCTAAGGCTTTTGCTAAATATTGGCACAGAATCCACAAAGATCTTATCAATTTACATTCCCACTAGCCATGCTTAAGGGGTTTATTGAACTCCACTGTCCTACCTATATATAAATGAGCACGTGTAAGCAATTTTGAAGCAAGTTCTCTGAAATATATGTATATATATAACAGTGTCTCTATGCCCTTGTGACTCTATCCATACATCTCTTTTTTTTGTCATGTATATTTCATTTAAACCCCTGGACATCATACCACATCTTTTCTTCCATCAATTAGAACAGCTCCATGTTATTATGAAGGAAAGGGGAGATGAAGATGGTACCTCAGGGATTGTGCAGAGCTGTCTAGTAGGTATAGGCTACTTCCTCACTCCTGCAGAACATACTCTCTCAGAGGATTTCCCCACCATCAGTCCTTTATATGTAGGTAAAACTTGTTAAAGGTAGGACCAGTGTGGTTCTCCAGAGGGACACTGATAGAGATAATTACTTCAAAGCTTTGGGCTGGGATCTTCTAGGTTTGAGTGTTGTAGTATTTTACATATGTTTATATGGGTTATAAACAACCTCTAAACTTTCCTCTCCTCAATATGGATTTACCACAAGGCAGAAACAGAGAAAGAGAAACCTTCCTCTCCTTTAACACTCAGCTGACAGCCTGCAGAGCAGCCTCCTTGCCTTCTCCTCCTCAGGCACAGGGCCCAAGCTGTTTCCTTGTCTCAGGACTGATTCGGGATTTATGGCCTGAAGTAAAAGGGTCAGATTTCTAGTGCTTGAATGTGTTCTACACACTAGATTTGGTAGCTTCTCACTTATCATAAATAATATTATTTTATGCAGATAATCAGTCATTTTTCACCTTGCCTTCAAGCTTCCACCCCAACATTTTAATGGAAAACAGAAATTCCCCAGTTTAGCCAAGTTTTTTTTTCTCTCTCAGTGTTTTGTTTTGCTTAACAGAGTCTCAGTGAAGTAATGGATGTGTTGACCACCTTTGCCATCAACCAATAATGAGTTTGGGCGCTGTCTCTGAAGAAATTTTCTGTGTCCAGAATTTCTAAAATCTATAAAATTTTGAAAGTCTGAAACCTCTGAAAAAATAAAGAAGTCTAGAAAACTATAAAGGGCATTAACTTAAGTAAGACTAGTCAATATGATATGTTTTGGTCTGACCCCAGCTGTCGGACCCGGTTGGACCTCTCCCAGCCACACATTCCCACGCAGGCACTCGAGCTCTTTGGTGTGCGTCAGGCCTGCTCTGAAAGGGCAAAGCCAGCAGAAGCTTCCTTACCATTCATACTGCACTTGAGTTTTCTTCAGCCAAAGTGAACCCAGTAACATCTGTACAACAAACAGCTTGATAATGCAAAAAATAAAGAAGATATTTTTAACTGCGATTATAACATTTTAAGCACTTAATTATAAATGATAACTTTCAATATTGGAAAAATCAGAGAAGCCAGCAAATGGTGACTTGTACCTTTAAGGGTTCTTTCAGGCTTGCTTACAAGTATGGCATGTACATAAGAAAGACAAAGAATATGTAAAAGGGTTAAACTTTATAATATTTTAAGGTAATTTGCTTCTTTGTTAAACAAATAGAAATGTTTTTCTAAATCATAGGAATGGCACAGTACATACATTTTATTTTTTAAAAGACTTTATTTATTTTTAGAGAGAGGAGAAGGGAGAGAGAAAGAGAGGGAGAGAAACATTCACTGGAAACCTTTCGTATGCCCCCAACTTGCAACCTGGCCTACAGCCCAGGCTTGCGCCTGACTGGGAATCGAACCAGTGACCCTTTGTTTCACAGGTTGGCAATCAATCCACTGAGCCACACCTGCTAGTCCATATATTGTGATTTGGTGTTAGGCTATGTTGAAAATAATAGCTTTCAAAAATTCAAAAATTCTTGTGTGTTTCTACATAATTGATTTGAAATAGTTTTATACCATAAGTGTCATTATAGGGAAAAAGAATAGATTTTTTTTTAAAGAAAACAATGTTTTCTATATAGGCTATAGAAATGTGATTTGTAACGTTAATCTATTCAAGCATATTGGAAAAGCTAACATATTGCTCTACTATATGTGAAAAAGGAGCAGGTGTCCCCGACAGGCAGGTGTTAAGGTGGCTGTTTGAGCTTGCCCTGGATCACTAGTTGACTTCAGTGAAGTTCTACTAACAGGTGTCTAACTGATTGGACTGCCATGTGACATTTATCCCGGGAGCGACTTGGATGACAAGCTGCTACAGACTGAGGAAGGGGTCTTTGCTTTGATGAAGAAATTGCCAAAACTCATGTCTCATTAGTGTTTCCTAAGGTTCTTTGGAAGTGAACAACAGTTTAATTAAGGGCTGACGTAAACGCGTTTCTGCACACTTCCCCTGCAGCATTTTATCACATTAGAATTGATCAAAATTGTTGCCTTGGGCTGACTTGAACAGATATACATCTGGAGCACCATTTGTTCAAGCTGCTGATGAGTCGAGTACATACGCTGGGTTTCGAAGCAACACTTTTTCTTTGTAGATGAAATTACCTTGTTGGGAGATGACTTGATCTAACTCTTTATTTGCTTAAGCCTGTATCTCTTTG
Organism: Glossophaga mutica; assembly: GCA_039655065.1. Lineage (NCBI taxonomy): Eukaryota > Metazoa > Chordata > Mammalia > Chiroptera > Phyllostomidae > Glossophaga > Glossophaga mutica. Next base: position 135,609,497 of record CM077305.1, on the reverse strand, counting down.
AAGTGATGCTGTGAAGTGAGTGACACATGAGGGTTTGGGATGTATATAAGTTGAAGTGCCAAAAACATTATAGTATAAGTAGTAAAAATTATGTGATAATTTGATTTTGCAAAATACTTTTTTAAAGGTATGCTTAAGTCTAAGTGAGCCAACTTAGCTTATATGAGTAGCCTACTTGAACTTTTCTTACATGGGGATTTTTTGTTATGCATTTAACTGTACAGTTGGTTTCCAAAGCCATAACTAATTTCCCAATTATTAATGTAAACATAGGTGTAGACACTGATGATTAATATTATTAGTGTAAATATTTTTTTAGATCAGCCTCTCTAATCTTCTGTCATTAAGAAGAATCCTTCTATAGCGTAATATTATTGTGATTGCAATTATTTAATTATTTTTTATATTTAATGTCTATCCTCTCTTTTGAACTGTACATATCACCAGGGCAAGGAACAGGTGGTCTTATTTAACATCTTGAACTTTCTGCCTCACCATAGTTTCTCATATGTACTAGAAACTCAGAGACTAATTTTGTTTTTTCTCTTTGCTTTCCACTGTTACTTCTTGTCTGGTATTATCTATTCAGGCAACATGCATTTTAACATATATTGACTATGGTTATTTTGCTCATCCTACGCTAGTAGTTATCATTCCACCATACAGCTTCTTTAACATGCAAGGATTCTAAAATAAACTGCCTAGACAGAGTGTCTGCTCTTTCTTTTCTACCTTCTTTCAATTCTAGACTTCTAAAAATTCTTTTCCCCTGTAACATGTTGTCCAGCTTCCACATGTATGTGTATTTGACAAAATTATCTTCTGTAGGGTAAGGTATTAGTCAATTTAATATATACATATATACACATATATATATGCATGCTATGGATTAAGTAAGTACAAAATAATAATTAAAAAGCCATTGAGTAATAAGATATAAACACAAGATCATTCAGGCGATCTAGACCTCTAAATATCCTTGGAAGGATTATGTACAGAGAAAATAAATCAAATTGGTTCAATGGACAAAATATTGTTCTATAGATAGAAGAAAAGGGTAAAGAGTATTTTTAGCCCAAGGGAATGTCACATGAAAGGAAAGGGACAGAGTTAGAAGCACATTCCTCCTCGTTCCTTCCTCCTCCAGGAGGCAATAAGTTTAAATAAAATTGAATGATATGGAAAAATTTATATGAAAATGTGGAGCCATGGTCGATCTTGGTAGAAGCAGATATTTTGAAGAAGATGATTTCAGTTACTGTTTTTGTAATGAACCGTGATGAGGAAGGCCTGGGAAGGAGACTTAACAGGAAATTCTTGATTCAACCAGGTACACATGGAAGGGCCCTAGTGGAAGGTACAAGAACAGAAAAAAATACAGGTTTTGGAACATTTTTTTTCCTTCTAAAATGAATTCATTTATAAATTCTTACATTCTAAATCATATTAAATTTCTTTGCCTGACATCACACCCTCACTGGCCATTATGTATTTCTCATCAGCCATGAATAACTCCTGCCTCCTTCCTACCGACAGACGTAACAGCTGATTCTTTGCTTATGATCTTGTCTCCCTCTCCAACTTCTTTATTTTATATATTATTCAACTTATGCATAATAATGCATTTGTTATTACTCAGCTTATATATTTATGAGGAAGAAATGGATTTTATTTTTTAAAAATTCTGCATTTATTCTTACATGTTTAAACTTCAGTCATCTTCAAAGTACTCTCCATTTGAAGCAATACACCTATCAAGACTTTTTTCCACTGATCAAATAGTTTTTGAACTTGTAGATTTTGATGCCTTTTAGTGCTTCTGACATTTGTTAATTTTACCTCTTTTACATTGGCAGAACATTCCCTTTTGAGGAATTTTTTCATCCAAGGAAGCAAAAAAAAAAAAAAAAAAAAAAAAGCCACTTGTGGTGAGATGGGGTGAATAGGGAGGGTGGAGCACAGGGGTCATGCTGTTTTTGGTCAAACCTGCTGAACACTCAGGTGGTGTGGGCAGGTGTGCTCATAAGTCACCCATCATGAAATGGGCAAATGTGTTGAAAGAGCCTTAAAAAAAAACATCACTGAAGCGGAATGCAGCCTCTCACAACAATGCCAGCTGGTACACTGCTACAGATGGGTTCCTAGAACACTCAGCTAGTGAGGGAACCCTGTACTGCAAGGGGTCTGACCTCCAGAAGATAATTCTGTCTTTTTGGAGGGTCTCCCTTATATATATTTTTCAGCTTTATTATTCAACTTATTTTCAATTTAATCTTTTTATGTATTATTCTTTCTGCTTGGGGAACAATAGGTTGTGAAAAGCATGATATTTGTTTTTCTTTATAGAAAGGTCACTTAAAACCATCTCTTTTATTTATTCATTCCTCAAACATGTTTTTTTCTGTAGCATATGAATGCATTAAAAATAGAAATGATACCATGTTTCAGTTTGGCATGAGGTCTATTAGACTGCAGACATTCAAAATGAAATTAAAATCAAAACAACACTAGTTTGATTCATGATTAAAATGTAATAGCTAGAAACTCTACCCTTACTTCTCTCAGATAATTGACCTTTTATTTTTATTCCCTCTTCCATCCAGAAAGGTTTTTTTCCCCCCTTTTGAGGGGAGGGTTTACTTTGTGTCCTTCTAAGTACTTAGCATAGTGCCTTACGCATGTAGTATATCTTTATTAACTGATGGACTCCAAATTAATTTCATTTAATGGGAAAACAAAGGCAGTTAAGCCTGCTTTCTAATACTACCATTCTTTAATTTTTGAAGAAAATAATTTCATTATAGCCAGTGGACCTTCCCATTCTTATGTTTACTATTGCAATTGTTTTTTGTTTAAGGAGGAGACAATTCCTGGTCCCTTTTACAGCTTGGAGAGTGACTTTTTTGTTTGTTTCTGTTGCATTGGCCTCTTTAACTCCTCTGTGTGTTCTGAACATGAAGATGCATACTTAAAAGAGAACCAAAACAATAAATGGACCTATAAAAATTACCTGATAAAGCCAAGAGTATCATTTTGATTCAGAAAATGGAAAGGCACCCTGGCTGGTGTGGCTCAGTGGATTGAGTGTGGGCCTGAGAACCAAAGGATCTCAGGTTCTATTCTCAGTCAGGGCAAATGCCTGGATTGCAGGCCAGGTCCCCCGTGGGGGCCACATGAGAGTCAACCACACATTGATGTTTCTCTCCCTCTCTTTTTCCCTCCCTTCCCGTCTCTCTAAAATATAAATCAATAAAATCTTAAAAAAAAAAAGAAAAGAAAATGCAAAGGTGTTAATTCTCAAAAATTATATAATCACCTATATTCTTTAATTTCTGGACAAATGCCTTTAATTTATGTGGCATTTACAAAAAGATACTCATGTGAATTTGGCTGGGTTTAATGAAAATTCTGAAATAGTTACAGTACTTGCAATAGCCTTGATTGATCTCAAGAAATAACATAACTGGAATGAAACTTACTTTGCTTCCCAAGCTCTGGTCATATTTAATTGTTTAAGTGTACAGTAAATGCTTTATTATTTACACTAGGGAGTCTTTAGAAACTAATTTACACAGGTTAATTTCATTTGAAATTTGTTTAAGCACAGATAAAGCACAAGAGCATCAATGGAAAGTTACCAGATTTTTCTTCTAAGAGTTAATTTTAAATTAAAAATTTGGGAGGGAAACTTATTACATCATCTATAAAATGAGTGATGAAATAGAGGGTTTTTTTTGACCTCTAGCAATGTATATGTCCATGATTAACTTCCATGAGGTCAAAACCTACATATTTTTAGTATTACCTTTTAAAATCACATAGCTATTTTTGGCATTTTGAAGGTAATGTAGCTGAAATGAAATCCCTTTATTTTTGTGAGTGTTTTTTAAATTTTCTCCTTTTTTTGGTAACAGCATATATTGCTGTGGTTTCATTAACAATTTATTTGTTTATTTACTTATTTTTGAGAAAGGTATAAGAAAATGGTTCACTGATTCATCAAAGTTTTGATAGGCTAGTGACAACCAGTCAGTCACAAATTATAGCTTATGGCTACAAATACACCTATCATTTTTGTAGACTGTTATGTCTACAGTCTTTACAGTAGCATGTCCATTCTTCAATTTCCAGGGTGCTGAAAATACATATTTAATTTTGTTGGATGTCTGTACCAGAGTTTAGGTAATTTTTTAAATGGCAATACATAATGTTAACTAGTTTCCTGTACTAATTGTACCATGTGGTCTTTTTTTATGTCAAAACTTTGGTAATTAAAAATGCACATTGTGTGTGTGTGTGTATGTATATGCATATATATATATATATATATATATATATATAATATGTGATGAGATTTTGGGTTTTTATCTTTCAGTAAATTTTTTTTAGAAATACAAACTGAAATATGTATAGGTGAAATTATGTGATGCCTAGGAATTGCTTCAAAGTAATACAAGGGTAGTGAGTGTAGATGAAGTAAAGGTGAAATAAGATTGACTATGATTTGATCATTGAAGCTGGGTGATGGGTAGGTACATGAGCATCCATTACTATTCTACTTGTATATGTATTTAAAATTTTGATAATAAAAATATAAATTTTAGTACTTATATGAATTTTAGAATATTTTACTATAAATGTATAATGTTGGTAAAAATCAATACTATTCAAGGTACCCTTGAAGTAGTGATATCAATATTACCCTTACTAAATAATCAGGCATTGAGTGTTTTAAAAATGCTTGTGGCACACTGGTTGAAAATCGCTCATCTATTGTATTGGTTCTGTCTCCACTCTGATTTCAAGTTTTAATGATCTGTCTTTGGGCAGTATTAAATATCTGTGGAATGAGTGAATGACTGTATGAACACATCCTTGAATACTTCTCCCATTATGGCACTCCTTACGCTGTAATTCCTTTTTACTTACCCATATCCCCTCTTTAGATTTCAAGCTTTGTAGAGGCTGAAACTGAATCTAGTTTACTGTTATGTCCCGAGCAACTAGCTCAGTGTCTGGAATAAATTGGATCTTCAATAAATATTTATGAATGAATATATTAATTAATCTGTCTTCTTACGTAGTCTCCATGATTGCTATCCCCACTTTGGCTAATTCATCCTCCATGTAGTTTCTGGAGGGATTGCTCTGAACTGTCAATGTTATCATAGCTCACCCATCAATAGCCTTCCCCCATCAGGATAAGCATTCAGACATTCATACACAACACCTATGGCCCCTTATCATGTGGGTCTTGCCAGCTGCTCACTTCCTTCCTTGATCTCTGTTCTTCATTCCACAGACTTCATTGCATGTTTTATGGCCCCCATCTTCAGAACATTTCCTCTCTCTGAATATGTCATTGCCATTCACATTTTAAACATGGTGCCCCTGGGGGCACCTTTTTTAACCTGGGGAGGCTGAGGTGATTGCCGTTCCAGTGCAGTGAGGCTGGTGGAGGAGACAGAGGAGACGTAGGCACCACAACACCTCTGCTCTCAACCCACTTCCTCCCTCTCAGCTATTGCCCAGTGCCTTTTTATCAATTTTCCCTTCACTGACACTGAGTATCCCTACAGCAGCAATTACTTTTTTTTTTTAATTTTTATTTTAATTGTTGATCTTGTACTTGCTTGACAAAAAAGGAACTGAATAAATATTTGCAGAATGAGCAAATTAAGGATTTTTTTTTTTTTTGCTAAACAAGTAATAAGTTTTCCACAAAAGATGTTAAATCAATGATATGCTTACCAGTGTACCCAAAGGTTGTTTCTCACATTCACACCGGGGTTTTCTCTACTGTTTTCCACAGTGTAGTCCTCAAGTCAAAAGACAAACCCCTGAATTGTATAAATCTAAGAATAAAAAGCTGAGGTAAAAAACACCTTGATGTGAACCCAGGAGTCAATGATACTTAATTTTTCAGATGTTCAAATTTCACTTATTAGCCAGAATCATTCTGATGATAATTCTAATGAGGCAGTAGAAATTGTTTCTGACATGTAAGCTTAAGCGTGTCCTTGTAGCTTAAGAAAGTCATAAAGCTTGGATTTTTTCCTCTTCCTTTGCAGATATGTCTTCTCCGACTACTATGAAGAAGCCTGAAAAGCCATTGTTCAGCTCTACATCTCCCCAGGATTCTTCCCCAAGGTTGAGCACTTTCCCCCAGCACCACCATCCCGGAATACCTGGAGTTGCACACAGTGGTGAGGAATTTCAAACATAGAGGAGAAGCCTCCCTCTTACTTGCAGAGTCACACCCTCAGGGATGGAGTAGCAGTGTTTATTACAGCCATGGTGACCATGTTTTCTCAGCCCAGAGAGGGAGGGTCACAATATGATCAAATGTTTTCTTTTTTCTTATCAATATGTGAGGAAAGAATTTCAAAGCCATACTATTAAATACCATTTAGCTATGTATCTTTAAATTGCCTTTATTGGAAAGATTATAATCACAAGAAGTTAGAAAATATGGGGTATGTGGTTATTTTAACTGTATCTTCAGGGTTGGTCTTACTTTCATGTATTTTACTAAGACAAAGATTACTTTCAGTATGTTGCTGATTTAGAGCATTTCTAGAGGCATTAAAATACACAGCTGTTATTTCTGTATATATTATTTTCTTTTTTTAAATTTTTCCTTATATTGATATTATATATAGAGAGAGACCTTGATTTATTGTTCCACTTATTTATGCATTCATTGGTTGTTTCTTGTATGTGCCATAACTGGGGATCAAAACTCCACAATCTTGGTGTATCTGACTGATGCTCTAACCAACTGAGCTACCTGGCCAGAGCTGCATATATTATATTCAGTGTCTGCCATGATGAAGTAACCACTTGAGCTAAAGCTGACCCTGTATTTAGCTATTTATTTGGGAATGAAATTAATCAGAAAAAATAAAAGATACTTTCTGTGGGCTAATATACTTGATGTTATCATTAATATCTTAATTTAAAGAGATTCTTTTTAATACAATATTTCACATTTGTACTTTAAGGAACAATTAAATCCTCTTTTAAAGATTAAAAATTAGATATAAATAACAATCAACATAGAAATAAGCAATAACCTTCTAGGTTTGGGTACAGATATGGGTGAAGACCATGGTTAAATGGAGCTGAGATTAAGAGCACTTCGACATGAAGTGAAAAGATGCCCAGTCTAACTGAGATGTTTGCGTGTCCTTAAATATACTTTCAAAAGTATATACTTCTTAAACAAAGTGATATTTTATAATTGTTCTCTGCGATGCATCCTTTTGATGGAGGATGATCAGACCTCAGTGTGTGGAAAGGTCACATGAGGCACTTGTTTAAAACACACTTTCTGGTGCCTCAGCCCTGGAGTCCTTCTCTGGAAGGTCAGTGGTTAGGCCCAGGAATCTTCTTTGTAACAGCAGTTCAGAAGATTCTGAGTGCCTTGGACGTTATTGAGGAAGATAAGCAATATCCTTTAAAAAGTTTTTTGGTTTTTCTTGCACATAAGAACAAGTTGGAGGTAAGTTATTCCAGATGATTTTCATTTATAGGTCATGGAAAGAATTTATTATTTCTTATTGTTTGCTACATTGTCTCATAAAACACTAAACATTTATCATATGTGATTTCCTATGGTCTGGATCAAAATATTAAATAGAAACAGATATTTCATCTCCACTAGTACATACAGTGTGCTAGTTGGTACTCTTAATTTGTACTTATGTGAGTGTTTCCCACAACATTATAGAGACAGTGATCATGCAATTACATGCTTTCTCCATTTTTCAAACTTAGACATTATAGTGCAGAAACTAAACAATAAATCGTGGTTATGCTAATGTTGAAAAGTTACAGTACAATTAAACATTACCCACATTGCATATGTTTTATATAGTATTTCCCTTTATAAAATATGTGATTTATGAGTAAGTTAATGTCAATATGAAAGTATAAATTCATGTTTCTGTGGATTTTATTCTTGGTCTTAGTTTACTATCTTTTAAGCTACATGTAGTAGAAGTTGGAGTGGGAAGAAAAATAGTTAAAAAATGGAGCTTTATTTTCAGTTATGAAAGAAACATTTTTATTAGAAGAAAGAGTTCCCAGGCTCTATGTTCAAATATTCACAGGCATTTATACAATGGTGAAGTCATTGTTCAGGGCATCATTGTTTATTAATTATTGCCTTCCATTGTACCCAACTATTATCCAGGATGTATAGAGAAAACATTTACTTAAAATTGGATTACACTTCTGTTTTGAATTGTGGTAAGAAATTGTGGATCCCCCGTCCTCTAATTAATGCTGCAACTTAGTTTGGACTTACGAGACAAAGACTTTCTAATCAAAGAATGGTTCTGATGGGGAATAACTTTGCTTAAAGAAGTGCTTTATAAAGTATTGGCTTAACCTGTGAAAAGGAAACTTCTTTTTTAATCATTTGTAGATCTAGAAGGCAAGATTGTTAATTCTCTATAATGGGGGTTGTGTCTGTGTGTGCTTAGCAGTAATGACTTTGAGAATAAAAGACTAACTGCTATTTTAGGAGCATTAAGTTAAATCATGGGGACAAAATGAATAACTGTCATTTTTATAGTTTCACAGCGTTCTTTAGGATCAGTGTGGAGCATTAAAGAAACAGCTAATGAGGCCATCTTTCCTTTTCTATCTTCTGCAGTCATCTCAACTCGAACTCCGCCTCCACCCTCACCGTTGCCATTTCCAACACAGGCTATTCTTCCTCCAGCCCCATCAAGCTACTTTTCTCATCCAACAATCAGATATCCTCCCCACCTGAATCCTCAGGATACTCTGAAGAACTACGTACCTTCTTATGACCCATCCAGTCCACAAACCAGCCAGGTAAACATGAGAGAACAAATAAGATTAGAGCCTAAGGGAGATGGAACAGGTCTAACTCTAAAGACATGGAGCTTACTCAGTTATGTCTGGCAGAACAACGAGCTTTCGAAATCCATCTTCAGAAAGTGTCTTGATGACTCAATAAGTTTTTATTTAAAGGTGGCTGAATGACAGGTAGGAAGTGTGTTGCCCCAAAGGGGCACATTTGTGAAGATGTTTTTGGTTTGATGTTTTTGGATTTTTATTGACTGAAGAGAAAGTTTATGCAGAAAGTACATTGACAAAAAAGCTCTGAGCTGGAGTTCACACCTCTGGAATACCTGGCTTGACACAGAGACAAAGTGCTTATTTCAGGCAGGAGCAAGGTATGCGCTAAAATAAACACACACAAAAGAACTTACAGTTGTATTTATAGACTAACTATTAGGTATTAAAATAAGCTTTGGTAATGTAAACATTCTCAGTGTTTGATGACTACTTGAATATTCTTTGCACAGACATGACTACATTTAATAATGAGTGACATTACCAGAAGTGTGTCTTTTTTTTTTTTTTTTTGTAAACATTGTGCAGCGGTTTTAGGGATTCATTGTATAAGTGTAGTGACTCATGTGCCTTTCTCACTCCCTAAACATGTGGTTTCTTCTATGGAGAGGTTGTTTCATAGAGATTTGGGATAAGAAGATTTTCCACAATCAAGTAGATGGTCTTTGTGCCAAAGCTGGGTCTGTCAATAATCGTAATATCCAAAATCTGTAATGTGATTCTGATCGTATGGTCTGGTACTTGGCTCTGCTGTTTGAAACCGAAGACTCCTTATTATACCTCTTAATGCTCTGAGGGACTTTTGTAAACATTCTGTTACTAATGCTGTTCAGTTCTTAAAATGTTCAGTAAGTAGTATGTGCATATTAATTTAGAGTTGACAAAGAAAGCTCCAAAAACAAACTTTTAGTCTAAATTTAATTGGTTAAAATGAAGCAAAATGGTCCTTTCTAAATGGTTTATTTTGAATAACAACTATTCCACCACCGTTTGGGTACCCTAGAAGTTACCTGTTCTTTTAGATGCATTGACTGATGATACTAAGCTAAGTATACCATTCTCAGATTTTGAATTTGAAGTCAAGCTATTTGTATTTTAAAAGAAAATGTCCAAATGGTGTGGCACTTTAAATGACTGTAATACTACTTACTAAGAAAAACAGTAGGATCTTAGTTATATCAGTTTAGAAATAAAATTTACTGTTAGAGCATGGATTCAAATGTCTAAGTTCCATAGAGCATTCTGCTAGACTTAGCTGGGAACAGTGCACACAAGGTCTGATTTTAATTTGTGTAGAATTTCCATGAATAACAAAGTCTAATTAAGACATCCATTAAAAATCCTTAACGTTAATTCAGTGTGGAAAATCTTAGAGTTCCATTGGATTTTTTTTAAACTGATGTCTTAATTAGGTGCTGTTAGGGGAAAAATTATGCAAATTAAAATCAGGCCCTTAGTGTTACGCATTTCTTTAATTATTCAGTGCTTGTTTTATGTATATTTTAATGTTTTTATAAGTTAAGAGGGCATGTTAGGTGATAATCTGCCTATATTGTTCTCAGTTTTTCTTCATATTTTCAAGGTAAAGATCCAGCTTCTAAAAGAAGCGTCTTACTCTCATCTCAATTAACAAAAATATCCTCTCAGGACTTTGTATCATAGGAGCAATGTACTGAGTAGGATAATCCTTTCCTAATGCTCTTCAAGCTCATCTTCAGATGCAGTGTCTTTTCATAGGTATAATATGAAAGTTCATCTATTTAACAGTTTTAAAAGAGAAAGTTTTTAGTCTAACTTCATCTGTTTGAACTAGTAGAAAACTGAAAACAAATAACCCTCTCAATTCTTCTGACCCTGAGTTTCAGAAAAGTTGACTGTATTGGCTTGGGAATTCTTTCTTGGTCACTTTTATTGTTATTTTTTAAATGAAATGTCTGTTGGTTCATGTTGATTCAATTCCAGTAGACAGCTTACAGAATGGGCAAGCTGATATTGTATTCTCTCAGAACATTTCCTTAACATTATTGTCATTTGTCTGTTCCATGCCCTCAGGTAGGTACTGCTGAACTGTTTTGGTGAATGCAGTGTACAGAAATGCTTTTTTTACCACAGAATGTACCACTAGTGATAGAATGAGACTGTTCTTTCTTGAGTGAGATCTATAAAGCAGTCTTTTGCAATGTTCAAATAAAGTTGATGGTCTGCTTTAGAAGCAGACTTTTTCCCCTTGAAAGGAAAAATTGGTCTTTGTAGTTTACTACAGATTTTTTTGAAGGAACATTATACCTACTTTGATGTTTAACTGTACCTCAAAACTAATTAATTTGCATTTCAAGATAGGACTTTTGATATTCCTTTTTAGCTCTAAAAATGGGGAAAATGAGTACTTGTTCACCTGGTGTCACCCCCCCCCCCGCCCAGTGTCCTCCATCACTGTGCTGACTTTGATTGTTAAGTCAAGCAACTGAGATGCCTTGTCCTCCCCATGGCAGTTTGGACACTAATTGCATTGCTGCTGCACCCATTAGAGTGAAGCAGTCATGCTATTTAATGGAACATTTTAAATAAAATTAGTTCAAAGTTATAACTCTCATAGGCTTCCGTAGGGGGAAACTCTGGTCAATTTTCCTGACATGAAGTTAAATACTTAAAATTACTCATGGTGGATGTTCAGAATATTCAAGTTCATTTCTTTATAGATTAATGATATGACCTCTGAGGAACCTAACCGAAGCCCTAGTTCACATCTCTAAGTCACAGTATTTAAATGTTATTAGCTATTCTTCTCTTTCTCTAAAGAAATGTCTACTTGTAACTTATATGCAGGTATTTAGATAAATATTCTGCTTCATTGCTTTCTTTGCTTTTAGCAGTGCAGGTTATTAGGACTAAATATTTGTAGAGAATACTCTCATAGCAAATTGCTATGAACACATGCAGTGGAGCATTGCAACATGAATGTTAATTAAAAATAGCATGCTCTGTCTAGAAAAATACTTTCAAGTACTTCCTCAAACAGTGTACCTTTAGAATTTTATCTCCTAACATGTACCTGGGGCTAACACTCAGATAATAAAATCTTTTCTATCATCACCCAGGATATTTTCTCAGTTAATTCCCACAAGTGTCAACAATAAATGTTTTGTATAATTCTCCACACCTAGAAATGGAAAAGTAACTCAAATAACAGAGTATATTTGATTGCCCTCTGCTCAACTTCAACACATTTTAATTTATTTTGGAAATCTTTTATTTGTAGGTGTAAGGTCAGACCTTACTTTATATCATGGAATGGGTCTGAAATTTTAAATGCTCTAAATATCATTCTGCCTGCTTGTATTAGTAAATCATCAAAAGTTGAGTAGAGGTCCTAAAATCTAAATTGCCTAATGTGCGTCTGAGTGTAACTGTGTGTGAGATAGAGGTTTGCTTGCAGAAGAATGGGTCTTGACTAAAAGTGATGGAAGTGACTCAGTTTGTGTGTTTGGTAGGCTAGATATTCTTGTCTTCCTTGTATCAGTGATATTGTCATTTCACTGATACAAGGTGAAAATTGTATTCTGAAAGCCAAAACTGACTCCTTGTAGAAGATGAAGAGCAGAGAAGAAGCACTGGTTTAAATTCACACTAGCTCAATAATGACTTCCATTTTAGCCTTCGGCTAAGCATTCAAGTCTCTACTTGAGCTTTCTGGATACTAAAGGAAACGATCCGTTCTGCCTGGCTCTAGGGGTGTTATAAAGACAGTTAACCTGTATCAAGTGCTTTGAAGGTGAAAACTTTCTTTTAAGTGCTGCTGCTTCATATTACTACTAACCATGGATCGACCTCTCGGATCCAGGCTTGACAAGGCATGTGTGGCGACTACACAGCGTGCAGGGTCCACTCAGCCAAGTATGCTGAGTGGAGTTGTTGGACAAGATGACTGCCTTTTGGATTGTTTCACTGGCATTCTGTTTTTGTTTTGTAGCCTAACAGCAGTGGTCAAGTAGTAGGGAAAGTGCCTGGCCATTTCACTCCTGTCTTGGCACCCTCTCCCCATCCCAGTGCAGTGCGACCTGTGACCCTGACCATGACAGATACTAAACCCATCACTACATCCACTGAAGGTGAGGCAGCTTCACCTACAGCAACCAGTAAGTATTTCTGTAGGAAATGAGAAATGTCCATCAAAGACACCTTTGGATATCTGATCCAGGGTGAAAAACACGGCGACTTTTCCAGCTACCCAACCAGATGGAGATTTCTCATTTACGTGGAACCAGCAGGCATGTGTTTGGCCTGGCAGTCACATGCTCTCTCTTATCAAATTTAAGTCAGTGCATCATATTTGAAAAGGGAGAAGCTTAATTGTTTGAGTAAAGAGCTATAACAAAAATAATGTCATGCCTGCTTGTTCAAGGTATACATTGAAAATGCACTGAATAACATAATGCAGTGTACAAGGTTTTTATATCACCCAGAGAGAGATTAGATAACTGTTACGCATTGGAGCATTCCTATAGGAATCAAGCCCCTTCACAAAGCGGACTGAATCAGTGCCTCTGTAAGATAATGGCTTGTTTGCATTACTGTAGGCTATGTCCCTTTGAGGAATAGTCACAAAGCATTGGGTACAGAAAATATCTCAGAGCTTATTATTAGGCACATGTAGGCTACCTGCACTTTCTTTGTTTTCAGCTTAAACACGATTTTTAAAATTATTTTGCCTATCATAGTACATCAGGTACTGTGCTTTTTAGCATGGCCATAACATTTTAAATGTCAGAGATTTAGCCAGTCAACTTACATAGCACATACCAATGACTCAAATCATTCCTTCATTTCTTCACATAGAATACTTAAAAGTACACAGGGAATTATTACAGAGTTTTTCAATTGGCTTTATCTGAACTACAACCTTCCTAGAATTGCACAGATTGTTAGAGTGGAATGGATGAAGTTCTAGTCAGGAGGAATTAGCAAGCTCTCTGTCCATTATACATGCTATATATCTTAAATTCAGAGCTTCTGTTATTCTACCTAGTGCAAGAAAATCCCCATGCTCTGGAATTCCTTTGTGAAATTACAGAGCCAATTGGAGGTGCCACTGGCTCTTTCTTCCTCTGCCATTGGAAGAACGTGTTTTTTTTTTTTTGTTTGGTTTTGTGGGTTTTTTTTAAAAGCTAAATGGAACCTACAAAAAAATGGGAGATATTTTGAGTGTACAGTGAGTTCAGCATTTATTTCTCAAAATTAATGAGGCCCCAGAAACTAATAAGTTCATATAGGTTTATAATTTTCATCAATTATTGAATACTTAGTAACTGGTTTATCGATAGAAAGTCCTACACTTGCCTGAATGCACAGATGGATGTGACCGAGTCAAAAAAGGTTAAAAATTCTTTTGATATAAAGGTTAGCTATGTGCATTACAGTCACTAAAATAATATATCTAGATTTTAAAAGTGGATGTCCTGGCATTTTTGAACAAACAGGTCAGCAATTTAAATAAAATAATATGGAAAACAAATATTTTTGTGGAAATAGTCGAAAGCCTATCGCAGGATAAATGACCAAAAACAAGTTCCAGAGACTTCTGGTACCTACTTCTTTATTGATATTTAACAGATAAGACTCAAGGGAAGGTCAGATCCAAATGGTTACAGCTCACTTATGGGAGTACAGTCAGCCTGCTTGTTAATTATTGTTCTTAAACTCACACACAGGTTGATCAAAAAGAGACCTGATTTGACAAATAAAATTACTAAATATTGAAAAGATGGTGGCATCAGTCCATTTTCCATTCTTGCATTAAAGAAATAGAGGGTGTCATTTTTCTTCCCCAGAAACAAACTTGTAGCTCCAGCTACCCAGGCAGCACTGATAATAAGAAATTGGTTATTGACTTGTAAGTCTGTGCAATTGAAGATGACACAGAGTCCATGGAAACTGTCTCATGGCTGAGAAGAACAAGTAGCACAGATTTGGTGCCAAGTCTGTGATGGATAGGCAGCTGCCTGTGCTGTGCGCTGAATTCCAGAGACCTGGGTACTTACTTGGGGCCACTGACTTCACATGGCCACCCTCCCATGGATCCTTTACCCAGGAGTAATAAAAAGGTGAATTGTGAGCATCTTCACTATTCTAAAAAGTTAACCTAAAAAATGCCTCAGTAGATCAAACCCTGCAGTTCTTCATCAATGAACATGGCAGAATGACTGCATTGGTTTTTAAAAAGCCTTTTTTTTAAAAGTTAATGTCCGGGTTCCTCACTAATCTGAGGGTTTTAAACCAAACATTTGAGCTTTTTCAGAACTATCAGTGTAATTATAAACGGTGAAAATTCAGTTGTTCTTCTGTTTAATTTGACATGGAACAATGGAATTGCTGAAGATACATTAGTTCTTTCCTCCTGAAAAAGAACCAAAAATCTTTAGGAATAGGAAGTTTTTTGCGGGGGGGGGTGTTGGAATTCACTCAGTACCAAAATGCACCTGTGCAAATAGTATTTGCAAGGTGAGGCTATATAATTTAAGGAGAATTCACCATATGTATTTACTACCTGGTAGCCATGTATTTACAAGATGCCATCAACTCCAATCACAAGAAATGGACTTTTTGTGCTTGTGGAAAAGAAAGAATTATTTTATTTTATTTTTTTAAATTTCTATCAAACCTAAGGTCATTTTCACATTAAATAAAATACTGAGGTAATTCATTCTATATGATATAACAAAAGCAGGCTTCCTCTTCATATTAGTAATATTAGATTTTCTTTTTTTAGTGAGACTTTTAAGCAGGACATTTTTCATCCTGTATCATCAAGCACATCTGCTTAAATCCAATCATTAAAAGCTTTCAATTATTCCTGACAGACTTTTAGTCTGCTTTTACATTTAGAATCATAGATCATCATTGATTATTCCATCATTAGACAATTAATATCTGATGAAAAGGCACATCTAGGAACAGAGCCCTTCTGTTTAGCCAGTCCTTGGTACCCTTGCAAGACTAGCTGGATCATAAAATGTGAGGTGCCCGCACCAAACGTTGGGATATGATTTACTGGATAGGTTTTTGGGGAGGGGAATAAAGTAGTTGATTTGAGGTCAACTACCATTTCTTTTATATCACTCAGTGTTCACTCGGACAAAGAAGAGAAATAGAGACATTTTGTTTTTTGGTTGCAAGTCCCACTTCTCTGGGTTTCTTTTACATGGACAGGGTGTTCATTCTGATAGTTCACAATTTTTATCTTTGTTTTTGTTCTTCCTTAATCAGCCTACACAGCCTCAGGCACATCTCAAGCCAATCGATATGTGGGACTAAGCCCAAGAGACCCATCCTTCCTACATCAGCAACAGGTGGGCAAGTTTCCCCCAGGTGTGATGGTGTAGCCATGCTTTCGCATTGGTGCTTTCTCCCTGCTGCCTCTCAGATCTGGACTCAGAACGGGGCTCACGGGCTGCTGAGAAACAAATCGATCATTTCACTCTCCAAATTATTTCCTCATTTATCCTTTGTTTCTTGCTTTTCTGAACAGAGTTTCTCAAATTGGCTCAGGACCTTTTCCATCTCTGTAGCAAGTATCGACAACAATCATGAATAACAGTATTTTAGCCAAACAGTAATTTTCTCAGTCTTACTGGCTGTTGAGAATGTACTAGCCTATAGTTTCCAAAGATGAAAATTGAAAACTGATTTAAAAGCCAATTAGAGTAGAAGCAGTACACAATTTATGTTTTTGAGCTTTCAGATTTTCCAGATGTTTTACTCCCCACTTTGGTATTTTAGTCTAAGAAGATGAGTTATGAAGTTAAAATCTCAGGCGACACATCATTCCTGTTTTAATAGGTTTAAATTGGTTTACTGATTTCAGATGTGATAAAACACTTTTTTTTGTTCTGCTTTCTTACATCATTTATGTTTCAAGTAGCATTTTAAATTTCACATCTCATTAATGCTGTAAATTTAATGCAAATGAAGTGTTTACCCAGACTGTGAAAATATACAGCCAGGATTAATGGTGGCTTATGAACAAATTAACCACAGTCAAAAGCATGGACTGTACCCATACAGAAATCCCATGATTCCAGTTACAGGATAACAGAAATAATTCTAACCACTTCAGGACTTAAATATATTTTATGATGCATATGTTTGCTGTGCTCAAGTTTGATAGCAGAGCAGTTTGACATTAACAGTGTGCAAAATATTACATGGGGAAAAATAGGCTATAATGAATAAGAAAGAGCTGGCATTAACTAACTTGCTCTTCATTTATAACATACGTGTGAGTTTTCACATGTGTAGTAAGCCTGTACAGGTACTCATACCAGCTTCTTTTATTCTGGACCTGCCCATCTAGTTTATGCTTCTTGTGCCTCTCTTAGCTGTGCTTCTGTGGAATTCTTGAGTCCTGCCCAGTTGCAGGCTAAGGTGCCAGACTGCATATATTAAAGGTCACCACATGCAGAGTTCAGAGAAAATCATAAAGATGATAGCTTATTCAAGATAACTTGACGTTTTGCCAGGTTTAAAAAAGGCAAAACAAAACAAAACAAAAGCATGAGAACTAACTGAAAACATCTGTACACAGTTATGAAAATACCAAGTAATAATTAGTGGTTTTGCCAGCCATTGGCTTTTCAACATAATTCTCTGGAATGTTGCTTTTTTCACCTCTAAAATTGCTGTAATATGAAATGTGTTATAATTACTATAATATGGTTCTATTTGACAAATGTATATGTTCATTGTGATTTTTTAAAAACATATGCAGGATTTATAGGTTTAGAAACTTGTTCTTTTAAAAATTATTTCACATACTTTCAGAAATATTTTTGTCATGGGATTTGCATTATTCTTTATGACACATCTCTAATTTCCAGTTAATTTTTAATTCACAGAAATGTGCCTCCATTATTTAAAACTTTTGCCCCAAACACTTTCAGATTATAACCAATTCCATATATTTAGAAACAGTCTTCCTCTCTCCGTGCCCAAACCTGTGGAAGCTTTAATTCTTGTATCACTTATGACTAACATTAGTGCCTCATGGAATTACGTTCACAAAAGTTCATTATATAAAAGTTACATCTCTTTTCACATGTCCAACAGTAAATGAAAAAAATTTAGCAACCATCATGAAAACATGAGTCTTAATGTAAGTAGGTTTCTGAGCACATTTTAATTGGAAATATATATATGTGTGTGTGTTTATATGTAAGTAAATATATGTATATTCCAGAACTTTCTTTATCAAAGACCACCAACTTGTTATTTAAGTGGACAGTGTCAAGTAAGACCCCTTACAATATAAATATGATTTATTTGATCAAATGTGGTTGATATTTATGGACTATATAATGTTTAGTCCATAAATATCAACCACATTTTTTCTGAAAAAAAAAAAAACCCAAAAAACTATATCAGCTTCATAGCTGAAACTGTAATGTTCAATTTTAAATACAATGTAGAAAGATAATTTGTCCTCTATATAATGAAGGAGTTAGGGCTACTTTTTGAATTGAAGAAGCCCAATGTGCCAAATTCATAATGGGCTACAATTTTGAGGCCTGAAGAAAATGAATGTATATGTGTATCATACCATACATGTATATTACTAAAATAAGGCTCTAGTTAAAAACTTACTACTTTTATACTTTCAAATTTTAGAAGAATCAGAGATAAAGTTTTACATTTAGTATCCAGGAACAGAGGGACAGAAATAGTCTAAATGACTTTAGTGGAGTAAAGGTTATTCTTTTCTATAACAGAAATGAGATTGATTTACTGTGTCCTTTCATTACTTTACAAAGATTTAAAAGAGACCACTCTTCTAGCAGCAGGTTCTAAATGCATTTGGTTTAAAGTACTCAGTGATGAATGAAAAGGAAAATCAAGGGGTACATGAAATAAAGGTAATCAATCATTTTATATTAGCCAGGAGAAATTCAAAATTAGAAAGGCAATGATTTTAGTCTGAGAGGGCTCTTTTAAACATTCTCCATAGCCTTTAATATACATGACCTCTTAAGAATAAATATTGTCACCAGGTACATTCTTCAGTTCATTGGCGGCTGCTTTATAAAGATGTATCCTTTTAGGTTATGAAAAGTATTGATGTGCATTGTCGAGTGCTATTTTTTCTTAGAAAAGAACTTTAATATACCCTACATACATTAGAGCTAATGATAAATTTTAAATTGCTGAATAATTTTGACTATCATAAAAAAATCTTTCCACAAAATGACTCTAAAGCGGAGCTTTCAATATTGAATGTTAGCATTTTTAAATTGAGATCGAAAATATTAAAACTAACCCTGTATTCCACTTGGAAGAGTAATACATTCCTATTTGCCAATCTGGATGCTAAAAGTATATGCCTTTATACCCATTAACTTGGTACACATGCAGTTGTTATTAGGAATTATGCATTTCTGTGTTCCTTTTGATTATGGTTATTACTGATTAATACTACTTGCTAACTGCCTTGAAATACTAGTTTTTTCCCTGACACAAGAATTTACCTGTCACTGTAAATATATCTCATTTGAATCTAAAAAATAAAATCACATAATCATGAGTAATATTTCAAAAAAGATTCATGGAAAACAGGTGATAATTTAACATTAAAAACAATTCTAATGAATCATAATAATCTGCTCATGCCAGCTAATCAGGACTTTAAAATTTTCCTTTATCTCTTAACTCCATCTTGAGTGCTATTCAAGGCCTGGAACTAGACTGTCATTGGGTGATTGGCTTAGTTCATGCATTCTCTGTTGGCATGCGAGAAATAAAAATCAGGATTTCAATTGGAGCTTCATTCTTCTTTAACTTTTCTGTTGGAAGATGGTGTGGTGGCTTGAAGAACTCGTGGGCCCTGCTTTGGCAAACTGAACTCTTTAGTCTCTGCTGAGAAATGTCTTTTTATGATGTGGAATTTTTCAGGAGTGTCAAGACCTCCTCTCTGACATAACTTCATAGAAGTTTAGTAAAATGCAATGTTTCCTTTCCTCCTATATTTCATGCACACACTGTGCACATTCATTATGATAGGCAATGAAGGAACTCCATTTTCCAAGTTTTGTCTTTGAGAAAAGGGGAGCTATGTAGCAGAGTGAGGAATGTTGCTTAGAAAATACAGAAATTATTTTACAATCCAGTCTAACATTTTTAGTATAAGTGACAAGCATGAGAAAACTTACTTGAATTAGCACCAATTCCTTATCTGGTCAACCTTACAATGAATTAGCTAAATTGCAGACCTTCTTTCTTTGCTATCATAGAAAGTTTAGTAATATAAGAGGGTCTAGTTAACTTGATTATCAACTTTATATTTGAGCATAAGGTCATAATAAAAATATAAATCTTTACTGTTATACATCAATATGACATATAAAAAAACCCTTATTGCCAATTGGAAATACAAGTTTGCGACTAAGAACCTTCTTGTTTGGAAGTAAAAGATTATTATATGAACCAGCTCTTGAAGTGCATGTTAACCTATGATACAGAGTTGAGATTTTAGATGACACAGATGGGAGGTCACTTTTTGTCTTCCCTAAGTGAGACAATAAAGTCAAATAAGCTCTAGTTTACATCACAAGGCTTATTTTCATAATCTCAAAATTATAATCTCCTGACTATAGGTCTACTTACTACAGCTAATGAATGAATGGCCTGATGAACTCAGGTCCTTGCATTACTACTGATCACGATTGCATGGATTTTACTGGTGCTTGAGCTTCGGCATGCTACATCTCTTGCATGACTATATAATGCTATTATTTCAATTTCGGTTACTGGGCTACCCTGTATCAAAATATCTTTAACACTTTTCTGGATATAATTTTGTAACTAGAATTTGAAAGTACTATTCATTACACTGAAAATTTCTTTTACACCCAGTGGTCCTTTAAGTAAATTGCTTTTGTAGGATTTTTAAAAAATAATATTTTAATTGAAACCTCTGTGTGGTATTTGTCCTGGCAAATGAAATGGCAAAGCCAAAGTTAGGTACATTAAAGCCACTGAAAGGTAGCTTTTTTTAATTAGAGGCAGGCAACTGAAAGGACACAAGTGGACTATCAACAAACTTTTCAATAAAGTCAGGAAGCAGGCTATCAACACTTGGGCTGTTCTTATTGTGTCTGTTATCAAAATTGACAGCTTGACGCAAAACCCTATCATATGACTGCTGGGTAGGTATGTAAATGGATAAGAGGTCACTTTTCACATATGCTGGTTGGAAAGGAAACACATTTAAAGGAAGTTTCAGTCAAAATAATGGCTATGCAAATGTTTAGCTTTTGAATTAGTTCTTAAATTAAAAAAATCTAAGGTCTGTCTTTTTTCATTCATTCATTTATTAGGCAACATACTTGTTATCAAAGGCTAATGCCAGATAATCTACTTAGTGTAAAAATAAAATTATAATTACTGAAACCTTAAATTTTAATAAACAAAACCACAAGGGACAGGTGATCTTTTCTGAAAATTTAAAGTTCTAAATTCAACATCTAAGTTGAATCAGGGAAGTAGAGGAAACTCTAGAGATTATACGAATAAATGTTGTAGCTTTAAGTATTTTGGGGCTGCACATGAAAGGAAATGGTAGGAAAACAACACCAGTGCACTGGTGTCCTGGCAAGGACCAGGGGTTGGGATTCAGGAGGCTGGTTTTAGTGTTGACACGATCAAGGAATTTCTAACCTTAGGCAAGTCCTTAAACCTTGCTGTCTTTTATTCTTATTTTGGAAAGGAAAATGAAGAGTTTGAACTACCCAGTCTTTAAGTTCCCTTGAAACCTTAGACTTTACAAATTAAAATAGCTTCCATCTTAAAAACAAAACTTTCATTTTCTAATCCTTATGATTTATGGTCAGTAATGTTTATTTAGTTCATGGACTATACATATCCACTTAATTCTACCATGCCAATTAAATTAAACATCAAGAAGCATGGATTTCAGAAATTGACATTAGAAGTAACTTTAAGGTACCAGGATGACCTTGAATATCTTTAAAAAAAAAATATGTGCTATATGTCTCAACATGTAACAATTTTATTCTGATCATTTTACTTGTTTAGTAAGGCAGGCTACTTCCTATTCATTCAAAGCCTCCCCCCTTTTTAAATCTCCATGTCAGGTAGTTACTCATAATAATTAAATAAAATTCTACTACTCTAAGAGAGTATGAGTTAAAAGGAAAGTATGAATATTGGAGAGTTAATCTTTTTAAGCACCTCCCTCCTCTTCCCTCACCACCCCCCCACCCCACCCCCACCAAAATTTGTTCCATTGAGGCTATCTGGAGAAATGAAGAAACCTAAGAGAACAGAAAATACACCTTTCAAGATATTCTCTTGAGGTCATGGTATACTTAAAAAAAGTGAAAAGGTAAATTTGCCCATGTTGATTATGCTGTTTACAGTTTAATGGTTTATTAGTTGAACTGAAAGTTGTTGTCATCAAGAGGGACTGTACACCAGACTTTGCTGAATCTAACAAAGTAGAAGGTTTTGCTTACCTTCTTTGTTTTGTTCCCAAAGCTAATTGCCAAACATTTAACAAAAGCCCAAGTTCATAACAATAGAGGGCCCTCATTTGAATAAACCAATTCTTACTCTGAAATTACAAGCAATATTGATTCTTTATAGCTATCAGCAACCTGCATATTTGAGTGTAGTGTAGGAAAGGATAATGATCCAAATCTTAGGTGTTTCCCCTTGTGCAGTTTTTTTAAGGGAAACTGCATGGTCCCCATCCTTGTCTCTGTGAAACAATCTCAGTCAGGTTGAAAGAGGAGCAAGGTTCTCAGTCCGGAGAGCACGGAAGTCCGTTCTAAGGGCATATGTAGTGAACTCTTTACCTCAGTTCTCTCTTAGTAATTTGGAGTATTTCAACCTGTTACCTGTTTACTCATAGCTCTTTCAGAGGAGAATCTTCCTTATTTCACCTTTTGTTTGCTTTAGGAATTCTGGGCATAAATTGTTTGAATATAAAATTTACCTTAATTCTGTAAACAATCTAATTTCCTATTAGTAGGTGTGTACAAGTTAAAGAATTAAAATTATGTATATGAGTGTGCATTTCTGCAAGGATATACATATGATGAGGTCTGTCAAAGAGTCTATATTGTTACAAAAATAAGAATTACTACCCCCCTACACTTGCAAACACAAAACTTGAACAGGCTGAATTTCTAAACTAATCTGCACCTGCTGTTTTAAGTTTGATTACTACTGGGGGGGAAAGTAATTCTTATTTTTGAGAGAAAATACTTGCAAAAATCATGTTATTAAACCTTATAATACCAGCCAAAATTAAAGTTTTAAAATTTAATAAAAAATGAATTGATAGCTAAATTATGTAACACTGACTCTCACAGAATAGAAACTGAGGAATTACCGCACCAAACTCAAATAACATTATCACCTATTATTTTAAACTTATTTAAAGCCTAATGTAAAATTCATTTTTGTTAAAAATACTGAATTATGCTAGTACCATGATCACTTAACATGCCGCAAAAAGATGCTTAGATATACCTATTAACACAGTATTAATCTAAAATTTGTCTAAAATTTGCTGAGTCAGGACTATCTTGCTCAAACAAAATTCTTAGGAATTTTATTAGGAATTAGTTTCATGGAAATCTTCAGCGAAGAGGTGGTTTTTATCTTAATTATTTGTTTCCCCTATCTACAAAATTCCCTTCACATT
Source organism: Glossophaga mutica (assembly GCA_039655065.1). NCBI lineage: Eukaryota > Metazoa > Chordata > Mammalia > Chiroptera > Phyllostomidae > Glossophaga > Glossophaga mutica. Next base: position 135,585,889 of record CM077305.1, on the reverse strand, counting down.
TTTTACTTTATCAGGAGGTTTACTAAATCAAAGATGCTTTATGTAAAAGTAATAACTAATTTATTTTGTAAAAATGTGGAGAGGCACTTGCTTAAGCAACATACTTGAAGTAAATTTTAACATACAAGCATGCATACACATGCCTCCTCAAATTTTTGAAAATGTTGACAATGCCAGCTCACAATCTAAACAGCTAAGAAACTTCAAATTATATTTTACATTTTCAGTAACTGAAAGGAAATTAATTCAATACAAATTAATGTCCTGTCAATTTCTTTGTCATTTAAATTATTGTTAAATATGTTGTGATCATTTTATATATACTTAAGCATATTTTTTATGTGGGAGAAAATGCTCCTGTTGTGTGGATCTGAAATATGACAATGGTGGCTGCAGCCAGGTTGAATCCCTGTGAGACTACTCTCAGGGAAAAGTCCAAAAATACATGGATTGTAAGTGTTCCACAAGTGGCCAAAGTTAGCCCACCTGACATTTTGGGGGATGGTAAACAAACAAAAAATTAGCAACATGGACAACAAAATACCGACAGTTTGCACCCTTCCCAGGAAACATATGGCATCATACTTGCAGTTGTCTGTGAGACTACAAGCCAGGGAATGAGTAATATTAAGGTTCACCTGGCTTTGTGAAAGTGTTTTCTGCAATCTGCTTTGGTCTAACCTGACTGCCCTACAGAAACTAACCAGAAGCTAATAATTAGCAGAATTATATTGGGCTCTGCCTACATATACCCTTATTTTATTGAAAGTATTTAATTGACTCCAAACTAGAATTTTCATTCAGTGGAGCAGAATCAATAGTGGCTCCTTTGGTAATCTTTATACAAAATCAAATTTCTTGGACAGTTTTAGATTATTTGCACAGTACTCCTTTTTTAAAAAAATACGTATCTTGAAATAGACAACTAGTTTACATTTACTGCAGAAAAACAATTTCAGATTGCCCCATCACATTGCATTTGTAATTAGATGACCCGATTTGAGAACATTTTAAACGTCTTGCCATATTAAAGTGCTGCCTGTTTGATTTAAAGCTAATCAAGTGTGCATTTCCTCCTCTATGCAAGTATTATGATCAATTTTAAGAATATTTTTATTCTAATTTACCTTCTTTACTTATTTATGGCTTCTTTATGACATGTGTCCTGAGCAGAATCTACATATCTATCAATCTTTTTATCTGTCTACCTGTTTACTCATCTCCATTAAGTGATTTTTTTCAGTTCTTTAAATTTTCAAATTACTTTTACCTGAAGTATCAATATAATTAAAACACATGTTTTAGAAATTTTAGGTGGTATTTTGGAGCCTTATAGATCTGTAGAAAAATGAGCAAAAATGATTGTGAGAAGAATCCAGAATCCAGAATCCAGAATTACTTTTACATAGCATGTGTTGAAACTGGAGAGTATAACAAGAAAAGGAAAGATTCTTAATAGCCAATTTTTTTCAGCCATAATATTATCAGAAAGGATTAAAATAATTTATCCTAAGTTTCAAGGCACTTGGGCTGCAATCATCATCTTTTAGAAATGCTCATGGAGAAATAGCCAGCAAGGGTTAGGGGAGTGCTGTGAATATGCCATCTTTTCAATGCAAGATGCAGGTAATTTACAGCACAGCTATCTAAAGATTAAAAACCATGATTTTTCTAGTGTTTTTTCCCCCAAAGCCAGATAAGTTTACTTTCTTAAGCATAAAAATAAGCAATATATCTTTTCAATAAATCTGCTAGCACTGTAGGGCAGCTGTTAACCAAACAGAGCAGGATAGGGTTACTTGAACAATCTCTGAAGGGCAGAGCTGATGATTCCGAGAGCTGGGAAGAATTTGTTTCAGCTTGTATTCAGTGCATTCCTCACTCTACTCAGATATGGTAAAGTATTTTAAATGCCATTACTGTGAGTTTAAAATAAAAGTAGAAATTCTTATCGACTCTTTCTAAAACATGCCACTTTGAATAAAACAAAATTCGTGAACATCTAAAACTGAATACCTTGATGCTTCCAAACATAAGTCAGGGACAGTGTCGGAAAGGTGGGGCCTTTCCCCTCTAAACTGCATGTCTTCTATGTTTTGCAAACTGCATGCTTGAAATGATTCTTTTCCTCAGTGCAGATTATTTGGTGTGTTGCATTTTTTAAAAAGCTTTTTTATTTTCTTTTAAAATATATCTTTCTACTGAACATTAACGTTTGCTTTTATTGCAGCTCAATTTGTACTCTAATAATGGCTAATTGTTATGTTCTAAGCACTTGTTTCTCTTGTATGCTTTAATTAATAGAAAAGCATATTGTAATAGCTTTTTTCTGAAAAAGAGTCTAGGAATTTTGCTTTTCAGAGTCAGGTTTTTCTTTTGCTTTTTTTTTCTTTAAATTGCCTCTTGGGAAAGTATGGTTAATGCCATGTACAGTACTAGTTTGCATGTGTTCATTTAAATACTAAAAACTGTAGTACTGCTCGATCCATATCTGACTGCTAGGTTTCAATTGACAGCTGAGGATTTGTGACTGGACCATGAATCAAAACGGCAGGCATTTATACCCCAGTACCAGTGAGGATACATTGGGAATTACTTGGCAAAGGTAACATTTTAATTATTTCCAACCCTACACTTACACTTAAAAATTACGTGAGCTATAGTGTGTGTTTTAACTAGCTTTATAGATAATATATGTTAAAAATTTAGTTGTTTTGGATATATCATCCTTCTTTCTTTATTCTCTTCCTTTATTTCTTATATAAATGCAAGTTTAAATTAATTTGGGATTATAACATATGCTAATAATTATTGGAATTTCTAAGTGCTATGAAGTATTTTAAATAATTTATAATATTTTTCTTGAAGGGGGGATTTTATACTTAGACTTTAGGACCTGAAATATGAAATTGGTTTTAGGGAAGATTTTTTTTTAGCTATTGGGTTTTCATATTATAGATTCTTCTCATTTCAGCTCTTTCCTGGATTGTTAACTTTAAGCCATTTTACTATTCATCTATTCCCCTGTCAAAGGGGAAAAACTAGAAGAAAAAATTTTAATTAGTCCACTTACTGTTATTAGCAGCACTCATAAATTTAGGAGTGGGAAGATTGTTGGAATTAATAGCTAAAAAAAGAATTTGGTTTCAATAAAATTTTAACTTCTGTTTGTACATTGATGTGAATCATTGAGAATTGACTTTATTTGGTTGACTGAGAGGTTTCAAAACTAATTTTGATATTGTCTCATGTATTGCTTTTAGAAAGTAAGTAGTGTCATGTATTGTTTTAATAAAGAACAACTTTTGTCAGCTTGACAATTTAAATAATTAAAACTCATGGTACAATCATATGTAACAAGAGATAAAAAATGTTTGGAAGAGAGTGAGGTAATCCCATAAGGAGTTCACCAAAAGTAGAGCCAACATGATGCTCCAGCCCTGCTGGGACCGTGGCCCTGCTTACTGGACATGCCTCTGCTGAGAACAGGCACACACGCATCAGTCATCAGTGGGCCACGCATCTCCGTGTTGTATGGTAGAAACTGCTAAACGGTGGAGTTTAAAAGAATGAAATTAATAAAATGTCCACTTTTCCTCAGGTGAAAACTAAGAAAATTAGTTGGACTCTGTTTTAAAACCTTAAATTTTATTAACACTCTACCTAAAATGAACACAGTATGACTTTTCCTCTTTTGACAGATTGATATACCATCCACTTTTAAATGTAGACATTTTTACATATTTTGATTTTTCCCCAAGAACCTTATATATTCCTCTATTTGAAAATATACAATATATACTTACAAGAAAGGAGATAAGCTTAATGAGAGTATCTTATTTAAAGCTGTAGTAATTAACACTCTTAATTAAATTCAATGAAAATATTTTATTTAAATTGTCTTAATAGGTATTTTAAAATTAATTTAATTAGATATGGTAACATTGTTTAGATTTAATTTTTATTAAATAACCTCCTTATATTCCATGCTCCGTTAGCAAAATGGTCCACATCAGCATACAAATCTTACGGTTTACAAAAATTGTAAATTAGATGTAGTGTGTTTGTGGTTTTCAATGTGGCTGTAGCTGTGTAAGCTTTCAAATCCATGAATTACTGATTGAAATTTACTTGTCTAAAATCGGATAGCATCTTTAAGGTACATTAAAGCCAAATAAGGATATAAATTATTGGAGATTTAAAATATAACTATACATAGCTTCTAGTAATTTTTCAAAGAAAAAAATTGATATCCCCCAAAAAGGAAGAGGTGAGTGGACCAGGAAGCACCACAGAACATACGTGTATTGGAGTGAATTAATGTGATGACTAAACTCTGTTCTTAGGGGAACACTGTTTATGTTACAAATCCCCTTCTTGGTGAAACATTGCAGTGGTGATCAGTTTCAGGTGATAAGTCAGGAACAACTTCAGAATCTATTTAGTTAAGATGTCATTTTCCCCCTTTCAAAATTTTAATTTTTAAGTAAGTAGACAGTTATAGATAGATGGCCTTAATGATTCGAACAGCTTTACAAAGGTAGCTTTTGGTTTTCTTCTTCCCATTTTATCATGATTCAGAAGGCACATGATTGGTAATCGTATGTGTCCCATTCATACATTCAACAGGTGCTTACTGACCTCTGTGGTGAGCTGACCCCAACGCTGAGGTACAGATGCTTAAAATCTCAGTACCATCAGTTCAGAACAAAATTACTCAAATGAGACAGCAGTTTGCTTTGGTATCGTTTTCAAAAATAGACACAAGTGGAGTCCATATTTGGTAATACACATCAGCCATGCCTGTGGCACAACATATTCATAATATGTTTATGGTTTACAGTTTGTGCCCTGTGGTTATTTATGGAACTTAATTTTTTTCTAGAAGGGATACTGCAAAATAATATCATAAGTGTCTGTAACACTACTACTTTTAATGCAGATAACAGACATCTAAACTTTCAGGGCACTGCTACAGCTTTAAAATTATCTGAATAAATTGAAAATATATGAGCAATGTAGATCTATTCAACCCAAGAATTAAATAACCTGCCTTTGTCCTAATGGAATAAAGAAAACATCAGGTTATTTTTGTTGTGGTTGTTGCTTTTTATTTTTTAACAAAAGGCAATCCCTAGAGACTTTGTAGTAGAAAAAACAGTGGAAGAAAGTATGTTGTTTTTTGTTTGTACTTTGGCCTCACTTTGTTTTGTTTCGTTTTGATTGCTTGTAGCCATTAATTTCTTCGTGCAATCCCTTGCCGTGGTTGCCCCTGTTCTGCTTTAGGCCAGTCCTCCTGTGGAGGTGTTTCCATGTCCAATGCAGCCCCTTTTTCTGGCCTGTAAATGGCAGTGCCCAGGGGGCTGTGCAAGTGTAATCAAAGCTGGAAGTTTTCCTCCATCCTCCTCCTTCCTGGCACCCTCACGGCCCACCCCCACCCCTACCCCTACAATCCCATCCCCACCCACCAGAGTATAAACATTGCCCTAGGAACCAAAGCATACTTTTTGGAAAAGTTTTTACAGACTTACTAGGTTGCAACCCTGAAGGTGTTTTGTTGTTTTGACCTTAGAATTTTGTGAGGTGTGTGTGTGTGTGTGTGTGTGTGTGTGTGTGTGTGTCTTGCACCTGTGTGAATTTTTCTGTCTAACCCAAAGGTCAAGTATCACAGGGAACGCAGAGTGAAATCTGTTGGTGAAGGGCTTGCTTCTGCTTGAGTCAGGAGGGGCCCAGCTTTCATGGGGGATAGGCAGTAAGTTGCGTATGTTGTTCATAAGGGCACTGTTGTGTCTGAGTTTCGTCCTCCGATGTGGATAAATTATATTGTTGCATATGTGAGTTATGTGAGTATAAACAAATATAGCAGTTAACTCCCTAACTGGCTTTCTTTCTTGAAACTATAGCCAGAATATAGCTTGTGCTATCAAATATAAAAGAGCAATATAATTGAATGAAAAAGAAAGCTGAAGGACAATCCAAGAATAATATAAACATAAGTTATTTTAAAACATTGGAGGGAGTGCTTTATGCAAAAGAGAAACTGGATTTATTGTTTCATTCCCTCTGCTCCCCCTTCACCCCTTTCAGGAAAAGGCAAAGCCACAAGTGAGTGGCTGTATGTGTCTGATTGCTTATATAAACATAGAAGAAGCCTTCAGATGGCTAAAGTAAACATGTGCGTGTTACTGAAGGATATGTTTACACAAACCATTTGCTCAGCCTCTGAAATAATGAATAAATGAAGAATTTTACTGAAATAATTGGAAGGATTTTTGTGTTTCTGCTGATGCCATAATTGAATGGCACCAAAGAGACTTTTATCAGCTATTTTACATGTTACATGTGTTAGCAGTTCCTTTCCATGAGTTGAATACTTCATTCTGTAGTTACTTTACACATGTTTTTGTAAGAAATTGTCGTTTATTACTGCAATTCTAGAGAGTTGCTTGATTTCCCAAGAGAAATTTAGCAGCCAGTAAAGATTATTTGGATCTGGTTGGTCTGGAGAGGGAGGGCAAAAAGGAAGGAGCAGTAGCATTCATTTCGTGCACACACCCTGTTTCCATAACACTGTCCCAAACCTGCCATCTTCCTTGTGCTGCCCATCCGATTGTCCTTGTAAGATGTATATGCTCAGTGATTTAAGAATGAATATTTAAACAAAGTAGTCTTCAGTATAGATTTGTGAACCATACAGTTGCATGTAAATATATATGTGCGCGTGTATAGGTGAATATATGGTGTATGTACATGTGCATGTGTATGTACAGGGGCACACTCACGTAATATACATATGGTGCTTGTATGGTAAGGGCAGTACGTGACGTATCCATAGGTAGTATTAAGAGTTAACTTTTATTTCAATATTACACTTAGACCATCCCTATGAATTCACTAGTTAGCATTTCCTGCTTTCAGTTTGTTATCTTGACACGTAACTACAATACAACAGCTGGGTTGTTCCTGGAGTTCCTGCAGTGGGGTGGGGGGAGCTTTATTCTCAGAGTGCTGAACTTCCTTTTCAGCTGTCAGCTCTAAAGTGTGTTCAAAACGTTCAACTTTTTACACACCATTCTGGACCCCTAGCACCACTCAGGGACTATGATAGAAATGCTGATAAGGTGGATGAACTGAAGAATCTCTGTTTCAAGGAGGAAAATTTCAAAAGCTAAAATTGCATATGACCATTGTTTGGTAACAGGGCTGCTCTGCTAACTGTTGTTGCTCTTTTTATTTGAATAATCTATTTAAAACAATGACTCTGTTCTCATCAAAATTATTTTCACCTGTTATGAAATCAAAACTAAAAATGTTACTGTTCTTTAAAATGATCTTACATGGTTTTCACCCATACGCAGTATCTGTGATCTGGCTGTTGAAAAACACATTGGGATTTGTTTTAGTTTTGCCTAACTTTCACCATTTATAAAGGAAGATTTGCACAACACAGCGTTTCCTTTTTATCTAGGAAACTCTTCAGAACACTTCCTAAGAAATTAATTGTATTCCAGCCAGACTTGCATGCTGCCATCCCACAGGAAATGGGTCAGCAATCCATTAAGATGCCATTAGATAATCTAATTTGGAACTTAATCTCTAAATTAACCATGCTCCATACTTGAAGCATACTTGAGAGAAAGAAAAAAAGTTTACGTTTGAATCGATAGGGGAGCCGAAGCGTGAAGAAGGCTGTTTGTTTTTTCTGTAGCTGTGGTCACGTCTCAAGCCGTCTGGTAACCAGGAGAAACCAGACATGATGTAATTCCAGATTGAACTTGAACTTCAGGGACTTAGGATAGAGGAACAATGGACCATAGGAATCAATAATGTCCATTTTCCACATGATTATGTTTGGAGCTTTAAGTTAACCTTTATGGGAGAAGCAGCAGGATCTTCAGTGTGACCAAAATGAGATGATCCAGAGACAAGATGTTAGAGGAAAGAAAACAACTTTTGCCATGATATTTTCTGAGCAGCACTGCAGATTCCAGCAGGATTAGAAAAGTTCCCGCTCTGCAGTAAACCGGTGGCCTGTTCAGAGCACTCTTTGTTCGCTTAGGTAGGACAAACTTAATCTTACGTTTCCTGTCAGATGATTTTTGGCAGCACTACAGGATAGGGAGGAGCGAGATTCAGAAAATTCCCAAATGTAAACCTTGCTGATTAACCCTTTGCAATGAAAGAATTATATTCAACACCTACTTTATTTGCAGATGTTTGATGTAAAGTGCAGCATTTACGCATGTATTACGGCTCTAAGAAATCTGCTTCATCAGCAGCCAACACACTAGTTATTATTAACTTACCTTTTCTGATTCTCATGTTTGCTAGTGCTGTTACTAGGTATACAGTGAATTTTTAGTCGTGTTTATTTAAGTAACAAAGCATATGAGTGAGTAGATAACATAATTACAAAAGAGAAATGTAAAGGCAAAAAAAAAAAGCCTATTTAAGTTCAAGAAATTAAAGAACACAAATTTTGAATATTCAGAAATTGTAGAAAATTAGTTATTCTCTCCTTTATTCATTTTTGTTTTTTGTGAAAGTGGATTTTTTTGCACATGAGAACAGAATAGCAGGCATAATACAAAAACATGTTCAGTTCCTCAATCATTTGAGATTTTGTGCTTCAAAATTCTGATACAAATAAGTTCTTTCATTTAGAGGTGAAATTGTGCAAATAACACTGACTTTAGCTTTTAAGTGAAAACCACTTGGGAAAGAATCACTTTTTGCTTTTGTATAAAACTTACATTTCTATTTAACTTAGTATGCCCTGGGTGATTTTCTCTAGTGAAAGACACTATTTGGAAGCTCTGTTTTCATAGAGAATTTTGTCTGCTGTTGAAGACTCACATATGCTAATAAGGGGAGCAGGGGCACTTGGGACAATGGCACTGAGAAGGAACCCAGGGGTAGAGACGAATGCAGACTAGAGAAAGAGGATGGAAATGTACATGCAGGGTTCTCCTGTGCAGTGCAGTCTGCGGGAGGAAATCAAATAAGTACTGTGACCCTGACGATTCTATATGTTTTAATTGGCTAAAACCTCCCATTGCTACCTAAGTTAATACATATGTATGTGTGTGTGTACTGCGATTTCTTTATAGTTAGTCATCTTTATAATGATTCTCTTTCATTTTCAGTTCTAAAATGTAGAAAATATCAAACATCTCTTTTTTTTTTTACAAATTTAAATTTGGCCTATTTAGGGGAAGGGTATTTTTGTACTTCTATCTAAAAGTAAACATCTTCAGGAATAAGTTTTTATTATTTTTAAGTATATAGATAGACTTCTTGAAAGGTCTTCTAGGATTTTGTGAGAGCTCTTCACTAAAAGAGGGCAGTAATTTAATGAGCATGTGCTGCAATACTTAGTTGTAGTGGCCCATATTCCACTGACATGTGGCATTATTTTACTTAGAAAATGCTAGCACTCACACATAGTAAGGTTAGTATTCAAATCCAGTGTGCCCTAATAACAAGCACATCTGAAACAATTGAATATAAATTAATGAGCTTTGACAACTTACTGTTTTGATATGTTATTTCAAAAGTGTTGGTCCCCAAGGAGTAGCAATAAAGAAGGCAATTTACCTACTTAGTTAAGAAAGAAATACATTTCTCTTTCATTACTATGAAGTGCTATTGCTTGCAGTTAGAATAATTCCATGAACCACCTGCAGTTTATGCTATTTGCTGTTTCCCAGAGAGCCCACAAGAGTACTTTGGAGTTCAGGTAAGAGCTGGCCAGGGAGCTTTCCTATACAGATTATTACAAATAGTAATAATCATCAGAAATCATCTTGTATGCAAATAGGATCATTCAGATGGCAATAATGAGTTTTAAAAATGGGCAAAATAAATCAAAGAAATCCAAGACCTGTGTAAAGCACTTTGCGCATCTTACTTCTAGTCTAGTCTCATCCGAAGTGGAGCTCAACAGATTATTGATGTGCAGCCGCATCTGTATGCACATAAGTGATGTCAGATACTGCATTCAGCTGAAAAGAATCTGGAATTGGATAAAATACAGTTATTTGTGTTGAAGTTTGAACTCGGGTTCTACATTCATGGGAACTTCAGTGTATCTAAGTGATCTTCATTTATAGACTCCCATATATAATTCAGGGATAATATAAATTCTTGTCCAGGGATAAAAGTAAAGTGTGTTTTATGAAAGAAGTAAAGTGTAGTGGGTAAGAATATAGATCCTAGAACCAAATTGCTAGAGTTGAAATCCTGGCTTTTACTACTTAATAGCAATATGAATTTGGCAAGACACTTAACTTCTGAGCTTCAGTTTCCTTATCTGTAAGATCAGAAAAATAGCGGTGGTTTTCTTATAGGTTTGTGTTGAAGATTGACAGCTTTAAAGTAGACCAAACACGTAGAACAGTGCCTGGCACTGTTATTTAATATGACTATCTAAATGCTCTAGCTACTGGTATATTAAATACCATTTCATTTGTTTTTATACATTAATGAATTCTTAAATATACTTTTAATATATAAAGTAATTCTTAAATATGTGGAGATTTAAATACCACTGACACATGCGTATTTCTTCCACTGGTCCAAGTAAGCATGTTTTCACAAGGTGCCGTCTGCCACCTTTATATTGAAATAAACAGCCAGTCCAAATGTACACATATACCATCCAAGACAGCATGGTTTCTAACTTAATTAATACTTAATTACAATGCCTTTGTTTTCTTCTGGGCAGATTTTAGCTACTGATACAGAAAATTATTTATTATATATTTTGGAAGAGATACTATTAATAATATCTGTATGTTAATATTATAGTCATAAAATTAATATTTAGCCAAGGAAGTAAAAAATTTTCCTTCTTGGGGATATTTGAAACAGGTACAAAGGAATTAAAGGCAAACCATTCTTTTAAGTTGTGGTATTTATTTTACTTATTGTCCGTATTTTCTGGGCCACTGCTTATTTTTATTGCTATCTGTAAGTAATGTTGCTACTGATAGAGTTGATATATGTATGAATATGTACAATTTTTGTGCTTCATTCCTATAGTATTTTTATAAGTTTCCTGAAAGAACACTTACTATGTTTGCAGTAAATATGGTAATCTGATGATTAAATCAGCATGTAAAACCTGAATGAGCCATGTTGTTACTAAAAAGTACTAGTCTACTGAATACTTTGACATTTTATAAAATGTTTGAGAAATGGGTTGCCCAACCCATTATCAGGTAAACACAGACTAGTAATATAAGAAGTTTTGCAACTCTTGAAATAGCTCTTATTATTTTAATCATCTAAGACTAATAGTTGAAGTGAAGCCTTTGTTTCATTTCTTACTCAACATACGACTCTGTAATTTTATTCGGCACCCCATGGTTACTGGGTGGTTACTGAGTTAGCATTTAGGACCCAAGTCTTTTGAGCATAAAGACAGTCACACAATGCATACTTTTAATGTTGCAACATCAAATGTTGACTTGCTCAGAGCAATTTTCACTCTTTTTTTACTGAAAGGTATAGAGTCTATTCACCTCTTGTAGATGTTAGGACAACTGTTTTATCCAATTTATCCAGGATAAGAAATATATAAATAGTGTATCATTTTCAAAGGAAGAAGTGGGTATCTTTTTCCCCCTTAGTCCTTACCATAGGGTCACTCTAACAGAACTTCAAGTAGATCTGTTTTCAGAGGAGATAGATATATCAAATTTCAGTGTTGCTTGATCACCCAGACCAACCATATACTCTGTGTACAAGTCTGTTGTTGCATTAGCTGGGTTATGATCCAGCTGTGCAGAGCATGGGAAATTCAGTGTCAACTGAAGCAAATTCACTTTGTCTTCAGAAAATTCTGTTCAAATGTTCCTTCTAATGTTGGGTCAATTTCTAACCTTCTAGGGAAGCAGTGTAATATAGTTAAATGGCCATGGGAATCAGACAGGACCGATTCATATCTGAGGTCTAGGTGGGTAAATTTGGGCAAGTCATTTAAGGTCTTTAAGTCTCAGTTTTCTAATCTGTGAGATGGGGATAATGACGGCATATTCAAGAGCTCACTGAGAGAACTCAGTTACATAGCACACGTAAAATACTGGAGATGGCACCTTGCTAATGGTAGGCCCTCAGAATGGTTATTTTCTGGAAGTTTCTCCCTTTGTGCTGAATAATTGTGTCCATCTGAACCAGACAGAAATCTACATATTTTTCCAACTCAACTGTTGTATTTCCCTGTCTCCCTTTGTTCCTCAAACGACATTATGTAGTGATTTTCCTCACCAAAAAAAAAAAAAAAAAAAAAAAGACATATAAGTTTGTTTCTCGTGAAGAGTGGGGCCTAGAAGAAACACAATGTTTCAGAGGTAGTCTCTGATCAGTATGAAATGAAGCAGGACCATCAACTAATATTAATAATATGTCTTAAGGTCAAAATAATTTCTTTGCTTCTTACCTTTGTGAGACAGCCATATCACATATTTGATCATAATAATGTGAAAATATCACCCATGGTTATCAGACATTTTTTTCTGCTATTTTGTATACACAGAGCAGAATTCATTAGAGTCAGTTCTGCTTTGTGCTAAGGGATTGTCAAAATCCTTTTTTATCTTTTTTGCTTTTTCTGTATCTGATTTTATCAAAGTTCTTATATTCCTTTTTTTTTAATGGTGTAGCCTTCATCTATACCATTTCTAAAGATGTAGTTTTCTAAAGATGTAGTTTGAACTTTCAATCATGCTCATCTTCTATTTGCAAAAAAAAAAAAAAAAAAAAAAAAAGAGGTGATCTGGCAATGGAAACTATAATGGAAATGAAGTAAATGCTTGCTGAAGATGTTGCTGAAGTAGCTTCATTTGGTCTTGAATATTTTGAAATCCTTCAATTATATCCTCACGTCTCTTAGTAGACAGAGACACACATTATTGGATTGAATATAAAATTGTCTGGATAATTCTTATTCCATGATGAATTAAAATTATTAACATTATTAAGCATTGTACATATAACTAGTTTGTGAATATAGATGAGTAATTCATATGTGTGTTTATTTTATCCATACTGACATTTATTTATACAGAGAGAGTTAGATATATAAAAATTACTCTTACATTTTTACCAGAAAAACTATGCAATTTGAGGCATTGTCTCTTTGAAATTAAATGATCTAGGTTATTTTGTTTGAACATTTTTCTTTACATTATTATTATAATTGAACTCATTTTACCAGATAGTTTTCAGTGGGGCTACCAAAAAGCTCTGAAAATGGGCCTTATAGTTTTGAACTTAACCTACAAATTGGCAATAAGAGACTTGTAAAACTTATATATGGGGTCTGCATAGTGTTAATGTTTGAAATTTATTTCCCCCCAAAGGTTCATAAACAGTATTGACAAATATATTGCACGCTTCAATTTTGACATGGTCATAATGTAGGATGAGAGGTTGGAAAGGTTCAAATAAACATCTAAATTGAATTTGTTAGATATTTTGCAACAAGAGTCCTGTTAGCCATTAGCATCGATTTATTTTTACTGAGAATTTTCCGAAAAACAGTATGTGTCTCTTCTAAAGAACTGAATAAGAGAACTGTTGCAAAATAAACCCTAAATTCTTGTCTTGTCTGCCATTAGTAGGTAGACTTCTCCATTTAAGGAGTCATGTCTGTTTTCAATCGTTAAGTATATATTTTATTTTGCTAACGTATACAACTTCTAGATGACTTTATAGAGCCCATTTGATGTAGGGCTGTCGCCGATGTGCCTGTTGTTGGCATAGATAGTCTTTTACTGCCAAGTACTATCAGTTTGAGCTAGTCTGTTTTGTGTTTCATACACACTTCCTGTTTTAGGTTAAAAATAATAGATATCCATTTTTGTAATTTATTTTATTTGTGAAGAAACAATTAACATCAGCTATGGCCAAACTCTGTAAGGATTGGTAAGACAAGGCCATTTTCTTTATAGAGTTTACCTTGTAGTCAGTAAAATTATCATAGATACAGATTATGACACGAAGTCATAAATGCTGTAATAGTACTGTGTAACAAAGCGCGGTGGAAGTACAGTTGAGGAGAAAATAAGTTTCATGATTCATCATGTAACATTCTTCCTAATTAGTAGTGCAAAACACAGAAATAATTGTTGAAAAGTGTGTAGGAAGAAAGAAATATGTGAAAACAAGTTTCTTACAAAAGGTTTCAATATCAACTATTATTAGTATTTAGAATTATGTTTTTTATCAGATAATGAGGATATATCTTTTTAGTTTGACGTGTGCCTTGTTTGAGTTACTGCTTAATTTTTCTCTTGCATAATTAATTTTTGTTAATGCTCAATATCTTTAATTTTAATTTTAGGGAATGCCTGATTTCTTTGTGTAGGATCCAAGTCACAACATATTCTTGAAAAGGCATAATTGTGAGCAACACTCTTCAAAAATAGATAGTTAGGTGTGATTTGGAACATTTAATTGGTTTGTTTGTTTACTCCAAAATTTATTGAACATTTACCATGTGCTAAATACTATATCAGGTGAAGAGCAGAAAGAGTGTGAGGCTTTGCTCTCATGGAGCTCATTGTCTATTCATAAAATCCCTTGAGCATAAAAGGTTGCTGTGATTTTGTTCCGTTGAAATATTAAGAAATATGTACCAAGCTTTCTCTTTCTTTCTTTGTTTTTGACAAAATTGTTCCTTGAAGTTAATGTTCTATAAAGGTTTTTGTACCTTTGGAATTCAAATGTGGATAAATGAGGGTGTCTAGGCTGATAGCTACGTTGATAGTATCCATCTCACCTCATGATTGCAAAAGTAAAGAAGTGGATGCTAAATGAAATTTAAAACACTGAAGTAACGTGAGACCATGACAAAACTAGGTATAGAATTGTTAGTGTGATGTTTTCTTGGTTGGTGATTATTTATGTAGTTGTTACTTAGCTGACACTGTTCTGAGTTGAGTGTTGAGACAAACGATACATCTGATTAGGTGTGCTCCAAAATGTGTGGTGTGGGGTTGTTTTGTGATATGTAGATCTGGTGTTATTTTCCTCCATGTTCTAATTATTTAATTTGAAATTAGGCCAATAGCAATTGGAGAACTGTTTTTCAAACTTTTTCCTTAAACAGCCTCAAATCCAACATAGGTGAAATTCAAGTTGGTTGGAGAGAGTCTAGAATGTCTTCTGCTTGCGCCCTCCAGCATTCTTCCCACTCACCCTTCCCAGCTCCCCAAACTCAGAGCAGCTCCCAGGTGGTAACATTGCTGGTGGGGAAGGACAGAGAATGCTCTGGCCTCCCTGAAAAATATTTCTGTTTTCTTATTATAAGAGAAAAGAAATAACTTTCCTTACAGCTTTGAATTTTATTCAACCAATAGGCAAGTAAAAAATTAAAAACCGTCTTATCGCTGAATTGCTTCTGAGATAAAAGTAAAACGAGATCAGAATATAACTGGCAAACTACATTGCTACCATTGTAGACTTGCTGCCTTCTCTTCTTTGATAAGAAAGTCATATTGTATTTATATCAAAGTAGATCAGATATTTTAGGAAGAATATCCTCAGTCAGAATTCAACAGTTATGTATGAATCCGACTTGAGGATTTTCTGCTTCACAATTAGTCTTAACTTCCTTGAAAACGGTGGATCACGTGGTGTATATACATATAAAATTTGTAATTTAGCACATTTATTTTATATTAAACTGTAATTTAAAAAAGTTGTAATAGCAATTTGATGCCTGTGGAACTTATATTTCTAATAGTGTTATAGATTTTAACATTGTGTTTTTTTCTTTTTCTCTTCCTTCCTTCCTCCCCATCTCCTGTCAACAGTCCTGGTACCTGGGCTAGCTTGGTTCCGTTCCAAGTATCAAACAGGACACCCATCCTACCGGCTAATGTCCAAAATTATGGTTTGAACATAATTGGAGAACCTTTCCTTCAAGCAGAAACGAGCAACTGAGGGAAAATGAAATACAACAATATTTTAAGAAATTTTTCAAAAATGGAAAGAGGAGGACTGGACAAAACAAAACAAACAAAAAGGGAGAAAGGAAAGAAACTGAAGAAAGAAGATAATAGACCAGCAATTGCAGCACTCACAATCACTAATTCCCTTAAGGTTGAAACTGTAATGACATAAAAGGGTCGATGATATTTCACTGATGGTAGATCGCAGCCCCTGCAAACGTAGCCTTTGTTACATGAAGTCCGCTGGGAAATAGATGTTCTGTCTCTATGACAATATATTTTAACTGACTTTCTAGATGCCTTAATATTTGCATGATAAGCTAGTTTTATTGGTTTAGTATTCTCGTTGTTTACGCATGGAATCACTCTTCCTGGTTATTTCACCAACGAAGGCTAGGAGGCGGCATCAGAGGTGCTGGGTGACAGAGCCATGAGCCAGCCATTTTATAAGCACTCTGATTTCTAAAAGTTAAAAAATATATATAAAATCTCTGTAGCCTTTAGTTATCAGTACAGATTTATTAAATTTGGCCCTTAACCCAGCCTTTTCCAGTGTTTAACCCAGTTTGAAATCTTAAAAAAGAAAAAAAAAAAAAAAAAAAGAAAAAAGGAAAAAAAAACAGTTTGAACACAAAGGCTCTATGGAAGAAATGCCTCTATGTAGGTGAAGTGTTATCTCTGCATGCAACAGTAAAAATTAATATAATATTTTCCCCACAAAAAATTTAACAGAGGCAAGTGCAATTTATAAATTTATATCTAAAGGGGAATCATGATTATAAGTCCTTCAGCCCTTGGACTCTAAATTGAGGGGATTAAAAAAGGATTTAAAATAATTTTGAATGAATTTATTTTCCCCTCAGTTTTTGAGGGCATGAAACAAGCATTCAATTAAGACAAATCATATGCTTGAGGAAAAAAATTAATGAAAACACAGCACTTACGTTGGTTTAGCTGCAGCCTCCTTGGAGGCCAAATTTATTTATTTAAAATTACTGGTTGCATCAAAAACCCATAGGGTGTACAAAAGGTTCTATAAAATCTGCATTATAGAGACAGAGGCAGGCAAATCCATGTCACAAGGGTAAAGCTTACAGTTTACAAATTGGGAACGCCAGGGTGTAGGGTATAAAAACGCACTCTTGAGAAAACAAATGTAATCAGGGTGCTGAAAACTTGCATGGTGCTTTCAGACATTAGCCTTGTTCAACAAATTCCTTGTATTGACAGATCTGTAGTGTGCATGGGCAGACACATTTTGCCTCTATGTCTCTTAAAATTTTAACTAAAAATACTCTTTCCAGTAATCCTAATTTGCACGAAGATATAATGTCCACATTACGTGCCTTGCCTTGAAATCTAAAAAACAGAAAGAAAAAAAACACAAAAAAACAAAAAAAGTGACATCAGTACACTTGTTTTGCTGCATTTATTATCATTTTAAATCTTTACCATTTTTATGACAAAATATTTTGTACTCCAGACGAAGAAAAATGTGTTACATCATGGATTTTTTAGACAGTTATACCTTTATCTCACATTTATAAAGCATATCATGGCTGTGTATAGTTGCCGCTTAAAAATTGTAATCGACCAGCAATATTTTCAGTATTTTGGTGTTTTTTCTATTAACCTTTCATGTTTTTCATCTTCCAATTAATATTTGGGGGGAGGGGTTTCAAATTTATACGAATTATGCAATACCACGTTTTGCCTATGTAGGTAGTGCTTTTAGCTGTATTGGTTATTATAGGTAAGTACACAGATTTTAAAAAAATAATGTATGCTTTTTTGTTTGTTTGTTTGTTTGTTTGTTTGTTTGTTTTAATTGACCAAAGTGGGTACTGCTATTTTTGCAGTGTGATGAGGTCCTTTTGTGTACTGAGAGATGGACAGGGGATTTTTTTTAATATACATATATATATATTCTGGGGTGGGTGGGAGGATTTTTAACACTTTACAGTGTAGCTGTGAAGCAGTGCACCCTGAGATGGGCCTGGGCTGCAAAGCGACTGTTCTGCCTACTGTGACAAACTTCAACTTACACAGGTTCCCCTTCTCTAACTTCCCACCTGGGGTGCAAGCTGAACTCATTTCTGGTTTTCATGACAATAGAAATAGTTAAGAACAAGTGAACACAACAAATTCTCCTGGAGGCAGACTTGGCTTAAAACAAACTGTCTTATCTTTTTTTTTTTTTTTTCTTTTTCGGTGGTGGAAATTTTTCTTGAGAGTTTCAGATCCACAGTGGAGAGAGAGCCTTTCTCATATTTGGCAAAGATATTTGTTGGAATATCCGCATAGCAGATGTTTCACACTTTGGGGTTTAATACATGAATATACCTTCTCCTGCAAAACACAGCATCCCAGCTGGAGGGATTGCTCCCACATTCTTTCCCCACCACATCTCCCCATTTCTTCATTTCATTAACAATAGTATGTGCTTTACCTGTGACTCACCACTTCAAATGGATGGCCGTGTGCTGGAATTTTCTTTTTTCTATATCCAGAAGATTAAACAGACAGTTGCTATTATTACATGTATTTGGACTTACAGATTAAAATCAAAGTTCACTTTTTAAGGAACAAAAAGATAAATCTTGTTAAGTTTTCATTTGATCTGCCCTTTTAAACTGAGAACCAGAGCAGAAGGGAAATAGAGGATTTTAAGAAATTAATGTTCCTGTGGATAAATTAAGCCCATTAGATGCTGATGGGATTTTTTAAGGCATGGTACCTCAAATATATATTTGATTTAGTTTCCCCTGAGGCACAGAGGGTGAGTAGAGACTGGTTTTATTTTTTATTTTGCTCTCCCCACAACTGCCCCTGCCCCTGCCCCGAGTCCCACTGAGAGACTTCATTACTAGAAGGAAAATCTTTCAGAATCAGTGACACATGGGGGTTGCCTTGAGGACCCCCCGGCCCCCTTTCTCCAGGCTGTGGTCTCATAAAATAAACTGTCTATTGTTCTCGCAGCATATCATTTAATAATGAATACTTTGGAACAGTGCTTATGGTCCTGAGAATTGTATTTGATTAGCCCATTCATTCTGATAGCCCAGATGCTGAATAGCACAGCAGGATCCAAGCAGCATAAGGTCAAAAGTAAGTCCAGTCATTTCTGTGACACTTGCCCTGTATCATCTCAGCCAAGTTCTTCATGTATCTTTGACCTATTAGGTGAACACATCAACCTCACAGGACGCGCAGTATTTTTTAAGAGCAGACTCGCTCTCTTTTTTGCCAGTGAATGAGCAGTTCTAGCATAGTAAGTTACACACTGTGGCTATTCCTGCCTGCCTCTTGAATACAAAGGACTAGTTCAAGTGTTGCTATTTTTTTTAATCATTTTTTTCTCCTTTCCTTTTGAGATAAAACTATTAAAAATACTACTACATATATAGTCTCAAATCCATTTTTTGGCCTCCTCCTTTTTTACCAGGAAGTGTATACTGACTAAGGGCCCCACGTTTGCAGGTCTTGCACGCCCCTCTCTTACCCAAAACTGCAGAGCTTCAGGACGGTGAAGGTCACCCAAGGACATCAGTAGGGGGCAGTGTTCTCAGGCCCCGGTTCCGCGGCACTGGTCAGCTTTTGTTGCGCATTGCTTTGCAGCCCACCACTCACAGTGCCTCTGAAGCGTTTCCTCTGGAGTGACGTGAGCATTCGAGGCTTGTCTAAGGGAAATAAATAAATAAAAGGCAGTGAAGGAGACTGTACATAAAGACATGGCAAAAATCTTAATTATAGCAATATAGTTATGGGGTAATGTTCGGGTGGGCAGCTCCATTAAAAAAAGTATGTGAATGAATCTGTGAAGCTGCAAGTAGCAAGAAGAGCGAAGGGTCTTCTTAAAGAACCGCCTACCTTGTAGACAGTAATTTGTACACTGTATAGTTTTGTTAAGAATTTTTTTAAATTAAAATTCCCATGTTTGTAAAGCTAACTTTTTAACAATTATAATGGAACTGTGTTGTTTCCATTTTTAAAGTAAACAGGAATATTCCTTGTTTAGAGATTGGACTTGAGTTAAAACTCTCCAGTCTCTTAAGTTATGTAATAAAAAAAGAAAGAAATCTGTCCATGTTAGGAGTTATTTCACAGATTCCTGTGCTTGAAAAGCATAGGGTACTAATCCTTTAAAAGTGTAAATGGAGAAAAGTTATATTTTATGAAGGTTATTTTGTTGTATTTAGTATTGGAAAAGTTGGTTTTCAGAGCATTTCAGAATATTGGAAGCACCACTGTCTTTTTATTAGTATATACGGCCTTTAGCAAAAGTTTTTGTGATTGTTACATGATGGTATTTAAGGTTAAGTTTCACAGAACATTCAGGATAGGCAGAAAACAAAAACAGTGCTATGTCTCACATAACGTGTCCTCAGGGAGCAGAATCTTGGATTTGTGACTTGTAGCTTCATAAGGACTCAACAAAAGAGATTGCACAGGGACATCTTCAGCGGTGTGACACCAGAACATGTTCTTTACCTGGGTTTAAAATCTATGTACTGTGTGAAATGATGAAGGCTGCAGAAAGTTATCCCATATTCAGTGTACAGTATTCATTTTTAATGAAACAACTCAACAACATTGCTGGCAGATAGGCCCCAAGCATGACATTCGGTATAGTTTACATGTTCCTGTCAAGGTCTTTTGTTAACATTAACCAGCTGCATGCTTCCTGGAGTTTGAGAAATTGGGTTTCTATAGAAAACTTCTCTTTTTTGAATGTGCAGGCTATTCAAGTTCAAAGGTAAAAGCTCAAAATTGAATGTTCTATTCCATGCTGAAGGAGCTGAAAGCTGACTACATATTTTGCACTTTCTGCTAGTTCCCTTGTTTTTTCTAATTCCTTAAAAATTGTGTGGGTGGGGTGGAGCACTGCAGTTGGGGGGTAACATGGACCACTGATTTTGCCCTTTGACCCTGCACAATGACCTTTGCATCAGCCAAACTCATTGCCATGACAACTCTTTGTACTGTGTCCGTGCCACAGATCTGTTGGTTATATTGTTAATAGTAAAGGGGACAAGTTGGAGACGGTCAATTTTTACATTTTTTTGTTGCAATTTTTTTCTTCAATGGTTGTAAGTAGTTTTTTTTAAATAATAAGAGGGTTCACTAGTTAATACTCTTTAGAAATATCTGTGTGTTGCAATTCAAATGTATGTTGAGATTGTGAAAAGCACTTCAGTGCCACTAGCCTACCAATATGCTAGACTCAGCCTTCGATAACTTTTAATGCATGAAGCAGTTCCCGTAACAAAAGGTGGCCTCAGTACATGGAAAGTAGTGTAAGCTAGTGACACTCAAGCTAGTCTTGTATTACTGTTATTTTTGACAGAATGGTTTTGAAAACTGTGCTACAGGGACTGATGTGGCAAATATATCTCTTTATGCAGAAGGAAGTCTTTTTTTTTTTTTTAAAGAAGTATGGCTTATTTTGCATTCTTCATCAAGGGCATTGAAGTTGCATGGACTGATAAAAGTTGATGCAAAATGAGAAAGAAACAAAAAAACCAGCAAAATGTTTACCAAAAAACTCAAACAAATGAGCAGTGCCTGTTCAATTTCACAGTCTCTGTTGAGTTCAGTTGTAAATATGTTTCAAATGACATTTTCTTGGGAAAAAAAATCTCTACAACATTGTAGAATGTGAGGGGTAACTAAGTCCCAGGCATAGGCTTCTCAAAGCTGCATTAGATTATGTCTTCATCAAGCTGTTAATTTGTGCTTATATCATATAGAACTCTTAGCATCCTGGGAAGAGGTACCCCCACCTCAATGATATTTCTCTGAGAACAGCTTTTGTAGGACTGTGTGTTTCTTTAGATACATTTAGTACAACTGTAGGTGACAAGTAGTCAGTTATTGCTTGCTAGCTACACACCAGGGTTGATCCATTTTAAAACTTTTGGCATTTTGTCCTCTTGGGCCATAAATACAGAACCTTGTATTTTAATTAAAAATTTTTTTTTAAAAAAGGAGGCACATGCACAATCTCAGTGAAACAAACCTTTAGTAGTAGGATGTATTATATGACAGTTACTTAATTTCTGGCATTCAGACCTCTGGGATCAGCCCCAGGCTGGGCCAGAATGTTAGTGAAGGTTTTATTGTGCCCAGTTGGAGGATAATGTTCTTTGGGTACTTTTTGTGGGTTGCAAATGAACTCCATTGCCACAAGTTTTAAACTGGTGTAAATCAAGCTTGACTTAATGTGATTGTTACTGTTATATCCAGCCTATACTGCTAGCAGCTGCTCATACTGCAGTCAATTACTGGAAGCGGATATATTTCCTATGCAAAAACTGTTTAAACAATAAAATGAGCTATGCTACAGACTCTGGTCTCATGTTTTCTTTTCCTCCTCAAGCTCTTCCTGTCACTCTCCCTACATTAATGTTGGGGTCAGTAGTATCTTGGAAGTTGATCATGCTCCTTAAAGCTGGGAATTTTGTAGCATTGGTTTAATTTCTTAGTATCTGGGATAGTTAATATTTCAGTTTGATACTTCCAATTTTACACCGGGCATGTGTATACACTGTGTGAACCCTTTTTGCAGCTCCTAATAGGTATAGTTATCCCAAACTGTTTAAAGAATGACGGTAAAATTGCAAGTGCACTTCTCGGATTTCAGACTCCACGCTCTGAGAAGGGCCTTTGAGCAATGAGCTGAAGATAATATGTGCTGGGGTGATTGGACTGTGGTCTCCTCTACTGAAAACCACAGGGCCTCAGATGCACACACTCAACAGGAAAGGTACGGGCCACCCTGTGGCTGCGGGTTTGGTGGTTTTGTGAGTACTGTAGGAGAAGGGTTTCCTTCTCTGAAAGTCTGTAAAGGAACAGCCTCTTAGATTTCCAAGAAGTGCTACTTTTCAGTGCAAGCAGGGCGGATGTTCCTTACTGGCAGGGAGCTGCTTCAGAAGAGCTAAAACTGAGGATGGGTCCCAAACCCAGACTCATGGAATGCAGCATTTATGGAGTTAGCTGGACTTCAATAATAGTTAGTGGAGAAGGAATGGGCTTAAATGGTTTGTGATCCATCTGAGTGATGTGCACAAATGAAGCACAAATAATGCGAGCTTCATTGAAAATAGAGAGATAAAAATGCCTGGAATCTGACCACCCCTATCAAAGAAAGACTTGCTGAGACAGATCTGACTGCCTTATTCAACCATCTCTAATTTGTGCCTCAGGTCCCTGAATTTCACCTCCCCACACTACCCAGTTGTACTGAGTTTACACTGCTGCATGTACAGTTGCATATCAGTTGGCTACAATCTACTGAAAAAAATACATATATTGGGAGATCTGAAAGACTCTAACACGAGATGGTAATAGAATTTCTAAGAAGATTAAGAAATTTCTTGGGAAGTTTGAGAATATGATTGAAATAAATTTTGTACCAATAAAAAAACTTTGCTCTTATTAAAATGATTGGCTTTGCTGGCATTGATCAAGATTTGGGAACAGGCCATGGCCGGATTGCTCAGTTCATTGGAGCATCATCCCATGCACCAAAAGGTTGAGGGTTCAATTCTGAGTTGGCACATACCTAGGTTGCTGGGTTCGATCCCCTGTCAGGGTGCTCACAGGAGGCAACTAATTGACGTTTCTGTCTCACATCAATCTCTGTCTCTGTCTCTGTCTCTCTCTGCCCCTTCCTCCTTCCTCTCTAAAAGCAATAAACATATCATAGGGGGAGGATTAAAAAAGATATAAAGATTTGGGGATAGAAGAAGGAAGTTAGGAAGAGTACACACATGGTAACAATTGAAAGCCCCATACTCAGGAGTTAAACTGCCTCATTTCAAATCCTGACAATGGCCACACTAGCTGTGTAGCAAGTTACATAAACTTCCTTTGCCTCAGTTTTCTCGTCTGTAAAACTGCATTGTGATGAGAGTACTTGTTTCATTAGGAACTCGGAGGATAAATGAGATTGTGCATGTGAAGCCTTTATCACAGTGCCTGGGACGTGTTACGTATAATTATTATTAGGGAATGTGACACATACTGTATATTAGTCAGGAATGAATGGATTAATTAGTTTGTTTCTTTTGGACTTACAACCAAAGTACATGAATTGTTTTTATTGGCAATTGCTTTTTTGTTTTATTGCAATTTAAAAATAATTGCTACTGATTGGAGATCATTGCTTCCTTTACCTTTTAGCTTTAATTCTGTGACAGCCAGCAAGTTTCTACTGATAGATATTCCAACAGACTTCTTCCAAGAGACCATTCCTTGAATGGAATCTGCATGTCTGCACATGATTTTATCTTAGCTTCTAGAAGTTCCCTTCAGGTGATGTCAGTATTTTCCTTTCTTTGTGAGGAAAGAAAAACATGGATTTCTTAAGTGTATTAATTCTCTAAATAGCTTTATTTTATAGTAGACACTCAAATTTGCAAGGAAAAGAAGTTTCCTGAAGGAAAGGCCATGAGAACAGAACTGGAGGCATGGAGGGAAGAGGAAGCCCAAGGCAGGAGCGCAGTGTCTGACCTCTTCCCTCCTCTGACGAGCTGACAGTTGCCACCTGCGCTCCTCTCACAAGACACTCATTCTTTCCTCTTAAGGTGGGGACTGGCTAAGGAGGTGAAATCTGCAATGGGTGGGGAGACTGGATAACCTGAGATATGCAGCTTTCCAAATTTATACAAAGGAGCCCTGCAGAGTCTTCATAGGATATGCCAGTTGCTCCCATGGAAAAGGAAGCAAAAGGTTCTTTCTTTCTAGGCCACCTCGCTCCTCGGAATCCCCTCTTCTGCTTGCTTTACTCACTCCCTGTTCGCCAGGTCCCGAATGCTCCCATAATATTCTTGGATTGTCCAAAATTGTCCTTTCTGCTCAGGGTTGGCACCTCCAATAACACTCACACTAGTTTTTGCTCCAGAGTGGTCCTGTCCTCCATGTCAACAACATGCCCCCTTTGGGGTAGACTGCAGTGCTCAGTTTGATGTGACCAAAGTAATTCACACCAGGGCCTGAAAGATAGGTTGAGGGCAGAGTGGAGGTGGGGAACTTGCATTTACTAAGAAGTTATCGCCACTATTATTTTAAGACATGATTTCTCTGTGGGTACATTATATGAAGAAGCCGCTGTGATGTGCAATAGTTTATTGCAGGGTTCAAAAAGGCAATGGGTACAGATGGGAACAGGGCAGATGCATAACTGGGTTAAGCAGGCAGAGGTGACAAATAGGAAGGGTGGGGACTGATGACTTCACGTTAAACAAGGACAGCTGGGCTCTGTTTGTGTCGCAGCATTTCCAAATTATGCAAAGGAGCCTCGCAAAGCACCCTACTGCCTTTCTCACCCCCATGAGTGACCATTGAGGAAAATGTGTGGAATCTGTACTGTTCCGTGGCCCAGGGCTGTCCTGGCTGCACGCCCATCGTGACTGCCCTCCCAGCGCTCCCCCAAGATGTGAAGGAAAGGAGACTTTTCTCAGAAGAGAGGCTTGGAATGCTGAGTCAAAGTCGCCCTGTGCTGATCGCATATGTTTCTTCCAATACTTTCTCATATTTTTACTCTTTCAGAATCAAAATTCTCTGTGAGTACAAAAATAAAGTGGCTTTACACACCTCTCTGGAAACACATGTAAAAGGAGTGACGGTAACAGAACTTTATCATGATCAATTTAAATTAAAATATTTCTAAATAAAGTTGTAGTTCATATCCATTTATACTCCAGCTCTTCGTCTAATTTTTAAAAACACAAACTCATAAACAACTTAGTGTTTGCAACACTAAATCAAATTATCCAGAATACTCAAATAGCTCCATTTCTTAACTGCCATAGAATTAGTGCTTGATTTATTAAATAGAAGACACTAGTTGAATTAAGAACAATAATTGATTTTTTTTTGTTCCAGGAAGAGTTGATTTCTATTAAATAATATCCCATACAAAACTTAATATAAACTGGAATTTGCAGAAATGAGAATACATAAGCATATGTTTGCCTTTTCCATTGATTTACTGTGAACTTCCATTTTTGAAATTTTGCTGCAGTTGTTTCATAATCCAGCAAAGTAATCAGTTCCAAATTAGTGTTCAAATTGGATAATAGTAACATAGATTAAAAAATAGTCTTAGCCTGTCCTGGTGGGCTGGCTAAGTTGGTTGGAGTGTCGTCCCATACACCAAAGGGTTGCAGGCTCAGTTCCTGGTCAGGGCACACACTTAGGTTGCAAGTTCTAGCCCTTTTGGGGCACGTATGGGAGACAACTAATAGAAGTTTCTCACATTGATGTTTCTCTTTCTCTCTCTTCCCTTCTTTTTACTGTCTTCAGATGAGGATTTAAATTATATATATAATTTATAAGTATATATATAAATTATATATATAAATATATAATTTATATATATATAATTACACACACACATATAGTGCCCTATTTGTAAATACAAACACTCTTTTTTTTTTTTTGTAGAGAAGTTTAAAAAAACACATATTAAGAAATCAAGGGTTAAGCCTAATTAGGTTTACTTCATATCTTCCTGCCCACACAGGCAGGGGAAAGGAAAGAAGGCAAATCATAGACTCCTGCATTTCCTTCATTGGAAAGAAAGTACCTGCACAAACCAGAGTGTAATCAACCACCTTCAATGAACTCAAACATGTTAATGTACGAGGCATAGCCTGGTAAAACCAAGAATTATATTAAATTAGGAAAAAAGATAGAAAAATATAAATGTCACTTATAGGCCATAAGAAAGGATTAAGATCACAAAAATTATATTATATACCTATCAATTTTCCACTTCAGACCTAGCTCAGTGATAGCTACAGACTATGAGCTAGCCTTTAATTAGAGAACTAAAGTAGATGGAATACAGTAGAGATGAAAGAAATGATTCTTAAACCTTCTTGACTTTTTCTGACACATGTGTGATTTTTTTCCCCAAATACTCCATACCTGTATCTTCAGCTTTTCAGAGAAGTTTTGATTTTATCTATTCCAATTTTTTGGTTAATCAGTTAAACATGTAACTACACGTAACTTTTATGTCCTTATAAAACTTTGCATATAAGTAAATTCCTCAAACAGGAAAGACCCAGATTTGTTTTAAGCTTGGGACAAGAGGTGTGCCACCAAATTCAGAGTACTGGAATGATCTCACCTCTGTGAGGGCAGAAGTCCATTGGGCCTGGTGGAGATCGTATTAATTTACTCATTGACCTCTTGCCTGGGTAGCCTGAAGTCAAAACGGGGTTCTGCTCTAGCTCACGTCCTCACTGGGAGTCCTTATTAAATTGGGAGTGTGTTGCCTGGTGCTGATGAAATCCACATGGGTTGCTCCAGGTTCAGTGCTTTCCCCTTCTTGTTTTCTATTTCTGCGTTCGTACAGGCTGCCCCTCTGGTGAGAAGTCTCAGGGCACGTTCTCTACCCAGCTTAGCAGAGGTTGGTAAGAAGAAATAAGTCAATTAATAGCACATGTTAGAAATCACCACCGAGCTACCAATACCAAAATTTTCCCTTTGCAGTGACAAAGGTACACAATAGAGGACGATGGAGGGCAGAAAAAATTTGACATGAGAAGGACATAGTGTTGTCAGCAGTAGTACAGAGTGGACTTAGTTAACATCTGTGGAATGATTACTGAATTAAGGCTGTGGGCTGAGGATTTTACTTCTTTATTTTGTTTAATCCTCAGAAGACTCAGGAAAGGTAAATACTAATAATATTCCTGTTTTACCAGTGAGGAAACTGAGGCACAGGTGACTTGTTCAAATAGTGGAGAAAAAAGACATTTATATAGCATCAAACTAACAGATTTAATTTGCTTAATATAGGTCTTAAAATTCAGTGCAATAAAATCAGTTATCTTTTTCTGAGTGATATAGAACTTGAAGATTTTAGAATTGTCTGAACCTCAAATTAGAACTAGACATTAAAATAACCAGTGACATTTTCTGTTTTCTAGATCTGTGTAAAGTGAAATAGTTTGGTCATCAATATTGATCTCAAAATGACAAACTCACTAAGTGTGGGTGAAGGTGGATATTAAAAAATCGATGTGCCATCAGTAATTCTGCCATCATTACTAATGACATATTGGTAATCATACTGGTAATTGTACCATAATATTTTTATTAATTTACCTTTGGGCTTATATTGAACCAATAGAGAAATAGTTGCTACTTATTAAGAATCTATTATTGTGGGGTGAGAGCCTTTGCTAAATATTTTACTTATTTAATTTAATTTTCAATAAGTTTTTGGCTCTAATTATCCCCATTTTGATGATAAAAAAAGAGATTCGGAGATTAAACTATTTATTCCAAAGTCATACATCCTCTATGTGGTGGACCTGAGATTAGGACCCAGATTTGCCTGACTACAAAACCCATAATCATTGCCTTTATGTTCTGTCTTTTAAATTCCACTGAACCAACATATAAGTAAAAAACATTAAAATGAGTAAAAAATTTAATTAAATTGTATTTATTGTCATAATAGTGCCCTGAGGCCTCCTCAGAGACAGCCTCCTGTGATGTGGCTAAGACCTGAGCCAGGCAGGTTATTGAGTCCCACTCACCATGATCTCAGACAACTGAACGTGGCCTGAGGGTGCTTGTGTCCTTCTGTAAAGCAGAGCACCCAGAAGTCACAGGGCAGAGTTGAAACACCTTGCTGGCTCTTCATTCTTCACAACTACCATTCATTGGGAGGCAAGAGGAGCGCAGATGTGATGCTCATACTGCCTTGGCCCATGGCTTTGCAGGTATCTAAGATGTGGAAGTAGCTTCTGTATTCACCTGGAGACTTTGGTGGTTAACTGTTGGCCAAGCAACCTAATTAGGATGCAGGTGGGCTTCCAGGCCTCAACAAGTTTTCTTTCACAGTGGATGCCCTGAGGAGAAAGGAGGAGTTCTCGGTATGGCCTCATTGTTTCAGCCTGCCGTGCAGTGCAGGTGCCACGTTGCGGAACAATGGATTCCATTGATGGTGTGCTCGGCCCAGCACATGCCAAAGCCAACGCATATTGCTGTGGGCAGGTACGGAAGTCAATGAGGAGGCACAGCCAGGTGGGGGTTCAGGATCAAAAATGGCCTCCTCCTGACAAAACTAATCTGGGCCATTCGAGAGCAGACTACCTGCAACATGTTGAAAGGCCTGTCTGTATGCTTGGACAGACACTTCGGTGCTAAAGCTCTGAATTTATTATGGCAGATGCATCTATTTTTTAGTATCTTCCACAAACAGAGAACTCTACGTCTTGAATGTAGAAAATTATATGCACTTTATTTTTAAAGAAGGTATCACTGGAATACTGTCTTCCTTGCAAAAGAAGAAAAAGAATTCTAGGAACTTACTTGGATTTGTTTAATTTTTTCTGTTTGCTGGAAGAAACATAGATAAGAGAGTGCAATGTATCATGAGATTTTAAAAAAAATCACTGCTGGGATTTTTGAACAAGGAATAACTGAGTGCTTAATTTCACATGGCTATGTTTTGTCTTCAGGCCTGATTCTTCGAAGCCAAAAGTTTCTAAGCAGAGGCAGACAGCCATGAAAATACATACAGAAAATCTGGACGGAAGGGGCCACAGAAATGCATCCCAGCCTTGTCTTGAAACTCTTGAGAGAGAAATAATTGATTTATTCATCCATTCCTTTATGAAACATTTATTAATCTCACATAAGCTGGCACTATTCAGCCTTTTGATTCTAAGACATGAGTTATTTGGACTTCTTGCTTTCAAAGTTGTGGAAAAGAATTCACCTTTAAGCTGGGGCCATTCTCATTTTGTCCAACCGTGTGCCAGAACCATGGGTTTCACTCAGGACACAGGAGGAAGCAAAACTGGCTTCCTCCTTCCTATGGACTTTCTCCTTCCTGGGCCCAGGGAAGCACTTCTAATGCCCTTTCAGCATTTCCTGGTTGGCTAGAACCTAAGAGCAACCCCAGTTCAATAGAAATAAACCAGGCAAGGTGTGATTAAGTGCCCAGCAGAAAGCCAAACTTTGTGGGTGAATTACTAAAGCTCCCATGGCCCCGGTATCCTCATCTGTGAGGTGGGAATGGTAAGGCCCACCTTAAGTGGTTGTTATGAGCGATTAAATAACATCAGTGTCTGAGACATAACAGAAAGATCAGAAAGAGTGCAAAGTGCTGTTGCCAGTTTTGGATATTTTTCTTCTTTTCATCCTTCTATAGCTAAATGTATGGACAGCTCAAGGGACTGAAGCTAGACTCTGCCCCCTAAGGGTTTTTGTCCTGTGCAATTTCAAAACACATGACTAATAGGCTTTGGTTTCTTAAAAATCTCATACTGCTACCTGTTTAGCACCAAATTCTTGCCTTTCTTCCTCCAATGCACCTTCCTCAGGCAGTGTCTTCACCTCACAGTGTATTAATTTCCCCTTGTTGCCTAACAGTGGTGGGAGACAGGAGGATATAGAAGAAAGGGTTTCTCTTTTCCCTGACTCCCAGCATCACCCTCACTCTCGTTCCCTGCTGAGGGGAAGGCTTGTAATTACCTTCAGGAATATTTGAAAACCAAGCCCTGGATGTGTGGGCAGCAGCCAAGCTAAGAAACCCATCTGGTTGTCAGGGCCCCTGGGACAATGTGCCTGGCTCTGTTTGTACTGGCTTCCAGGGAGCCCTTCCGACCTGATGTCCTGCTAAGTGGGCATTGTGGGAAAGTCCACCTGACCGCCCGCTTCCTGCAGTTGACATTTGATTATGTTGAAGGAGGGGCCTGAGGATCAGCACGCAGATCCGGTCTCTGGGGAGGACATCTGTCAGCAGAAGCGCCGCCCTGCTCTCCTTTCTTGGAGAAGAGAGGTGTAGAGGAGGGGAAAACCTGTGATCTCAGGAACGAACACTGTACATTCAAACCAAAAATTAGGTTTTTTAGCTTAACTTGAACTGCGGAGCTAACCCAACCTGTGGCTGCCATGGAACAAAGGCCTTTTCTCCAGTTGGGGTCACAAAGAGTGGAATCCAGGTCACCACAGAGTAAAACAGAACTGTTTCTTCCCCTTTACTTACAATACCTTTGGCCCCGAAACACACTCCTCCACTCCTTGCTGCCTACTCCTCCTTACCAACATCCTGAGCAGGTTTCTGACATTGAGAGTTTGAAACCAGAAATCAATTTGCAGCCTTTGACTTACTGGCCTTCCCATGATTTGGTTAAATCTTATAATAGGTAAATGAGTTTTGCTTGGCAGGAGGAAAAAAGGTGGGGAGGCAGGTCATAAGAGGGAGAAAACAAAGTGAGGTTTGTACATGTTCAGTCACCTTGGCCTTACTTAACCAGCTGGGACACCCTGTCCCCTCTTGCCACACTGTTTTTTTTTCCTCAGTGGTGGGTGCCATGCAGCTTCTGCTTCTGCTCTGCTCCTGCTCCTTCCTCTCTTCTTTGTCGCTGTCACATGTCGCTCCTCACACATTCTAAAGCAGGAATGACCGACCAGGGGTGTCTAATCTTTTGGTATCTCTTGGCCACACTGGAAAAAGAATTGTCTTGGGCCACACATTAAGTACATTGTGACATCAAGGAACATATATAAAGGACCCATGGACAAAGACAATGGTTTGGGGGGAGAATTGAATATAGGAGGTGGGGGTAGGTAGGGCAGGGAGAGTAATAGGGGAAAATGGGGACAACTGTAATTGAACAACAGTGAAAAAATAAAATAAAATTTAAATAAAAAGAAAAAAGCTAAAAATACATTGTGACAAGTAATCACAAAAATATCTCATAATGTTTTAAGTTACAACATTTACAATGTTGTATTGGGCCACATTCCCAGCCATCCTGAGCCACATGTGCCTGTGGGCTGCAGCTTGGACACCCCGACTGCTGCTCTCTCCGCCCCATCCTGTCCACTTTCCCAGAGGCGCTTCCTCACGGGTTGGCCTTCATTTAATTTCAGGATTGGGGGAAAACTACATAGGGGGCAAGATTTAAAGACTGGTAGTATGGCTGGAAAGACATAGTTTGCAGAACCAGATAAATTCGTGTCCTAGCCATGGGTGTTTTCATCAAGTTGCCTAATCATTTTCAGTTTCAGTATCCCCATATACAGAGTGAAGATAGTATTGTTTTTCAAAATTATACACAGAGCTTCTGGCTTGGTGCCATATAGCAGATTCATAAGTGATCAGCGTGATTATTATTGTAGGGCTGATCTCTGAGGAGGATGACAAAGGTGGGAGGCGTTCTTACCACAGGTGCCTTTATCTCTCCATTAGGGTTATGTCCTAAGGCTGCTCTGAGCATATCTGGGAGCCAAAGAAAGATGAGAGAGAAACAAGCAGAGGGGATAATGTTGCCCTGCTTGGAGTCAATACCAAATGGTGACTGGCTTGACCTCTTGCAGCCACACATGTTTCATTCACCTGAGCAGACAAGAGGCTCCACGGACCAAGCCTCATTAATAATGGGCAGAATTAGCTGCTGTTTGCTGAGGCTGGTGACAAGTCTCCTGATGACTCTGCCTTCCACAGGCTACCATTTTCTTGCTACACCAGGGGTGATTCTCACCCCTGGCTGCCTATGGGGAGTGGGCCTGGCTAGTTTTGAAAGTTCCCCAGGAGCATCTACCATGTGATCAGAGTGGAGAGTCACCGTTTCAGATGCAGTCGGACCCTGTTAGAGCTTCTTCTGTGGAGGGAAGCTGTTTTGGTTTCCGTGCTGCCAGATGGCTCCCAAGTTCTCATAGAAGCTTGATGATAAGTATTCATGTTGCTTAATCTGCATTGTACTTTAAAGCTCTTTATTTACTTTAAAATTTATACACTCCTTTTTCCAGCAAGCATGGTCCAATTTGGTGTGGTCTCTTCCTCGAAGCAATATATTCCAACTAAAAAAAAGGTGGGGGTGGGTGTGAGAAAGAATCATTACCTAGTTTCATCTCTGGAACAACAACTATCAGTGAGTAATTTAGGCGATATTAAACATATCAGAGTAAGCTGAGGGAACATTCTGGGGTGATTCTTCCCTTTCTCTGAACTGGTCAGGTAGCTCTCGCAGGAAGCTTCACACATGCTGATGCATGCCTTGTCTCCCATGAGGTTTCTGTCATCCCAGCTCTTCCCCAAGTTTCTACCTTCATTGAAAACATGTAGCTGCGGCATTATCCCATTTTTGGAAAGCTGTATTCTGTATTTTATGCTAACGAGCTACTGTGAAACCTAGTGTTGGCACAGTAAGTATCAAGGAAAACTGAGGTCGATGGCACTGTTGATATTTTATCTGGAAGGATCAGGTTACCTGCCACTGACAAATGTTGAAGTTCTGTCACAGGAAAGAGTGACAAGACCACTTGTGTTAGGTCCAATGAGCACAGCTAGAACTAAGGGTTAGAAGTTACAAGGAGACCCTTTAGTAGAAAGAAGATGGGATGAAAGAGCACACAGCAGAGCGTCTCTGGGCCCATCAGTTCAAACAGCTAAAAGTCAGAAAGGTAACTGTTGAAGGGGGCTGGGGTGTCTGTGGTGCTGGTTACAATGACTTTCACCTGGCCAGGCAAACATACACTATACAGTTGACCTTTGAACAACATGGAGGTTTGGGGTGCTGACCCCACCCTGGCCTGAAAAATCCTCATATAACTTTTGACTGTATAACTGGCCTTTTGCTTCCGTGATTCAACCATTGGAAATCTGCGGTTGGGAATCCACCGTTGGGAGGGTGAACATATTGTTTTCCATCCACATTTGGCTGAACCCGTGGATGCAAACTGAAGGATACAAACAGCAGACTGTATTCAGGGGCGCACCCATGTGAAAGAGGTCCCGTTGTGCAGAGAACCCATGTGCAGTTCAAACCTGTGTTGTTCAAGGGTCAGTGTACACTGAAACCCACAAGGACAGAGAAAGGTGAGAGAACATACCCCATCTACACCTAAAAGTATCTCAAGTGCCCATGAGAATTTTAGAAGGACCTTTAATGATAAGGTGTTTCAGCTGTTATCATCTATGCCAGTATGGCTCAGGAAACCAAGCCTCGGTGAAATTAAGTCATTTTCTCTGAGACTCATGGTTACTGATGGGCAGAAGCAGCATTTAAATCAAGGTTTGCCTCACCCCCATTCCTGAGAGCTCTATCCCAGTATTAGGCTTTCTGTTTTGCTCGGTTTTTTTGGTATTTGTTTCTTCACACAATAATTGTACTATATCTTCAAAAACTCATTCAAATGAAGTACATATTTTGGGCAATGATTTACCTAGTATTTGCTCTGAGCATCAGGCAGATTTTTCAGCTGCTGGTAGGCATGGTAATAAGGGCCATCCATGAGGTGTATTTTCCAAGTGAGTTCATTAAGTAATAGACCTAATAATAGATAGACTAACATAACTCATATTCCAATATGCCAGGCCTGCTTCCACATTAGCATTTTTTGGGGTCGTGATTCAGTTTCCACCCCTCTTAGTGAGCAGAAATAGCTTTTCACCACCCAGGTGTGCCAGGGTGCTTGTGGGCCACACATGCCTACATTCTTGGTCATGCCATGTAGAGCCAGGTCATTTCCGGATGCTGGCTGTGCTGTGTCTCAGCTGATGACCTAGAGCAAGGCATACACATATCTTTTGTAATGGCAGTTTTCTCTCAGGGTGGTTGGAACCAAAAGAGATAATACCAGTTAAGTGCCTCCTATGCTACAAGTGCAGCTTTTCTCCTTCCCTCCCTTCCTTCTTCCTTTCTTCTTTGGCAAATATTAATTTAGCTCCCTCTCTGCACAGGCATTGTGGGAAATGCTGAGGATTCAATAGTACATTAGACAGAGCTGTTTCTCCTTTGGAATTTAAAGCTCAGTGGGAGGCAGACTGAAAATAAGTAAACAAAACAACAATTGTGAAGAATGCCATGAGAGAAACAGAAGGTGCAGAGACAGACCATCAGGGTAGGGCATCGACCTTAGCGAGAGCAGCCAGAGTTACTATTATTAATTACATTATTATGATTATGGCTTGT
Source organism: Glossophaga mutica (assembly GCA_039655065.1). Taxonomy (NCBI): domain Eukaryota; kingdom Metazoa; phylum Chordata; class Mammalia; order Chiroptera; family Phyllostomidae; genus Glossophaga; species Glossophaga mutica. The sequence continues at coordinate 135,550,977 of CM077305.1, read as the reverse complement.
GTGGTTTTTATTTTTTGAAACAATTTTTTATAATGGGATTTTCAAATATAGGCAATATTAGAGAGTGGTACCCATACCATCACTCGGCAATAACCAGCATCAACTTATGACTACTCATGTTTGTTGATATTCCTTTCTACGTCCTTATCACCCCTGAAACTGGATTATTTTTGCCAGAAACTTCAGACTTTTAAATATGTAGTACATATTTACAAGTGATAAACATAATAGCTAAATGATTTGAATAATCTTAGTATTGCAGGTGAATCTTTGGGGGCCTCGGGGCTGAAGCCCCTGGATATGTTGTCTACTCTGCATGAACTCGCTCCTCTCTCTTCACTATGGACAACACCCTTAGTCAGATTTGGACCTGGCCTTGGCCTCCAGAAACCCAAGTTAATACATGGAAAGTGCTTAGAAAAGTGTCAACACGGCATAAGCACTCCCTAGGTATTATTAGGGATGCTAGAGTATGACAGGAATATGAAAATTTGCCACAAATTATTGCTCAAGTTCTTTTTGGTTTGTAGAATTATCTTTTGATTTACACTAGAATTCTATCTTTAGACTTTTTTTGCAAGATATTTTATTCTGTGAGATGAGGGTCTAACAAACTTAGGAAAACATCCAAATCACAATCAGCTAAAAGCTGATGTTTTTAACTTGGTGTCTATTGAAATGACCACAGCCATGTGCCCGGGCCTTCAGTCTTCACCAACGGTGCTCCAGGTGTTGGGCCCTTGCAAGATTCTCAAACAATTTGCATATGAGAAAGTTACAGTTCTTGACTCACAGACGCACTCAGCGAAGTGAATCAACAACACTACAGTGTTGAACAGAGACCTAAATAAAATTCAGAGGGCAATAAATTCTCTCAGGCTGATTCAGTTTGGGCAATGAAGAGGTGAAGTAAAGGCGTCTTGCTTGAGACGGTCTTCTCGAAGGAGTTGGTGTCTGAGCTGGGCCTTTATGAACAGGTAATATTTCCCCATGCAGGGAGCAGGGGAAGGGCATTCGAGGAGGTGGTAGAAAGCGATACAAAGTGGTGGACTGTGGTAGTGTCTACGTGTTCTGGGAAGACCATTGTCTGGTAACTACCCCTGTAGATTCAGGAGGTACATGGGGACGGTGAGTGGGAAGATATCCTGCAAATAATTTTCAACTCCAACCAAGGTATATAAAGGTGTTTTATTATTGATTTTAGGGCAGTTATGGCTATTCTGAAATTTGGACTTTATCCGTAAGGGGATGGGGAAGCACAGATGTTGGAGAGTAGAGGAAGCCATAATTAGAGAAATAAACTTATGGCTTGGTGCAATGTATCATTCAAGATTCACTGTCTTGTGATAGTGAGACCCCCATCCCCACCTGCACCCTCCTGTGAATTTCTTCAGGTCCATTGTTTTCCAAATTAGGATCTTTACATTTTTGTAGTTTTATGAAGGTGGAAATAGAGGATTCCTGAACTGTTTTCAGTATTTCGGTAGGTTCAGGGAAATTAAGCATTTCGAAGTTAAAACCAGCCTTTAGTAAAAGCAGCAGGACTCTTGCTTTAGTTATGGCTCTTCAGCGACTGGCTTCGGCCACCGGTTTTAGGAAGGTCCTCCCCTCGGAGAGTTTACGTGGCACGGGAGTTATGAATAATGGGTTTTGGAGGCAGACAGCCTCAGATTTGAGCATGAGCTCCGTCACCTATGAGCTATGTGATGTTGGCCAGCTTATTTAATCTCCTTGAGCCTCACTTTCCTTGGTGAACTGTATATGTCATTATGTAAGTATAGAGCGAGGCCTGCCCACGGAAATTACAAATGTGACCATGTAAATCACCATCTCGTATGTGTCCATCAGCATTACTGGTCACTATTGGTAAAGAAGGCACAGGACAAGACTGTGCCTATTTGGGGTCTCTGGGTCTGTAAGGTAGGCTGCTTCCTCCAGCCTTTGATAGCCATGTTCTTGGCACTTCAGCTTGCCACTGTGTCTGCGGATAGCTCGGTTTGCATGTCTCTAAGATTCCAGTTGATCTCCTTCTTCTGCCCTGTGTCTTGCCAAGTGGATTTCCTGAGACTGGCTGCTTGCCCCTGTCCTGTAAAACCCAGAGGAAAACACTCTCTGTGCCATTCCCCACCCAGCTCATTAGTCAACTTCAGAACTTCAAAAGACATGCTGTGCTTAAGTTTGCTGTTTTCTATACCTGACACATATACAAATGTGTTCAATGCGCACTCCCTACACTGGTGCATGGCTTTGGGAGCCCTAATGGAGACCCAGTGGTTTGCCTAAGAGAGCTGATACAAAGGCTCAGCAAGAAGGTGGTAGGAATGGATGTCATTTAATGTTACCATCACATGGCAAGTCTGAAAATGATCTCAAAGTTAGCTGTGTGTTTTAAATAGCCTTTTCATATACAATAAGCCCCTCTTGAAAATGGTTTGCAATTCAACTTTCTTTTATTGACCTGACTCTTAGGAATATGGAATCATTGACAACTTGTACCTAACGCTGTTCATTGTACAGAGCTGGGCAAACATAAAACGATTCTGTTTGGATTATTGCCCATGTACTTTACTATTCATATACACTTTCCAAAACTTTCATATCTGGGAAACATAAAGAAGTCAGGAAATCTCACCTGAACTAATCTCAACTTTCTTGGGCAGATTTCTGGCAGATAATGCTTCCTGTTACATAGGAAATACTCTTAAGCTTTGCGTCATGTATGGTACTTTGGCTTGCCTACTGTCTAGGCTATAAACTGTTTGGTTTCTAGTAACAGAAATAAAAAAGTGAAACAAGAACAGAAGTGAATAGAAGATTTTAGAGGTTTATTTTCTCTCATGTAACATACATGTGGGGATGGGCACTTAAGCTGGTGTGGCTGGCAGTCCCCAACATCATCAAAGACTTTGGGTCCCTCTAGCTTTGTGCCCTGCCGTGCGTGTGGTGTAACTCTTAGCCTCATGCTCTCAGAATGCCAGCCGTTATGCCCATGTTCAGTAAAGGGCAAAGTAAGTGTGTGAAGCCTTGTTATAAGGTATTTTCTGAAAGTCTCCCTCTGTTATTTTTGCTCTTATTCCATCAGTCATAATGGATTTACACAATATTCCTTAGCTGTCAGGGAGGTTGGATACATACTGGAATTGGCTCATTTACTCCTATAATGAAATTGGTGTTGGTTCATAAGGAGAGAATGGCTGTTTGGTAGCAGTCTCTTATACATCTAACTTTAATCTTATCTATAATTTGTACTGATTCTTTGGTTGAAAAGTCATAAGGGGAAACTGAAAAAAATAATCTTCTAATTGTCAACATTTTAAAAAATATTTTTAATAATGAAGAGCTAATTAACCATACCTCAGTCTATAACAATACATTTGAGAAGACTTGTCCAGTATCCCCACCCATCCACAGGGGATTCATGTCACGATCCCCAGGGAATTCCTAAAACTGTAGACAGTACCAACACCTTCTACACAATGTTTTTTCCTATACAGACAGGCCTATTATGAAGTTTAATTTCTAAATTAGATACACTAAGAGATTAGCAATAATAACTAATAATAAAATAGAACAATTATAACAATACAGCGTAATAAAATTATGTGAATGTACCATCTCTCTCTTTCTCTCTCTCTAATAACCAGTCCGATAACCAAGATGGCAACTGAACATCGACCAGGTGGGTCTTGTGTACAGAGAGGACGCACTGGACAAAGGGAGGCTTCACGCCCAGGGTGGGACTGTGTGAGGTTTCATTATGACACTCAGAATAGCATGCAATTTAAAACTTACAAATTGCTTATTTCTGGAATTTTCCATTTAATATTTTCAGACTGCAGTTGACCACAGGTAAAATCGAAGCTAAGGGGAACTGTTGTACTGTTCTTTCTTTGGTTTCTACCTTCCACTGATAGACATTATGGGGCAACCCCAAAACCGTGGGTTCTCATTTTATTCATTTGTTGTCTTCTAGTTTTTCAGTGGAAGTTTCATGATGTTTTTAATCTTATTATAAGAAAGAAGGGCATTTGGATGGGAAGAATTATACAAACACTAGGCTCCAGGCAAAATGTCCAATATTCTATCATTTTCTGATAATGATCGCAGTAAATAAGTTCAGTGGTGGGAAGGAAACAAATAATACAACCTATGATGAAAACTATCGAATGGTATTGCGCAGTGCTTTTCAACTGTATTTGATAATAAAATCATTTCTTCAAATGAAATCATATTGAGTATGTTTAACTGTACAGAAAAGGTAAAAAGCAGATTTCTTCTGGTTAAAATGGAGCCCTTCACTCCCTTCTCACATGGTCTCTGCCTCCATGATTGCTGGGACACTTGCCTGCAATACCAGTAGCTCCAGAGAGACAATTTAAAAGTCACCCTTTCACTGGATTTATGCCTCAGCTCTGCCACTAGCTGGCTCGGACCTTTGGCAAGTTATGTTTCTTATCTGAGCCTCAGGCTTCTAACATAAAAGACAGAAGGGTTGGTCCAGATGATCCTGAAAAGTTACTTAGTCCTATGTTTCTGGGATTTCCTGACTACCCATATGTACTGCCAGCTTCTAGTGACAAGTCTTACTTAGTCTTTCCCACCAAAATGAACCAAAATGGCTGGAGGCTAAAAGAAAAGAAAAAAAAAAAAAAGAATGAAAGAAATCTAATCATTTGTATGGACTAGAAAGGAAATTAGAGCTAAAAATTTATTTCTCTTAAATATTTTTCTGCTCATAGGTAATAACAAAATTCAAAACACATTGGTCGCAGCATTTATCCATGAGTTCCATAGAAGGGAGCCAAGGCTGGTGAAACTGACCACATCAGAGCATCTGTTATCTTCAAACTGCAATAATAGTTGCTCTTTCATACGTTACTTTACTTAAATCATACAAGACTCATCAGAGGAGATATTATTACTCTTATACAGGAACCTGGGCCAAGTTTGTTCTGACATTGAACTTGTATCTTCTCTCATTAATGCTTCCATTGAGCGAGTCACATCTGGGCCTAGGTACCATAATAAAAACTCAGAATCCCAAACCAAATAAGGCCTTGATTCTGCCCTCAGGAGCTTTAGTGACTAATACCCTTCAGTCCAATATCCTTTTTTCAGTATCAGTCATTGTCAATCGTAGTTATACTTCAGAATTAATCTGAGGGAGGAGGGCAGTTGAATAAAATGCAAATGCTCTGGTATCCTTCCTGCTTTAGAGACCTTCATTTGGCAGATCTGGGGTGGATTCTAGGCATCTGCATTTTAAACCTGCTGCTCAGATGAGGGAAGTGCAGCTTCATACCTATTAGAGTTATTGATGTGTGAGTCTGCCTTCCTCACCAGATGGCGGGCTCTGGTTGAGTGGGCACTGGGCCTTTTCTGTATTTTGTGTATCTGGCATATAATAACTGCTCAAAATTATTTATAGATTAAAAGCAAAAAAAGAAAAGAACTGTGTTGAGTTGAGGCATGGAATTCACTCTCACCATGAAAAAGCAGACCGCGTAACAGCACAAACAAGAGCAGAAATGTCTGTTTTAAGGGAGAAATTCTCAGGGGCATTTCAGGATTCAGAGGAATGGCCAACAAGTAGCTCCTGTCTCATCCCACCCCCATTTATTCCTCTTATGCTGATTTATTTTTCTCTAAGCACTTCACACCTGCTTGACCGGTCCTGCTCACCAACCCTCCCACCACTGGTATAAGTTACCAGAGAGTGAGGATCGTGCCTATTGCTCACTCTGTCCTCCCAGTGTGTACAGCAGTCCCTGGCACATAATGAAGCGAATGAAAAAAGAATTATGTGGTGGCCTGAGTCACAGCAGGAAAGAGTGAGATTGGAGGGGATACAGGCTAGTCTTGAGCATTGCAGGGCTCATGAGGCAAAATGCTAAGTTACTCCAACACTTAATTAGCTATTTTTATTAAGTGTCCAAGGCTCCTTCATTTAACGGGTGTTTTACTCCTTTTATCTCAAGAAAGATGGCAGAAGTTTGTGTCTTTTGGCTTTGATCACATTATTTCTGGGTTTTGTTACTTAATAAGGCAGAAGTTTAAATTAACATCATTCTCCCTTGCCTGCTTTTGGGTTAGCTGTACAGTATGGAGTGGTTTTGGCAATTTTTCAGTGGAGGAAAGAAAAGGAAACCTCTGTTTGGGAGCTGCAGCGGGAAGGAAGGAAAGCCATTTACCTGAGCCCCTGGGGCTACATCTGCTTCCCAGAAAAGATCTGCCTTGAAATCAAGTCACTTGAACCTGGCTGGGGGCTAAGCTCAGGAGCAGGTAGGAGGAGGACCTGGCCAACTGTAGCCTCCAGTTGTCACAGGGGGCAGAGAGGAAAATTGGAAGGTGAACTCACAGTCACTTCTGTGCTCAGGTCCCTCCCACACTTTACAATGGGGTCAAATGCATTGTCAGACTGAGCAAAAACCACCTCTGCTGGAGCTCCTTAAAAAGTGAAATTGCCCAGCTCTGATTGGAGGTTCATGCCAACAGGATGTGCTTTTATTTGTTTATTTTTTTCCTCTCCATGCAGCACTCACTGCAGAGATAGCTTGATGGTTTACAGAAACACGGAAACGCTTGCTCGCTGCACATTGGATCACTTCAGCCAAAGGTTTGCTGCTGTGTTAACTGGCTTCAGAGAAAACACTGCCTTTACTTAAACTGTTTGAATACCTCCTGTTGAATCACAGGCTTGACTCAAGTGTTATTAATTCAAGAATTAAAATGCCTTTTGTTCATATCAGATAAATGTTGCCATAGCAAGTGCAGGGTAAACAGATCTGTTCAAGTCACAACGACCTATAGAAGCCCACAGACAAAGGAGGGCCACTTTCGCCTTCACAGAAGCCCTGGTGTTGCCTTAAATGCTACTCATTGGCCTGGTGTCCACATGAGCCACGTACTGATGAATGGGCCCTGGGGCCCACCGATTCCAGGGAGAAGCCTTTATTGTTGGTGGGTTTTATCAAATTTGAATAGCCAGTGCAACATCTGGCTTTAATACTGATAGAAACTGTAGGATTTGGGCTGTTCTCTGGTCTTGCATATTTTCCATCCTCTGTATCAGCGCTTGTTGTCAGTGATTTGATGAAGTTAAATCGACTGCATTTGACTCTTCGAGCACAAGAAAAATTAGATTGCATGCTCCTCTCTCTTACCCTTCGGAACATTCTGAATACATTTGCAGTGAGTTGATTTAGGTCAGGAGCCCAGGATTTTAAGAAGGAAAGGAATGGACTGAGAACCTTCCCAAACCCGCTTTCAGATGAGCACCCCTTTTACTGAACAATCACAGAGGATGTAGTTAAGTTGCATGGGTGATGTCTTGAATCAATACCAACCTTTGCTGGTTTGATTGTCGCCAGAGGAAAAAAATGGCAAGAGAGAGGCCCATGACGGAAATGCGTTTGCAGGGTCTTTTGATGTCAGCCTTCCCCAGAGGACCTTGTCAATCTCACAGACGCTCTGCTGGTCCCGTTGGCGTTGTCTGGCACAACTGGCAATCACGGTGCAGAAAATGACAGGACCCAAGTGAGGATGGAGATTGAATTCACACCTCATCACATCCCATAAAGGGCAATTTTTCAAGGTCAGCATTTAGGTGAATTAAAGGAAAAGCGTTTGGCAGAGGGCCCTCTGCTCGCCCCTCGGCAGGCCGTCTGTCCAGCTGCCGCTCTTTGTGTGCGGAGGGAGCTCAGAGACTCCCGGCGCGCGCTCCAGCGAGCGCATCTGAGCGCTTCCAAGCAGGCTGGTGGTTTTGGGTGCATATTGTATTTGTTAAAAGATGCCCCCATGACGTCTAAGAGGGAAAATTGAAACAGTGATTGTAAATATGTTGGTGATGGGAAAATAGGCTCAGGAAGGACCAAATTATTTTCATCTGGGCATGAGAGATTTTCATATGTAATTTACCTAAATGTCAGTGTGGGACCTGTGCACCAAGTGTTTCTCTCCTGGCTGCCGGCTGTTTTCTGAGGGGGCAGGACTGACTGCTCTCTGGAAGGGAAATTACGCATTTTGGTCATCAGAGAGTTCTGTAGTTTCAGAGCCCAGTGGGGCATGGGTGTCACGCAGCCCACCTGCTTCATCTTGAGGATGAGGCACTGGAGGTCCAGAGAGGTGGAGTGAGTTTTCTAACATCAACAGCTAGTTAAGAGTCTGAGGTACGGCTCCAACCACACCTCCCGCATTCCAGCCCAGGGCTCTGCTGTCCTCCACACTGCCTCCAAGATGAGAGGGAATGGCATGTCCAACTGTGGGGCTGCTCAGGCCTCTTGTAATTCTCTGGTTATGTTCCATTAAGCCATTTACTAAATACCTACCACATTGCCAATACTATTCTGTATCTTGAGGAACAGGGAGGTATGGATCTAGCATGGAGATTATAATGTAAAAAAATTATTGTGAAGTGGTGGCACTATTATTGTTATTTGCATTTCATGGAAGATCAAACTGAAGCTCAGAGAAGCAGATAAAGCTGTGTGAGCACTAATGAGGGAGAAGCTTCTTCCCATCCGGGATCTAGGAAAGGCTTGCTGGGGAGATGTTTGCGTTGTTTCTTAAAGAATGGCTCGGATGTTGATGGAAAGAGCTAGAAGGGAGAAACATTTTATGTCCAGAAATAACATGAGGAATATGGGGTCTGGAACCCACCATTAACAAAGATTTGTCTTTTTAAGTGAAAAGTTGCAGTTCATTTTCTCTCCAAGTCTTTCTACAAGCTCTAAGCCAAAGAAGTTGAGATTTTTTTTATCCTAGAAGTTGTTCTTTGTTGTTTGGTTTTGTTTTGTTTTTCCTATATACTGAACTGTATTTTTCGGCTTTGGAGGAGAAACAAAGCAAAAAAAAAAACAAAACTACAACATAATAGGCTTTGTGTGTATATTTATGAGTCAACTGTGTGATTCAATTACAATAACATAAGAAAACGATGATAAAATGTAGAAAATTAGGGTGAAGAAAAGAATGAATAAAAGAAGGAGGTGAGACTGGAACAGTGAAATAATACAAGAGTAGAACAATACTTTCTGGGAAGTTTAATTCCGAAGTCTTAATAATTTTTGTTCAAATGAAGCCTTGCTTAGAAGAGCAGCAGAGCAGAGAGGATCGGGGCCTCCTTCCCAAGCCGGAGGCCCACCCAACACGCACACACACACGCACACCTTGCCCTCTGTAATTTGTCAGCCGTGGTCAGTGCTGCCATCACGACTCATTTTCCATGCTCTGGCACAAGAATAGACAGTGCAAAAAGAAGGAACAGATTTATTCCAAAAATAACTGAGCACCTTCTGTGTACCCTGTGCCATGATACGTTCAGCCTATTTCATATTGTATCAAAGTTTATAACTGCAGAAGAGTCTGGTTTAGCATTTCTTAAGCCTCCTAAGTCTGTAGTAAAAAGTCTGGGCAGTGGTCTGTTGTGGACCGAATGTTTGTGTCCCCCACACCCAAATTCATATGATGAAGCCTTAACCCCTAATAAAATGAAATTAAGAGGCAGGACTTTGGGGAGCAATTGGATTTAGTTTAGATTGTGAGGATGGAGACCCATGGTGGGATTAGTGCCCTATCTATAAGAAGAAGAGACCACAGGGATGCTCTCTCCCCATGTGAGGATACAGACAGGTGGCTGTCTGCAAGCCAGGAGGAGGGTCCTCAGCAGAACCTGACCATGCCAGAGCCCTGATCCCAGCCTTCAGGCTCTAGAACAATGAGAAATACATTTCTGTTATTTAAGCCACCCACTCTGCAGTGTTTCGCTACAGCAGCCTAAGCTCACTAACATGCACCTGTGGTTTTTTACTCTCTTTGAGCTCTATAATCCATGTAAACAATGAAACTTCTAACTGTAAAGAGGCCCGTTCAAGCTCCTTTAACCCAGTATTTCCAAATTCATTCCAGAGAAAAGTCTCTTTCTTTTCACTTATTTCTCACAGCTGCCTGTTATCTATTGGGGCACCAGGATTCTGCTGAATCTACTATATGATTTTTTATCTTTACATGTTTTGAAAATCAAAAGAATGGCGCCTGCAACTGAAGCCCAGAGCCTGGAGCTTCACGCCCAGTTTGATGCAAGAGCATTTTAAATGACTTTGAGTTCCTTGTCCCTCCATCTCAGTGTTTCCATCTGAAAAGTGAGAATTTGCTTCTATTCAGTACTTCATAAAGAAATTTAGAAAATAGTATGCCTTTTATTTATTCATGGAAGAGATGCTTTGCTCTACCCAGGGGCTTCTTATTTTCTTAATTGGGGTTGGGGGAATATATATTTATATGTAAGTGGTGTAATGATTAATACTTTTCAGAAAAAAAATATGTGAAGTGTTGTTTGGTGTCTATTTGAAAGTGAAATATCTTGGTTATGATTCTTTTTTAAATCAATAAACCAGAGGAAAGGGAAATGAAACGTTATTTACTTATTGAAATTCCTAATTAAGTTCTTAACGGCAGAAACATCTCAGAATGTTCCAAAGTTTCATTTGGCACAGAGGCAAGTCACTCAGACTCTTTTTCAAACATTAGGTCAAGATATTGGGTTGGACACCTCAGGAAAATAAACTTCCTTATGAGGACTCAGAGGTGGAAAAGCATGGAGAAAAGGCATTCCTTGTGGAATTCTGATTTAGGCCTATCCTGTGGGAGCTGAGATTTGTGGGAAAAAAAATACGAGTTAGCAAGTTTTTGTGGCATATCCGCCCCCCCCCCGAAAAAAAGTAGAATGGAGTGAACTTGTGCTTTTAAAAAATTAAAAGAGAAGTTTTATGTGTGGGTAAAGTTCCTAGGTTACTCCATCTTTTATCAAATGCTGGAAGTTAGAGAAATCTTTCTGATTTCTGTGTCTCTGTAGGGTACCATAATTTAATCTAGTTGGTGGCACCAGACGCTGGTAACCACAGCCAGCCATCGTGGGCAGGGGTTCCAAACATATGGCCTGTGCATTGCATCCCCATCCTCATCCCTCCATGAATTATTTTTATATTGGATGCCAACCTAGAAAATGCATGAGTCTTGATGCACACTGCCAGCCTGTTACCAGCCAGCCCTCCTCTCTCCCTCCCCTGCCATATTGTTGATCCCTTTACTCTCCTAGGCCAGAATCTGTGCTCAGCCCCGAGCAAGATGGCACATGAGACAGTGTGTGCCGCTGGCACCAGGGGACCACTCTTTCTGTCTCTAACTGAAACCGCCCAGCCCGCACCCTGGGTCTCGCCAACTATTGTGCTTGATTTCTCCAGAGCAGCTCTCCACTGGGCTGCTGTTAGAGTCGTACAGTGACCTGCAGATCTAAGGGAAAAAACAGATGTCCCAATAAATTTTTGTCAAAACGTAATTACCTTGGGATTAGAAAACCACATGGGGGTGGGGAGGGACAGGAACAGATGTATTACTTTCAAATATGCAATCATTATTCTGCAGAAGTTTAAATAATCAAGAGGTTTAAAGGATGGCAGTTGAGGGTGTCCCCCTCCCCTTTATTTTGGTCCCCTCCTTCACCTTCGGACCCTTTGGAAACCTCTCCTATTTCTCTTTGCACTGATGGTGCTCTGTGCAGGAGGAGGGCATGTTGCACAAAAGTATCATCCTGAGTGCTTTTTCATAAATAAATCCAGGCAAATATGACAGGCTATCTTTCCCCCAGGAACCTGGCCAAGTCTTCTCTTCCTCTCCAGCCGACAAAATATGATAAACTATGAATTTTCCCAGTAACCATAAAATATTCTTATTTTCATGATTTGAACTGTTAGGTGCAGGTCAAGGTAGTATATCAAACAGGAATTCTTGTGGGGAAAATCCTTTTTCTGTTTTCTGTTTTCAATTTTTGTCGAGTGGGAGGGGAGCTGGGTGCTGATGGAAGATTCATTGGGTTATTTGTTAGCTGGTTGTCATAGGCCTCTGAAGGTGAGATGTTAATCTCTTCTAAGTATTTGCCCATAGGCCTAAGTGAGGGAAATGATTGGGTAGGAAATGTTAAACCCCAAGAGGTCCAGGGTTCAAGAAGCTACTGTTGCTTTAGCTCATTGGGTTTTGTCCCCGTTGAGTAGATGGTGGGTGAGACATTACTAAATACTGCTTTCCAGCCTGTCTTCAAAAACCACAGTACCTGGAACAGGGGCTGACTGGCCCCTTCACACTCTTGGATAATGGAAATTCTAGTTATGATTTTAAGGTTTTTACCTTTACAGAATAGGGTTTCTACCTGGTAATATGTAAGTTGGTATTCAGAAATAGTTACCAATTATCAAGTGTATGCTATTGCCGATGACCCTGCTGAGTGCTTTACATGCACACTACCTGATCCTCCTGGAGGTCTTGTAAAGGGGGTGTTGTTACCCAATTTAGGTATGTGGTAGTTGAAGTTCAAAAGGTTAAAATATTGCAATACTTACAAAGCTAATAAGTGATAAAACTCAAATTTGAATCCATGTATCAATGTCCGCAAAGACTTTATCTATCCATTGATTTGTTATGCTTTGGGAGTCTTACACTCTGCATACAACTGAATATGCTCTGAAAATGGTAATACTAAACCAACAAGAGCAACTCATGCCATGCCATTTTGGCCATGACATATATAATTTCTGCATGAAGAAGTCACTTATAATAGAGCTATTATACTTCCCTTTGCTAATAGTGGATTACTACAAGCTAGGTTCATGCTCTCTCACAATTTTAGCCCAACTGGCCCAGAGGTAACCATGGATACCTAGACATGGAAGAGTTAAAAAGGAAATCCTCGGCAAGGCAGTAGGCAGAGGAGCTTGATTCCAGCTGCTTCCAGGTGATATCTAATAGAGGCTGTCAGTCAGGAAACAACCTCATGAAAAAAATTTTTGAGGAATAGGGGTGACTTCCTGGTAGCCATCAGCCTGAAAGTAGCCTTCCCACCTAGATCCAAAAAGGTTTGTAAAACTCTGAACTTTGCAGCAGCATAGGGCAGGGGACACTTGGCAAAGAGGGCTAAGGGAAGGCTTTTACCTTGGAAGAAGTAACACCTTTGGATGATCTAGAATAGTGTGGATTTATGAGCCAGCAAATAGAGGGAGCCACAGTAGTTGCAGTAGGAGAGATTGAGAACTCTGAAATTATTTTAAGAAAGGATGAATCCAATCCGAGATGACACAGACAAGGACATTCAGAGCGCAACATACAAATATCAAGATGGAGAAAGGAGAGAGCCTGAGACACTATGGGACAAAGACCTTTTGCTTACTGACAAACACTCTTCTTGACCAAACTTAAGTCCAGCTCCTCCAAGTCCTCCTTTTGAGGAGGACTTGACCTTGGGCTCTGTCTTTGACCTGCTTAGTACAGATTTATCAAGAATTTTGCCTAGTCAGTTTGGCAAAAATCTCCCATCCTTGGTATCTGAGGATCATCCTGGCTGGCCTTCAATGAGAATCCTATGGAATTGCTCTTGTGAGAATCCCCCTAGCCTAGATGCTTCCTCTTGATAATTTTTTTTTTTGTTAACCAAATATTTTTATTTTTTTAATTTTTATTTTAATTGTTGTTCTTGTACAGTTTTCTGTCCTTTACTCCCACCCCAGCCCACCACCCCAGCCCTCCCCACCTCCCTCCCATTTCCACCCCCCCATAGTTTTTGTCCATGTGTCCTTTATACTTGTTCCTGTAAACCCTTCCCCTTTTCCCCTGAAATTTCCTCCCCTTTCCCCTCTGGTGACTGTCAGCCTGTTCTCAATTTCAGTGTCTTTGGTAATTTTCACCCATTGAACCCAAGCCCCACTCTGCTGCTTGGCCATAACTACCTACTTGCCCTTGTTGTATGTTCAATTCAGTCTCTCTTCCTTTGCTGCAAAACCCCTATTACAGTAGTCCCTCTTGAATAAAGCCTTTCTTACTGTATTTAACAAGCATCTGAATAATAAATTTGTTAGTTAATTTCCTGGAATTATAAGTTGTGTAGGGAAATGGAAAGTAAAAAAGCCCTGGAAAAACTCAACACATGTGAAATTTGGCTCCATTCAAACATTAACACCAGCACATCTCACATTACTGCCTGGACTGGTCAGCCTCTCACTGTATCCAGCAATAAAATGCAAAATGCAATATAAATTGATTGCAAAATTCAATTAAAAAAACCCTTGGAAATGATATGGGGTTTCATGAAAATAATATTGGAGAATCATTCCAATCACAACATTTAAATATCAAGCAGCTTTAGATTAGTTAACATTTGAAGAATAGAAAACCAACAAGAAGAGTGATATAATGGTTATGTTGGAGGACAATGACTTACAGGTCAAAGGGTTAAGAGAAGACCTTGGAAAAATTGATGAAGCTGTTAAATATTTTTCTATCGATATCTCATGACTATTTAATTAAACTCAAATGTCAAAGGAAGAATGCCGTAACAAGCAATCACAGGATTTGTCAAAATAAAATGACCCCCTTCAGGCCCAGCACTTGATCCTTTCTTTGTTTTAAGAATGAACAGATTATGACCTAAGCATAAGACAAACTTGTTTTCATAATTTTGAATTTGGTCAAGTTCTTGTTTTAAGTGTATTCACTTTAAGTGAATTTTCCACCACAAATTATTCTCATATAACGAGACATGCCTGTATATTTTTAGTTAACTGGATAAGGTTCTTTCTTTAGTGTGACATCAAGGTCTTATTAATTTATCCTTTCTATTGTTTTTTGAGGTCATAAGTTAAAATAATTCCTTCATGTGTTGTTAAGAACCTGAACAAGAAATTAAACTACTTATAGAGAAACTGTGAGACATTTCCATAGAATTCAGAGGAAGCAAAAGATAGATGAAAACAATTAAAACAGAGATGAAAGACATAGAAGGCACCTAAGACTATTCAATGAAAGGACTCTTTCTGAAGTTGAGAGCACAGCAAACAGAGAAGAAAAGAAAAAATATTCATAAATGTAATAAAAGAAAATTCCTCAAAAGGCATCCTGTTCATCCAGAGACATCTGATGTTGAAGTAGAACACTCAACAGGAAGACAATGGATAAATGTCCATCAATTCCAGAGAGAAAGACTCTTTTCAAGCCAGATGCTATTGCTCAGATTTACAGATTACTCCAGACACCTTCAAACACGAAAACATGAAGCAGATATGGCACCCAGAAGTCCTCCTTGAAAAAGTTAATATTAAAATTACTACAAAAAGATGAGTCAAAATAAAGAACTTAGGAATACATTGGCCACAGTAAAAACCAGGTGATAAACCCTGCATTTGCTTAAATAAGATGAGACAACCAACAGAATAGCAATTGCAGAAAGGAATATGAGAATTAGAAACACTAACCTAGTAAAAAGAACAAAGGAACAAAAATTGGGCAGTAGAAGTATGGGAGTTGTGGGGAATTGATAAAAATCAATTCAGGTTTCAAAGAAGAGTCAGATGATATTGTCTTTGATGAAAACATGTAGTTATAAAAAAGTCTCAATTTCTTAATGGTTTTAACAATTTCTTCTGTTTATTTTAGAGGACAATATTAGCAATTAATGTCTTGTGGTGAAGAAGTATTTAATCTGATAGTCTGCAGTTTCTTTTACCATTTTTATTCTACTATTATGTTTGGAATAATGTTAACAGATGGTCTAATGCCTCTCCTGTTGAGGACCACTGTTTACTGCATGAGGACATTAAATAACATTCCAGGCCCCTGTCCACTGAGAGGAGCATTATAGGTCAGAGATTAACCTAGCTCCACTTGCACACTGGCTAACTACGTCAGACGAACATTTAGTTACAGAAGAATCAGTGAAAGATCAACTGTACCCTCCTTGTTGCTTTTCTCTACAATTCCTGAGCTGACATCCAGGAAGTCTAGTTTAGTCCTAGGACACAAACAAGGGGAATTTAATGTATGAATTGTGCTGCTGATCCTGTTACAGTGAAGTCACTGAACAAAACCCACCGGCTAGCTATCTGTGAGACTTTTCTAAGAACCCTTAATGTCTTTTCCAAAAGTAATGTTGACATTATGTTTTTTTCTTAGAGGTAACATGATGTGAAAAGGAACAAACGTGTTTGGATAAATACTTTACTTGAGATTGCTGGAGAAGTTTAAAAGATTTAGGCTATAAAAGCAACGTTCTTTTAAAAAAATATGCTGGGTTCACTTTTCCCTTCTAAAACCTTTTCCATAAAGCATGCTCCCCTGCTCCCCAGAGCATACTCCCAGTTGATTTAATTTGCCAGAGTCTGATTTGGGCCCTTCCCATAAATTTGTATAATAAAAAAAAAAGGAAGAAAGAAAGAGAAAGAAAAAAAAACAACATGCTTTCCCCGTGAGGTTTCTCTCCCAAGGCCTTTTATTCAAAAGGGCTTTGGGTGTCCTTTTCCCTAGACTAAAGATCCTGATATCATGGTTTCCAAAACTACACTCTTTGGGTCATCAACTTAGTTTGGGTACAAAGCTCCTTTGATGATCAGAAAGCATAGCAAGAATAAATGACAGTGGCATTATTAGGTCCTAAAATGGCTAAAAACGGGAATGAGGTCCAGGAGGCCATTGACTACCAGGCACCTTCTATCATCATTTCTTCCTAACAGATAAGAGTCCATTTGTCCTTTGTTCATTCACAAGAACACAGAAAGATCACGGACTTGAACCTGCTTCCTTAAGCCCTCACTGAAGTATTGTCTCAGGAGAAAAACTCAGGAAGGAAAAGTTTCCAGAGTATTCAGACAGGGCCACTGATTTCAGGGTATGTCCTGAGGGGGAGGGGAAAACTTATTAGACAAAGATTTCCTTGGCTAGTGCTTAGAAGTGATTGTTGACACATTTCCCACCGAAGTATGATTCATTTTGAAATTTTTTTAATTTTTTAAATTTTTTTAATCAGTATTTTTTTAATTGTTGATATTGTACAGTTTTCTGTCTTTTACCCTGCCCCCAGCCCACCACCCCAGCCCTCCCCACCTTCCTCCCATTTCCACCCCCCATAGTTTTTGTCCATGTGTCCTTTATACTTGTTGCTCTAAACCGTTCCCCTTTTCCCCTGAAATTCCCTCCCCTCCCCCTCTGGTCACTGTCAGACTGTTTTCAAATTCAATGTCTTTGTTTATATTATGCTTGTTTGTTTGTTTTGTTGATTAGGTTCCTGTTAAAGGTGAGATCATATGGTATTTGTCTTTCACTGCCTGGCTTATTTCGCTTAGCATGATGTTCTCCAATTCCATCCATGCTGTCACAAAGGGTAGGAGCTCCTTCTTTCTTTCTGCTGCATAGAATTCCATTGTGTAAATGTACCACAGTTTTTTGATCCATTCATTAACTGATGGGCACCTAGGTTGCTTCCAGCACTTGGCTATTGTAAATTGTGCTGCTATGAACATAGAGGTGCATAGGTTCTTTTGGATTGGTGTTTCAGGGTTCTTAGGATATAATCCAAGCAGTGGAATTGCTGGGTCAAATGGTATGTCCATTTTTAGTTTTCTTAAGCCATGACACCATTAAAATCCTAGAGGATAACATAGGCAGGAAAATCTCAGATATTTCACGCAGCAATATTTTTACTGATATGTCCCCTAGAGCAAGGGACGTAAAGGAAAGAATAAACAAATGGGATTTCATCAAAATAAAAAGCTTCTGCACAGCTAAAGAAAACAGTTTAAAATAAAAAGAGAACCAACTGTATGGGAAAACATATTTGACAATGATACCTCAGACAAGGGATTAATCTCCAAAATATATAAAGAACTTACAAGACTCTGCTCATTTTGAAATTTTAAAGATCAGGTTTGATTGGTGTGAAATCAGTACCACTCTGTTAGCTAAAGCTTTGTTTAGGTTTTCATCAGAGTGGCTGCTTTCTTTCAGTCATGTATTTGCTTTCACTTTAGGGACCTGGGCGTGGGGCAGATTAAGACACTTGGTCAAAAGAAGCACCTTGAGATCCTGCTTTAAATACTGACTTTCTCTTAGTAGATAACCATGGCCGTTGTTGTGTAATGCCATTCACCGTTCCCTAGATGAGTATAACTTGGGTATTATTAAAACCCTGCGTGCTCGATGTCATGTGAGCTACAAAAGCTTGGATTCTTTTGAGTATTGTAGAATCATCCTAGATTAATACTAATTTATAAACTATCAGCTTCCCACACCTTTTTAAAGCCTAATATCCAGATATTGTTTCTCTTTGGGCATTCTGGGTGCTTAAAGGTTTGTATAGACATGTTATCTGTTTCATGAAATTGTGGGACTCCTGCCCTAGGGGGTTCTCTCAGTCATGTATATTCCGAAGTGAAGATTCTACCTGTTACCATCAATGAGAGAACGTTATTAAGCACCATGGTTTTAAAACAGCTAAGTAGTGATTACAAGATGAGAGGCTACTGTTATCAACAACAGCACAGCAAAGCCGTAAAGGTCCATTTGCTGTCTAATAGCTTTTATGTCCATTATTTTGACTGAACCTAAACTAAAAATGCATAGGTTATTGCTATTGCCACTTAACAGATGAGAATAATGAGGCACAGAGTTGGAAAGTAGGACAGCAAAATGTACCTTTAAATTGTTCCTAGATTTGCTTTTCATCTTTAGTAAGTTATTGCTTCAGATGTAAGCAGTGAGATGATAATAGAATTGTTCAAATCTAACCTATCTTTTAGAACCTCTGGGTTAGGATCAGTTGGCAATTTATAACCCAATTGCAATGAATTATAATCCTGCATATTGAAATTTCTCCTCCTCTTCTACAATCCCTACCCTCAAACTTGGCCACTCTGCTAGAAAGCAAAACTCCAGCATTGTTTTTCCTGAAATGCACACCATACCTTCCAACTCTGTGAGGACTTCAGGTTGCTCCAAAGTCCCTCTAGAAAGGAAGGAGAAGGGATGGCTGTCTGTAGCGGAGCCATTGTAAAAAAGAGTCCGAGTGAAGAGCCACCTCCTATGTCCCCAAACCAACAATCATTGAATCAATATGTCATGATACTGTGTTCAGAAATGAGGTAAAGTATTTAAGTTGATATATGAAAAATGGCACAATAGTGTAAGTGCTATCTTGGTTTTTGAAAGGATTTATGTGAGTAGCAGGTCTATTTTAGACATACTTGATACTCTTTCTTCTGTTAGAGAAAGTTATTAAGAGCCAAATTTAGATGCTATCCCATTCAAAGAAAGATTAATTATAA
This sequence comes from Glossophaga mutica, assembly GCA_039655065.1. Lineage (NCBI taxonomy): Eukaryota > Metazoa > Chordata > Mammalia > Chiroptera > Phyllostomidae > Glossophaga > Glossophaga mutica. The sequence goes on along the minus strand of CM077305.1, from coordinate 135,531,844 downwards.
TATAATTAATCATTATATTTCTGATTGTATTCTCATCAAAGAATCTAGATTTTTTTCCAGTCAACCTACTAACATATCTTCCAAACCCTCATTTCATAATTTTATGAAGGCATAATGTTATGTAGGCATCTATATAATATAGGATTTTAAATGTCTCAAAGAAGTATTAATATTATGTGCTAGTAGTAGAGGGATAAAAGGAGCTATTTATCTTAAAGCTGTCTGTGAACTTCCTGATATACTCTTGCCTGTAAGAACCCAATAATTGGGCCCTGGCTGGTGTGGCTGAGTTGGCTAGAGTGTTGCCCCATAAACCAAAAGGTTATGGGTTTGATTCCCAGTTGGGGTACTTATGGGAGGCAACAAATTGATGTTTCTTTCTCACATTGGTGTCTCTCTCTTTCTGTCTCTCTCCTCCCCCCCCCACCCTTTCCTCTTTTCCTCTCCCTCTAAAAGCAATGAAAATGTGTCCTAGGATGAGGATTAAAACAACAACAACAACAACAACAGTACAATAATTGGACAATAATTGGGTTCTAGACTCAACTTGACCCCTACCTGACTGTATAATTTTTGAAGGCAATTAATCTTTCCAGGCCTCAGTTTGCTCCTCTGTAAAAGGAGAAGATTTGAACTAGATTATCTCTATGGTCTCTCTAGCGCCAATTTTTTTTTTTCTTTCAACACTCAGAGAATCTAATGGCAACATCTGGAATTAATTCGTGAAGGAAAGCATAATCATACTATTTGCCCCTACTCCCTTTAGCCTCAAACTACGCTAAGTTTTCATAGTCACAGAATACCCCTTCTCAGATGATTCCATAAATTCAGAAGATTACACTGGGCTTCTCCATCACATTTCTTTAATGGAGTAAAGGAAATGACTGCAGTTGAGTTGGCATGCTTGCAAACAACCAGTCTGTGAACTCCGTGGACTTCACACGGTCTGTTTTCCTTAAAAAATATATTTCAGAGGGTACATAGCCTATTTCCCCCCTGGCATAATTTCACTTGTTTACATAGCAAAGGAAAATTGCTTCTTTCTTAAGTCTAGATGGAGAAAATCTTAAATGTTGTACAGTAAATGTCATCTATGTGGATTGTTTGAAGTTTATCCTATAATGTGACAAAGGATGCATTTTGACCCAAACTGTGAGAATTCTCAAGGATGGATTTTCTTCCAATAATTTTTGTAAAATGGATTTTTTAGCTTTAAATTTTGAAATAAGTATACACTCGCTGGAATTTGCCAAGAAATGTCCAGGGAGACACAACCTTCTTATATGGATTTTCTTCTATAGATTGTCTAGAATACTCATAATCAGCACAACAAAAAGTGGTACAATATATACATAAATAAGGAGTTTTTAACTGTAACATATGATATATATTTAATTACATTAAATGAAAAATAGAAGTGATAACATTAAATCTCTGTGAAAGTAGCTGATAACCCTCTTAAGAATAAATAACTGATGAAAGTTCACTAATAAATAAGGAATGATTTGATTACTTGCGGCTTAAAAACATGTCAGGAAGTAAAGGTATAAAACAGAGTTTTGTGCTGTGCAAATTCTAAACTTAAAATGTATTCTGAGTCTACTTTGGAGAAGCTAAAAAAATTAAAGGTCATTAAAAAATAATTTGGACCTGTTACTTGAAAATTATCAAATAAATCTAACAATTATTCATATAAAGTCAGATGAAGATGCACAATATCATTAATGGTGTTTTCCTCTGGATAATAGTGCACGAATGAGTCTAATTTCCTACGTTATGCTTTTATGCAATACTCTAATTTTATTATAAAAAGCAAATATTACTCTTGTTTTCAAAGGAAAAAATTAATGAAGAATTCTATACTAACTTGTCTGCTTTACCAATGTTGTAGCTTGGGTAAATGACACATGACCTGCCTCCTCCCAAATGACCTACGTATCACTATAGTGCAATGTCAAAATTGGGAGACTACCATTGGTATCATGCACATACCAATGTGCATATCTGCATATCATGCACACATGAAGCACATACCAATGTCCATAGGTGCATATCATGCACATATGAAGCACATATTCAGATTTTGACAGTTATATATGGGCTTATTTGTGTGTGTGTGTTCAAAGTAATTACATGTATGCTTCATAAAAATGTATTTTTAAAATATTAATCAAATTTTAATTTGGGGCTTGCACAAAAATTAAGTTTGTATTTTTATCATATCTATTTCTTGTATAGGAGTTTTGCTTCCAATAATAATTGAGTATATCATAGCAGGTTAAAATTTCAAGTGAAAATAACTAGAGAAGCTATATTAAAATTTTTAAAAATCTGTTTTAAGGCCTCAGACAACTACCAAGGCAGCCAAGATTTGAGGGTCCAAAATCCTGTAAGGGAAGGGAACACATTGAGGTAAGGTTGGTATTTTAGGCAACTTTTCCTCCTTAATTTATAAGGGGCTTGGGCTGAGAGGCAAAGAAGCCAAACATTGAGCATCTGTTAAGAATCAGAGATGTCGATCAGAGCTTTCAGTCCTCTTTCAGAGCTTGGAAGATAAAAACTGAAATTCAAGGCTATGAAGACAGCCAAGAATTGAGGTGCCAAGCCTCTCAGAAAACAGAAGTGGCAAGGAACCAAACAGAGCTCTCAGTAGTCTCAAGGTGACATGGAGTGAACAATTTAAGTTCAGGTTCTGTCAAAAAAGAGAGGTCATGGGTGAATACTTCAGGCTTTGGGCTGGGACACCTGAAGACCTAACCCTTGTTTGATTGGACAAAGATGCTAAGCCCTATTCTACCTACATGACAGAAACTAAAGATGCATCCAGGTCCTGTACAGTTTTTAATGTACAATGTTTGACATTCACACAAAAATAAAAGTTGCTGCTCTGGCTAGGTGTCTCAGTTGGTTACAGTGTCATCCCTACATGCCAAGGTTGTGGGTTTGATCCCCGTCAGGCAATCAAGAAATGAATGCACAAAATAGTGGAACAACAAATCTCTCTCTCCCTTTTTCTTTCTCAAATCAATAAATAAAAAACAATTTTTTAAATAAGATTTGCCATGAAATAAGACCAAATGAGACCATGAGTAAAAGTAGGTGATAAAAATAGACCCACAGTTGATACAAATATTCAAATTATCAGACACAGAGTTTTAAATAACTATGTTTAATATATTCTTAAAAAAATAACAATATGGATACTTGTAACAGTAAAATCTATAAAGGAATCAAGTAGAAGTTGCAGAAGTAAAAACATAGTGACTGAAATAAAGATCTTATAGGATGAATTTAACAGCAGATTAGATACAACTCCTTTTTATTAAAAGTTATCCATACTAATGCATTGGCAGAAAAGAAGTTTCTGCCTGGAATTCTACATCTAGCAAGAATTTATTTCAAGAGCAAAGGCAAAATAAAGAAATTTCCTGACAAACAAAAACTTCAGAAACTGGTGCTAGTATTCCCATACTAAAGAAATACTAAAAGGAGTTTTTCACAAGAAAAGATGAAAGTACAGGAAGAAGAGAAACATAAATGTTAAACAATTGAATAAACTTAAAACTATATTAAGTGTATAAAATAAATAAGAATGTGTTTGGGACTGAATATATGTGAAGAGTGAAAATACATGAAAACAATAACAAAAAAGGTATGAGGAGGGTAAATGTAGTTGAAGTGTTTAAAGACCCATTGTTTGAAATAGGATAAAAATACTAATTTACTTTAGATCCCTGTCCATCTAGGCACACTATAATCTGTGAGGTACCACTGTCAAGAGAGTGAAAGACTATACAATCAAAAAGCTAATTAAGAGGAAAGTGGAGTAATAAAGTATCTAATCTAAAAGAAGGCAAGAAGGAATGAAAAAATAGAATAGTAGAAAAAAATGAGGAGTTAGTAGATATTCAAACTCTAAATAAATGTACTAAATTCTGGTGGAAAAAATAGAGATTTTGAGACTATATTTAAAATACCAATTTTATCTCATTAGTTCTGTTTTTAAATGCTTTTATCATAATTTTCAAACTTGGATTTTCCTTTCTTTCTAATTTTCAAGAGAATGTCTTCTCTTCTCTTAGCTCTCTCTGGAATTTTCTGTGCTTGGTGAAATTTTCTAATCTATAAGAGAGGACAGGAAAATGGAAGGAGAACAGCATTTTACAACTATCTATGACTTCCTCAATGAACAAGGGGAAACACACTTCACCTCCTTAGGCTTCCATTCCTTCATCTGAAAAATAACTTCTGCTGGAATTAATTTTCTTTTTCAGTCCAAGGCTCCTTTTAATCATGGACTCTGTATCAATGTCATGGGAATAAAGTTTATCACAATTTAAATGAATTTAGTTTGAATGCTGTTGAGAAGGGCCAGGAACTGAAACTTCATATATCATGGGTCTTTGATTATATTTCTTCATCTGCATTGCTTCAAATACCAAAAATGAAGATGAACTGTGTGGCAAGATGTGGTAGAAAGTGAGAGTAGACTGATGGAGGGAACAGTAGATTAGGCTCAGGAGAGCTAGGTTCTAGACCTGACTCTGCCATTAATGAGCCATGTAATACTGGGCAAGTCACTTACCTTTTTGGACTCTGTAAAACCGGAGAGCACACTACTGCTATCCCTATACTTCGGGACAATATTACATGTAGAAATGTCCAGTGGGGACTTTGTGTTCTTCAATAACTATATTCCTTCTACTGGATTGGAGATTGACTAATTTTATAGTATATAGAAGTCTATTGACTGTAGTATTTTCACTCAATGAGCCTCACTCCTTTATTATATAATAGGCAACAGAAGTAGGATCAAGAAGCATGGATTTAATACTTTCCTGACTCTGTTATTTTAGAGAATCCATTTAACCCTACCTGCTTACCTGGAAAATACTGGTAGTAATATTTCTTCTGTTTTCAAGACCAAAGACAATAATGAATAAAAAAGTACTTTGTAAACTAAAATATTTACAGACATGAAGTGTTATTATTGAAGTCTTTTGTAAATAAACTCTAAAGAAGTCTACATGTGTGATCTGAGCCAGTAACAGGGAACTAGAGGCAAGACTAAAATAATTTCTGTTTATCAGTGACTGAGTTTTAGTCTCTTGACTGTGCCAATGAGACGTGCGATAGGGTTGAGATGGTGACTGAAGTTTTCTTCAGCTGTCCACCCTGAATGTTTTGCCCTTGGATAAGATTTTAGAACACATATTTCTTTATTTTCCTCCATGTATTTACACAAACATTTGGGACTTTTTTCTGAGGAAGTAATTATATTGTTTTAATGCTCTGCAAAATATAGTTTTTAAAAGCATAACATGTCTTGCAGATTATTAAGGAACAATAAATAAAAACCTGCTTTATTCTTCCTACCATCAATCTAAAATGTTTTGGGGCACGTTTTGCAGGTCTTCTTCCTTCTCACAGTGACAATAATAACCGGCTCAGAGAGATGACAACCTGTATAAGTCAACTGCACATCGTACAAAGGCTTTCCTGTGAAACACTTCTCAAAGCTGAGTTCCCATCACATGCAGAGCCGAAGCCTCACAACTCACTGCTTTCATGACCCCTAGCCATCACCTAGCTCCTTTCTGTTGCTGCTGCTCTCCGCCTCTGGTTCCTGCTCTGCTTCTCAGAGCTCTGACTCTTGTTCCAGGGTGAGTTCATCACAAAGGTCCTGCCATCATCCAGCTTGGTCGTCTTCATTCACTGCCACCCACGCGGGGCTTGTCCTTTCCTTTCTCCTCTTTTTCATTTGCTTCGTGAGCTCCAGCACCCACTGTGCCCCGCTTTGGCTCTGTCACCCTTTCTCTTCCCTCCTCTAGTTTTCCAGGGTCCGCTTACTGAGAGCCTCATGATGATCCCAGACTCAAGGTGATCCAGCATCCGAGGCCTCAGCGTTCCTGAACTCATTTAATATAAAGTCATCTTTTTCACAGGCAATCCACAATCAGCAATTGCCAGTAACCGATCAAGATCAGCTATGACTGCTTGTTCTTTGTCTTGAACAAACACTGTTTGTGGAACATTCTTCTCAGTCGGCTAGCACCTCAGATGCTTCCCGGGTACCTGTTTCGCTGTAGGAAGGCCTCTGTGCTTGCGTTCTGTTCAGCAGCAGGAAAGTCGTCTTCCAGGTCTGAACTCAGAGATACCTGGAGAGCTCCACATTCCAGTTGGAGATCTCTTGGCTCCCTTCAAGGGTGTGCAGCAGATCGGTCAGTGCTGTGTAGAGAAGGCCATTGAGGGCCCATGATGCACATGGTCTTCCTTCTTGGTTTTCTTTGAGGTTCTTAGGAATTCCAACTGAGATAGCTTTTAAGTCAAGTGAGAGCCCACGGAAGGATCTTAATACCCAAACGTGGTTTATTTGTTTGTTTGTTTTTTCTTTTGGTTGTCAAGGCAAATTTCTTGGGCAAATTCTTGCCACAGGGCCCTGAGTGGCAACAGCAGCCCAGTAGCACCCAGAGCCCTGGGTGGAGTCCCACAGCAAGTGGGCAGCCATCCATCTGCCCCTCACCCTGGCGAGTGCAGAGTGCGGCCCATTTTATTCTTTTTGATTGTTGTATATTATGCAACAGATTAGAAATTCAGTTAATGTTATTAAATACTTCAACTGACTGACAGTTGTTTTAGGTTTTGTATAATTATGTGAGAAAATATTTTTGTAGGAGAGATTTATAAAAATGCAATTGATCTAGCAACCCGTTATATTAAATTAGGTAACTATTGCTTAATTACCTTCCAAAGGCAGAGTTTAGTTTTTCCAAATCATATTCCCAGCAACAAAATATGAAATGCCTTTTACCCCACACACTCATCAATACTGAACATTATTGATATTTAAATTTTGGTAACCTGATGGGTGAGAAAATAATGCATTGGTTAATAATGAAGTGGAGCATATTTTTATAAATGCTTCATATATATCCTTAAATTTTTTCTGTGAATTTCTTGCTCATATCCTGCATCCATTTTCTATTGCTTGGTCTCTTACTGGTTTATACTATCGTTCAATATTTTATGAATCTGTATCCCTTGTTCTTTGTATATGTTGCAAATATTTGTCCAATCCATTACACATTTTAATTTATAATGATATCATTTGTCATTAAAAATTTTAATTTTTGATTATTTTTGTTCTTTATGATTTTTATAAAATGTTTTCCAATGCACTTTCCTAATACTTTCATTGTTTTAAGGTTGTTTTTTTCATCACCTGAAATTTATTTTTAGGTGTCATAGAAATTAGGAGTACAACTTAACTTTTCCCTAAATAGATGGCCCGTGAATAGCAAGTTATTTTGACATGACTTTGTTTAGTAATTTAGTTCTTTTCATTGTTGTGAAATATAGCATTATGTACACTAATAACCATCAATTCATGGGTTATTTAGAACTTTCTATTCTATTTCATTAATCTAATTATGCAATTTTGCATTATAATTCAGTTTTAATTATGTATGTTTTCTTCCTGAGACTTTGAAAAAATATTTTCTTTCTAAAATAAATAATTTATGTCAATTTATTTAGGTAATTTTTAAATTCCTCCTTTAATCTAACAAGTTTGTGGAATTATGTTAATAGCTTTCCTGCAGTTGAACTATACTTGTGTTCCTGAGAAAAGCCTATTTCATTGTGATTGTTTTCATACAATGCTCATTTAGATTCCTTATACTTATAATTTTTTCCCTCAGTAAACATAAATGAGATTGATCTCTTGTCGGAGGACATTCTTCCTACTCTTTGTCTGTATATTTTCATAAATATTCTTACATATTTTGATATAAGGTTTATGCTAGCATTTTCTATTGAGCTGGGAAGCTTCCATCTTTTTCTATACTCTGGAAACATTTATCCATACAGAAATTCTCTCTCCTTTTTCAGTTAGATAGACCTTTTTTATTACTTTGCCTGAGCTAACTCTAATTTTAGAGATAGATTTTTGTTTCTATAATGATTATGATTTTATTTGTAACCACTATTTAAACATATTTGCATGGTTTTGAACTTTTTAAATGTTTTGTATGTACATATTGCTTAAGGTTCCATAGCTTCCCTAGCCAGTGAATCTCTGCAAACAGCGCACCACGGTCTTAGTAGTTCTCTATCAGTTATGCCACAAAAAGCAGATTCACTGCAAATAACTACAATTAAAACTCAAAATTTTGATTATGTTTCATATTTGGCAGAGACTCTTTTTCTTTATAAAAGCTAACATAAAATCTCAAATATATATTCAGGGGACAGAATAAAATTCTTCTGACCTAAATAGTGTCCTTCAGATTATTTAATTTAGGTTGCTGTATCTCAGAGCAGTGACTGTTAAGAGTAAGAAGATATCAACAAACAAATATTTATTTACTTAAAAATAATTGTTTACCTCATTGCTCCTTTTTTTTTAAATCACAGAAACAATGAATTGGCAAAGTAAAAAATACTTTAAAAAATGAAGAAAATAAGGTCATTCATCCTAAATTCACTTCTCAAAGGAAAATCTATTGCTGCATAATCTGCCAGAAATTTTGTGCAAGTTTACCAATAAATATATCAGAATAAAGTGTTCATTTTGTATGTATGGGTGTATGTGTGTAACCCGCACTTTTCATTTGCCATTATGAATGCTTTTCCATGTCAGTAAATAGAGACCTGCCTCATAATGGCCACATAGTATTCCACTGTGTCAGTCATTACAATTATGTAGTCATACTGCTATTATTAGACATTTACATTGTTTCTAATTTTTTCACACTTCAATATGCTTCAAGACCTCCACGAATCTTGAGGTTAGCTATGACATTTATTTTACTTTATGCCTTATAACTTCCATTTTATGACAAAACCCCACTGAATCTGATACGTCCACTCCCTATATATAGGGCCTTTAGATGAGCTTGAAGTTGGATAAACCCATGGCCTATGGTGTTTCCTGTCCTCAGTTCCCTATCCTACATTCTCTTACTGCATCTAGTATCCTCTGGTCTTATTTTTTATATCATTTTTCTTATCAATTTAAAGGTGAAAATTTCGAAGCAGAGGTTTGATGTACTCAGAGCACTAGCAAACAAATAACTGAGTGTTCACCATGTAGGGATATTAAGATGAATAATGGGACAGGGAGCCAATATTGATTGAATGCTCTCTCTGTGCCAGATCTTTTATAGTCATCATTTTATCCAATCTTCACACTATCTCTGCAAGTTTAACATTTCAGATGCGGAAAATGAGTTCCAGAGAAGTTCTAGAACCTGGCTGAAACCAATATGGAACCTAGTAAGGGAGAGAGTCAGGTTGGAGCTCAGGGCTGCTTGGCTTCAAGCTTCCTTGATGTGGATGAAGTGTGCAGTCCCTGGCCTTGAGGAATTCACTAAATGGTGGCATCAAGATGTTGTACCCTAGTCCAATTCATTGGCATGCACTCTTCTGATCCTTGCCTATTTACCTTTTCCTAGTATTGAGGAGACCTAGGTAATCCTTATAAATGAATGCGGCTCTTGAGCAGGACTTCAGCTGAAATGATCACAGTGAAAGTATGTTATGTATAAACAAAATATACATGGACAAAAAATGCAGTTACAGCAGATGATGCACTCATCATCTGGGAGATAGGCTTTTTCAAGGATCATAAACAAAATTTTAAAAATCAGCCAAGCACATGTGGTCACCAAATATTCAATGAAAAGAATAAAATAAAAATAATAATAATAAAAAAGAACAATTTCCTCACTTCCCTCTAAGGTTGGAAAGGATCAGGGCTGAGGTGAGGTTGGGAGCTAATCAGTAACCTTAGGATTGCCTCAAAGCATCAGTTTATTTTCATAAGTTGGGAAATATTTTTTAATACATGACAATAGCAACCACTTCTCAGAAAATGTGCTTAAATATGTTTTAATTCTTTTTTTAAGCATGACCTTTAGTTCAGATACCTTTGGCTGGATTTTCTGCCCAGGAAGCTAGTGGCGGTCCCTGCTAAACGCTCTTGGGAAGTAAATGTCTTAGCGTCTTTGCCCCACATCTCTGTTTCTTTATCTCTTCAGACCTTTCTGCTAGAAGGAAATGGTAATGTTTAGCTTGAACAACAGATGCCTTTCAAGCAACCATTCAAGTTGAATTTGACGAGACAATACAGAATTATAGTTAGAAAATTCTTTTTCTTAAAAGAGAAATAAATGTACCAAAATTTATGCTATGGTGGAAAGAGCACCAAACTCAGGGTTAGAAGTTTCAATTTCAGGTTTTCTTCTTAATAACCATATGAAGTGGGACCAGTGTCTTAACCTGCCTGGACCTCAGGTTGTTTACCCAGGCACAGTGAGAAATATTTGCTCCACCTACCACTTAGGATTGCTAATGACAATGCAATTAAATACCATATGTGAGAGCCATCTGTGAAATGTTGAATGCTACATAAATTTGTTATTATTGTTAGAGTAGATATTATTATTAGCCTCACAATGCCTGATATAACTCGGTACTTGGTTACAACTCGTTTTTGTTGTTTTAGTAACATTCCCATAGCAAAGAGCTGTGGTTTTGGAGCTCTGTGGGTTCAGGCTGGCACATTATGTGAACCTGTTGAAAAATGATGGCTGGTAAGTGAAAGGAGGAATGTGAGAAATTTGTGGGCTGCTTACCTCCAGCCCAAATTTATCATTCCCGCCCAACCGGTGAGATTCCCTCTGAAGCTGTGACTATTACATGTCAACATGTAAGAACAGAAGATAAGAAAAAGCGTTCCTCCAAGTTAAGATTAATGTTCGAAATTGACAAACATACACCAGAAATCCAAGAGCAATAATGATGACAAAGCATATTTCAGTTGGTCTGAAATCTCTAAGGAATTAATGCATGTTTGGGGTGTGAAGTCAGGGGTTACAGAGGCCTCTCGTCACTGTGACACAGGACTACACTCATTGCCTGGCCAGGCCTTCTCTAAGCTGAGGTCCAAGGCACAAGTAGAAGTGCAGGTTCTTTGGCCTTGTGCACCTTCTGCCGTTCACTTTATCCACAGTCTACTGAAGGGTTAGCCAGGAACACTGGATGGAGAATTTGTTCCCTGAAGCTATTTTTGCAATTCTACAGAGTTAAGAATACAACCTGTCCAGGTGGCAGATGAGTTCCTGGGCTCAGGCCCAAGAAAGGTCCATATATTGAGAGAAAGGCCAGACTCGTGTGGTCCCAGGGCAGCATGGAGTTCGCACCGAGTGTCTGGGAAACATCAGTACTGCAGTCCTTGTTCTTAAAATTAAATTCCTGTCCTACTCTGCCTGCCTCTTTTCTTCTTCCCTTCTCTTGTGCATTCCTCTTTTCCCTTATCCTTGCCTGTTTTCCCTTTTCAGAATATCCCTCCTCATTCTTTCCTCTTTTTATTTCTATGACTTAGTAGATATACAATCTTGTGCAAATGTGTTAACTGCTTTGTGTTGCATCTTTCCTATCTGTAATATGAGAATAAAATACTCACTAGAGAACTGATGGGGACCGTTTACTTGCTGGTTCCCTCTCCTCCCTTTTCCTGTCTTCTCATTTTACCTTCAAAATTTCTTTCATTTTTTCTCTCCATTTTCCTTTTCCTTTCTTTTTTCCCTTTCCCTCTCTTTCTGACATTTAAAACCATCTCCCACCAGCTTAGCTTTATGTTCTCAGTAAGTCACCTTGGGACATCCCATTTTTGTCAACTAACCACATTTCCTCTGCTCCTGGGACAGGATGTGTGGCTATGACTAGCAAGGCTATCAAAACCAATCATAGGACTTCATTTATCTTTACTCTCGTACCACTGTTGCTGAACACCAGGCTATCACAACTACATCTGGTGGCATTTTCTATCTTTTTCAATGAACATAAATGAAATAGGAGGTTGGTTGGAAGTCTTGCAAACTATAAATGTTACATATTCAGCAGAGGTCTTTTCTTTCTGAAAAATAGCCTGCAAGACCCTTTGATTCGTGACACCAAATATCTAAGGGCTGCCTTTTCTCAGCTACCTCACTGTGTCAATTCATCAGAGCTATAGAGCATTGACCATTTGTATGACCCATAGGAAAAGTAGGATTGATCTCATTAAAATCATTCTGATATGTAGGGAGGTATTCTCTATCAGGAATAGTGTAACATTGAATTGGACAATGAGGCCTTTTGAGCAGAGCTGGTTTGGACCACTCAGCCCTGTTTATTCTATGCTCCACCACAGGCCAGTTGCTGAACTGGGACACAGTGGTGGACAAGGCATGTATTTTGCTCCCAACAGCTCACGATCTGATGGAAGAGAAAGCAAGTAAATAGGCAGTCTCTCTACCTGTACTGAAGGTACATCAAGGATTTGGGGGGCATGTGAGTGGTGGCGAACAGCTATACCAGACTGCGGTCAGGGCTTCCCATGGAGAAATACCTGACATGAGCCCAAAGGTTAATGAGGAGAAGTTAGATTTGAGACGGTCCTGAGCAGAGTGAGAAAGGATTTTCCAGCCGGAAGGAGCAGCCTGTTGCAAGGCTAGGATGTGGGAGAGAGAGAAAATGGTGCTGTGGGTTTCAGATAGTTCCATGGGACTGGGTTGGTGAGTACTGGTGGGGAGTGCAGCTACAGAGGGAAAAAGCAGTTAGCAAGGCTTGGTTGTCACGTTAAAGCACTTGAATATTTTTCTGTAGCCATTATGGAGGTATTTAAGGACTGCTAAAGAGGAAGAAAACATGAACACATGTGTTACTTCGGAAACCTTGCTCCTAACTTCAGTGGAATCGTTGATTAGAGGAGAGCAGGACTGAACTCGGGAACGACGGTCAGGATGGTTGTTTTCACCCCGGCTGCATGTGGAGTTGCTGGGGAGCTTTATAAAGCACTGATGCCTCTGTTCCACATACAGAGACTGTTTGATGTAATTGGTCTGGGATGCAGCCTGGGCTTTGGAATTTTTAACAGCTTCCCAGGGCATTCTAATTTGCAGCCCAGGCGAAGAGCACTGAGTTCAAAGGTGGAGAAATGGGGATGGCTGAAGAACTGTGAGATGTGTCAGCCTTGGGCTGGACCCTGCCTCAGAGCTTCCTAAAAAAAAAGAAAGCGTTTTTTTCTAGAATGTTTAGGATGTCAAGTCTTGAATTTGATGACCAACTACAGTTGTGTTCTCAAGTGACTGGCATGAGGAGAGTAGTGAGCCTTTGGATTCATCAGGACCAAGCCTGAGATGGAAAATTGATGGGAAATTGCAGAACCTCAAGAATTAATTGACTGGTAACTGCAGGGTATGAGTGAAAATGGTATTATTTATTTAGAGTGTAAGTTATTTCTACATCAGCCTACATATACACATAACCAATTAAAACACCCCTTCATTTTTTTTTTTTTTAGATTTTATTTATTTATTTTTAGAGAGAGGGGGAGGGAGGGAGAGAAACATCAACAGTGTTGTTGCCTCTCACATGCCCCCTACTGGACATGTGGCCTGTGCCAGGCATGTGCCCTGACTGGGAATAGAACCTGCGGCCGTTTGGTTTGCAGGACAGCACTCAATCCACTGAGCCACACCAGCCAGGGCCCCCTAATTTTTTTCTAAATTTCACTGTTAATCTTCTTCCTCAAATTAATTGAGATTGGACAGAAAAACTCTAAATAAACTGCATTGAAAGTTTTATATTTAGCCTGTCCCAACTATGGCTAATTTGTGAACAACACCAACAACAACATACGAAAGAGAAGCATTTATTTTAAACTAGAAAAGAGGTTTATTCAGTTTCTTCCTTTTGTTTTTCCATGCATTGTTTTCCATGGAGAGCTCAATGGCCTGCTGCACAGCCACAGTCCGCATTTCCCCTTTCCCCGTTTCTACTCAGCCCTTCTAAGAATTACTCAGCCTGAGAACACTGAGAACATTGGGGCACGTCCCAGGTCCCAGTCCCGGGGAGTTAACCCTCCATGAACAGAAGGCTCTCCTGACTTCGCAACAGTGGCTTTGCTGGAAGCTATCATGCTCCATAGGCCCCTGGTGTCTGCTGAGAGGATGTGACTTAGGGGTTAAATGCAGTTTGCAGTTTTAAAAAATGCCTGATTTGTTGAAAGAGGCTCCTGAAGAAGAACATGTGAGTCTGAAACGGTTTGCAACATCTGAGAAGGTGGGAGTGCACGCTCAGAGGCCCTCGAAAAATCGGACTGGGGCCCGGAATCAAAAAAAAGACTCTATTGCGGTTTCTACAACTCTCATCAACTTATAAGCCTTCCTGTTGAAATCCCTGACAGTACCTTTGACAGCATGTTATTATCTTACAATAAAATCTGTCCCCAACCCCCTAGTCCTGCTGCTCCCCCAGTTTCTAAGAAGGTGTTGAACAGTCAACGGTGGGGGGATGGAGAGTTCAAAAGCAGATTCTCGAAGTTCCTGGTGACTTGACTCTTTCAGGGAGTAGGTGGGAATCAAACTTTCTAATTTTATTTTTTCATTTTCACTGGAATTGAATTAACGACAGCAAGAGAATGCCTCTAGGTTTACAGTTGTATGCCTTATTGCATATATATCCTATAAAACAGAAAACCATATGGAGAATTCCGCTTTCTTGGCTTTTTGTGTGTGTACCAGGAAGTAGTAAAATGTTTTGAGGTACTATTAAGTCTTTAAGTTACAAAATCAAGATTCCACCTTAAAATTTTTCCATACTGTACGTCTTTGCATAGCCTGGGGTGCTGACTCCCTGCCAAATATCTATCAGAGAGTGATTTATGATATATGATACGCTCCCCAGCCCAAGTGGAGACTGTGTCGTTGAAACATGAGAAAGGGGAGGCCTTGCTCTCTCGAAACCATGAGGACTGGTTTCTGTTTGGCTTTTCTGAGAGAACATACAGTGCAAAACGTGCCCAATTTTACCGCACCAAAACTTATGTAAGAAACAAAGCACAATTAGGTTCAAGAACTTAATTTCTCCTTACCGTTCGGTAGGGGCTGTTTTCAGTTGGAGTGCCTGTTCTTTTTTCCTCCATTCTTTCCCTCCTGCCCCTCCCCAACCTCCCCATTGTTGCTGTTCTACTGAGCTCGGAAAGAAAATCAAAGGGCTCTGTGCTGGCAATGAAAACATTTTAAAATGAAATCTCAACTCCGTGTTTTAAATATTTCATGTGCTTTTCATTCTGCTGTGACTAAGAATATATTGTGATTTTTGGTGTTTTCTGTTCTGCAAATGTTTCCCTAGCAGCTGTGAAGACGTACATCTCCCTTACGCCTTTTAGGGCACTTTGCAGTTTGCTTAGATAAAGCAGCTTGGAGTTCCCCTCTCCCCCGCCCCCAAAAAAGGAAAAGCAAAAGGAAGCAGCCATTTTTTCTTTATATCAAAATCTTTCAATTTGTAAGTGGATATTCTAATTAACTACAGCTTAAAGGACAGTTGATTGTTTGACTTTCAAAAATACTGTTAGTAGTGATATTGCTACAGGTTGTTTTACTAGTCTATCTGTAACTGCTGAGGATCATTGTTGGTATTGCTGTGAACTGCTTGTTTTCTAAACATAAAGGAAAGCTATGGTCACTGCAGAAAATTTGGTAAATATAGAAAGGTACTATCCAGACAATGTACCATAACCCACTTCGTTTCCCAAATCATTGTTATTTTTCAGTGTCATTATACATATTTGAAAACGTGATTTCTAATGGCTCCTTGACTTATGATAATATCATGATATATTTAACTGTTTCCTTCATATAAGACATTTATGTCCTATATGTCCTATCCATTTTTAATGGCAATGTTCTTACAGATAACAATGTGATGTGATGCATACTGACTATGGAACTTCAGCCGTATTTCTGTTTACTTCCTTAGGACACTTGTCCTGTAATTGGCATTACTAAGTCAAAATTTATAAATCTATTTAATAAACTTGCTGCATAATTTTGTATTGGTTTAGGAAGTCTGTGCTGTATATTACTATTTCTACTGTGTGCTGGGCTTGTGCCAATTTCATCCTTACATTCTGCGGAACTCTGGCGGCTGACGGGTGTTTTTTTAAACCTTTGCCAATTTAGTATGTATGAAATGATAAAATTAATTGTAATCAGCATTATTTTAACTACTAAAACAGCACAGCATATTTTTCTTGTATATAGTCTGCTAATTTTGATCATTTAGTGGCTTGGTTTAGTAAACTTTGTCCCCATACCCCACATACTATCTATCAAAGATTTCTTTTGAAAACTCTCAGACTATTTATTTCCTCTTAATAACCTGAAAATTAATTTTCTATTAGAGCAGCTGAGTAATGTATGCTAGAACTTGAATACTTGGTTCCAAAATGTTTGATATCTTAAACTCCCAAGTCTTTGTAACTCAGGACCTCTCCCAGTTATACCCAGTACCAGCTGCTTTTCAGTAGGGATGTGAAAGTCCTGCTTTCAAGTAACATTCTTTGGCAGGTACAAGTTAAT
The DNA here is from genome assembly GCA_039655065.1 of Glossophaga mutica. Classification (NCBI taxonomy): domain Eukaryota; kingdom Metazoa; phylum Chordata; class Mammalia; order Chiroptera; family Phyllostomidae; genus Glossophaga; species Glossophaga mutica. The sequence continues at coordinate 135,515,435 of CM077305.1, read as the reverse complement.
GTTCTAGAAAGCAACTGGGGCATATAGCTTTTTTATTCTTAATTCTGCTCATGAATTTGTAATCCCTTTGACAAATGATTCTTGAATTTAGGGTGCTTTAGATAATGCATTTTTGGACCATCTTAATCTGCCTCATCTCAAAACTGTTCCTTCCCACTGAAGGCCTCTGTGACTTTCTTTCATATACCAGGATTACTGCTGAGTTATTTCCAATACTTTGGTAAGGGCAGAAGTAGCAGTTGGAGCCACGTTGAAGCCAGTCCTGGGAATGCCTCTCAAATTCCCCCTACTTTTCTGTCGTGTAAGTTTCCATTTATTGAGCACAAATTGCATGCCAGGCACCTTTCATACTTGATCTCACTGAACCTTTCCTGCCATCCAATGGAGTTTTTATAATGATCTGTTTTCATAGGCAAACATTAACTCTGAGAAATTATGTCAATTCCCCAGAGAAACAAGGATTTTAAGTGGCAGCTGGTAAATACAGAGAAGTTCAAAATTCTGGTTTAGTAAATTATATAGAAGCTGTAGGAATAAACATGCTAGTCTCTCAGGTAAATTATTGAGCATCTCAGGGAGACAAACAGGGGATCTTTTAGTCAATAAAATGCAAGAGATCTCTCTTATCTACTTCCCCTGAAAAATATATGTTGTAGTATTTTAATTGCTTCATGTGTAATCGTTTAGACTTTCAAACATTTCTGAGAACATATGCAAACTCTGAAAGGATCGCAGAAATTCATCCAGTGACCTCAGGGTATGGGATTTATCCCATCACTTTGGATGAGCACCTTGTGTTTCTATGCATATGTGTCTTGGAAATTGTTCTGCTTGGCTTAGCGGCATGGCATTTACCCTGTGAGCAGTGCACTCTGCCTGTGAAAACAGGGGTTGATCATTTATGGAAGTTGACAGGAAATACACTAAAGGTGCTGTAAGGACAGGCTTTTGGTGTCCATTCTCGGAAAACTGTAGTCCAACTTCCAGAGTCTCAAGATTTTAAAGATCAGGCTTCCTAGCCTCTTCAGCTTCTGCACCCTGAGATAACCTGTTGCTATTTTTGAATATAAATAGACCTTCTTAGGCATAAAAAGAACTGCCCAAGGGTTTTCCCCCCTTTCTCATTTTGGTGTTTGGATTGTTAGCGGAAGTCTTGAGCTTTGAAACTTGGGAGGCAGTGCCTGCAAACAAACATCCTGTGGACAAAATTGTTGGCCTAGCACTCGGTGTTCCAGGATGATTGACAGGAAGCAGGGTGTGTGGTGAGAAGGGAAGATGGGAGCTTGAGCTTGGTGGCTTCCAGTTCCCCCAGACAATAGCCAGTCTCTCAGGGAGTCTCACACATTCTTTTTCCCATTTGCTGGCTGGAAGTTTGAATGGTTGTTTGTGGTGGGAGTTAGGGAGGTCATGGGCTGGGCAAGGAGGTGAAAAAGACTCTGGTACTCAATCTAGACATTGCAGGCAGAAAATCCAAACTTTTGATAGTGTTTTTATGTGAGGGATAGGGATGTGTAGGTACCCAGAGATCTGGGATGATGATGTGAATCTGACAATGGGAAAAAAGGAGCCGTTCGAAGACGTGAAGACCAGTCAAAGCCAGCACGCAGTGGAATTGGGCTGCAGTCCAGTGGTGGTCAGGAGAGATCAGGGACCGTTAAATGAAGGGGAATGGAACTCACAAGGAAAAGAAAACAAACACTTTTCAAAGCCTAGCTATGGGCTGGATTTGTACATGTTTTTGTATTTGATCCTATTTGCATGTTTTTGAAGGATGTATTACATTAACTTTTTCAGATGACGAAGCTGAGCCTTACAGATTAAAGTTATCCGATGTGACAAAATTAGACCATGGAACAACTGATGTTTAAGCTTCTGTATATTGTCCTCGACCACATTTCCTCGCTAGACTTTTTCAGGTCCTGCTCTCTTCTTTCTCTGCTTCAGTCCTGGTGGGAAATATGTAGAAGAGAATTTGTCTCTAGTTCAATCTTCCACACTTTCCAATTTGTATCTTCTTTCCAGGCTTCTTAAACCTTTCCCCATTGTCTGAATCATCAGGCCCTTTCATATCTCTAGGTTTTTACTGTACTGTCACCTCTGCTACGATGATTTTCTTTTCCTTCTCCCAACACAATCTATGGCTCACCCTCAAAGTCCAAATGCCAGCTTCTTCCAGCTCACATGCCACACTTTCCCTCACTCCCGCTATGGGGTCAGTAGCAGCTTTCCAGCCACAGCGATGTGTCTACCTCTGTTATCATTATCACATTGTTTGAAATTTGAATATCCCTAGTTCTTACTAATCCATGGGTAACACACACATAAAAAAACCTTAAAATTCAGCCCTATCTTTTGATAGCTTAATGATGCACCATTTAGGTAAATATTAAGCTTTGATTCTCCTTTCCAGATCTGTTCGTCCCTCTATCTCTGAGAATCCCCAATAGATTCTAGTTTATTTATAGTCAGTAGTTGTCCGTGTGGGATTTCACGAGTTTATCTAAGAAAGAAAAGTGGGCAGAGATGTTAAAGGAGTGAGTTAGGAAGGGAATTTCTAGCTTGGTTTCCCTTCTTTCCTCCCTCCCTCCCTTCCTTCTTTGATGTACAGTTTTAGAGAAATTTAGAGACCAAATTGGAGAAGCTATATTATATTTTATTTGGGTTTGAAATGGTTGCTACATCTAGATTTGTAAAGGCTTATAATCTCAATATTTCTGTTCAGAGAGCAAGGTCAAAATTCCATGTCTTGGCATTCAAAACTTCCTACACCTGATTCTTCAAACTATCCTGTTAGCCTTACCTATTCTGACTCCCCTGCTCCAGGCAAACTGGTCTTGTTACTGTTTTTGAAATAATCCTGTTCCCTTTGTTCTTACATCTTACCAGAGCTAACCAACCCCCTCCTCACCCGCACAGGTTCCAGATTCTTCGCCCAGCACTAAAGGCCCCTCCCCAAGTCCCACCACCTCCAGCTTAAATGATTTCCCTCTTCCCAGAACTCACAGCACTTTTCACTTCTTTGGCAATTAATCCTGCATGGGTTTGTGAAAAAGCTTGTTTTGTTTGTATTGTTGTGGAACTTATATTATTATTTTATTTTTCTACTTTGTGTTTTCCAGTGTTTTTATCTCCAAAAGAGCCTGGAACATTGTCTTTTATATTTTTGTCACCCCAGCTTCTTGAAACTCTGTATTATCTGAGCAAATCATATACCTTTAATACATCACTTCTTTATTTATTGAAGAGATAATTTTTATTACCTTAAACCAGCAAATGAGGGATCGAGGAGAAGAAAACTGATATTATTGATAAAAGTATTTTTCAGGCACAAGGCTAAAAATTTTATGATACAACCTTATTTAATCCTTCCCCAGACCTGGTAAATCAATTATTTTTAATATCCGTTTTACAGATAAGGACAATTCACTGAGAAGTTCTGAGCTGTTTGCTTAGGATCATGCAGAGTGTGTGTCAACACTTGGCTATCATTTCTCCCACAAAAATGTATTCATTGAAACACTCATGAAACAAATGTTCCTTGCCTACCCTCCTGATTCAGGCAGAAGAGATACAATGGTGAGCAAACATCTACCAAGACCTTATTTTTTAAGATACTTGGATGAGTAGAAAAATGCATGCAGACAAAACAATAATCTAAATAAATGTAAAACTGAAATTGTGTTAAACTGTAGGATAGAGAGATCCATACTACTGAGAGAGAATATCATAGGATGTTTGACCTGCTCTGGAAGGAGGGAAAGGTTTTCTTGTTGAAACAGCACCTGGGCTGCATATGTAAGATGAGTAAGAGTTAGCCAGGCGAAGAGGGAAGGAAAGACATAGACACGGAGGAACCAGCAAGTGGAAAGGCCTTTGGCACAGAGGAATGTGGCAAGGAAGAAAGATGGGAAGAATCTAGTGTGGCTGCAGTGTGTGTGTGTGTGTGTGTGTGTGTGTGTGTGTGTGTGTGAGAGAGAGAGAGAGAGAGAGAGAGAGAGAGAGAGAGAGAGAGAGAGAGAGAGAGAGAGAGATGAGGTGTGAAATTAGAGAACAAGCCTTTTTGTTTGTTTCCATTTTCATCTGAAGAACAGTGGATCCGTTGAAAACTTCAGTATGTGCAAAATATGATGATTACTCTGGTTGCAATGTGGACGGCAGACAGGAGAAAGAAGGGTAAGAGCAGAGGATAAACCAGGCAGGAGACTATTGGATTAGCCAGTGACAGATGGAATAGTTGGCCCAGTGCAGATAATGGTGGTGGGGGTGGGATGGAGAAAAGGGGATGGGTTAGAAAGCTACTTAGGTGGTTCAATGGAAAGGTCTTGTTGATGGATTAGATATGGGGGTGAGGAAGAGGAAGATGACACAAACAGCTCTAGAAATTTTGCCACCAAGGCTTGCTGGGTGGTAGAGCCATTATTTATACAGGGAGCTGTGAAAGGTGATCAGATTTGAGGTGGACATTGGTGACATTGGTGGTGGAAGTATTGTAAAGTATCTTTTAGACTTCTAAGATGAGAGGCTAATTGGCATACATATGCCTGGAGTTTAAATGAGAGTTCTGTCCTGGAGACACAAAGTTATATAAATCCGTGTAGAGATGGAGAGGAGAGTCTGGCAAGGGTTTCTCAGGGCTGCTAGCAGGTACTGTTTGGAGGACTGAGGACAGGAAAAGATGCTACTCAGGCCTTGGATTTAAAGGATTGTCAGTTTAGTGGTCTGCACTGATTTGTGAGATTCCAAATTTACAGTTTTTAGTGACATCATCTTTGAGGAAGCGAACGCTAAAGTGAGAGGGAGTCAATGCTGTAATTCTTGACATTTCAGTTTTTGTTTTGTTTTTTTTTTTAGCTTTGTTTTCTAAGACATGTGGTTTCCTGCCACTGTTTTGGCACATTTGTTGTTGATATTGAGAAGTAGTGCGTATCATATTTGGCAATTATGCTCATTACTTTACAGTGTTTGTGTGAGCTTAGGAGGTGCAAACTTTTTACTTGTGAACAGGAAGCCAGAGGCCCAGGCAGGGTCAGGAGAGTTTTGAGTGAGATCACCAGTGTCCCCGAAATGAAGATTAGAATCGACGACATCGCCACTGCCAACGCAATTTCCGTGTTTGTGAGGTATGCTGTGTTGACGTGCTTGTGTTTGATTTTTCCCCCACAAGAACAGGCAGAGGGACTAGAAAAGAAGAGCATTGCTGCCCCAGAGGAACTCCCGTTCTGTGTGATCTCCACCAGGTCCTGACCATCGAGGTTATTGTTAGTAGCAGAAACATCAGGGTCAATATCACATTTGCAAACTAAACATAGTGAAGGTGAAAAGAATAAATCACTTCCATTCCAATAACACGTAGTTCATGGTAATAGAAATAAGCTGCAAGAGGCGTAGTTTTATAAAAATTGAGAGGATCAATTTGCAAAAGTAAATATTTACCTAAAGAACCTTACAGGAATTAGTGACTCTCCAAAATAATTTGTATTCACAGGAGATGTGAGTTTTTAGTTATTAGTTCAAAGAAGTAGTATTTCCTTTTGGTAAACTATTCAAACAGTGCAAGAGGGTACACGGTGCAAGGTCTCCATTATAATACTCCCCAGAGCGCAAATTCCCTCCCCTGAGGTCATAGCTGTCACCAGTATTTTTATTTATTTCTCCAGAGCTATTCCATTTGTAGCTGCCTTTATATACAGAGGTGGCTTGTGATGCGGAGTGCTTTGTGCTTTGTTTCTTTGCCAGGGTATTAATCCATATTGGTTCCTATAGCTCTGCCTTGCTCTCTTCAATGACTGCAAGTATCTTATAACTTCTCCTCCCCTTTCCCTCCCTCCTCTTTCCTGCCATTGTGTCTTTCTGTGGCACATTGGAAACATTTTGTTCAACTAACTACTTTGGGGTGACGGTCAACGTGTGGAGGCATTCCAGAGCCCTTCCACATCGTTTGTAGTTTACCTTCCTGGTCCCATCCCTGCTGGGTGCCTGAGGCAGCCGAGTTCTTCAATAGTCTGGGCTGCAGTTGGGGGAGGGCCAGCACATGTGTCTGCTCTCAGGACCTCAGACCTATCGGAGGGTTTTGTGCTCATCTCCTCTTCCAAGATTCAGCTTAGAGTTTGGTGTAGGGAGCCTAGCCACCTACACCAGCATGGAATGCGTGACCTCACCTCTGACGTTCCTCCCTTTTCCCTAATCTGGCTTTCCTTCTTAATGTCAGCATACCTTGGGCAGTTTAGTAATCTCTCTTGTAGTTTACTCACCTGTATGAGCAGGTAGGCAGAAGAATTTAGAGCAATTTGAGTATATGCACAAAGATAGAAGGAGAAATGCTATTTCAAAGTCTAGACAAAATAAAAGTAAATTTGGCATCACACAATTACGACATGAGTTCTTGGTCTTTGGAAGGTTAAAATTTGCCAAGTAATTTACAAAATGGAATTCGTGTCTCACTCCTAAATACCTGTGTCTCCTCCAGTGTTCCCAGCAACGTTGTCACCACCTTTCTCCCAATTGCTCAGGCCAAAAATCTAGGTTTTATTTCTCTATTTTCCGTGTCCCTCATTGAAAAAATAGACTTCATTTTTTTTGCAGTTTTAGGTTCACAGAAAAATTGAGCACATAGTACAGACATTTCTCATATACCCTCTGTCTCCCCCATTATCAACACCCCTCACCAGAATGGTACATGTATTTTCATTGATGAACCTACATTGATAATATTATTATCAACCAGAGCCCATCATTTCTATTAGAGCTCATAGAATTTTGTACATTCAATGGGTTTTGATAACTTTATGATGATATGTATCCACCATTGTAGAGTCATACAGAGTAGATTAAAATCCTTAAAATCCTCTACGCTCTGCCTATTCATCTCTCTCTCCTCACTAACCCCCGACAAATACTGATCTTTTTTTTTTTGTCTTCATAGTTTTACTTTTTGTAGACTGTCATACAGTTGTAATCATTATAGTATGTATATATTTTTTCAGATTTGTTTCTTTTACTTGGTAATATGCCTTTAAGGTTTCTTCATGTCTATTCATGGCTTGATAGCTCATTTCTTTTCAGTGCTGAATAGCATTCCATTGTCTAGATGTACCACAGGTTAGTTATCTGTTTACCCACTGAAGGGCATCTTGGTTGCTTCCAAGTTTTGGCAATTATGAATAAAGGTACTACGAACATTTGTGTGCAAGTTTTTATGTGGATGTAAGTTTGAACTCCTTTGGGTGAACACTAAGGAGCACAATTGCTAGAATGTATGATAAGAGTATTATTAATTTTATAAGAAGCTTCCAAACTGTTTCCAAGGTGGCTGCACCATTTGCACTTCCCCCAGCAATGACTGAGAGAGAGAGTTTCTGTGGCTCCACATTCTTGCCATCATTTGGGATTGTTAGTGTTCCGGATTTGGGTCATTCTAATAGATGTATAATAATATCTGATTATTGATTTAACTTGCATTTCCCTGAGGACATATGATATGCAGTATCTTTTCATGTGCTAATTTGCCATATGTATCCCTTCTTTGGTGACGTGTCTGTTAAGGTCTTTGGTACATTTTTAAAATCTGTTTGTTCATTTTCTTATTGTTGAGTATTAAGAGTTCTTTGTATGTTGCAGATAATAGTCTTTTATTCAGATGTGTCTTTTGCAAAGACTTTTCTCCCAGCCTCTGGCTTGTCTCACAGTCTCTTACCGAGAGCATAAAATTTTAATTTTAAATGAAGCCTCTTATCAGTTCTTTGTTTTGTGGATTTTGCCATTGGTGGTGTATTTTAAAAGTTTTTGCCACAGCCAAGGTCATATAGATGACCTTTTCACCTGTTTTATAGTTTTATGTTTTATGTTTAGGTTTGTGAGTCATTTTTTTGTATATTTTATTGTTATTGCTATTACAGTCATCCCATTTTTTTCTCGCCTTTATCCACCTCCACCCTACACCATCTCTCTCTCCAGCATCCCCCACCCCTGAGTTATGTCCATGGGTTGTACATTTAAGTTCTTTGGCTTCTCCATTTCCTGTACTATTCTTAACCACTTCCTGTCTATTTTACCTACCATTTATGCTTCTTATTCCCTGTACCTTCCCCTCCACTTCTCCCCACCTTCCTCACTGATAACCCTCCATGTGATCTCCATTTCTGTGATTCTGTTTCTGTTCCAGTTGTTTGCTTAGTTTTTGTTTTTTAGGTTCAGTTGTTGGTAGTTGTGAGTTTGTTGTAATTTTACTATTCATAGTTTTTGAACTTCTTTTTCTTAGATAAGTCCCTTTAACATCATGTAAGGGCTTGGTGATGATGAACTCCTTTAACTTGATCTTATCTGGGAAGCACTTTATCTGCCCTTCCATTCTAACTGATAGCTTTGCTGGATAGAGTAATCTTGGATGTAGGTCCTTGCCTTTCATGACTTTGAATACTTCTTTCCAGCCCCTTCATGCCTGCAAGGTTTCTTTTGAGAAATCAGCCGACAGTCTTATGGGAACTCCTTTGTAGGTAATTCTCTGCTTTTCTCTTGCTGCTTTTAAGATTCTCTCCTTATCTTTAGTCGTGGGTAACTTAATTATGATGTGTCTTGGTGTATTTCTTCTTGGATCCAACTTCTTCGGGACTGTCTGAGCATCCTGAACTTGCACGTCTATTTCCTTTGCCAGATTAGGGAAATTTTCCTTTATTATTTTTCAAATAAGTTTTCAATTTCTTGCTCTTCCTCTTCTCCTTCTGGCACCCCTATGATTCGGATGTTGGAATGGTTAAAGTTATCCCAGAGTTAAAGTTATCTCAGTCTCTCCTTATTTTTTGAATTCTTGTTTCTTCATTCTGTTCTGGTCAAATGTTTATTTCTTCCTTCTGGTCCACGTTGTTGATTTGAGTCCTGGTTTCCTTCCCTTCACTATTGGTTCCCTGTATATTTTCCTTTATCTCACTTTGTATAGCTTTCATATCTTCCTTTATTTTGTGGCCATACTCATTAATTTCTGTGAACATCCTGATTACTTGCATCTAGATTCTGCATCTGATAGGTTTGCTATCTCCTTGTTGTTTAGTTCTTTTTCTGGAGTTTTGATTTGTTCTTTCATTTGGGCTACATTTCTTTGTCTCAGCACACCTGTTACGTTGTAAGGGGTAGAGCCTTAGGTATTCCCCAGGGCAGGGCAACCCACTTTGATGCACTATATGGCGGGAGGGGTCAGAAAGGGAAAAATGCCACTTGCTTGCTCAGCTCTCCCCCCACTTTCTGTCACTTCCCTTGGTTCCCACAAGTGGATTGTGCCCTTTCAGGTGCTGATTCCTGGATCAGTGGGTTTGTGTCATTCTAGGACCCTGTGGGTCTCTCTAACAGACTCTCCCATGAGACTGGGAGTTTCTTCTGCCACCACAACCCCTACAGGTTTTTTACAGCCAGAGGTTTTGAGGCCTTAGTTTCCCACACTGGAACCCTGGGTTGCTCGGTCTGTCTCACCCCCCAGTTGCTCCTCCCTGCTTTATCGAACATGGGACTGCCTTGTCAGGTCCACCAGCAGCTTCTTTCCTGTGTGTCCTCTCCACCCAGGCTTCCCATGTCCGCCCGTCCTGCCAGTCTAGATAAATTTTTCTTCTTTACTTCTTGGTTGTTGGACTTCCACACAGTTTGATTTTCTGGAAGTTCTGGTTGTTTTTAAATTGGTTGTTATCCTTTTTTTAGTTGTGCAAGGAAGTGAGATGTATCTACCTCCACCTCTCTCCTGGCCAGAAATTCTCTGTGATCCATTTTGAGTTAATTTTTTGTGAAGGGTATAAGGTCTTTGTCTGGATTTTTTTTTTTTTTCACATGTGGATGTCCAATTGTTCCACCACCATTTTTGGAAAAGACTGTCTTTTCTCTACTGTATTGCCTTTGCTTCTTTATTCAAGAGATCTTGACTATATTTACGTCAGTCTATTTCTATACCCTCTATTCTGTTCCATTGATCTATCTGTCTGTTCTTTGTCCAGTATATACTGTGTTGATTACTGTAGCTTTAAAGAAAATCTTGAAGTTGGGTAGTGTCAGTCCTCTAACTTTGCTCTTCTTCAGTATTGTTTTGGTTATTCTTGGTCTTTTGCCTCTCTTTGCAAACTTTGGAACCAGTTTGATGATATCCGCAAAATAACTTGCTGGGGTTTTTATTTGGATTGCACTGAATCTGTTGATCAAGTTGGGAAGAACTGACATGTTGACAATATTGAGTTTTCCCATCTATGGATATGGAATATTTATCCATGCATTTAGTTCTTCCTTAATTTAGTTTGGAGTTTTGGTCATATATTTGATCAGAGTTTTGTAGTTTTCCTCCTATAGCTATCATACATATTTTGTTAGACTTATACAGAAGTATATATTTTTATGTTGATGTAAATGGTATTGTGTTTTAAAATTCAAATTCCACTTGTTCATTACTGGCATATAGAAAAGCAGACTTTCATACCTTGTATCCTACAAACTTGCTATGATTACTTATTAGTTCCAGGATTTTCTTTGTCGGTTCTGTCAAATTTTCTACAAAGATGATTGTGCTATCTGTGAAGAAAGGCAATTTTACTTCTTTCTTCCCAATCTACGTACCTTTTATTACATTTTCCTGTTTTATTATACTACCTAGGGCTTACAGTAAAATGTTGAAAGGCAATGGTGAGAGGAAGCATCCTTCTTTTGTTCCTGATTATACTGGGAAAGCTCTGAGTTTCTCACAATTAAGTATGATATCAGCTGTAGGGGTTTTTTTTTGTTTGTTTGTTTTATCAAGTTTGGGAAGTTTTCATCCATTTCTATTTTTCTGAGAATTTTTATTGTAAATAATTGTTCGATTTTGTTGTGATTTTCCTGTATCTATTGATACAATCATGTGCTTTTCTTCTTTAGCCTGTTGATATGCTGGACTTGATTATATTGCTTGATTTTTTAATGTTGGACCAGCTTTGTGCACCTGCCATAAATATCCCTAACTCTGCATCCATCAGCAAGTGTAGGTCCACTTCCAACACATGCCTTGAATCCAAACACTTATGTCTCTCCTCAAATGTGTAACTTTTTTTCCTTTTGTCTGCTATGGATACTTTCCAGGATATTTTTTTTTTTAAACTACAGTTTACTTTCAAACTTATTTTGTATTGGTTTCAGGTGTAGAGTATAGTGGTTAGACAATCATATACTTAAAGTATTTTCCCCAATATTTCTAGTACCCATCTGGCACCATATATACAGAGTTATTGCAATATTATTGGCTATATTCCCTATGCTGTACTTTACATCCCCATGACTATTTTGTAACTACCAATTTGTACTTCTTAACCCTTTACCTCTTTCACTCAGTCCCCAATCCCTCTCCCTTCTGGCAGCCACCAGTTTTTTCTCTGTGTCTATGAGTCTATTTCAGTTTTGTTTGTTTATTTTGGTCTTTTGATTTGACATATAAGAGAAATCACATGATATTTGTTTTTCTTTGACTAACTTATTTCACTTAGCATAGTATACCCTCTATGTCTATCCATGCTGTTGCAAATAGTAAGATTTTGTTCTTCTTTATGACTAATATTCCATTGTATATACGTGCTATAACATTTTAATCTGCTCATCTATTGATGGGTATTTGGTTTGCTTTCACATGTTAGCTATTGTATATAATGCTGCAATGAACATAGGGATACATATATTCTTTGCAATTAGTGTTTTGGGTTTCTTCAGATATATTCCCAAATGTGGGATCACTGGGTCAAAAGGCAGTTTCATTTTTTTAAAGATTTTTATTTATTTATTTTTAGAGAAAGGGAAAGGAGAAAGAGTGGGAGAGAAACATCAATGTGTGGTTGCCTCCTGCGCACCCCACAATAGGGACCTGGCCCACAACCCAGGCATGTGCCCTGACTGGGAATTGAACCTGCGACCTTTTGGTTTGTAGGCCCGTGCTCAAACCACTGAGCTATGCCAGCCAGGGCAAGGCAGTTTCATTTTTAATTTTAGAATTTGACAATTTCTAAATCACTTTCCTAGGCTATTCTTGCTACATTCCTATATCCATAATCCAGAGAGCGAACACAATCCTTTAAACATGTACATCAAATCATATCACTCCTCTGCGTACATGTTCCAAAGGCTCACCATTGCCAGAAGGATAAAATTCAAATTATCCTCATGGCTAACATGATATAGCTCCATGACGTTTTCCATCACTTTTCAACTCCAATGTTAGAGCCTTTTTGTGGGGGAATAAAATGAGCTCTTCACTGTTGCATGAATTCTCTGTCCATGATTTTTTATCTATGTTATAGTGTTTTCCTCCTCTATTCCTCCATTCAATCTTGGCTGCCACAATCAGAAAAACAGAAAATGTGAGAATGCTCTTTTCTTGTATCTGTAGTGGAAACATTAACAGGAGACAGTAACTGCTCTAGGTCTGTCAAATATATGTAGTTGCGTCCATTTTTTTTTTCACCACGATCCATATACATAGTCTTTTTTATTCTCTGAACTTGTCAAACATATCCTTAATTAAAGTGTCCACACATGGACTATTTTGTTACCTCAGTTTTGCATAGTTGGCCTTTACTCAGCGTTTAGGTTCAAGTGCTACTTCCTCAAGGAGCCTTTTCTGACCACCCCTTTGTCATAGTTATATGTTAATGTGTCAGCTGCTGTTGCACTCTCTCTTTACTCTGCCTTCTTTCACACCTCCCTTCTATAAATATTTATTGAATGCCTGCATGTGTCACATACTGTTCTGGGCATAGAACAAGAGAAATCTACATGTGTTTCTGTCTCCTGTCTCATGGAACTTACATTCTAGTTAAGGAGACATAGAATGAACAGATACATGCTAAATACCTAGTCTATTAGGTAGTGCTAAGTATGGTGGAGAAAAACAATGCAGAGAACAGAAAGTGCTGGGATTGAGGTGAGAGAGTGTAATTTTAAATTGTGTAGATAAGAAGGCTTTACTGAGCAAAGACCTAAAGCAGGTGAGAGAGAGGCTGCTCTCTGGAGATGAGCAGCAGCCTACCTTACGTGTTTGAACAAAAGATAGGAGACTTGTGTGCCTGTAGTGGAGTGAGAAAAGGTAAGAGTCATAGAAGATAAGTTCAGCCAGGCAAAGGGGATGGCAGTGGGTGAGCTCCTGTAGGTCATCCAAGGAGCTTTGGCTTTTTTCAAAATAAGTTGAGAAAACCTTTAGAAGATTTTGAAAGAAATGATCTTAGAGACACTATTTTTTAAAAATTTATTTTTTAATTTAATATTTATTATACTTTTTCCCCATTACCATTTAGTCCCCTTATACCTCCCTTCCCCCAGCAATCACTGTACTGTTGCCCATGTCCCTGAGTCTACATCCATACCACCCTTAACGTGCCCAATCTCATCGGATCTTGAAATCTAAGGAGGGTCAAGCCTGGTTGGTATTTGGATGGGAAAAGAGACATGATCTTATTGTCATCCCCTGCTGGTATGACAATAGAGTGTAACAGAGAAAGGTCAAATGAAAGAAGACCTATCAGGAAGCTATTGCAATACTGTAAGTCAGAGGTGCTGGCGACCTGTGCAGGATAAGGCAGTGGAGGCTATGTGGTCATTTCATGGGGGATTTGGATGTGAAGTGTGAGTGAAGAGATGAGTCAGGAATGATGCTAATGGATGGATGAATTACCCCTATTGAGTTATGGAGGATGGTAGGTGGGTCAAGTTTGGGGGCATGATAGGAAGGGTCAGGAGTTTGATTTTGCACACATTATGGTTAAAACTGATGTTAGGTAGGCAGCTGGTTATATAAATGAGTTCAGCATGGATGTGTGTGTTTATGTGTGAAAGCATGAATTTGAATATGCATATGGTTTTAAATTGCCTTGGAATAATTTAAGAAATATATTTAAAAATAAATTTGAATCTTAGTTTTGCAGAATCCCTGAAGTATAATTGTAGAACTTGTGTGGAGCTCCGGTTTATAAGTCAGTGTACTGTGGATGTAAAAAGTACAACTTGATACAACCATTGCAACCTGTTTTTTGGTGTCTCATGTGATAAGAAGAAACTATGGGATTTACCAATCTATACGGGGTATAGGGCTTAGATAAGCCCTACAGGGCTTATCTAAATGATATTTCTGTTGTCTGATGTTGGATCTGTTTCTCAGAGAAGTACCTGGATTTTTCTTACATCGTTGAATATGCTGATATGAACCATCAACTGCTGACAGGTGCTCTTGATGGAACACAAACAAAGGGACAGAGCACTCACTCCTTTTTAGGGTCATATTGGACCTAAAGGGATTTTGTGTGATGTGCAAGTCATCATGATGTGCTGTTTAAAAATAGTGTCACTGACACATATCCACTAAAATAAATTAACCTTCCTATCTTGACTGATTCTCATTTTGGAAACAGCAACTTCACATGCCAGTGGTGATATGAGCAGCAGGGTTGAGTAGGGGTGAGAAAGCAGGACCCCAGTAAGACGATGGCAGTGTGATAGGACTTTAATAGGTTAAGCAGAGTGGTACAGAGGCAATGAGCATAAACTTAAATTTATACCAGCCTGGGTTGTAATCCAAACTTCATTGCTTTGTAAGGGAGCAGGCTTCAACTTCTTCAAACTCAAGTATTAAGAAATAAGATATAATAGAAAATAATATAACTCTCTGGAACAAATGAGCTAACGTTTACTTAGAATAGCACTTTCACATAATGGTTATTATTATCAATGTCTCTTTCATTTAAATCTCAAGAGTGGTCTTTTGCAGTTATCTGAAGAGGATAATGGGAGACTTGGTGATCGCTCATTTTTTAAATCCAATTCTTTTATTTTTTTTAATCATTTAAATAGCATGCTGTTTTCCTTTAGAGACTAGTTTCAGAGTGTGGTTGTATAAATGTGGGCTACACTCAGCAGATCCAAGGAAGGGTCCTTATGAAACTGAGCCCATGTTTAGGCACAGGGACATGCCTTTGATCACACATGGCTTTAGATTGTTCTCTCTTAATTGGACAGTAGGACCCCCACCCCAGCCTCAGATTTAGCTGGGACAGACAGCCCTGGTAAAGTGAGCCTCCAGATCACTAAATCTTGTGGTTGAAACCCTTGTAGTACACACTGAAGCATTTGAACATTTGGCACACATATTTCATATTTCTTGGTTGTTATTTGGAGTTATTAAGCATTTCTCTAACACTTTCCCCCCCTAACTTGGCTGCTTTTCAATAGTGCTTCCTCACATCACCCTGTGTGAAAGGTGAACACAGCAATCCATATTTTATAGGCAAGGAAATCGAGGTCCAAGGAAGCCTAGTGTGGTTTGGCAAAGGACACCAGCAAATTAAACCCTGGAACTAGTAACTGAACCGAGAGTGCCTCACCGTTGAGTCATAGTTATCTTTCTCAAGGAGAATGTTCTCCATAGATGACTAAACACATTCAAATAAAATATAAAATGATGCCCTCATTTCTCCCTATTAACAAAAAATATTTCATGATTTCATACAGTCATCATATTATAGCCAGAGTAATCATTCTAAAGTCAAATCCGATCAAATCCCTTTTTTATGTAAGGCCAGGTTCCTGTTCTCCATTGCTCCAGGATAAAGTCCTTGTCCTTCATGAGACACGTGGTCTTCTCTGTGATCTTCTACATCCCCACTGCCAGGCTTGTCCTTCATCCCTCCATCTTCATTATAGTCACACCAGACTTTCAGTTCTCTTAATGTACCTTGTACATAAAATCTCGAAGAGAGCCTTCCTCCATCTCATTTCCTCACTTTTAGTTAGTTACATGTCACATTTTCCAAGAAGTTTCCCTACATTTCTCAAGGCTTGATTAGTTGGCCTTCTGTACACTCCTATAGTACATGATGTTATACCACTTATATTACTAAAATTATATCTTAAATCAGTTTTTCCCATGAAACTGCAATCTTCTTGAAGGCAGTGATTTACCTGCTTTGCAGTAGACACCCCAGTTCCTACCATAGTGCCCTCCAAAAGTAGGAGGGGTACAATAAATATGTACGAATTGAGTGAATGATGAGGCACCTTCTGATTTGACATTATCCATCTCACAAAATTATGAGGTTACTACCCTTCGTGCCAGGCTCTGTGATAGATGCTAGAGGTACAATATGTTGTGGTTTGAAGCTTTAACGGTGCAGTTCCTGTCAAATGCCGGAAAGGAGGTGAGGTGTGCTATGAAGCTTACCATTGTAGAGGTTTTGGCTTAAGATACGCTCATCTTGGTCTCTTGTTTTTTTATAAGTATAATCAGGGTGACCATATAGTTAGTTATCCAAAGTGGTACAACTTTGTGAGTAGAAGTGGACACTGTTGATAATTATACTTTGACCCTCAGCACAGATGAGGACTGTCTCAGGCAAAGCAAGCGTGTGGTGCCCAGGTATATGGATTATCCTAATGTGCTGTTTGTCCTAAGTTCCTGGTTTAACTGATCCGTCTAATGGGCTCAAAGCTGCTGCTGGGTGAGAAATTACACATTTACACTAACTGAAGGAGCTAAGGGACATGTAGCCGTCACTTTGCAGCATATGGCTTGACAATCTTTCTCCTCAAGTAGCTCTAAACATAGTAGTAGTTCTATCTCAGTGACAGTAGCAGGTGAGAGAGGCAGTTAAACAGTAGTTCTATCGCTCAGTAAAAGTTTTGGCACCTGGATTTGGACGTGAAGAATGCTAACCAGGGAGCTGAAAGATTTCCAGATAGACTGAATCGCTCAAAGCTGCCAAATTGGCCTGAGAACTTGTCTTTGTGAGTGAGATATGAATGATAGCTCAGACCACTCCTTAGCTGGAAAATGCAATTGAAGCATATGTTTAAAACAGCAATGATTAAAATATTACATTTTCAGAGTTCTTCAGTGCTTCTGAATCCATGGCTGTGCCAAATACTTAGCTGTGCAAATGGTGATTATCTTTTGAGAACAGGAGAGCAGCTTCCCAATTGCTGCAGCGTAGGTCTCAGCGCTGGCAAGAGTTTAGGAGGTGAAAGGGGAGGACTTGCACATTAGTAATAAAGGCGAAAATCCCTAACACCTAGAAGGTGTTGAAATTCTGGTTAGCTTGCTTATCTTATTTTGGCAAGTGTCCTGTATCAAATGGAAGATGGCATGTTCCCATTACTAAATTTCTACTTTCTATCCTGATATAATTTCTCCAAATTTATGCCCATTAACTATGACTGGAAAATGTAATAATTTGTAACTAAGAATATTAATTTCCACTGAAATGACCTTAGGTAAAAATTGGGGGTCCTTTTGTATAACAAAAGGTTAGGAAATGGATCATCATTTAAATATACCACACAAACACACATATGTGGAGAGAGGAAAGTGAACAGAAAACCCTAACAAAATCAAACCAAAAAAACTCCATGAAACTGGTGGAAATCAATCAAATCCTAGAATTTCAGCATTGTATTCTCTTCTTCTTTTTCTAGATTTGTATTAGTGTCTTTTTATGAAGTTCTGAGTTGACACCAGGTACATTTGTAAATGATATTCTTAATTCCCTAATTCAAATTTCTAGGTCAGCAGTATAGTAATGCTTTAGGACTGAGCTCCTCCCAGAGACAAAAAAATCAACAACAAAACAAAACAAAATACATGAAATGATAGTTACCATACCAGTCAATTGCACTGTCTATATGCCATGCACATTTGGGAAAATATACCACATGTAAAAAAAAAGTGACTTACTGCTTGGTGTAAAGAACTATAGATACATATGAGTATAATATAATCAGGAAGCAAACTGTGTCTTATACTCTTTATGACTTTCCTTGGCCAAGCAATAGCGGGTCTTTCACATATCCAGAAGGACTGAGGGGTTTAGTACAGGATTTGGAAAAAACAAAGTCACCCTTCCAATGACATGGACAAGAACAGCTCTGGTTATGACTGTGTTTCTGGAATAAAACAGCCTGTGTTCAAATCACAGCTTCATCTCTTAGTTGTATGGCTTTGGGTAACACATTTACCCTCTTAGCATCAATTTTCCCATCTGTGAAATAGGAATAGTAGAAGTCACTGCCACATATGGTTTTGGTGAGTACTAAATGAAACATATGTATAAAGATAAAAATGCTAAAGTATTTGACAAATAGTAAGCTCAATAAATATTAATTTTAATTGTTCAATCCCATTTATTTGACATTACAGCTACTATGCCTATTTCAGGTTGTGCTTGAGTATTGAGTATTGTGCTTGAGTTAACAACCACGAATGTTTGCATTTCAGTTTCATGGTTCACTAGGAACATTCTGCCCTCCAACACTGCATTGCTCCTAGGCTAGGGAGCTCCTGAAACAAGGTATACCTAGACAGCCCTACTTTCCCAAAGTGCTTCAGTGAGATTTCGCCTTCCCAACTCGGGCCTGCCACAGTTTGCTCAGGGGCGTAAATGGAATTGCAGCACCAGGCAGGGGCAAGAGGCCATAGATGATTATATTTCTCAGGAATGCCTTGAAATCTTGTATATGCTCTGTTGCTATGTTATTTTGTTTTTAATTTTTTTTTGTATTTTCATTCTAACACAAAAATCAATAAAGAGGCTGGGTTAAATGTCACAAGATGTGGGTATTAAGTTTCCTTGAGAAACCATATATTTGGATGGCTATTTGGCACTGAGACATCTCCCCAGACGCTAAGAACATCTCGTCCTCCCTTTCCGTCTCAGTCTTCTCTTCTCCTTCCAATAACTGAAACCACAATAATACTCATCACTTTCTACTTCTGCTGCTTCTCTCCTATTTTGCTTCTCCAGCCCTTCCAGCTTGTGTGTAGCCAATTCCTTGTATTATGTTTCTTCTCTTTGAAATGCAACAAGTGATATGCTAGAGTAAGAAGTAAGGAGATTTGGATAAAAATCTTGAATCCCCTTAATTTGCTGTTATCTTGGTCTCAATAGAAAGGAGCTCGCCTTACTTGTTTCACAAGATTGTTATGAGGTCAAAAATAAAATATTAGGTGTACAAATGCTTTTCAGATGAGATTACTATTTTTGAGGATACTATTTCTGATTAAATGTATTTATATAATATTTCATCTTGTTGCAAAAATAAAAAAAATTAAAGCAAATTTGAAATTATATTTTCCTTGTGAAATATGCTCAAACTGACCCAGTTCTCCTTCTCTTAATTTTTTAAAAAACTGTATTTTTTAGAACAGCTTTAATTCACAGAAAAAATTAACAGAGGTTCAGAGCTTCTTCTTCTATTTTTAATATTAAAGAAAAATATGATATGATGAAAGTTTTTCTCATATATCAATCCTTAAAAAAATAATGTTTTTCCTTTGCTAGCCTAGGTTTTCATTGTTTGTTTGTTTGTTTGTTTTTGTCTATTTGCTTTGTGTAAGTGGAAAAGTAAGAAGCTGGCCTAGCAGTCTCTTACACTTTCCCCTCAGCAACACTTAAAGGGTGTTTAAGTGTTATTTGCATAGCTGCTGCTCTGGCCTATTTTTAACCTCTACAACATTTTTGATGACCATGAGAGAATATTATTTATCATATGTAGTGAAGAGCCGGCACAGACATTGTTCAAATGTGAATCTGTTCACATGCAAGTAGGGTCATAGTGAAGGCTGTTTGTCATTGGAGCAAATAATCACTAAGTGACTGGAATAGTCTTTTCTTTCTCTTCCTTCCTCTTGAAGGGGGGCTTCTTCAGTAGCATCCTGATGTAAAAATCCTTGAAATAATTAGAGAGTGCCTTAAAAAGCCAACAATAGGCACAGTAAAACTCTTTATTGTGAGCCAGGGACTGTACTAGTTGCTTTAGAGTTGCTAACTTATTTAAATATCTTAGAAACACTATGAGGTAGATCTTATGAGTCCCATTTTGTTGACAAGGAAACAAAGGCAGAGAGGTTAAGTAATTTCTCAACAGAGTAAAGCATTCTGGTTGAACAACTAGTACTTTTCCTCATATTTGTTAACTAGTCCCAACAAAATCACGTACACAATCTCTTCTACTCATAGTACAATGAGATATTTTAGTATTATACACATGAATGTCATATGCATTCTATGATGAATAGAGAATTCCTAAGCAAATGCTCCTCTTCGTCAATAATTATAATGATAATGTTCTTATGCCTGTGCTAAATATTTCCTACATCTTATCACTTTTAAGCCTTGCAATAATTAACTGAATTAGAAACATTAGCCTTACTTTACAGATGAAAATTTTGAGACTCAGTGAGGTGAACGACTTGCCCAATTCAAATAAACTTGTCTCTGAGACTCTGTCTAGACTGTGGCCTTTTCTCTATATTACAGTGAGATTAAACTGCCTCATCCTTGAAGGGGTAGTGTCTTCAGAAATGTAAATTGTTGGTGCCTCAAGCAATATGGAGCTACTGCAGCACCCTCTTACCTCTGATCTTTCTAAAATGGGGGTACTGTGGGATGTCGAAAACTTGCAGTTGGGATGACACTCTCGTCTTTTGGCCATGTTGGAGATCTTTTTGAAAGACTCAGGACCATATCTTACCTTTCCTTCTAAAATGTTGTCCTTTACTTCTTGATTCTTGCCACAGAAACAGAGAATTTCCAAATAAACAAGCAGAAAGTACTTGGAATGACTTCATGCTTGGGTTTCCGATTGCTCGCACAGATGACATCCCAGCTGTGCCTTACCGCACGTTCTCTTTTGAATCATTTTCTCTAACCAAAGTATCTCTGGTAACCAAATTTTAGAAACCTCCCCACGGCAACCCGAGGTTTGGAAACCAAGTGGGCAGTTCCAAATTCTTAGTAGACCGTTTTAAGGCATGCAACCCCAGAGCTAAGGTCAGACCTCATTAGAATGGGGGTAGGGAGAGAGGATTAGTGGAGAGAGGTTCATGTCTTTCCATTGTACTGGAATTTAACTGGAATGAGTGAAGGCAATTTTATTTTAAAATCTTTCCCCCTGTCACCTCATTAACACCTCCAATGAGAGGCAGCTGTGAGACTGTTAACTCTTTGCTTGCACATTCTTGAAAGTGCTATTGGCTGGGATCTCTTGTCCTTGTGAGAAGATACCCTGCTGTCACCAATCTGGGTATCTGTAACATTGAAATGAGGGTTTTTCCAAGACTCGTATTTATACCCCAATAGTGTGCCATTCCAGAGAGTGAGACATGCATTTCTGCCAGGTTTTGCATATTTTGAGCTACAACTCCATAAGCTGCAGTATGTTGGATTTTGGGAACTTGGCTGCTTCGAATTCTCCCTGGAGAAAAAAATGAGAGTGTATATGAACATTCATTAAGTTATTAACTCATTCATTTACTCACACTTTTAATAAATCACATTGGATGAGTGCCTGTTATATGTCAGGCAACACGTCAACATCAGGAGAATAAGACGTAATCCCTGCCCTTGAGGCATTTCCTATATAATGTGGGTTTAGATCATTCCAATATAATGTGATAAAATGATAATAAACATTACTATGGGAGCAAAAAAGGGAGAGGCAGTAAAGCAGAGTACACTAAGGGATGTCAGGAAAGACAGAAGAAAAGTGCTTGAGCTATTTTGAAGTTTGAGTTAACTACAAGGGGAAAACTCAAGATGGGAAAGCAACATGTGCGGTCAGGAGAAAATGGTTTGGGCATGGTGTTAGAGACCAGCTTGGACCACAGTGTGGTGGGTATTGGTGTAGTGGGTGCTGTGGGATACAGCTCAGAAACCCCTTTAGAATTGAAAAAACACATTATCCCAGCTGCTGGGAGTGTTGATGGCTACAAGGTCTCAGCCAAACCCCTTTTGGGAATTGTCCTCAACTTAAAGGAGTCACCTTGTCCAAGATCATGCCCCTTTCCATGGGATAGTATGCATCCAAGACACAGAGGTATAAAGGCCAGTTCCCTTTACTTCCAGATAGGCAATTCTGAATATCCATCCCATTTCAAGAGCTCCCAGTAAAACCTTCTGAAGTCTCTGCTGAAACTGTACCACAGTTCAACTTCTCCCTCTGTCTATTCTTGCTTACCACAAACTCAAAGCTGGTGTTTACTGGTAAATTATATAAAAAGAGATGAAAAAGCTCAGAGAGGTGGGTATACCCAGCTAGGCCACAGGCCAGCTGAATATGTTCATGGGACCGGATGGATACCCCATTTATATAAGTGATCAGGAATATGCTGGTGAGACAGGCTCTGGCATCAATGAGAAACTCAGTGGTAGCAGATTGTAGGGGATATTCTTAGAAAGATGGATTTACTGATAACAATGAGGATTATAAAATTCCAAGTAACAGAGGCCAGGTGGTGACACTTGAACAAGCAATGATATTTCTAGAATGAGGGGCAAGATTAGCAGGTCAGCTTGGTGGAGAAGTTATGGAGATGGTTAATAGAATACAGTGGTCCTAGGGGCAAAAATAGATGGAGGACCAACAAGAGTATTGTTCAATCCACACAGTAAAAAAATAATAAGAAGAAGAATAACCAATCAGAAGGCTGAGCATAGCCAACTAACTCCCTTGTACACTCTCCAGACATGAGACAGATTTTGAACCTGGAGCCCTGAAAGAAATGACAGGTATACAAGAGAAGCTGAAAGAGAAAGAAGAGATCAATGGTGGTTCATGTATGGGTCATCTCAAAATGTGAGTGCAAGTTAACAATGGACTGTGGCTGCATTATAATCCCATTCAAGGAGGAACTTAATGGAGCCATAGTGAGAAGAAACCCTTCTATATAATATAATATAATATAATTATATTATATATATAATATGTACATTATATACACATATTCACACACATATACACAAACTCATGGGTAGTGGTAAATGGGTTGGTTGGTTGACCGGGGGCCTGGAAAGGAGATGTAGTACAGAATCATTTGGTGGAGAGGCATGTGTATGACCATAAGAAATGGAGTTGAAGAGAAATTCTCCTGTATCAAATGTTATAGTAACCACCAAGGAAGAAGCAACAAAGAACTAAACAGACAGGACTTTACCAGTTGACACGTCCAGCTCTCTCATCGATATAATGGATACATAAATAGATCCATGAATACTAGCATAGAAGAGGCTCTTGATGGACTCCCAATCGCCAAGGCTGACCTAGCTACTGCTGGCTAACATCCATATGTCAGCAACATAGATCAATATTCAGTTCCTGAAATAGCACAATTTTTTGAGGAGATTGTTGGCAACATGATTACACTGGAACCCTACTACAGTGGAAAAGATATATATTTTTTAATTTTTATATTTTTCTTTTTCAATTATAGTTGACATACAATGTTATATTCATTTCAAGTATACACCCAGTAATTAGACATTATATAACTTACTAAGTGAGCATCCCACTAAATCTCATACCCATCTGATATAATAATAATAGGTAGTATTAATTAATTCTAATAATATGTAGTTATTAGAATGTTACTGACTGTAGTCCCTATACTGTACTTTACATCCCCATGACTATTCTGTAACTACCAATTTGTACTTCTTGATCCCTTCACCTTTTTCAGCCATCTCCCCTGACTTGCCTCCCATCTGGCAACCATCAAAATCTTCTCTGTATTTGTGAGTTTGTTTTTGTACTGCTTGTTTGTTTATTTTGTTTTTTAGATTCAATTACTGATAGGTATGTATTTATTGCCATTTCATTGTTCATATTTTTTATCTTTTTTTTCTTCTTCTTCTTAAAGAATACTCTTTAACATTTTATGTAACACTGGCTTGGTGGTGATGAACTCCTTTAACTTTTTCTTGTCTGGGAAGCTCTTTATTTTATTTCGATTCTAAATGATAGCTTTGCTGGGTAATCTTGATTGTAGATCCTTGCTTTTTATCATTTTGAATATTTCTTGCCACTCACTTCTGGCCTGTAAAGTTTCTTTTGACAAATCAGCTGACAGTCTAACGGGAGCTCCCTGGTAGATAACTGTTTTTCTCTTGCTGCTTTTAAATACTCCCCTTTGCTTTAACCTTTTATATTTTAATTAGAATGTGTCTTGGTGTGGGCCTCTTTGGGTTCATCTTGTTTTTGTTTGGGACTATCTGCGGTTTCTGGACTTGTATATCTATTTCCTTCACCAGGTTTGGGAAGTTTTCTGTCATTATTTTTTCAAAAAGCTTTTCGATTTCTTGCTCCCTCTCTTCTTTTTTCAGCACACCCATGAAGTTGTCCCAAAGGTTCCTTACACTATCTTCATTTTTTTTAATGCTTTTTATTTGCTGTCCTGATTGGGTGTTTTTGCTTCCTTGTATTCCAAATTGCTTATTTGATTCTTAGCTTCATCTTCTCTACTATTGATTCCTCATAAATTATTCTTCATTTCAGTTTCTGTATCTTTCATTTCTGAGTGTTTTTTTAATGGTTTCTATGTTCTTTTTCATGCTTTTGAGGTTCTCACTAAGTTCCATGAACATCCTTTTAACCATTGTTTTGAACTCTGTATCTGGCAATTTGCTCGTCTCCATTTCATTTAGTTCTTTTTCTGGAGATTTCTCCTGGTCTTTCATTTGGGACCTGTTCCTTTGTCTCCTCAATTTGGTTGCTTCTGTACATTTGTTTCTATGTATCAGATTAGAGCAGCTATGTCTCCCAAACTTGGTAGAGTGGTTTTGTGTAGTAGATGTCTTGTAGTGCCAGGTGGCACAGCCTCCCCAGTCCTCTGAGCTGGGTGTTCCAGATGTACCCCTCAGTGGACTGTGTGCACTGTTCTGTTGTAGTTGAACCTTGGTTGCTGTTACTGTCACTGGAGGGGATTAACCCTTAGCCCGACTGGCCAGGGGGATCACCTATGACTATAGCAGAAGAGCTGCTGTGCTGGAGTTGACCTTTTGGAGTAGGACTTACTTGCTTCAATGAGGTTTCGGTGCTTACCAAATCTACCCCTCTAGTGTGTAGCTCACGGTGATGGTAGAGTTGTAACTTGGCATGGTCTCAAGCTCTCCACCTGGGGGCACTGGCTCTGGGCCTCCCAGGGGGTGTAAGGTCAGCCATCACCTGCCCTTCCTGGGGCCACCTGGCATGAGTTACCAAGCAATTTGCAGAATGCTGCTACTTGTGCTGAGCTTTGAGATACGCAGGAGAAGCCAAGCTACAAACCAAGGCTGGCTGCTGCTAGTGCCAGGCCTGTGCCCAGTTAGCAAGAGGTACAGGTTATGCAGAAGACAGATGCTGCTTATTTGAGAGATTTTTAGGAAAATGCCTGGGAGATTTTAGGAAAGTCTGAAGCTTGAGCCAAGACAGGCCATTTGTATGGAAAAGCCACTGGGCCCTACCCAGTGTGGCTCAGTTGGTTGGGGCATCATCTTGTAGACTGAAAGGTTGCAGGTTTAGTTTCCAGTCAGGACACATACCTAGGTTATAGATTTGATCCCAAGTTGGGAAGCATATGAGAAGGCAACCAATTGACATTTTTCTCTCAAATTGATGTCTTTCTCACTCTCTCTCTCTCCCCCCTGCCATTCCTCTTTTTCTAAGAGCTATGAAAAAAGTATCCTTGGGAAAGATAAAAGGTTAAAAAAAAAATGGAAACACCTTGGGTGGGCCCACAAATTTGGTTGGGAAGGGTCTCAGGTTGTTGGAGACTCAAGTATGGCACCAAACTTCTGGCTCTGTTGGGGAAGGGCTCATCAAAGAAACAATGGCCTCTGCCAGCACTTCTGTCTGGGAGAAATCTGCCTCCACCCAGCTCTCACTGATGCTGGATGATTTAGTTTCTCCCCGTGTATCCCTGATGCCTTTCAAGCTGCTATCCCAACATAGAGCTTAGACAAAGTGAATCAGAGTTAGTTTGTGTGCCTGGGACTCCAGAAGCCCTCTGTCTCAGTCTCAGTTCCCACTGGTTTTTATAGCCAGAAGGTATGGGGACTTTTCTTCTCAGCACTGGAACCCTGCACTTGGGGGTCTGGTGTAGGTTGAGACCCCTTGCTCCTTAGGGGTGACTTTCAAAGCCAAGATATCTCTCCCAATTTTCATCCAATACTCATAGGTGTGGGACCAGCCCATTCCATGTCTTCACCCTTCCTACCAGTTTTGATGTGTCTTCTTTAATTTCCTAGTTGTAAGACTGCCATTCAGCCAGATTCCAAGTGGTTCTGAATGATGATTGTTCTGTGCTTTAGTTGTAATTTTGATATGGTAGTGGGCAGATGTGAGTACTGCAATTACCTATGCCCACATCTTGGCCATAAGTCAGGACACTATTCAGCTTGACTAGAAATGTCACATATACAGGTATGAATTTGACTTAGTCATCATTAGAGTGTGTAGTACACCAACAAAGAATCCCATAAAATATATCAGACCAAGGGACACTTTTAAGTGAAGGAAGTGATGTAGTCAGATGTAACCATGGAAAACATTGGTTTTGTCACTTACTGCACCCAGAAGTTGCCAAACTGATAGATGTACAGATTGGCCTGGTGCAAATGGAACACTAATTCGGAGATGATATCAAGTAGAATATAGCACCATCCTCTAGGATGCACTATCTACTCTATACCAAAGATGATTAAATGCTCTTTGTTTACAGCAAGAAGACTGCATGAGTCCAGGGATATATAAGTGGAAGCAGAAGTAGATTCTCTTATTGCCACTCCCAGTGATCCCCTTGGAAATTTTACATTTTTTATCTGCATTACACTGGGGTCTGTATGCTTATAGTTTCTGGTTTTCAAGGGGGAACTCTTCCACTGATGGACATAACGAAAGTCCCACTGAACTGGAGGCTATAATTGTTATCTAGTCAGTAGTACTATGTGCTATGTGACAGGGGAAAAAAAAGGGGTCACACTCCTGAGAGGGGTCATTGACCCTGATAATCAGGTGGAGGTAAGGATGCTAGGAATTCACAGAAACGTATATTTTGTGGCCAAGTGATCCATGGAGAATCTCTTGGTACTCCCTGGCCCAAGGGACAAGAGCTACGGCAAAAGTCTGAGAAGAGTCTGGAAACCAGGGACTCTGACCTCTTAGCAATGAGGTTCTAAGTCACCTTACCATGTAAGCTAAGTAGACAAGTGGAGGTGTAAGCTGAGAATGATGATAATTTAGAAAACAGGATAGAGGAGGGCATGATGAGAATCAGTTGCTACATTGAGACCAACTGCAGAGGTTGGGGCTGAAGTTTCTTCACTTCTTGTAAGTTTTCTTAAGGAAAGAAATGGACCAGAATCTAGGATTTGCTATTTTAAGAATTTATCATTTGAAGCAAGTGGGTCCGAGAGATGCCAGGTGTGGACTGAAGTGGATACTGTTATGGTGCATTACTCAGATTCACCTTCAGGGTTGCCATGTGCATCACCAACTGCTGAGGTGGCTCTCAGTTCTCAACTGAAACCTTAGGCAGGTATTTTCCTAGCTGAAGACAAAATCCTTACTCGTGTTCCCCTCCCTTCCTCAGGGGAATGAAATAATTGCTCATTTTGGAGGTGTAAATGTTTAGTCTTCTTGCCTCAACAAGAAAGGGAATTTCAGATGCAGAGCTTCCTCTGATCTGTGGTTTTTGTTACCACTATGTGTGGTTCAAATTCTTCCTTTGCCAAATCCTGCTGCCCTTATCCATCATAATATCAAGAGCCATTTCCAATAAACCTCCTACATGAATTTATCAGGTCTCAGATTCTTATTCTAGGGAACCCGACCTGTGACAAAAGCATACGTACCAATTAGGGTAAAGGCTAGGCTGTCGTATTAGAGAGACCTAAACAAAAAATGGCTTCAGTAATAGAGAATGTTATTTCTCTGTGATGTAATAATCGGAACAGTCTGGTCTGGCGAGCAACTCTGCTCCGTGTGATTATTCAAGGACCCAGTTTCCTTCTATCTCATTGATTCACTATTCCCATGACTCATTTAATTTGCTGAAGCTGTTTTCCCACTGTGTTCCAGGCCACGGGAAAGGGGAAAAGAGCATGGGAGAGCACATGTCTGTTAATTTAAAGCTCAGACTTGGACAAGGCACACCTTTTCTGTTTACATCAGGAGGACTTAGTCACCTGTCATACCTGGCTACTGAGGATGCTGGGAAATGTAGTTTAGAACTTATGGGCCTAATGCGAACCTTGTTATAGAAGGAAAGAACAGGTTTTGGTGTAAAGTGCATCTAGTTCAGGTGAGGAGGCTAGAGTGGGAAGCAAAAATTATTCCATGTATACATGGAGTGCTAAATTAAGGTGTTAGAAAATTTTTTTTCAGAAAAATTGTGGGAGCCACTGATTAGGGCAGGGATTGGATAGTAAATAATTTGCAACAGAGAATTTTAATTTTAGCTAAGTTAAACAGCTATATTACTCTGGAAATACTGCTTTGTTATGGTATCTTTCATAGCAGATGTGATCTCTTGTTTGAACATAGTTGATGTTTCTGTTCCCTCTCTTCTTCTCATGTGAGGAAAAAATAGATATTGTCCAGTCTGAACAACTTGGGAGGAGTTGTTCTCAATATCTTTTTGAAAGAAGAATGCACAGAACCATTTCCTCCTTCTTACTCCTCAGAAGCACTGAGGGCAGGACTAATGGTGAGACTTGGTGCATTAAAAAAATTAAAAAGCAGAATCTCATCTACTAAGAGATGCAAATATGGTAATGGGAAGAAAGAGCGCTAGAGTCTTTGGGTCTAGTCACGAGCTCCGAGCTTGGCGTCACCCTGACTCTGCCTCTAGATTTATGACTTTTCCCAAATCACTTGGTTTCTCTGGCATTCACCTCTAAATTAGGTTGTTTGACAAAATAAGCTGGAAATTTCCCTTCAGCTTAAAACTTACATTAATTTGAATTGGCCTTAAAAGTGAAGTTTGGAACCAGAGAAAGGTGGAGCTCAAGACATGCTTGTTGAATTTATTTAGATTTTTAATTTTAATTTTAGTAAAGTAAATCAGTGCTTGACCTGCAGGCCACACGGGCAGCCCCACCCTCACAACAGCAGCAGCGGCAACAGCAAACATCAGTCTCATGAGCGTTCTAATACACTGTCTGAGGAAATGAGTTTTATCAATATTTTTATCTGCCTATCCCAAGTGTCAGTTATGCTGAATGATGAGCAAAGGGAACAGTCTAAGAGAACAGCCCCTGGATGGCCAGTGGCTACCTGGAGCCTATCTCATACAGCACACAGGTTTCGAGGTAAAGAGTGCACAGTGGAACATCTAGTGCACTTTTTTCCTTGTAGTGTTATGATGTCTGTGGACAAAGAATTATGGGAAATTGTGTTTAAACTGGGAGCAAACCAAAAATTTCTGGGTTGGAATTCAGTTTGGGCAGCAGAGCACACTCTCAGTTTTTTGTAGCTGCCTTGGGAGTGACAGACACATTTCCACTCTTTTGGGCCTGGTTCAGAGAGGAAGAAGAGTGGTTACTGTCTGTGAGGGCAGTGGCTGAAGGAGCTAGCGAGGGCAGGGATGAGGGACTGCAGCAGAGTGCAATAAACCAAGCTGAAAATTCCTCAGAACAGCACAACTCGCATTTCCAAAAAGAACCTCGTGATGTTCTATGACCACTCATGACCCTGACACCTCAGATTGTACACCTTAAAAAATAAAATAGCACCTGCTAGAGGTTTAGCCTTAAATGACTTTAATAAACCCTAGCTGTTGGCTGAAGGGCAAGAATTATACAGTTATGATTAGAATCAATGGGTAGCAAGAAGTATGCGCAAACAGGCAATGCTTTGATGGCAAATCCTTCCTTTTGAGATATTTTTGAAAGGCCGAGTTACTTATAAAGGTGTATTTCCCCCAGATTAGTGGTCACGTCAGCACTTAAAATGCTAGCAGGGGAAAGAGTCAGTATCATGTTTGTCTTTAAAACGGGAGACATAGGACACCTGGCCCTCTGTTAATACTGGGACACTGTACAAGAGTCAACTGGGGCACAATACAGTTCTTATTCTCAATCGGAATCCATCTGTACTCTACAGTAGGAAGACAAAAGAGGATTGTTAGCACTTAAAGGCACCTTGACAGAGTCATACCGCTTGACTCTTTTATTAATTGCCCCATCTGCTAAGTGAGAGCTCTCTGACACAGGTTGGTGCAGAACTCTTAAAGCCCTTAGTCTGCTTCCTATTGGTTCCACATGTGTTTGTATTTGTTCTCAGTAGGCAGAGATTCCAGAGAGAAAATGAGCCGCTGCAGATCGATTGCAGTATCAGTCATGCAGAAGACATGGTGAAGCGTGCCATTTGATTTTGATCTAATTTTAACCCTTGCAAGGCCTTCCTCTGGCTTCTTGGCTTTTCTTTGCCTAAGTTTCTTTCTTTCTTTCTTTCTTTCTTTCTTTCTTTCTTTCTTTCTTTCTTTCTTTCTTTCTTTCTTTCTTTCTTTCTTTCCTTCCTTCCTTTTTTTTTTTTTTTGTATTGAAGTGACCTAAAGGTAGGAGAAAAAGCAGTACAAATAATATCCTCATTTTAGGAAATACAGCATTTCCCCTTTAAGTTATTCAGTCCCCCAAACCTTTCAATTTCTATCTGGGATAGAGCAAAAACCAGAAAGCATTAATGGTGTGTGTGTGTGTGTGCTGTGAAAAGATATGCCTTGTTTATGCAGACAATGATAATTTCCAACAAAAGTACATTGACAGCGCTGGCAGAGTCTGGGCCTAAACTGACAAAAGACAGACCAACTGAACTCGATGGTTTACTTAGGCGAACATTCTCCCCAGTATGATTTGTCTTTGTCTTTCCCTTTCTTATTTTGTTTTAAAGAGATTCAATGAGATTGAGTTAAGGATGTGGTGTCTATTTCAGCCCCAACTTTGCAATTTCCGCATTTAGCCTGGATTATGTTACAGCCATCATGATTCTGGGATATTTTTCTATGTACAGTTTGAAGATAGAAGAGAGAAACAGGAAAGGTGTGGTGTCTCCTCTGAAAGTTTTTATCATGGGGTCTGGAGGTCACAGGGGTGTGTGTGTGTGTGTGTGTGTGTGTGTGTTTGTGGGTGTTCAAGAGAGAGAGAGGAGAAAAGAGAGAAGAGAGAAAGTACTGCTCAGTCAAACAAAGCATTTGCTCCTTGATTATGTCCCTTATCTTTTCAGTAAGGATATTGGAGCTCCCTGCTGTTTCCTGAAACTCCAGGAACTAAAGACGGAGAACTTAGAGTGAGAAATGAGTCCTCACCTCACTATACATATCACTGATGTTCAGGAATGACTCAGTACAGCTTTCCTGTTTGCCCCCAAAATTTCATTTTCTGCCCTGTGCCCCTTGTTAAGATTTTGAGTTCTGCTCTGCTGATTTAATCAGGCCTGACCCTCTCCTATTCTGTCTTTTGGGAAGGAGAACTGTATCTCTTGGGACTTTTGCTGTCAGAGGCAAAAGTAAAAAACATAGTCCAAATGGCCTTATGTGAAAGGTGTTTTATAAGTTCACATGAAGGTATGGGACAGGGGTAGGCCTGGCATTGGTCATGGCTGAACTGGGAAACTCAAAAGTCCCCAGGAGTTGGTCCATTAACATCTTTGACTTATCTCTGCTTTTTCTAAATCTGGCTTCTTTCTCAGACTCCATATGTTGGCATGACGACTGCATTAGTTCCTTCCAATTTCAAGTTCGGGTGGAAAGAGAACCTGTCCATCTCCTAGTAGCCCCAGAAAATGTCTCACTGGGTCTGGCTTAGATTAGTTCACACACACAAATATGAACCAACCCTCTGGCCAGGGGAAGGCAGTTCTGTGGCCAAGACTGAAGTTACAGTGCTCTTGAAGCTGGAGTAGAAGTCAACATGAAGTTCGTTTAGAAGGCTGTTTCTAAGAGAAAAATATGGATATTGTGGGAGAGAGCAGAGGCTGCCTGTCCAAAGAATAGTCAAAAATTATCCATTGCAAGAGTCTTAGATGTTTAAAGAGTAAAATAGCAATTTGGTCAATCAACTACATAAAGTAAGTATATATGGTATGTATGTATGTATGTGTATGTATAGCATGTTTGTGTGTTGTATGCATGCTGGTAAGGATGCTGGTCAAACATACTACCTTAGGAATCAGATGTCCTGGGCTCACATCCTCACTTTAGTAGTAACTAGTTCTTTGACTTTTTGATGAGTTACTTAAAATTTTAGATTGCTTTAGATATATGCTACAATGATTTGGGGTTGGGTTAACAGTGCAATTGCTAAAGAAATAAGTACTTTATTAAACTGCCTCATTTGTCTATTCCTGTTTACTCCTGCCATAAATAAAAATAATATTTCATGACACCCTAAAATTGGTTAAAAATGTTTGATGCACTTTCAGTTAGGATCTTGAGAATTGTCCAAAATTCCACCTTTCTAAGTTAACCCTTCTGTTTCTGGAGAAAATGCTTTTCCTTCCCAGCTACATCTTCTCCATGGTCAAAGACTCTTCTTGGGAGTATAAATTTTACGTAAGTGTACCCAGAATGAATTTGTACATATGAAGAATGAGATGATTTGTCTCTTCAGTGAAAACATCTTTTGCTGTACAAAGCTTAGGCCTGCCACAGGAATCTATTCATCCACAAAACTTTCACCTTTCCACAAATGTTTCAACAGCTGGCATGCAAAGTCACATTCAGAGACAAATGTGTGCACCACATTTACAGTCTGAAATTCAGTCTTTGAGCATCACTTGATGAGAATGAACGTTACAGTGCATGGTAATACTTTTTATTTTAATAGCAGCTAATAAATTTATACCATAACTCATCCCCCATCCCCCAAAGAATATTCAGAAAAGTTTCAGTTAATGCCATTTAAACCAGCTGACATCTAAATATTTAACAAATGCTTTAGATGCCCAGGACATGTGGCACACCCAGTATTTACAAGGCTTGCACACACATACACACATACACTCGTAGAAGTCACACACACACTTTTGATGCTGTTAGAAACAAATTTCTGATTCTGTTCTTTAAAAAGTGCTTCAGTAGGTGTTTATCGCTCTCAGGTACCATCTCTGTAAAGCAGTTAGCACAGAGCCTGTCACGTAGTAAGGAGCTTAAAAATGTGAGCTATATTAAAGTGATTCTAATTATTATATGATTTTAATTATCAAACAGTATCTTTGGTAATGTTAATTTTATAGAGTTTTTCTTTTTCTATACTGGGAAATATGAGGCTCTGTTCCAAGTTTAGATCAACCACTCCAGCTATCTCATTGACCCAAACAAAGACAGTGAGTGAATTTACTATTATTCCTGCAAATTAATCTAGGATAGATACATATGTTTCATGGATGTTTACAAAGTTTCCCCTGAAAGTTCCATATACTCCAGCTAATGTGCCTTCTAGTAAAGCATGGATCTTGCTGAGTAGACGTTGCTCCCTCCCCAGCCCTGCTGAAGCCGTGCTTCATCCTACCTGTTCTCTATGCCTCTTTCACAGAGGATATATCACTAACATAATATATCATTTTTATATTGTTCATCACATTTATGGTTCTTTTTTGGCCTTTCCCTACCAGAATGTAAACTCCATGAAGACAGGGGTCTTTGTCTCTTGTTGAATGATGTGTTTCAGGCATCTTGACTATTATTTCTTTCTATCCCAGTACATTAAAAAAAGTGAAATGGTGCAGGCTTATAGTGTTTCTAGGATAACAGCAAGTCATTTTCAAGTAAAAGAGAGAACGAAATGTTGACATTGGCTAGCCTTCCTCTAGCCATCCTGTGCACACTGGTAACCTTTTCCTACCTTGGTGCACTTGGGAATGGGCAACTGTTCGGACCTGGGCCTGGTATGGTTCAGACTCCTGAATGAGGGGACTGACTGCACAAATTCCTATGACTTAAAAGCTCCCTGGTGCAGTGGTTGTGTCACGGGAACTGAATAGATAAAAGAAGGAAAAATCCATCTTGTCTTTAATCACCTGGACTCAAAGCTTCTTTCCTCTGGGGCCATTACCTTCACCTCCTCTTCCTGGGCAGACCCCAGGGCCCTTTGGTACTTCTGTCTCTGCTTCTTCCCTGCACCAGTTTATCAGCGTAGCAGCTGACTTGCATGTGACAAAACTCCAAAATAGGAGCCGTTTACTCAGGTGATAGTTTCCCTTTTCTGACATAGAAGTAATGCAAAGGCGGAGGGTTGGAATGGTGGCACCATGGGTCATCAGGGATGCAGGCCTCCGTCAGCTCTGCTACATCCGTGTGGTCCTTGTCTTCACAATCAGAGCTCATGGCTGAGTGTGAGTCTGCACATCCGTGCTCCCATCAGGGAAGGGCGAGGAAGTGTGGTGGGGGTAAAGGAAGCTCCTGTGTAGCACTTGGCTGTAATTTAATGCCCAGCAGTCAGTCTTGTGGCCATAACTATCTATCAGGCAGGTCTGGGAATGTAGCTTTTATTCTGGATGTCCATGTGATTAGAAAAATTTGAGGTTTCTTTTACTGAGAAAGAAGGAAAGACTGGTTATGGAGGTAGGCAATTATTAGCATTCTCGGCCCAAACCACCTTTATAATACTAACTAGAGCTTGAGTTATTGTAAACACTTAATTATTACCTCAGAAGTTTAGAAACCAATTGTTTTAAAGAGTATTCTCTTCATTTCATTCCATTGCTCAAACACTTTAAATAGTTCCCAATTAATAAGTGGATAAAGTTCAATGTCATTAGCCTGGAATTTCAGGAAGTGGCATTGTAGGACAGAAAGAATTAGGCTTAGACCTCTTCCCCCCAACAAACAAGAATGATTACTTCTCATGCTCATGGTGTTGGCTGGGTGGCTCCTCTGTTGGTCTCACGTGGGCTCACTCATGCAGCTGTATTTAGCTACAAAGTCCCAGATGTCCTCACTCATGTCTGGCAGCGTGCACTGGCTATTGGCTGTGTTGTCTCAGTTCTCCGTCACATGGACTCTCATCCTCCAGGAGGCTAGGCTAGCGGCTTTATATTGTGGTTTTAGGGTCATGTTTCAATTGACAAAAACTAAAACTGCAAAGGTCTCTTAGGAGCTAGGTTTGGGAGTCATATAATGCCATTTCTGACACATTTCTGTCACAAGTACCTTACCAATTCAAGGGATGGATAAATAGACTATACTTTTTGGAAAGAGAGGTAAAGCATAGAAAAGAGGAATTCTTCCCAGAACATATTAAATTTTTGGCCGTTTTTTGCAGATTACCAAAGCAGCTATGTGATCTGAGACAAACCACTTAACATGGCCGAAGCCTTGGTTTCTCCATCAGGAAAAATGGAGAGAATAATCACATCTAGGGCATTTTGAGAAACAAGTGATGTCAGGCGGATAAAGTACTTAGAGCAAAGATATCCCGTCAGTATTAATTTTACCCTCCACTCAGAGTTCTCCCAAATTCTACCTGCATCCTGCCGACGTGAGAACTGCTCTCCTGCTTATCTCCTCATGGCTCTCCCACTGATACTCCCACTCAGCGCTTCTGCAATGCCCTTTACCTGAAACAGTTTTTTTCCTTCACTTCTTAGTCTACAAAACTTTATCCATCCTTCAGGATCTCAAGTCCCATTTCTTTCGTCAAGCCTTGACTCCTTTGGCCATCTTGATTTCTTAGCTAATTCAATTCTAGCAGCCCTGGTGACTTATGCCACCATTTAGCCATTTGATTATGTGGCTTTCTGTGACTATTGCATTGCCTTATGGAGTTATTTTGTGTTAATACTCTTTGCCTTTTGAAACTGTATGTCACCAACTGTACTACAAATACCTATAGGATGAACACTGTAGTATAGAATGGTGAAATAGAAAAAAGACTAGAAAGATTAGTCACATGGCCCTAGTTTTAGTATTTAATGTGTATTAGGTGAATAGACATGAGAAAATCACTTAACTTTTCTGAACCCTAGTTTCAGAATCATTAAAATGATAATATTCTGCATCTAGTTAACTGTGTTGTTGTAAGGATCTGATAAGATTATACATAGGAATGTTCTTTAAGCATTGTAAAGGATCACATACATATTTGGCCTATTGTGATAAGTTTAATGAACATTTGTTGAATAAGTACTAAATACATATGAACTGTAGGAAATTAGACATATTGAGTTTATTTGTGCAAGGGCATGGATATTTTTTTAATTTCTGCCCCGAAAGGAAACCAGAATACCATGGTTTTGGCAGCACTGATTTGATGGGTTCTGGTTGACTGATTCTACCATGTACAATTGTAATTTTATTTTTCAGTATTGTTCAGCATGAGAAGACATGAACAGAGGTCCAATATTATCACAAAATACTTTCTGTTACAAAGTTTCCTTCAGAAGGAACATTTTGGAGGAGCCTAAATAACGGTCAACTGTTGCATAAGTGAGACGTTAATGTGGTTAACAGCTGAATGAACTCAAACACAGCAGAAGAAAGTTGGTTTTGCACAACATTAAGTCCTCCCATCCTGCTCTAAGGCAGGTAGATTACATCGGCCAGAGTGAGGTTAGGGTTGAAAGATTGTAACTTAGCAGGCTCCACATAAACCCCCAAAGAATCACCTGTTCATATTAGTTTTAAGTATTTCCAGGAATATAGAGCTCTGGACTTTCTGTATCTATCACATGTATCTTCAAGGTCATCTTGCTGTTGACCACCAAACTCTTATTGAAATGTGAGACTTTTTCCTCTTCTTTTTTTTCTTTTTTAGGCCTAAATGGGAATGAACAGCTGGTCAGTGTCATTTTTATGACAATTTCCCTCAACTTGAGTTCAGTTGATAAGTTGTCCCTTTTATTTTCCTTCATCCCAGCTTTTTTAACCTTCTTAGAAAAGTCCTGTTTTTCTTAAAAAGAATCATTTTTATTACCATGTTCAGGGCTCAGAGAATCAGACCTCAAACTATACAGAAAGATCAAGGGACTCCTGGCCAATGGTGGTAATAACATTACTCCTTGTTTTCCCTTTGTGACACTGATTGTAATATGTCTTGGCGTCACATAGCTTGTTATTGATTCAAGTTCATGTCATGTACTATGGCATATTTCTTTCTTTAAAATGTTTCTTCAGTATTTTTCTTTACATATTTAAAAGTAATGCATATTTATTGTTTGATATTTGGAATCTATATATAAGCATATAAGAAAAAATAAACATTACATGCAACCCCTCTATTTGGGAATAGCCCCTCATTAAGACATTGGCTTTAAAGTCTTCAGGGCAGAAAAAATTGGTCTTCCCATCCTTTTCTGGCAGGGCTGGCCTCAGTCTGCGGGAGTCCTCTTTCTGTTCCATAAGGGCTTAGCTGTCATCTAAGTTAGATAGTCATGGACCTTGGTAATGGAAAAGAGGACTGACAAGAAATTGAGCATTATCAAGAGAAAAAGATATGAGACCAAATGCTGCAAATCTTGAAAAATGAATACCATATTTTTGGACCATAAGACGCACCCCACGTTTTAGAGGAGGAAAATAGGTAAAAAAAATTCGAAGTAAAAAATGTGGTAAAATATTTAATAACATAAATAACATATTGTTTCACCAATGTAAATGTAAACAGAACTCAACAGCAGTGTTAACAACCATTATTCCTCCCAAATTTGGGGGGGGGAGTGCATCTTATAGTCTGAAAAATACGGTATTTCCTCTACTGAGAGATCTCACAAGTATTGAGTGAAAATATATATATACTTCATATAATTCATAGGTGGCAAATACAAGGCCTGTGGGCTGAATCTGGTCCTCCACCTTGTTATATCCAGCCCGGCACCTTGTTTCTACCCAGCATCAGCGCTGAGCTCTCGCTTAACTGTTAGGGAGCAGTTACATTTATACAGTCCTAAAATTACATCTGGCCCTTTGAAGGCAACTGCGAGGCTGATGTGGCCCAGTGAAAATGAGTTCGACACCTGTGATATAATTGTTAAACATGTATCTGGAACATAGTAAGAGCTAAATTAATGTTAACTATTATTATTTTATTTGCAGTAACTATTATTCTTCTTGTAGCTGTCATCATAGTCTTAGTCATCATCACAATTAAATGCTTTCTGTAAGACTGGGCTTGGCTCTAGACCCTGGGATACTATAGTAGATCCCTGTGCCCCATGACCTCTTAGTCTAGTATGAGTGACAGACATGTCGTTTTGTAAATGTAGTCTCCAGTAGATCTAAAACATAACAAAACAACACACACACACACAAACCTACATCTCTATTAGCTTCTCAGCTTCCCTAAAATACCAAGTACCAGGCTCAGCTAAGTAGAACATACCAAGTTTTTTCTAAACTACCTTTTGGTCCTTGCCCTCCTTCACTAATTTATCTACTTCATATTTCATTATCTCACTCATCATTTCATGATCATCAAACATTTACATAAAGTAAAGAAGCTATTCAGGGACCTATTTTTATTTATTTATTTTTTTTAGAGAGAAGGGAAGAGAAGGAGAAAGAGAGGGAGAGAAACATCAATGTCTGGTTGCTCCTTGCATGCCCCCAACTGGGGACCTGGCCCACAGACCAGGCATGTGCCCTTACTGGGAATCGAACCAGTGATCCTTTGGTTTGCAGACCCGTGCTCAAACCACTTAGCTACACCAGCCAGGACAGGGACCTATGTTTTTAATGTTGTCTGTCATCAACTTCACTCATTCTAGAAGGGTGCTCTTCCATTGTTTACTCACTTCTGATGACTATAATTAGAAATGGGCCATGACTCTCATGGCATTTGCAATCTGGCATTTGGGTTTTTATAATGACATCAAAACAAATAGTGAAACTTGTCAAAGCAGCAAAAAATTTAGCAAGCTGGTTGTCAACTTTAAAACATAGTTTGCATTATTGCTTTTGATTCGGCATTCCCCAAATTACCGCCACATGATTTGGTAGATCTCTTTTGAGAATTTTCTTCATTTTAAACCATTTCCATTATTATGTACATTTGAAAATTTGCACAGATTGACAGAAATGCAGCATGCTCTACACTCTATCCTTCCTTGCATTCAATTATGTTAGCTGTCATGTAGTACAAAATAGGGAATTCTGTTAATGGAGGAAGGGTCTTGATCTTTATGGAGACAGTTGAAGAATTGAAATGAAATCCACATTCACTTGACGGTAAACTCTTGTCTCTTGCTCTCACTCTCTCACTTGCTGTTTTACTCAGGGCCCATCTGTGTTAGAATGTTTATGAAGAGTGGCTAGTGGTGAGATAAGTGACCAGAGAATAGTTTAGTACTTAAATGTTTTTAATTGACTTTATATTGAGAGTTAGTCCTATCTATGCACACATATATTGTTCTATTTGATTCACACCGATTACAGCAGGTAATTTCTGGACTCAACTCGGCAAGTGAGAAAACTTAGATGGAAGAGGATGATTAACTTGCCAAGGTCACACAGCTACTGAGGGGAAGAACTAAGGCCAAAACCACATTTGTCTCAAATCCTAAACTTGTGTTCTCTCTACCCTAGTAGGCCTCTTCTCCAGGAAGCAAAGCCGGAATCTTACAGAGGATCCTGTCTCTTGCATTTTCTAGTGTGGTGGCTTGTGCATAGAAGGTGCTAAGAAAATGTGCATGAAGTAGCTTTGAACTAAAAATAGGGAAAAGTGGTTTAAAAGAAATCCATTGAGGAGGCATCCCAGGAATTGAGAAATCTAGTATCATGGGTGAAAA
Organism: Glossophaga mutica; assembly: GCA_039655065.1. Lineage (NCBI taxonomy): Eukaryota > Metazoa > Chordata > Mammalia > Chiroptera > Phyllostomidae > Glossophaga > Glossophaga mutica. The sequence goes on along the minus strand of CM077305.1, from coordinate 135,475,940 downwards.
TGTCCAAAGCAATTACATCTGTGAGTGTTAAAAGTGTGTCCTGTGCTTTCTTTCTCTGCAGAAGGAGGAGGTTGTTTACAGTATGGGAGATTATTCAGGTCTGTACCAAATAGCTTGTTAAGGGTGACAGACAGGTTTGTGGCATGAATGTGTACTACAAATTAGATGAATGGTGAAATTATGAAGCAATCAAATGGCAAAGCTTTTAGCAGACTACAGTGTATTGCCTTTTTCTGCTACCCCTAGGCCTGTTAGCATAAAAGAGGCTATAAAGATAAAGTGCACAATATTATTCAAGTCTCTGAGTTCAACAAACACAGGCAGCCAGCAATTTATGACAAGCATCTTCACAGCTGCTCAAAGCCACTTGGCCTCCCCCACGTGATGAGGGAACTCCACTTCTTTCTCTCCTTGCCAGGACAATTCGAGAGACAAATAGGAGTTAGAAAGAGGAGAGAGAAACACCTAGCTCATTTTGAACTTACCCCTTTCTCCCTTTCTTCACAGGCCACAGTGGAAAAACAGGCAGGCAGGAAAACCTTCAGCCTGACATGGAGCAGTGAGTGACAGGAAGAGAGTTTTTAAGGTACTGTGGTCAGAGAGGCTTGTTATCCTGAGAGAAGTCAAAGCTTCAAATAAGGACAAAGAAGAAGGTGGGTGGTTTGTTTCTACCTCTAATGCATTCACCAGGAAGGAGAATGGCTTCTCTTGATCTCTGTTGGGTAGGGAAGGAAAGCTTTTGTCTTCATTCTGGGGGTGAGGGAGAGGGGCTGGACAAACCCCACAGCATTTTTGGTGGGGATTGAAGGACAGTATCTGTATATCTTTTTTCTTCAAGAGGATGGAACTCAGAAGCCTAACATGCAAATGAGAAAGCTGCAAAGCTTCTCTGACTGAAGGAGCAAGTATGAGGTATGAGGTCCTAGAATCCCACCCTTCCAGTCTCTCCTTCCCTCCCGCCCCCTGTGGTCTTGGAAGACAGGCCTTAGAAATCTCAGAGCTCTGTTGAAAACTTCAGCACCAGAATATTTGATGTGTTTTTTCTTTTTTTTCCAATTCAGTAAAAGTCATTACCCACCCTGCCCCAAATCTTCTTATCTCACCCACTTCACATATTTTAATGCTGCCTTTGCAGGAGCTGGTGGTACATATATGGCTGAACTGCCTTGGCTGAACCTGATCTTTTTATACTAATCCGACAGGTACAGAAACAGAGATGTTGCAAGGTAAAGTGACAGGTAGGATGTGATAGAGCTAAGATCTGACACCAGATCTGTCTGATCCAGAACCCATGCTGTATTCCCAGAAGAGACAGTTGGTCTGCAGTTTTGAAAAATGTCCTCTCTGTATCTTTGGATATTTTTTTCTTGGGAAGGGAAATGATGAGATTGGTCCAGATGAGGTCTAAGGTCTTTTCCATTCTAAGGTTCTAGAGTTAAGTACAGTTCATAGTTTAAGCTAATAGTCCCTTTAAAAAGAAGGGAGCTTGTTTCCCCAAAATATGTATGTATGGTTTAGACATTGAGATTCTTTTTTTTAAATTTTATTTTTCAATCACAGTTTATAGTCAATTTTATTTTGTCTTAGTTTCAGCTGTGCAGCATAGTGGTTAGAAAATCATGTACTTTACAAAGTGTTCCCTTCAATATTCCAAGTGCCTACCTGTCACCCTACATAGTTATTACAATGTTATTGACTATATTCCTTATGCTGTTCTTCATATCCCTGAAACTAGTTTGTGACCACCAATTTGTAGTTATTAACCTCTTCACCTTTTTTACTTGGGCCCCCAACCTCTCTTCCTCCTGGAAACCATTAGTCTGATCTGTGTATCTATGAATCTGTTTCTATCTTGTTTGTTTATTTTGCTTTTTGGATTCCACATACAAGTGAAGTCATTTGTCTTGCTCTTTCTGACTTATTTCACATAGCATAATACCCTCCATGTCCATCCATGCTGTTGCAAATGGCAAGATTTCATTCTTTTTTATAACCAATATAAAAAAGAATGATATAGGTGTATATAGGTGCCACAGGTTTTTTTTATCCACTTGTTTGTTGATAGGCACTTGGGTTGCTTCAATATTTTGGCTGATGTAAATAATGCTGCAATGAATATAAAGGTGCATATATTATTTTGAATAGAATTTTTGGTTTCTTCTAATATAGTCCCATTTGTTTATTTTTTCTTTTATATTCCTTGCCTGAAGTGATATATTAGAGAAAATATTGCTAAGAAAAATATCTGAGATTTTTACTGCCTATGTTTTCTTCTAGAGTTTTATGGTTTTGAGTGTTACATTTAAATCTATAATCCATTTTTAGTTTATTTTTGTATGTGATGTAAGAAGGTGGTCTATTCTCATTTTTTGCATGTATCTGTCCAGTTTTCCCAATACCATTTATTGAATAGACTGTGTTTACCTAGTGTATGTTCTTGCTTCTTTTGTCATATATTAATTGACCATATAGACATAGCTTTATTTCTGGGTTCTATATTCTGTTCCATTGATCTATGTGTCCCTTTTTATGCTAGTACCATGCTGTTTTGATTACTATGGCCTTGTACTATAGTTTGATATCAAGGCAGTGTGGTATCTCCAACTTTATTTTTTTCCTCAAGATTGCTGTAGCTACAGGGTCTTTTTTGGTTCCATTTAAATTGTTGAATTATTTGTTTTAATTTGGTGAAAAATGATATTTCACAGTGTTTTGATAGGAATTGCATTGAATCTATTGATTGTTTTACACAGTATGAACATTTTAATTATGTTAATTCTATCCATGAACATGGTATATGTGTCAATTTATTCATATTTTCTTCATTTTCTTCAGTGTTTTATAATTTTCCAGGTAAAGGTCTTTTATTTCTTTGGTTAATTCCTTGTTTTTTTCTTTTTCTTTTTTTGATATAATTGTAAATGTGATTATTTTCCTACATTTCCTTTCTGGTAGTTTATTAGTAGTGTATAAAGATGCAACCACTTTCTTAATATTTATTTTGTATTCTGCTACTTTACTGAATTCATTTATCAGTTCAAGTCATATTTTTGAGTAGCCTTTAGGGTTCTCTATATACAGTATTGGTCATCAGCAAATGACAATTTTACTTCTTCCTTTCCAATTTAGATGTGTTTTATTTCTTCTTGTCTAATTGTGGCAAGAACTTCCAGTATTATTTTGAATAAGAGCAGTGAAAGTGGACATCCCCATCTTGTTTCTGATTTTAAGGGAAACACTTTAATTTTTTGCCATTGAGTATGATGTTAGCCATGGGTTTGTCATATATGGCTTTTTTATGTTGAGATATGTTCCCCTATACCCACTTTGCTGAGTGTTTTTATTATAAATGGGGGCTGTATTTTGTGAAATGCTTTTCCTGAATTTATTGATATGGTCATATGACTTTTATCCCTCACTTTGTTTATATGGTATATCACATTAATTGATTTGTGGATATTGACCAGCCCATGCATCCTAGAAATAAATTTTACTTCATCATGGTGAATTTTTTTTAATGTATTGGTAGATTAGGTTTACTAATACTTTGTTGAGGATTTTTGCCTTTATGCTTATCAGGAATATTGACCTATAATTTTCTTTCTTTGTAGTGCCTTTATATGGCCATATTTAGTTTTAAAATTAAGATAATGCTGGCCTTGTAAAATGAGCTTGGGAGTCTTTCCACCTCTTGAATTTTTTGAAATAGTTTGAGAAAGACAGGTGTTAGTTCTTCTTTGGATGTTTGGTAAAAATTCACCTGGGAAACCATCTGGTCCATGACTTTTGTTTGTTGTGAGTTTTTTGGTTACTACTTCAATTTTGTTGGTTGTAAACACTCTGTTCAGTTTTGATTCTTCCTGATTCAGTTTTGGAAGGTTTTATATTTCTAGGAATTTATTAATTTTTTTCCAGATTGTCTAATTTGTCGGCATATAGTTATTTGTAACATTTTCTTATAATCCTTTGTATTTCTGTACTGTCAGTTGTTACTTCTCTTTCAATTCAGATTATTTATTTTCATCTTCCCTTTTTATTGATGTGTCTGGTTAAAGGTTTATCAACCCCCTTTATCTTTTCAGAGAAATAGCTCTTGATTTCATTGATCTTTTGAGTTGTTTTTTAGATTGTTTATTTTTACTCTAATCTTTATTATTTCCCTTTTTCTAATCACGTTGGGCTTTGTTTGTTATTCATTTTCTAGTTCCTTTAGGTTTAAGGTAAGATTGTTTGTTTGAAATTTTTCTTGTTTCTCAAAGTAGGCCTATATTCCTATGAATGTCCCTCTTAGGACTCCTTTTGCAGTGTCCCATATATTTTGGTTTGTTGTGTATTCATTTCCATTTAGATATCAAGAATCTTCAGACTATGGTCCATGACTAGGAGTTTTTACACGATTCTTCTCTTTACAGATCACTTATAATACAAACCCATGTAGAACAGTGGCCCCTGAACTTTTTGGCAGCAGGGACCGGTTTTGTGGAAGATGGTGGGGTGGGGGGACAGGAGGAAGAGCTCAGGTGAGCTTCCCTCACTTCCTGGTTCCTAACAGGCTGCAGACCAGTGCCAGTCCATGGCCCAGGTGTTGGGGATCCTTGATGGGGAGGATCTTTTGTTCTTATCTATACATATCTCCTCTGTGTGTAGACACTTTATAAATTTTGTCTGTGGCTATTTGGGGTCCATTTTATAGGGTTTTTTAGAAATAACAGTCAAACACCTCGATGCGATGCCAAGTCTTGCTTGCATAGGAGGCCTGTCAATTTGCAATAGCATGTTGTTAACAATGCATGCACCTCAACTGCCCTATCTGCACTGGACGGATGGGTTGTTCCTGACACAGCACTACCCCAGGACAATGAGAATAATTCAGCCTATCATGTAGATGTTTGACCCACGGGACAGCAAACTCCAGGATAGTTGGTAACATCTGTTTTTTTGTAAACTCCTCTCCTCCCATTCCATTGTCTACATTTCATAAATTCACATTTAGAGTATGCTTTAGAATTTGATAGGCCAAGTAGAAGCGTGGGAGATGATGGACTTTAGGGCTCAGTTCCCCCTGCCCGCACCCCACTATAGATGGAGGAGAGGAATGCTGATTACTGTTGAACTTAGCAGTTTTCTCCCAAGAAACAGTGATTCATTTATAAAACTGTGTGATTTCTCCTGCAGAAAAAAACACACAACTAAATTCAACTGCTATTTTTAGAGACTTTTTTTTTTTATTTTTCAAATGAAAGGGCTCTGAAAGTAAACCTACCCAGCCAGGAAGACTATCCTTGAGCTTTCCAAATCTATCCACTAAAGTAGGAATTTGAAAGCCCCACCACAAATTGCTTTTCACTTCAACCAGGATGCTTATTATGATCCCCTGGTTCTGCTCTGCTCTCCTATTACTTACACATGAATTTAGTTACCCTGTATTTTAATTACATGTGTAGAGCAAGTTTTATGTTCTCTTCTCTGAGTACTCATAAACTTCACAGAGATCACCAAAAACCATATTGTTCTTAAAATAGTCTCTGCCTCCTTTCCTTGCAGTGATACCAAATGACACTCTCTCGACCCAACCTTGGCTTGTATAAGTGCATTAGCATCCTGGCAGGCATGCTCTTCCCGACTACAGTGTAGTCTGAGTTAAGCTTATCCCTGGTTGTGGAACTCAATGCCTAACACACACCATCAGAGACACATGATCAGCAACAGGCCCAAGCTGAATTTCAGTGGAATCCTTCGAACCCACAGGTTACCAGTGTTTGAGTCAGAACCCTGGACATGGGGGTGGTGTTTATTTTGCTTGTTAGCTGTATGAAAAAAATACAAGGATTTCTCATGCTCACATCTCACAGATATCTTATTCCCTCTGTTCTATGCCATCATTTTATAGTTTGAAATCCATAAAATGTGCCTTTTGTAGTTATGTGAGAATTGTGATTTTGGCTGACTTGAAAGTCCAGTCACAATATTAAGCATTGCAGAGTATTTCACATTGAGAAGCTGTGTAAGAGGACACCATGTTTTACAATGAGGTTGTACTGTTACAATTACCCTTTGGCCCCTTTCTGCTCAAGCTTATTTGACTATGACAAGAAGCAATCTAATAAAAATATAAATCAGTGTCTGGCTCATAAATAACTGCTTAAGTCTTTCTTCTGATTTTCTAAAAATACACAAGAAGAGTATCATCCCTTCAGAAGATTGTTGATAAGTCAGACATCAATGATGTTTCAGGTGACATGGCCATCAAGTATCAGCCCTGAATGTTTTCCTTCCTGAAATTTCACTAATTGTAACATAATTCATGAACAGAACGTTTTAAAAATATTCACAAGAACAGACTAGCTCAAAAGGCTATTTTAATAAAGGAGTAATATCACATTCCTGTATTATTTTAGAAAGCAAGCATTATTGACCCAGCTGAGTGTCATTGGTGGGTAAGGGGCTGGGTTGTGGAGTCCAGGGTTCTGAAGTGTTTCCCTAATTCACTGTAGCTCTCTGGGGTGTGAACAGAATGATGTATATCTCAGACAACCCAGGAGTCATAATGAAATAATTTTAAACTGGTGGCAAATCTTGGAATTTATCATGACACTACACAATTGGCCAGAAAGAGATGAATTCCAGGGGTTCTTTTTGCATTGGTGTTCCTAAGGCCAGATCGCTAGCAAGCCTCATCTGCAGCTTCCTTCCTCTCCTTCACCCCCAAACCCATGACTTTGACAACTTGTTTGGTTTTTGTGTATGTGTTTGTGACTATTTCCAAAATCCTGGGTCTGCAATGGTAATTCTTACTGCTTTGGGAACAGGAATTCAGAATGAAAACAGATGTTTTAAAATTCATGTGTTTGACAATAATTTTTCTTTAGAATAACTATAAAGTCCATAGCTCAATGTCAGAGAAGCTCATAGCAGTGGTTCTGATGGAAAACACTTGGGTATTTCTCTTCTGGTGTATCGTGGCAGCAGAACTGTCGATGATACCCTAAGATGAGTTGAGTTATGGCCCTTAGTTAAGTAACTGGTTATCTAGTTTTCCTTCCCCCTGAGATTTGTTGAAAGGTCTCAGTTAAATGAGCATGAAGGTTTCCAGGTATGTATGTGAGGTATGTGGAGATCGCCCACTGTTCGGGGAGGCGCAGACTGGAGACCATATGTGCAGTAAAGGGTGCGCTCGTGCAGTGTCCTTGGCTTGAAATTGGGTCAGACCCTTTCCTTTTGTGGTTGCTTGGTTTTCTAGTTTTGGTTTCTAATTGTACCAGCCAAATTACCACAAGACCACAGCTGGAAGGTGGCATTTGGACATAAAGAAGTAAGTCTGTCATAACCTCTCCTTCCTGTTAGATTAAACACTAAGTTATATATTCACCATAGATTTTGAACTTGCAAAAGAGCTTTTATATCATGTATTTTATTTCTCCTGATTCCCCTCCATAGTGCTCATCAACCAAAACACCCACATTTTATGGAGGAGGAAAATATTCAAAGAATCAAATTATCTGCTCAAGTTAAAGAAGTCATTTTTGCTTTTATTTTTTTTTTAAAGGATCGAAAGCTAGCAAGTACAGTTTCTGCAATTTCTCAGGGCATTGGTTTTCTCACATGTAGTAAAAACCTTGAATATCTGTGAGAGCTCTTCTAGCACTAAGTTACTGTGGTTTTTTAGGTTGGGGCCTGAGAAAACCAAATGGAATTTGGGAAGGGAAGAAAAAAATGCAAGCAAGAGGGATAACTGTATTGAAGTAAGACATTTTAGTGTAGGAAAATGAAGAAGGACCTGAAAATAAATCCCTGAATTGAGCCTTTAAAAAAGACATGAAACTCAAGAGAAGTAGGTTTGGCTCTTTTCCTTAGAACATCTTGGGGGAAGTTATCATGATATTTAAGGAAAGAACTGCACACCTGAGTGGGGAATATATAAGGGGACTAAAAGGTAATGTAAAAAAAAGGTAACTTTTTGTTAAAAATATAAAATTGGACTATAAACTTCACTGATGGAGATTAAGAAAATATTTTTTAGATCCTAAGTTGATGTATAGATAGAACATTGCTAAGAGTGAAATTTTATTTTGTTCAATTCCTTCTCAGGATTTCTATTTAAAAATGCTGAAAGTGCAAGATGAAATATGGCCTAATTCAGATGTAACAGGTGAACAGATGTGTATTTTGGGGGGTTATCATTTGAATAATTATGAAATGTTTGATACTGAAGAATAAATTACAAAGCTGTTTAGAAAACTTATAAAAAGAGTTTTTTATGCTGGCCAGCCTAAGGTCAGGGCACACTATTTCTAATATTTTCTATATTAGAAAATAGAGGCCTCACATCCCTTCCCTCCCCAGTCAAGTCATGCTCAGCTGGTTCTGTGTACACAGCAGAACCAGTAAAGTCAGAGAATAAAGTAAAATGAGGAGGAATATTACTAACACACTGATGAATAAGAAGCTCCAAACACTCTAGTTAAATTGTGATGAAATCCAAATATATATCTGTCTTTACTTATGAGACAGATTTTCGTAAATCAATTTATCACTCCATTCCCCCACTCTTTGAATGTCTGACCTAATATTTTAATATAAGCGTGGATTGGGAGGATATGCATAACATTGAAAACCTCAATCCCTACACATCTCATCTGGATAGTTTTGTGTGAATGAAGATATTGGTCCTCTATCATCGGTAGTCTCTATACTCCAAGTTTTACTTATGTTAATTTCTTTACCATTCACACTAATTTGTTGCATAAGTATTCTTTTCATTTTGTTGAGGAAACTGAGGCTCAGAGAGTTAATGTAACTTGTTCAAGGTTATGTAGTCACTAGGGTTTGACTTGAAACATGCTTAACTCCAAAATATTTCGACTTTTCAAGTAACTCATTGGAGCCCAGGAAATTCAGCAAAGACTGTGAATCTGTTATCAACCATTTTCAAGGTGTTGAAGCCATTTCCAAGCAAAACATGAACTTGTCTCTGAACCCACTTTTTAGGAAGCTGTTTATAGCTGGGCACTCAAGAAACATTTTTCTTCTAGTAAAATTATTTCTTCAGTGGCCTCATGTCAAGAAAACCACATAAACAAAAATGACCTTATTCTGCTAGACTAGTCCTCTGGAATCTTTTGAATCCATCAATTGTTACATATGTTACATATGTGTAAAATATTTAGAAGAAAAATTAAATGACATAACGGTTATTATCTTAACTTTTGGTAATAATCAGCAACATCACAATACAACCTCTGCAAACTGTAGTTGGTATAATTAGAGGTAGAGTCTTCAACCTTTGTGTATATTCTTTTTGTTTTAAGTAAAGAACAAGGCATTAAAAGTACAATACCTGTAAATTGTATTTAACTGCTGATATTTTGTACCCAAAAGCTGACAAGGAGGGATTTGAGAAAATAATAGATTGAGAGGTGCTGAAATGTGAGTTATCTTCAAAGGCATTCTGTTGTATGTTAGCAGGCTATGCATTTGCTGAGATAGCTCCTCCGGTTGCCGATAAACTCACGAAAGAGGAAGAAACATACGTACTCTCTCTCTCTCTCTGGTTTCACAGTCTGACTTAGGACCATAGCTGGAATTCTCCCAGCCAACTCCCTCATTTGAGAGATAATGCTTGGAGAGGGAAAGCAACTTTCCCAAAGCAATACAGTCAGTTAATGGAAGAGCTGAGACTAGAAGCCAGAACTAATGGAGGCTCCACTCAGTGTTCATTTGGATCAGTGTGGTGGTGGGGATCCAAGGTTGAGAAAGCCTGGGGAGGGAATGCGAATAGCCTGTGATTCGAGGGCCAATCTGAAACAGATGCAACTTAACTAACAAGTTTATAACAAGTTTCAACGTCGCTAAATTAGAAGGGCCTAAATCATTAACCTTGCAAATAGAAATTTATAAGCATCGACGAAACTTGACCTTAAGCCAATCACGTCTTTCCATTTGCCAGTGTCCCAAGAACACAACCACATATGTATGAATGCATGCACACAAAGCATCACTTCACACTTCTCTCTGCGAAAACATGAGTTAGAGACACACTGCAGGAAGTGTTGATGATTTCCTCATAAACTGTACATTTTTAAAATAAAAAATAATTTGGTGCATTCGCTCATTTTGCAGAAAAATAATCTTAAATGATACATAAATAAGAGGGTTTTCCCTACAAATTAGAACAGTCTACAGGTTAATTGTCTCCCGTAGCTTGGAAATAACAAACTCTCTATTTACTCAGAAGACAATGTGGAAGACATTAGCACTGCTTCTGATGCTCCCATTACTCCCTCCCCTTTCCTAGGCATATTTGAAGATTGCCTCTCTACTCTCTGAAATTAGCCTTGGCCATCATAAGACTTGCCTTGGCCAATGAAGTGAAAGATGAAATGGTATGTGTCACTTCTGGGCCCTTAAGAGCCAGTGTGTGAGTGAGTTTCTATGCTTCCCCCTCCCTGCTGCATGGGCCAATGGCTGTTTCATTAGCCCAGAACCCATTGAATTGACATGACATAGAGCAGAGTGTCAGTCAACCTGGGAGGGACATAGAGTGTGAGGGAAAATAATGCTTTGTGGTTTTAAACCACCTAAGTTTGGGGATGGTTTGTTACTGTAGCACAATCTAGGCAATCCTGACTAGTGGTGCATTGTTTACAGGCTCATACTTTTCCGTAAGATGACATGTTTTTTAGTAAATGTCTAATGATTAATGGAAGTTTCTACATATCTGTTGAAAAATTGGAGAGGTCAAGACTTGGTTCTCTCTCTATGCCCAAGAAAAATTACGTAATCAGAGTATCTTCTTCCATTTGGATGGTGCTTTAATTTTTAAAGCCCTTTCTCAGAAATAACTCTTTATCCTATGCCTGTGAGATAAATAGGTTGGGTGATATACCATTTTGCCCCTCAGATGACTAAACTTAGATTTAGAGAGTTTAAGTGACACACTTATGACTGGGAAGGTGCAAGAGATCTGTACTCCATTCACTAGAATATTCTGCCTCTGTTCTTCAAATAGGCTGAGAAAGCTTTTCAGTTAATTCTTTTGTGGGGTGTGGAGATTTGGGGGAAGCAGCCAAAAGCAAATATATTGTACCTAGGGGAAGGTGACTGAATTTTATATAACCCTGTCTGCTGGGTGCTCACTCTAGCAGTTAGTATATGGCAGGACACAGTAATTATTGCTGTAGTTACCCTTTTAATAGGAGCCATATCCTTTCCCTCCTCATTCCCCCAGTATTTCCTCTCTTTCCACCTAACTTTTACACTGAATCAGATATGCATGAAATTCCTTGTAAAGTGGACAGAGACTGCTATCCCACAATCAAAATGAATACCTCTATGCTATTGTCTAAATGTTTGTGTCCCCTGCCCAACTCATATATTGAAAACTTAATGGCCATTGTCATAGGAGGTCAGGCCTTTTGAGAGGAGTTTGATGAATGAGATGAATTCCCTTAGAAGGATGCCCATGAGAACTGCCTGGCACTTCTGCCATGTGAGGATACAATGAGAAGTCTGCAAACCAAAGAAAGTCCTCGCTCGAACATGCTGGCACCCTGATCTTGGACTTTTAGTCTCTAGAACCATGGGAAATAAATCTCTGTTGTTTGTAAGCTTCCCAGTCTGTAGTATTTTGGTATAGTAGCCGAGACAGATTAAGACACCCTGATTAACACTGACATCTAAAGTTCATGTTACTAAGTAAATGATGACAGTGATAGGCCATCTTCAGGATGGCCCCCATTGTCCCTGCCTTTTTGATATTTACAGCCTGGTGCAATCCCCTCTCTTTGATTGTGAGGTGGATTTGTTGACTTGATTCTAATACATAAATGTGGCAGAAGTAGTGGAATGTCATTGTAAAGAATAGTTTTCAAACAACCGTGCCTTCTGTTTTAGGCAGTCTCTGGCACTCTCCTCGAGGACCACCAACTGCTATGTCATGAGGACACCCAGGTAGCCTATGGAGAGGTCCAAGTAGCAAGATATTGAGGCCTGGCAAAGCCAGGTGAGTGAGCTTGGAAGTGGATTCTTCAGATTCAGTTGAAGCCGACATGACTGTAGCTTTTGCCGACAGCTTGATTGCAACCTCCTGAGAGATGCTGAGCCAGGCACTCAGCTGTCCTGCCCAGATTCGTGACCCACAGTAACTGTGACACTCTATGTGTTTGCTGTTTTAAGCCTCTACATGTTGGGGTAATTTGTCATGCAGCAATTGATAACCATTATAAAATCAAAACCTGTTCTGAGGGCAGGTTAATGCGGTGCAATGAACTCAGTCAGGGCAGGGCAAGCTCCAGAAGGAAGTTGCCTATAAAAGGGGAGAGATGTACACAGGAAAATGTTAGCCTATATCTCACTTTCTTTTTTAAAAAAATGTATTTCATTGCTTATGCTATTACAGTGATCCTGATTTATCCCTTTTGCCCGCCCCCCCCCCCGCCCCGACCCAGTACCTCCCAATCCCTCAGGAAATCCCTCTACCAGTGTTCATGTCCATGGATCATGCCTATAAGTTCTTTGGCTACTCCATTTCCTATACTGTACTTTACATCCCCATGGCTATTCTGTAACTGCCTATTTGTACTTCTTAATGCCCTCACCTCTTCACCCATTCCCCCATACTCCCCTATTATTTGGCAACCATCAAAATGCTCTCTGTATCCATGGTTCTGCCTGTTTTTCTTGTTTGCTTAGTTTGTTTTTTAAATTCAATTGTTGATAAATTTGTAATTTTTGCCATTTTATTGTTCACAGTTTTGATTTTCTTCCTTTTCTTAAATAAGTCCCTTTAACATTTCTTATAATAAGTAACTGATTTCTCTTGGTGATTTTAAGATTCTTTATCTGTAATCTTTAGCATTTTAATTATGATGTGTCTTGGAGTGGGCCTCTTTGCATTCATCATAATTGGGACACTGCACTTCCTGGACTTGCACGTCTATTTCTTTCACTATATTAGGAAAGTTTCCTTTTGTTAATTTTTCAAATAGATTTTGAATTTCTTGCTTTTTCTCTTCTTTTTCTGGCACCCCTATGGTGAGAATGTTGGACCTCTTGAAGTTGTCCCGGAGACTGCTTATACTATCCTCATTTTTTTTTTTTTTTTTGGATTCTTTCTTCTTTCTGTTGTTCTGATGGTGTTTTTCTGCTTCCTTATGTCCCGTATCATTGATTTGATTCTCAGCTTCCTCCACTCTATTGTTGTTTCCTTGTAAATTGTTCTTTACTTCAATTAGTGTATCCTTTGTTTCTGACTGGATCTTTTTTATGCTGTTGACATCCCACTAAGTTCCTTAAGGATCCTTATAACCACTGTTTTGAACTCTGCATCTAATAGATTGCTTATCTCCATTTCATTTAGCCCTTTTATTGGAGTTTTTATCTCTTCTTTCTTGTGGGCCATGTGTTTTTGTCTCCATATTTTGGCAGCCTCCCTGTGTTTATTTCTATGTATTAAGTAGAGCTGCTTTGACTCTGTGTCTTGATAGTGTGGCCTAATGGAGTAGATTTACTGTAGGGTCCAGTGGGACAGCCTCTGCTATCACCCAAGCTGGGTACTCCATGTGTACCATTTGTGTGGGCTGAGTACACCCTCCTGTTATAGTTGAGCCTCGGTTGCTGTTGGCAGATCAATAAGAGGGATTTACCCAGGCTAGTCAGCTGCAAGAATTGTCTATAACTACTGATCAACAACCTCCGTGGAGGATCAGCTGTGCTGGGGCAGGTGGTGGTGCTCTGATGTGGTCTGTAGCTATCTAGGTGGCCCTAGGTTTTAGCAAGTGATTTAGGTCAAGGTCAGCCCCCACCTGTGTATAGTCCAGGGCCACCCTCCCTGAGCTATTCGGCAATCTGAGATATCTGCTACTTGTGCTTGGTTTAGAGACTCCCAGGTAAAGCCAAGCTATGAATCTAGGCTGGCTGCTGCTAGTGTGCGACCTGGGGCTCAATGAGGCCAGTTGTTTCTTGTTCAATAGGATTTAGGAAGTTGTGAAGCAGGAGCCAAGACCAGCCATTCATATGGAAAAGCAGCTTGAGTGGGCCAGTAAATTGGGTGGGGTGGATAGCTGGGGATCTCCAAGGCAACATCAAACAGTGTTAACTAGGTTGATGGAGTCTCAGATATGGCACCTGGTTGCTGGCTTTGTGAGGGAAGGGTTTAGAAAAGGGACAATGGCCTCTGCTCACCTTGATGCCAGACAGTTCAGTTTCTCCCTGTACACTACTGGTGCCTATTAAGCTGCTACCCTGGTGCTGGAGCTCAGAGGGAGTGAGTCTGAGCAGGTGAGTCCATGTGTGGGTTCTTTAAGAGGAACTGTTTGAGGGTCCAGAAGTTTCTTCCACTAACTCTATCCCTGCTGGTTTTATAACCAGAAGTTTTGGGGATTTACTATCTTCCTGGCACTGGAACCCTGGGCTGGGGGGCCTGGTGTGGGTCTGGAGCTCCTCCCTCCCAAGATATACCTCCCAAATTTTTATCCACCATACCTTGGTATGAGACAAGCCCATTCTGCCTCTGTGCCCCTCCTAACAGTCTGGATGGGTGTGGTTACTTTAATTGCATATTTGTCAGACTTCCATTCAACTCGATTTCCGATGGTTCTGAGTGATGGTTGTTTTTTATTTTAGTTGTAATTTTGATGTGGTTGTATTAAAAGGGGAGCCATGTCTGCTTACACTGCCATCCTGACCAGAAGTCAGCCTATATCTCACTTTCATTAAATGTATTTCATCCTAATTTTTCAGGCTATACAAATATAAAAATTAATTTGAATGCACAGATGTGAGAGCTGAACTAACCTAGTTCATGAGTTCTTGCACTTTACAAAAGAGAAAACCAAGACCTAGAGAGGATGTCTTAATGTGTTCCATGTCATCAAATACCCAGTTACGAAGTAGACTGAGTCCCAGGCTTGCCAGTCCTCTTTCAGCTGTGCCATGCTGCTTCTCTCTTCAAAGTTATGGAAAAAAAGGAAACAAGTTTAGGATTAGCCATTGCAATTCCATAAAGTATTCTTAAAAGGTGACAATGTTTCTCATTTTAAAAATATCCTCATTGACTTTTAAAGATCTGGAGAGTATTATGCTAAGTGAAATAAGTCAGTCAGACAAATGAACACAAGTACCATATGATTTCACTTATATGTGGAATCTAATGAACAAAATAAACTAACTCACAAAATAGAAACAGACTCATAGATACATACAACAGACAAGAGAACAGACTGACAGTTGTCAGAGGGGCGGGGGTGTTGAGGGGCTGGGTGAAAAAGGTTAAGGGATTAGACAAACGGGAAAAACCCCATAGTCACAGATAGCAATATGGTGATTACCAGAAGGAAAGGGGGTGAGGTAAAGTAGAAGAGGGTAAAGTGGGGGCGCTAAATGTTAACGGAAGGAGACTTGACTTGGGGTGATGAATACAAAATACAATATACAGATGATGTATTACAGAATTGTAAACCTGAAACCTATATAATTTTATTAACTAATGTCACCCCAATAAATTTAATAAAAATTAAAAAAATAAAAATTTGTACAACAATGGTAGTTACAAAGTGGTCACCGGGATGTAAAATACAGCATATGAAATATAGTCAGTAAGATTATAGTAACTATGTATGGTGCCAGGTGGGTACTGGAGGTACTGGGGGAGCACTTTGTAAAGTACATGATTGTCTAACCACCATGCTGCACACCTGAAACCAATGCAACATAATATTGAATGCAAGCTCTAATGGAAAAATAAAATTTTAAGAAAGTATACAGAGTTTAAAAAAAAAAAGACTTTTCAAACAGTTTGTCTAGAGTGCATTCACTCATTTAACAACTTTTCTTTCAGCACCTAGTAGGTGCTAGGACCTGTGCTAGGTACTGTGGTGGTTACAGTGATGAGAGTTTTTGTTGGTGATGCCAAAGAAAGCAGCACATGAATCTTATCTCTTTTATCGGTGGTACTTTTTTGTCATCCTCAATAAATACATTAGTTCCCATAGACATGAATCAATTTAAAATTCAATTGTTTAATCTTAATATTGATCCAAAGGTTTTAATGCTCCTGGAAAGAGTTGATTGCAGTTCCAGACTCAGCGTGCACAAAGGAGGCTCTTGAAAGTGTTTCCATACAAGGCAATATCCAAGGAGTGTCGAGGTACTCCTCCTGGAAGTGGGAGAATGTGTTGGGCTTCTGAGCTCCACTTGATTGGGTATAAATGGTCCCCTCACATAACTGCTATAGCTTCACTTGAATTATCAGGCATCAACTAAATTCTTGAGAATAAGAAAAGTGAGACATTCTGTGATACATTTCATGAGTCACAGTGTTCTCAACGTGAAACAGCACACATTTCTGGAGTCCAAAATTCTGAAAACAGTGTTGGTTTGATGTTCTTTAGTTAAGTGACACCAAACAAGACATTTAATGTTAAACCTCCTGTTATTTATGTGCAAAATAATGAGGATAATAATTATACCACTTGCCTTTGGGAAGTACTTTGGAAGCTAACAAATAATCTTCAGAGTTCCAGCCAAGATGGAGGCATAGGTAGAAACCCTTCGCTTCCCTGCACAACTAAAAGGAGGACAATAACCAACCTAACGTCAATAAACAACCAAAAACACCAGAAAACCAAACTGCATGGAACTCTGACAACCATGGAATTAAGAAAAACCAGAATAACCAGACCAGTAAGGCGGACCACGTGGGCCAACTCAGAAAAGCCTCCAGAGGTGGCTGAGGGGTGGGGCTGACTACTGAACTGGGCAGAGCTGCCTGGGAGGGGCTGACTTAAGGGGAAAACTGAGACTCAGAGCTAACTGTGGCCTGGGGTTGCTGCTATGAGAGGCACTTCCAGTCTGACAGAGTTTGTTGGAAAGTGCACTAGAGACAAACAGGCAAGCTGCATTGTTCCCTCTCTGGCCCCTCCCCCACTGGCAGAGCAGCCAAGAGGGTTGCCTTGCCTGGGTGAATACCTAAGTCCCTGCCCCTTACAACTTATCAGGTGCGCCAAGACAAAGAAATATGGCCCAAATGAAAGAACACAGCAAAACCTCAGAAACAGAACTAAGCAATAAGGAGACTGCCAACCTATCTGATGGAGAACTTAAAGCCCTGGTAATCAAAATGCTCACAGAACTGATTGTGCTTTGTTGAAAAATGAAAGAACAAATGAAAGATACCCAAAATGAAATAAAGCAAAATATTCAGGGAACCAACAGTGATAAGAAGGAAACCAGGATTCACAGCAACAATTTGGAACTAAAAGGAAGAAATAAACATCCAACTGGATCACAACAAAGAAACAAGAATCCAAAAAAATGAAGAGAGGCTGAGGACTCTCTGGGACAACCTGAAATGTTGCAATATTCCAATTATGGGGGTGCCAGAAGGAGAAGAACAACAGCAAGAAATTAAAAAAACTTATTTGAACAAATAATGAAGGCAAACTTCCCCAATCTGGTGAAGGAAATAGACTTCCAGGAAGTCCAGGAAGCTCAGAGAGTCCCCAAAAAGTTGGACCCAAAGAGGAACACACTAAGGCACATCATCATTAAGTTACCCAAGATTAAAGACAAAGAGAAAATCCTAAGAGCAGCAAGAAATAAGGAGACAGTTACCTATGAAGGAGTTCCCATAAGGCTAGGAGCTGATTTCTCAAAAGAAACCTTACGGCCAAGAAGGGGCTAGAAAGAAGTATTCCAAGTCATGAAAGGCAAGGACCTACATCTAAGATTACTCTATCCAGCAAAGTTTTCATTTAGAGTGGAAGGGCAGATAAAGTGCTTCTCAGGTAAGGTCAAGTTAAAGGAGTTCATTATCACCAAGTCCTTACTATATGAAATGTTAAAAGGACTTAGCTAAGAAAAAGAAGATAAAAAATATAAACAATAAAATGGCAAGAAACTCACAACTATTAACAAATGAACCTAAAAGAAAAGAAAAACAATGAAAACAAAAACTAAGCAAACAACCAGGACAGGAACAGAATCAGAGAAATGGACATCACACAGAGAGAGTTCAGTGGGGAGGGGGAAGGGAGGGATGGGGGAAAATGTACAGGGAAGAAGAAGCATAATTAGTAGGCATAAAATAGACAGGAAAGATAAAAAATGGTATAGGAAACAGAGGACTCTAAGAACTTACGTGTACAACCCATGTACATGAACTAAGTAGGGGGGAATGCTGGAGGGTTGGGGGGGGCAGGGTGAAGGGGGGGGATAAAGGGGGAAAACTGGGAAAACTGTCATAGCTTTATTGTAATCAATAAAAAAATACTTAAAAAATCTTCAACACTTCCCTTATTTTCTGATTATAAAATCCTTGAAAGCAAACAAGAGATGGTAATCGATTTCCTAATCTTTTGTAGACTCTACTATGCTTAATACTTAGTAGGTACCAATTATTTGCTGAAAAGCTACCGTTGAATAGGGATAACCTAATTACCTACCATATGCCTGACAATGTTCTAAATCCTTTACTTCTATTGACTTTAGATTCTTCACAGTGACTCTGTAAATAATAATATTATCATCCTACTCTACAAGTGAGGAAACTGAGGTATAGAGCAATTGAATAATTTTCATTGTCTCATAGTAAGTGGCAGAGCTGGAATTTAAATGTACAGAGACTGGCTAACTGCCAAGATTTACTGCCTCTCTTTAAGAGTGGGGCATTGAATTACTGTTTCCCATTGGAAGAAATATAGGAAGAAAGAAAAGAATTAGTTCCCTTATGTCAAATTAATGGGTACTTCTTTAAAATAAGTTTTTATCCAACATCCAGTCCCCTAAAATCCAAAGCAACTCACCTAGAAAAATCCTCAAATCATGCTAATCCAGGTAAAATCATATTGAATCCTCTTCAGTTCAGTCTTCCTTCCAGTTGGATGAAGCCTTGACAATTGACCACTTAGGTGCTGAGATGAAGCTGGGAGCTTTTCATCTGGGAGAATACCTGAAAGGCAAGAAGAAGCAGACTGTGGGTTGTTAGCTGTGCTTGAAAATTACTTATGCAGACCAATGGGTCTTGATTGAATCCTGAACTGTGGCCTGCTTATTTTCTGTCACAGTGAGCATGTAATGGCAGTAAATGAATAAATTAATGCACTAGGAAAGAGGTACAAACCAGACAAATGGCAGAACATTTCTAAAAAATCCAAAAGAGTAGGAAAATGGAGGTAAAGGAGAAACTAGCATATTTTGAATGCAGCTTATACTAGGTATACACAGTCTTATTTCATCCTCACCCTAGTGAGTTGGGAAATGCTAAACAAATCTTGCAGTTAAGGAAGGTAAGGTTCAAAGAGGTTATATAATGGTCACCAAGAAATGCTCTTAGCTGAGATTCAAAACCAGGCTTTCCCTACTTTCTCCAGTGTTAATGGACTTTTCATTCTGCTGCTACTTATACTATGGTAGACTTGACTGACGGTTTTTACTAAACCATTGTTAGTCATAAGAAGCCAGAAGACTACTAGAAAATGGCCAAGGCAAGTTGCTTTATGTTGAAGGGAGGAGGGAGGAACAAAGGGGTTGAAAGAAAGAAGGAAATAGAACAGAAATCACAAAAGACTATGGGTCAGAGAAGAGACTTTAAGAAAACAGCACTGCTCAGGTGGGAATTTTCCAGCGGGATAGGTTTCTGATTCTAATAATCCTATTAAAAAGCAGAGAAAAACACCAGGAAACTCTAGATGGCCTTTTATTTCAAAGATGGCCACTTTCTCCTTAGCTTTTTGTCATTCCCTCCCAACTCCTTTTCTTTTGTTCAGGGTCACTGGTTTGGGACCCCTCTGCTTTCCCTGAACTAAGAATTAGTCTTTGACTTCATCCCATGCTTAAAGAAGTAGTCTTGCCAAGATCAAATTATCCAGGGTGTTTAGGTCAGCACTCACGAAACGCTGATCCCCAGATCAGACATGAACCATGGTGAGGCTGCTAGTTTTCTGTGGTGGGCTGAGAAAAACTGGAATAGCCTAGTGAGCTTTTCATAACACTGAATGCATTCAATACCTTCACCTTTCACCCTGAGATTATACTCTTCCTGTTTGTTTGTTGTTTCAGTGTTTCTAGTTATTAATGATGATAAGAGGAGATGATTCCCCTTGAATACTTAAAAAAAATCTGAATGGTCTGTGAAATCCTTTCCCAGTCACTTTCAAGCACCAATTTCAGAGATAGACGTAGTTTATTGGAAAGAATCTAGTAATGGATACTATTCAAGGGCAAGAAAAATATTTCAGGGGAGGGGGAACTATTGATATATTTGGTGGAAGCATTCATAGGTTGTTTTAAAGATTAAATTAGATCATGTATGTAAAGTTCCTATCACTGTATCCAGTGTATTGTTAGTATTTAAGCAACGATTGGAGGGGGTTTCTCCCTAAACCCTCTCTCTTCCTTGGCACAGGTCTGTTAAATGCATGACTTTTAAACTTCTTGGCCCTGGTCTACTAAATGCCATAGAAGTCCCTAGTTTTAGTTTTGATGACAAAAAGAACCCACACTTATATCAACTTTTCCAGTGGGGTGATATTGTCACCTGAATGAGAATTACTGAAGACCAGGTGGAGTTCCCTTAGAGCATCTTATAATGACCTATTGCTCTTCCCCACTCCTGGCACAGGTACACAAACACATGTAGATGCAAATGTTATTGCTCAGTTTGGGTTATAAAATGTTTACTGTAATCTAAACCTTAATCAGGTAGGACCCATGACAGCCTTAAAATAAGAATAAACATGTGAATCAGGCAGTGCCATTTTTTTTTCTAAAAAAATGGTTAGGAATGAATCCGAGCTATGTCACTTTTTAATGTTATAAGTGCTTGCTGCTCTTTTAGGAATTGTTTCTGCTTTGATTCCTACCTTGATAGCCTCAACCATTTTCTCTTTTCTGCCCTACAGAACCATATATGTTCTGGAATGTTGCTAAAGTATGTGAAACACCTGGTACAGTGTCTGTTACACAGCAGCTGCCCAATACATATCATTGGAAAACTAGATGAATGGCCACTGCTCAGTATCAAATACATTCTACTGGGGAATGTCCAAAGGATGCCCAAGAGGGTACAAGAGAAGAGTTCAGACTCATTTATGTGCCATTCATTCATAAATCCCCACGCCCAACTCCAATAACAAGACAGTAGATTTTTCCTCTTCTCCACATTGTTCTCTGGTTGCATGTTGTATCTTTGCTTGTTTGTATGACCTTATTTTCCCTTGATATGCTCTGACTGATTCTATTTTGAACTAGTTTTGCCTATGCTTGGGATTTTGTTGGAAGAAGTAAGCATGTATCGATTTCCTATTCCTTGAACCCCTTAGAACTCATCTTTTCCAATCCTGAGCCAAAATCATTTTCACGAGTTTCTTTTCTGGATTGAGGGCAAGGGTGTGAGCATTGAGTATATGTAGACATGCACCTTTCTCCTCCTTCCATTCCAGAGTCTACACATACATTCATGAATTCAAAGGTCT
This sequence comes from Glossophaga mutica, assembly GCA_039655065.1. Classification (NCBI taxonomy): domain Eukaryota; kingdom Metazoa; phylum Chordata; class Mammalia; order Chiroptera; family Phyllostomidae; genus Glossophaga; species Glossophaga mutica. Next base: position 135,454,470 of record CM077305.1, on the reverse strand, counting down.
CAGACCATGTAGAAACACAGAATGGACATGCAATGGCAGGGTTTGGGCACTGTCACACACCTAGCTTTACAATAGCTCAGCATCTGTGTCAGCAGAAAGGGAATCAATATTTATTGTGCTAGGGCCTGTGGTAGGTACTTTTAAGCACATTGTCTCATCCCCCAAAGAACTCTGGGATGTTATACTGGGAAAGTAGAAGAGAGGGAAGCTGTAGACTGGCCTTTGTTGAACACAACACAACTAGTCCGTGTTGTCAAGCATCTTTCTAAATGCTTTTATGTAGTTTTACACCTCTCTGAGGTGTTTATATGATTTTCATTTTACAGCGAGAAACAGAGAATGCCAGCTTTTGTACCCCATTGCTCGCTTGTGCACTTCTTCTGTGTATTTTGCAGATTTATTTCAATTTTATTATTGAAGAATTAATGCTGTTTATTTCTCATTAAATGATGTCCTTATATTTTTCAGTATATATTTTTTATAATTCATTTACTGGTCTATTTGGCTGATAAATGTTTTGGGGCTTTGCTGTGTATTTGAAACCAATTCACTGAAGTCTCAACTTCTTGGTATAAACCTAAAATTGATTTATTTTTGTTCAAATTCTCCAACAGTGTTGTGTTGAAAATCTCCTTTCCCCATGGGTGGAATCTCCCATGCCATCTTGGATAGATCCTATCAATTTTATCCATTTTTGTCATTAGAGAAATCTTATTCCAATAATTGAGGCGCAGTTCTGTTTGCTTATAAACTTCAGTCTCAAGTTTGCTTTGAAGCTCTTCCCCTTCTCTTCCCTCAGGATAGGTAAAGACTATTTGTAGTCAAGTGGGTGTCTCTGTAGTGATAATGATAGGACATGGAGGGAGATCAGAGTTTATGTACCTCCCCTTAGCACTACCACCACCCACAAGGTGATCATGCATCTCAATTTTCCAGGAATAGTTCCAGTTTCTACCCGTTGTCCTGGTGTAGTTATTAATAACAATTCCTTTCACTCTCAGATTTGTCTTGGGTTACCTAAGAAATTATAAAATCACTCTAATTCTTCTTTTCTGTCTTTTCCATCTGTTGTCAGAGTATAGATGAGGAAGGAGGAGGCAGACATCTCCTTGGTGATGCTGGTTAGTCATGGCTCCAATTGATGGTCTCCCTGTGTTGCAGATATCCAGATGTTTCTGCTCTAGGGGGTTAAGTATGTGACTCTCCAGAGGACCCTGTGGAAGCTTCCCACTCCATGATTCCCTCACTTGGGAGCCCTGAGTCCAGCTTATCCTTCTCCATACCATATCAGCCTTTGCCCCCTTGAATGAGTCACATAATATCTGCCTGTAAGGCAACAGGAAAAAAAAGCACTGTAGGACACTTTTTGCAATGAATAAGGGAGAAATGAACTTCATTGATGCTGTATTCCCATGGAAGTCCAGCTCCTCTTACCCCTCAGGCTTTTCATAGGGACTGGCATGGAAGGAGAGAGAGGTAGTTGTCCAGAGGTCTCACTCTGGTCTGGTGCCTTTCAGTAAGTCCTGTGGAAGTGGCTGGCCCATAATAACTCCTTGAAACTGGAATATGGGGAATTGTACTGTCAGGTCTTCAGAGCGGGCTTCAGCTGGAATGCCAAGGCTACAGATAATGGTCTACTTGGTATCATGTTCTATAACAAACAGCAGCTTTTACACATACAGCAGTATCAGCATATTGTCATAGTGAAGATCAATAGGAACAGGGAATTTCAAGATGGCTACAGAGTAGATAGAAACTATACTCACCTGCTCCTGGAGCCAAACTGGATTTACAGCTGTATTATAGAACAATCAACCTGAATAATTAACTGAAGACTAGCTGAACTGAAATATTATAACCAAGTACTTACAGAACATGCCATATAAAGACTGGTAAGAGGGGCAGAGACACAGAAACAGCTGGCTCTTGCACCCATTTACAACAGCTGAGAAGGTGAGGGATATCTAGGCTGTAAAACCCCCTCTGCCCAGGAGCTTGAGGCCATAACCCCCTGCAGGGATTCCTAACCTAGAACAACAGATAAGGGAAGAGGAGCCCACATAGCCCATATGTTGGTGAAAATCAGTAGGGATTCAGTCCACCTGGGACAGAAGGGAGTCTGCTAGAGATCTACCTTGCCAGGGTTGAGAACTCCTATTATTACAGCACCAGCCTGGAGAGTGCTCTGTTTGGTCCTCCAACTACCAGTGATACCACTCTGCCATGCTCAGGTTCTGCAGAGAGGTCTGCTGGTGCCACCCAGCTGGGACCTTTGAGGCACTCTTTTTTTTTGGAGAAGCTTTTGGAGGAGACTCAGAGAGTGATTAAACTGTGTAGCTTTGGGAAGGGGATCTTTTTTCCCTACCTCAAGCACTTATCCTTCATCCTCTCCCTATCTATTGAATAGCTGGGCCTACCCTTTCACTCTCTGTGGCCCTGCCCGGCTGAATTCAGTTCTGCAGGGGTATCAGAGTGCCATGTAGAGCTGGGACTTTCGGAGCATGTCTCCCAGGGAGGTATTTGTCCAAGAATCAGACAGGCAGGTGCTGGATTCTGTGGCTGCATTGCAGGGAATACAGGGTGTGTTGGGGGGAGTCACTCCTATCTCTTCTGCAAGCTCAGCCTATGCTATTCTCCCAATGGGATGCTTATTTGACCTAGCTTTCTGGTAGCCGGGTGCCCCTGTCTTACTGAGCTCAACCCCACAGGGCAATCTGAGAGCCACTCAGAGCTGGAAACTTTAGAACACATCTCCCTTGAAGATGTATTCTTTCCCAGGAAGGGAAAGAAGTACCCATTTCCCTCTTATAGGCTTGCTAGCATCACCCCCATGGGAGACTGCCTGGATCTGCCCTCCCAAGTCTCGGTGGCCCTGTCCTGCTAAGCTCACCTCCATGGGGGTAAGAAAGTGCTGCTTGGAGCTGGAATGTTTGGAGCATGTCTCCCTATAAGGCTTTCGTCTGGGACCAGGATGAAGTAATTGCCCCACTCCTGTAGATTTGGCTGTTACCATCCTCAATGGGATACTCTTTCCATCTGTCTTTCCAAGTCTTGCTGGCTCCACCCTGTTGAGCTTGTTCCTACAGAGGCGATGGCTGGCTGCACCCAGCCTGAACCTGGGGTGCTCTTCTCCTGGGGCAGCTGGAGCCTCTGGCAAAGATGGAGTGATATGGCTCTGGAGTAGGGTCCACTTTCCCCTCATTGACAGCCTGACTATGGAGACCCTAAGTAGGGGACTCACTAGTCCTGTCCTTTCAACCCCATTCATCCCACCCTACAGAGCTTGCGACAGCAGAAGGGTCTATGGGTCATAGCCAGCCTGGGCCCACTCTGCACTCCTTTCTCAGAAGGCTCTGTAGGAAGACCAGGCAACCTTAGGGGGAGGTAGAGTAGCTGACAGGTGGAGGTAATCCTCAGGGAGATTCAGACCTTTTCTATATCTGCCCCTAGCTCTAAGCGGGAAGAAGCCAACTCTTGCATAAAGATTAGCTCTCCCCATGCACACCCAGGCCCAGTAGACTCAGCCACAACAGTGAATAGTGTAGTAGCTCCAGACAGGTAGCCCAAGGCTGGTTTACACACAATGTCTGAAATTGACCTGTACCTGAACCTCACCCAAGTGGACCCAGAACCCACATAACTAGTGGTGGGCTTCAGACCACGTTAGAGTTCAACTCAACTAGCCTCATAAGCAGCATATCAAAACGGGGGTTCCAGCAGGCACCAGACCCTGCTGGAAACAAGTCCACTTCAGGGGGCAGCCCCTGCACAGTGACACATACACAGTGACTGAGGTTTATCTTTATAGTCAGCCAGCTTAAAGGGTCAGCTTCAGCCATGAAAGGTCCAACAGCATTCAAGACTCGACTGCAACAGGAGGTGCATAAATACTGCATGAAACGTTCCTGATCACTGAGCTCAGGTCATCTGGAAGATTGTGCCACTGAACCCAATAAAACACCTATATCAAAAAACTATTACAACAAGTTTGGGAGTCACTGCAGATCTACCTAATACACAAAGACAAATGAGGAGACAAAGAAATATACCTCAAATGAAAAAAACAAGAGATACTCTAGGAAAAAATTAAATAAAATGAAAGCAACCAAGATACCAGATACAGAGTTTAAAACAGTGGTTATAAGGTTGCTCAAAGATCCTAGAGGAAGAATGGATGATCTCAGTGAGAGTTTAAATAAAGAGATATTAAGCATTAGAAAAGACATAGGAACCATAAAAAAAAAGAACTGGTCATAAATGAATTCTACAATATCTGAAATGAAAAAGGAATTAACAGCAGGTTAGATGAAGCAGAGACTGAATCATATTTAGAGGACATCTTGTCCTGATTTAGAGGACAAGATAACAGTAAGCACCCAAGCAGAGCATCAAAAAGAAAAGAGAATTTAAAAAATGATGAAAGTATAAGGGATCTCTGGGACTATATCAATTGTAACAATATCCAGATCACAGGGGTACCAGAAGAAGAGGAGAGTAAACAAGGAATCAAGAATCTGATTGAAAAAAATAAAAAGTTCCCTAACCTGGTGAAGGGAAAAAGTCACATGAGTTCAGAAAGTACAGAGAGTCCCCATCAAGATGAACCCCAAATGGCCCACACAAACACATATCATAATTAAAATGCTAAAGGTTAAAAACAAAGAAAGAATCTTAAAAGCAAGAGAAAAGCAATTAGTTGCCTATAAAGGGACTTCCACAAGGTTGTTAGCTGATTTCTGAACAGAAACACTTCAGTCCTGAAGGGACTGGCATGAAATATTGAAATGGATGAAAAGAAAGGACCTACAACCAAGATTACTCTAATCATCAAAGCAGTCATTTAAAATTGAAGATGAAATAAAGAGCTTCCCAGAAACAAAACAAAACAAAACACCTAAAGGAGTTTGTTACCACTGAACCAGTGTTGCAAGAAATGTTAAAGGGTTTGCTTTAAGAAGTAGAAGAAAAAAAATATATATATGTATAGAGAGAGGAACATAGGTATAAAGAATAAAATGGCAATAAGTACCTAGCAATAGTAATCTTAAATGTAAATGGATTAAATTCTCTAATCAAAAGACATAGGGTAGCTGAATGGATAAGAAAATATGATCCATATATATGCTGTCTTCAAGAGATCCACCTCAGAACAAGAGATACACACAGATTGAAAGTGAAGGGACAGGAAAAATATTCCATGTAAATGGAAACAAAGAAACAAATAAAAAACTGGTGTAGTAATACTTATATCAGACAAAATATACTTCAAAACAAAGGCCATAACAAGAGACAAAGGTCACTACATAATACTAAAGGGATCAGTCCAACAAGAGGATATAACCCTTGTAGACATATATGCACTTAACACAGGAGCACCTAAATATATAACAGTAATATTGACAGTAATACAAGCATAGTGGGAAATTTTAACAGCCCACTGGCATCAGTAGATATATATCCAAACAAAAATCAACAAGGAAACAGAGACCTTAAATGACACACTGGATCGCATGAATTTAATTGATATTCACATAAAATTTTATTCCAGAGCAGCAGAATATATACTCTTCTCAAGTGCACATGGGACATTCTTGAAAACAGACCACATGTTAGGATACAAAATAAGTCCTCTTAAATTTAAGAAGATTGATATCAAATCAAGCATCTTCTCTGACTAAAACTAGAAATCAAATACAATAAAAAATCAAAAACATTGAAACATATGAAGGCTAAATAACATGTTTTAAACAATGAATGGGTTAGCAATGAGATGAAAAAAGAAATCTGAAGTCACCTGTAGACAAATAAAAATGAGCACAAAACCACCAAAAATTTATGGGACACAGAAAAAGTAGTCCTGACAGGGAAGTTCATAGTATTACAGGCCTACCTCAAGAAGCAAGAAAAATCTCAAGTATGCAATCTATACCTAAAAGAACTAGAGGAAGACTACAAACAAAGCACAGATAAGTAGAAGGAAGGGAATAATAGAAATTAGGGAAGAAATAAGTGATATCGAGATAAAAAGCAAATGATCAATGAAACTAAGAGCTAGTTCTATACAAAGATTGAAAAACTTTTAACTAGACTCATCAAGAAAGAAGAGAGAGGACCCAAATAAATAAAATCAGAAATGAAACAGGAGAAGTAGCAACTGACACCACAGAAATACAAAGGACCGTAAGAAAATGCTACAAACAGCTATATGCCAACAAATTGGACAACCTAGGTGAAATGGATAAATTCCTAGAAACATACATTCTTCCAAAACTGAATCAGGAAGAATTACAAAATTTGAGGAGACCATTTACAACTAATAAACTTGAAGCAGTAATCAAAAAACTCCCAGCAAACAAATGTCCTGGCCCAGATGTCTTTATAGGTGAATTTTATGAAACAGTCAACGAATTGATACCTATCCTTCTCAAATTATTCCAAAAAATTCAAGAGCAGGGAAGCCTTCCAAGCTCATTTTATGAAGTCAGCATTATTCTAATTCTGAAACCAGGTGATACTACAAGAAAAAATTATAGGCCTATATCCCTGATAAACACAGATGCTAAAATCCTCAACAAAATATCAGCACATCAAATTTAGCAATACAGTAAAAAGATTATACATCATGATCAATTGGGATTTATTCTAGGGATGCAAAGTTGGTACAATGTTTGCAAATCAATAAATGTGACACATTACATAAACAAAATGAAGGATAAAAATCACATAATCATATTAATAGATGCAGAAAAAGCATGTGATTGAATCCAGAACCAATTAAAAAAATAACTCTCAGCAAAGTGGGAATAGAGGGATCATACATCCACATAATACAGGCCATATGTTATAAACCTATAGCCAATATCATATTCAGTGGGCAAAACAGGGATGTCCACTTTCATCACTCTTATTCAACACAGTATGGGAAATTTTAGCCACAAGAATCAGACAAGAAAATACAGGCATCCAAATTGGAAGGGAGGAAGTAACACTGTCATTATTCGAAATTTACATGATATTGTATACAGAAAACCCTAAAGATTCCACTTAAAAACTACTGGATCTAATAAGCAGATTCAACAAAGGAGCAGGATAGAACATTAATATTTACAAATCTGTGGCATTTTTATACACTAATAATGAACTATCAGAAAGAGAAATTAAGAAAACAATCCCATTTACTATTGTAACAACAGAAAACAAGGTACCTAGAAATAAATTTAACCAAGGTGGTAAAAAACCTGTAGTCACAAAGTTATAAGATACTTAAGAAAGAATCTGAGGATGATACAAATAAGTGGAAGCATATACTACGTTCATGGATAGGAAAAATCAACATCTTTAAATGTCTATACTACACAAAGGAATCTACAGATTCAAAGCCAATTCTTATTACCAATGACATATCTAGAGCAAATATTTCAAAAAATTTTTTATAAAATCTTGTAGACCCCAAATGGCCTTTTTTAAAAAAAGAACAAAAAGTTGGAGGTATCACACTACCTGATATGCAACTATACTACAAGGCCATAGTAATCAAAACAGCATAGTATTGACACAGAACACATATTCAGATCAATGGAACAGAACAGAGAGCACAGATATAAACCCATGCCTTTATGGTCAATTTATATTTGACATAGGAAGCAAGAATATATAATGGGGTAAAGATAGTCTCTTCAACAAATGGTGTTTGGAAAATTGGACTGATACATACCAAAAAAAAAATAGAAACTAGACCACTAACTTACACCATACACAAGATTAAACTCAAAATGGATTGAAGACTTAAATGTAAATCATGAAACCAAAAAGTCCTAGAAGAAAACATAGGCAGTAAAATTTCAGACATTTCTCATAGCAATATTTGTGCTGAAATATCTCCTTGGGCAAGGGAAACAAAGGGAAAAATAATCAAATGGGACTATATCAAACTAAAAGTTTTGCACAGCAAAAGAAATCATCAACAAAATGAAAAGAGTACCCACTGAATGGGAGAATGTATTTGCCAATGATACACCTGATAAGGGCTTAATTTCTAAAATATATAATGAACATATGCAACTTAACACCAAGAAGTCAAACAGCCTAATTAAAAAATGGGCAAAGGACCTGAATAGACAGTTCTCCAAAGAGGAAATACAGATGGCCAATAAACATATGAAAAGATGCTCAACATCACAAATCATCAGAGAGATGACAGTTAAAATCCAATTAAAATGAGATATCAACTCACATCTCTCAGAATGGGTATAATCAATAAATTAATAAATAGAAAGTGCTGGTGAGGATGTGGAGAAAAGGGTACCCCCTGTGCACTGTTGGTGGGAATGCAGAATGGTGCAGCTGTTATGTAAATCAGTACAGAGGTTCTCAAGAATTTAAAAATAGAGCTGCCCTTTGCCCAGTGATCCCACTTCTACAAATATATCCTAAGAATTCCCAAAACATAAATTCAAAAAATATGTGCACCCCTAAGTTCATTATAGCATTAGCTACATTAGTCAAGATCTGGAAACAGCCCAAGTACCCATCACATGAGTGGATCAAAACACAATGGTACATTTACACAATGGAATACTACATGGCCATAAAAAAGAAGGAAATCTTATCTTTTGTGACAGCTTGTATAGACCTGGAGATTATTATGCTAAGTAAAGTAAGTCAGTCAGAGAAAGACAAATACCATACAATCTCACTTATATGTGGAATCTAATGAACAAAATATACTGATTAAGAGAACAGAAACAGAGGCATGTTTAAACCAAACAGACAGTTATCAGAGGGAAAAGGGTTGGGGGGCTGGATGAAAGAAGGTGAAGAGATTAAGCAAATATATATATATGTGTATATATATATATTTGTCTGTGATTGATATGTATACGTATACCTATATCTATATCACATAGACACAGATAATAGTGTGGTGATAGACAGAGGGAAAGGGTGTGGGGATAGGTGGAGTTGGGCAGATGATGTTTTATTGAGATGTACACTTGAAACCTGTATGGTTTCAATAGTTTTCTGAATCGTTGTCATCCCAATAAATTCAATTTAAAAAAAAAAGATGAATAGGAACTACTATTCTTCAAGTTTAATTTTTGACTCACCTTAAAAATTTTGTTTTCCTCCATTTAATGATTTGAGAATTTAGAAATAAGTAAGCTCTTTCCTTTTTAACTATCTTTTCAGGGGAAAAAAACAACCCACATGTATTCTGTTCTTGGCCAGCCATGTTAACTGATCAACAATATTTCTCAAGAAAATAGGAAACAGATAGGAAATTTAAGAGCTTTTTATTCTAAAATACCGTCAGTCAACAAGGCCAGCTTTCTTTTTCCTACAATTTCTATAAAACTGGATTAAAAGTTCCTCAAAGGTCTGGAGCAGTTTCTTATCTGTCTGTGCATTTGTGGTAGCTAACACAATGCCTGACACCTTAGAGTTGTTCGAAAATAATCTTTTCCTCGGTTACATTTCTTTTTGCACTGTTCACAGTGCCTAGCACAATATTGTGTATATAAGCGCTGAACAGTTTTATTATTGTTGAAATACCGTATAGTCCCTTCGCCTCATTTTTCAGGTTGCTTAAAGAAAGAAAGGGTTCATTTAAAGAATGTGCCATTTAGTTTGAACCACATTTCTCAAAACTTTGCTTTCTTTGCACTAATGCCAGAACATTATCATGGGAAGAGTCCTGAATAGGCCTCAGAAAATGATCTTCACACCTCAGTCCCTTTTAAAGACCCCTTGGATGCCAGTGTTTCTGCCTAGGCAGCCATCGGAACATTTATTTTTATTAACTTTTCTGCGCATGCTCCTTTCTTTGTTTAGCAGGCTTCTCCAGCCCCTCTCCCTGCCCCCCTCTCCTCAACCCTGCAGCACTCCCAGGTGGGGTTCTGCCTGGTCAGGAGTCAGGCTCAGGGCTTCAGCTCAACTCATAAATGTGGAAATAACAAAATGTGTTCCCTGAAGCTTTGCAGCATTGTCAGGAAATGGGCTGCTTGCATGCTGCACTTCCACGGATCTGGAAATTCTGCCGAGCTTGGGTTGACTCCAGAAAAAAAGTTTAAAAGTGTTCAGGGAAGAGAGGAATTACAGCGGGCCATTAGTTGGAGACACCAGCGCTCCTGCTGAGTCTGTGTCTTGGCCGGCTACTTGGCAGGGAGCAGTGCTGGAGCGGGTGTTGTGTACTGTGGCGGCAAAGTTTGCTTTTCTAAGGATCGGGGCTTTGCAGAAACTTTCCTTCCCACGTTTTTCATATCTCAGAAATCTGCGTGGCATCTTTGGGAAGGAGTGGGGGTACTAATTGTTTTCGGCTGGAAGAAAACAAGGCACAGAGGTCTAGACTCAGAACTCCTCAAGGATTATTATTGTATCTTAACCATCTTAACACCCACCCTGGCCTAGGCTCTCAATAAATATTGGGCAGAATAAGGGAATGGGTAAAAGTTTTTTCTGTAATGATTGAAGTCTCAAAGGCAGGACCTGAGCTCATCCTCAGATCTCATTGGGTACTTGAAGCTACGCAAATGATCACAGGGAACAAGAATAATGGAACTCTGTACCAGTTTTCTTTGGTTGTGTTGCTGACCCAACACTTTACTCATTATTCTATATACAGAAAGAAATGTTCTGGTATTTGCCAAGGTCTAAATTGAGTTTTCAGGTCATACAATGGATCTATTGTATTAAGGAGGTACAGGTTTGGTTGGAGGAACCTGAAGTTTAGTTGTTTTCCTTCTTTGTGGTGTTTTCTCTGTGTTCCTGGGCCATCAGAGCAGTGAAATTCAGAATATCAGGGCAGTAGTCAGGGGACCTGGTGGCCTCTAGTCCTTGCCCTAATTTAGGACATAAGATTATAAGATGAAAAGGTGTCATAGCTTCTCAGGAACCTCTCCAGGTGACTAGACAGGAATTCGATCACCAATAAAGTAAAAAGAGAAGCGACTAAGGCAGTAGGCTTATTTTCAAATGTATTTCATTATTTTTCCCCATATTGCAATTTGGGGAAGACTTGGGGGTATTCTTTTCCCACTGCCCCAAGAGGCAAGAGGCTTCCCCTGTGAGAGTCTTTTGACATACAGTGCTTGAGTTCAAATCCTGCCACTCACATGTAGGTTACGTTGGGCAAGTTACTTAACCTCTCTGTGAGTTCCAGCTTCCTCAAAGAAAGTAGGGATGATAATAGTGCTTAAATCATAGGTATGTTATGAGGCTGTAAAGCTCTGAAAATAGTGCTTATGTGCTAAAATTGTTGTCATTTTGCTTAATCCCCATCAATCAGATAATTTGACACAAGGGCCAGAATATATCTTTTTCAAAATTGATAGAGTCCTGTCTGGAGGCTGAAGAACAAATGAGTTGAACTCTCAAGGTTTTCTAACAAATAATGAACTCCTGTGAAATTTCTGACTTTAATCTTTGCTACCTTCACAACTAGTTATTGAACCATTCTTAGTTCTAATCCCCCAGAGTCTTTTTTAGAGCATAGTGTGCTAGTTCTTCATATGAATTTTAGGAAGATTTGAGTATGTTGGTTAATGCTTTTGAAACCTTAAGATGGAAGGCTCAGAATGTCTTTTCAAGGATGTACCTTTACGCACTTCTTTTGTTTTGAGCACCAGTTTGAAACTGAAGCTGAGATTTAACTATAAAATCAGTGAATGGTTAGGAGTCTTCTGAGTAAATTCTTGCAATGTAAGTAGTTCGTTACTTGTCTCTACATTATTGAAGGAAAAAAGGTGGGGGGAGCTGGCTTAGATCAGCTACGCAAAGCTGTTTTCCATGAACGCTGCTATCCCAAAGCACAACAGGAAACTTATTGAAAACCTAGCAGGTTGGAGAAAAACAGTAGCTAGCTCAACAAAGAGTGTCAGGAGAAGATAGGAAAAGAATGAGGAAGGCACAAAATTACCCCAAAAGTACTGAACGTAGCTCCCCTGTAAGGAAAACTTGTTGTAAAATCATGCCTAGAAGTGTCTAGAACTCTCTAGGAGGAAGTTCATGTACATGCATACTTGCCCATATGTCCACACGCATGCACATACATGCACATACACATTTAGCACTGGAGTTGCAGATGACCTTATTTGACACTAACCTTGGCATAGTTACAGAAGTAATATTTTTACCAGGATGAACTGTTGAATGATTTCTCCAACGTATTAGTCATGTTTTAACTTTAGACATGCAGGTTTTCTTTCTTTTTAACTCGTTTTAATGTACATAATTTTCTGGTTTGCTCCAGGAAAGAATAGTATCGTTTCTGAATGCCAGAGTTATTCATGTACTCATAAAAGCAATCAAGTACCATCTATATCAAGGAACTATATTTAGTGAAATAGGTGGACCTACCTTTTATGAGTTCCATTGAATCACCAGAACTGGGAAATCATAAAAATTACTTATAGAAACAGAAATAGAAAACAATGGTGAAGTCAGTATCTTGCTTTGGACAGCTAATAATTTATTCTATCAAATCTATACTTTACTGAATATAATAACTACTCTTTTATCCTTACTTTATTAGAATTCCTTTGAAGACCTGTAAATAATTTTGTATCTGCCCATAGAATTCAGCAAATAATGCATAATGATGACTTTTGAGGATCTATTATGCCAGGCATTATTATACTTAGTGGTTTAACTACAGCATTAAAGCAGTAGTTCTCAAAATGGGTGCCCTGAAATCATGAGCATCCCCTGGGAACTTGTAAGGAACTGAAATTCTCAGGTTTCATTCCAGATCCTAAATCAGAAACTCTGGGGATGGGATCTAGTAGTCTTAATCTGTGTTTTAATAAACCCTCCAGGTGAGTTTGACACATGCGGAAGTTTGAGAACCAGTGAGTGAGTTACAGTAACCAACTGCTGAGTAGTAGGTAACTACTCTATCTGCTGACTTGGGTAAGGTCAGTTTGCTATAACAGAGAGTTTAATAAGCTAACTCTTGCTAAAACTGATGAGGAACAATTGTCACACCCATTTTGAAGCTGAAAATATTAAGACTTAAAGAGGTTAAATTCACAAAGTTGGGATTCCATTCCCAGCCAATGTGTCTTCAAAGCTTATGTTTGCTTTTTTCCACCAACCTATGGGAGGAATAGCTGCAGCCTTTCACCGCAGACAAATTTATTGTAAACTGGTTTCCAAAGAGTTTAGATCTGGAGGTAATCGAGATTGAGAACTAAATATGCTATTTGATTTTAATCCAGATAATATGTTTCTTTCATTAATTTGCCTTAGGAACACAGCAAATGACTTAGAATATTACTTTTCTCATTTGAAATAGGATAATAATGGCACATTTCATTGTATGTCTGGTGAAAACCAAGGGACTTGGAACTCTTCATGTAGTACTATGGTATTTAGTTGTACTTTACTAAACACATAACAACCTGAGAAGTTCTATGAAAATAAAATTTCCTCAATGAGGCATAGTTTGAATATAGCAGAGACATCTCAATATAAAATATTACAACCCCTTAATTAGAGTACAAATAACATCATTGTGATGCAAACCATATCCTCTAATACAGTATGTTTGCCAAGGAGCAATAGAAGTCTCTGGAAATCACGTATTATAGAACAATTGCTTTGGGGGAAAAGATGGGATTGGGGATTATACATTTCCTAGGCACAATAACAAAGTTATTATTATTAGTTTTGGTCTAGGAATATCAATAGCAATGGTGTTTTATTACTGTAACTGTATAGCTGTAAGACCTTAGCATTACTGAGTTTATACAACATTTGATTACACTGAGTTTTTCTTAAAAATAATAGGCTTCATTTTCCAACATAATCAGCACTATTATTAATACAGACTTTCTCTTATATGGGATGGGTCAAAAGTAGATTTACAGTTTTTCAAATGGAAAATAATACAATAATTAATAAGTAATAGTACAAGAATAAATTCTGTTAACTGTAAACCTACTTTTGCCCCACCCTGTGTATTTTATGTCAGCTTTAAAAAAAAATCCTCACCTGAGTATATGTTTATTGATTTTAGAGAGCGAGGAAAGGGGACAAAGAGAGGGAGAGAAACATCAATCAGTTACCTTCCACATGTACCCTGACCAGGGATCAAACATGCAGCCTAGGTATGTGCCCTGACTGGGGATCAAACCCACCACCTTTTGGTGTATGGGACAACATTCCAACCAACTGAGCCACCCAGCCAGGGCACAACTTTTTTTTTTCTTTTTGCGTTACACACAAAAAGGACAAAGTTTTTCAAACAGAATGCTAAGGTACATGTGTGATTTCTTTTCCCTACCCTAATGTTAGTTCCCAAAAGAAACTCATTTCAAACAATTTTGTTACCTTTTTAAACATTTGGATTAAAATCAATTAGGTAGATAAAAACTTGTATTTCCTGAAATAAATTTATAAACATGTTTATGATTAGAATCTGTGTTGCTAAAATGCCACACACTTGTGTTTTAAGGCTTAGCATTATATATAAAGACAGCTTTTGGGGTTTTTAGAAGTATAGAAAGTGAAAATGTGAATTTAGATTTCCTGAAGTTCTCTGATTGAAGCAGCTTAGCTTTGAGCAATTTCAAAGAGAAGGCACTTGCAGAAGGCACAGAGCAGGGAGATGTTGGAGGACAGGAGCTGCGCACCCAGACGCCTACTGAGGCGAGAAAGAGGATGTGTGACGTGGACAGGGTGAAGGGTGATGGAGTGCAGTGGGGACTACAGGAAAGCCAAAAGAACTTACCTCTGAAACAAGGGGACTTTGCATCTTACCCCAGCTGATTGTTGCCACGTGGGCATGCCAGACAAGTGTTGCCAGATATTTACTTTTTCAAGAGGAGCTAGAAATGTGAATTTCTATTTAAAATCTCTCCATTTTCAAATGTTAATTCAAAAGCTGTTATGACAATGTGGTTTCTAACATGCAAATCAAACAAAGTTCATCTGTGGGCTGGGTTTGAAGCATGGACTGCCATTTGTACTTGAGAAATAGAGGTGATATGTGCATGTGTTTGTATAGGCAAGGTAGGGTAGTCATAGTGATGAGGTTATATTTATTGCATTGATTCAACGTTTGTGCGTAGCTTCAGGTAACTGGAAGCACATTGGACGTGGCCACCATTATTTTAGGAAGAATGGGCACATCTAAATTCCAACTCAACTCTCATGATATATGCTCATGGAGTCATGAAAGAGGTGAATTAGGCCATTCTTCATTATTTTGGCTGACTAATTAGGGTCATTTCTGTTGCCAGCACATAACCACAAATGTATCCCTCAAGCTTAACTGAAGTTTAATATATTTAAGTTGGTTTCGAGTCATGTTGGTAACATGAGGAACTGTAGGTGCAACCACAGCTGTATTTGTAATTGAATTGTCCAGTGGACATCCTTGGGGCATGACTTCACTGTAAGAAGTGAATGTAGGGACAAAGTTCCCTTTCAATTTTCCCTCTGCTGGGGAAACCTACATAATTCAGTCGTGGCAGTGTTCTCTGCTCTTTGTGGTTGGTGTGGTTCCTGTTGCTCATAAAAATAAAAACCATCTTACATCCTCTCTTCTCGATTGTCTCATAAATGTAAATCAAAGAGGGGAAAAAGCTATAAAACAAACACAAATATCCACTAGAAAAAAGGCTAAGAATAATGGACTGGGATTATTTCTTAGCATACTTAAGTACAGTGCTTTGCATAACAGATATACCTCTCTTTAGCCAGTAGATGGATTCCTAAAAGTTACTGGTAAATCAATTTTGTAAAACAAAATCATATTTTAAATGCATTAGATGAGTATGCTATTTAAAGGAAAGCTCACATGAATCTTTTTGGAAAGCTAAAATATTCTTTTTTAGAAAATGAAATCTCAACTCGAATATATCTTTGCTTCAAGTTCATGGAGCTATTGAGTAAATTTGTTTCAACTGCAGTCCTGATCTTGTTTACTTCTCTATCACATTATACCTCCAGATCCCCACAATCTTCCCAAGTAATGTGTTTGAAGTGTTGCTTTTAGATTCAACATAGATTTGCATACCCACAAAGACTTGAATCAAATCTAGAAATGCATAAAATATTTGCAAATCAAATAAATTTACAGACAGAGGAGAGGCTGTACCCAGTGCAAGGTTCTTGGGGTGGTACAGACAATGCTGGGTTTCAGGTTAAAACTGGGATTTGTGGTCCCTTGAGTTAATGAGATGGTCTTTAGTTCCTATTTCACACTATGTTGAAATTCATAGACCAAGAGATCATACTTATAGATACATCTGGGCCCCTGCTCCCTCATATGTTATCTTAATTCTGTTCCCTAATAAACAGATATGAAACTCAGCTCATTGTGTGATTTTGATAAAAATTCATATGCCAAACAAACCATACAGAGAGGTGCAGAAGATAGGAGAGTGGGATGTGGACAAATGGGTGTTTGCATTGTAGTCAATAGAACTTTAAATTGAACATCAGTCATCACATGTTTACAATGGCCTACCAGGTCCACTACCAGAGAGTTTTCAGTACTCTGTGAAGTCTTTTTCCCTCTTAGTAGCAGTTTTCTTTCTTTTTTTAAAAAAAATGTTTTATTTCTTCATTTTTAGAGAGAGGGGAAGGGAAGGAGAAAGAGAGAAACATGAATGTGTGGTCATGTCTCACATACCCCCTACTGGGGACCTGGCCTGCAACCCAGGCATATGTCCTGAGTGGGAATCGAACCAGAGATCCTTTGGTTCACAGGCCAGTGCTCAGTCCACTGAGCCACACCAGCCAGGGTTTAGTAGCAGTTTTCATTCTTCCTCTACTTGCTTCTTCTCTTTATCCTCTCTTCAAAAACAGACAAACAAACAGAAACCCAGCTCATGCAGAGGAATTAAGGATTCTCTTTTGTTGCCTTAACACCTGCCACTCCTCAGATCTCACCCCCTGACCCAAGCAGTTTAACAAGGCATTTTCCATAACAAAGAAAATTTCCTCTTTGGAAACATTCAAATAATAAAACTCTCACCTCCATGTCCAAAGAAGCAACAGTATCCCCCCTCAAATTAACCTGAGTTGATTTGATTAAACCTTAGAAATTATTGATAAATGAGAGGGAGAATCTCCCAGAACATAAGCATTGGAAGCGTGATTGGCCCCCCAGGACTGGAGTGAGAACTGAAATGCAGACAGGACCCAGGCAGCTGTCCTCTGGTCTTTTCTTGCTCTCCTCAAGGCCACTTGCCTCTTGCGTCAGGTTCTCTATTCTCTATTCACACTTCCTTTTTTCTTCAGCAGACAGGTGATTTCTGCTTCTTTATTCCCATGGCTGTCCCATAGCACAGGTTCACATAAGCCAGTTCCAGACACTATCCCTCGTGGTTTAGGGGATAGCCTTGCCATTGGCTGGGGGTGGTGGGGTGAGGAGTGTGAGTATGACAGAGAGAGATGGAGTGGGGGTTCTCATAGGAAAAACAAAAGCTGATAGGAGCTTACCTCTGAGGATGGAGAAGGGACAATTTTTTCTAGATAAGCAGGTTAGCCAGGTTTATTCTAAAAAATAGGAGTCAAGTGAAGATTAAAATCCTAAATAATGGCAATGTATTTGGGCTGCAGATATGAATAAAGCATGGCATTGCTACGAGGTATTTGTAAAGTCTAGAGCATGAATGCACGATAGAGACTCCTGAGAGTAAAAGAAGGCTATATGGGAGAAAAATCACCTTGATTCCTAGGCCATACAAAGGTGAAGAGTCATGAAAGAAAACAAATAGAACATAAGCCCAGAAGGCAATATGCTTTAGGGAAAAAAGGAATTGGGATGCAAACATGAATTAATTGAATTTTAACTGTGAGAAACTGCAGGTATAACTTCTCCTCCATGTGCCAAAGGCCTAGGAGATCACAGTGCAGGGGAAACAGCACAGGGTCAGAAGCCTGGAAACTCAAGGGGGAAGAGTCAAGTGGAGGCGGAGAAAGCTGGAAGATGATCTCTAGCCTTTTTCTATCATCTCTGTGTACAGCTAGAAGAGGGCATAAGCATTAATTGGGGATAGAGAAGCATTTTTGATAGTACCTAACAATTTAGCAAAATAGCCAGAAGTTATGTATATTTTATCTCTTTAAAATAAGAGAAATTGTTTTTTATCTGGGTAAATGGCACCAGAACAGGCTAAGACTGCTTCATGAACTCTTCCACAAGCTCCATCCCTCCAGTCATATCTGTAGTTTGCGTAAAATCCCTCTTTTCATAATTAGAGTCACACATCTTGAACCTCAGATTTTGGAAACAGAAATTCACAGATCTCTCCTAGCACACTCCTTTTGTTAAATATGTTTTTTAGCGATATTTAAAATTTCTTAACAAAGCACTTAAATTTTTACAGCCAATAGACTGGGGAACACTAAGAAAATAATGTAGTCCTTGTTTTACTCCACCAGGGTTTCTGTCTGGCCTATTTGAATTTGAGTGTTCTCTGGGCTCAGGTCACATGAAGACATTATCATCACCTTATTGTTCAAAACACCTGGCCACAGAACCCGGCGTGTGAACAATTGCTGAGTGACAAATGCCTTAAATGCCGGCCTGCCTTGCTTAATTATACAGCTGTCGTGGTGCACCGGCAATTTTTCTTTCCAAGTCTCCTCCCCTCTGCCCAGCTTCAAACCACATAGTAAAGAGAAGAATCCACAGAGCTCTGCATTAGGGCTTTTAGAGCAACCACAATGCAATCAAAGTATCAGGCTGCAGGAGTAGCAGAAACCATTTCTAGAGTGTGGTTGACCCATATGTTGCACTTGGGCTGTCATACGATCGGACACGGGTGTTGCTCATCGGGGCCACATGCTCCTTTGCTTGCTTGTTCTGATGTCTCAGTTCCTAACTTTCTCCTGCAGCTCTTTAAATGGGCAGGAGGAAGATGGTGAATCTGTAAAGTCACAGAGCAGAGGTAGTGGTGTTCACCTCTATCGTTCAAATTCAAGTGCCGAGCTCTCCGAGTTGCTAACGGGTTTGGTGAAAAAGTAGATACTGTGAGAAGAGTATAAGGAAGTATAAATCAAGGCAAAGAGACTATAAATAGAAATAAATTTAACCTATGTTGTGAAACTTCATCATTTGTTCTCATTGGGAACCACTGTAGTAAACATCTTAGGCTAAGAGCATAATTGTAATAAGAAAAGTCCCTAAAATTGTGTGTAGCATTAGACGGTCCCTGCAGATCAGTTATGCTATGAGGTTAAAGTTTATCAGAATCTAGGGACTCTGGCCAAAACTGACCAAAAGTTAGTAGACAGATTTTCATTTCTTATACTTTCTCCATTTCCATTGACCTATGTAATATATTGGTTCATAGCTGGCTGTTGGCACTCAGAGATTTGGTGGTAGATGATAAGACTAATTAATATTTGCCTCCTGACATTGGTTTTAAAGTACTCTACAGATGACCCAGTGTGATAGAATAAGCCATGTATTCTGTATTCTTATATTTTGTTATTATCCATTACTATATTCTGCATACAACAGAAACTTCATAAACACTTGAAACAGTGCATGGCAATGTATTTGATTAAAGTCATGATGTCAACAGACATTATATAATATAAATTATTTATAAATTATATATAATACTTAGATATAAAATATATGTACATATACATGATTTCCATTTAGTGAACTATTTATTTAGTATACATTTATTAAGCTTCTACTTGTGCCAGGATTTTGCTCAGGCCTAGGAGGTATTAAGTTATAAGACATCATTTCAGTATTGAGAATCAGGATTGACAGAAATTGTGTAATATATTAATGTAAATATATATTGACCATACTATGAGAGCTTATTCAGATATTAACACTTATTTAATGTTTATTTTGCTTTTACATGAGTGTACCCATCAATTATGGAAAAGCATTGAGTATGGATGCTTAATTTTCTTGTGGCAATATTTTCCATACTATCTCTTTTCTGCTTCTCTTTATATTGATGTTATTCCATGGTTTAATCTCATGAGAGATCAAAGACTGTAAATCTGAGAGGATCACATAAATTTTTTCTTTTGCTTTTTAAAAAGTTTTTTATACACTACACTTAGCTTCCTTAGAACTACTATTTTTCATTTCATCTCTAAGGAATTTTGATGATTCCAGTGTTCTCAGCATCCCTGTAACTCAGTGAAGCCATATGGCTAAACTCAGGCCAATAACATGTAATCAGAATTGGGTGCTAAAGAACATCCTTTAAATGAAATATTCACACATTGCTTGTTCCTTGCTCCTTCCCCCATTCTCCTGCCTGGAACACAGATTTGATGTGTGGAGTCTTGGCAGCCATTTTTGATCATGAGTACAAGCACAGCTTTCTAGGAATAGGAGAATAATGAAATTAAAGGAGCCAACATTTCAGCTTGGGGTGCTTACCTCCTGACTTCTTCCTGTGAAGGAAGAATAAACTTTTATCTTGTTTAACTAGCCTTGTGTTGGGTCTTCTCAACTGAACACTAATAGATCCTTAGCATCTCCTGATTTTTGCTGACATTAATATTTAGATAACCTTCTGTGGGAAAGACCTAGAAAATTTTAAAATTCATGAAAAGTATGTTCTTCAGCACTGAGAAATGGGATATAGAGCTATTCAAATGCCAAATTTTCTACTGGATTCAATGGATGCCAAAACAAAGAATCCCTACGACCTCCCACCCAAGGTGGAATACCATCTGCAAGGGAGTTTTGTGACTTTGAAAGAAGGAAGAGGAAGAAATCTTGGACTATATGGACCACTTTAGAGCTTGGAGTGGCTGGGGTGAAGACAGAGAAGGGTGCAGAATGATGGAGAAAGCAGCATTTGAAGCCCCTTTTCCACTAACTGTCAGCACAATTGAGGTGAGAGTTTTGGGTGGCTGGATGAACTGAGCAGAAGCCTCCAGAAGCACTGGTGGCAGGTATTCTGCAAAAGCTGTTTCCTGAGGCTGAAATGATCTTAACTGATGCAGCAGGAAGCTGCATGGAGAAATCTGAGCTACATATTCATAGATGTGGACAGTTATATCAAAATGCCAACTTCTACAATGACAGTAGTTACAGAGGAGCAGCTCCCTAAAGGGGAACGTTTCTTCCCCTGATGTGCTGGGAAGCTGTAAGTGTGGCCTGGAAATGTCAGGGCACCGGAAGCAGAGGCCTGACAAAGACCATAGAGGTGCTCTTCTTGGACAATCAGAGACATGGATCGTTCCTGACCCTGGGAGGAAGCTGCCCCACAGCTGGTCTAACCTTGGAACAGCAGCTTTGCTAGGTCTGGAGAAGACATCCTCTGGGTTGAAACATCCTATCCCTGCCCCACCAGTATTTCCAAATCTAGTATCTGTTTCTATATTCTTCAAGCTCATTACCTGGAAATCTCAAAGGTATCCTCTAACGTAAAGCCAAGAAGACTCTTTCACCCTATTTCTGAAGGAAATATTAGTCCTTAACAGACTTTTTACTGTTTCATTGTGAGAAACTAGGAAAGAAGGATCCTGTAATTCCGAAGCATAAATAAGTAAACATATAGCTAAATAATCTAAAGAAAGAACACATTCCAAGTGTGTTCCTTTCAGCTTTTCTTTATTTTAAATTTACATCTTTATCAAAGTAACATATTTTGTAGTCAGTTATATTTA
Source organism: Glossophaga mutica (assembly GCA_039655065.1). NCBI lineage: Eukaryota > Metazoa > Chordata > Mammalia > Chiroptera > Phyllostomidae > Glossophaga > Glossophaga mutica. The sequence goes on along the minus strand of CM077305.1, from coordinate 135,432,861 downwards.
AAAAGTCAGCTGAGAGACTACTAGTGCCAGTCACCTTTTCCTCATCACCCGGATTCATTCTTCTAAGGCAATCACTTGTAACTTAGTAGCTATTCCCAAATCTTGCACACTCTGCTGTTTGTTTTTCAGGTTTCGATATTATTATTTTCGATTAGAGAACATAGGTTCTTTCTCCCACATCACTCATTAAAATTGTATCAACACATTGTTAACCAGTATTCACATTATTATGATTATGTAAATAACATTCCCACTTGAGTCACTTTTGTGCCATTTCCTTTCTTACACAGTTTTTTGCTTTGGCTGGAGTTAATAATCACCTCCTTTCTGTTTGCTTGGTTTCTGTGATCTGTAACTGCTTTACTGCTAAAGTCTCCAGTTTAAAACTAAATCTCCTTAGCACAGTCAAAAGGCCTTGGCATGTAGCTCCTGGGCACTGCGGTCTCTTGACCCCATCCAGGCCTCCTGCACATTGCCATCCTGAAATTGCCCTTCACCATTTTTTTAGACTTCCCTTAGTCTTTCTCTGTATGGGGCCTCCAGTTGTCTGATTTCCATGTTTTCCTTGTTCATGGTTTACTCCTTTGTTTCAGTGGATCCCACCCACAACTGAAAAAAGGGAGCATTAGAAGAATGTTTTTTGAGAATTTGACCACCTGAGACTATCCTTATTCTATTTTGACATTTGACTTACCATTTGGCTGAAGTGAGGGTGTTGACCTGGAAATAAATTGCCAACAGAATTTGAAAGATATTGCCCCTTTATCATTTAGCTTCCCATGTTGTTAAGTCAAATGTTATTCTCATTCTCTATCCTCCTGAAGCGTCCTGCTATTTTTCTTTGGGGACCTTGGGGCTCTTCTCTTTATCCATAGTATTCTGAAATTTCACAATGACATTCCTTGTAGTGGGTGTATTTATTATGCTGGGCATTCAGACATTTGTAAGCTGGAAAACCATTTTTCTTTTGATATGGCAAATTTTATTGTATGATTTCTTTGATAATTTCTTGATCTTCATTATTTTAAAGTTTTCTTCCTTCTGCAATTTCTATCACTTTGACGTTGGATCTCTGGGACCGCTTCTCTGATTTTAATAATTTTTTTCCCTTTGATTTCCATCTTTTCTCATTTGTTTATTTTACTTTCTGCAGATTTGCTCATTTACCTTTCCTTCTTTATATAACACTTTAAAAATTGTTCTCTGAAAGTTTCTTTTAAAAGTGCTAGCATGTTGTTATTTTGTGATGCAAATCCTTCTTGAATTACTTTGAGATAATGAACACTTGGAGAATTTTTTTCTGCTTGTTGCTTGCCTTGGTTTCCTCCAAGTGCATTTTATGTGTTTATTTTGCCTTGTCTCCCTGTTAGAGACTTTCCTCAAATGTGTGGTGAACATTGGCTCTATGTCTACATTTAAAATGAAGAGTGCAATTACTATGCACAGGCGTGGGGCCTGTCAACTGGTGGCTCTGACTGCCATTATCTGAAAGTCTTTTGGGGGAACCATTTCTAAATAGAAAGTCTCTAATCTCTTGCCTAGGTATTGGGGATCTCACAGCTTAATATGTATTGTTTACTTAGATTCCCATTTTAAGAATGATACCTCACCTTCACCCGCAAATATGCCTGAGGTCTTTGACTCTGGATTTGCACTGATTTTGTCCCTCAAGAGAGAGAATCTCTCCTGAGAGGGTCCTCTAGGGCAGGGTGAGGTTGTTCGCTAAACAAGTGGAGCGTCAGAAGAAATCCTTACCAAAGAATTCCAAACATTTCTCCTGTTTTTAACCTTATATTTCAATACTGTTTTAAGAAGTACCTGGAATAATCAATTTATGATACTTTCTAGGGTTGTATGTGGTACAAATAATCTTGCTGGTTCATTTTGTTTTTTTTTCCCCACTGGTATTAGGTTTCAGCTTTTTGACTATACACACACACACATATATATATACACACACAACCAGGATCATACTATTTATACAGAAAAACATATTAAAAAAAAACATTGAAGGACAAGATCAGATGTATTCAGGGTGGTATGGCCATAGTCAGAGAAAGACAAATACCATATGATTTCACTTATATGTGGAATCTAATGAACAAATGGAACTAACATGGAAAATGGGGACAGACTCATAGATAGAGAGCAGGCTGACAGCTAAGGGCAGTGGATAGTGGGTGGAGGGTCTGAGCAAAGAGGAAAAAGGACTCATGGACATGGACAGCAGTGTGGTGATTGGAGGAGTGAAGTGGATATAAGGGGACTAAACGGCAATGGAAAAATACAATAAAAAAAGAAAAAATTTTGAAGGAAACAAATATATTTTCTAAACTATTTAGTGGTCTTGAAAACATTAGAAAAACATAGGTTATATTAAATAAAACCGGTAAGATGAGATGATAATACAATAAATAGATTTGAAACTGGCACTGGTTTGAGAGGCAAGCAGAAATTTAAAATAAGTTACGAGAAAAAAAAGAACTATTTTAAAGTAATCATTTAAGAACATAGTTTAAAATGCAACAAGGGTTGAAACAACACCATAGTAAATAAAATCAAGAGTATAGAATATATACTTGATAAAAATCTCCCAGGATGCAGACATATCTGCCAAAAAAAGAAAAAAAGAAAAAAAAAAAGAGGATAAACCGGGGGGATCGGTCGGGGGGGTGGGCCGGGGAGGTGGAGGATGCATTGCTACCGACACCCTGCTGTGGAGCATGAGCGTCACCGAAGGGGATGCCAGGCTCAATGGAAGGGATGCGATCTTTGAAAACACTAAACGACACTTGCTCAGCTAGTGAGTAAAGTTCTGGCTTTATACACTGAATGAGTTCAATAGATCTTAGAAAATATCAATGAAAATAACTCGACAAATAGATGTATTCTGATGAATGTCAAACTTCAGGAGGAAAAAAAATCTGGCCTGCTTCTAGGCAGAAAAGACTGATTATCTACAAAAGAAAAAAAAAAAACAATAAACATCTCACATCAGATTCTCTCTCTGCAATAAGAAATACCAGAAGAAAAAATAAAGAAAAAGAAAACATCAGAAGACTATGAAGTGTTTTCCTAAGAGTTTTGAAGAGAAAAAAAAAAAGATGGTAACTAAAAATTTCCGTACTATAGCTAGGCTTCAGTCACATACAAAAGTAACAAAATACTTTATCGAATACACGAGGACTCACAAAGCAAAAATTATGTGCTTTTAAAAATATACACAGTTTCCTAACAATTACAGGATGAATACAAACACACACTGAGTCAAGAATAGGAAACTAATGAAATGTAGAAAGATGAGAGCTACTATCATAAAAATACTAGTCTTAATATGTTAAGTTAAGGAAACTAAAATGTTTGTAATTCTAAAAATAGGTATGTTTTAAAATAAGAATGATTATTTGAAAGAAAGAAACAACGCCTTACATCCTGGACTGTGTCACAAAAACTGGTAAGAAGAAGTAAAAGTTGTCATTTTCTCACTTAAGAAATCTTTCTATCTAAAGTTCATGATTAAAGAAAAATAAACTTTTAAACACAGTTGAAAAATATAACAAAAAGTGGGAGGTTAATTTTTTATAAACAACTAAAGAGGAGAGAAGGAAAAAATAACATGAATAAAATATATAGGAAATATCAAGGAAGGACTGAAAAAACAGAAAGCATCAAAGTGACGGAAGAATAGAGCTGTAGGGAGACATGTCCTTTAATGGCAAATCATGTTTTTTCTCTACGCAGCACAGCCTTCCAGGTTATCAAATTCTAGTCTTTCATTTTCTTTAATTTATTTGATAACTGTAAATTGTAGGTAACCAATAGCAATGTGAATTAATTCTTGTCTATAAACTTGCAAATTCTGTACTGACCTTGTCAGTTGAACTATTTCCACAGTCCCCTCTAAAAAAGTTTGCCTTTGTATGCACATTCATCTCAATATTCCTGGTGTATAAATATGTCACTTCTTCAGATTCTCTTTGAATATCCCTCTGATTCCTTCATCAGCTTAATAATATCTTTAACATGTGTCCATGTCTATATTTGTATGAAGATAATAGTTGAAGTTTTTTGGAAACTTTTCTTTTAGCAACACTGATCAGTTCTGATCCATATTAATGAGTTAAATCCTGAACAGAAGGAAAACAAAGCCATCAGAGAGAATTAAAGCAATGTAATAATTTTTGTTGTATTAAAGAAACTCAGGTGAAAAAGTAAAAGTTTGGGCAACCATATTTTAGGCAAGTTCTGACACATGAAAACATGGTTAGCTGTATTAATACATGACTGAGTACTTAGGATATATGTCAAGTAATAATAAATAAGACAAAGAAAGTCACTGTATTTGAAATTTCAATTTAGAATACATTTATAATAGGTTCTAAGTATATCATTGAAATGGATGATGCAGAAAATGTCAGAAAAGAAGGAGAAATGGTTAGATATATTAGAAGTAAGAGTCACTATTAGGCCTCTCCTCTCTACTTGACACATGGAGCAGGCAAAATTAACAAATATAAATAAATGGGGGTCCAAGAAATATAACTGACAATACTAATTTCTTGGTCATATACTGAACTTTGCATTCTATATATGCGTAGATGACATACCCATGTAGCTTTCCTTCCTTCAGAGTAAGTTTGCAGTGTCAGAAAGTTTGTTGTGGCCAGAAGAATAGATCTTTAGTTTCATTAAAAACAAAAAATAATATACTCAACAGACATCCTCATCACATCCTTAAATCTTACTATGTCCTTGACTTGTATCTTTAACTCACTCAGCTTGACTCCCGTTGAAGCCTGCCTAAATGATTGATAGATTGATAAATAAATCCACAAAGTGTTACTTTGACAAAAGTTAAAAAAGAAAATAGACAGTCCCCTAGAAGATCCAGTAAAAGTAGAACAAAATAAAAATGGCCATACATACATTTATTTTTGTTCAATTAAAAATAAAGAACAATGGTGTGTACAATCATTTATGTTATGTTACGGCACAGATTAAAAGTTATAAAATTGAAATAATCTAAAATTCAAACCAGACTATGTATTATACTATATTTTATCTTGAATTAGTCAGATCCTATTCTGCTATTAAGAAAAACACTGCAGAGAAATACGTAGTAACATGGAAGATGTTCATGGGATGTTAAATGGAAAAAGGTGACTGTAGAGAAAATGCAGTATAATTTCATATTTGTAAGAAATGTAAGTAGATGTCTAAAATGTTTGAAAAATACATACCATAATATTACAAATCCTTTTTTCTGAGAGTAGAGATTAAAAATTTTTTAATGCTCAGTTATATGTTTAACTTTAGACTAGAAAGTCATGTGATTAAAAAGGTAAAAGTTTTTGTTACCTACATTAGGAAGGTCCTCTGTTTTCTCCATGTTCCATTCCCCTTTCCCTAGGAGTTTGCCCAGGCAACTGATGACTGAGTAAGTGGTCATCAAGGGAACCCCTGGGTAGACAACAGCTGATCAGGCCAGAGGTATACAGCTGTCCCAAGCTCATTAGGTCCTCTCTCCTGGGAATTTCAAATTGGGATTTAGAATCACCAGTCCGTTAACTGTGAGAACAATTTGTAGGTACAAAATAGAAAGGGGGAGGTTAAGAATAGTATAGGAAATGGAGAAGCCAAAGAACTTATATGCACAACCCGTGGACATAAACTAAGGCGGGGGGGGGGTTGCTGGAGGGGAGGGGGATACAGAGTGGAGGAGGGATAAAGAGGAGAAAAAGTGGGATAACTGTCACAGCATAATCAATAAAATATACTTGGAAAAAAGAATCATACAAACTGACAAATCTGGGAGCTGGTGGCTGTGATATGAGTGTAGCCATTCAGATAAGAAATCATATGCCTTGGTCAAGCAGGAGAGTTGTTTTGCAAAGAGAATAATCAACAACAATGACAACAATGTATACCATTTATTGTGTGCTCAATGTGTGACAGGCCTTCTTCTGAGCACTCTACATGAATGAACTCATTCATTGGCACATCAAACCTTTAAGATGGATACTATCCATTTTTCCATTTTACCTCATACATGTGAGGAAAGCAAGGCAAAGAGTTGAAATGAATTGAAGAACAGCACAGAGGACAGAGAGATGAATAGTCATGTCATCTCAGAGAGACAGAGGAAAGAACAGTGGCTTCCTTGGGCCTCAGGGCTTTGAAGGTTCTAGTTCTAATTTCTGATGGGATCCAGTTGTATTTCCTGCCATCTGTTTCCAAGAGATTACTCTGACTCCTTAAACTCCTTGCCCTTCACAAGCTTGAGTGGACACCAGTTTCTTGCAGTCTACCAACCCATGTCTAAGAGGGAATCAATGCTGTCGGTGACTGCATATACAATGTCCTTGATACTTTTAAATTTTTCTCATGTTATCTTGGAACCCAGTCCAACAGAGAGGATACGATATTGCTGGAATTTACCACATACAACTTCATGTAATAAGTGGCATATCCTCCCAAATCACAGGTAATTTGGGGGAGTATTAAATATATGACCTTTACAAGGGTGCTCATTGAAAAACAGTCCTTGAGCGATTAAGGAAATCTCTGACACTCTTCCTCTTTCACATAAAATGCATATTTATTTATTTACTTATTTATATTTTATGTATTGTTCAATTATAGTTTACATCCCATGTTATTTTTCATTAGTGTACAGCATGTTGGTTAGACAATCTTACACTAAAGTAGTCCTGTCAATATTACAATCACCCATCTGGTACATAGTTATTGCAATATTCCCTATGCTGCACTTTATATCCTTGGGACTGTTTTGTGACTAACCAACTTGTACTTTGGAACACCCTCATCCTTTTTACCCATCCCCTCATCTCTTTTCCCCTGTGACAACCATCAGTCAGATCTATGTATCCATGAGTCTGTTTCTATTTTGTTTGTTCATTTATTTCGCTCTTTAGATTTCACAAATAAATGAAAGTATATGGTATTTGTCTTTTCTGTCTCACTTACTTCATTTAGCATAATACCCTTCAGGTCCACCCATGCTGTCACAAGTGGTAAGATTTTATTCTTTTTTATGGCTGAGTAATATTCCATTGTATATATGTACCACAGATTTTTTTATCCATTGAAGGGCGCTTCTGCTGTTTACATATCCTGGTTATTGTAAATAATGCTGTAGTTGGCATAGTGCTGCATATAGTCTTTCAAATTAGTGTTTTGAGTTTCTACAAAATGCATATTTATGTAAATATTTGTAAACAATTTTAGGTAGAGTTTACATATTTTCATGTGCCTACCAACTTCTGGGTTAGAGGCTACTGTTTAAAAAATTGCATTTTCTTAGTTTATATGTTGCTACATTTTTTACTTAACATTGTCTAACCAGATTGTTGAATTTTAATGTACCCACCTCCTAGACTAGCCGTCAGTCTCTGGATACAAGACAATTAGAGGGGGACAAATAGAGCATTCCTGGGAATAGAACACAGAGACAGGAGCCTCAGACATGACTTTTCATATGTGGGGGGGAGATACTTTTGTAGGCTGTGAAAAATGGATAAATAACTTCTTTCTCAGACCCAATACTTGAACTCTTTCATCCCTAGGTTTGAGGATATACTGCCTTGTGAAATTTTTTTCTCTCAAAAGATTTTTCTTCTGGAGGTAATTTGTGTGTTTCAGAATGGTAAAATAATCAGAAGATTATTGACAATTATTGAAAAACTATACTGATCTGCGTTGGCATATAGGATGCATTCCCTCCTTACTTCGGTATATCGGTGGGTGTATAACAGATAGATGGGTATTTTTACCTAAAGGACTCAAGGAAAATTCAGTGGCCAAATATCCCGAAGAAAAAAGAAGCATTCAGTTAATCATCTGGATGTTTTGTCTGGATGAGGGAAAATCTGTGGTGTTTCCAAATATTTGAAAAAAAATATTTGGGAACTTCCAGATGTTCAGCCTTATGCAGCTCAAACGTCCAGATGTTGGACCAAATTTCCCACATCCAATTGGATGTTTCAGCTTCATGTAGGCCCAACCACAGTTATAGTAATTCCAAATTGCTAACTGCTGTCTCGGAATATTAGTTGAGGGAAAAACATGGCACACTAAAGTGTGAAAGTTATAGATGATCATCAACATTAAGAGCTGGGGAAGAAAAGAAGGAGGGGATTACATCACTGACCAATCAGGTTGAGTTGTTACTAATATAAATTGTCAGCAGTAATGTTCTCTTGCAGAAGGTTGATAATTAGGATTAATAAACATAAACTGGTGTTCCTTGCTGATTTTAAGGAAGCCAGTAGCACTTTCAGTGTTTACGAAACTTGAAAGATGTGGAAAGGGACATCCTCTGCTTTGAAATGAATCAAAAATTCTAAACTTCATGGAAAGAGGTTAGGAGAGTTCATTTGCCTCCTCTTATTTTATTGGGATGATCTAATGTGACCCTGAAGCGTCTCTGATTACAATGTTTTTAAACTTGTGGGAATCAGTCTAATAAAAATACTGTAAAGGAATACAGCTCATCCTGCAGCTGTGGGCCGGCTGTGTAGATTACCATGGTGCAGGAGTGAAGGTCAGCCTCCAAAAAGCAGATTCCATTTTCGACATGGCAGTAACAAGAACTTGAATGGGGGCGTTAAATAAGAAGACAATGTTTTGATTCTGATTAGGATTCTAAAATCTGATTTTTAGCCAACTTGTTGTTGGCGAAGAACAGCAGTGCCATAAATAAAATAGCTGCAGATGGATCTGGATATCTGTTATGAACAACCATCAAGAAAATGTTTTTATTTTAATTAATTGATACTGAACAAAAGTAGTATTCAGCCAAAATCTTTTTTTCTGGTCCTGTTGTAATTATTTTTTTAACCAGTTCACCACTGCATTCCAGGGGAGTGTCAAGACCTCCTACAGAGGTGCCTGGTACAAAGTCTGCACCTGATCTGTGTTTGGCTTTGCATACCACGCCTGAAATTGTTCAAGAAATTAATCTCTTTTTTACTTGCAGCAGTGCAGCTTGTTGGAAAGCAACCTAGATTTGGTCTGGGTTTCTTTTTAAAGTTAACAATCTTCAGAGAACCTGGGGTTGGACTGAAGTCAGGAATAATATGGGCTGTCATTGTTTGTAGGATGTGAACAACTATTTCAAAGCCAAAGCTGACTTTCCAAGGAATTTATCCAGAGAACGGTAGAATGGGAAGTAGACTTTAAAATCTAAAGAAGCATTTCATATTTTTAATTGCTATATGAAGAATTAAACTCTGGCTTCATGTGAGAAAGCATCTCAAAAATTCTTCACACTAGAGGCAAAGTTACCCAAGTGTGATTCGATTAAAAGATACACACACAGAGGCACACTCATACACACATATGAATACTAGTGATAACACTTAGCATTATTTGGTTTTGATAGAAACAAACATTTCTTTGTTCTAAAAATGGTTTCCCGGATGTGGGGGAAAGAATACATTGATAATTACGGTACTGCACAACTTGTATGGAACCCAGTGAGGAGCTAGCCATGATTTCTTCCTCTGGTGACAGTGCCTTCACATGCCAACTGGAAAAAATTTCCTTCAGTAGTATGCTGAGAGGTGTTACAGGAGAACTGGAAATGATCAGGTCAACTAGAAACTGTGGGCATCGTGGGAATGTGTATTAGAGTGATGAAGAGCAAACTAGAGACAGTGGCTGAGGTGAGAATCAGAGGTCTCTGTCTTCTGGCTGACTCACCTCATGCAAGACACATAGCCTATCTATGCCTTGGTTTCCTCATCTACAAAGGCTCTTAGATTAATGCCGTCTGTGTGAATAACGTTTGAAGTCAAAGGGCATGAATCAAGCACTGAATCCAAAGGTACGTGAAGATCTAAGATGGGAATGGGAACCAAAGCCATATGATAAGATGCTGTGATCAGAAATAAAATGAGACATGTTTCGACACTTAATGACATTGTAAGACATCGGGCAGCAGGAAGATGTACATGTGTCTGATGAAAATGTGGTGGGGAGGTAGGGGGTTGGGCAAAGAAGATCAATCTCACAGCTTTCAATTAAGATCTTGTGGGCGGGGAAGAAGGCCGGAGTCTGCAGGGAAGGAACTGACTGATATTATTATTATTTTTTTGATGCAGCATTCCAGAAAACATAATCAATGGCACCCATCCAGTTCCCATTTAGCAACCAAAGAACTAGCTGCAGCTGTTTTTTATGCCTGGTGGTGCCAGTTTGATAGTGTATAATCATATTTGCATAAAGATAAAAAGGAAGGTGTTATAGAACACAGTTAAGCCTATGGTTTCACCATGAATTAAAGGTAATTTCAGACTAATTAGGCATAATTTGTTAAGGAATTCTTCCCCGCAATGATGACTCTGATTTTGTAATTACAGGACAATGCTTACTGTGGCTTTCAAGGCAGGAGAAAGCACACCCGAGGGGGTCATGTCCCACACTAGGCAGTTCTAATGGTGCCACAAAAGACAGGTGTTTTGTCAGATTTCAGCCACACACTTTCACACCTGCAACACATTAACTACAGCAGCAATGTTAATGAAGACCAGGTGCCTGTTCTCTCACTTAAATGAGGAACTGGCATGAGGTTCGCTGTTTGCTACCTGACATCTTCCTCCGTGTCTCTGAATGCCAGAGTTCTGGTTGATGAGGAAGCTGTGTGGGGTGAGCAGGCTCCAGGGCAGCTTTGCCCCGGTCCTTTTGAGTGGGAGAATGGAGGGACAGAAACACGGACCTTTGCACTGGAGTAGTTACTGCTCTACCCACTCCCTGAACTCAGACCTCACCCTAAAACAGTGAGTGGGGAAGGGCCTCCTGGCACAGAGCAACCCCAGGCTTTCTGTGTAGCCACCCCTTTTGTGCAGAGTTCTGCTTCCCAGAGTCCTGAAAAGAGCTGAGCTGCACGGTCCACCAAATGGATTTCTGGAAAGTGCTATGTTATCAGCTGGTACCAGGGAAAGTTTGATTGTAGCTACTTGAGTCTTTTCAGACTTGAAGTTTTGCCATTCTATCCGGAAATGAGTAATGGAGGCCTTGAGCAAGCTTTTTCATTTTAATAAAACACAAGGTTTTCATTGTGTGGTGCTACATTGTTGTAATGGTCTGTGTTATGAAATACAAAATCTTTTCCTCCCTCCCTTAAAAAAGAAAAATCACCTCAGCAGTGGTGCTTTTCCCTTCTCCTTTTTCCTTATTTCTTTGTTTTGCCACTTTGAGCTGCAGTTGCCTCCTCCCTGCAATTTCCAGCAGTTAGGTGAAAAGTTAATATTGTCACAAAAAAAGAGAGAGAAAAAACAAAAAGAAAGAAATGAAAAAACTTACAGAATTGAAAGTAGAGGAAAGAATGGGCAGGTCTTGGTTCTCAGCAGCGGGAGCATAATTATCGGCCTCATTACCAGTGACTTCTGGCACATGAGAGTCCCTAACAAAACAATTAGCCTCTTTGCCCTGGGAGATGGAAGGACACGGACAAACATCAAAATGTTTGACACTGCAGTCTAACTCCCAGCCCTAATTAAATTAGAACAGAACAAAATCACGGACTTTTAGAGCAGCAGATGTAAATCTTGGAGTGGGCAGGACCTCTTAAGTCTAGAGTTCTTTAACTCTTAGGTCCCTGAAGTGAATGCATTGGTGCCCCAACACGACCTTCAGAAACTGACTGTTGAAGTGACCTGCCAGTGAGACAGGTCCAAGTCATGCATTTCATGTGATTTTGCAGTGTCTTTCAACGTACATTCATAGTGAGCCTGAGAGAGTTTTTGAAAAGGTACCCCAGAGGTCCAACATGAGGACCCTGACTTTCCTTTTCACATTCCCCTACCCACAATGAAAGAAATTTTATTTTTTTATTTTTATTTTAATTGTTGTTCTTGTACAGTTTTCTGTCTTTTACTCCCATCCCAGCCCACCACCCCAGCCCTCCCCACCTCCCTCCCATTTCCACCCCCACCCTAGTTTTTGTCCATGTGTCCTTTATACTTGTTGCTCTAAACCCTTCCCCTTTTCCCCTGAAATTCCCTCCCCTCTCCCCTCTGGTGTCTGTCAGCCTGTTCTCAATTTCAGTGTCTTTGGTTATATTATGCTTATTTGTTTGTTTTGTTGATTAGGTTCCTGTTAAAGGTGAGATCATATGGTATTTGTCACTGCCTGGCTTATTTCGCTTAGCATGAAGCAACTTAGGTGCCCATCAGTAAATGAATGGATCAAAAAACTGTGGTACATTTACACAATGGAATTCTATGCAGCAGAAAGAAAGAAGGAGCTCCTACTCTTTGCGACAGCATGGATGAAACTAGAGAGCATCATGCAATTTTATTTTTCAATTAACTTACTTTTAAGATTTAGTTTTTAGAGCAATTTTAGGTTCACATCAAAATGAGGGGCGGGTAGAGATTTTCTCTACTTTCTGTCCCCATACATGCCTAGACTTCCCCATTATTGACATTCCCCACCATAGTGGAACATTTGTTACAACTGATGAACCTACACTGGCACTTCATTATCACCCAAAGTGTCCATAGTTTACATTATGGTGTTGTGCATTCTATAGGCTTGGATGAATATATAATGACATGTATCCACAATGATAGTATTGTGCAGAATAGTTCCTCTGTCCTAAAAATCTTCTGTGTTCTGCCTGCCATCCACCCACCCCCAATCCCTGGAAAACACTGACTATTTTATTATCTCCATAGTTTCGCTTTTTCAAGAATGTTATACAGTGGGAATCTTTTTAGATTGATTTCTTTCACTTATTGTGAATTTTAAGTTTCTCATGTCTTTCCATGAGCTGATAGCTCATTTCTTTTTAGCACCAAGTATGCCACAGTTTATCCACTCACCTACTGAAAGACATCTTTGTTGCTTTCACGTTTTGGCAATTATGAGTAAAGCTGCTATAAACATCCATGTGCAGGTTTTTGTTTGGACATAAGTTTTCAACTCCTTTGAGTAAATACCAAGGAGAACAATTGCTGGATCGTATGGTAAGAGTATGCTTAGTTTTGTAAGAAATTTCCAGGCTGTCTTCCAAAGTTTTTTCTTACTTTTTTTCTCCTTTTCTTTGTTTCACCACTTTTAGCTCCAGTTGTCTGCTCCCTGAAATTTCTAGAAGTTATGTAAAAAGTTAATATTGTGTCTTACAAACCATAAAACACCTTAAATTCAAGATACAGAGAACAAATTGGTGGTTCTCAGAGTCAGGGGTGTGTGCGTGGATGGGGAGTGGGTGGGAATAGACAAAGGTGTTTAAGAAAAAAAGTGGCTACACCATTTCCCATTTCACCAGCAGTGAGTGAGAGTTCCTGTTGTTTTACATCCTCACCATTTGGTATTGTCAGTTTATTCCTTTTCTTGTCTTATTGCACTAGTTAGGCCTTACAGTACAATATTTAAAAGGAGTGGCAACAGAGGACATCCTTACTTTGCTGTTTTCAATTTAAATTATGATTTGATATTTATCAAAGATTTAATATAAAAAATAGCTGTAGCTGTCAAAGAACAATTTGAAAAACCTATCCTAAGGCCAAAAACCCTTGGACTTCTACAGAGTAGTCAAATATTTGGGCAAATTAAAATACTTCTTGTGCAAAGTGTTGGCCATGTGTGCAGATTTAAAGGCAACCTCTCTGCAAAGGTGCTAAGGCCTGCTCATACAGCAAGTAATGAAGTACTCGCTTTCAAATTAATTGCTTCCCAATCTTATTGAAAGTCCAGTTGAGACAAATGATATTTGAGAGATTACCCCAGGCCTTGGTACTCAATGTGCGGTCTGTGGGCCACTAGCAGTGACGTGATTTGGGAGCTTGTTAGAAATGCAAAATCTCAGGCCCCCACTCGGACTTTCTGAAACACAATTGCATTTTTAACAAATTCAGCTGTGGTTGAGCCAAACTGTTGACTCATTTGTGTATTAAATTTTGACCAGTATTGCGCTGGGAAACCCTGTATTTCTCTGAATTGCAAAATACTTGTTTGGGATCCTTTTGATGCACAGATCCACCTCATTTATAAACTCCCTACAATTAAAAACAAAGTTGATAGCTAGAGATATCGAGCATCTTTTCATGTGTCTCTGGATCCTCTGTATGTCCTCCTTGGAGAAGTGTCTGTTCAAATCCTTTGCCCATTTTTTAATTGGGTTGCTTGTCTTCTTAGAGTAGAGTCTTGTAAGTTCTTTATATATTTTGGAGATTAATCCCTTGTCTGAGGTATCATTTCCAAATATGTTTTCCCATACAGTTGGTTCTCTTTTTATTTTAATACTGTTTTCTTTAGCTGTGCAGAAGCCTACCCTTTGCGACAGCATGGAAGGAATTGGAGAGTATCATGCTAAGCGAAATAAGCCAGGCAGTGAAAGACAAATACCATATGATCTCACCCTTAACAGGAAGCTAATCAACAAAACAAACAAACAAGCATAATATAAACAAAGACACTGAATTTGAGAACAGTCTGACAGTGTCCAGAGTGGGAGGGGAGGGAATTTCAGGGGAAAAGGGGAACGGTTTAGAGCAACAAGTATAAAGGACTCATGGACAAAAACTATGGGGGGGTGGAAATGGGAGGAAGGTGGGGAGGGCTGGGGTGGTGGGCTGGGGCGGGGTAAAAGACAGAAAACTGTACAATATCAACAATTAAAAAATACTGATTAAAAAAAAATAAATTAAAAAAAAAACAAAGTTGAATCTGTGTGAGGGTGTATTGTGTTTGCAATCATAAGCTCACTTTTTGATGAAAAGGGTTTATAATTTTTCAGCTTTTGAAAATATTACATACTTTATAAATAATTACTTTTTTAGATGGCAAACACTACTATTCTGGGTCAGAAGTCCAGGCTTAGAAATGCTATCATAAAATTATATTTGAATTTCACCTTTTCAGCGTTTGTTGAGTATAGGTACAATGAAATCATTTTTGCATCTTCTGCAAATGGCTGTTCAATTTGCCAAAGTGTGGTTCAATATCATTTATTAGTGTTTGGGGCTAAACATTCTAAACAATCTGAAAAACATTCCTGATTAAATATACTTCTTTTTTGTCAGATAATGAGTGCTATATAATTCACTATCTCAACCCTGCCCCTCCTTAAAATATTTTTTTGTAGGGGTTGTCAAATGATCTTTCATTGAAATGTTTTCCTCTGTAGTTCTTTTTTTTAAATATATTTTATTGATTATGCTATTACAGTTGTCCCGTTTCTCCCCCATCATTCCCCCCACCCTGCACACCCTCTCCCACCCACATTCCCCCCTTTAGTTCATGTCCATGTGTCATAAGTTCTTTAGCTTCTACATTTCCCATACCATTCTTCCCCTGCCCCTGTCTATTTTCTACCCACTATCTATGCTGCTCATTCCCCCCCCTCTCCTCCTCCCACGCCCCTGTTGCTAACCCTCCATATGATCTCCATTTCTGTGGTTCTGTTCCTGTTCTAGCTGTTTGCTTAGTTTGCTTTTGTTTTAGGTGTGGTTCTTAATAGCTGTGATTTTGCTGTCTTTTCATTGTCATATTTTTGATCTTCTTTTTCTTAGATAAGTCCCTTTAACATTTCATATAATAAGAGCTTGGTGATGATGAACTCCTTGAACTTGACCTTATCTGAGAAGCGCTTTATCTGTCCTTCCATTCTAAATGACAGCTTTGCTGGAAAGAGCAATTTTGGATGTAGGTCCCTGCTTTTCAAGATTTCAAATATTTCTTTCCAGCCCCTTCTTGCCTGGAAGGTCTCTTTGGAGAAATCAGCTGACAGTCTGATGGAACTCCTTTGTAGGTGACTGTCCCCTTATCCCTTGCTGCTTCTAGAATTCTCTGCTTCATTTGAGTCTTGGCTAATGTAATTACAATGTGCCTTGGTGTGTTCCTCCTTGGGCCCAGCTTCTTTGGGACTCTCTGAGCTTCCTGGACATCCTGGTAGTCTATTTCCTTTGCCATATTGGGGAAGTTCTCCTTTATTATTTGTTCAAATAAGTTTTCTACTTGTTGCTCTTCTTCTTCCCCTTCTGGGACCCCTATAATTCGGATGTTGGGACATTTAACGATGTCCTGGAGGTTCCTAAGCCTCTCCTCATTTTTTTGAATTCTGGTTTCTTTCTTGTTTTCTGTTTGGTTGTTAATTTCTTCCTTCTGGTCCACTCCATTGATTTGAGTCCCAGTTTTCCTTCCATCTCTATCGGTTCCCCATGCGTCTTCCTTCATTTCACGTATTGTAGCTTGCATTTTCTCATCTAATTTATGAGCAAAATCAACCAATTCTGTGAGCATTTTGATGACCAGTGCTTTGAACTGTGCATCTGATAGGTTGGCTATCTCTTCGTTGCTTAGAGGAATTGACTCCGGGGTTTTCATTTTTCCTCTGGTTTGAGCCATTTTTGGTGGGGTTTTTTGTTTTGTTTTGTTTTGGTTTTAGTCTGGTCTCGGCTATTACGTATGAGGGGTGGAGCCTTAGGTGTTCCTCAGGGCGGGGCAGCCCAGTCGCTGGGTTGTGACGCTATAGATGGGTGCGGGGTCCGAGAGGGAAGAATGGCGCCTGTTCCACTCTCTTCTGGACTCCGGTCCCTTCCCTTCCGCTGCTTCCCCTTCACCTGGATTATCTGGGCATGCTCACGTGCTGTTACGTAGTGAGGGGTGGAGCCTCAGGCGTTCCCCAGTGTGGGACAGCCCAGTGGCTGGGTTGTGACGCTGTATGTGGGGGCGGGGCCTGAGAGGGAATAATGGCGCCTGCTCCGCTCTCTCCTGGATTCAGTCCCTTCCGCCACTTCCCCTCTGCCTGGACCGTCTGTGCGAGCGAATGTGGGACCACCTGGTCAGCCAGCTGCCTTGTGCGGCCTCACTGGGTCTGCACAGTTGCCCCCCTGTGCCCTGGGTCTGCCAGCTGCCGCCTGTGGGCCTGAGGACCGCCAGCCACCGCCCGTGCACCTGGGAACTGCGAGCCGCTGCTACTTGCGTTCCTGGGTCCACACCTCCACTTTTTCCTACCACGACTCTGCCCCTCTTACCGGTCTGGATGAATGGTTGTTGGACTTCCGTACAGTTCAATTTTCTATAATTTCTGGTTGTTTTCTTGTTTCTAAATATTTGTTGTCCTTAATTTTGGTTGTGAGAGGAGGCACAGTGTGTCCGCCTACACCTCCATCTTGGCCGGAAGTCTAAAATATTTTTTAATATTGCAAGTTGGGAGAAAACTCAGAACTAAATATGGCACATATGTATTAAACTTCGAAATCCCTGGGACAGATCTGTGAAGTTAATGAATACTGCACGGAGGAAGTAACAATTGAACTGTGCTTGAAGAATAGGAAGGGTCATCAGGGATGGAAAAGTGAAAGGAGGTATGTAATACAGAGGACTGAGAGTCAAACTACAAAGGTATGAGGGTTGAGTTCTCTACATCCTTCTTTCTACTCTTTGACCAACATCAAGTACAGTGCTTGGTAAATATCTTTTGCCAGCAGACAAATCAACTTCCTACATGTCAACTATGTGGTAATGTGAAATTGTAATTGAGAAAAGAATTGAAGTCTTAAGTTATTCTGTCTGGGTTCCAATTCCAGTCCCACCCCTGAAAGCTACATGGCCTTTGGTAAATTTCTTATCCTTCCTGTGCTTAGATAGTTTTCAAATATAAAAATATGGATGAAATGGTACCTAGCCCACAGGACAGTTATAAGGGTTACTTTAATTAATGTGTAAAGTTGTTAAAATAATGCCTAGCATATAGTAAGCACTCAATAAATAGTGATTATTACTATGTCCCCAACGCTGTTCTAAACACCAGTCCAGCTCTAGTGTGCTTATAACCATATCAGGAGAATATAGACATTTAATAACTAATTATAGTTAAAGTTGGGACATATGTTATGCATGGAGAAGTACAAGGTGCCTTTTGGAGGACATGAGCAGGTTCAAGAAGGCTTCCCTGTGGAAGTGAATTTAGGTGAAGGTGAGTAGGGAAATGGGAAGAGTTTCAGGTCCAGTGGGGTCCTGAATCCGGGTCCAGCAACTGGATTTGTCCCAGCAAGTGCGGGTGATGAGATAGACAGGACCTCAGTCATGCAGTGCCTCCTGGAGGGTTTAAGCCTTCAGTCTAAGCATCTTGAGGTATCTGGAAATGGTTTTACCCAACGGTGCAAGATGAGTTGGTTTTAATTTTTAATGTATCCCTTCAGCAGGCATCTGGAGGTTCAAAGTGAAATGACAGTGTTGAGAGAGCAGCTCGGAAGCATTCTAGTAGGACGTGAAAGAATTAATCGTAAATTTGGCTAAGATGTTGGCAGCAAAGATAAAGAGAAGTGAATGAATTGGAGAAATATTTAGGTAAAGTTAGGAAGGCTTGTTGGTTGATGGATTTCTGATTGAACTGTGTTGTGCTCTTCCCTTTTCGATCCCTCAAGAGAACAAGAGAAATTCAAAAGTGACTTTATTTTTAGATTTCCCTTCAATCTATAGACACAGTCCCATCCACACTCACAGGCTTTCTTTTGCTTTGTATATGACCCTATAGGTCCGGCCATGGGTCTGTATGCAATTCATATTGTTGTAGTTCCCCTTGCAGAAAACTCCCATTTATTACAGAAGAAAATTCACTTACGGTTAGGAGACAAAGGTTCTATTCTTCTCTGTTGACAGTTTTAAAAGCTTTTGGTTTGCTGAGGTGTTTGGGTGGGGCAGGATAAATTCTTCCTTTTGCTTTCCTTAGTCAGAAGGAATACGATTTGCAATATAGTTTGATGGCTATGATATACAAACTTCCTGGTACCTTGGCACCCCTCACTACCACCCTCAAACTCCTTAAACTTAAGCAGGTGCTGATGGAGAATAACTAACACCATGAGTATAAAATCTTTGCTCTTGTTTTTCTATGGGGATGCAAGCAGTGAAGAACCCAGGTGTCCAGAATCCCTAGTTTCTTGCTTTCTACAAAGATTCTGGCATAGTTTATTTTAATCCAGGCCTTCCTCTTCTTTCTCTCTGGAGGGGATGGCATGATAATAATTTCCCCCTTAAAGAAAAAGACTATAGTTTTAGTTACTAGAGGGACTCAAATTTATCAAGTATGTTGTAATATTAATAGTAACAGAATGGTAATTATAAATGATCGTTAGAGCCCAAGCAAGGTAGTTCAGTCTGTTAGAGAGTCATCCTGATACGCCAAGGTTGCAGGTTCCATCCCTGATCAGAGCACACACAAGAATCAACCAATAAATGCATAAATAAGTGGAACAACAAATCAATGTTTCTTTTTCTCCCTCTCTCTCCTTTTCTCTCTAAAATCATTAAAATTTAAAAAAATACTTAAAAATGATTTTTAAGAGGCTACCATCTATTGACCACCTACTAGGTGTCTGAAACCACTTTCTGAGTATTCCCAGTTCCCTAAGCAACAGAGGCAATGTATTTTTTGTGTTGGCTCTGATTTTAAAGCAGCACCCACCCCTTGCCTTCCTTTACAGGGTTCTTCTGGCTCTGTTCCACTCTACCTGCCAGATTCCAGTGCCTCTTGTGTGTCTACTGGTGCTGCCAGTCCTTAAATACTGTCTCTTTTTCTCCTCCAGACCACTTTCTTCTTACCTTTATCCTATTTCCTCGGGAAATCAGATGAAGGAATTCAGTGATAGGTGTGAACACAAAGAAGGAACACAGGATGTGCCTCTAACAAGCAGACAGTCCAGCATCTTGGGAAGCACAGGAGGGCAACAATGTTTTTCAGACCCTGTTAGATGAGGCTCTGTGGGTGGCACCAACTGGTCAGTATGCAGGGTTGCTTGCAGACCAACATTGTTTTCGTTTCCTATGTAAATAAAGTGGGAGGTTTAGTCTCCTGGCCTGGTCCCAGACCATGTTCGCACATCCCTGAAGTCTGAGCTGAGTTCTACCGTCTCTCTAGCAACACTTAATTGTTTGTAATTATCCGTCCACTGAAGCTGAACCATCCTTCACCCAGGTCACAGCACAGAACATGGCTCATCAGTTTTACGAGCAACCTTGTGCATCCCTCCCGTGTGTGCAACCACCTTTCCTGACCATGAGCAGTCAATCCATCAGCAGATAGCCCTGCCCCTGACAGGGTCTGGATGCTCCGAACATGGACAGACTGTTCTTGGTATCAGTGTGTTGACTATCATCATGCCAGGAAGCCTGGCAATGGGCCGGACATTTCAATTTCAAATATCAAGACTGCATGTAAATTGAACTTTGAAATGGTCTCTCTCTCTTTTTTTAAATCTGGGATATGTCATCAGACTTGACAAAACTACAGGGATTTGGAATTTCCTTAGCTCAGTTCTTCCTCTACTACAGCAGTCCCCAACCTTTTGGGCACCAGGGACTGGTTTCCTGGAAGATGATTTTTCCATTGGCGGGAATGGGGATGGGGTGGGGTGGGTGGGGATGGTTTTGGAATGATTCAAGTGCATTATATTCAAGCACACACCCTGCTGTGAGGCCAGGTTCCTGATAGGCCCGAACCAGTATTGGTCCATGGCTCAGAGGTTGGGGACCCCTGCTCTACTACATCGTGAATTCTCATTCTGATTCTCGACTGGGTTCTCAGGCATTGGGCCTGAGTCCTCATTTAAACTCTAAATATTATACTTGACCAAATGAAAAGCCCTATATTTATGGGCAGGTTGCATAGCAAGAGTCCTTACTTAAAAGTGGATTTGGCAGAGCCCTGGCCGGGTGGCTTAGTTGGTTGGAGTGTTGTCCCGTACACCAAAAAGTTGTGAGCTCGATCCCTGGTCAAGGAACATATCTAGGTTGCAGGTTTGATTCCAGTCAGGGTGCACACAGGATTGATGTTTCTCACATTCATGTCTTCCTCTCTCTCTCATTCCCCTCCCCCATTTAACCTTTTCTCTCTCTCTCTCTAATGGAATAAAAACATATCCTTGAGTGAGAATTTAAAAAAAGAAGTGGATTTGGCAGTAACCTGTAAGATGCAAAATATATTCCCCAGTGGCCCTGCTCAGCACCTGAGATATATCAATTAATGAATTCTATGATTCCTCAGTCTTTAAGAGTAAAGTTTGGAAAAGAGAGGTAGAGGGTCACGGGCTTAATTCTTCAAAGTTCGACTTTTCTCCCCTGGATTAACCACGAGGGTATCCAGGTACATGCAGCTATATGTCTATGAAGGACACTAGGTGAAGACACAGCGGATGGGTGTATCTCACCACAGATAAATTGATTATATTAGCCAGTTGGCTCAAGAAGGCCCAGTAAGAATAGTGCCTCCCAAAGAGGGGTACAATAAGATGTTAAGCAAGATGGCTTTTGGGGGCTCTGAATGAATACTTTCTTATTCTTCTAATCTACCATTTACTTAAATATTCTTTTTTATTGTTTGCAAGTGAAACTGTTTTCCATTTAGTAGTGATGAAAAGTCTCCATTAAAAATGCATGCATTTAAGTTAAAAAAATGTCAGGAAAAGAAAAATGGTGTAAATAATGGCATCAGTGGTAACTGGAAATGTTCAGAGTCTTGAAGGGTGGTACATAAATGATCGAATTTTGGGAAATAATGGAAAAGATGGTGGGGCGCTTTGAATAAGACGGGAGCCCTGGAGAGCTGTAGGTGGTAGGCACCCAGTGGAGGGTATGGGGTGGAATGAAGACTATCAGAATGGTATCCATAGCTGTCAGCAAAGGGTATGTAAGGAGACTGATGTCTGCAAGCATGGCCCCCCTCTTGTGGAGCAGCATTGGTTTCAGAGAGGAGAGGAGCCTGGTGTGATGAGAGAAATAAATCCCCAGCATGGTGATAGACCCTGGTCCACAGAGAATATGTCTCCGCCAGCTCTGACAGTGTAGGGCTCCAGGATTTTTCCAGCTGGCTGTTTCCCTAACCTATACTCCCCCCAACTCCCCCTTCCATTTGCCACCAGAGGTAGAGATTCCTCAAGGCCTGAGTACTTCAGACAAGATGATTTCGACATGAAAATTATTCTTTGCTCTACAGCTAATGTCCTATGAGGCTTATTGTAACTTGCCCTCTTTGTCCTTCCAAATGTCACTGAAAGAGGGAGGGCAGTTGGCAGAAGCCTCTCAAAGCTATGTTTCCCTTGACTGTACACGGAGTGCTCTCCATCTCTGAGGCCTCATGCATCTGTGGGAGTGTGTGAGGGTGTCAGTAGGGCTGTGGGTGTGGGTTTGTGTAAAGGGTGAAAAGGAGTCTTTGCTGGAATAAAGAAAGGAATGCAACAGGGATCAGTTCGCCAGCCAACTAGAGGGAGTGGGGGAAGGGAAGGCTGCAGCCAGCAGAGGACTCCCTTCCAAATCAGTAAATGCAAACTGCAGCAGGAGGCTGACCTTTTACTGTAACTGATGTCAGCTGTAAGTTGTAACCTCATGCCATTAATTATAACCCAGCATACCTGGGGCGGGCTCTCCTGTTGGCCTTGGTCTTTCTCTTCCTCCCTCCCCACCACTTCCCTCCTCATTCCCCACCCCACTGAAAGGCTCAAGTTGCAGCCAAACAAGGAGATGAAATGCTTTTTAAAATAATGGGCCTTATAAAGCCAGAGTTCGTTCTATGCATTTGAATTTTTTGCAAAAGGGGTTTTCTTATGTTGGAGCCTGAGATGGACTGAGAAGACCCTCTCTCAATTTATTTTCTTTCTTTCTTTCTTTCTTTCTTTCTTTCTTTCTTTCTTTCTTTCTTTCTTTCTTTCTTTCTTTCCTTCCTTCCTTCCTTCCTTCCTTCCTTCCTTCCTTCCTTCCTTCCTTCCTTCCTTCCTCGCTCTTTCTCTCTTTCCGAAATCTTACACAAACAGGATCCAGAACAAAAAGAAAAATAAAACATTCATCAACTGAGACTGGAATGTAATAAACACATCCTTCATTCTCCTTTTGGAAAAAGTTTGCAGGCATATTGTTGCATGATTGGGAACCTAGAAAAGTAATTTAAAAGTAGATTTGAAAAAGAAATGTTATCCAGAGCATTCTGTGCATGATCAGGAAAGAAACTTGGATAATAGATCTGAAAAGAATTTGAAAATTCTGGGCTCTTCTTTCTGTTCCATGTCTTGTGAGAGTTTATTAGAAAATTAGTGTTCACTTTGTGTGAGTATCTTTGGTTTTAACTCAATGGAAAGAATGAAGAACTACAGACAGACATTTCATACAGACAGCGCTGGCTTCACAGGCATGCCGCATGCGCAGTCCCACAGGGCCCTTGCACTTGGTTCAGTGCTCTGCTGTCAGTATCTGAGGCTCACTTTTAAGCAAAATGCTTCACATTTTCATTTTGCTCATTATATAGTCATTCTTATTTAAGGGCATTAAAAAGTCAGGAATAGAAAGGGTAGGTGGAGCCAATACAAAACTTTAAAGAGGTTGATGTCTCCTGGGTTAATATTTCTGGAAACAGTTGTGATTTTGAATAAAATGAATGGATACTGAAACTTGTCTTCTTCTGGAAACGTAAAGTTGCACAATTGCCTCAGTCGTTTTGGTAATGTCAATAATTAACTTACCCCATAGTGTACCAGATTTCTCATAGTTTGTTTTTGCTTTGTTTTCTTGATCCAAAGCCTTTTGATATTTTTTATTTAACTTTATCTGTTCATTCGTGACACAGACATTTAATATAATCAGGAGGCTAGGCTATTTAAAAATTTCATGTAACTAGTGAAGACTAAAACATAGCTACACTTTCAGGAAGGTTTCTTCCTTCAGAGGATGAAACATTAAAAAACAAAACAAAAATATGTGTAACAATGGCTTAAAAGAAAATGCATTAATTGAGATATAACAAGTGTTTTAAGGGAGCAGAAGAAAAAAAATAATTCTGACTATGAGGATGGGGGAAGGTAATGAAGATCTATATGTCTAATGACAACTTACAGAGAAAATATCCAAAGGATATTCTGGGAGGAGGAATGACATGGAGATGGGAGAACAATTGGTATGTTCAAGCAACAACGTCCAGAGCACAGTGACTGGTGTTTGACATACACACAGGAGGGAGATGGTGTTGGAAAGAAGGCTGAAGCCAGCTGTGGTGTGGACAGTTTGTTTAGGGGCAAGGGCTAATGGAGTGGAACGAATACTCATGGGGGTCAGCTAGCTTTGTACAGAGGAAAATGAAATGCCTCATAGAAACCGTAACTCTGCCTTATTGGGTAATTGAAATGATGAACCAAGAGAAGCCAAGAAGAAAAAGTGGATGTTCTGAGACAGAGGTATGGTGCATTTCCTAATAGTAGCAATCATTGCTCAGTGTGGTCTTCCTAGGAGGAGAATGAAGAAGAACCCCATGGTTGCTTTTTTAGTCTTAATATTGACATTCAATTTAGGACTTCCCTACATGTGAACAAATATTGAGAAATGTTCTTAAACATCTCCACCCTTGGTCAGGTAGTGTTCCGTGTCCTGGAAATAATGTTCCACCTCTCATTTGAATGATCATGGTGGGAACATGTAAAAGAGCACGACCTCATGCTTGTAGTTGGAAACACAGCAATGCGCACGCTGTGCATCTGATTTGGCAGAGTAACTGGAAATGTCCAAAGTCATGAGGGGTGGTGCACAAGTGATCAAATTTTGGGAAATAGTGGGATAGGTGATGGGGGGCTTTGAATAAAACAGGAGCTCTAGAGAGCTTTGGTGATAGAACACCCAGTGGAGGGTTTTGGGTGGGCATGAAGCCTATCAGAAAAGTAACTATGCCTGCCAACAAGAGGGTATGTAAGGAGACTGATGTCTGCAAACATGTTCCCCTCTTGAGGAGAGATGGATAGGCTTATGCTGGTATGGAACATACCAAAATTTTGACAATGGCATTTCATTTGCAGGATGAGATTATGTGTTGTTTTTATATTTCTTAAAAAAAAAAATTTTGGATTTGTAGAAAAAGAATGCATTAATTCTGTGTTTAGGTTAAAATGCCATTTATTTCATGGATCTTTGTAGCATTACACCCATCCTCAAGATTAATTACTTCAGAAAGTGTTTTACAGTGATGCTTTGGCTCCATCCTCAGTCATCAGCACCATTTGGTACAGGGGGTGGGGATCCTGTTTATTAGGATGACCAATAGCTGCAGTGCTGATTGAGTCATCTGACTAGTGTAGGAATGTGCCTCATTTTTTTTGGTGGGGACAATATTCTACTTTTAGTTTTATGAAAATAATTCACAGGGTACACTTGGACAGTGGGATTTCAAGTTATAAAAAGCTCCTTTCAAGTTTTGGATACAGAATTTACTGTTGTTCCAGGATTACTTGGAAAAGAATTTGAGGAGTTCTGTTTTTCTTATGAAACGTATTCAAGGAGGTGAATTACTTTTCCATGCCATGAACTCAAGTAAAAAGTGAGATGCAGTATCAGCAATGACTGCTCTTTTGGGGATGTCCCCCTCAGCCAACTCAGATAATTTCCTGTGTTGTGTCTTGGGCCAAAAAGCTATTGAAAGTATTTGCTTTCAAGAATGCAATATCTTCTGTGAGAATGTCAGCTATTGACAATATATTCAGCATGCTTATATATTGATTTGAATTTCATCCAGGTTCACATACACAGATCTTGATGCTTTTAATTATATTACTTTAGTACATCGTTTCTAGTTCCAATTTGTGGTTTCTAATTGATTAATTATGTTGATAAACATGTACGTGGGACTGAGTCATATGATATTGTAGGTAAACTTTTAAAAACTTATTTGTAACTTATTCTGACATATAATCATGAATTATTTATATTTTCCATTTGCTTTATAATTCTCTCCATACATTTAGATATATTTATGTCTTTTCTGAATTATTTAAGAATAAATTGGGGACATTGTGCCTTCTTACCCCTAAATGTTATAGTTTGTATTTATTAGGGGCAAGGGTATTCTCTTATATAACCACAGTACCATTATAAAATCAGAAAATTTAATGTTGATACAATACTATTATTTACTTCACAGTCCAAATTCATATTATTGTCAATTGTCTCAATAGTAACCTTTATAACAATTTTTCCTTTGTTTCGGATCCAGCCCAGAGTCATGTTCCATACATCTCTGTTGTCTACTTCAACTTCAAATGGTTAGTAAGCCTTTTTTCCTCTTTGGTCTCTCTTGACATTGTCACTCTTTAGAGTTCCGGCCAATGCTCAGTTGGTTAGAGTGTCATCCTGCTATGCCAAGGTTGCAGGTTCAATCCCTGGTCACAGCACATACAAGAATCAATGAACACATAAATAAGTGGAACCACAAATCAATGCTTCCCTCTCTTTCTTTCTCTCCTTTCCTTTCTCTCTCTAAAAATCAATAAATAAAAAAAGATAAAGTTTAGGTCAATTATGTTGCAGAATGGTTTTCCATTTGGGTGTGCCTGATATTTCCTCATGATTAGAGTCAGGCTACACTTTTTATAAGAAACAGCACAGTGATGTTCTGTTCTCATTATGTCCATCAGTAGGCAGATTAAGTCAGTTTGTCCCAGGGTTGGTGATGTCAGCTTTCACCACTGGTGAAAGTGGTGCTTCTCCACTTTAAAGTTTCTCCACTCTAGAGTTATCTTCTTACCCTTTGTAATTCCTATGGAATTTGTGGAGAGATGCTTTGAGATCATGTAAATATCTTGGTCCTCATCAAACTTTTACCCATCCATTGATTTCCTAACCCAATCATTCTGCAATAGTTTATTGAATGGCATTATACTGTAAGGAAGAAGTTTTCCTTCCCCTTCATGTATTAATTAATTCATTATTCATATATACATAAGTATAGTATTTGGTAAGTTTTGACATTTAAAATGGCAATTTTATATGGTTCAAACTGATACTTCTGTACTATGCTTTTAGAATCAAAGGCAATACCATGCATGTATCTTCTCAGTCAATGATATTTGCAGTAATTTATATATATATATGTTTAAAATTATTGTACTTCTGCACTTTCTCTAACTATGACTATATCAGTCTCAGTCAAGACTTTTGCATATCAATATAGAATTCTGTACCCCTCTCACTTACAGTGACACATTTCACTTAGCTTATGTTGAAACACCTATGGCATGGCCCTCAGTTTAATCTAGTCTACATTGAAGACAGTGTGAGTTGTAGGTGTACAAGTATGAATGTCTTTACTGATCATTCAAATATTTTGCTTTCATGAAGTCTCTGGTCTGTTTTTTCAAACTTTAAGACAATAACTAAGGTTTTAGGAAGGTTAAAAATAATTTGAACTCATTTGGTAATAAATGCAGAAGTATAAACTCCTTCAGTCAATTTATCTGCCCATTTATTTTAGTTTTCATTTTTCTTGTAGCGGTAGCAAAAAGCAGAGCATTATACATATTTTTCAGAAGAATTGTCTCTAAATTAAATGAATTTGCTTTAAATTCTATGTGCCTTCTGTTTATACTTTTACAATCTAAGTTGTTTAAAATTTTAGAACTATACAAAATACTTTTGAAAATCCTCCATGTGGTCTTTGAAGAGATTTCTTCAGAGATGCATCTTGTTGAGAGTGGGTTTTATGTATTTAAAGTAAGAAATCAAAGTCAAGGCAGTTTGACATAAATTGCCTAACAGGCCAGTTTCATGATTTCTTGGCTTCAAGAAATGATAAAATGATTCAAGAAATGATTTCAACACATCTTTGAAAGGTGCGTTATGAGTAACGGTATCAGTTTCTTATGAAAAGGTGTCTAAGATGGTCTGACCAAATCAGGTTAACAGACATAGGAGCCTTGAATGGAAGAATCAAGCAAAAAGGGGGTCAGAAAATCAGAAGACATGAGAGAGAGAGGAGGAGGGTGTCCTCATGATGGCAGGAGGTGGTTCTAACTCTGTTTGTGGGAACTTTAAACTGAAAAGCTATGCAAGTTTTTACAATTTTCAGCACTAGCTCCATTTAAAGAGACCAACCAACATTAGACACTCTTCTGAGCCTCAGTTTCCACAACTGTGAAATGGAGAAAATATCTATTTACAGAACTGTTGTCCAGGCTGTGCACCTGGTACCTATCGGGCACTCAAAAACATTCCTTTCAGCCATGCAGTGAGAGTCAATAACCTCAGTGGGTTTTCTGACTCACTGCACTTCCTGACATGGCTGATGTCTTAGCTCTACAAACAGACATGTTTCGGTTTGTTTGTTGGTACAGTTGCTTCTTGCTCTGGGCTGAAGGCAGTGTGCATGAAAGCAGTGACTTGTATCTAGGGAAGAAATTGTGAAGGGACAACAGGGGCATTAGATGGGGACCCAGATGAGCAGCCTGCAAGATTTGGTAGTGGTTTGGCAGCCACCCATAAACAGAAAATTGCATTGTTAGGAAGGTCCTCGGAAGATTAAAAGATTCTTTGTAATCTTGTTGCAACAGTAGGATGGGCAGAAAGCCAGGTAGAAAAGGAGATTGTTGTGTGGTGGGGGAAAGTGTTAGGAGTCCTGGGAAGAATTACTGGGGCACAAAAGTAAAGAATATAATCAAGGGAGTGGAACAGAGATGGAATCCTCTCTGAGAAGAAAGTTTAATGCCAGACATGAATATATTCCAATTTGCTCCAGCCAGTTTTTGTTGAATTCTAGTTAACAACTGATATTTTAGAGTTAAGAAGCATTTTATTTACATATCCACTTTTTCTAAATATTCAACTTTACATGAGGTGCAAGGCTTTCAGTCTGAACAGGACAAATGAAGTCAGATCACATCCATCAGATTATAATTTTTCTTTATTTTAACCTTTATTATGGCATGGATTGTGTTTTACAAAACATATTTTTTTGGGTATCTGATTTTTGTCAGATTTTCTATGAAATCAAAGTTTAAAGACTTTGCTGATAGTAAAAACATATTGTCCAATATGTAAGACCTTTTGATCCATGTTTCTTAAATGAGAAAATGAGATGTTTTGGGAAATGACTGAATCTGTTTGGGAGCCAGAAAGACTAGATGTTCTCTTCTTTGTACAATAAGGCTGATGATTACAGTGATGAAGACCCTTTCAGGTTGGATAGAGGAACATCCCATGGCTGTGGTCCACTAGTGAGGACCCACAGATGATGTGAATATCATACTAATATAAAGGGTAATACAGCTAGAGTGTTCTGTTCTGTGCTACCTCCTGATCAATTTAGACATTCTATTTTTTAAGCAATATTTGGGGTAAAACAGTTATTCTCTAGGTAGTCTTATTTTCCTTTTCAAGTGAATGTGTAACTTTAATAGACATTGTCGAATATCTGAAGAATACTTTGTGCAGAGTTTTGAGGTAACACACAGGCACCTTCACACAATCATTTGTTCATTCATACCCTTTCTCTATACTCTGTTTCAATGCCCTAGGGCACAGGTGGCAAACACAAGGCCCTCAGGCTGAATCCAGCCCTCTACCTTGTTTTATCCAGCCCAGCACCTTTTTTCTACCCAGTGGTAGCACCTAGCTCTCGCTTAACTGTTAAGGAGTAGTTACACTTATACAGTCCTAAAATTACATTCAGCCCTTTGAAAGCAACTGAGAGGCTAATGTGGCCCCCAGGGAAAATTAGTTTGACACCCCTGCCCTAGGGACATTGGGAAGTTTCATTATAGTAAGTTAGGAATGGGTGTCTACTAGTTTACAGCTACTCTAAAGACAAGGTTTTAAAGCAATTCTTTGTTTTCATTGTGTATTTACAATAAATATGCTATTAAATGTAGAAATCAGTATCTCAGACACTAATGATTTCATGATATCTTCCTTTCCAATTGATTTTTTTGAAAAGATACAAAATATCAACATTGAAAAACAATGAATCTTCAAAAAGTCTGTGTTTAGAGATAATCATTATTGATACATGCTCAAGCATTATATAATTTCTTCTTTGAAGCATTATACTACTTTTTAGAACTATTTTGCATTAAATATACTTAGGGTTATAGTTTCAAAATTATACCTAAGTATATAAACCAACTATGTTCTTCTTTTTTCTTTTTCTTCTTTTTTTGGATAAACAAGTTTATTTGTAACTTTAGTCAACATACATAATTGACCTAAAAACTTCAATAGAAGGATAAATTTAAAAAACACTTGGAAGGCCATCTCTATAAAGTGGTTTTTCCCTGGACACCATCTTAACCGGCAGAGAATCAGTAAGCCGGAGCCTCGTCCGCCGCCCCCACAGCAAGTTTGCACTGAGGGTTAGAACACAGATTCCACGAGGAAAGAACTTGGGTATTGTTTCCTCTTGGTAGAGGGAGAAAAACTCAACCTAGTTATGAAGCCAACCACAACACAAAAACGCTGAACTAGTTTAGAATGTTAGTAGCAGATGATGCTGGTGTGAATAACTTGTACTATATTCTAGAGCCCTTATAAATAAAATCCCCAAGATAGTTTGCATTATCAGCTAGAGGGTTAGTTAACATGTGGTAGAATGAGGACTTGTGCAAGGTATTAATCTGCAAAGCATTTTACTGCTATGAAAGAAGTGCACTTTATTGGAGGAGAGAACCAACTGGACCCTAAATTACATACACCTAATGACAAGACTCCCCACATGTGATTGTAAAACATCTAATTTAAAAATGTTGACACTATATAAAATAGCTATTATAAAGGCACATAGTGTATTCTATAACTGCCATGTTTACTTTTTTTTCCCTCCTTTTGAGGAAACTATAAGTTACACTGTGGTTAAGAATTGTATCTTCACCCTTGGAAAAGCCCCCGTTCTATCAGGGTGATGCATGGTCAGACTTAACAGCCCCAGTTGTCAAACACTTGGATCAAGTCATAACCAGCTTTATTGCAAAAGGACCCTGTACCCATTAATCAGTTCTAGTACCTTAATAACTATCCAACAGGTCATTAACACACAGAAACATGCATCACAAGAAACAAGGAGTACCACCCCACCCGTCTGCACATTTGCAGCTCGTCACCCTTGAGCAACAGAGCTCACATCACCGAGGTCTGTGAACAGTCACTTTTTGCATTCATCCTGAGTGAAAGCTGGCATGACTTAAGTACAAATATAACACATTATAAACAATTTCTTACAGAAAAAGTCACAAATTAAACCAAAGCATTTTACAGAACTTACTGCAAAACACTGTAAAAACTGCCTTCACTTAAGCTCTCTCCCCACTGTATCCAGTGAGCGAACTGGATGTCTTTGGGCGTGATGGTGACTCTCTCAGCGTGCATGGCACACAGCTTAGTATCTTCGCTAGCCTCCTGCAGCCCACGGATGGCAGCACTCTGAAACCTCAGGTCTGTTTTTGAAATTCTGGGCAATCTCCCTCACCAACCTCTGGAAAGGCAGCTTCAGAACCAGAAGCTCGGTGGATTTCTGGTGGTAACAGATTTCTTGAAGCGCAATGGTTCTGGGCCTGTAGCGGGGAGGATTTTTCACCCCACGGGTAGAGAGTGTTTTCCTAGCCAGCTGTTTGCGGGGCGCTTTCCCACCTGTGGGTTTGCTAGCAGCCTGCTTGGTTCGGGCCATTTTCTTTCCTCCAACGCAGAAGTCAGGCCGTTCTTCATTTGCCGCGCTGCTTCTGCTGCCCAAGGAAAAGCCGCAGCCATCAAGCAAACTACAACAGATGCTCTAACGAACACCCAAACTGCTTTCTTCTTTTTCATTTTAACATGATTTTTATTTTCCCAATAATCTTTCTCTCTACTATGTAGTTATTTAAATAAAGTCACACAATGTAAAATGAACTAGCTAGGAGATTCGAAGACCTGAGGTCTGTTTGGACAGGGCTCTGTATCTTGAAGCAAATCATTTAAACTCTCAGTTGTCTTCTCTCCAGAACAGTGTGATGGCATAAGATGATATGTATGGTTTCTTTTCTTCTCACATCATACGATTTTATATTTTTGACTATGAGAAAACTGAGCAAAGTTTCATACTCAGTAAGGCAATTTAATCAATATGAAAGACAACCTAGATAATTTATCTCCATATTGCCCTTCTTTTTAATAGCATGGTAGAAATTCTATTTGTTCTTTGTTTAGTTGGATAATTGCTTGAATTCTATCCAGGGCCATTTCGCAGCAGAATTTCAAATTTCAGTTTCCATGTTATCTCATTGTCATTCAACTCTGTTGACTGCTAATCCTGGTCAAGGTCTTCTTTCTTTTTGAATCTAACAGGATTCTGAAACCACAGACTCATATGGAATTGGCAACACCCTTAAAACTGCATGTGCCCATTCCATTGCGAGGGTTGGCTTGCTTCTGGTGTCTGTTTTTATTGCATGTTGAATGCGTGCACTGAGTCAATCCATGGGACTCATGTGGGGGATTCTATGACTTCTTTTAAACCAGCTGTTTCTCTTCCTTCATCTCTTTTTAAAACCACGGGGGAATTATTTGGAACATCAAATTCATTTCCCGGCAATTCCTGGCATGGGCAACATTGAAAGAGAGTGTTCCACTTTCCCAAATGAAGGGAATAAAAATGAATAATAAGAAGATTTTGATACTGCTTTGGATAAGTTTTTATTGTGGTAAGCTATACATCACATAAAATTTACCATTTTAACCATTTTTAGATGTACAATTCTGTGGCCTTAAGTATATTTACATTGTGTAAACATTACTGCCATCCATGTTCTGAACTTTTTCATCCTCCTAAACTAAACTTTGTAACCTTTACACAATAACTTCCCATTACACCCTCCTCTCAACCCTGGGAAACCACCACTCTATTTTCTATTTCTATGAATTTGAATACCCTAGGTACGCATATGAGTGGAACCATATAATATTTCTCCTTTTGTGAGTGGCTTGTTTTACTTAGTATAATGTCATCAAAGTTCATCAATGTTTTAACGTGTGTCAGAATTTTATTTTTCAAAGTCTGAATAATATTCCATTATATAGATGTGCCACATTTTGTTTATGCATTCATTTGTTCATGGGACATTCAGGTTGTTTCTACCTTTTGGCTATTGTGAATAATGCTGGTATGAACACTGGTGTACAAATATCTGTTTGAGTACCAGAGTTCAATTCATTTGGGTATATACCCAAGCAATAAAATTGCTGAATCATATAGTAGTTCTATGAGCTAAATTTGTGGTGAACAACCATGCTATTTTCCACAAGGAAAATTTTACATTTTAGCCAGCAACACACAAGGGTGTGATTATTTTAATTGTTCTTTCTTCTTTTTCCCTTCCTCCTCTTCCTCCTCTTCCTCTGCACTCTCCCCTCTCTCAGCCAGAGCTTACTAATTGCTTACCACTGATTTAGCAAATTGAGGTACTTTTGAGTCCTTCACAAATTATGTATGAAGCTGATCAGGAAGGTAAGGTGAACTCCAGATATTGAGAAAATAGTAGATCTATCTACTTTCATATGCCCAGGCACTAGCTAGATCTGAGATTGCATCAGTAGTACAAACACAGGGAGAGGAAGAACAGTTCATAAGGTGCTTAATTAAGGCTATAAAATAATTTGTTTCACAGCTTGTGTCTTTAAGTGAGAATCATGTCCCAAATGCCTTTCAAAATCAAGTACCAATAAAATTTTGGACTATCATTTGCTCTGCATGTACTACCTCTTCGTACTCTCACCAAAATGATGGGAGTTAATTGTATAAGGAAAGTAAGACATCTGAAAGCAGGGGCTCATGGGAGAGGTTCATGACCACTGACTTTTTAAGAAAATCATTCCATCTCATCAGAAGTTTTAAATGATCTCAGGATGTTGGACTTAAAGGGGATTTCAGAGACATGTAGTTCAACCTACTAATTTTATGATATAAAAATTGCGAATCAGAATGGTCCACTGCTAAGAGCTCCAACTTAAGGCTATGCACTAAGTCCAGTGGGTTTTTTCTGCCAAAATATAAAAGTTGAATTCTTAAGAATTCTGATATCAATTATCCTTCCCTTAAAAATATCAATACCTAACCCCTGAAATGTGCATTTCAATGGAGACTCCAGTATCCACCCTTTTATAAATGTGTAAATGGAAAAATCAAAGTGGAAAACTATAGCTAGTACCAACATATGCAAAAACACATGAAATTTCCTTGAAAATGTTATTAATATTAATCTGTGTCAGTGAAGCTTGATCATGGGAACATTTCTCCTGGGGTGTCCTAAGTACAAATGTAATGATGACTCTAGACCTTTTTTGCATGGGAATTGGAGAGGGTACCAGTGTCTGGACAATAGCTGAACCATTGGGTAAGATTTTTAGAAGATTTTGGGGAAGTTGTGGTGGTATGAGTATAAGGACAGTTTTAGAGTGAGTGATTGGGATAATTAAGGTTAAATTGCTGCTTTAAGTGTAATCAATTATAAGGGTTAAAGAAGCCAGTAATAATGAGCTTTTGCCTATGGATTATATCTTTAATTCTTGCTTATATTGGGGAGGCATGATACCCTATTTAGTCACTACATTGAATTAGCAATAACTGGAACAAGTGAAGAAAGAAGTGCTTATCTGACTAAAAATTTTAAATGAGAGTGAAATACATTATTGAAAATATTGGCAGCTTAATTTAAAAGTCTATAAATGATTATACTCAAGCTAGTAATTTTCCATTCAAATTCAGCCAGCTTAAGACAGACACCACTAACAGTTTGTTCAGTCATACTGAAAGGAATCATGAGACTCCAGTAAGAATGCCTGCTATTTCTAGTATTACTAGTTTTAAATTATATCTAGATTTGTTCTTAGATAGAGAATATTTTAAATAAAAAGATGTGCAGGGAATTTTCCTAATACTACCAATAAAAAAGACAAATAAAACAAGTTATATAATCATTTCATAAAATATACTATTTCAAGACTGAGAGTACTTTTTTTTTGTTATTGTTCTTTTAGACCTAGGTTATTCTGAGAGCAATATCCGTATGGGAACTCTTTCAATTAGGAGGGAGAAATGACAATATTCAACAAATAGTTTCCTCATGAGAATAATGTATAAGTGAATAAACTTAAATTCTTTTGAGTGTTCTAATAAAAGATGCTTAAAAACACAACAAAACAGATAGCCAAGATTTTAACTTATTTTGTTATACAGAAAGTGTCAGCCTTCTCAGTCATATTCTCTGCAGGAATTTTTCTTGGTTTGCTCTTACTTTTATTATTTTAGTTTTTTATTATTTTCTGAATTGTAGTCTTTATGAGCTTTTACTACTTATCCAAGAGATCTAGTCTGGGTTAATTTTTGCTAGCAACAGAAGATCACAAAGAAACTGAGCAGAGTCCCATTTGCCTACACATTGTGACGTTTATTTATTCTGATGGCCATTCTCCAAATTCATCTTGGTTCTCCCAAGATTTAAACCATACTAAATATCTCTGATTATTTTTTCAGATTACTCTGTTGTTAGTATTGATAACAGCAAGAATATGAACTTTAGTTATTTAATATAAAAGCATATTTAAGTTTTACATATTGGGTTTTTCCAGCTTTACTGAGTTGTTATTAATAAAAAAATTGTATATATTTATACAGTGTGATTTTTAAAGCTGTACAATGTGATGATTTAATGTACATCTGCATTGTGAAGTGATTACCACAATCAAGTTAACTAGCACATTCACTGCTTCACATATAGTTACCTCTTTTGTGAGTGTGGCATGAACACTTAAAATGTACTCTCAGCAGATTTCACATGTACAGGTTAGTATTATTAACTATAATCACCATGTTGTAGATTAGGTCTCCAGAACTTATTCACCTTGTAAATTAAAGTTTTGGTTTTATATTTTATATAATTCACATAGTCAGGCTTGATTAGTATGGCTATGTTAAAATGTGTGTTTAGTTTAGGGCCACCACTTGAAATGTATTTGGTTAACATTGTGGATATAACAATAAAGCAGTCAATCTCCACTAAATCAAGTTCATGTAGAAGTAGATAATTACATGCTTGGAAAAATTAGGAACCATGAACTATTTGGTTAACTTTATTAAATATTAAGGGAGAAATTAAAACAATTCAGAATTGTCCTTACAATTTTTTTTTCAAAATCCTCAGAAGAGGTTAGCCAGCATAGATATGTGAATATGTCACTTAACATATTTGGCTCATATTATCTGTCATATACACAATTGATATCATTATAGTCTGATAAATACTTTAGCTTCAAGCCAAAATAATATTTTTCTTTCTGTGTCTACAGCCATTTTTAAATGTTCTTTCAAAATTTCTGCTGTGAACCTTCCTAATGTGCTGCCTCCAGGTACTGATGACAGTGACCGTAGCTTTCTACAATTATGTACCCAAAACCTGTGTAATTAACCAATGTCACCCCAATAAATCCCACAAAAATAAAAAAGGAAACAGAATAATTTCCATCTAGTATGCTTTTTTAAGTTCTACAAAAAGTTCAGTATGGGGAGGCAAAGTAAAACACCCAGGTTTTTAATTTTTGCTTTCATTGGATATTACTTTTCCTTGGCACTCTCTTATCTGTACTTGGCTAGCATCCCTGAACTTTCTTAACTGCAAAATCTGAATCTCCAAACTGCTTATTCATTCTTCTGGATTCTTTTATTTTAATGTTGGTTTTAAATTTTACCATGAACCTATTTTAATCACTTTGAATGGAAAACGATTCATTTTCCTTATTGTGTAATTTTCTTTGGGTTCACACCCCTTAGTGTCCCTTATGCCTCATCCTATAGCATTCTAGTCACATATTTGTGTTTCCTATGGTTACATTTCATTGTTCACTGTATTCAGAAGTTGCCCTTTAAAAAATGAGTTGTTTGGAAAGTAGGAGAGAATTTACTGTTTCTTTCTTATAAAACTCCTAAAAACTCTATTGATGTTTATATTGCTAAGAACTGTTTTAGATTCTTTGTGCACCTCATATCATTTATTATGCTCTTCCCTAAGTGGGAAAACTTTATAGAAGTGCTCATAGGAGCAGCTGAAGTGTTTCTTATAGCAAGATAGGATAATATTCTTTATTTATGGATGGGGTGTCTTGGCAAGAAGTATTTCATTTTTTCTCATTGTTTTTCACTGTCAATATACTTACTACCAAATGTGGATCTTAGGCTGGAATGTAATAAGTGCACATCATGTCTCTTATTTGGTGCACAGCTCTATGCATCTTTAAAGAAAAAGAAAATCTATAGGTAGTATTTACCATCAAGATAAGACATCTTTTCAGCACTGCTATGAAATTGAACTTTTATCCATCTTTCTATTCAGTGAGCATATGTTGGGTTCCTATCATAGGCATGGTGATGCAGAGATATTTAAGATATCATTCCTGTTCTTAAGAATCTTCCTGAGAATTGAAAACATAAGCATGTATAAATACAATGGAGTGTGCTAAAAAATGGTGTTTACGTGTTGTCATGGGAGCATGTTTCTGTCCACATATTTTTGTGATATGCTCAAGAGTGTTCTCAACTCATAGGTACATGTAGGAATTGCCCTGTGCAACCTCCAGTCCGAGGAAGATGATTTATGATTTTGTAAATCCTTTATTTCAAAGCTCAGATGTGGGGATTTGGGCATTAGGTCTGTGGCATTGGGTACTTGATAGATGGTGGATGCCCTTATTTCTGCTTATTCTGCTGGCCATCACAGTTACCAGTCTTCTGTTGACATTGGCTCTGGGTCTGTGACCTTTCAGCAAACCCCTGATTGGTCAGCTTTATTTTTAGGGTTGAGAATATCACAAAGGTGATGATCTGTCACTGCAGAGACCATTACAGTAGCTGGAAAGGCTTGCTTTCCCCCATTAACAAGCCTAGATTTTTTAGTTCTCTCATCACTATTGAGGTAAGGCGATCACTACCCCTGCATCCTGTTCTCCTTGCACTGGCTGGTGCTGGCTTGCACTGAGCAAGAACTTCTCATGGAGGGTCTTCTAAGAACTGGGTTGAGTTTCTCTAGATGTGCAGGCACATGGGTTGGGCTATACTTCTGCATTTCAGAGAAAAGGAACACCATAGGAAAAATGAGCTTTTTCTGAGGTAAATGTCTCTGGGACTTAAAAAAAAATG
This sequence comes from Glossophaga mutica, assembly GCA_039655065.1. Lineage (NCBI taxonomy): Eukaryota > Metazoa > Chordata > Mammalia > Chiroptera > Phyllostomidae > Glossophaga > Glossophaga mutica. The sequence goes on along the minus strand of CM077305.1, from coordinate 135,394,943 downwards.
AGCCATATAATGTCATGTAGGAAGAACTATTGTTTCTAGCTTCTTCATCTAAGTGGCTGAATTTTGATTGAATACAATTATTTCACTTTGTTGAGGAATAAAGGTTATCAAATTTGAGCTTATCTGCAAATTGTGTGAAGAAGACCCCTTTAAAAAATTCCAACCCCACCTCCAGCCCTACTGTTCATTTCCTGAATCCTCATCTAGTGGGTCCAGAGTAGTGCTCCAGGTGTCGCACAGAACAGTTTGGTGTGGCTGTTGGCATGCTGTGTCCTCCTGAAGGGTTGGGATGGCTGGGGACTCTCCAGGCATGCACCTTTTCAAGGTGTCTCCAGTGTGAGTTGCAGACATGCTTGTATTCTTATTTATTTATGTCCTGCCAAGAGCTCTTGATGTGTCTTTCTCTTCTCCTCATCTTACCTCTCCCTCTCTCTGCCTTCTCTCCTCCCCCCTCCCCATCTCTCTCTCTCTCTCTCTCTCTCTCTCTCTCTCTCTCTCTCACACACACACACACACACACACACACACACTTTGAAAGCAAATATTAATTCAGTAAGTTTGAAGGACAGCTTTCACAAAGATGTTAGTACGAACATTTTTATGGAGAACTGCACTAGTTCCCTTTGTCCACCTTCTTGCTTTCATAGGTATTCCCTTGGCTACACAATGACCCAGCCAAAACTTTGAAGTTGATGCATCTGAAAAGAGCTTTTATTATTTTGGACATGGCCCATCTACCACCCTAGTTTCTGTGAGGTGGCGAGGATGAGAACAGATCATGGCAATGCCCTCATTGATGCAGTGTGAGTACCTACTATTCAACAAATAATATGTCTGGTGCATATTAGTGCACTTGGCCTCCCCATTTATTTCATCTATTCTTTTCTGTATTTTGAGCAAGTATCCTGATATTTTGACTTTTTGTCACTAATGTGAGCATTTGGTGCATGAAGATGGGCCATTTAGCTTTTGTAAAGACAAGTCCCTAAGTCCCAGCTTTGACCGTATAGTAAAATAAGGAAATTTCAGGTTATCTGGAAAACACCACTTGACAGGTTACTAGGCTTTTCCCTCCTCATGACATCTTGTCATTTTACAGAAGCAGCATAGTGAGGTAGAAGATGGCCAGAGTCGTAAGTACTCTCTTTGGGTTCTGATTCTTCTCATTGCTAGCTGAGGAGAACTTGGGCAAGCCACTGAACCATCATCAGTCTCAGTTTCTTGACTGATTTTAAGAATTAAATGAGAGAATAACAACAGCTAAAATCTGGTGGGTGTCTCCTTCTTGTATAATTTAACTCGCTGAATCCTCTCCTCAGCCATATGGGGTAAGTATTCTTTATTGTCCCTAATCATTAGATAAGAAAACTGAGGCATAGAGGGTGAAGGAACTTGCCCAGAATTGCACAGCTAGATGTGAAGGAATCAGGATTTAACTCCTGAATGTCTAGGTCTGGAGTCAAGAATTTCATCACTTTATTTTGAGTGAATATAGTTTTTACTACAAGGCCTAAAACCTATCAACTCAAGGAATGGACCCCAGCTTGGCTGCTAACATGAAGAAACTGGACCAAGTAAACTCACGTTCAGGCTTCCCTCGATTATCTCTTTCCTTAACAAACTACCTGACTTTTTTTAAGTATTTTCTGTTGTATCAATTTGAAAATTGAGATATTTTCAAAGGTTGGCCCAGGTGAGAGTGTGAACTGCTGTCTAACTTTCAAGTTTCTGTCGTTGCTGCTACAACTTAGGTGAAGTCTCCTTTCAACATGGCCTTACCCTGCCTTTGGTGCTCCAGTCTCACATGTTCCGGTGTCCCTAACCGGTGGTCCTGGAGAGTTTAGCTCCTTCAAGGCCCTATCACTCCCTCCTCCCTTGTGAACCACATTTTCTTGGAAACTTGTCTTCTGACTCATTCTGTCCAACTCTGAGAGCTTACTTGCTTGCTTACATCATTTCAAGGCTACACATTGTACTTTGGTCAGACAGACTAAAAATGTGGGGGCAGAACTTAGGTACTTCTCCTGGGTGACACAAATGAGCTAATGAGAAGTCTCTTAGAAATAGTAATGGAACGACAACGAATTTTGGTGGTAAAGTTAGCTTCAGATCCTGTCTACCACTGCCTAGGTCTGTGCCCTGAAGCAAATCATTCAACTTCTCAGTTCCCTTATCTGTAAAATGGGGATAATAATAATAGTGCCTCAGATGTACTATGTGTCAGGAAGTTGGAACTGGGCTATACATACTGATTACCACTTTTTCATCATAACATCCTATGCTATAGGTCTAATAAACTGTGTAGGTCAGGCCTGGGCCTTTGAAAGGATAAACAAATTAGCTAAGGTCTGACAGCCAGTAAATGTTGGAGCTGGAATTCAAACCTAAGTCTGTCCTACTGGAGTTCTCATGTTCTTATCCCTTACTAAATATTCATTACCCTCTTTATGTTATATGCACTGATAACTTCTTAAGATACTTGTAAAATTTAAGTGAAATAAAGTATGAAGTGTAGCTAGCATAGAGCCAAGTACATTTTCTTAAGACATATCAGTTGCCTTTCCTCTGCCCCTTTTCCCAAGGCCCTGCAGTGATGGGAAAATCAGCTTTGGCAGGCAAGATAGGGGTGCTATTTTTGGCTGGGTGAATAGGGCTGAAGAAGAGGAGAACCAGGAGCTTTTCTGCATCTCAAATCAAACCAGGCTGGCAGCTTTCAACCCTGTCTATACATAGGCCTGACTGGCTGGCTTTGTTGCTTATGTCTTTATTTAGAAGCTCATGTCCCTTTTTGAACCTTGTAACCTGAGAAAGAGTGAACAACTGGAGGAAAAATGAAAAAGATTAATGGATTAAAATATCCTTGCAAAAATTCCTATAGGAATCGTCACTTAGCTTAGTGAGGAGAAGGCTGAGGAATGTATTTCTTTGACTATGTAGAGGATCACATTATTGATAATGGTAATATGTATTTCTTTAAAGGTTAGAGGTTGAACATGATGACATCCAAGTCCTTTCAAAATCTAAAATTTCACATGTCTATGAAAATGAAGAATGAAGAGTTAAGATTAGAATAGAAGTTGCAGAACCATGAGGACTTAAGGACACTGAAAACCCGATCATAAAATTTCCTCTTCTTTGGATATGCTATATGTCTTTCCTTCCTCCTGTGATCTCATTCGGTCAATATAGGTGGGAAACAGTTACCTATATTGTGTGTCCCAAAGTATAGCTCTCTGAATACTTCACTTATGTAAAAAATTCCAATTTTTTTACATTAAGGCATAGATTTTTCTTTTAAAAATGTGAATACATATTCATCTTTGTCACTTATACTTTAGTTACTTATATTGTAGTATCAATTAGTTTAACGGCTCCCTTCAGCTGAATAAACACAGGTTTTTGAGAAACTGATATAAAAGCATTGTTCCTAGACTATTACTTAGGTAAGCCTGAGGGGATTAGTTTGATGCAGAGAACTTGGACAGCTAAATGGCATCATAAGGGTGATGATACCGCTCAGGAGAGAATATAAAAAGGTCAGTGGAGGTTGTGAGAATGGAAAATGGCAATGATGCTGTCTTTTAGTTTATTAGTCATTTCATCAACCACAATTACATACCAGGCACTGAGACAGATGCTAGAAGCACAGAGGTTAATAAGGCATGGCTCTACACTTGACAACTATATTATTAATTAGGGTAGCATTGGCTGCTGTAACAGAGATTAATTTATATATGTAATTGTTCAAATGCAAAGGTATACTTTCTGCTCTTGTAATAGTCCAGGTAGATGCTCCTGGTCAATGAGCAGCTCTTGTATATGTGGTCCCTGAGGGATCAAGTCACCTTCAAACTTGTGTCTCTTCCATCTCCTGAGGTCCCATCTTCAATGACATTCAGCTGATAGAAAGAGGCAATGAAGGCCTCCCATTTCTTAGTGACTCAATGCACTTGGGTTCACATTCCATTTTGACAACAAGTTACAGGGCCACGGTAATAGCAAGTGTGGCTGGGAAATGTATCCTGCTTGCTCGACCATGAAGAAAACAACAGGGCTCTTGTGAACAGCTAACATTCTCTGCTACATAAATAAATTCAGTTTATGAAAAAATGTTACCAGTGGTCACATGAGGTTTTCCTGTCCTACCATGTCAGTTCTGCATACATAAAAATCCCCTAAGCCATGTGCAAGGGCATTATGAGATTTAACTTCTCAGCAGGTGTACATATTATACCTTCTCATCTCCCACTCTTTCTTTCTCCCTTCCTCTACCCATCTTGCTTGCATCCCTGGCTCAGGGCTACTCTCCGCCTTGTGTATTGTCCAGGCCAGGAGTCAGCAAAATGTTGGCTCATAGGCCAGATGCAGCCTGCTGCCTCTCATAGAGTGGCCAGTGAGCTAAGAATGTCTTTCACATTTTGGGGCGATGAAAAAAAAATCCAAAAAGAAATAATATTTCATAATGTATTTAAAATGATAATGAAATTCAAACTTTAGTGTCTATAAATAAAGTTTGGAACACAGCTGTGATCTTTTATTTACATATTGTCTATGGTGGCATCTGCCTAGAACCCCAGAGCTGAGTAGTTGCAACAGAGATTGGCCCATAAAACCTAAAATATTCACTGAACAAATTTATAGGCCACTGTTCTAGGTCACAAGACAGAGAGCCTCTGCTGTGGGACAAAGAGTATGGTCAACAAGCTGAAGCTTGGTGTAAATATGGTAGAAAAGACAAAAAAAGTAAGTTGAGACCAGACTCTTGATCCCTGACATCAATAATAAATAGAAAAAGATTAGGAGATGATCAAAGTTTGGAGAAGAGACTTGTATTATGTCCAGGGCAGGAAAGGAAAAGAGGTCAAGAAATAATGAAAATAAAGGGGACCACTAGGAGCAATTCAGAGATAGGACCCAGAATCTGAAGCCCACTCCTAATATTTCATTTGTGTTTCTTTTATCTGTTTTTTGCTTTGTATTTGTGTGCATGCTTAATCTCTGTAGATGGCATTGTTTTATTTTTTTAACTAATGCAGTATTTAGAATAGGGTCTTGTACTCAATGGGCACTGAGAAAATACTGAGAACAAGTCAATAAATGAGTGAATGAATAAAAGGAATCTGGGCTGCTGCTTATTTGCATGATGCTCTGTGAAAATTTGGAAAAATTGATGAATTTCGGCATGTGCAGCCCCAGGGGCAAATGCCTTGGCAACAGGTGATCTGTTGCCACCTTGCGCCTTCCAGTGTATTGCCCTTGTGAAGGCAAGTGCTTGCACAGAAGGACACAGTGACCCCGAATGGAGCAGCACATTTCTGTTGGGCAAGAGCTTGAGCAAATGTGATTTAGCAAAATTCTTGCTTGTGTTCACCTGTACACATGACAGCTGTCCGGCCTCCTAGACTGGTCCAAAGTAGAGCGATGCAAAGTAATTGTCAGGCTGTTTGCCTTCAGCCATGCGAGTTGCTTGGTACAAGTATAACTCCTCAAATATTCAGATGCTGATCAACTTTCAGCATAAAGAATGACTGAACACCCCTTTAGAGGGAAAGGTTACATGCCATAAAAATACTTCATGCCAGATATTGGAGTAGTGTAGAAATTGGAGCCTACATAAATATCTTGATGCTGTTCCATTTGGATACATGCCACAGAAATAACCTAGAGAAGTACTGAAACAGTGTCAATAAATCATCTATTTAGCTTGACACTGCAGTGAACCAATTTATTTCTTCTGTAAAGCTAAGTGCTCTTCAAAGCCAGGCAACTTTAAAGCCCTAATTTGAAATTTATTCTCATATCAGCCTAAAGGATGACCAAAAACTAGTGCAAGAGAGAGAGAGAGAGAGAGAGAGAGAGAGAGAGAGAGAGAGAGAGAGAGAGAAAGATTAGCGAAGGAGGATTAACTTCTGCTGGACTAAAATAACAGACATTTCAATAATTTCAATGCAGTATATCTGAACCTAATAGGAATTCGAATGAAAAGACTTAATGTGAAACTTCTGGCCAAGATGGAGTCATAGGTAGACACACTGTGCCTCCTCGCACAACTGAAATTAAGGACAACAAAAATTTAGAAACAACAACAACAAAACAATCAGAACTTACAGAAAACTGAACTGTATGGAAGTCCAACAACCATTCATCCAGACCAGTAAGAATGGAGGAGTCGGTGGCCTGAGTAAAGGGGTGGAGGCAGGAAAAAGTGGTGGCTAGCAGACCTGGGCATGCAGGCAGCGACTGGCAGACCTTGGGTGCAGGGTGGCAATGGGCAGACCCAGTAAGGTGTGCAAGGCAGCTGGCTGACCGAGGTCCCACATTTGCGTGCAGATAATCCAGGCTAAAATGGGAAGCAAGACAGACCATGCAACCCAGAGCCCCAGTGCCAGGAAATAAAGCCTAAAAACACAGATTGAAAACACTTGTGGGGGTTGAGGTGCCGGGAGAGACTCCCAGCCTCACAGAAGAGTTCGTTGGAAGACCCCCAGGGTCCTAGAATGTGCACAAGCCTACCCACCTGGGAACCAGCACCAGAAGGGCCCAATTTGCTAGCAGGAAGCAGTGGAAGGGATTGAAATCTGAGAGAGGGCAGAGCCGGTGCCATTGTTCCCTCTCTGACCCTGCCCCCACATACAGCATCACAACCCAGAGACTGGGCTGCCCTGCCTTGGGGAACACCTAAGACTCTGCCCCTCATCATACATAATAGGCATGACCAGAACAAAAAAAAAAAAAAAAAAAAAAAGGAAAAGAAAGAAAGAAAGAAAGAAAGAAAGAAAGAAAGAAAGAAAGAGCCCAAACCAAAGAACAGATCAAAGTCCCAGAGCAAATATATCTAAGTGACAAGGAGATAGCCAACCTGTCAGATGCACAGTTCAAAGCACTGATCAGGATGCTCACCGAATTGGTTGATTTTGCTCACAAATTAGATGAAAAAATGTAGGCTACACTAAGTGAAATGAAAGAAAATGCATAGGGAACCAATAGCGATGGGAATAAAACTGGGACTCAAATCAATGGAATGGACCAGAAGGAAGAAACAAACAACCAAATAGAAAAGAATGAAGAAATAAGAATTCAGAAAAATGAGGAGAGGCTTAGGAACCTCCAGGACATCTTTAAACATCCCAACATCCAAATTATAGGGGTACCAGAAGGGAAAGAGGAAGAGGAAGAGCAACAAGTGGAAAACTTATTTGAACAAATAATAAAGGAGAACTTCCCCAATCTGGCAAAGGAAATAGACTTCCAGGAAGTCCAGGAAGCTCAGAGAGTCCCAAAGAAGTTGGACCCAAGGAGGAACACACCAAGGCACATCGTAATTACATTAGCCAAGATTAAAATGAAGGAGAGAATTCTAGAAGCAGCAAGGGATAAGGGGACAGTCACCTACAAAGGAGTTCCCATCAGACTGTCAGCTGATTTCTCCAAAGAGACCTTCCAGGCAAGAAGGGACTGGAAAGAAGTATTCCAAGTCATGAAAGGCAAGGACCTACATCCAAGATTGCTCTATCGAGCGAAGCTGTCATTTAGAATGGAAGGGCAGATAAAGTGCTTCTCAGATAAGGTCAAGTTCAAGGTGTTCATCATCACCAAGCCCTTATTATATGAAATATTAAAGGGACTTATCTAAGAAAAAGAAGATAAAAAATATGAACAGTAAAAAGACAGCAAACTCACAGTTATTAACAACACCTAAAACAAAAACAAACTAAGCAAACAGCTAAAACAGAAACAGAACCACAGAAATGGAGATCACATGGAGGGTTAGCAACAGGGGAGTGGGTGGAGGAGAGAGGGGGGGAAAGGTACAGAGAATAAGTAGCATAGATGGTAGGTAGAAAGTAGACAGGGTGAAGGCAAGAATAGTATGGGAAATGTAGAAGCTAAAGAACTTATTGACCATGGACATGAACTAAAGGGTATGTAGGTGGGAGGGGTTGTGCAGGGTGGAGGAGAATGAAGGGGGGGAATGGGACAATGGTAATAGAATAATAAATAAAACATATTTTAAAAAAGACAATGCAATTTACTTCCACCTGTGCCCTAGCTATTTGAGAATACTGTCCTTTCCCTTCTTCTTTTTCTTGTTTTCTCTTGTTCCTTATGAATTTGTCTTTACCATTATTTACACCCTTGTTATTGTAACTAGCTAGTTGGTAGCCTCTGGATACACTACCAAGCCATGTGACAGTGACTCCATGATGTGCAAGGAGAAAGGGTTCTCTGGTGTGGAATAAAGTGGAGCATATTGGCTTAAATAAAAAAGATTTTTGCCCAAAGCCTTAAATATACTAATAGCACTGTGATACTTTAAGGTGTGGGTACACAAGTAGAGTTCAGTGTCAAATAAACTTCAGAAACTTGTTTGACTTCAGAACCTCTTTCGGTGGAAAGAATGTCCTGGAGAACTCACTTGATGACCTGGTGCTCATGGTGACAGCCGCAGTTTTAGACCTAGGGGAAAACAATGTGGCCAAGACAAAATTACAGCTGGGACAAAGTTAACAAAGGTTATTTATTCAAAATCTTGTATCAAGGGAACTCATCAAGGTCACCTTTATTTTAGAGGGTTGCAAAGGTGTTAGAAAGGAGGGCATGTTTTACAGACCAACAAGAAGAAATGCTGAGATGGTCTTTGGCAAGCATTCCATTAGAGTGGGATTTTGGAAGTGGGGCAGACTTTCCCATTGGCCTTTCTTAGTTGGCTATAAGGGGCAAGTGAGCAGTGTGGGGATATTCCAGAGAAAGAAAACCAAATGGAGGTCAACAGGTGCTTTATTGTCAAACTGTCATACTGTTCCTCATAGGAGGCTGCTGGAATAGTCCAAAGTGAATGTTTAAAGGAAATAAGTTATGGAAAGGTAAGCTGTGTCCAGGAGGGAATGACTAATCTGTGCCAGTGGAGGTGTACTCAGAGAGGTTTTAAGCGGTAGGAGGAAGTCAGATCATGAAGAGTCTAGCCTTATGTTCCTGCTAGATAATTTTTGGGAAGACTGTGAGGTTTCTTAAGTAGAGAAATGACACAATTGAGATGTAGAGGTTAGATAGACTGGTAATATTTCTCAAATATGTCTTTGGAACAAGGTGCATCAGAATCACCTCAGATGTTCTTGAAAAATTCAGATTTCTGAGTCCAGGGTCTGGGGTTGGACTCCAAGCAGAGTCCCTGGGAGCAGACCAGGGCTTGTGTATTTGATACCTCTCAGATGAGTTCTGATGCATTAAGATTAAGAAAAGGAGTGGAGGAGAGCCTTGGTTTTCAAACTAGTCTCTGACCAGGCTCTCCTGAACTTGCTTCAAGCAAAACATCTCTTCTTTTGTCTTCCATGTTAAACAATCTCATGAAAGTCTAAATTAACAAGGTTTCTACAGCTAATAATAGTTTGAAAAAACATTGGACCAGGGGCTGGAGAAAATAGTGGTTTGTAAACCATTTGGATGCTGTGGCAGTGATTTCTAAGTACCTGTGATGAGTGCAGGAGGAGTGGAGAAGACAAGGATAGATCCAAACATCACTTCTCAGGTGAAATAATGGAACTTGTAGAAGGACTGCAGAGAATGAAGAAGCAAAAGGTGTCTGGGTTTACCTCCAGTAGCATTGCTTGCTTAAATCCCTAAGACCTGTGTTTGTGGATGTTTTCTACTTTTTGATTCCTGTCAACTCAACAATAATAGCAGGAAATCACTAAGTATAAATTGTAAGATCCTCATGTGATCCTAAGTTGCCAGTTTACTCACCGTAAGTCATTTGCTCAGTGGGTTAATTCTCCAACTGATTCCTTTCCAAGAAGTGTTGTCACCTGTCAATGTAAGGAACCTAGACTTGCTTGAGAAATAAATGCCTCTCTAATCTAGAGAATGGGTAAACATGGACTGAAAAATTATGTTATCATAATGATTCAGTGTCAAAAATTTGCTCTTTTGTGGGACAGGAAGCCAAATTTAAGGTTCTGTTCTTGAGCAGAAAGAATTCCTAATCAAAATAAAATAACAAAAAAACCTTAGAGTTCAAAATAACGAATTCTAAAAGCTTGGAAAGGAAACTGTTTTCATGATCTTTTAAGTCTTTTCATTTTGTTTTGTTTGCCTTTTATTTTTAAGACAAGTTTAACAGTGGTCTAAGTTTGGCTAGCTGACCAAAAATAAAGCAAGTTGGACCCTTCTTGTCTGGGTTCACTTATTGCTCAGAGGTTTTTAGCAGCACCAGTTGAATAAAAGAGCATCACAGTGACTTGCACTGCTGGATTACAATAAATAAGCAACCCCTTCAGAAAACTGATGTCACCTATCTGCTGACCTGTTTGAAGAAGAAACACAAACACACTGAGCTTTCCTAACACTAGCTTAAGAGACGAGCTTATTTCTTTAGCTTTAGTAAAATCAACTCCTAGGGCCAATGGCAAAAACGTCCCATATTAAAATCTTCATAGCAGATGAGAAGAAATAAATGTTACTACATGCTTCTACAAAGTACCCTAAACAACACTACTGATACAGTGTATTATCAAAATATGAACTAGAGCAGACACCTGGAAGGTGGTAGTGGGATCACACTCACTTTATCTTTCAGATTAATTTTGTGTACCAATAATTTAAATCTCTTAATACAAGGGCAATCAGGAAGTTAGATGTTAATGCATTAGGAAAAAAAGGTTTAAATAAATGGGCTTCCTCCAGATATGCATTCTGAAGGGGTTCAACATACAACACTGCTTCTTTTTTAGAGGTGTAATCTTGATAAATCTCTTTATTTAGCCTTAGTTTCCTCATCTTTAAAATGGAACTAAAACACTCTTTAGTGAATAAAGACATTATACCTTATATAGCATGTACAGCATCCAACATACTTGTGTATTTGTTAATGTTTGTTGGTCTCTGAGTGGCACCATGGGTGACCTAGAAGTTGAACATAAAAGATTTTGTTCTTTTCCAGTCTGAAGACACATTCAGCTATTCTCCTGAAGTCACATTTCTCCAGCTCTGCAGTGTTTTGTAGTTTCTTGATACTTTCTTCCATATAATTTATGGTAAGCTAAATTACAACAATAATGATTGCCAACAACTGTGAGAGCTTTGCAATTTATAAAGCACTTTTATAGATCTTGTCTTTTTGAATCTTCATGCAACTCTTTAAGGGAATACTGGTATTCCCCAATTTATAATGTGGAAACCAAAGCTCAGAGAAGTAATAACTAGTGTAAGATCATATAACAAGAACTGAGTCCAAAATATGTGTATTTTCTACAGCAACATAAAATGTGTTTCTTCTGTGCATATAATCAGATATAAGCTTTAGGTGACCATGAAGTTTATCCAAATTGGGACATATTTGGAAACGAAAGGATGTGACATTAATACTAACACCAGAGATAAACCAGTATTGTGTTGAGCAAACAGAAACTTGGGTCCTTCTTCATAAAATCCAAGTTTCGTGAAACTGAATGGTCTCTCAATCAGACTCATCTTTATTTTACCCTCAACAGATACAAAAAATAGTATTTTCAAATTGAACTTTAAAGAAAAGGTTTCCAGGAAAGAAATGCAAATAGAAGAATATTGACTTTTTTTGTCATAGGGCAAAAGAGTACGGAATCATTGTTGAATTTCAGATTGTCTTCTGTCTCTTGTATAGGATATATGTTGTTATTTACTCTTCCTTTGTCCGATTTTCTGGGATATAATTTCGGGCAATACTGCAAATGAGCACAGAAGGAAAGATTCGTTATATGTTAAGGAGATTTTTAAAAATGTATTGAAAGACTTTACAGAATTTAGTAAACAGGATTCTCAAAGTGACCCAGTGTTGTTGAGCCAATACACAAGGTTTCAGAGAACCTAGAGTGATCTTTAAAGATTAAAGACAAACTGTATCTGTTATCTTCTGTTTTGTACCCGTCTTCATTGATAACTAAATATATATATGTATGTATATATATATATATATATACACACACACACACACACATATATATTTGGTTATACATATATGTTATATATATACATATATATTTGGTTATCACTGATAACCAAATATATACATATATATACCATATATACCATATGTACATATATGTGTGTGTGTGTGTATATATTCTATAACATCACAACAGAATATATAAGGTCAAAAGATTTCTTTATAATTATTTTCAGTGAGGGAAGACATGATGAGCTGAAAAGATATTTTAGAAGCTTCTGGAGGGCTCCCTTCCCCTCTTCCCTCCTCCTTCTTCCCTTCCTTCTCCCGTTCATTTCTTCCTTCATTCCTTCCCCTCTCCCTCCTTTCTTTCTTTTGTCCTTCCTTGATATTCTTTCCCTTTATATTCTAAAGTTTGGAGTTGTACATTGCTCCTTCTAGGATTCTAGTAATACTTGCTGATTGGTTCTTTTTTTTTAAGTGACTAGTGGACCAACTTTTCAAAAAGTGCCCTTCTAACGCTCAAATTTGTATCATTCGTCCCAGCCAGATGGGCAGCAGGACATTGTTTAGTGTCTGTGGGCTTGCACTGATTATGAAGAGCCACTTAGTGTTGTCTGGCAATTACTTTGGACCTCATTATGGGTGATCATAAGCACATATAACCTATTATTTCTTGGCTATTGGACAATTTCTAGTCTTCATAAAAACAAAATGTAAATCACTTCAGTAAGTTATTTCAGATATTCTAGCCCATTGAGAGGGAAAGGGAAGAGACTCTTTCTACATTTAAATGAGAAAGAAAGAGAAATGGGACATCAGTAACCGGGAAAGCTTCATATCACACTTCATGTATCTCCTTCCTTCAGTGAGTCAGTTTAACGGTGAAGGAAAGGATCAAAAGGATATTTCTAACACAGCATACAGTCTACATTGGTTTTTTAATTCCAGCTTGACCACTTCCTTCTTGTGTGACTTTGGCAGATTACTTAAAAGCATTTGCAAGGTGAAATGAGTCCTACTCTCAAGGTGTTGCTACTGGGGTTAAATGAAGTAATACAAATAAAACCCTGGAAGAGTGACTGGGACATGATAAACATTAAAAAAACATTGTGATGGGGGAACACTTTGTAAAGTACATCGTTGTCTAACCACTATACTGGACAACTAAAACTAATATAGAATAAGAGTGAATGTAAACTGTAATTGAAAAATACAAACAATATGACATTATGTCATTTATTATGAGATCATTTTTTCTTTGATGGTGTCACGCAGCTCCTGACAATCTTGTCTCACACCCAAGAAGGTTCTGTTGCTACCTGGGTGATGTTCTTTTAGAGATTCTCTCAAGGAACCTGAACTCCAAATGCTTACTCCATGGGTTCTCAAGTGCCCAAAAGACCTTTAATAGGGAACAAAACCTCTGACTCTTCAAATTCCCCAAAAGGCAGCCATTCAAACTGTGTTCTGAGTCCAAAAAGGACTTTAAAAAGGAACAATATTTGACACTGGAAAAGCCAGAGATGTAGGTGTTTCCTGGGTTTGAGAGCAAAGGCAGAAGAGAGAGGGAGAAGGCAAAAAAGCCACATCCCACAGGACCAAAACAAATCCAAACCCTCTTAAAATTTTACTATCATCCTTGCATCTCAGTTAATTCATTCACCCAAATCCCAGGAAAGTGAATAAAGGATAAGAAAGTAATGACAGCTTATAGGAGGACATTTTCAGGAAAAACAAGTTTCCCAGGTGTGCAAATTTCCCAAGTTCCACTTGGGGATAAGTTGATGCACATGAATGAATATTCCATTGTTGTTTTGAGTATTTCTTTATAAGTATCTTGCTTCAAGGATGGAGGGCGACTGTCAGTCAGGAAAAAAAACCCCCGCAAATCCTAGGACTTATTGCTCCAATTAAGCAGGAAGACACGTTAGAGCATGAAAGATTGGGTAATAATTCATACCTGTTGTGTTTCAATGTTAACAGCAAGCCCAAATGTAGATCACCCTCACTTAAGCATGAATTCCTTTTACATAATAGCTCAAGGCCTTGAATATATAATTGTATTTTCCTTTTTAAGAAAATTACTTATAAGGAAATGTTGGAAAATAATCTCCTTAGAAGAAAAAGTTTGTACCTCATGAAAAATAAACCTGGGTAAATTGAGTTATGAAAGCTCTATTCCAGTAGGAGTAGAAGCTTTGAAGTCCTTTTCCTGTTCAAAAAGAAAACTCAACTTCCTAGACGATAAATTTACAGCACAATAGGCTTGCGAGTATCATAGGAGCCTGCAGTCAATCTGGGCTTCCAGGTCATGCTGGGTTTAAACATGGCTTACTGTCACTTTTCCTTAAAATGTCCTGGTACTACTGTTGAGGAGGAGTTTTTTAGAGGCTTTATAGGGCTTGTTCCTTTTTCTGTGGAAGTATTTTGGCTTTTTCAGATCAGAGTAGCTGGCCAGTGTGTGTATAAGCTGTGCCTGTGTTCTTTCTAGAAATGATTCTTAGAATAAGGACCTAGAAGGTCTCTCCCTACTGACCAGGAGGTAGGATTCTCCAACATCTAGAAGCATGGAACTTGGAATCAGACAGCCTGGGTTCAAACCCATTTTGGCCAATTCCCTAACAGGGTGAACTTGGGAAAATGACTTCATTCATTAAGATTCAGCATTCTCCATTGTAAAGAGGATAATATTACCTGATAGGGTTTCAGTGGGGATCATAATGAAAAAATGCAAATAAAATGCATAGTGTATTGCAGAGCATAAAATGAGCACTCGAAGGAGAGGTAACCATTATGGTTAATTCTAAACATCTTGGACTGTAATGTTTTTGTGGGGGCTCTTTTAACTGATCATTTAACTGAACTATAATAAGAATAATGTGCTCATTTGTATATAAACAAACAAAATATTATGAGGGCTTTCTAATGGCAAGGAGTAAGGAAGTAAGGCACTATGAAGAATTTGTGAGCGATGCTGCCCTCAAGTAACTTGGCCTCAGTTGAGTTTTGTCATGCACCTAAATAACAAGAATACCAAATAGAAAGTGGCAAGGCTATAAGAGAATGTACATGAAGTGCTACTGGAATTCAGAGGTGTGAGCGATTAAAGTATAGCTGAGGGAAGTCAGAGAAGATGGTTAAGGCCTTGTGGTACATGTCTCAGTAATATTAATATTTTCACAAAAGGAATTGTGTAATTATATTGACTTGAAAATAGCAAGTTGAAAAGACCCACATTCTATAGTGCAAAAATTTTGGACATGGCTAAGAGAGTTCAAGTTCAATGTGTATTCTCTGATTACAGTAACCTAGGGCCATAAAATCAATATCCATTTAAAATGAGAATCAGGTTTGGCTTTCCCCAGAGGACAGCTGGCTATTTGCCCAGTGGTCTGTGCAGTAACATACTTTTATAAACTTCCTTAGTTTGGACAGAAGGGAAGGGAAGTAAGAGAAGAAACAAGAGGCAAGCAGTATTGGCCTTTTGTCTGTAGAAACTGCTTATGAGCTGGTTGCAAGAAAATTTGCCCGAGTTCTCAGGGAATGTTGTCCTGTTCCTGTTGGGAACAATGAGAACTTTTGTCTTATTCTCTTCTCTCTCATTCTAACTCTCTTCATCTCTTTTCGTGCTATTTGTCATTCTCTTCATTCTTTTGTCCATTTATTTCTCACTCATTAAGTTTGTTGTCTTAGAACTTAGGTGCTCCTAGTGGTACGAAGATAAAAAAAACAGTATTTCTTGTTCTAGTCACCTCAGTAAGAAAGGCCAGGGGTGCTCAGGAATAGCTTTCACACAGAATACAGTGAGTGGAATCCATTCATGAAATGCCTAAAAAGGCTGATTTTTCACATTTTTCTTCTAGTTCTATCTCTCTATATGCTTCTACATACTGTTAGGAGCCAAGTTTGCCTCGCCCCTTTGCTTTTTATATGCTGCTACTTCATGCTTCTAGCTCTTTTTCCTAAGCAAGCAGCTTTGCTTATATCTAAAAGCAGTTTTAAATTTCAGTAGATAAAAAAGGATTCTTTTCTGAGTGGGTTGAGTTATAGGCATGAAAGCAAAATGAGGGCTGAGTTGGAGAAAACTGGTTGTAAACATCATCTGAAACTATAACACAGAAGTAAAATTTGGTTGGTCTGCAGAAAGGAAGAAAACGTCCAGGGTTTCCCTCTGTTCTCTTACATCTAGGGGCTCCGAATCATGGCTAATTTTATAAGTGGACCTCTATTTACCTGGTTTATTTTCAGAGGATTTGAAGAATAAGAGAAAGGCCCCAGTCCAAAAATAATTCTCTCTTTGATTCCTGAAATCTCAATGAAAGCAATTTTAGTCTTTCTTAATGTCTGCCTTGATTGGCTTTTTTTTTTTAATGATCTGCCTCTGGAAGGATTATAAGATAAATCCCCAATTCCTGAGGAAATGTTCTTAAAATCATGTTCCAGAGCTTAGAAAGATGAAATCAGATTTCTGTTCTTCATAAACATGATCTAAGTCCATTCATTTGACTATATATAACTAAGAAAGTACAGACTGTTGAATTTATTTCGCTGCTTTTTATGAATGCTGGGTCATATATGTGATTAAAAAATGAATAGAAAAAGGAACACTTAACCGAAGAATACAGAGCCAAAACCTGTTCACTTGAAATATTAGAAAGTTGCAACACCAGTTCATTTTATGGCCTTTGATTATCAGGGTTATTGCCTCATTTGTCTCCTCCAGCCTACATGTAGGGAGATTGGATTATAACAAGGACTGTTATGGTCTTCAAGCCACTAACGGAGAGCTCGTCCAGTTTTGCTAGTTGGATTGGTTGACACAAGGCAGAAAGCTAGAATACATTTACATGCATTGGTTCAATGGAGTTTCTTGCTGAAGTATGTTGTACCACATTATCTCATCACTCCTTTGTAACTGACATATGCCCAATTGCCTTATATAATTTAGAAGCAACTGTCGTTTTATCTTGAAGAACAATTAAGTTTTCTGAAGGCTAAATGTTTCCAAGGAAGAAAACAAAAAGCCAGACTACAGTTTAATTTATTGAAAGTTATTTATAATTTAGTACTCATTGTCCTGAACGTGCTTGTCCCCTTGGAAATATGATTCAGATGCCCTGAACTGAAGAAACATTTCCCTTTTTCCTGTGTAAAATGTGAAACAAAAGACAACCAAAAAACACCTCATTAAAACAGTTCCTTTGTCCTTTTGACAATGAAAATTGAAAGGAGACATACCAGTTTGGCTATGTGGGTGGTCTTCTTTCTATGCTAACCTTAATGTGACCTCACAAAAATCACTGAAAGTTATTTGATGGTTCTAGAGATTAAAAAAAAAAATGGTTGAAAGGCAATTGTAACATGCATTAAGAGATTTTGGAAATGCCATCTATTAAAAATGAGTTTCCAAGAGCTGAAGGACCTGCCCATGCCCTTCTGCCCTGCCCAGACCTCAGTGTCCTGAAGACCTTGTATGTTTTCACACCTGGGCACACCTTTCTCTAGTCAGCTCATGCTCGTTGGTTACTTGGTTCACTTTTTCAAAGGTCTTCCACAGGCCAATTTTGCCACCAACTGCATGTAAGTGGCTTAAGTCAATGTATGTATGATATGTATCAAATGAACATAAAGTATGTTCCCCATGGGACTACCTCTGACAACTTTTTGGTTGTTCAGTAATTCTAGATTGTCCTCATATCATAACGTCCTGAACTTTTTCAGAGTGCAACAAAAAGGGGGGATTGATTATCTGATGAAAAATAGAAGTTAGTGTTCTTTCTTCCTTTTGTTTTTTAAAAAAATATCTTTTAGTTTTTTAGAATTAAATTTTAATTTCCTAGGATTGTCTGGGAAAAGTCAGTCTAGTTACCAGAAAAACTGCTTTCTGATTAATCTGTTTTGCCAGTCATATAATTTAGTCTAATAGTTTTGAGGATGAAAAATGAACCATGTACTTTTGCCTTTGAAATTTGATATTTTACCCCCTAACTCTATTAAAGTGATGCTGTCCAAAACTATCATGTGATAAAAGCCATTCTCTTTTTGTGCTGTTATAAAGTAGCATTGTCTAGTTAGGTTGTATAAAAACAAAAAAACACTGAGCAAAAGGGTTCTTATTTTAGTGATACCCCCCTGCTAAGTAGCTCATAGAGAACCAGTGGGGATGGTCTCATGAAGTTTTAAGAAATATATCTTCCATCTCTACAGTGTTACAAGATTTAAAAATGGGAAATAACCACTCTACAACCTTTCTACGAAATGAAGTTACTGTAATATATACTTTTTAGCACATTGCACACCTTTTGTTATTCAACTCGACACAAATCATGCTTAGAGAATGTTTGGCAAGCTTTCTAGCTTCAGTTCCCAAATGAGTATTCAACTTAGATTAATTAAGACTGTTATTCTGTGGAATATAAATACAACTGCTTATTAAAACATTTATTGAGGATAAACAATTATGTAATAGAAACCAGCTACAGAATATAATATGTCTAAAGAAAAAGGCAATTGATTACAAATGACATAATTACTGAGGGTTAAAAGCTATGCAATTGGTATGACTTGTTATTCTTTAAGTAGGCTTTAATAAGCATTTTGATCATTATTTAAAGTGCAATAACTCATTTATTACATCCAAACAAAGAGTTACTTTTCAACTTGGTACGTGCTTTAACAGTGCTTACAGGAGTTGAGAAGCCTACCCTCAGGATTGAAGAAAGACATTGACAAAGAATGTTAATTGTTACTGATTGTATTTTATTTTAGCAAATGGAAAGAAAAAAGAAACTGAGGTCTTTGATTGGAACCTTTGCCAGCTCTCTGACAAATGGAAAGCCTTCCACTTGACAGACTCAGTTTGCATGCAGAGGACATGACTACCATTAGAATTTTTGTGACTTGCTCTTTCCTAAGGAATTCCCCAAGAAACCATTCCATTGCCATTGTCACTCCTGAGGGGGTTTACCAGGGATTAGTAGCTTTATTTTAACTCTGGCATTAAAATATTTTCCCCCAACATCTCTATAGTTCCGTAGTTTCTACAGTAATTTGATATGCACAGAGGTATTGTGAAGTGGGAGAGACTTAGAGAAAAATAAGTATGTTATGATCTCAGTTTTAGGCTGTGGAAATAAAGAATATGTTATGAAGTTAGAATAGTGTGCATGGAATAAGCCTTTCTCAAGGGTTTGCGGGGGCCCAAAAATAGGGGTAGTTGGAGTGAGAAAAGACAAAATGTGCTGAAGACCATTTTCTTTTCTATTTGGTGTATCAGAACCTATCATCAATATGTATTTTTCAAGTCACAGCAGTTTGCTTCCTTAAGTAAAACATTTTCTTTGTTCTCTGAAATCTACTTATGACCATTGTTCTCCGACATCCTGGGGCTTCTCGATCATTTTCTAATAGAGGGCTCTTACCTGTTCTTAAATATATTTATTGATCTTTTAAAAATCAATGGCAAGGGGAAACTGTGCATGAGTTATTGTGTGCATATGTGTTTCCAAAGGGTAGTTGGAGAACACCTTCATTTAGAATTTATGTCTCTAAGATGTAGGTGGTCACCGTATCTCTGCTGGAGTTTGACACTATGGATGGAGTGGCCTTAAGTTTATGATTCACAAAATATTTTAGCAGAGTCTCAAAATGGCATTTCTCATGGATGTTGCGATGCCCACGCCTGTATCCTTTGAAGGGGATATTGTTTGTCACAACTATGAGATTGATGAAGTGTGTGTGTCTTTAGTATCTCTGTGTTCCTCCATGTCACTTCCTTTCCATGGCTCAACTCCCCTTTAGCTTTCGTGCTGTTAGTGTTCAGATTAAACATATGTGTGGCACACACATTCACTCATGGAAGGTAGCTCTTAATTAACTCTTAATTATGAATTGAGTTTGGAGGAAGATTTTCTTCCATACTCTTTCATACTCAATTCATAATTTAAAAAATTTATGTTTGATGGCATATTCCCTTTGGGCTCTGCTAAGGGTGGAAAAATACAGTGGCATGGCTGAGGGTGGATTTGAATCGTTATTCAGATACCTGTATCTTTACTACCTTGGAAAACCAATTTAAATTCTCTAAGCCATGTTTTCTTTTTCTGCAAACTCAGAAAAATTTAAAAAATTATGTCTACTACTTAAGGTAATAAATTAGCTGATTCATGTAAAACATTTATTTAGCATGTTACCATCCAAATAGTTAGTGTCTATAAGTTGTAGAACAGTTGTTGCTGCTATTATTGAAGAAAAATAAGCTGGCCCATGTAGTTATCTAATGTAATCAGGTCCATATACCGATGTGATAAGTTAGGCGGATTGCCTCTATCTCATCAAAGCATCAAAGCTAATAGAAGCTATTGTTCTCCTTGACTGCATGCCCACTTCTGACTTCGTAGGTCCAATTCAATCAATTTTTTGAGCTGCTTCATGGCACCTTGCTAAGTACAATGAGTTAAAGAAAATGAATAACTCATCTTTGACTTATCCACAAGTGAAAAAATAATTAACTTTAAGATTTCCCTGGTTTCATTTCCTGACTGGAATTTGACAAATTTTCTTGTTTTGAAAGCTGTAGGAGAGGAAAGTAATGCTGAGCAAAATGATGGAGGAGGAAAGAGGCCATCTCGTCTACCTTGTAACCTTCACTATATTGCCTAAGCCTGGTGCATGGGTGTTTAATAAGCATGAGTTGATCTGTGATATAAATGAATGAGTAGACACTCTTCCAAACATGCCAGGTAACCTTCCATGGGGACAGAAGCCATTACCCTCTGGACAGGTTTGTGAGGCTTCCAGCCTGGACAGGTGTATATACCCAGGTGTTCAATGTGGCTGTGATGATACTTGATGGTAGAGTCATTCTCATGTCTGTCTGCTCTGTAGCACCACATCATGTGGACTTCTCCTTTATATGTACACATTAAAAGAATTCCAACTCCCTGGCTTGATGCTACAAAGAGAATAATTGTTTTGCTAAGCTTCTCTTTGAAAGCCAGAGATCTTGACCTGGAATTAGAAACTGGTTCTGTGACTCCCCTTATAAGCAAAATTCTGCTTGCATGTGGATTTTTTCTGGGGAAGGAAACTATAGTTTGTTTTTTTTTTTTAATTTTTGTTCAATTACATTGTCTGCATTTTCTCCCCACCCCTGCCCCCCAGCCCAGCCAAACCCACCTCCCTCCCTTGCTTCCACCCTTCCCCTTGGTTTTGTCCATGTGTCCTTTATAGTAGTTCCTGAAAACCCTTCTCCCTACTGTCCCCTCCCCCCTCCCCTCTGGTTGTTGTTAGATTGTTCTTAATTTCAATGTCTCTGATTATATTTTGTTTGCTTTTTTCTTTTGTTGATTATATTCCAGTTAAAGGTGAGATCATACGGTATCTGTCCCTCACCACCTGGCTTATTTCACTTAGCATAATGCTCTCCAGTTCCATCCATACTGTCTCGAAGGGTAGAAGCTCCTTCTTTCTTTCTGCTATGTAGAATTCCATTGTGTAAATGTACCATAGTTTTTTGATTCATTCATTTACTGATGGGCACCTACGTTGCTTCCAGCACTTGGCTATTGTAAATTGTGCTGCTATGAACATTGTTGTGTATAGGTTCTTTTGGATTGGTATTTCAGGGTTCTTAGGATATAATCCTAGCAGTGGAATTTCAGGGTCAAAAGGCAGTTCCATTTTTAGTTTTCTGAGGAAATTCCACACTGTTTTCCACAGTGGCTGCACCCATCTGCAATCCCACAAAGAATGCATTAGGGTCGCCTTTTCTCCACAACCTCTCCAACACTTGTTGTTTGTTGCTTTGTTTATGATGGCCATTCTGACTGGCGTGAAGTGGTATCTCACTGTGGTTTTAATTTGCATCTCTCTGATAGCTAGTGATGCTGAACATCCTTTTATATGTCTCTGGACCTTCTGTATGTCCTCCTTGAAGAAGTGTTTGTTCAAGTCCTTTGCCCAGTTTATAATTGGGAAACCACAGTTTTTATCAGAGATTTGGTAGGCCTAACTACCTTTAAAAACTTACCTTTGAAATTGACAAACCGTTCTCTTGAGGCCGTGTGGAAATAGAAGTCCCTGATTCCAGCGCCATACAAAGGGCTCCTGTCAGTGCCAGTCTGTCTCAGCTGCTCAGGCTTAAATTTCAGTATAATTATTCTATAAACATATACATATATACAATATATTTTGGAATATGGTCTGTAGGTAAATATTAAATCCTAGAATCCATTGGGTAGGTTTGGCATAAATTAGATATGAGATGGGGTGGGTTTTTGACTCAGGTCTCTAGAAAAAAGAAACCAGCTTTTGGAGAAAAGGAAATTGGGGAGCAGGAACAAACCAAATGTGCCTTACAGACTGACGAGACATACAGTCAGCATCAACTTGTAGACATGTGTGGGTCACTCGCTCTGCAGAGTGCCTTCTGGAGGCATAGCCAAGAACTCTTACTTTTAAAATGTGATACACTGATAAGAACTTCAGGACATTCAAAGCTATTAGAGATGGGGTGGAGGGCTTAATGGCGATGGCACATCAGCAAATTATGACAGAAAAAACTTTCATATTTTCAGCTTTCACATTTGGGCTTTGTGGTCTTCACACTAACATTGACAGATGAGAGAACCTATATTTCACTCAGTTTTCACAGATATACAGCACAGGTCTATGTCACGCTTGTTTTACAGAAAATGTTACTACGTGTTTGCAAATGAGCTGCATGAGCACCTAAAAAAAAAAACACCTATTTCTCTCTGAGTGGAAAAAAATATAGCAACTGTGGTTCAGTAGAAAGTGTATGCTTTTTGCAAAAAGAAGAAACTAGGTCTGACTACAAACTTCACTGCCCAACAGCTGGGTGGAGCTGGAAGAGAGGAATTCTTGCCAAACCTTAATTGCTGTATCTGTAAATCTGGGATATTAATACTTAATTCTGAAATTGTTGTAAGGTTTGGTGGTTAAAGTCTAGCTGCATGAATGGCAACTATTTATTATTGTTAATATAAAAAAGGATATAATTCATTTATATGCCATTAGGCAACAAAGAGGTTCATATAAGTGAATTTCAAGGAACAGAGGCTTTCCTCCTGAAATCCTAAATTTGTAGCAACTTTTTAAAATATATATCCTATAACGTTCCCTTCCCCGAGAATGCAGAAATGGCACTGTCTCTTCATCACAGCTGAGTGTAATTTGACTATCAGCAATGTATTATCATACTGTACTACAATTAGAAATACTTGCTTCCAGATCATTCAGGTCTCCACAATGTGAGATGAGCAAGAGAAACATCACATGGAGATGGGCGAGTGCCAATAAAACAATCCTTTTTTCTTTTTTCTTGTGAAAGCAGGACCTCTGAGTTGTGTAAACACAAGAGCCCTGGGTTAAAGTTCTGCTTGCAGCATTTACTGACTTCCCCTTGATTTCCTCCTCTGTTTTACATACCTCATGGGATCAGTTTAACCAAGTAGATGAAAATCCACTTGGTTAGCTGAAACAGTCTATACAAATGCAGCAGGATAGAGCAAACAAATTTTCAGAAAAAAGGACAAGAAGCAAGCACAAATCAAACAGTTCTTCTCTTTACTATGTTCAGATATACCATTTACAAACTGCTTTTAAAATTAAAGTATAATTGACATACAACATATATTAATTTCAGGTATATACAACATAATAATCTGATATCTGTGTATATTGTGAAATAATCACTGCTATAAGTCCAGTTAACAATGGTTATCATACATAGCTACAATTTTTTTTCTTGTGATGAGAACTTTGAAGATCTAGTGTCTTAGCAACTTCCTAATATGCAATACAGTGTTGCTAACTGTAGCCACCATGTTATCTTACATCCTTATGACTTCTTCATAGCAGACCAGTTGTTTTTTGAGGGAACTTCAACTTGGTTTGGAAATGATCATTCTTATTGGAAAAAAAAAAACACTTGCAGAATTTTAGCTCTAAAAAGCAAAGAGTACATGGTAGAGAAATAGAAAGATTGGGTAACCTAAATACATTACTTGTACTAATCAGATTGTTTTAAGGTGATTTCCCCTGTGTAATTGAATTGGTTTTCTGCTCACCTCCAGCTTTCCACTGCACCCTTTATAATCCATTGCACAACGTAATCCCCCATGGGGAGTTAGAGCATGCATGTTAAATTACATCTGAGAATGGTCTGATACAGTGGTATTCAAACTTCCTCAGCATTTGAGGGTTCCACACAAATAATTCAGAGGCATGTAGTTAGTATAAAAGATTCCAAGAAGGTGTCTAAGGAAGTACCCAATAAGGCAGAACTACCAGAGCCCTGTCTTTACTTCAACAAGAGTTACTCCACCACTGTCTGTATAAATAGCAGGATTTTATATGAGATTTCACTTGGAAAGAAGGGTTTCTTGGTTGCAAAGTGTCTGAGAAGTTAAATAGAAAGTGCTTTACCCGGTGAGCTGTTGGTCTGAAGAAGCTGGAAAAATTATCACAGTAAAATCTGAACCCAGTAACTACAACCACAACATACTTATCTTCCTTTATCCTTTCTGCTTAATTAAATGAGCTCAAATACTAACTCCTGAAGAAACTTCTACAGTCATCTCTAAATACAAAGGACTTTCTTTTTCTGATCACTGTTTATAATGTCATATTGGTCAGAATAGGCTGATGGTTGTAACAAACAGCCCCAAGTCTCAGTGGCTTATCACAGTGTGAAGATTATTTCTCCTTTAGGCAAATTCAGTACCAGCAATCTTGCTTGGGTAGCTCAGCTGCTTCTGCTCCTCCATGAGGAGGTGTGGTAGAATCCCTCCACTGCAGGAGCCCCTAGGCCACCTCAGAGGTCTCAATGGACTTTCTGCAGTCAGTAGAGCAAGAAGTGATGAAGTAAGGACTTCATTAGGTATCTGAGTTGCCAGGCTTGGAATCGGCATACATGATGTCCGCCCACATCATGTGACCCATAACTAGTCACACTGTCCCATGTAGCTACGAAGAGAGCTTGGAGAGGTAGACTTCCTTGGTGCCAAAATGAAAATGGAATTGTTTGTTGAATACACAGCATTATCTTTTCCATACCACTGGCTTACCTTTGTCCATATACTGCCTTGGGGTACAGATAGATACCTGAGTGTCTATCTTAAATCCTTACCTAAATTGTAACTTCATAAAGATAGAAGTTATGCTTTATATGCTACTACCTGAATTGCCTGAGTATATGAGGATAAGCTACTATAAAGACCAACTTGGTGAGTATTTCACACCCTTAAAAATAGTTTTGTTTTTTTTCTCACTTGAAATAATCCTTAGAAAGTATTATAGTTCAACAGTGGCCCTCCTCTCTAGGCTCTAATTCAGAGACCTAGGCTAATTGCGTTTTTCATTTTCAGGTTTGCTTTGTGCATTGGAATGCCAACCAACAGAAGGATGAGGCTGTGGGGGAGCATTTGTGCAAATTTTAAGGATCAAGTCAGGAAGAAGCACACACATCATCTTCACTCACATTCCACTAGCCAGAGCTCGATGACATGGCCACCGAGGGCCATTGGGAAATTTCATTTCCAGCTGGGAGGCTATAGTCCAAACCAGCCACAATGTAAGAAAGGGAGCAGTGGATACTGGTGACAACAATCAGTCTTCTCCACACAAGGAAAGGGAAATTTTATTCCATTCTGACCGTTTTTCAAATTAGGCATTGCTTTTTCCAATTTTGAAATTAGAAACTGATATTCAAAGGTGAGGTAATGTGCTTTGACCTTAATAGTGGGATTTGCATCTAGTTCTTGCTAGCTCTCAAAGTTATTTTTCTTCTTCCATACTATGCTGTGTCCTGCACATAGATGAATCTCAAAAAACATATCAGAGTGATACTTTAAGCCTGTGCCATTTGTTCTTTCACTTGTTTCTTTTTTAACCTCCCTCTTTCTGTCATTATCACATGTAGTGATGTGCAAAAAGTGATGTGTGTTGGACAGTCAACCCAACGCTCTCGGATACTTCAAGCACATCACATTCTGTTATGGTAACAACACAACTCAGAATTTCAAACCAAATAGTTGCTTGCCTCAAGACATTCCATTTTTATATGGTTACAGCCAATTTTTTTCTCATTATGGTTGGCTGAAATGCTGAGCAAGTGTCTACTAAAAGTCCATTTCTGTGGACAAAATGTTTTCTTGATGGGAAGGAGAGAAAACTCCTATCTTCCAGCCTGGGGAGTGTAAACTGAACCGTGGGGCCATGGCGGATGCTCGGGAGGGGACGGCGAAGCAGCACAGTCTGTGCTTCATTTTGCTGTTCCCTCCGGTGATGGTTCATTCTGCTCTCTTAGAGATTTTTGCTGCTTCCGGATTCCATTCTGCCACTAAGGTGCTATGGAAAATGCTATCACAAGTTATAACACTACACCACTTTTAGGGGGTTGGGATTCATTAAGCAACGTGGAGAGTAGTTTGCAAGCCCAAGTTCTAAATCCTTAAAAAAGTGTTTTACAGATTAGAGGGGCAAAAGCATCTCACTCAGTCTCCTTGCTCACCCTCTTTGGTCAATCTCTGTCGCACTCAGGCACCCCTACCCTGCATACACACACAATTTCCAGGTCAGTTTGCTTAAGAGTCTACTAAAGACTGCCTTGACGCAGGTACCGTTCTGTTACTGACGTGAATGTTTCTGACTGATTCACTCTGCCTTTTCAAGTCTCAGTGTCCTCATGTGTAAAATAATTATTTTGATAATGAAGTTTGGTGATATAAGTAAATTGCTTAATTAATACATTTTAACTGTATTGATTCATCTTAATTCAAAAGGTCCAAAATCTTCTCTAACCTGCATCATTTTAGACCAGTGAAAAGCAAAGTGGTGGTGTTTTATTTTAACATCTACATACAAGAGAAGGGAAAAATGTCAACACAACTATTGATTTTGCCTTTTTGCGCCTGTTTGTTTTTAAATTTTAATGTTAGGGTTACCATATGCTTGATTCAAGCCACATTTATCTAGATTTCATCAGAAGGTAACTATAACAATTATCCATCTATTATTCCTGCAGTTAGCCAATCAGACACTATTGCATACATAACTGTCTGGTAATGCAGTGGTTTTGCTAAATTCCAAAATGTTGGAATAGTATTGCCAGTGTTTTGAATCTGGCTGGAAGGAACAGGGCTCAGAGGCTTCCCGTGGAGAGGGGGCTTTTATTGGAACCTGAATATCAGCATTAATTGGGCATAATGTAGGAGAAAAACACTAACACCCCAAAATAACTTCATTTAGAAATGTCTCATATGTAAGTCTGTAAGTCTGTTGTAAATAATAGAGATTTATTCATTTGAGATCAGGTTTCCCCTAATGCGGTGATGTTGTGCGCTGTTGGAGAAGATTGGTAGGCTTTGCAATTCATAACAGTGTTCTTCTTTCTAGAGGCATGAAGGGTGTTGACAATGGAAAGTTTTTTAGAGTGACTAATGCTCTCTATGAATAAACTATATCCTTAAGTTGTCCTCTGAAGGCCTGAAATCTTAACCATAACCTCTTTTAGGAATATTAATGTAAGTTTTTCTTAAGACCCACATGGAAACCTTAAAAATGGATCTGAGATCCAGATTCAACTCAAATACATTAGCCACCTTCTATTTGCTGATTCCTTTGCTGGAACTCTCTCATCCCTCATGTCAATGAGTCATCACTGATTGCCCCTTTTAATCAGATAGTTCTATTGATGGATCATTTACTTTGCAAACTGAGACGTACTACCCTTCTCCTTCAGTTGTTACTCCTATGAAAAATCACAGATTATTTTTTGCTGACCCAGACCTCGCTGGGGAAAGATCAATTCATCCATGTTTGAAAACAATTTCAATCAGCAAAACCATTTTATTGAAGTCAGGGCTTGTCATGCTGAGATTCCTTAGGTAAGACTTTCACGGGAGGTGATACTTCAAGACCAGAAGCATTTGAGAAACACAGTGCAAATGAACAATGAAGGAGCCTAGACACTAGGCTTATTTTTTCCTCTTTACATAATTTGAAGTATCCCTTTAGCTGCGTGGAAGGGAGAAACATGAAAGAGAGCCTAGGATCTAACCTCTCGGTATTTCAGCGGCGAGGAGAGCGTGGAGCATTTACCACTCTACCGGTTTAGCAGAAATACTGGAAGCATGTCTGTCAGCTGGAGAATCCTTTCTTGCCTTGGCTTGTTTTGGAGCTAGGACGAGAGCTGATAGTCTTAACCCTGTTTAATTTATGTAGCTTAAGAAACAAAGGTTGTCAGGGCCCACATGATGAAGAAAGAGGGGGGAAAAGCAAGTGAGACAAGGGACATGTCCAAACCTTCTCCAGCACCATTGTCACCCTGCTCATGAGGTAGGAAGAAAAACAGATTAAAGCAAGTTCTTTGTTTCCAAATTCCAGGCTTGCAAAGGATGTATTATGATACTCGTTTCAAAATATGGTTACATCTTGAAAGCATTTTTGCTAGAAAGGCATATTATCTTTAACAATGGAGCAAGGAAAAAAGGTTGGTGCGCTACAGTAGACTCTTAAAATACCTTAGCAGATCTAACTTTATATATATCTTTTTACATTAGCATTCAAAAATCCTTGGCAGGAACAATAGGAACGGTTCAAAGTTCAATTCATAATCATAAGCAGACTTCTCCCCCTCTTCTCTCCTCACCCCACTGCGTTAGTTTTGGTGAGTATATTTGGGAGGGGGTGGGGAGAAGAGAAAGGGGTCAAATTTAAACAACTCCCCCTACCTCTTCCTCAGGATGAGCTCTAATTTCATAATAGGATAGTTTTATTCAGAGTTAACTACTTTGGTTTGGGTTCAGAATGATAATCGTAGAAAATGTAGCATTTTAAAAGCTCAGACTGTGAAAGAAAGGAATCGTGCAGCTTAGTAAAAGCATATGTTGCTAGTGGGACCTCACAACCACATTCAAATCACGCTCTTGCCAAATCACGTTATGTTTCTAAAGCTCCTTATTTAAATTTCCCAAGCGGGGTTCATATGGCATGTTCTGTGTTTTTGCTATACAGTATTGAAGGAGGTCCTTAGAAATCATTCCCCTTAAGAACCACTTTTTTCTCCTCTAAATAAAAGTCCTAATTAAACCTAGTTTACAGTTATGGAATACAGGACTCCACACCACCGACAACAACAGAAGGGGGAAAAAAAACCCAAACTGCTCTTGGCACTGTTTTGGGGTCTGATAATGGGCCGCAGGGCGCTGGAGCCTCAGCGCCTGCAGTGAGTGCCTGCCAACATTTGCAGCGATTCCTCAGAGTTAGCTCCGAGCATGGTCAGTGTTCACAGGACCCCGAAACGCCAGCTAATCGAGTCGCGGGCTCAGAGAAAGACTGCGTTAAAATCACCCCAGGCCAGAGTATTTTTTACTTCAAAAGGTTAAAAATAAAATCCCTGCTTTGGAGATTCTGTTCCCCACTCTTGGAATGCATTCAGTGCTTTAAAAAAACCTGGATCAGGAATTCACCCGAAGTTGAATGTCACCAGCTATGCATAATGTTTGCTCTCACATTCGAAGACTGTTTCTCTGTAGCCTTCTGTTCTGTTTAAAAAGCCTGCTTCTTTTTGCTTCTTTTTAGGCCCTGTTTAATCATTGTTTATGATTTTGAGAGTTCCCTCCTGGCACCTCTGAATTTCTAACCATTTATGATCACATCTATCCCTACAATGAATAAAATGATCATCGTCCCTGCCACCTCCCATTCTTTGGTTGTTGGCTTGTATTAAGCTTTAGCTATTATGACATGGATTTCTTTTGGAGTCACTTTTCAAAATATAGTGCAACCAGAGAGAGAGAGAGAGAGAGAGAGAGAGAGAGAGAGAGAGAGAGAGAGAGAGAGGAGAGAGACCCTGTTAAGGCCACATTCCCTGATGGGTGCTGCTGAACACTTAAGTCTCCAGTTTTGACTGCCAATTGCCATATGGTTCTGCCCAATCTAAATATCTATCTCCTGAAATAATGGCACTAAAAATCAGCATTTTATTCAGAAACCAAAAGGATGTGTTGAAAGTAACAGAATTGGGGATGACACAAAATATGGCTTACCGAAACATAATTCTATGTGGTGTATTGTAAATTCTATTCAGGGAGGTCCTGACATTTATTGCTAATATCTGTCTCCCTCCCTGTTTCTTCCACCTATTGCCCTGGAACAAGGAATATTTTTCAAAATGAGATACCACTTGACACCAGTCAGAATGGCCTTCATAAATAAAGCAACAAACAGCAAGTGTTGGAGAGGTTGTGGAGAAAAGGGGACCCTAGTGCATTGTTGGTGGGACTGCAAATTGGTACAACCACTATGGAAAACAGTATGGAATTTTCTAAGAAAACTAAAAATGGACATACCTTTTGACCCAGCAATTCCACTGCTTGGATTATATCCTAAGAACCCTGAAACACCAACCCAAAAGAACCTATGCACCCCTATGTTCATAGCAGCACAATTTACAATAGCCAAGTGCTGGAAGCAACCTAGGTGCCCATCAGTTAATGAATGGATCAAAAAACTGTGGTACATTTACACAATGGAATTCTATGCAGCAGAAAGAAAGAAGGAGCTCCTACCCTTTGCGACAGCATGGATGGAAGTGGAGAGCATCATGCTAAGTGAAATAAGCCAGGCAGTGAAAGACAAATACCATATGATCTCACCTTTAACAGGAACCTAATCAACAAAACAAACAAACAAGCATAATATAAACAAAGACACTGAATTTGAGAACAGTCTGACAGTGACCAGAGGGGGAAGGGAGGGAGTTTCAGGAGAAAAGGGGAACAGTTTAGAGCAACAAGTATAAAGGACTTATGGACAAAAACTATGGGGGGTGGAAATGGGAGGAAGGTGGGGAGGGCTGGGGTGGTGGGCTGGGGGTGGGGTAAAAGAAAACTGTACAATATCAACAATTAAAAAATACTGATTAAAAATAAAATAAAAAAATAATAAAAAAGTAAAAATAATAAAAAAAAACATAACCAGGGAAGAGGATAGCTTTATTCATTCTTTCTTCCTTCTCTTCTTCATTTAGGATCTGCTGTCTTTTTCATGCTTTATGTGGTTCATGTTCTCTGCTCGTACCCACTGGGCTTTAATATTTTGTCCAAATTTCACTTAAAATAGATACTTTTTTCTCTGACAAGCAGGGTAATGTGGTTGTGAGCATAGACTGTCTAGGTCTAAATTTTGACGCTATGGTTTTGGTCAATTTAGTTAATTTTTCTGCAAAATGGAGATAGAAATCATCCCTGACACCTAGTGTTATTAAGAGGATTCTATGAGTTAGTATATTTCAAGCACTTAGAACTGTGTGTGGCCATAAAATTCTATTTTGATATTGGCTATTATTCAACTGTATCACTTTGCAAAATGTCTGGCTCCTTTTTCTGTCTGTAAAGCCTAAAGTTATTTGTCTCCCTCTAATTCAAATACTTTGTGTTCTCCTCTTTTTCTTCTTTTTGTTTTGGCCAAAGGAGAATGCTGCTTCATGTTATAGTGATGAAAGAAGACGTGTACTGGATTTTTTGGGGAAGGGCTGTAATGTGCAGATTTGAGTTCAAGGTGGGCTTCTCTCTAACAGGAAAAGATGTTGAGGCTTAGTTTCTTCTGGTGAATTACTAGTAAATATTTTTTTCAGCAGTCGTAGATATACCCTTTTCCTCTGAGGTGGGCTATACATGAAAAACAATTTGTATATGTGCAAATATAGTTATTTCAAAAATTTAGTTTCTCAGCCTTTGTCATATAATTATTTATTCTTCTATCTTGGTCATTTTAATATTCAAATATGATTTCTGTATCATTTTTAGCATTATAGGAAACATGAGGAGAGTGTTCTATCATTTAAGTTATTATTGCAAAAAACTGAAAATGTGTTGGGCTGAGAACCAGCCCCTGCAGAACTTTGTGTGACAGTTAGACTATCTCTTAGGGATAATACACATTCCAAGCAGTGTGGCATCAGCTACCATTAGTATGAAGTTACATAAATGTTCTTAACTGATTGGTAAAGTGTCAAGCATCTCAACACTGATGTTACCATAGACAAGATAACCAATAATCTTTGATTTTGCTATGACTGCAAAACTTGTCTGAATGTAATTAGAAGAGAAAAAGATTCATTCAAAGAGAATAAATTAATCAGAAAATATGGATGAATTTTCTTCACAAAATAATATCTAATGTCCTATGATTTTTAGGTGCTTACAAATTCATTTTTCTGTGTTATATTTTAATAGGGAGACATTTCATGCTAATGGCTAAGAGAACAGGTTCTGGAATCAGACTGCTTGGGTATGTATGCTGTCTCTTCTGTTTATCAGCCTTGAATGTTAGTGCAGATTACTTAACCTCTCTAATCCTCAGTTTCTCATCTGTAAAATGGGAGTGCTAACAGTACCTACTCCATAGGGTTGCTGTGTGGATGAAGTGAAATATTGTATGTCATTGTGCTATAGTACCACATAGATGCATTGAAGAAGCAATAGCTATTATTAAATAAATACAAACCACGTTGCCCATCATATTTTAACACGTAATTTGTCCTTCAGTCTTCAAAGTACAGAAACATTGCTGTCTGACTTCTCTTCCTCAAGCCTGTTTTTGTTATTACCAGATATGAGAAGGTAAACAAAATTCTGGTTTATTGCCTTTTCAGTGTTACCAGTTGAGAAATTGTTTTTTTAAATCTTCCTCTAAATATCTCTCTTCTTGCACGTGTGCTTCTGAAATCTTCCTGAGAGCAATGTGTATGCTCATAGACAACATTCAGCTCCCTGTCTCTTCCACCCATTATGTAGCATTTAAGATAATATGAGACAAAATAACTCGGCAAAGTCATAGTTCAAGTACAGAACATGACATATCAGGTCAACATATGCTTATCATCCAAATAAGCACACTTTAGAGGGTGAAACCAGCACTGTTCATTTATAATGAGGTTGTGACAACAAGTGTATACTGGGACCGTTTGGGAAATTCAGTGCAAATGGTCACTCTCTATACTTTTGTCTTTCTGTTACCTACTTTTGTGTTGCAAATCTCCCTAAAATATAGTGCAGAAAATCAATAAGCATTTTATTATACTTACAGTTTTGTGGGTTGGTAATTTGGAAGAAGCATAGACGGTCAGCTCCCATTGCTCCACGATGACTGGGACCAGGGCTGGGGAGACTGGAGTGGCTGGGGATGCTAAGAAAACCAACTGGAACTGCTTTCCAGGGGCCTTGGTTCTGATGATCACCTGGGTTCCTCAGTTATTCTCCACGTGGCACTGGCTATGGCTGGAATGGTGTAATTGCAAAGAATCAGACAAGAAGAGAACTAAAAAAAAGTTCAAAGATGCATATATCCTGGCAAAATGAAGACCAGGCCTATATACCGCAGGAAATACCCAACACAGAGCCTCTCAAAGTGTACAGCACATGTCCCCAGTGATTTTTAAGCAGACTTGACATTGAACAATACTATTTTATCAAATCACATATTTGGAAAATGATATTTTCACTTCAGTCCTTTTGATGATTCCCAAGAAAGGGGAGAATCTCATTTAGCCATTGGTGTGTCCTCCGCAGCAGTGTGATCCTGAAGTGACTTCCGTCTTTAGCAAACAACAGACCTCAGGACTGAAGCCTTCAGTGGGCAGCATTGTTTATCAAGAACTGAATAACATGATGGCCTTTTTATCATAATATTTTTCTACTATTACCTTCTAGTTATGACAAGTTACATGTTCTTTAAAAAATACATGGTTGTGATGTAAGGCTTTCTTTTAAAACAAATTTATAGACTAATGATGGTTGCAAAACATAGTGACTATAGTAAAAACCACTGAAATGTCTTTAAAAAGGGGCGGGGGAAGCATCTCTGTGGTGTTGTGTTGGGGGCTAGCGCTGGGTGGGCTTGGATGCAAGTGAGCTGAAGTTGCTTGGCCCCTCTACACAGAGATTAAAAGTAGCCAGAGAAGAGAATCAGTTAACTCCGAAAGGGCTGGAAAATGGGGAGTAGAGGATGTACCCAGAGCAGATCGTGAGCTCCAGCCTCACTCCTGGGCCAACGAGATGCATGAAAAGAGTCACAGCCAAGGCTGTCCTCCCTTTTCTGAGTCCCTGAAGGCACTAACATGGGCTGCAGCGGATAAATCAGTGTTCGAATGGGATAGAAAAATAAGTTTTGAACTGGATAATAACTAATAACTGAAAATGGAAATTTACAACTTTAATAATCAGAAGTGCCTTAGAGATTTTGAAATCTGCCCAAGATGGGTTCAGTCATCTGTCCCTCTGTCCCAAGATTTGACACAGCACAACGGGCAATGATTTGTGAAAAATAAAAAAACCGGTACATTCTTACTCCACTAAGATGAGACAATTGAATTAACCACTTAGCTATCACCTAAAAAGTAAACACAAGCAAATATATATCAGTAAAAAACAGGAATGGTTAACATAAAAAAAATTAAATAATACTAAGCCTATACTACAAAATGGAAAAATTGTACTGGTGGTGCAAGGATGATAAAATTTGGGAAATATGACGCCTAAAATAATGGCTGCCACTAACTTTTTCTTGCCTAAAGCATTCATATCTATTGAAAGCTGGATAAATTATCTGAGAGTGAAGGATAGGAGGTCTTTACCTTTAAGACATTGCTAGTTATTATCACTAATAATTCAGCAACTAGATTATTGGAGAATTGGTTGTTGTTGAGCTCTCTTGTGAACTTAGGAGACCTCTGGAGCTCAAGGACCACCTGACAAGTAGTGAGTTACTGTGTGCCAGGGAGGGCACCCAACATTGACAAGTGAGATGAATTCCAGAAGAAAAACTGCCCTTAGCAAAACAATCTCATGGCTGTGGTCCCTGTCTGTTCTTGTCCAGACTGTGTCACTTCGGTCCTCCCTTCTCCTTCTTTATTGTCCCTCCCAACTGCAGGAAGTCCTGTTTAATTTTTAAGCCCTGACTTATAGCTGTCTGCTGCGAAGGAATGATCTCCCCCACTGACCACTGACAGTTTTGTATGCACTCAGAGACTGGTTTTTGGGGAATTAGAAAGTAGAATTTTAATTTTAGAAACAAACTGCATGCATAGGTGTGCTGTGCAACTATTCCCCAGCCCCCACCTAAAATATGTTTCAGGAGAAAGAGGCTGAATTTTCCTCTAGACCAGAGATTTTCAACTGGTGTGCCACAAGAATTTTTAAAAACATGCAATACATGGTCCTGGCCTGTGTGTATCATCTGGTCGGAGCATCACCCCATTGACCGAAAGGTTGCAGGTTTGATTCCCAGTCAGAACACATACGCAGGTTGTGGGTTTGATCCCTGGTCAGGGAGTATACAAGAAGGCAACAGATCAATTCTTCTCTCTCATAGATCTCTCTCTCTCCCTTCCTCTCTCTCTAAGATCAGTGAGAAGGTGTCCTCAAATGAGGATTAAAAACAAAATATGCAATATCTGATTATATAGTCAGGTGCACTGACCTCTTTTCCCTTAGATGGTCAAATTAAAAAAATACCAACAGCCAACACAACAATAGCTATCTGGTATGAATGAATCAAAATTATATCTATTTTTAGTCAGATCAGTAAAAATATTTTTTGGAGTCTCGTAGAATTTTAGCTATTAGTTTTTGTGTGTGTTATGAGATAAAAGGTTGAAAATCGCTGCTCTAGACAGAGCTGAGTTCAACTCCTATCTCCACACTGTACTAGGAGGCTGACCCTAAATATTCTCATCTGTCACCAAAAGAAAACGGTTTTTATCACTTGGTTATTATGCCGTTACAATGAGACACATGCAGGATATACTGCCCAGTGCCTGAAGCATGTTTCAAGCTCAAGAAACATTAGTGACCTTCCCTGTTCCTGCTCACCCTTATAAAAACCATTATAATCAGAAAAGAAATACAGGAGATATGTATGTATATATATAGTTGTATATAGTTTCATATATATAAAACATAATTACTGTAACTATAATAAATATATATGATATGTATATAATAAATGTGGGAGGTATGCATGCATTTCCCATGTTTATTTTTTATATTGACCTCTGTAGCTGTGTATTTATTTGTTTGGTTTTCAGGTTATAGTTCAGTGGCTTATTGAATTGTCTCAGCGTGGTAGGGTAAAAACATGCTACGGTTCTACTTTTCACAAATCACTTCTCCTTGTGTCATGTCAAATCTCCCAAGCCTGTGGACATATTACCAAATCATTTCTTGGACAGATTTCAAAATCTCACCTGTGTGTGTGTCCCCAAATGTAAACATCAAATATTCAATGTAAATTCTAAATACTGAGAGTAATGAGAAAACAATCTTTTTAAATTCCTATCAAATTAGAAATAAAAAGTTAGTCTGCTCCAGAAATTCAGAGGTAGGACCAAGCCAAATGATCAAGTGCAGAAGACCACAGCAACTGTAAAAATACAGGATATTTTCTGGAGGAGTCTAAATCATCCTTCCCTTGACATACACCTTTTGAAGACTGTTTTGCCTGTAATGGTATATGTGCTTAGTAATTTGAGAGGATTGCATCTCCCCAAAATTTTGTCAAAAGCTCTTAGTCTTTTTCCTTTTTAAATCTGTCCTGCAAATCTCCTCTTTTTCTTCTTCTGACTTCCTCCCAAATCCTCAGTGGCCCAGCAGCTGCAAGCCCTTCCTCTCTCCCTTGTTCAGGGTGGAATTGTGTTGCCATTGAAGGCCTCCCCAGTTCCCAGCAACCAGCTCTGTCCAAGAGCTTAGGTGGTGGACTTGAAGTAGCAGAAAGTAGTCAATAATTAGGAAAACAGATTTTCAGCCAAACTGAGTAACTGGAGCTTGGAATTTCATATCTGTGATATTGGTTTCGCTAATTAATTAGCACAAAAATAATGGTCTGTGGGGGAACATAGCTTTATAAACTTTTGGCTGGAACTATTACAAATGAACAATATGCACAGGAAAATGTTAATAGTTGAGGAGAAAGGTATTTTAACAAAGTTTTATAGTATGTGGTTTAGGGTCCTCAGGGCAAACATATGCATTACACATCTAACCCCACACTGAGAAAATAATCCCTAATGTTGGTTCCTCTGCTAGTCCTATTAAAAATTCCCCAAATCGTAAAGGCTGCCAATTTCAAACTAAGAATAAATGGCTCGTGGTTCCTTCTGAAATGGCATCCAAGATTCATGTTCTCAGTGCTACACGTGAAATCGCTGGGGGAGGAATTTCTCTGGTTTCTGGGTGCCAGAAAAGGCCAGTGCATTCATCCAACCCCATTTATTACAGGCAGGGCACCCAAAGGCCACTTTCTGTGGGAGATGTTTAGAGTGGGAATTTCACACTAAAGGAGGTCAGCCCCTGTGTTTGCTTTTTGTGTAATGTAATCAGAGCGTGGGGTTGGAACCCATGATGGGGAACTTTGAAAAGCTCTGCGTATTGTAGGATGTCACCTCTCACAGAATTTAACACTGACATATGGTAAGAGAGAAGGCCTCAGTCAGTCCACAACACTGGCCACTTTTGCAGACGATTCTCATACAGTATTAGTGGTGCTGGTATTCAAGTGAATGGATGGATGGTCTCCTCTAACCTTAAATATTTAAATTATTAAATAGTTAAGTTACTACGAGAAGCATTATCATGTGAAGAGGTGTAAGGTAGAGGGGTCAGAATAGGCATGAAATAAAATTAGAATTGGTTCAAATTAAGTTTTCTTGGTTGATAAAAAAATAAATAGTTTGATTTTGAAGTCAGAAAAGTTCAGCTTTCCTGGGCCTCAATATTACCATCTGAAAAATGGAACAATCCCTGCGCAGACTACATGGAGGTTATGATCAAGTGGGATAGTTATAAAATGCAATGCAAACATAAGCTATTGTTACTTGTAGGTTTGGATATGTTAATGCTTAATAGTGGTTGGATCTCATTAGCTCCTGTTGGGGTCCTATATATTAGCTCCTACTCAAATTCCTATGTGACCTCTGGTTCTGGGTTCATATCAATTATGCACATCATCTGGAATTCACATCTGCCCTGTGCTGAACGAGGTTTTAATAATTATACACAAGTGAACTAGCTTTTATTAATTATGTGTGTACTGGGCATGGTGAAACCAAGAGGACAAGCTGAGTCTAGTGCTCACTTCCTAAGAATTCTTTACCCTTTCACACAAGCTTGTGGCCCAAAGGCTGACGACTCATCTCTTGGCACTCTGATGTCTTCTAAATCAATTAATCCTCCATTCATGGGGACCTTGGACTTTAAGGCATCTTTAGGCAGTCTCTGTTACTCCTCCAGGCTCCTAGGGTATTTCTGTATGTGACTTCTATGTTGTATGTACACATCCTCCTAAGGCCTCTATTCTCAGGGCAAGAACATTTATACATGTTCCTGAAGCTTCTTAGCCTTGGAATTTGATCTACAAACAGAACTGCATGTTTCCTTTCTGGTTGCCACCAGGCCTGCGATATCTGAGTATGTATATAAAGGATTGGACTGCATTTCTGAGAATAAACAATTATTCACATATCGACATTCTAGGCAATTCCTTAACAATGCTTATTGAGAGGCCATGGCTTTACAAATACTACCTGGTACTTTCAATGAATCTAAATTGGTCATTGAAAGTGTCATATCATGATCACACTATTCTAATTCAAATTCCCCACAATATGATAGTGTCCCTCTTTTTTACTAAGCTCAGCCTATTTTTCACCTTTGCCCCCTTTTATGTGTGGCAAAGGAACATATAATTCAGTAGTGTATCATATGATGACAACTTTAACTCCAGATCCTTGGAATTTTGCCTGGTGAGTAAATGAGGGGCTAACATTAGGTTACATGCACACTCAACTCTTTCTGTAATGAAAAGAAAGACAGAACAGATCTGTTCCAAAAAAGCGCTTCTTTACTCCCAACAAATTCTCTGGTAGAGTATTGTTCTGTGTAACTAAGGATCTGATTCACAACAATTAAATCTGCTGTCACATTTTATTTATAATGCAAGTTCAAGATCAGACTACTAACTATGTCTTAATTTTTTCCAGCAGTTGCAAGGCTGAGGGAATAAAATGGGTGTTCTGCAATCGCATTAGTGTTAGTTTCCCTTAACAAATATGAATTTGGAGTGTGTTTGCTGCAAGGCTGTGCGTCCAAGTGATTTGATAAAAATAAAGGAGGCAGAGACATTTGAGGGTCGTGTCATACTAGAACTGTGTAGAAACAACTGGGGATCTTGTGTGTACAGTGAAGGAATAAAGCAAGCAGAAAACAGGGCTACTCAAGATAAAATTGTGTGTCATATTGGAGCTCCTTACCCTGATATATTCCACAGATTATTGTGTCTTTTTTAAAGATAATAGCATAGGGGATAAGTGAGTAATACCACTTATTGCTGCAACATGTGGAAAGGCTAGAATATATGATAGCATGTGTTTCAGTGGGGTGAAGGAAGGAAGATCACTGTGCTGGAGTACAGAATATAGGTTTCATTTATGTTGGGAGGAGACTTATGGAAAAAATAGAAAATAGTGGCATCAAATGAGGCTAACAAGAGTAAATAAAATGTAGTTGTATCACATGAAGCCCTTTATTCTTGGCTGGGACAAATAGAAAATAAGGCAAAGGAGACTGGTGCAGTTTCATGGGTACATCCAACAACAATATGATGCAATAGAGCTTTGACATAGCTGCAATCCTTCCCTCTGTTCCAAATTGCAAATGAGCTATTCTTGAGGGAATACTATTGTGAGAAACAGATAAAAAGAGTTAGTCACCATCACCTGAGTAGGGTTAAGGGCACAACAATATATTCTTGCAGTAGTTTGCCAACTTGGCCTTGTAGTCATCTGGGAAACTTCTAAAAAATGCAGATTTGGGATTTCACACCAAGAAATTCCTGATTTGATGGATCTGATCCATCAAAAAACCATGAGGCCCATGATTTTGTTAAGCTCTATAGGTGAGTACAATAATGGATGATTTTGGGGAAACCACTTTTCTAATTAAGATAAAACATCTTAAATTTGGATTTAGGACACCTCGTGTCTATAGTCAGATCTACTCCATTAGAATCAATTGAGTTTTCCCTGGTAATAATAAAATGTGTTCTTCTTTTCTTCATAGGGCATTTCATAAAGCTCTGTGTAATCATAGATGTAAAAAAAATAGTCATGTGAAAATGTAACTTCTTTTTTAACTCTTCATGCACCTATAGAGTTAAAAGAGATTGTTTTCAAAATTTTAGTAAAGGTATTTCTAAGTCCTTCTTCTCTTAAAAATCTCCCAGCACACCAAAAGAAAATAAGGAAAAGAAAAATAGTCTGTCTTTGAGAAAACTAGATAGTTGATATCTGCAATCTAGAACAGAGTGTTTTTTAAAAAAATCTGAAAAATGATATAAAGCTCTGGGAATTAAAACATACAGTAGCTTAAATAAAAAAAAAAAAACTCAGTAAAGTATTTAGATAATAATGTTATCCAGACATATGTAGGTGGACAAAAATAAAGAATAGTAAGGAAGAGGATAAACCTAATAAAATGTATTTAAAAATGGCAAAAAATATGAAAGAGAAATTACCAAAGAAGGAAAACAAAACCAAAGGGCAAATATCTTCACATTGAAAAGGCCAACTGAGTACCTATCCCAAAACATAGTTGAAACAGAAACAAGTATCTAAAACTTTTCAAGGAATAGAAAATAAAAATAGATTCACACATAAAATCAATTGGGTATCAGAATGCTATGACTTCTTAACAGCTTTGTTGGAAAGTACAAGACACATTGCCTTCACGTTTTGAAGTGATCTTCAATCCACAATTTTCTGCTCATAAAGACTAAATATCAAATATGGTGGTAGAATAAAGGTGTTTTCAGAATTGCAAAGTCTCAAACATTTTCACTTCAGTATGCTTTTTCTCAGTAAGTTACTGGAGGATGTTTTCCAATAAAACAAGAGTAAATCAAGAAAGAAACAGATAGCAGAACTAAGATTCAATATAGGTAGTGGAAAAGGAAATGTGCAAAGGTAAGTTCTAAGATAACAAAGTTAAATGCCCGAAGAGCAATATACGTTGATTGGATCAGGTGGGTGGATAATCCAAAGATTATCTACATTAAAAAAAGGAAAACACTTGATCAT
The DNA here is from genome assembly GCA_039655065.1 of Glossophaga mutica. NCBI lineage: Eukaryota > Metazoa > Chordata > Mammalia > Chiroptera > Phyllostomidae > Glossophaga > Glossophaga mutica. The sequence continues at coordinate 135,353,865 of CM077305.1, read as the reverse complement.
GTGAAAAATTAAGGGACATATTTTAAGGATTTTGAAAATGAGAGGAGATTTAACGAGAGAGTTTAAAAACAAATAGATTTTAAAAAAGAAAACAAAGACATTGTTAAATCCAAGAGAAACAAAACACTCTGCAAGAGAAGATGTGTAACCATAGTCTACAATTCGAGCACTGAACAACATTCATATATATACTGTAATACAGCCATATGGAGGAGGGGAAAGGAGAACATAAAAGAGCTGAAGTTGTCATTTATTAAAATGGCACTAATAATAAAGTCTAAATTAAATGAATACATTAGGTTCTAGAAAAATGAAGACAATTTTTTAAAGAAATAATTTTACAAGTTTAAAAAGGGGTTGCCTCTGGGGAGAATAAAGTGAAAGAAGCAGAGGGGACTGAGTGTTTTTAACAAGCCTGTTAACACAATTTGACTTTTAAAATTATGCCTATATATTCTTTTCATAAAATTACATTTAAATTAAAAATCAAATATCAACTAGGGCTGAAAAGGATTTTAAAAAGACATCAGGCAATTCAATTCCAACCAGACAATCAGCTCCCGCCAAGTTAGATGTTATCTCAGAGGTTCCTTTTTGCTCTGCTTTACCCTTTTGTAAGATCCTTCCAAGGTGTGACAGCCCCAGGCTTACTCCCTAAGGAAATTTGTTTGCTAAGCTTGATTTGCTCCATAACATAGGTCATAAATATCATGTTCTTTGGAATCATCACTACCTTAAAATGCAGACTTCTGAGATTCAGTTCAGAGATTCAGATTCAAGAAGTCAGGAATGTAGTCCTGGCTGGTGAGGCTCAGTGGACTGAGTGCCAGCCTCTGAATCCAAGGGTCACTGGTTCAATTTCCAGTCAGGGCACATGCCTGGGTTGTGGCCCTGGTCCCCAGTTGGGGGAACACAAGAAACAACTACACATTGATGTTTCTCTCCCTCTCTTTCTCCTTCTCTCTAAAAACAAATAAATAAAATCTTTGGGAAAAAAAAAAGAAGCCAGGGATATGCGGATGAATTGATCTTAACAAGTGTGTAAGGTGAATTTGATACAGGTAATTAAGGGACCCACTTGATGGAAACCTGCATAAAGGTATTGGGATTGAAAATGTACATACTTACAAAAATATGTACTCATTCATTCATTCATCCCTCCCACGTTTATCTGAGCTCATCTTAGTTTTAGGCAATATTCTAGGAGTTGTTGAGGAGATGATAACATACTCTCAAGAAATTCATAATTTTGGTCATTTGCCATAGAAATAACTAGGCAAGATCTATCTCATATGACCGATCATAACACAGAATCCTGGAGGTCACTGTGGAAGAAATATGGGAACAGAGAGAGACTTCCACCTAATAAACCATCTCAGCTTAAGGTGAATTTTAAAATTAGTCCCAGGGTCTTTCATCATGAGGCACTGAATTGGGAGTCACACATACCTGGTGTGAGCCCTAAATCTTCTCCTTAGCAAGTTACAAAACCAGAAGGGTATCTGCTACCTGGGTACAGTAACACCTAATCCTGTAAGCTTAAACTATTTGAAGTTTACAAATTGTTGAATACACTGCCAGGTACATAATAGGTTCTCAACAAAGGTCCATTCCCTTGTATTTTTCCACTATGTATTCCACTTGGTGTAGATGATTCTTTTGGCAGCTGAACTGGAAGTACTCCAAAGTGCTCAAAGGCACAGGTCATGTATAAATCCCCAGTACCAACTTTTATTTTTGGTACATGTGTTTGTTAGATTGGCAGGTTATTTGACCTTGCTCAAGTGCAGATTATTCCTTTTTAATGTGGGCATCATCATGTCACTCCGAGATAATGTATTTATTTATTTTTAACTGTTTATTCTTTTACAGTTGTGCCAGTTTTCTCCTTTTGCTCCACTAACCCCAGCCCTGACTTTCCACAGTCAATCCCCACACTGTTGTCCATTTCCATGGGTGATACATACACATTCTTTGTCTAATTCTTTCACCTTCTTTCAACCAGTCCCAACCTCCTCTCTCACAGCTATCAGTCTGTTCATTGTTTCCTTGCTTCTGATTCTACTTTGCTTGTTAGTTTATTTTATTCTTTAGATACCAGTTATAAGTGAGATCATATGGTATTTGTCTTTCATTAACTTATTTCACTAAGCTTATTTCACTTAGCATAATAATCTCCAGTTCCATCCACGCTGCTGCAAAAGGTAGGAACTCCTTATTTTTTACAGCTGCATAGTATTCCATCAGGTAAATGTTCCACAGCTTTTTTATCCCCTTATCTTTGGCTGTTTCCAAATTTTGGCTATAGTAACACTGCTTTTGGTATCCTTTGGATATATTTCCAGAAGTGGAATCATTGGGTCAAAAGGCAGTTCCATTTTTAATTTTGTGAGGAAACTCCATACTGTTTTCAGAGTGGCTGCACCAGTCTGCATTCCCACCAACAGTGCACTAGTGCTCCCTTTTCTCCACATCCTCTCCAACACTCATTGCATATTGATTAATGATGGCCATTTTGGCAGGTGTAAAGTGGCATCTCATTGTCGTTTTAATTTGCATCTCTCTTATTGCTAGTGATGCTGAGCATCCTTTCATATGTCTACGGGCCCTCTGTATGTCCTCTTTGGAAAAGAGTCTATTCATGTGTTTTGCATAATTTTTTAATTGGATTTTCTGTCCTCCTTGTGTTGAGTCATATGAGTTCTTTATATATTTTGGAGACACATAGACATATAGATCAATGGAATGGAATAGAGAGTGTGGAAATAAACTCATGCCTTTATGGTCAATTAATATTTGTCAAAGGAGGCAAGAACATAAAACAAAGACAGTCTCTTCATAAATGGTGTTGGGAGAACTGGACTGGTACACACAAAAAAATGAAACTAGGCAACCAACTTATACCTTACGCTAGAATAAACTCAAAATGGATAACAGTCTTAAATGTAGGTCATGATACCATAAAAATTTTGGAGGAAAACATAAGCAGTAAGATTTCAGATATCTTGCACAGTGATATTTTTGCCAATATGTCTCCTAGGTCAAGGGAAACAAAGAAAAGGTAGACAAATGACAGTACATCAAATTAAAAAGCTTCTGCACAGCTAAAGAAACTGTCAGTGAAATGAAAAGGGAACCCACTGTACGGGAGAACTTACTTGCCAATGATATATCAGAGATAATGTATTTAGTGTAACTAACACCACACACTTAAGAAATGTTGAGACTAATTATTAAATATATTCCTTCACTCAGTGACAGAAATTATGCGTGTGTATGTGGAAAAGCACAAACTCACAAACACAAATGGTACATTAGTACATCTCTGAGACTCCTGCAGACTCTCAGACTCCTGCAGAGGGAGAGTTGGGTCACGGTGAAAAGCAGAATTCAGTGTTCAGAATTCAAGCTCAAGATATGGTATTAAAAAAAGGTTATTCCTCAGTCCTTTGCAATGAGTGGCCTCTCCCATTTTCCTTCATAGAGGCATTCATTCATTCTGCATGTCCAGAACTGGACTCTGATGCCTTCAACTTTATTATTAGGCTAAATGCTGTTAAGACTGTGACTGAAAGACAGAATTTTAGTCCAAAAAAGATTACAGCCCAATCCTTTCATATTTAAGTGGGAAGTTAAATGTTCTGACTGCATTCCAGGATTGGATAAAAGCTGTTGAAATAGGAAATGACATGGAACTATGTAGTTAGCAGCCAAAAAAAGGAAAACCAGACTCTATAACTATATGGGAGAGGGGAAGTGGGTGTGGTGGTTGGCCCTACACTCTCTTCCTGCCCCAGCCTCCTCCAGGGTTAGGCTGATGGTCCTAAGTATATTCTGTGAAGAAAGGAGGAGAGAATTCACAAGGAGCCTGCCTGGGCTGTGCAGGGGTCCTGAGCTGGTGTGTTGGGAAGATACCGACCAAACCTCAGCTGGGGAGCAGAAGGACTGTCCCCCCTTCTCCTACAGAGACACATGCTCCTAACACAGACTCAGGTTTTGGCTGAAGCCGCCTGCTGCTTGGGAAATGCTTTTGGCTCTGGAAACCTCGAAGGGGGCCAGGGTGGGCCTCAGATGAGAGGGGAAGGGATCTGGCTGCTTCAAGCTGGCTCCAGCTTCAGCAAGGAGGCCGGCAAAGGAAACTTTGCAGTTTCCTTCCAGGTCAATTGAGTCCAAAGTTATGTACTGTATACCACAGGAGTTTGTTCAGTCTTACCACAAAAGGAAAGGGAGCAGAAATTCAAAGCCAAAATCATGTTCAGGAAAAAAGATCGGATACATATAGATTGTACAAAAAAGAGACTTGAAAACCTAGTGGAAAGAGTTTGGATTTTATAGTCAGATAACTCCTGGCTCAGCCATATATTGAGAGGCCTGGGAAAGACACCTGCCTTATGTAAGCTTCAATGAGCTTCCTTCTCTGAAAAAAGGTGCTAATGAGTAATTTCTCACATGTTATTGTGAACAGAATACTCATTGCAAGTCCAGTACCGATGAGCCTGGCATGCACTAAGTGTTGGCTTGGATGAGACTTTGCATTAAAGTTGATAGTATAATAGTAACTGAGTTCTTTTTCTATTGAGTTATGTTTTTCCAGCATTGATAACAATATTAAATTACTGCCATGACGTAGCTCAGTGGATTGAGCTCGGGCTGCGAACCAAAGGGTCGCTGGTTCGATTCCCAGTCAGGGCACATGCCTGGGTTGCAGGCCAGGCCCCTAGTGGGGGCCACATGAGAGGCAAGCACACATTGATGTTTCTCTCCCTCTCTTTCTCCCTCCCTTCCCCTCTCTAAAAATAAATAAAATCTTAAAAAAAAATTACTGCCATGATGTTAAAGTCAGAAGTGCTCTTGAAGGTGCAAGAAGTCAGGAAGGTGCAAGAAGAAGACATGAGGAATGAAACAGTTGGATGTAAACTTCAGACTTCTTATAGATATGGCACTTGGCTGAGGTTCTCTAAACCAGAACTGTGTTTTACTCATTTTTATCTCTCGTCCACCTGGCACAGAACTGCTCACCTTTAGTAGAGAATGGGTAAATGTTAATGGACATACAGAACAAATGGACATACAGGACAAGTAAACTTATTTAATCTGTATTTCTCATTATATATACTTACTTGGGCATCATCAGATGTTGTGGTATCCCAGTGGAAGTGAAATTAATCATTGTTTTATGTTGGAGGATCCGAAAAATGAAGACTTAAGTTGTGTGATGTCAAGAAAAAGAGTGCTAAGGACTGGATGCCAGGCTCAGAATTCCAAGTGGGCTTGTTTCAGGGTGGTGCATTTGACATGTGCACATCAGTTTCCTAAGTTATATAACATGGGACAATTGTAGCCCAATAGTCTATTCTGAGAAATAAATGAGTTACTCTCTTGAAGTGTGTGGGACAGTGCCTGGCAAGTAGTAAGTGCTAAATAAATGTTAGCTGTTGTTATTTTAAACTTGGAGAATGGTATTCTGTATAATATTCAGCCATGCTATAACACTTATACATTTTTTCCAGATATTATTCCTAAAAATGTTAAGGCTATAAAGCAATAGGTCAAAGTAATAAATTTCCTAGTAAAAACTTAAATATAAATTAATGAGCAGCCTAAAGCTGCCACATTTCTAGATTTGACATACATTCATGAAGCCAGCTTGCAAATGATCCCCATCCCTGGTTGTCAGAGAAAATTCAATTCTAAAATGAAATCATTTTATTTTTCCCTACCACAGAGTATAACAATAGACAGAAAGTCATTTTTCTGCATTTTTCATCCACTTTAATTGCACTCTTCTGGAGTTTTATCTGACTTTCTCCTTGGGTGGATCCTAAGGGTGAGGCTTATGTCAGGACCCAGCCAAGTTCTCCAGTCTAGTGCTTAAACTAATGAGATTGGGGATTTGATGCTTAAAAAGAAAATGAATGTGCTTGCCTTTTGTTCAATGGAGACAGAATTTAAGCACTCAATAGAAAGAAACATAGTGTACAAAGGCTGAGGACTTGAAAACTTGAGGTATATTTGGAACTGGGAGAGAAGTCTTGGTGTGACTGGAACACATGGAGGAGAAGGCAAGTTCATCCTTCTCAGGATACTTTTTCTGACACCCCCAAGTCCATAACTGTGAGCTCAGAAACCAGGAACTCCATTGACTCCTGAGAGGAATCAGGTGGTGTGGGAGGGCTGCTCAATCAAGAAAAGCCCCAAGTACTCTGGTTGAAGGGGCTCAAAGATTTCTTGAGTGAATCCTCACCAACCCCCTTGAGGTGAAGGCTGGCATCAGTTTCCCCATCAGTGTTGGGACAGAGGCTCTTGAGGGGAAGGATATGTTTTGCTCTGTGTGTAAATACTTGACCCACAGCTCTTTACCATCTAGGTGCAGTTAATACATACCAAGAAGTTCAGGCCCCAGACCTGGCTGGCTTCACTTCCAAAGCTATTATGATTCCTTGCTATTCTGGAAAATACTCTGTGATCTGAACAGTGATGCCTGAAACTGCACAACTACAGGAGCATTTATTGATTTCTGTGGTTTACAGTGTTTGGATACAAACCTTAAAGAACTCCAGGCTCCCCAGCCACCACCTAACTAGCAAGAAGTTGTTGGTTTAATGGAACCCTGCACTGGCTTTGGAATCAAACTGACCTGGGTCTGAAACCCAGTCATACCACTGACTGGTTCTTTTTCCAGTTCTTAACCTCTCGGGGAGGTTTGTAAAATGAGAATGTCATCTTCTAGAGGTATTTTTGCTGAAGATTAGATATTTTTATGTAGCACAAAGAACACCTAGCAGCCTGCCGTGCTCATAGTAACCATTGGATAAGTATCAGAATAAACTAGTCTTAAGATCAGGTGAAGCGTTTCATGGTATGCACATTTCATGGTATGCACATTTCATAAGCTCACTAACATTGTCAAGAACATTATACACTAGGGATCCATAATTTTTCTGTGGAACCACTGGAAAAAACATTCTCCTGACTTGTTTTTCAGACTGGCATAGAGCCCTTGGTCAGCAACCACTGCTTTGCCTTAATAACCTCCTGGAAAGTCCTCAGTGATTAAAGCAAAGATCCTGAGGATAATGGTGTTCCATTGACATCTTAAGTTGCATACTGGGAAAAAGAGAAAATAATTGCATAACTCTGGCTTCACCCCTGACTGCCGTCTGCCCACCCCATTCCCACCCTTCCCCAGTGCTTTTATTGAGAAACCTTGCTCTTTGTCTTCTTGTTTCCTATCATTTCTGGTTTTCACCACTTTGTTGTTAACATGAACATCTGAACAATTATTTGTATGTTAATGATCCCCAGAACACTGGTAGGTAGTGATTAAACATTGCTAACTGTAGGGTTGTGTGACACCTTCTGTGCCTGGTGAAAAGATTTGGGAACAATACTCCAGACATCTCATACCTGTCTCTGCCCCCCTAGATTCTGCTGACTTTGTATTGTGTTGTCAATTTCAGGGCACCTCACAAGCCCCTAGAGTTCTTTTAGTAAGCATTGGTTTGCTTGAGGGAAAAGCTGGCCATGTTCTGGAATGTTTTTGTTAAAGGTATTTGCTATGGAGTTCAAGCACACCTTTATCTGTGGGGAGGTTCAGGTAGCTATATACCTGTCAGAAATCATTTTACCCACTAAGCCAGTTCCAAATTGCTGTTCCATTTCCTGAAAAATTTTGCAAAGATATGTTTATGACATCCCACCTTCACTGGATATTTTATGTCTGTGCTTTACAAAATACATTCACACAGTTGTGGAACTTGCATAGAGTTTGGACTAGACCTGAGTTTAAATCCTAGGTCTGCCCTAAGTAGTTACATGAATTTAAACACATTATTTAATGTATCTGAGCCTTAATGTTTTTTTTTTTTTGAGTTTCAAATTGGTATACTAATGCATGTTTGAACTGTTAAATTAGTAAATATAAGTAAGGCAGCTAATACAGGGCATTAAATATGAACTCTTTGTCTTCTTCTCCTTAATTCTTCCCTTCATTGATTCATCCTAGTTTTGTAACACACATACACAAGTTGACATTAAACAAAATATTAAACAAAATATCTCAGAGAACCAAGAACTCTTTTGAAAACCATTTTCTTCCCAGCAAGGGGCAAATGGGTCTATATCGTATCTTCTGTTGGAAGACAGGTCATTTGTTTCCCATTGTATCTGGTTTCCATCACTTTGCAAGCCCAATCTTAACACAAATGAATGCAATGGCAAATAGACTCAGAAAGGATTCCAGCAATAGAAATAACAATGCAGTTTGAAAGCTGGAACTTGAGCCTAACAGATGCAGCCTAGAGGTCAGTGAGCCCCTCATGCCACAGCTGCCTTCACTAGACTTGCAAACAATCATAGGTTGTTTCCTACAGAATATGACCGTAGAGTCCAGGATTATCACTAACTGATGACAGTGACTCTGGGTCATCTGAGGGGTACAGTCCCCTTCTGCATTCAAGTCTGGTTGAAAATGGGGTGGCACCTTGTTATTTCAGTATCCAAAAGACTCATCTATCAAAATTCACAGGCACATGCAAACTTATTTACTGAAGGCTTAGGATAATTTCAGAGGAATATTATAATACAGGAGAAACAAAGATTATAGATCTAGACAACTCAATTTTCTCTCCCATCTCAAATAAAAGACTCCTTAAGCCTAAGGCCTGAGTAAGGAGGTGGTCGTGGTCCTTTTTGGGAGTTTTGTACATCCCAAACAGGATCTCCTGCCTTGACATTCATATTCAGATTCCATGTGCCCCCTTTTCAAATCTCTCACTGTGATGACTTTAATGTCCTGGGGAAATGACCACCTCTTCTATCACACAGTCTACCCCTTTCTGAATACCCTGGGTTTTAGCTAAGAGGGCATTACTTTTTGCTGTTTCCCAAAGTGGGAGCAAGATAGAAAAGAAGGATGGACCTCAGTCCCATGAGCAAGTGTAAGCATGGATACAAGTTCAAGTTTCTTTTCAAACTTTCCAACAGTGACATGCTGATTTCTTTACTAGTTGAACTATAAATATTTTCTCAAATGTAGATATGTTTTATTCTTGAAAACAAGGCCATCTAACCATGTTTAGGAGAGAATATTTTTTCTCTTACCAAAACACAGGCCTTGTTCCTTGAAACAAGTTTTTATTTTTAACCTGGAGGTGTGTGTGTTTGTCCTTGCTGACCTTGAGTGTTCTGATGTTATAGTAATGTATTCATTTAATGGATACTCTCTCTGTTAATCAAATTATGGAACCAGTTTCCATGTAATTATTGGATAAGGAATTGTCCCACTGTGATATTTGTTCCTATCACGCCCTGAATTTTCAGTACAATATTAACATTTGTATATGATACATAACCCCTTAGACAAAAATTTGATTAGTTCCATGGGGTTGGTGTAGATCAGAAAGGGTTGTAGATTTGTAGGTCAAAGACGGTTAGGACATGACTTAAAGCCCAAGCAATTTCATTATATCATTGTACTGTTCAAAAAAAATCAGCAAGTTAATTTTGGCTAATGATTTAAAGGGACTGTATTCTTCTTCACTGGAGTATAAGATTTGGTATCGCAGTTCATTGAGTAGATCTTCATGGTGGAATCTCATTATAGCCCTAAGAGTATAGGAATAAGATTAAGAGTTGCAGAACTACATTATGACACTGGCTGGTCCCAATGAAGGGTTTGCTAATACTTTAAAAAGATGAGATTGATAGTTAAGAAGAGACTATTCTAATTATATTGATAACTTTATGATTTTTTGTGTGCCCACATACATTTAAGCACCAAGTAAGTATTTGGAAGGGTAGTGTAGCATTGTAGATAGGCATCTGAATTTGAGGTTGGCCAGATGTCTGTTCAAATCCTCTGTTGGCATTTACTAGTTGCACTGGATAATGCATTCATTGAGCCTTGCTTTTTTTATATCAATTATGGAGATAATAGCATCAATTACTTTAATAAAATACACTGTGTACAAAGTACTCAGCACAATGAATGTCATGCTATACCCACAAAATTGGCAGATATACCTACATTTTTAGTAAATCATGTATTTTACATATATTTCATTCAATAGGGTGTATTTAGTCATTCACAAGAGTATATTTAGTGTCTTGAATTTAGAAAACTAAAGTTTTAAAATTATCCTCAAGGAGAGATCCCTGAGCCAGGTAGATCCTACTGACAATTGAATCTCAGATCTTGATGCCTGGAGTGGGAGAATAAGTGATGGTTCCCTTTCTGAGAACTGAAAATTAGTTATTGCTTACTTTGGATTACACATTACCTAAAAAAATCTATAAAATTCTATGGAAAATTGTACAGAGGTCAGTAATGTGAGGAGATAATTCTCTATTGGGGCTCTTATGTTTCTGTGTGTCTTGTGCACAGAGGCACTGATTGCCTTTATTCTGTACTCCCTTTTCAAAGATGTTTGTATAGTGAACAGCTTTGGAAGATACAGTATCTCCATCCTGAATGAAGGACATATTTCCTTATAGTTCAGTATAATAAAGATGATGCTCCCTCCAGAGCATATCTGGAGGGCAGGCATGTCTATTTCCCATTATAAAAGATGTGGGTTCCCTAAGCTCAGGGTTTCTCTGAGAACACAGCCTACTGAGCTGTGTTCATATTTGTCAATTTTGTGATACTTGGGGACAGGGGGAACTGTTGCTGCTTGATGAGTGCTATGAATAATAGTGACTCTAACTCAGGAGTCTTCTGTCTTATGCCAGCATCCATGAAACTGTGGCAGTCTAATATGTTAGCTTTTTAAAAAGATTTTATTTATTTATTTATTTGAGTGGGGAGGAAGGGAGAAGGAGAAGAAGAGAAACATCAGTGTGTGAGAGCTACATCAATTGGTAGCCTCTTGCACACCACAAACTGGGGACTTGGCCTGCAACACAGGCGTGTTCCCTGACTGGGAATCAAACCAGCAACCTTTCGGTTCATAGATTGGCACTCAGTCCACTAAGCCACTCAACCAGGGCTATTAGCTTTTAATTAGAGCAAAATATAAGACCTTTTATAGTGTTTGACTAATAATAGTGAAGCAACCTCTTTTCCCAATGTAGACACCTAGGTACTTTATTCTTTATACGAAGTGTTTTAGACTATTTCATAATATATTTTTCAATATAAAAATGCCATTCAATATTAGTTCCCAACAATGAGACTAATGCATGAGATGAATTAAAGTAATAGGAGACTCACTGGGCAGGACTCTTCCATTGCCTAAGTCAGGTCTCTCTATCTGTTGCTATCCAAGGAAAACTATTCAAGTATGCAGCCACTTTTATAGAGCACTGAGCTTCAGCTATTTCAAATGAAAACTGAGTGATCTGAAAGAGTTTATTAAACTTCCAAATGCATGTTTTTTATTACCATCATAGATAATATATTGGGAGAATGCGGCAAAACATGGTCAATCCCAAGAAACATTTTGCTAATAAAAAAGGAGAAGAATCTGTGGCTTGATCTCAAAATCAACAAAGGTGCTTGAAATATGGGAGCTGGTAATAATGTTGCAGAGGGAAAAAATCCTGGAGAAATATGAATGGGAGCAGGGTATAGTTATAAATTTATGATTTAATAATAAAATTTTCTTTGGTAATGTAGACTGCCAGAAAATTAGCTTGCACCCTGCTCTGTGTCTAACTTCTGGCAGTTTTGTGCCATGCCATGTCGAACAATTAGACCTGTTTTTCTCTGAGCACACAAATGTATGTCCGCCATAATTAGTCACACTGCATAGAAGTCAGTACTTGTAAATAGTGCCTGTTGCCAACATTTCCATTTCACTATACATGTTTATTTGTCTATTTTGAATAGTATAGACAGCTTAAAACTTTTATGACTTTCCAAAGTATCCATTGAGGTAGAAATGTAAAAAGCCATACAACTTGATAATGAAGAAATGAAGATTACCATGGAGGTGAAACAGGAGTGTGGAGTTTCCTAAGAGGATTATTTGCCCTGAAAATGGAAAGATATTTGCTTGGGGTCAACTTCAGCTTTACTTGACTTTTTAATATGGCTATATTTTATAGTGTTATCAGTTAGAATCACACTGAAGTGTTTTCCTCAGGTGAAATTAATCTTCAGATTAATTTGAAGGTTAATTTTACTCCATGTCCTTCAAGGATCCTCACCTCCACAGCAAAGGTTGCCTGAGTTGGAGACAAATAAAGGATTTTAATTAGGGCTCTTGGGAAACTGAAAAGCAATTGTCGGAAACTATTACTCAACTTCATGAGCTCATTAATAGGCATCTCTCTGCCTACATGATGGAGAAGCAGCAGCAAGTTCATTTTGGCCAAGCAGGCCTGGACCTGAGAGACTTCATGTTTGATAACAGAACATTACTTATTATTCAGTTAGGTGTAATTTAGTTCAAGCAACAAACTGACTCCAGGAAACTTAAAGGGAAGAAAGAGGAATTTATTTCACTTCTAGGCATACATCCAGAGAAATCCAAAATATAATATTTGAAAAGATATATGCACTTCTATGTTCATTGCATTGTTATTTACAACTAAGATATGGAAGTAACCCAAGTGTCCATCAATAGATGAGTGGATAAAAAAGTTGTGGTAGATATAAATAAATAAATACATACATACATACATACATACAAAAATAAATACATAAATAAATACAAAAATGGAATATTACTTGGTCATAAAAAGAATGAAATCTTACCTTTTGCAACAACATGGACAGACCTGGAGAGTATTGTGCTAAGTAAAATAAATCAGATAGAGGAGGACAAATACCACATGATTTCACTTACATGTGTAAACTAAAAGACAAAATAAATGAAAAATCAAAACAGAAATACAGACTCATGGATATGGAAAACAAACTGATGGGTGCCAGATGGCAGTGGGGTTTGGGGCTGAATGAAAAAGGTGAAGGATTAAGAAGCACAAATTTGTAGTTACAAAATAGTCATAGGGATATTAAAGTACAGCATAGGGAATATAGTCAATAATATTGTAATAAGTATGGTGCCAGGTGGGTACTTGAAATTTCAGGGGGATCACTTTGTAAGTTGTCTAACTATTATGCTGTACACCTGAAACTAATATAAAATAATATTAAATGTCAACTGTAATTGAAAAAAATTAAAAATACGAAAATAATAAAAAAGGAATTTATTGAAGGCTATGGAACTGTGATATTAAAGAAAAAGCCCAAGACGAAGATTAGTTCTTGAAAAGGAAAGCAGCAAGGAAGCTTAAATTAGCAGAAAATCTCAAGATGTCAGGATGAAAGAACTCTAGCCATTTTGAATGATTGTAAAACTTTGCTCAAGATTCAGATTTCAGGGAGAGAGAAAACCTGGTTAGTTTTGTTTCGCTCAATCACATACTTTTTGGCCAAGAGGAGAGAACAATTTAATGGGGAGCCCCTCAAGGCCACATCCAACGGAATGCTCATCTCTCCCAAGAAGTATTGGGGAGATTCTACCAGACATATGAGGAAGGGATTCTGGGCAGCCAACAACAGCAGCTATTCTTTACATCTAGGAAAACATTAACCATGGTGCCTGGCATTACAGAACATCTGACAGCTCTGAAAGTTTCCTTTCAGGGGATCAGGGGAAAGTGTCAGAGTCCTCAAGAGTTGAGGTGCTAGGACCTTGTAAGGACCACAAACTATAACTACACAATGAGCTGAAGATCAGGTCCAAAGCACTGAATCTTCTATTTCTTCTTTCTGTCAGATTACTGCATGCTTGAGGAATCAAAAAGCAAATGAATTTAAGTTCCTTTAGCAGCCTGCCATTCTGAAAGCAAGTCACATTTTCATATGGTGGAAAGGTTCATACTCATAGTTGTGGCATTTGGAAAGTTCTTTGTAAAATTTTAATGTGGGGTATTTTTATTATTATTTATTTTAAAGTATATTTTATTGATTATGTAGTTGTCCCATTTTTCTCCCCTTTATTCCTCTCCACCAGCATTGCCTCCCTCCCTTAATTCATGTCCATGGGTCATACCTGTAAGTTCTTTGACTGCTCCATTTCCTATAATATTCTTAATCTGCCCTTGTCTATTTTGTAGCTAACATTTAAAAGGGTGAATGACGGATTTATTTAAGTGGAACATGGACACATGAATGTTTTTGTTTGGTCCATAGCTAATGAATTTCCAAAGCAGTGGTATTTGCTTGGTGAAGCTGATTCCCTTTCGCCTATGTTCATATTTTACATGCAGTGGAGACACTGGCACTATCACTTGCCTCCTGAGACAGGGGAAGCCAGGAGGATGTGGAAGGAGCAGTCAGGCTAACTGAAGTGCATTAAAAAACTAGAGCAGCTTGATGGCTGCAGTTCTAGAAGAGCAGGAATGGGGAAATATATCAGATGACAAAAATTATGCTCTCTCTATCCTTGGTTATCAACCTAGGGCAAGTCTTTTATAGATGTAATTTGTACTGCTCTCAAAGTTGAAACTTCAGTGCTTAAAAAAACCTTGACATTTAGTTAAGATATTAGTGGACAGAAGAAAATACTTTACTCACTGTGTACCCACTGCGTGCTAGGCATTTCTCTAAGGCTTCAATCAGTGTAGTAGCCACTGGTTGCATGTGGCTATTACGCATTTGCAAAGGGGATAATACAACTAAGGAATTAACTTTATAATTTTATTTCATTTTAATTATTTTACATTTAAAACATTGACACTTGATTCAGTTTTTGAGAAGTTTTGAAATGATGGGTATGCGAAGCTATTTTTTTCAAATGTAAATTTTAAGAAATATGAATATAAATCAAGCATTTTCTATGAGAACTTAGTGTCTGAATTGAGATGCACTGTGAGTGCAAAATATATGCTGGCTTTGGAAGCCTTACTATGACTGATTGTAAAATACCTCATTGACATAAGTTTTCTACTGCTAGGTATCAAAATGATAATTTGCATGTATTGGGTTAAATAAAATGTTATTGTAATGAACAGATTCTTCTTAAAAAAATGTGGCTACTCGAAATGACATAGGTGGCTTACACTGTATTTCTACTGGACCGTGAGGCTTCAGGGGCTCTTACAGGCACTGTTTTAGAGCCATTAAAACGACCCAGTGAAGCAGGCACTACTCTTTCTGTTTTCAGAGGAGAAGCAATTGAACGAAGCTTAGAACACTATTTGAACCTCCCAGGGTTACAGAGCTTGTGAGGCAGAGCCTGGACTCCCATTCAGGTGTGTGTGGCTCTGCTACCTGTCTCCACTCTGTCAGTCTGTTCCCTGTTGTTTCTTCCAGGGAATCCAGGGAAGAAGCCAGGGCTCACAAGCCTCCCCTATCTATTCTTCATAGAAAATAAAACATTGATAACCCTATTTACGAATGAGACACAAATTCATACAAAAATTCTACCTCCTCTTCAAATGGCAACAGAAAGAATATTTGAGTTCTTGCAAAATGAATGAGCAAAGCCCATCTTCATGAACAAAGGGAGTTTTACGGAGTAAGCCTAAAACATATTTAAAATATCTGAGTGAAATTTGCTTAGCCTAGGGGCCTGGATAACTTAGTTTAATATTTTGGTTTGGTTTCCTCTTTCATTTTTCTTTTAGAGGATTTGAAATTCTGGACCATCCCGAGATCTAACATTCTGTATGTGTATGTTTATAATAAAGCTTTCTTGTAAAGAGAATATATTATACATAATATAAAATATATAAATGCAAATAAGTTTTATTTATTTAACAAACACAGAGTTGATTCAACATTAGGAATCAAAATCGTGCTCATTGTTCTAACAGCCTTCAATCCGTGATCACCTCAAGAATGCAGAAGGGAATTCTAGGTTCTAATTTTTGATGCAACTAATTAAAAATCACCTTAATCTCCTTCCTACTCTATTGCTTTCTCCACATAATAGGAGCTAACAGAGGGCAAAGCTTTCCTCAATCACTTGCAAAACTGATGCCAAAATGTTGTGTGGATTTGTTGTGAGAGGGTCTAGCACTAACCTGAAGGAGGTGAGCACATGGTTCACTGGAGATGCACAGGCTCATACCCAGTGGGAGGAAACGTTTTCATGGAGAGGGAGGTAACCATTTAGCAAATCATTGCTTCCACCCTTCGAGGAGCCAGCTCTGTGCCTGGAAAAGCAGCCTCATCTGCTCTGCACCTGTGTGAGCACTTGCTTTCATAGACTAGTTTATTTGCCTTGATCATGTCAGGAGCAGGCAGGCTCAGAACTTCAGTGATACTTCACTTCCAGGAAATGTCACAGTGTCAATGCAAAAACGGGCCACTCTAGGGCAGCATGTTTCCCTCCACCCAGAAGGTTTTCTTATTCCCTCAGTGACACCTCTCTTGGTTATATTCTCCCAGTATCGCCCAGGGACCAGGGCAAGAGGCAGTCTTACCCCGACCACGTGATTGGCACTCTCTGCCTGGTCCCTTTATCCCATCCCATGCTGGTCACCCCCCACTCAGCAGAGTGGTTGCTGAAGAGCCTTGCTATTTTTACTTCTCTGTGAGGGGATCTCAGGTTACAGATTATATACCGATGAGGTAAGTTACAGGTACACACACTCATGTTTCTAATTTAGCTTGGCAGTGGTTTCAAACATTAAACAGTCTCTCGCCTGACTCTCCCTGTTTCCACTCTCCTCCCATCTTTGCCATCCCCTGCATCCTGATTCTCAGGGTTGCTTTTCTTTCCTGCTGGATCATACGACTCTCAGGCTTCACATAGGACAAAGTTCTACTCTTTCCCCCATAAATTTGCCTGTAGCAGTGTGATGCAAGCACATACTGTCACAAGAGGGGAATATTTGTAAGGAAATTTAGAGGTTTTCAGTTGCCTTCACACATATAGTCACCGTTAAACCTTATAACAGCCTAGAAAATATAGGATTCTGGTAATTATCTATACTTTTTAGATGAGAAAATTGGAGCTCAGAGAGGTTAATGAGTTGCCTAAGAGTTCACAGTGAAGATGAAGTGCAGAAATGATGGATGCGCAAGAATGAAACCTCTGGTTGGAGGTACCATCCTAAAAACATCAGCCTGGAGAAATAGAACCACTTCCCTCCCCTCCCCTCCCCTCCCCTCCCCTCCCCTTCCCTTCCCTCCTTCTTTTTTTCGTTTCTCCCTTTGGTTTTGTTTTGTTTTCTTTTCTCTCTTTTCCTTGGACCCAGACCAATCTCTTGATGTTTAGGTTGAAATGATTCTTCCAGAAGCCACCTGTGGGATAAGTACACTATATGCATTATGTGCTGTGTCATAAATTTGAAACATTAATGTGAATTTAATTAGAATATGGGTGTTCAGGATAAGAGGATACCAAAATTAGATTAAATAGGGGTTACTAAGAATCAGAACCCATGTGCCCACATATTTTTATTTCAAAATATGCCCACACAGTCCATTAGCACTTAAATAGCATTTTCGTGTTAGCTTTAGTAAGACATTGTGAAGACTTGAAAGTATCAATACTTAGGTGGCACTGCATCTATCTTTAAGGAGTTTATAATAGAAGAAACAATATGGAAATTTTTGAAAATAAAGCAAAGCTATTTCCTATCAGATTTTTGCTATATACTTGGCCACTTAGAAAGGTTCCTAGAGAGGAGAAACAGCTCTAATTTAAATATCTAGTTTTTTCATTGTGGCCACCATATCCAAAATGGTGCCACTAGTTGTCTCTTTAGATGCAATTGTCAGTATAGCCCACTTGTTGCACACATGCACGTGTTCAGACACATACACCCCGCATGGTGCTTGTTCTCCAAACCTGTCATACTCACTTTCTGTGTTCTCCACTGTAAGGCTGTGAGCTGCTTAAAGGAAGGAATAAATCTCATTTTTATTTAGTTATTTATTTCATTTATATCTTTTTGGTATTACCATTATATGTAGGATAGACAGCTCATGGCATAGCAAAAAGAGCATGGAATTTATACAGGGCTTGGCAAGTTTTTTTACTTTCTTCTAGCCTCCATTTCCTCATCTGTAAAATGGGGATGATGTAAATCTATATTATAGGGTCACTGAGAGCATTAATTGAGATAATTCTTGTGAAGCATTTAGAATGATGTCCCACAGACAATGTTCAGTAAAGGTTGACATATATAGTTAATATTTCCTAATAAGTCAATATTTCATACTAATAAGCACATGTATAATAACAGCACTTATTATACATGTAGTACATACATAATAAGTATGGATATAGCCCCCATATCAATTTACATTTGTTTGGTTACATGGGCAGTAACTCTCAAACAGCCTCATTCTTCCTCACATTCCCCCTGACACTGGAGCACTGAGTAAATTGTTTTCAGATGAATGAAGCAAAGACATAATAATGATAAAAGAGTTATAATGACATATGTCATTGATGAATTTCCTTTTTGATACCAGTCAAGGTGGTACTTGGGGGAACGAGGTGTGCACTGTGAGAGTGGCGAATTTGATCAACTACTTCACAGGAGGAGCTGAAATGGAGAAACCAGGCCCAGGACAAAAAAGGCATTGAGTTTCATGTGGTGGTGCCAACTTTCTCTTTCTCTTACTCTCTGAATCATATGCTTGGAGGAAACTTTCAGACATAAATAACTTTAATTTGTACTCCACTTCTGTTTCATTTTAGCACAGCATCATTTTTGATGAATACCTCCTCCAGAATGATTCATTTATTTCTTGTAAAGAGAAGGAATGGGTGGGGCTCATGCTTATTCACTAATTCATTAGTTTTTTCTCATACTACAAGAACAGAATAGTTTCAGAATTAGAGGATGTTGGTGTTGAAATTTTTTGACCTAATGTATTTTCCACATGTGTGCTTTTTTAGCCTCTTTGAGGTCTAATTTATGACAATAAATTGTGCCACACTAAATGTGCAGTTTGATGACATTTGCAGTTGTAAGAAATGGTGTAACCAATATCATAATCAAGTAACTTCTGTTACCTCAGAATGTTTCTCTGTTGCCCCATTTGTGGCCAGCCCCTTTCTTCAACCCCTGGCTACAGGTAACCATCGCTCTGCACTCTGTCACCTTCATGTGTGTCTTCTTTCACTTAATACAATGCTTTCATGATTCCTCCATGTTGCGCATGCACCTGTAGTTTGTTCCTTTTTAATGGTGAATATATTCCATAGTATGGATGTGCCACAACGTTTTTCTATGTACCAGCTGAATGCCATTTGCGTTGTTTCTAGTGTTTGGTTATTAATAATGCTGCTGTGAACATTCATGTACATGTATTATTTTGACTTATGTGTTCATTTGTCTTGGATAAATACCTATGATGGAGGTTGCTGGGTCATAAGTTAAGTATATTTCTAGCTTTATAAAACATCGCCAAACCACCCTGGCTGCTGTAGATCAGTGGATTGAGCAAAGTCTGTGCAGCAAAGGGTTGCTGGTTCGATTCCCAGTCAGGGCACATGTGTGGGTTATGGGCCAGGTCCCCAGCTGGGGACATATGAGGGGCAACCACACATTGATGTTTCTCTCCCTCTCTTTCTCCTTCCCTTCCCCTCTAAATAAATAAATAAAATCTTTAAAAAAGAAGATATTTCCAAATTGTTTTCCAACGTGACTGTATAATGTCCTTCCGGAATCAGCAAGGTATGAGAGTGCTAGTCACTGTATATCTTCACCAGCACTTGGGTTTGTCTGTCTTCTCAATTGATGTATTTTAGTGAGCATGTAATAGTATTTCATTGTAGTTTGAACTTGTACGTCTCTAAGGTCTACTGATGTTAAATATCTTTGCATGCGTTTAATGGCTATTTGTTTTTCTTCTTCTGTGAAATGTCTGTTCAAACGTTTGCCCATTAAAGCAAATTCTTAGGGTTGTCTGACTGAGCTGTAGGTAGTAAGTATTCTCTGCATATTCTAGATGTAAACTTTTTGTTATATATATGTTTTGCTAAAATTTTCTCCTAACCTTTGTCTTGCCTTTTGCTTTCTTAATCTTGCTTTTCAAAGAACACATGTTTTTAATTTGGATATCTGGATGTAGTTCATTTAATCAATTTTTTTCTTTTATAGTTTGTACTCTTTGTGACCTATTTAAGAAATATTTATCTCACCCAAACTAACAGATATTTTTCTTTCAGAAATTTTGTAGTTTTAGCTCTTAGATGTAGGTCGGTGATCCATTTCAAGTTACTTTTTATATATGTTGCAAAAAGGGGAAAACAGGAGATTTTCAGTTTCACTATTTTTTTTCCTCATGGGAAAAAACATATTTTGAAAAAAAAATACCTTTCCCCATTGAACTATTTTGGTAACTTTGTTAAAAATCAGTTGATGGAATAGATCTGAGTCTATTTCTGAGTTCTGTCTTACTGATTTGTAGATTATTCTTAGACCAATACCATATTGTCTTCATTAGTGTAACATTATAGTAAGTCCTGAAATTAGATAGAATAAGGATTCCAACTTCATTCCTCTTTTATTATTTTGCCCATTGTAGGTCTCTTGCCTTTCTATATATAGTTTAGTATCCACTTCTCAATTTTTTTCTAGAAACTTTTGGAGTCTTTAGTTCATTAAAATGTAATGTAATTATTGATATGGTTGGATTTTAAGTTGTCTGGGTTGGCTCAGCTTCAGGATGTAGGTTTGTGATTTTGTTGCTGTGGTTCCAAGCTTCAGATTGGGTTCAGGGTTTCTCCACATGTTTTTTTACCTCCTTTAACTAGTGGTTATGGGAGGCATATTCTTATTATCCAAAAAGCAAGAACATGGAGAGTAAACCCAAATGTGCAAACACATTTCAAGGTTTGCTTGGGTCATGCCCACCAACATCCTTTTGATGAAAGCCATTCACATAGCCAAACCTAACTGCAAGGAGTGGGGAAGTATAGAAAGCCAAAACAAAGTTGGGGATGAATAATTCTAATAAAGGGATGTGTGTGAAGAATTCTGACCATTACTACAGCCTAGCAAAGTGAATTGTAAAATTGTGGCATAGTGTTAAAGATTTCCAGAGTCTTTAACTTAAAAAATAAATACTGAAAAATTTATGGATTAAATGGTATTTGGATTTTGCTTATAATCTGAAGAGGGAGAGGTGGGTGGAGATACAGAGGGAAAATGGTAACTGTGAGTTGATAATTATTGAAGCTAGATGTGGGTACTAGTGGGTTCATTTCACTGCTTGTCCACTTTTATATATGGTTAAACTTTCCCATAATAAAATGTTGAAAAAATAGTCCCGAAGAACTCCTGCGTTAAATTTGTCCCTAGGTAGAAACTGAGGTTCTGAGAATGTCTGTTACTTGTTTGATGATGAGACAAGATGTGATTTGCAGAATGGAGCTAGAACCCAAGTCAACCCTTTTCACTTAATGTGGCTTTCAGTCAATTATTTGGTAATTCCTTAAATATTTATTTAATACTAGCCTCCATGTAAAGTGTTACGGATAAAAAATAAAGATTTCTCTCAAATCCCCCACTCCATGGGTCAATGCACTTTTAAGTCATTAGAATGCCACAATGGGGATACTGAAGTACTAAAAGTGGGGTACACACAAACTCAGGGGAGGTGTAGGAGATGATGTCCCTATACCTGATCGAGGAAATCAGAGAAGGCTTTTCATAGATGAGGTAAGATTTGGACCGAGTCTTTCAGGACTAGTTGTATAAGCCAGAGACTGTATTGTGGGCAGTGGGAGCAGTATGTGGAAAGGTGTTGAGGTGTAAGAGAATGCAGCATTATGGCCCTATGGGGGAATTATTTGTGACTCAGTGTAGTTAAAAGCTAACTACAGTATGTGTATATTGAAGTGTTCTGGTGAGAGAAGGCAGGAGAGATGAGGCTGGATTTATATGCTATGTAAACAATTGATATATAATTCTGTAAATTAGTGTTCCCTGCCTAATTATAAGAATCAGCTAGGGCTATCATTAAAATATAAGAACTTAAGTCCTAGCTCTGATCTGATAACTCAGAATCTCTAGGGGTAAGCAAGTTTGGGAAATGTGATTATAGGGAGCCACCGAAAAATTCTAAGCAGATGAGTGATGGGATCATATCTGCATGTTAGAAAGACCACACTGGCAGCAGTGTGCAGGTTAGCTGGGTGAAACATAGGTGCTCAAAGCTAGAGTCAGAGAGATGAGTCAGATGTCTACTCCAACAGTCCATAAGAGGCATAATGAGTTTCTAAACCATGACAGTAGCAGTGGTGATTGAGTGGAAAGAATGTGGAGGAGCTGGGATTGGTAGACTCCAATGAATAATTCCCTCTAGAGAGTAAGAGGAGAGGATTCTCTTTATATGTCTGGCTTAATGGGGAGTATGGTAATGTTGCTGTTCACTCTCAGACAGAGAGTTCAAGGCAAATAATGGGCTCACTTTGGGTATTCTGGAACCTGAGGTGTTTATGGGACATAGAGAAGTGTCCAGAGGTCAGGTCTTAAGCTCCAGATAAAAATCTTAGTGGGCGATAGAGATTTAGAAAATGTCATATGGAAGCGTTAGTTAAAACTCTAGGTATGCATTAAGTAAATCATGTAGTTTGAGAATAAAAAAGTCAGAGGCCAGGAATGCAGCAGCGTTTAAGGGAGACTGAAAGGGGACTGGATGGAAGGCGCAGAAGAGGGAATGAGTATTATGAAAATCCGGCAGAAGAAGGTGGGCAAATAGTCACAAACAGGGATGGAAACTCGTTCACCAGATTTGGCAAAACAGATGTTGGCCTTAGCCAGGGCATTATCTGTGGAATATTCAAAGCAGAGACTATCAATTTGGTTTGAGGACTGAGTGGGAAGTAAGAAAGAAGGAAAAAACACAGATAACTCTTTTTAGAAGCTTTGAGGATACAATACTCTTATTTGAATAGGAAAGAGGATATATTAGCGGGGAGGGATGTGCAGAATTAACTATCTTGCTGCGTTTTCTCTGGCAAAACCTATTATTTTTGACAGGTGTGAAGGTTTACTGGTTCACATGTTTGAAATAATTGATATGAATATTTTTTACTCCTTTTGTTGAACATTAATTAGCTACTCAGTCATTGTTAATTTATGGCATAGATTTAATGATTTGGAGTAAACTTGCATGAAAGAGTCCAGATGTGGCTATGCTATGTATGAAAGAATGAATAGTAATTTTATTCATTGAGCATTTAAGTACCTCTGGTGAGCATCTATTCTTATGATGGTGACTTCATGTATATTTACGTGCATCAAGAGGGATACTGGAATGTATGGTTGTGTAAATTTTAAAACTAATGGAGGGTTCAAGATGGTGGCATGGTAGGAGGACGCAGATTGTCCTTCCTCCTGCACATGGGAGAAAAACCTAACTGATCTACAGAGGAACTGAGCAGACAGCCAACAATACCACAGTATATATGAAAATAGGAGATCAAAATCTGTAGCAGACATTGGAAAACTAGACGTGGCAGCCGAGCGACCGGAGGCGGCCCTGTGACTTGAGGCGGCTCTGCGACCGGGACGGAAGCAGCTCTGTGACTGGAGCTGGCTCTGCGACCCACCGCAGGTGGCCCTGGGTCCTGAGAGAGCTCTGCAACCAACTGGAGGCGGCCCGCGACCTAAGGCGGCTCTGTGACCGGGTTGGAAGCGGCCCTGTGGCCAGCTCACATCTGTGATCCTGGGGTGAGTGCGCGCAACTCGGGAAACTCACGGAGCCCACGCCCGTAGTCTCCGGCGGGCGCTCGCACCCTGTAGGAGACCCGGAGCTCACAGGAATAGGCTCGGGGAGGGATGGTTCTGTAAGAGATTCCAGCTGAAATCCATAAACTCTGGAAAGCGAGCCCCCTGCAGGAGGCTCAGAAATCACACCCAAGGCCCTGCATGGAGAGTGCGCCATTAGCCCTGGGGTCAGTGGTCGGCTGGCACTGAGGACAGTAGCCCAAAGCTGACTGAGTGAGGAACAGGGAGAAAAGTGGTACGAGTCGCCTCGCAGCCTGCTACAGCCAGCAAGTCCAGAAAATCCAGTTTGGCCTGTGTGAAAATAGAAAGAGATTTTTCTTCTTCTTCTTCTTTTTTTTGGGGGGGGGGGTGTTTTGTTTCATTTTGTTTTGTGTTTTTTTTTGATAGTTGTTTTTTTGTCTGTTTAGTTGGGGTTTTTGTTTGTTTGTTTGTTTTGGTTTGTTTTTTGTTTTTGTGGGGTTCTTTTTGTTTTGTTTTGATTATATATTTTTTATTTTTTTTTATTACTTCTACCTTTTTTATCCCTCAATTCCTTTTGCTTCTCTTTACTTCTTTCTGGCTTTATTCCTTCTTTCTTTCTTTCCAATTCTATCTCTCCTTCCTTCCTCTTTTTTCTTCTCCTTTTTTCACTTTATTCTTTTCTCTTTTTAAATACACACGAGTGAGGCAAAAAAATCCTAGAACTCTGAAAAAACCAGAGTTGGCCCAAAGGAGGGGATATTCCCACAGCTGAGACAGTGGAAGCTGTGAACACCAGGATACCTGAAGAAGACTATAACACTGAATCTCACAGGTATTCCACCACAGAAGTTCACACCATAAACCCAGGTAGCTAGAACAGATCAACTTAAGAAGCTGAGGTTTACAAGAAGAGTCTCACCAACAATGAGAAGACAAAGAAACAATCCCCAAATGAAAGAAAAGGAGGAAGCCCCAGAAAGAAGCCTAAATGAAACAGAGGCAACTCAACTATCAGATAAGGAGTTCAAAGAAATGGTTGTCAGGAAGCTCCATGAGCTCTCAATGAGCTACCAGAAACTACAGGGAAGCTACGATGAACTCACTGCAAACTATATCAGCATGAAAAAGGAAATAGAAACTATCAAAAAGGGCCAAGAGGAAATGAAGAATATAATTTCTGAACTGAAGAACACAGTAGAAGGAATGAAAAGCAGAATCGATGAAGCAGAAGATCGGATCAGTGAGTTGGAGAACAAAGTAGAAAAAAGCAGCCAGATAGAGCAAGAAAAGGAAAAGAGGCTCAGAAAGAATGAAGAGGGTTTAAGAGAAATGCAAGACAACATGAAACGTAATAATATCCGTATAATAGGAATACCAGAAGGAGAAGAAGAAGAGCAAGGGATAGAAAACCTATTTGAAAAAGTAATGATGGAAAACTTCCCTAATTTGATGAGAGAAAAAGTCACACAAATCCAGGAAACACAGAGAGTCCCTATCAAGAGGAACTCAAACAGGCCCACTTCAAGACACATCATCATTAAAATGGCAAACTTCCAAGACAAAGAGAGAATCTTAAAGGCAGCAAGGGAGAAAAAGGAAGTAACATACAAGGGAGCCCCGATAAGGTTAGCAACTGACTTCTCAATGGAAACTCTCCAAGCCAGAAGAGAATGGCAAGAAATATTCCAAGTAATGAGAACCAAAGGCCTACAACCAAGACTACTTTATCCAGCAAGGCTTTCAATCAAGATAGAAGGACAAATAAGGAGCTTCCCAGACAAAAGAAGTCTAAAAGAATACACCTCTACCAAACCAGTACTACAAGAGATACTAAAGGGACTGCTTTAAGGAAAGAAAGGAAAAGAGAGAGTGAGGAACACAGATACGAAAATGGCAATGAATCAGTACCTATCAATAGTAACCTTAAATGTAAATGGATTAAATGCTCCAATCAAAAGACATAGAGTAGCTGACTGGATAAGAAAGCATGACCCACACATATGATGCCTACAAGAGACCCACCTCAGGACAAAAGACATACACAGACTCAAAGTGAAAGGCTGGAAACAAATTTTCCAAGCAAACGGACAGGAAAAAAAGGCCGGGGTAGCAATACTCATATCAGACAAAATAGACTTCAAAAGAAGAGCCATGAAGAGAGACCCAGAAGGTCACTTCATAATACTCAAGGGAAGAATCCACCAAGAAGACATAAACATTGTAAATATATATGCACCCAACATAGGAGCACCTAAATACATCAAGAAAATCTTAGAGGACTTCAAGAAAGATATTGACAGCAACACAATTATAGTAGGAGATTTTAACACCCCACTGTCAAAAATGGACAGATCTTCCAAACAAAATATCAACAAAGATATTGTGGCATTGAACAGTACTCTACATGAATTGGACTTAGCTGATATATATAGGGCCCTTCATCCCAAAGAAACTAAATACACATTTTTTTCAAATGCACATGGAACATTTTCAAAGATAGACCACATGATAAGACACAAAACAAGCCTCAACAAATTCAAGAAAATTGACATCATACCAAGCATTTTCTCCGACCACAAGGGACTAAAACTAGAAACCGACTTGATGGGGAAAATCCCCAAATCATCAAAATCATGGAGATTGAATAGCATGCTATTAAACAATGAATGGGTCAAGAATGAAATTAAGGAGGAAATCAAAAAGTTTCTGGAAACAAATGAAAATGAACTCACAACAACCCAAAACTTATGGGACACAATGAAGGCAGTGCTCAGAGGGAAGTTCATAGCAATACAGGCCTACCTAAAGAAGACAGAAACATTTCTAACAAACGACTTAACCCTACGCCTACAAGGACTCGAGGAACACCAACAAAGACAGCCCAGGGCAAGTAGAAGGAAGGAAATAACCAAGATCAGAGCAGAATTAAATGACATAGAGACTAAAAGCACAATCCTAAGGATCAATGAATCCAGGAGCTGGTTTTTTGAAAAGATAAACAAAATCGACAAGCCTTTAAGCAGGCTCATCAAGAAAAAAAGAGAGAGACTCAAATAAACACAATCAGAAATGAAAGAGGAGAGATTACGACTGACACCACAGAAATACAAAGGATTGTAAGAAATTACTACGAAGAACTGTATGCCAAGAAATTTGAAAACCTAGGTGAAATGGACAAGTTTCTAGAAAAATATAACCTTCCAAAACTCAATGAAAAAGAAACAGAAAGCCTGAACAGACCAATAACAGCTGGTGAAACTGAATCAGTAATCAAAACACTCCCGGCACACAAAAGCACTGGACCAGATGGTTTCACAGGAGAATTCTACAAAACATTTAAGGAAGAGCTAACCCCTATCCTTCACAGACTATTCCAAAAAATCCAAAATGATGGAAGACTCCCAAACTCTTTTTATGAAGCCAACATCATCCTAATCCCAAAACCAGATAAAGACATAACAAAGAAAGAAAACTTCAGGCCAATATCACTGATGAACATAGACGCTAAAATCCTCAACAAAATATTGGCAAACTGCATCCAACAATACATTAAAAAGATCATACACCATGACCAAGTGGGATTCATCCCAGGGATGCAAGGATGGTTCAACATTGGCAAATCAATAAATGTAATACATCACATAAACAAAAGCAAAGACAAAAATCACATGATCATATCAATAGATGCAGAAAAAGCTTTTGATAAAGTACAACACCTATTTATGATAAAAACACTCAGCAAAGTGGGAATAGAGGGAGCATTCCTCAACATAATAAAAGCCATATATGAGAGCCTACAGCCAACATCATACGCAATGGGCAAAAACTGAAATCTTTCCCACTAAGATCAGGAACAAGACAAGGCTGTCCGCTTTCACCACTTCTATTCAATATAGTATTGGAAGTCTTAGCCACAGCAATTAGACAAGAAAAGGAAATAAAAGGCATCCAAATTGGAAAGGAGGAAACAAAACTATCATTGTTTGCAGATGACATGATAGTGTACATAGAAAATCCTATAGATTCGGCCAAAAAGCTGCTCCACATAATAAATGAATTTGGCCAAACAGCTGGATACAAAGCCAATATCCAAAAATCAAAGGCATTTTTGTATACCAGCAGTGAAACAGCAGAAGCAGAAATCAAGAAAAAAATCCCATTCGATATAGCAAAAAGAAAAATAAAATACCTAGGAATAAACCTAACCAAGGAGGTAAAAGACCTGTATGCAGAAAACTACACAACACTGAAGAAAGAAATCAAGGAAGACACAAACAAATGGAAGCATATACCATGTTCATGGATCGGAAGAATTAATATCATCAAAATGTCCATATTACCCAAAGCAATTTACAGATTCAATGCAATACCTATTAAAGTTCCAATGGCATATTTCACAGACATAGAACAAACACTTCAAAAATTTATATGGAATCATAAACGACCCTGGATAGCGGCAGCAATTTTGAGAAAGAAGAGCAAAGTAGGAGGGATCACAATACCTGATACCAAACTGTATTACAAAGCCACTGTAATCAAAACAGCCTGGTACTGGCACAAGAACAGACACATGGACCAGTGGAATAGAACAGAGAGCCTAGAAATAAACCCAAGTCTCTACAGTCAATTAATATTCGACAAAGGGGGCAGCAACATAAAATGGAGCAAAAATAGCCTCTTCAACAAGTGGTGCTGGGAGAACTGGACAGCTACATGCAAAAAAATGAAACTCGAGCACCAACTTACACCATACACAAAAATAAATTCAAGGTGGATAAAAGATTTAAATATAAGCCATGACACCATTAAAATTCTAGAGGGTAACATAGGCACGAAAATCTCAGATATTTCACGCAGCAATATTTTCACTGATACGTCCCCTAGAGCAAGGGACATAAAGGAAAGAATAAACAAATGGGATCTCATCAAAATAAAAAGCTTCTGCACAGCTAAAGAAAACAGTATTAAAATAAAAAGAGAACCAACTGTATGGGAAAACATATTTGACAATGATACCTCAGATAAGGGTTTAATCTCCAAAATATATAAAGAACTTACAAGACTCTACTCTAAGAAGACAAGCAACCCAATTAAAAAATGGGCAAAGGATTTGAACAGACACTTCTCCAAGGAGGACATACAGAGGATCCAGAGACACATGAAAAGATGCTCGATATCTCTAGCTATCAGAGAGATGCAAATTAAAACTACAATGAGATACCACTTGACACCAGTCAGAATGGCCTTCATAAACAAAGCAACAAACAGCAAGTGTTGGAGAGGTTGTGGAGAAAAGGGGACCCTAGTGCACTGTTGGTGGGATTGCAGATTGGTACAACCACTATGGAAAACAGTATGGAATTTTCTAAGAAAACTAAAAATGGACATACCTTTTGACCCAGCAATTCCACTGCTTGGATTATATCCTAAGAATCCTGAAACACCAATCCAAAAGAATCTATGCACCCCTATGTTCATAGCAGCACAATTTACAATAGCCAAGTGCTGGAAGCAACCTAGGTGCCCATCAGTTAATGAATGGATCAAAAAACTGTGGTACATTTACACAATGGAATTCTATGCAGCAGAAAGAAAGAAGGAGCTCCTACCCTTTGCGACAGCATGGAAGGAATTGGAGAGTATCATGCTAAGCGAAATAAGCCAGGCAGTGAAAGACAAATACCATATGATCTCACCTTTAACAGGAAGCTAATCAACAAAACAAACAAACAAGCATAATATAAACAAAGACACTGAATTTGAGGACAGTCTGACAGTGTCCAGAGGGGGAGGGGAGGGAATTTCAGGGGAAAAGGGGAACGGTTTAGAGCAACAAGTATAAAGGAGTCATGGACAAAAACTATGGGGGGTGGAAATGGGAGGAAGGTGGGGAGGGCTGGGGTGGTGGGCTGGGGTGGGGTAAAAGACAGAAAACTGTACAATATCAACAATTAAAAAATACTGATTAAGAATTAAAAAAAAAACTAATGATACATTGGAAATTCATTCGATCTCCCTCAAATTTTCAGAATCAAGAGGGAGCAAGTACATAAAATGAACTAAAGGTAGTTTATTCAATAAATGGTGTTGGGAATAGGATAGATACATGCAGAAAAATAAAACTAGGCTACCTTCTTACACCAAGAATAATTTTTTAAATGATTTTATTTATTTTTAGACAGAGGGGAAGGGAGGGAGAGAGGGAGAGAAACATCAGTGTGTGGTTGCCTCTCACATGCCCCCTACTGGGACTTGGCCCACAACCCAGGCATGTGCCTCAACTAGAAATTGAACCAGCAACTTTTTGGTTTGCATGCCAGCACTGAGCCACACCATCTAGGGCAGAAAAATTCAAAATGAATTAAAGACTTAAATGTTAGACCCAAAATCATAAAAATCATAGAAGAAAACATAGGCAGCAAAATCTCAGATATTGCTAGTAGTGATATTTTATAAGATATATTTCTCCAGATAAGGGAAACAAAAGAAAAAATAAACAAATGGGACTACATCAGTCTAAAAAGTTTTTCACAGGAAAGGAAAATATCAACAAAATAAAAAGACAACCCACAGAATGGAGAACATATTTGCTGATACATTTGATAAGGGGTTAATATCCAAAATTTATAAAGAACTTACAAAACTCAAACAAATAAGCCAATTAAAAAATGGGCAAAGGACCTGAATAGAACTGCTCCAAAATTAGACATATGAAAAAGTGCTCAACATCTTTAAACTTGAAAACCACAATGTGATGTCACCTTACACCTTTCAGAATGTCTATCATCAATAAATCAATAAACAACAGTGCTGGCAAGGATGTGGAGAAAGGGAAACCCTTCTGCACTGTTGGTGGGAAGGCAAATTGGAGCAGCCCCTGTGGAAAGCAGTATGGAGATACCTCAAAACATTAAAAATGGATCTGCCTATTGACCCAGTGGCTCTACTTCTGGGAATATATCTGAAGGACCCAAAATACTAATTCAAAAGATCATAAGCACCTTTATGTTCATTGCAGCATTATTTACAATCACCAAGATATGGGAGCAGCCCAAGTGTCCAATTGTAGATGAATAGATAAAACAAATATGGGGCATTAACACAATGAAATTCTACTTGGCTATAAAAAAGAAGAAAATATTACCCTTTGTGACAGCATGGATGGACCTGAGAATGTTATGCTAAGTGAAATAAGCCAGTCAGAGAAATATAAACACCATATGATTTCATTCATATACGGAATCTAATGAACAAACTGAACTAACAAGCAAAATAGAGACAGACTCATAGGTAGAGAGCAGGTTGACAGCTAAGGCTGCGGGAAGGGAAGGTGTGGAGGGATTAAGCAAAGAGGAAAAAGGGCTCATGGACATACACAACAGTGCAGCGATTGCAGGTGGGGGAAGGGGGTATAAGGGGACTACATGGTAATGGAAAAAAGACAGTAACAAATTTTTAAATAAAGAAACTGAGAGGATATGGACTGACTATGAAATCTGACTTTTGAGAGGAGGTATCAGGAAATCCATATGCTAATATTTAACTTTTTCTCCATGATTAGATTATTTTTCTAAGGAGATCTTAGGGGTATAAGACAAGGTTTTAGAATGTGTATCTGTTTTATTCTGGCCAAGATGGAGACGTAGGTAGATACACTTTGCCTCCTCACACAATGAAGGGACAACAACAAACTTAAAAACAAAAAATAATCAGAACTTTCTGAAAATTGAACTATATGGAAGTCTGAGAACCAAGGAGTTAAAGAAGAAACATTTATTCAGACTGGTAGGGGGGGTGGAGATGGGCACATAGCAAGGAAGCACCTGGCAGACCAGGTGGTCCCACATTTGTATGCTGATAAACCAGAAGCGACAACTGGGGAGTGAGACAGACCAGTCAACCTAGGGTTCCAGCTCGGAGGAAATAAAGCCTCAGAACCCCTGACTGTAAAAACCTGTGGGGGTTGTGGTGGTTGGAAATTCCCAGCCCCACAGGAGAGTTCATTGGAGAGAACCAGAGTCCTGGAATGTTCACAAGCCCACCACCCAGGAACCAGTACCAGAAGGACCCAATTTGCTTATGGATAGCTGGGGAAGTGGCTGAAAGTTGGCCAAGAGCCAAGCAAGCAGCATTGTTTCTTCTCTGACACTTTCTCCGCATACAGTGCCACAAGCAGTGAAGTGGGTAACCAGCCCTGGTGAATACCTAAGGCTCTGCCCCTTACAATGTAACAGGTGCACTGAGACAAAAAAATATGGACCAAATGAAAGAACAGATAAAAGCTCCAAATAGAACTAAGCGATGAAGAGATAGCCAACCTATCGGATGCAGAGTTCAAAATAGTGATAATCACAATGCTCACAGAAATGGTTGAGTATGGTCACAAAATAGAGGAAGAATTGAAGGCTATGCAAAGTGAAATAAAGGAAAATGTACAGGGAACCAACAGTGACAGGAAGTATACCAGGACTCGAATCAATGATTTGGACCAAAAGGAAGAAATAAACATTCAACAGAATGAAGAAACAAGAATTCAGAAAATATGAGGAGAGGCTTAGGAACCTCTAGGACAACTTTAAACATTCTAATATCCAAATCATAGGGGTTCCAGAAGGAGAAGAGGAAGAGCAAGAAATTGAAAATTTATTTGCAAACACAATGAAGGAGAACTTCCCTAATTTGGCAAAGGAAATTGACTTCCAGGAAGTCCAGGAGGCTCAGAGAGCCCCAAAGAAGTTGGACCCAAGGAGGAAAACACCAAGGCACATCATAATTACATTACCCAAGGGTAAAGATAATGAAAGGATCTTAAAAGCAGGAAGAGAGAAGCGGAGAGTTGCCTACAAAGGAGTCCCCACAAGACAATTAGATTATTTCTCAAAAGAAACCTTGCAGGCAAGGAATGTCTGGAAAGAAGTATTCAAAGTCATGAAAGGTAAGGACCTACATCCAAGATTACTCTATCCAGCAAAGCTCTCACTTAGAATGGAAGGACAGATAAAGTGCTTCTCGGATAAGGTCAAGTTAAAGGAGGTCATCATCACTAAGCCCTTATTTTATGAAGTGTTAATGGGACTTATCTAAGAAAAAGAAGAAGATAAAAATATGAACAGTAAAATGACAACAAACTCACAACTATCAACAACTGAACCAAATAAACAAACAAAAATAACAAACTAACTAAACAGCTAGAACAGGAACAGAATCAAAGAAATGGAAATCACATGCAGGGTTATCAGTGGGGAAAGGAGGGGGAAGATTGTGGGGGGGAACATAGAGGGAATAAAAGCATAAATGGTGGGTACAAAATAGACAGTGGAATGTTAAGAATGGTGTAGGAAATGGAGAAGCCAAAGAACTTATACGTAAGACCTGTGGACATGAACTAAAGGCAGGGAATGCTGGTGGGTAGGGGTTGCAGGGTAGAGGGGAATAAAGGGGAGAAAAAAAGTGGGACAACTGTAATAGCATAATCAATAAAATATATTTTTAAAAAGTGTGTCTGTTTATTTAAAAATCTCATTTTATAATATCTGCTTATCATAACTCAAGGACTTTTTTTGAATTACATGTTTGATTACATGTTGTAT
Source organism: Glossophaga mutica (assembly GCA_039655065.1). Classification (NCBI taxonomy): domain Eukaryota; kingdom Metazoa; phylum Chordata; class Mammalia; order Chiroptera; family Phyllostomidae; genus Glossophaga; species Glossophaga mutica. Next base: position 135,320,659 of record CM077305.1, on the reverse strand, counting down.
TCTATTTCAGCCAAATTTAAGACATTATTACATTTTTTTCAACCCTGTGTAACTTAGCTGACTTTAAGCAGGACTGAAAAAAGCAAACTTGTTATTAAATTCTGTTCTAAAACTTGTTGACACCACCACCTCCCCCTTTCTCTCCCATATCCATCTGTGAACTTGAGAACATCCTTAGGCTGACAAGAATCATGGGCACTAAATGAAATGCAGATGAGTTTGAGCAGTGCTATTGTCAAGACTTTTGTTGTCTGAATAAAGAAAACCTTTTAAATAGGGGCCTAGACAAGCCAACCCTAAAAAAAAAGATGGTCTTTGATGAGAAGATAAAAGATTGCTACTGCAGTGGCAGCGTGGTTACTACTGTAGCTGGAATGCACTAGTGAGGCAGGCAGAGGGAAAAGACAACCAAAGAATGGGTCTAGAATGAAGGGTTAAGAGATTCAGTAAAGTTTCTATTTTCTACAGTATGGGAAATGAGGTTATCTGGTAGTATCTACAAATAAATGACCAAATAGAAGAAACATTTTCTCAAGTATATAGCTGAGCTCAGAAGAAAGTAAAAAAGGAAAAAAAAAAAAAAGGTTTCGAGGGCCAAAAATTATTTTAAAAATATAAAACTAGACTAATAAGAAGGCACTGAATCTATGGCTGCCCAAGGTCATTCCAGATCTTGGTAACCAAGAGTCTTATCTTTTAAGAAGTCTTTTAGAGATAGAGAGTAGGCCTTGAGCTGAGCAATGAAAGAGTTGGAATCAAGAGCCACCCATGTAATGAGCGGATTTTTGAAGAGCTCACTCAAGGTAAAGGTAGGCCTAAAAAATCCGTGCTGTCCAAGAGAAGTAACAAAGAAATTATTCTCTTAAGCAGACTCTTGGGTTATTTTTCTTAAAAAGAAAATAAAATGTCAAATATACTATTTATTCAAAAATTATGAAAAATGTGTATTACCATTTAAAAATAATAATAAAATAAAAATTTGTACAATCACCACTCAGGTTATAAAGCAAATTATTTTTGTACCTAAGAAGATAACTAAATGCCCCCTCTCAATTCCTCTGATGCCTCCCAAGAGTCACCACTATGCAGACTTTTATGCTAAATAGTCTAATTTCTCTACAGCTTTGCCTCTTGTGAAGACATCTTAAAGTAGACATTGCTTACTTTTAGAATCATAGGAAATGCTTACTCTTGGATTGGAGCCTTATCTAGAAAAAAAGTTTACGAAGAAACTATTTTTTGTGACAACAAGCAAATTTGGAATTTGGAGTGAGTAGTATATAACAGTATAGTACCAACAATGCTGAGTTCTCTGATCTTGTGAAATGCACTGTGATTAAGTAATAGAAAGTCTTTAATGATAGAAAACACACACTGAAATATTTACAGATAACAAAATTAAAATAAATAAAGGAAGTGCAAAGAACAACCCTAATTGCCTCCATGAGATGAATATGCCCAAGAAAGGATGAGTTGAGTAGAGTGATTCACTGGCATCTCCTTTTTGAGAGTTTATAAGACTATATTCTGGAGAAGTTGATGAAATAATAAAGATATACTTGCCAGGATGGGGGAGGAATATTTGCCTTAGGCAGGGTTAGTTGGGGAGAGGTTGCAAATATCCAAGATTCTTGCATAAGGCTATGCAGTTTTGTACTACTGCACATTCCCTTGTGGTAAGGATGGAGGTTGGCTCGTGGTGCTGAAATTGAACTCATGCAGTTTTTCCCAAGAAGCGGATCCTGGAAGGGATGCCTCTCTGTAATTCCTTCACACATTAAATGTATTTGTTTCTTTAATTCTCCTACCTGGAAGGGGCTCATTTTCTGCAATTTATCTGCCTGAAGGAGGTGCCTCTTAAAAAATTTCCATGAAGGCCAAGTTCTTGCTGAATTAGTTCAGCTAGCATCTTACTCATTCCAAAACAGCTTCTATCAAGTGGTTCTCATTCATTTTAAAACCCTCCACTATTAACTTCTGGGTTCAGAAACCCCTGGTGCTACTAGTCCTTGTGCCCTTTAACGTTGGATTGGCCCAGTTCAAGTTGCTTCTCAGCCATCTGCACTGCCAGCTCAGGATTTGGCTCTCTTATTTTGGGTAGGTCAGGGGTCATTGGACCACCTGATTTCCAGTTCCAACACTTAGCCACTATGTTTTCTTCCTTGCTTTCCCTGTCCTTGAAGGCTTCTCTTTTAAAAAATACCTTGGGCGCAGCTTTAGTGGGGTTTTAGATGAAGTGAACGGAGATGCATATTGCAGCCTTTCATCTTAATACAGAAGCCTCTCAGATATCTAGTATTAAAATATAGTCATTGGTTTTTATTTGTCCTTCGAAAATTGATGAAAATGTCCTCTGATGAATGTTTGGAAAAGAACAGGAGTAGCACAATGGCACTTTCTCCTTCCCCCTCAATGAAATAGTGTTGCAGACTGTTTAGCCTGGTTTCAGGAGTTGTAACCCTCACCCCATGGTGGGCTGTGTAAGAGCCCAAGGGACCCACTTCATCTGGGTCTGTTCTGTCACAAGGATGTGACCTACTAAGGAGACAAAGCTTATTTCCCTAGCAGGAGCACTGCTTTTGCCTCATCCATCTCTGGCCCCATTGCTTGGTTGGCAGTCAATGATGGGTAAGACTCCTCATGGGAGGGGCAACCTAAGCCAGACGCAACCACTTGGGAGGCCTCATGGAAGGACTCGGGGGGTTGCAGCAAAGAGGATGTGATGGACCCTCGCCCCCTGGCTATTCTGACATAGCCCGAGTCCTCATTTCCATCTGGGAGATGTCTCCTGCTTCCTAATCAAGCTTAAAGCCTGAAACTGTGGGGGTGAGTGGTGCAGCCCTGTCCTGGCCAGGACGGCTCCTTGGGTGATCCGGACATAAGAAAGAATTCCTAAAGCCCTGTGAAACCTGCTTTGCTAAGAGTGCTCTTCCTTAGGTGATAAGTGTCCCAGGAGGAAATGAGTATGTCTCCCAAAGTTTGGCAACCCCCTTTCCTGACAAACACTGGCTTGGATTAAGCCCTCAGATTGCTTTGACATGTTAAACCTGTATTCTGGTGTATTTGAGCCCAATAAAAGCCTAGTGAGGATGGGGCTCTGGGTCATTCTCCTCTGAGAGTTTGACGCCTTTCCTCCCCAAGCAGAAGATGTCTTGGTAGTTTTTACTTTCATCCATGACGAAGGGATGGGGCTCTTCAGGTGGAGCCCCCCCACATCTGGCGTCCAGGGCAGGGTCCCCCAAAAAATAGTAGGACAAAGAATAGGTCATATGTTGAAAGATCAATTTATGTTATCTCCAGATAAGCTTAAGAAATAAAATGGACAGTATCAATGAGAGATGCAAATTAAAACTACAATGAGATACCACTTGACACCAGTCAGAATGGCCATCATAAACAAAGCAACAAACAGCAAGTGTTGGAGAGGTTGTGGAGAATAGGGGACCATAGTGCACTGCTGGTGGGATTGCAGACTGGTACAACCACTATGGAAAACAGTATGGAATTTTCTAAGAAAACTGGAAATGGACATACCTTTTGACCCAGCAATTCCACTGCTTGGATTATATCCTAAGAATCCTGAAACACCAATCCAAAAGAACCTATGCACCCCTATGTTCATAGCAGCACAATTTACAATAGCCAAGTGCTGGAAGCAACCTAGGTGCCCATCAGTTAATGAATGGATCAAAAAACTGTGGTACATTTACACAATGGAATTCTATGCAGCAGAAAGAAAGAAGGAGCTCCTACCCTTTGCAACAGCATGGATGGAATTGGAGAGCATCATGCTAAGCGAAATAAGCCAGGCAGTGAAAGACAAATACCATATGATCTCACCTTTAACAGGAACTTAATCAACAAAACAAACACACAAGCATAATATAAACAAAGACACTGAATTTGAGAACAGTCTGACAGTGACCAGAGGGGAGAGGGGAGGGAATTTCAGGGGAAAAGGGGAATGGTTTAGAGCAACAAGTATAAAGGACACATGGACAAAAACTATGGAGGGTGGAAATGGAAGGGAGGTGGGGAGGGCTGGGGTGGTGGGCTGGGGGGGGGAGTAAAAGACAGAAAACTGTACAATATCAACAATTAAAAAATACTAATTAAAAAATAATAAAAAAATTTTAAAAAAATCTATGCGTCCCATAGGGAGAGGAAGTAACCACTAGATTAGTAGTGTTTCAGTGATGAAGTCTTTGGATGAAAAAAAATCCTAAATGTCTGTCACCACCTCAGATAGTGCCCAGTTATAGATTCTGCAGCTCCAAGAGTTCCTGGTAGAGACCTGGCCAGCCCTTGAAGAGCTGTGTGCACTCCCTTCCCTTTGGGTAGCAGGGTTCAGAATGAGCTGGGTCATTACCAGCATGATATATGTAGGCATTGCCAACATTAGACTCTAGCAAGAGAGTTCCTGCCTCAGGCCTATGCTTTACTCTCCACGATGGCCCTTCTTCGGACATGTCTGTAGGGTTAAGGCCATGACTCCATGCCTAGCTGAAGCCTGTTTTACCTCATCTTTGACCATACTCCAGAATCCCAAGATTCCAGAATTTCTAGCCCAGGCGGTCCTAAGCCTATGTCCAGGGTTTGTGTGGTTCTTTTTCCTACATGTACTCTTTTGAGGGTATAAACTTGGTGGGTATGAATGGAGAGGTGGACAAGGTCAGGGGATGTGACTGGCACTTGGATATGTGGGCTAGATGTCAACAGGTGATCATATGAGCCCTTTGCTATACTAGGGAGAGCTGGAGTGAGAAGAGAAGGGAAGTGGGCTTGGGACCAGGGGCCAAAGAATATGCCACATGTTCCAGTGAGGAATCCTAAAGAGTCTGAGAACTCCTCATTCAAACCTGAACTTCTAGAGTCTTCTAAATATATACTGTCGAAGTGGGAGAGAATATATTTTATAAAATGATTAGTTCTTAGCTTGATTTTAAGTAATAATTCTATATGTGTGTGGACCTCAGTTTGTACTTTTATTCTGAGCCCTACATGTGTTAGGGGTGAGGTTGATGTGGGATGAGACCCCAGGCTGATTTGTGTTGGCAGAGATGTATCCTTCTTCCCACAATTAATTTTAAGAGATCCAAACCTATGTAACTGCACTTGTAGGTCATGGTTTTTGCTCCATTTCTCTGAGAAGCTTGCCTTCAATACCAGGTTAGGAGCCCTGGCAACCTGACTATGATTGTCCTTCCATTAGCAGCCTGGCTACTGTCTCCTAACTCATCAGCTCTAGCTGCCTTTTGTTTAGGTAGCTATCCCTGAAATCAGCATGTGGGGACCTACCTAACTCTAATGACATCAGCACAGCCACATCGGCCATTTCTGCAGTGCCAGTTGTGGGCCAGGTACTGCCCTGGGTCCTTTATGAGCATGATTTCTAATCCTTTACATGAATGCCAGAAGACAGAAGTTACAATTTGCAGATGGGGAAATTGAGGCTCAGAATGGTGAGGTAACAACCTCAAGAGCATGCAGTAGGTGGAGGGCTAGGATTTTGAACCTAAGTATCTCTGACTCCACAGGCTTTAACTACATTGCTTAGAGAATTCCACTCTAGGTGGCATCCACTCATTCAGACTCCCACCCCAAAGCAGTTGTGACAGCCTACACCGAGGCCTGAACCTGCTGATAGGTAGGGTACCTTCAGCCTCTGGCTGTTCTCCTTAGAAAATAGCCGCCTGCCTGAGGTAGACCTCCTACTCTCCATCTTGCCTTTTTGTCTGGTCTTTCTTTCCTTCTAGCCCAAAGCTAAGCTTCTACACTATCTTGTAGCATATACACGCAATTTATTTATTGGCTGTGTTGAAAGTTCCTTTCTGTTTGGGCCTGAATTTCACCAAAGAACTGCAGTGATTTCCTAGTCAAAGCTCCTTAATTGCCACACCCAGAGGGGCATCAGGATGTACTTAATGAACTGAAAGGCAAAATTCAAAAAGACCCCTCAAATCAGTTAAAGTAGACCTTATACTAAAAACCTATAAAATGCAAACTGTGTATTAATTTCTTAACACCTTACTAATATTTCATAAACATAATAGGGCAGTCCACAGTTGTGAAATGTTCTCAGCCAGAAAGCAGGTGAGTTCAGCATCAGAGGTGAATGATGTCAGCTTACCATTGAGAATTATTCATACTTCAGTAAACTTTCTCAATCAAGATTGACCTAGCAGTCCTAGCTGACTAGAACATTATGTTAATGAAGGAAAAGTTAAAGTTTTGATAACTGTATGGGTCAATTAATTTTTCTTGCACCCAAGATCTTTGATATAACTTCTGAGAGTGGCCAGCCTGGCAGGGTGTTTTATGGTTATATACCAGCCATGGCCAAGGGAACAGTGGAGAATGGGTCAGGGCCAGTGTAAGAAATTCATTCATGCTGTGCTGATGGCAAATCAAAGGTTCTATTCATTTCTTTCTTTATTCATTCAGTGATTTTTCCAATAAATATATATTAAGCAGTTTTTTGTTATTTAGTAGTGTTTTATATCAGGATATTATATTACATAATTCTCACACTAACCTCCTTCCTGAGGTGTAGCTTTTGTCATTAAGAATTTTATTTTTGTTTTTTTACAGTTATAAAAATTTAATATTGTAGATTTAAATTTCATCAAGAATTTTTCAAATACTAAAAATATTTTTTAAAAATCTGATTTTAAAGTTTCTGTTAAAAAAATAAACAATAATAGCAAGAAAATGCTGACAATGACAAGTAATGAGAGGGTACCAACCCTCTCTGATAATAAAACATATTATAAACCTGCAATAATTAAAATAGCATAGTCCTAGAATATGAATACACATTAATAAATACGGAAACACAAAGTTCATAAACTCAAATCTATAAAATAATTTAGTATATAAAAAAGGTAGCACTTAAGATTGTGGAATAACTAATAAATGATGCTGAGACAATTAGATATGTAGCCAAATCACATAAAATTAAATTTATATAGTTTTTAAATATATGAACAAAGTGACCAACCTCACCTATATTAAGAGAAATGCATATTAAAACTATAATAAAATAACATTTTTTCATCAATAAACCTAGCAAAGGTGAAAACTTGGTAAGTATATTGAGTATCAACATTCTTATACACTGGTGGAAATGTAAATGGATCTAATTTCTACGGGCAATTTCTCCAAATTGATCAAAACTTAATTGGAATATACCCTTTGACATAGCAATTCTACTTCTGGGTTCATATTAGAATTGTTTCTGTGGAAGATATACAAGAATCTGTTTGTAGTTGTTATTTTCAGTAAGGAAAAGTGGGTTTCTGGGGGCAAGGGAGTAAATGACATAAACTTTTTCTCCTATATATTTTTTATCTTCTCAGTTTTATACACATACATATTCATGCATTATCAATTCAAAATCAAAAACACTTGCACCAAAAAATGATTTTTCTGTTTAGTTTTAGTTAAATACAAGTTTACAATGGACAGTTTTGCTTTACATTTCATTCCTCTTTTATTATGAAGTCTATTTTTTTTCAGGTCAGGATTTATGGCTTTCAAATCTCCAACAAGTTTTAGTAAGGGGACTTTTGGCCATTGTCATTTTTGTTTTGTGTTATTATTAATTATGAATTTAGCTGAAAGCCTTTTAAATTTACTTTTTGATTAATCAATAAGAATACTATGAGCAATTCTTCTCTTGTAGGTACTAACTGTGATCATCATTGGCGAAGCAAGAACAAAAATTACAGAATATTTTCAGTTTCAAAATGGTGAGGTCATTATATCCCATTAAGTAAAAACCTTCCCCTTTAAGATTACCTGGATGTTATTTTTAGAAAAGATTTTATTTATTTGTAGAGAGGGGAAGGGAGGGAGAGTGGGTGAGAAACATCCATCAGTTGCCTCTTGTGTGTCCCCAGCTGGGGACCTGCCCTGCAATCCAGGCATGTGCCCTGACTGGGAATCAAACCAGCAACCTTTCAGTTCACAAACTGATGCTTAATTCACTGAGCCACATCAGCCAGGGCCACCTGAATGTTATTATGAAAGTCATCTAAGTAATATTTTTCTTCTTAGGGGTTTTTCATAGCTGCTTCCCTGTGCGTTCCGTGTATAAGAGAAAGTCTTGTCATAGATAAAGACAGACCAGGGAGGAAGAGTCTGTTGGACAAACTACCACTTCCTTGATGAAGGTATCAGTGCTTGCATGTCTCTGAAATGAGGCAGCATCTGATGTTTCTGAATAAACCTTATTCTAAATGGTGGTCTAACTAGGAGACTAATGTTAAGCCCTTACCAGCAACCCTCAAAATGAGATTCTTATTTTTAAATTTGAAGAAAACAATGAATAGAAATTTTCACATAAATGAGGTAGACATTTATAAGTTTTAATCAAACTGGGCATTTTCCCCAGTTTCTGTAGATCTAATAGTCCAGAATATGTCTGAGATAATTCACTAAGTCCCCGGAAAATTAGGGAAATGGACCTGTCAAAAGAATTAATCATTTTGTTTAACAAGCATTTATTGAGGTCCTACTTTGTACCAGGCTTTGGGCTACTCGAGCATTGAATTTACGGAGATAAGTAAGACGTATCTCTGCTTATCAAGGGACCCTGACGTTTATTTAATCCCTGCATTTTCCTTTTGCATTGCCAAGTAGATGGATGGAAATGCATGTGGTTATTTGTTAGATGTTTCACATAGAGCCCTGAGACAATTAAAGACTTCAGCTTTAGTGAGTAAGCTTAAGAAAACTTTTTTTAAACCAGCAAATGGTGACATTCACTTTTACAGTTCTCTCTGTATCCTGTGTCATTAACATGCCAATTGATTGCTAATTGCTCTGCATTATCCATAAGCCACTGCAAACATTTTTAATAGCATGCTCTTTGTTATAATTTAGGGGCAGTGACTGCCGTCTATCTCTTTGTACTTTGGAACGTTTCTTTCTGAGCCTACAGTGTTTGGCTGGCATGCAGGGACCTGAGGAAGCTTAGCAGAAACCTGGCCTCATGAAATACAATCTTACCACACCCTGAAATGGATAGATGGTTGTGTCATGCCAGTGTGCACACAGGGACTGGTAAGTGGAAGACTTGTCAGCCAAAACTGTGAAAGGTGCTACTGCACAACCAGTCAGTTCCGCCAAAGGACAAAGCCACCTGCCAAGGGCAAACACGTGAAAGGCCATGAAAATCATGTTTTCCTTCTGTCAAAGTTTGTTCTGAGCGTTGAGAATAGAGACTGAGCAAAGTAGTCATGGCAGCCAGTAAACTCTTCCCTGCCTAATGGAGTATCTGTTTTGAGTTCAAGATTTTTCTGTACCAATGATAAATGACTTACTCTCAAGGAACTCTAACACACAAGTTTAAAGATGGCTTTAAAAATTATTATGTTGGCCTGATAACTGGAACTCAGTGATAGATAGGGCATATAAAATTATTGGACCTTAAACCAAAACGAAATCTTGTATTATATGTTCTCATTGCTCCATGTAGATTCTTGTGGAGGGTAACGGGGTTAGCATTAGTAAAAATAAAAAAGTTAAGTTATTTGTGAATCTGGAATAATTTTAGTTAGCTTGGCCTTGACTGCATCTTAAATCATCTCCACAAATCTCTTTTCTTTTTGATTAAAAAGAGAATAAATTGAAAGTCATTTTATGTACAATTCTCTAACTGTTCTCTAAACAGATAACTGTTTGAGGACTAGTTTCCTGGAAATGTGTGACTTTCTAATTATATTTTCTAACATCCCATGCAACCCCCAACTATCTTTTGTTTGAACCAAACCATCACTATGTTTTTTTGTTAAAGATTGTACTTGATCCTTTTACATATTTATCAAATAGAGCATAATCTTTTAACAGTTTTGTCCTTATCTGTTATGGATACTCTTGGTGCTTCATCCAGACCTTCTGTACCAGACCAGTACTTGCATATTCAGGCCTCCGAGAATGTTCATTGTTAGCTTATAGTGGTCTCTCCTCTGTAGATTCACCCTTGGGTAAATGGGTGTCTCTGTAACTTGGAGGATACACCACACCAGCGTACAGTCATTGACTATGAGAATAGAAAAATCAGTCCTCGTCTCAAGTTAGAGCTAATTCTGAAGTCAAATTCATGCTCCAGAACTCCACATGGGATGATGCAGAAGTCAGAATCCAGCAGGGACCACTTGCACATTTAGCTTTCTTCTGCTCCCTTATCCTGCTGTCTTCACACCTCTTTTCCTAACCCACTAACACAAGACTCCCTGTCTCAGTCTCTGCCTCAAGGAAAGCTAACAGTTACCATCACTGTAAGCAGGTATGGCAAGCAGGTAGAAATCTGGGGGTGATAGTGAGATAGCAGAGGGCTTAATACATAATTTACCCTGGTAAGTGTTTGCTGAATGAATGGATTTTCCAGGCTTGATGCTTGGAGTAAAGTAGCATAGCTATAACCAAAAGATCTGCTTCTCAAGCCAGGCTCCCTGGCTCACTCCTGGATTGGAAAGAAAATGACTAGGACAATTTCATAAGGCATGGTGCTGAATAGGAAGAAATTGATGATTGTTAATGATGTTAATTCGTCGACCTGGGTTATTAAGTATCTACTTTTCTCAGCACATCACTAAATCCTCATGTCTGTGGTAGGTTTGATTGAAAAAAAAAAAAAGTACCCATTATAAACCTTCTTATCTCAATGTGGAGACAAAATTTATCCGAATAAAACAATTATAAAAATTCCAAGACAGTATGTAATCACATGCTACAATATACTTTATAGGTAATAAGTTCCAAAGGAGGTTAGAGATGTAAATCAACGTAGGTGTTGAATCGTTAGGCAAGTCCCCTTGGAGGAATGTGTTTGTGTGGGAAGGGCAGGCGGAAGAGACCAGGTGTGGAGGCAGAAGGGAGGATTCCAGTGTTCACCAGGATAAAATTAGAAAATGGTTTCCCTGAGTTGCTTCCTCTTCATATTCTCATCCCACTTTCCAATCCCCAGGCTGCAAGCAGGTATGCTTACTCCTTCCTGTACTTATTTGTTGACCAAATACTTTTTGAGCACCTACTTTATTCCAGGAACAGCAATATGTCTTAGGGATGTGATAATGAACACAATACTCATCCTTGCTCTCAAGGAACTGAGAGTTTCAAGACAGATATAGGTTGGTAAATGAGCAATTATGACACATGGTAGTTATAGAGCTATAAGCATAAATAAGCAAAAGGTGCTAGGAAAGAACAAAGAAGAGACATCTAATCCAATCTTGGGAGAAGGTATAAACATAGGCTTCCTGAATAAGTGACATCTAATTTGAGACCTAAAGTATGTTTAGAAGTTAGCCATGTGAAGGAGGGTGCAAGGGAAAAATTCTAAATTTGAAAGAAAGCAAAGAGCTTTGAGGAAAGAAGAGTGGTACAATGTGGCTAATGTCTGTAAAGATAAAAAGAGAGGATGGTAAAACAAACAAATAAACAAACAAATAAAAGTCTCCCACAGATGCCAGATCAGGAACAACCATGTAACTAAGCAAAGGAGTATGGATTTCGTTTTAAGGGCCATGACAACCATTGAATGACTTATGTATTAAAATGACATGATTATATCATTATTCCTGAAACGTTGCTTCAACTGGAGTAGTTTGAGTGAACGAAAAGAGACCAAGAGGAAGCTGAATGGACACATTAAGAAACTGAATTATATTCATGGTAAATAATGGTGAGAATGGAGATAAATGGAGTGCAGAACAACATAAATTTGTGTTTTATTGGTTTTGAGAGAACAAAGAAAGAACGGTCAAGGATAATACTGAAGAAAATAGCTTAAGCACATAGTCAGAGTGGTAGTGTTTTCCTCACAGTAGGGAGCATGAGAGGAAGAGCAAGATTGGTGAAATGATGATTACTGTGTTTTGGACATACTGAACTTCAGGATCCTGGGAATATTCAAGTGGAGATGTTGAATAGTTGAGTCTGGATGTTAGAAGAGAGTTTTTTGGAGGTGGTGATACAGAGTTTGGGTTTCTACAAAGTGCTCACCTTACTGTCATCCTGCTTTGGTAAATGCCATCATTATCTTTCCAATTGCCCGGGCTAGAAACTCTTACTTCCCTAAGGTGCCCATGTATGGACTTCACAAAATTCCTGAACTTCTGTGAAATTGTATGCAACATCTTAGGTATGTGTGGATATGTGCATTAGCCTGGGACTATGAGCCATACATTTTTATGGGTTTTCAAAGGGGGTCTTGCTCACTGTCACCCCAAAATACACACAAAAACACTAAAAATCAAACAGTTATAATCCTTGTTTCTCTTCTTTATATTTAATCATAAGTCAAATTCTTCAGTTATTCAAGACACATGCAGTAATATTTATATCCCTCACCTTTCCTCATTGCTAGTCTCCTAGTTGAACTCCTTACCACTTGCAATTTTAACTATTTTTTTTTGACTAGGATGCCTTAATTTCCCAATCATATACCATATTTTTCAGACCATAAGACGCACTTAGGTTTTAGAGGAGGAAAATAGGAAAACAATTTTGAAGCAAAAAATGTGGTAAAATATTTAATAACATAAATAACATAATATTTCACCAATGTAAATATAAACAGAACTCAACAGCAACATTAACAACTATTATTCCTCCCAAATTTGCAGGGGGGAGTGCATCTTATGTCTGAAAAATGATGGTAAACTAAAAATGATGGTAACTAGATATATTTTTACTTTAAATCACTGCCAACTGTACTAAGTTTAGCCTCCATCCCTATGGGTAGCAGAAAACTTTATCCAAATCAACCCCTTCTAAGAATTGTCAGTTTTTAGAATCTCAGATTCACTTCAGTTTGAAGCACCTTATCTTGAACTAAGTTAGACATTCCAAGCCAACAGGAAGCTGAATGCAGAAGAGTGAGGTATGATAGGTTCTTTATTGCTTTCCTTACCCTCTCAGGTAGCTATTTTGCTGCTGGGTTGTCAGGAAGGTAAGGGTGAGTGAAAGAAATTCACTCATGTGATCATCAGCATATGGGAGGTCTGCATATTGGAAGCAAGCTGACAGTCCTTGCCTTTCTAATATCAGGGTGTTGATAACCAGCCACCGGTTATATAATGTGGCATCTTAGGTGGTCTTGGATGCCCACCCAGCAGTCATACAGGGCCAGTGAAGCTTCCTCCCCTTCTTCCTTGTGGGTGGCTCTCTGTATCCTTCTCATGCCAGCCCAAAATTCATCAATATGGCCAGCTATTTGCTGCCTACTTCTCATTCAGTGACTTCAGCTACGTCTCTGGGCAACTTGAAATATTTGCTACATCTACCTAAATCTATGTGTAACTGGGAGAGAGTGAGTTACACATAGATCTCTTCTGATTTACTGCCTTACTCTGTTCTAGGATCTAACGTCCAAGGTGTTCAGTGACATCCTGGTACAGCAGAGGTTCATAACAATGTTGCCTTCTTGATAATGCTTTCAAATTTCATGAGTGATTCCCTAGGGGACACCTGACTTGGTTGGATAGAGAGAAATAAGCCAAAATGCCTCCCACCCTCCCAACATGGTCAAGATGAAAAGGATAAATACTGATTCATAAACTTTGCTCTCCCCCCAAAATGACTCCTCTTTCCTTGTCTACCCACTTCACAGGGGTTGCTTTACTGATTTTTCTGAAAAGTCCCTTTCTTATTAAGTCCTAAGTCAGAGATGTCTAGCATGATTGATTTTTTAGCTGTCTCTAGTCAGCCATTCTGGTAGGAAGGGGTCTCAGTGCACATCAAAACTTCATGGCACTAATCTCTTCATTGGTACCCATAATACAATGTCTTGTGTCTCCCATACATCCTCCCTAAGATTTTTCACTTCAGTGGCTCCACAGGTCAAGATAAGTCTTATCTACTGGTCTTTAAGGTCTTTAAAAAATATGACCCTTTCCACATTTGCAGTCTCAACTCCTCCTGTGAGCTCTAAATGCACTAAATAATGTGGGCATTAATCAAACAGGTCTTGTTTTGGGATGTTGACTTATCACATCTACATGGTGTTGCTTATGTCATGCCTTCTTCTTGAAGTATCTTTAATTTTGACTGAAATAACTTCTGTTCATTCTTTAGGTCAACCTCACATGTCATCTCCATAATACTGTGCCCATTCATTTTATGGAAATTAATCCCCTCTATGCCACTCACAGTATGTTTTTACTTATTTGGTTCTGCTTTATTACACTGAGAAATAAGAAAATGTAAAGTGGATCTAACCTTATTAATCATATTATTACCACAAGCCTAGCAAGATGCCTTGAACATAGCAAGTGTTCAACATTTCAGTTAGACCAAACTGATAGGTGTCAGATTATGGGAGGAAACTTATGTGGCCTTAAATACTAGTTCAGTTGGTAACCATTAATGGCTTGGGAGAGGAGGCATTTGTTTCTCAGGGTTGTTTATTTTTTCAAGTTATAAAAAATGCTCCCATTGCAATAGCTTAGTAAAATATCCACCAAAGCAAAGCACAAGAAACCTGACACAAATTAGGACTTGGTTACATGATAGGGTACTTTTTGCTTGTCAGTATCTGAAGGAAAAACTAAAACCATGTTCTTGGATCTAAAACCCAATCAACAAGTGGAAACATGAAGTCTAAAAGATGATCAAGTATGGATATACCCCCCAAATCAGCAGAGTGCTGGATTCCAGGACATATATTAGGCCAGGGATTCACCAATTTCAGCTGTGCAGTGGTTAAAAACCAGGTGATCAGGGCCAAATACTGGTAGGGAAACAAAGTCCCTATGGGTGCCAATTGGCAGGTTTCACACCCGGTGCCATGCAGCCATGTCGTTGGTGCCATCAGGCACCTGAACATCTCAGCTTTGAAAAAGCAGATCTTCTGGATAAACTTCATTTCCAAGAGTGACCTTAGGTAGAGGGCTTCAAAGAGGACTCAGGAACCCCTGAGCAACACTTGAACAATGCTAAAAAGCCTTGTTTTATATGAATAAAGACTTAGATGTTCTTTAAACAGCTCACTTCATGTGCCTAAACCAACAGACTGGAAGAGGTATATAGTGTTCTAAATATGCAGGGTCCAGCAGAAGTGACGCCATTGAGTGTGGTTGGTAGGGTATGTGAATGTCTCACACGAGATGGACAGCAATTGGAACATTTCACCTAAAATGTCATATGGTGTGCTTGAGTGTGATAGTGTTATGTTACAGAATTACATTATTTTGTAATGTATTTGCTTATTATTTTGTAATAAAAGGTTTCTATGTAATAAAAAGGAGCATTATTTGTGCCAGACCGTGTGTTTTGAAGATTATCTTGACACACCTAAATTTAATTGGGTTTGCCACAAGAGCCAGATGTAATAATGTGCATGCATTACTCTGTCCATAAACACCAACTTACATATATATTCAGCCAACTCCCACACCCATATCCTTTTCCATCAGATATGAGCACACCTGCCCTCACATGACCACACTTTACTAACCCACCCATACCTACAAACAGAGGCACATGCATGTGCAAATATATCATCATCAAACCTTGGGGTTATACACACTTCCCTTCCCCTTCCAGCCTGTTCTGAACCATGCAGCTGTTTTAGGTCATTCTCTGATCCACTAGCTACACTCTAGGTGGAACAGCTGTGGTCAGAAACTTGGCCAGGACTCTTTGCCAAGACAGGGTGGCTGAGTGAGCAGCTATTGAGCCTAGCTGTGGAATGTGGGTGGAGTCAGAAAAGAAGGGGCACAGCTGATGCTCCTTCAAGAAGAAGGTGGGAAGCTCTACTGCCTTCCCCCTGAGATGGCCGAAGGCAGCTGTGTGCTGCTATGCAAGAAAAATGAAATGGTAGAGCTTGGCTTCAGAAGCAACAGCTGCTGTGGCCGTGAGGGTGCCACTGTGTCAGCCCCAGAGGGTATGCCTTGCTCCCGTGCCTGTGGGTAATGGTAGGAGGTGGTTGCCTCTTTTTTCTTTGGTAGGGACTTTCTTTGGTCAGGAAGCTTTGGCAGTTTGTTGAGTTTCTTTATATTTGAGGGCTAGCATGGAACCAGACATGTGAGAGTACATAATTCTTCATGACCATACACGTTTACTTGTGTAGAGACAACTGCCTTTGGGAATAATTTTAAAGATTTCTGACTAGTGGGACAAGCTGACAGCAGGGTTGGCTAAATGCCACCGATGCCCTCACACACAGACTCACCTTGCCTGTGAAGCCACCGCTCTCCCTATCACTGAAAAGCAAGATCCCTCAGTTAGTGGGAGATCCACCTCCATTCTACATTCAACCGTGCAGAGAGAAACATCAAGATTCTTGCTCAAGATTACTTATTCCAGGCAAAAGGAGGCCAGTGGCACTTTGGACTCCCATACTTTTTAGGAGAATTTAACATTTGGGAGCCACTACATAAGGTAAAGCAAATCCAGCATGCTGTTTAAATACCAATTGCTGTCTCAAGAGCCAAATTCTCTGTCTTCAAAGCACAGGTTCACAGAGATCATTTTAAAAAGACTAAATCAGGTGTTGGGGTCTAGCACTTTCACACCCCCATCCTAGCTTTTCAGTGTCTTACTTCCTGCTTTTTTTCTATATGACCAAAGCCTTTCTATAGCTTCGTTGTCAGACAGGCTGAGCTGCTCTTGTCCACTGAGCTGCTCTGTACAGAACCACCTTCCCTCTGCAGTGTCCCAGAGGGCCAGTTATCACCACTATCCCTGTCAGGACTACAAAAAAGCCTGTGGCTGCAGAAAGATCCAGGCTTAGTGTGTAATTAAAAACTAACTGCTGGGTGAACTAATTTGTCTTTGACATGCATCTCCCAAATTTTGAGACCCTTGATAGCCTTTACTACACCCTATCCTGTGCTCTAGCTGACTTGCTCCCTGTCTTTGATTTAGCCACCAGAATTGGACATGTCTTTGATTTCAACTCCTTCTTGGCCACCTCCTCAGCAACAGCTGCCTTCTCTGCTTGACTTCAATCTCCATATTCACTATGGATAAATCCATAAACTGATTGCATCTGCCCCCAGCAGCTGGAAATCCTAGTCTCCCACCATGTAATTCCCTCCTTGGACAGGGAGAGAGTGACAGAGCTTCAAAATTAATATTTGCTTTGAAAAATTATTTCTTTCCTTCAGTGGCTCCTACTAAAATTCTTCTTTCAATGTGGTATTGAGAGGGCACCATTGAAATGTAAGAATTTGTTCTAAAGTATAAATGACTGCTAGGTGGTTTATCAAACTTATTACTTTCTGAAAGAAGTAAGCTTATTTCAGGAGCAGGGTGTTTCTTTCTGAGTTGCCTGAGAAATAAGAAGGCCCTTTAACAGGTTCCCTATGGAGACTCTAAGGAGTCTGTCTAGACATCTTTGGTCTCCTGTTATCATTGTTTGTATTCCTTTGCTTCCTCCATAGGACATCTATCCTTCCAAGGACTAATATTGTAACCTTCTGCATAACTATACTCCTTGACCTCTTCTTCAAGGTGAAACCTGCATATTTTCTTTGGACCAGAATCTAGGAAAGGGGTCTCCTCCACCAGCCACCCCGAGTTATCAGTGTGCTAGCTTGTTGGGAACAGTGATGAGGTAAACTCTCCTATTTTCCAACACATTCTTCCTGGTTCACACAATCAGTGTTCGTTCATAGAGCAAGGCCATTTGCTCAAAATAATCAATGTTCCTAGGAAACATTTGTCATGCGACACTTTTCCTTTCTGCATAAAATCATAAATAAAGTACATAAGGAACCACTGTTTACACCTCTTTATGGGTAATTGTAATATCTTATCTTGCAATATACTTCCTACACATCTTATTTAATTGTTATCTTCCCACTCCTTAGATGGTTAATTACTTGTCCTGTACAGTGGTTGAAGAAACTGAGGCTTAGATATATTAAATAATTTGCCTGAAGTCATGTAGCCAGCAAATGGTTGTTTCGGGGTTCAGATCAAAGTTTAATTCCAAATTCCATGCTCCCTCCATTAAACCAGCCTGGTTAGGAATGATGCATTATGATGACTAAATCTTGATGTTTTTCTCTTCTCAAAGTTGAAGGCCATCTTAGTGATTAATGGGAACTTGGTTTCTCACTCGCAACATTTCTCACAGATTATAAAGTATGGACCCTCGAGACTGGCATGACCTCATGTGGCTGACCAGCTGGCTCACCTCAGCCCTCAGCTTATTTTTGCTAGTCACCAATAAGTGGGACAAACTTGCCTCATCTGCTGCAATTGTTATTGCATCTACATTTTCCATAAAATTATATACTTCTCCCTCTCTCTCTTATTTTTGCAAGAGACTAATTCTTTATCTGATAGTCAGAATGAGTTGAGCTTGAGAAAAGTTTGCTCCTGGCCCATGGACAGAACATAAGCTTGGGATGTGTAGCTGGGAAAATGTGCTAGTCCCTGAACTACAGATTCCCAATTTGTGAATTTATGAGGCTTTATAATAAGTACTGTGACAGTTATTACTCAGTGGCAGCTGATATCATCTGCCACTTTTGCATATATTCTTCTTCATTTCTAAGGAAAACCACAGATGTTTTATCCCTCGAGATCACACCTGCAGGCCTAAAACCAGTTTAAATAAAACCAATGGGATAGCAGATGTTTTGAAACTGGAACAGTTATGTGATTGGACAGGGGAAAAGAAGAAAACTATTTCACTATTCCTTTATCTGCACAAATGCCAGAAATTAACTCCTTTTTTTACTGTGACACAAAAGACTAGCTAGATATCCTGACTTTTTCTGTTTCCTTTAATCTAAAGGGCAGTTTGACACTTTATTTACATAAAAGTTGATGGGTTTTGTTCCAGCCCTGAGATTCAACTCACCTTTAATAAATTGCCCACAGTATTCTTGGTTCACCCGTATAAAATGAAGGAACCCTTTTAAGTCATATGAGGGCACCACATTTGCTGATGCAAAAATGCGTTAGTCTGATAGGAAAGTTAATTAAGCAATAAGACATGATGTGACATGAATTATTGTGTAATAACTCATGCCTTCAGCATAGCTAGGCACAAACCTGAAGGCCAAGTGCCCCTATAGTATCTAGGCTTGAGTTATGCTATAATAACTCATGCCCTGGAGTTTTCCAACAAAGCAGGAGGAGGAATTGAAAAAAAAAAAAAAAAAGGACAAAAATTGATCTCTAGCAAGCAAGAGAGGATAAAGTGGGGTCATCATTCAGAACTACATGTTCTTCCATTCAAGCCATACTTTTGCGACAAGAATTTGAGGATGAAGTTTATTGGGCTTCTTTTTACCATTTCTTATAGCTTTGAGAAGACACCTCAAACTTCCAACTTAGAGCTTGGTACAGCATGCTGAAGGAAATGCTTTGCCAGAAGTATGGGCACTTGAAAATTCAGCAAGTACAATGGATTCTTTTTGACTTAAAAAGAGAAATAACTCATCTCTTTATAGCTTTTGAAATATCACCTGCCTTCTGATTTTGAGGGAGATCAGTATCTTGAGAATAGGAAGACTTGGGTTATGAGAAACGGGAACTAGTTACCAAGATTGCTGCATCCTTAAAACACCATCTCCCTTGCTATATCCCATGTTAAATTGGAGTTGGGTTTTGGGGTCAGAACTAGGGCACTGAAGAGGATTTGATTCTCCAGGCTTTAGTTTGACCTGGAGCACTAAACACAAGCCCCGTAAAAGCCACAGCATAAAGACTTAGACTGAGCTCATTCAGTGTCATAGGCAAAAACTGGGCACCACATTAGGTCCACAGAAAGATTCTCCTGCTGCTTTTCTTCCCTTTCATGAGTATATTGACTTAATGAATGATCATATATCTAATGAGTTCCAATTAGTGGTATAATCCTGTTAATCTTACAGCTGGATAGCTTGACAGCCATTCAGATTGCTCTATTAAAGTCTGATTTAATCAGAAATATTCATGGAAGAAGCAGCAGCATTTTTGTCCATGCAAACATTCAGACATACAACTGATTGAGAGTGACAAGGATATGTCCCATCTAGCCTCACTCAACTCAAACTGCACGGAAAACAGCTGTACCTCACCCCAGTTTTTCTCCTCCTTTAACCTCCAGCCGCAGCCTGCATGGAGATGAGCAGTTCGGCAAATCTGCGACTTCAAATCTTACAAGTTTGCTGGTAAAGTTCCAAAATTCATAGTCAGACCATGCCTCCCTGCATACGACTAACATATGGTATTAACAAATTTTATCAACACTGTATAAAGGGAACAGCTCCAGAATGTGTTTCTGTTATTCTTACAGTTACTCTGTTGCCTTCCAGCATGGCACTGATATTGCCTCTCTTTGGTCCTGTTTGAAATGCCGATTTTCACATTTATTTCTTCTCTTAAAAGGCTGTATTATGGAATTTTTACTTTATTTGGTATGTTGCAATTCAGGCTCTTTGTGGAACAGGTGGAGATCTCATAATTTTCTTTTCATCTTATAAAATTTACTGTGTATTTGGTGAGCAAATAAATATTTTCAGCTTTATACTCTTGTCACAAGGACGTAACTAACTCCCCAACATAGTATAACAGTAGCCATAGACAGTACATAAAAGAGTGAGTTTGCCTGTATTCCAATAAAACTTTGCTTATGTAATAGGTAGTGGGCTGAACTAGGCTGGCAGGCCGTTGCTTGAAAACTCATGTATGTGTAGCGAGGCCAAGGGAAGTGGGCCAATTCACCGGTGCTGCTCCTTTAGTTTGGATCATGGATTCTCAAGAGCTGAGAGGATATGAAGGCACATACAGTGGTTTAGTGAAAAGATAAAGATTTTAAAGTGAGATGAGTGAGTGAATTTTGGTCCAGCCACTTCCTCCTGTATGAGTTTAAGAAACTTAGCAAACTTCTCTGTGTTGTACTCCCCTCATCCTTAAAAAAGGCAGTCATAATCTCCTTGGAAGATGCTGTAAGCTTTCCATGCACCTCTGTCCACTCCTCTTCCCTCACAGCTGAACTACATTACCCAGCTTCTCGCACAGGGACGCTCTCCTGTGGTGCCACTCTCATGAATACAGGGCCCAGAGAGCACGTGCACTGGTTCTGGTCTAGTCCTGCTTCCTCCACACTCTTCATTCTGGTGACTGCAACCTGGGTAAGGTGGTATAGTCTTCAGCACATGTACCAAAACAATTCAGTACAGGATTCGGAGGAGCAAGAGGGAAGATCCTGGTCACTTAAAGGCTGCTTAGAGCAGGGTTGCTGAAATATTCATTAGACTGGTTTGTGAAAGAAAAATAATCATTGTTCTTGAAGTTGTTCATTTTAGCGTTTTCTTGCTTCAGCAGATTAGCATATGTAAACAATGCAATCTCTAATTTGCAAGATTATTATAAAGATGTAAAATGATTCATGAAAAGTGCTTGGCATTTAGTGGGTCTTCGATTCAGTGTAGCTTTTACCTGTTTTATTACTCAGGTAGGCAACGATAAAATTGGTTAAGATGAATGTTCAGCCCTTCAGCAAGGGACGATCTGACAGTATGGCAGATGACTGCCCTCCAACCTGCGATCCCATCACCTCTAATGTTGGGTGGAGGCATGTTTGGTGAGGCATGGGATTTTGCCAGGTGGGCAATAGTGACTGGGAATATCAGCCACTTAATCTGGGTGGTAAAGAAAGAGATGAAGTTTCCACTGAGGTTATGCACATTTGAGTGCACTCTCAGGGCTGATGTTTATTTCGGTGTGTTCACAAGACAGAGAGAAGCCCTTGGCTAGTCCCTAGGGATTATTTTTATACCTCCTAATTTTTTCTCCTGAAAATCATTGTTTTCAATAAAGAATTTCTCTAGAATGCATTTTCTTTGGTGATGAGGGTATGATTATGATATACAATAATCTTCATGAAAAATTTTGTATATAAATAATACATTAAAATTAAGAGTTAGTAAAATAAAGTAATAGAAATGAGGTAAAAACATAACTTCAGTAACCCAGAGTAAATATGTTGAAGTATATTATTAACAGTCATAGATATAAAGTGGTCATAGGGTATGTGTGTGTACATACATACCCTATGTGTGTGTGTGTGTGTGTGTGTATATATATACACCCTATATATACCCATATATGTGTGTGTGGATATAGATAGATATAGATGTAGATATAGATGTAGATGTAGATATAGACATAGATATAGATAGATAGTTTGGTTTCCTGAATTTATTTATTTTATTTTTTTTTAAGATTTTTTTATTTATTTATCTTTAGAGGGGAAGGGTAGAAGAGGGGGAGAGGGAGAGAAATATCAATGTACGGTTGCCTCTTGTGTGTCCCATGCTGGGAACTGGCTTGCAACCCAGGCATGTGCCCTGACTGGGAATCGAACCGCGATCCTTTGCTTCGCAGGCCCGCGCTCAATCCACTGAGCTACACCAGCCAGGGCTGGTTTCCTGAATTTAATACAATCCTTTCCCATGTGATTGATTACAAATTCTTTTAGAACATTTTCTTAATGATTGTATAATGAATGTATCATAATTTATGGAGCCATACTCCTAAGGTAGTTTCTAGTTTTTCTTTAGTATTAAAATTATTATATATAAATGGGTGTCATAGAACTGTACAACAACCTAATAACTAACCATCGTGTATTCATTCTTTCTGTTGCAAGGATAATCTTTGCAAAATAATAAAGCTGATTGTTACCTTCCAGTTTTTAATCCTCTAAAGGCCACTTCTTGTCTTTGTGATAAAAATTGGCGTTGGTACCACAGTCTTCAAGACCCTTACTGATATGGTCCTTGCTGACATTTTAAGCTACATTCTCTGTTTTCCTCGCTGCTGCACCCTGGTCCATCTGTTCTCCTTATCATCTTCCCAAAGGGCCTCCCTAATGCTTTCTGTCTAGAAGGCTCCTTGCCCCACTCAACTCTTTAGCTTATTTTTCAAAGGACTTTTCATTAACTTTTTATTTATTTTACCAGTTGTATTGAGATACAATTGACATATAATATTTTATAAGTTTAAGGTATAGAACATAATGATTTGATAAATGTATACACTGCAAAATGATTAACTCAATAAGTTTAGTTAAAATCTATTACTTTACAGTTACAATTTTTTTCCTGTAAAGAGAATTTTTAAGATCTTATTCTCTTACCATATTTTAAATATAGAATACAGTATTTTAACTGCAGTATTTTAACTGCAGTATTTTAACTGCAGTCATCAGGTTTTATATTACATCCCCTGAATTTATTTATCTAATAAAACAGTATGTCACTGGCATAAAAACAGACACATAGACCAGTGCAACAAAATCAAGATCCTAGAAATAAATATATGCATATATGGTCAACTGATATTTGACAAGGGAACCAAGAATACTCAGTGGATAACAGGCAGTCTCAATAAATAATATGAGAGTATAATAAATGGATAACAGACAGTCCCAGTAAATAATATAAATAGTATTTTCCCCTTTCTTTTTACAAGGAAATATGGATATTCAAATGCACAAGGATAAAACCGGTGCCCTATCTTATACGATTCACAAAATTTAATGTGAAATGGATTAAAGGCTTATTATGATCTTTAGATAAGATCAGAAACATAAAACTCCTAGAAGAAAACCTAGGGAAAAATCTCTCGATTTCAGTATTGGCAATTATTTTTTCATTATGATATACAAAGCACAAGCAACAAAATAAAAATGTGAACAAGTAGGACTACATCAAACTGAAAACAAAAAAAGAAAGAAAAGTATTTCTGCACAGCAAATGGAATGATCAGTAAAATAAAAAGGCAACCCACAGAATGGGAAAGATTTTCCAAATCACCTATCTGATAAGAGATTACCATAATATCTTATAAAATATATAAGAAACTCATAGTAACCTAACAGCAAAAACAAAACAAAACACCTCCCCCCCCCCCGACCAAGTAATCCAGTTCAATAAATGGGCAGATAATCTGAGTAGACATTTTTCCAATGAAGATATTCAAATAGTCACCAGGTATAGGAAAAGTTGCTCGACATGACTAATCATCAGGGAAATGCAAATCGAAACATCAGTATTGCTTCATGCCTGTTAGAATGGCTAGCATCCAAAAGACAGGAGATGGCAAATGCTGGAGAGTACATAGAGAAAATGGTACCCTTGCGTATTGTTGCTGGGAATGTAGATTGGTACTGCCAGTATGAAAAGCAGTATTGAAGTTCCTCAAAAAATTAAATATAGAACTACTATATGCTCTAGTGAATTTTCTTCTGGACATATGTCTGAAGTCACTATCCCAAAGAGATATCTGCACCTAGATTTCATTGC
Source organism: Glossophaga mutica (assembly GCA_039655065.1). Taxonomy (NCBI): domain Eukaryota; kingdom Metazoa; phylum Chordata; class Mammalia; order Chiroptera; family Phyllostomidae; genus Glossophaga; species Glossophaga mutica. The sequence goes on along the minus strand of CM077305.1, from coordinate 135,296,399 downwards.
AGTATTATTTACAATAGTCAAGAGAGGCAAAGAAACTGAGTGTTCATCAATGGATGAACTGATAAAGTGAATGTGGTATAGACATACAACACAGTGCTATCCAGCCCCAAAAAAGAAACGCATCCTGCTGCTTATGACAACATGGCTGCACCTTAAGGGTATTATGCTAAGTAAAATAAGACAAAGATAAGTGCCATATGGTCTCACATACATGAGGAGTCTAAAAAAGAAGCACACACACACAAAACCTCAAAATTAACAAAAATAACATCAACAAACTCAGATAAACAGATCACATTTGTGGTTGCCGGAAGGAGAGGTTGGGAGAATTGGCTGAAGGTGGTCAAAATGAACAAACTTTCAATGTAGCTCCTTCTTTATTATTTCTCCTCAAGTATCTCCATCTCATTAAATTTTCTTTTACTCTAAGTTGTAAGTTTTCATTTAGCACTATATATCTTTCATTTCCAGCATGGATCACAATTTTGATGAGAATATGTGATTATTGGAAGTCTTGCCCAGCTTGACCATAATACTTTGAGGCAGGAATGTGTATAATTTTGGTCACCAGTAAATCTTTTAAGAGCTCTCCACATAATGAACAAATGTTAGGCAGGGAGAATTTGAATCTCTCCCTAATATTCTATATAAAAATAAATCCAAAATGGAATAAAGAGTTATATATATAAGATTGAAATTATAAAATTAAAAGAAATTTTGGATAATTTGTAAAACAATTTTTGATTGGGGAAGACCTCTGAACAATTATTTTTTATCTAAAATTATGACTTCTAATTTGACAGAAACATTGCCATTATAAAGGTATAAAGAAACATTTATAATACTGCATAATAGGCTAATTTCCTTAATATAGAAAAAATTACAAATCAAAAAATCCAAGAGAAAATTAAGACTATGTATAATAATTCACAGAAAAAATAATTAATAAGTTATTTATTTATTTGTGGTAACATAAATGTAAAAAACACAATGATTTAAATGATTAGAAATTAAAATAACATATCAATTCTCACTGATTAGATTAGCAATCACACAATATAGTGGTAAGTTATTCCTAGGAGAGAAATGAATTATCATACATTAGTGGTGGAAATATATTTTGGTGTAAAGCTTCTTTGGTACCATTGGAAAATATCTATGAAAATTTTAAATGCGCCCTCAATGTAGCAAGTGTTTTTACTTCTCAATATTTACCTTGAAACTATGCTACATAATTATTCTTTAAAATACATGTTGGTTGCAGCATAGATTTCACTAGAAATACTCTGGAAACTGTCTAAATATTTACCAAACAGCAATATATATAAAATATATATGTATGAAAATTAAATGAATTATGATATAAACATATAGTTGAAACCTGAAATATCATTGAAAGGCATTAAAAGGAATGAGGTAAATCTTTGCATCCCTATGGAAAAATGTCCACTATTTCTTATTAATTTAAAAGAACAAGTGACAGAATAATATATATGCTATGATTTCATTAATACAAAGAAATATATATACACAAATTGATATAGAACATTATATATGCATAAAATGTCAGGAAAACATCTGATTTGAGAATTTGCTAGTGGTGTCCCTGGCCTGGGTGTGGGAGTGTGTGTTAGTAGCAGGCAGGTGGGGTGGGCAATGAAGTGTGTGGTAGGAAATGTTTTCTTTTTACTTTCTAGAACCATGTATGTTTGTTTTTCCCTTAAGTACATTATTCTTACTATGAAAACTTAAAATAATTATTTACTAGTTGAGCAAGCAAAGAGTGATAACTTCCTGTTAGAATTCACAATTGATTTTACATTCAGCTCCTCCTTTCACAGTTTTGCTGCTATTTAAATTAGTTTTCAGCATATTTAAAAATATATTAGGGTGATTTTTTATAACCTCCACCCATTTGCATTAGTCTTCTTTACTTTTTGCTCTTCTATTTTTTAAATGTGTTTATTAATTTATTTGTGTTTATTAATTTTAGAGACAAGGATGGGGCACAGCGGGGAGAGTGGGGGAGAGAGAGAAACATCAATTTGTTTTTCCACCTATTTACGCGTTCATTGGTTGCTTCTCGTATGTGCTCTGACCAGGGATCAAATCCACTGCCTTGGTGTATCTGGGGGATGGTCTGACCAACTGAGCTACCAGGCCAGGGTCACTTCTACCTTTTTAGGGAAATTTAAAAGTCACTGTCAAATTTCTTAAAATTCTGTGGATATATTGAGTCAAAGAACAATCAACTTCGGAAAGAATTGTTTCTAACATATTAATTAAATCTTTCATGACTATTAGTGAAGTTGTAATATGTCTTACATATTTGTTGAATCTTATGTGTGTTTTATATTGGTTTATGGTTTTTTCCATTGTATTTTTAAAACTTTTTAAAGATAAATAAGAAATGAAATGCTTTTGCCATTATTTATTTCAATTTGACCACTTTGTTAAGCTTTCCTTATTCATTCTTAGCATTGTTCTGAGTTGACTCTTTTGAATTTTCTAGGCAGACAATATAGGCGTTGACAAATAGGGATTTTTTTATTCCCTTATCAAAGTTGGCAAACTTTGATGAACAGTCCTACCTCTCATTTCCCTTTCTTTTCTTATGTTGTCTAAAACAGTGGTTCTCAAAATACTTCCTTGCAAATCCACAGGAGCATTAATTCTTACAGAATGCCTTTGTTGACTCTTGCAAAGTTCTTGTGTCTTTAGTCAGCCTATGGTTGCAGCTGATGAACATTCTGATGTGAATGTCAGTTGACATTTCTGTTTACATATATTATTGAGCATGATCAAAGTTTAAAGTAAAGACATTTGTTAAAACTTCATTTGATTGTCAACAACACAAGGGACTTTCTTGATGAATAAATGTAAGTTTTTTAATTCTGAAAGAATTTTCCTCAGTTTTTTTGTGCTTTTCATAATATCATGTAATGACTACTTTTGCCACACACTTTTAAGTTTAATCTTCATTAGTAACACTTTTGCATCACTTTTTCTAATAAATAACTTTGACATATTATATTGTATAAATTTAAGGTTTACAATGTGCAATTTTGATATACTTATATATTGTAATATGATTGTATTTCTAGCAATACTTCTCACATCACATACTTACAGTACTATGTTATTTTCTATATTCATAATACTGTGCATTGGATTTCTATGGCTTATTTAATCCTAACCCTTAAATAACCTTTTTCCCCCATACCCCAGTAGCCACTATTTTACTCTGTTTTTTGAAGTTTGACTTTTTTACATTTCACATGTAAGTGATATACAATATTTGTCTTTCTCTGTCTAACTTATCTTACTTAGCATAATGTGCTCAAGGTCCATCCATGTTGTTGCAAGTAACATGATATCTTCCCTTTTCATGGCTGAATAATATATCATCATGTATATATACAACATCTTTTTTGGGCATTCAACCACTGATGTGTATATAGACAGTTTATATATCTTGACTATTATGAAAAATGCTACAATAAATACAGGTGTGTACATATCTGTTAGAAATCATGTTTTTATTTTTTGTGAGTAGCTATCTAGAAATGAATTTGCTGAGTCATTTGGTAGATCTATTTTTAATTTTTTGAGGAAACTCCATATTGTTTTCCATAGAGGTTGGACCAATTTACCTTCCCACCAACAGTGAATGCATAAGGGTTCCCTTTTCAACATATTCTCACCAGCATCTGTTGTTTTTTGCCTTCTTGTTGATAGCCATTCTAGCAGGTGTGAGGTGGATAGATCATTGTGGTTTTGATTTGCATGCATTTCCATGATGGCTAGTGATGTTGAGGATCTTTTCATGTGTCTGTTGGCCATTTGGGTATGTCCTCTACGAAAAAGTGTCTATTTAGTTTTTCTGCCCATTTTTAAAAATCAGATCCGTTTGTTAACTCGTATGAGTTCTTTATATACTGTGGACATTAAGCTCTTACTTGATATTTGGTTTGCAAAATTTTTTTTCCATTCTGTAGTTTGTCTTTTGATTTTGTGGTATGTTTCTTTTGCTCTTCAGAAGCTTGTGAGTTTGATGTTATCCCTTTTGTTGAATTTTGCTTTTGTTATTTGTGCTTGTGGTGTCATGTCCAAAAATTTATTGCTGAAACAAATATTGAGGATTTCTTCCCTATACTTTGTTCTAGGACTTTTATGGTATCAAGCCTTATGTTAAGTTTATTAGTCATCTTGAGTTAGTTTTTTGAGCAGTATAAGATAGGGATCTGATTTCATTGTTCTGCATGTATATCTCCAGTTTTCCCAGCATCATTTGTTAAACAGACTACCTTACCCCACCCAGTATTCTTGGCCTCTCTCCATCACTTCTTAAAGTCTAGATCAGGAGTTGGCAAACTTTGATGAACAGGCAAAATCCACTCTAATTTTTGTTTTTGTAAATAAAGTTTTATTTTAATAGAGTCACGCCCATTTTTTATGTATTACTCATGATGACTTTCACTCTACAATAGCATATACAACAGAGACCATATGGCCCACAAAACCTAAGATACTATATCCTTTCCAGAAAAACTATATGCCAACCACTGATGTAGACAATCAATAAAACCACAAATTGAACCCTGATTTTTAGCATTTGCTAACTTCAGTGCTGCAAATATTCTCATTGTAACCAGTTTTAAGATACTGATGTGAAGTCACGAAGGGGGAGTTGGGAAGAGAGAAGCCGGCAGCACACCGAGGCTGTGTATTTCCACCGTGCTGGCACCACAGCTGCAAACCCTCAAAAACATAGCTAATAGTAACATGTAGCAACTGTTTGGGAAGCAAGATATTTTGAGCATGTACTACCTTTGATTTTGATATAATTTAAATGTAAATTGACATATTTAATATTTAATAATAGCTGTATTTAATAACCGTCTCACAAAATTTCTGGCATTTTTAACAATGAGCTTCAGATCGATGACCCCCAGCCCCAGAACTTCTGATTCAGTAGGACTGGAATGAGCTCTGTTAATTGCCTTTCTAACAAGTTCCCAGGTGATGCTGATGATACTGGTCTGTCTGGGAACCAAACTTTGAGATCAACAACAGTATCAATTTAAGCAAAGCAGGATCCACCTTTGTTTGAGATGGGTATTCCAAATCAGGTTAAAAAGTATCATCGTATTGCTAATTTGCTGGGGGTTTTTTGTTGTTGGTCCTGTTCATGAAATTGATGTTGGATTTTATCAATTGTCTGTTATTGAGTGTGATTTATTTTTTCTCTTCTGATCTATTTATGTGATATTTCTATTAATAAATTTCCCATTTATTATCTCTTCAAATGGAAAGTATCTCTTCATTGCTGCTATTATCTATAATCATATGTTATTTTTTACTTTATTATTACATTCAATTTGCTTACTTATTTACAATTCTTCTGTATTTATAATCAAAATTGTTCTTACTACTTTTTTGTTATTTCTCATCATATTCTATGTTCAAAATTATACTTTTCAAAATTAATTTTAATACTTCCCATCTGTTTCTATGAGCTGAGGTAGTTTATGTGATATGGAAATTACCTGTTTCTTAAAAATGTGAAAAGTCTCATTGGGAGACATATATGGTTTAGAAACATTTTATAAGAATTTTTTTGTAACATTTTCATTCTATACTTAGTGAGTTTTCTATTTATACCACATCTATTTGGTCTTAGTTTGAATAAATCCTACTTCCCCATAAAATTGATCATTTCATCATGTTGTCAAGATTTTAAGTATTTTTAAACAATTCTGAATCAACTCTTATTTTTCATTCTTCCTCCTAATTTTATAAGTTTAACTTCTTTTTATTTTTATATTTCCAAAATAGATTTGCTACTTTGGAGAATTTTTTATTACTTAAAAAATGATCTATTCTACTATTTTCTATTTTGTAATTGTATTTCTCTCTTTATATTTCCTTCTTTTTATTTTCTTAGGTTTATGTTTTGGTATATTTTTAACCTCTTGAATAGAGAGCTTAATTTAATTTTGGTTATTTTATTCTTTAAAAATTGAAAAACAAATAGTTCTGATTTGACCCTTGAACACAGTTTGGCTGTTTTTACTTATTTGATAAATTATATTCCCATTTTTGTTATTTTCTTGCTATTTAAAAATAAATTTTTTTATTTGAATAGGGTTTAGAAGTGTTTTATAATGCCCCAGTGGTTAGAATTGTGTATATGAATGAAGGAGGGATTGCCAGGAAAATGGAGGAGTAACAGAGGTCTGAGTGACTTAACATCTTTGTTTTCATTGTATAGGTTTAAGTTTAGATGTGGTTTTAATACTTATTCCTTTTGATATTTATTGAGGCTTTCTCTGTGACCTAATAACTTTGATTTTCAAAACTGAATACTAGAAAATGTATATGCTTGTAGTGTGCTATATTTAATATACTTACTTAAATATGGTTAATATATTATCTAACTTCTCTTCAGTTACATTGTTTATATTTGTCTGATAAATCAAATGAGTGAAAAATTGTCAAAATTCTTAACAATTCATCTGTCAATTTTTTCTTATATTTATATTTATAATAGTTTTATTTAATATTTTATTACTGGTTTCTTTGAGTATAAAGGTTTATTTGTGTGGATATATTACTATTTTAATACAAACTTAAATAAATACCTTACCTTTCCTGCCTCATGTTTTCTGTTTAACAAGTATTTGTGCAAGCTTCTTAAATTGCTCTGTGTTATTTTGATATTAGTTTTATCTATAGCATTAGATTTATTAAAATAACAGAGTAAGAGTCTTTGACTTTTAATATGGAAACTTATTAATTTGTACGTTTATTAGGTTTAATAAAAATCATTGGCTTCATCTCAATTAAACTTTAATGAAATTATCATGCAATCTATGAAATAGAATAGTATTGTATACAAAGTACAGTTTTTTGAGCCAGCCAGTCAGAGAGGAACATCTTCATTATTTGCTAGTTTCAAGGCCTTGTGACTATTTTCCTCTTACTCTCAGTTTTCCCATCTATGAAACAGAGGTCAATTCATCACCCTCTGTTGTAGTAGAAAAATGTACCAATTAATGTACAAAGCTCTAAGAACAGTATGCCACACTTAGTAGGCACTCAATGTATGTTAAATGTTTCTATTTCTCTTGGAGCCTAAAATGCAACTCATTTATTTTTATAATTCAAATCCTTAACATCATGACTAGCGTTGAAAAGAAGCAAAATAATTGTTGAATGAATGCCAAGGTGGAGAATCTTGGTGACAATGCCTTTGACTCTCTAATAAACTAAGAAAGAGACTTACTAGCCAGTATCACTTCCAGTGGTGGAGGCCCTGGAAGCCCTTTCTGGGCAACAGAGCTGAGCAAAGGCAAGGGCACCGGCTTCTGTGACTGCTCTGAATAATACTAGCTCAGAGCTCAGCTATGGCTAGAATGTGAGTGTCCAAAATGCAGAGACTGGGTGGTAGCTGGTGCTTGTGTTCGTGTCCCAAGTACTGTTGTTCCTGATGGGAAAGTGGGTGCTCAGTAACTGTTACACGAATGGGAAAAATCTTGGGCTTCATGGCAATTTTTTTTTCTTTGCTAAATTATCTCAGGCCGACTTGGATTTGGGGTCTAGCTTGGTAGAAATGTTTATGCACACGGAGAGTGTCTCACCTCAGGTGATCCTCTCCACCCAGTTTGAGACTTTCTGTCACCCAGTTTGTCTGGTTGAGTGGTAAGTGATAAGTTCCTGTAGGGCCAGTGGGGGTTGCTCTGTGAGAAGTGATTCTGATGATGTGACAGGAACAAAGCTCCCAAACTGCTAGAGCTCACTCAACCCAAGCACAGCCTGGAAGTGTGGTGAGGTTAATGTTCCCTCAGCCAATGGGAAATGGAGACAGAGGATAACTCCCCAGCCTCATGGCCTTTAGAGGATAAATCTGAAGTACATTCTACATGTTTCCTCAAAGGATTCCCTAGTCATCCCAGGTGTCCTTGGCAGTACCTAGATGATGACACACCCTTTATGGGCCTTTCTCCCTTCCCGCCTGACTCTTGTCATCTCTCACCCCTAATTCCGTGGTCACCACTGGTATAAATTACCTGCCCCAAAGTCCTTTCCTCAGTTTTGTCTTTTGGGGAAATATGTACTAAGATGGAATGCAATACCCGTCTCTTAGCTCCCAACACAGGGCCCAGAATTCTAATATAGTATGCAACATGTTTTTCTTTTTCATGGTTCTGTTTCAACCAAAAAGAAACTGTAAGAATCATCCATCCCTGAGAGTAACAATGGAATTATCTAAAACAGTTTTACTGTGTATACTTACTTGTTTTCCTTTCAATTTAGTCACATCAACATTCTGGAGGAAAATAAGACTATGCAGACCAATGTGGTTCCCACCTTTTTGTTAAAAGACTTGTCCCCACTATCCGTTTGAAGGCTCACATTTCCAGTGTCCTGTTGACATAGATAGCATCGTTACTCTGTGGCCTCAGGGATGAAGAAAACAGTTGTAAGCTCTGAGCAATGAGAGTAAAGAAAAACCTTAAGAGCTAGAAACCTTGGTTTGCAAATGTTCAGCTAAGCAGACCAGGGAAGAATGCAATGGTAATATTTTTCTACTCACTCCACCTCAGGTTTCAGGAGACATTTTAGACTAGTTTTGTGTAAGATTCTGTGATATGAGTGCCTCATAACTCTTACTTGATTTAGGATTGGTTTTTATGAAACAGAGATAGTTCAAGTACAAGTAAGAAAATTAAAAAGATGACAACTCTTTGTTTAATCTTATGGCATCATATGATATCAAAGGAGATTTAATTGCTGCTTATTCATAATGCAAATTTACCTCACATAATGACTGTTAATGACTTTTTGCCATATTGACTTTTGAAAAGTTATATTGCTTTCTGGACAAATCAGTTTTTTGTTGTTGTTGAAATGACTTTTATCTTCAACACTAAATAAATGTTCTGTAACCTACTGTTTACAGGAAAAGGAAAACCAATTACTCAATCCTCATAATTTCTAATCAAAGACTATCCTAAGGAAAATTTAAATTGTGTGCCCTGTTGGATGAATCTAAAATATTTTACTTTTTATACTCACAGAGGTATGCCATGGCCAGTTAAGGAGAGCTTTCATGTACTGATTTGTTTGATTTTTCAAGAGTTTGCTAGCCACTTATTAAATACAACCATTATTAAAAATTAAATTGTACATTTATACAATTTATAATATTATGCCAAAACCAAACCAATAATATTCCAAAGTTGTCAATTTGTTTTTATTATATGCTCTGAGGAAAATAACAATTTTAATCAGAGCATAAATAAAACAACATTTTATTATTATCTATGTTCTGATGGTTATTTATCTCAATTGTATCTATGAAATAGAAATGTTATACTATACATAATTACCATATTTTTTGAACCATAAGACCTACCTAGGTTTTAGAGGAGGAAAATAGGAAAAAAATTTGAAGCAAATAATGTGGTAAAATATTTAATAACATAAATAACCTAATATTTCACCAATGCAAATGTAAACAGAACTCAACAGTAGCATTAACAACCATTATTCCTCCCAAATTAGGGGGAGGGGATGCATCTTATGGTCCAAAAAATACGGTACTATTATATTCTGAATAGTAAAGAATGATGGAGGAAATCTTCCTCCAGTATTCAAAATCTGTTTATCAGTTCATCAAGAAAGTTTGTAACTGACAATCATGGAAAGTTTGGGGGTTCATCTTCCTTGTTTCACTTTTGTCTTACTCATTCAGCTAAACATTAAGTTAAAAAATCAGCTTACCTTCATGTCAGTGCTACATTCATTTGTCAATTGCAGCTGTAGGTTAGCTACAGATAAAAAGTTAGGCAAATACAACTAAAAATTCTTTGAGAAACAATTGGCCCTGTGGAAATGACAATTAAGAGTGTCATATATTTTATTGTGTGTAAACTGTGTGCTACCATTTTTAACATCCATAAATATTACCAAACAATTATGCTTGCATATGCTTTCCTCTGAAGAGCCAGTTGGCCATGTACCAGCATGCCACTGCATGGGCAGGTCCAGGGAAAGGCGTGAGGAGTGGGTGTCTTGTCAGACTGTTCTGTGAGTGCATTTTTTCCACATGTTTTGAAGGAATGAAATTTAGATTTTTATTTTGCACTAAAGGTATTTTTGATTGTAGCATTTATTTCTTTTTTTTAGGTAGTTGAGTTAAACATAATCACAAACCCCTAAAAGTCTGAACAGTTGACAGTAGTAGAAAGCAAAAAAAAAAAAAAAGTATAATTCACTTAATTATATTTTATATACAACTTCTAATATTCTATTACTTATGTAAACTTTCCCTCATTATTTAAGGATATATTCTTCTCTCTGTGAAATTGGATGTCTTGAGGTGGTATTGTATTTACCATGTCTTTTTCCATTGAAATTAGTAAGTATTCTCTTCTCAGTTAATAGCTCTCCTTTTAGACAGAGGGTTTTCATAAGATTAAGATTGATAGTGAGAGGTAGGTCTATATTGAAACAACAGACTCATTTCCTTTCCTGCTATCTAAGAGGATATTAATATACAGGGCTGATTCTTGTCACTCTTTTTCTCTGGCTGAGGAAGAATTGTTAAGCTCTCTTGTGGTTAGTGTGATGCCTGGGAGCCATGCCTGAACATAGTCTTGATGAATTCACTGGGCTAGAATCATCAAACGTGATGTGTCACTTGTCTTCTAGTAGACAGGCTAAACATTCTGTTCTTGTATGGAAACAGTCCTTTCTAGTTCCTGGGGAATCCCAGGAGAGTCACTGCTCAACCCCTGGACAAATATTTAATGAGGATCTAGTAGGGAACAGACTATACTAGGGGCCAGTGGGGCACACGGTTGACTAAAGTATTTTTGCCTTCACCCTGGCTGAGTGGCTCAGTTGGTTGGAGCATCAGACCGTACACCAAAAGGTTGCAGGTTCATCCCCAGACAGAGCACACACCTAGGCTGTGGGTCCGATCTCTAATCATGGTGTGTATAGCATGGAACTGATTGATGTTTCTTTCTTGCATCCATGTTTCTCTTTCTCTCTCATCCATGTTTCTCTCTCTCTCTTTCCCTTTCTCTTAAATCAATGAATATATCCTTGGGTGAGAATTAAAAAAAATAAAATAATATAAAATATAAATTTTAGGAGGTTAACTGGCTCCATTCAGGTCTTAGATAATATCATCTGACTCAATAGTGGAGTAAGCGAGGTTAGACAAAAAAATTGAGGTAATGCTATAAACTCATTCACTGAAAAAGACTTTTGCACTTTGAGATGATTCAAAGGCTAGTTGGCACTGTTTTGGGGGAAGGTTTCAATGGAATTATTACATGTGATTCTGGCTATTCTAGCACTAAATAGATAAGATTCATCCCATGACCTCAGAAAGCTTGATAGGAAGTAGAGGAGTTAATAGCAAAACATTATTCTTGATTTTACAGTCAAAGGCAATATATTATTCTTGTTTTATTAGGTAAAATTTACATAACATAAAATTCACCATTTTAAAGCTCATAGTTCAGTAGCATTTAGTACATTCACAGTATTTTACAACTATTACCACCATATAGTTCCAGAACTTTTTGTCACCCCAAAGCAAACCATGTCCCAATTAAGCAGTTACTTACCATTCTCCCTGTCCCCAATCCCTGGAAACTATGAGTTGACTCTTCCTCCCCTCCCCCCTCCCCTCCCCTCCCCTCCCCTCCCCTCCCCTCCCCTCCCCTTCCCTTCTTTTTCTTTTCTTTCTTTTTCTCCCTTACTCTTCTTCCTTCCTTCCTCCCTCCCTCCCTCCCTCCCTCCCTCCCTCCCTCCCTCTCTTTCTTCCTTCCTTCCTTCCTTCCTTCCTTCCTTCCTTCCTTCCTTCCTTCCTTCCTTTCTTTCTTTCTTTCTTTCTTTCTTTCTTTCTTTCTTTCTTTCTTTCTTTCTTCTATAGAGAGGAGAAGTGAGGGAGAAGGAGAATGAGAGAAACATCAATACAAGTGAGAAACATCTATCAGTTGCCTCTTGCACATGCCCTGACCAGGGACAGAACCTGCAACCCAGGCATGTGTAACCCAACTGGCAACCCTTCACTTTGTGGGATGATGCCCAACTAGCTGAGCCACACTGGTCAGGGCTAGTCTACTTTTTATCACTATGGATTTAAGGCTGGTTGGATTTTCATTCTAAACAAAGAATTGTACTAGGAACAGAAGACAAGACTTCTAGTCCTATAAGGCTTTTCATTAGCTGGATGAAATTGGGCAAGACAATTTGCTTTTAAAAAGTTCAGATGCTTCATCAATTATAAACAATAATACTATTTTTAAATTTATTTATTATTATTTTTATTGTTGTTCAAGTACAGTTGTCTTCATTTTCCTGCCACCACTTTCCCTTGTCCCACCCTCAATCTTATTCCCCTTTGGCTTTTTCCATGGGTCCTTTATACATGCTCCCCGAGGACCTCTCCTCTACTTTCCCCAACCATCTCTCTCCTCCCTCCCTTCTGACCACCATCAGTTTGTTCTTTATTTCAATGTCTCTGGTTGTATTTTGTTTACTTGTTTGTTTTGTTGATTAGGTTCCACTTATAGGTGAGATTATGTGGCATTTGTCTTTTACTGCCTGGCTTATTTCACTTACATAATGCTCTCCAGTTCCATCCATGCTGTCATGAAGGGTAGGAGCTCCTTCTCACTTTCTGCTGCATAATGTTCCATTGTGTAAATGTACCATAGTTTTTTGATTCACTCATTTACTGATAGGCACTTAGGTTGCTTCCAACACTTGGCTATTGTAAATTGCACTGCTATAAACACTGGGGTGCATAGGTTCTTTTGAATTGGTGTTTCAAGATTCTTAGGGTATAACCCCAGCAGTGGAATTGCTGGGTCAAAAGACAGTTTCATTTTTAGTTTTTTGAGGAAATTCCATACTGTTTTCACAGTGGCTACACCAGTCTGCATTCCCATCAACGTACCAGGGTTCCCTTTTCTCCACAACCTTGCCAGCATTTGTTGTTTGTTGATTTGTTTATGATGGCCATTCTGACTGATGTGAAGTAGTGTCTCATTGTTAATAATACCTATTTTCCTGAAGGCACAGGACTAGACCAGATGATCCTTAAAAGTTGCTGTAAACTGTAAGCTTAAGATTATGTAACTTCATGATATTTGTGAAAACTGTAAATCAATGCTTTGCAATACACTAAAATTTTATTTGTTTGTAACCTTAGTAATAAAACTTGGGCAAGCCATCACAGGCCTTCATCTGAACAAATGTGCTGTATTGCTGCATTCACTGCAAATAACAGAGACAAAGAAAACAAAGCTCTAAAGTGACCAGAAATTTTTTGGAAGTACTATTTCTTTGTGTTGTTAAGGTTTGCATCAGTCATCATCCCATGATACAAGGACAGAAAGAAGAAATTTGTTATTTTTATTCCATCCATTTTTCACCCCATTAGAAGAATAACCTGTGTCAATCTTTAGTTCAATCATTATTCAGGTACTGAAGGACAATTCCTATTAATATAACCAAAGAGAAATATCTGGAAACTCAAACAGTCAATGGTGTGCTCAAGTGAAAGTCACAGAATTTCAATTATGTATGGAAACATCCAAATAATGGAAGGGATATCAACAGAGGGGAAAAATCTATTTGTCTCATTTCTGTCCTGGGTGCTGACTTCCCGGTCAGTTTGAGAGCAGTTGCCAAGCACACTGCCCCCAGCTGTTCCTCCATAAGTGATTGATTCTCCATTTATTTCTACTTTACTTATTCTCATGGTATATTGCTCCCTGAAATAGCAGAGGGAAACTTCATGAGTTGCTGACCTCTCACAAAGACACATTTAGGACAGGAGCCCTTTAGATTAGGCTTTGAGGTGGAGAATGTCCTAAAGTGGACCTCTGCAAGTAATAAAAAAATTGAAACTTTTTAGAAGGTGATGAACACTAGCCAAATTGAGGGGGTGCTGATCACAAATACCCTTCAGTGACTATTTTAAAGCAGAATAGTCACTATAAGTAGAAGAGGGGATATTTGGTTGCCATGGACTCGATCTCCCCTGTAGCCCCATGTTTTCCCTGTAGCTTCTGTTCTTTATCTCCTTTGTCTCCCTTCCTCCCTTTGCTTCTTCTCTTCTGTGCAGATTGTCAGAGAGGGTCAGTTTTGCCACCCATAGAAGAATCTGCCCTGGTGCTGAACAAGAAAACACCACCACCTCATGAAAAAGTCATAAGGTCCTGGACTTTTTAGCTTGTATCTTCAGAGATGCTTGTAACCTGTGTGGTTTCAAATTATGAGGAGCTTTCCATGAAAATAAACCAGCATGAAACCCTTGGGTCATTAGTTCTGCCTGGATTGAGTATTGCAAAGAACACAACTTTCTTTCTTTGAGAGGAAAATTCATGAAAAGAAAGTTGTTGTAAGGTTCTGAGTATTCATTAAAGACACGTAAAAAGTCAAAGAGGCCCTCAATTTAAATTAAGCTGAGTAATTTAAGAAAATGTGCCTATAGCATAAAACTCCACGTATGGATTGTCCTTATTCACTAACAGCTGTGTAGGATTTGCTGTTTCTTCCCTGTTTTATGTGAGGATCGTGGTTGTCGGCTCTTAGCTTCCAGCACTGATTGCTATTCAGGGACTGTGATGCTGGACCTACTCCAATCATGTGGAATCTATTTTGGACCCGTCATGTCATACTTGAACTCTAAAATATGCCTATCGGTGAAAGGTTCTGTTTATCTTTCTTTTTACTCAAACTCACACAGAAAATGGAGTTCAGTCCTCACACCATCAGACTTTTGTTTTTTGGATCTCTAGCAGCAGTAACAGCAACAGCAGTTTCCAGAACTTCCTGACATGGCGGCTGGTTTTCCCTCAGTCCTCTGTTCTCAGCCTTCTGCTCACAGCTTGCCCTGCTCTTCCATTACCCTCACTCCCTTCTTGCAGGTCTCCCACATGGGCAATTAGGAGTGTGATTTATGCTGGTTTTCTTCTGCTTTGCACACACCAAGCAGTTTGGTCCTTTCGCAGGACACACAGCTGTGGCTGCTTCTCCGGGGGAGGGAATCCACAACCAAGTGTGACAGCCTGCACGGAGTGCTGGAGAGAAAGAAGATCAGGAGCGACACTTCATAGTCAAAGAAGCGTGTGCAGCGTATGGATAGTGGCGGAAGGCAAAGAGGAGGCAGGCATGACCAGATCTAGTAGTAACAGACAGAGTGAACACATATCGATGTGGGTAACCCTCAAGCACAGAGGGCAGGGATTTTCTGCGTCTCACCTAGAAAAATGGAAATACAAGGGCTGCTATCTGAACATTTGTCAAGTTCCAGGCAATGCTGTGGTTCCCTTCTTGACTCTTCATTGTAACCAGAGTATGAATAAAATCCTGGAGTTATATTTTCTAGTAAGTTATTTTGAACTCAGAAGCACAGTCCATGTATTAAAGTTTTCATATGGTCCTTCCTTCAGTTCATATTTTTTTACTCTCTTAGTAATAGGCCAATAATACAGTTCAACCTTTCTGGCTGCTCCATTTTGAGATTTCAGTTTAATACAGTCTTCTAGCTTAGACAGAATGACTAGAATATTTTTTCCTGATGAGGAGAGGGGCAAATAGGAGAAGAGGAACTGCTCCTAATACTTTTTAAAAACGAGTAAATAATTTTAGGAAGAAGGCACTGAATCTTTGCTCTGAAAGGCCTCTGGATCCTCAACTCAGATCCCTGTGAAAGGAGACCCCATGTGCGATGTGGCATGATTGACAAGAAATTTGTTTGAAATGACTGAGAGGCCCTCATTAGGCTGGGTCTCCTCGCCATCTGGGTTTGAGTTTTGATAATGGGGTCAGGCTCTCTTTTGGTCTGTGCGTTGAATAGCTGAGCATAATTTGTTAGTGATTGTGGCTAAAACACAAACATTTTTTAGTCACATTCACAGGAATTTGTGACTAACCACAGTCCTAGGGCACAACAGTGAGACAACGCCTTCCAGCTGCACTCCTGCACTCGGTGACTCGGCGGAGAAGCGCTCTCACAAAGCCGCCAGTCTCACCCTGGCTGGACGTGTGCCATTGCAAACAGAAGTGCAACTTTATCACTTGACTTCAAGAAGAGGTTTCCCAGTGGCATATGGAGACAATATACAAGACAGACCCACAGGGGAAGCTCCCCTTTCATGGTGGGGAGGGGGTGCTGCCCTCACCAAGCTTGAACTGGGGCTAGGTGAGGAAGAATGTGATGGAGCAAAAGAGGGGCCAGACTAATATTTTTTCTTGCAGAAAACTTTGGTTGATTTCTGTGAATTACAGTACAACAGATGTAAACTTGAGGCTTCACATTAGCCCATGAGAAAGAGATTAAATCCATGTAACCAGCCCAGAAACCCGCAGAGCACCAACAAAGTCATTACTCACCAGGACAGCAGCCAGTCTCTAAACATTCCCCCGGGGCTTACTTGCATGCAGAAGAGCACCAAGTTATGTTGTGTTGTGATTTAACAATACCAACAGCCTCTTCAAAATTGGAGGTGTGCTTTGAAGTTGTGAAGTCAATTACATTTCTTTAGCTGAGGAAGGGGTAGCAGCTTCAAGTGGGCATTTTGGACGTACAGCATTCAGCTCAGCTCATTGGAGAATCTGGGCTCTGCCAGCCCCAGGTAGTCTCAATGGAAGTGAAGCTCTGGGAGGCAGTCAATGAAAAGATTTTTATTAATACATTTATTTTTAAGAAAGCTACACAGGCTAGTGTCCTCTGTATGAGAACTCATCACTGTTCTGGGCAGGCTCCCATCTTTATAAACCTCACTGAAATCAACCGAGCATTTACTGACTCTAGAAACTTGAAGAGATGGATACCAACTCTTGGAGACTACGGCGAGAGATCGTCGATGGCTCCAGCAGATGGATTCATTCCTAATTGCCTAGTTGTAAACATGTGAGAAACTATACAATTAAAAATAACTTAGTGATGATGGACTACTTGACCTTATCTGAGAAGCACTTTATCTTCCCTTCCATTCTAAATGAAAGCTTTGCTGGATAGAGCAATTTTGGATGTAGGCCCCTGCCTTCCAAGACTTCAAATACTTCTTTCCAGCCCCTTCTTGTCTGCAAGGTCTCTTTTGAGAAATCAGCTGACAGTCTGATGGGAACTCCTTGGTAGGTGACTGTCCCCTTATCCCTTGCTCCTTCTAGAATTCTCTCCTTCATTTGAATCTTGGCTAATGTAATTATGATGTGCATCATCACCAAGCCCTTATTATATGAAATGTTAAAGGGACTTATCTAAGAAAAATAAGATAAAAAATAGGTCAGTAAAAAGACAGCAAACTCACAGATATTAACAACCACACCTAAAACAAAAGTAAACAATAAGAACAGGAACAGAACCACAGAAATGGAGATCATATGGAGGGTTAGCAACAGGGACATGGGAGGAGGAGAGAGGGGGAAAAAGTACAGAGAATAAGTAGCATAGATGATGGGTAGAAAATAGACAGGGGGAGGGCAAGAATAGTGTGGGAAATGTAGAGGCTAAAGAACTTATGACACATGGACATGAACTAAAGGGGGGAATGTGGGTGGGAGGGGGTGTGCAGGGTGGAGGGGAATGATGGGGGAGAAATGGGACAACTCTAATAGCATAATCAATAAAATATATTAAATTAAAAAATAACTTAGAAGCATTAAGAGCACCAGTATTTTCTGTCTTCAATGAGAGGAAATTTGAGAAACACTGGTCAACAGTATAATTGGAGATATGGTGTAGGAGAGAAAGACGTACTACCTTAGTTTAGTGAACCTTCAGTAACATCAGAATTATAATTCCCTTAATGCTTTAAAAATTAATATAGTTTATTGTAAAGAAAAAATTAAGAATGCTTTTAAAGATTTATTGACAAGGGTGTTCAATATAACACAGTATAACAGTGAAAATTGTGAAATGTTTTAAAGGCCCCAAATTAATGGACCATTAATTACACTGCAGTATATACTTGCAATAGAATACAATGTCCACATCAAAAAATAATCACGTTATACTATATATACACACAAAGAACATAGTAAATATGTTTCATATTAATATGAGGGGGCACCCCCAAAAAACAGAATTCATGTATAAAAAAATTGTACATTTTTGCTTACATGTTTAAACTTCAGTTGCCTTCAAAGTATTCTACATTCAAGACATTTTTTCCACTGCTCAAAACAGTTTTTGAATTCATTGCTGTTAATGCCTCTTAGTGTTTCTGGAGTTTTTGTGTTGTGTGTGTGTGTGTGTGTGTGTGTGTGTGTGTGTTTGTTTCACCTCTTCCACATTAGGAAAATACTTCCCTTTGAGGACTTTTTTCATCCAAGGAAACCAAAAGTTGCTCAGGGCAAGATCAGATGAATAGGGAGGGTGGGAGTCAGGCTGTTTTTGGTCAAAAACTGCTAAACACTCAGGTGGCATGGGCAGGTGCGCTTGCAAATCACCCATCAAGAAATGGGCTAATGCATTGAGAGAATCTTCGAAAAAGATTCACTGAAGTCAAGTGCAGCCTCTCACAACAGCTCTGGCTGGTCCACTGACACAGAGGGGTTCCTAAAACACTCATGTGGTTGGGGAAGCCTGTATTACAAGGAGCCTGCCCTCCAAAAGATAATTATGTTATTTGGGGGGGATCCCCCTCATACACTAAAAAGCAGCTACAAAATAGTATATATCTGGGTTCAGGGCAATGGATATTTTCTCTTTGCTTCTTTTTGATAATCTTTGATGGTCTTTTTTCTCTTCTGATGTTCTTTAGGTAATCTGCATTACCTGATACTTGCATTTTGGTCATGCATTGCTTTTCCAATATGATAAAAACAATACGTAATGTTTCATTTGTAAAACTTTTGTTGAGGTATAATTAACATATAACGTTATATCAGTTTCAGGTGTGCCACGTGATGATTTGATATCTGCATGTATTATGGAATGATCCCCACAAGAAGTCTGGCTCAGATCCATCACCACACATGGTTACGGACTTTTTTCTTATGATAACTTTTAAAATCTACTCTTAGCATATCCAGCTTTTAAATTAAAAACCTTATATTATACATTTACTAATTATTATATTTTTGTTTCATTCCTAGAGGATTTGAGCAGGCTAAAGATGTATGTAATTCTGTAATTTTTTTAAAAGATGAAAATGAAGTTATTTGGATAAAGGACTAATGAAAGGGAATCCTAATTTTAAAAAGGTATGCCATGAAGTCCTGAAATTATTAAAGGTGGGCATAGATCTTTCTCTAAAATTATGAAGACTATACAAATATGTCAAGGAAATGTTTCATTGTGAATTAGAAGTCTGCCAATTAATCAGAAGAAACACGTTGGTCCAGGCAGTGAAGTCAGAGGGTTTTCTTTTTTTAATTCCTTTAGCATCAGATACAGAGTGGAAGAGTGAGCAGGGGGTTCATCACATCTTTCTAGTAAATCTAGGGTGACAGTCATAGAGCTGTCACCCTGTGGACCAGGTCGCCTGAACCTCTCTAGAAGCTCCTGTTCCTGTCATTTTCTGTGTGAAGTGAGGGTGGCCTGGGGAGTGTGCCTTGTTGCCACACTTGGCAGCCCTGTTGGTAGAGTTTGCTAATCTGATGGAGGTCATAACATTAAATTCAGGAAAAATAATCCTAAAATGGCTCAACCATTATTCAATTCTCCAGTGTCCTGGCTTAGTCCAGGGATACAATGATGGATCATGTACCTGTCAGGAAATTTTTTCTGAATATTATTTCCCAAGACTGAACTTTTGGCTCATGTTGGGTACTTGGAGGGCTGAACATTTTTGTTCATGCTTCATCAATCAGCTCAATGGAAGCTGGGTTTAGAGAGCAATTCCTGGGCTCAGTATGTACCCCTGTGTTTTAAAAATCTAAAGACAATCAATATTACATCAATTCTGGATTCAGTGCCTTTAAATATGATTCATTGTATGCAAAATGAGAAGACAACATATTGTTAGAGGAAATATGAGTCTGGCAGACTTTCCTCTATCAATCTCACATTATAAAATTCCTTTAAAAAGTTATAACGTAGAGAGTCATATTCCCAGAGATTGGCAAGGAGTGATATTTTTAGCTTCTGAAAGCTTGAAGACAAAAGATCAGGAATGGGGAACTATAGAGAGTCCTAATTAAGAATATAGTTTCTGTAGTCAGGCAGGTAGGGGTATAAAATCTTTATACCTCTAAGTTGCTGTATAACTGGCCAGCCCATTCCCCATGTGTTATTTACCACATCTGTAAAATGGGGGTAATGATACCTAGTTCAAAAGGTCGATGTGTGAGGAAAATATGGTAATACACCTAAAGCTCATACAACATGCCTGACAAATTGGGAGTATTTAATAAGTGGTGGTATTTTGTTTTTAATTAAACTCGGGTGGTATGTGGGAAAATGAACAAGTGAAAAAAGATGTGAGGTATATGAAAAATGATGGAGAAAAAGGCACACAGTGTGGCCTTCAGTGACCTTGTGAAAGGACGTGACTGAGCAAAATTCTGCATCCAACGTCACTTGCAGACCTGGCCATGTCCCTGGACTGGTTCATGACTTTGATAGTTATTGGTATGCATGTTATGAAAAGTCATGCTGCTCTGAAGAGTCTCAGAAGGTCAAGAACAAATGAACAGGGCAGATGATTGCCACAGCCTGTGCTCAACTAGCGAAATGCCGACTCTGCACATCGTCAGTGCTCCATTTTCTCTGTTGCTTTAGGCCTTTTTCTTGTCTGGACTTTGCTGATTGCAGGATAAATTAAATCTGCTCTGTTAAAAATAAGATCCTTCTATGGCAAGCTAATTGTCTACATACAGTCATCCCATTGTAAAATGAATCTTTAGAGACAAACTATCAAAGCCCTAAAAATTATTCTTAAAACAAGAAGCTGTTAAGTCAATTTGGATTTTAGATTAGGCTGAACTATGGCCAGCCACCGAGGATGGCATGATTTCCCATCATTTTTGGGGGGTCTCAACTGAAATAGAATTGGAGGGAATGGCACAGTGATTGACAGGGGCAAGTGATGGGTGCTCTGATGTCCTGCTGAGGGGGCTCACTTAGGATTCCAAATTAAAGGCAGCCACAGACCCATGCTGGCTGCACTGCCCCATGCAGACCCTGAGTCAATTCTGTGTTAAGTACTTACAACGTACAGATTAGCAAATACACAGGTTGAGGGTCTCTGTGTATCCTTTGTCTTTCAGAAATAAGAAGGCAAGTTGCAATAGGGAGGAAATTGACTGGGAGCTGCCATGAAGCTTTAAAAGCATTCTCTAAGCTTTGTATATATTTCCATGTGGTTATGACAAGGCTCCTTGCATTTTGTTGCATAATCCCTTCCCCAAAATATGATTATTCCTCTACTTTCCTTGAAAACCTTAATTAACATGCATTGGACCAAAAGAAGAAACTGATCTTTATTAGATGCTGGCTTTGTTTTTCTATATACATTAAATTAAATCCTCACTCTGAATTTCTACATTAAATATTACTATATTAATTTCACATAACTAAAGATTTTGAGATGTTAAGTAACTCACCGAAGGCAACACGGTGAATGATAGAACTGTCATTTGAATCAAAGACTCATATACAGATGAGTAAGATGCAACCCCATACTTCTAGGAGAGTAATATATTTATAGATGATTGCGATGCAAGATAGAATAAGATTAATGCTGTAATGAGTGCCTGACTTAGAGCTCTGCACATGGTGAGAATTCTATAAATGTTTATGATATTAATGAATAGAGAATATGTATGAAAAGTGTGGCCAATGAATATAACAACACCTTTGAGTATGAACTCTGAAATAGTGCTCATCTGTCAACAAATACATATTCAACCAAGTAATAAGACAGTCTGTGAAACGAATGGTATGGGGTTTGAGTAAACTTAATCCTCAATTTTCAGAAGAATCTTTTTGTAACAGTTTAGAGTATTGGCTCTCATTGTTTCTGCTTGCTACCCTGGTCTTATATATCTCTTCCATGAAGGGAAGTTGTGTTATAAAGGATGAGGTCATCATGGACCACATTTTTGTAATGCCTCCCCTTGTTTACCTTTCCTAGACATAATGGACCTCTAATCTCAAGTATTTTCTGATGTATTAAGGATCCTTGCTGAGCCAAAACTGAGATTCATTGCTTTCTGATGAATGGAATTGAATGGTACACTTTCCCTCTTTCTCACCCTCCATTCCCCACCACCAAGCATCTATTTTCATTCACAGATTTACCTGGAAGTGAAAGATGAAAATGTTTGGAATGGGATGCTGCAGAACATTTATTTTTAGATAAAACCGCAGGTGCTTGAGAAAAAGAATATTCATTCAGGAACCCAGCTGGAGGGCTGGAGAAGAATGAATGAGCATCTTGACAATTGGAACTTGCAACCCCGTCCAACTCAGGAGTGAATGTGCCTGCTGAGGTGGGCGCGGAAAGGTCTGCAGATCTACGTGTACAGTAATGGAGCTCACTCAAACTGTGAAACACCTAAAAGAAACACCCAAGTATCAGCCTCTTAATAGTTAAATGAAAGCATGAGAGCCCTTTCTTACGGCAAACTGCTGGTCCATCTGGTACTATAAATGAGTATTAGGGATGCTGGTGCCTGAAGACATCGGTGAAGTCTGCACCTGAGGAGTGGAGGATGAGGGCAGAATGGTTGCTTCGACAGAGGCAGTAGCAAAGACAGCTGGATCTAAAGTCCCAGGTTTACCAGTCTGGTTGTCTGAAGAATCTTGAGTCAGCAGCTGAGGACAGCATGGCCAAGCACCCAAAAGTGAAGCAGTTTCTGGGGATGACCGCAAAATGTTGTGTGGGCTTTTCAAGATTTCCTCAATGAGCTGGGATGTTTTCACTGTCTGAAATACTGTTTAACTTTCTATCTGCATCAACATGGATAATTCTCAAAAACAAAATGTTGAGTGGAGAAAGCAGATTGCAAAAGGATAAGTACAATATGCCGCCACTTTCATATATGTTTAAAACACATATTTGTAATGATGCATATATGTATATATATGCTAAACATTTTTCAAAAGCATAGATGGAGAGGAATACAGGATGCCAGTTACTTCAGTGAAGATGACCTCTGAGAGAGGGGAGCTGGGCGAGGGGTATACTGTGCATTCATTATATTCCCCCCGACACATTTCTGAAGCAAATCTGGCACAATTTTAATACTTGTCATATTCAGGAGATGGGTTCTTTTTCCCATACTTTATAATGTATTTTAAAGAATTTGTAGGTAAATATTGAAGAAGCGGACTTAATTGTTAGTGGTAAAGCATTCATACATATAGGCTCGTGAGGCCTGGCGACATCGAGCTACATATATAACGTTGTTATCTTTATGGAAAAAGGTTAAAATTATCCCAGGGATCTACTTGCCTTGAGAGTTAGACACATGGAAAGTTTCAGTTTTATAATTTGTCTGGGTTTGAGTTATCCATACACAAAAAGTTATCTTTAATTGTTGTGAAAGTAGAAATGTGATTTTTTTCATTATCCATGCATAGCTCAAAAGCAACTAAGGACATTATGTTCAACCTCTAAAAACTTTACCGTTTGGGTAAGATTAAAAGATAATGCATAGGAAGGTTGTGACTGAATGAGAAACTAGCTCATGCAGGAAATCTGTATGTAATTTTAAGTGTAGTCTGCTCACCCGTGAATGCTATTATCTGTTCCTCTATTTCAGACCCAGCTATTTTTCTTTAAATGTGTGTGTCATCTCCTTGACACAAGTTTTTGATTTCCATTGCTTTATTTCAATTAAGTAGGACAGAAAGTGGAACCCTAAATAAATGATTCCTTAACCTCAAAGGAAATCCAAAGTTTTAAATTTTTTTATTTTTAGTATTCTAGTATTCTTTTTTCCCCTTTCCTCCTCCTTGAAGTGATGGAAAGTAAGTGGGATACTTATATTTTTATTCAGGAATGGGGTACAAAATTATGAGATAAGGAAGAGTAGGTAACACTTCTTTCAATCCAGCAACTAGGGCAGGAAGCTAAATGAAAAAAGATTGCAGAGATTTGGGGGGAAAGATATAGTTTATATTTTTACGTGTGTATTTTGGGGAGGGGAGTAGAGGGAGGGAGTTCTTATAACCAAACAGTTGCTCCGTGCTCATGGAACTAGAGAAGCTATCCATCCCATTGGTCCTGAGGACAGACAGCAATTTCTTCAGATCCCACCTGTCCCTCCCTTTATGCAAACTTTTGCCATGTCCCTCATTGTACACCAGGATCTCATTCCTGCTTTGTGTTCCCCCTTCCAAAATGATGACCCCCCTGGAAACTTTTTCTATCATATCTGTCTCACAGACACACTGACACACACCTCAAGGTCATTGCATCTTACCTGATATGACTAATACCAATATTATGAATATTCTTCTTTTCTCCAAGAAGAGTGTAACTTCCTGAGGAGAGGGACCTTACATTTTTCATTTTGTTTATTCTTTAGTTCACACAACAGTCCCAGTAAATGAGACAAGTAGATAAATTCTAGGCTCAACTGGAAAGAGACTTTATCTTATTTGTACATGGAAAGTGAAGGCACTGAGAGTGGAATGCACTGTCCAAGGATGTGTAGTGAGGGTCCTGGAGTGAGTTTAACCCCTAAACCCTGCTCTGGCTGAAGCCCTGCTCTGGTTCAAGACTACTGTGTTAGGAGTATAAAAGCTGACCCCCAGCCCCCAGACCAGGATTTGCCTCTCTGTACATTAGCTTGCTATGGTGGGTGGCCATAGACTTTGGAGTCAGACAACCTGACTGCCTTCAATTAGGGAAGTTGCATAACCTTACTGAGCCTCAATTTACTCTCTAAAACAGAATTAATAAAACTTGCACAGAAGATTTGGTGAGGATCAATTCAACCGGAATATTTGTATGTACTCATACTAGGACATAGCAGATGCTCAATGAACTTCAGCTCCATTCTCTCTGCTGGGCTTCTATTAGGCAGCTGGTATCAACTTCATATACTCTAAGCTTCTCGAGGCTTAAATCTTTTTCCAAATCAAACCAAATGACAAAGTATGTCAAGGCAAAACTGCCCTCCTCATCTTGAGCTTCAGTTATGTAGTTCTTCACTCACTATATCAGCCTCATTTACATATCAGTGCAACTTAATTTAAACCCTAAATTTTCATGGTATTTGGATCTTATGATTTGAGCTGTTGGTTATCCTCTTTAAGCATCAGCCAGATTAGTACCTCTGACATCAATGCCACTCCTTTCTGGATTTTTCTCTTTCCTACTGATCCCATGCTAGGATGCTCAGTGGCCAAGCCTGCCTTAACACTATCTTGCATGAAATTGGAGCTGAGATAAGATTGGAATTCAGCTCCCCTAACTCCCAGTCAAAAACTCCTTCTATGCTGTTTGTCTACACTAGACATCCAAAAATAGATGCTGATTTATCTGTTGAGATACAGAAAAATAGACCAGACCAAAGCAGATGAGCTATAACTGATTGAGAATGGGTAGAGGACTACAGTAGTACAGAGAGGATGGTGAGGGTATTGGTACATTGACCTGGAAATACAGGGAAGAACTGGCATATATTAAATACATTCTGTTCTATTCTAAGTCTGGTGGTAGTAAGAAATTTAGCAGGCTAAGAAAGGTAATATCGAAACAAAGGATATTCAGTCTTGAAATGACTCTGCTTACTAAGTTTGCCTACTATTACCATGAAATTTATACATTCTTTTATGGTTTATTCAAAAAACATAGCTTGAGCACCACATCAGATGATGCTTATGCGCCTTCTCCAACCCTTTTGGCCTTATCTGTCTCCTGGGCCCTTGGGCTTTTGGCCATGGAGAGCTCTGGCTGCCACTGTTAATCCCATGGCTGCAGCTGAAGTTACTCATCTGTGTGTAGCTACTACTTTCTCAGTCTCCCCTAGTGAGTGCTGAGCTCTGGCACCACATCTGTTATACCATTTGTGATAAAGCTACATAGATCTGGAACCCAGGCTTGACCTGACCAGATCTGGGTGCACTCTTCTTCCTGTTACCTCATTGTAACTAAAATAAAGCACCACAACAGAGGGCATAGAATCCAGCTTCCCTAGTAACTGTGTAGTGCTGGTAATATAAGAGGTTGGGTAGTGAACTTACATATTGGAGAACCTTGACCAATGAGAGAAAAGAAACAGGATAT
This sequence comes from Glossophaga mutica, assembly GCA_039655065.1. Taxonomy (NCBI): domain Eukaryota; kingdom Metazoa; phylum Chordata; class Mammalia; order Chiroptera; family Phyllostomidae; genus Glossophaga; species Glossophaga mutica. The sequence continues at coordinate 135,270,171 of CM077305.1, read as the reverse complement.
AAATTTCTTTTCCTCCCTCTCTCCATTCCACTATTCCAAATCGCACTGATTGTGTTTAGCCCATCTGGAAATATCCTTCATGTCTGACCAACTGGCTATGTGTCTTGCACAGCTGCAGCCAGCTTGCTAAAGGAAAGCCCTGACTGTGATCTCATATTTGTTTATCCTTCTTTCATATTTTACTTTCTTTTTCTCTCAGTCTTGCTGTCCTGGGGTGGGCTTTCCCAATAAAGAATTAGCACTCAGAGTTTGCCTTGAGAATATCTCTATGGAAACCACCCCAGCTAAGAGGAACAGCTAATGAAAACTAGATAACATGCTAGGTATGGGACATAAAGTGAAGGAGGCAGACGTGATCCTTACCCTTATGCAGTTTTCCATATAATGGGAGGAACAGGAAACACATAACTGAACAAAAATAAAGAGAAAAAGAACACACTTGTGGTAAGTGCTATAAGGAAAGAAAGTGACTTCTGATAGGCAATAGTGGTCGCAGGAGAATGAAGATAAAATCAGTTTAAATATGTAGAGTTGGGAAGGTCTCTCTGAGATTATATTTAAATGGAGACCTGAATTAGAAGGAGTTGGCCATAATAAGAGAAGACAAAAGAGACTTTTGAGCTACCAGACTGGATAGTGTGAGGCAGGGCACTACAGCAAGAACAAGCTTTGGGTGTTAGGAGCATTCAAGAAAAGATAAGGGTGGTTGGATCATCATGATCAAGTTAAGAACTGACTCAAGGTTAGGGAGGATGCAAGAGCCAGAGGCTATTAAATAAGTTTAAATTTTATTGTAAGTGCCACTGGAAGCCACTAAAATGCTTTAAGCAGAGATGGTGCACTAGAATCGGTGGAATATAAATTCCAATTCCAATCCAGGTATCTCCTGTATTTATTTTAATACAAATAGTACCTATAACTCTAATAATAAAATAATAAAAAGAATTATGGAAATCAATATATGGAAGTAAATTTTTAACTTATACTATGAATTAACATAAGCATAAATATTATACACACAAATATATAGAGTATGTCAAATGTAGAGTATGGGTTGACTTGTAACCACCACTCTCCCCGATAGGAAATTATCATATATATAATACTACTTGTCTTTTGTCCAACTAGTCCTGCCGTGTTTTTTAATCTGATTGTTATCCACTTTGCCCTATATTCATTCATGTTGATTTATTCTTTTGTATTCAAGAAAGTTCTCAGTATTTGTGGTGGCAATTTCTTAAAGTTCAGAGCTTCTTTTGCCTCGTTGACAGTTTCTCATTAACTTAGTTCTATTGCTATGGCTGCCATTAGTGCAATCTGCTAATTCACAAATTCACGGAAGTAGGGAAGTATATTTTGCTAATGTGCAGTGTACAATCACCTCTACACAATGCCTTCTATATAATGTCATTTACAAGATGCCTACTGCAGCTGCCAGGGGAGGGTTTCTACAGACCCACATGTGCTAGGGTGAAGGTAATGTATCCTCTATGCAGAGAAAGCTCTACTTTATAACTCTAAAGGCTTCTCTCTGTGGTTGTTACCTATTTTCAATTGTCACACTGCCCCAAATTACCTCCCTGAAATTAGGTTTTGAACTACCTTGTGCCTGTTGATGTGTATTTTATTATCAAAAAACTGGCAGAATTTTTTAGAATAGTTTTACGAAGCAACAACTTGTGAAAATGAAAAATCAAATACTGACATTTTCTGAGTCATATAGAGGCAGGGTTGGCAGTAATCAAGGTGATATATTTGGGGGGAAGAGGGCAAAAGAATTGTTGAATTATCAAATGTATTCTTTTCTGGCCAGTAATTGCACCATGGAGACATATCTCTTTTCTTTGGTTGAAATTTTTTGTCAATTCAGGATGTAAGCTAGCAACACTTTTAGCATAGATTTGTTCACCGCATTGATTTATAGAAGACAGTTGCCTGAATTGAAAAGGGACATGGCAGAGATCTTGACAGAAGAGGATGTAGGCTGTCTGGAAGGGCAGAGGTACAAGGGAGGTCTATAAACAAGAGCACCCAAGAGAACGCTGGGTGCCCAGGGGAGGTGGTTGCATTGGTGCTGAAAGCAAAGATGGTTGTGCGCCAATTTCTAACTTCAGACTGCCTCAGGCAGCATTGTTAGATTTCAAGTCCCATTAAAGGACCCTCCTTTTTAAGCAGATGGTGGCTTCACTAATAACAAAGAAAACAACTGTGGTGGAGAAAAATGGCCAGATCAAGCTTCAAAGAAGCAAAATACCAAGGGAAACATTAATATTTCTTGGAGAGTGAATCAGTGAAAAAAAATCTTTAAATGGAAATGATACAATGGAAATTATTTATTGAAGAGAGTCAGTATTATCAAGTGCATATGGGCTCTAGATCTTTTCAGACTTTCTGCCTCCTTGCAGATTGATGAGGAAATAGCGTTAAAATGTTTAATTCCAAATGAAATGTGTTACAGACTAGAACGTATTTTTGTATTGGGCATGTTTTGTATCCCCATTGGAGTAATTTAAGTGAAGGTTTGAGGAGGTCTCTCTGCAGAGGGGATATTCCAGTTAAGCAATAAAACACTGAGTAATCAAAATAATATTCTACCCCTTATTAAGAAACTTTTATTTCATTGGCAAGAACATATGATGTCTTTGGCTTAGCTTATTTCTAGAATAAGCTAATTTAAAAATAGCATATTTAAGAAAACCTAAATTCTATAGAATTAAATGAATGAATCAAATGACAATTATTTGTTGCTTATATGCAGCATGTAATTTGATGAGCACAAACAGATGTATGCATGCTAAAATTTGCACACATGCTTGCACACATGCATGTATGGACCTTATTAAAGATTGAATTTGGGAGATTAGATAGATAGATAGATTTCAAATTAATTGGTACAGTTGGTGTCAACTAAGTCTACTCACATCATCACATGCTCTGTCATCATGGGCCCCACACCCCAAGTTCCACCACCAAATCTGACCAAGGTTAAATCAGCCCGAGAATCAGGAATCTTTGTCCTTAGTGCCACATGTTGGTTGTTTTGACTCCTTCCTCTGATTTTTGACCTTCTATTTTACCTGAAGCTTGCTTTCCTATGGAGAAGACCTCAACTCTTATTTTGCCTCCATTTGGCTTACATTTGATCTATGGTTTGGGGCACTACCGAGTCCTTTACATTGTTTTTCCAACATGCTTACACCTTCCTGATCCTGTCTGCTCATGATGTCCCCAAAACCTGGTTCTAAGAATTATCCTGACATGAGAGCATGGAACTTCCTATCATCAGAATGGTTTAATGAGGATCTAAAATTTAGTATGGTGTATGACTTTGGCAGAGCATCTTTAGTAAACTTGGTCCCTTTAATTGTGTAATCCCATCATAGAGCTTCTATCACATATTATATATTGATGACCTGATCAGATTTGCTTTGTTAATATAAAGATGAATAAAACACAGGGTTTAATTCTCCAGGGCCTGGTAGGTGAGAGAGACCTGTAAGTAGTTTCAATACAATATAATAAGTAGTAGGGTAGTGGTTGACATCAGGTAAGAAACACAAGGAAAAGGGAATAACTAACTCTATTTGTAGGTGAGGGATTATATGTTCCAGTTTTCCCAGGAAAGCCCTGGTTTATGACTTGCCCCAAAATCTGTTAGAATTTCGTATTAGTCTCACTTCTTTCATTCTCCAGGTTGTCCCAGTTCAGAAAAAATATATATATATAGTGACCCTACTTAGAGTGGAACGTCAAGGAAACTTTATAAGAAGTTACAAGAAATAAGATCAAAATTATAAGGACTTGGCCAATTTGGTACAACAAACATGGAAATTGCTGGCCAAGGAAATAGGTCCAGTGGCCTGAGCAATGCGAGAATCTGGAGAGTGTGTTCACATGGCTGAGCCACATGGGAGAGGGGCAGTGTGCTCTGGGTTGGAGGAGTAACCAGGGACCAGCAATGACAGGCCTTCTCTGTCAGGGTCAAGGACATTGTACTTTTTCTTGTAGACAGTGGAGTCACAATAAAGATTTTAACCAAGAGGATGACATGATTATGTTTACATTTTAGAAATAATGTGCAAAAGAGTTGAGTAGGGAATAAAACTTTAGGCAGACAGGATAATTGGGAAACCATTGTAATAATCCAAACAAGAAATGTTTCAGGAGTAAGCGGAGGCAGATGCAGTGAGGACAGAGAATAGAGAAAAGATTTTAAAGGTGTTCCTAAGGGAGTCAATAGATGTTACAGGTTTACCTGAATTGGAGGTTAAGAGAAAAGGAAGAGCCTAGGTCATACTCAGTGAGCAATTGGACTTGTCAATCAAGAGCTCTTAAAATAAGTATGGGCTACAAGTACAGTTATGCGAGTGTGAGTAAAACAGAAAAGTCTGAAATACAAAAGGAAAATCCAAAGCCAGAACCTGTCCCTCTAACTTTTTCTGGACAATGTAAGACTATGGGATTACAAACGGCAAAAAACTTTAGGGAAAATACATGCAAGAGACTTATATGACAAATTAGTTTTTGGTGAAGTGATTATGATAAATGTTGGCACTAGAGCTTCAATTTCCAGGACAATTTTTGTTATTTATTAATGTTATTCTTTTCGAATGTGTTATTTCTGAACTACTATTATATAAGAGGGATTTCTTATAGACAGAACAAACATGCTCTTCCCCCAAGATTCATTTTGGAATGATTAACATGTATTATTAAAGTTATTGGTGAAGGTCCCAGTCATATTATATGAGTCAACAGTAAGGTATATTTATGATAGTGTATAATTCTCACACTCCTTGTATTTGCACAGAAATAGAGAGCCCTACTCAAAGAGCATCTAGCATTTGCCACAACCAAAGGAAAAAAATAATTGAAGTGCTTCTCTCAATTGGCAAGTGTCAACTAGAAATAAAGTTTTAAATATTATTAATTCTTTTGGGACCTTCTGATGAATATTTAAGGTAACATTTCTAAATTTGTCCCATTTTAAAGTAAGATTAAAAATATCCAAAAAAGAGAAAAGATTGATATTTGTTATTTCTTATATTCATTTTCTATAGTATGATAGTGTGTTTTTTTCTGTCTCTTCCACTGAGCTATAAGCAAATTCAGAATAGATATGTTAATGTAATGAAAGGTGCTTGGATAATGAGATATAAACACTTCTTTAGTATAACATTTGTACACAGGTATTAAGTCATACTAAAGGCTGAGGCCTTTCCAAATAGGTTGGAATTAATTACGGTGCTTTCAAGTTGTCACACCCAAATAGGAGAAATGTTTTCTAGTTTCTGAGAAAAACTGCTGAAGCATTATTTGAACATTCAAGATATTTTTGTTATTGGCAAAATCCTTTCCATATTAATAATTTACACCTTAGTAAATGTTGCTATTTTGAATGATACAAATTAGGAATGGGTGCTAATTCACATAATATTTATAAATAAATTGATATATAATGAAACTTAAAAAACAGTTACTAAACTTTTTAATTTTCAAGGCTGTTCACTAAGAAGATGGAACTGGTTTAAGAGCCATAAAATTAATAGTTTCTTTTTTTAAAAAAATCAAAGGAGTAATAAGTAATAACAAAATGTTCCAAATGCTTTCAGCTTCTGTTTTTAGAAATTAATTTTGTTAAGAGCAGATATGTTTATCATATTATGTTATATAAAATTAATGTGCTTTATATATTTTGTGTTTTACACTTTTTAGCGGCCCCCATAGATACCTTAGAGTGTAAAATAAACACACCAAGCAAAAATATCTTCAAACGATAGGTTAAAACTGAAAAAAAGCAGTTTAAAATTCAGCAATTTATTTAAACAAAATTAACTCCCTCTTTCTGCCTCTATTTTTCACAATTAACTAAATCTTACCGTGTCATGTACTCTTTGGCCAAAATGTTTTTTGTTTGTCTCTGGTACTGGATACTGTTGTATGTCCCCTAGATCTCTTCCAGGACTAATATACTTATTACCCCAGCTTCTAGGAGTAATGGCTGCTGAGGCTGACAGCTAGATGACCCTCTTGGAATTGCTTTGGCCTAAAAAAGCTGCCTCACACAATGTTAGCTCCTCTTCTCAGGATCCAGAGAAAATTCAAAGACTGGTTATAAGACCTACCAAAGTTCATTCCCCTTGCCTCAATCTGGGTCATCTCTGTGGGAGCAACTGATGATTCTATCTCATGACAATTTCAGTTCTATTTCCTTTACCATCTTGCAGGTGTTGCTCCCAAGAATATCTCCTAATAAATCACCTGGATGAAAATCTAAGCATCTCAGAGTCTGTTTCCTGGAGAAACTGACAGTTAGTGCCAATAATAGTCTGAGGAAGCAAGTCCTAGAATAGGATTTGGGAATAGGATCCCATTTGAGTGGTTAGGTAGATGCTGTGGACCTTGTGTCACCCCAAAACTCATATGTTAAAACTATAACCCCAACGTGACTATATTTAGAGACAGGGATTTCAGAAGATAAGTAAGGTTAAATGAAGTAAAAAAGGATAGGATTGGATTTACAGGAACAAGTATAAAGGATACATGGACAAAAACTATGGGGGGTGGAAATGGGAGGGAGGTGGGGAGGGCTGGGGTGATGGGTTGGGGTGAGAATAAAAGACAGAAAACTGTACAAGATCAACAATTAAAATAAAAATTGAAAAAAAAAAAAAAGATAGGATTGGTGGCCCCATAAGAAAAGAGAGAGAGAGATCTCTCCTTATCTTCACCATGTGAGGATACATCAACAAAGTGGCTGTCTGTAGGCCAGGAAGAGAATGATATCGGCACTATGATCTTGGATTTCCAGACTCCAGAACTGTAAGAATATAAATGTTTTTACTGTTGTTTAAGTCACCCAGTCTATTGTATTTTTTTTCAATTAAAATTTGTTTTATCAGTGTTGTATAGTTTTGTGAGTACAGGTCTTTCACCTCCTTGGTTAGGTTTATTCTTAGGTACTTTATTTTTCTTGTCACTATAGTAAATGGAATTTTTTTCCTGACTTCTGTTTTGGATATTTTTGTTGGTATACAAAAATGCCTTCAATTTCTGAATATTAACTTTGTATCCTGCTAACTTGCCAAATTCACTTATTAGGTTGAGTAGTTTTTTGGTAGAGACTGTAGGATTTTCTATGTTCACTATCATGTCATCTGCGAACAATGACAGTTTTGCTTACTCCTTTCCAATTTGGATGACTTTTATTTCCTTTTCTTGTCTGATTACTGTGGCTAGGACTTCCAATACTATGTTGAATAGAAGTGGTGAAAGTGGACATCCTTGTCTTTTTCCTAATCTTAGTGGGAAAGCTTTCAGTTTTTGCCCATTCAGTATGATGTTGGCTGATGTTGGTTTGTTGTATATGGCCTTTATTATGTTGAGGTATGCTCCCTCTACTCCCACTTTGCTGAGTGTTTTTATCACAAATGAGTGCTGTACCTTAAATGCTTTTTCCACATCTATTGATATGACCATGTGATTTTTCTCTTTCCTTTTGCTTATGTGATGTATTACGTATATTGATTTACAAATGTTGTACCATCCTTGCATCCCTGGGATGAATCCCACTTGATCATGGTGTATGATCTTTTTAGTGTATTGCTGGATATGGTTTGCCAATATTTTATTGAGAATTTTAGTACCTATGTTCATTAGTGATATTGGCCTGTAATTTTCTTTCTTTGTTGTATCTTTATCTGATTTTGGGATTGGGATGATGCTGGCTTCATAAAAAGAGTTTGGGAGTTTTCCCTCTTCTTGGATGCTTTGGAATAGTCTGAGAAGGATAGGGGTTAGCTCTTCCTTATATGTTTTGTAAAATTCTCCTGTCCAGGGCTTTTGTGTGCCAGGAGTTTTTTGATTACTGCTTTGATTTTATCAGCTGTTATCATTCTGTTCAGGCTTTCTGCTTCTTCTTCATTGAGGTTTGGGAGATTATATTTTTCTAGAAATTTGTCCATTTCACCTAGGTTTTCAAATTTCTTAGCATATAGTTTTTTGTAGTAATTTCTTCAATCCTTTGTATTTCTGTGGTATAAATTGTAATTTCTCCTCTTTCATTTCTGATTTTTTTATTTGGGTCCTCTCTCTTTTTGTCTTGATGAATCTGCTTAAAGGCATGTCAATTTTGTGTATCTTTTCAAAGAGACAGCTCCTAGATTTATTGATCCTTGGAATTGTTCTTTTAGTCTTCATGTCATTTATTTGCTCTGATCTTGGTTATTTCATTCCTTCTACTTGCTCTGGGCTTAGTTTGTTATTGCTCCTCCAGTTCCTGTAGATTAGGGTTAGGTTGTTTATTTGAAATGTTTTTATCTTTTTTAGGTAGGCCTGTATCGTTATGAACTTCCCTCTCAGGACTGCCTTCACTGTGTCCCATAAATTTTGGACTGTTGTGAGTTCATTTTCATGTATTTCCAGAAACTTGCTGATTTCTTCCTTGATCTCATTCTTAACCCATTCATTGTTTTAGTAGCATGCTATTTGATCTCCATGAATTTGTGTGTTTTTGAGTTTTTCCCTTGAAGGTTGGTTTCTAGTTTCAAGCCCTTGTGGTCTGATGAGATGATTGATATGATTCAATTTTCTTGATTTTGTTGAAGCTTGTTTTGTGTCCTACCATGTGGTTCATCTTTGAAAATGTTCCATGTGCATTTGAAAAGAATGTATATTTTGCTTCTTTGGGAAAGAAAGAAATTAAGAAAGACATAAACAAATGGAAGCATGTACCATGTTCATGGATTGGAAAAATTAACATCATCAAAATATTCATACAATCCAAAGCAATTTGTAGATTAAACACAATCCCTATTAAAATATCAATGACATATTTCACAGATATAGAAAAACATTTCCAAAATTTATATGGAACCATAAACAATCCTGAATAGGTGCAGCAATTTTGAGAAAGAAGAACAAAGCAGGAGGGATCACAATACCTGATATCAAAGTATATTACAAGGCCACTGTAGTCAAAATAGTCTGACATTGGCATAAGAACAGACACATAGATCAATGAGACAGAATAGAGAGCCCAGAAATAAACCTATGCCTCTACAGTCAATTAATATTTGACAAAGGGACAGAAGCAGAGAATGGACTAAAAATAACCTCTTCAAAAAATGGTGTTGGGAGATGCGGACAGCTACATGCACAAAATGAAATTTGACCACCAACTTACACTATATATAAATTCAAGATGGATAAAAGACTTAAATATAAGTTGTGACACCATAAAAGTCCTAGAGGAAAATATAGGCAGGGAAATCTCAGATATTCTACACAGCAGTATTTTCACTGGTATGTCCCCTAGAGCAAGGGACATAAAGGAAAGAATAAACAAATGAGACTTCATCAAAATAAAAAGCTTCTACACAGCTGAAGAAAACATCAGCAAAACAAAAAGGGAATCAGCTATGTGGGAAAATGTTTGCCAATTATACCTCAGACAAGGGTTTGATCTCCAAAATATATAAAGAACTCACATGACTCCACTCCTGAAAGACAAACAGGCCAATTAAAAAATGGGCAAAGGACCTGAACAGACACTTCTCCAAGGAGGACATACAGAGTGCCCACAGACATATGGAAGGATACTCAGCATCACTACCCATCAGAGAAATGCAAATTAAAACCACAATGAGATACCACTTGACACCAGTCAGAATGGCCATCATAAATAAATCAACAAACAAGTGCTGGCAAGGTTGTGGAGAAAAGGAAATCCTAGTGCATTGTTGGTGGGAATGCAGACTAGAACGGCCACTGTGGAAAACAGTATGGAATTTCCCCAGAAAACTAAAAATGAAACTGCCTTTTGACCTGGCAATTGCATTGCTGGGACTATACCCTAAGAATCCTGAAACACCAATTTAAAAGAACCGATGCACCCCAATATTCATAGCAGTATTATTTACAATAGCCAAGTGTTGGAAGCAGCCTAAGTGCCCATCAGTAAATGAGTGGATCAAAAAACTATGATACATATACATGATGGAATACTATGCAGCAGAAAGAAAGAAGGAGCTCCTACCATTTGTGAAAGACTGGATGGATCTGGAGAGCATTATGCTAAGTGAAATAAGCCTAGCAGTGAAAGACAAATACAATATGAACTCACCTATAAGTGGAACCTAATCAACAAAACAAACAAGCAAGAAAATATAACCAGAGATGCTGAAATTAAGAACAAACTGACAGTAACCAGAGGGGAGGTGAGAAGCAACAATTGGGGGCAAACAGGGGGAGGGTTTTCAAGGAACATGTATAAAGGACACATGGACAAAGCCAAAGGCAGGTAGGATTGAGGGTAGAAGGTGGGGATGGCTAGGATTGGGGGGAGTTGTAGGGGGAAAATGGAGACAACCATATTTGAACAACAATAAAAAAAAAATTATCTGCCAGGAAAAGAAAACAAAATAATTCTGGCTTTTAATAAAGAGATAAATTTTCTAAAAAATATAAATAAATAAATAAATAAAATAATTATTTTCAGTAACAATTGACATTCAGTATTATATTCATTTCAGGTGCAGCATAGTGGTTAGAAATTTGCATAACTTATTTAATGATCCCCTGATTAAGTCTAGAACCTATCTGACACCATACATACTCATTACCATATATATCATTGACTATGTTCCCTGTGCTGTAGGTCAGAACTCCATGACTATTTTGTAATTGCCAATCCGTAATTCTTAATTCCTTCACCCTTTTCATTGAGCCCCCCAAATCCCCTTTCATCTGGCAACTGTCAGTTTGTTCTCTGTATCTATGAGTTTGTTTCTAATTTGTTTGTTTCATTTTTTAGATTCAGCAGGTAAGTGAAATCATATGGTATTTGCTCTGTCCGACTCATTTTAACTAGCATAATACCCCTGAGGCCATCCATGTTGATGCAAGTGGTAGGATTTCATTTTTACGGCTGCATAATACTCCACTGCATATATGTACATCATCTTCTTTATTCAATTTTTCTCTCAATAGACACTTAGGTTGCTTCCATATCTTGTCCTATTTTAAATGATGCTGCAATGAACATAGGGATACATATAATTTTTAAATTAGGTTTTGGATTTCTTTAGATAAGTACCCAGAGGTGGGATTGCTAGGCCATAAGGCAGTTCCATTATTAATTTTTTGAGGAACCTCCATACTGTTTTCCACAGTGGCTGCACCAGTCTTCATTCCCACCAACAGTGCTCAAGGGTTCCCTTTTTTCCACATCCTCGCCAACACTTATTGTATGTTGACTTATTGTTGATAGCTATTCTGACAGGTGTGAGGTGATATTTCATTGTGGTTTTAGTTTGCACTTCTCTGGTGATTAGTGACATTGAGCATCTTTAATGGCCATCTCTATGTCCTCTTTGGACAAATGTTTATTCAGGTCCTTTGCCCATTTTTTAATGGGATTTTTTTGGTAATTTTGATGTTAACTTGTGTGATTTCCTTATATATTTTGGATATTAATCCTTTATTGGATGTATCATTGGAGAATATGTTCTTCCATTCCATTCCATTCCATTCAGTAGGTTGTGTTTTCAGTTTTTTGATGGTTTCCTTTGCTATGCAAAAACTTTTTAGTTTGATATAGTAGTTTGCTTATTTCTTTGTTTCCCTCACCCAAGGAGACATATTAAAAAAATCACTAAGACTTTATGACCTATGTTTTCTTCTAGGAGTTTTATGGTTTTAAGATTTATATTTAAGTCTTTAACAGATTGTGAGGGGTTTTGTGTATATGGTGTAAGAAAGTAGTCTAGTCCAATTTTTTGTATGTATCTGTTCAGTTTTTCCAACATCATTTATTGAAAAGATTGTCCTCACCCCATTGTATATTCTTGTCTCTTTTGTTATAGATTAATTGACCATATAGGTGTGGGTTTATTTCTGGGCTTTCTATTCTGTTGAATTAATCTAGGGCTCTGGTTTTATGCTGGTACCATGCTGTGTCCTATAGATTTGGGGTCATTGTGTTTTCATTTTCATGTGTCTCAAGGTATCTTTTTATTTCTTCCTTCATCTCTTTGTTAACCCATTCAATATTTAGTAGCATGCTATTTAGCCCTCATCTGTTTGTGTGTTTTTCAGTTTTCCTCTTGTAATTGATTTTTAGTTTCATACCATTATGATTGGAGAGGAACCTGATATGATTTCCATCTTTTTAAATTTATTGAGACTTCTTTTGGGGCTTAATATGTGGTCTATCATGGAATAAGTTCCATGTGGGCTTGAAAAGAATGTATATTCTGCTTTAGGGTGAAATTAAAAACAAACAATTAAATCTATCTTATCTAAGGGTTCATTTAAGGTTGCTGTTTCCTTGTGATTTTCTATCTAGAAGATCTCTCCACTAATGTCAATGGGTGTTAAGGTCCACTGCTGTGACTATACTATTGATCGTTTCCTTTATGTCCATCAATATATTCTTTATGTATTTAGGTTTTCCTACATTGGGTGTGTAATTTTTTACAAGGATTATATCCTCTCATTGGATTAATCCTTTTATTGTTATAAAATGCCCATGTTTGTCTCTTGCTATATAGCCTTTGTTTTAAAGTCTACCTTATTTAAGTACTGCTACCCTAGCTGTTTTCTCATTTCCATTTGCATGAAATATCTTTTCATCCTTTTCCATTCAGTCTGTGTGTGTCTTTTGATCTGAAGTGGGTCTCTTGCTGGCAGCACATGTATGGGTCTTGTTCTCTTACCTATTCAGCCTCCCTGTATCTTTGGATCAAAGCATTTAATACATTCAGAGGTAAGTAGTTATTGTCATTTTATTACTCATATTTTTATACTTTTAATTTTTTTCTTTTTCTTAAAGAAGTCTCTTCAAGGTTTTTTTTGTTTTTTTTTTTTTTGGTGATAATTGTTTGGTAGGAATGAATCTGTTTAGATTTTTCTTTCAGGAAGCTCTTATCTCTCCTTTCTTTCTAAATGGTAGTCTTGCTGAGTACAGTGATATTGGTTGTAGGTCCTTGCTTTTCACCACTTTGAATATTTCTTGCCAATCCCTTCTGGTCTATAAAGCTTCTCTTGAGGAATCAGCTGACAGTCCTATGAGAGCTCCCTTGTATATAACTAACTGCTTTTGTCTTGTTTGTTTTAAGATTCTCTCTTTGTCTTCTAACTTTTGGCATTTTAATTATGATGTGTCTTTGGATGGGCCTCTTTGGGTTTTTCTTGTTTGGGACTCTCCATACATCTTAGACTTGCATGTCTATTTCCTTCACCAGATTAGGGATGTTTTCAGTCACTATTTTATCCAATAGACTTTCAATCCTTTGCTCTCTCTCTTTTCCTTCTTACCAGAAAAAGGTAAAATCTCTATAATTCAAATCTTGTTACTCTTAATGTTGTCCCAGAGGTCCCTTAAACTATCCTCAGTTTTTAAATTATTTTTTCTTTTTGCCGTTCTAATTGCATGCTTTCCACTTCTTTGCCTTCTAAATTGCTGATTTGATCTTCTGCTTCTTCTAATCTGCTGTTGATTCTAATATATTTTTCATTTTGGTTATTGTATTCTTCATTTCTGAAGAATACAATGTGTCTTTCTTTTTGTAATTTCTCCCTAAGTTCATCTATACTTCCCCTAACTTAATGTGTCTTTCTTTTTGTAAGTTCTCCCTAAGTTCATCTATACTTCCCCTAACTTCATTGAGCATCCTTATAACCAGTGTTTTGAACTTTCTATCTTGTAGATTACTTGTCTTCATTTTGGTTAGTTATTTTTCTGGAGTTTTGTCCTATTCTTGGGGCATGTTTCTTTGTCTTCTCATTTTGGCTGCCTTCCTGTGTTCGTTTCTGTGTAGTAGGTAGATCTGCTGTAACTCCCAGTCTTAGCAGGATGGCCTTATATATTAATATTAGCTTTCCTGCGGGGACCAGTAGCATAGTCTCCCTGGTCACCTGGGCTGCGTACTCCTGGAGTGTTCCTTATTTGGGTGGTATGTGCTCTCCTTTTTAGCTGAGCTTTGATTTCTTCTGGCACGTATGCAGGTAGTATTGACCTCCAGGCTTGCTGGCTGTGAGGACTAGTTGTGACTAGAGGGGACAAGTTATTCTAGGGGGCTTACCCCCAAAAGTGGGATTTGCTTTAGCAGGGCTTCTGTGCCTACTGAATCTACCCTTTGGGTTTGTCATTTCTGGAGCTAATTGACTGGTGCTCTGGTGTGGTCAAAAGCCAGCCACTGGGTATATTGGTTCTGGAGTTTTAGGGGGTGGGAAAGGCTCTGGTGTATGCCAAAATCAGCTTCTGCTTGTACCTGGCCTGGGGTCAACGGAGAGGAATTTCAATGTGGTCTTCAATTGGTAGCTGATGTACTGGGCTTGGAGGTGCCTGGAAGAGGCTGTGCTGAAAACTGAACCTGGCTGCCACTAGTGCTGTGTTTAGGGCTGCTTAGCAAGAGGTACAAAGACACACTGGAGCCAGTGGTGGGGTTTGTGGACCATCAGGAGACTTTATATAAGTCCCCAGTGTGGACTGAGGCCAGCTGTTTGTGAGGAGTAGCCACTGAAAGGGGTTGAGGTTAGTGAGTGATTTGGGTAAGATGGGGTCTAAGGGAATCACCAGGGTTGGGTAAGCAGTATTAGGTAAGTTAACAGAGACTCAGATTTGGCACCTGCCTGAGTCTGCCAGCTGGCTAGAGAAAAATCTCAAAAAAGGAACAATGATACCTGCCAGCACTTCTGTCCTGGAGAGAGCTGCCTCTCCAGCCCTCACTCTGAAGCCATTCAATTCAATTCCATGTCCCTGGTGCTCCTCAAGCTGTTGTTCATTTCCTCCTCCTCCTCCTCCTCCTCCTCCTCCTTCTTCTTCTTCCTTCTTCTTCTTCTTCTTCTTCTTCTTCTTCTTCTTCTTCTTCTTCTTCTTCTTCTTCTTCTTCTTCTTCTTCTTCTTCTTCTCCTTCTCCTTCTCCTTCTCCTTCTCCTTCTCCTTCTCCTTCTCCTTCTTATTTTTTCACAGTTTTCAAATTATTTTTCAAATACAGTTGTCTCCATTTCCTCTCCACCATTCCCCTCACACCAGCCATCCCCACTTCCCACCCTTGATCCTATCCCCTTTGGTTTTATCCATGTGTCCTTTATACATGTTCCTGAGAACCCTTCCCTTCTTTCCTCCCATTATTCCCTCCCACCTCCCCTCTGGTTACTGTCAGTTTCTTGTTAATTTCAATGGCTGCTGCTCCTTTAGTGCAGCTTAGAACAAGGTTTGTGAGTGAGTGAGTCCATACTTGGGCCCTTTAAGAAGATGCCTGGCTCTGTTGCACCTGGATGGTATCTGTGCTGACGTTCACAGAGAGATATTGTGGAGACTCTTATTCCCTACACTGGTGCTTCAGGCTGGGGAGTCTAGTGTGGGGCTGGGACCCCTCGCTCCTCAGAGGGGACCTCCTCAGCCAAGATGTCCCTTCTGATTTTTAACTACCATATATAGGTGTGGGAGCAGGCTGTTTCACATTTCTGGCCCTTCTACCAGTCTCAACTTGACTTCTTTATACATTCGTTTTAGGATTTCTCTTTAGTAAGTCCTCAGGTGGTTCTCAAGGGTGTTTATTCTATAATTTAATTGTAATTCTGATGTGGTCATGGGAGGAGACAAGCACAGCATTTCCCAATTCCTCCATCTTGACGTGAAGTCCTCCAAGGTATTTTGTTATGGCAACATGAGCAGATTAAGACAGTGATTCATTAATAACCTTAGTATTCAATAGCTCTGCAATTGTTAAAAATTTTTACCAGTGGTAAATTTAGATGGGATATTGGTAAAAGTAAATGCTTTGGTTATTGAAATATTCCAAGTGTTTGAATAGTTTGGGGGATATAGTGATTATAAGGACTATAGAATCAGAAGGCTCTTTCTACAGACTGATACATTGGAGAAAAGCAATAAAATATAATGGTAATAAATCACCAATTTAAAGTAAAGGTATGAAAGTTGGAGGAACTCTTTGAGAGCAGATGAAGAAACATGCACCTAGAAGTAGAAAAAGCTAAGAATCGGCCTGGAAGTTTATTAAAATGATATCAGAGATCCAGAGAAAGCTGAATTTTTGACTCCAGCAAGTCTGCTACACCAAGTTCAGACCCCTGATTAACATAGTGGGAACCTGAAGTTCATCAGGGGAATCTGGGCCAATGAACTTAAAAATCTTCAATTCTTAGATGACTCTAAACCCTCTGCAAAAGTGCTACATCCTTCCCTGTAACATATACCTTTCCCTCTTGCTTGAAAATGATGCATAGATCTCTGTCTTGTGAGGCAATATACACTCCTCTCAGGATCTAGCCCTACTTTTCCTTTGGCAACCAAAACAGTAATTACTTTTATGTCACAAGATAACTCAAGCACAAAAGTGCTGAGTCTTATGGAGAAAGACCATACTATAAAACAATTCAGGACCAAGTCAAAATGTAGTGGAGATAGTAACTGGCTTTTCAGGGTTCTGGGATTAAGGGGTGGAGACATGAAGTTGGATAATGGAGAGGATGTCAATATGAGAGCAGTTTTCAGTGACACAGTTTAGAACATCCTGGCAATGGTCCTGCTGTAGGCTTAGAGAAAGTAAAGCTACACTAAATAAAGTAGGAAACCAAGGTTCCCATGGCAGATGGTGGAAGAAGGGGTCAAGTGGCTGACAGAAGCAATCATGCTAAGTGAAATACTACATATGGCCAGTATTCCATGTGATTGTTCCACAGGTAGGCCCAAGGTTTACCCCACTTGCCACAGGGTAAGGAGTAGTGTTGGTGGGGTCACTTGCATCATCTGAAACTTTGAAGAGAATGGATGACCATAGGAGCTGCTGTTATAGAACTGGTTTCCCTGAGAGTAGTACGAACAACAGAATTCCAACATTACAGAGGCCAGGCATCTGTGCAAAATATGTGCAGGTATAGGGAGGACACAGTCAGTGTGGCAGTGTAGGGCATCTGAGGTGCATAAAATGTGGAGATGTTTAATAGAACCCAGGGACAAGATAGGTGGGCAGTCACCTCAGTATATGCAAATAAAATATCAGAAAGCTGTGGGCAGTGATTCCAACAGAGTCCTGATTTTCTTGCACAGTTTGCTGAATTGAGTTAGTTTTCCAAGTCATAACTGACATACTAAGATACCAGGTTCCTAGGAAGAAGGACCCTACAACTCCATAAGTGTGTAAAGATTTCCCAGTACCTCCTCCCCCTACAAAAATGTTTAAGCCATATTCTTGGGTAATCATACACTAGGAAGAAGGGAATATCTAGATCATGTCAAGTACTATGAACACAGGGTCTAAGGTGAAAGTGCCTTCCCCTCTAACTAATGTAGGAAATAAAAAATAATGCATCTTGGTGGAAAGGCAGAGATTAGTGCTACCCAAAAGGACCTAAAGTATTCAAAAATGGTGGTCCCCATCACATTCCCATTTAATTTATCAGTCTTGTCAATGAAAACTTCCCAAGTGTCCCAGAGAATGACAGTAGACCACTGAGCACTGAGCCAAGCAGTTGTCTCAATTGGAGCTCTTTTGTCAGTTGTGGCAAAAGAGAGACCACCATGACCATGGACATACTCATCGTAACACCGACTGCTCTGCTCAGAAGCTACTGGCTTGATGGACCAAAGGAATAGCATTTTTCAAAGAGCTATTGAGGTGCCAGCTTGGAGAAGATACAGCAAGGAGAGTGCTTCAGCCTCCAGGGTACAATATATATTATCAATATCCATTAGTTGGTGTTATGCGCCAATTGATAGAACACCTGGATGTAACAAACAAAAGTGATGTCAGAATTGGCCTGGATTATTCCCACAGGTACACTTGTAGAATTTATGCTTTCTGTCTCTGCAGCTGTGGGCATTGTGGGTCTAGAAGTCCAGAACCTCCAAGTGATAGTGTTTCCACCAAAGGACACAGCAAGATATCATTAAACTTTGATTTACAACTGCCACCTGGTTACATTTTGCTCCTCGGATGTGGGCTGTCTCCCTAAGTGGGGTGTGACCTAAGGTGAGGTAACTGGCTTCCATGGAGGGCAATCTAAGGAAGGGACTCAGCTGTGAGCCTTTGGCAACAATCACTACTGTCATCTGAAGATGGAATTGGGTGACGACCATAGTAGCCACTACCATCCATTCCTCACACTGCTTCAGTGCCTATTCCCAATATGGAAATTTTAGCCCACCTGGGAACTTCCCCAGCTAAATTCTGGTTTGTTTTTTGCCCTGAGAAAATTCATAGGAAATTAGTGAGACAAACTATGTGTGAGTCGCACCATTTCAGCTGATTTGAGGCTACGATTGGCACTCATCATCTAATTCTTCTATTGCAACCACACCACAGTTGAGTCCCTCTTCTGCTAGGCCCTGCTTCCTGCATCTCCTTGCAGGTGTCATTTCTGAGAGCAAGGCCTGGCACGCATGCGCATCTGCATCACAGAGCCTGAACCCCAGGGAATTTGCGCTTCAAAGTCTCTGGGTCCCCTTTCCTCAAAGGACATAAAAAATGTGTGATAAACACAGAGACTAGAGATAAACTTACAAAAAATATACTAACTTGAGAAAATGTAATACTATTTCCTCACTTCTGACATTCATGTTTAACTTTTAAGGTCTTTGTCTAAAATATACCTAGAAAATTGGTGAAGAAAATTGTACCCGCAAATTTTAATTTTGAGGAATACACAAAACAACAACAACAAAATGAAAACCAGGGCTGTCCTCACAAACACCACCAATTGAGTGGCTTAGACCATGGAAATGTTTTGTCTCACATGTCTGGAAGTTGGAAGTTTGAGGTCAAGATTTCGGCAGGGTTAGATCCTTCTGAGTGCTGAGAGCGAGAAGCTGTTCCAGGCCTCTCCCCTGACTTTTCCTGGGTTGCTAGCAATATTGGGCATTCCTTGGCTTTTGGTGCAGCACCCTGATCACTGCCTTCATCTTCACATGCTGTTCTCCTTGTTGTGAGTGTCCCCAGGTCCAAATTTCCCCCTTTTATAAGGACACCAACCATATTAGATGGGTGGCCCATTCTACTGCAGTACCACCTAATCTTCTCTAACTAGTTACACTTGTAACGACTCAGTTTTCAAATAAGGTCACATTCTGAGGTACCGAAGGTTAGGACTTCAACATAGGAATTTTGGGTGGACACAATCCAGAGCATGGTACTGAACTTTGCAGGGACATTAAGTGGTAGAAAATGCAAAGTATAGGAGTAATAGGCTCAATGGGATTCTGTTTGATGGAAACTGAAATCACTGTTGTCAAGAAAAATGACTTTCTCTCCACTTCCTGGATGGAGGATGTTCCCTGGCAGTTGCACTTTAGATGAAATGTGTGAGAAAATCCTGGGCTCTGTTTGTGCCCTGACATGTACCTGTCTCTGGTTTATTTGAAAACTTTACACCATCGAAAGGAAAAGAAAGAATAAAATGTCCTTTTTTCATGAGTCCATAGTAACTGGTTACAGCTAATCTCCGGGAGAAAGAAATCAATCTAGCAATTAGAATTATGGGCACAAGTTGTAGAAGATGAAAACCCTTGTCATCCTACTTGGTTCACTGGCTCTGAAAGGCCCACATGCCGTGTCACATTGCCAAATTGCACATCTGCATTTTGGTCGGAACATGCCTTTGGTGTTGGCATAGGCCCTATGACCACAGCGCTCTCTATTGCAGCTATTTTTGTGGCTTGGCTCTTTCTTATTCCCTAAGGTCTTATGGTGGAGCAAGAGGACACCCACAGTGGAGGCCAAACGAGTCATCCTAATGACTGGCATGTTATAGACCTCATGATCGTGATTTGCAATGTTTCATAGCATAGCTGGCTAAATTCCTGTTACTGAAGGATCAAGTTAAATCAGGCATAAAAGTAATGTGGAATCTTTTCTTTTAGAAAACCTTTCAGAAAAGCACGCATGTCCCAACCAAGACTTCCTTCTGTATGAACTGATGAAGGAAAAGCGTTACATGTGCATGTGGGGCATATACTGTGTCTCAGGACTCTAGAACTGAAGTTAGTTAGTGGCTTCGGGTATAAAGGAGCTGTCCCCTGCCCTTACCTGTACCATCATGTGTGGTAGATCTGTGTGCACAGGACCCGGACTAGAAAACTCAGGTCAATGCTCTCAGCTGTGGACTCCCTTCCGGCAACCATCTCATTAAACACAGGATTCAGGAACCTGGCGGAACTCTGCCACAACTGCAAAAAACATATTTCTGTCTTCAAGTGTCAGAGTGAAGGGGGCGGGGAAAATGAACCAAATGCTAAAGCAAATAAAAACATCTTTTAAAATGTTGCCTGCTTGCTGCCAAATGTGTGCTCAGAGAGAGTGCCACTGGGAGCAAGTTCCACACGGCGAGGCCTTCCATGGAGAAGCCTGGCTGGCAGGCCAGGAGGATTCAGTAATTAACACTGTCAAAGACTTGTGAGGCCCCATTTCAGCAGCTCAACTTGGAAGTGTTTGCCCATGTACAGTCACCCTTCAGCGGCACAGCTGCCGTGTGCAGTCCATCAGCGGCTGGCTCATGTGTGGGCTCAAACTCTTTGTCATTCAGTAGAAGAAAACCTGGGGGTTTCTTTGGGGGCTTAAACCCTGTGGGGATTACAGCTAAGAGTATCTGATTTTTAAAGAGCTAATTAAATGAAAGCTCTAAGAATGCTAAAACTGGTTGCTAGAAATTATAGCATCCAGAAGGCTAGATAACAAAATTAGAACTAGAGAACCACACATTTGGCATGGGCACATGGATTGGCTATTGTGGGCTGGAAAGGGGGCTGCAGAAATATTGGGAAATATGGGTGAAATTCCAAGCTATTAAGTAAAAACTCTACAACAGGTCTAAAATGGTAGGAAGAATGGCAGCCATCTCCTGAGAAGAGAAAATTAGTGGACAGGTTGCTGTGCTGCAAACAGAAGAAGCACAAACTGGGTATGGATTTCTGGTTTCAATATTCCCAAGACCACCACTCTCTGGTGCTATGGCAATTGGGCAAATTACCTAACCTTTCTATATTCATGTCTTTATTTATATGCAGTGAGAACTATGATATCAAATAAAATCTCTTACTATGACTATATATAGACCTTAAGCTATAAATATATTTGTGCACATATATGCATTCATCTATATGTCTGTCATTTATTAATCAACCACTATGCAATCAACAAATATTTTTTGAGTACCTACTATGAGTATCCACTCCTGATATGTGGTATTAAATATGACAAGTAAGATCTCTGTTCCATTGGAACCTACATTGAAGAAAGTAAAGAAAACAACAGGAAACTGGACATGTAAACAAACGAGACATTTTCAGGTTTGTAGGGAGACCTATGATAAACATTCTTAAAAGGCAGTAGGATTAGGAACTAAAAAGGTTGCTTTATGTAGAATGGCTCCAGAATATTTACATACTTTTTCTTGTTCAATTTTTCTGACCCCCTTGTTGTGGTAAGTACTACTGTTCCCAGTTGCCAACAGAGAAACTGGAGGTCTGTAGGTCAGCTCTGATGGTGCACACTTAATAATGTGGGTATTCGATCAGAGTTGGGTGACCTAAGCTGAACACTCATCCTCTTCAGGAAGTGGATATCTGAAATCAATGAATGTTTCTGGCCCACATTGATCCATAGTTTCTTCACTTACCTTCCTTAGGTAAAACAATTGTTTGCAAGAGACTGTGTGGATTATAATCTATGAATGGTGTCATACGATGGTAAAACACATGGGCTTGTAGTTTTGGCATTTATGTTATCTGTTATCACTGAACACTGGGGAGGGCACAAATGGACCTGCAATAGCCACAGTGGTCCATCTGCAGACATTTTAGCATCTTAGGTGGGACATCTACTTCACAAGAAACCAAGACTCATACAAAGAAGTTAAGACTATTGAGTGGAAATTCTTGAGACAAACATCTTTGAATTGGAAAAGAAGGTGGCACATTCAGAGGTATTCTTTTTCATATTTCTCGTTAATGCCTTGATTTCTCATCATGGTGTATAATACATAGCTGAAGTAGAGGGTAGTAATTAAACTTGTGTTGTGGAAAAAATATTGCAATGGGAGGAGGAAATTAGGTCATATAAATCTATGTCAAAACGTATTTATTTTGAGCTAGATTTGAAGCAACTCAGTGTCTACTTACATTATTCCCAGTTTAAAAATGATGTGAAACATATGTCTCCCTTCAACCCTCAGGAAGAACACAGCAAAAAAGGTGTTAAAGTGGTGCTAGAACGAAACCTAGAATCACATAGGTGAGAGTCGGGATTCATGTTCTCCACAGTCATTGTTCTTTTGAGTTTACTTTTAAGCTTTTTGCATGAAGACACATGTAAACTTATCAGAAACAGGGTCAACGATAATGAATATCTGATGTGTGAACATGGCCAAGAAAATGAATGGGCAAAGGATGGTGGAACAGTTCTCTTCTCTCTGGTTCTCTTTCACTTTCACCCCATCTTCTTCATACTTTCCAATGTAGCACCTCTTTTCCAGGCACTTTAATTTTTCTTCCATGCATGACTTTTGCTAGCTTACATGTCTGCTCCTTTCTCTTGTGGTTTCCCCTGGCTGCAGCTCTCACACTTATTGCATGGTTAATTTCTGTAAAGGCGTTGTCAAAGCTCTGCCTCTCAGAAGTCTCCCTAGTCTTAGTCAATAGTCTTGTCTAAGATTTAAGCAAGATGAGCCTCCAATCACTGAGTCCCAATCATTGTATTTTTACCACATATTGTTTCACTTAACCTTCAAAATACCCCTTGATAACATGGCACAGTTCCCATTTTACACAGGAGGAAAATGAAGCCCAGCACATCTAATGGCTTCTCCAAATTACCTCCCGCCCCATACGTGGGGGAGTGATAGATAAACCTACATCCTCTGACCTGGGCTTGCTGGCTAGCAGCATGATGTAGGGCTAATGTCGACTCTGTTGACCCTTTTCTTCTTAGCAGTGAATAGTCAAAAAGATGACAGCATGTCAGAGAAGGACAAAAATTATGAAAGGTCCTTCGGAATCAGCCCCTGCAGACCCAAGGTGTCAAATACTAGGGAGTGGAAGCTTAAGTTTGGGAAGTAGCCTTTTGGTAAAACTTTTAACAGTGAGTTTTGTCACTTACACACTACTGTTCCAAGACCTGTTCTGTTGAGCAGCTAATTAATCCTCTTGGGTCAATTACCCAGCCACCAGAAATGCTCTGCTGCAGGCCCATGCCCCTGGGCACAGTCTGTGCTACATAAGCAGCAGAAGAACCTTGAAGTGGCAGGTTTGTAACCACTCCTTCCTGAGGTCAGCACTTGGAGCACTTGTTTGCTCTGGGCCCAGCAGCACAGCATCACACGCAGGTGGGTGTTCTGTAAGTGCTTTTTAATGACGGTGGTGGTGATGATGTATAGAGGTCTGTTTATACTTACAGAGAGGGTCGTGTATTTTAACAAGAACGACTTTTGATTGGCATTTCAAAGAGGCTAGTGTTGTTGGAAAATGTCAGCACCCTGCATAGGAGGGCACTTCATAAGTGTTAAGGGATTGGGTCTGCTAAGGGGATTAGGATAATTGTTTTGGAGTGAATGGGCAGGCTCAGTGGAGGTGACCTAAAGTCATTTTAATAGGCCTAGTGGAGCTCATGGTGACAACGCATGCTAGTGGATTAAGATGCTCTGATGGAAATTCCCAATCATTGCTTACCATTGGTTCCATTGGGATACTGGCTCCTCTATTGTATTGCTATACTTGGTAGGTTGACTTAGTTTCTGGGCTGGAACAAAGAAATGTTGATCAAAGGAACTGCCACCCCACCATGTGGCACTGTGCTTCTTTGCCTCCAAAGATGAAAGGTGCCTATTTTCATGGCACTTCTCATTTAGGGAGAGCCTTTTAATTCCTGCCAGTTCAAGATCAATTAGGGATGAAGTCAAATGCTGTCAGAATAGAAAGTCTTGTGGATGAAAGTAAAGAGGAAAACTTATTGCTCCTAAGTAAGCACCAGGCTGGATTGTTGTAAGTTAACATTGTATCAAGTTTGCAAGTTTTAGGAATAAAAGATCAACTCTGAAATGATTGCATGTGTAGATTCAAAGATAAAAAGAATAGTAGTTTATATTATGTACTAGTAGTTTGTTTCCGTCTACAACCCTTTCTCACATGATAGAAATAAATGTTGGGTGAAAGTCTTACATTTCAAGTAGTGGTTGATGCAGCCCAAAATGACTGAATCAGGTCATTCTGTTAGCTAGAGATTGAGATGCTACTATTGCCCACATTCCAATGTTTTTGCTTTAGCCAGTTTGGATTTCTTTGTGAATAAGACCATCAAA
Source organism: Glossophaga mutica (assembly GCA_039655065.1). NCBI lineage: Eukaryota > Metazoa > Chordata > Mammalia > Chiroptera > Phyllostomidae > Glossophaga > Glossophaga mutica. The sequence continues at coordinate 135,245,856 of CM077305.1, read as the reverse complement.
TGGCTGTAAACATCATTCCTACCCAACAACAGACTAAAAGAGGGTGTTTGAGAAATGAAAAAATGGTTTTTGCCACAAGTTTGTTGTATCATGAACATTTAAGGATATTAACTACTGATTGTTTCAGAGTTTGCAGGGTTATCAGGTGGCATAGGATCTTTTAGTAATAAAGCTCTAAATGGTTACAGTTAATCTGAACCAGACCTTCAAGGAGGTAGTAGCTAGAGTGGAAACGGGGAGGTGCAGGGCAGGCGGGGCAACATTATCCAGTTGGACGCCATGGGATGTACAAGTCTGGCTGCGGTGTGAAATTTGCACCTGCAGCAAACAAACTTTGGGTTTCTCCAGAATGCAAATTGAAGAACTGTATACACAAGTGGCTCTCAGCCTAGAAATTCCATGCCTTCCCACATTGGTTTTTTAAACAGGATCTTAACACCCACATTATGTATCTGGCCTGGGCTGCCTATAATCATTTCAGTTCATTTGGTGAGTGGAGAACAACTGTTTCTGAGGTTGGAATCTTTCCTTTGGGGGGTATAATATTTAAGTCTGCTTTATTTATGGAGCATGACTGGTCCAAGATAGCTCTCCTTTAAATTAAAAAGAATCTTCAAATATATGCTGTTTCTCTATGCAGCACTCTTTCAGTAGACACATTCACCTCTGGAACTCTTCACTCTGAATTCTCAAAGGGCCAAGGAGAGTAATGGGGATTTTGATGAAATAGACCACAACTTTGAAATATTCCTTCTCTAGAATAGTGTCAGCATCATTAGAGGTAGTTGTTAAAAACTGAGATTCCTGGAATTAAATCCAGGTCTACTGAATCAAAATCCCTAGTGCTGGTTCAAGATTCTTCTGTTCACACAAGTCTGATAAGCACTTTTGTAGACCTCTGCCAGATGCCACCAGCTTGATTCAGGGACACGCACTTGACCTATTCCAGTCTTAGGTGAGTATTTCTCATACACGTGTAGAAATTCACCTGATTTTGGGCTGCCTACCTTTTGTCTCTTTCTACAGAGATGGATTATTGTCTAAATAACTTACCTAAAAGAGAAATAAGAATTTTTATCCCTTTTTTGGTCCTTTCTTCCTCTTCTACCATTCTCCCCTCTCCTTCCCTCTCTTTTCAGAAAACTTTCTTGGCCTCAGTTACAAACATATGTGACACACTGAGGAAGATATAGGGGAAATGCCAGACAACAATAAAATGTCAAGGTGAGCCAATCTCATTTTTGGTGCTCATGTGGGTTCTCCAAGGGAAGGGATGGCACACTGCAAGGCTCTCGGGGAGAGCATGCTGGAGGTGGAAAGCTGAATGTTGAAGAATGAAACAAAGACATAATTTGTGAGGGAGGGCAAATGGTAGTGAACTGAAAATACCTAAGAATGCAACTTCTTCACAAACTACAGCTCACTATAACAGCGTGGAGGGATGCTGTGTGAGGAAGTCAAGGGTTTAAATGCATTTCTGACTTCTGGCTGAGACAAAGAAGTGATTATTTACCTGCTTATATTTACTCACATGGCATCACATAAAGTTTTAGCCAACACATCTCCATTCTGGCCACCTCCAGATCCTAATAGTAACAGGAGACACACCTGGGTAACTGTCTGGTTCTCACAAAGATCTGTAACATAGGATGTGCCAAAATTTAGGTTTTTATAATTCATTTAAAATTACTACATGTGTCTACAATGAAGCAAATGTTTTACTCTGAACTTGCTGTAAGTAGCAGCAAAGCATGATATGATTTGGGAGTACCATAGGCCTTTCCCTGTTCTCTATCATTTCTCATCCAGCCTACAGTGCTTCTGTTAATTTTTATCCAAAGAACTGTTCCTTTAGATTAGAGAATATGCTTACAATCCCAAAATTGCAGAGCCCCCAAAGCAATTTCACAACAAGCTACTCAGTGAAGGTAGGTGCTGTCAACCAGAGAGTGCCATCGCCCAGAGAGCTGGGATCGGAGAGAGTGGGCCAGAGAGCAGTGGGCGGTGAGTGGTTGTTTGAGGAGGGTGGGCCTTCCAGGGTGTCACACAATGGGGGTATGGGGACATCATCAGGCAATAAAGAAACATCAAGGCAGCACTGAGGGAGAAGACACCGATGGCATTTTCTTGCTTCATGATAATTTCCTGGGCTGGACCTGATTATGGACTTAGTGGAATGAATGAGGTAGGCCCAGAAGTGGAGACAAAGAGAAGCTGGGTACAGGTTGATGTAATGCATGGACATAACCTACGACAGGAGGCAGAGCACATGTCAGCTGGCTGTGTAACCTTTACTCCACTATTATTTTCTCTGCATTAAACCAACACTGATGGATTATTTTAGAGAGAGGATGGACCAATTTCTCTAATTGGTCTAAGGCTAAAGGAAAAATATAATTGACCTCATTCTCCTAACTGTGAAGAGGGAACACAATTCATGTACTGTTTTTCTCTAGCAGGATTAGTTCTAATGATTCATGTCTGTGAGAATTGAATTTCTTGGCAAAAAGCATTGTGAAAATTGAAGTTACAGTTACAGGTTCTTGAACTCTGAGCATGAAACATTTCCATAAATAGAAAATAGGTTAAATAATGTTTTCTTGTGTGTTTTTCTCTCACTTACGTTGTTCCTTGAGTTTTCAATTCATGATTGTGCACTGAGGACATAAGGGATGTGAGAGCAAAATGACTAAAACATGTAGCTCTAGTGAGGGGCAGTTTTGGCTCCTGAGATCCTGCTAATTGGGTGGGTACCTGCCTTCTCCCACCCTGGTCCATCTGCCAGGGCTTTACACATGTGCGGAGACATGTACAGGGATTGATTCTAATGTGATGGGCCCAGTGTTCACCCTCATATGAAAATCAGCCTCATTTATTTAGAGTTGGGATTGAGTTTTATGAATGTGATTAAGCATGAGAACAGGGAGTAATCGGGTCTCTGGTAAAGAGAAGAGAGCATAACATGTCTACATACATGAAAATCTGTATTAGAAAACACAAACTTTGTATAGGACAACAAATGAAAACAATAGTAACAATAAAACCCAAATATTGAAGTACATGTCAAATTCAGCTTCTGTGACTCCAGTTCATGATTCCTTCTTTAAGTCATGTTTTCTATTTATAAAGACCATTCAAAACCCAAAAACCTCAAGCCAGTTTTGGATTATGAGATATTTTGGATCATTTACCATTCTTGCTATGTTCAGTAATTAAACTAGTAATTGAACATCAAATGATTAGGGGCTATGGATTATTTTGACTTTTGAAACAGAGTATATGTAAGAACCAAATATTGAAATTTGTCTGAGTATACATATTATTTTGTTGACTTGTTTATATGTAGATAAGATGTGTCTAAACATAATATTCTGAGATGACACTAGCAATGGAAAAGAAATTCCAAAATATTCTGAGTACAATAGGAGTGAAAAAGAAATGATCCCCCACTATGGGGAGGCAGGTTCTGTTGTACTGTTATTATCATTGTTACTGTTATTATTACCTCCTAATTTGTAGCGACATACCTGGTACATTGTAAGGGTCAATTTATGGTTACTGAGTTAAAAAAATCAAAGTTACTTCATTGCACACCACCTTCTGCAGTATCTTTTATTTAAATGAGGTCCTGAGTAGAAATACCAGTGTAACCCATAACCAAGCTGCTGGGAGTGACAAAAACCCATGTGTTGAATTAAGGAATAAAGAAAAACAACTGTATTCCCAAAGTCCCATAGAGAGAAAACATCTCGGTGATTTTGTCATTTCTTCATGTCTCATTCAAACAATGCATCTTAGAGCTGAAGTATCTAAGAGGATGGATGAGCAGTAAATCTGAACCAGTTAAACCTTAATAGTGTAAATGAAACCTTTAAATTGTGTGAACCACTATCAGCCTTGCAACTCTTTACATGTGCAAAGAATTGAATGAAGACATATGGTCACCATCAACTTGGTTATTTAATTCCGAGATGACACACGTTTAATCTAACTGAAAGGGGAAGCTACTACATAGCTGGTTGTAATTAGCGAACCACAAATTTCTATAACCACTACAGTCTAACCCAAAAGCCAAAATGGCATTTCATGATTACACCATCCCACCCAGATTTGCATTTCTTGATGAATTCCCAAGGTTAGGATGTGAGCCATACTGTAAAACCAACCCTCAATTACACCTTTTTAGAGGGGAAGATTAGTGGCAGGTGGTGCCTGCTATAAAAGCCTCATTAAAACACCTTCTGGTGGAGTTTCACAAAAGGAAGCCACCAGATGGAGACCCATCTCCACATGGTAGTCTTACCTCAAATGAGAGTTTCACCTGACACTGTGGGGACAGACAATTTTTTTCTCACCTAACAAGCCACTGAGGTTCAAAAGACGATCTATTAGGATTAATCGTACTTGATCACTAATCCATTGTAATGCCATATGCTGAAAGCGTTGTTCACTGTGAAGCCTGGAGCCAGGTAGAGCCCCTCTGGTAATGTAAACCCTCCCATTTGCTGCAGCTAATCTAATTTCACCTCCTCCCAGACTTCAGATGCCAGGAACGATGCTTAACTCCTTCCTACACTGTCTCTGATGAATTTTTGAATGGTAGCAAATCTGATCTCAAGGGTAATGATGCTGAAACCTGCTGACTAATTGGAAAATGATTTTCCTGGTGTTGCTTGCTTAGTGGGGTGAATGGATAAAAGGCATTTATTCCATTGTGCACAAATTCAAAGACTTAGTCCTGGCCTTCTTATCAGCACAGCTTGGTATTATTTCTCTCCTCCTCTTTCCTAAACGTGTTTGCCGAATCTGCGATTTACTGGATTGGAACAGGGGGCCAGCTGGGCAGAGGCTATGAAGTTTAAATTTCATAGAGGAGGGTCTGTCACCTTATGCAGGTCTTGAAATGGCAAGATTTTATTTTCCCTTCTGGTTGTCTGTTGGGATGGATTTAAACCATTAAGTATCAAACAGTACATAACCCACAATTTATGTGTGTGTGTGTGTGTGTATGTATATGTATATATACATATAGAGAGAGCAAGTTCTATTGTACTCTTTGTGTTACAAATACCACCCACTGAGATGCTTTCTAAAGAAAGATGACCTTTCTTGCTCAAGGCCCCATGTCTGAGAACTGCATGCATGAAGGTAATCACACACATATGGCCACATGAGCCCCACACATTTCACTCTAGTCCTGGGGCCCCAATATGACAAGTTAAATAGCATAACTTCCAAATTCTCTGCAACATTTTGTGGTCACTTGGTTCCAGCTATAGACAGATTGCTAGAGGGGAAAAAGTAAATAATCCGTCTGCACTGTATATTAAACAATATCGTCAAGATAACAGTAGTTGTCCTAAAGTAATGCCATATGCATTTGGCAAATGGAGCCCAGCCTCCTGTCACTTCACACCTTCCTAATAAACTACTGCCCAAAAGGCAATAGTATTTAGAATGTTATCATAATTATTGGTATTCAGTGTTTCAAAATATAATCTTTTTATCGCCTAATCATTAGGTGTGTGGGGTATGGTGCTTATTAAAATGCAGATTCTTAGGCCTCAACACAGACTTACATGATGGGAATTTACGGAGGGAGAATCTGAACATTTATATTTTTTATGAGTTTTTTTGTGCATTTTCCAGGAGATTCTGATATACACTAAAATTTAAGGTCCAAGATGAAGAACACAAGTTCCTGTTGCCTACTCTGAAGCCCAGCTGGAGCCCCATAGACCCCTAGTTTCTTTGTCCTCACACTCAAGGCTGTGTGATACTATGGTTGGGGCGGGGGTGTGTGACTGCAAGGTATCTTCTAAATAGGATGGGAAAATACCCCCACGTGCCTTATGGATTAAATTTGTAGCCAGGAAAGTTTGCTATGAGTGTTTTTTGTTATCCAAGTGGCATATCTAATATGTCTTATACTTACATACTTATGAAGCCTTAAAAACCCTTAAATTTCTAATGACACATATACATCCCCCAACTTTGTTCTAATAGTTTATATAGTCATCAGACACCACAGGTAACATATAGCCCCAGCATTCTGCAGCAGGAAGACTATATTTTATCACACATAAGAATTGCTAGGCTTGGACAGCCAAGAGAGGGAGTCCCTTAGGATATTTTTACAAAAGGCAAAAAAAAAAAAAAAAAACCAGCATAAAACCCAATAGCCAGTCTGTTATACTGAAGCAGAGATTCAGGCTTTCGCTGTAATTCCATATAGAGGATATCAATTTTCTATTTGATGTCATTGCATTTACCAAAAAGCATGGCAATATCTTGCTTCATAAGTCTCCCTTATTCACACATAACTTTTACTTCAATATATCGAGTATAAAGATGTAAATATTTTCTTGTAAGTTTTGGTAATAAAACTCCAGAGGGAAAAGGCAGATTCACCAGCAGTAGAAAGCTGCCTTATCTCCCTCAGCCCCACCTCCACCCCAGTGGTCCATAGGCATGAGGACTCGGCTGAAGCAGAAAGGAGCCCAACAGAAGACAGTGCGGTGCACTGAAACCTGGGCTCAGGAGAGACAAACAAAGGAGAGGTCAGCCAGGACCAGCTCCCCAAGCCTGACCCTGGGCCTAAATCTGCCCAACAAAGAGAGTAGGAATCCTCTCTGTGTGGAGGACAGGGTCAACTCTGGTCTTGTAAGGAGTTCAGGGGGCTAGTGTCTGTGGTAGGACCAAGAAGCAGCTGGTTGAGCAGGACAGCACTCTCTCTGCACTGGGGCCACCATGCAACTTAGGACACTGTGGGGCCTGCAGGGGATGAGGGATGGAGGATTTGTCCCAGAAGCTGGGCTCTTCAGAGCAGCCAGAAGCAGCAGAGCAGACTCCCTGAGTGTTTGTGGAACAGGACCTAGGAGAAGAGTCTGAGGTTCTGTGTAGATCAATGAAGTAACAGTCTGAACACTGGTATTGAATTCCTCATCCCATTCCTCACTGGAAGCTGGTGAGGCCTGCTGATTTAGGTTAATCTTAAAAAAATAGAATAAAAAAACTATCTAAATCTGACCTTGTTTCTTTCTGATATACACAAGCACAAACTCAAATACATATGTGATAGTACACTCTTCCTGCCTATCCCTTTTTTCCTCCATTTTTGGCCTGTTTATAGGAGGGAAAATGAACACTGCCATGATGTCCTTTAAAAATATGGCTCCCAGTCTGCTTGAACCATGGCTTCTTGCCTTCCTCCTTGAACAACGTGAGCTTCAGAACTTGTTCCACTTCTCCGCAAACTACTAGACCCTGGGCTCTGTGCAATCACCCAGCCATGGGTCCTGCCAGTCCGTCAGCAGTGCAGCTAGTGTCTGTGCAGGCACTAGGGGCTCAGCCTCCCATACCTCTATGTCTCACTTCACCAGCATGAAGGGCAGCTGGGTCCTGGGGGCCTGGCTACAGGGTCTGGTGGGCATAGGGATCATCCAGAGCAAGAAGGAGACTATGAAATGCCTGAATGACCACCTGTCCTCCTACCTGGAGAGGGCGAGAAGCCTGGAGGCTGATTTTTGGAGGCTGGAGAGAAAAATCCTGGAAGAGCTGGAGAAGAAGGGACCCCAGGTCAGAGACTGGGAGCATTTTTTCAAGGACATAGAGGACCTGAGGGCTCAGATCTTTGCAAGTTCTGTGGACAATGCCCACATCGTTCTACAGATTAACAAGTATGAGATGGAGGTAGCCATGTACCAATCTATGGAGAGTGACATCAATGGAATCTGAAAGGTTATTGATGACACCAATATCACTTGGTTACAGCTGCAGATAGAGATAAAGGCTGTCAATGAGGAGCTGCTCTTCATGAAGAAGAACTATGAGGAGGAAGTAAAAGATCTGCAAAGCCAGATTGCCAACTCAGGGTTGACTGTGGTGTTGGATGATCCCATATTTCAGGACCTCAGCAAGATCATGGCAGATATTTGGGCCCAGTATGACAAGCTGGCTCAAAAAAACGGAGAAGAGTCAGACAAGTACTAATCCCAGCAGACTGAGGAGAGCACCACAGTGGTCACCTCACGGACTGCTGAGGTGACACTCACAGAGCTGAGACATAAGGTCCAGTCTGGGAGATCAACCTGGGCTCCAGAGAAGTCTGAAGGCCAGTTTGGAGAATAGTCTGAGGAGGTGAAGGTGTGCCCTGCCATGCAGGTGGGATAGCTGAACAAGATTCTGCTACACCTGGAGTCAGCTGGCCCAGACCCCGGCAGAGGGGCAGTGCCAGGCCTAGTAGTATGAGGCCCTGCTGAACATCAAGGTCAAGATGGAGGCTGAGATCACCACCTACTGCTGCCTGCTGGAAGAAGGGGAGGACTTCAATCTTGGTGATGCCCTGGACAACAGCACTCCATACAATCCATCCAAAAGACTACTACCCACAGAATTGTAGACGGCAAAGTGATGTCTGAGATCAACACTACCAAAATTCTGAGATGTTAAAGGCAGCAGAAATGCAGCATCCCCTGGGATGGGGGGTGGTGACAGGAGGCCAATACAAAATTTGGAGATCATTGAAAAAAAAATATGGCTCCCAGTGACTCTCAGGAAGTAGGAGCAATGTACAGAGGGTATACAGAATTGAATTTGTAACATAAATATAAATGATCCTGAATTTCCTTTATTTTTCTTTTGTCATGTTTCTTTGATAGCAATATTTATTTCTACAAAGTACTGCACTGTGTACAAATATCAGCACAGTTCAAAGCTTTTAGTATAAAATAGAGTGCCCTGTTTTGATAAGAAAATAATTAAGATAAATTCTGAAAAGACAGTATTTATGTTTGTCTTTACTTTATCTACTATTTGTGTAATATTGAGTCAACTCTAAATTTTCCTTGCCACGTCTTCCTCAGGACTTCTTCTCTTTCTTGGTTGTTATTTATTTATTTATTATTTTGCTTTGGTTTCTTCCCAGATTCTTCCTCTGTTTATACATGGACAGTGCTGGGTAATCTTCCATTTAATTGAAGGTTTTGGGTTGTGTCTGAATGTCAGGCATAGCCATCTTCAGGAAGTGTTTATTCTTTCTCCAGACTTTCCTGGCTTTTCCTTGTCCCCTAGTATTTGCTACCATTAATTTAAAGTCAGGATTTCTATGTTTTATACACATACAAAATATCTAAGTTTTATTCACTTGTAGCTGTTTGCTGGGTACATTCTTGGGGAGCAGGGAAGAGTGAACACATGTATTTCTCAGCTCTCAGTAGTGTGTGTGCTGATATGTGGAAAAGCTCCTGTTCATGGGTGAAGAGAGATGACCATGCTATCCAAACAGCAGTTCCCCTCTTTCCCCCTATACTTCAGTTAGGTATCAGAAGAAAAGGTTTTTTTCTTCTTTAAAGCATTTACTTGTAGGGCTTTTATCTTCTCTGATTACCTCAGCTTTCCCTCAAAGAAGAAATCTAAACCCCAATTAGGATGAGTGGGGGCGGGTAGTAGAGTTAGGTGCCTGAGTCCCCAGGGGTTGCTCTCACTAAACAGACCAGGAGATTCTCTCAACCAACCTAATTTCTTCCCATTTAACTAATGCAAGGCTGGGAGTAGACTTTGCAGACGGTGGGCAGGAGCTGAGAAACACTCCCCCAAATGAGTGAGGATGTGTGTCTGTTTACTACACAGCATGCTGGCCTCCAACTAATGACATTAATCCCCCTACTGTGTTTCATTAGGTGACAGACAGGGAGTCGCACTTTGGAGAGAGTCAACTGCTTCTCCCCGTCAGCCAGCTGAGGAGAGGAGTCGCTCCAGGATCAGTGCTGCTCCCCTCATTTGCTTTTCTTCCTCTATTATCTCTGACATGTTCACTGAACTACAGACTGCATATGTTTAAAAATAATTAAACATGCTCCAAACAAATAGGCAATGTTTCCATGATTCCTGCAATGAACGTTCTGGGTGTTTTGACAGATTTTTCTGCTCGTTGGATTCATCAAGCAGCCTGGCTCTTTGCTGTCACTCCTGACAACCTGGCAGATAAATCTCCAGGGCAGGCTCCCTGGCCCAAGTTCCTTCCCCTGCTCTGACTTTGAGGCACAGAGTGCATTCAGACTAAGGGTCCGGAGACCATTGGGGGCATCTACATCTGGGTTCCTAGGGCATTGTGGTTCATAAGTGGAGCCATTAGATGAAAGAAAAAGAAGAGCAAAATAAATGTGAGGTTTTATTTTGAATGGTTCTACTGTATTATACTGAGAAGAGAGACTAAAAAATAACCATAAGGATAAAAAAGAAAGGGTACCAATGGACCTTAAGGCCATCCTCACCCCAACCCCATGTCAAATCTGGACTTACCACCCCCCTGCCTGCAACCCCTGTTCTTATTTAAAAAAATTAAAATGCCTCTTTTAAAAGATGCTCTTTCACCAGCTGGGTGGCTCAGTTAGTTGTAGCATTGTCTTGTACACTAAGGGTTTGTGGGTTCAATCCCTGGTCAGGGTGCGTATGGGAGGCAATCAACTAAAGTTTCTCTCTCACATCTATATTCTCTCTCTCTCATATAATACACATATACTTGGGTGAGTATTAAGAAAAAAGATGTAGAAATAAGAGGATGAGGAAGGTAGAGGATACAGATTACATAAAATATAGCAGGATAAAACATTAAAATATGTATAAAGAAAGTTAATGAAAGGGAAAAAATAAGTTAACAAAGAGAGTTGGCAAGTTTAGGGCACAAAAAACATACTAAAAATAAGAGAAGCCTAATTATTTTTCTTACTGAGACAAGGGTCTTCCTCATACAAAGGATATATTGACATATAGTGACATAATCAATATCCTAAAAAATATTCATTGAGTAACAGATTGGTAGGTGAATGGGAGTTGCTTGATTCTCAACATAGGCTTATGGAATCTTGGAAAATCATAACTATTTTAAAGGAATTCTGTGAAGTGAGGACTATGTGAATGTGTACGTCCAACTTGTCAGGGAGAAATAATAAATGCAGAGTAATACAACTCTAATGGTCTGTCTGGCTCAATCTCGGAATAGCTTTAAGAGAAAACATAGTAATGGGTACTCTCTATCTCCTTTAGGCAATAGTCTTAAGGGAGATTTGAATTAATATTGACAATAGTCGATGTGCGGTAACAGTGGTTTATCCACTGGCTACAACGACAGTAGTGCCCAAGGTTATCCTAATACCATATGAATCTTAAAGAACCAAAAAGAACCTGCAGGAAAGGAAAAGTTTCTCAAGGTACAATTTCTAATATATTGCAAAATGAGTTATCAAGTACTAAATTCAATGCCAGAAACTGGCAAACTACAGCCTGTTGGTCAGACCCATCCTGTGCCTTGTTGTGTATGGCCTGTGAACTGTGGTTTTGGCATTTTTTCAAGTGGTTGAAAAAAATCAATAGAAGAACAATATTTTGTAACGTGAGAGTTATTTGAAATTCAGTTTCAATATCCATAAGTAAGGTTTTATTGGATCCCAGCCCTGCTTACTCGCTTGCAGAGTGAGCTCAGCTGATGTCCATCACAGTGGCAGAGTTGCAGCAGAGATTGCATGGCCCACAAACTCTAAAACATTTATTCTCTGGCCCTCTATAGAAAAAGTTTGTGGACCCTTGTCCCATACCAGAAACAACAAACGCATGACTACCGTATCATCAATACTTTTTCTGAATACCAAAGTAAAACAGATTAAAAATGTGTCATGCTTTCTAGAGGGTTATTTGATAATACGTACCAAATAACACAGAGTATGCTTGCCTTTCGACTCATAAAGTCCATTTCTAAGGAATTTATCGAAAAGTGGAAAGTGGGTAACAACGTAGATGTACAACACTACAGAAAATGATTAAATGAATTATGGTATAGTTAACTAATTAAAAGCCCTACAGCTCTTAGAAAGATAATTATATATATATGTAACCAGGACACAAAGAAATCGGAAGTATTCTCAGCCTACCTGCGCCATCACCACCACCTCAGGAGGAAGAATTCTTTGTTTCTGGGGGAAATTCTGGCAACCCTTTGTTTCTGGGCTTCTGTTAATGCTGATTGGGAAAATCTGTGGAATTACATTGTGCTGGAAAAGGCTAAATTGATTTACATTTTATGGGCGTGGAACTACTGCTCTTGAGAAAAGGAAATGGGAAGGGCATGAAGTTGGAAAGTTGGGGGGGAGGGAATAAAGCACAGTATCAGTTTCCTATGTCTTTTATGACAAAGTACCACCAACTAGATGGCTTTGGACAGCAGAATTTTTTTTGTGTCACAGGACCGAAGGTCACCATGTGCCCTTGAAAGGCATTAGGAAGAATCTGTTCTTCTCCCAGTGTCTGTCCTCATTGTGTTCCTTCTGTGTCCAAAGATTTCCTTTGATAGAGACACCAGTCATATAGGGTTAGGGCCCATCCCAATGTCCTTATTTTAACTTGATTACTTTTGTAAGACCCTATTTTCAAATATGGTCACATTTCAGTGGACTGGGGGTTAGAATTCTAAATTTTTGGCGGGGAGTGGTGGAGAAAGGCACAGTTCAACCCATGCAAGCAGAGACAATGAAATAACCAAAGTAGGGTGGGGCTTTAGAAGAGAGCTGAGATTTTTCTGGGGATTACATAGAAAACCTTAATGAGACAACCGGTTGGGTTGTCATGTTAAAGACAGTGTTGGGTTGTTCTGCTGTGTGCCATGCAAAGAATTACCTCTTTGTGTTGACGTCATGTTTCTCTCCACTCCTTTTTCTTTATTTCACATTCCCTTTCCTTTCTTTTTATGCTCTCTCTCGCCCGCGCTCTCTCTCTCTCTCTCTCTCTTTTATTTTAAAAGCAGGAATACATGCTTTGGGTATAAAATTCAAAAGATCCAAAAAGTAATATAATGAAAAAGAAGCCTCTCTCCCCAAGTGCTGTTCCTAAGCCACTCATCCTCAACAAGCAACTACTTGTTACTTCTTTCTCGTGTTCCCTTCAAGGGGAATTCTGGGCACATTGTATATTTGTTGCTGTTGTACACAGTCATTATCCATTACATGCATGGTTTTACTTTGCTTTTCTTCAGTTAAAGATACATCTCTGGAATCATCCTATGTCTTTTCCTATGGAGCTGCCTTATTTGTTTAAATAATTGTATTGTAAAGTTGTTCCCTAAAGTGTTTAACCAGGTGTTTATTAATTAACATGTAGGCTATTTCCATTCATTTATTATTATAAACAATGCCTCAATGGCTATTTACTGTAAATGTAATTACTAATTACTCATAAGATTATATATATATATGTATATATGTATATATATGATCACTCCCATATCCAAATGTTCTCCATAAAGTTTGCACTGTATTATATTCTTAAGTGCAACATACAACAATGCCTGATTCCTCACACCTCCTTCAGCACACTGTTATCAAACATTTTAGTGTTTGCCAATCTGAAAAATGAAAAAATATTTTATTATACCTTTAATCTGCATTTTTAAACTTATGAATAGGTTTGTGTATTTTATAGGTTTAATAGCTATTTGCATTTTATTTTTTTTAAGTTGTCTGTTTATGCCCTTTGTTTATATGTTGAGTTATTGGTCTTTTTCTGGTTTATTTGCAGTAGTTTTTACATTTTAAGAAAATTCACTGTTTTCTGTGGTAGGATTTGCAAATCTTCCTCCTGATTATTATTTGATTTTTGTCTTTTGTTTTGTGCTCTAGTTTTTTCCATAGAGAAATGTTAATTTTAAGCAGTCAGATATCATTTTTTATGATATAAAGAACTTCCCTATTTAGAAATTAACATTATGTGTTACACATATTTTAAGTTCTTTTATGTTTTAATTTTTACATGTTATTATTCTATAATCTGCATGGATATTGTGGGTGTAAAGTTAAATCGTTCCTTAATGCCTTTTAAAATATATTAAGCTGGACATGCTACCACACTAAGACTGAGTGAGGTGGTGCTGCTAATGTGTAATATGTAAATATGTTTACCATAGGAATTGGAATAGGAATGAATATATCAGTCTAGGTATTCAGGTGTGCAAAAAATATAATTTTATTTTTGACAATCTGATTTCCATTTTGGGTCTCATTGCACAGTCCAACTTGGGTAAAGTTAGTCATTTGGGATAGATAGTCAATTAAGAATCATCTTTCCCAGTCTTTCCCCTACTCAATCCAGATGCCTGGATGTCTTGGTGAATGCAACAGTAGCGTTAAGCTCACTCTCTGTTCATTCTTGTTCTGTGAGGTAAAGCACATTTTTAAAAAAGTTTAAGTCTTACAAACCTTACTGTTTAGGTTTGACACAGAAATTTTAGGAAAATGCTTGCTGAGATACTCATGTTTATATTTTCATCCTGCTCCCCCAGTGCATATGAAAAATAAATTATTATTGGGCTATTGGGCCAAGGAATGTTATAGGGTAGAGTTATGAAAAGAAAATCTCTTACTCCTCCCCATCACCCACAGAACTAGTTCCAGGGAAAAGTGACAGAAACCAAAAATAACAGTTGGTAGATCTGAAAATACAGGAAATCTGTGCTTCAGTATCCTAGTGATTGATCTGGAAGATGACAAGCTAGGTACCAAAGCTACTGTGGGACAGCAGAGGTGCTGAGATGGCTGCAAGATGCACCTAAGCCTAACACTGTGCTAGCATGTCCCTGGTCTCTACAGTGGGATGGGAAGGAGAAAAGTGGTTTTTCAGGTGTCTGGAAGGGTTGACACGAGGACACAAGTCCTGGACCCGGTCGAGAACTGCAGTAGTGATGAGGAGATATGATGGCGGGGAGTTTTTTGACTCTTACAGCCCTGTGACCAGAAAAGAACAGGGCAGTCCCAGAAGATGCTGTCTATTTTATGTGGTTTCATTGTTACAAATTACTTTTAGTGCTATAAGGACCACATGTTTATATTTCAAGGCATAGAGAAAGGATCTCTGGTTATCTACAGAAATTCAATGAGGCATGGAGGCCAAACAATAATTCGGTTAACATCTTCCAGTTGTAAAGGTAAAGAGTCAAGTAACACAACACTTTATATATATAAATTATATATATAATTATATATATATATAATTTTTATTAAAATAGTTAACCCAAAATATAAAACAAAATTTTAAAAGTAATGTGATAATTCAGAGTGAAAAAGATTGTAGATGAATTTGATTTATTGCTTTAATTTATATATTTATAAAGTAGTGCAATTTCTTAATTATTTAATAAAAATGGAAAAACAATGTATCAGTATATATAGTTTTAGAAAAATTTGAAAATACACAAAAACACAATAAAGAACATAAAATTATGCAAAATGCCAGACTTAAAATTATCATTTACATCAATGTTTTGAGTATAAGTTTTTATTTGTATATAGGCAGATTTATGTCTTACACAATTATTTCATATCTTCCTCTTATAAACTTTAGAAACTTTAAAAAATATTTGAGAGAGAGAGAGAGCAACATCAATTTTTTGTTCCACCCACTTATGAATTCATTGGTTGCTTCTTCTCTAAGCTCTGACCAGAGAGCGAACCTGCAACCGTGGTGTATCGGAAGGATGGTCTGACCAACTGAGTTCCCTCTCCAGGGCATTCCCTCCTATAAACTTTTAAGCCTTAACAGCATATTATGGACATTTTCTCATGTCAGTAAATATTCTTTACTACATGAATTTTCACCATATTCTGTGAATTACACATAGTATAAAAAATTAAAGTCTTTTATGGTACTTGTAGAATTTAACATGATTGTTAAAGAATTATACAAATAACTATGATAAAACTATTTATAGGTAAATCTTTATTTAAATCCTTATTAACATTTTAAAATTATTTTTCTAGACACAAAACTGCTGTGTTACAGGTGAAATACATTAAACTAGCCTGAAAAGGTATCTAATTACTTACAGCCAAGTGTCCACCTTGCCCACTAAAATTATGCTAAGTGAAATAAATTAAGCAGTGAGGGACAAATACCATATGATCTCACCTTTAACTGGGACCTAAACAACAAAACAAGCAAGCAAGGGAGGTTTCCTAACTTTGTAGTCACACCTACCAACCTGGCACAACAGACGAGGTAGAAGCCCTCTTGAAGGTGAATCCTCCAGTCCCACTTGTGATGGTCCCCAGGTGTTTGGCCCCTAGTTGAGGCCTCAGACACTGTGGAGCGGACAGACCATCCTTGCAGTGCTCTGGGTGCCTGATGTGCAGAACTGATTACTGAATGGTTGTTTTTATGCCACTAGGATTTGGGGGTGGTTTCTTATGAATCCTTAGATAATAGTAACAATGGAAGAAAAATATTTGCATTCTTTACATAGATAGGTTATATATTCAACTCATTCAAAATGACTTCAAATTATAGAGATACAACTTAAAAATACGTGAAGGCAGAATATACCCAAATTTATCCTAGCACAAATTATCTGATTCAATGGGAGACAGCATGAAGTCATACTTTTATGCCAATGTTATAACACAGAGGGCATACAGAGGAATAAATAACCAAGAATGTAATCCAAGTCTCTGCAATCCAGTTCAAATTGTATCCTGCTTGTGGACTCAAAGAGGGAAAGGTAAATAAAACCTGGGAAGAATCTTCGTTGTGCCTAATAATGGGAATCAAAAGAAAGCAAAAAGCACAATAGTCATCAATAGTAAATATGCTTTCCTGAAGTCACGTGGTCCTTGTGTAGCCTATCACCCAGAAAACATCAGATTTGCATCTGTAATGCAAGAAAGAGACATAATATTATAGGTCTCACGTATCTATTATTTGGGCAAATAAAATGTTGTCCTGAACTAGCTGAGGCCAGGACTTGAGTCCAGCAAACACAATGAAATGGTCATTCTCTACCTGGTCCACATTATCCATTCCAAAGACAGTAATAATGAAGAGGAAGTGTTTGGGGTTTGGGAGGTACTATAACATTTTTATTTTATGCCCTGTAGATCAGTTTTCTTCCTCTGGACTTACACATTATTTTTCACACCACCAGATTCCATTTACATGTAAATTATTGAGAAAGTTTTCAGTTCAGTTTTTATTATTACAGCACGTGCAAGTAGTAACCTACAAGAAAGCAGCTGGCTCAATGCTCAGTGGCTTGAGAGATGTCCAGTCAAATTGGTCACTAATCCATTTATTGAGAGCCCTGTAGACTGAGTGAAAGGAAGTGCTGTAACCATAACATCAGGACAAGAAATGAAAACCAGGACTGTTCTAGCCAAACCAGGACACCCCCTTTCAAAGATGACTGACTCCAGTGAAAGGCATTTAGCATAAATGGAAGTTAGGTTCAAAGATAAGACCGTTTATGCAGACAGATAAGACGTGCCGTGACTAAGAAGACTATACGTGTTAAGACATAATTATGTTCAACTTGCCAGGGAGCCAGATTAAGGCTAGAAGAAAAAACATCTGTCATAATAGTTAGGAAGTTAACAAAAGCCTCGCCATTGGTGACTCTAGCCTGTGCTTGTCAACAACTTCATAATTTGAGGATCTATGACCCTCGTTTGCCTTCAACATCGTAAAAGCATACTTATTGCAGGTCTGCCCTTTTTATTAGATATATACAAGAATAGGCATGGGTGGTGGAGTGAAGAGAGCAAAGACTTTGGAGTCAAATAATAATGATACTAATATCACAGGGGAGTTATGAAAATAAATGAGATTAATATTTAGAAAGTGACTCTCACGTTGACTGATGATGTTACTTCCTACCAAATGCTTAATATTTCAGAGCATTCCAGACATATTCTTACATTTATTCAGTAAATATTGAATACCTCTAATGTGCCAGAGTTTCCTGCAAGGATTAATATACATTTAATACACAAAACAGATAAATAGCCTTTCCTCCAGGAAGTTTAAAATATGGATTTTGATGAAAGTCTAAAGTCTGAAAATAATTTGGGTCTAAATTACATATGAATTCTGGGAGAAAAAGAGGGCTTATTATGCTTCCCTCTAACTGTCCAAGTTGACATCTTCTAGAGAGTATGGAGATTAAACACATCCATGGCATTTATTACTAGAACTGTTTTATCTTTTTCAGTATTAAACTTATTGAGGTATACTTGATTAATAACACTGTATAATTTTTAGGTGTACAGGATTGTAGTTAGACATCTTTTTACTCTATTGTGTGCTTACCACCCAAAGTCTAGTTTCCTTCCACTACCACATACTTGAACCCTTTGACTACTTCACCTTCTCCTCACAATCTGTATCCTCTGGTAACCACCATTCTTTTGTCTGTATCTGTGGGTATGTTCTGCCTGTTCATTTGTTACTTTTTGTTTTATATCCCACATTATGAATGTAACCATGGAGTTTTTGTCCATTCACTTCTGACTCATTTCACTTAGCCTAATGCTCTCAAGACCTATCTGTGTTGTCACAAGTGGAAATATTTCATCTGTGTTTAGGGCTGAGTAGTATTCCATTGACTATATAGACCACATCTTTATCCGATTATCTGTTTATGACATTAATGATTTTTCCATGTCTTGGCTATTGTAAATAATGCTGCAAATAATGCTTCAGTTTTCTATCATAGTAAAACTGCTTGGGTAGAAAATTTCTTCCACACAAGCTCATTTTGGATTTTTTTTTTTTTTTAACAGAAAGCTTGGATAAGTACAAGTGTGTATGCATCTATTCAAGGCAATTGAAGCAATAAAATTTATTAGTATTAAGACTCAATGTGAGCCAAACAGTAAGAAAGAAAAAAAGAACATGTATCCACTTATTGCTGGGTCACTATTATCTAAACACATATGGAAAAGCAGTATATTACATTCTATTAATACAAAGCATGCATCCTGTTGTGGTGTGAAAGATATATGTGCAAAAGGTGAACACATTAAACACGCTCTTACAAAGATAAGTATAGGAAACCAGAAGTATAAGCATTCCTTTTTCCCTGGGACAGTGAGGGAGAGGACATGGGGCAGTGAGGGCTGGAAGGCTTTGGAGAGTAAACGTTATTTTTTCTCTGGGTCTTGATCCACAGAGATGTTTGTCAACTAGATGAAGGGTGGGCTGCTGAGAAATTCCTAGGCGGAAGCAACAGCATGAGCAAAGCACAGAAGTAATCATTTCAACTTTACAATGTCCCTGTGAGGCTGATTAAATTCTCTCAATTGTATAAATAAGGAAACAGACTCAGACCGTTCTTCAGTTATACTGCTAAGAGAGGAAGTGCCAGCTTTTTTAAGCCACTTTGGCTTTCCTCAAAGCATATAGCATACTCCTTCTCCACTGTATTAAGCTGCATCCCTGTTTATAGAATGAGGACAAAGGTTTTATATATATATATATACATACATACATACATATATATATATATATATATATATATATATATATATATATATAGAGAGAGAGAGAGAGAGAGAGAGAGAGAGAGAGAGCGTAGGTGTATAAAATTGCCATTGTACTGTTCAAGATCTGAATGTCTTTGATCAGGTATTGATCATTATTTCATTATTTCATTATTTAACCTGGCATGATTGTAAACTCCTTCCTTAAGACCTCAGATACAAATTAAACAATCACTGGGTACTTGGTGTTATAGAAATGGTTTTACAAGACATCTCAGAGGCTGCAACCTCAAATGTAGGATAAAAGATAGGGCAGGGAGGATGCAAAGCAAGCTTGCACACCACTGCCCTGTGTAAAGGGGCCGCTGCTATCTAGCAGATGCCGGTTGTTGCCGTCCCCAGTGGTAGGCCCAGGGCAGCCAGATCTCCTGATTTTTTTAAAAGAGAAACCAGAATTATAGATTTCATTTGGAAGCTCCCTATTTTTAGCTTTTGGAAACTAATTTTTTTTGAAGAAACACTCTAAAGATTAAACAAAATGTTTCTCAGAGATGTGACTAAGGGGTGCCTACTGAGCATGTCCAGCCATTTAAACTGCATTAGCCAGAATGGCATTGATGATGGGGGGCGGGCATGGAGTGAGTTCAGGGTGAGTGTATGTGTTCAATGAACATCTGTTGACTCATATTTTATGGGCCATCTGAGATGTCTGGAAACTTTCTGCTCTTGTTCTGTGTAGAATTCAGTCATCTATCTTGGCACTTACAAGAGGGTCCTGTGCTTCCTGACTGATCTCTTGGTGTTCTGTTCATCTCCAGTCTTGATGGTGGATCCTTGGTCTTCCACTTTCAGTATGAGTTCAAGTGACAAATAAGAGCTTAGCGATGAAGTTCTGCTGTGATCCTTGCCACATAGCAGAAGCATGGGGGCCACTTGAGGAGGGCAATGGTGGCAACTGGCCTGTATTCAGAGATGATTCGATGCAGCTCTGTGATAGGGTCTGTCTCCTGCTGGTCAATGCTGAATGCAAAAGAACCATAAGTAACAGCATTTATGTACACATGCCATAAATCTTGTTGGTGTGACCAAAGAACACCTACAAAGTTGACTCCCAGGAGACAAGATAAGAAAGTTACATGATTGGTGTTGTGGACTTTCAAATAAACAAACAAAACTACTCAAGAATTATCAGGGGTTGTAATACTCATAGTATTTTTTTTATGGAAGTTGTATAAGCTAAAGAACTCATGAGAGTAAAGGTTCCAAGTTATCTTTCGGAATGATTTGGGTTTTCCTTGTTATTGCTGAAATAAGCTCTAATTAGATTTGGTTGCCTAATACAAACAGGCACATAGCTATAACTTACATTGCACTTTTGATATGCTAGGTGCTTTGTCTGCTTTACATATTTAATGCTTATAATAATGAATATCATGACTGGGAAGATTGTGAACAAGAGAAATTTATTTTTCACCCTTCTGGAGGCTTGGATGTCCAAGATCAAGTTGCCAACGTAGTCAGGTGTGGGTGGAGGCCCTCTTCCTGGTTCATAGCCAATGCTTTCTTGTGTGTTTTCAGTGGGAGGGCCTGGGGAGCTCTGTGAAAGTTCTCTTATAAACTCACTAATCCCATTCATGAAGGCTCTACTCTCATGACCCAATTACTTCCCAAGTGCCTCACTTCCAAATATTATCATGTTGGGTCTTAGGACTCCAACATGTGAATTGGGGGGGAGGTGCACAAACATTTACATCATAGCAAGTAGGTGATACTGATATCCCTGCTTTAAGGAGAGGAACTAAGGCACACAAAGGTTAAATGACTAGCTCAAAGTTACATAGTAAATAATAAAATCAGGATTTGAACTTAAGTTGTTGAGTTTCCAGAGCCATACTATGCTTGTGGGTATAATTTAGTATGCTATTTATTACATTGTTTGATGAAACCAACCTCTCAAATAGACATGACAATGGGTGCAAGTTTTAAACACTGCATTAGTTCAAAATTGACAAAATATTTAGGAGTGAATAAAGACATCCTCATGCCAGAGACCTTAAAGTTTTAGTGCACTTTTAGCATATGGGAGGCTGCATAAAACAGTGGCCACTGGGTCCAGGCCACTCTGGTTTGAAACCATCTCTGTGGCAAACCACTTACTCAGGTCTTGTGCAAAATGATGAATAAAAGTGACTATTTCATTTTACAAGTGTTGACCTAGACAGTAGCTAATTAGCTCTCAGAATGTGGCCAATACATAGGAAATGCTTAATAAATATTAGCTATTAGCCATTCAAAACCATGTTTAATCATAAACTAAATCATATGCATCCATCTGTCAAATATTACAGTGTCCACACTATGTCTGGAATTAAACTTGTACAGTGGAGAACGCAAACATGAGGAAAGCACAGGGTATGTATTCTAGCAGGAGGAACTGATGTATAGCAAAAAACTTTCACTCTATGATAAATTCTGTGGTGGAGTTAGGTCCACAGAAATATGGGAACAAGTGTAGAAAGAATGATCTGTTCCATCTGGAAAGTTCAGGAGGGCTTCACAATGGAGTGACATATGAACTAGACATTGAGGAATGAATAATTGCTCTCCAGGAATAACAATCCAAGCTACAAAGTAGAAATGTGGAAGTGCTCTGTGTCTTGGAGCAGTAAGTGGTCAGTATGGACTAAGCAGTGGTCTCATCTCTGGATGTGCAACGGACTCACCTGGCTACATTTAATACACTTTATTTTTCAGAACAATTTACAAAAAAGTTGAGCAGGTGGTATAAAGAGTTCCTATATACTTCTTTCCCCTTGAGCATTATATATTTTTAAAATACTCCATTGGAAATTTTCATACACAGCCTGGATTCAGTATTCTTGGCTAAAATCTATATAGAATGTGGTAGCAGTATGTTCTGTGCATGAAGGGTGCAGAGAATGGAAAGAAGAGGATGAGCAACATGAATGAGGAGACAAGCAAGGTCAAGGTAAGATAGCAATGTGCCCCATTAGGACCTGCCAAGGAGATGTCAGGCAGGAAAGTGAGATATTCTGATTTATATTTTAGAAAAACAGACTGATGAAAGTGTGGAGAAGGGTTATAAATTAACTGGAAGAGGACAAGATCATAAAAATGAGTTGGGAGAATGCTGAAAAAGCTCATGCAAGAGATGATTAGGGTAAAAAGTTGGGGCTGGAGGGCTATGTGTGCACCCTACGACAGAATGGGAAAGAACCATGGGGCTGCTGGGAAAGGCAGAAACTATTTCACATGCATAATAGTACGGAGGGGTGGGGGGAGAACTTTATTCCTCATAAAATTGGGAAGACATATTTTCTCTCCCTTGCCCTCTTCCTCCATCTCATGGTATCCCTGCCTCCTTTAATTTCCACTTCATTCTTTTCTCTGCCAGTTCTCTCACTAACTTGGCTTCAGTATGCAGAATGGCTGTCTTGTCCCTAATTCTGTAACACCTACCTCCTCTGATGACCCTCTCCAATGGATACTGACAGTCATATCTCCAAAGGGAGCTATCAAGTCATTCTTTCACGGGAGGTCATCCTCAGCTCCAGCCCCAGGCCCAGTCCAGCTCCAGCCTCAGCCTCAACCATAGGCTCACCCTCCTGCTCCCTGCCCCCTGCACCTCAGCCCTGTCTCAGCCCCACCCCAGCCCTGCCCTAGCCTTAGCCTTAGCCCAGCCCCAGCCTCAGCCCCAGCCCCAGCCCCAGCCCCAACTCCAGCCCTAGCTGTAGCCCCAACCCCAGCCCCAGCAGACCCAGCCCTACCCCCAGCCCCAGTGCAGCTCCAGCCCCAGCCAATGGATTGGCTCTCCTTGGGTGAAATGTCCTCCTCTAGTCCATTCACCTCTAGCTGACTGGGGGAAGGGAGGAGTCAGATGATGCAGAGCGTGAGGGCATTGACAGAAGGACAGGGGACTATTGTAGAGCAACTACTATCAATATGTCTAGTAAAAAATGGACAATATAAAGTGATTGATTAAATGAGAGGGAAAGGACTAAAAGGCAAATATGTTAAGTACCATGAGAGAGAGATAAATAATCACCATGGAGGTGGAGAGAACAGAGGGGTCAATTTTGGTTGGATTGACCTTCCTTCAAAGTGTTTCTATCAGAAGCAACTTATAAGGAAGGCTGTAATTATTTTCTATTGTTGCTATAATGAATGACCACAAACTTAGTAGTGTAAAGCCACAGAAATAGTTTCCAATGTCAGTAGTTCTACAAGAGTCTCAGGCTAAAACCAAGGTGTCAGCAGGACTTCATTTCTTTCTGGAATCTCTGGGGGAGAATCAGTTTCCTTGCCCTTTCCAGCTTCTAGAGGCTGCCCTTGCTTGACTTGTGGGTCTCCTCCTCCGTCTTCAGCAACTGTGATGGAGTTCTTATAACATCCCATCCCTCTGACCTCCTCTCCTGCCTCTCTTGGCCCCTTTGACTCCCCTGAGTCTGCCTGGATAATATAGTATTACTCTTCTCATTTTAAAGTCAGCTGATTAGCAACTGCCACTCCATCTGCTACCTTAACTCCCCTTCATCACATAATGTATTCACAGGTTCTCAGAGTTAGCTTGTGGACATCACCGGGGTGACTGGCATTCTTATACTTACTGTCAGGGAACTGCAGGTAGACATGAGCCAAACAGAGAAGCAGGAGGGGGAGGCCTCTTTTGAGAAGTGTGAGTGGTCTGGTCTGGTTGAAGCTAAGAATTTATGAAGCATTAGGTGGCAGAGATAGAGCAGCCTGAGGTCACACACAGTATAGTCTACCTTTTTCATTTTGGCCATTCTCTTAGCTGTGTAGTTGTATCTTGCAGTTTTAATTTGCATTTCCCTGATGACTAATGACGCTGAACAAGTTTTCATATGCTTATTGTCCATTTCTGAGTTTTCTTTTGTTGAGTGTGTGCATGTATATGTATGTGCCTGTGAGTGGTGAGGTCATATTTGGGGGGCAATGTGTTTAGAGAGTTTTGAAAATTATTCTCTAGGAGATGGAATGTGCTTTGCAAGTGTAAATGGCAGGGAGCCACTGAGGTTTTTAGAGGAAGTGAGAAAATAGAGGAATGAGAAAATAGCAAGCACATGCTTTAGGAAGGTAAATGTGATATATCAAATATATAAATGTATAAATTTGTATGTATCTGTGTGTGTGTGTGTGTGTGTGTATGAATGATTGCAACGTGGAGAATTTGAGTGAAACAAACTCAGGTAGGAAGATACTGAAATATTCTATGTCAGAAAAATTTATGATATAAACTAGAGATGTGGTTGTGAAGATGCCTCATAAAAATAGAGAAAAAACTATATGGGGAAGCCGTAGGTTAGTTACCCTGCTTGAGTTTGTTCCAGACATTATAAAAATTGCTAAAAATGGTTGTGGTTTCATATTGGGAGATAATTGTCTGATCACACACACAATCGTGGCTCTTTAGTGGGGAGGTAAAGTAAAGATGATTTCACCCCAGTGCCCTTGGAGTTGGGTGAACAGTTGCAAGTTGCAGTGGGTGGGACCGAAGTGAGATTACTAACATTAGGAAAAAGGAGTTAAGCCATAAAGCTGTGTTGAAATGATATTAGAACAAGAGGGGCCAAAGTGGCCCTTGAGAAGCTGGGCTGGGAGCCAAATGTCTGTCAGGCAACAAAGAAAGCAGGAAGCAGCAAGCAACATGAGAGAAGATGGGTTGGATAATTCTTGGGACAGGGTGTGAATGCCTGGGGGAGCTTTTTTATTGGTCCCCAGTGTCTGTTTTCTTAGGGCCATAAGGGGGATGAGAACGATGGAGCATAATATAAATTGCGTGGCAAGGTATGGGGAGGTTTTCTGAGTTCATGGCCAGATTATGCAACTGTGTTGACTCTCTATATCATATAGCTTCCACTGTACTGATACTTTCAGAGGAGGCAGTAGCTATTGATCTCTAAAAAAAGACTGTGCCCTTCTTTCCCTGCTAGGGGGTCAGGAACGTCTTTTCACTAACACCTGATATTTGTAGGGAAGAATGCAATCATTTAGTCTCAGCTTCCTTCCTGGAGGGCACTGTCACATTCCTCTGCAGAGAAGCCTTCACACAGCTGATGATGAGGGCCTTGCCCAGGGTCACACTGTGCGACAAGGTTAGAGTAGGGTTAGCATTTACCATGTGTGCCCACTCTCGGTTTGGTTCACTGGTTTACTCTGCTTGTAATCGTGGCAGCCCCTGGAAACAAAATCAAGGAAATATGAGGCCAAACAGTAGCCAGAGAATTCAGGGGTGAGTAATAATCTGTCCTCAGTAGTATCATGTAATAGCGAGAGATGGGACTTGCTGTATTTTGGACCCAGTACTGCAACTCATAATACACTTTAGGCATATAATCTCCCTGCTTATGTTTCCTTATTTTTAAGCTTGTGGGGTGAGTGTGCAAAAGGTTGCCCATTTGCCATCTTTTTGTAGGTAAACAGGCACTCTTGCACCCCACTGGTGAGTGTGAAAACTGTGATACAACCTTGCTTGAGAGCAATTTGGCAGTTTTGTTCACAAGACTTTAAAATGAAATCTGACTCCAGAATCATAGTTTAGGAAGAGACTATATAATAATTAAGATGGGAATAAAGTTTATGTACAAAGATGTGCATCCAAGCATCAGCTTTAATAGCAGAATTGAGAAACAACATAAGTGTCCAACTGCAGTTCAATGTCTAAGTAAAATTTGGTTAGAACTGCAGAATAGAACACAATGTAACCCTTAAAAATGATGGTAGGTAACAGGGGCTGGCAAAGAGAACTCATGGACCAAATCAGCCTGCTGCCTAAGTTTGTAAATCAAGTTGATAGGGGCACAGCCACACCTGTCATTTACGTATTGTCAATAGCTGCATTTTTGCTACTGCATTTTTGTGACAGAGATCTGTATGACTGTATTTTATGTCTGTAACTGTCCTTTTAATATTTATTCAAATTTCTTCCATGCCCCTAGAGTGCCATAATATTTTAGTGCCATGGTCATTGGCACTAAATAGGACAAAATCGTAGTGGCTTTAGTTTGCAATACACAGTGTTTACCCCAAAACAAGAAGATACCTTTGAATATATTAATTAATACTTCAACCTTGAACATAAGACTTCTCTATCCCTCATTCAGCTAGACAACTAGAAACAACTGTAGTTGATCGAGCTGCCTACACCAACATTGAGGTGGAGCCTTTCTTTCCTCTTTCCCCACTTTTGTCTCCCTGGCTTTCTTCTCTAGCTTGCTAACCCCAGGAGAGTCAGAGAACAGGGTGGAAAAGTACTGAAACATTCTTACTTGACTGGTTCTCTTATAAGAGGGTCTCACTATCTCTGGGAGGGGTAGGTTCCCTCACTGTTGGACACTCGTGTATTTTGTTTCTTTCCAGAGCCCAGATTGGACTGACTTCCTTGTGTAGCCAGACCATTTTCCTGCAGTGGCTACAGCCTGGCTTTTCCCCTGGTCCTCTGCAGAAACAGTCTCTCTCAGCTTCCCATGCCTTTTCTAGGTTGCCCTCTTGGGCAGCATTTAAAATATTTCAAGTTTGGCTTAATCTCCAGAGTATCCCACAGTAAATATCCGTGAATATTTCAACTTGACACACTCTGGCCCTGCAGCAGACCCCAGAGTGGCAGCAAAGCCTTTTGGTTCACTAACTGAACAGCTGGATGACTCATCTCTGCCTTTTAGATTTTCCATGTAGATGTCAAATATTGGTACACTTCACCCACCAAGTTCCTGCATAAACGCAGCAAGACCTGAAGGTTCTTTGAAAACCTTTCACACTTACATAAGGTGAGAGACAGCTCCTCTTCTCCTTTGTGAATGACAGTTAGATGGTGAGAGAGATGGCATAGTCCACTGCAAAGGAGTCCTCATTGAGAACTCTCCAGCTGCCTGGCTACTATGGGTGAACAGGCTATCCAAACAGGTCTCCCTTTCGGTTCTCTGTGACTGATGATTTAATAGGTGATTTGTGTCTCCTCTTACGTGTGTTTACGTGTGTTTTCAATGAGCTTACATTGCATATACAATAAGAAGAAAATCACTTAAAAGATGTTGTTAGCATTTCAAAATGTCCTATATTTTGAATCTTTGACCATCTATTGTTCTCATTTATGAAACAGGCTGAAAAGCACAGCATCATGATTCTTGTATAATAGCTGTTTGGTTTATTTAGTTTCAAAGTTATGAAAGACCTCTTAAACAGAGGAGGTTTCATTTAGAAACATAGGGTCTCTTATTTCCTGCCTTTCTTACAACCCAGCATTTTCTTTTCCGGTGAATAAAAAGATCAGCCTTGACTCAGAAAACCACGTGTCCCTTTCTAACTTACTTACTGCTTGTTTCAAACTTAAGCTAGTTACCCAAACAGCACTTCTAACAGAGAAAAGCTGACACAGAAACTGGACAAAGTCTGCATCTCAAGTGCTCTGAGGAGAGAGCAGTAAGTAAGGTGCTCTGCACAGCTCAATAATTTGCACCACAGGAAAGCCATACTTCCAAGGGCAGGCAATATGTCTGCAGTCCCCTCCTAGAGGAAGGAGGGCCAGGAGCTCATCTTTATGGCTTGAGGCTTGAAAGCTGCTTAACTGGGCGGAACGCCACCTCCTTGCCATCAAAGCTGTCCACCTGGCAGTGAATCTCAATGAGACAGCTGACTGGCTCAGCAGACAAGTTGCCTTGCCAAGGGGATGAGAACTTAACCAGAAGGTCTTTCAGGAAATCTGTTTAGGATGTGGGGGATGAAGAGGAAGAGAAGGAGCAATTCATCCCCTGAATGAGGCAAATGAGAAGGAATGGCTGTTCCTTCATTATATAAATGTTTTGGGGTTTTTTTTTTTTTTTGAGCTTTCCTGTGCCCTTAACTCATTGAGTCTTAAATTCTAGGGTTCTGATTTTGATTTTGATATTAACATCACATATTGAGAGAATCCTTTGTGAATAGCACATGGACTTCGATTCAATTCAAAGAACAAAGCTAGAAAAAGTCCTTAAAATTTTTCTTTTGAAAATTACCGATACAAACAAGATCATTGCAGAGAGGACATGAAACTATTAGTTTTTAAAATATACAATTGAAAAATACCTGGATTGTTACCTTTCACTAAAGGCTTAGAATTATAAACCTAAGAATTATAATTCTTATCTTACACAGTACTTACTATGTGTCAGGATGGTATCATCTGATGCCCTTCAGAACCTATGGGTGAGGCTTGTTAGCCCCACTTTGAGGGTAAGAGAAACAAGATTCAGAGAGGTTTGTAAATGACCGTGGACATAATATGAGTAAGTGACAGAAAAATGATTCAATCCCCAGTTTCTCCCACTCCAAAGCCCAGAATGTTATGGTTGATTATACCAAATTTGCTATAACAAATAGTGTTTTTATCACATAATGAATAACAAGGGCTACAGAGACAGGACTGTGTGAAATGTGTGGGGGATATGGAGATATTCCACGAAACTGCTCCCTCATTCCATGCAGTGGTGGGAGGGGAGAAGACAGGAATGGATGAAGCCTGGGAATAACCTTCAGAAAGTCCAGTGTTCTACTTTTGGCTTGGGGTTATGACAAGGTGGCTCCTCCTCTGTCCTTGACAACAGTGAAAATTTATTCATTTTAGGGGTGTGTGTGTTTTACATAGCTTGTCTTTTTAAATGATGCCTTTGATTCTTTTGGAATTAGATAAGGTCAAATTAAAGGAAAATAAAGTAAGATGGAATAGAATAAAGTTTTTTATTTGTGACTCCTAAAGCAAAGCCTACTCAAACTAAGTGGCTGTTTGGAAGCAGTATTTGGACAAAACTTAATGGATCCACACACAGGTCGAGTTTGACTCCCAGCCTCACTGTTACTGGCTGTGTAATGTTGGTGGGGTGAGTCATAAAATAGAAGCCTCAGATTCCTTGTATATAAATAGGAACATTAGAACTTACCTCATAGGTTTATTGTGAAGATCCATGAGGTATTCCATATACAGTGCTTAACATAAGCCCTTGCCCATGGTGAATACTGAAAAAAACTAATTAGCTATTAACTCGTCTTATTAATATGGTGTTCTGCTCCATTCTTGAAAATTAAATTTCAATATAACTATATATCTGTATCTATCTATCTATCTATCTATCCATCTATCATCTATCTAACTATCTTCTGTGTAGAATGCTTTTTCTTACTCATTCTTGTGGTTTAGCTTAAATGTTATCTTCCAGAAAGAATTGATTTCTTCATTCACTGCATTATTGAGGAATGAGCAGGGAAGAAATGGCCTCATTTCCTCTCAAGTCTGGTTTAGGTATCCATCTGGGTGCCCTTGCAGCACCTCGTTCTGACAGCTGTTAGAAGACTTGCACATTGTGCTGAAAAAGCCTGTTTACTCACCTGTTATTCCCTTCCAGGCAGGAGTTTTATTTTATCTCTTTATCCCCAGCACCTACCACAATGTGTCAAACACAGAATCTATACAACAAATATCTTACTGGGAGAATCAATTGAACCTAGTGAGGTGATATATGTGAAAATAAGTTATTAGGAATACTGTTACACTCCTTAGGTATTATTGTGAAATATAATAATGACTATGACATACAATTATTCCCAGTAATTCTTCCTCTCTAATACTACAAATAAAGAAAAAGCTACTTAACCCTTTGCTAAGTAAAAGGCCAAGTGACATTATCTCACACCAGGGATTCGCTAAATAGACAGTTTCATCTAAAAAACTTTTTTTCCATACGAAACAAAGTGCATGCTGATTTTTAAAAAGAACTAGGTGTGTAGTCATCGTTCGTATCACATGTAGAAGTCATTTCTGCTGACCTCAGTGTGGTTCACTCCAATTTCCTAGTTCATTTCATCTAGGAAGGGCTACATAACTGAAGTGGCGAATATTTTTTTATGACAATGACATTGAACACTCTTTAATTCTCAGGATGCTGAAGAATCCTGTTCAGGCTTTACAAAGCCTCCCCGGCGCTGCAGATGGGCGCTCTGAAAGGAGAGGAGGGCAGCAAAATGAGCTAAGGCTTTGTGTCTGCTCATTACAGGCGCAACAGTTATGCAAACTAAGAACCCAACATTTTACTAAACTGTTGCCAAAAATCTTGTCCCACACTAAAACAAATGTTTGAATTTGCGGCGAGCCTGTGTAGAATAAAATCAGTATGCTGTTGTTGGAATACATATCTTTTGATGAAATTGGTGCTTAAAAATGTCTTGGACATTTATTTTGAATGAGCCTTATCTAATAGCAAATTGGATATGCATTTTTTATCTATTAGAGATGGAATCATTGAAAATGTCCATTCCCCGCCCCCTCAAGAATTCTTTTGGGGAGGGATGTGATGGGAGCAGGAATGAGCAGTTTTGTCCTAGACACTTTCCTTACCAGTGAGATGGTTATTTAGTATGCCAGTGTTAGAGATAAGAAAACCAAAGTTTAGAGTAGTTCAAGATTTCCCCTGCAGGTGAAGCAAGTATTTGAACTCAGGACTGTACAATATCCAAACTCATATTCCATCTACCGTATTAAGTTACCTCTCAGGAAAGGTGAGTTTTGCCTGTGGTCTGATTAAATCACTCTAATATCTAATTTCCTCATTCTATTTACATGAGGTTCTTAAAATGTAAGCCATTTCATTGTAGAAAGAGAGAGTGGAGAATTGTCAGATATTCACTTGGTATTATGGTTAAGATATTATGGACTCAGCTTTGTGAGTCCCTTTGTTCCAGGAAGTAATAAATGAACAACAACAACACCAACAACAACAAAAACAGCCTTTCAGACTCCAGATTAGTTTCATACTTCCTAGTCCCAGAGAAGGTAGAGAAGAAGGGAATGGTTCTCAGTTGTTGTATCTAAAATCACCAGAATGTTCCTGGAAGGCCAAAGGGAATTTTGACATTGATCATTTGATTTTTTGTTTTCAGCATTGGGTGACAGTTCCATTTATCTCTATTTTTCTCTTTTTTTTTTCCATAATTAATCAACCAACTCCCTGTTCTTAGGCTTACCAAACTGCATTGTTTGCAGTATCTCATAAATGGGAACGCTATTTTATTTTTTGCCTCCTGTCATAATCATTTGCCTGGCACAGAAGAGTTCAGAACACAGTTATACAATGGAATCTTGAGTATTATAATCTCACTAATTTGTTTCCATTTATTACTCTGTCAAATTCCACTTACCAAATTAGGACACAAATAATGCAGCCATGAAGACACATCTGGAAAGCAAATTCCTTCTAAGAACATTTTATCCCGTTGGAGCGGGGATCTGGAGAATAGTCCCATGCACCAGAAAGAGCAGGTGTGGAGTGGTGGACAGAGGGTGAAGGGAGCCAAGTTTAATCTGGACAAGGAGGTCCCTCTGGGCTTGTGAAAGCTGGAGACTGGGAGGCCCAGGCAGGTGAGTCAGGGATGTGGTAAAGTTGTAAGTAATGGATGTCTAATATGTTTATATTTAAATTTTAAATATAAAATTAGGGGACATTTATTTTTTTGTTTATGGATGATCATGAGATTCAACTTTATTTTTTTCTAGAAGGAGAGTCAATATCCTTAAAGTTACAGATGAAACACTGAAACTTTCCCTCACCAAGTGGAAAAGCCACTTTACAATGTAATATAATACACACTTAAATCAGCTCCTTGACTCTTTCTTCATTCTCGTTGATTTACATGCTTATTTATGTGCTAGCATTTTGTTCTTTTGACCCTATTAGCTTACTTCATTTATGTATGAAAGTGGTCATTATGGAGCGTACACTCTTCACCTGGCAGCACCGTGTGGTTGCTGGGAAACCACACAGACAGAGCCTCAGCTCTAGAATCTTAATTCTAAAACATTTTATATTCTGGTCTAGAAAGATTTCCCACTCTCATCATTCTTATTTTTCATAAGTTTCTTAGCAATTATTATACATTTATTTTTCAAATGAACCTTTAAATTATTTTGCCTAGTACTGAGAAAAATATTCTAATCAACTTTTGATTGAAACGAACTAATTTTATTCTAAATTATATATTTTGGGGAACTAAGACACAGGATGTCCTTCAGTGTATTTATTTCATATCCATTCACATTATCAAGTCTCTTCTTAATGCTGTCAGCTTTTTTAAGTCTTTTGGTTGCCAAGTATGCAGTCATACTATATGCATATAATAATTTTTATTTTTTCCATTGTTAATACCACTTCTTTTATTTTATTGTCTTAGAATGCCTGAAACAACATCATTTAAATTGTGATCACTTATTTTCTTTTTAATATGATGTTTGCTACTGGTGTTAAATATGCAGTCTTTGCATTTCTAATATATTTATATTTTTTGACCTGAAGTTTTTAATTCTAAATTAGAAATGACAGCTATTTTTAAGAGGTGTTTCTTAATGATAATGTATTTATATTATGTTTCTCATTTATTCAATTCATTTGAGAAGTTATGTTGCTATATTTTCTAATGTTGAACTATCCCTGCATTCCAGCTAGACTCTGCTTGGTCATGGGATGTTATTCTAATATGCACCTGGTTTCAATTTGGTGATTTTTACATATAATTTAGTTACCGTATTAGATTCATATTCATGAGTGAAATTTTTTAGTTTTCTTTTTATTCTATATCTATCAGGTCTGGGAGTAAGGTTATGCTAGCTTAGTAAATTGAATTGGGATGCTTTCCATCTTTTGCTATGGTCAGAAATGTTTTGAATAACATAAGGATTATCTGTTCACTGAGAGTTAGATAGATTTCAGCTGTAAAACCATCTGGACCTGGCACATATTTTAGTGAATAGATAATTTTTGAAGAGGTTTTGTGGTACAGTAGAAAAAGGACTGTCTTTGTAATCAAAGACATATTTAAATCACTGTCCAACCTTTGCTGATTGTGTGCCTTGGATGAATGACTTATTTTCTTTTCTGTGCAATAGTATCTATCTATCTATCTATCTATCTATCTATCTATCTATCTATCTATCTATCCATCTACCTACCTACCTACCTACCTACCTACCTACCTACCTACCTACCTACTTATCTACCTACCTAGCTATCACCTTGAAGGGAAGAGTACTTCCCCAAAAACATTTATTACATGAGAAATTGAATTAAACCAGAGGGGAGAGAGAAGGGAACTTCAGGGAAAAGGGGGAAGGGTTTAGAGCAACAAGTATGAAAGATACATGGACAAAAACTAGGGAGGGTGGAAAGGGGAGGGAAGTGGGGAGGGCTGGGGTAGTGGGCCGGGATGGGAGTAAATGACAGAAAATGGTACAAGAACAACAATTAAAATAAAGGGGAAAAAAGAAAGATAAACACAAACAAACAAACAAACAAAGAGCTGAGTAGTGTCTGAAAAGTAGGTGCTCAATCAATAGCTATTTCTCATTTCTTTAAGTCATTCTCATTGTAATCATTCCTCTCTGACTCCATGCATTTTCATAACCTGCCTGAGCAATAAATATATTTATCTGTAATCAGCAGGGTTAAACTTACTAAATTCTCTATGATGTCCCTGTGCACTTAGGTGAACCCAATAGCTGTGCTGAGATTGTAGGGTCTTCTGGAATGCTACTGCATTGGTGCTCTTTCCATGATATTACCGTTCCTAATTTTTATCAAAGTTCAGAAAAATCTGATGACGAGGCATCCTCTAGTTTCCAAGCTTTTGAATATACACACACACACACACACACACATATATATTCAATATATATTTTGAAAAAAATATATAATCTCCAAGGTAGCTTTGAATAGCTTTGGGATTTCTGCTCTGTAAGAGCTGCTCATCTGACAGAACTTTGAGCCAATCCAAAAATCCGAAGCCAAGCTTATTGTTCAAAAGCATTTATTTGGTGCTTTAGACATTTATTTCAGGAGTAGATGATAGTCCCATTTGTCTGTAGCGAATATTTAATTCTAAAATATTTCAGTGTAAGAGATTTTGTGGATTTTTCCCCCAGTGGAAAGCATTATACAAAATGCTTGGGTGTTTACATGAACAGTTTCTCAATAAATTCAAAGGGAAAGGTGATTGATATTTCGAAGTTCCAACAAGAAAGAGAAATCCACCTGGGCTGTGGCCATGTGGAGCTAAGATAACTGCCTGAATAATTAAAATGAAAAAGACCATGTAAAATAGAGCCCATTTGGGTAGATGAAAAATATATATAAATATACACACTAATGGAGGCATTATACTTTTTCTGAAAAATACAGTACAGATTGTTAACTTTACATTTGGAAGAACTTAGGATTCATGGGGATAAACAAGTAAGGAAGCAAAGAGATTTACATTTCATTTTATGTAAATCTCTCTCTCTTCCCCTTTCTTTCATTCTGGCATTTTTATCACAAATTTAAAAATTAATTTATTTTAATATGCATTTTATTATATGGCAGTGCTGGCCTTTTCCCACCACTAAATTGACTGTTATTTATATTTATGTTATTTACATTATTTGAATTATGGAGTCATAGGCTTAAACCTAGTCACAGCCCACATTTGTTTGAACTCCTTCATTCCCTCATTTGGGTACCAAGTCTATCTTACTTTCATTTGTTCTTCATCTTACATTAGGCCCTCCAAGGAAAATTTACTGCAAATCTGGCCCAGAAAACATTTTTGGAACTTAAGCTTTGTTTGAGGGTGTTTTTGAAAAGGAAATTTGCCATCATCAAATACAGTTTCTTGAGCCCACACAGAGTGTGTGGCATGGGTCCAATAGTTCCTTTCTGGGTCCTTTGAGATTTGTTTATTACTTTGAAAATCAGAATTTCCATAGAACAGCATAAGCCTTCCCTGCCTTATAGATCAATAGAATGGCTGAGCAAAGACATTTAACTTAATTTTGAGGGTTGGTTTTACCACAT
Organism: Glossophaga mutica; assembly: GCA_039655065.1. NCBI lineage: Eukaryota > Metazoa > Chordata > Mammalia > Chiroptera > Phyllostomidae > Glossophaga > Glossophaga mutica. The sequence continues at coordinate 135,210,680 of CM077305.1, read as the reverse complement.
GTATTAACAATGATAAAAGCAACTACACAGCAAAACAACCATGACTGAATGAACACACTACACAGGCAACTAAGCTTCATTTTATTTCTTATGCAACTTTTAGGGTCAATATGATGTTGCTGGGTTTTGCTGGGCCAACTCAAACCTGTTCAGATGTTTGGGTGCAGAGCTAACGTTGAAATGATCATCCTTGAGGGGTGGATTAAGTATGAGTTATAAAGCATGATGTTGACAGCTAAAGCAAATCGTCTTTCAGTTCAAGAGCAAGGGCCTTTGCTACTGAAACAGGCTTTTGATTTTCATTGCTTTTCCTTTTTGCTATTGCTCCTGTCATCTGGGTTCTCAGGAGTGTACACCTTTGGTCACAGGGATGTTCATCTTTGGTTACAGGGGCCACACTCACTAGCTACTTCTTTATTGTTGGGTATCTAGTGATAATTTGCACCTTCCCCCCAAGAAAATCTCAGTTTCCATAAAGAATTTTATTGGCCATCTCCTCCAATCTACCCGTCTCCTCTACCCCTCTTTGCCCTCCCTTCCTACTCTCTCTTTCTCTCCCTCTTTCTCCCTCTTTCTCTCTCTTTCTCTTTCTCTCTCTCAAATGCTGACTAAGATCTGCATAAGAATGTGACCAAGGTTTCACTAGTCCATACTCAAATGAGGAAATAAGAACAATAGCATATATAGCTATGGCACTCATCAGGGCTGCTTGTCAAATATGTGCTGTTAGATAGTGTCATCTCGCCTGGCACGTGGTCAGTTTGCACTTCTTGGCTTCCTTGTGGTTGAATAGGGCCAGGTGACAAGTTTTGGCCAGTGAATTATTAGAGAAATGGTATGTGATATTATGGAGCACTAGTTGTTGATGAAAGAGTGTGCAGACCTCTCTTCTCCCTCTGACACAGCCGTTAGCCATATTTGAGACGGCTCCTTCCTCAGTCTTGTTCTCTAAGGGATGGCCACTGCTGCCTACCCATGAAAAGCATGTAGCATGTTGTTTTAAGTGGCTGAGCTTAGTGGGCAGGGGGAGTATTCATTACGACAGCATAATTTAGCCTATCCCAATACAGCAGTTAATGTGTTGTACTAATAATGCCTGCTGTACTTTCTTAGAAATGTTTCTAATTTATTCTGATATTTTTCTACCTTTAATGTCCTTGATGGAAATTAAAAGTTGGCACCCTATGACAGTTCCCCTTCTTTGTTGTTGTATTTTATTTATCCATAAGTTCCAAAAGTCTTGAAACCACTACTTTAAGTCATCTTTTATGACCCAGTAAAATAATACAATGGACTGACTTTAGTCCATTAGATTCAAATTCTTCTGTAACAGATATAATTTGTGAGTATCCATGACATTTAACCTTATCCCACTCTCCAGGGTTATACAAAGGCTCACCTTTTCATGGCCTATTCCTTTGAGGCTTCCTAAATTTCACTTTCACCACCTGCAAGAATTCATTCAGTGATTTCTGCCAATCATGCTGAACCTGTTGGCAGTTAAATGCACCTGCCCAGGGCAGCATAGATTTTCAAATCTTGGGAGCCATACTGGAGATACAAGAAGTTTCTTTAGGAAGGCAGGATGTAGGGGGCAACTGTCTGTGTGCTTCCTCACTCAGAGGGTCTTTAGGTTGTTGAAAGCAGGGAAATTCTTGGCTGCCTCATTTACAGTAACTTCAGGGCCTAGGGGAGTACATGGTATGTAGTAGGAACTCAATAAATATTTGCTGGATAAACTAAAGAAATCTATGTATTTCATAACACATATTGTGCTAATGCTGTGATACTTAATTTAACAAGTACAAGTTCCCCTATTGCTTTCTAATTTTGGAGTATTGGTAGGTGTAGGCTTTAGAGGCTTTCGATCCTATGATTAACAGTACAATTATTAAAGTTCTATGCAAATAGGTCAATTTCCTACTAAAAAGACAGGATTTCTTTTTATCTCAGTCATGCAGTCAGACAGGATTGTTTCCTCCAGTGTCTTAAGGATATTTCATAACCACAGGTATGTGAGTGGTTTTCAAAACCTTAAAGCACGAAGCCACATATACTTTTAAAAGTATTAATGTTTTCCCTTCTATTGTTAGAAGTTGAAACTATTCACATATTTACCCTGGAGACAGTTGTGCATGATGGAGGTATGTGCAATGAAAATTCTTTCCTTGTCCTCTATGCTGTCACACATACTGTTTGGGCTCAAACAGTTCTTTGTTCACACAGAGAAGAAGGTCTCAACTGTCTGAAGGCACAAAGGGTTTTACTGGCCAGAGTTGGTCATATGTGTGTGCACACACCTCGGACTGGTGTATATGGAACTCAGATCTGGGCCAGTCTGTGTATCTACAACCTCTCTGTAGCCGATACTTGGTTTGCAAATAATTATTTAGAGATTATATCTCCACATAAAAGTTCATGCCCCAAAACTTGAAAGACAATGACAGTATATAGGTAGTAGAAATTTAACTGATTCCCTAACTTCCCTCTTATTTTTGCCTTACTGGTCTTTAGGTAGTGTGACAAAAAATGTCTTCTCACTGTACTATCTTCTCAGCTGTATGGTGGAAGTTGGATGTGTAGAGGGTGAAAATACAGATAAGATTCCTTCTCTTGCAGTTCTTACAGCCCTTAGCAAATTGGCAATAAGAATGCACATTGTTTTATAATAGGCATGAGTAATTAACTCATTTTTAAGGGTATTAAATATACCAATCAGTCTCCTATATAGAATTCAGCTGAGCTCTGAAATGCAGACTGTGTCTCTAGTGCTCACCTGTCAGGTCTCCACTGTGTCATTAAATAACTGAGTTTAGCAATGCAAATTATTTTCTAAATGAATTATGTTCCCATGTGTAAAAGCATAAAGACTATATGTCTGACTCCTGGAATGTGCATACTCACAGCTGCAGTTGCACATGCTTGCAGAGAGTACCAGTAATCACGATTTCCCGTTCTCTTATTTTTAGGTGACTTGATGAAACTGGAGGGCATTTAGATTGATGAATGATGTGCTTGACTCCAGATTTCTGCCTGCCCGGCTCCAGAGTTTATCTGCTTTCTGTTTGTTTTCTGTGCTCCTATTAGGTTGTTGTTAGTTACATTCTGATGTTTGTAGTTTGGGGAAAGCTGTATCTTTGTTATTTATGTTATCAATAATGTGACCTGAGCCTTCTTCAGCAATGTTCCAACTGTTCCCAGGTCCTCAATCACTAATTATGCAGATGAACAGATTGTGGAAACTCTTTCCTTATGGCTACATTCTGGAGGAGTTGTTTTTATTAAATTGCTGGTGTCCTGATTATAATTAGATATTGGTCCATATTTCTAGTTTCCCCTCTCTCTCTTCCCCTCACTTTCTTCTCCACTTACCCTCTCCTTTTTCATTTATTGTAGGCTGAAAACCTTATCAAAAGAGAAATAGCAAGAGAAGCCTCAAGTCATTAGCTTCAGAAGTAAACGTGCCTAATAGTAGATGACTAGGCAGCGTGTTACATATCAGGAGGTTCCGTTTCTTGCAGAAAGTCATTAGGATGTGGAGACGCCTGCCAGACAAAGTAGTAGAAACCAGAGAGCTTAACAAGTTCAAGGGCAAGGAAGGGATTCATTTACAGTCCTGCAATATAGCCTGGCCAGTCCGCTAAGAAAGGAAATTTAACAATGGTCAGGAAGAAATATGGGGACTGTGGGGACCTCCAGTCTGCCTCATATAGCCAAATCTGTACACGGTTGATCTACTTGCTCCTTCTGCAAAGTATACTGATCTTATTATTTGAAGTTTATTAAGCATTCAAGGTGTGTTCTACATTATGGCGAAGCTATGAAACATGACCTTCCCAGGGAGCAGCTCGCCTTAAAGTACTGTGAGTGTTTCAGCTTGAATAAAGCATAGAAGATGCAGCTAATTATGATATGGTTTAAAAAAGGTACACACACATACATAAATTTTTGATTGATGGGTAGTGTGGAGAGAAATAAGTGTCGAGGTTACAATGAAGAAGAAAATGTATTAAGTCTCAATTTTTTTTTGAAAAGTCAATTTTGATGTTTTTATAGCCTAGTTTTAGACTTTCATTTATGCCTTCGAAAGAGATGTGTTATTTCCCTACCACTTTTATCTTGTTTAGAGAGTTAAATAAAAGAATGAGCTAAGTGTAGATGAGCACCAAGCCTCATATAATTATGGGGGGGTATAATATTTATATAAAAGTCAACATACAGGATTCTTCCATTATCTTGGTGTATCTGCGTGCTTTACAGAGGAGTCCTAAGAACTTTGTGTAGGCCTTAGTGCTAATTGGCCAGCACCTGGAAAATAACTAAGTGCTAAGGAGCAGTCATTATGAAAATTATTTGGAATGAAACCATGTCAAAAAACCCTGCATCCCTTACATTGCTGGAGGAAGTAAAGCATTTGGTATACCTAGATGGAAATAATGCTTTTTTATACAACTATCATGCAAACATAGGATTCAACTCAAGTCTAAAGGAAATTACACCTCTGTGAGAATGTTAATAAGAGTGGAAATTATGTTTTCCCAGAGGTAACTGATATCCAGTGTTACTAACTGTCAAATCCTAAAACAATAGAGCCAGAGGGAAACAGATCTTACTGATTCCAATTTACCTGTCTTAAGACAGCAGTAGAGATAAACAATCTGAGTGAGCAGAAAGCTCTACTTATCTTCCAATTTACCTGTCTTAAGACAGCAGTAGAGATAAACAATCTGAGTGAGCAGAAAGCTCTACTTATCTTTAAAGACTTCCAGAGATGATGGCCCACCAGATTCTGTGTTAAGTTGTCTCAGGGACCCAAACTTCCAACCCTCATACACTATTGTGATGTCTACAGCACCAAAAAGGGGGCCTAATGTTTATTTAGTTTTTCTTTTCTTTCAAGTAAACATTCATTTAAGAATAGTTTTAAATTTACATAAACATTGTGAAGATAGTGCAGAATGTTCCCCTATGCATTGTACCCAGTTTCACATACTATTAACATCTCACAATAGTATGACATATTTTCAATTAATGAGCCAATATTGATATATTATTTCTTTTTTCATTTTACTACCTTTCTGAAGATTGATTTTTTAATCATTTTTTATTGTTATTCTGTTACAGTTGTCCCTCCTTCTTTCTTTCTGCCGCACAGCATTCCATTGTATAAATGTACCATAGTTTTTTGGGTTTTTTTGCATAATATAAACAAAGACACTGAATTTGAGAACAGTCTGACAGTGACCAGAGGGGAAGGGGAGGGAATTTCAGGGGAAAGGGGAACGGTTTAGAGCAACAAGTATAAAGGACTCATGGACAAAAACTATGGGGGGTGGAAATGGGAGGAAGGTGGGGAGGGCTGGGGTGGTGGGCTGGGGTGGGGTAAAAGACAGAAAACTGTACAATATCAACAATTAAAACTGAAAACCCCTAAAAAAAATGTACCATAGTTTTTTGATCCACTCATTTACTGTTGGGCACTTGGCTATTGTATATAGTCCTGTTATGACCATTGGGGTGCATAAATTCTTTTGAATTGGTGATTAGGGATTCTTAGGGTATAGACCCAGCAAGTAGAAATGCTGGGTCTATTTTTAGTTTTAGTTTTAAAAAGGCAGTTCCATCTTTAGTTTTCTGAGGAAATTCCATACTGTTTTCCACAGTGGCTGCACCAGTCTGCATTCCCACCAAAAATATATGAAGGTTCCCTTTTCTCCACAACCTCACTAGCACTGGTCATTTGTTGATTTATTAATGATGGCCATTCTGACATGTGTGAGGTGATATTGTGGTTTTAATTTGCATCTCTCTGATGGCTAGTGATGTAGAGCATCTTTTCATATATCTATGGGTCCTCTGTATGTCATCCTTGGAGAAGTGTCTGTTCAGGTCCTTTGCCCATTGTTTAATTTGATTTTTTTGTCTTTCTTGTGTTGAGTCATATCATTTCTTTATATATAATGGAAATCAAACCCTTGCCTGATGTATCATTGGCAAATATGTTCCCCAATAGTTATTTCCCTTTTAATTTTGATGATGGTTCCTTTAGCTGTGCAGAGGCTTTTTAGTTTGATGTATTCCCATTTGTTTATTTTATCCTTTATTTCCCTTGCCCTAGGAGATATACTGCTATGTGGGATATCTGAAATTTTACTGCGTATGCTTTCCTGTAGCATTTTTATGGTGTCACGACTTATCTTTAAGTCTTTTATCCATTTTGAGTTTATTCTGGCATATGGTGAAAGTTGATGGTCTAGTTTCATTTTTTTGCTTGTACCAGACCAGTTCTCCCAACACCATTTATTGAAGAGGCTATTTTTGCTCCGTTGTATGCTCTTGCCATCTTTGACAAATATTTATTGACCATAGAGACATGGATTTATTTCTGGTTTCTCTATTCTGATCCACTGATCTATGTGTCTGTTCTTTTGCCAGTACCAGACTGTAGGATTACAGTGGCCTTGTAGTATAGTTTGATATCAGGTATTGTGATTTCCCCCTACTTTGTTCTTCTTTCTCAACATTGCCAGTGCTATTTGGGGTCTCTTTGGGTTCCATATAAATTTTTGAAATATTTATTCTAGATTTATGACATGGCATTGGTATTTTAATAAAGAATTGCATCGACTATAGATTGCTTTGGGAGTATAGATATTTTAATGATATTAATTCCTCCAATCCATGAACAAAGTATATGCTTCCATTTATTTGTATCTTCCTTAATTTCTTTCTTCAGTGTTCTATAGCTTTCCAAGTACAGGTCTTTTACCTCCTTGGTTAAATTTATTCCTAGGTACATTGTTTTTCTTGTTGCTACAGTAAATTTTTCCCTTAGTTTCCCTTTCTGATATTGCATTGTTGCTGTACAAAAGTTCCATTGATTTTTTCTGAATATTGACTTTGCATTCCACTATTTAGCCCAATTCACTTAGGTCAAATAGTTTTTTAGTGGAGAATATAGGGTTTTCTATGTACACTATCACGTAGTCTGTGAATAATGACATCTTTACTTCCTCCTCTCCAATTTGGACACTTTTTATTTATTTTTCTTGTTTGACATCTGTGGCTATACTTCCAGTACTATGTTGAATAAGAGTGGAGAGAGTGGACACCCTAGTCTTATTCCTGATTTTAAGGGGAAAGCTTTTAGTTTTTGTCTGTTGAGTATGTTGCCTGTAGGTTTATTGTATATGGCCTTTATTATGTTGAGAAATGCTCCCTCTATTCCCATTTTGCCTAGAGTTTTTATCATAAATCAATCCTGGGTTTTATCAGATGCTATGTCAGCATTTATAATCATGTGGTTTTTGTCCTTCATTTTGTTTATGTGAAGTATTACATTTATGGATTTGTAAATATTGTACCATCCTTGCATCCCTGGGATGAATCCCACTTGGTTGTGGTGTATGATCTTTATAATGTATTGCTGAACCAGATTGCCAATATTTTTTGAGGATTTTAGTATCTACTGTATTTTTCAGACTGTAAGATGCACCAACCCTCCCCCAGTTTGGGAGGAATAATTGTTAATGCTGCTGTTTACTTCTGTTTACATTTACATTGGTGAAATATTATGTTATTTATGTTATTTAATATTTTACCACATTTTTTGCTTCAATTTTTTTTCTATTTTCCTCCTCTAAAACCTACGTGTGTTTATGGTCCAAAAAATATGGTATGTTCATTAGAGATATTGGCCTACAGTTTTCTTTCCTTGTTGTGTCTTTACATTGCTTTGGAATTAGGATGATACTGGCCTTATAAAAAAAGTTTTGGGGTCTTCACTCTCCTTGAATTTTTTGTAATAATTTGAAAAGAATACGAGTTAGTTCTTCCTTAAATGCTTGGTAGACTCCACCTGTGAAGACATTGGGTTCAGGGCTTTTGTGTGCTGGGGTCGGGGGTTGATTACTGCTTCAGTTTCACTAGTTGTTATCAATATATTCAGGCTTTCTGCTTCTTCTTGATTCAGTTTTGGGAGATTATATATTTCTCGAAATTTGTCCATCTCTCCCAGGTTGTCCAGTTTCTTGGCATATAGTTGTTCACAGTAATTTCTTACAGTCTTTTGTATGTATGTGGTATTGGTTGTAACTTCTCCTCTTTAGTTTCTGATTTTATTTATTTGGGTCCTCTTTCTTTTTTTTCTTAATGAGTACGATTAAAGGTTTGTCAATTTTGTTTATCTTTCTAAAGAACCAGCTCCTGGATTTATTGATTTTTTTATTGTTATTTTATTCTCTATATCATTTATTTCTGCCCTGATCTTGATTATTTCCTTCTTTCTACTTGCTCTGGGCTTTGTTTGTTGTTGTTCCTCTAATTCTTTTAGATGTAGGGTTAGACTGTTTATTTGAGATTCCTCTATCTTCTCAAGGTAGGCCTGTATTGCCATGAACTTCCCTCTCATACATAAGTTTTGGGTTGTTGTGAGTTCATTTTCATTTGTTTCCAGATATTTTTTGATTTCTTCCTTGATCTCATTGTTGACCCATTCATTATTTATTAATATGTTATCAATATGCATGAATTTAAACATTTTTTATTTTTTTTCTTTGAGGTTGGTTTCTAGTTTCAATCCATGGTGATGTGAGCACATGCTTGATATGATTTCATTTTTCTTGAATTTGTTGAGGCTCGTTTTGTGTCCTACCATGTGATCTATCTTTGAAAATGTATCATGTGCATTTAAAAGAAATGTATATTTTGTTTCTTTGGGGTGAAAGATTCTATATAGCAATTAAGTCCATTTGACCTAGATTTTTTTTCAATGCCACAATATCCTTGTCGATTCTTTAATGGAAGATCTATCCATTGTTGACAGTGGGGTGTTAAAATACCCTACAATGTGTGCTGCTGACAATATCTTTCTTAAAGTCCTCCAAGATTTTTCTAATATACTTGGGTGCTCCTATATTGGGTGCATGAATGTTACAAGGGTTATATCATCCTGTTAGATTACTCCCTTAAGTATTATTTACTGACCTTCTTTGTCCCTTTTTATGCATTTTGTTTTGAAGTCTATTTTGTCTGAAATAAGTATTGCTACCCCAGTTTCTTTTTCATTTCTATTTGCTTGGAATATCTTTTATCCATCCCTTCACTTTCAACCTGTGTAGATCTTTTGTTCTGAGGTACATCTCTTGTAGGCAGCATGTGTGTAGATCATGTTTTCTTATCCACTCAGCCCAGCCACCCTATGTATTTTGATTGGAACACTTACTCCATTTACATTTAAGGTTATTATTGATAGGTACTTATTCATTGCCTTTTAAATTTTTTTCCTGTACCTATGTGTCTCTCTCTCTCTCTTATTTTTCTTCTTCTTCTTCTTCCTTTTCTCCTCCTCCTCCTCCTTCTTCTCTTTTTATTTCAGCCCCTTTAGCATCTGTTACAGTGCAGGCTTGCAGAAGATGAATTCTTTTAGCCTTCCTTTGTCTAGCAAGCTCTTTATTTTGCCTTCCATTTGAAATGAGAGTTTTGCTAGGTAGACTTGTCTTGGGTGTAGATCCTTGCTTTTCATTACTTGGAATATTTCATGCCAGCCCCCTCTGGCTTGTAGTGCTTCTGCTGAGAAATCAACCAAAAGCTTACTGGAACTCTCTTCTTTGTTACTAGCTGTTTCTCCCTTGTTGCCTTTAAGATTCTCTCTTTGTTTTTAAAATTTGTATTTTAATTATGATGTGTCTTGGAATAGGCCTTTGGGTTCATCTTGATTGGGACCCTCTGTGCCTTCTGAATTTGCTTCATTTTTTCCCTCATCAAGTTAGGGAAGTTTTCTGCCATTATTTTTTCAAACAAGATTTCTACCCCTTGTTCCTTTTCTTCTCCTTCTGATATTCCCATGATGTGAATGTTGTTACTTTCATGTCATCCTGAAACTCCCTTAAACTATCATTATTTTTTAAAATCTTTTTTCATTTTTTTGCTCTGACTAGGTATTTTTTTCGACCTTGTCTTCCATCTCGCTGATTTGGTCCTCTGCTTCATCTAGCCTGATTTTAATTCCTTCTTGTGTATTCTTCATTTCAGATATGGCATTCTTCGTTTCTTCCTGGTTCTCATTCATAGTTTCTATTTCCTTTTTCATGCTGCTGTAGTTCTCACTAAAGACCTTGTAGCTCCCCAAAAGTTCCTTGTAGTTATTACTGAGTTCCCTGAGCATCCTTATAACCAGTATTTTGAATTGTATCTCTAATAGATTACTTGCCTAAATTTCATTTAGCACATTTACTGGGTATCCACTTTTCCTTTTGATTGGGGTTTACTTCTTTGTCTCCCCATTTTAGGTGATTATCTTTGCTTCTGCATCTCAGGTTGCTCTACTTTGCCTGCCTGTCTTTGTAGGGTGGACTTCTGCAGAAGGAGTTCCATGGGACTCAGTGGTATAGTCTCTTTGATCTCCTGATCTGTATGCTCTAGGATTTCCCTTTATTCAATTTATGTGGGTTTTCTTGTTGTACTTTGATTATTGATGGTTTATTTGTTCTTGGGTTCTTTATCTGGCTGGCTGACTGGAAGTCACAACACTTATTGCATTTTATATGCTGTTGTACAGTTGCTGGTTAACAAATCAGTACTACCCAGAAACCAAACCTACACTAGCAATAACCCCCCATGCCATTTCAGTAATGTCAACAGCAATTGAGCAAAGATTAATAAAGGTGGAGAGAGGTTAATAATATTATGATAGGAAAAAGGAATATAAGATGACTAAAGGAGAAAAAAATGATTTTAAGCAAGAAGAGGGAGGAGAAGTAGTAAGAGTAAGGAACAGAAAAAAGGTGAGGAAAAGAGGAATATAAAATTTAAAACAAGTGATACAAGGAAGGACAGTGGCAAAATGGAGTAACAAAGGGGAAGAATATAACATGAGGTTTGAAATAAAATTTATTTTTTAAATATATTTTATTGATTATGCTATTACAGTTGTAGTGAATCAAAAGGAACAAAATTTCAGAACAACCACAACAGAATCAATAATAATGACAGCTGAGAAAAGATTAATAAAATTAGAAGGAGAATAATAATCTTATATGGAAGAGAAAAGCAAAATGTAAGACATCTACAATAAGGAAAATTGATTTTGTGAGGTCAGAGTGAGGATAAATAATGAGAGTAAGGAATAGAATCCAGGCTAAGGAAGGGAAAAATAAAAGTCCAAACTCAAATAAGCAAGGGCAGGAGGAAGGCAAAATAAGTAAGACAGCGGGACAGTAACCTATGAGATTTGAAATAAAATAGTGAACAAATAGGAATAGAGTTGAAAAAGAGCAGTAATAACTGTAACGCCCAGCAGGCCACAATTTACAAAGATGGAAAGAAAATAAGAAGGGGAAAGGTGTGAGAGCTGACTAAAGGAAGGAAGAATGATTTTGAGAGGACAGAGGGAGGAGAAATAGTAAGAGTAAGAACTAGGAACATGGGAGAACATAGTAGCATGGGAGAAAATAAGCTTTACAATAAAAATAAGAAAGGGCAGGAAGAAAACAAAATGGAGTAAGACAAGGGAAGGGTATGATGTGAGATTTGAAATAGAAACAATATAAAAATCTAAATAAAAGGCAATAGTGAGTTAGTTGGAATAAAATTGATGCAAAAAAGTCTTAAAAGGCTATGCAATAGAAAAAATAACACAAATTCTGAAGAGGAACAAAGTGTTATTCATCTCAGTACAGTTTGGTGTTTGCCTTCTGTCTTCTCTTTCTGGATCTACCTCTGGATTTTATTAGCTCAAGGTCCAGGGGCGGGTTGTCCCACTTCTCGCAGCACTGCCTGTATCACCTTCACCTGTCTCTAGAGGGGTCTTCTACTGCTATCAGGAAGATGGGGCACCTGGGTCTCCCCTGTTCATTCTTCTGGGAAAGTTGTGGGTGTGTTCCCCCTGCACCTGCACCACCCTCTTGGTCTGTCCCAGCTTATTTCCAATAATGTGTAGTTTCTGCTAAATCAGTTGTCCGTTTCAAGGGAGGGGCCAATTTGTGTAAGAGGTTCAGCTCTTTCCTGCTTGGTGCTAATGGTGGCTCTGTGTGCTAGCCAAGGCTGGGCAGGGCCCTGATTCCCCCTTGCTGCACCAATTTCTAATCTCCTTGCCTTGCTGGCCTCAGTGGAATAGGGTCCTAACAACCAGTGTATTTTATCTCCCTGAGAGAAGTTCAAAAAGGCTCTTTAGGTGTTTCTCTTTCTGTCATTCTCTTGTAGATATGCACCCTTCAGAGGGTTCTTAAGCTTCTCCTGCTTGCAGTCTTGCATGAGGTGGGGGCTGGGTGCATCCTTCCTTTCTCTGACGTTCAGTCTCCCCTGGGGAAGGCAACTCTGTCTGGCTGTAAATAATCTCAGATGCTCCACTCCCACCCATCCATTTCCCAGCCCACTGCCCTCACAGCATACACAGTCCCAAACTCTCCTCTCTGCACAGTCTCTGGGCTGCCAGCTGTGCTGGGCTGGGCCTGAGAAATCCCCTGGCTGTGCATCTTTCTAATTTCTCCACTCATCTTCACTCAGTGGGAGCAAACTGTGCCTTAATCCTCTTCCCTTGCTTGTAGGGTAACTGCACATGGGGTCCCTGCCAAGCAGCCTGAGCTCTCCTTTAAAAAAGTCTCTCTGGGCACTCCCACTGTGACTGACACTGAATCACTATCTGGCTTTCCATACACACCACCTCTCCAAAAAGCCAAAAGTCTTTCACAGTCACAGTTGGCCATATCCTGTCTCCACCTGGCCCAGGTGGAGATGGAATCCCCGCCCCCCTCTCTCTGGCACTCTTCTGGTTGCATTTGCCACTGCAGCTATAGGTGTACTTCCCCTATAGGTACTTCCCCTTCAACCTGTAAAATCTCCTTACCACCCATTGTTAAGTGACTTCTGTACTCCTTGGCTTCCAAACTTTGTATTAGCTAAGATTCCATTGAATGATAAGTTTATTTTTCAGAAGATTGGTCAAGTATCTGATTTGGGGACAAGAGCAAATGAACTTAGCTTCCATCTATTTAGATGCCATCTTCTCTCCGATACATTATTCTAACTATAGTCTTTATTCAGATTTCTTTAGTTTCCTAATGTTCTTTTTCTGCCCCAGGACCACATCCAGGATATTATATTGTATTTAGTTGTCATGTCACCTTAGTCTCCTCTTGTCTATGACAGTTTCTCAGGCTTTCTCTGTTTTTGATTATATCGAATTGACAGTTTTAAAGAGTTCTGGTCAGTTATTTTGTAGAATGTCCCCCAACTGGGATGTGTCTGATGTTTTTCGCATGATTAGAATTAGGTTATGGGCTATGGGTTTTGGAAAGGAAGACCACTGAGCTGAAGTTGTATTCTCATCATGTCCTGTCAAGAGTATATACTGTCAATATGACTTACACTGTTGATGTTGACTTTTGTCACCTGACTAAGGTTGGATTTATCAGGTTTCCCATTGTAAAGATACTCCCTTCCCGATTCTGTTTTGTATACTATCCTCTTTGGAGGGAAACCACTAATTACAGCCCATACCTAAGGAGTGGAAAGCTATGCTATACCTTCTTGAGATAGAGTATATACATGAATTATGTTGAATACTAGTTTAAAGATAATTCCTCTAGAAAATTTCTTCTCTAACATTCTATTTTGTTACCTAAATTCATTGAAATGGTTTCTACAACTTATTTCTTGAAAATATGATTTTTAATTTAAATTAGACCTAATTAGATAGTTTTCATTTATAATTTTGAAATACCATAATTTTAAAAAGTTTCTAAAGGTTAAAAAATAATCCCTAATACAGTACACTAAGTAAATTCAACTATTTTAATTCTAAGTTTTCTAAATACTAGCTTAAATTATTTTATCTATGATTGCTGTAAGTCATTTCCAAGGTTTCTAATTTTATCTGTTCCAGTGTATATTCAGCTGCTGCTTAGAATGCAGATGTTAATAAACCCTTTAACACACTACAGCTATTTACTTACTCTGATCACTAACAGGTCCCCAGCTACTGCTACTTTGTCCCTACTTCTAATATCTCCTTGTTTTCTATAGCCCAACATTTATATCAGTGTTTTTTTGTTCCATATACTCAAGCAGATCTAAAAGCATAAGTTAAAGAGCATGCACATGTTAACTTATATCTAACCTGAGTCATTTTGGGTGCCAGGACTATTTTATCACTTAGGTTTAGAGTTCCTGGGTTAAAAATTTAAAAGAGTTTTCATTTCATGTGCCTAATTTGACTAATTATTAGAAGCTACCTAAAGAGCTACATTGTGGAGGATTCCAAGTCATTGGGCTCATAGGAGAATAATTACATGATTGATAAGGTATGAACATAGAGAAAGAGAATATGGAAAGCCGCCTCTAGGTGAGAATCTTAAACTATCAGGCATTACAACCTCATCAAATAAATCATAAGCTAAACCAGTTTTTAGAGAGTTCTATGGTTGACTTGATCCCTTTGTACTATCAACTTATCTAATAGGAAAAACATACTATTTTCTTTTGTACAGATTAGCAGCACAATTTTCTATGGAAAAAAACTTGAGCCAATTATCATTACATATTGGAAGACAGTAATTTAAGAGGACAAAAAAAACTTTCTGTGTTGGAAGTGAAGCTCTGGTTTTGTGTTATATCTTTCCATCCAAATGAAAATGTGGAGTGAGAATATGGTAGAGAAAGATCCAATGTTCAGGACAAGTCAACCATTATAGTGGGAAAAGAACACTGGGTCAAAAAGTCTTTTGTTCTTCCTCAGCCACTGGCCCTATCTAGCCCTGACTAAAAGTACTAATGGAAACTCCTCAAACTTTAAAATTATTTATTATAAAGATTAAATGATTATCAAATAGATGTGTTTTTAATTAGTATTCAATGACTAATTAAATTGATATCAAAACTAAATGAAGACACTACAAAAAGAATATTACAAGCTAATATCCCTGATGAACATACATGCACAAATCCTGAACAAAATATTAACAAAATAAATTCAACAGTGTATTAAAAAGATCATACATCATGATCAACTGGAATTTATTCTGGGGATGTAAGGATGGTTAAATATCTGTAAATCAATTAATGTGCTACACCACATATACCACGTAAAAAAACAAAACAAAACAAAGAATAAACATCATATGATCATCTCAATAGAAATATAAAAAACATTTGACAAAATTCAATATCCATTTATGTTAAAAATTCTCAATGGAATGAGTATAGAGGAAACATAGCTCAACATAATAAATGCCACATATGACAAAACTACAGTTAACATTATACTTAATAGTGAAAAGCTAAAAGCTTTTCATCTTTACCAGGAAGAAGATAAGGATGTCTACTCTTATCGCTTTTATTCAATGTGTTATTAGAAGCCCTAGACTTAGCAATCAAACAAGAAAATGAAGTAAAATGTATCCAAATTTGAAAGAAGTAAAACTGTCACTATTTGCAGATGACATGATACTATACATAAAAACTCTTAAAGAGTTCACCAAAAAACTAGTAGAACTAGTGTAGGAATTCTGTAAAAATCAAGGATATAAAATTAATATTTGGATATTCGTTGCTACCGTACATGAAGAACAAAGTATCAAAATGAGAAAATAAGAAAATAATTTCATTTCCAGCTGTATCAACAAAATAAAAAATTACTAGCAATAAATTTAATCAATGAGGTAAGAGATCTGTACTGTGAAAAATATAGAACATTGATGAAAGAAATTGAAGAGAATACAAATATTTGTAGGGATAGAACATGCTAGTAGATTGGAAGTATTAATATCATTAATGCCCTGGTTGGTGTGGCTCAGTGGACTGAGTGCCAACCTGTGAACCAAAGGGTCACCAGTTAGATTTTCAGTCAGGGCACATGCCGGGGTTGTGGCCAGGTCCCCAGTGGGATGTGCATGAGAGGCAACCACACATTGATGTTTCTGTCCCTCTCTTTCTTCTTCCCTTCCCCCCCCTCAAAAATAAATAAATAAAATATTTTAATAAAATAAAATGCTCAAACTACTGAAAGCAATCTACAGTTTCAATGCAATCCCTATCAAAATGCCAATGACATTTTTCACAGAACTAAAACAAAAAATCCTAAAAAGTATATGAACCATAAACAACCTCCAAATACTCTACATGGATTAAATTCTTAAATGTAATACCTGAAACTGTAAAATTCCTAGAAGAAAACAGGCAGTAAAATCTTTAAAATTGGTCTTAGTGATATTTTTCGGGTATGTCTCTTTAGGCAAAAGCAAAAATAAACTAATGAGACTCCATTATACTAAAAGTATTTTACACAGTGAAGGAAACCATCATCAAAGTGAAAAGGTAACCCATTCAATGGGAGAAAATATTTGCAAATGATACACCTGATAAAGGGTTAATATTCAAAATGTATAAAGAACTCATACAAATCAATCTGATTAATAATTTGGCAGAAGACTTGAACAGACATACAAAGACATACAGGTGGACAATAGACACATAAAAAGATTCTCAACATTTCTAATCATCAGGAAAATACATATTAAAGCCACAATGAGATGTCACCTTGCACTTGTCAAAATAGCTTATTATAAAAATGTCAAGGAAGTGCTGGAGAGGATGTAGAGTACAGGGAACACTTGTGCACTTTTGGTGGACTTGTTAATTGGTATAGCCACTATAGAAAAAAGTATGGAGATTTCTCAAAAAATTAAAAATAGAACCACCATATGATACAGCAATTTCACTTCTGGTCATTCACAGAAAATGAAAACACTAATTCAAGGATATATATGTACTCCTTGTCAATCCCTGCATTATAGTCATACCTCAGAGATATCATGGGTTTGGTTCCAGACCATCACAACCACAATAAAGTAGGTATTGCAGTAAAGTAAGTCACATGAACGTTTTTTTTTGTTTGTTTCTTGAGTGCATATGAAAGTCATCTTTACACTATGGTATACTCTATGAAGTGTGCAATAGCATTATATCAAAAAGATAATGTATATACCTTAATTTAAAAATGCCTTATTTCTAAAAATGCTAACTATCATCTGAGCCTGTTGAAAAAATGGCACTGATATATTTGCTTAATGTAGGGTTTCCACAATCCTTCAATTTGTTAAAAAAATTGCAATATCTACAAAGTGCACTAAAGTGAAGCACAATTCTATATGGTATGCCTACATTTACAAAAGTCAAGATGTCAAAGCAAACCAGGTGTCCATTAACAGAAGAATGGATGAAAAAAATTATGGTATATATACTACGGAATATTACTCAAGTGTGAAAAAGAGTGAAATCTTGTCATTTGTGACAGCATGGATGGGTGTAGAGGGTATTATGCTAAATTAAAAAGTCAAACAGGACAAATACCATATAATTTGACTCATATGTGGGATCCAGCAAACCAAAGCAGTGAACCATCAAAACAAACCAGAAATAAACTCATAAATATAGAGGATAAACTTATGGTTGCCATAGGAGAAGACAGCAGGGAATGGGTTAAAAAGGTGAAGGGAAGTAAGTGCAAACTTTCAGCTTTAAAATAAGACATGAAATATAGTGTACAGCCTAGGTAACATCAAAAATATTGTAATAACTTCATACTATGACAGATGGTTTTGTTAGACTTATCATGGTGATGACTTCATAAGGTATATAAATGTCAAATTACTGCATTGTATACCTGCAACTACTATAGTACTCTATGCCAACTATAATTTTAAAATAAATAAATATACTTTTAAAAGTCATGTACATTAGTTGGGCATTGAGTACACTTGTAATAATGAAAAATCAACTGAAACCTCCATCTACAAATGAATGCATAAATTATGATATACTTATATATTGAGTACTATATAGAAAATGATAAATAGAAGTACAATAACCTATAACAACATGGATTACTCTGAGAAACACAATGATGACTCTAAAAAAAAAGCTGCTCACAAAATAGTACATACTGCATGATTCTATATATGTAAAGTTCTAGGAGAGGCAAAACACATTTCTATTTAAGAAGTCACAGGAGAGTGGTGACCCTTGGTCTGAATATGGGTTGGTAAGTGGCTGGATAGTTGCATGAGGAGGTTTCTTTGGTGCTGAGATGATCTGTTTCTTGGTCTGGATGCAAGTTATACAGGGGTGTTCACTTTGTAAAAATTCATTTAGTGGTAAATTTCTGAAATGTATGCTTTTCTGTATAAATATTATTTTTCATGTAGTTTTTGAAAAAAATGTTATAGATAGTCAGCAAGGCTAATGTGGCTCATGTATAAACAAAGGATTAGAGGAGTTCGAATTGCATTTATCATTTGGCTCTCTCAGGACCTTTTTGTTCATTCTGCTGGCTAGTCTTACTGTCAGCTTAATTTTTTTTAATCCTCACTCAAGGATATTTTTTTCATTGCTTTTAGAGAGACAGGAAGGGAGAGTGATGGAGACAGGGAAAGAAAGAGAGAGAGAGACACACACACAAAGACAGACAGATAGACATTCAGAAACATTGATCAGTTGCCTTCTTGTATCTGGGATCAAATCCACAACCTCGGTATGTGCTCCCACCAGGAATCAAGCACCACGACATTTCAGTCTGTGGGACGGTGTCCCAACCAACTGAGTCATACTAGCCAGGGCAGAATTTTCTGTTTTTAGCTTTAGGGTTTTTGAAGTAGGAGATGATCTGCTTTTGTATCCATGCTGCCATTTTTTAAAGTAGTTTATATTCTTCTAATGATTTCTCTCAAGCCTGGAGTCTTCACACAAAGAGAAATGTGGGGCTTAGGGGTCTTGATCTAGAAGGTAAGAAAATCACCCTAATAGCTAAGCGTTTTCATAATCTGTTGTGTGTAGTGTCCTGTATTTGGGGACTTGAATAAGTGCTTTCCTATTTTAGATGTCATGTGAACAGTGAATTTATACATAACAGCAATTTTTTGTTCACAGCCTGAGACTTACTTGGCTATAAATTGTGTTCGTTGGGGAATGGGGAATTAATTATAAAGAAGAGATAGGGTTTATAGGAGGAAGAAGAAACACTGTTATATGATTGGGCTTGGTTCAAGATGACAGTTACATCTAAGTTACATTGCCAAGGATTATAGGGTACTCTGGCATGATCCTATTAGCTCTGAATCTCAGGTGACCAAGCTTGAGGCTGAAGCAGGATGTGTATGTTCAGGTAAATGTTAGGTTGACGGTTTTGTCTGATTTTTGTAACCTCTTTATTCTTAGTAGTACAGTGACAAATGTACAGATCCTGGTGGGAGAAGACCCAGGACAAGGTGGATTTTCAAACCTGTTGGGGAAATTAGTAGACTTTATAACTGAGAAAATGTGATTGTGTGTTGGGCAGGATGGCATGTGTGACTGAATGACAGTACTGTGTCATGGTGACAAGCACAAGCTTTTGTTATCTCTGTTGCTCACTAAATGTCCTGGAGAAAGTTACTTAACCTTTTGGAACCTTCTCCTACTTATTTTTAAAAGTGATAGTAGTACCTATCTTAGAGGGTTGCTTGAAATTTAAATAAAACAATGTATATAAAGTATTTAGAAGGATATATCTAGCACAAGCAGAATGCTTAATACTCATTATTTAGCCATTTTTATTATTAGTTTTGGACAACCCCACACAGGCATATGAGACACCCATATTAGGGCAGCAAGAAAAATTCCTCACTCCACCAATTAGAGACAAAAAGACCTCTAAAATAGTGCTCAGATTTAGATTGAATTGGCATAGGGCAGGAATGAGTTTAAGTATCTGCCTCTGGGTAGGGGTAGGTCAGAAAGGATCTCACTATATAGACATGTAATTTGAATCCAAAGTCTTTCATTGTCTCCTACATATTTGTAGATACGTAGGTGGTGTTTTCCAAAGAGATTATTCCCTGTTGAATTTTGGCTGATGTGATAATTTTTTCCTAATATTTAAATAATGCAGTCACACACAATTTCTCTTTAGAATCTTATTGAAGATGTTTAATTTTCTTTTATTTCAACCATAAAAAGCATTCCAAATTCTTTTATGATTTATTTCCTTCTCTGAAAACTTTCAACATTTGGTATTTCCAAAGGGTGCATTATCTCCAACCCATTCACTCGTATTCTGGAACTAACATTTGTTCACTTCATTTACCCTCTTTCACCCTCAATTCCTTACCCTGTAAATCTTATCCCTATATTTATTTAGAAAATGTCTTCCCAGTGTTCTAACCTGCAGGTCAGCAACTGGGGTACCATAAACTTGTTATCGGATCTGCCTTCATGAATTTGCACGATCATCTATAGACCACCAAAATTATTTTTTTCTTCAGTATGAGAGCCAAGTAGAGCAACGTCATAAGGATTATTCTTCTCTCCTGTGCTTACTGTCTGGGAAGATATGGAGTATCTTTGCTCTGACAATTTTATTTCTGAACAACCTTTGGTGTCTCTCGGCCACACTGGAAAATGAAGAGTCATCTCAAGCAACACATTAAATAAACTGTCACATTTTGTGACATGTAATCGCAAAAAATCTCATTATGTTTTAAGGAAATTTATAATTTTGTGTTGGGCTGCATTCACAGCCACCCTGGGCTGCATGCCGCCCATAGGCCACAGATTGGAAATCCCTGAATCAACTCTGTTCTTTGCAGTGTCTTTCTGATCAGACACTGCTCTCTGTGGTGTCTGATCAGGTCATTGGCTATGAGTCACCAATTCTACCTTACAAAAGAGCAGAGTCTTATCGGTAGTGCGTTGGATTGCTTTTTTTTTTTTTTTTTTTTTTTTTTTTTTTGCGGGGGCTCAGGACTTTATGTACTTTGGCATTTAAAGGGGAAAGACTCTGATTCATTGTTTCCTCACAGATCAGGCCATTGTTGAGAACCTTGGTATGAGCCAACTTGCTCTTGCTGTGTACAGAGGGAAGTTTATCCCCCAGGTTATTTATGAGGAGTTATAAAATCCAGTCTTCATAATCTTCACCCTAGAAAACATCCCTCCTATGTTTATATACTATTTTGCATATATTTGTATAATGAGCTACATTATTTCTACAAAATATTCCAAAATTTCTAACTCCAGTAAGGTAAACCAATTAATGAGGCAATTGTGTTCAATTTTACAGTCTGGTCAGAGCCAAAGAAAGCATGGCACAACCAAGAAATCTATACAACATTGTACCAGTTCTCCTGGCATGGTTTTTCTTACTCCTTCCATGACACCTATCACAAGCTTGTAATAAAAAGTTCATAAGATGACAAGTAGTAGCAGTAATTATGTCTGTTTCCATATATACATGGAAGCTTGGATTATCTTATTCATGCAGCAACTCTTTCTCAGATCTTAATTTTATTACTTATAAATTAATATATTTGTTTCTAATAGTTCTCCCCATAATAAAGAAATTCAGTTCCCAGCTTTACCAGTTCTTACATTGCCACATAATTTATATTATTGAGCCTCAGTTTCCTTATCTGTAAGTTGGGAATAATGCTTCATAGTGTTTATATGAATATTAAAGATAAACAAAACATGAAGTGTCTGACAAGTAGGAACTCAAAAATCGCTCATCCTTTTCCCCCCGTCTTTTACTGTACCGTGTCCTGTCTTGTGGATTAAAAACATCTACTTTTGTTTTAAGCTCTACCTCTATGATTTCAAAACATCTGGCTAAAGAGTGAAAATGAATGCAATCATCCAGGTGTTTGGCCTATATGATGACAGATATCAAACACTTAGATCCATCTGGGTGATTGGCGTTGTTTTCCCACTATCCAAATGCATGCAGATAGAGCCTTGGTCAAAGGAAAAAATATAAGGGTGTTTCTTAAACCTTTAATAATATGTCTTCAAAAATGTATGATTTAGGTATACTTCATTTGTTTCCTTTGAAATACATCTTATTCAAGTCATTCTTATAACTAAAAACATTATTTAATTTATTTTCCTAGAATGTAGAAATTTTAAAAAGGAAGGAAGTTATTCCATAGATTTCAAACCTTCATATTTCTGCTCGACAGTTAAGGACCAAAAATAACTAGTAAGGATTCCAGGATATCGAGTTAGATAGTGAGAGGACTGGGACAAGGACAAAGTGTCTTGATCTTAAACTGAAAATTTCATTTCACACACTGCCCATCTTCTTTCATCCAAGTCATATGTGGTTTTATCCATATGCATACAGGTCCATATGCACCCAACGTGTACATACAAGTAGGTGTAAATAGCACCCCTTTTTTCCTCACAGTCATATTCTCTGACTTGATCTCTTCCCAAGTATTTTTCAAACATTTGCTAGTAAGCCAGAGAGTACACACCAGGCCTCAGTACATTCATTTGCACATGTATCAAGTACCCAGGCTCCAACATCTGCCATCCAGGGCACTGCTTAAATGGATGTCGTACTGAGTTCTGGTATCCTCTGAGCAGCTGATACAATTTTCCTCAGTCACAGGGATGAAGCTTGGATAACATTTTTGGCTCTGAGAAATCCCCTAGTCACAAAGAAATGATTCCAGTGACCTGGAGGCTTCACACTCCTAATACAACATGTTCTTGAGCAGCTTCCCAAGGGAGAAAATAACGTGAGAGTTTTAAAGAGTGCCAAAATCTTCCCCTCTAATCATCCTGTGTGGATTCCGCTAGCATTCCAAGTCATCCCAGACAATTCTGAGAAAACATGGGGGAATCAGTGAATTTTTCTAAACATTTTTTTCTGCTTGAATATACTAACGATAAGCAGCTTCACATAATAACACTGTTCTTTGGACATGAACACAACTTATCAACTACCATTCCTATCAAAAAAACAACTGTACAGCTCAAAGAAGTCCTCCCTGATAGATTTCCAATAGGATTTTTTTCTTTTTCTTTTTTTTAAAGTAGGAGATATTTGAGAGCTCTTACTTTAAAATCTGTTCTGCTAATTCATGTCTGAAAGCAGAGGTGGATGGCTTGCCTGTAGGGAAGGAAGAACATTTCTGATTAGTAGATTTGTCCATAATTTGACCAGCTGCAAAATAGAAATAGAGAGAGAGGTCTGCAGCAGTCAAAGGTTACAGGGGGTAATTGTATTTTAGCTCTTGGTGGGATCCCCAGCCACTAAAACACAACTAGCTGTCTAACTAGCAGCCTTAGCTGAGTTGAAAATACCCTAAACTAAAGTCAGCTTGTAGCAGCCAGCAAGAGATAATTGTTAAATTTTTTAATTAGTTGATGTTACTTTGATAGTTTAAAATTCATCATAGTGGGAGTATTTACACCATGAAAATTGGCATATGCTACAAATCAGGGTTTTTGTTTCCCAGAGAGCTGATTGTTGAACTTTATCTGCATATCATTGAATAAAACAAACCTGGCTTCAATTGCTATCCTTGCCACCTATGACACAAGAATTTGAAGAGTCAACAACCCTCTGAGATTTCATGTCCTGACATGTAAGTCAGGAATGGTAATACACGTTTCATAACCAAGCAATGTATCTAACCACATTTAGTGCTTATCAGATGCATTATTTATTCATTAAATATTAATAGGGAACACATTTTATGCTATGGATTATGGTTAGTGTTAGAGACACAAGATTAAATAGATAGATTGGCAAAGACCTGAGTGAATACAGAACATAGATTAAATAATAACTACAATATACTTTGAAAATTGCTATAATATGAGATATAAATGGTCAAGGTTGAAGTAGAGACAAAGCAGCTATCATCATTAATATGACTTTAAAAGAGGTACTAGTAGTTTATGGTGGGTCAGGAATACTTGTCCAGCCATTTCTAAACATGCTAAATCATGTGTGTTTTCATATTTGGAAACGTAGAGATTCAAGACTCCTGGAAATATGTGGAAAGCAGAGCAATATTTTAGAGTTCATGAAACACTGCTTTGTAGGTTGGTATTATAGGAACACAGTTTTCTAACTCAAAATTCATTCTTTACTGACTTCCATTCTATCTTCACTGTTGATTCATTTGAGCGTAAAAGTTATGGTTCATTGGAATTGCCCTTTAACTAACAATGATTTCTATGAGACCAACACCTTGCTGTAGTATTATTGAAAATCTCTTACTATTAGGAAAGGGGAAATGAGCTATCATTCCTTCAGGATTAGCTACGAGTGAGGTATTTTACGTTGCTACTTTATTTCATCATAACAATACTACTGTGAAATAGTATTGTTCTCTCCATTCTGCTGAAGAACAACTTGATATTCAGAGAGCCTGAGTCATGAGCTCAAAGTGGAACTGAAATCCAAACTTGGGTCAGCTGACTCATGAATATTTACTTGATCTTAACATTTAAGTATCTTAATAATTTTATGAGGTCTTACAATTAACCTTACTTTATGAAGGAGAAAACTGTGGAGCAGAGAAATGGCAAAACTGATTTGCCAACTAATAAATAGCATAGTTGGCTCAAATCTATGTTCTTTCTGATTAACAGTATACTTCATATTTCAGTGATGACTTTAGCAGGGATCAGGGAACAATTTAATCAGTACAAGAATGGCCCTACTATAAGGTGGACTCCTCAACAGAGAGAGATTGGGTGGGGGAGACCAGGACAGAGGAAAGAGACTTGGGGACAGGAAAGCATCAAAGGTAGTTTAGTTCTCTCCCAATATTTGCTGAAAGATGATGGCCACAGAGAAGCACTTGTCATTTTCTGTACAAATCCACAGCCATCTGAGACCCAAACAGAGATGAGAACATCTGGAAGGCAGCTGTTCCTTGTAGGATCTTCAGTAGAGGAGAATCACCTACAATGATAGATAAGAGTGCATATTGGTTTTGAGTGTACATTGGTATAATCCATATGTTTTATGGGGCTTTTGAAAAGTATAATTTTTGTGCAGTTTCTACACAAAACATTAAAGCATTATCTGAAAACTTATAAGGTACCTTAAATCATTTTAGGGATAAGATGGAAAATTTTAAAATATAAAGGAGAAGAAATAAAGGTCTATTATAAATATGGTAAAATTTCAATAATTTCACTACCTATGAAATGGTGTAGTGTTATTTGAAAATGGTCTTGAATTAGTTCTAAATACATATTGTAAACTCTGGAGCAACTGCCCCTAAAAACTCAAAAAAGTATAATGATGTGCTAAGAAAGAGAAAAAGAAATCACATAAAATGCTCAGTTAAAATCACAAAGAGCAGAGAAATTGTAGAAGAAAAATAGGAACAAAAATAAAGATGATAAATAGAAAACAGTAACAAACATAGTAGATATTAATACTGTATTAATCATAACTTTAAACTTTAATGTCTAAATATACTAACTGGTTGACAAAGATTGTCAGCGTAGATTAAAAAACAAAGACTCAACCATATGTTGTCTACAAGAAACCCACTTTAAGTATAATGACACATATAGATTATCCATAAAGGGAAAGAGAGACATATACCATGCTAACACTAATCAAAAGAAAGCAATAGTCACTGTATGAGTTTCAGACAGAGCAGACTTCAGAGCAAGGAAGTTTTCAGGGATAAAGAGGGGCATTACATCATCACAAAGGGTCAATGCTCCAAGAAGATGTAACGACCATTAATGTGTATGTGCCTAGCAACAGAATGTCAAAATATGAGGCAAAAAACTGATAGAACTTCAAAAAAAAATAGATGAATCTACTATTACATTTAGAAACTTTAACTTGCCTGTATTAGAAACTGATAGAGCCAGCAGGCAGAGACTAAGTAAAGACAGAATTGAACTCAACAGGACAATTAGGGGAGTAGATATAATGGACATCTACAGACTGTTTCATCCAAACACAGCAGATTACATATTCTTCTCAAGCTCCATGAAATATTTACCAAGATAGACCACATTCTGGGCCATAAAACACAACGTCTGCTCTCAGACAACCATGGAATTAAATTAAAAATAAGTAACAGAATGATAGCTGGAAAATACCAAAATACTTGGAGATTAAACAACACACTTCTAAATAACATATGGGTCAAAGAAGAAATTTCAAGAGAAATTTAAAAATATTTTAACTATATGAAAATAAAAACATGCTCATCAAAATTTGTGGGACTTACAGAAGTAATGCTTCAAGGGAAATTTACAGCATTTTATAATGTATGTTTTAAAAAAGAAAAAAGTTCTAAAGTCAATTGTCTAAGTTTCTAAACAAGAAGCTAGAAAATGAAAGCAAATTAAATCTAAAGTAAGCAGAAAAAAGAATCAATAACACTAGATCAAAGAGTAATGGAATTGGAAACAGGAAACCAATAGAGAAAAATCAATGAAACCAAAGCTGGTTCTTTGAAGAGATCAATAAAATTGATGAGAATCCAGCCAGACTAGGAGAAAAAAAGAAGAAGACACAAATTACTAGTACCAGAAATAAATGGGGTAGAACAGGGGGCAGCACTACGGATCCCATGGACATTGAAAGATATAGGAATAGTATGAACAAATCTGTCCACAAATTTGATGACCTAGGTGATATGGACCAAGTCTTTGAAAGATACAATCTACCAAAACTCATATAAGGATATATCAACTATATGAATTGGCCTATATCTAGTAACGAAGTTGACCCAATAATTAATAACCTCCCCAAACAGAAACTTCATGTCCAGAAGGTCTCACTGTTGAATTCTACCAAATATTTAAGGAAGAAATTATACCAATTCTCTAAAATCTTTTCTAGAAGATAGAAGCAGATGGAATGTGTTCACACTTATTACCCTAAGACCAAAACCGGACAAACATATTACAAGGAAATTATGGACTAAGCTCTCTCATGAACATAGATTCAAAAAATCCTCAACAAAATATTAGAAAAAATTCTCAAATCCAACAATGTATAAAATGAATAATATGTCATGACCTCGGGTATTTATCCCAGGTATGCAAGGTGATTTTGCACTCAAAGATTAATTAAAATAATCTGTTACGTTAATAGGCTAAAATCCACATGATCATATCTATAGATGCAGAAAAAGGATTTGACAAAATTCAAAACACATTCATAATAAAAACTCTCAGAAAACCAGTGCTAAATGGGAACTTCATCAACTTGGTAACCTACAGCTAATATACTTCATGGTGATAAACTCAGTTTTCCCACTTAGTGGTGATAAACTCAGTTTTCCTGATAAACTCAGGTTTCCCTTGTGATGTCAAGTACAAGGCACAGATGTTCTCTCTCACCACTGTTTTGAACAATGTACTGAAGTCCTGGACAATTCAGTATGACAAGATAAGACAAGATATACAGAATTGGAAGAAAGAAATAAAACTGTCTTGGTTTGCAAACAAGTTCATCTATGTAGAAAATATGAAAGAATCAACAGAAAAAATAAAAATAAATTCTTCTGGAACTAAAAAGCAATTATAGCAAGGTTGCAGGGTATAAGGTTAATATGCAAGTCATTCACTTTCTTATGCACCAGCAATGAACGAGTGGAATTTGAATTTAAAAACATGTTAGCATTTACATTAGTGCCCCTGAAATGAAATAGTTATAAATCTAACAAAATATGTACAAAATCTATATGAGGAAACATGAGCAAAATAAAAAATTGAATTAAATATATGGAGAGATATTTTATGTTCATAGATGACAAGACTCAATATTGTCAAGTTTTCAGTTATCTCCATCTGGTTTTATATTTAATGTGATCTCAAACAAAATCCCAGCAAGTTATGTTATGGATATTAATAAACTGAATCAAAAGTCTGTGTGAAGAGGTAAAAGAACTAGAATAGCTAACTCACTAATGAGGGAGAAAAAAAAGTGAGAGGATTGGCATTCCTAGCTTCAAGATGTACAGTCCTGTGCCACTTAATGATGAGGATATATTCTGAGAAATGTGTCCTTAGGCAATTTTGTTATTGTGTGAACATCATAGAACCTACTTACACAAACCTAGATAGTATAGTCTACTATACACTAAGGCTATATGATGTGCTACAGTTGTGTATATGGTCCATCATTGACTAAAGTATCGTTATGTGGCGCATGACTGTATTTTAGACCTTCAGTAATCAACATAGTGTGG
The DNA here is from genome assembly GCA_039655065.1 of Glossophaga mutica. Lineage (NCBI taxonomy): Eukaryota > Metazoa > Chordata > Mammalia > Chiroptera > Phyllostomidae > Glossophaga > Glossophaga mutica. The sequence goes on along the minus strand of CM077305.1, from coordinate 135,182,679 downwards.
TACTGGCAAAAGAATAGTTAATGGAACAAATTAGAGAGCTCGGAAATTTACTTACATAAATATAGTTAACACTTGGTACTGAAGCAACTAGCCATTCACATGCAAAAAATAATGAATCTGGATACAGACTTAATGCCTCTTGCAAAAAATAACTGAAAATGAATCATAGACTGAAATGTAAAATGCAGAACTCTGAAATTCATAGAAGATGACTTAGGAGAAAACCTAGATAACTTTGTGCATGGCAATGACTGTTGAGATACAGCAAGAAAGACATGGGAGAGGGATAGTGGGGGAAAATAGGGGAAGGTCCATCAAGGAACATGTATAAAGGACACATGGACAAAGCCACAGGGGGTAGGCTCAAGGGTGGGGCAGAGGCCTAGGTGGTGTAAAAATGAAGACAACTGTACTGGAACAACAACAACAAAATGAATTAATAAACTGGGCTTACTCAAAATAAAACTTCTGCTCTTTGAAAGGATACCAAGAGAATGAGAAGATAAGCCATAGACAGTGAGAAAATATTTACAGAAGACACATCTGATAAAGGACTGTTACCCCATATATACAAAGCACTCTTAAAATTCAACCACAAGAAAATGAACAACTTTCTTTAAAACTGAGCAAAAGATTATAACTATATGACTTTCTTGAAAATGTAAAACTACAGAGACAGTACAAAGATTAGTGGTTATCTGAGGCTGGGAGGAGGATGGATGGGACGAATAGATGGAGCACAGAGGACTTTTAGGGTAGTGAAAATAATCTATGATACTATAATGATGGATACATGTAATTATACATTTGTCCAAATCCATAGCGTAAAGCCCTGGCCATGTGGCTCAGTTGGTTGGAGTGTTGTACCATACACCAAAAGGTTGCAAGTTCAAGTCATAGTCAGGGCACAGATCTAGGTTGTGGTTGTGGGCCCCGGGTCAGGGAACATATAGGAGGCAACAAATCCATGTTTCTCTCTCACCTCAATGTTTCTCTGTCTGTCTTCCTCTCTCTCTCCCTCCCTCCTTTCCTCTCACTTTAAAATCAACAACTATCTTCATGTGAGGATTAAAACATCCATAGCATGTACAACACAAAGAATGAACCATAATGGACTCGACTTTGCGTGACTATGATGTGTCATTGTAAGCTCATCACTTTGAACAAATGTAGCACTGGTAATGGATGTTAATAATGGGAAAGGCTATGCCTATGTGTGGGCAGTGGTTGTAGGGGGATCTCTGTACCTTCCTCTTAATTTTGCTGTGAATGTAAAGCTGCTCTGAAAAAATAGTCTTAAAAAAGGCAAAAGACCTGAACAGACACACAAAAAAAGAGATCCGTATGGTGAGTAGCATGTGGAAAACTGCTCAACATTATATTTCATTAGGGAAACACAAATTAGAAGAACAAGATACCACTCCACACCTATTATATGGCCAAATTTCAGGGCACTGTTAACAAAATGCTGATGAGTATGTGGAGTAACAGGAATGTTCACTTATTGCTGATGGTAAGGTAAAACCACTGAGAAAAAGTTGGCTTGGTAGTTTCTAGCAGAACTAAACATATATTTGTTACATGATCCAACAGCTGTGCTCCTTGGTATTTACCCAAATGAATTGAAGAGCTTTTTCCATACAAAAACCTGAACATAATATTTACAGCTGCTTTATTCATAATTGTCAAAACTTGGAAGTAACTAAGATGTCCTTCAGTGTGTTATTGGATAAATAAACTGTGGTACAGACAGACAATGGAATATTATTTAGCACTAAAAGAAATGAGCTATAAAGCCATGAACAGAAATGCCTGTTACTAAGTTAAAAAAAAGTCTCAGAAAGACATACTGTATGCTTCCAACTATGTGACATCCTGGAAAAGGCAAAGCCAAAGAGACAGTAAAAATATCAGTGATTGCTAGGAGTTAGGGGGAGGTGGGCTGAATAAATGGAGCCCTGATGACTTTTAGGGTAATGAAACTATTCTGTATAATACTATAATAATGAATACATGTCAATATAAGTTTCTCCATATCCATAGGCTGTGTGACACCAAAAGTGAACCCCAGTGTAGAATGTGGGTGATGATGATGTGTCAACATATGTTCATTGACTGTAACCAGTGTATGATGGTGGTGCAGGACTTCCTTCTGAGGAGGTTGTGGGTGTGTGGGGACAGTGGCTATATTGGATCTCTGTACTTCTGATCAGTTTTGCTGTGAACCTAAAGGTATGCTAAAAAATACAATTTATTCATTTTAAAAGTTTAGTAATTTACATTTAGCATATTTTAAATTTGTTAACAAAATATTAATAGTAGTCTTCAGGGTTTTTGGCATATTATAGATATTTCAGATTTACATAGTATGTATATATGTGTGTACATATAGAGCATCTGAATATATTTTATTATCATATAATCATATTAATAAAGCATCAACATATGTATAACCATATTATATTTTATATTATGAATGTATAATATATATAATATATTTTATGTTGCAAAATTATAGTACATATGTATAAATAAGTTAATTTTATTCATGTTAAACTATCCTAAAATTTTGGTTTCAATTCAGGCTTTTTATTCTAATTAATTGATAATAATTAAAAGCATTTAAAGATGTAAATTGACAAAGCACATTCTCTTCTTGCCAGCACTGCCCTAGAGCCCTTTAAGGTAGGATCATTTTCTAGTTCTATTTTTGAATGAGTAAACAAAGTCATGGGAAGGTGAATAACTAGCTCAGAGTTATCCTGTCCTTCATTAGTTTAACTAAGTTTAGACCTAGCCATCTGTGAACTTGAAAACTATATTAGCCCAGTTGGCTAGCATGTAACTTTGAATGAGTCCCTTAGACTCAGAGCTTCCCATTGCTTATCTTTCAAATGTGACAGTTGCCTATGTAATCGCCATGCTCCCTCCCAGTCCTCTTACCTATATGGCTAGTAGGATGGAAAACAGCCAATAAATAAAAGTGGGAGAAAGGATCACTTTTCATCGTGTACCTTACACAGAATGAAAAGTTCACAGGTGTAACTAATATAGAGATGGCTTCCTCAGCAACGTTGCCAGCTCCTTCATCCTCACCAGCTCCTACACCTGCAGAGGAAGCAATGCAGTAATCACAGGATGAGCTGGGAGCAATGTCTCAGCGAGGCTGTAATATGAGGATCTCCTGTTGTCAACAAAAATTCAAGACCTGTAGAAAATTACCCTAACATGAAAACTTCCCTCCAACAAGAGATTTTCTGAAACCTCTTCTCCCCAGCCAAGCTCCACTGGGCTAAAATCTCTTCTGTTTGTGTGTTCAGGGCTCTGTGGTTACAATGTCCTTCATGTCCTCAACCATATCCCTTCGACTCTAAACACCACCTGTAAGATGGAGAGGAAAAGGACTGTAATTCCCATTTTGCAGTAAAATAAAACCTGAAAAAAATAAAAGGAAAGTGTTTGATGTCACTGGAATAGTAAGTGGCAGAGTTGGAACTGGAATTTAGGTTTTTTGACTCTCAGTCAAGTGCTCTTTCCAGGATACCAGAATTATTTGACACACAATGTTTTAATAGATGGAGAACTAGAGAAAACAAGTCATGCATTATGGTACTGCATTATCTTTCAAAGCCACCGATGGAGAACTTGGGCACAGGAAGAATAGGAGTGGATGTAACCTTCAGTTTGAGAGGATGGGTGTCAGCTTTTCAGAAGCTCCTAGGCCAGTAGGTGGAGTCTCTTGTCATGCTCATTTCCAAAGACAGGGGGAGAGAATTTTTTTCCCTCTATCTCTCTTTTTTAAAGCAACTACAATATATACATTAATATTTCAACCAGCTTAGAGAAAAAGCAAGGTTCTTATATGTGGAGAGCAGGACTGAACTAAAGTGGTATCAGCGCTGTCAACTAAGAAGGCATGTTTAGAGCATTCGGAGTAGAGCAACGGCTCAGAGAGATGATGCAACTCCTCCAGCATGTGCAGTACAATGTGGTAGACAACACGTGCTCACCTGAGAGGTAACACCACCCTCTCAGAGTATGCGCAGTAGAGTGATGTAATCAACTTATGCTTGTCGAGGTGACACAAAACAACATGTGTTGATCAAGGGCTGATACGATATTCTATCATACAAGAGTATAAAAGCAAAAGCCTTTGAACAGATAGCTGAGACAGCTAAGAGGAGCTAAGATGGCCAAGAGATGCTCCGCTCTTCCAATTGACCTTGCTCTAGCTAATTCTGAAGCTGCCACCGTACATTCTGCTTTGCAATACTCTGCCTTGCTGACTAGCTGCCTCTGGGACCTGGACCCAGATGTGTATCTCGTCTGAACTCTTGGAACTTGGGTCCGTTATCCCCCAATTCTCTTCTGTGATGTTATTGCTGATTTTTTCTGCATGATTATTATTGTCATTGGGTTATTACAAATTTGCATTGAAACTGCATTAATAAAACTGAGTGAACAGCATTGTCACCTGTGTTGACTCACTATTATTCCTTGGTGTTGGTTTTGCCTGTAGGGCTGGTGGCAGTATAGGCAGCCTGGTGCCTCCCTTTGGTGACAAAGGCTGGAGACTATCTTATAGGAAAGACAATAGTGTGGATACTTGTAAGGGCTTAAAGGTTCAGGCACACACAGAGACACAAAAGCATTTTAAAAAGGAATCTGAGGGTTTTGTGCAAGGTACAGGACAGTGAGTAGCTCACTGAGGCATGCCAGCTCTGAAAACACAGGAGAGGAATGACAGAACTGAACTGGAGTGGTATGTGTCTCCAAACTGTGGTCAGCAGGCATTGGGTCCAAAAACAGCAGGAGACAGTCTCTCTTTAAAGAAAAGACAGTCGGAGCCCCCGAGTGCTCCCCTGATAAATAGCAGCCTGAGCCATGTGAGGGAGATGCCCAATCTACACAGATCTGCATGATATCTTTCCATTCCAGTGGGGAGTTCAGGGAGGCAGCACTGCTCTTTGGTTTTCAGCATAAACATTCCTTCCTAGTATGCATTAAGCACCATGAGTAGGTCATCTTTTCCACACCTTTCCAAAATATTTTGTTTTCCATCTCTTTCTTCTTTTCCACATTGCTTTGAGAAAGATCCAAAACTTCCTCCCTGGCATCCTTAGCTACTTTTTGTTGTTTCAAATCACAGCCTAAATTTAAACCATGGCTCAGGAGAGGGAAGGAACTTGTAGTTATGGGTGTGGCTTCACTGTTGCCTTGGGAACAATTACCTTCAGCCAGTTCTTTAACTCCGTGTACAGGTAAAATGGAGATATGTCTATATTTCATCACAAAGGCATCATTTGAGGAAGAACCTTCCAACTTAATTTCCTTCTTACTTTTCTAATTTATCCAGGTAAAGACAGCCAGATTAATGTTCCTAAATAATAACTTTTATCATAACATTCCATAACCTGAAATATTTTAACATTTCACCTTTTTTCTCTAAGATAAATAATTAAACTCCTAGCCTGGTTTCCGGTGTCTCCAATATCTGGCTGCGACTTAACCTTTTCAGCCTTCTTGCCCATTCTTTCATTATAAACCAGCCTGGCCTACTTGTTTTCCTAAATTTTCCTGTCACATGCTTCCTTCCCCACTAGTTTTGCATTAGTCCATTACTACTAGGAATGACCTCATTCCTGTCAACTTAACTGATGTCTTCTGATCTTTATTCAAGGCCCAACTGAATATCCCCTTCTTTATGAAGCCTTTCTGAATTTTTCCAGACCACATCACTGCTCCCCAGCTTTAAAACTATGAGAATAGCTATTCTACTTGTATGACACTTCGTAGCCTGGTCTATATCATTCTGGCCCCTGTGTAATTGCTTTTTCTGAACTGTGCTCTATCATTATACCATTGGCCCACATAAAATTTTTATAAGAAACCACCCAACCAAAAGCACTATCAAATTTACTCTATGTATGTTGTTGGGGACATGGTTTCCTCCATTTCACAGTGTCCTTTCCACATGGACTCATGGGAAAAATGTTTCTCAGCCCTCAAAACCAAGAATAGCTGGGCTTCTCGGGAGTTGCTGTTTTGTTTTTATCTTGTGGTCATTGTGAGTCATGTCTCCCTCTTTTCCTAGGCACAGAGCCAGAACTGCAGCCCACCACAAGCAACAAGCAAGTCTTAACAGCATGTATTTGGGGGGTAATAGCATTAACTTTAGCTTCTTAATTTATTTCCTGTCTTTATTTTTCTTTCCTTCAGTTTTTCCCCTTATTTATTTTGTAATCTGGTGATTGTGTGTGTCTTTATATAAAAGTTCAGGTCATTTTTGGAATTTGATGATAATGATATATAAATGTAAAACATACAATGCATTGCATTATTTTTAAATCTTTAAATAGTACACAAATCTTAAGTATGTAGTTTGATGAAGTTTTACATGTGTATACACCCAGAGTAACCCCATCTAGATCAGGATATAGAACACTCAAGAACCTGAGAAGGCACCATTTATTTTCATTGTTACCTTTTTTATGTCTCTGTATGTATCTTGGCTCCCAACTCATACCAAATATTATTTGAGAATAAGGACTCTACGTCTTTATATTCCATACAAAGCCTAACATGGTTTCCTGGGCATAGTAGATAATCAAGAAGCAGTTGCTGATATCAGGATGGAACTTATTTCTCATGAGCAGGGCTCTAAGGCCCAGTGCCAATCCAAACCACCAGGTGCAGCTCTATGTAGAGATCCAAAGCTATTTGTCCTGTTTGATCCCAGATTTTCTGGTCTCTGTCACAGGGCATGCCATTCCTTAGGCCCTAAATGCACATCTATTGACTGATTAACTGCAGCCATTTCATATCGATTACGGTCTGAATTTGAGGAGCATTAGTTTCCTAATTCTAGAAATCAGGCTGCAAAATTTCTCATGATCTCACTGGGCATAATTTCCTTGAGTGGCATATTACTATTGCTCCCTCCTCTGCTTTCTAAATAATGGTAAAGAATGGGGTACTCACAGAGTACCTGCCAACTAGAGTTAATAACTTTGTTACAATTAATACCCTCTTACCCCAGAATTCTTTGTGGTTTACTCTATGCTTCTTGATCTTGTGTGGAATAATCTCTCTCTTTATGGGGAAAAACATGTGCAGCGGGTACAAAGTGTTCTGTTGACAGCCCCAGGCCTCACCAGTTCATTCTTTTCTAACTTTAACGCCTTAGCAAGGAGAAATCTGTAGAACAGGATGAGAGGACTAAAGACTACTTATTCTTGGACACTGAGAGGAGAAAAGCCTTGATTGAGAATTTATTTTGGAGTGACTATTTCCATAGCATGTGAGTGAGGGAACAAAACAAGCACATATTATTAGTAATAATGAAAATAAACAATACAAATTTTTCAAGAATGATTTCAACTTATTTTAGTCTCTGGGCCATCTGGTAAAGAATATGGTCCCAGAGCAAAAGCTGAGTGGTGAGAAGGTTGGGAACAGTTAGTCTAAAGGAAAACTAGGCCAAAGGGAAGAAAAAACATCATGGACGTAGAAGAACAGTGGCCTCGGTGACTTGGATGTTGAGTGTTGCTTACTTCTGCCTTGTCCCTTTTCACTTGCAAAGGAGAAAAATCTCTGATTCTATGTTTCTCATTTATTTCTCTAAGGATATCAAAAGCACATGCTTAACAAACATTATATTTTATTTTCACTGATTTTTTTATCTTTGAAATAAAATGACTTCCCTTTCTTATGGAAAGTGACCAAGAAAGCAAGTACTATTTAATAGCTCATCCTGCAATTCTTTTATCTGACAGAGTTAACAATAGGTTTGTTTCTCATTTGGTTATCTTAATCGGGACTTCTTTTCTCTATAGACAGAAATTTTGTTGGTAGAGAGTTAGAGCAAGGAAGAATTTTTTGTACCAAGTTTCATGAAAGGAGGCAAGGGAGGTAGAATTTGTACGTTTTAGAAATATAGCTCAATCTTTGCAAAGTGAATTGTATATTTTCATTGGAATAAACAATAATTTACTCAGGCCCGAGATTCAGAAGTCTGGCTCCAATCCATAGCTTGTCAAACAGCATGGTTAATATTTCTTCTGGTCAAATAGTATAGTTAATATTGCTTCTTGTCAAATAGCATGGTTAATTTTTCTTAGCACAATATATCTTGTATTTCTAGCTTTCTGTTACCAATCTGCTTAAAAAATAAAAGGTAGATGGGAAAATGTGATAATACTAACTTTGGATATTGCAATGTATTAAGGTATTATTATATATGCACAAATAATATAGCTATTCTTATAGAAAGCTTCAAAGATCAATGGTAACTTCTGGCTACTATGTTTAAATTTTATTCCTATAAATACAATGTCATCTAGGTTTTAATTTTATGAGTGCTGCACTTAGGGAAAGTGAAGGAAGGTATCAGCATTTATTGATGCCTACTATTGGTCAGGAGCTGAGTTAGATCCTTCACGTATGGTTCATTCATTTTACTCTCATAGCAAGTCTGGGAAGTAAGTTGTTCTCAGCAAATCTATATTAAACACCTATATGTACCAGGTACTGTGCAAGGCAGCAGGTATGAGAGGGTGAACAACATAAAGTTCCTGCCTTCTTGGATACTAAATGGGTAGTAGGAAAGATAAAGTATAAAGGAGTCAGTCAGCAAAATCAATTGTGGTAAGTCCTATAAATAAAACCTAGAAGGGTATTATGACCGAGAACAATAAGAGGAGATGATCCAGGGCCAGTGATCAGAGACCTGTTGAAGAGCAAAGACCTGGAATATGACAAGTGGTCAGCCATGTGACCAGCTACAAGAGAGTGTTCATGGTAGAAGGGACAGCACATGCAAAGACCATGAGTCAGGAAAACACATACGGGTTTTTGTCACTGAAAGGAGGCCTGTGTGGCAAGTACTCAGTAAGTGAGAAAAAGGGTAACACTACAGAGGGAAGTAAAGCTCAGAGAAGTCAAATAAAATCTCAGTGGTCACCCAACTACCAAGTGGCAGAGCCAAGACTGGAAATCACCAGGCTGATTCCACAGTACCCTTTCACCTGCTATGCTATAAACACATAGAAATTAGTTCAAGCTATTCATTGTTGGTGTTAATTTTGCTATTTTAATATTTTAATCTTTAAAATAGCAATTCACTTCTTTTCAAATCTTTCTTAATATTTGGAGGTGTAGCTACAAGTTGGACATGGTGCAGTTGACTAATGATTTCTAGAAAACTTAAGCCTTGCCAGCTTCCTGGACAACTTGGTTGCCAATGCCCCAGTGTGCTTCACTATCACAAGATTAAATACTTCCATTGGTAGGTGAGCCTTTCCTAGCAGGCAAAGCAAGGGTCGCCCTCAGAAAAGCCCATGAAGCATATAGGATGTATAGAGGGAGAATCTTATTCAGGCTTCTCTCTATAAGGAACATAACTTGCTTGGCTTCTCTTTTTTTAATTACTAGAATCCAGAAGGCAGTTGATAGTACTTAATGTTTACTGGAGGTCACCTGGCATGGTCATATTTTTAGATCTTACAAAATGGAAGGAATACTTGTCAATGACTGGGCTCACTCTCTGCAACAGTCTCTGATCTCTTTATTAAGTAATCAAACATAAATTCTTCTGACTCGAGAATGGTTCTCTTATTAACCCCAGTTCCTCATACTTGAGAGTTCATTCCTTCCTCTTGTCATCCATGCTCTTCCACAAGCAGAAGTACTGAGTTATATTTTCCCCTATTGAAGTTGCTTAAAGTTCAGATTTTTAGAACAATGTTGGTGTTTATATAACTTTGGCCCATTTTGTTCTTACTTGGTAGAACTCACACCTGTGTGTTCTGGAACTTTACGATGTGAGTCTTTGCCAGTGACTGACTGCAACCACCTGCTAATATTCTAGAATGGCTTCTTCCCTCAGTGACAGCTGCAGTAGGTAGGGTTTTATACTCTACCCTGAACTTGAGTAAATAGAAAACAATGCCTCTTGTTAGTAAACACAGTTTCTGGTACGATAGGACATCAAGAAATACTTTCCTTGACCCTGTCCCTTTAACTCAGGCCAAACTATTCATGTACCATGTGTCTATGACCTAATTAGTAAAGGGGTTTTGTACTTCTTCCCTCATTTGTGATTGAGGCCTCTGACCTGCTCATTTAATTTTCATCTTGTGCCTTCTCGTTCTGTTTCTCTTTTTACTAGTTCTTTGTCTTTTAGCTTCGCGGCTCCCTTTTTGGACCAGATGACATATTTGGCTTCTCAGGCTTTCAGTTTTGGCCCTCTTTTGGGGGTGAGACCTATTGCCTATCTCTCTCTGTTTCTGCTGCTCCAGATAACCAGTGCATGTCACACTGACCCCAAGATCGATTAAACATGGGCCATTTTAACCGGCAGTCAGTATAGCCCACTTTCCTATCAGGAAAATTAGTCAAACATTTTTCCTGCATTAATTTCTGGCAGCATTTGCTGAAGTGTGTGTTTGGTTTTTGTTGTTTGTTTGTTTGTTTTGACTGTGAGTGCTACATGAGATAATCCACAGACAAATAATTTTAAAACATAGTATAGAAGCCAGGTGAATTCTATTTTCTCTCAGCAATTCAAAATGTGCATTATTAAAATAAACGTCCTATGAATCCTATGAATTCTTAGAGGAAAAATGTAGTGTAATTGACCAGACTTTTCAGAATTTATTTGACTATGAATCCTGTTTTTAAGGACTCACAGTGCTTCCAGATAATTAGTTTTCCAAGTATCATGCTTTAGGAAATGGTAGGTAACTTCCCTTGTTATACTATTAAATGTATTAAATGCCCATTTTATGTGCAAAAGCCTGGTGATTTGCATTTAAACTATTCCATCCCTACTTATGTGTTATCTATATTCTTCAACAGTCTGGAACTTAAGCAGAAATATTTACATAAGGAAATAAAAGGGCAACTTAAAATTTTTTAATAGCTGTAAAAATGAAGTAGTTTGTGCATCTCAGAATCTCACCTTTGGGGGGTACAGGATGCCTTCTCTATAACCCATTATTTTCCGGCCAGCTCCAAACCTCTACTCTTCAAAATTAACATTCATATCTGCCATAGGAGAGAAGGTGATCTTCTCATTTCCAGTTTCCTCCCTGGTAACAAAATCAATATTCCATACCCAAGATTGTACAATGGTCTTGTTCAGGAGAAAGTATAGTTTATGGAACTTGTTAGAATCAAAGCCTACTTCCGGCCAAGATGGAGGCGTAGGCGGACACACTGTGCCTCCTCTCACAACCAAAATTAAGGACAACAAATATTTAGAAACAAGAAAACAATCAGACTTATAGAAAATTGAACTGTACGGAAGTCCAACAACCATTCATCCAGTCCGGTAAGAGGGGTGGAGTCGAGGTAGGAAAAGGTGGAGGTGCGTACCCAGGAACGCAAATAGCAGCGGCTGGCAGTTCCCAGGTGCAAGGGCGGTGGCTGGCGGTCCTTGGGCCCACAGGCGGCAGCTGGCGGACCCCGGGCACAGGGGAGCAACTGTGCAGACCCAGTGAGGCTGCACAAGGCGGCTGGCTGACCAGGTGGTCCTACATTCCCACGTGCAGACGGTCCAGGCAGAGGGGAAGTGGCGGAAGGAACTGAATTCAGGAGAGAGCGGAGCAGGTGCCATTGTTCCCTCTCAGACCCCGCCCCCACAAGCCAGCGACTGGGCTGCCCCACACTGGAGAGCGTCTGAGGCTCCACTCCTCACTACGTAACAGCACGCGCGTGTGCAGATAATTCAGGCGAAGGGGAAGCAGCGGAAGGGACCAGAGTCTAGAAGAGAGCGGAACAGGCACCATTCTTCCCTCTCGGACCCCGCCCCCACCTATAGCGTCACAACCCAGCGACTGGGCTGCCCCGCCCTGAGGAACACCTAAGGCTCCACCCCTCATATGTAATAGCCGCGACCAGACTAAAACCAAAACAAAAAACAAAAAAACCCCACCAAAAATGGCTCAAACCGGAGAAAAAATGAAAACCCCAGAGTCAATTCCTCTAAGCAATGAAGAGATAGCCAACCTATCAGATGCACAGTTCAAAGCACTGGTCATCAGGATGCTCACAGAATTGGTTGATTTTGCTCATAAATTAGATGAAAAAATGCAGGCTACAATACGTGAAATGAAGGAAGACGCATGGGGAACTGATAGAGATGGAAGGAAAACTGGGACTCAAATCAATGGAGTAGACCAGAAGGAAGAAATTAACAACCAAACAGAAAACAAGGGAGAAACAAGGATTCAAAAAAATGAGGAGAGGCTTAGGAACCTCCAGGACATCGTTAAATGTCCCAACATCCAAATTATAGGGGTCCCAGAAGGGGAAGAAGAAGAGCAACAAGTAGAAAACTTATTTGAACAAATAATAAAAAAGAACTTCCCCAATATGGCAAAGGAACTAGACTACCAGGAAGTCCAGGAAGCTCAGAGAGTCCCAAAGAAGTTGGGCCCAAGGAGGAACAGATCAAGGCGCATTGTAATTACATTAGCCAAGATTCAAATGAAGGAGAGAATTCTAGAAGCAGCAAGGGATAAGGGGACAGTCACCTACAAAGGAGTTCCCATCAGACTGTCACCTGATTTCTCAGAAGAGACCTTACAGGCAAGAAGGGGCTGGAAAGAAATATTTGAAGTCTTGAAAAGCAGGGACCTACATCCAAAATTGCTCTTTCCAGCAAAACTGTCATTTAGAATGGAAGGACAGATAAAGCGCTTCTCAGATAAGGTCAAGTTCAAGGAGTTCATCATCACCAAGCTCTTATTATATGAAATGTTAAAGGGACTTATCTAAGAAAAAGAAGATCAAAAATATGACAGTGAAAAGACAGCAAACTCGCAGCTATTAAGAACCACACTTAAAACAAAAGCAAACTAAGCAAACAGCTAGAACAGGAACAGAACCACATAAATGGAGATCATATGGAGGGTTAGCAACAGGGGTGTGGGAGGAGGAGAGGGGGGAAAGGTACAGAGAATGAGTAGCATAGATAGTGGATAGAAAATAGACAGGGGGAGGGCAAGAATAGTATGGGAAATGTAGAAGCTAAAGAACTTATGACACATGGACATGAACTAAAGGGGGGAATGTGGGTGGGAGGGGGTGTGCAGGGTGGGGGGAATGATGGGGGAGAAACGGGACAACTGTAATAGCATAATCAATAAAATATAAAAAAAATTAAAAAAAAAAGAATCAAAACCTGTCTGTGCCTCCTGTAACTATGGAAATATAAGAGGAAAGTATCAGGGATGAGTGGAGTGATACCAGAGAAAAGTACATTATATTTTCTTATGAAAATAATTTTTGATGAACAAATAAATGTGCAAATAAGTAAATGTCTTTTTAAAATGTTTATTGTTGATAGATACTATTACAGGTGCCCCTGTGTCCCTGCCCCCTCCCTGTCTGCTTTCGCCCAGCTCCCCACCCTCTGGCCATCACCACACTGTCGTCTGTGTCTCTGGGTCATGCATATATGCTTTTTGGCTAATCCCTTCACTTTCTTTCAAGCATTTTGATGCTGTTGGAAGCCAGTTTTCTCACTGAGGAAGAAGAATAAAAATGTAGAATTGGCAAAGGCAATGACGAACCCTGAGATGGTAAATCGAAATTGGAGATGCTAATGTAAACTATTAATTTATAAAATGTTGATACTTTCTGTATGTGTATATGCATGAAAATATGCACATGTATATGTGCCTGTATTTGTATGTATTTATATTTATTTGCAGGTTGGTGTATGCATTTGTTTGTATACATGCACATGTTTCCAAGCTCTTTCTTCTGAAAGCACCAGGAAACAAAAGCATTGTAGTTGGACGTACCTCATGTGCATATTTTGTCTCTAACCCTATTCTCCACTCAAAGAAACCAACTTATTAGGGAACTGGTGACTTCAGGCCTGGGGCAGGGTGAGTATAAGATTAGCCTAGAACATCTTGTTATTCCAGGAGGTAGGGAACAGAGCAAAAAACTAACAAACAAGAAAAGCTAAGGGGCATGCAAAAAGGACAGAGAACCAGATGGACAGGCTCCTTCTGGAAAAATCTGGGGCATTTTGATCATCAATGTTATTTAGTACTGTAATCATTAAAAAGTACAAGTCCTGAGTCCATATCAATAATAAATACATAAATAAATAAGTAGTAAAGAAGGGAGAGACCCTACTTATAAGTACGTTGCTGAGAACCAACTGGTAAATGTGGCAGGTGTGCTTGAGTTGGAAAATTAGCATTTAGTAAACATTAACGACTGCTAAGTTTTGACAAGGAACTGGGTGTTTGTGTAATCTTAAATCATTTCCTCAAAAATTGCTCATGAGTTTTAAGAGAAAAATAATAATTATGTAATGGAGTAATCAGGTGATAATATCACCACAATGAGAAGCAGAATGCCTTGTGTATTTTCATATATGATGTGCTGAGAATGTGTAATTTAAATCTAGTCATGAGAAAACATCAGACAATCCCAAAGTACTATATTTTCTCATGCATAATGTGCACTATTTTTGCTCAAATTTTTGAAGGAAAAATAAGGATACGCATTATACATGGGTAGTACTGGAAATACCCTGTATCTGTCCTTGTGTTTTGTAATTATTTGTTACATAAAACTTCTTGTACCACAGTATGTTCAAAGATAAATGCTAAAATTCCTTTATAATACAAAAATGAGTATACAAGCATAAATAAATAAAAAAGGAATTAAAAAATGAAAATGAAAAATTTTTTTCCTGAAAGTTTGGGCCAAAATCATTGGTGCTCAGTATACATGGGAGTGCATTATATATGGCAAAATATGGTGATATAAAATAAAACATTCCTCTATTTTTTAAGAAATGTGAAAGAATTATATCCTTCAAAGACTCCAGGGTCATAAAAGGTTTTTAAAAAGCTGCAGAAATATTCTAGATGAAAGGAGACTAAAGAGAAATGACAACTAAATACAACATATGATTGTAAAGCAGATCCTGTATTGAAGGGGCGAAAGTGCTATCAAAGATATCATTGCATCAATTTTAACATTGAACAACAGAAGACAGATTAGATCTTAGGTTTATTAGCTGTGTTGATATTAAATTAACTGAGGTTGATAACTGTATTATAATTATTCTTAGAAATATTCACCCTGAAGAATTAAGTAAAGAGTATTATGTATGTAACTTAACTACACATAGTTCAAGAATAAAATCTACTTATTTATCTGTCTATGTATTTATGTATCTAGCTAGCAACCGATGAAGCAAATGAAGTAAGACATTAATAATACGTAAATTGAAATTAAAATTAATATAGTTATTTTTTATATTATTCTTATTCTCATAACTATTCTCTAAGTTTGAAACTATTTCCAAATATAAAAAGGTATTTTCGTTAATTTTGGGAAAATCGTATCACCAATTACTTCATTATATGTGTTAGTGTTTATGCTACATATAAAGATATTGTACACTAAGGACTTCAAAAGGTAAAATAATAGTATAAATGAGAAATTTAAAGAAAACTTCAAAATGGTAATAACTGGTAGGCAAGTTACTGGGAAGCAGACAGAGAAAGATGTCTGGTCTTAACTCTTGGACACAGGCCGACTATGGACAGGGAGGGCTGTTTCTACAAAAGGCAGTTTGTAGTGCCACTCAAACACCCTCTGATATAGACCTTGGAAAAGTTTTCTTAGAATCCTGGAGACAGAGACTGTATAAAATGTGGTAATCAAGACTACTCTATCTTAAGTCTAAGGATAATTTAAATGTATAATTTTTGTGGGAAGAAAGCCTTTTCCTATTACATCCAAGCAATGCTGGCCACCGGATCAATGTGGACAGCCACGTGTCTCACCAGGACAGTGCTGGCAGCTGTGACAGTGCCTCTGCTGATCCAGGCAGTCCCCACTGTGACAATTTGCAGAGGAAACACAGGAGATGGAGAGTGGTAGAATTGGAACAGCAGAGCTCTCCTCCTCCAAGGAGAAGGTGTAAACTATTGTCTGGGGGTAAAAATCAGCCAAAGGCTATTGCCAACACCATCGCTGTTTTTTTTCACATTCTTTGACTTCCATCACAGCCTTCTGCCACCCCTGAAACCAAGTT
The DNA here is from genome assembly GCA_039655065.1 of Glossophaga mutica. Lineage (NCBI taxonomy): Eukaryota > Metazoa > Chordata > Mammalia > Chiroptera > Phyllostomidae > Glossophaga > Glossophaga mutica. Next base: position 135,166,604 of record CM077305.1, on the reverse strand, counting down.
GATGTGTTTAAAAAATAATCTTAAGGCCAACTTCTTTTACAGCCTCATTCCAAATTAAGCAAGGGCTTGGATAAAGGTGTTCTGGATTTAGAAAGACTTCTCAGTATCCTCCACTTGGGAGCATTATGGGGCTGTGTGCAGGGAAAAAGCTGAGAAAAGCCTTTCCAAGTGACCATCTCACTGAACTTGGTAGAAGAGTCTGTTTTTTATTTTCAACACTGCACTTTATTCTGCAGATGCTACCACAAATAGATTACACCTGTGCTCATGAGACATTCCCGACACTTGTTCCCCAAATATCCTCAGAGGTAGCACAGCAATGGGCACCCTTGCTGGTCGCTGTCTCAGAAATGGCCAAACTGTAGACCTAATATTTTTGGCTAAGGAGCTGCCTCCCCTCTCTGAGCACAGAATTTTTTGCATATGCTGTGCTGGAAAGAAATATTCTCTAACAATCTTAGCAATCATTAATAGGTCTCTGAGCCTTAAACTTTGACTGAGCCTCTTTATACATCTCCATAGTACTGCCTGGTTTAAACTACATAGAAAGATGCAGAGATGTGCAGTGTACAGATACCACCTGTTTTAAATATTGGAGATGGAATTAGGAGCTGTAATCCTAGAATGTTCCAACTGGAGACACCCAGAGGTTACTTACTGTTTCAATTCAGGAAGATATACTCAGACACCTTTTGGAAAATCTTAAAGACAATTATGTAGAAACACCATCATCCAGAGTCAGGGAAAGGTTGTGATTTCCATGTGGAAAGTTGTACTAGGGTTCAAATTGAGTTTGCGTGATGGGAACAAGGCCCTACAAATAGGGAATTGTGAATCAAACTGTCTAGCTGGATTCACTAAAATTTTTCAGATAGCTTCAAACTTACAAAGTTTATTTCTTTTTTTTTAAAGATTTTATTTATTTATTTTTAGAGAGGGGAAGAGAGGGAGAAAGAGAGGGAGAGAAACATCAATGTGTGGTTGCCTCTCACGTGGCCCCCACTAGGGGCCTGGCCTGCAACCCAGGCATGTGCCCTGACTGGGAATCGAACCTGCGACCCTTTGGTTCGCAGCCCGCGCTCAATCCACTGAGCTACGCCAGCCAGGGCCAAAGTTTATTTCTTAACTATACTTTGGGAAGTGTCATCCATGCATATACTCAGCAGAAGGCTGTTAAACATCCCTCATGTTACAGATACTCTGTTGGATATGTGCAAAGATGAAGGAAACATAGTCCTTTCCCTGAAGTTGTTCTCAGTGAGGCAACCCACAACAATCACAGAGCAATGTGCTGAGGTCAATTACAAGGATATGCACATGGGAGTGTCAAGGAGGGCCATGTAGCCTAATTAAGAAGTTCTGGAGAAGCATCATGGAGGGGGAAGCCCATCAGCTAGGTGTCAAAGAATTTATGACTTCACTGAAACATACTGAAATAGGGTGGCATGAGCACAGACCAGAGGTGGGAAACAGCATAATAATGAAAAGGGCCATGAAAAGTGGTGGCAGTGATGCTCAAGGTTGATGGGAGGGGGTGCAGATAATTGGCCTGAACTGGGTAGAGAGACCACTGTGTGGCAATCTTTATAGATCACAGTAAGGAGCTTTCCTACAATCGTGCTGGAGAAAGAAGTATGGATTTAGTAGAGGGCATTAAACTGAACACAGACTTAGTTGTCTGTCCTCTCTAGATGGAGTATGAAGAATGCCTTTTAGGAGGCTAGAACTGGAGATGGGAAAGATGCTGCAGGAATCCCACAGCAAGACAACTGGAATCTGAACAACATAAGTAGGAGTAGGGGAGGAGAAGGCAGATAAGAATGTAAGGAATTACTAATTAATCAGTGCAGGGGAGGAGGACACCCTAGTAAGGGAAAAGTAGATCCCAAACCACTTCTGCCTTTCTTTGTTGTATACATTATTCTTTCAGTCTATAAAATGGGTACAGAAAAGTCTAGACAGTTTCTCTAAAATAAGCCAAGATTTTTCCTGCTTCAGGGCCTTTGCACATACTATTAATCCCTCTACCTGACATAAGAAATTGTATGCTTTTCATCTTCTGCCGACTTTTACTCATCCTTCAGGTCCCAGGTTAAAAGGTCACCTCATCAGAATGGCTTTCCACAGCTACGCTTGATAGATGAGTCTCCCTTCCCTATTAGTCTCTTTCCCTCCACCCTGCTCACAGCCTTCAAAACAAGTAACATCATTTGTAATTATACTATTATTTGCGTATTTGTTGGCAACCACCATTTCTTTTTTTGTTTTCTAAAGTATACCTCACATAGTAGTCATTCAACTAATTATATTTTAATGAAACTGCCTCCTAAGTAGTATGTTGAACTCTCTTTCCCCACATAGGTGGGGAATAGGAGCCCTAGGTAATAACCCTAGGTAGTGCTGGAATTCCCACTGAAGCTAAGATAAGAAACCACCTATTTTATGGTTGAGTTGTGTTCCCTGCAAAAGATACGTTTAAGTCTTAATCCCCAGGACCTTAGACTGTGCCCTCATTTGAAAATAGATTTTTATAAAAGTACCCAAACTAAAATGACATCATTAATGTGGGCTTTTTATTCAGTGTGACCCTTATCCCTCTAAGAAGGGGAGAAGGTCAGACACGGACAGACTTGGAGGAAAGACAGTGTGAAGTGAAAGGGAGAAGCGAGCCATCTCTGCACACCAAGGAATGCCTGAGGTGACCAGAAGCTAGGAGAGAACCCTGGCACATTCCTTCTCTAGTGCCTTCAGGAGCATGGCCATGTTGATTTTGTTCTTCCCTCCAGAACTATGACACAATAAATTTTCTAAGCACCCCAGTGTGTGGCACTTTGTTAGAGCAACACTGGGAGACTAATGGGTCACACTTCCAAGGGTAACTGAGGTCCTGGGATTATAAATAAACCTGTGATATTCAGCTCTAGGGATCTAGAGGTTAATTTGACCGCATTTTTACCCACGAGCTGAGGCCTGGAGATTTTTTAAAAGCTAAACCTTGCTTGTACCTCAGTCCCACAGAGTCTGTATTCTGAACAATGGATGCTGAGGTGTGGGCAGCCTTTGGTAAAATGTCATTAATTAAGTGTTGATCCTAGAAACTCTGGGCCAAAAGAATTAGTTTGTCACTTTTCAGACCAAGAGCACTGAAATTATATGGAACAGCATAGAATAATTTTGCTAAAAATCGTGACTGCTCTTATACTAAATATAGGTAAAATAATAGCTACTGAGAAATTTTAATAAGTGCAGTCTCTGAAAACTTCTTCAGGATTTAAATACCTACATCACTCGTAACTTCCTGTTACAAAAAAAACTAATTAATGATTCTCATCATTTTGTTTCTCATCTTGCCTCTGTTTCTTCTTTCATGCTAATAATTAGTCTTTTAACTGGTATACCTACAGCTTATTAAAATATACTCAGAGTCCAAATATGTACTAAATGATACTCACTAGCCACCCCACTCTTGTTCCTTCACACCTTCTCCCAAGTGGCTATGGAGCTAGTTCTAAATATACTTTTAATATTTTGTACAATGCAGAAAATTACTTGTAAAATTTAAATTGTCAGTGTAGTTTCAAATCTGCAAATACTTTTCCAATACAGTATCTGGAAACCCAGTTTATACTACTTCCTGCCAACATCTAGATTGTAGACATATTATTAGCTCTACGAAAAAGGAAAGAAACAAGAAAGGAACAAATTTAATAAATAAAATTGAATTCTTTTGACCCACACTTATAGATATATTGAATATCTACATACTTACCGTATAATTTGAGGGTGGAAACTTTTAAAAATCATTATGAGCTATATACACTATAGCTCCAGAAGTCTATGAAACCTCAGAAACCTGACAAATTGACGTAAGGGACAGCTCATGCTCTGATGCTGGCTCAGCATACACTCTGCCCTCTAGTAGTGCTTCATGCTAGGTCAAAGCAATCTGATTTAATCATACTGCATTTTTGGAAAGTGCAACTATTAATATCACTTACTGAGTGCTTATTATGGGCCATACATTTCTCTAATACATTTAATCTCATTAAATTTGTCCAAAGTCTTCCGTAAAATATGGATAATTAACTTTATTTTACCAATGGAAAAACTGAGGCATAGAGAGACGAAGAAACTGCCCTTGGGCCGTACAATTGGTAGGTGATAGAGTGGGAGGTTCTAAGTCCTAAAGACATTTGTGAATTCAAACTCCATATTTTAAAATTGTATTTCCTTGGGGGAAAGGAAAAGATGGGAGGCAGTAATGTCATACTCACATTAATAATGATATTTTTCCTTCAAAAAATATAATAATAAAATTATCTGCAGAATCTATGAGAACATGTAACCTAAGATTCCTAAGGAAAAACAAATCTATGCTTCTGTATTATATCAAGCTTTGCCTTAATACAGTTCTTTTCCTATTATCATGATCACTATCATTAGCATAGACTTGTTTATACATTTTTATTGTGTTAAAAACACATAACATGAGATCTTTCCTCTTAACAGACCTCTAGAACTCTCTCGTCTTACATGACTGAAACTTTATGTATTTTGAACAGCAACTTCCCATTCCCCTTAAGCTCCTAGCAAAAAAAAAAGTTCCAATTTCTGCTTCAATGAATTTGACTCCTTTAAATATCTGTTATAAGTAGAATCATGTGGTATTTTTCCTTCTGTTACTGGCTTATTTCACTTAGCATGATGTCCTCTAGGATCATCCATTTTAAGCCATATGACAGTATGTCTTTCCTTTTTGTGGCTGAATAATATTTCATTATATGTACATGCATTTTATTTATCCATTCATCCATTGATGGGCAGTGCTTCGGGGAACATGGGAGTGCAGATATCTTTTTGAGATCCTGATTTCAATTCTTTTGGATGAATACTCAGAAGTGGAATTGTTGGAGCATATGATAGTTCTATTTTTAATTTTTATGAAGAGTTTTCATACTATTCTTCATAGTGGCCGCACCATTTTACATTCCCACCAAGAATGCACAGAGTTGCAGTTTGTCTGCATCCTTGCCAACATTCGTTATTTTCATTATGTTTGATAAAGGTCATCCTAACAGGTGCGAGGTGATATATTTCATTGTGATTTTGATTTGTATTTCCCTGATGATTAGTAATCCGGAGCATATTTTCATTACCCATTAGTCATTTGTATATCCACAGGAGAAAAGTCTATTCAATTTTTTGTCTTCCTTAAAAATTAGGGTGTTTGTTTTGCTCTTGAGTTGTAGGACTTCTTTTTATATTTTGGCTATTAACCTCTTATCAGATATGTGGTTTGTAAATATTTTCTCACAATCCTGTAGTTTGCCTTTCACTCTGATGCTTTACTTTGATTGCTTTGCTGTGCTTATGTTTTTGTTTGTTTGTTTTTTGTTTGAAACATTTTTAGGGGACACTTGTTATTTTTGCTTTGATTATTCCTGCTTTTGGTGTCATATCTAAGGAATCATTGCCAAGACCAATGTCATGAAGCTTTTCTCTTACATTTTCATCTAACAGGCTTATGGATTTAGGTCTTCTTAAAAGTCTGTGATCCATTTCAAGTTGATTTCTTTAATGTGGTGCAATAAGCCCAATTTCATTATTTTGCATGTGGATTTTTAGGATTCCCAGCAGCATTTTGTTAAGGAGACCGTTTTTTTTAAATTGCATATTCTTGGCACCCTTGTATTAATTTCACTTGGCACACTTAAGTTTAAGTGTGAACTTATGTTGGGGCTCTCTATACAGTTCCATTGCTTTGTGTCTCTCTTTTTAATAATAGTATATTATTTTGATTACTGTAGCTTTGTAATGTGTTTTAAAATCACAAGTGGGAGGCATCCATCTTTGTTCTTCTTTCTCAAACATTTTTTTGGTGACTATTTGGGATTCTTTGTGGTTCCCTATGAATGAGGATTTTTTTTTAAATTCTGTAAAAATTGCATTGGGGCTTTTACAGGGATTGCGTTGAATCTATAGATCACTTTGGGCAGTATGAACATTCTAACAATATTAAGTCTTCCAAACCATGAACACAGGATATATTTCAATTTATCTGTGTCTTCTTTCATTTCTTTTAACAATATTTTAGAGTTCTCAGTGTACAAGTGTTTGGTTCCTTAGTTAAGTTTATTCTTATGTATTTTATTCTTTTTGATGTTGTTATAAATGAGGTTGTTTTTTAATTTAACTAATTTCATTTTGGATTGTTCATTGTTACTGTGTAAAAATGCAACAGATTTTTGCCTCTTGGTTTTTTAAATCTTACAACTGTACTGGACTATTTTATAGTTCTAACAGTTGTGTGTGTGCATGTATGTGTAATCTTTTGAGTTTTCTACATATACAATAATATAATTTACAAACAGATAATATTACTTCTTCCTTTCTGATTTGAATGCCTTTATTCCCCTTTCTTGCCCAACTGTTATGACTGAGATTTCTGGTACTTTATTAAATATAAGTAGCAAGAGTGAGCATCCTTATCTTCTTCCTAGTCTTAGAGGAAGATATTTCATTTTTTCACCATTGAGTATGATTTTATCTGTAGGCTTTTTTATATGGTTGATCTTTATTATGTTGAAGTAATTGTTGCTCTATTCTTAATTTTTTAGTTCTTTATTTGTCATGAAAGTTTTTTTTAAAATCATGAGTGTTTCTAAATGTTTTTTCCGCATCTATTGAGATGATTGTGTGATTTTTATACTTTATTTTATTGTGCAGTGCATCACATTAATTTGTTTTCATATGTTGAAATGGCTTTGCATTCCAGGCATATACCCACTTGACCATGGTGTATAATCCTTTTAATGTGGTATTGAATTCAGTTTGCTAGTATTTTGTTGAGGATTTCTGCATCTTTGTTCAATAGCAATATTGGCCTATAGTTTCTTTTTCTTGTAGTGTTCAGAACTGTGAGAGATAAGTTTTTGTTGTTTATGAGCTACCCAGTCTGTGGTAATTTGTTATAAAAACCCAAATGGACTAAGATCCTTCTCCAGAAATAGATGAAAAGGGTATACTTCCCTCTATTTCATGAAGCTGGTATTACCCTGATACCCAAACAACAATAAAAATAAAAATACAAACCTATAGCTGTCATGACAATAGAAATAAAAATCTTTAACAAAATATTAGCAAATAAAATTAAGCAACAAATGAAAAAATTATGCACCATCACCAAGTGGGGTTTATTCCAGGGATGCGAGGTTAGATATTAGTTCAATTTAAAAGTCATTCAGTGTCATCCACTATATTAACAGATTAAAGAACAAATATGACATGATCATATTAATTGATGCAGGAAAAGCATTTGACAAAATTCAATATCCATTTATGACAAAAACTCTTTGTAAAAACATTAGAAACAGATGAGAACTTATTTAACTGGATAAAATGCATCTATAAACACCCTACTGCTAACATTATGTTAGCAGTAGGGTGTTTAATGTTAGCAGTAGGGTGTTTATAGATGTTGAATGTTAAGTGAAGGACTGAATACTTTCCCCATAAGATCAGGAACAAGGTAGGCAAGGATATTTGCTCTAACCATTCTTATTAAACAAAACATATTTCAGATTTATATGTTAAAATATGCAATATTCCGGTGCAAGGAATCAAAGATCTAAATAAATGGAGAGACATAATGTGTTCATGAATTATGAGAATCAACATTAGTAAAGATGTGAATTTCCCCTAAATTAGTACGTAGGTTTAATATATCTAACTTAATGTGTCTAAGAGTAGGGGACTGGTGAGCTGCTCAGGCATAGACTTTGAAGGAACCATATTTTGTTAAGATCATTTTAGTTTGCGTATGAGGCTCAGCTTTGCAAGATCAGAAAATTTAATTCTAAATGTAGTAAAGGACTATTCTCTTTTACAATGGCTAAAGAGTTGGAAGCCTTTTGGGACTACTCCATAAGTCACATGACATTAATAATCAAGATGGCATGTTGTCAAGAAATCTGATCTGCAGGCTTATTTTGTTTGGCTAGCAATGTTGTTGTTGTTGTTAATAAGAATTACAGAGCTTTCCGTGGAGACCTGCACTCTCTTATTCACCACCATCACTATTACCCTCTATTGTCTGACACTTGGCCCTGCCTGTTCTCTCCTGGACATACTGAAATTTGTGACTCTTGACTTACAATATTGTTGCAACAAAAACAATCAATTCCAAGTTCAAATTAAATGACCTTAGAAACAAACTTTTATAGCTCATAAGTTCATTACAAAGGGCTTTTTAAGACATGCCAATAAAACACACAGGAAACTGGGTATTTAGGTCCAGGAGAGAAGATTTTAGGATTTGATGTACTAGCTAGCTAGGGCTTCTCCTTCCTAAGGTAAGGGAAAACCAAAATAGGCTTAATAAACTTTCTTAGAGAAGCTGAGCAATTATTCTAGTTAAGGACATTAAGTTCTAAAAGGAATTTATGAATTTTTAAAAAATGTTTACTTTTTTCATGAAAAACTTTGATCACTTATCCCCATTCTGAAACAGTTTAGCCACACCAGTGACCAGAAGACTTACATGCCTACTAACAACACTCCTAGGGTTACATTGATTGGTGTGATAGTTTGGTAAGGAGTTCAGGGGACTTCAATTTTGTGTTTCTTTTTATTTTTAATTAAACTTATTGGGGTGATGTTAGTTAATAAAATTATATAGTTTTCACTGTATGATTCTATAATACGTCATCTGTATATTGTATTTGTTTTCACCACCTGAAGTCATCTTCTTCTGTCACCATATATTTGACATCTTTGACCCTTTTCTACCTTCCCTGACCCCTTTGCCTCTGGTAACCAAGCACCATGCTGCTGCTATGAGTTTTTGCTTGTTTGTTTGTTCATTTGTTGCTTTCAGTTTCACATCATAAATATGAGTGAAAACACATGGTTTCTATTTGACTTATTTCACTGAGCATGACATTTTAAAGATCTGTTCATGTTGTCACAAATGGCAGTATTTCATCTTTTCTTATGGCTGAGTAGTATTCCATTGTGTACACATGTATGTACCACATCTTTATCCAGTCATCTATTGAAGGACCTTTTGGTTATTTCAATGTCTTGGCCACCGTGAGCAGTGTTGCAGTGAACATAGGAAACATATATCTTTATAAATAAATGTTTTCAAAGTTTTGAGGTAGATTCTCAAAAGAGACATTACTGCATCATATGGTAACTCTATTCTTAATTTTTTTAGGAAATTACATACTATTTTTCATAGTGACTGTGCCAGTTTACAATCCTATCAGCAGTGTACAAGGGTCCTTCTTCTCCACAACCTCTCCAATTCTTATGTTACTTGTTTGTTGATAACAGCCATTCTAACAGGTATGAGGTGGTATCTTATTGTGACTTTGATTTGCATTTCTCTAACAGCCAGTGAAGCTGAGCATTGTTTCATATATCTGTTGGCCCACATTATGTCTTCTTGGGAGAAGTGTCTGTTCAGGCCCTCTGCTCATTTTTTTTTAAATTGGATTTTGTTGTTGTTGTTGAGTTGTGTGAGTTTTTTTTTTTATACTTTGGATACTAACCCCTTACCAGAGATCTCATTCATAAATATCTACTCCCATTTGGTTGGTTGCCTTTTTTTAATGATAGTTTCTTTTGTTGTGCAGATCTTTTTAGTTTGATATGGTGATATTCATCTATTTTTTTTACTTCCCTTCCCTTTGAGGTCAAGTTCATAAAATCTTCTCTAAGACCAAGATCCATAAATTTGGTACCTATGTTGTCTTTTATGTATTTTATTGTTTGGAGTCTTTGATCTATTTTGGGACAATTTCTGTGTATGACAACAAAGAGCAGTCTAGTTTCACTCATTTTCATGTGTCTCTCCAATATTGAAGATAACACATTTAAAAGTGCTTACCATGCCCTGGCCAGTAGGATCAGTTGGTTGGAGACTCATCCCATACACCAAAAAGGTGGTGGGTTCAACCTTGGTTCAGGGCACATATGTGGGTTGCAGGTTCTATCCCTGGTTGGAGCAAGCATGGGAGGCAACCAATAAATGTTTCCCTCTCATATCGATGTCTCTCTCTCTCTCTACTCCCCTATACCTCCTGCTTCTTCTAAAATCAATAAATATATCCTTAGGTGAGAAAAGAAGAAAGAAAGAAAGAAAGAAACCTAGCATATTCAGGTGTGCAATGCAGTATTCCTACCTTCAGAGTCAGTCATTTTCTGACTCTGTCTTCAAATTAGGGAGTAGGAAGGATGCTGTGAGGGACTTACTGGTGTTTCCTCAGCACTAATTACAGAACACATATTTAAGTATAAACCTCTCAGAAAGGTAATTATTTTCTATAGTTTTTATAACTGAGCATTGTATTTTATACCATAAATTATAGCTTAAAAAGTTTTTGTCTGCATTCCAAATTACCATTTATATTTCTATTGGAAAATGAATTCCAGATTTTAAATAGTCAACTGGGAAGCAGACATTTTGTATCATAGCCTACTCATAAATCAAGGCTGCAAATAGTGCTTAACTTTCACCTTCTTACACCCTAAGATTTCAAGTTTCTCCAGAGTAGGATCCTCTCAGTAATTAGCAAGGTGTTTTGGTCATAGTATCTTCTCAGTAAATATTTTTGGTTCAATTTGATGTTTTGAATTAAGAATTAAAGGAAATCAACCATGGCAGGAAGATTAAGTGTAAAAATGACCCTAATTTGTCCCTTCCCTGTGTCTATACATCTTATAACATGACTTTGCAATTCCTCTTTCAAGGACTAGAGTCTTTTCCCCTACCCACAGAATCTGGGCTGGACTTATGACTTGCTTTTACCAATAAGAATATGGCCAAGTGATGATATGCCAGTTCTGAGTCTAGACTTAAAGACGTCTTTCCCTCTTCCATACTTTCTGAGAACTCTGACATCACCATTTAAATAAGCCTGTACTAGTTCACTGGAGAGCAACAGACCTTGTAAAGAAAGTCCAGTTGTCCCAGCCAAGCTCATCCCAAACTAGTTTACAGCCAGAGGACCTCCATATATGTGAAAGAGCCTAGCCTAGAGCTGCCTACTCAAACTACAGCTGACCACAGGTACATGGGTAAGCTCAACCAAGACCAGAATAACTGCTCACTTCATCCTTAGACTCATGAGCTGTAACAAATGCTTGTTTGAAGCCACTGAGTTTAGAGTTGGCTTGTAGAACAGCGATAAGTAACTGGTATATCTACTAGATTAGGTTTTGAGCAATGAATAGGAGCTAATTCAGAAAGTCAGTGGTAAGTTTTCAATGGTGATCGCAAAGGAAATAAGTTCAATATTATAAAGAGAACAGGAAAAAAATCCCTAGATTATTCAATTTTAGAAAAGAGTAACTAAAACTTTAGGTATTAATTTTGGAAAAAATAAAAAGAATATGTGTGTGTGTGCACACACATATTTTTTTAAGTGCCTATAGAAAGCCTGATGACCTCTAAAAATACCAAATACCTCTAAATGAGAAGGCCAGGGGGCCAGGAAATATGTGTAACATGTATTGCAAGCTCAGACATTCAAACACAATGCTGCCTGCTTTACTGACAGTAATATCCAAGAGGCTATTCTAGGTGCAAGCATCTTTTAAAAAAATAAAAGGACTGCCCACAAGAAGCAATAAGGGGGCTCAGGAAACAGAGGCATTCAGAGTCAAACTCAAAACTAAACAAATCCCCTCCAAAAAACTTTCAAAAGCTTTCTACAAGGAACAGCAATGCCTATAGTATGCAGTTCTTTAAATAAATTAGAGAAAGGAAGCCAGCCAAAAACAGTGAGATGGATACAGTGCAAAAGGTCCATCGAGAAAATGAGAAAGGATAGAGCAGAGAGACAATTAATTCTTGGCTTTGATTAGTCCTGATCAAGACCTTCAGGAGTTTCCCACTCTGAATCTGTCTTTTGATTGATACAGGTTAAAGATGAGAGAAAAAATAATGCTAAAAGCACAAGGTGTGCTAGATGAAATTGGCAGACTAAAGGTAGATTGTTTGTACATTGGCATCATGGCACTCAACCTGGTATTTTGAAGAAACTGCAGGGTTAGAAGAGCTCCCTGGGACTGAAACGCTGAAGTGTGATAGAGACTCTCCTCAAAGACCGTATGATTTTATATCTGGACAATTGGCAGAAACAATGTAAAGGAGTGGAATCACATGATGTTTATGCGAAATATAGTAGAATTATCGATTGTGTTTGTTGTTCAAGCTGCTGCAGAAGCTGGTATAAGGGGTACTGTGTCTTTCTCCGATTTGTCACAAAACAGAAGCCAAGTTTTGTGCACTGAATTCTGAGCTCTAGCCCCAAAGGACTAACTAACAGCTTTTTAAACTCAGAAATAAAAATGAAAGTTGAACTCAAATGATGACCCCAACTCAAACTTCTCTTTGAGGAGAGTCTAGGCATATTTGGTATGAGTTGAACTGAGTGATTTCCAAGAGGAAGGAGGTGAAATCTGATTGTAAAAGAGAAGGAAAAAGATGTGGTGTTTGTGAGGTTGGTGAAAATTCCCCAAGACTGAGAGAAGCAAGAGGGCTTGGGTGGCCTCCACAGACAGCAGCAAGGACCTTGAGTGGGAAGAAAAGAGAGGCAATGGCTGCAGGGTGGAGATATGTGTTAGCCCTTGGACTGTGGAGCATGGAGAACAGCCCCTGAATAGCTGAGTGCTTCAGGGGCATCCAACCTGTGGCCCGAGGGCCTCACGTGGCCCAGAGTGTCCATGAGGTGGCCCAACACAAAATCGTAAATTTACCTTAAAACATTATGAGTTTTTTTGTTTTTGTTAGTGTTAGTGTATACAATGTGTGGCCCAAGACAACTCTTCTACCAGTGTGGCCCAGAGACGACAAAAGGTTGGACACCCCATTGGCAAACACTACATTTGGGGCAGGCAACTCTGAGTTCACACCTTGTGATGTGCCAGAGCCATGGCAAGGTCAAGTTTGGCAGAAACATCTGCTAATCAGAGGAGGATCAGTACTCGTGGTAACTGCCTCGGCCTAAGAGCTTGGCTCATGCCTTTGTTTTTGGTTGTCTGATGATCAGTAAGATGGAACGTCTCAATGATCTGGAATGGGATTCAAAATTTAGATCTGTGACATTTATTGTGATAAGCATTCCCAGAAAAATGCTTAATTTACTCCTACAATTTATCAAAGTGAAATCAGGGGGGAATATATTTTTTTAAAAATAGAAATCATCCCTGCATTCCTGATCTATTTGAATTATTTGACTGGGAAAATAGGCCTGAGAAAAATCAACAAATTAAATTTATTTAGCTGTTTAAAGAGCTTTGCCAGAATTCTATGACAAAATCCATTTAAAATTTTTCTCTCTATTTTGTATTATGAAGCATTTCCATATTCTGAAAAGATCAGAACATGAGATAACAGACACCAAAATACTGACCACCCAGATTTAACAGATGTTAATATTTTATCGAATTTGCTTCAGATCCTATTTTTTAAAATAAAGTATTTTACATAGAGCTAAAGTCTCAAGTCCATCTCTCCCTCTCTTGTTTTGAACTTGTATAGCACTGTTTTATGTTTGATTGTATATACATGTGTGTATATGTACATCCACAAAAATGTATTATTTTGTGTGTTATAAAGTTTTTACCTGACTGGTATTATTTTTATAAGTTTTTTATATAGCATTCAATTATAATTTTTACTTCTTCTATATCTGTGTATCTATTCTTCTTTTATTCCTCATGTTTTTTCTCTCTTTTCTTATTTTCTTTCCTTTATTTAAAAACTATAATGAGACTCCTGCTATTTTATATACAAGGGAGGGATCAAAAAAAACCCAGAATTATCTTCTGGAGGGCGGGCCACTTGCACTACAGGCTTCTCCCCATAGGTGAGTGTTCTAGGAACCCATCTTATCAGTGTACCAGCTGGTGTTGGTGTGAGAGTCTGCGTTTGGTTTCAGTGAATTTTTTTTGGAAGACTCTTTCAACCTGTCTGCCCATTTCATGATGGGTGATTTACAAGTGTACCTGCCCATACTATGCTGAGTGTTTAGCAGTTTTTGACCAAAAATGGCATGACCCCACCCTCCTTATTCACCCCATCTCTATCCAAGTGACTTTTTTGGTGACTTCATTCCCTGAATGAAAAAAACCCTCCAAAGGAAACATTTTACTGATGCAGAAGCGGAGTAACAAGAAATAGCAGAAGCACTAAAAAGCATCAAAGTCAACGAGTTCAAAAACTGTTTTGAGCAGTGGAATAAAACATCTCAATAGGTGTATTGCATCAAATGGAGAGTACTTTGAAGGTACTCTCTTAAACTTCAGAGAGTACTCTGAAATTTAAACATGCAAGAATACATACACAATTTTTTATAAATAAATTTGGGGTTTGGGGGTTTCCCTTCATATTTCACAGGTCTCTTTGAATAGCTTACTGTTTATTTAACAAATTTATTTGTTTTATATTTGCTGTTTTTTTCTTAACTGATGTGTTTGTTCTTACTTTTTCCTTATCACTTTTTGTTTTTATACTTACAGTTTTTTTTTTTAATCCTCACCCAAGGATATGTTTATCAATTTGAGAGAGAGAGAGACAGACAGGCAGAAAGACAGACAATTGATATGAGAGAGAAACATGGATAGATTGCCTCCCATCCACTGAAATCAAACCTGAAACCTAGGTGTACGCCGTCATTGGGGGAGGGACCCACGGGCTTCGGTGCATGAGGCAGCACTCCAACCAACTTAGTCACCCAGCCGGGGCTGCACTTACACTTTTTCATTGACTTGTGTTCTCTGTCTTAGCTCCCTGGGCTAAGTGTGATACTCCTTTACTTCTAAATGCATAAACTCCATTTAAACAAACAAACAAATGAAGAGCAAAAAATATATAATAAGTAATACATAATAAACATATATGCTGGATTATAAAGTATATTTATTTGAAACTATTTTTTCTATATTTAACAACTTCTAAATGTGATTATCTTATATTTACTTCAAAAAAAAAAACCTAGAAAGTGTTTCTCAACCATAACAATATCGATATTTCGGATTGTATGACTTGTGTTATAAAGAGTAGCTCTGTGTTGCTGAATGTTTTGCAGCATCCTTGGCTTCTACCCACTAGATGCCAACGCTACCCCCCACTTTAGTTCTGACAACCAAAATGTTTCCAGACATTGCCACATGTCCGTGGGGGGATGAAATTGCCCCAACTGAAAACCACTGATCTAGTTAATGTACGTGGTTAATGTGCATTGCACTTTGCACATTACCTTGCCAATTCTATTGTGTAATTCCCAAAATCTTGGCTATGACTGTCTTCTCTAGGCCAGATTAACATTTAATTTTTCTAATTTAAAACTGACGCCAATATTGAAATCCTCATAGAAAGCCAATGACTAGTCAGATGTGGTTTTCTTATTGCTCTTTTATTCACTCCTCAAAACAACATTATACAACATGAGAACACCTGGATCATGTGACATGGGTTTTAACACACCGTTTAGGAAATAAATTATTTGTCACATGTCTGAGCTTATCGAGACATGCTTCATTTTGAGAGCTGGTGACATAAGTTTCTTAATAGCTAGATTCTGGTATACCTGGGGGAGGTGATCTGTGCCTGTGTGTTCTGTCTCATCTTTTGCCATGATGCTGTCATTGCACACATCCATTTCTTCCTTTGAGGGGTTTTAGTAGATAGACTTCATGGCTTTTAGTGGCATCATTATGGCAGGTGGGCAAAACTTTTGAACAAAGAGTTCTTCTAATTTTACTACCCTTGCTTTTTAATACTGAGGAAACTGTTTTCACTTAATAATAAAACATATTTCTAGACCTGTACTTTTTTTGATTCTCCAGAAATACTTACTATTTTAAAATTGGAACTTCTTGATCATTCACATGCTACATTATATATCATTATTTCTCATAGAGTTTTTTCCTTTTTCTTTTTTTTTCTGTATTCTTGGAGAACTTGAAACTTTATTTCTCTTTATCAGCTGATACTCTGTAATGTTCATTCTGTTCTTTCCACTTCCTCTGAGCAGTGTTAATGATGCTTTGATATTTTTATTTCTCCAATATCTTAAATGATTTTTAATTATATTGATTTATCGAAGTAGTATATTAATTTATTTTGAGTTTATAAATATTTTTGGATTTTATAGATATCTTTCTATTTTGATTTCTAATTTAACTCCATTATGTTTAGTGAGCTGTGTTATATGGCTTTAATTATTTTAAATGTATTAAATCTCATTTTATGGAATAAACTATGGTTCATGGCGTTGGTAAACATATATATTGCACTTTAAAAGCACAAATATTCTGCTCTTGCTGAGTGGAGTCTTTTATAAATATCGAGTCAAGTTGATTGATAGATAGTATTCAAAATTTCAGTGTTTTTACTAAATTTCTATCTGCTCGTTCTCTCTATTATGGAGAGAGGGATATTGAAATACTTGGCTATAATTGCAGATTTGCCTGTTTTTTTTTCTTAGTCCTACCACTTTTGGCTTCATATATTTTGAAGCTCTGTTATTAGGTGGATAAACTATTATTATTGTCTTTTTAATAAATTGTAACTTTTATCATTATGAAATTACCTTCTATATCTCTGGTACTATTTTTTGTTCTGAAATCTTCTTTGTTTAATATTAGCATGGCTACTCCAGCTTTGATTTAAATAGTATTAGCATGGTATAAATTTTTGCATTTTTTCTTGTAACCTATTTTTTCTCTCTACTTTCATTTATTTATTTTAAAGATTTTATTTATTTTATTTTTAGAGAGAGGAGAAGAGAGGGACAAAGAGAGGGAGAGAAATATCAATGTGTGATTGCCTCTCACATGGTCCCCCTGGGGGCTGGGCCCACAACCCAGGCATGTGCCCTGACTGGGAATCAAATCAGCAACCCTTTGGTCTGCAGCCTGTGCTCACTCTACTAAGCTATACCAGCCATGTTTTCTACACTTTTAAATAGGGAGGTTATAATTGTATCTCACTTTTTATGTCCAACCTGGTAACGTCTTCCTTTAAATTGGGGTATTATTATTTAAATTCAATGTAACTATTAACATGTTTAGAGTTAAGTATATCATCTTTTTAAATATATTTTATTGATTATATTATTACGGTTGTCCCATTTCTCCCCCATCATTCCCCTCCACCTTGCACACCCCCTCCCACCCACATTCTCCCACTTTAGTTCATGTCCATGTGTCATAAGTTCTTTAGCTTCTACTTTTCCCACACTATGCTTGCCCTCTCCCTGTCTATTTTCTACCTACCACCTATACTACTTATTCTCTGTACCTTTTCCCCCTCTCTCCTCCTCCCACTCCCCTGTTGCTAACTGTCCATGTGATCTCCATTTCTGTGGTTCTGTTCCTGTTCTAGTTGTTTGCTTAGTTTGCTTTTGTTTTAGGTGTGGTTGTTAACATCTGTGAGTTTGCTGTCTCTTTACTATCATACTTTTCATCCTCCTTTTCTTAGATAAGTCCCTTTAACACTTCATATAATAAGAGCTTGGTGATGATGAGCTCCTTTAACTTGACCTTGTCTGCGAAGCACATTATCTTCCATTCCATTCTAAATGACAGCTTCACTGGATAGAGCAATCTTGGATGTAGGTCCTTGACCTTCATGACTTGGAAGACTTCTTTCCAGCCCCTTCTTGCCTGTAAGGTCTCTTTTGAGAAATCAGCTGACAGTCTGATGGGAACACCTTTGTAGGTGACTGTCCCCTTATCCCTTGCTGCTTCTAGAATTCTCTCCTTCATTTGAATCTTGGCTAATGTTATTATGATGTGCCTTGGTGTGTTCCTCCTTGGGTCCAACTTCTTTGGGACTCTCTGAGCTTCCTGGACTTCCTGGAAGTCTATTTCCTTTGCCAGATTGGGGAAATTCTCCTTTAGTGTTTGTTCAAATAAGTTTTCCACTTGTTGCTCTTCTTCTTCCTCTTCCGGGACCCCTATCATTCGGATGTTGGGACGTTTAACAATGTCCCGGAGGTTCATAAGCCTCTCCTCATTTTTTTGAATTCTTGTTTCTTCCTTGTTTTCTGTTTGGTTGTTAGTTTCTTCCCTCTGGTCCACTCCATTGATTTGAGTCCCAGTTTTCCTTGCATCTCTATTGGTTCCCCATGTGTCTTCCTTCATTTCACTTATTGTAGCCTTCATTTGTTCATCTAATTTATGACCAAAATCAACCAATTCTGTGAGCATCCTGATGACCAGTGCTTTGAACTGTGCATCTGATAGGTTGGCTATCTCTTGGTCACTTAGATGAATTGGCTCTGGGGCTTTGATCTGTTCTCCCGTTTGAACCATTTTTGTTTTTGTTTTTTTTTTTGTTGTTGTTTTTTGGTCTGGTCGCAGCTGTTATGTTGTGAGGGGTGGAACCTTAGGTGTTTCCCAGGGTCAGGCAGCCCAGTTGCTGCATTGTGATGCTATATATGGGGGCGGGGTCTGAGAGGGAATAATGACGTTTGCTCTGCTCTCTCTCAGATTCCAGTCCTTTCGCCACTTCCACCAAGCAAATTGGGCCCTTCTGGTGCTGATTTCCATATGGGTGGGTTTGTGTACATTCTAGGACCCTCTAGGTCTCTCCAAGGAACTCTCCTGTGAGACTGGGAGTCTCTCCTGGCACCTCAACCCTCACAAGTGTTTTCAACTGGTGTTTTTAGGTTTTATTTCCCGGTGCTGGGGCCCTGGGTCTGTTTTGCTCCCATTTTTGCCTGGATTATCTGCTCACAAATGTGGGACCACCTGGTCAGCCAGCCACCTTGCGCAGCCTCACTGGGTCTGCCAGTTGTCACCGGGTACCCGGTGTCCACTAGCTGCCTCTTGTATGCCTGGGATCTGCCAGCCACTGCCTGCATGCCAGGGTCTGCCAACCTCCACTTTTTCCTGCCGCTACTCCACCCCTCTTACCGGTCTGGATGAATGGTTGTCAGACTTCCATACAGTTCAACTTTCTATCAGTTCTGGTTGTTTTCTTGCTTCTAAATCTTTTGTCCTTAATTTTGGTTGTGCGAGGAGGCACAGTGTGTCCACCTATGCCACCATCTTGGCTGGAAGTCTAAAGTTAAGTGTATCATCTTATTCTTTGTTTTCATTTGTCCCCTTTATTCTTTGTTCCAGCTTACCTCATTCTGTCTTTTCAAAATGTGTGCATATTTTTATGGTTCTATTTTATCTTCTTTGGAGCTTATTAGCTATAACTCTTTGCCATTTTAGTGATTTACAATATGTATCTTTAATTTATTACACTATCCTTCAAGGGATAGTGTTCCACATCTCATGTTGTATAAGACTTAAACTAGTAACTTCCATTTCTTTTCTCCTGACCTTCCTGTATTATTGTTGTGTATCTAGTTTTACATGCTATTATATATTATAAACTCTCTTTACCAAATTCTTGCTTTATTTAATGAATTATATATTAAAGAGATTGAAATAACAAAAGTATAGACTTTCCCATGTAGTTAACATTTCCAGTATCTTAAGTCCGTTGTGTAGACCCAAATTTCCATGGATGTCACATTCCTCCACCTAAAGGGCTCCTTTTAATGTTGGCTGTAGTGTGAGTCTTCTGGTGGTCAAGTTGTGAAAAAAAAAGCTTTTTCCTGACCTTCATTTTCAAAAGATCTGTTTGCTAAATGGGGAATTATAGGCTGACGTTTTTCCCCGTCACTTACTGGGTATTGCTTCGCTGTCAGCTCATTCATGTTGTTTCTGAAGGAAACCTGTCATCATTCTTGTCTTGGTTCCTTGATATATAGATTGGGTTTTTTTCTTCTAATGCTATTAAGATTTTGTTTTTACCACTGGCTTTGAACAATGTGATATGATGTGTCTTGATATAAAATTTCTTTCTTGTGCTTTGTGGATTTTCCTGGATTTATGAATTTATCATTTTTATTGTATTTGGAAAACATTTTAGTCATTATTTATTCAAATATTTTTTGTTACTGACTTCCCCCTCTTCAGGGACGATATTTACAGTAACATTGCTGAATAATGGACCATTTTTCACTTAGTTAAAAAACAACCTTAATACAAATTAAATTTTGATGTAGAGATAATTTTTCAACTGGGTTATTCTTTAAATCTAATTATTGATTCCTGAGATAATGCTATATAACTTTTTCATATATATTGATATCTGGATAGCTCTTTTCAGTGTCATTTTGTTTTCAAATATTTCATGGGTATTCCTATAATCATTTCTTCGCCTGAACATTATATTAAGAATTTAGGTTCCATAATAGATCAAAAAATTTTTGTATTCATGGAAGACAAGGAAGGGAATATATATATTTACAATATTTAGCAATGACATTCAAAAATCTAAAGTGAAGACATGATCTGTTTTATTTACTTAGATTTTTCTATAAAGCCTTATTTCTCTCTCTATCTATAATATACCTCTTATAACTTTATCGTTCATTCATGTATATCTATATCAAGAAAGATCTAGAGATCTTTATCTTCCTCTGTCTTTATAGATAGATACAGGAACAGTGCAAAATCTGTCTATTTATAGAGATAGATATCGTTATCTACCAATATGTCTAGATAAATAGATAGGCAGATTGATCCTGTATATTAGTCTTTCCTAACTTTTTCATTATTTATGGCTATGGTAAATAAGATTCTTTGGTCCCTCAACATTCTACATCCAGAAAGAAGAATGAGAAACTAATTAGTCTCAAAGACAGAGCTTCCAAAATCTCTCTGCATGTGGCCAAGGATGATAACGTGAAAGGAAGGATGTCACTAAAGGGCCTCAAGAGTCAAGGATTTGGTAAATGTTACAGAATGGAATGGAATCAAATGCTAATGAGTGTACTCCAGCTGCAGAGTAGGACACCCTTTCAATAACAACTGAGTGGAATTTCAGAATTACTTTGGACCAGGGACTACAGAATCTCTTCTTTTCCTTTCTAAATTGACATGTTTATTTAAATAAACTGGTTCTTTCTGCAGTTTTATATCACAATTATGAGGGAGAGATAACTTGGTATTTTGTTTCATAGGTTTGCAGACCTGGCAGAGCTATGTATAAAATTTTAACTGTATGTATTGATCAGGTAGGTCTTGGGAAGGAGGCATGTATAATGTAGTGATTGGATAGGACTTAAGAAGAGGGCACACATTTTCTGATGGAAAGAAAGTCAACCATACATCTGCGACCAGAAGGGTTGATAGTGATAGTTGTTAGAGAAATTTTAAACAAATATCAGTTCTCTCATTGTGAGCACAAAGTAGGATGGCTCTCCACTCAGTTGATCTCAGACTGGCTCTGTGACTGGCTTTAGCCAATGAATTTGAACGAAAGGCAATATTTACTTTTCCATACTCCACTTTCCAGATTTTTCAGTAAAGGAAGCAGATAGTAGAACAGAAAGTTTTATTAGCCTAGGTTCCTAAGATGCAAAGAATAGCAAAGCCTCTAGCTGCCCTATGATGGACATGAAGTATGAGCAAGAACTGCACTTATTTGTTGTGAGCCATGAGTATTTGGTGATTGTCTTCTGCCTTACACAAGCTAGCTTATTTTGACTGATAAATATTTTTCCTGTGTCCTGATTTTTGTAGTTAACAATTTTCAGAAGTATTTTCACTTTCTGTGTCTTTACTTACAGGTCACTTTTCTATGCATGGTTCAGATTCCCCATGTGCTATAGTTTGGGGGGTATTTTTCTATTTTTTTGATTGAATAAACAATCTGTATAGATCCGGTTTTGGCCCATGAACGTTGTCTATAGGTTTCCCCTGGTACTTGTGTGACTGGAATGAGTCTCTCATCTGGAAATCAGGAAATGTGTCCCTTTTAAGTAAGCAACTTTTTAGTGAGGATGTCCTTCTGTAATATGGTAGGAGTTTATTTGTACTGCACAACACAATTTTCTTCCTATACTGATAAAAGACTTAGGCTTTTTAAGGTCTGAAATTCATCTGTAGTTCTTTGATTGACCAAACACGAGCAAATGAAAACCCACTGTCCATGAAGTGCTGATCCTGGTTTTTGTGCTGCTCTCATGCCCACCTACCTGATTTGTTGGTTAGCTTTCTCATGTATAAAATAAAGCAGTTCTGATTTTGCAGGTTGGGAAGATTGAATAAAATAACAAAGGTCTACAACGTTCATGACACAATGCCCATTTCACTGGTTCATTCACTATTATTATTTATTTTGGAAGGTCTATTATACTCAAAATTTCTATAATCTTGTTTGGACTCCTTTCCTATTTGTGGCAAGGCTGACCCAAATGATTCTGGAAATCAAATCATCACAGAGTAAAATCCTATGTTCAGTCATTTTCAATCAGTTCTCTTTTGGCCTAATAACTATCTAAATAAAATAACACTCAATACATTATTTTAGATAAATGCCTTCACTATCTGGATACACTAGCTTTGACAAGATTCCTGGTCCAAAATGAATAGAGCAAGTACTGCCCCCATTGAGAACTGAGACTTGATAAGGTTTACTCCTATGTGGGTTCATTACACATTGCATAACAACGTCCAAGGAAAGGTCAAATGAGACCTTTTCATTTTTACTGGGATAAAATTAGACTGGGTTTGATGAGCCAGAGGAGTGTGATTGAGGGCCCCAGGCACAAACTTTATACTGTGGCTATGCCCACAGACTTAGCCACACACAGAGCATTCTCCAGGGATTCTCAAACCGACAGCCAAATTTACCACTCAGTTCCCTGTGCAGGGTTCCATTTGACTTTCTGCTTATCCTGGCTTTACTTTCTGTTGTTTTGCACTCAGCTGGTTATCTTGGCCCCCTTGCCCTCAACTTCCCCAATAATCTGATTCCCTGGCTCCCACTCACAGCCCCTCTGCTGGAATACAACCTTAATTTGACACTATCCTGAACTTGGTCGCTGGCTTCATCCCTGAGAGAAAAGCCTTTTTCCCAAGCAACCACAGCCAGAATCTTAAACCAGCTAACTTCTTTTTGCTGGATATTATTAATTGCTGAGACTCACTGTTTTTCCTCCATTCTCATTCATTCTCTCTTTTTTATCTTTCTCTCTCTCCCTCTCCCTCCATCCCTCTTCTCTCCCTCTTCCTCCACCCCCCCGCACCTCTCTTTCTTTCAATCATATTGTTCACTTCCACATTCCTATCGAAATGAATCCCTTGAAACCTATTAACCCTTAAAATAGCAGCCCTGGCTGGTGTAGCTCAGTGGATTGAGCGCGGGCCTGTGAACCAAAGGATCGAGGTTCGATTCCCAGTCAGGGCACATGCCTGGGTTGCAGGCCAGTTCCCAGCATGGAATGCACGAGCGGCAACCATACATTGATATTTCTCTCCTTCTCCCTCTCTCCTACCCTTCCCCTCTAAAGATAAATAAATAAATAAATAAATAAATAAATAAATAAATAAATATATATTAAAAAAAAAAAGAAACCTGTTAACCCTTAAAATAGCAGTCTTTACCATTCGACCTATTATTATTCTTTTAAAGTTCAGTCTGCAACTGGATAACAATTTCTATAAGACTTCTTGGTAAAGTTTTGAAAAATACCAGTTAGTTCTTCTTTTATTGTTCACTTTGATATTTCAACAGTATCAAAGCTGGCCACCCTCATCCATTTAACCAGGCCAGCTTCAATGCTGTCATCATTAAGCATCACCATTAACTTTTTTAGCTGAAGGTTTCTCAGTCTGGGAACTATTGACATTGGGGGCTGGATAATTCTTTGTTGTATGGGACTGCCCTGTGCTTTGTAGGATATTTAGCAGTATTCTTGTCTTCTACCAACTAGATGTCAGTGACAACTCCCCTTTCTTTCCTGTGACCGTTGGCAATCAAAAATGTCCGTGGACATTGCCAAATGCACCCCCCACCCTGCCACACATACACACACAGGGGAGATAGCAGTTACTTAGTAATTTGCCAGTTGAAAACCACTGTAGCTGATGAACTCCATTTGATACACCTAAAGAAAATGTTTTAGAGAGTTATAGATTTTCCGCAAGTATTTTCAAATTTTGAATTGTGTTTTCTTGTTTTCTGAGTAATTTAGGAAGCTTCCAATCATCAAGTGGATACAGGATTTCCCTACCTATGCCCACAAAAGCACAGGATGATATTTTAAATGCTATTACATCTATTTGCACGGACCGACTTCCCAAGTTAAAATCTAGTCATCTACCAATGTAGGCTTAACAGTTTAACCCCTCCTGCTTTCCTGCTTCTCCAACGCTCTCTGCTGTATTTCTGCTTATTTTATTAGACTATAGGGAAGTGGTTATAGTCATGAAATAAATTCTCTCATATGTTTATTTACAATGAAAAAAGATACTTGTCTGTTTTTCAAGCAACTTTTCCAAGGAATTGACTTTGCACACATGTCAAAGTTTTATTTCAAACTTGCCCACAAGGGAGAATAGATTTTGTTTTGGGTGGATTTCATAGAAAACTAAAGATGGACAGAAATTATTGTTAGCTAGGTGTAAGAAAAGAATGTCACATGGAAAATCATTTGGCTCCTTAAGAGACCAATGATTAGCTGCGTGAGTAAAATCTAACTTCCCAAAAGAAAACTTAAACACATCAAAATCTATTAAAAATGCTAAATACTTTCCAGAAGAGTCTGTTAATAACATAATAAAACAAAAAGTTCTGCTTCAACATTGCTTTATAATGTTGGACTGATTTTTTTTCCTCTACATTTATCAACTCTTAAGAAATGAATGTATGTAGAAGATAGAGGAGAAATGAGGGTAAAATATGAATATATGTAGGGCTATGTCCCTTTGCTGTAAGCATGCTTTTAGAATGTATGTTTCCTAAACTTCATCCTCACCCACAGATCTGCCTCTTCCCCTACTTGAACATATTATTTTTTGACCTCGACCATGTGATTTTCTACTCACCTTTTTTGGACATCTCCAAAGACAGAATTTAATTTTGCTCTAGGATTACCCCTTCTTCTTTCATCAAAATGCGTATTAAGCCTGAGTGATTGATAATAAGGCTCTACATCCTACAGAAGGAGGACATCCATCTGGGGCTCTGACATACACAGTGCATTTTCTCACGAGGTCTTCCCAGTGGTGTGGAGGTGGATTACTCATTGAGTTCATGCACGCACATACACACGCATGTGTATGCACGCACTCATGTACTCCTTGAACAAATAGCAATTCTTAGAGACCATACCATTTGTCTTGTTTTGTTTTTTAATGTTTAGCTACAGTAATCTTTGACATTTTTCTTTTTTATTAAATTTATTGGGGTTACATTGGTCGATAATATTATATAGGTTTCAAGTGTACATTTTCATGATACATGATTGGTATATTATATTATTTTTTAACTGCCCTACTGTCAACAATGTAACTACCACTCTGATTACAATACTTTTCCAACTCCTTTCATTCAAATTTACTTACACCTACTAGAAATAAGAATTATACATATCACTGAGTGATATACTCCTCTCATAACTATCCAAAGACTGCTAGAGCTTGGACATTATCAGTCATGCTTTAATTGAGTTCTTAGCCAAGGCAATGATTGTGGTATACGGCTAAAAATCAAGTCCCAATATTATGCACTTGCCTCAATGTCTAGGAGAAACCAGGACCACCTTGAATAGCCTAACAGCAATTTCCTCTCCCCAATCTGCTCCTATAGCTGAGATTTATCTCAGCAACACCCCTTTATCAGAAGGACCAGGCACAATTCCTACTTATCCCCAATAAGTGAATTGTATTTCCTTGCCAACCTCAGAATTATTCAAACAAGTCAATCACCCTCCTGTGGGAACTAGGGACAACTTAGTCTCATGATACTACAAAGTCTTGTTCCCATCAGCCTCCTTGTTCATTCTGTTCCAGAGTGCAACCTCTGCGTGGTCCTGCATGGTGTGAGGTATCCTCCTTCTTGGGCTGTGGATTTATGTGACTAATAAACTGCTGTTGATCTCATCTGTCCAGTGTCAGGTGTTATGTGGTCAGCCAGCTACATAACTGTAGGGCAAGAACCCATCCCTCAACAACGGTGTGAATACTAGGAGATTAAAACAATGATGACCTTTACTTTTGCACTAATGATGGTGGATTAGGAGGATTGTTATTCTAGTACCATTTTAAAAGTCTAATGTAGTACACATAGTGAAATGTACAAATATTCAGTCCATAGCTCAATGAAGGTTTATATTCTGTATGGTATTTCAAGTTGTTCTTCAAAAACTTCTAAATTATTTTTTATGATTATCTTGTCTCTTACAGTAAATATTTATTTATGTCTATTGCTAGGTGTATCTATTTCCTAGTTCTATATTGATTCTTTAATTCCATTTCTTCTTTTTAGATTTAATTGCCTTCCTCCTGAAGCTTACTCTGTATGTAGTTCTTTCATTAAGGGTCTATATTATACTACAAAATGTTCATGTCTGTAAATATTAACGCATGAGTGTGTGTATGTTTATACTGATTTATTTTTATTGAGCTATAACATATTCAATAAATTGTGCAGTTTAATGTAATTTTAAGTCTGTATATACACATTTGATCATTTTCTTATTTACTAAGAAAACAAAAATACAGATTTTATAATATATTTATATTTAATTTAAAAATGTGATTTTATGTATAATGTTAATAACAAAATGCTGGGGTGGGAAAAAGTAAGTTTATAGTTGTTCATATGGAAAAGAAATCTAGGTTATGATTATGACAATAGCTTTATTACCTCAAAAGAATATCACAATGCAAATGTAACCTTACTTTTACCCATCCCTGTATTATCTTAGATCAAAATGAAAATGAAATATCTTACAGAAAAAGTAAATATAGACTTGCAAGTCCAGCAAGCTCAGAGAGTCCCAAAGAAGTTGGACCCAAGGAGGAACACACCAAGGGACATCATAATTACGTTAGCCAAGATTGAAGATAAGGAGAGAATATTAAAAGCAGCAAGAAGAGAAGAGAGATTTACCTACAAAGTTGTTCCTATAAGACTATCAGCTGATTTCTCAAAAGAAACCTTACAGGAAAGAAGGAGCTGGAGAGAAATATTCAAAGTCATGAAAGGCAAGGACCTACATCCAAGATTACGCTGTGCAGCAAAACTCTCATTTAGAATGGAAAAGCAGATAAAGTGCTTCCCAGATAAGGTCAGGTTAAAGGAGTTCACCATCCCCAAGCCCTTATTACATGAAATGTTAAAGGGATTTATCTAAGAAAAAGAAGAAGATCAAAACTATGAACAATAAATTGACAACAAATTCACAACTGTCAACAACTGAATTTAAAAAACAAAAACAAACTAAGCAAACAACTAGAACAGGAGCAGAATCACAGAAATGGAGATCACATGGAGGGTTATCAGTGTAGGGAAGGTGGGAAAATGGGGAAAAGGTACAGGGAATAAGAAGCGTAATTGGTAGGCACAAAATAAAGGAAGTTAAGAATAGCATAGGAAATGGAGAAGCTGAAGAACTTATTATATGTATGACCCATGGACATGAACTAAGGAGGGGGGTAATGCTGGAGGGTGGGGGGCTTCAGGGCAGAGGGGCATAAAGGGGAGAAAAAAATGAGACAACTATAACAGCAATCAATAAAATACTCAATATATTTGTCAATAATCAATGTATTTTATTGATTATTTACAATAATCAACAAAAAAGTAAATAAAATAAAAATAAGTTGATATAAAAATATACAATAAAAAATAAACAACTGAATACTTGAAATGCAGGCAGAGTCACAAAACTCTATTATGCCAAGCTAAAGACCTGAATCAAGTCTGTTAAAATATTTGGTTATATAATATAAGAATCTGCTTTGGTATAATAGTGTTTTACATTATTATAGGGATTGTGGGCAACTTTTAAAACCTTTATGTAGCTCTGTATTATTTGAAGTTGTTATCATAAATGTGTATTATTTCTGTAGATTAAATACAATAAAATATATTTTTAAAGTAAAAAAATTAAATCTTTGCCATTTCATATTTATACATAGCCTAGAAAACAAAGGAAAGTTTTTCTGTTTGTTTTTTCCAATTATAGTCAACATTCAATATTATTTTATATTAATTTCAGGTGTATAGCATAGTGGTGAAACAATTATATAATTTACAAAGTGATCCTCCCAAAGTAATTCTAGTACCCACTTGGAACCATACATAGTTATTACAACACTATTGGTTATAGTTCCTATGTTATACTTTATAAATATCCACATGACTCTTTTGTAAACACAAATTTGTACTTCTTAATCCCTTCACCTCTATCACCAGCCCTCCACTCCCTACTTCCATAAACAATTCTCTGTCTTCTGTATCTCTGAGACTGTTTCTGTTTTGTTTGTCTGTTTATTTTGTCTTTGTATTCCACATGTAAGTGAGATCATATGGTTTTGGTTTTTCTGCCTGACTTGTTTCATTTAGTATAGTGACCTCTAGAACCATCCATGCTGCTACAAATGGTAAGATTTCGTTGATTTTGTGGCTGAGTAATATTCTCTTGTTCAAGGGGAAACCAAAAAATTCCCTGGAATTTATTTATTAAAAATTGTGTATTTATTCTTACACGTTTAAGCTTCAGTTACTTTCAAAGTACTCTCCATTTGATGCAGCACACCTCAAGACCTTTTTCCCCCGCTCAAAGTGTTTTTTGAACTTGTTGATTTGGAGGCCTTTTAATGCCTCTGCCATTATTTTTACCTCTTCCACATGGCAAAACATTTCCTTTTGAGACTTTTCTCATCCAGGGCAACAACAACAAAAAAGTTACTCAGGACAAGATCAGGTGAAGAGGGAGAGAGGGGCGCGGGGGTCAAAAACTGTTGAACACTCAGCGCTGTGTGGGCAGGTGTGCTGGTAAATTACCTGTGATGAAATGGGCACACCTGATGAAAGAGTCTTCCCCAAAAATTCACTGAAGCCAAACACAGCCTCTCAAAACAACACCAGCTGGTACACTGATACAGATGAGTTCCTAGAACACTCACATAGCTGGAGACACTCCTTTGTATATACACTACATCTTCTTTATCCACTTTTCTATTGATGGGAACTTGGATTGCTTCCATACCTTAGCTATTGTAAATAATGCTTCAATGAACATAGGGGTGCATGTATCTTTTGGAATTAATGTTTCAGATTTCCTTGGATATATATCCAGAAGTGGAATTGCTGGTCTATTTTTAATTTTTGAGGAATTTGCAATGTGTATCTACCCTTTTATAACCACTACTCTAATTAAGACACAGAACCTTTCCATCATCCCACGAAGTGCACTCACACAGCCTTCTTGCCAATACCCTCCAGAAGTCACAAGTAATCTGATGTCTATCTTCATATCTTTGTTTTGTCTTTTCTTAAACTTAAATTCAGAATGTACAGGTGGGATTATATAGTAAAATACTATTGTAAATTTGTGAAAAACTGTTCTTTGCTTTCTTCTTATTTTCAGTGTTATGATTCAAATATTTACATATTAGATAATATAGGTGAGGAATAGTTTAAAATATAGCTGGCTATTATTTGATTTATAACAGGTGCTACAAGTTATTTGTGTAAAGGATAGATAATATTTTAGGCTTTATGGGCACAGTCCCTGGTTCATAGTCTCTCCCTTCCTCCCTCCCTCCCTCTCATCATCTAAGAAAAATAAATAATACTCTTAGCCCACAGACTTTATACAATAGATTGTGCCTATATTTTCCTAACCCCTGGTTTAATGTGCTATTATTATCTGCTTTCTCTTTCTTTAATTCAATTAAAACTTGCTTTATTCTCTTTGCAAAGTAATTTTGTGAGGAGCAAAGAAAATGTATATATCCTCACAGATTTAACTTATAGAAAAATTTATAAGCTAATCCAGCATGGAAAAGGTCTCTAATTTCTAAAAAAAATTGTAATTTTTAATATAATTTGTGAAAAAGGTTGTGGTCAAAAAGCAGACAAAATAGATATAAATTCTTATAAGTTGTTAAAATTTATTTAAAGGAATTAGGGTGTTTAATATACTTATTCTGTCATTAAGTGCTGCCCCTTCTTATTTTATTTTGTCAGTATCCTTGAAAGATCCTCCATATCACCATGACCTCTGGTTAGAAGGAATCTTCATAATCTCTTTAGTAGTCATAATGGCTAGAGGGCTTTCCAAAACTTGAGCAAGAGGCCTATTTGAACTAGACTTAAGCCTGCCAAAAATGTTGGTCAGCACAGGTAGGAAGGCAGTGCATTCCCACCATAGCTATAAATATAGCTATAAATTCACTGGGAAATAATTTGCTCTATCAGTACATACCATCTATCTTGCTGTGTAAGGTAGGAGTTTGATCTTATCTCTCTGAGATTAGGGCCAGCAAATGTGCTAATTGTGACCTTATGTAACAACTTTAGTAACCCAGGAAAAAATAAAGTTTCCCAATAAAACATGATTCAGTCTTCCTTAGCTAGGCCAAAAGGAATTTATTATTTCAGAATAATCTCTATCTTTGGAAAAATCCAAATCATATTTAAGAGACACATTTATGTTTAGAGTTAGTATTGCTAGAATCCTTTGCAATAAGCCAATAGAATTTGAGTGCAGAAATGATCTATTTTCCCATATAGTTTTTTTCTTTTTCTTCTCTTTCCTTTTTTTCCTATTCTTTTATTTTCTTGTCTCTTCTCTTCTCCTTTCTCCCTTTCTCCCTTCTTCCTCCTCTTCCTCCTTGTTTTTGTTTCTCTCCTCCCCTCCCCCCCACCACTCTCTCCCCTCCCTTCCAGCTATGTTTCACAATATAAAGATCCTTCAGTTTGATTGCTGGTAGAAGGCTATGCCAGCCACTCTTCTGGCTAGGCCTGGTTTTCCAGAAACACAAAACACACGTCTTATCCTGCATGCCCTGGTTCAGGATTCAGATAATCGTGCATTGAACTGTGAAGCCGCCATTAGCACAAGCACGAGATCTGGCCTGCCAAAGGACCACTAAAATAAATATGTGAGAAAGGTAATGTTGAAAATTCCATTGAGAGTCCTGATCAATAGCTAAATTTTAATGAACTGAACTCAAGTTATAGTTTGATGTAAGTTTAACATATGGAAATTAGCTTATAAATTTTAAGATCTACAAAACAGCCAGAAACCCCTGAACTTGAACTGAGCTCTACCCTTACACAAAATGTTCTCTCCTGGCTGGAGTTTATCTGTTAGCTACGGTTATGCTTTTTTAAACATAAAACAGTTTTGCATTTTATTGTATTCCTTGATGTTAAGAATTTTTTCATCTCTGTTTATTGGTGCACAGGGAGAGAGGGAGGATGTTAGATATGAGATGAGAATAACACGTCTTTAAGCTTCTTTTTGAATACCATCTTGCAGCATAACTGGTTACATAAATTTAAAACAAATACTATCCTGGAGCATTTTGTGGAGCAGATCCTGTTTGTGCATTTAGAAAGAAATATGTGAAAATATGTGCCAGTGTAAGCTGCATGGTTTCTTTCCAGGTTGTGCAAGTTTTGTCCTTTTCATAATGCGTATGTTTTGTTTTATAGATAGAACATGTGAAGATAATATTCAATAGCTGATGTTGGAAAGCATATTTTTCTCTTTTGAGACAGGTCGGTCTCCAGGTAAGAAATTAGTGAAATGTTAGCTGTGGTTTTCAAAGGAACTACTTTATGCTCTGAAGGCATCAAGTTTAATAATCCATATTTAAAGAGTCACAAAATCATAATTTAATTACCCTAAGGACAGGTAACTTAGCTTTAAGAACATTAAATGCTTTTCTACCTGCATCCTTCCTTTCATGGGCCAGAACACATTTGATAAAAGCAAAAGAAAAAAAATGAACTAGCTAAAATAAATAAATAAATAAAGTGCTTAAAACCAAAAATGGGAGGGGTGAAGAAGAAGATTCAAAAATGACCTTTTCTACTAACTAATGTTCAAAGGTATCATCTACATTTAATTTAAAAACAAGAACGGGCACATTTTCAGTAGATTCCCCGAAGAGCATATTGTTCCTAATACTGGATTTACAAGAAAAGAGAAAAAAAAAGAAAAAAGATTGTCCACAAACGCTCAATGAATCATTGAATTAAATCCTGCTTGTAACAAATTCTCTGATTCTGCGTTGTACCTAGAACTTGTGCTGAAAAGAAAGTGCAATAACAGAGATGTCATAATCACTTCATATTAATGTTTTCTGTTTCTCCACCCAAACCCACTCTGACAACCTCAATTTGAGAAAGAAAAGTCTGATACAGTAGACAAGTACATTATGCAGACCCATGCTGAAATAATGTTTTAATGTAAATATTTCTGTGACCCGCAGATACCTTAATGCAAATATGAAATAGCTATAAACACATGAACCTTGTGAAAATAAGACTTAATTGTATTATTTATTCTTATGATTAATTGCCTTCGTAATGGTAGCTACAGTGTTTCAGGTTTTTCTGAGAGATCCTTTAAATACAGATTCTCATTTAATACTCACACTATTCCAGGAGGTAGGTTATTATGATTTTCATTTTATAAATGTGAGTATAAGCTCAGGAAGTTCAAATGACTTGTCCAGAGTCCCACACCGCTGGTCACTGGCAGAGATCCCACTATTGTTGGAATTCTATAAGCCAGAAATTGAATTTTACAAGGTTGCCTGTGGCCTCTGCTCACATGATTAGTTAGCAGAAGACCTGAGAATAGCACCGGGGCCCTTGAAGTTTCTGTCCAGTTCTAACATTTCACACCTTTCTTATCCACACTTCCTCTGCAGCCTAAAAAGTAAATGGTCCCTACAGTGGGTGAATGCAAAAGGTAAAATTTCTGGAGTCTTAAGTCCCACCTCATAAATCTTTTAGTATCCCAGAAACTTAGTTATAATCTATAATGTAGAACCTTCTTAAAGTGAATCAGAGACATGCTTCACCTGAATAATCTTTTATCCTGAGGCTAATCTATAGAAATCTGTACATCCCCCCTCAATTTAATGAATGATACTGGTTTTAAAATGGAAGAAAAAGATATTTTTTTCTTACTCTAAACAATGACATCCTTTAGTTAAAATAAGCAAATAAAAGATTTGTACCCCTACAACCTTTTTATAATATATAGCCTAATTACATCCACAGCCAACAGACTCAAAGTTGGGTTCTCTCCACCCTGCCAAAACCCACCTCCGTAACACAGAACATGTACTGTATCCAGAGCACATCAACCAGGAAAAACAGACCAGCTTCCCATCATCCAAACAGGAAGGCTAAAACCCCTGTCCTTTATGGGAAGTCTCGTACGTCAAAAACTCTTCATAAAAGTATAGGTTTTTAATTGCAAACTCATACTCTGAAGGTTGAATTGCTTGAATTTCAGTTTTAGTCATACTTTAGTACTCTTTTGCTGAGTGCGGGGCGGGGGGGTGGTGGGGGGCTCTGTCCTGGGCGCCAGATGTAGGGGGGCTCTGCCCACAGAGCTCCATCCCTCCGTCACGGATGAAAATAAAACTAACAAGACATGATCTGCTTGGGGAGGAAAGGTGGTCAAACTCTCAGAGGAGAATGACCCAGAGCCCCTTCCTCACAAGGTTTTTATTGAGTTCAAATACACAGGAATACAGGTTTAACATGTCAAAGAAATCTGAGGGCTTAATCTGAGTCAGTGTCTATCAGGAATGGGTATTGCAAAACTTTGGGAGACACACCCATTTCCTCCTGGGACCCTTATCATTTAAATGAAGGCACTCTTAGCAAAGCAGGTTTCACAGGACTTTACAAATTCTTTCTTATAACCGATCACCCAGGGAACCGTCCTTGTCACAGGGCTGCCACTGCCCACCGCCATAGTTTCAGCTTAATAGCTTTAAACCGATTAGGCTCAGGAAGCAGAAGACATCTCCCAGACAGAAATGGGGATTTGGGCTATGTCAGAATAGCCAGGGCGGGGGGTGGGGGGGCGAGGGTCCATCACCCCCTCTTTGCTGCAGCGCCCCCCCACAAGTCCTTCCATGAGGGCCTCCCAAGTGGTGTGTCTGGCTTAGGTTGCCCCTCCCATGAGGAGTTTTACCTGTCTTTGACTAACTGACTAAGCTTTGGGGCCAGAGATGGAAGCAGCACTCCTGCCAGGGAGATAAACTTTGTCTCCTTAGTAGGTCACGTCCTCTTGATAGAACAGACCCAGATGAAGCGGGTCCCTTGGCTCTTACACAGCCCATGATGGGGTGAGGGTTACAACTCCTGAGACCAGGCTGAATGGTACGCAACAGCTGAGTATTAATGTCGTATTAAAGAGTTTATATATGTGTGTATATGTGTGTGTATCCCCATTGTTGGTGAAATTGTGTGAAACATAGTTGGGCATTTTAACATCCGTTCCTCTGACACAGATTCCAGGATCCCAACATGCCTGTAAGGACATCTTGGTTTTGAAAACTTTCATGTAGCAAACTTCAGATGACTGGCCTAGAAATTCAATGTTTGGTATTTAGTTTCTCTGAGAGGTTCCACTTCAAGTAATTCGTTCCAAAATTAGCAATGCTAAGCACTCACATGCAGCAGACCCCAAATTAAGAACAGACCAAGTCTTGGCCAAACAGTGCAGAAAAAGAATAATACTAATAATTAGGGCAGATAGAAGAGCAATGTTTTGTGAGAACAGCCAGGTCAACAATTAACTCCGTCACTGGCAGTCACCATTTAGCACACAGTCATGCAAGGTACGGGGCTAATTTTAAGCACCAATCTGGGAGAGGCTCACTGACCCATCTCTCTTCCTCTTCTTTTTCTTGAGTAAGCTGGACATTTCTCTTGCACCTTCATTTTCTTATATAAAGTTTTAAGGGTTTTTATTGAAACTTGTGAAAGTCTCTGAGATCTGTGAAGGATTTGGTGACAAACAACCAAATTCAAGTTAATCATTATTCCTGCAAAGAACATTAATCATAATTTTCTTTGTTATTTGACCACATGAATGTTTACATTTAATTTATTTTTTTTCGTTTGTTTGCTTTAAAATAAATCAACAAAACCTTTTAAGTGAATCAACCCATTTGTGCTAAGTTTATAACATAATACCCCTGGAAGGAAATAAGATCTTCCTTATATTGTATTGATAACTCAGTAGATATTTCCATACAAATATAATTTCACTGAATGAAGCTACAGTTTCTGTGTTAGTTCTAACTATATTTACACTCTTGTAGAAAGCCTTCATAAACAACATAGTTTAATATCTTTTACTTCATTATCTCTTTTTTCCAGGTTAAAAACAAAAACAAAAATAAAACAACTAAGGTCACAGAAGAGGGATTTGCCAAAAATCATATAACTAAAAAATAGTAAAACTAAAAAAACAGGTTATTCTGATTTTAAGTCCATTGCTTTTTCCATATACATGGCTTTAGTATATACTGTGGAAATTGATTATATTAATTCAATCATGCTTGTAGAATTTCAAACTTCTTATTTACTCAGTCTATGGTTAGGGCTCAGTCTCATACATAAAGAAGCAATTAGTTTGAAAATAAAAAGTTTTAAACAGAAAGTTAATCAATTCGTTGTACTTCATTACTATTGACACTGCCTGAGTTCTTAACCCTATTTTTCTACCACCGTGTAATCATTCACAAACAGAATATATCTGTTACCCTAGCAAAAGATGAAAAGACAGGATACTTACAGGAAAGAATTAAACATTAACTACATCAGTCTACTGCTTAAGTGAGTGAACAGAGAGGAAAGACTTTAATGTCATCAAACTATAGCAGAGCAAACTGTGTCATCTGCATTTAAGAACTTGGAAGCATAATTTAAAAAATAGAATATTTGCATATGTAATAGATGAAAGAGAAATATATATTATCTACTATGTCCACAGTCCTCTATCAAGCACTAAAGAACCAAAATCAATTATAAAACATGATCTGGAAATCATTAAGCTAATGATTAATTGACAAATCTGTGTGTGTGTACATGTGCAAAATATAATATGTAGAAACTTCTGGTCAAGATGGCGGTATAAGTAAACATGATTCACTTCCTCACACAACCACATCAAAACTACAACTAAATTGTAGAACAATCATCACTCAGAACCATCAGAAATTGAGTTGAGTGGAAGTCTGACAACTACAGTATTAAAGAAACCACATCTATCCAGACTGCTACAGTGGAGACATGGAAGAGGCTGGTCCCACATCCACGTGTGATGAATAAAAATTCATAAGGGATACCTCAGGAGTGAGGAGTCCCAGTCACACACCCGATGCCCAAGCCCAGAGTTCCAGTGCCAGGAAGATAAGTCCCCCTAACTTCTGGTAGCAAAAACCAGTGGGGATTGAACCAGTGGAAGAAATTTCTGGAGTCCCAAGCAGTTCCTTTTAAAGAACCCACACATGGACTTACTCAGACTCACTACCTCTGAGCTGTAGCACCAGGGTAGCTGTTGAAAGGCATCAGTGGTATACAGGGAATAAGTGATGTGTCTGGCATTAAGGTGAGAGCTGGGTGACAGTTTCTCCCAGAAAGAAAGGCAGGCAAAGCTACAAAGCTGGCAAGCAGGTGCCATACCTGGGATTTCATCAGCCTGGCTAACATTGTTTGCCCCACCCTGGAGATTCTGTGAGGATTATCCCAGGCAACTTATAGCTGTTAACAGTGGCTTTTCCATAAGAATGGCTGGTCTTGGCTCATGCTTCACAACTTCCTAAATCTTTTCAAATAACCAACAGCTGGCCTCAGTGAACCCCCAGCCCCTATACTTCTTAGAGCTAAGTGGCCCCAGACATGACACTAACAACAGCCAGCTCAGATTCACAGCCTAACTTCACTTGAAAATCTCCAGCCCAGCACACATAGCAGCAATCTCAGATTGCTCTATAGGTCAGACAGTGTGGCCCTGGTTAAAACACAGGCGGAGACTGACTTTGGCTTGCACCACCCAGGAAACCCCAGGGCCAGCACATCCAGTGGA
The DNA here is from genome assembly GCA_039655065.1 of Glossophaga mutica. Classification (NCBI taxonomy): domain Eukaryota; kingdom Metazoa; phylum Chordata; class Mammalia; order Chiroptera; family Phyllostomidae; genus Glossophaga; species Glossophaga mutica. Next base: position 135,129,651 of record CM077305.1, on the reverse strand, counting down.
CAGCTATGGACCACATTGGAGCACCACCACCCTGCCTCTGCACAGCTGATCCTCCATGGAGGGTGGAGGTGGGTGATAAATGGTAACAATCCTTGCAACTGACTGGCTTGGGTAAATCCCTCCCATTGACCTGTCAGTAGCAACCAAGGCTCAGATACAAGATGAGGGTATACTCATCCCATTTGAAGGCCACACCTCAAGTACCCAGCTTGGGTGATAAGGGAGGCTGTGCCACTGGACCCTACGGGACACCTACAACATTAGGCTAGGCTACCGAGCCAGGGAGTCATAGCAGCTCTACCTAATACATAGAAATGAACAAAGGAAGGCTGCCAAAATGAAAAGAAAAAAAAAAAGAAAAAAGAAACAAAGAAATATGGCCCAAATGAAAAAAACAGATCAAAACTCCAGAAAAAGAGCTAAATGAAATGGAGATAGCCAATGTATCAGATGCAGAGTTCAAAACCCTAGTTATAAGGATGCTCAGGGAACTTTGTGAGGACCTCAGCAGCATAAAAAACATCTACTCAGAAATGAAGGATACACTGATTGAAATAAAGAACAATTTACAGGGAAACAACAGTAGAGTAAATGAAGCTGAGAAACAAATAAATGTTTTGGAACATAAGGAAACAAAAACAACCAATCAGAACAAGAAGAAAAAAGAATCCAAAAGTTATGGATAGTATAAGCCGCCTCTGGGACAACTTCAAGAAGTCCAACATTCATAGGGGTGTCAGAAGGAGAAGAGAAAGAGCAAGATATTGGAAACCCATTTGAAAACAATAATGAAAGAAAACTTCCCTAATTTGGTGAAGGAAATAGACGTGCAAGTCCAGGAAACACGGAGTCCCAAAAAGATGGATGCAAAAAAACCTACTCCAAGACATATCATAAATAAATGCCAAAGGTTAAAGGTAGAGAATCTTAAAAGCAGCAAAAAGCATTAATTACCTACAAGGGAGTTCCCATAAGGCTTTCAGCTGATTTCTCAAAAGAAAATTTGCAGACTAGAACAGACTGGCAAGAAATACTCAAAGTTATGAAAAGCAGGGACCTACAGCCAAGATTGCTCTACCCAGAAAAGTTAACATTTAGAATTGAAGTGCAGATAAAGACCTTCCCAGATAAGAACAAACTAAAGGAGTTCATCATCACCAAACCATTATTATACGAAGTGTTAAAGGGGCTTATTTAAGAAAAAGATCAAAAGTATGAACAATAAAATGGCAATAAATACATATCTATCAACAATTGAATCTAAAAATCAAACGAAGCAAACAAGAAAAACAGAGACAGAATCAAGTACATGGAGAGCATTTTGACTGTTGCCAGATGGGAGGGGGTGTGGGAGAATGGGTGAAGAGGTGAAGGGATTAAGAAGTACAAATAGGTAGTTACAGAATAGCCACAGGGATGTAAAGTACAGTATAGGAAATGGAGAAGCCAAAAACTTATACACATGACCCATGGACATGAACAATGGTATGGGGAATGCCTGAGGGACTGGGAGGGTTCTGGGTGGATGGGGGCAATTGGAGGATAACTGGGACAATTGTAATAGCATAATCAATAAAATATAATGTTAAAAACAGAAAACAATCTAAATTCCAGAAAACAACATTGGTGTCCAACTACAAAGAAATATTTTAAATAAATGCATTTGCAAGATTGAAAAAATATATAGTGTATTAACCATAAATCCACATAAAATCTTTGTGTTACTCTTGGCCATTAAGACATCCTTTTCTGTAAAGTGCCTGTTCAAATCCTTTTCTTCTTAAACTTTAGTAATTTGTCTTCTTAAGAATTGATTTATGGAGGTCATATATTCTGAAGACAAGTTCTTTGCTAATGCTAATCTGGCTTACCTTTTGATGACACAAGTTATTAATATTTATAATATTTTATTTGTCACTTTTATTTTTATAATTAGTACTTTTTTTGTGCAACATGTAAAAATAGTTACTCAAGCTTATAAAAGTGTTTTCCTATGTTTTCTTTTAGAAGTTTTATAGTTATTATTTTTACAGACATATCTATGGTCTATCTTGAATTGACTTTTATAAATTGTATGAAGGAATTAAGAATTCCTTTTTTTTTTTTCCATATGGGGTCCTATACTTCTGCACCATTTATTGAAAAGATCAGTCTTTCCCCAATAAATATATTAGTGCCTTTGCTATAAACCAAGTGGCCATTGAAATGTGAGCCTATTTGTGAACTCTCTATTCCATTCCATTGAAATATCTGTCCTCTTTGTGACACTACCATTTTGTTGTATTAATACACAGTAAATTTTGTAGTAAATCTTGATATAGTGTAGCATAAGATCAAAATCCTTACATTTTTATGCCAAGATTGTCTTGGCCATTATTCTAAATTCTCTGCATTTCTATATAAATTTTAGAATCAACTCATCAATTTATATACACACTCAAACATGCTGTCATTCTGATTTGATTATATTAAATCTAGTGTTCAATTTGGAGGACATTGATATCTTAATAATATTGAGTTGAGCCAATCCATGAACATGGAATATTGCTCTATTTATTTAGGACTTTTATTAATTTTCCAATAATGATTTGTTATATTCATTGTAGAATCTTATTTTTTAATTTTTCAATTTAAATAGATTGCTACACTTATTCTTAAGTCTATAAATGTTTCAATCCTATTATAAATGTGTTATTTAATTTTTGTTACTAGAAATATAATTTAACTTTTATATAACATTGTATCTGTCAATATTGTTAAATTCATTTATTCTAATAGCTTATAGATTGTTTTATATCTTCTGCAAAATGGAAAAACACAACTTTATGTTTTCCTTTCCAGTCTATCTTCTTTTTCATGCCATATTATACTAAGACCTCTATTGCAATAGTGGACAGAAGTAGTAAAAAGTGGAAACCTTCACTTTGTTCCCAAATTTAGGGTTAAAACATTCAATATTTCACCACTAAGTATGATGTTAACTGAACTTTTTAAAATAGAAATTTTTTATCAGATTACAGGTAATTTCTTCTATTCTTACTTAATTGATAACGGTGTTTGCATATGTTAGTTGATAATAGCACTTTATTATTCTTTTTAATATCTACAGGACCTGTAGTTATGTCTGCTATTTCATTTCTGTTAATGATAATTTTATGTTTTCATTATTCTTTGAAGTGAGATACATCTTACTAAGGATCTATTATTACTTTATTTGTATTGATTAATTTATATCACACTTTTTAATGAGCCAACTTTTGACTTTGTTGATTTTCTCTTATAACTCTTTTCTAAAGAATTATATCTATTCTCTCATATCTATTATTTCCTTCATTCTTGCTTTGAGTTGAATTAATAATGTTTAACATTTCTGACATCATACAGGAATATTACTACAAACCATCTGTGCTTTTTTGCCATGTATTTAGCATTTCTCTATGTTGTAAACACCTCTTGATATATTTCTGATTGTTTTTTTAAGCATTTAATATTCTTTTATATTTTTATTCTTTCCCACACATTTACCACTTTTGTTGCTCTTCATTGCTTCCTGCAGTTTTGTTTCTATCATGGGCCATATTCCTTCAGCCTGTAAAACTTGTTTATCCTTGCTATGTGTACCTACTGGCAATAAATTATATTAGATTTTATTGTGGGGAAGCATTTTAATTTGATTTCAGCTTAAGGGCTTTTTTTGGCTAGGCATATAATTATATTTTGGTAGTTTTTATATTTTCTTTCAATACTTTTAAAATGTCATTTCATTGAGTAATGGCTTCTATAATTTCTGTTGTGACGTGGGCCATTAGAATTACTGTTTTAATTTGAAGGTAATATATATTTTTTTTTGTATGCTTTTTTAAGTGTGTTTTTCCTTCTGTTTATCCAGCTTAGTTTGCCCTGACTTTTTTTTTGAATCTGCGGATGGATTTCTGTCATCTGTTTTAGGATACTTCAATTCTATTTTTTGAAATAACAATTCCACCACATTTTCTATCCTCTCCTTCTGAGATTCCAGCTATGCATGTTAAGCCAAAATTGTCCATAATCTACATGTCTCTTAGGTTCTGTTCTTTCTCTTAATCTTTTGGTCTCTCAAGTAGATATTTCCTCTTTACCTGCATTCAGATGACCTTGGTACATTTTATGTGCCAGAAAGTAAGGATGTGCCCCCCAAGTTTTGCGACATTTCAAAAGGACATCAGTAGTTGCCAATGGCCAAATGTGAGATAATTTGAGAAAAAAAATAATGGAATAGTAGTAATAGATTATAACCCATAAAATAAAGTGCATAGCCATGAGTTCATACTGATATATATGTATGTATAATATATATTTGAATTTATATATATATTTGAATAAATAAATAAGTTATGAAATGGACAACTATTCCATGAAGTAAAATCCCATTTAATTAATGCAGAGGGAATGATAGCAATAAAAAATCTCCATTTGGCCAAGAACACAGTAATAATTGTTGCAGATAAAAATCATTAATGGCTGCCGAAATTAGTAGGTGAAAGCATGAAGAGATCAGGATATTTGCATGGTTCCAAAGTATTTCCCCACATGGTACTTATTAATTACAAAGGGAAAAATAATAACTTTGCTGTGGAGAAACCTGTCAGACACTCCTTTAATCTAGCAATCAAAGTTAACATCACCAGTAATAAGGCCTCTTGCACCTAATGATATGATGCAATGCAAAGGGTCCCACATTACTTCTGTGATATTTTTGGCAAAAATGTGTAACCACAATCCAATTATGAGAAAGCATCAAACAAACACAAATTGAGGAACATTTTAAAAAATGTCTAGCAATGCACTTCAAAAGTATCAAGGTCATGAAAGACAGAGAAACACTGAGAGACTGTCCCTGATTAGAGGAAATTAAGGAGACATAAAGAGTAAATGCAGCGTGGGGTCCTGGACTGGGTCCTGAATCAGAAAAGAAAAATTAGGGGAATAGTTGGTGAAATTCAAATAAGGTCTGAGGTTAATGACATTTGTTCACTGTTAATTTTCTGATTTAGAAAATTATGCCATGATTATGTAACATGGTATGGTTACATCAAGGAAAGAAGAATGAAAGAAGGATGAGGAAATGTAGATGAGAACTCTGAGAGACCACTTGATGGATTATTTTGCACCTTTTTAAGTCTATAATATAGCAAAATGAAAGTGATTAAAAAATAAAATACTAGTCACCTACTTAATATATCTAAATCCAACAGCAACAAGATTTGTTCTCTTGTTAGTTATTTTTCTTGGTTTCTAGTCGATTTGTGCTCTGTTAGCAGGCCTCGTGATTTTTGATGTAATGTCAATGTGGATGACAAATTAAGGCTCTTAAAGATGTTATTTTCTTCCAATGAAGGTTAATTTTTCTCACAGGCAAATGTGGCACTAGTGGATCTCCTAGCTCCTGAACAGAAAAGTCGTCAATAAAAGGTCAGATATCAAATCTATTAAGCCTTATTTTTTTTTTTGGTGGGGGGAACTGTAAGTACTCAACTCTGTTGTAGCATGAAAGTGGCTGCAGACAATATATAAAATAATGGATGTATATTGCTATGATTCTTTAAAACTTTATTTACAAAACAGGCATAGTTTGCAGACCTCACTATAGAGGATTTATAATGGCTTGTGTATTCTCATTTTGCCCTTACTTCTAGTGCATGGCCCTCCAGAATCCCAGGAAAATGATGGAAATGGTTACCATGCTCTTTAAGCTTATTGAGACTTGAACTCTAAACTTTGTCACCCCAGCTGCAGATCTTTCTTCAGCCCTTTAGCCTCCCTGTTAATGCTTTCCACTGAGTTCCTCAAAGTTTGGCCTTGATACAGCCTAGGGGTTAGCAGACAACTTGAGGGCATGTGTGAGTAGGTTTCGGCCTCCTTCCTTTGACTTTCTCCTTTCCAAGGTTTTCTTCCCACTTATCTCAAGTCTCTTCCTGGCAACCCCAAATTCCTGGCCTTTCTAGCACAATAAGATAAGTTTTCCTTGAGAACTGCAAAGTACTCTCAAAAAAAGACCAGGTAAATGTGGAACTCACCTAGAAAACTTCCTTTCTTTTAAGAACTACATCCTAAGTGAAATGAGCAGTCAGAGAAAGACAAATTCCATATCATTTCATTCATATGTGGAATCTAATGAACAAAATAGAAACTGACTGACAGATACAGAAAACAGGCTGACAACTGTCAGAAGGCACGGGTGTTGAGGGGTTGGGTGAAAAAAGTGAAGAGATTAAGGAAAAAAAAAGCCCTCATAGACACAGACAATAGTATGGTGACTACAAGAGGTAAATGGAGGTGCTGGGGGAAGGTAGAAGAGGGTAAAGGGGGAATAAATAGTGCCAGAAAGAGACATGAGTTTGCATAGTGAGAACACAACACAATGTACAGATGATGTATTATAGAATTGTACACATGAAATCTATATAATTTTATTAACTAGTGTCATCCCAATATAATCAATAAAAATTTTAAAGAAGAACTATACATTCTACATTTTCTCACTGCTTTGGACATTCTCTAATGCTTTCAAAGAATGGAGTGTTTTTATTGTGCTCTATTGTGTTGTGGTTTTTCCTTTTCTTTTAGTTTCGGTGATTTTAGTCCAACATTTATTATTTTTTATCTATAAGACTAAGCCTAATATATGCTACTCCACCATGACCAGCACTGGAATTCTTACTTAATTATTTTCCACAATGTTATTTTGTGTTTTCAGTATACTATGTTTTTTATTGGATTGAGTTTTATTTTTAAATCTCCTTTATTTTGCTCTGTTTCTTGGCAACTTGATTATTAGCTTTCTGTTGTGTGGGGGTTTTTTGTGACTGCTCTTAAATTTTCATTTTTAACTTTAAAAAAGTATAAATTTAGTATGTACATTTTCCATCTATTAGAGTCAAGGGTCAAAGGAAAGCAAGTTGACTCAAGAAGGGCTATTTACAAAGATGAGGGAGGTCAGGATTTCACATAGGAGAGTGCATATCATTTTTTCTAATCTCAAAAGAAAGAACACAGGGAGAAGTCATGGAAGCCTGGAAGAATTGTCTCCTATTTCTTGATTCCAGCAATGACCTTATTAGAGGACAGAGTCAGTCCTAGGTGAACCAACAGGAAAAAGAGCAATTAGAATGCGTTCACTTTACTTCCCTATCCACCCTCCCTCTGATTTTTTGGCAACTGGCTGAACTTGATCAGAAACCAGAGGGCTCAGGATCATGATGATGTAATGCATTCATGTCAGCCTTCCAGGACAGAGGGTAGGTTGAGAAGAGTGGTAATTGTATCAGGTGGGGCAAACAGAAGAGACAGCACAACTTCTCAGTATGATGGCATCTTAAATGCTTTAATATCAATGACCTCCCTTTTGCCCCCATGTTGATGGCATAGTGGTTAGCATAGCTGCCTTCCAGTTACCTCTCTACTGATCTCCAGTTTATTGTTTTTTATTATTTTATTTTTATTTTATTCCCCCAACTATTTATGACTTTATACTAATTATTATAATATATATTTGCTGTCTATTCAGGTTTTTGTTGTTTTTTTTTTAATTTTTTTTTCTTTTAGATTTTATTTATTTATCTTTAGAGGGGAAGGGAAAGAGAGAGGGAGAGAAACATCAATGTGCGGTTGCCTCTTGTGTGTCCCCTGCCGGGAACTGGCCTGGCAACCCAGGCATGTGCCCTGACTGGGAATCGAACCGCGATCCTTCGGTTCGCAGGCCCGCGCTCAATCCACTGAGCTACACCAGCCAGGGCTATTCAGGTTTATCCATATGTTTATTATTTTTATTATACTAGCACTGTTTCTTTTACGACATACCTTGCTAAGTTTACATTTCACCTTTTTCAATTAGATGGCAGAGCAGTCCTGTCAGCACGTGTTTGAGTGTGTTCCTCCCAGTGTTTGCAGGAGAGTATATTTTGCTCTTGCTCTTAAATGATTCTTTAGCTGGGCATCCCAAGCTGGCAGTTATTTTTCTCAGCTCAGTAAAGAAATTATTTCATTGTTATTTGGCTCCTATTGTTGTTGTCTCTATAATTTACATTCCTTTGAGAATTATCTTTTACTCTCATTGCATTTATAATTTTCTCTGTCATTTCTGTTCAAAAATCTTAATGAAATTTTTACTTATTCTACATAACTTGCTGTGCTTCTTAAATATGAGGCTTCTTTGTTTTCATTAATTCTTGAAAATCTCACTGTCACTGTTCCACTCGCGGGCCCTCTCTTCAAAGCCATTTCTAATCTTTCTTGGTTTTACTCTGTATTTTAGAATGGCTGATTCCTACAAGCTGCCTTTCTCAATTCCCTAATTTATGTGTGTAATAATTTTATAACTGTTAATTATAATCTTTAAAAGCAATTTCTATTAATTTCTTGGGAATCTGAGCTTGATTTCTTTGAATCTGTTGATTCATGTTCAAGATGATTGATCCTTTGTGTATTTTGTAATTTAAATTGGAGTTATGTATTCACTTATTTATTCCTCACAATACCTGGACAGCCTGGCTGGGAGAGTGTCCCTTTAGAGAGGTTTTGTGTTTCATGGTTTTTGTTGTTGTTGTTGTTGTTGTTGTTGTTGTTGTTGTTCAACTACAGTTGTCTCCATTTCCTCCCACTACTCCCCCCTGCCCCACCCATACCCACCTCCCACCCTTGATCCTAGCCTCTTCAGCTTTGTCCGTGGTGGCCGTGTTTATTGTTTTGAAGTAAGAAAAGTTAAAACAAAATCATTTAGAAGACACTGGTTACTGAAGCTAGACAGTGGGTGCTTAGAGGTCATTATACTATTCCCTCTTCACTTCTGTATATTTAAAATTTTTAAATATTATTAAGGTAAAATAATTTAGCCAATTAATTTACTTCTTCCTACAGTCATGGAAATTAACTTTGATTTCTCTCTTTGTTGCTCTCTCTGTAAGACGATAGATAGATGATAGATAATAGACACACAAAAACTGCCTAGGTAGCTCATTGTTACACATTGCAATGAGTTACATTCTTAGGCTAATATACTGCATGGTAATAAGAACTTTTTATGCCTTCGTTCATTTATTTGTTCATTCACTAAGTACTCATTAACTGAACCATGCTAAGTATGAGCAGTACCAATGTAGTCCCTACCCTTGTAAAGCTTATCTAGTAAGACTATTAAATTATCATCATTAAAGTTTCTTTCTATACGAAGAACAGAGGAAGGAACCTGGACTGTGAGGCAGAAAGTCAGGGAAGTGACGAAATCTATCAAAAGGGAACATTAATTGAAAGACTCTTTTGCTTTAAATACTGTGTGAGGTACTCTCACTAATATGTGTTATTTAGATGTATTAGGGTTTTGCTGGAATTAATAAATAAAGTTAATTCAAGCAAGGAGGTAAAATAGTTAATTAAGAGAAAATATCCATATTGATATAATTCTCAATTGCCACAGTATAGTAGGCACTCTGCTATGTAATTTTTATTATCATGTCCACTCCTCAAAAGACAGTACAAAGTAGCTGTTTTTAAAATAAGAAAACTAACTGAGAGAAGTTAACTGCCCAAGTTTACGGAGTTACTAAGTGGATGAGCGAGGACGTGAATCCAGGTCTGTGATCCTCTAAATCATGTTCATTCCACTACATCACGCTGCCTCCCAAGTAGACCAGCGCCTTCTCAAGGGAAATACGGGATCCCTAACTGTCCAGATATTTTAATGTTGCTAATTAAAAGCCTGCTTGATGTAGGTGCTGGGAAGCATTTAATTCACTATAATCATGTCTTTATTTTTTTTAAGGTTTTTTTTTTTTTTTAATCACTTGCCTTAATCCCATATGAAGGAACTTTTGGAAATGTCATACTAGAGTGTCAACATCATAGCGAAATGTTAGGCTCTAAATTTTATGATGTAAATATTTACAAGTGTGCGCCAGATCACCAGAGCAACCATCCAGTTCTTGTCCTGGTTTTGGAACCTTCGACTCTGAGGACAGAGGAGGAAAAGTAGAACAAACTTCCCATGTCTGATGACAGCACACAACAGCTCAGAGGTTTTTGCCCCTTTCATTTTCTGTGGGTTTCCCTTCTTGACCAGAACAGAGCTGGTAATCATACTGTGATACTCCACACCAGCCTCTCAGACCTGCATCTGTAATTTACAACTTTCTTCTTGTCAGATGACCAGCTTTGACCTGGGCATGCTTGGGATCCCTCACTGACCACCTTTGGGGACTAAGGAGTAGCTCATCAGTTTTTCCCCAGCAGAAAAATGAGAAAAATAATCACATACTTGAATGAAAAATGAAAACCTCTAACAGTTTAGATCTTTCTCCAAGCAAGAAGACCTATTTCTGGAAAGGAAATAATCCACCAGATATTTTTTTCCCAGAAAGTCTCACTTCATTATCCCTGTAAAAGAGTTTAAATTGCTAAATTACCTCCTTCTGTGGTGTGTGTTTAATTCTGTCAGTAATGTTATATAAAAATGCTCATGTCCAAAAGTTGGAATTTATTAAAATGTAGTTAAAAACAATGCAAACCCTAGCCAGTTACCAAAAATAAAGATTAAAAAAATTGTTGTTCTGACCTATCTCAACCCTATAATTTAAACCATTTCTAAAAATCTCAAAGAGATATAACTCCAATTAGAACATATTCTAGTACAGTTTTCCTCTTCAGACACATATAATTTTGTAGAATAACAGAATTCTTTAGATCGTCAAATAGAGAGCATTAGAAATATATAAAGGACTCACACAAGACTCCATACCAGGAATACAAACAGTCCAATTAAAAAATGGGCAGAGGACCTGAATAGACACTTCTCCAAGGAGGATTTACAGAGGGCCCAGAGACATATGAAAGATGCTCAGCATCACTAGCCATCAGAGAGATGCAAATTAAAACCACGATGAGATACTACTGCACACCAGTCACAATGACCATCATAAACAAATCAACAAACAAGTGCTAGAAAGGTTGTGGAGAAAAGGGAACCCTAGTTCACTGTTGATGGGAATGCAGACTGGTGCAGCCACTGTGGAAAACAATATGGAATTTCTTCAAAAAGCTAAAAATGGAAATTTCTTTTGACCTGGCAATTTCATTGCTAAGATTATATCCTAAGAATCCTGAAACACCAGTTCAGAAGAACTTATGCACCCCAATGTTCATTGAAGCACAATTTACAATAGCCAAGTGTTGGAAGCAACCTAGATGCCCATCAGTAAATGAATGGATCAAAAAACTGTGGAACATTTACGCAATGGAATACTAAGCAGCAGAAAATGAGAAGGAGCTCCTACCCTTCAGGACAGCATGGATGGAACTGGAGAGCATTATGCTACGTGAAATAAGCCAGGCAGTGAACCATAAATACCATATGATCTCACCTATAAATGGAACCTAATCAACAACCAAAAAAATACAAGTGAGCAAATAGAACAGGAGTGAACGGGGGGAAGGGAGAGGGGAATAACAGTGGAAAGAAGGGGATGGGTTAAGTCAAAGAACAGTATAAAAGACCCCTGGACAAAGACAACAGAGGGAGAGGGTTGGAAGTGGAAGGGGCAGGGTTGGCTGGGCAAGGGAGAGTAATGGGGGGAGGGGGAGATGGGGACAACTGTAATTGAACAACAACAAAAGTAATTAAAGAAAATATGAAGATTTTCAATAGTTTTGATGAATATATATATGGTATGGCAAAAGTAGGATTACAGTTGTATGTGAAATAGTTTATTCTTGAATTATTATTTATTAATTATTGTATTATTTTTCATACAAACAACTAAAAAATAAAGTTATTTTTGCCTCACCCTATATATATGGTTATATATTATCCCTCATTGAGGCTGCTTTAAAATTATTAACCTAAGATATATATATTATATATATATTAGATAATCATTTTTAAAAAGTTCAACAAAGGGATTACATACTGATTTCATACATTTCCAGAAATTTTCCAGGATAGTACAGCCTATAACTGAATAGCCCTCATGGAAAAAATATTGCAGTAAAATCATTTTAAATTTGAGAATATGTATATTTTATGATTTTGTTCCTCTTCCTCACATTTCAAGGGAAATTCTCTCGGTCTTGGAGCTTCATTGAGGCATTTTTAAAAACATTCTATTAAGCTGATTAAGATACTTCACCACTGCAGGTGTTACCCTTATACAGTGCGCTGTTAATAACATAATCATTCACACTTGTGAAGTGATTCAGCATCTGGTTCAAAGCTCCCCCTTCTAGAGGGCCTGATAGGTGCTAGAGAATTATGCAGGGGAAAGAACAAGCGATGTTACTAATGGTATGCACCGTGGTTGTCATGGAACGTTTGTTGTTTCCATCTCAACTTCACTTTCTTTAACTGAAGAAGCCCTTGTGAAGTGTCAGTGATGAAGCTGATGATAAGACATAAGACGTTGGCACTTCCATTCCCCCTCCAGATCTCGTCGTGTTATTTTGAGCATTAATTAGCAAAGTCACGGGAATAGTCAGGAAGATGGGGAGTGGCATGGACTTGAAACACACTTCAGAGCAAGACTCAAGGCAGCAGTTTACAACAGGAAGCAAGGAAGATTGTGTCTAATTAGAACTTCAGGGGTAATTTCAAAAGGCCTAGTGTAATTACCTGAGTGGAGGTTAGCCAGATGGAGGGTAACACCTCTAGTCAGGAGAAAAAGTTCTATTTATACTCCCAAACTCATTCAACTATAATTTCTAAGTGCCCATGAAGGAAAATAAAATCTCTACCTTTCAAAATGTTGTGTTAACTATATTTTAAGGTTCCATGAGCCATGATTTTTACTGGAAATTTACATCATTAAGCAACAAATGACCTGTTAATCTAATATTAAATTTAGTCCCATTTTGAGTTAAAGGTACAAACTCTGAATCTGTATCCTAAAGGGTTCTTGCCTTAAAACCTAAGGAAAAGTATCTAAGAAATCTTCATATTAGTTGTGTTTTAACCTGTGCATATGTTAAAATGGTTTTCAAATTCATATTTTTTTCTAAACAAACTTTAAAAACCTAGACGGTAGAACCCTAAGATTTGGTGGATTTAATTTAAAAATTACCTATATGCTCATTTCTATTATTTCATGACAAAAGTAAAATAGTATGCCTGAAAAGAGAATTAATATGGGATAAATGATTAATTTCAACTTGAATAGCTTTGTGGTCAAGGTAACATAAACACATTTTTTTCTGTGATAGATACACTTGTAGCATCTTTCATGCATGTGGTTACAAGAAAGAAAACTGGCTTTGAGATTTAATAAAGCAATGCTGAGAAGCAATAAAATGTTAATTTTTTATATTCAGTCTATAAAGTGTATTTCAATTAATCTAGGCAGTTTGTTTCATATATTAAGACTAAGAACAGCAAATAATTAACATTTTAATATGCTGTGCAATGAGACATTTGCTCTACTAGGTCATATTTTACAACAGAAACTACTATTATCTGCTGGTCACTGGAAAGTCTCCCCTGATCAGCAATGTTAAACAGAGATGCCCTGGAGAATGGAGCAGGACAAGGAGACCTGCAGCCCAATTTCACCCCGCTGAGCAGTGGCAGGCACTTGGGCATTGCAGTGCAGACTAGTGTCATGGTTAGATACCTAGAGAAGAGTGATAAGGGAAGCTATATTAGTTATGTTAAGAAAATGGCATGAAACAACATGAAGTAAGAAAGGAGAAAATCAGAGGTATACTTTCTCCTTTCATGTGTCCGGATTTAAAATTCAGAGTTTCCCCGGCTGGCGTAGTTTAGTTGGTTGGAGCATTGTCCCCACACACCAAAAGGTTGAGGGTTCAATTCCCAGTCGGGGAATATACCTAGATTGCAGGTTTGATCCCCAGTAGGGGTGTGAATCAGAGGCAACCAATCAACACTTCTCTCTCACATTGCTGTTTTTCTTCCTCTCTCTCCCTTCCTTTTTCTCTAAAATCAATAAACATACTTAAAATGATTTGATAAATAAGTACACAAAATTCACAAAGTTTACATTTTCAGGCTGGACCTTTGTCTTTGAACTTTCTCTTAGCTGCCCCTCTCCTTCTCTGCCTTAGAGGAACCTCACTGCCTGAAGAGAGATAGAAAGGACCAAAGTTTGCAAAGTTCTCTTTTGAGTACCAGGTACAGCCCTGAGTCCAAGTCATTTGAATAGCAAAAGAAGTAGATTTCTGATTCTGTGAGTTCCAGTGTTATTCACAGTTCCCTGTGCTTCTGCTTAGGTGTAGACAACACTTTCACTGACCTTCTTAGAAAGCTACAGCCTTGACTTATTAGTTGTCATACAAACGAGCACAGGGGTAGACAATGATAGGAAGGATTACGAGAAAAAATGGTCAAAACATTGGTTAGTTGTCAGTTCATGGTTTCTTGAAACCAACTCTTGCATCTAGTCAGGCACAATTCAAATTTCTATTACTCTGACATGGGCTTAGAATGAATAAGAATAAGGAAGTGAACATTCTGTTTTTCTGTATGTTAAGTCTGTTCTTTAAGCTGAGACTTTTGGCTTATAATTTCTGACTCTACCCTTTCTCTTAATTATTTTTAAAGCTCATATTGATCAACCTTTGAGTATGTAATAGCATTTTATTAAAATCAGAGTATCTAGGAAAGATCCAAAGCATTTACTGGAAATCTAATTTGGTTAAAAGCAAAGCATCTGGCAAGTTCCTAGCTTCCTTTGCTTAAGATTTCTAGACCAAAAAGCTAAAGAAAACAGAATGACCTGAATATTTAGATCTTCTTTTTGGTAGATTGGAATAACATGCCATATAAACTCTAGTACCTAGATAATTGAGGGGTGGGAGTGGGACTAAGCATGTTAAATGGGCACATTAGATATTAGGAGACTAGGAATGAAAAAGTCAAAACAAACAAAATGCACAAAAAGGACTACCTCCATGCCTAAAACTATTTCAAAAGTAAAATTGGTAGATAATATTAAAATATGCCCAAAATTTAAATCCTAATCATTTTTTCACACCTGTTCGCAAGAAAGGAAATAGAGGAACATAAAGCAGGACAATTTCTCTGATAATTTCAGAATAGAAGTGTGTACAAAGGGCGACCAGGAAGGCTTCCAGCAAGGAAGACCTTAGAAATGGTATGAACCTTTAAGAAAGTGTCAGATTGACTACATTCTGGAATATGCTAAAGCATTGGGAAATTAGTGTGCAAAAACAGAATAATTCTGTTAAACCTATAAAATTATTTTCAGAATTGGAACACTTTTTTTTAAGACAAAAGTATTTTGAATCATAGAGATATAGTACAATCACTTAAAAAAAAAGATATGAAATTGAGGCCTAGCAGACACAGACATAACCAATAGCTGGTAAGTGGAAGAACTCAGACAATATTCCAGTTCTTAATTTGTGTCCAGTCCTCTCCTCACTGCTGGAATAATGAACATCTCACAGGTGACTTGTAACACGTAAGGTACTGCTCTTTGGGCTAAACTCCATGTAAAAAAGTACTGGATGGCTTAAGTGCAGCATGTTTGAAAAGAACTTACTGTATTTTTGGACTATAAAATGCACCTAGGTTTTAGAGGAGGAAAATAGGGAAAAAATTTTGAAGCAAAAAATGTGGTAAAATATTTAATAACATAAATAACATAATGTTTCACCAATGTAAATATAAACTACATTCCGACTATAAGACACACCCCCATTTTCCTCCCAAATTTGAGGGGAGTGTGTCTGATAGTCTGAAAAATATGGTAGTTTTTTGAGCAGAATTATTCTATTTCATATTCAACTTAATACCATGTAAATAATCTTTGACTATACTTGTACTTTGGCTAGACAACCTAAAAAACATGGTGTTCAATTACAGGTTCCATTTAAACAGCAAAGAGAGGCTATAAACCTCATTCAGAAGAGTGACAAGAATTAAGATTTGAAAACAGGTTGCCTGGGCAAGCTCTAAAACATGACTTGTGCATGCAAGCACTTACAGTTTTGGGCTGCTAAAAAAAAAAAATACTGAATGAAATAGTGGCAGAGAAGTAGTTCTCTGCTACCAGGGTAAAAATGAAACAAAACAGTGCCAGCCTAATGATAAACGAAAACTGGCAGTCTGCCTCAGGATACATAAAACAATAGAGAATGATTTTGTTTATGACACACTAGAACACTAAGGCTAATTCTAAGGAAGGCAAGCACCACCCACCTTTAGCAATTATTGCAGTGTAGGAATACTCACTCAGTGCTATCAGACTCCTCCTTTTTTCCACTGAAAGTTGAAATGTGGGTATTTATGCAAAGTCACCCAATTTCTATGCATCGACTCAATTAATGAAAGCAACGCTGCAACAAAAATCACTGTGTGGAATGGACCAGCTGTCTCCAAACTTGATCAAGACCACAGGCCAACGATTTGCTACCTCTGAAGTAAATTACCTTGGATGCTTATTCTGACCAAGAAAACATTCTAGTGGTAACTTCCATTTTTTAAAGCAATATTAGGTAAAAGAGGCAATCATTTATTCCTGCTAGATCAGGGGGTGTCCAAGCTTTTGGCAACTCTGAGCCACAGTAGAAGAAGAAGAGTTGTCTTGGGCCACACATTAAATAGATTGAGACACATAATCACAAAATAATCTCATAATGTTTTAAGTAAATTTACAATTTTGTGTTGGGCTGCATTCACAGACATCCTGGGCCTCATGAGCCTGTGGGATAGAATCTAGAGGCAGAATGAAGATGAAGACTAACATTTAAGGGAGGTAGCATCTCTGCAAGAACCTTTTGTTTTTGAGTATAGTCGACATACAATATAATGTTGGTTCCAATTATAGATAGTGATTCAACATTTATATACCTCACAGTGATCACCACAATAAGTCTAGTAACTATCTGTACAAAGTTATAATACACTCTACAAAGTTATAATATTGATTATATTCCTTGTGCTGTATATTACATCCTCATTACATTTATTTTATGACTGGAACTTTGTACCTCTTAGTTCCCTTTACCTTTTTCACTCATCCCCCTCACATCCCTCCCCTCTGGCAACCATCAGTTTGTTCTTTGTATCTGTGAGTCTGTTTATGTTTTGTTTAATTATTTGGTTTTTTTTTAGATTCCTCATATGAATGAAATCATAAGGTATTAGTGTTTGTCTGACTTATTTCACTTAGCATAATACCCTCCAGATCCATTCATGTTGTCACAAAGGCAAGATTTTATTCATTTTATGGCTGAATAGTATTGCATTGCATATCGTTACCACATCATCTTTGCCCATTTGTCTATTGATGAGCACCTTGTTTGTTTCCGTATCTTGGCTATTGAAAGTAATGCTGCAATGAACATAGGGATGCATGTGTCTTTTCAAATTAGTGCTTTTCTTTTCTTCAGAAAAATACCCAGAAGTAGAATAGTTAGGTTGTATGGGAGTTCAATTTTTAATTTTTCGAGGAACCTCCATTGTTTTGTGTGGTACCTGCACCAGTTTACAATCCCACCGACAGTTCACAGGGGTTCTCTTTTCTCCACATCCTCACCAACGCGTGTTGTTTGTTGACTTTTTCACTATAGCCATTCTGACAGTTATGAAGTACTATCTCATTGTAGTTTTGATTTGCATTTCCCTGACGTAGAGTGATGCTCTGCATATTTTCATGTCTGTTGACCATCTGTATGTCTTCTTTGGACAAATGTCTATGGAGGTCCTCTGCCCATTTTTTAACCAAATTCTTAGCTTCTTTTGATGTTGAGTTGTGAGTCTTTATATATTTTGGATAATATTCCCTTAGCATATATATCATTTGGAAATTTCACCTCCCATACAGTAGGTTGTCTTTTCATTTTGTTGTTTCCTTCAATGCGCAAATCTTATATTATTGCAGTCCCATTGTTTTTAATTTTTGCTTTTGTCGCCATTGCTTGGGGAAACATATCTAAAAATACTGCTAAGACTGACGTAAAAAAGTTATATTTCCTTAAGAATTTAATGGTTTTAGATCTTTCATCTAAAACTTGAATCAATTCTGAGGGGCTGTTTTGTATACATTGTAAGAAAATGATCCAGTTTTATTTTATTACATGTATCTGGTCAGTTTTCCCAGCAAGGTTTTTTAAACAGACTGTCCTTTTCTCCTTGTATGTTCTCAGCTCCTTTTGAATAGAGTAATTGACCTTATAAGTATGCATGTATTTCTAAGCTCTCTGTTTTGTTTCATTGGTCTATGTTTTTGTTTTTGTACCAGTGCTATACTTCTTTGAATACTATGACTTTGTAATATAGTTTGTAATCAGGGAATGTGATACCTCCAACTTTGTTCTTTTTTCTCAAGATTGTGTTGCTATTTGGGATCTTTTTTGATTCCATATAAATTCTAGGATTATTTTTTGGTGAAAAATGGCACTAGCGTTTTGATAGGTATTGCATTGAATATGTTGTTTGCTTTGGGGAGTATGAAAGCATTTAAATAGATCATTTTTCTTATCTATGAGCACAGTATAGATAGTCTTCCATTTGTTTGTGTCATCTTTAATTTCTTTCCTCAGTGTTTTATAGTTCTCAGAACATACTAATTCAGAATTAGTAATAAGGGGATTACATTGGTCCACACTTGTTTATCTTATACAGCTAAGGTTTGTGTTCAGGTAGGTTCATATTAATTTGGTTTTCCTTATGTGGTTTTCCCATATCTGGACTACTTGAAACCTCGCCAGCATGCTGCAAAACTATGGTTCCTTTTGCTGAGTGTTCTCAGCACCGCAGACTTTCAGAATAAAAGTACAGGTATTTTTACCTGTACTGGTAAAATTTATTCCTGAGTATTTTATTCTTTTTGACTTGATTGTAAATGGTGCTTTCTTAATTTCTCTTTTAAATAGTTTTTTAATTGCTATATAAAATGAAACAGATTTCTGTATATTGATTTTGTACTCTGCAGCTTTCCTGAATTCATTTATTAGTTTTAATAGTTTTTTTGGTGAAGTCTTTAGGATTTTCTATATATAGTATCATACCATCTGTGAATAGTGACAATTTTATTTCTTCCTTTACAATCTGAATGCCTTTTATTTATTTTTCTTCTCTAGTTGCTGCCGTCTTTCAATACAATGTTGAATAAAACTGGAGGGTTGACATTCTTTTCTTGTTCGTGATTTTAGAGGAAAAGCTTTGAGCTTTTTTACCATTAAGTATGATATCAGCTGTGAATTTGTCATGTGTGGATTTTATTATGTTGAGGTTTATTTCCTCTATACTCACTTTGTTAAAAAGTTTTTTTATTCATAATTGCATGTTTATATTTGTCTGATGTTTTTTTCTGAATCTACTTCAATGATCATATAACTTTTATGCTTGGTTTTGTTAATGTGGTGTTTCACATTAATTAATTTGAGGATATTGAACCATCCTTGAATCCCTGGAATGAATCCTATTTGATGATGGTGTATGATTTTTTAAAATGTATTGTTGAATCTGGCTTGCAAATGTGATTTTTTTAATTTTGCAATTATGTCCACCAGGAATATTGGCCCATAATTTTATTTTTGTTGTTGTTGTATCTGTCTGATTTATGGTATCAGAGTAATGCTGGCCTTGTAGAATAAGTTTAAAAGGCTTTCTTCCTCTTCAATTTTTTGGAATAGTTTGAGAAAATAGGTGTTAGTTCTTCTCTAATTGTTTGGTGTAATTCACCTGTGAAGCCATCTGGTCCTGGAATTTTGTTTGGGAGTTTGCTGTCAGCATGGATCCACCTTCTAAGAAAAAAACTTTTAAGAGTTGTGTCTGAAGATGTTCCCCAAAGGCATTTCTTCCATGAACCATTTTAACTGCTGCCACCGATAGAGATCACATTTTGATTATGATCAGAAACTATATATGAAACCACAGGAACATTGTCCTGTGCATATCCACATTGTGATGCATCTTTTAAAATAGGTATTGAGCTTCAACCATTGAATTTCAAGAAATGTATTATTTATCTGAAGAACGTAAAGAGAAGAAAAAGTAAAATAATCAAGAAAATAGTACTACTCCTTTCTAAGAACTAATGTGTAAAATATTAAGAATTGTGAGTTTGTAAATAGGATATAGAGGAGACATAATTAATAATCAACACTTAATATGCTAATGTGCAACCTGCATTTCTTAAGGGATTGTGATGCTTGGACTTTCCCTGACTTATTTGTCCTTGTCCACTGGAACCCCTCTGACCCGTGTGCTCTCTAAGGACATTTCTGAAATTCATAATTCTGTGCATAACACTTGGAAAGCTTTGCCATAGATCATAATCTTAGAATATAGAAACTCAGAGACGATCTATCCTATTTCTCACTTTCTGATGAAATAACTAAGGCCCTGAAGAATTAAGTGATTTTTCCCAGTGTTCCAGGTAGAGGCAATGAAACTAGAACTCATAAGTTTAACCCTACACCATTACTTTATGCCATACTTCCTCAGTCTCTAATCATAAGTGAGGGGTGCAGCTAAATGCAACCCTCCAATCAACATAGAAGTAGGAGATCACTTCTTGAGATCTTCTTGAGATTAAGTGAGAGAGGGAGAAAAAAGATGGTAAAAGCACTAACAACAATGAGAACATTATTCATACTAACCAGATCTCCACACCTGCCCACCCCCACCAGTACACCTGTCACCACAGATCTATTTGAGAACTACATTCTTGTCCAGCCTCATAATACCAGCTACAACATAAGGAAGTAATAACACCCCTGAGCTCAGGCAGATGTATAAAGCATTGAACAGAAGGCATTGTAGTGTTCATATTTCTGCTTAGTGGGAGATCAATTCACAGATTAGGTGTTAGGCAGGAAATAACTCTTCTCATTTAATAGTGTTTAAAAGCTCTTCCTTTTAACATCGCCTATGACTAAAATCTCTGACCCCACAGGAGAAAATACGTGGTCCAGGAAGAAGGCAGATATAGAATCTGAACTTTGAAAAAGGTACAAACAATCACACAGATGTTTTCATTAGCAAATTTAGCAGCTGAACAGTTTTTGTCAAAGGAAGTTGGATGTAGGAAAAATTACTTCATTCATTAATTTGTTCATCAAATATTTATTGAGCTGCTACTATGTGCCAGACACTATGCACATGTTAGTAGATAAAACAGATATAGTTTCTGACTGCATGGATTTGGCATTCTTATTGGGAGGGGGAAAGAAATAATACACAAATTAAAAAATAATATGAAGTCAAATAATAATTGTTAGAAAAAATTATGTAAAGAAAGAGGAAGGCAGGCAGTATGCTTTTTAGTGGTGATATTTGCATAGACCTATAAACAAAATAATAGTCAAAGAACAAAAAAATTTAGAAAGAATTTATAGAAAGCAAAAACAGTAATTACAAGGGAATATTCTAGAAACAACAAAAAGATTAGGGCCATGAGCACAGGAGAGGGTACCAACTAATCAAGACAGATAAAGGTAAGAAACTGTATTTTTAGCAAATGTATAAATGAAAACCTAAAGTAAGTAATTATAGCCTTAGAACATGAAATCATACTTTAGAGCTGATTATGGAAAAATGAGTTTCATGGAGAAAGATAAGTAATGTTTGAATTAAAACTAATTATTTATCTTTTTACTTGCAAATTATTAATAGTTTTTATGTGCCAGAATTATAAATTGACATCATATACATACACATGCATGATAAAAATGGATAGAATTTTAACATAGAATGTGAGTATAATAATTTATCTACAAATTCTTGCTTTATTTTCAGAAAATTCAGGATAAAGAATTTCTTTAAATATTTTTATTTAGATATACCTAAGCTACCAAGGTCATGATTCCACTGTCCACTTTCATACACCACTGGAGTGCAGATTGACATAAATATTCTGGCAAGCTCTCAGGCTTTAGTGTATAAAGAGCCTGGAAAAATCTATGCCATTATACACAATAATTCCACTTCTAGGAATCCATCCTAAGGAAATAAACAAATACAGACACAGATTTATGTGTAGGGATATTCACAATAGCTCTATTTATAATAGTGAAAAATTAGAAACAGCATAAACATAAAGATTGAAAAACAGAAATTAACTATATATATCCATATGATGAAATATTTTGTAACCATTGTAAACTATGATTTTAAATAGGAATGGAGAATTCTAATGAGCTGAAATAAAGTGAAAAACAATGGAAAAGTTATATGTACAAAATATACAAAGATGTATGTGTCTGTACATCTCATGAAGGAAAAAAATTACAGGATATACACCAAATAGCTGAGCAACAAGGGATGGATGATTTTTATTTTCATTTTCCTTCCCCTCCCAAACTTTCCACATCATATGAAATGACTTTCCATGTCATTTCTATATATGAAAAAAGTGTTTTAAAAAAGAATGTGAAGATTTGGCTGTCCTTAGGCAGCTCCCCTTTGATGGGGGAAATTGACTATCCCTTTTAAGTATTCTAGTGTTGTATAGAATATACTGTCCTGGTACATTTGCCTAGTTGATGCCTGGGTCCAGGGGTTGTACTTGTCTTAAGGATAAGAATTTAGATTTTAAAAAATGCTTCGTTCCTGGACAGATTTTTCCAGTTTGTCCCATTGTGTTTCTAGGAGATGTTCTTTGAAACAAATATTTCCTTGGTAAAATAAATTTGGGAAATACTATGCAGCATGCCCTTTTCTTAAATGCCACGGTATGTATTAGGATGTTATAAAGTTTCCAAGATGTACTGTAATACAGAGAACTGACTGATTTGTTTACCCAACATATACTTGATGAGAAAAAGCTTTTTTGTTTGTTTTTCTTTACATACTTTCTTTTAACATTTTACAAAACTGGAGTTCCTTGGAAAACATTTCATGAACTAAAGGATTAGATAATTTGAGATGGGTAAATGGGTAAAGGTCTGTTTTAGAAAATGGAATACTTGGGGGAAATGCTTTCAGAGTTGTTAAGACAAAATCCTTCCAAGCTGATCATAAAAAGTACAACCAAGACTTAACTCAGTGTTTCCATTGTACTTCTATCAGAAACCTAATTCTCAGCAGGATCAAATCATAGTGCCTGTTTACTCCCAGACCTGACATACAGACTGAGAATGATTCAGTTTGTTTTAGTGAATTTGATTGCTCTATGTCTTGAAGGAAGGAAACTCACAGTTGAGTTATGGCACCACTTTTTCTGTGTGCCTGAATACAGTTCATAGAGCCACATATTAAAAATTTAACTTACGTTCATAAAATGAGTGAATTGAAAAATATAAGTCTGACCCATCCATCACCTTCAATAAGCAGGAAGGACAAACATTTCATTTCATTTTTATGTTATAATGCTTTTATCATGGGGGGAAAAACACCTTGAAGTGGTTTTCTGCTTCAACCCTTGTGTCTTCAGAAAGCTAAGCATTATTAACCTCATTTTCAAGTAAAAAGGCAAGGAGGTTAAGGTGCATATTCCAGGTCACTCAGCTCTGCTTAGTCTTCATCTGAGATTTCTTGGCTTTTTGCTTCTGGAAAGGAAGAAAAGGTGGTGGCTAGCTGAGATGACATGACTAGGAAAATGGCCATCCCTCAGTCCCTGGAGAATAGCTAATTTTCAGTCACTCTGACCCTGGGTTGGCCTGTGGGACCCCAAAGTCACTGACTCAGCCACTGAAGAGGCAGAATCCAGACCCAGTTCTAAGCATCCCCTTCTGCTCTGTTATCTTTGGAATCAGTATTTAAATAATGATTGGGTTTTCAAATTAAGATTTATTAGTCTGTCATAAGTGAAACAAACAAACAAGAAAGGTGCAGTCTGAGTGTGAGGTTAGCCACAGTCTACGCCTCCCCTTCCCATTTGGAACACCCTACTCTCCCTCCTTCCCCGGGTGGAGACTCTCAGGGGCAGGGAACACAGCTCTCAGGGCTTCTCCTTTGGCAACTTAGTTTCTAAATAGAGGTCTCCCTCCTGCCTTCCTCATCATGACACTTCAGTGATTTCTTCAGTCCAGGGGTGTCCAATCCATGGCCTGTGGGCTGCATGAGGCCCAGGATGGCTATGAACGTAGCCCAACACAAATCATAAATTTACTTAAAATATAGATATATATTTTGCTCATCAGCTTTCATTAGTGTTTGTGCATTTAATGTGTGGCCCAAGACAACTCTTCTTCCAATGTCACCCAGAGAGGCCAAAAAATAAGTTGGACACCCCTGGTTATGAAAAGAAAGAACTGGTGCTTTCACGCTGCTTCTGCCTTCAAACCTTCCAAAATTCTAATGGTAGGGAATTTAAAAGGCAGTATACCGCTTAAAGCTGAGGAGAAAACTAATAGAGAGCATATGCAGAATGAAATAACAGTAACAATAAGCATTCTAGCTATCATTTACTGAGTGCTTTTGTCAGTCACGCCAATAAATACTTTTTCACTGTCTTATATAATTGTACCTCATAATGTCAATCTTATCCCAAATTTAAAAGAATAATAAGTGGCTAAGTGACTCTTAGGTCGGACAGTTAGTGAAGTGGCAGTATCAGAAGTGGAAGCCCACCTACTTCCTACCCCGTAAGCTGACCCAACCAGTATCTGCATTACTAACTTCTAGGACTTCAGAATGGGATTCTCTCCTTGAAAGGCAAGATGGCAGCACATTTGTATCCGTAAGGCTGGTTAGTTCTTAAATTGAAGACATCAGTGAAGTCAGATATAGTTCATGTGTGGGCTTATTGATTTCTCTCCTCTGGCCATAGATTGGGTCTCTAATCTTAGACACTGGCCACCATTTAAAATGTGCTGTTAAGAGACTAGATAGCAAAGCACTAATAGCTTTGTGAAATGCATCAAAATCACACACACACACACACACACACACACACACACACACCCTGAGGAACCCAGAGGGTTAAGCACGGAACTCTGTTTATGACATGGCCTTAGTGGAGCAGTTGTTTTTGTGGCTATCCTTCCAGCTCTGGAAACTATGCTTATTGCATTTTACCAAATGCGGCTGCAGGCACCAAGTATGCTATGAGGCGATGCTGGCTTGCTCACTAATGGAAATGGGATGATTTCTTAATTTTCTCTAACAAATATGTAGGACATGTGCTTTTTTCTTTAGTTCCATGAATAGGACATACTAGTGTCAGCATAAGATTAGAGAACTTAAAAGTTCAATCTGAGATATGTATAACAAACTGGAGTCAGAAGGAGGCAAACAAGAAATGTAAGTTTTGTATGGAGATAAAGTACATTGGTAATTGCCTGAAAATTAGACTGGTTTTCAAAATGAAAAAAAAAATGAAGTTTATCTGACATTGCATGAGAGTATAGATAGCACTAATACTATAGAACATCACACTTTTGTATGTAAATTTTATATTTGATTATAAAAATATGCACAAATATAATGTAATCAAGTAGCTTGACAGTGTAAACATTTTGGGAGTTTTAGCTTGAAAATACTTCAGCTTAAAAATCACAGTTTGAAAAGTACTTAGTCAAAATAGTTGTACGCCTTGAAGGAAACTATGGATGTAGGTCCAAAGTCAGACTCTTTCCTTCTCCAAATTAGTTTGTGATATTGATTCACACCCAGCCATCGGCCAATCACAGCCTCTAATGACATCCTCACAGCTACTTTAATCTAGTGGTCCACCAGCTACAAAATTCAAATACTGTACCAAAATTGATATTCCGTTTGAGCATCTCTTTTTTTTTTAATTCAAAGAAAAAGGTTTCCATGAAAACAAAGAATGGAATTTGTGTGTGTTTGCAATATTGAAAATAAAAAGGGAAAGGATGCAACACAGAAAACCCTGAGCACCATTAATCAGACAACAAAGTTTTTGCCAAGTGCCTGAAAACCAAGTGCTTTCCTTTGCTAAATATAAAGCATTTGGTCAGGCTATAATTTCATACCTTGTACATCTCACCCCCACCTTAACTTTTTTTTTTCCTTTTAGCCAGCATTCTTCCACATCCACCACTTCAGCACCCGAGACGGCACCGAGTTCTGTAACCCTGGGTTAAAGTTGACAGTCATCCTTAGCTTGCTCCATCAAGCCTGTTTTTTTCACACTCTTAAGACAGAGCTAGGAGATAGAGTCTTGAACCTCCCTTAATTTTGAATTTTCTGGCTTTTGTCACTTTAAACCTCAAGTTATTTAAATGTGACGCCCTTACTTTGGGGTAAGGAGTAGAGGAAAGAATGTGATGTTATTTTTAACTGAGCTATCTTGCTAACGTTGGGGGACATCCCCGGAGCTGAAACCCATTCAAGTAATAATAGCTCAGCCTCTCATTCCCTGCAGACAGCTCTGCCGACTCAGTCTGGAAAAGCTCTTTAAAAGCCCATTCTCGGCCTGGCTCTTTTCTTTTGGTTTCTGTGGAATTTTTCTTAGTAACAATTTTTAGCTGAGGGGGTTGAGGACAATTGTAAACTAAGGAGCACTGAAAAGAGAGGAGAGGGTGATGGGGAGGGCTACTTGCTGCACTCATTAAAACAAAGGCTGCTTGTGTTAGCAATGTCCCTTCTTGGTGCAGAGGGGCAAACAGCACAAGGGCCTCTCGGAGCACTCAGGTCTTGAGTCCGCAAGGACTTATATTTTAATTATTTTTAAATTTATTGATTTGAGAGAGAGAGAGACAGACATTGATTTTTGTTGTTCCACTTGTTTATTCATTCATGGGTTGCTTCTTGTATGTGCCCTGAAAGTCAAACCCACTACCTTGGCGTATCTGGATGATGCTCTAACCAACTGAACTACCTGGCCAAGGCCAGGACTTATATTTTTAAATGCTATTGCAAGTAATGCCCCTTTGTTGATTATATTTGCCTTGCCAAGCTTGAGGACCTCCAAAGCTGCCAAACGTTTACTTTGAAATCTCATGTGCCGAGCAGCCTTCCAAATGCTGTCATTTCCCGAGAGGGTAGGGCAGCCTGATATTACTGCCTTCCCAAGGTTCTAGTGAGTTGCTTGGACCATATTTGAAATGGATGCTAGTTCTGAGACTGAGCAGATCAAGCTGGAATTTGGTGTCTCTGGTTTTTAGAAGGGAGATAGAATTGTTCTTGCCTCTTGGTAGAGCACAAGTTTGAAAATAGAACCCACCAAAGCAAGCTTCCTAACTCCATGTATGGAAGCAGGAGACTATGCTGCCATACTAATTAAATTAAAGATCTAATTAAAAAACTAAACTTGTCAAATGAAAGAGAAATGCACAAATATGTCTGTACTTTGTCCTCTAAATTTTGAAAGCATCTAGTGGTACATAGCTCACATGAACTTTACTTAAAGCGCGGCCATCTATGAGGCATTCCCTTTATGGTTGTAGGGGCTGTCCTCCTTCCTTGCCATTCATGACTATGATTATTTTATAAGTTCTTTGTAGCTGGGTTTATTTGACTTAACCTTTTAAATGTTGCTTTGCTTATGACAATGCAGGAAGTATAATGTCAAAGGAAAACTCTGCAAGAGGGCGGATGCAGGAGGCAGACACATGATTTGAAATGTCTCAAGAAGACAGTAAACTTATTTGGGAGTTTCTCAATGTTTCCAGTGTGATTCTCTATAAAGCCGAGCACCAAATTTTGATTCCTGGGTTTTATGAGGTTGCAGAAGTACAAAACTAATACTTGGCTAGGTGTTCTTTTTTTTCTGATGAAAAATGCAGGCATGAAAAACAAGGTGCAGCATCCGTTTTCAATTAAAAAAATAAAAATGTAAAGTTTCTCCCTCTGGGCCTGGTGCAGAGCCAGGTGAGGGGATGGGGTGGGTATGGCCACTGGTAAAGGTATAAGATGAAAATATGCTTCTGCTTGAAGTAACTTTATATTTCAGAGGGTTCCCCCTGTTCCAATAAAGAAAGTTGCACCATGCTATCATCTTATTTCAAATGTTTTCCTTTAAACATTGATTTACTTTGAAATTTCTCTAATTCCCAAGGATACTGGATTTGATTTCTATTTTCTCTGTACATCTCTGATTTCTGTTCAGCCCCACAGGGGTAAATATTTGACATCCAGCCATTCCCAGGGGTGGCAGACCAATGTACTAAACACAGAGTCATTTCACTTCACCAAGAGATGAAGTCAGGCTCCAGGGTATAAACAGCCGTCCATAAATAACCTCTCAGAAATAGCCTAAGGAACATGTCCTGCAAAGAAATCCTGGCTCAGTGCATTCTATTTGGTTTATTTTCCATAAAAGTTTTCTTTGTCTAGATTTTCACCAGCATAAAAGCACTTTCAGCAAAACATACAGTTAAAACAAAACAAAACCACGTTAAAAAAAAAAGTTCTACCTGAAAGGAAATTAACTGTTGCCCTTTGAAATGCCAGGATAAAACCTGCTTACCTGACATTATCATGAATAAAGAGAAGAGGAAAAGGAGTGGGGGGAATTCCATGCCAAGTACTAATATTCACAGCCTCTGCTTCAAGTCTAGACCCTGTAGGCCACAGTGAAATGTATTTGCAACATCTGACTCCTAGTGGCAAATCCACTGTTGTCAGTAGTGAGATATGCATCAAGATTTAATATTTGGCCAAGACATAACTGACCTGTCAGTACTGTGAGATGGCTTGAGTGGTTTGGTTTTGTTTTTAATTATCTGGAAGAAATTTACTATATTAAAACATGCTTTGGAGCTTCAATTACTGGATTTTGGTGAGATGAGTTCAAGCAAAGGAAAAGGGTGGTGGGGAAGTGACAGATAGACCTCTGCTATAGGTTGTCTTCACTTTAAGCATTGTAGTTTAGCTCAGTTTCACTTTTAGTACCTAAAGTGATCCAGTGTGTGTGTGTGTACACAAATATATATATATGACTTATATATATTTGTACAATTAGCCAAATTCAGAGGATTTAGAAAAACACCATGAACTACGGAGACATATCCTCTTGGGATAAATCAGTAAATATAATTTAAATAGATTTGCACCTGAAACCTGTATACTTTTGTTAGCCACTGTCACTCTGATACATTTAATAGAAAGTAAAACTAAACTAAAAGGAAAACAACCTCCTAGGTGTGTAACAGTTAAGTACGTCAATTCTCATGAATCTTAGTCAGTTTTCCTTCTGATTTCTTTGGTTTCTACCTCCTTTATTCTTATTATCACACTAATTATTATCCTCAGTCAAATTCTTATTTCAGAAATGTATCATTACAATGAGCAGCCTCGGAACTGCTTGGCTGCCTTCAAGATCTTCCCAGAGTGCATCCCAAGCTCCACTTCTGGATTAATTATCTTAAAACCATGCTTTACATCATGAATTCATACTTCTCAGAAAAGATGTATCAGCACCCCAAGTCCTGAAAGAGGAAGTTCGAGCTCTAACTTCCCATTTCTATTCTTGCTTTATATCTGCTTCTCTAGGCAAACTCGCTATGTTATGAGCTGTCCTTTACCATCATTCCTGTTCCACTGCCTTCACCTTTATGTACACAATGTCCCTGTTGGATGTCTCCAGTTTGATGTCTCAAGGTCTGATTTAAGCCCAACCTTTTTCACAATGATGTCTACTTTTTCTGAAGTGCTATCAAATAGTATGCTACCTCCTCTGGATTATTGGTTTATTTTGCTTATGTACCTCACATCCCTAAGTAGATTGTAAATTCCTTGAGGACAAGAACTGGGTATTGAAAATTTTTTCTTCCCCAAGCAATGTTTAGTCCGTGATTAGTATAAAGACACAATTCCTTTTTTAGGAATGTGTGAGCTATTTTATTAATATATGGTTATCAAAAGGAACATTCCTTTGTTGAGATAGTTTCAGTTTCTTAAGGGGTGAGGTCAGTCTTAGCTTCAATAACTCATGGAGTGGATGGGCTCTCTCACCAGAACTAAACATGGTGGGCAAAATCTGTGGAAATGAGAGACAACAGTGTAGGCATTTTCTCTTGTATTCTACACTAAATATATCCAAGTATATCCAAGAAGGAGTTCTTAACTAGGGAGTTTTTAAAAGGTATCTGTCACATAAAGAATCCAACAAGGAAAAAGCCTGTTGGTAGAAAACTGGCTTCACATTTAGCCTAATTCTGTAGCCCAGATTGCCTAGATTCTATTATTAATTTTCTTTTGCTATCTTCAAGACTTCAATGAAGTTGCATGGAATGTCATAGCCTTGTGTTAGATAATCTATGGAAAAATAAAGGAATGGTCATGTGTGCAGTGTTAAAGGGAGAGTTTTTTCCCACTGGTGGCTAATGTGATAGTGGAAACAGTGGCTAGAGAGAGAGATCAATCCTAGATGAATGTTATTCACCTTTCTCCTTACTAAGAGGAGTCAAAATGTTTTGGGGGGTTATATTACTTTTAATTTTAATAAGAAAAGTAACATTTGCTTTTAAAATTCTTATTAAAAGATGTACAATATGAGTCTTTTAAACAGATATAAAGTCTATCCAGAAGGTACACAGCCATGTGATATGAAAAATAGAGACATTTATTGAAGAAGATACAAGATATAAGAAACATTGTACACAGGAAAATGACACCTCAGTCCCCTTTGAAGTAGACAGCTTGGGACCTCACAAGTTCTCCCAATCACCATCAGCTGCCCTGTTGTATTTTCCTGAATCTCACGATCGTCTGAAATCCCTTCCCTTTCAAAGGCGATTGTAGTTTTGGGAAAAGAAGTTACAAGATACCAAATCTGGGCTGTAGGGGTCTGAGTCACCTGTGTGATTTGATGTTTCAACAAAAAACTCTGTAGGAGACGTGATACATGAGCAGGAGCATGTTGTCATGACAAAGCTGCCAATCTCCATTTGCCCATAGCTGCAGCCTTCTGAATCATCTGAAAAATGTCCATGGAGGAATCTAGCTTAATGCAAAATTTGCTGAAGTTTTGTTGCTCTACTCACTCAGTCATTTTGAATGCAACAACCACACATTACACATACTCGACGGTGTCTACAGCCCTCACTGCCTAGTACAGTGATGTCGACATTGTTCACACATGTGGGTTCCAGTCCACTCTCCTTGGCTGCCAGTTTACACTGATGTCACGCAAATCAGTCTCATTATATTAACAATGGCTTGATTATTTCTGGACAGTCCTCACAATTTGTTAACATATTGATTTAATTATAGCAGGTTTAAAGTCTATGCCCTATAGCAGATTTAGAGAGAGAGAGAGTTTCATTTTCTATAACTCTAACTTGTTTATAAGCTCATATATCTACCCAGTTATGGAAAGAAGTTTAAAATTTCCCAACGGAGTAAATTAGTCACTTTTGAATTTAAATTTTGATTAACACTTTTCCAGTTTAAGTCAACCTTTTGACATAAATATTCTGTGTTTAGCTTTTCTTCCTCATCTTTTCTTTCTCTCTAGGCAGCATCTGGACATGGAAGGAACCTTCCATAAGATTTTAGACTCAAGTGATGAGGTGAAGCAATGGTCCGTCATTTCTAGCATATAAAAATTAACTAAAAACATAGATCTAAATATAAATAGTAACACTGAAGAAAATCTATTGAAAAACAAGGGAAGAGCTTTGTGATCTGGGGTTAGGCAAAGTTTTCTTAGAAAGGATAAAAAAGCATATCAGTATTAAAAATATTGATATGTTAAACTTTATCAGAAATACAAAGCCACAAAAGATACTGATAAGAAAATAAATAGAGAAGTCACAGACTGGGAGATAATATATGCAAAGCTCTTATCTTAAGAAGACCTATATCCAGAATTATACAGAATTATTACAACTAAATAATAAGAAAATAGTAAATGAGCGAAGATTTGAAAAGACTCTTTGTCAAAGAAATGATACAGATGTCAAATAAGCATATAAAAATGTTCATCATCATTAGTCATTAGAGAAATCAAACTTAAAACCATAATAGGATACCACTACATTCCTTTTAGAATGCCTGAACTCAAACACAGGCAGTACTAAGTGCTGTGAGTGTGGGAGAATGCACAACCGTACAGCCACTCTGGAAAACAGTTTGTGGTTTTTCATAAAGGAGGCAGTTCCTTAAAAGGGAGGAGAGGCTGCCAGTTGTCTTCCCAAGTCTCTGTTCTCCAGTGTTCCCTTAGTGATAATTGGAAGTGGCAATCGGCTTAGTCAGAAGATTGTACTCTGCAGTCTCCCTTATTAGTTATCCACAGGACAAATCTTTGTCAGTAGAATATAGGCAGAAGTTGTTGGCTAGGAATTTCAAGGGAGCTCTTTATATCATTATACTCAATAGAAATATAAGAAAAGCCAAAATGAGAGCCATATATATAATTTAATGTTTTCTGGTAGCTCCACTTAAAAATAAGAAGATACAAGTAAATTACTTTAAATAATATACATTATTCAATGCAATATACCCACAATATTATCGTTTCAACACAAAATGAATGTAAAATTATTAATGAGATAATTTGCATGCATTTTTGGTATGAAGTCTTCTGATCTTGGTGTGTATTTTACACTTTCAGCATATCTCAGTTCAGACTAGACACAATTCAAATGCTCAGTAATCACCTATAGCTGGTGATTACGTACTGCATTAGAGAGCACAGTTGTAGAGAGATAAGCATTTGTTTGCCTTTCTTCCTTCTTCTGAGATGCAGTGTATTTGTGTTGACTGGAGTTTCACTAGCTCTCCTAGACCATGAGTTCTTGTGATTGCAAGCTGTGGGACAGAAAGATAAAAGAAATCTGGTTGTAGATGCCTATGTAATCCCCTTACCAGCCACAGGCTGCAAAATTCTGGAGTTCTTTTACATGGCTATAGTAATATTCAACAATATAAACTATGGTAAAAGTCATTCTTAGTGATGAAGAGGTAGTAACTTCTAGGTAGCCACTAGGTAGTAACAGAAGATAGAAAGACAGTTATTTATATTGGTTAAAAAGCACAATTGTAGGAGCCAGCTATATAAGTGCAGATCTTGGCATTGCCACTGACCAATTGTGATCTTGGGGTAAGTTATTTAAGCTCTTTAAACTTAAACTTGTTCCTTAACTATAAAATGGAGATAATAATATCTCCCTCTTAGTTATTGTAAGAACTAAAAATAGTTAATTATGTAACATACCTAGATTATGTGGATCACATAGTAAGTTCTTTGAATATGTCAGGTATTATTAATCCATTAGGAAAGTATAATAATTCTGAACTTGTATGCATGTGATAATGTATGCCCCAAATATATAAAGCAAAACTGACAAAAGTATACAGAGTGGTTGATAGATCTGCAATCCTAGTTCAATCTGACATATTTTCCCAATAACTGACAGATGGAGCAGACAAAAAAACGATAATTTTAATAAACTAGTGTGAAACATGTGCCTTGGATAAACTTCAAATTTGGGTGCTCTTCAAATTTCAATCTAAGCTTCCTGAAAACTTTAACAAATATGAAAACATTCACTTGAATAACTTTTATTATTGTGAAAAAATAATGCTATTTTCTTAGGTTTACCATGTTACCTATATGGTAACCTATGAGGATTCTAATGAAACATCTATATGCTTAACTTTTTAATTTCCTTCTGTTCACACTCTAAATATATCTAAATCTTTATTTTAATTTGGCATAAATCATTAGTTTCATGACTTATTTATCATATAAATATGAAGTTTGCAGTTGCAAACTCTTAACTCACTCTGAATATCCCTTACCAAAACAGGGTAAGCATGAGTAGGTAATGCTTTCTTTGGAGGCTGATGAATGTTCTCTCCAGTAAGCAATTTGTAGTGCAGCTTTTTTGCCCCCTAGAGGCACCCATTCCCTTATTCTTTCTCCCAGTGAGACATAGCAGGAGGAAATAAACCCAAACTTCCTATTAAAACACTTGGAATATTCCTGTTTTTAATATCTCCTTTAAAATTTGGGTGTTCCCCCCAATTTTTAACTGTCTTTTAAACATTACCTTTTGTTTGCTTGCTTCGGTGAGACAATTTGCATAATTTGTGAAGAATCCAGTGGAACGGGATTTGTTATTAAAAAAAAGAAAAACAAACATTGGCCATGGGATTAGACTAGAGCCTGAGAGATGGAAAAAGAAACAAGATTCAGCTCAAACTTACTAAACAATTTCAATCGTACAGAAACTCCAGGCAACTAAAATACCCTCTGGAGAGTAACATTTCATGCTTAGGAAGAAGTTATTTACTTCGTGCAGGAAAGTACTTTGCTCCAAAGAGGGGTCCTGGCTCACCATAATATTGGGTTTGGCCTATCATGGGACTAGGCTTAAAATATTTTATGTTCTCAATTTATTTTCTCTCACATCTGGATTAAGGATAATTTTTCTAGACCTGAATTATAGAAAATTTCTCTTGTCAAGTATATGAGCCATATACTTGACTGTAAACATATGGTCTAATTGCAAAATTTGCCACTGGGAAAGCTAATTATTTAAGGTGTGGGTCTAAAGTAGAATTTCCCCACCTTTATGTAAACCACAAACACAGATCTCTGGGAGCTTGAAGTGTTGAACTCCACTGCAAGGCAAAGAGGCATTTCCTGCTGGTCCCTCCCACTGGGAGACTCAGGCCTTTGGCTAGGGGTTGTTTCCACAAGCTGAAATCTTTTTTCCTGGATGTGGGGGTCCTCTTAAACACAGGGGAATTGTGGTGTCCCGTTGAGGTTGCACAGGGAATTATTTGAGTGCCTCCTTTCAGTTTCACTCACATCCCTTCGTGTTGCTCTAACAAGGAGCCCATTCTGTTGTTAAGGGCTTCTTTGGCAATGCCTTAGGGCGAGTTATTGCTGCACTGCCTCCTGTCTATACCCCTATGTTTGCTGGAGCCAAGAGAGCAGAGGAGAGGGATTCCCTTTTAGCTTTGTGCCAGGAACTTTTACAGTTCTGTCTTTTTGTTTTTCTACTGGGCAAAGGATAGGACTTTTTAATGTCTCAAACTACTACCCCTCCAGCTCAAATTTTAGTGACAAAAAACAAAAACAAAACTCATGCATATTACAAAAATAGAAATAGTATTTATTTTATTTAAAAAATTCATAGCAAGTATGAATTCTTATCAAGGATAGCTTTCAATGGTACCATATATGGGATGTTATTTTATGTTATTCATTATATGTTCATTAGGTACATATTACGCCGTACTGGGTCCTGTGTGTTAGATAAAAATACTGTGAAAATAAATGACACTAATTCCTGCTATAAAAATATTCACACTCTCTCCTGGGAAATGTGTGCAGGTAGGTGACAGAAATGCAAACATCTAATTATAATGCAATGTATAAGCTATTATAGCTCAGAGAAACAGTAAACTGACTAGTGCACCTTTCGATAATTTCATAATGGAGGCAATATTTGATGTGTATTTGGAAGGAAGAATTGAACTTTAAGGAGAAAAGTACTCTTTCTAAGAAGCATAGAGAGTATGTAAAAAGGTACAGAGACTAAAAGTAACATGTTGAATTTGTGGAATAGATAGTATATTGGTAGGAATGCGAGGCCGGGTGCAATGGTATGCTAAGTGAGTCTGGAAAGGAAAACATTATCCAGGTGATGATGCATATTAGATGAAATGTTAAGGTTTGGGAGCTTGGTTTTTCAGTCAGTGCAGTTTGCCTTTGAAGGCTTAAAGAAGGGGAGTAATAGGATCACTTATTAAGCACTTACCATAGGCCATACATTGTTCTATGTGCTCTAGATAAATTTACTTATACAAACTGTACAATAACCATATAAGGGAAGGATTTTAGTGATTTCCATTTTACATGTAACCCTGGGAAAGTCAGTTTCCACCTATGTTCATATTGATCAGTATACAGGTTCTACACAACCCCAATCAAAACCACAGCAGGTGAGGGTTTTTGTTTTGTTTTGTTTGTTTATTTGTTTCAGAAATAGACAACCTGATTATAAGTTTATATACAAATGTGAAAGCCCATGTTTTTTTTTTCAGTATTTTTTAATTGTTGATATTGTACAGTTTTCTGTCTTTTACCCCGCCCCAGCCCACCACCCCAGCCCTCCCCACCTTCCTCCCATTTCCACCTCCCATAGTTTTTGTCCATGTGTCCTTTATACTTGTTGCTCTAAACCGTTCCCCTTTTCCCCTGAAATTCCCTCCCCTCCCCCTCTGGACACTGTCAGACTGTTCTCAAATTCAGTGTCTTTGTTTATATTATGCTTGTTTGTTTGTTTTGTTGATTAGCTTCCTGTTAAAGGTGAGATCATATGGTATTTGGCTTTCACTGCCTGGCTTATTTCGCTTAGCATGATACTCTCCAATTCCTTCCATGCTGTCGCAAAGGGTAGGAGCTCCTTCTTTCTTTCTGCTGCATAGAATTCCATTGTGTAAATGTACCACAGTTTTTTTATCAATTCATTAACTGATGGGCACCTAGGTTGCTTCCAGCACTTGGCTATTATAAATTGTGCTGCTATGAACATAGGGGTGCATAGAGAAAGCCCATGTTTTGTAAGAGAAAAACAAAGCAGGAAGATTTACACTACTGAATTTTAAGACATTATAAAGCTATCCTAATAAAGACAGTGTGATACTTGAACCAAGATTAACAAATAAAATAGAGTTCAAAAATAAAACCACATATATAGAGAGACAATTGTTTCTTTGTTTGTTTACAAATGTGCAAAGGCTACTCAGTGCAGAAAGGATAGTCTTTTGAACAAATGATGCTGGAACAGTTGGCTTTCCATCAGCCAAAACAAAAGGACATTGATTCATATCTCACACCATATAAAATGTAAATTAAATCATATACCTATATTTTAATCATAAAACTATACTACTTCTAGGAGAAAATAGAGGAGAAAGAGCTTTATGACCACAAGTTTGGCAAAGACTTCTTAGGTGTAAAACCAAAAGTATGATCCATTAAAGAAAAACATGTCTTGGCCAGGTGGCTCAGTTGGTTGGAGCATTGTTCCAAACACCAAAGGGTTGCTGGTTCAATCCCTGGTCAGGGCACATATCCAGGTTGCAGCTTGGTCCCAGTCAGGGTGCATATGGAAGGCAACAGGTCAATGTTTCTTTCTCACATCATTGTCTCTCTCTCTCTTTCTCTCTCTTCCCCTCTTTCTCCCCCTTTTTCTCTCTCTAAAATCAATTCATATCCTTGGGTGAGGATTAAAAATTGCTTTTAAAAGAAAAATATAATAAATAGGACTTAATCAAGGTTAAATCTTCCCTTCAAAAATACATTAAAATAATAAAAAACAAACCACAGACTGGGAGAACATATGTGCAAAGTATGTACCTAATGAAGGACTTCTATACGGGATACCTACATAAAGAAATCTAAACACAATAATAAAAACAAACAGTCCAATAAAGAGATAGCAAAAAGATTTGTAGAGATACTTTACCAGAAAGGCTATGCAGATGACAAGATGCTCAAGATCATTAGTTATTATGGTAATAAAAATTAAAACCAAAATGAGATACCATTACATGCTGATTAGAATTTCTTTTTTGTTGTTGTTCTTACTAGGTTTTTTTCTTTTTTTTTAAATATATTTTTTCCATTACCATTTAGTCTCCTTAAACTCCCTTCCCCCTGGCAATCACCACACTGTTGTCCATGCCCATGAGTCCTTTCTCCTTTTTGCTTGATCCCTCCACCCCTTGCCTTCTCCCCACCCTGGCCCTCCATCTGTGAGTCTGTCTCTATTTTGCTCGTTAGTTCAGTTTGTTCATTAGATTCCACATGTGAGTGAAATCATATGGTGTTTGTCTTTCTCTGACCAGCTTATTTTACTTAGTATAATGTTCTCCAGAATAAATGTGTGACCATGACAAGTGCTGTCAAGGATGTGGAGCAACTGGAACTCCTAAACATTGTTGATGAGAATGCAAATGGGACAGCCACATTAATGTTTTGGTGTTTTCGATGAAGCTAAACATACACCTACCATATTATCCAGCTATTACTCTACCAAGTATTCACCCAACAGAAAAGAAAGCATACATCCATACAAAGAGATGTGTATGAATATTTATACAATTTTATTCCTATCATCCCTAAACTAGGAAAATTCAAAGGTATAGAAAAAATAGGGTATCTCTGTACATTGAAATGTTGCTCAATAACGAAAAGGAATGAACTACTGATGCAACAACACAAATAAATCTTTAAATAATTATGAGGAGTGAATGAAGCCAGATAAAAAGAGTACATACTCTTCGATTCCATTTCTGTAAAACTCTATACAATGCAAATGCATCTGTAGGACAAAGTGAATTAGCTGTTCTTGGGGGGCAGAGGTAAGGAGATAGGGAGAGATTACAAATAAAGGAGTTAGGGAAATATTACAAAAGAAAACTTTTGGAATTATGAATATGTTCATTATCTTCATTGTGGTGATGGTTTTACAAGTGTACTCATATGTCAAAAGTGGTCAACTTGCACACTTTAAACATTTTATATTTTGTGTATCATACCCCGATAATTCTATTAAAAAACAAAAACTTCATGGGAAGATGTCTGAGGATACCCTGCGATTGAATACTA
Source organism: Glossophaga mutica (assembly GCA_039655065.1). NCBI lineage: Eukaryota > Metazoa > Chordata > Mammalia > Chiroptera > Phyllostomidae > Glossophaga > Glossophaga mutica. The sequence continues at coordinate 135,091,219 of CM077305.1, read as the reverse complement.
AGCATGGGGGCAATTCCTGTACACTGTAAAGCCATCATTAAAAATGAAATAATGATCATTGGTTATTTATTCACATGATTCTTTTATTTGTTCATTCAGCAAATACATATTAAGTGCCCAGAACATCAGCACTTCTGGGTGAGCCTAGACTGAGACACACAGTGGAGTACAGTATGGAGTCCTCCGGCCTTCAGAGTTTATTTGGTCAGTAAAGCAATGTAACAGAAGCTTAAAGGACAAGCTTCACAGTTGAAAAATCCCTCCAGGAATTCTCCATAAGTCTCCCACTTTTCTTTGGTCAAAATTGGGTTACAGAATCAGTTAATAAGTTGTGGAGTCAGAATTTAAACTAGACCCTAGAGATTTTCCTTCTAACTTCTCTGTTAACACTCAGTATTATGAGACATGATTATAATTAGAAGGAGTAAAACTGAATTGAAGGTATTATTAACTCTCTGACTATGGATTTAATGTTATTTCAAGTCATACCCATGTACCACCTAAAATCTTTTATGCCACCAGAGGTAAACAACCCATCCTAGGAAACAATGGTTAAATGTGCTCTAGAGTTGCTTTTGGTTCTAATTTCTTGAAAGCTAGTATTCTATGTTTTGTCCATGTGCAGGTAGAGGATAAGTCATATCCAGCCTTCTTTATGATGCTGGGAAAACAACATTTCCCTGTCAGATCATAGGATATAGTATGTGGGTCCACACAGGAATGCTGATGGTAGACCTTATCTTTTCCCTTCTATATGTTCATATAGGTGGGTGGTGAGTGTGGGGCATGAGGGAGTAGGAGGCAGCAAGAGATTCCAGGTTGATTCTAACTTCTGTCAGTGAGCTCCGTGCAATAGAGGAGAACTTGTTGCTAAACAGAGGTGGCTTCATGGGCAGTGCCTGAAGCAAAGTGGCTCCTTTAAGGTTCTTGTGCAGAGTTTTGATTCCTAATTGATATTGGATGATCCCTGCTCTCTTGCATTACTTTCAAAGAATCTCTAGCAAGTGGCTAAAATTTGTAATTATCAGATCTGCCACCCAGCAATTTTCATGAGGGTCCAGGTAATTATAATGTAGAAGGTTGGGGCCTCATGGTAAAGTTTCAAAGTTCTCCTCGAAGGTTGTGTGCAGAGCACAGAGGAAGTACAATCCCTTTGGATGTACTTACCTATATATTTACATACAACTGTGACAGCCCTTAGTCACCATTTGATTACATTCCCCAAAGTGTTCCTGCTCAGGGTGCTTGTCAGCCCAAAGTAGTAGGACAAAAGTGGCTTCAGAGAATACATTCACAGACTCAAGCCAGCATTCTTTTTTCTTTCTCCTGACAACATAAAGAGTAGACCATTGGTTTTGTGTCTTCTTATTAGCAAGGCAGGATTTCCAACCTCAGTACCCTTAACATTTTGGGTCAGATATGTTTTTTGTTTTGGAGACTATCCTTTGCATTGTAGAATGTTTAGCAGCATCCCTGGCCTCTACCCTCTAGATTCCAATATACTAGCCCCATTTGCAATAATCAGAATGTCTTCAGACACTGCATGATGTCTCTTAGGGAACAAAATCAGCCTCAGTGGAGAACCACTATCTTAAAATAACTTTATTTCAGTGTCCTGAATAAGGGCCACCCTAGTCTGTTTCATAAAACTTTATAATCTCAAACGCAAGAATTTGAGACTGGGAATTTTCCGGACCTTCATCCTTATTGAAATTTGCCTCTTTCCTTCCCAACAATCTGTATAACAGAAAGAAGGGCTTATATACTAAGTTAAACAAAAAGTTATATACTTGTACATATTTTCCCCAGAGCCAATAGCCTGCTTGCCTTGTATTTACAAAACTAAGATGGGCCACTTAATATTTGCCCAAAGCGATGAGCTTAACCCAGAACACATGATTGTTTCTATTAGTGAGGGTAAAAGAAACTCAAACTCTTCAGGGCACTTCATTTCATTCATCACAATTTTATTGGGTATCATATTCCAATTAGCACTTTTTTTTCAATTTGGCCTATTATAAATATATCAGATAAAGGTTGGATTTTTTTTATTTTTAAATATTGTGCCTTAGGAGGTTGGATACACTTTTCAATGAGAATCACTTGGTAAGGGAAGTATACTACAGCCTTCAATGATTCTATAAATAGATTGCCCAACTACCTTCCTGCAAATGGTAAGGAGAGCTAAGTAAATGGAAGGTAGTCTTTCTGTGTTTCTTGAAACTAACTTAGGAGAGCAAAGGTAGTAATTAGGATTCATTTATCTCTCCTCATCAATTCCGTGTTCAGCCCCTTTGCTGAGCAAGTCTTTGCAAGACATGGCATTTTAAATCAGTGATTGATAGCACCCGCAGCTTTTAGGCAGGAGAATGTTCTTAGTGACCTCTACAGAGTTGAGGTACTGAGTTATGTTTCAAAAGCTTGACAGTGCCAGGATGCCTTTACACTTGTGAAGTTTCAAGACCAACATTATCATGAATTGGTTGATGGTTTGAAAATGTAGATTTGCTTTGATGGTAGATTGGATGCTACAGGAAAAAATTATGAAGAAATAATACCTCTGAGTAAAGAACACAATTTTGATTTTGATTTTTAGAAAATTGACCAAGCTTGTCTTATTGTTTCCATCTTCTTACAAGTGGCCCTATTCATGGTTCCCCGATCTGTTCTGGGCTCCATATCTTTTCTCTCCACCTCTGCTTTCCCATTTAGTCCCATCTCTTGAAATACTTGATCCTGTATGCATGACTCCAAAGGCGATCTCTTTGGGAATAAGACTGTACCTTCAACTGCCTCTTGCCTGCTCCCTCAGATGTTAAGTACTTAAACTCAACATAACTAAAACCAACTCAACACCTTGGCTTCTAAATACCTTCCTCTTAGTAAATGTCATAGTAGGTCAGTCATCCATGCCTCAAATCAAGGACTCATCCTCTTTTATTCACACAATCAGGAACAGTGTTTCCTCACATTGTGAGGGACCATATTGCATCATACAGTCAGGCACCATGTTCTGTGGATTCTAGCTCCTAAATATCTTTTCAGATTTTCCCATCATCAATGCTTTTGCCACCTCAGCAGCAGCAGCAGCAGCAGCCCTCACCTGGATTCTGCAATGGTATCTAAATTGGCCTTTCTACCACAACTGTCTAACCTATTTTTTCATCATTGTTGATGAAATTACCTTACTTCAGCATTGTTAATTTTTCAGCATTGTTACAGAAATTACCTTACTAAATGAAACACAGATCTGATTGTGTCACAGCACTGCTTTAATATTTAGTTGTTCCTTTGACCACCAATCTAGCCCTTGTCACTCAGGTATTGTTGATGAAGCTCTCACTGACTTAAGGGAAAACTCTCCTGTCACTAGTATTACCTATTCTATTTCCTGTTTCACATAGAGTGATTTTCCTCTCTAAAGTTTTTACAGTGCTACCCACACTATAACTGTTTTTAAAGTTCCTTTTCAGTTGTTATATAATCTCCAACTAAGTTCATGTATTTTATCTATTTACCATATATCATGAGTTTTCCTAAGAACTTTAGAAATATTAACACATTTAAATTCAAACATTCTGAAATGTTTTCCTGAAACTAAGTTATAATATATATGAGTGGCACTACTGAGAGACACCCTCAAAAACATTTTTACCAAAGGTATTTTCCAACACCTAAGCAAGAGTTCTTAGAAACTGATTGAGGCCAGAATAATGTCAGGACTTAATCTTGGCATTCTAAATTCCCTTGACTAATATGCTCTCCTTCCCTTTTTCTATCTGGTAGGCTTCTGCTTATTAACTAAGTATTGAGGATACTGAACTCAGTGGTTACAAATATGAAGCATTCATATATTTTCCAAATACAGCTTTAAAAATAAGGTATCACATGATTTGGGGCAAGTAATTTAACCTCTCCATGCTTTGATATCTCAGCAATGGTATAAATAATACATAGAGTTGTTATAAAGCTTGAATGTGTTAATAAATATAAAATGTCTTAAGTAGTACCTGGCACATAATAAGCACTCAATAAAAGTTGGCCATTATTTACTATGCTCCATCTTCCCCTCTAGAATGCAAGTTTTTGGAATTCTAAATAGCTTAGAGAGAGTATGGCACATATCAGGTGCCTCCAAAATATTAATATAATGATGAATAAAAAAGGAATAAAAATGAGGATTATAAGAATTCAAGAGAATTTTAAGTACTTGATTTGAATGCATAATGCTTTTCCCTCTTAAGGATCTCAAAATAGCATTGAGACAATCCTCAATTCTCCTAAGGGACAATGACTATAGACAAATCTCTATGAAAGAGAGAGTAGTATAGCTAGATTCAATCACAGAGAGATTCAGTTACTTTCCTGGGAACTAAGGGGAGAATTTGAAACAGCTACTTCATAGTAGACAGTGACAATTCTGAGTACTTTAAGATAGCAGAACTAGCCTTTGTGTATTTCCTTATCTGGGTTTAGCCCAGACTTTTTTTTTAAAGGGTGGCAATGGAACAACCTTCACAGATAATAATTCTACAGAGCAGGATTTTATAAAATGTTTTTTTTCATCTGGTGCTTTGGAAGGCAAGTAGATCATGTTACCTACTTCCACAGGTATTTTCCAGGTACTCAGATGGCATCAGAGCCCCATTGTATCACAATGCAAAGCAAAACAAAAACAAAATAAAAAGTAGTATATCTTTTTCTGCATTATAACAAACAGAACTGCTGGCCAAGTGTGGTTTAATCTGTCATCAAGTAAGTGTACTTCAACACTGTTTCTCTGAGGGTTCTGAAAATAAACCTAAAATTAAAGAGAAAGGGTAAAATCAATCATGGCTATTTTTCCAAATAGTCAACTACTTAGTAATATGTAGACTAAACATCTGGGTGATGGTTAGATTTTCCCCCAGTTTTTATTCACATTTTTACCCAAGGATTGAACTCTGTATGGAAAGCCTCCACCATTAGCCTATAAAGCTGAATCAATGGAGTTAATCATCACAAAAAGTATAGTTACTTATTGAATTAGAGGTGGTCATAGAGGGAGAACATGAGGAAACTTTAGCCAAAGTCAAGGGCTTTGTGGTTGGATTTTTCTGGATTTATACTAATGAAAAAAGTGTGCCTCTGTCCAGAAGATCAATTCCAAAACAAACAGAAACATTGTCACAGTAGCTTTAAAGAGGTGCCCTCACTTTCAATATGGGCCTGGAGGAGGAAGGTCCTTGGAGAATTATCTGGAGTGGAGGACATACAATTTTGTTTTCTAAACATTCTTGACCTTATGTCCTCTATAAAAATAGTTTCTCTCAGTACAGCTGAGAAAGCTGTGACTTTGCTGCCCAGTCAGTCTAGGCTGGTTGCCTTCATCATGATGAAGATTGGTCTGACTTAGTTTTCAAGAATGAAAGAAAGAGGGGGCAAGTTTAGACATCTACTCCAATGGACTCAAATACAGTACAGTGTATTTGTACTCCTTCCCTCCTAGAATCCTCAACCAGGAAAACACATCAGTGATACACCCAGAGTACACAACATGTCTAAGACTCAGCGTATACATTTCTCTGTTGCTGTCTTGTTTTACCCCCTCTCCCACCCCTGACTTATTAGGTTCTACACTGCCAGGGAGCTCTGCGGTATCAGGCTGAACATTTTGATGTAACCCTACCACTGTTGCTGTAGCTATCTCAGCTCGAGGATTTATTAGTTGTGAACGTTCATTTTTGTTTTTCCTGGTCTGGTGCCAGTAAATAAGTCACCCAAACCATGGCTGAGTGTCATTTGATAGGAAAAGGCTGGGATCACAAGGAAGCCTTCTGTCTTTCAACCAAAAAAAAAAAAAAAAAGTGCTGAGGTAAGCAGTGTCAAATCCAGCTGCATCAACATGATGGTGGTAAGACAAATGAGAGCTTTCACTGCTGGATATGGAGCTAGCGAGCAGCCCGCTGAACACACGCTGCAAGCCCAGGAACAGCTGAATTAATGCAAGTTGCAAGGGACTGCTGTTTCATACTCTTAGCTTTGAGAAGAAAAATTCTGTCCATTTTAATTTGTCCAGCACATAAACACAGTTCATTTGAAAGGTGACCAGAGATGAAAATCTCCTAAACACACATGCACGAACACATGCGTGTACACACCATATACATACATATACACGCCAGTATTGTGCAGTGCCATTAGAAAAAGAGTGAAATATATTCCTGTTTGTGAGTCAATGACCCACTGGCTGAACAGTGTGGGGCGGATGGCCAGAAGTGGGGTACAGTGTGTGAGGGGCCCTTAGGAGACCTGGGGTGGAGAGGAGGAGGTATGAACTTGGGAAGGGACTGCTCTCGCCACAGGCCCCGCGCCAGCTCCCTGTGACTGTTGCCAGGGCGATGGCTGGGGGATTATCAGGAATGCCTGGAACCGATATCCTTCTTTTGGACTCATGGATGCAGCAGAAGGGGGTGGATGGCTTTTCTCTTTCTGTATCTTCCTTTCATATTCAGCAGATTAGAGTGGCGGGTTGCTGTGGCGACCACACAGAGGAGGGCTCCCTCACACCTGCACCACAAACAGAGCCTGCCGGCATGGAGTTAGGCCATCCTGGGGGGCAGTTTCTTCGGTGGGAAACATAACAACAACAACAATAACAAAAAGAGTGAGGCGGAGAGTGATGGAGGAGGAAAAGAGGGAGGGAAAAAAGGGAGAAAATACACTACCCATTCAAGGAATAGTAGTGTAGCTCTTTACTAAAAAGGGGTAGAAATCCACAAGGCACACACCTGATACCCCAGAATCTACCACAGAAGCCTTGGGGCGGGGGGGCTATTTAGATGTGACAGGAAGTAAGGAGATAGACACCCACATGATAGAGCCACAAGTTTCATGCACCTCGAAGGCAGAAAACAGGGAGAGCTTTAAGGCTACAACTCTTACTGGAATGACAGAAGAGATGGCTAAATGGAAAGTTTCTCTGTCATTATCCCAAACTAAAAGGAATCTGCCATTTCTTCAGACCAACTTTCTAATGGAAAGAATTGCATTATAATGTGGAAAAAAACATCATGTGCTTTTTCTTTTCCAGCTTACAGAGAGAGTGGGAGGGAGAGAAAGAGAGAAGGAGGAGAGGGTTAGGGGAGGAAATCTGAGGAGCTCCCAAAGTCGAGTTGAGTCCTTTGGAATGGTCTGGCCTGGCTCCAGGTGCTACTAATGAAGAAGTCAGCTCCACATGGTGTCTTGGCCTCAACTTGCTCAGACACCTTGGGCTCTGCCTTCAGTCTGCCCCTTCCTTCATCTGCCTCCTCCTCTTCATCTTGGGATTGCCTTCTACATTTCTGTCTGTTTCTGTTACCAAAACATCACAATGCATTAGCCTGTCCAAAGCACTTTACAATGACAGTATTTACAGAGAGTCAAATAAAATTTGGATAGAGAGAGTGGTAGTGAATATGCAATAGACCTTTCAAACTTAGAGCATGCTTGGTTTGTTTGATTTTTAAGCTAGCTTCTACAGGCTGCTCCAGCTATTTTAATATCTTTCAATCCGCTTAAAGAGGGAGATGATTAGAGAAAAACATCCATTTAAAATTTTTCTTCTCTCTTCCTGGTGATGTGATTAGCAGGCAGTGGGCCTTATGTCTTCCACTTTCAGTATGGCGGAAACCAAGAACGTTTTCTTGGGGTAACTGTGTCACAAGAGACTGAGGTGAGATATTTGACTGCACCATTATCACATACACAAACAACACAGTATTACTGTTCCCAAAGTCTTTACATATCCTCGTACTGACTCTAGCTGAATGAATTTAGTAAAATGATTGAATCTTGGAGTTTAGCTTCTTTTCATAGAAGTAAATATTTGTCTCCTCCTTTAATAGAGAGTTTGTAAAATATTTTTATAAAAAAGGTTGGGTTGGCCATCTTTCTCTGTAAAGGGATGAGTAGTTTAAGCTTTGTGGTCCATGCAGCCTCTGTAGCAACAACTTAACTCTGCTGTGGTAGCATGAAAACAGCCACAGGCAACATATAAATGAGTGGCATGGCTATGTTCTAATAATGCTTTATTTACAAAAACAACTAGCAGACACATTTGTATTGCGTGCCTTAGTTTTCCAATCCTGCACTAGACTATCTTTTTCTAGGTATAACTTTCTGAATAGGTTAGAATCCTCCCTAACACTCTCAGGAAATTTCACTGTTCCAGTGCCATTTCCTTTAGTTCCTAATCTTCCAATGATATCTAGTAACTACGAATAAGTAAGCAATAAACTAGCTCATCTGAAGAAGGTATTCAACCTGTTCACATAACTAGAATTTCTTGATTTTGTTTTTCAAATAAGAACACTGAGTATGAAAGGGCCACATATATTTGAACTGTTATGTATATGTTTGTCTACTCTTATAAAGCCTGATCCATTGACAAATAAATGGTTAAGCAAATTATGTTTAGAATGAGAAGATTTTGCACTTCTTGATGGTCATGATTTTCAAAGGCCTATTTGGTGCCCAATTTTCTATAGAATCTTGTGCCAAAATGCCTTTTATGACAGGAAGGCAACAGTGCATTTAAACATATTTTGTCGACTGGGCACCGTATGTAGACATGACAGTCAGAACTCTCTGCCAGTTCTCTTACAAAGGAGAGGATGGGTCTCCAAAAGTGCAAACTTCTCACAGTGTGACTCATGTTGGAGAACTCAGCAGGTATGGAGTTGACTGTACAATTCTAAATTTATTCTGAAAATGATCTCTTTCCTAAATATGGATTTTGATTATTACCATCTCTGAAATTTAGTCTTTTTTCAAGAGTTGTACATGTTATTTTTGCTATAGTATTGTATACAAGATAGCAGAAGGAAATGGGGACATATGTTCACCTCATGCTAGTGTATGAATTTCAATATAAAGTATAATCTTGAGGCCCTTATGTAGTCTTACTCAAAACTGAAGAGTCCATTCTTTGAGAATTATGCTGATATCTGACTATGGAGTTTTGAAAATTTTCCTTGGTGGAAACCTGGAAGAAAGTTATCCTTGTTAATAAGGGGTAGGACTTGTTAGAAAAAAATTTCTATTATCTATTATTGGGTAATAAGGCTGATCCTAAGCAGAGTAATGTTCCAGGACATTCCCCAAAAATCAATGAGAATGGATTGGAAGAATGGATTTGAATTTCTGAAGGAGCATCCCAGAAATACTTGGGGTAAGAAATTTGAGGAAAACCTAGGCTTGTTTAGGTCTAGCTAGTTAGACAGGTTGGAATTGCCAAGTCGACTTATATGTGGATTTTTTCCAATAAATAGTATAAGTATATTTTCTCTTCCTTGTGATTTTCTTAATAACACCTTTTCTCTAGCTTATTTCTGTAAGAGTACAGTATATAATACATATAACACATAAACAATGTGTTAATTGATTATGTTATTGGTAAGGCTTTCAGTTAACAGTAAGCTATTGATAGTTAAGTTTTGGGGGCTATAAAAGTTATACACAGATTTTCAACTACATATAACTTGTTTTTCTTCTTGCATACACTTTATTCACACATGCTAAATCTTACTGAACATATCACACTCTCAGGGAGGAGGGCTAGGGGCAAGTTAGGGCTGTCGGGATAATCCTGACTTCTGGCCTTGTTCTGCCCCTAGTAAATGAACAGCCAAGAGCAAGATTGGAGACAATGAGGTAAGGGGTGAGGGGTGGGGGCAGCACGACGTGTGGCAGGCTGCGACAGTTTTAGCCAATCAACACTTTATTTTTGTAGTCAGCAGTGCACAAGTACTACTGTCCACTTCGTGAGTGTATTAGGGGAGCTCACCAAACTTGTACTACTCATGGCCCAGAGGAACAGGTCTCCTTATTTCTGCCTGGGATAGTACGGAAGCACCTCATACCAAGAAGACTGCTGGTGCCTGTGCTGTGGGATCCCCCGACTTTGTTCCTGTAACATAAAAGGCTGAATCATGCATGGCCCAGGGTAGGGGTGTTGATGACCCCAACCCCTACGCTGTTCAAGAGTCAATTGTATTGTTCATGTTTCCAACCTGGTAAAGCCAGAGACATTGAGTTATATTCCTTATTATGGTCCTTTAGTAAGGTGGACCAATTTAAATATTGTATATTCCTTTGTTGCTGCTGAAAGACAGAGGACAACTTTATTTAGGATCAATGCTGACAAATTAGCCATCCAAGAAGATGAGGATTAGATAGGAGAGAAGATGGGACTCAATTTTCTAAAAAAAAAAAAAACAGTAAATGTACAAACAGGTACGGAATAGAAGCTTCCCCTCCCTCTCTCAACAGTTTGTATAGAAATAGAAAGGTACAAAAGATCAATCTTACTCTTCGATTGAATTACTATTAAATATGAAGTTAAATTAAGTTAACCAAAATATTATATATAAAAACCAGAAACAACTTTATGTTCTCATCTTTTATCTTCAATCCACACAAAATTAAATAATTTGGAATTAAGATTATACCTGGACAATGCCTATAATTTCATATTAACATTATGAGGAATTTTCACAAAAGAAAGAGGATCCATTCCAAGAAGCCATTTTCCAGATGAACTTACAATGGGAAAATATTTTGACAGAAGCCTGCGGTGTTGTTAATGAAGTCAGACATCAGTACAGTCTCACCCATGGAAACATTATGGGCCTTCAAAAGACTTGGCATTCCCCTTTAATAGTTTTTTGAGGTGAATTCAGGATGAAAAGCACACTTCTGTGGAATTGTATAATGCATACAAAATAATCTGATGTGCATAGTACAGATGCCATGTAAGGCGATGAGAGTTAAGTGTGGCTCTATTAAAAATGACAGCTAAATTTTAATCATTGTAATTTCTGTTAAAAAAATAATGGGTCATCCAGGAGTCATTGGGAAAAATGTCCATTTTCCTTAGTAAAGTGTAAAAACTGTGCATTGAAAAGATATTATCAATGGCCCTTTAAAACATCAATAAAAGAAGCAAATAAATTTTTCCTGAAATATATAATGTCCAAAAATAGGAAGTTAAAAATTCTGGAGCCCCTGTTGGTTTCCTTGAGGGGAGAAATACAACAGCCAAGGAGAACTCAGACTTCTTTGTCCTTGAATGTCTAACCACATGCTCAGGGAAGTCTCACAGGATCCTGGACAGTGTATGGAATACACTGCAAGATGGTTAACCAAGTGGGTACAGCATGCAGACCTCTTTAGGGGCTATAGGTTCTAAGTCAGGAGCAAAGTTCCTAAATATTCTTTTCTGTGGTGTGAAAGGCAAGGAAATGGGGCAGACTGGTAAAAAACAAAACAAAACAAAACAAAACAAAAACCAAACATCTTACTGCTGAAGAACTGCTGAAGATATTTGCTTCATCTCTCCTATACTACCTTCAGATGTGTGTGGCCACATTTTCCATCTTCAATCCACTATGAATCCCCAGACATGCATGAAACATTCTGTTAGCTATGATTAAAAAGCTGGAGAAATAGAGTATAGCCTCTGATTCCAGGGATCTCAGATAGCCTGGGAAGGGGCAAGCAACAGGCTTGCCCCCAGAAATTTGCAAGCCCAGGACAAGACCACAAACTGTATGTCTAAATATTTCAATTATAAAACTTGAGCCTAATAACTTAAAAGTAATGTTCTATCATTCAACCTTGAAAAAAATCTTTATAATAATCTGGAAAACTTGGTTCACATTTACAAGTCTTAGGTTCCTTAGAGTTCTACAAGGAACATGGTGGCCTTTGGAGTGAGAGCATGGCCCCCAGCCTACTCAGGGCTTCTTCCTGTTGCTACATGGTCCCAGTTACTGGCACAAGAGGACACTCTAGTTTTGCTCATAAACCCTTCCTGCAACTCTCTTCCTATCACATAGTGAAGCCAGCTGCTTCTTGGCCTCCCTTGGGTCTAAGGCCAAGTACTGTGGTGCATTCCACCTTCTCAAGAGAAGGGTCTGAAATAGAGGCCAAGAAAGGAATAGAAGTGGACTCATGAAACTTTGAGAAGAAAATTCTAGAGCCTTGGGTACCTGGAAGATGGTCTAGAAGGGGAGCCATAGACTATAGGTAAGAACAACACTTGGCTTCTCAGATGCCTGCCTTTGCATAGTGGCATAGCCATTGAAGAGCCAGAATTGGTCACTCCCAACTGGGGTCCAGAACAAGGGCCATTTTCATCAGCGTCTACAGGCAGTGACAAGCCAGGTGCTAAAAGTGAGCTAATAATATATAGTTCCTTACAAGTATTATCAAAATACTCTCTTTCAGGTTAGTTTTTGTTGGATTCATATTCTTCAACTATTAACTATCAGAAAAAAGAATATAGTAGACATTTCTCATTGCTTAAGTTCTTTGACAATTTAAATGGACCAATCCCCATTTCTGAATTTTAGAGAGATTTGTAGCCATTGATTGGTCTGTTCACTCATGTATTTTTAATAAATCAATGCAACAATTACAATTGTCATGTTACACTAAGAATTTCAGGATTCAAATTCATCTTTGGAAACATTTTTAACTGTGAGTGACTCATTTACCTTTTACATTCAAAGTAACTTGTGAAGAAATTTTCTGAAATTTCTTCAAAGTTTCTCTTTTTAGATTTATTTCATTGTACCCTTCCTGTTTATTGAGGCTGTTAATCATGTGTTACTTCAGTTTTGATCTCACCAAGCCGTTGGCTATAGTGTTCGTGCGGTCTGTCAGGCACGTTCACCCTTAAATGGCACAGTCACTCCATTGCTCTTGTTCTGAATCACCTCTTCTTTCTTTACATTTTTCTGAAAATCTAGTCTGAACTCCCAGGGCTGACTTTTCTTGCTCAGTTTCAAATCACATGGCTTATCCCTTTTAGTAACATCATATTGTAAATCAAGCAAAGATTAGCTTCACTTTATTCCCTTTTTCCAGATATAATTTTTTATTAATTGTATTTATGGTTCTCTACCTATAAATATATTCATCTATAATTTGGGATGTGTTCTTTTAAATCATATATATTTTTGAATATTGACTCTATAGCTGTGTTTTCTAAAAATAGATCTGCAAATTTCACTAAATCTGCAAGTTTCATTAATTCATGCTCTTTATGAAATGCATTAAAATGGGAAGGGGATATTCCTTATATTGTCAACAATTTTCGATGTATTCTTGGATAAGATCCTTACTGCCAATTATAATCTACCTCGCTAAACTTGAGCCTACCCAATTCTGAAGTCAGTCCATGGTGTAGTATTATGAACTCAAGGAAGATAAAATTATTGTTTTTCAACAGTTAGTATGTATGGTGTATATGAAATTAGGAACTTTACTTGCTTTAGAAAAGCAAATTAGGCAATATAAATCACCAATTTTAGACTGATGGTTGACCCTAAATTAAATGGGTAAGAGTAGTGGCAACCTATAAATCTTACCTAAGTGTGGCTACTGAACACTCCCTTCCCTTCCTTGGCAGGTATTGGAGGAAGATTACTGGACCTAGATTTAGGTGCAAGTTTTGTTCCTGACTTTTTGAGGCTTTCCGATTTGGACAAATTGTCTCACATTTTTGGGCCTCAATATCAATAGTTTATAAAAACAAAACATCGGATTATCCCTAAGGTCCTTTTTAACTTTTATAATCTATTCCTCAATTGTTATACCAGGTATGAAATTTTCCCCATTAATTACAGTCCCTGCTAGGTGGGCCCGTCAGGACTGGAGCATTACCTCTATGCTTCCACCAATATGATATGCTGAACAACTCAACAAATGTTTGTGTTTTCAACTTAGTGACTTGAGTCCCTGGAAACGGAGAGTAGCTCTGTGAACCTAGCAGGTTGAATGTGTCAAATTGGGGGTGGTGGGCCAGGGGAGAGAAGAGGAGGGTGTCAGAGGGAAAATGAGGCACCAAAGACATCTTGGCTAGAAACCTTCCAGGTCAAGGTGATGTGCTGATCTTTGGTAAGCTATAAGGTTGCTGAGGTAATAACGACTGTGGTAATCAATAATCACTGAAATAATGTTATACATCTCTTACTATATTTCAATGTGGTAGAGAATAGAATTAAAAAGTGCTAGATATATAGTAATTTCCTCTTGAATCTCTCTTGCTCAGCCTAATAAATCTGTCTACATCTAATCTAATACTGCCTAACTAAAATGCCCCAAATGCTTTTCCCCCACACTCCTTAACCGTAGAAAACCGCGTCTAACATGTTCAAATCCAAGGCTAACTGCAAGTCTTCTCTCAAATGTCACCAGACAGAGTTAACCTTCTTTTCCTCCACATGCTGAGAGCATGTTACCCCATTTCTCTGCGTTTTATTTCATTCTGCTCCACGTTAGCAGGAGCTGTTTGGATACCTGTCTCACTCGTGCCCCTTTCCTGCAACCTGTGTAAACACCTGCAGAAGGGCAGCAATTGCTCTTCCTTTCTGACTTTTCCCCAGGTCATTCCTTATGATTCTCTAGAACCTCTTAGGGAAACCAAAAAATGAACATGAATTGTGTCTTTTTTCTACATTCCTGCTTTTACAATCTAAGTTCTCCTTTAGGCAATGTAAACATTTCTGACTAATTAAAGGAAGATTGGGAAAGTAAGAAAAGTACAAAGATTAATATTTCTCTTTCTTGCTACATTTCAGTGACAAACGGGCTTTAGTGTATTATTATTAATAATAATAGTATCTTGTAGTGTTGGTAGGAACATCTGAACCAGGGATTTCCATCAAAATCACCAAATAAGTTTGTAAAATCTACATACCTGAGACCACCGTGGTGATCCTGATTAAACAGTCAGGGCTACTTCCAGAAGCTACATACAGAAACTCCCTATGGATCTACCCGGCACACACCACAGGTTAGATGGGAACTCCTTATGACTAAAGCACAGGGCTCTGGAGCCCCAGACTTGAGTGTGACCTTGGGCAAGTTATTTAAATTATATATATGTATATAATCTTACATTTGTAACAATTAAGGTAGAACTTTCATCTGCAATTGTAACAGACAGAAATACCAACTTGTCTCAGAGAATATACTCCAGTTTATGTTTAAAGCACACATCTGAGAACAGGGCTAGATTTTCACTTTTATTGAGCTGCAGTTGACACACAACTATTTTATTTATAACCAAAATGTTGATTTGGTCTGATATGCAGCATGACTAATCAGTTTTGGAATTAGCAAACT
The DNA here is from genome assembly GCA_039655065.1 of Glossophaga mutica. Lineage (NCBI taxonomy): Eukaryota > Metazoa > Chordata > Mammalia > Chiroptera > Phyllostomidae > Glossophaga > Glossophaga mutica. Next base: position 135,076,066 of record CM077305.1, on the reverse strand, counting down.
AATATGGTTGGTACAGGTTCAGCTCCCTGATAATTACTGTTTTATATCCTGTTTACCTAGGGTCAACCCTCCAGCCCTGACATTTTGGCACTAAGATTTTATTTTCATCTGGAGCTACCTCCATTTACTTTCTTAAATGCTTCACCCTTCCCAAGAGCATGCTCTTCTGTTCTCTAGAGAAAGAGAGACATACAGACAGGCAGAAACAGAGACGTAGAGACTGAGACATTCCAGCAATTGTGTTAGTAGTTAATTTTCATGTTCCCTGATTTCAACATATAGTTTTAAAAATAATTTTTATATCTTTTTAAAAAGATTTCATTTATTCATTTTTAGACAGAGGGGGAGGGAAGGAGAAAGAGAGGGAGAGAAACATCAATGTGTGGTTGCCTCTCACGTGCCCCCTACTGGGGACCTGGCCCGCAACCCAGGCATGTGCCCTGCCTGGGAATCAAACTGGTGACCCTCTGATTTGCAGCCTGTGATTAATCTACTGAGCTATACCAGTCAGGGTTAATTTTTTGTATCTTTATCAGATTTTCTCTTCTGACCTAGAGTATACCTGCCTGAGGTTCTTTTCTATCTAAATTCTTCCCATTTTTCAGGTCCTAATTTTTATAAAGTTCCCCCCCTCTCCTTGCTGCACCAATAATGTCTTCATTTCACTTTGTCTATGAGTTATTATCTATCATGTACATTAACTTTTATATGCTGTGTCATATTTTAATATGTTGTGTCATTTTAGGAGTGTATCTTATCTCCTTAATTCTTTTAAGTGAAACACTAGTGGTGTTTCTATGGAATATTTCTGTGCTTCCTCCTCAACACCTAACAGTGCCTTGAAAATAGCATGAGCTATTATGCCTGAAGAACAGCTGTTTGAGGAGTACTGTTCTCATATACAGTAAACAACTATGCATGAAAATGTAAAAGGAAGTATATCAGAGCATCATTTAGGTAGAAACAAAGGATTTGGCAGAAACAAAGGATTCCGTTCTGTTAATGTTAAGTCTTTTGGCCTAACATTCTGCTACCTGTGAAAAGAACCTCACAAGCTTGATCACTGGAAAAATCAACATATCTACCTTTGACATTAGAATTAACTTGGCTCATCTCAGTTATTCAGACATAAAAGAACCAGGTTGCATATTCTTTCTTTTCCTGTAAAAAGAAATGCTTTAGGTCTAGTTACCAGCAGGTTATTTCAATTGCCATTCAGGAATATTTCCTGGCCTCCCTAGATGCCAAACACCTTGGTCTTTGTTTTGTCCTAAACAGGTCACTGATCCCTCAGTCCAAACTTGAGGCTTCCCCACGCATTCCTAGAAATGTAATTCTTATCTGCTTCCTTTCCCAAGGTCTCAGCAGCCTTGCACAGTGCCTAGAGCTTTTGGTGCAGTCCCTGATATTGTTCCGTGTTCCTTTTCAAAAGGCAGGGGAAAGCAAGGGATCTGTCTGTTATGAAAGGTTCAGAGTTATTGGGGGGCACCAATGGCTGAGGAGCAAGTGAGAGTTTCTCTCACTGAAATGCTGTTCAAGGGTTATCTACTTTTAAAGACAAAGACATGGTTCTTCTCGGCTTTGAAATCGTAGCACATATCAGTTTCCATACTGCTTAGTTGGCAATTGATGTGTTTGTTGAGTAAACACAGGAGATCAGATGCTGTCTCTTCCTAGAAGCCTTCCTTGGTCTACGAAGCAGGACTTGGACTACTGTGCCTCACTATACCATGCACCCACTTTTCTTACTGAATTTATCTTAGTAAAAGACATTGATTTGTATTCTATAGATTTATCTTTTTCAGAGGGGCTAAAGGATTTAGAACGAATTGTTGGAGGGAGGTCTTAGGTGTGGGGGTTTTGATTTCCTGTCCTACGTTCCCCCTCCTGCCCCACTTCCATTATACTGGTACTTCTAGGATTGAAATCACATCATAGCTAAACTGAGGATTATAGGGGTAATGAAGCTCTCTGGCTTCATGAAAGAAGAAAACAACTGCTGAAGTAAAACTCTTCCCCGTTGCTTAATATTTTATCACCCAATGTTTGTTTCCCGTGAACTGCTTACAACAGTGGCCTGCAGCTTCAGCTGCCTGGGTTTGTGCAGTGTCACTGTTCCGCATCTGCTGGGAAAGGGCACCTTTCAGTAGATGTGTGATACACCTGGATGTTTAACTGTATCCTTGATTCCGAAAGCATTTTAGACACAAGTGTTAAAATGCCTTCTCTGACAAAATTTCCCTATCTGTGAATAAGTATGAGCAGCATATGTCAGGTATTAAATACTGATTGATTGATTGATTGATTGGTCAATTGATTAACATGTATCATAAAGAATAAAAATTGATGGCCATACCATGGGAATATTGTCAGACTTCTGGCCAAAGATGTTTGTGCACACATAAGCAGATTATAACTTATAGCATGCATGTGTTTGAATATATTGGGATAACCTCCCAGTTTGATCTTGTGTTCCTTTATAGTGGATAACCAGAAGAGAAGAAATTGAATTCTGGGGAAAGACGGGGTTGAGATGAATGCCATGACGTAATTATTCCTCCAGTGTTGCTGCCTATTCATGGGAAGGAGATTTCCTGATTTCTCTGTCTTATCCACATTGCCAGGTCAAATGCTGAATGCAAACCCTGAGGAGCCTAACTGGTCATTTGTCACACAGTATCTGATGTAAGATTATGATTATTGCAAGATGGCCACCACAGTAAAAGTGCTTTCTATGTGCTACTAGACAGAACATCTGAGTTTTGGACTCCAGATTTGAGAAATATGTGATTAAGAAATGCTTGCAAGTGCTACTTCTTATCCCTGAATCAGAAAGACCATAGAGGCATGAGATAAAATATAAATGACAACTCAGTTTTCAGACAAATTTTCTAGAAATCTATGACCTCCACCAATCTTAAAAATAAAGAAGTACCATACATTTCTGAATGCTTGGGACAGGCTCCCTTAGTTAGTTCTCTATTTTTCTTACCACCCAGAGACTGAAGCATTTGGCATATGTGGGATCCTAGTACTTTAGAGCTGGAAGGGAAGCTCTCCCACCCGGGTTTATCTGTAGACTGGATAAAGGTTTGGGATTTAGCAATAGGCTTTGCTAGCTCAGCTTGTGAAAATCACATTCTTTATCAACTCCCCAGATGGTTTAGATCATTAAAAACACAACAAAACAAAACAAAAGCCCTCAGAGTGTACACTGTGAAGATATTCTCTAATTTCCAAGAAAAATAAATATATGTCGAATTTCTCACAGATTTCTCACACTTTCTCAGTATACAGCCTGAATTGCTCTGCTGAATGGAGAACTTAAAGCCATCGTTTTTGAAACAGCAAAGCCTTGTACTGAATACTTAACTTCCAACAGCCCCTTTGCCTTTCCAGCTTGTCCATCAGCCCCAACTCTAAGTCAGTATTTATCTCTTGGAGATTAGCGTACACTGAAAAGTTGGATGTCTTTATTCAATGAATTTGGGGCAACTGGCTCTCAATAAGCAACAAAAACAAAAAGGCTGTTTCAAGTCAAAGAGACCTCAAGAAACTATTCCACCATCTGCTGAGGAGAGGGAAATGAGCCTGTGGGCCAATAGCTCTCTATTGAATAGAATAAATAGTATTGTCGTCTAAAATTTCTGCAACACTCTTTGGATCAAAATATTATAATCACAGCAAATAAATGCAGCAAATAGATGCAGCCACACTTAATGGATACTCAAAGGGCTAGACCACTGCCTGGCTTGGATCGTTTAGTGTCATTTGGAAGTAAAACTTGGGGGCTGGCGGGGCTGGCGGGACTGGGGTTGGAGGGAGAAAGGGCGACATTGCTCTAAGCTGGCATGCACCAGTGGGTAAATGGCTGGCATTTGCAGAGATGCATTGCAGGGTAGCTTTTAGCAGTTTGCCACTGCCAGCTGATGTCTCTGTGAACATCAGTGCCAAGAAGCCAAAAATGAAAGCAGGTGCAGGGGCAGAGGAACTGAATGTAAGGGTAGGGTGGACGAGTTGGAGGGGGATATTCAGCAACAGAACTTCTGTTGTTAGAAATTGGTTGCCTTCATTAAAACCTAAACAATGTCTCACTTTAACTCTGCATCACATGTTTAGCTGCTAACGTCCTGCACACACACTTAAGGCAGGCTTCCTACATTTAAGCACTGGACTAAGGGTCTCTGTGTTTCGTTTGTCTCTTTCTAAAGCTGCGGATTGTCTGTGAGACTGCCGAACTCTGAGTACAGCAGCTTTCCTTCCGAGGACAGGAAGACGCAACATCTGCTCCTCAAAGTGCCCCTTTCCTCTGCCCTCCCAAAGCACCCCCTCTTCAGAAAGTCCCACTTCTACACAAGCAGGGCCTGGGAACAGGGAATATTCCTGAACTCTGCACGTCCTCGCAGAGCCCTGTCACCAGTTGAACTCTCTGAAATGCTGCTTTCCGATGAGAAAACAGACGGGACTCAGTGCCGCCTGCAATTTACATTTCCCTCAAAAGCTCTATGTTTCTGCAACATTGTCCCCCAAGCCCACCACAAGTGAGAGCAGGAAAAAAACAATAGGGGTAAGCAAAAGGAATAAAGGTAAATGTTCAAGACCAACAGACGAAAAGAACTAAGGCTTGCCACAGGGCACACTAAAAATGGAGAATAAAAGAGAAAAGGCATGTGCCCCCTGGTTGCCCTGCCTGGCTGAGCCATTCCCAGCACGGACTTGCCAGTGAGCATCCTCCCACTCGGCAGAGTGTGCAAGTCATCTTCCAGAGAGAATAGGACAAAAATACAGATCACAGGCAGACTTACCACAGCTATAAAAGAGGGAGAGCAAACCCTGACAAGAGGAAACTACAGGCAATCTGTGCTTGGTTGAAGATACACTTTGTTGTTTTCTAATGGGTATTAACACAATGAGGGAAATTAAAATGTGTTTTTGTTTTAACAGACTTGTAGAAAAAATAGAAATGGCAAAGTTCATCTACAAAGCCAGGTGCTCTGTAAAAACTAGAAAGAGTTCAATCTATTAAAGCTATGATGCCACAACATTGGGGTCAGACAATTTTAATTATAACAAGATGGATAAGTACGGCAACCCTTGGGGAAGAATACCGGGAGTTAGGTCTGTTCCATGACCTTACACTTGGGAAAACTTTTGAATAAATAGTCTCCATTGTTTCTACAACCAAGTGCAATTGTCTTGTCCACAGTGAGGTTGGTTACTATAAGCTTCTAAAACCCAGAAGGAAGTTTAACAAAAAAGAAACATAAAGATCAGATAAGGAAAAACAAGTCAGTGGATGAAAACAAACTTAGTTCCTAAAGCAAGAAGAGCCTGAATTTTAGTCTGAATGAAGTAATGAGTTGGGACAACAGGAGGCTGCCAAGCTGGGAAGTCTGAGAGAAGTGAAATACTCTAATAAAAAAAAAAAAAAAACATAAAAAAAATTGGCCAAGGCTAGGGAGAGGCATTCCAATAAAAGAAACAGAGATAGCTAATAACATAAAACAAGGTTCAAGCTCGGGACTAAAAAAAGCACCATTTGATAGAAAAAATATGTTCAACTACAAAATATGCAGATTAAAAAATATATATAGTCAATATTGTTGACAATTTGAAATGAATTTAAATCTTGAAGGGAAATTGAAAAAGTGTGTATCAAAAACTTTGAAGTTTTTCACTGATAGGATTTATTTTGGTCAAATTCTACGAGATGTAATATATTTATTACAAAAGACTTCATCATCATATTTAAATATTTAAAAATAGAAATATGCTAATTATCAAAATGTATAGAAATTGGCTAAGAAAATTATGGTATATACATAAATTATATTTTGGAAAAATATTCTTTGACATGGGAAACTTCTTGCCCTATGATTGCTTAGTGAAAAAAGAAGTTTATAAGTAGCATATAGAGGATGATCTCAATTATGTTTGAAGCATCTACTTCAAAATATTAGCAGTAGTTATTCTGAGTTCTGATTATAGTTGATTGCTTTTCTAATTATTTTCCTATATTTTCCGTTAGTTTTTTTCAAAAATTTCAAAGTGAAAATTTATATAATATAAACTTTTTATTGAAAAGTATTCTATGTATAGAGAAAATATACAAATACGAATACAAATGAATGAATTTTAAGAAACCGAAGACCTCCATGTGACCAGCACCCTCATGAAGAAACAGAACATTACTAGCTCCAGGAACATCCCTACCGGCCCTTCCGGTTCTCTACCTGTCTGTCCCACAAGGGTATACTCTACCTCCACCTGTAAAACCAGGTGGAGACATCAGTTTTGCTCTTTGTGTATTTTTTGTTAAAAAAAGAAAAAGAAAAAACATGTTTGAGACCAAGTGTCTCTGTCTCCCTATGGAGCTGTGCTCGAAAGAGATAGTAATGTGTCAATTACTTTAAGCAAGGGGAATGACAATAAAATACTTCAATTGTGTAGTAACAATACCTGCATTACTTTTTGTGTACTTTAAATAAAGGCAGCATACAGTATGTGATCTTTTGTGCCCAGTTGCATTCATTCAGCTTTGAAAATATATTGTTTTAAGCCAGGAGGAACCAATAGGAAATTAAAGCCATTCATGCAGGACAGTTTGTTGGGTAAAAGCTGCTTTTGATGCCTCTGGGCCATATCCCTACCCAACTCTGCAGTGTGTGCTCTGAATCTGGTATTGGGTCTAAAACCGTAGAGATCACTCCATTGCAAATGTTCTTATGTTTTCTGAATTCTTATACCATGTGTATCTTCCATTAGGAAATCACCATATCACCATGTAACTTGCTGTCACATCAAATGTTTAATCCCCTGAGTGATTAATTTGCCATGTCTCATTCATGTTTAACTACCAGCCACTGGATGCCTCTTTTGTGCCAGATACATTATTCCTGTAAGGTACATTATCCCCATTTTACAGACAAGATAAGTGATTTCCTCTAGATCATGAAACTAGAAGGGGATAGAACTCAACCTCTACCCAGGTCCTTGCACTCTATCAGATGGTCTCTCCACTATACCTCTCGCTCTCATTCGCTTATCTTTTACCTCCTAACTGGATTAGGAAGTACAGGAGAGTTAAAAAAAAATCTATTGCAAACATGGATGGAACTGGAGAGCATCATGCTAAGCGAAATAAGCCAGGCAGTAAAAGACAAATACCATATGATGTCACCTTTAACAGGAACTTAATCAACAAAACAAACAAACAAGCATAATATAACCAAAGACACTGAAATTGAGGACAGGTTGAGTCACCAGAGGGGAGAGGGGAGGGAATTTCAGGGGAAAAGGGGAAGGGTTTAGAGAAACAAGTATAAAGGACATATGGACAAAAACTATGGGGGGTGGAAATGAGAGGGAGGTGGGGAGGGCTGGGGCGGTGGGCTGGGATGGGAGTAAAAGACAGAAAACTGTACAAGAACAACAATTAAAATAAAATTAAAAAAACATCTATTAACTTTTCTTTGGATTTCCCCTCTTAGCACAGTGCTTGGCATGTTATAAATACAGTAAGTGTTTGGTTACTAAGCATAAGTATGATGCTTTTTTATTTGATTTTTCCAGTACCACAACATTCTTTATAAATATTTTTCTTCAATGAAACTGTATCATAATGTCCTATAATGGTGTCTACCATCAGAAACTGAAATTCTGATTCTAATCATTATACAGAGAATATGGGTTTAGTAACTGGCATGGCCAAAATCTAAGTAAAAAAGTGGGTAAGGTGAGCCAGGTACAGCAGGACACCTTGTATATTTGACATAAACAATGAATCATCTTTTAAACACCATAGGACAAAATTATTGTATAGAATAATCATGAAATGAAATGATTAAAATAATTGTCACAGGACAGAATTACTTTATGTAATAATTATGAAATAAAATAAATTAAATACCATATTTTGCCATGTATAATGTACATGTTTTTTGCCAAAATTGTTGGAGAAAAATAATTGTTGCGCATTATACATGGGTATAATGATTACATACCATGGGTATACTAATCCCATGTATAATATGCACAAAACCGTGGGTGTACATTATACATGGCAAAATATGGTAATTGTTAGAACATACCTGTACAGAGAAAAATAAAATTAAATGTAAAATAGATATTTCAGTGCAAAATAAGAAAAAGAAGTGATTTGAATCTTATTGCATTAACAATTTTTTTTAAAGATTAAAACTTATATCTATGTATTGGTCTGTTGTAGGAATGAATAATAATATTATATTTTTTCCTCAAGCTTTAAATTATGTAAACAAATGGATGACTTTGTCAAAATTGAACTTCCCTGGTTCATGCTCAATATACAGAATAAACAAATTTTTCCATCCATTTTTGTGAATAGTCAATCAACATTTAATTAAACATTTAATTAAATTTTGATTTCAAAAAAATTCTTTTACACTAAGCTGCATGAAGTAGCATAAAATTTCAGAATTGCAATACTGTTCATCTCTTTGGGACTGGTTCTGGCAACTTTCAAATATCTCAAGTCAAATAATTTTAAATTCACATTCTTATCCTTATAAGAAATTCCCTAACTACTAGAATTGAAGTAATTTAAGTTTGTAACTTTATGATTATAATCACTGGGCTTTTATTTTTTGTTTCACATCTGTTTTTTAAATGCAGAAAAATATAGTATCCAAGGGATTGAGGGAATGAATTCTGTGAATGCAAACTCTAATGATTCCAAACTATTACCAAAATGAGTCAGCTTGTGCCATGGCCTGCCATATAATTAATTTCCATGTAGAATACAATGTTTACAAAGGAATAATTAATGAGCATGTGTTAATTTAAAACTTGTATACATAGTATTAAAATTCAACAATAATTCCCAAAATGCTATGTTGGATCCCTAACTCCTGTTACCTTAGAATATGACTGTGTTAGGTCTTTAAAGAGGTAGTTAAATTAAATATAAATGAGGTCATCAGTGTGAACCCTAAAGTAATAAGACTAGTGTTCTCTAAGAAGGGATTAGGACACAGACAGACACAGAAAGTAGCCTATGTGAACACATGATTTAATGTGTGGATATAGGCCTAGGAAAAGACTGCAAAAAATGTCCATCCAACTCTAACAGGGAGTAACTACTAGCAAGTGGAGGATGTGATTTCCATGTACTACAGTTATGCCCTTTTATATTGTTGGGATGCTTCTTATGACAAGTCCGTATTACTTATACAATTTAATAAACAAAAGGGAGGTCAATAAGTGAGAGTTCTTTCTATAGTATAATATAAACTCATTTTAAAATCATAGTCATAAGACGTCACTATACAAGTATATGAGAATCCTATGTGTATGCACAGGGAAGAGCTAGAAACAGTGTGTAGGCAAATTTTGGATTAGTATAAGAGGTAACTTCTTTGCCATTCAATGATTAAATAGCCTAGCAGCATTGTTTATACTGGCAAAAAAGTATATTAAAATGAACCTAAGCGTTTTGCAACAGGAAACTGAATAAATGAAGGGTGATATATCTCTACAATGGAATAAAATACAGCTGTGAGAATGAGTGACCTAAAGCTAGTTTTATTCACATGGATAAATCTCACATCAAATTACTGAGCAATGTGAGCAAGTTCCAAAAGAATACATATCATATGATGGCATTTATATGAAGTTAAGAAACAGGTACTTGAACTTTCTGCATTGTTTATGACTATATACATATTTATATAGCAAAATTATTTAGAAATATTGAATACCAAATTTAAGATAGAGTTTAGCTTTCAAGAAAAAAAGAAAAGGGTTAGGGATTTTAATTATATTAGCACACTTGTTCTTATGCTAGATGTTGGGTACATGACTGCTAACCACGTAATTCTTTATATCTTCATGTGTAAAAATTCCATATAATAATTAGAATAATATCAATGATAGTAACAGCTTATTTACTACTTACTGTAGGCAAGTCACTATGCTAAGGATTTTGCATGTATTAATCTGTTTCTTCCTCACAAAAGCCCTATGAGATAGGCACTGTTATTAACAAATTTTACAAATAAGCAAATCACAGTACAAGGACATTGGGTGAGCAGTCTTAAGATTACATCTAGTAAGGAGCTAAGCTGAGATTTAAGGCCAGGCATTAACCTCTGTACTATGCTCTTAACCACTTACAGATACAAAAAGGGTTGTCATGTGAGGTCCTAACTTGCCCTTTGTTATTATTTTTTTAATGTATTGGGCTCCTCAGCTCTGAAAATGTACATATATGACCAATTCTGAGATTGCTGTGGGTGGCATTCCATTGCAGTTTGTGAGAGATTGGGATACATTACTTGAACTTTCCTTTCAATTTTTAATGTCAGGAAGAGTTGTTTGGGGGAAAACACAAAGGTTCTACTTTAGGCATGTTGAGTTTGAGGTAAAAACATGGCCAGCAAATAGAGATGACGGAATTCAGTTTGTGTTACAGCTGGGAATTTGTTAGCATTATAGTACAAATATAAAATGGATGTGGTTATCTAAGAAATATGGAAAGAGGGAAAAAATGAAAGGCTCTGCCATACCTCGTAGGGAGAGAAAGAGGAAAAAGGAAACTCTTTCAGTCTGTTTATTTCTCTGTCTTTCTACACACACACCCACACACCCCTACCATGTCTCCTTATAATTCTGTCTGCATCCTTCAGGAAATAACCATGTTCCTATAGCAAATACTCCACACTTCATACTATATACTTGTTGATTAGAAAAAGCATACTCAGTACTATAATACTTTGTAGAACTAAAAGTCCCTTGAACGATTTATACATGTGTTGACTATTTGTATTAAACTTTAAAACAGTATCATTTTACACAGCGAAGCTAATCCTAAGGAAACACAGAAATGTGTCCTTTTGGAATGCTCACTTTTGTATATTCATAGATTAGCATGCTGAATACAAAGAGAGATTTTTTTTTTTCCTGAGCTTGAGCCAGTCTGATCAGCCCATGTGCAAATGGGTATTTCTCAGCAAATGGATTGTAACAATTATCCTAAAGTATGAGCATCATCATATGTGAGTGGAAGTGTTACTTTGATCAGATCCTAGTGGGATTTGGCTTTAGTTCCTATTGAGTAAGGAGGCAGCTGTTTTATCTTATCTGGGGTATGGCAAAAGTAGGGTGATTGAGTAGAGCAAGCAGAGAAAGAATGGAAGGAGAAGAAAGAATTCTATTATTTATTGACTGTATCAGGTACAATACTTTGCACTGTACCAAGCTGTACATATTTAAAACTCTTGGCATTTTTTCTGTTACTTATTATTATCCCATTTTTCAGATTATGTAACTGGGTTTCAGAGACTTTAATTTCCTCAAAGTCATACAGGATACAAAACAGGTATGCCTTGGCTCCAACGTCCACACCCTCCGTTATATATCATTACGTGCAATGAAGTCTGTTAGAATGTACTCGGCAGTAGAAGATTCATCTATTCCTCTACATATTAACATCACCAAATGTACCTTCAGTCAAACTGAAACTGCTCTCTAGTTGTCAGAAGATTTCTAATACCCGGTTCGTACCTGATTAAAAAAAAAAAGAGATTTTTTGGTCACAGCTTCTACCATTGTTCTTTGCACATGTTTCTTTCCTTCTTTTTTGAAATACTTAATATAATATTTGGAATCACTGCATTATACATTTCCATAATGTAAATTTATTTTATTACTTGTTAAATATGATTTTAATTTGGTTTTACGTATTCATTTTCTATTAGTGACAAATATATTTCCATTCCATTATACTTTTGCTGATTATTGGTTTGTAAGACTTATACAAGCAGTCATATTCTTAGTGGTGGCCTTCTTTAAATTAGAACTGTGAAGGCACTAGGTTTTATTTCCTGCTAGGTCCCGGACCCCCGGCAGTGGCTAGCACAGAGTAGGTAATCAATAAATCATCACTCTCCCTCCACCTCAGCACAATCTGCCTCTTGTTTCTTCCACTTGCAGCCAGTAGGCAATGAGAAATGACAACACGTGGAATGACATGAGTTTGATAACACATAGAAGACCTAATCAGTTTTGCTAGCTAGCATATGCTGCGTTGAGCCTCCTGTGTATATTATTACATCTCGCTTTAACAATATTTCTTTGAGGTTGGAATATTATTATTATGATCATTTATTACTATAATTTAATGAATGACAAAAGCAAGGCTTGAGAGCGTTAGCAAGAATTTTTTATTCGAACTCAGACCTCTCAGGCTTGAGTGCCCTTGCCCATGTGCACGACTCTGAGCTACTTCCCTCTAAGTAAATTAGGTAATTGAAAGCCACCAGTGCTGAGCAGGAAAATGGAATAGGTGTGGCTAATAGAATGAAGGTAAGGCAAACAAAGAATTGCTGCAGATAAATTTCCTTTAGAATAAATTCTGAAACCCTCATTCTTCTTAGTTTCTTCTTTTCCCTGGTATCTAATTAGGTGAAAGTTTGAACAGGGCAGCAGATCAGGTTGGAATGGAGCTGGGGGTACTCACAAACTCTCATTACTGCATCCATTAACCTGATTAACGGCCAGTCTCTCCTCATCAAAATAATGGTGCTACTGCTGCACTGTTGCCTTAGCAACGCCTCCGTTCACTACAGTTGGTGCTACTCACATGATGTCTTTGGTCCCAAGAAGTAATAATTCCTCCTGCCATATTGTTGCTGATATGACTGCCAGCTTTTGGTATGGCTTTTTAAATGGTGTCATTGCTAACTTCTTATGCATTCAGTGAGTGTAGTCAGTGCTAGGCTTCCTACCACTAGAACCTTCTCTGGCCATAGTGTCTGACAGAGGTATACACTTCCTTTAATAAGTGGGTAAGACGGCTTCACACCAAAATTATAGATTCCTGCTCAAGGCTGGATTTTTCCTTTAGTACTGTGTGCCAATTTGGGCCAGAAAAATCATTTCTTCTTTGTTCCAAGAGTCAGGGAGGTCTGTTTCCCCAAGGTGCAGAAGCCAGGTCTTCTCTCAGGGCCATTTCCCTTTTAGTACTGGGTATTGCCTAGAAAGGCCATATACAGTCAGGAGACTTGCCATCCTCTGTGGAAAAACTCTGACTTTCCCTATTAACTGGAGATATTAAAGTTGAATCAGATATAATGCTCTCTCTTCAGCCCACCTCTGCAGAACCAGCTCTGGACCAGACATGAATGGACACTGGAGCAAGGGACAGAGTAAGTGGGAATAACATCAGGCAGACACAGGATCTGCACATGTGATTGCAAATAATCAGCTGATAATCACAAAATCACAGATGGGATTTCGGCCAAAAAGAGGAAGGACCTGCTACTTGTGGTTTGAACCTTCCCTTTGCAAACAGTGCTACCCTCAGAATCATAATGAAACCACAGATTTCCCTACTAAGACTTTTATTTGGAAGAGTTCTATGGCCCTCCCAACTTCATCATCGCTTGTGTAGATTATCAGCCACACTGAATAGCTCAGTGACTAGTTCATAGCAAAGTCTATCTAGGATACCTAGAAGACCAATCAAAAGTCAAGGATCTTGAAGAATTTAAAGCTAAAAAGACTGGTCTCATCCACCTGGAAAATAAAGTAGCATGTATAAACAAAACTGTTGAATTACCAACTTGTTTAATATTATTTAAAAAACACAATTCAGAGAAAGATAGAAATTCAAATACCTAAATGCACACTACATGCACTCAAGAAAAACGAAACACTGCTATTTATTCTTGCTTAACCTACTAAGCAAGGTAATCTTATTTCCCAGACCTATATAGAACACAATATGACCACTTTCCTAGCATCCAAAATTGTCTAGACTGTTCACATTGGCAGTACTTCAAGCTCAACGACAGCAGAGCATTTCAGCCTGGTCTCTCTGTACTTAGGTGCCAGGAAGCCTTTAATTAGCTACTTATTCTAATTATTCTAAATAGAAACTTATCGTTCATGTGTCCTCCTAGATCAAAAGCCTCAGAGCCCTTGTAGCACAACCATAGAGAGAACCTCTTTAACACTGTGTTACTTTTGTGGCTAGAACAAAAAAAGAAGGAAAATACAAGAAGCCACTGTCTGGCTCATGCATAACCCCAGCATCAGTTCTCTATGTATACTGAAATTATTTGTTCAACATTCTAAACCAGACTTTAATATTTGAATTAGATCAACTTTTTTTTTTTTAAGGGAGTCAAAAACACTTTTAAAAGCCAACTGAACAGGGCAGGGTAGTTTCCAAAAAGAAAAAAACAATTGCACAGTGATTCTTCAGAATGATATAGATAGCATAACATGTAAGAAAATTAGAAAAAATCTAAGGAAGCTTGAAGGAAGTGGGGAAGAGTATGGTGAAAAATAAACAATAAACAGCAGTGCCTGTCAGCTGCATAAGGCAAATCTGTGATCTCCCTCTTGGTTGTTGATCTTATGCCAAACAGAGCAGAGGAATGCCATACTTTTGGGACAAGCTGGTAAGAAATATTATGTTCCTTTATTTAGAACATAAAAAATATCTGAAGTTATGTATATTTCATGGAATTTAGAGAAGGATTTAAAACCCTTAAACAAATCTAAAATGTGAATAAGATTGACCTCTGCAATAAATATAAAATTTACTATTAATAATAAAAATACCCTACTCATGCATTTGTTATAATCTAAGCTGATGAGCAAAAACCTAATAGGTCAGCAGAAGTACATTTTCAAAATCATCGATTTGGGAAAGGCTTATGAAATGAAACTGTAGATGATGGGAATTATATCATCGGTCTTTTAAATTTGTGCATTTTGAACATCATCCAAAAATATTAATCCTCTGTTGAAATTCTGTGAAAGGGAGAGAGCAGAGAAATAGTCTTCCTACTGCAATCATCTAACCAAAGGCATTTTCATCCTGCTGTAAATGTATCAGGACTATAGCGCATCCTTTGCTGAATATGCCCCCTTTTCTCTTTTGGTTTTGCTGTTAAATTCTCTCATTTTATAGAACTTTAATGTTTGGAAAGAGCATGTTTCTAACAGTTATTTTTTTCACTTTACCCCTTGAATTTACATGAACAATACTAAAAGTGAATATAGGAATGGAAAATTTCAAGCATATTTGGAACAACAAGATTTGGCTTTTTAAAAGGCTTTTATGTGTTTAGTGTTATGTTGATAAGTTACAGGAATAATTTTTGCCTACTGAGGAGAGGTAAGGAAAATAGATTGCAGTGAATTATTTATGCATGCATATATATCATATATCCTTTGCAGACCTTTAGAAAACCTGAAGAGTAATGGAACATAGTTTATATGTGTCCCTATGTTTTTGAGTTCTTGTATTTTTAATTTCATATTACCCTCAGCTACTTAAATTTATATGGCAGATACAGACATTCTCATTAAATCATCTTTTTAATGTAATGCAGATTCGTTCTTCAAAGCTAAACATATCTCTAAACTTCTGCATTGCTTCATAAAGGAGTGAGAAGCAGAAGCATGAGTCCTCCCACAGGAAAAATGACTGGACATTTCCCCAATGATGATCTGCCTGTGAATTCCATTAATGTGGGAAGCATTCATGTATCCTGTTTGTTAGAGGAAGAAAATCAGTTCCTGTTGTATCATTCAAATTTTCCCCAAACTGTAACTACTCACATCAATGAAAAACTGGTCCACACTTAGTTTGATCCAGCATGATGATATTTAGCATTGTATTCTTACTCCACAAACTCCTTTGATCATATATTTTGAAGATCTACACCTTAATTTCCAATAGCAAGGTCTTTTGATTTCATTGAAGCTGTGCTTTAAAACTTTTATACTTTCTCTTTTCACTGAAGTTGATTTCTCAGATATAAAGATGCCAAAACTACCTTATGGCTGCAAATGCTTTCATTTATGAAACGTGTCTGAAAAAATTTAAATAGCTATTTCTTTTTCTGATCAACTTAATAGTTGATTATGTTACTGTTGAAATAGAAAATGTACTGGTTGTGGCCAATTAATTGAAATTTTTAATAGGCAAACTGTAATTACGTAAGAAAAATAAGGAGGGGTGTAGGTGTGGAAGGAGTTATTGTATAAGCAAATAGGAAATCTGCTCACAGTGTGAAAGAACACAAACAGGATGTATAAATTTCAAAGTCAATGCCAAAGTTTTCTGCTAGCCAAGACACATAGAAATTGAATTCTCTTTTCACCTGGTAAGATTCCAAAAGGAAATAAATAGTGGCATTCAGAATTATGTCTTTAATAAAAGAGGCAACTAAAATTAAAGTGAAAAGGTTACATAATTCTTTGCTTAATGTAAACAACTGTCTTAGGATTTCTTGCACACAAATTTTGAATATTTTTATTTAAGCTTTGTGAGTATGTGCTGAAAAATTTCTTCACCTGTCCCCAAAGTATATTAATCAATTTCCCAATAACTTTTATTGAGGTAAGTGTACTCTGTAAAGCAGATGAAGAGAATATAGTTGGTAAAAATATTTAAACCATATTTTGCACTTGATTATTTCTTTAGCTTCTACATACTCTTGTGCATTATCAATTTCCTGCCTCTTTTTATTATTAGAATTATACATCACTTTATGAGATTTCAATTCGTTTAATTTCATTCATGTCAGGGAGTAGAAATATTGTGCAATAGATTTCATATAATTTGAAGCATTTTTTAAAAATATATTTTATTGATTATGCTATTACAGTTGTCCCATTTTCCCCCCCTCATTCCCCTCCACCCTACCACCCTCTCCCACCCACATTCCCCCCTTTAGTTCATGTCCATAGGTCATAAGTTTTCTAGCTTCTACATTTCCCATACTATTCTTGCCCTCCCCCTGTCTATTTTTTTCCCATTATCTATGCTACTCATTCTCTGTACCTTTTCCCCCTCTCTCCTCCTCCCACGCCCCTGTTGCTAACCCTCCATATGGTCTCCATTTCTGTGGTTCTGTTCCTGTTCTAGCTGTTTGCTTAGTTTGCTTTTGTTTTAGGTGTGGTTCTTGATAGCTATGAGTTTGTTGTCTTTTCACTGTCATAGTTTTATCTTCTTTTTCTTAGATAAGTCCCTTTAACATTTCATATAATAAGGGCTTGGTGATGATGAACTCCTTGAACTTGGCCTTATCTGAGAAGCACTTTATCTTCCCTTCCATTCTAAATGACAGCTTTGCTGGATAGAGCAATTTTGGATGTAGGTCCCTGCTTTTCAAGATTTCAAATATTTCTTTCCAGCCCCTTCTTGCCTGGAAGGTCTCTTTTGAGAAATCAGCTGACAGTCTGATGGGAACTCCCTTGTAGGTGACTGTCCCCTTATCCCTTGCTGCTTCTAGAATTATCTCCTTCATTGTAATCTTGGCTAATGTAATTACGATGTGCCTTGGTGTGTTCCTCCTTGGGTCCAACTTCTTTGGGACTCTCTGAGCTTCCTGGACATCCTGGTAGTCTATTTCCTTTGCCAGATTGGGGAAGTTCTCCTTTATTAATTGTTCCAATAAGTTTTCCACTTGTTGCTCTTCTTCTTCCCCTTCTGGGACCCCTATAATTCGAATGTTGGGACATTTAACGATGTCCTGGAGGTTCCTAAGCCTCTCCTCATTTTTTTGAATTCTTGTTTCTTCCTCGTTTTCTGTTTGGTTGTTAGTTTCTTCCTTCTGGTCTACTCCATTGATTTGAGTCCCAGTTTTCCTTCCATCTCTATCAGTTCCCCATGCATCTTCCTTCATTTCATGGATTGTAGCCTGCATTTTTTCATCTAGTTTGTGAGCAAAATCAACCAATTCTGTGAGCATCTTGATGACCAGTGCTTTGAACTGTGCATCTGATAGGTTGGCTATCTCTTCACTGCTTAGAGGAATTGGCTCTGAAGCTTTTATTTGTTTTCCGGTTTGAGCCATTTTTGGTGGGTTTTATTTTGTTGTTGTTTTGATTTTAGTCTGGTCGAGGCTATTACGTAGTGAGGGGGTGGAGCCTTAGGTGTTTCTCAGGGTGGGGCAGCCCAGTCGCTGGGTTGTGACGCTATAGGTGGGGGCGGGGTCTGAGAAGGAGCAATGGCACCTGCTCTGCTCTCCTGGACTCCGGCCCTTTCCGCTGCTTCCCCTTCACCTGGATTATCTGCGCATGCGCACGTGCTGTTACGTAGTGCAGAGTGGAGTCTCTGGCGCTCCCCAGTGCGGGGCAGCCCAGTTGCTGGGTTGTGAGGCTGTATGTGGGGGCGGGGTCTGAGAGGGAGCAATGGCGCCTGCTCCGCTCTCTCCTGGATTCAGTCCCCTCTGCCACTTCCCCTCCGCCTGGACCGTCTGCGCGCTCGAATGTGAGACCACCTGGTCAGTCAGCCAGCCGCCTTGTGCGGCCTCACTGGGTCTGCACAGTTGCCCCCCTGTGCCCGGGGACCGCCAGCCGCTGCCTGTGCACCTGGGAACTGCCAGCCGCTGCCGCTTGCGTTCCTGGGACCGCACCTCCACTTTCTCCTGCCGCGACTCCGCCCTTCTTACTGGTCTGGATGAATGGTTGTTGGACTTCCGTACAGTTCAGTTTTCTATAAGTTCTGGTTGTTTTCTTGTTTCTAAATATTTGTTGTCCTTAATTTTGGTTGTGAGAGGAGGCACAGTGTGTCCGCCTACGCCTCCATCTTGGCCGGAAGTCTAATTTGAAGCATTTTTAAATGAAATATCTGTCTGAGCACCTGGGCCATTTTTCCTTCATCTATAAAAGGTGGGGTGAAAGAATGTAACCTAAGGTCCCTTTTAGGTGAAGAAATTCTATAATTCATGCTTTTGGGTGACTACACTCAAGTGTAGAGGAAAAAAATGATGGTAGTAACAAGGAGCTACTTTCAGAAATGACTTTGAAATCAAGCTCCAGGTAGTAGAATATGGACAATGACTAAACCTTAAAGTCCTCTGCCAAAGCCTGGGACTAGATGAGACCTTACTAAAAACAATAAGCTCATTTTACCAAGGAATAATAATGGCAACACAAGAGAGCAAGGAGTGGATGTTTCTTAGCTCCTTTCTAAAATCCAGGGACCCCGTGACACTCTGGGTCTACAAAGATGCACTACGTAGTCAGATTGTAGCCCCGTAAAGGAGGTAAAAGAGGTAAAGGAGTCAACGCAAATCTCAGTGTGCTTATGATACACACTATGATAAATACTATGCAGCGGTAAGCATAGAATGCAGTGGAATCACATGGGAAGAGACTGCTGCAGGCTTGGAAGCATCCACAGCCTAGAAGACACATCACTAGATAAGGGGTAATTTATACTAAATCTCTAAATCTATTGCAGAAAATATTTCCTTCTCAACATTTTCTGCAATAGATTTAGAGATTTAGTATAAATTACCAAGTCCTTTAATATTTTATATAAATTTTAATATTGACATCACCGTCCTATGAAAACACCATCAGAATAAGGAAACTGAATTTACTTTTAACATACATGTCTTCCATTTGTGAAAATAGTGTATCTATATTAGTATTATTTTAGATCCTTGCAAAATTTTACATTTCCAAACAGAAGGACTTGTATATATTTTATTATATTCATTGCTCTTTTGAATGGAATATTTAACTACATTTGAAATGATTTATGCATTTTAAGTTATTAATAGTATATTAAATACTATTTATCTTTTATATTAATGTTATATCCAGGAGCTGTGCAGAATTTTTTTTTTTTTGGTCTAATTGTTTGTTAGTAGATTATTTTGAATTTTCTATGAAAATAATCATATCTTCAGATAATGATGGTTTATTTTTATTATTTCTTTTTAATACTGTGAATATTTATTTGTTTTGATTTTTCTTTTACTGAATGGCTAGTACTTTTTGAAACAATGCTGAATACAAATAGTTATGATGGGCATAATTGCCTGATTTACTTAAGAGAATGCCACTTTTTTTGCCACTAAGTATGTTATCTTCAGTAGATATTTTTTGTTACATCATGAATGCATGTCAAATTTTGGTTGTACTCTTTTTCTTTCTAATTGTTTTATTGTAAAATACACATAGCTAAAGATATACAGATGCACACAAACATATAGTTTTTTAAGGACTAAAAATAAACACCCATGTAAATACTACCTCATTTAAATAATAGAACAAGGACATTATTTTTTTCACAGTTTTTTTAATTGTTCAAGTACAGTTTTCTACCCTTTCCCCCCACCCCAGCCTAACCCCCTGGCCCTCCCCATCTCCCTCCTGCCTTCACCCTGCCCCCTGCCCAGTTATTGTCCATGTGTCCTCTATAATTGCTCCTGCAAACCCTTCACCCTTTTCCCCTAAAATTCCCTCCCTTTTCCCCTCTGGTCACTGTCACCCTGCTCTCAATTTCAGGGTCTTTGGTTATATTTTGCTTGTTTGTTTTGTTGATTAGGTTCCTGTTAAAGTTGAGATCATATGGTGTTTGTCCCTCACCACCTGGGTTATTTCACTTAGCATAATGCTTTCCAGTTCCATCCATGCTGAAGGACATTATTTTTAAAGCCCTGAATCCTCTTCTCCAATCATATTATCTTCACAACCCAATAAAATAAGTACTGTTATAACATTTGTGAAAATCATTGATTTAATTATGTATGTATCATATGTACATATCCTACACAATATATTGTTTAGTTCCATTCATTCCAAAACAATTATATAAATGGGATCATACTAACAATATTCTTCAGTAAAATTATTTTCTCAGTATTATGATTTTGAGATTCAGGCATGTTGCTATTTAGGACTATCATTCATTCACCTTCACTTTTGTGTGATATTTTATTGTGTGAATATATTATAATTCATTTATACAATGTACTCTTGATGGACATTCAAGTTACTACCAGTCTTCTTCTGTTACAGATAATACTTTTATGAATCATGGATTCCAGTGCACATTTGCAAGAATAAAAGCATATACCTAGGACTGAAGTGTTGGGTCTCAGGTATATAGATCTTCAGCTTTACTAGAAAATGCTGCACTGTTTTCTAAAATGATTGTACCAGTGCACAGGCAGTAATACATGAGAATTCCCATTGAGCCACATCTTTACCAATTGCTAGGCACACCAGTGTTTCTAAGTGTTGCCCTACTAGTGAGCATGTAAAGATAACATATTGTGGTTTTAATTTATCCTTCTCTGAGATTGAATATCTTTTCATATGTTTATTAGACATTCATGGTTTCTACGAAATGCATGTACAGTGGTTTGCCCACTATTCTCTTGAGGGCTGGGATTATTTAAATATACTAGACATTATGTTTTGTCAGTAATACACAATACATATATCTTATCCAAGTTTGTGGCTTGCATTTTCAGTCTCCCTATATCATCATTGGGTGAACAGTTCTTAATCCTGGTGTCATCAAAATTATCTGTCTTTTGACTCATGCAATTTTTAGATTGTTAAAAAAAATTTTGTACCCCAAGATTGCAAAGATATTCTATATAATAGCAAATTTATTATTTTGTATTTGCAGTAAAATCTTTAATTAATCTCCAGTTGATTTTTATATGTAGTATAAAGAGTACAGCTTTATTTCTCCATATGATAGCCAATTGTCCTAACTTTGTAATGAAAATTCCACCTTTTCCCCAGGTATCTGCAGTATTATCTGTCATATTAAGTGTCTGTTTATGATTAGATCTACTTCTGGGGATTTCTATCTACTCTGCTTCATTTGTTTATTTGGCTATCTCTGTGTGAGTGATGTAATGTATTAATTACTGTACTTCTGTAATAATTTTGATAAATGTTAGGACAAGTCCCTAAGATTTTATTCTTTATCAGTTATCCAGACTAAGTTTTGCTCTTTTAATTTCATACACACATTTCAGAAGCAATTTATCATGATTCAAAAGAAGAACAATAGAATGAAAATATTATTGGGATTTTAATATCTATAAAGCCAATAGCAAAAGAAGTGAGTTTTTGCAGTATAAATTCTTTCAATTCATTAATCAGGTACAGGTCCCCCTTTTTTGTATCATATTTAATGTCATTTTACATGATTTCAAGACTTACTATAAAATTACAGAAATCAAGACAGTGTTGGACTTCCTCCAGCCAAGATGGAGGCGTAGGTGGATACACTGTGCCTCCTCTCACAACTAAGATTAAGGACAACAAATATTTAGAAACAAAAAAACAACCAAAACTGATAGAAAATTGAACTGTATGGAAATCCAACAACCATTCATCCAGACCGGTAAGAGGGGCGGAGTTGCGACAGGAAAAAGTGGAGGTGCGGACCCTGGAACGCAGGCAGCAGTGGCTGGCAGTTCCCAAGTATGCAGGCGGCTGGCAAACCCCAGGCCCACAGGCAGTGGCAGGCAGACCCCAGGCATGGGGTGGCAACTGTGCAGACCCAGTGAGGCTGTGTAAGGTGGCTGGCTGACCAGGTGGTCCCACATTTGCGAGCACAGATAATCCACGCGAAGGGGAAGTGGTGGAGGGGACTGAAATTCAGGAGAGAGCGGAGCAGGCACCATTGTTCCCTCTCAGACCCCGCCCTCACATACAGCATCACAAATCAGCGACTGGGCTGCCCCGCACTGGGGAACATCTAAGGCTCCGCCCCTCATATGTGACAGCCTTGACCAGACCAAAAACAAAACAAAACAAAACAAACAAACAAACAAACAAAAACACCAAAAATGGCTCAAACAGGAGAACAAATCAAAGCCCCACAGCCAATTCCTTTAAGCGACCAAGAGATAGCCAACCTATCAGATGCACAGTTCAAAGCCCTGGTTATCACGATGCTCACAGAATTGGTTGATTTTTGCTCGCAAATTAGATGAAAAATGCAGGCTACAATATGTGAAATGAAGGAAGACGCATGGGGAACCAATAGAGATGCAAGGAAAACTGGGACTCAAATCAATGGAGTGGACCAGAAGGAAGAAACTAACAACCAAACAGAAAACAAAGAAGAAACAAGAATTCAAAAAAATGAGGAGAGGCTTAGGAACCTCCAGGACATCTTTAAACATCCCAACATCCAAATTAAAGGGGTACCAGAAGGGGAAGAAGAAGAGCAACAAGTGGAAATATTATTTGAACAAATAATCAAGGAGAACTTCCCCAATCTGGCAAAGGAAATCGACTTCCAGGAAGTCCAGGAAGCCCAGAGAGTCCCAAAGAAGTTGGACCCAAGGAGGAACACGCCAAGGCACATCGTAATTACATTAGCCAAGATTCAAATGAAGGAGAGCATTCTAGAAGCAGCAAGGGATAAGGGGACAGTCACCTACAAAGGAGTTCCCATCAGACTGTCAGCTGATATCTCAAAAGAGACCTTACAGGCAAAAAGGGTCTGGAAAGAACTATTCCAAGTCATGAAAGTCAAGTACCTACATCCAAAAATGCTCTATCCAGCAAAGCTGTCATTTAGAATGGAAGGGCAGATAAAGTGCTTCTCAGATAAGGTCAAGTTCAAGGAGTTCATCGTCACCAAGCCCTAACTGTATAAAATGTTAAAGGGACTTACCTAAGAAAAAGAAGATAAAAAATATGACAGTGAAAAAACAGCAAACTCACAGCTATTAACAACCACGCCTAAAACAAAAGCAAACAGCTAGAATAGGAGCGGAACCACAGAAATGGAGATTATATGGAGGGTTAGCAACAGAGGAGTGGGAGGAGAGAGGGGGAAAAGGTACAGAGAGTAAGTAGCATAGATGGTGGATGGAAAATAGACAGGGGGAGGGCAGGAATAGTGTGGGAAATGTAGAAGCTAAAGAACTTAGGACACAAGTACATGAACTAAAGAGCAGGAATGTGGGTGGGAGGGGGTGTGCAGAGTGGAGGAGAATGATGGGGGAGAAATGGGACAACGGTAATAGCATAATCAATAAAATATATATATATAAAAGACAGTGTTGTATTACAGAAAGATAGTTACAGAGATCAATGAACTTCAAAAGTAGATCTACAAAGGTCATTGCACCAAATAGACAAAAATAATTTGATAGAGAAAGAAAAGTCTTTTTCAAAAAAAATAAGTTACTGAAACAATTGAATATTCATATGCAAATGTATATGTATATGCGTGCACATATATACATACACATACACAAATATATATGTATATATTGGGCCATACCTCACACTATACAAAAATTAACTAAAAATAAAGCATAGAACTTCATGTAATTAGAACTATATAACATCTAGGAAAAAAACAAACATAAAAAGCCTTCCTATTTGGTCCTGACAATGATTTCTTTGACAACTAAAGCATGGTCTAGAACAGAAAAAATAAATAAATTCAATGTGTTAAAAGAATGGAAAAGCAGAGCTTCAGACTGGGAGAAATATTTGCAAATCACATATCTGATAAAGGACTTGTATTCAGGATATAAAAAGAACACTTAACACTCAATAACAGGGGGGGAAAAAACAACCCTACAATCAATCAGCAAAACAACTGGCCAAGAAAGATATATGGATGGAAAATAAGCACGTGAAAAGATTAAGGAATTTAGTCATTAGGAAAATGTAGATCAGAACTACAACGAGATGCCACTAAGTACCTACTTGAATGGAGAACATTTTGAGAAGTACTTACCATAGCAACTGCTGACATGGATGCAGAGCAACTGGAACTTTCATGAATTCCTTGTGGGAATGCAACATGATCCAGACATTTAGAGAACAATTTGGCAGTTTTTTATAAAGTTAAAAATACGCTTATCATTCGACACTGCAGTCCCACTCCTAGCTATTTATTCTGGTGAAATGAAACCTTCTGTTCACACACAAACTTAAATGTGCCTGTTTATAATGGCTTTATTTGTAATTATACAAAGCTGGAAACTACTCAAAGTTTGAAATAGGGACTGCTTACACAAACTGGCATATCTATGAAATGGAATACTACCAGGATGGAAAGACATGAACAAGTCATACTCATAAGAGTGTGAATGGATCTTAAATGCTTTATGGTAACTGAAACCGGTCATACTCAAAGTCTACATGCTTTATTATTCCATTTATATTACATTGTGGAAAAGGCAAAATTATATGGGCATAGAACAAATCAGTGATTTCCATGAGGAACGGGAAAAGAGTTGACTGCCAAGGTAGAATTTGGTGGCATGTTTGGGAGGGTACAGGGTGATGGAACTGTTAGCTATCTTGATTGTGGTGGTGGTTAGAAATCTGTATATATTTGTTGAAACCCAAAGATAGTACAGTTAAAAAAAACTAAATTTTACTCTGTGTGTTTTATAGGTTAATAAAATAATAAAAAAGGAACTTCATCTGATTTTAATATAATCACATCTACTTTCTTTTGTTTAGTACTGGTACGGTATATCTTTTCTAACCATCTTTCTGGAACCTTGTATGTATGTATGCATGTATGTATTATTATCATTTGATATCATCAATGATGGTCTCCTTTAAAAAAAAAATAAGAATCAGGGTGGGGGAGTGGTTGGGGGAAATGCAGACAACTATAATTGAACAACAATAAAACAATTCTTTAAAATAACTCATAAGGGCATTTTATTTATTTATTTTCCATCACCAGTCACCACCCCTATACCCTCCTCCACCTCTCCCTACCCCCTCCTTCCTGGCAATCACCACACTGTTCCACTCTTTGTGTCCATGAGTTCTTTCCCTCTCTCTCTCTTTTTTTTTTTTTGCTCGATCTCTCCAACCCCCCAGCACCCAGATTCCCCCAGCTGTCAGCCTGCTCTCTATCTATGCGTCTGTCTCTATTTGCTTGTTAGTGCATTTTGTTCATTAGATTCTGCATATGAGTGAAATCATATGGTACTTGGGTGACCTTGTATGTAAAAGAGCACATATTTTAAATAGGATTTTTTCTTTTTAATAATCTTTAATAATCTTATCATCTTTCTATTTAATTGGTCTCTTTAGCTCCTTTATAATTAATGGAATTACTGATCTACTTTGATTTAAATTTACCTCTTGTTACTTGTTTCCACTTGGCCTCTGTGTTTATTTATTTATTTTTATTTTCTCTTATGTTTCTTTAGATTAATCAAGTATTTTCCTTAATTTTTCTTTATTTTCTATTTTTATTCCACTTCCTTCATTCTTCAAGGGCACATCTCCTGCTCCTTCATGGATAATTACCCCTCATTACATGACCATAGGGCCTATATCCATGTTCAGTGTTCCTTTGAGCCACCAAGGCTTCAGCAAGTTCACACATCAACTTCAAATTCTTCTTAGGCTCTGAGACATGGGAATTTTTGTCTTGATTTTGAAAACCTAAAATGCATTAAAAATGTTTATGGTTGTATTTTATGCAGCATTTCTATTTGTTTGCAGTAAGAAGAGCTCTTGTTAGTTTAGTTTTCCATTATGCAAAATTAAGCAGTGAAAAAAGGCTTAAAAGTTAGCATGTACATCTGGGGAATTTAAAGTAACTCTCTGTGGCCAGAATGTAGAGCTAAGCTCATGGTGGAGTGAGAATGGTGAGAAATAACCAGTTGGGGAAGAATCAGATCATAAATAGCCCCATACCCTGTGCTCAGATTAAGAATATTCCTATAAAAGCAATGGAACACATTTCTTAAATAATTTTTAATTGTTATTCTATTACAGCCCAATTTTTACCCCTTTGCCCTCCCCCTCCCATCCTACCCCTGCTCCCATAGTTAAGTGCCACACTGTTGTCCAGGTTTGTGGTCATTCATATACGTACTTTGGCTAGTCCCTTCCCCTTCTTTCCACCATTATCCCCCTAACCCCTCCCCTCCGGTCATTATCAGTCCGTTCCATATTTCCATGCCCGTGGTTCTATTTTGTTCATTAGATTCCTCTTATAGGTGAGATCATATGGCATTTGTCTTTCACCACCTGACTTATTTCACGTAGCATAATGCTCTTCAGTTCCATCCATGCTGTCCTGAAGGGTAGGAGCTCCTTCTCACTTTCTGCTGCTTAGTATTCCATTGTGTAAATGTACTACAGTTTTTTTATCCACTCATTTACTGTTGGGCACTTAGGTTGTTTCCAGCACTTGGCTCCTATAAAAAACACTGCTGTGAACTTTGGGGTGCACTGGTTCTTTTGAATTGGTGTTTCAGAATGCTTAGGGTATAATCCCAGCAGTGGAATTGCTGGATCAAAAGGCAGTTCCATTTTTAGTTTTTTGAGGGAATTCCATAATGTTTTCCACAGTGGCTGTACGAGTCTGCATTCCTTCCCACCAACGATGTACTAGGATTCCCTTTTCTTCATAACCTTATCAGCACTTTCTGTTTGTTGATTTGTTAATGATGGCTATTCTGACTGGTGTGAGGTGGTATCTCATTGTGGTTTTAATTTGCATCTCTCTGATGGCTAGCGATGTTATGCATCCTTTCATATGCCAATGGGCCCTCTTATGTCCTCCTTGGAGAAGCGTCTGTGCAGTTCCTTTGCCAATTTTTTAACTGTATTGTTTGTCTTTCTGGAGTGGAGTTGTATGAGTTCTTCATATATTTTGGAGATCAAACACAATTCCAAAGATTCATTGGCAAATGTTTCCCTGTAAGTTCATTCCCTTTTCATTTTGATGATGCCTCCTTTAGCTATGCGGAAGCTTTTTAATTTGATGTAGTTCCATTGGTATATTCTTTCCTATATTTCCATTGCCCTAGAGGATATATTGTCAAAAATAGTGCTGCATGTGATAGCTGAAATTTTACTGCCTATGTTTTTCTCTAAGACTTTTATGGTGTCATAGCTTATATTTAAGTCTTTTATACATTTTGAGTTTATTCTGGTGTATGGTGTAATTAGGTGGTCTAGTTTCTTTCTTTCTTTTTTTTTTTTTTTTTGGCTTGTACCATTCCAGTTCTTCCAACACCATTTATTGAAGAGGCTATTTTTACTCCATTTTATACTCCTGCCCCCTTTGTTGAATATTAATGGACCATAGTGACATGGGATTATTTCTAGCCTCTCTATTCTGTTCCATTGATCTATGTGTCAGTTCTTATGCCAGAACCAAATTGTTCTGAATACAGAGGCCTTACAGTACAGTTTGATATCAGGTATTGTGATCCCTCCTACTTTTTTTCTTTCTCAAGGTTGCTGAGGCTATTTGGGGTTTTTTGTTTGTTTGTTTGTTTGTTTTGGTTCCATATACAATTTTGAAATCTTCATTCTAAGTCTGTGACTATATAATTGGCATTTTAATAGGGATTGTATTGAATCTATAGATTGCTTTGGGTACTAGGGACACTTTAATAATGTTAATTCCTCCAGTCCATGAACATGGTATAAGCTTCCATTCATTTGTATCTTCCTTAATTTCTGTGTTCTGTAGTTTTCTGAGTACAAGATTTTTACCCCCTTCATTAAGTTAATTCTTGGGTACATTATTTTTCTTGTTGCTATAGTAAATGAGATTTCCCTCCAATTTCTATTTTTGATATTTCATTGTTCAAAAATGCCTTTGACTTCTGAATATTGACTATGTGTACTGCTGCTTTGCCAAATTCACTTACTAGATGAAGTAGTGTTTTGCTGGAGCCTACAGGGTTTTCTATGTATACTGTCATGTCATCTGAAAATAATGACAGTTTTACTTCCTCCTTTCCAATTTGGATGGCCTATACTTCTTTTTCTTGTCTGATTGCTGTGGCTAGAACTTCCAATACTATGGTGGATAAAAGTAGAGAAAGCAGACAATTGTGTCTCATTCCTGATCTTAGGGTGAAAGCTTTTAGTTATTGCCTGTTGAATATGATATTAGCTCAAAGTTTCTTGTATATGGCCTTTATTATGTTGAGGTGTGCTCCCTCCATTCCCACTTTGCTAAGAGTTTTTATCATAAACAGGTGCTGTACTTTATCAAATGCTTTTCAGCTTCTATTGATATGATCATGTGATATTTGTCTTCTATTTTGTTTATGTGGTGTATTACAATTGTTGATTTGTGAATGTTGTGACATCCTTGCATCCCTGGGATGAAACCTACTTGATCATGGTGTATGATTTTTATATATTTTTATTTTTTTAGTGGTTTCAAACATTATTTTTATTTAGACAATTCTAATTTAGTTCTAGTGTGATCTTTTAAAAATATTGCTGAATGCAGTGTGCCAATATTTTGTTTCGGGGAATTCTTCATCTATGTTCATCAGTGATATGGCCTGTGGTATTTTTTACTTTTTGTGTCTTTACCTGGTTTTGGAATTGGGATGATACTGGCCTCATAAAAAGAGTTTGGGAGGATTCAGTTTTCTTGAATTGTTTGGAAAGTTTGAGAAGGATTAGATTTATTTATTTTTTATCAGTATTTTTTGATTGTTGATCTTGTACAGTTTTCTGTCTTTTACTCCCACCCCAGCCCACCATCCCAGCCCTCCCCACCTCCCTCCCATTTCCACCTCCCATAGTTTTTGTCCATATGTCCTTTATACTTGCTCTAAACCCTTCCCCTTTTCCGCTGAAATTCCCTTCCCTCTCCCCTGTGATGACTGTCAGCCTATTCTCAATTTTGGTGTCTTTGGTTTTATTATGCTTGTTTGTTTGTTTTGTTGAGTAAGTTCCTGTTAAAGGTGAGATCATATGGTATTTGTCTTTCACTGCCTGGCTTATTTCGCTTAGCATGATGCTCTCCAGTTCCATCCATGCTGTTGCAAAGGGTAGGAGCTCCTTCTTTCTTTCTGCTGCATAGAATTCCATTGTGTAAATGTACCACAGTTTTTTGATCCATTCATTTACTGATGGGTACTTAGGTTGCTTCCAACACTTGGCTATTGTAAATTGTGCTGCTATGATCATAGGGGTGCATAGGTTCTTTTGGATTGGTGTTTCAGGGTTCTTAGAATATAATCCAAGCAGTGGAATTGGATTATATTCTAATATTCTGGGTCAAAAGGTAGATCTATTTTTAGTTTTCTCAGAAAATTCCATACCCTTTTGCATAGTGGTTGTACCAGTCTGCACTCCCACCAACAGTGTACTAGGGTCCCCTTTTCTCCACAACGTCTCCAACACTTGCTGTTTGTTGCTTTGTTTATGAAGGTCATTTTGACTGGTGTCAAGTGGTGTCTCATTCTAGTTTTAATTTGCATCTCTCTGATAGATAGCGATATTGAGAATCTTTTCATGTGTCTCTGGATCCTCTGTATGTCCTCCTTGGAGAAGTGTCTGTTCAAGTCCTTTGCCCATTTTTTAATTGGGTTGCTTGTCTTCTTAGAGTGGAGTTGTGTAAGTTCTTCATATATTTTGGAGATTAAACCCTTGTCTGAGGTATCATCGGCAAATATGTTTTCCCATTCACTTGGTTCTCTTTTTATTTTCATACTGTTTTCTTTCGCTGTGCAGAAGCTTTTTATTTTGATGAGATCCCATTTGTTTATTTTTGCCTTTATGTCCCTTGCTTTAGGGGACATATCAGTAAAAATGTTGCTGTGTGAAATACCTGAGATTTTCCTGCCTATGTTGTCCTCTAGATCTTTAATGGTGTCATGGTTTATATTTAAATCTTTTATCCACCTTGAATTTATTTTTGTGTATGGTGTAAATTGGTGCTTGAGTTTCATTTTTTGCATGTAGTTGTCCAGTTCTCCCAATACCACTTGTTGATGAGGTTATTTTTGCTCCATTTTATGTTGCTGCCCCCTTTGTCGAATATTAATTGACTGTAGAGACTTGGGTTTATTTCTGGGCTCTCTGTTCTATTCCACTGGTCCATGTGTCTGTTCTTGTGCCAGTACCAGGCTGTTTTGATTACAGTGGCCTTGTAATACAGTTTGGTATCAGGTATTGTGATCCCTCCTACTTTGCTCTTCTTTCTCAAAATTGCATCAGCTATTTGGTGTGGTTTATGGTTCCATATAAATTTTTGAAGTCTTTGTTCGTCTGTAAAATATGCCATTGGTACTTTAATAGGTATTGCATTGAATTTGTAAATTGCTTTGGGTAGTACAGACATTTTGATGATATTAATTCTTCCGATCCATGAACACGGTATATGCTTCCATTTGTTTGTATCTTTCTTGATTTCTTTCTTCAGTGTAGCGTAGTTTTCTGCATACAGGTCTTTTACCTCCTTGGTTAGGCTTATTCCTAGGTATTTTATTTTTCTTTTTGCTATATCGAATGGGATTTTTTTCTTGATTTCTGCTTCTGCTGTTTCATTGTTGGTATACAAAAATGCCTTTGATTTCTGGATATTGACTTTATATCCGGCTGTTTGGGCAAATTCATTTATTAAGTGGAGCAGCTTTTTGGCCGAGTCTATAGGATTTTCTATGTACACTATCATGCAATCTACAAACAATGATAGTTTTGTTTCCTCCTTTCTGAGTTGGATGCCTTTTATTTCCTTTTCTTCTCTAATCACTGTGGCTAAGACTTCCAATACTATATTGAATAGAAGTGGTGAAAGTGGACAACCTTGTCTTGTTCCTGATCTTAGTGGGAAAAATTTTAGTTTTTGCCTGTTGAGTATGATGTTGACTGTAGGTCTCTCATATATGGCCTTTATTATGTTGAGGAATGCTCCCTGTATTCCCACTTTGCTGAGTGTTTTTATCATAAATGGGTGTTGCACCTTATCAAAAACTTTTTCCCCATCTATTGATATGATCATGTGATTTTTGTCTTTGCTTTTGTTTATGTGATGTGTTACATTTACTTATTTGTGAATGTTGAACCATCCTTGCATTCCTGGAATGAATCCCACTTGGTCATGGTGTATGATCTTTTTAATGTGTTGTTGGATGCGGCTTGCCAATATTTTCATTAAGGATTCTAGCATCTATGTTCATCAGTGATATTGGCCTGAAGTTTTCTTTCTTTGTTGTGTCTTTATCTGGTTTTGGGATTAGGATGATGCTGGCTTCATAAAAAGAGTTTGGGAGTCTTCCATCATTTTGGATTTTTTCGAATAGTCTGTGAAGGATAGGGGTTAGCTCTTCCTTGAATGTTGTAGAATTCTCCTGTGAAACCATCTGGTCAGCAGTTTTTTTTATTACTGCTTCAATTTTATGAGCTGTTATTCGTCTGTTCAGGCTTTCTGCTTCTTCTTCATTGAGTTTTGGGAGATTACATTTTTCTAGAAACCTGTCCATTTCACCTAGGCTTTCAAATTTCTTGGCATACAGTTCTTCATAGTAATTTCTTACAATCCTTTGTATTTCTGTGGTGTCCATTGTAATCTCTCCTCTTTCATTTCTGATTGTGTTTATTTGGGTCCTCTCTCTTTTTTTCTTGATGAGCCTGCTTAAAGGCTTGTAGATTTTGTTTATCTTTTCAAGGAATCACCCCCTGCATTCATTGATCCTTAGAACTGTGTTTTTAGTCTCTATGCCATTTAATTCTGCTCTGATCTTGGTTATTTCCTTCCTTCTACTTGCTCTGAGCTGTCTTTGTTGTTGTTCCTCTTGTTCTTGTAGGTGTAGGGTTAAGTCATTTGTCTGAAATGTTTCTATCTTCTGTAGGTAGTCCTGTATTGCTATGAACTTCCCTCTGAGGACTGCCTTCATTGTGTCCCATAAATTTTGGGTTATTGTGAGTTCATTTTCACTTGTTTCCAGAAACTTTTTGATTTCATCCCTAATTTCATTCTTTACCCATTCATTGTTTAATAGCTTGCTATTCAATCTCCATGATTTTGATGGTTTTGGGATTTTCCCCATAGAGTCAGTTTCTAGTTTCAGTCCCTTGTGGTCAGAGAGAATGCTTTGTATGATTTCAATTTTCTTGAATTTGTTGAGGTTTGTTTTGTGTTCTATAATGTGGTCTATCTTTGAAAATGTTCCATGTGCATTTGAAAGGAATGTGTATTTAGTTTCTTTGGGATGAAGGGCTCTATATATATCAGTTAAGTCTATTTCATCTAGAGTGTTGTTCAATGCCACAATATCTTTGTTGATATTTTGTTTGGAAGACCTGTCCATTTTTGACAGTGGGGTGTTAAAATCGCCTACTATAATTGTGTTGCTGTCAATATCTTTCTTGAAGTCCTCTAAAATTTTCTTGATGTATTTAGGTGCTCCTCCATTGGGTGCATATATATTTATAATGTTTATGTCTTCTTGGTGGATTCTACCTTTGAGTATTATGAAGTGACCTTCTGGGTCTCTCTTCATGGCTCTTCTTTTGAAGTCTATTTTGTCTGATATGAGTATTGCTACCCTAGGTTTTTTTTTCCTGTCCGTTTGCTTGGAAAATTTGTTTCCAGCCTTTCACTTTGAGTCTGTGTAGGTCTTTTGTCCTGAGGTGGGTCTCTTGTAGGCAGCATATGTGTGGGT
The DNA here is from genome assembly GCA_039655065.1 of Glossophaga mutica. Taxonomy (NCBI): domain Eukaryota; kingdom Metazoa; phylum Chordata; class Mammalia; order Chiroptera; family Phyllostomidae; genus Glossophaga; species Glossophaga mutica. Next base: position 135,042,872 of record CM077305.1, on the reverse strand, counting down.
CATGCTTTCTTATCCATTCAGCTATTCTATGTCTTTTGATTGGAGCATTTAATCCATTTACATTTAAGGTTATTATTGATAGGTACTGATTCATTGCCATTTTCCTACCTGTGTTCCTCTCTCTCTCTGTCTTTTCCTTCCCTTTCTTAAAGCAGTTCCTTTAGAATCCCTTGGAGAACTGGCTTGGTAGAGGTCTATTCTTTTAGACTTCTTTTGTCTGGGAAGCTCCTTATTTGGCCTTCTATCTTGATTGAAAGCCTTGCTGGGTAAAGTAGTCTGGGTTGCAGGCCTTTGGTTCTCATTGCTTGGAATATTTCTTGCTATTGTTGTCTGGCTTGGAGCATTTCCATTGAGAAGTCAGCTGCTAACTTTATTGGGGCTCCCTTATACATTACTTTCTTTTTCTCCCTTGCTGCCTTTAAGATTCTCTCTTTGTCTTGGAATTTTGCCATTTTAATGATGATGTGTCTTGAAGTGGGCCTGTTTGGGTTCCTCTTGATTGGGACTCTCTGTGTTTCCTGGATTTGTGTGACTTTTTCTCTCATCAAATTAGGGAAGTTTTCCATCATTACTTTTTCACATCGGTTTTCCATCCCTTGCTCTTCTTCTTCTCCTTCTGGTATCCCTATTATATGGATATTATTACATTTCATGTTGTCTTCCATTTCTCTTAATCCCTCTTCATTCTTTCTGAGCCTCTTTTCCTTTTCTTGCTCTTTTCGGGTGTTTTTTTTTTCCTACTTTGTCCTCTAACTCGGTGATCCGATCCTCTGCTTCATTGATTCTGTTTTTCATTTCTTCTACTCTGTTGTTCAGTTCAGAAATTGTATTCTTCATTTCCTCTTGGCCCTTTTTGAGTTCCTATTTCCTTTTTCATGTTGATATAGTTTGCAGTGAGTTCATCATAGCTTCCCTGTAGTTTCTGGTAGCTCATTGAGAGCTCATGGAGCTTCCTGACAACCATTGCTTTGAACTCAATATCTGATAGTTGAGTTGCCTGTTTCATTTAGCATTCTTTCTGGGGCTTCCTCCTTTCCTTTCATTTGGGGATGGTTTCTTTGCCTTTCCATTGTTTGTGTGACTCTTCTTGTTAGCCTCAGCTTCTTAAATTGATCTGTTCTGGCTCCCTGGGTTTATGGTGTGGTAGAATACCTGTGAGATTCAGTGGTGTAGTCTCCTTCAGGTATCCTGGTGTCCACAGTTTCCACTGTTTCATCTGTTGGGATACCCCCTCTTTTGGTCCAACTCTGTTTTTTTCACAGTTCTAGGATTTTTTTGGTCTCACTTGTGGGTATTTAAAAAGAGAAAAGAAAAAAGAGAGAAAAAAGAGGAATGAAGGAGAGATAAAATTGGAAAGAAAGGAAGAAGGAATAAATCAAGAAAGAAGTAAAGAGAAGCAAAAGGAATTAAGAAATAAAAATGTAGACATAATAAAAAAATAAAAAAATATATAATTAAAACAAAACAAAATAAAAAGAACCCCACAAAAACAAAAAACAAACCAAAACAAACAAACGAACAAACAAAAACCCAACTAAACAAACAAAAAACAACTGCAAAAAAAAAAAAAAAAAAACCCTCTTGCTATTTTCAAAGAGGCCAAATTCGATTTTCTGGTCTTGCTGGCTGCAACAGGCTGAGGGGCATACTGCTTTTCTCCCTGTTCCTCACTCAGTCAGCTTTAGGCTACTGTCCTCAGTGCCAGCTGTGCACTCTCCATTCAGGACCTTGGGTGTGATTTCTGAGCCTTCAGCAGAGCGCACACTTTCCCAAGTTTATGGGTTTCAGCTGGGATCTCTTACAGATCAAACACTCCCCGCATTTATTGCTGTGAGCTCTGGTTCTCCTACAGGGCACAAGGCGCCTACCAGAGTCTACGGGCGTGGACTCCATGAGTTTCCCAAGTTGCATGCACTCACCCTAGGATCACGGATGTGAGCTCCAGTTCTTCCACAGAGCCCCCTCCTCCGGTCACAGGGCCGCCTCAGGTCACTCGGCTGCCATGTCTGGTTTTCCAATGTCTGCTACAGATTTTGATATCCTATTTTCATATATGCTGCGGTACTGTTGCCTGTCTGCTCTGTTCCTCTGTAGATTGGCTAGGTTTTTCTCCTGTGTGCAGAAGGAAGTAGAATCTGTGTCCTCCTGCCATGCTGCCATCTTGAATCTCTGGAAGGATTGGATTTAGTTCCTCCCTGAAATTTACTTGTGAAGTCATCTGGTCCATGGCTTTTGTGTGCCAGTTTTTTTATTACATCTTCAATTTCACTAGTTGTTATTGATTTATTCAGGCTTTCTGCTTCTTCTCAATTCCATTTTGGGAGATTATATGTTTCTGGAAATTTGTCCATTTCTTCCAGATTGTCCAATTTCTTGGCATGTAGTTGTACATAATAATTTTTAATAATCCTTTGTATTTCTGTGATATCGATTATAATTTCTCCTCTTTTGTTTCTGATTTTATTTATTTGGGTCCTCTTTATTTTTTTCTTGATGAGTCTGGTTAAAGGCTTGTCAGTTTTGTTCATCTTTTCAAAGAAACAGTTCCTGGATTTATTGGTCCTTTGAATTTTTCTTTTAGTCTCCATATCATTTAATTCTGCTCTGATCTTGATCATTTCTTTCCTTCTACTCAATGTGGGCTTTGTTTTTGTTTCTCTAGTTCTTTTAGATTAGGGCTAGGTTGTTTATTTGAGACATTTCTATCGTTTTTAAGTAGGCCTGTATTGCTATGAACTTCCCTCCCAGGACTGACTCTGCTGTGTCCCGTAGTTTTTGAGTTGTGTGTTCATTTTCATTTGTTTCCAGAGACCTTCTGATTTCTTCCTTGATCTCATTATTAATTCATTAATTTTTTAATAGCATGTTATTCATTCTCCATGAATTAGAATGTTTTTGAGTTTTTTTCTTGAGATTGGTTTCTAGTTTCAGGCCCTTGTGGTCTGAGCCAATGCTTGATATGATTTCAACTTTCTTGAATTCATTGAGTCTTGTTTTGTGTCCTACCTTTGAAAATGTTCATGTGCCTTTGAAAAAAATTTATAATTTGCTTTTTTGGGCTGAAGGATTCTGTATATAACAATTAAGTCCATTTGATCTAGAGTGTTGTTCAATGCCACACTATCCTAGTTGATTCTTTGCTTGGAAGATCTATCCATTGTTGATGATGGGGTGTTAAAATCCCCTAATATAAGTGTGTTGCTGTTGAAATCTTGAATTCCTCCAAGATTTTCCTTCTATGTTTAGGTGCTCCTTTGTTGGGTGCATATATGTAAATAAGGGTTATCTCTTCTTGATGAATTACTTCCTTAAATATTATATGATATCCTTTTTTGTCTCATTTTATGGCCTTTGTTTTGAAATATATTTTGTCTGATATAAGTATTGCTACCCACTTTTTCTTCATGTCCATTAGCTTGGAATATTTTTTTCTATTCCTTCACTTTCATTCTCTGTACACCTTTTGTTCTGAGGTGGGTCTCTTATAGAGAGCATATATGTAGATCATGTTTTCTTATCCATTCAGCTCCCCTGCGTCTTTTGACTGGAGCATTTAATCCATTTATGTTTAAGGTTATTCATAGATACTTATTCATTGCAATTTTTTCCCTTGTATCTGTGATTCCCCCCTCCCCTTCTCATCCTCTTAAAGCAGTCCCTTTAGTATCTCTTGCAATTCTGGTATGGTGGAGATATATTCTTTTAGCCTTTCTTTGGTCTGAGAAACTGCTTATTTTGCCTTTTATTTTATTTATTTATTTTTAAAGATTGTATTTATTTATTTTTAGAGAAAGGGAAATGGAGGGAGAAAAAGAGGGATAGAAACATCAATGTGTGGTTGCCTCTTGCACACCCCCAGTGAGGGACCTGGCCCACAACCCAGGCATGTGTCCTGCCTGGGAATCAAACCAGCAACCCTTTTGTTCACAGGCTGGTGCTCAGTCCACTGAGCCATATCAGCCAGATCCTGCCTTCCATTGTAAATGAGAGCCTTGCTAAGTACAGCAGTCTGGTTCCATTCCTTTGCTTTTCATTACTTGGAATACTTTTTGCTATTCCCTTCTGGCTTGCATGTTTCTACTGAGAAATCAGCTGATAGCCTCATCAGAGCTCCCTTCACTTGTGTCACTTACTGTTTCTTCCTTATCACCTTTAAGATTCTCTCTTTGTCTCCAAAATTTTCCCTTTTAATTATGATGTGCCTTGGAGTGGGCCTCTTTGGGTTCATCTTGATTGGGAGCCTCTGTAATTCCTGCACTTGTGTGACTTTTTTCCCTCATTAAATTAGGGAAGTTTAATGTCATTACTTTTTCAAATGTGTTTTCTATCTCTTGTTCCTCTTATTCTCTTTCTGGTACCCCTGTGCTATGAGTGCTATTACATTTCATGTTGTCCTACAGCCTTCTTCATTGTTTTTGAGTCTTTTTCCCTTTTGTTGCTCTGTCTGGGAGTTTTTTTCTGCCCTGTCCTCCAGCTTGCTGGTTTGTTCCTCTGCTTCATCTACCCTAGTTTTAATTCCTTCCAAGGCATTCTTCATTTCAGATATTGTATTCTTCATTTTCTCCTGGCTCTTATTGGTAGTTTCTGTATCCTTTTTTTATGCTGGTGTATTTTGCAGTAAGTTCCTTGTAGCTTCCATAGAGTTCCTTATAGTTCTCACTGAGCTCCTTGAACATCCTTATAACCATTATTTTGAACTCAATGTCTGATGATTTGCTTGCTTCGGTTTCATTTAGCACTCATTCTGGGGTTTCCTCCTTTCCTTTTGGTTGGGGGTTGTTTCTTTGTCTTCCCATATTAGGAGACTCTTCTTGTTTGTTTCTGCATATTAGATGATCTGCTTTGACTCCCTGCCATTGTGGTATGACCTGTGGTAGGAGACCTGTCTGACTCAGTGGTGCAGTCTCCTTGATCTCCTAAGCTTAATGCTTTGGGGATGCCTTTTATGCCATTTATGTGAGCTCTCTGGTCGTAACTGGGTTTTGGTTGTTGTGGGTCATTCTTTGGCGGGTATTTCCCTCCAGCTGGCAGACTGAGGGTCACTCCACCCACCATGTCTTATGTGCTGTTGTACAGGTACTGCCAGAACAATACCAAACAACCTGAGAAACAAACCCACACCCCCCAAAATAATCCCTACTCACAAACACACTATCAACAGCAAATGAGAAAATACTAGTAAAAGTATACATAGATTAAGACTATTATAAGAAAGGAAAAATGAATATGATGTGACAAATTGAAAGAAATTTATTCTTCCTTAAGAGGGCAGATGTAAGAGAAATAAATAAGAGCAGGGAATAGAAACAAGGCAAAGAAAGAAAACTGACACAATTAAAAAAGGGAGGGAAAAGGCAGAATGGAGTGAGAGAAGGGAAGCATACAGTATTAGGACTAAACAGAAATTTAAAATATATATAGTGAAAAAAAGTAACCAAATTGGAGGAAAAGATCCACCACAGCAATATCAACAACAAATGAGCAGAGATTAATATAGGTGGAATGGGAATAAAAAGGAAAAAAGACAGAAGGAAAAGCTTAAGAGATGTCTAGAGGAAGGAAAAGTAATTTTGAGAGAATAGAGGGATAAAGAATACTAAGAGTGAGGAATGAAAATCAATCTAAGACAGGGAAAAATTAAAATTTAAAATGCAAAACAGAAAGGGCAGAAGGTAGGCAAAATGGAGTAGGAGATGGAAATGGTAAATTTTGAAATTTGAAATACAAAAATAGTGAAGATTCAGAAATAAAATTGAAGAAATGCAACAACAACCACCATGTCGACAACAAACAAAGACTGATAAATTTGAAGAGCGAATAAGAGCATTTTAAGAATAGGAAAAAGAACGTGGGATGACTAATGACAAGAAAAGTGGTTTTCAGAGGCTGGAGAGGGGGAAATAGTAAGAGTATAGAATTGAAACAAGTCATAGCAAGAGAAAAAATAAGAGGAAGGAAGAATGTAAAATGGAGTAAGAGAAGGGAGGAGCAAAATGTGATATTTGAAATAAACAAAAATATAAAACCTAGTGGAATAATAGGCATAAACTTGAAGGAAAAGAAATGAATGTTCAAAAGCTATGGAGCAAAGAAAATAACACAAATCATGAAGAAGACCATGGTAGAATTTGTCTCAGTAGAATCCAGTATTTACCACTGTCTTCTCTTTCAAGATCCTCCCTGGCAATGTTCAGATGGTGTCCTAGTCTGGTCCTAGGCAGCCTGTTTGAGACAACAAGTGATCCACAGAGTGTGGCTGTCTCATTCAGCTTTGGCTGGAACCTACTGTTCTGCCCTGCCAGGTTTTCATCAGCCCTGGCCCCCCAAGGTGTGGTTCATTTAATGACCCAAAAGGATTGCCAGTACCTTCTCCACCTGCCTCCAGATGGAGCCTCTGGTGCAATAGGGAGTGTGGGAACACTGGGTCACCCCAGGAGGGCACTATTTAGTATTCAGGGAAGATGGTGGGAATGTTTCCCCATCCCCTTACCACACGTCTTAGTCTGTCCCAGAGTCTTTCTAATAATGCATGGTTTCTGGTGAATTAGCTGTCTGTTTCCTGCGAGTGGCCAGTCTGTGCAGACAGCTCTTTCCTGCTTTGTGCAGACAGGAACTCTGACTAGGGCGGATGCTGGGCAGGGCCCTGGACACCCCTTACTGTGCCTGTCTCTAATCTGTCTGCTTAGCTGTCCTTAGTAGATCAGGGCCTGAAGAACAGTGTAGTTTGTAGTATCTGATAAAGGGCACTTTCAAAGCTTTTTATTCTTCCTCTGCAGAAATGCACCCAACTGGGGGCTCCTGAGGCAGACCTCACTGATATGCAGAATCTGTAATCCCAGATGGGGGCATTGGGCTCACCTGTCTGTGAGGGAACTTGCCTGGCTGCAGCAAATCTCAGGCGTTCAGCTCCTGGCTGTCCAGTCCCTACCCTGTGCTCTCTCACTGGAGGCTCCAGCCGAACTCTCCATTCTGTCCAGTCTCCTGCTTGCCGGCCATGCTGGGCTGGGTCCCACAGTCCCTTCAGCATGGCTCTGTCTCTCTGAGTTCTCGATTAGCAGAGCTGCAACACACGCACACAGGCATGCAAGCACTGGGTCCCTGTCCAGGCTCGAGTCTCCCTTCAGCTCCTCTTTTAAAAGGGTTTCTGTGTAGCCCCACCTCTTACAGCACTGATCCCTGGGGGAACTGTTTTCCACATGTCCACCCTCCCCCAAAATCGCAGAGTCTCTTTCAGTCAGGGCTGGCCACTGCCTGCCACGGCCTCCAACACTTAGATAAAGTTTTCTCTCTGGATCTCTTCAGGATGGCATTGGGAAAAGTCCTGCAACAATAGTATAACACAGGGCTGTAGTGGGATGCTATCTTCACTCCCTCCAGGGATTCTCAGCATAAGGCACATCTGGTCCTGCTATGCTTTTTCTTCATCCAGCACCTCCCTGGCCATCTCTCTCTGCTCCCGGAGCTCGAGGCTCCTGAGCTGACAGGCAGCCATCCTGAATCAGTGCAGCCAGAGTGCAGGTTTGGGCAGTGGTGGCAGCAGTAGCTCTGCTAAGAGAGCCCAGGCCACCCACTCCTGAGTGAAGGCTCTTGCCCACTCATGCACACTCCCTGCACTCGCATCCATGTATGAGATTTACTCATTCACACGTGCTCTCACTCACTTGCTGCTGCTTTTTTTTTGAGTTGATTGCCCTGTGGTTTATTTAGCAAGTGGATGAAGCTTCCAGCTACTCAGCAGCCATCTTGGACCCACCTCGGGATACATTTTTTTTTTAAAGACAAAATGAGTTTAAACAGAAGAATGGTGTGACCAGATTTGTATTTTAGATAGATTATATTGGCTGCTCTAGGGAATCAAAGTTAGTCATTAATTTTTGCATGAAGCAAGGACCTCTGCTACTTCTCTTTAAGAAATTCTGATTCCTTGAAGAAATTTCCAAAGCTCTTTAAATGTTCCTCAAACTTTCTCAGTTGATCAGTTCGATTATCATAAGCATGTGCCACCTACATCATTGGGTATTTTGTATTTGGGGGAAAATACAGATAAGATACCTGTCTCCTAATTAAAGATATAGTTGTACATACAGTTGGGAATAAAAACAAAAACAAAACCAAGGGAGCAAGTATGGACTATGAAAATGAAGCAGATGAATACTGAAGAAACAAAAGAAAGCCTTTCTAATTGTAGAGTTCACAAAAGCAAGGTAATCTTTCATGCTTTGCTGCCTTTTACCAAGGCAACACAGAGACCACTGGTGGAGCTCACCTCAGCCCTCTCCAACGTGTGTGTGTGTCTCCTTTTCCATTTTTGCAGGGAACTGATTGGCAGCACCTTGTATATATTTCAATTTGATACAAAGTACCAGGCTATGAGAGTAGATGGAGAGGCTGATTCCCTGTCAACTCCCACCCACACTGGTCTGCCCTTTTTCTGAACTCATGTTATATCAGGTACCTTGGCATTTGTGTTCTAATTATTAAAACAGTATTTCTAATGAATACAATTTACTAGATTTTTACTACATTCCAGGGATACATTATGTCCCATGTACATAAGTGCGTTATGTGTGTAGTATCATTTATTTTTAACAACTCTAGGAAATTAAGCATTATTTTTCCCATTTCGCAGATGAAGATCAGAAGTTTGTGGATAACTTGCACAAGATAGCCCAGCTAGCTATTCAATCAACAGCAAATATTTGTCTAGCATCTATCTATTTTTGAGCTATAAATTTGGATAATTAACATATTTGTTTTATTTAATCCTCACAAAATGTCCCAAAATAGTTATTATGGTCACCATTTAACAGATCAGGAATCTTTGTAACTGAGATCTTAAATGACTTGCCTGAAGTCGCATACTGATAAGCACAAGTTCATAATTCAGGTTGGGCTTCTCCGAAGCCCATGCTCTAAACCATTTGTTTTTAATCTGACTTGTCCATTTATTCCTAAATTATCAAGGTCCGGACCTATGCCCCCACACTACCTAACACATACTGCATACAAAGGAAAAATATGTTGATGAAAGAGAAGTGCCAAAACTATGTTTATTAATAATTACCAGAGAAATCCAAGGTGAGAGAATACAAGGGTATCTCACTATTTACCATCTTTGGGAAATGAAAGTTTTGTGTATATATGAGGGCATCTTTCCAGATACCTCAAATGAAAGTGTTTACATGTCAACTATTTTTAATGAAATCCCCTCTAGCAAGAACTATGAGGGGGATAGGAACTATCCCCTCTAGCCTTTTTTACACAAAGTGATCAATGTAATTTAATCTACTTGAGAAGTCAGGATCATTGTCAGACAATCATTTATAAATTTACTTTAATATAAGGTTGCTAATAAAAATGTGTTTACAATAGCTCATCCCTACATGATAGAAAGTCTTTAGCCGTTAAATAACAACTTTAACTTATTTATTCTGACAAGACATGTGCTCCAGCAGTAACATTTTAAAATTTGCTGCTTCTAATTGTTTTGCATTGGTAAAAACAGACTCAAGCCTAAAAGAATTATATGTAAAGTAAATACATTCAAGGTTACCAAATAGATCCGGAGGATAAATGTAATGGCGCTATTTTCGATATTCCAGAGCCTCTTAAGTTTACTGTCAAGTATTTTATTTGTTTCCTAGTTTGTTTGCAAAGTGAAAGTGGAGCCAGCTTAGAACTTTCAAAAATCTGATTCTTGATTAAGTATTTTTTTTACCTGATTTACATTGATTATCCTGGTTATAATGAATATAACTGCAAATGGGTTTTTTTTTTTGAATCAGGCATTATTGTCCTTCTTTTTGTTCATTTTTGTCTTTTCTAATTCATTAAACTTAAACTATTAGGGGGGTTACTGGAATGAGTGGGAAAAGTGGAGTTGTTGCTAAAAAAACTTGGATGTCAAACTTAAATATCATTAGTTATCATTTAGATAAAATTTCCTATTTCCATTGAAGACATTGGAACTCTGAAATCAAAAGAGAGTATTAGTTTACATGGCTAATTGGAGGTGGTACTCAGAACTAAACCTCTAAAAACTCATTCCCATGTTCCTTTAGTGGTACTATTATTTGAATAATGGAGTCCTTGCAGATTTCCTTTCCTTTTGGAATAGCTGTGCAATGATGGCTTATAATGCATTCTCATCATTTTACATCTTTAAGTCAGCCTAATTTTTAAGTGTCAAATGGGAAGAAAAAAACAGAAAATCCCGAGTATTGTTGAGTATAGAAGACAAATATAGTTCATGTAAACTAGTCCGGTATAAAATATTTTCTGCTTACCTCTTTCTGTGTACTAGCAGCACAGAAGGTCTATTAACCATGAAATACCATTTTAAAATTTGATATTAGTCTCTTTAGTGAATCATTTCCTCACTCAAGACAGGGCTTTTGAGTGATTCTGTGTTTTCCAGAACTCTGCTAGAGTCATGAGATACATCAACAAACAAAAGAGGCAAAACCCCATCCTTGTGGAGTTTACATTTTTGTAAGAGAAAATAATAATAGACAATAAATGTAGCATGCAAATAATTTTTACAGCATGCTAGAAATGTTTTGAAGAAAAGAAAGAGCAGAGGGGGGAAAGAGAAATTGAAGTTTGAGAGTGAGAGACAGGCAGGTGGAGGTGCTGGCAAGTAGTGGTACCCAGAGTTAATTCTACTCACCTCAGTATTAAATTATCTCCAACTTTTCCATGTGTGTATCGTCCTTGTAGTTATATGTTCAATTTCTATATCTTGGGCTTTTTATTATAGTTTCCATAATCCTTAGCACACAACTGATGTCATGGTAGGAGTTCAATAAATACTTGATGAATTACTATATGCTTATTCTATTTAATAGATATTCTTCATTTAAACTATTTTTAGATTAAAATTGGCCTTTGAAAATGATGTGTTAAATGAACTTTAAATGTTCATTGAAAGCTTTAGTTTTTTCTTAATTACTTAAAGCTAATTAAGAAAAAAACTAATTAGTTAAGGAGTAAGGGTTAGATGCCTTTCTTGGGCACCAAAAATAAAAAGTCAGACATTTCCAAAGTCATAGTCACTCATTACATAGGGTTCCTAGTCCTTTGCTGTGATCTCAGCATAAGTGCCAAAAATTCTTCATAACTAGAAGCAGGGCATTAGGTAGAGGACATGGGCAACATAGTAGACAACTTAGAGACCAGAATAGCACATGGAGCCCAGCAAATGATGGCAATCTGTTCCTTGGGTGTCATCAATCCATGAAAGATAGCCTGAGGACTCCAGTCAGCTGTAAAAAGGGATTGTGAGATTCTCATCTTTGGAGAATACTATTCATTTGCATGGTAAATAGAGGCAGGACTGCAAACTAGGTCTTTCCCATGTTCCTTCAACATTACTACTATTTGCATAATTGAGTCATTGTGGATTTAATTTCCTTTGGAATTTAGAAAAGCATAAAATGATTTTAGGCAGCAGTTGGGGTTCTCGCTGGCAAAGAGCAGGGTAAACTCTGGCGTCATTGCTCACTAAGACAATAAACACAATCTGATGACATCAGCTAAGATGGAAATCAGGAAAAACCACACCACTCTGTATTTCATAACTTTGTAGTTTTATAATAATGATGGTGATAATAAAAGTTGACATTTATTGAGTATTTACCATGTGGCAGGCTCCCTCCAGCATGATTTACATGCATTAATTCACTGAATCTTCCAAACATTTCTACAAGGCAACACTCTTACTATTTCCCATTTGCAAATGAGGAAATTTGAGACAAAGACATGATAAAGAACTAGTTTCAGATTCTCACAGAAAGTGACCAAGCCAGAAAATAAATGTATTATGGATTCTTAGATTTGGAAGATACCTTAGGCTCTTGCAGCTTAAAGTGTGCATGGGTCAGCAGCAATGGGTTCACCTGGAAGCCTTGTTAGGCATGTAGATATGCAAATCACACCCAAGCCTCCTAAACCAGAATCTGCATTTTAACATGATCCTCACTGATCTATATACACATTAGTGTTTAAGAAGTGCTGTCCTACACCATCCCAGATAATTGTTTAAATAGCTTCTTACGTCCAACATGGGGAACTCAATAACCCACAGTCATCATGTTCTTTTGTAGGAGGGCTTTTAGTGATTTTTTTAAAGAAAAATTCTCCATATTTCAGTTTTCCTATTACTTTTGCCTTTAGGTCTTTGTGTTTTATTTTCAAACCATATATAAAGTGAATTCTTCTTTTTATGACATTTGACCTTTACCATTTGAGCATAGCTATCAGCTTGGATCTGGTATTAGCATTATCGCCGCCTGCTTGGTGTCCTCAACCCTTGCCTGCCTCAGGTCAAAAAATATCAAAGCATCCAAATTTCTTTTAATTATTTATAATCCCTGCTTTCTCTCCTGGTTTCATTGCAGTATATCAATTCTTTCAAGACACAAATTGAATTCTAGTTGTGGTCAATTGCCTCCCTTCCATCTCATACATTATTCTTGGGGCTTTTGCCTTCATTTTTTATATTTGAAAAGTAGTGTTATGATAATTTTATATTGCATTTTTTTAATTCTAAAAATCCCCCAGCTATGCCTTCCATACATTCTCTTGCTGCACAAGGTAAAGATATAGACAGTTTTAGTCTATACTGTTGTCTTCTTCCTGACCTCTCTGTCAGTGAAATGACTCAAAAACTTCCTTGTTCACTTGCCACAAAACTTATTGATAAATTTTTTTGAAGGTCAAAAATCCCAGATCTTCCTCAAAAACCAGATATTTGCCATTGGGAGTATTTCAGTTTTCTGTCATGTTTTTAAGAATTCTTCAGGTGTAACAAGATTTTATGAACTAGGTTAGCATTATTTTGACTGTTTGGATAAAAAAATTCAGAATCTATC